>OZ038378.1:49538216-51938216 GCA_964036045.1 Eutreptiella sp. 'Long Island Sound 2002'
TAGCAGTCGATATATATATATATATATATATATATATATATATATATATATATATATATATATATATATATATATATATATAGTCATAGTCATAGTCATAACCACTTATCATGCCGTCTACTTGAGTTACCGGGCATCTCGCGCCGACAGGTGGTTCCTGCCTCGCTCGATCTCGTGGGTCCCAGGGCTGCCTGAGGTGGCCCACAGCATGACGGAGGACCCAGAGGACCGGGGATACCGGTCAACCAGGCTTTGGGGGCAGTGGCAACTGCATTGCGTTAGCATTAGCAACGGCGACGGACGCTGGCCCGTTTATTCCCTGGGGGTAAGGGGGCAAGGCACAGCGACGCAGCAGCGTCGCAACAAGCAGAAAGCGAGGGCTTCTCTGTCCGGCGCAAAGCGGCAACCAAGGAACAAAGCAGCACGCATGCGGCGAAGTGAGAGCGGACCCTCCGTCGTTCGCGTACCCCCGCCACCGTGGAGACGTCCATCACCCGTGACCCCACGGAATCCATTGCCGTCTGCGTACTCGTAATTGCCCACCACCCCTGACTCCAGGTATCCCTCTGCCAGCACGCAATAGCCCGTATATGCATAGCCAAGATTTCTCGGAGGCTCCAGCCTAGCCTGGCCCTCAGCTTTCATGGCCCCCATGTCCCCACAATGTACGCCGCCGACCCACTGCACCAGTCCCCTAGGATAGTACAGAAACACGGTATTAACTCCACGTCCCCGCGGCCCTGAGCTGCTCCCACACCCCAGATATATACCATGCCGCCACTCCATGTCAGGGGCCAACACCCAATCAGCTTCAAGGCATCCACCTGCCCACATATAATATATCTTGAGGGTCTACAGGGGGGGACGCCGGCCGCTACGCGACGGGAGTGGCGCAACCCGTGAATATCGCTGGCTGGGATTCGGGCTGGTGGGTGCCGTAGCTTGGTTATCGACCCCCTGTAGGGGTACCCACCAGAGGCTCGCCCCGGGCTGTGGTAACCAGGTGCACCTCATCTGGCCCACATACATTGCCCTGGCGCCTACCCTTGACCCTTACCTGCACTGTTTGGCCAGCTCCCGTGGTTGCGCCTCTTCCGCCACAGCAGCGGCCAGGCCGCAGGTTCGGCCCCCACCGACGACGTGGCGAGCCTACTTATAGCATTGGCCCGCGCGCCACCCCCCGGACCACTCAGCACGCCGCTCCTTCTCCCTCCTCGCCTCTAGCCGACCGGACTGGCGCCCCCCACGGGTAAGCCGTTACAATGGTGAGGCGACCGCATACTCTTCGCTACGACGCCACGCAGTACCGCCGTTGCCACGCCGATGCCACCTGCGAGCCGCCACGACACGCACCACCGCAACCACAAGGCCATGGTCAGAGGTTAGACTATGTACATGCCCGCAGGCACGGTCCCTCTAGTTTGTTAACGGGGCCAGGGGATGCCCCCACCCTCCCCCCGAGTTGTTAGAGGGGTCAGGGGGACACCCCAGTACCGCCATGCATCCCCGCAGCTCCCCCAATGTACGGTTCCCCAGTACCGCCGCGTACCCCCACCGTACGGACCCCAGTACCGCCGCGTATACCCCCAAGACGCCAGTACACCGTCACCTTGAACTCCACGTGCCCCCCGTGAGTGCTCCTCCCAGGCTGCCACGCCGTCTCCAGGACGCCCGCCATACTGTCCCCCTGACGACCTCGCTGTCATATCCTTCTACGCACACATCATCGCTTCGTCGCCGCCCCTGGGGCCTGCAGGCTGTCCCCGCAACCCCGTGTAACACTCCCAGGGGGCGCCGTAACGCCGTAACCCCCAGACAACTCCGTGCACCCCCGGTGTACCCCGAGCAACCACCCCCAATACTGCCGTAGCCGGGGCGCCAGTAGAGTTCCCGGTGCCATGGGAATACCCTACAGGGGTTTGGGCCTTATTACCCTGGTCGGGACGACCCATGACACCTCACTGTTGTATGCGGCGACCCGGGGCAGGCGGGTGAAGCATCCCTGTCCGACCCTCATGCACGGGGGCAGTACGGCTCACCATCAGGCCGGCACGACCTGTCACATCGCGTTGGCCGTCATACGCCGCCTGCCAGTACCGCACAATCAGGCCATGAGGGCACTGCTTCTCAGCCGCTACTCCCTCCGCTGTGTCCAGCGTAGGGACGGTAGCAGGTGCACCCACTATTCCTAACCCCATCAATCAGCATCACCCCCCGCCCCCACCACGCCGTCACCATTTCCTCCGTGATGCCACAACCAGAGTATCCGCGACTCGCCCTCCAGAGCCGCCCACCACAGCATCAGGGGCAGGGCCGCCGACGGTGCTCCAGGGCACCGTACCCCTTCCACTCGGACGCTCTTCAGGTCACCCTGGATTGTCTTCCACGCACTTGAGGACATCTGTCCAGAGTGCCGCAGTGCCCACCTCGCCTTAGGCCACCCCCTATCGGCACGCTCCTTACATGTCCCGCATAGTGGGACGGAGGCACACTGATGAACCCAAACTGACGCCGGTTCCCTGCACCCGTGGCATCGCTGCGGAAGCACAGACCGCGACGGAACGCAGCTACCATCACAACACTGCGACCATAGGTCTTGCCATACATCGCAACACGCGTCCTGGAGTCCGAGCAAAGCACCCGCCAGCGTGCGTGCTGTGGCACAACTGAGGAGGCTGCGCCTCGCTTCCTCCCACGTGGACACCGGGCGGAGTGTCGGTCGGCCGTCGGGCATCACCGGCAGGCTCTCAAGCAGCCGGGGCCACCGCGCAACTTTGGGGCTGTGTGTGCCATGCGCCAGGAGCTCCCAACCGTAGTCCCGTAAGACCTCCCCGATGACATCAACCCCGTCCTGCTCCGGGCCCCTGGCGGATGCCAGAACCAAGCGTTGTCCTCCCGCCCGAGCCTCAATGACCGCCGCGAGGCCCAGGGTGTCAAGGGTTTGACGGGCATCGGCAGCCACGTGGTCGTCCCCTTCTGGCAGAGAGAACATGGCCTCCGTGACGTGGTCTTGCGCGTCGTTGCCCTGTACCCGTGCCAGCTGCTTGGAGCCCACTAACACTGCCATGGACCGCTGCTCCGTGACTGTTGGTATGGCTCGTCGCAGCTGCCGGTCATACAGCCACAACGTACCCACGTCAAGTACAACAGCCACCGCCAAGATTGGGAGACTGCACAGAGGTTGTTGAAGGACCGGCAGCACCTCTCGAGGCCAGCCCATGACGTTCCCCACAGCTGGATGGTTGGCGTACACCTGGAGCTAGGGATCACTCATGCCGTCAGGGCTTCTCACCATGGTACCACGCACCAGGGCCCACGATTGCGCCGACACCACGCGGGACCACTCCCTGAATGTCGTGATGTCCCGTGCCACCCAGGAACTGATCCACTGGCTGAAGGCCTGCGCCACCGCCGCCATCCAGTGAGGGAACAAGGACATGGCCTCTTCTTGCGCGATGCACGACCGTGGCACCAGCAGTGCGTGCAGCGGTGCCCTCTGAAAGGTTGCCCGCAGGTCGCCGGGGAGGCCGGCAAACGGGTTCCATGGCGGACGCTGCTGGATCCTCCTTGCCGGCGGGTAGAAGGGTGTGTCACCTCGCAGGAACGCGTATACCGCTCTCCTTCGATCTTGCATCGGCAGCTGCATGATCTGGGTGAGCCGATGGTTCCTGCGGGCATACACATCTTCCCCAATCTGGACCATGTCCTCCACAAAGAGCCTGGCCTTGGCAGGGCCCCGGGACGACACCGCTCGCACCGCAGCGAACAGCCGCTTCAGGTCCCCGGGGACGACACCCGCCATCAGGGATTCAGTCCACCTGCAGCCGTGCTCCCTCCACGCCACGAACTCCACCGCCCCGTCTGTTAGGGGTAGCTCCGCCGTGAACTCCTCCACACGCCTGCACAGGAGCCCAGCCACCTCCTCGTCCCGCGCACAGAGCAGGCGCATGTGGTGGCATGTGGTGGCATGTCCTCCTCCGGTCCCCCACAGAAGATACAGGGGTGGGCCGGTATTGCCATACGCGTGAGCTTCTGTCTCCATCGTCCCATGACCTGCATGGTGGACAAGCGACCGTCACGTGCCCGCAGCATATTTCTGTGGGTTGGGCCGTGGTGTACGGCTCCTAGGGGCACCGCCTCGCAGGCGCCAGCCAGTGGCGTGTGCGCCCTGGTGCGTGCCGCTAGCGAACGCCACTCCATCTCCCGGACTTGCTGAAGGGCTTGCATGGACGGCACACGCGGCTCGAGCTCTCCATTATCCCCCGGCACCAAGAGGATGGCGTGCTCCTTTGGCAGGACGAGATGGATAGGCGGGGCCATTGCACGGGCCGCGGCACAGTCCGGCGCCTCGAGCGGGACCGCCGCCAAGTGCGAGCTCTGCCTCACCACCCAGTGGTGCGGCCCCCCAACTCGGCGTGGCAGCCGCCGCAGCCCCTCCACTATCCAGCTCAGTGCGTGCTGATTGACCAGATGTGATGTCCGCCCCTTGATGCCACGGTACAGGGCCTCCTGCGCCCTGCGGAGATGCGCTCCTATGACGGACGCATCCACCACGTGCACCGTGCACGCTGACGGGGGCGTGTGCAACAGGTACGCCGCCGCGCCGATGATCTCCGCCTCCGGGACCGTGCCGTAGATGGCACCCGTCCACGTGGGGATTCCGTGGCTGGCCACCGCCACGTTTGTGGCGTCGTCTCCCTGGGGCGACGCGTCACACGATGTGACTTTAGTCGCCACCGGCACCCAGCAGTACCGGTGGGGTTCCAGCCACGCCACGTCGGAGTGGGGGCTCTGCACCACCTTTCCTAGGGACGCCGCACTGGAGGCCGTGAGCTCCGGGGACAGGACCACCCTCGGCCGATATACCGCATGTGGTCTCCAGGCCAGGTCGCATCCACAGATTGACTCTATGGCGTCCAGGGCGGTGGTATACTCCGCCCCCCAAACTGTTGCGGAGCAGGAGGGCTGGTATACCACCACAGACCCCTGTTCCACTGCCCCGCCATCACGCAACGACGTGACGGCGACGTGCGGATCGTGCGGCACGTTGGACATCCGGACCACTTCCGGGACCGAGTACTCATCCGGATCCGGGATAGGGCCTGCTGGCAGCAGAAGGACAATTGCCCACTCGCTGCACCCGTGCACCGCCGCGCATGCCCTCGAAAACGCTGGCCGCCCGTGTACAACCCACAGTGGTGGCGGGCTTATGCCGCCCCCGGCGTGAGGAGTGAGTAGGGGGACGGACGCCGGATCGTCTTGCTGCTGGTAACCCTCAAAGACGTCCCCCAATAGAAACAGGAGGGCGGCTAGCGGGACGAACGGCATGGACAGCCCCGGGTTGGCTGGGTCCCATCCTGCCTCCCTGTATCCGCCCACCACATACACGTCCCCCGCAGTGGACTGTTTATTGCGTTTGCTGGCCTTCTCTCGGCGCACCGGGTGTATTAGCCGGTGAGTCAACGGACTAGGCAGCTGCGGCCGGAAGACGTCGCGGAGCCCCGTGAACCACACGTGGTCCAGCTGATGGGGCCCTACTCCTGCGTGCGGAAGGTGCAGGTGGTCCTCATGACATTCCTGAAGCTGGACAGCCCAGTGCCCAGGCGCAGGACACGGGAGCCGCGCATGCAGGAGGTCATTTGCGGGATCAGTCAGGGACTGTACCGCCGCATTTGTGCGGGGCCCCGAGAGAACGCACATGTCTCTACCCTTGAAGGAATAGGATTGGGACACCCACTTCCGCCCCGCCCACTGCACTTGCGGCCGATGGGCGTGTACACACGAGTACATTGACGATGGCATGAGAAGTCCTACGCGCATCGTCCCCATCGCCCGGAGTACCCTGTCCACCCACGTATTGCCAGCGTGCGTGGCGAATGACGCAGAGGGCACCATGAACTGCCCGCACACTCCGTACTGCACGTGCATGTCCCGGAGCATGGCCCGCAGCTCATCCCGGACTGTCGTCGACCTGTGGTGGGTGAGTTGAGCCATGGTCGCCACGACGGAGTCGCGGCAGATAACCTGGACATCCGCCAACCGTAACCCATGACTCGACCGCACCGCCACGTTGGACAGGTCTTTGGGCAGCTTCTCGAATTGCAGGGCTGCAGCCTTGATGGCAGTATGCAGCTTGATCACCGCCTCCGCCGTGTCGGACAGGTAGGGAGCCGCGCACCTCACGATGCCTCCAACCACAGCCGCCATCACCTCATGAGGCACCGCCGCTGGCCCCAACGTGTTCTTGCACCAGCCCAGCAGAGCTTCACACCGGAGTACATATTTCTCCTTCATGGCCGCCACCCCCCTGGGATCGAGGCGCAGGCCCAAGTACGGTACCGTGCCCTTGGCACGTAAGCATACCCATGGGGCCGCCGTGTTCCCTCCGCTCGGGCACACCATAATCGAATGGATGCGAGCAGTATTGGCATAGGCGCATTTGCCGACGTTGAGGGACATGCCCATGTCCGTGAGATACCGCGCTATCGCCGTTGCATACTCCAGGAATTGCGGCAGGGGGTGCGCTATCAACAGGAGGTCATCACAGTACGCCTGCACCAGGGGTGGCACCGCATGGCGAGCATCTGCCCGCGCCTTGCAGGCGGGGCTCCGCAGGAGAGGCTCCAAGAGGAGGAGGTAGAGCATAGCGCTCTCCGCACTGCCCTGCCGCAGGCCCTTGTGGAGCCGAATGCTCGGCGTCGGGCCGTGCGCGGTGCTGATGCGCACCAGAGACCCGCAGCTGAGGGTGTGGAAGAGCCCGATGAGCTCCTCCGGGACTCCCATGTGGCGCAGGAGGAGCGCCAGCGCCCCGTGCGGCGCTGTGTCAAAAGCTTTTGACACATCGAAGGCCAGGACGTGGTTTTCCTCCAGCCCACGTTGCAGCCTGCGCTGGGCCAGGAACACCGGGGCAGCCGCCGTGGAGCCCGGCATGGACCCGAACTGCTAGTCCGCAGCCAGTCCCTTGCGTGCCAGGACAGCTGTGAACCTCCGCATGAGGGGAGTCATGAGCATTCGCATGTCTTGCTGCCCCAGCGCTATCGGCCTGTACTCGTCCAGGTTGCCCGTGGCTGTGCCCTTGGGCATCAACCAGATAATGGCCTCGTGCCAGGACTCCGGGACGTCCGCACCATGTAGGATAGCCCTGTACGCGTGCACCAGGAGCCCCTGCACCGGTTCAGGCAGCTCTGCTATGAGGGCAGCCGTGACCCGGTTGGATCCCAAAGCTTTGTCGTCCGCCACGGCCTGCCTCACGGCGTCTTTAAGGTCCTGCAGGGTGTAGTCCTGTACCGACCTCCATTCCTCCGGCACCCCTTTGGGAATGTGGGCCCGGACCAGCCGCTCGAAGGCCGGCAGGTTCACTGGCCGCTTGGCGTACAGCGCCTCCCAATACCTCTGGACCTCGCCAATGACGTCCGAGGCCTCCAAGAGCACCTTCTCCGACTCGCGGACGGGTACGGACCATAGGCCTCACGGGGCATAGTTCACCACGTTGATGGCCCCCCGTATCGCCGTCCATCGGAGCTGCAGATCCGGTACCCTGCCCCGCCAATAGTCCTTGATGGACCGGCGCCTGTTGCTCCTGAGGACACCCCGCAGCTCCTCCACGCGTGTCTCTAGCTGGTGGAGCTGTTGGTCCAACGCGGCACGTAGGTCCTCCACCGAGGCGGGGGACAGGTCGGGGTCCACCCGCCGGAGGTGCTGTAGCAGGGCAGTCGCTTCCTGGGAGTGGAGTCCGGCCGCCGCCGCGTCCCGTTGCCACAGCTGATGTGCGCGCTAGGCCAAGGCCTGCTGATCCGAGAGGACCTGGGCCTAAGACGCCTCCGTCTCCGCCTGCCCGTACGGGTACTGCGGGTCCACGCCTGATGGCATGTGCACTCCCGTGACCCTGGACACGTCATCACGGAAGGCGTAGAGCAGGTCAAAGACCGCTTGCACCTCCGACTGGCCCATGGTGGCAGTGTCCTGGTCCGACGAGAGCCACGCCTGTAGCCGCCGATCCCCGCAGGCCTTCTGCAGTACTTCCGCCGCCGCCTCACGAGTCCCCGGGGAGTCCGGGCGTATGGCATGCAGCCTGCCTTGGGCGTGCGAGTAGGCCATCCTGCTGACCCTCTCTTTGCCTGCCACCGCCAGCGGGAGGTCCAGGACCACAGGGCCATGATCCGACCCCAGCGACGCTGGAGACCGCCCCGGCGCCAAGTGTGGGCGCTCACGCGCCGCCCATGGGGCCACAGGCGAGTTTAGAAGGAAGGAGTCCAGTCGGTGCCCTGCCCTCGTGGGCCTCCTGTCCTCCTCCCGTTCCGGGCCTGCACTGTGGAAACCACACTGTTCCCACAGGGCCTGGAACCTTCTCGTGGTGGGGTGCCACGGGGACTCCAGCCACACGTTGAAGTCCCCTCCGAGGAGCACGGCCCTGGTGCCACCCGCGCTCTTGGCCGCCGCGTACATGGCCACGTCAGCCCAGAAGGACGCCTTAAACGCCCAGGAGTCGCCGCCGCTACCCGGGCCGCGGACGTTGAGGACCGTGAGGGTGCCACCTGCGGTCACCACATCAAGGGCCATGGCCATGCCCGGCACGATGTCCACGATGTCTCGAACTTCCTCCGCGGCGAACACGTCCGCCCGAAGGGCAATCAAGAGCCCGCCGCGCACCGCTACCGCCGACGCTGCCTGGGCATCCAACCCTGCGTACGCATGATACCCATGGTGACGCCACTGATTCTTCGAGTGCACCACACCCTGAGGGTCCTGCAGGCCGGTCTCCTGGAAGAGGCCCAGGATGGCACCCTCGGCCTTCATGACGCCCGCCGCCACCGCTTCACCGTCGAGCATACCTGGGGCCACTGGTACGCCGTCCCCCCGCATCGAGCCCTGGACGTTCCAGGACACCGCCGCTCGGGTGTCGGAGGCGGGGCCCCTTCATGGCTGCACGTGTGGACCGGGGCCTCCCGCCGGATCCGGATCACCGGACGGAGGGGGGCCACCAGCAGGTTCAGGGGGACCACCCGCACCCGGCGCGGGCGGACGGCGAGGTGGCCCCTGTCCCCGTGGGCCTCCGCCCGAGGCGGCCGTCGTCTGCTGAGACCCGGCAGATGCGGCGGGCTCCCCCTCTGCCTCTCCGCCGGATGTACTTGCCGCCGTACTCCCCGTAGAAGTCACTGCCCCATGCCGTGCTGCACACCCAATCGCTCCAGATCGTGCCGGCGACGGCGACGCCCCGCGCTCCGCCGCGGGGCGGGCACCCGTGGGCAGCGTGAGCGCTCTGGACCTCGCCTGGCCCCCCGGCATAACGCCAGCCAGCATGGCTAGCGCGTGGTCCCGTTTGCCGGATAAGTCGCATGGTCCCGCTGGATGTGGTGCAGCAGGTCCTTGGGGTGGAGGTAGGTAGGCCGGCAGTGCTTGCTAGCTCTCCATGTGCAGTGACCAGCCCCATCCAGCCGAGACCAGGGGCAGACGTTGATCGTCTTTGTCCCACGCTGCTCCGTGGCCAAGTCAGCGCCGAAGTGCTGCAGCACGTACCGAATGTTGGTATAGCTGCCATACTGAGGCGGCCTGCCCCTCTTGGGCGGCGGCTTGGGCGCCACTATCGGGGCCTGCCTCGCCGCCGCGGCCGGGGGTGCCGCAGGCCGTACCGGTGGCATGCTTGGGGGCTGCGGCAGGTGCAGCATTCCCCACACGGGAAACTGCTCCTCCACCCAGCGGCGCCACGCGTCGGCGAACTTCTCCCGGTCGCCCTCGACCTTCCGCCTGGACGCGGAGAACGCCCGGAGCCACGGCCCCATGTTCTCCGCCATGACCAGGCGGAGGGCATCTCCTCCGCTCTGCCGGCGGAAGCGTGTCGCGGCCGCGCCTGCCACCGTCCCTTGGAGGTACAGCGCCTCGCCCCCGTCGCCACTCAGTGCACTAAGGTGCAGGGCCTCCAGGTCGGCGGGGCGGATCGTGAGCACCGTGCCCTCTCCGCGATCGTACAGGCGCAGCGCCGAGGAGTGGGGCTCCAATGCCGCCACAACCTAGCACCACGCCCTCGACACGCTATGCAACAGTGCCAGCGAGGCTGCCGGCCTGTTGCTGGAGGACTGCGCTGCCGGGGCCTTGGGGAGGGCCGCTGCGTGACCCTGCAGCGCCCTGCACATGACAGCTGCATGCTCAGCCTGCCACATGTTGCTCGGGGCTATGGGCCGAACAACCTGCCCCTGGATCGCCGGCGGTCGCGTGACCTCCACGAAGACCGCCGGCGCCGGCGGGATGTCCTCGGCCGTGCACCTGTGTGCCTTGCGCACCGGCCCCAGCTCCGTGATGCACTCCCGGAACACCCGGTAGCAGGCCGGGCCCCTGGACTGTTGCCTCCTGAGCCGGCACGCGGTGACTACGACCCACTCCATTCCCCCTGTTTCCACCCAAACACAGGCCCAATACTCCTCCCCTTCCAACACCACCAGCCGCCCCATATCCGCCACGCCCACCGTATGGGTGGGAGGCACGCTCTCCACCCTCAGCCACCGCTTGGCGCTTTCTTCCCACGGCTAGGGGGCATGCATCCGCTGCTGCTGCATCGCGTCCTGCACGTGCTGCAGGGACACCGTCACCAGCATGGACATCCCCCCGTCCGCTGCCGCCGCCATACACAGCAGGGCATGTTGCATGCGCGCCCCGGGCAGCCCCACGCTGTGCGGGACGTCCGCCAGGTCCAAGGGCGTGTGGGGCGCCGGCAGGGCATCCAGCACCGCTGCAGGCAGCTCCCCCACGGACAGCAAACGCGCGATGGGCCCCATGTCCCTCGTGAGGACCACCGCCGCCACCCACCGCCTGTCCAGCGCGGACACGAGGTTGCCCGGCCTCGGCACCCTGAGGAGGGTACCGATGGCGGACATGAGGGCGCACACGCCACAGTCCTTGGTGTTGCCGGCTGGCTGCTGCACCTCTGCCGCCCGGGCCTCCACCAGCAGATGCTCTGTACCCGGCCACCCCGCCCTCTGGCCCCTGGGTGCCATGCGCATCGTCCGGACCGCCATGTCCCATGTGTGCGGCCACTGGGGCGGGGCCCCCGACACCACAGGCCGGCCCAGCGGGTCCACGGTCAACCGCATGTCAGGGGCCACAAGGCGGTGGGCCGTCCAGTGCGGCATGTTCGGCATCTCCGACCCGTCGAGGTACAGCGCCTCCGAGCCCCCCAGCTCGACGTACCTCGCGATGCGGAGGGCAGCCGGGGTTTGGTCGTGACGCTGGCCCTCCCACCCCTCCCTCGGGAGCATCATGGCGTGGGGGGCCAGGCACTCCAACACGTCGGCTGCCAGCGCGACCACGTCGTCGCTGAGCTCCACCCCATGGTCCGCGGCCACCAGGAACTGGTGCCTGGGCTTGGAGTACAGGTGCCCCAGGGCGCCCCGCAACTGGGCCGGTGGGGGAGAGGCGTCTCCGCAATTCCGCAGCCAGGGGAGTGCGCCCGGGAGATGCCGCCCTGCTCCTCCTGAACAGACGGCGGCCTTAAGGACCGGCAGGTCTCGCCAGATAGCCCTAGCGACCGGATCGCGCCAGGGTTGTGGCTTGTTTGCTCCCCACTGGAGGACGGCCACCACAGCCTGCGTGGTCAGGGGCTCTGCCGTGAGCTGCAACGCTGTCCCCCCGTCGGTCTCGATCACCGTGCCCCGTGGGGCAGTGAAGACGTGGCCATCGGTCCCACGGACTGCCACCCATCCCCACAAGACCGCCACCGTCTCCCAGCTGGGGTGGCTGGTTCTCCTGGGCAGGACCACCACCGGCGGGCACGGGCTGTTGGCGGCCCACACGCGCCATTCCACTCCCACCAGACGCTCGTGACCAGGGGGCCGGTACACCTGGGGCCATGCGTCCGGGAGCTGGCGATGGACAGCGGTCCACACATCAGCCCCGCCAGCCCGCGTGAACTGGAGTCCCTCCAGGATGTCCCCGTCCACAGGGCTGGGGAGGCGGGCAGTGTGAACCTCCAGCCCCTGGCCTAGGCGAAGCCCTGGCCCCTCTCGGTCTCCCAGCAGCGAGACCTCTGGGTCTGTGGCCGCAAGACGAGCCGCCACCGTGGGGAGATGCAGGGAGACAGTCCACGGCTGGAATGAGACGGGCTTGCGCGGGAGGTCTGGGCAGGCCGCCACCACACTGCCATCCCTCGCCCAGCTGAGCGCCCTGTCCCACCACTGCGCATACGCACCCGGCGCTGCCGGCAACGACCAGGACAGGTACGTCACGACCGCCTTAGCCTGCCACTCGCGAGGGTCCATGCCGGCAAGATGTGTGTGCCACGTGCACACCCACCCCAGATTGGCTTCCTGGACGGTGACCACGTCCCTCCACGGGACCACCGGGAACAGAGTGAGCAGGGCCGCCATGCCACATGGCAATGCCACTGCCCACTCGGTCAGGCCCCCACTCTCCACCGCATACCCCACCGCTGGGAGTCCTCCTCCTTGCGGCTTTACCACCGCTTCTTGCAGCAACGTTCCGCGCCCCCGGCCGTGGCCCTACCTGCGGTCCAGGCTGAGGGCCCCCACACGGGCCATGGCCTGGAGGATCAAGAGTAATTCCTTGGGTAGTCCCCGCGGCACCGGCGGCTGGGGGTGGGCGAACCGGGAGGCATCTGCCCGCATGCACCACCCCTTGGCCCAGCATGCAGGTTTCCACCTCCCCCGTCTTCGGCCCAGCCCTATCCGCCACTCCCAGCTCCCGTGGACCCACCTCACGCGCCTCCTTCGCCCCAACGATCTCCAGCTCCTGGTCCTGCTCCACGGCGCTCTGTGCCTCTTCACCCTTGAACTCCGGCTCCTCGTCCCGCTCCATGGCGACCTTTGCCTCCTCACCCCTCCTGCGTTGGTCCTCCTCCTCTAGTGCCTCCGTCGTCGGCGGCGGGCTTGCTGCAGCCGTGATCCTCGCCAGGGCCGCCGCCACAAAGGCCTGCACGTCCACCTCCTCCCCGGCCACCTCCGGCTGATCCTGCTGCTGCTCCTCCTCCGTGGGTTGCTCCTGCCCCACCTCGTCACCGTCACGGCCCGCCTCCTCATCACCCCCCACCGGGACCACGTGTTCGGACCCCTTGGGGGTGGCGCTCTCGTCGAGGCGCGTGCCCACCACCACCAGCAGCTTGAGGCCACCGCCGCGGCTCTCAAGGCGGTAGCTGCTGGAGGTGGGGACGAGGACCGCCCCATCTCTGGTCAGCAATATATATATATATATATATATATATATATATATATATATATATATATATTTACATATATATATATATATATATATATACACGCTCTCCCCGGGCAGGGCGCAAGGGAGCAGTCGGTATATATATATGTATATATATATATATATATATATAAATATATATATATATATATAATATATATATATATATATATATATATATATATATATGTATATATATATATATATATATATATATATATATATATATATATGCGCCGCGGGGGGTACAGTGAAACCCTGGCCGGGGGGCAGCCGGGGCCTGCTAGGGCCGCGCCCCCCGCGGCATTTGGAACGGCCACCCGCGGCAGCGGCTCCTGCGGGAGCTGTGGCAGCGGCGGGCAGCCGTAGCGTGATGCTTCTTTGGCAGCACGTGCAGTCCGGCGCCCAGAGTATAACTGGTGGGCAAGGTGCAGGTGCGTGCCGTGCGAAATGCTTGCAAATTGCGTGCGTAGTGCCCTGCATAGAGACAAGCGTGAAACAGAGCAGGGGAGGGCGAGAGTAGGGCAGCCAAGGAGCAACAGAGGGGGACGGGTTGCCTCGCGAATTGCTCTGCGCAGTGCTGCAAAGTGCGTGCATGGACAGGGGGGGCAGGAGACGGACGGAGGGGTGGGGTCAGGGCGCCAGGAGGCAGGGCCCCGCGCAGCCGAGCACAGGGGCAGAAAGGTGAAGGGTGGACCAGGGCAGAGTATGCCTCGTAAAGTATTGTGCGTAGTGTCCTCGCGTAGTGTTGTGCATCTTGCACGTCAGTATCTCCTCCACCCTGGTGAAGCCTTCGACCCTTTGGTTTTGGCTGACGATCCTGACACTTTCGCTGAGCTGGAGGTGAAGGAGATCAAGAACGGCTGCTTGGTCATATTCTCTGTGTTCGGCTACTACGTGCAGGCCATCGCGACACGAGAGGGTCCTGTTGAGAGCTGGGCCCCCCACATCGCCCTCCCATTTGCCGTGAAAGGTATGACCAGCGCCAATGTTACCCTGCCTGCCTGTTCGCTTTTTCTCCTGTGGCCATGTTCGCCACCGCTGCCTGGTATGGCCCTGAGCGCAGCAAGTGGTTGGGCCCATTTTCTGATGCCTCCTCTCCTGGCTGCCTCACTGGTGAGTACCCTGGTGACTACGGTTGGGACGCTGCCGGTTTGGCTGCTGACCCTACCACCTTCGCCGCCGTGTACCATGAGGCCGAATTGACCCACGCTCGTTGGGCTATGTTGGGCACTTTGGGCTGCTTGACCCCGGAGTTGTTGGCCAAGTACGCTGGTGTGCAAATCGATCAGCCTGTGTGGTTCAAGGCTGGTGCTCATATCTTCCCTGAGAGCGGTCTGGACTACCTTGGCAGCTCCAGCCAGGTGCACGCCCACTCCATCCTTGCTGGCGGGCCTATTGTGTGCAGGGTGGTCCGCTGCACGAGTATCTGCATCTGCTCCACCCTGGTGAGGCCTTCGACCCTGTGGTTTTGGCTGACGACCCTGACGCTTTCGCTGAGCTGAAGGTGAAGGAGATCAAGACCGGCTGTTTGGCTGTGTTCTTTACGTTCGGCTACTACGTGCAGGCCATCGCGACTGGAGAAGGTCCTGTTGCGAGCTGGGCCCCCCACATCGCCGACCCATTCGCCGTGAAAGATATGGCCGGCGCCAATGTTGCCCTGCTCGCTCCTTTCCCGGTGGCAACGTTCGCCACCGCAGCCTGGTATGGCCCTGAGCGCAACAAGTGGTAGGGCCCATTCTCTGATGCCTCCTCCCCTGACTACCTCACTGGTGAGTACCCTGGAGACTACGGTTGAGACGCCGCCGGTTTGGCTGCTCACCCTACCACCTTCGCCGCCGCGTACCATGAGGCCGAGTTGACCCACGCTCGATGGGCTATGTTGGGCACTTTGGGCTGCTTGACCCATGAGTTGTTGGCCAAGTACGCTGGTGTGCAAATCGATCAGCCTGTGTGGTTCAAGGCTGGTGCTCATATCTTCCGTGAGGGCGGTCTGGGCTACCTTGGCAGCTCCAACCTGGTGCACGCCCAGTCCGTCCTTGCTATCGCGGCCCGCCAGTTTGTCCTGAAGGGTGCCATTGAGGCCTACCGTGTGAAGGGTAGTCCTCTGCGCGTGCATCTGTATCTGCTGCACCCCGGTGAAGCCTTCGACCCTCTGGTTTTGGGTGACGACCCTGACACTTTCGCTGAGCTGAAGTTGAAGGAGATCAAGAACGGCTGTTTGGCTATATTCTCTGTGTTTGGCTACTACGTGCAGGCCATCGCGACTGGTGAGGGTCCCGTTGAGAGCTGGGCCTCCCACATCGCCGACCCATTCGCCGTGAAAGGTATGACTAGCGCCGATGTTACCCTGTTCGCTCCTACCCCTATGGCCATGTACGCCACCGCTGCGTGGAATGGCCCAGAGCGCCACAAGTGGTAGGGCCAATCTCTGATGCCTCCACCCCTGACTACCTCACTGGTGAGTACCCTGGTGACTACGGTTGGGACTTCGCCGCATACCGTGAGGCCGAGTTGATCCACGCATGTTGGGCTATGTTTGGCACTTTGGGCTGCTTGACCCCTGAGTTGTTGGCCAAGTACGCAGGTGTGCAATTCGATGCGTCTGCGTGGTTCCAGGCCTTCTGGGTGTTTAACAGTGTTTAACAGGTGGCCAAGGTGCGTGTCGTGCGACGTGCTTCGCAACCTGTCATGCGTCGTGCTTCGCATAGTGCGCGAAAACCACCGGAGGGGGCAGAAGCAGGGCAACCAGAAGGCGGGAGAAGGTGAGGGCATTAGCAACATAGGTGCCCAAACAACGGGCGCGGAGAGGGAGAGGCAGGGGCGAGGGGACGGGTTAAGCAACGCACATTGCATGCACAGTGCGTGCGAGAACAGAGGGGGCAGGAGAAGGACGGAGGGGCGGGGACAGAGCGCCAGGAGGTGGGACACCGCACGACCAGGTGCAGGGGTGAAGGGCGTGTCCTGCGACGTGCTTCGCAACTTGTCATGCATAGTGCTTCGCGTAATGCACGAGAACCACCGGAGGGGGCAGAAGCAGGGCAACCAGAGGGCAGGAGAAGGGGAGGGCAACAGCAACACAGGTGCCCAAACAACGGGCGCGGAGAGGGAGAGGGAGGGGCGGGAGGACGGGTTTGCATCGCACATTGCACGCACAGTGCGTGCGCAGACAGAGGGGGCAGGAGAAGGACGGAGGGGCGGGGACAGAGTGCCACGAGGTAGGACGCCGCACAGCCAGGTGCAGGGGTGACGAGTGGGGCAGGGCAGGGTGTGCCTCGTATAGTGTCACGCGTAGTGCCTGTAGTAATAAACTGGCCTGAGGTGCTGCTCGGCCGCTGGGCATACTCTGGTGCCTGACCCCTGAGCTGCTGCTATCGACAATGGTGCCAGTACAGGTGTGTAGTTCAAGGCTGCTGCCATGGTCTTCGAGTCTTATGGCTTGAACTACATGGGTCCCCCCGCGTTGGTGCGCGCCCAGTCCATCCTTGCCGTGTTGGCCTGCCAGGTTGTCCTAATGGGTGCCATCGAGGCTTAACGTGTGAACGGTGGTCCATTCGGTGGACGTGACCTTGATCTGGTGTACCCTAGTGGCAAGTGATTTAACCCTCTGGGTTTGGCCGACGACCCTGATGTGGCTGCCGAGCTGAAGGTGAAGGAGATCAGGAGCGGCCGTTTGGCGATGCTCTCCAAGTTCGGCTACTGTGTGCAAGCTGCCGTCACCGGCCAGGGCCCTGTTGAGAACTGGGCCTCCCACATTGCTGATCCATTTGCGGTGAACAGGTTGACCCTTGAGATTGCCACCCAGAACACGCCATCTGTTGCCATGTTCGCAGCTGCTGGGAAGTAGACGGCCGCCGCCCCAAGGTGGATTTGTCTGGCTGGTATGGCCCTGACTGCAAGAAGTGGTTGGGCCCTAACACTGCAGGCAGCGGCGTCCCAGACTACTTGACCGGTGAGTACCCTGGTGACTACGGTTGGGACAGTGCTGGGCCTGCAGCAGACCCTAAGGCCATCAAGCGCCTCTGCAAGGCTGAGGTGCTGCACGATCGCTGGGCTATGTTGGGTACTCTCTGGTGCCTGACCTGCGAGCTGCTGCAGAAGTACACCTCTATCGACAATGGTGCCAGCAAAGGTGTGTGGTTCAAGGCTGCTGCCATGATCTTCAAGTCTTATGGCTTGAACTACATGGGTGCCCCCGCATTGGTGCGCGCCCAGTCCATCCTTGCCGTGTTGGCCTGCCAGCTTGTCCTGATGGGTGCCATCGAGGCTTACCGTGTGATCGGTGGTCCATTCGGTGGACGAGACCTTGATCTGGTGTACCCTAGTGGCAAGTGATTTAACCCTCTGGGTTTGGCCGACGACCCTGATGTGGCTGCCGAGCTGAAGGTGAAGGAGATCAGGAGCGGCCGTTTGGCGATGCTCTCCAAGTTCGGCTACTATGAGCAGGCTGCCGTCACCTGCCAGGGCCCTGTTGAGAACAGGGCCTTCCACATTGCTGATCCATTTGCGGTGAACAAGTTGACCCTTGAGATTGCCATGCAGTCCACGCCATCAGTTGCCATGTTAGCAGCTGCTAGCTGCTGGGAAGAAGCAGGAGGCCACCCCCAAGGTGGATTTGTCTGGCTGGTATGGTCTTGACCGCAAGAAGTGGTTGGGCCCCGACGCGGCGGACAGCTATGTTTTTGATTACTTGACCGGTGAATACCCAGGTGACTACGGATGGGACAGCGCTGGGCCGGCAGCAGGCCCCAAGGCATACGGGCCAGCACGTGGGTTGCATCACCATCTTCAATCTCGTCTTGTGCCCATGCTTGCTGCTTTGTTTCTTGGTTGCTGCAGTGCTGCCCCCCCTAGGCATTGTGCTTGCTTGTTGCAGTGCTGCTGCTCTGCCATGCCTTGCCCCTTACCCCCGGCGAACAAACGGACCAGCGTCCGTCGCCGTTGCTAATGCTAATGCTCTGCAGTCGCCACTGCCCCCAAAGCCTGGTTGGCCGGTATCCCCGGTCCTCTGGGTCCTCCGTCATGCTGTGGGCCACCTCAGGCAGCCCTGGGACCCACGGGATCGAGCAAGGCAGGAACCACCTGTCGGTGCGAGATGCCCGGTAACTCCAGTAGACGGCATGATAAGTGGTTATGACTATGACTATGACTATATATATATATATATGTATATATATATATATATATATATATACCCCGGCGAATCCGAGGTTCTTCCTCGAAGGGGCCCACGGGCCCAGGGGACGCCACCGGGTATATTCGGCCAAGCAGGACGGAGCTCCCACCGGCGACCCCCCAACCCCCGCATATATGTATATATATATATATATATATATATATATATATATATATATATATATATATATATATATATATATATATATATATATATATATATATATATATATATATATATATATATATATATATATATATATATATATATATATATATATATATATATATATATATATATATATATATATATATATATATATATATATATATATACGTGCCGGCGGGAGAAATTTGCATACACGCTCTCCCTGGGCAGGGCGCAAGGGAGCAATCGCCCGGCGTCACGCTGGCCGGGCGTGTGCCGACAACGACCGAGGGGGGGGGGGGGGGGGGGGGGGGCCGTGGTGTGGAGGGGGGGGGGGTGCGCGCGCACGGAGGAGGGAGGAGCCACCTGTGTGTGTTACCCTGGAGCCCTCCCCCGCTTGGGGGGGGAGGGTGACCCGACCTGTGCGTGACGGAGGTGGGGCTGGATGGAGGGACCACTTGTTTGGGGACCTGCGGGGCCCCGACTCCCCTTGCTTCCGGCCGCCGCTCCCCCACGACAGGGGAGGGGGCAATCTGCCCGCGTGCCCTTGAACCGCACGAGCGCAGGCGTGGGGGGGCGCTGCCCGTTTCCCGTGGGGCCTGCACAGCACAGCTGGTGCGGCCCTGGCGTGCGGGGGTTTCTGTGGGGCTTGCACAGCACTGCTGGTGCGGCCCTGGCGTGCGGGAGTTGCTGTGGGGCCTGCACAGCACTGCTGGTGCGGCCCCGGCGTGCGGGGGTTCATGTGGGGCCTGCATAGCACAGCTGGTGCGGCCGTGGCGTGCGGGGGTTCCTGTGGGGGCTGCACAGCATAGCTGGTGCGGCCCTTGCGTGCGGGGGATTCTGTGGGGCCTGCACAGCACAGCTGGTGCGGCCGTGGCGTGCGGGGGTTGCTGTGGGGCCTGCACAGCACTGCTGGTGCGGCCCTGGCGTGCGGGGGTTCCTGTGGGGCCCGCACAGCACTGCTGGTGCGGCCCTGGCGTGCGGGGGCTCTTGTGGGGCCTGCACAGCACTGCTGGTGCGGGCCTTGGCGTGCGGGGGTGCCTGTGGGGCCTGCACAGCACAGCTGGTGCGGCCCTGGCGTGCTGGGGGCGAGGGGGGGGGGGGGCAGGAGTGAGGGAGTAGGCCTGGGACCCCCGATGGCGGTGGGGGGCCCGTAGTTGTCTTGACGTCACGGCGCGAGGTTGGTTCTCTCGCTACAACTGTGAGGCGAAAAGGAGGGGAGGGGACCGGAAGGGAGGTGCGGGGAGAGGGGGGGGGGGGCGTGGGAGGGGCGTGTGCGCGCGTGCTCGGGGGGAAGGGGGTCGGTGCGCTCGGCCGCCAACCGTCACCGTGTGGCCGTCCGTAGCGGGTGCGCGGCCGGGGCTGGCCAAAGTCGGCCGGCGAGCCCGGGGCGCTGCTGGTGACGGGGGGGCTACGGACGGCGATCGGGCCCGCACCCCGCTCGGCGGGGACCAATCCCGCCGAGCACCATCCACGGGGGCGAATCCTGGTCGAGGCGGGGGGAGAGCCACACCGTCCCCTCGCGGCCGAACCGGACCGGGACAGGCCCCGCCGGAGGGACACCGGGGGGGCGGGCTGGGCTGGGCACCGGGGCTCCGAGGCCCGGGTCCCGGTAGTGCGTGGGCCGGCGCGTGGGAGACCGGGCGGGCCCTAGGGCTGCGGCCGGGGGGGGCAGGGGCTGGAGGGCTGCGTTGGCTCGGTGGGGGGGGGGGGTTGCTCCCTGCCCGGGGGACGACGGGGGCCCCTCTTGAGTGAGGGGGGGGGGCGGGCCTGTATCGCCCGGTGTAGGGCCATGTCGATTCATGGCCGCGCGGCATGGGACTATATCCCCAACCCTCCGCGCCGGAGTCCCTTTTTGGGAGGGCTGAGGGGGGGGGGGGGCTGGCGGTTGTCGCGTGCACCCACCCATGCGGGGGGGGGTCGCCGGTGGGAGCTTCGTCCGGCTTGGCCGAAAAAACCCGGTGGCGTCCCCTGGGCTCGTGGGCCCCATCAAGGAAGAACCTCGGATTCGCCGGGGGGGACTCCGCTATATATATATATATATATATATATATATATATATATATATTGCTTGTTGCTTGCAGCTAGATTTAAGGCGAGAGGAGTGTAGTAATATATATATATATATATATATATATATATATATATATATATATATATATATATATATATATATATATATATATATATATATATATATATATATATATATATATATATATATATATATATATATATATATATATATATATATGTATATATATATATATATATATATATATATATATGTATATGTATATGTATATATATATTTATATATATATATATATATATATTTATATATATAGTCATAGTCATAGTCATAACACATATGTGTATACATAGTCATAGTCATAGTCATAACCACTTATCATGCCGTCTACTGGAGTTACCGGGCATCTCGCGCCGACAGGTGGTTCCTGCCTCGCTCGAACCCGTGGGTCCCAGGGCTGCTTGAGGTGGCCCACAGCATGACGGAGGACCCAGAGGACCGGGGATACCGGTCAACCAGGCTTTGGGGGCAGTGGCAACTGCATAGCGTTAGCATTAGCAACGGCGACGGACGCTGGTCCGTTTGTTCGCCGGGGGTAAGGGGGCAAGGCACAGCGACGCAGCATCATCGCAACAAGCAGAAAGCAAGGGCTTCTCTGTCCGGCGCAAAGCGGCAACCAAGGAACAAAGCAGCACGCATGCGGCGAAGCAAGAGCGGACCCTCCGTCGTTCGCGTACCCTCGCCACCGTGGAGACGTCCATCACCCGTGACCCCACGGAATCCATTGCCATCTGCGTACTCGTAATTGCCCACCACCCTTGACTCCACGTATCCCACTGCCAACACGCAATAACCCGTATATGCATAGCCAGGATTTCTGGGAGGCTCCAGCCTAGCCTGGCCCTCAGCTTTCATCGCCCCCATGTCCCCACAATGTACGCCGCCGACCCACCGCACCAGTCCCCTAGTATAGTATAGGGCTGGGCCGGTATTGCCATACGCGTGAGCTTCTGTCTCCACCGTCGCATGACCTGCATTGTGGACAAGCGACCGTCACGTGCCCGCAGCATATTTTTGTGCGTCGGGCCGTGGTGTACAGCTCCCAGGGGCACCGCCTCGCAGGCGCCAGCCAGTGGCGTGTGCGCCCTGGTGCGTGCCGCTAGCGAACGCCACTCCATCTCCCGGAGTTGCTGAAGGGCTTGCATGGATGGCACTCGCGGCTCGAGCTCTCCATTATCCCCCGGCACCAAGAGGATGGCGTGCTCCTTTGGTAGGACGAGATGGACAGGCGGGGCCATCGCACGGGCCGCGGCAGAGTCCGGCGCCTCGAGCGGGACTGCCGCCAAGTGCGAGCTCTGTGTCACCACCCAGTGGTGCGGCCCGCCAACTCGGCGTGGCAGCCGCCGCAGCCCCTCCACTATCCAGCTCAGTGCGTGCTGGTTGACCAGATGTGATATCCGCCCCTTGATGCCACGGTACAGGGCCTCCTGTGCCCTGCGGAGATGCGCTCCTATGATGGACGCATCCACCACGTGCACCGTGCACGCTGACGGGGGCGTGTGCAACAGGTAAGCCGCGGCGCCGATGATCTCTGCCTCCAGGACCGTGCTGTAGATGGCACCCGTCCACGTGGGGATTCCGTGGCTGGCCACCGCCACGTTTGTGGCGTCGTCTCCCTGGGGCGACGCGGCACACGATGTGACTTTAGTCGCCACCGGCACCCAGCAGTACCTGTGGGGTTCCATCCATGCCACGTCGGAGTGGGGGCTCTGCACCACCCTTCCAAGGGACGCCGCACTGGAGGCCGTGAGCTCCGGGGACAGGACTACCTTCGGCCGATACACCGCATGTGGTCTCCAGGCCAGGTCACATCCACAGACCGACTTGATGGCGTCCGGGGCGGTGGTATACTCCGCCCCCCAAACCGTTGAGGAGCAGGAGGGCTGGTACACCACCACAGATCCCTGTTCCACCGTGCCGCCATCACGCAACGACGTGACGGCGACGTGCGGATCGTGTGGCACGTTGGACATCCGAACCACTTCCGGGACCGAGTACTCATCCGATCCGGGACAGGGCCTGCTGGTAGCAGAAGGACAATTGCCCACTCGCTGCACCCGTGCACCGCCGCGCATGCCCTGGAAAACGCTGGCCGCCCGTGCACAACCCACAGTGGTGACGGGTTTATGCCGCCCCCGGCGTGTGGAGTGAGTAGGGGGACGGACGCCGGATCGTCTTGCTGCTGGTAACCCTCAAAGACGTCCCCCAACAGAAACAGGAGGGCGGCTAGCGGGACGAACGGCATGGATAGCCCCGGGTTGGCTGGGTCCCATCCTTCCTCCCTGTACCCGCCCACCAGATACACGTCCCCCGCAGTGGACTGTCTATTGCGTTTGCTGGCCTTCTTTCGGCGCACCGGGTGAATTAGCCGGTGAGTCAATGGACTAGGCAGCTGCGGTCGGAAGACGTCGCGGAGCCCCGTGAACCACACGTGGTCCAGCTGATGGGGCCCTACTCCTGCGTGCGGAAGGTGTAGGTGGTCCTCATGGCACTCCTGGAGCTGGACAGCCCAGTGCCCAGGCGCAGGACACGGGAGCCGCGCATGCAGGAGGTCATTTGCGGGATCACTCAGGGACTGTACCGCCGCATCTGTGCGGGGCCCCGAGAGAACACAGATCTCCCTACCCTTGAAGGAATAGGATTGGGACACCCACTTCCGCCCCGCCCACTGCACTTGCGGCAAATTGGCGTGTACACACGAGTACACTGACGATGGCATGAGAAGTCCTACGCGCATCGTCCCCATCGCCCGGAGTACCCTGTCCACCCACGTATTGCCAGCGTGCGTGGCGAATGACGCAGAGGGCACCGTGAACTGCCCGCACACTCCGTACTGCACGTGCATGTCCCGGAGCATGGCCCGCAGCTCATCCCGGACTGTCGTCGACCTGTGGTGGGTGAGTTGAGCCATGGTCGCCACGACGGAGTCGCGGCGGATAACCTGGACATCCGCCAACCGTAACCCATGACCCGACCGCACCGCCACGTTGGACAGGTCTTTGGGCAGCTTCTCGAATTGCAGGGTTGCAGCCTTGATGGCAGTATTCAGCTTGATCACAGCCTCCGCCGTGTCGGATAGGTAGGGCGCCGCGTACCGCACGATGCCTCCAACCACAGCCGCCATCACCTCATGAGGCACCGACGCTGGCCCCAACGTGTTCTTGCACCAGCCCAGCAGAGCTTCACACCGGAGTACATGTTTCTCCTTCATGGCCGCCACCCCCCTGGGATCGAGGCGCAGGCCCAAGTATGGTACCGTGCCCTTGGCACGTAAGCATACCCATGGGGCCGCCGTGTTCCCTGGGCTCAGGCACACCATGATCGAATGGATGCGAGCAGTATTGGCATAGGCGCATTTGCCGACGTTGAGGGACATGCCCATGTCCGTGAGATACCGCGCTATCGCCGTTGCATACTCCAGGAATTGCGGCAGGGAGTGCGCTATCAACAGGAGGTCATCACAGTACGCCTGCACCAGGGGTGGCACCGCATGGCGAGCATCTCCCCGCGCCTTGCAGGCAAGGCTCCGCAGGAGCGGCTCTAAGAGGAGGAGGTAGAGCACAGCGCTCTCCGCACTGCCCTGCCGCAGGCCCTTGTGGAGCCGAATGCTCGGCGTCGGGCTGGGCGCGGTGACGATGCGCACCAGAGACCCGCAGCTGAGGGTGTGGAAGAGCCTGATGAGCTCTTCCGGGACTCTCATGTGGCGCAGGAGGAGCGCCAGCGCCCCGTGCGGCGCTGTGTCAAAAGCTTTTGACACATCGAAGGCCAGGACGTGGTTTTCCTCCACCCCACGGTGCAGCCTGCGCTGGGCCAGGAACACCGGGGCAGCCGCCGTGGAGCCCGGCATGGCCCCGAACTGCCAGTCTGCAGCTAATCCCTTGCGTGCCAGGACAGCTGTGAACCTCCGCATGAGGGGAGTCATGAGCATTCGCATGTCTTGCTGCCCAAGCGCTATCGGCCTATACTCGTCCAGTTTGCCCGTGGCTGTGCCCTTGGGCATCAGCCAGATAATGGCCTCGTGCCAGGACTCCGGGACGTCCGCATCCCGCAGGATAGCCCTGTACGCGTGCACCAGGAGCCTCTGCACCGGTTCAGGCAGCTCTGCTATGAGGGCAGCCGTGACCCGGTTGGACCCCGGAGCTTTGTCGTCCGCCACGGCCTGCCTCACGGCGTCTTTAAGGTCCTGCAGGGTGTAGTCCTGTACCGACCTCCATTCCTCCGGCACCCCCCTGGGAATGTGGGCCCGGACGAGCCGCTCGAAGGCCGGCAGGTTCACTGGCCGCTTGACGTACAGCGCCTCCCAATACCTCTGGACCCCGCCAATGACGTCCGAGGCCTCCTAGAGCACCTTCTCCGACTTGCGGACGCGTACGGACCATGGGCCCGACGGGGCATAGTTCACCACGTTGATGGCCCCCCGTATCGCCGTCCATCGGAGCTGCAGATCCGGTACCCTGCCCCGCCAATAGTCCTTGATGGACCGGCGCCTGTTGCTCTTGAGGACACCCCGCAGCTCCTCCACGCGTGTCTCTAGCTGGTGGAGCTGTTGGTCCAACGCGGCACGTAGGTCCTCCACCGAGGCGGGGGATAGGCCGGGGTCCACCCGCCGGAGGTGCTGTAGCAGGGCAGTCGCTTCCTGGGAGTGGAGTCCGGCCGCCGCCGCGTCCCGTTGCCACAGCTGATGTGCGCGCCAGGCTAGGGCCTGCTGATCCGAGAGGACCTGGGCCAGAGACGCCTCCGTCTCCGCCTGCCCCTACGGGTACTGCGGGTCCACGCCCGATGGCATGCGCACTCCCGTGACCCTGGACACGTCATCACGGAAGGCGTAGAGCAGGTCAAAGACCGCTTGCACCCCCGACGTGCCCATGGTGGCAGTGTCCTGGTCCGACGAGAGCCACGCCTGCAGCCGCCGATCCCCGCAGGCCCTCTGCGGTACTGCCGCCGCCGCCTCACGAACCCCCGGGGAGTCCGGGCGTATGGCATGCAGCCTGCCTTGGGCGTGCGAGTAGGCCATCCTGGTGACCCTCTCTTTGCCGGCCACCGCCAGCGGGAGGTCCAGGACCACAAGGCCATGATCCGACCCCAACGACGCTGGAGACCGCCCCGGCGCCAAGTGTGGGCGCTCACGCGCCGCCCAGAGGCGAGTTCAGAAGGAAGGAGTCCAGTCGGTGCCCTGCCCTCGTGGGGCTCCTGCCCTGTGGAAACCACACTGTTCCGACAGGGCTTGGAACCTCCTCGTGGTGGGGTGCCACGGGGACTCCAGCCACACGTTGAAGTCTCCTCCGAGGAGCACTGCCCTGGTGCCACCCGCGCTCTTGGCCGCCGCGTACATGGCCACGTCAGCCGAGAAGGACGCCTTAGACGCCCAGGAGTCGCCGCCGCTGCCCGGGCCGTTGACGTTGATGACCGTGAGGGTGCCACCTGCGGTCACCACATCGAGGGCCATGGCCTTGCCCGGCACGATGTCCACGATGTCTCGAACTTCCTCCGCGGCGAACACGTCCGCCCGAAGGGCAATCAAGAGCCCGCCGCGCACCGCTGCCGCCGACGCTGCCTGGGCATCCAACCCTGAGTACGCATGATACCCCTGGTGACGCCACCGATTCTCCGAGTGCACCACACCCTGAGGGTCCTGCAGGCCGGTCTCCTGGAAGAGGCCCAGGATGGCACCCTCGGCCTTCATGACGCCCGCCGCCACCGCCTCACCGTCAAGCATACCTGGGGCCACTGGTACGCCGTCCCCCCGCATCGAGCCCTGGACGATCCAGGACACCGCCGCTCGGGTGTCGGAGGCGGGGCCCCTTCATGGCTGCACGTGTGGACTGGGGCCCCCTGCCGGATCCGGATCACCGGACGGAGGGGGGCCACCAGCAGGTTCAGGGGGACCACCCGCACCCGGCGCGGGCGGCTGGCGAGGTGGCCCCTGTCCCCGTGGGCCTCCGCCCGAGGCGAACGTCGTCTGCTGAGACCCGGCAGATGCGGCGGGCTCCCCCTCTGCCTGTCCGCCGGATGTACTTGCCGCCGTACTCCCCGTAGAAGTCACTGCCCCACGCCGTGCTGCACACCCAATCGCTCCAGATCGCGCCGCCGACGGCGACGCCCCGCGCTCCGCCGCAGGGCGGGCGCCCGTGGGCAGCATGAGCGCTCTGGACCTCACCTGGGCCGACGCCAAAGGCCCCGCCTGGCCCCCCGGCATAACGCCAGCCAGCATGGCCAGCGCCTCCCCCCGTTGCTAGCTCTCCATGTGCAGTGACCAGCCCCATCCAGCCGAGACCAGGGGCAGACTTTGATCGTCTTTGTCCCACGCTGCTCCGTGGCTAAGTCACCGCCGAAGTGCTGCAGCACGTACCGAATGTTGGCATAGGCGCCATACTGAGGCGGGGGGCTCCTCTTGGGCGGCGGCTTGGGCGCCGCTTTCGGGGCCTGCCTCGCCGCCGCGGCCGGGGATGCCGCAGGCCGTACCGGTGGCACGCTTGGTGGCTGCGGCAGGTGCAGCATTCCCCCCACGGGAAGCTGCTCCTCCACCCAGCGGCGCCACGCGTCGGCGAACTTCTCCCGGTCGCCCTTGACCTTCCACCTGGACGTGGAGAACGCCCGGAGCCACGGCCCCATGTTCTCTGCCATGACCAGGCGGAGGGCATCTCCTCCGCTCTGCCGGCGGACGCGTGTCGCGGCCGCGCCTGCCACGGTCCCTTGGAGGTACAGCGCATCGCCCCCGTCGCCACTCAGTGCACTAAGGTGCAGGGCCTCCAGGTCGGCGGGGCGGACCGTGAGCACCGTGCCCTCTCCGCGATCGTACAGGCGCAGTGCCGAGGAGTGGGGCTCCAATGCCGCCACAACCCAGCACCACGCCCGCGACACGCTATGCAGCAATGCCAGCGAGGCTGCCAGTCTGTTGCCGGAGGACTGCGTTGCCGGGGCCCTGGGGAGGGCCGCTAAGTGACCCTGCAGCGCCCTGCACATGACAGCTGCATGCTCAGCCTCCCACATGTTGTTCGGGGCTATGGGCCGAACGTCCTGCCCCTGGATCGCCGGCGGTCGCGTGACCTCCACGAAGACCGCGGGCGCCGGCGGGATGTCCTCGGCCGTGCACCTGTGTGCCCCTCGCACCGGCCCCAGCTCCCTGAGGCACTCCCGGAACAGCCCGTAGCAGGCCGGGCCCCTGGACTGCTGCCTCCTGAGCCGGCACGCGGTGACTACGACCCACTCCAATCCCCCTGTTTCCACCCAAACACAGGCCCAATACTCCGCCCCTTCCAACACCACCAGCCGCCCCATATCCGCCACGCCCACCGTATGGGTGGGGGGCACGCTCTCCACCCTCAGCCACCGCTTGGCGCTTTCTTCCCACGGCTGGGGGGCATGCATCCGCTGCTACTGCATCGCGTCCTGCACGTGCTGCAGGGACACCGTCACCAGCATGGACATCCCCCCGTCCGCTGCCGCCGCCATACACAGCAGGGCATGTTGCATGCGCGCCCCGGGCAACCCCACGCTGTGCTGGACGTCCGCCACGTCCAAGGGTGTGCGGGGCGCCGGCAGGGCATGCAACACCGCTGCAGGCAGCTCCCACAGGGACGGCAGACGCGTGATGGGCCCCATGTCCCTGTTGAGGACCACCGCCGCCACCCACCGCGTGTCCAGCGCGGACAGGAGGTTGCCCGGCCTCGGCACCCTGAGGAGGGTACCGATGGCGGACATGAGGGCGCACATGCCACAGTCCTTGGTGTTGCCGGCTCGCTGCTGCACCTGTGCCGCCCGGGCCTCCGCCAGCAGTTGCTGTGCACCCGGCCACCCCGCCCTCTGGCCCCTGGGTGCCATGCGCATCGTCCGGACCGCCATGTCCCATGTGTGCGGCCACTGGGGCGGGGCCCCCGACACCACAAGCCGGTCCAGCGGGTGCACGGTCAACCGCATGTCAGGGGCCACAAGGTGCTGGGCCGTCCAGTGCCGCATGCTCGGCGTCTCCGACCGGTCGAGGTACACCGCCTCCGAGCCCCCCAGCTGGACGTACCTCGCAATGAGGAGGGCAGCCGGGGTTTGGTCGTGCCGCTGGCCCTCCCACCCCTCCCTCGGGAGCATCATGGCGTGGGGGGCCAGGCACTGCACCACGTCGGCTGCCAGCGCGACCACGTCGTAGCTGAGCTACACCCCATGGTCCGCGGCCACCAGGAAGTGGTGCCTGGGCTTGGAGTACAGTTGCTCCAGGGCGCCCCGCAACTCAGCTGGTGGGGGAGAGGCGTCTCCGCAATCCCGCAGCCAGGGGAGTGCGCCCGGGAGATGCCGCCCTGCTCCTCTTGGCCAGACGGCGGCCTTGAGGGCCGGCAGGTCTCGCCAGACAGCCCTAGCGACCGGATCGCGCCAGGGCTGTGGCTTGTCCGCTCCCCACTGGAGGACGGCCACCACAACATGCGTGGTCAAGGGCTCCGCCGTGAGCTGCAACGCCGTCCCCCCGTCGGTCTCGATCACTCTGCCCCGTGGGGCAATGATAACGTGGCCACCGGTCCCACGGACCGCCACCCATCCCCACAAGACCGCCACCGTCTCCCAGCTGGAGTGGCTAGTTCTCGTGGGCAAGACCACGAGCGGCGGGCATGGGCTGTTGGCGGCCCACACGCGCCATTCCACTCCCACCAGACGCTCGTGACCAGGGGGCCGGAACACCTGGGGCCACGCGTCTGGGAGCTGGCGATGGACGGCGGTCCACACATGAGCCCCGCCAGCCCGCGTGAACTGGAGTCCCTCCAGGATGTCCCTGTCCACAGGGCTGGGGAGGCGGGCAGTGCGAACCTCCAGCCCTTGGCCCGGGCGAAGCCCTGGCCCCTCTCGGTCTCCAAGCAGCAAGACCTCCGGGTCCGTGGCCGCAAGACGAGCTGCCACCGTGGGGAGATGCAGGGAGACAGTTCACGGCTGGACTGAGACGGGCTCGCGCGGGAGGTCTGGGCAGGCCGCCACAGCACTGCCATCCCTCGCCAAGCTGAGCGCTCTATCCCACCACTGCGCCCACGCACCCGGCGCTGCCGGCAACGACCAGGACAGGTACGTCACGACCGCCTTAGCCTGCCACTCGCGAGGGTCCATGCCGGCAGGATGTGTGTGCCACGTGCACAACCACCCCAGGTTGGCCTCCTGGACGGTGACCACGTCCCTCCACGGGACCACCGGGAACGGAGTGAGCAGGGCCGCCATGCCACATGGCAACGCCACTGCCCACTCGGTCAGGCCCCCACTCTCCACCGCATACCCCACCGCTGGGAGCCCTCCTCCTTGCGCCTTTACCACCACTTCCTGCAGCAACGTTCCGTGGCCCCGGCCGTGGCCCTACCTGCGGTCCAGGCTGAGGGCCCCCACACGGGCCATGGCCTGGAGGATCAGCAGTAATTCCTGGGGTACTCCGGCGGCTGGGGGTGGGCATACCGGCAGGCATCTGCCCGCATGCACCACCCCTTGGCCCAGTGCCTGCAGGTTTCCACCTCCCCCGTCTTCGGCCCAGCCTTGTCCGCCACTCCCAGCTCCCGTGGACCCACCTCACGCGCCTCCTTTGCCCCCACGATCTCCAGCTCCTCGTCGTGCTCCACGGCGCTCTGGGCCTCTTCACTCCTCCTGCGTTGGTCCTCCTCCTCCAGTGCCTCCGTCGGCGGTGGCGGGCTAGCGGCATCCGTGAACCTCGCCAAGGCCGCCGCCAAAATGGCCTGCACGCCCACCTCCTCCCCGGCCACCTCCGCTGATCCTTCTGCTGCTCCTCCCCCGTGGGTTGTTCCTGCCCCACCTCGTCACCGTCACGGCCTGCCTCCTCATCACTCCCTACCGGGACCACTTGTTCGGACCCCCGGGGGGCGGCGCTCTCGTCGAGGCGCGTGCCCACCACCACCAGCAGCTTGAGGTCACCGCCGCGGCTCTCAAGGCGGTAGCTGCTGGAGGTGGGGACGAGGACCACCTCATCCCCGGTCAGCAGCAGGTGGTCCGCGCCGAATACGACCTCTGCACCCTGGGGGTGCACCGCCACCAGGAGCGCATGGGTTCCCAGCGCCTGGGGCGTGAGGGGCCGCACGGCCTGCTCGCGACGCCAAGCGTCAGCCCCACCTCGCCACAAGGCCACGTACAGGCCTTCGTCCCGCCGCACGTCCTCCAACCGTGCCTCGTCCAGCAGGCGACCCACGGACAGGCGCACCGACAAGGGGAGGCCTTCCTGGGGCTCGGCCGCCCGGACATCACCGGGGTGGTGACCCAGGACCGCCGCGTCCCCCATTTGGACACAGCGCGCCTGGCCGTCGTCCGGGGACGTGGCCACCAACGCCACCTCCCGGGCGACCTGCCCTGGGCGCCGGAGCTGGTAGCGCTCCAAGGCGCTTGCCAGCATCCCTGCCTCCCGCTGCCCCGTGCCCATGAGGCGGTGCCTGTGGGCACCCTCGGCCGCATGGTACCTGCACTGCCGCCGCTCACAGCTCCCCAGGGGAGGGGGCGGCACTGCAGTGGGCATGGGCCGCAGCGGCGCGTTGGCCGGGTCCACGTCCATGCCGGCGTAGACGTCGGGCCCGGCGTCGTCCTCATACATAAGGGCCAACGCCGACTCGCCGGGCCCGTACGCCTCCTCGTCCCCCTCCCCAACTCTAGGTGGCTCCACCATACGGCTCTATAGTACGTGCGAGAGACACAACTTTGTGCATTCAGGTGGTGGAAGGCCCTAACCTCTATGACGACGGGCTTAAAATGGGCTAAAACCACTTGTTTGAGCATCCCAAATGGTCTTGGATCACTTTTGGAAAAACGCGTTTTTCACCCATTTTTGACCCATTTTTGGTTCCAAAACAGCCCGTTTTCAAGGCATTTTGCGATTTTCCGTGGCCCAAAACGCGCCACCACGGGCTCAAAACGGCCTAAAAACACTTGTTTGAGCATCCCAAGTGGTCTAGGAATAACTTTGGAAAAAATGATTTTTTTCGCCCCGGGGACCCTGGTGGACCCACCGTTGGCCCACCACCGTGCACGGGCCTGGCTGCCCTCCGGCTCCACCAAGTGACCACTGGTACGGGGGTCTAGGTGTCTCGTTGGGCGAGTCTGAGGCTTGGAAACCACAAGAAGTGGGGGGTTGCGGGTGGACTAGGTGCCTTTGGAATTAAGATTTGAGCCACGTAGCCCAAGATACGCCCCGTGCTTGGTTTCGGGGTGTTGGTGCGCATTGCGCAGGTTTTTGGGGCTTTTTGGCGCCTTTTTGGGCCGTTTCTCGGACATATCGTGGAGTTGAAGGGCGCTAGAGGGCTTTTTCACACGGTGAAATCAAGCCGCACGTGCAGTGTAGTCACCTTTTCCCTTCGTTTGGGCGTTTTGCCCGGGTTTTGGGGCTGTTTTGGGCGAAAAATGGCTGTTTTTGGCCCAAAAGTGCGCAGATTGGGGAGGGCACCTCCTAACTTGGCGCCACCGCCCCGGGCCGCCACCAGTGAGTCTTTGGCTCTAAACTTGGATTTGGCAAGGGCACCACCTAGGCTCTAGGGTGGCTAGAGTAGAGTAGAGCCCGGAGCGATGAGGCCGAGCAATGGCCAAAACGGAAAGGAGAAGTGATTGTTGCTTGCTTGTTGCTTGCTTGCTTGTTGCTTGCTTGCTTGTTAGCTAGATTTAAGGGGAGAGGGGTGTAGTAATATATATATGTATATATATATATATATGTGTGTGTGTATATATATATATATATATATATATATATATATATGTATATATATATGTATATATATATATATATATATATTGTATATATATATTGTTGTTGTTGTTGTTGTTAAGGGCACCCAGCACGTGCCGGCGGGAGAAATTGCCAGACACGCTCTCCCTGGGCAGGGCGCAAGGGAGCAGTCGGCCGGCGTCACGCTGGCCGGGCGTGTGCCGACGACGACCGGGGGGGGGGGGGGGGGGGGGGGGGGCGCCGTGGTGTGGGGGGGGGGGGCGCGTGTGGAGGAGGGTGGGGCTACCTGGGGGCGCGCGTCGCTGTGAGAGGGACCACCTGCCCATGCGACCCTGGTTCCCTCCCCCGCCGTGGGGGGAGGGCGTGCGCACCTGTGCGAAAGGGAGGCGGGATGGGGGGCGGGGTGGAGGGACCACCTGTCCGGGGACCCTCGCTTCCAGCCGCCACTCCCCCGCTACAGGGGAGGGGGCTACGTCCTGTGCGCAGGTGGAGTAAGGGGGTGGAGGGGGCGGGGACTATGTATGGTCTATCCCCTGGTGCCCGTCCCTGTGTCTCGTGTGCGGGGGGCCGCGCGGCACGGCCGGCGGGGGGGCTCAGGCCTGGGCCGGGCGCGTGGGTAGCGGCGGGCGGCCGAGGCGGAGGCGGCGCCATGCGGGTGCGGGGCCCGTGGCGGTCGCGGGGCGGTGTGGGCCGACCGGCCGGCTGCCGGCGGTGGCCCTGAGAGCCCCACTCCATGGGGTCGGCGGGCGTGCCGGGGGCACGCGCGCCGCGCAGGCCTGGCCGTGGGGGGCGCGTGTGCAAGGGCGTCGGCGCGCCCGATCTGGGCCCCACTGCGGGCCGCGGGACCAGCGGCTAGCTGGAAGCGTGGCCTGGGGGCCGAGGCCTGGGCCGGGCGCGTGGGTAGTGGCGGGCGGCCGAGGCGGTGGCGGCGCCATGCGGGTGCGGGGCCCGTGGCGGCCACGGGGCGGCGCAGGCGGACCGGCCGGTGGTCGGCGGCGGCCCTGGGAGCCCCACTCCATGGGGTCGGCGTGCACGTTGGGGGGGGGGGGGGGGCTGTGGGCTGGCGGCTGGGTGCGCACGCGAGGGGGACGGGGGTGCAGTGAGCTCAGCCGCAGAGCGTCACCGTGCGGCCGACCGGGCGGAGGAGCGGCCGGGGGTGGCCAAAGTCGGCCGGGGAGCCCGGGGCGCTCGAGGTGTCAGCGGGGCCGCGGCCGGCGCTGGGGCCCGCACCCCGCTCAGCGGGGACGAATCCCGCTGAGCATCATCCACGGGGGCGAATCCCGGTGGAGGCGGGGGGGAGCGCCACGCCGTCCCTTCGCGGTCGAACCGGACCGGGACGGGACCCGCCGGAGGGATACCGGGGGGGCGGGCGGGGCTGGGCACCGGGGCTCCGGGGCCCGGGTCCCTGGTGGTTGTGGGCCGGCGCGGGGGAGACCGGGCGGGCCTCTGGGCTGCGGCTGGTGAGGGGGGGCGCGGAAGGGCCGGGCGGGCTCGGGGGCGAACCCCGGGAGGCCCCCGGGGGCTGGGCGAGGGCTCCCGAGGGCGGCCGTTCCTTGAGGGGGGGGGAGGGGGGTTGCTCCCTGCCCGGGCTGCGTAGGGGCGCCGCGTGGGGCTGTGCAGGGGCGCAGCCGTTTGGGGCCGCGCAAGGGTGCAGCGTGCGGCCGCGCAGGGGTGCAGCGTGGGGCCGCGGAGGAGCGCGGCGTGGGGCCGCGTATGGGCGCGGCATGGGGCCGCGCAGGGGCGCGGCGCGGGGGCGCGCAGGGGTGCAGCGTGGGGCTGCGCAGGGGCGCAGCGCGGGGCCGCGCATGGGCGCGGCATGGGGCTGCGCAGGGGCGCAGTAGCGTGGGGCCGCGCAGGGGCGCAGCGTGGGGCTGCGCAGCGGCGCAGCGCGGGGCTGAGCAGGGGCGCAGTAGTGTGGGGCTGCGCAGGGGCGCAGCGCGGGGCCGCGCATGGGCGCGGCATGGGGCTGCGCAGGGGTGCACTAGCGTGGGGCTGCGCAGGGGCGCAGCGTGGGGCTGCGCAGGGGCGCAGCGCGGGGCTGCGCAGGGGCGCAGTAGTGTGTGGCTGCGCAAGGGCGCAGCGTGGGGCTGCGCAGCGGCGCAGCGCGGGGCTGAGCAGGGGCGCAGCGTGGGGCTGCGCAGGGGCGCAGTAGTGTGGGGCTGCGCAGGGGCGCAGCGCGGGGCCGCGCATGGGCGCGGCATGGGGCTGCGCAGGGGTGCAGTAGTGTGGGGCTGCGCAGGGGCGCAGCGTGGGGCTGCGCAGGGGCGCAGCGTGGGGCTGCGTAGGGGCGAACCGTGGGGCTGCGCAGGGGCGCAGTAGTGTGGGGCTGCGCAGGGGCGCAGCGTGGGGCTGGACAGGGGCGCAGCGTGGGGTCGCGCCGGAGTGCAGCGTTGGGCCGCGAAGGGGCGCAGCGTGGGGCTGCGCGGTGGCGCGGTGCGGGGTTGCGCAGGGGCGCAGCAGCGTGGGGCTGCGCGGGGGCGCAGCAGCGTGGGGCTGCGCCGGGGCGCGGCATGGGGCCGTGAAGGGGCGCAGCAGCGTGGGGCTGCGTAGGGGCGCAGCTTGGGGCTGCGTAGGGGCGCAAAGGTTTGGGGCGGCGCGGGGGCGTAGTAGTGCGGTGCTGCGCAGGGGCGCAGCGCGGGGTTGCGCAGGGGCACAGGGTTGGGTCCGCGCAGGGGCGCAGCGCGGGGCTGCGCGGGGGCGCAGCGCGGGGTTGCGCAGGGGCGCTACAGCGTGGGGCTGGGCAGGGGCGCAGTACCGTGGGGCTGCGCTGGAGGGCAGCGTGGGGCTGCGCAGGGGCGCAGCGGCGTGGGGCAGTGCAGGGGAGCAGCAGCGTGTGGGGCTGGGCAGGGGCGTAGCAGCGTGGGGCTGGGCAGGAGCGTAGCACCGTGGGCGCAGCAAACTGGGGCTGCGCAGGGGCGCAGCAGCGTGGGGCTGCGCAAGGGCGCGGCAGCCAGGGCTGTGCAGGGGCGCAGCAGCGTGGGCGCAGTAACCTGGGGCTGCGCAGGGGCGCAGCAGCGTGGGGCTGCGCTGCAGGGCAGCGTGGGGCTGCGCAGGGGCGCAGCAGCGTGGGGCTGTGCAGGGGAGCAGCAGTGTGGGGCTGCGCTGGAGGGCAGCGTGGGGTTGCGCAGGGGCGCAGCAACCTGAGGCTGGGCAAGGGCTCAGTAGCGTGCGGCTGCGCAGGGGCGCGGCAGCAAGGGCTGTGCAGGGGCGCAGCAGCGTGGGGCTGGGCAGGGGCGTGGCAGCGTGGGCGCAGCAACCTGGGGCTGTGTAGGGGCGCAGCAGCGGGGGGCTGCGCTGGAGTGCAGCGTGGGGCTGCGCAGGGGCGCAGCAGCGTGGGGCTGCGCTGGAGTGCAGCATGGTGCTGCGTAGGGGCGCAGCAGCGTGGGGCTGCGCTGGAGCGCAGCGTGGGGCTGCGTAGGGGCGCAGCAGCGTGGGGCTGCGCTGGAGTGCAGCGTGGGGCTGCGTAGGGGCGCAGCAGCGTTGGGCTGCGCTGGAGTGCAGCGTGGGGCTGCGTAGGGGCGCAGCAGCGTGGGGCTGCGCCGGAGTGTAGCGTGGGGCTGCGCAGGGGCGCAGCAGCGTGGGGCTGCGCTGGAGTGAAGCATGGGTCTGCGCAGGGGCGCAGCAGCGTGGGGCTGCGCTCGAGTGCAGCGTGGGGCTGCGTAGGGGCGCAGCAGCGTGGGGCTGCGCTGGAGTGCAGCGTGGGGCTGCGCAGGGGCGCAGCAGCGTGGGACTGCGCTGGAGTGCAGCGTGGGGCTGCGTAGGGGCGCAGCAGCGTGGGGCTGCGCTGGAGTGCAGCGTGGGGCTGCGTAGGGGCGCAGCAGCGTGGGGTTGCGCTGGAGTGCAGCGTGGGGCCGCGTAGGGGCGCAGCAGCGTGGGGCTGCGCTGGAGTGCAGCGTGGGGCTGCGCAGGGGTGCAGCAGCGTGGGGCTGCGCAGGGGCGCAGCAGCGTGCAGCTGTGCTGGAGGGCAGCGTGGGGCTGCACAGGGGTGCAGCAGCGTGGGGCTGCGCAGGGGCGCGGCAGCCAGGGCTGTGCAGGGGCGCAGCAGCGTGGGGCTGCGCAGGGGCGTAGCAGCGTGGGCGCAGCAACCTGGGGCTGCGTAGGGGCGCAGCAGCGTGGGGCTGCGCTAGAGTGCAGCGTGGGGCTGCGTAGGGGCGCAGCAGTGTGGGGCTGCGCCGGGGTGCAGCGTGGGGCTGCGCAGGGGCGCAGCAGCGTGGGGCTGCGCTGGAGTGCGGCATGGGGCTGCGAAGGGGCGCAGCAGCGTGGGGCTGCGCTGGAGTGCAGCGTGGGTCTGCGTAGGGGCGCAGCAGCGTGGGGCTGCGCTGGAGTGCAGCTTGGGGCCGCGTAGGGGCGCAGCAGCGTGGGGCTGCGCTGGAGGGCAGCGTGGGGCTGCGTAGGGGCACATCAGCGTGGGGCTGCGCTGGAGTGCAGCGTGGGCCTGCATAGGGGCGCAGCAGTGTGGGGCTGCGCTGGAGTGCAGCGTGGGGCTGCGTAGGGGCGCAGCAGCGTGGGGCTGCGCTGGAGTGCAGCGTGGGGCTGCGTAGGGGCGCAGCTGCGTGGGGCTGCGCTGGAGTGCAGCGTGGGGCTGCGCAGGGGTGCAGCAGCGTGGGGCTGCGCAGGGGCGCAGCAGCGTGCAGCTGCGCTAGAGGGCAGCGTCGGGCTGCGCAGGGGCGCAGCAGCGCGGGGCCGCGCAGGGGCGCGGCAGCCACGACTGTGCAGGGGCGCAGCAGCGTGGGGCTGTGCAGGGGCGTAGCAGCGTGGGCGCAGCAATCTGGGGCTGCGTAGGGGCGCAGCAGCGTGGGGTTGCGCTGGAGTGCAGCGTGGGGCTGCGCAGGGGCGCAGCAGCGTGGGGCTGCGCTGGAGTGCAGCGTGGGGCCGCACAGGGGTGCAGCAGCGTGGGGCTGCGCTGGAGTGCAGCGTGGGGCTGCGTAGGGGCGCAGCAGCGTGGGGCTGCGCTCGAGTGCAGCGTGGGGCTGCGTAGGGGCGCAGCAGCGTGGGGCTGCGCTAGAGTGCAGCGTGGGGCTGCGCAGGGGCTCAACAGCGTGGGGCTGCGCTGGAGTGCAGCGTGGGGCTGCGTAGGGGCGCAGCAGCGTGGGGCTGCGCTGCAGTGCAACGTGGGGTTGCGTAGGGGCGCAGCAGCGTGCAGCTGCGCTGGAGTGCAGCGTGGGGCTGCGCAGGGGCGCAGCAGCGTGGGGCTGCGCTGGAGTGCAGCGTGGGGCTGTGTAGGGGCGCAGCAGCGTGGGGCTGCGCTGGAGTGCAGCATGGGGCTGCGTAGGGGCGCAGCAGGGTGGGGCTGCGCTGGAGCGCAGCGTGGGGCTGCGTAGGGGCGCAGCAGCGTGGGGCTGCGTAGGGGCGCAGCAGCATGGGGCTGCGCTGGAGTGCACCGTGGGGCTGCGTAGGGGCGCAGCAGCTCGGGGCTGCGCTGGAGTGCAGCGTGGGGCTGCGCAGGGGTGCAGCAGCGTGGGGCTGCGCAGGGGCGCAGCAGCGTGCAGCTGCGCTGGAGGGCAGCGTGGGGCTGCGCAGGGGTGCAGTAGCGTGGGGCTGCGCAGGGGTGCAGCAGCGTGGGGCTGTGCAGGGGTGCAGCAGCGTGGGGCTGCGCAGGGGTGCAGCAGCGTGGGGCTGCGCAGGGGCGCAGCAGCGTGGGGCTGCGCAGGGGTGCAGCAGCGTGGGGCTGCGCAGGGGTGCAGCAGCGTGGGGCTGCGCAGGGGTGCAGCAGCGTGGGGCTGCGCAGGGGCGCAGCGGCGTGGGGCTGCGCAGAGCAGCTGTGTGGGGCGGCGCAGTGGTGGGGGGGCTGTGCAGGGGCATAGCGGCATGGGGGTGCGCTGGGGCGCAGCTGGTGGGCGGCCGGGGGCGGCGTGGGGTGCGTGGGGGGCGTGCCGTGGGGTGGTGTGGGGGTGTGGCCTGCTACCTAGCCTTTCTCTACGAGGATGTGGCGAGGAAGACGCAGGGGAACTGAGGCCGGAGAGCCTGGGGATGGGGCCTGGGGCGCTGGCGGCGGGTTATCCTTGGCTGGGATGGCCGGGGTGCCCTGGGGTCTCGTGGGGGCGGAGGCTCCCCACGTCGGCCGGGTGCGAAACCACGACCTGTGTTTCCGTCACCGAAGTTCTTAGGGTTCTACCCCAGGAACTTACCCGCCGCGGGGACTGTGGGCCGGGACGGCCAAGGGGGACGACAATGAAGAGGAAAGGGGGGGCAAGGATGAGCCTGGCGGTCGGCACCTTCCCTCGGCCTGGGGGAGGCCGTTGCCCGGGGCTATTCCCTTCCTCCCGTGGCCGTGGTGCTGTGCTGGGTGGTGGTGTGGCTACCTCCCAACGGGTGTCTGTGCCCGGTGCCGTGGGTACAGACCCCCGTTGGGGGCGGGTACGAAGCGCCCGGTCGCCTCGCCCCCCCTGCACAACAGCCCGCCAGGCGCCGGTTGGCCTTTAGCGCCAGCTGTCGTGGGGGGGGGCGCTCGGGGCAGTGCGGGGCCCCTCCGCTCTCCTGGCGGCCCGCACTGCCCGTATAATGCATCAAGGGGCGGCGCGGGCTCGTACCGCACGCGCGGGCCGCGCCGCCCCAGCCGGGGTGGGGGACAGGGGGGGGGGTCAGGGGGTCGCGGCAGGCGGATGGAGGGTGGCGGGGGCTCGTACCGCGCACCGGCGGGCCCCACCACCCTCCAGTCGGGAGGCGCAGCTGCTGGGGTTATGGGGGCCCCACCCAGGGGCCTTCGGCCCCCCCCGTGCGGTTCCGGTGTGGGGGAGGCAAAGGCCACTCGCGGCCATGACACATGGTGCATAGGGAGGGAGGTATGACACATGCAACGCCATGATGCGTGTGGCAGGGGGAAGGGGTGCAAGGCCTGGACCCCCACCGCGTGCGGGGGGTCCTCTTGTTCGTAAGGCGGTCGCCCGTCGGCGGCTGCGGCAGCCCACCTCGGGGGCTTCGCTACCTGAGAGAGGAGGGGCGGGAGAGTGGGGGGGCGGTGGGGGCACGGCGTGCGGGCTGGGGGGGGGGGGGGGGCGCTGTGGGCTGGTGGGTGGGCGCGCGTGTGAGGGGGAGGGGGTGAGGTGAGCTCAGCCGCAGAGCGTCACCGGGCGGCAGACCGGGGCAGAGGAGCGGCCGGGGCTGGCCAAAGTCGGCCGGGGAGCCCGCGGGCGCTCGTGGAGTCGGGGGGCCGCGGTCAGCGATGGGGCCCGCACCCCGCTCGGCGGGGACGAATCCCGCCGAGCATCATCCACGGGGGCGAATCCTGGTGGAGGCGGGGGGGAGCGCCACGCAGTCCCCTCGCGGCCGAACCGGACCGGGACGGGCCCCGCCGGATGGATACCGGGGGGGCGGGCGGGGCTTGGCACCGGGGCTCCGGGGCCCGGGTCCCTGGTGGTTGTGGGCCGGCGCGGGGGAGACCGGGCGGGCCCCTGGGCTGCGGCTGGTGAGGAGGGGGGCGTGGAAGGGCCGGGCTGGCTCGGGGGCGAATCCCGAGAGGCCCCCGGGGGCTGGGCGAGGGCTCCCGAGGGCGGCCGTTCCTTGAAGGGGGGGGGGGGGTTGCTCCCTGCCCGGGGGACGACGGGGGCCCCTCTTGAGCGAGGGGGGGGGGAGGGCGTGTATCGCCCGGTGTAGGGCCATGTCGATTCATGGCCGCGCGGCATGGGACTATATCCCCAACCCTCCGCGCCGGAGTCCCTTTTTGGGGGGGGCTGCGGGGGGGGGGGGGGCTGGCGGTTGTTGTGAGCTCCCTCCCATGCGGGGGGGGGTCGCCGGTGGGAGCTCCGTCCGGCATGGCCGTGAAAACCCGGTGGCGTCCCCTGGGCTCGTTGGCCCCTTCGAGGAAGAACCTCGGATTCGCCGGGGGGGACTCCGCTATATATATATATATATATATATATATGTATATATGTATATATGTATATATATATATATATATATGTATATATATATATATATATATATATATATATATATATATATATATATATATATATATATATATATATATATATATATATATATATATATATATATATATATATATATATATATATATATATATATATATATATATATATATACATATACATATATATATATATATATATATATATATATATATATATATACATATATACATATACATATATATATATATATATATATATACATATACATATACATATATATATATATATATATATATATACATATATATATATATATATATATATATATATATATATATATATATATATATGTGGTGCCAACCAGCCCGACGACGCCGCCGATAGCGGCCAGGTGCGTGCCTGCGACATGCGTGCGACTTGCCTACGCAGTGTCCTGGCAGTGTGCTGCGTAGTGTAGAGAGGGAAAAGGACAGGGGAGTGAGGGGGAGGCAGGGCGGGCGTAGAGGGACAAAGGCCGCAGGCGGGTGCAGTGGGACGTGCGTGCCACAAGCCCAGGGACCAGGGCACCAGGGGGAGGCAAGGTGAAGAGGGAGTGGGAGGGGTGCCTCGCGTTTTGCTCCGCGAAGTGTATGCCGGGGGGGTAAAGGGAGGACGGGGACAGAGAGACAGAGGGCCGGGGACCCAAGGGACCTGGGAGGGGGGGCAAGGGAGGACGAGGGAGGGCGAACAGACAGGGGGCAGGACAGGGCCAGGGGGCCGGGGCAGAGAGAGGGGGCAAAGAGGGAGCGCTGCCTCGCGAATTGCTCCGCAACGTGCTCGCGCTGGCCGGAGGGCAGAGGAACAGAGATGGCAGGGCAGGGAAGAGGGCGTGCCACGGCGGCATGAAAGAGCGAACGTGGGGCAGGAGCAAAAAGGTGCCCAACAACCGAGCGAGCCGCCCGCAGTGCGCGGGGGCACTGGACAAGGCGGGGCGCCGCAACGCGCTGCCACAAGGCAGTCCACCCCCAAAGGTGCAGGGTCCTGCGTAGTGTCATGCAACGAGGGCCAAGTGCGTGCCTGCGACATGCGTGCGACTTGCCTACACAGTGTCCTGCGTAGTGTTCTGCGTGGGGTAGAGAGGGAAAAGGGCAGGGGAGGGAGGGGGAGGCAGGGCGGGCGTAGAGGGACAAAGGCCGCAGGCGGGTGCAGTGCGACGTGCGTGCCACAAGCCCAGGGACCAGGGCGCCAGGGGGCGGCAGGGTGAAGAGGGAGTGGGAGGGATGCCTCGCGTATTGCTCCGCGAAGTGTATGCCGGGGGGGTAAAGGGAGGACGGGGACAAGGAGACAGAGGGCCAGGGACCCAGGGGCCTGGGAAGGGGGGCAAGGGAGGACGAGGGAGAACGAGCACACAAGGGGCAGGGCTGGGCCAGGGAGCGGGAGCAGAGGGGGGGAGCAGGGAGGGAGGGTTGCCTCGCGAATTGCTCCGCACCGTGCTCGCGCTGGCCGGGGGGCGCATGTAAGGAAGAGGAGGCGAGAGAACAGAGGGAGAGGGACAGAGAGAAAGGAGGCCGGAGACTCTGCAACCAGGGACGAGGGGAAGGGCAGGGCGAGAGAGGGCGAGCAGACAGGGGGCAGGACAGGGCCACGGGGCCGGGGCAGAGAGGGGGGCAGAGAGGGAGCGCTGCCTCGCGAATTGCTCCGCACTTTGCTCACGCTGGCCGGAGGGCAGAGGGTCCGAGATGGCAGGGCAGAGAAGGGCGTACCATGGTGCCCCACAACCGAGCGAGCCGCCCGCAGCGTGCGGGGGAACCGGGCAAGGCGGGGTGCCGCGGCGTGCTGCCACAAGGCAGCCCGCCCCCGAAGGTGCAGTGTGCTGTGTGCCTGCGTAGTGTCATGCATCCAGGGCCGGCTGGGACGAGGGAAGAGGGCACGGGCAGGGCGAAAGAGGTAGGACACTTAGGAGGTGAGCGAAGGCAGGACAGCCGGAGCAGAGAGAGGGAGCGACGAGGGAGACAGGGGCACGCTTAGCACAGAGGGCGAGGGAGGGAGCAGAGGGGGCAGGGTAGGGGATAGTTGCCATGCGTCGTGCCGTGCGCCGTGCGCGTCCTGAAACCGACTCTGACCTCATTCATGCATGTGTCATGTCACGTCAACCAAGCCTGGCGCCGGAGGCAGGAAGTGGCACGGGGGGACGGGCACCTGCGGCGCCATCCGTAGAGCCTCCCGTGCGGTGACCCAACCTGTGGCACAGAGGGGACACGCGCCCATGGCGCCATCCACTGGACCCCCTGCGCCTTTTGCAGTAATTGTGACGCAGAGGGGACGGCACCAGCGGCGCCATCCGGTGGGCCCCCTGCGGTAGCGCGATTATGCTGATCTGATTAACTAGGTGGCCAGGGGATGCCACAAATGAATCCTCCGCCCGTCTCCCCGCGTCTCTGCCATAGGACGTGAGGGGCCTCCATCGCGCTCGGGGGTGGCAGAGGCCCGGGGGACGAGAAGGCCCGGCCGCTTTGTAGCCGCCACTTCCAGCGGACCGATACCACGGCACCGGTATCAGGCCGCTCGGAAGTGGATACACAGGCACCAAGGAGAGGATGGGCAGTCGGCCTCACCCCGGGCTGTTGGGTGCCGAAACAGGGGCCCTCCCCTCGACCGGGGCGCAAGAAGCCTTCGAGGCATACGGTAAGTCCTCCCCGCTGCCCGCACTTCCTCATCATCCGTTTCCACCCGGGTACGTACCTCCTCCAGTAAGTATGGGCACAGGAGGCAGCAGGCACGGGACACTGAGCACCATGCGGAGACGTGGCGACTACCGCCAAGGGGCAACAGCGGCTGGAAATCCTGGGGTGCGGAGCCTATGCCATGGAGAAGGGCGGGAAGGCCCAAAGGAGAACCCCCCCCCCCCCCCACGCTGCAGCCAAGTGCCTCACCCCGTGCTTGCGTCGTGCTTGCGTCGTGCCTTCGACATGCGTGCAACAAAGGGAAGACGACATGGGCGCCCCTCCCCCCCCCACACACCCCCGCCCCCCCAAGGATGGAAGATGCAGGTAGGGGGGGGCGAAAAGCGGCCCCCCCCCCGGGGACAAAGCGGCAGGGTGGGGAGGCAGCGGCGAGAGGGTGCGGGACGGACCACACGACCGTGCCCGTAGAGAGCACGCGCCGTGCAAGCCCCAGCGGGGGGGCCACCGGGGGTGCGGACGCAGGGTAGAAAGGGCGACGACGGGAGCCACAAGGCATGCCCCCCCCCCCCCCCTGCAGAGGGACGGGTGCCGCGCCTCGTGCCTGCGCCGTGCTTGCGTCGTGCCTGCGACATGGGTGCCAAGAAGGGAAGACGACAAGGCCCACCCCCCCACACACCTCCGCCCCCCCAAGGGTGGGGGATGAAGGAAGGGAGGGGCGGACAGCGCCCCCCCCCCCCCCCCCCGAGGACAAAGCGGCAAGGTGGGGAGGCGGCGGAGAGAGGGTGCGGGACGGACCACACGACCGTGCCCGTAGGAAGCACGCGCCGTGCAAGCCCCAGCGGGGGGGGCACCGGGGGTGCGAACGCAGGGTAGGAAGAGCGACGACGGGAGCCACACGGCTAGCCCCCCCCCCACCTGCAGAGGGACAAGTGCCGCGCCTCGCGCCTACACCGTGCTCGCGACGTGCTTACGCCAAGGGACAGACAGCGAGGAAGCCCGCCCCCCCCACCCCCTACTCCTCCACCCACCCACGAAAGGGGCGAGGACAGCGAGAAGACAGCGAGGGGACATTGGGGGGGGGGCAGAGGACAGACGGAAACGCCGGGGGGAGATACGAGTGACGAGCGGGAAAAAAAAACAAAAAAAACAAAAGACACCAATGCGCCAGAGCAGGGGCAGACAGCAGGGGCAGACGGGGCACGGCAGGAACCCGGAAGCACAGCAAGGGGCGCGGGAAAGGGGGACGCCCCTGGGGAAGGAAGCTGGGAGGCAGGGACCAACACCGCAGCGAACGGGGGGGGGGCTGGGGTGGCAAGAGCCCGCAAAAGACGCTGGTGAGGTACCCGACCTCAGTGGTCTGGGGGCCCCCCCGGTGTCTGTATCGGCCCCACCTGAGCGCAGGCAATAAGGTGGGTTACGCCCGGGATCGTTGGCCAGCGGCCCGAGGTGGCACCGGCCTGGGGGGGTGGCCAATGGGCCTGACCAAGAGCACTCCCCACGGCACGTACTGCGGTTCGTGTCCTGTGAGGGGCTGCGGGTAGGGCCCACCGTCCATCGGGGTAGGCAAGAGACGCGCCTATCCCGCAAGGGCTCCCCAGAGACCCACAGTGTACCCGACCCCGGTGTGGGGAAGGGCCGACGTACCCGGTTACGGCGCAGGTCCATTTGTACGGAGCGGGTACAAATGGACGGCCCGTACAACAGAGTTACACCTTGACGGGGAGTGCATGCATCGGCCCCCCCGTGGGGAAAATCCCGGAGGGAGGGGCTAGAGCTAGCGTCGGGCGCCCCCCCCCCCCCCAACCCTGCCTGGCAACAAACCCACCAACAACCGGGTTGAACCAAGGAGCACACCTAGGGGGCAAATCCGGGGGCAAAGGAACACGGGAGGGGAGGGGGGGGGGGCGCGCAAGAGGGGTGGGCAACTGTGTCGTGCGAAGTGTCGTGCATCGTAAGGCCAACAGCGAGCGGGACGGGCCACAGAGTCCACCCGTTCTCCCATGTCCATAGCTCACACAGCCTTCGTTAGCTAAATGTCGCTATCTGTCCCCACCAATCCCGCGGAGTTGCCAGCCTTCCGGCGACGTGCCCGGCGCCTGGTAGACACGGTGTCTGATCTCGTCAGACACGGGCCGCACACGTATGCGGGGCTCCAGGCGCGCGTGGACGCGGACCGTCCGGCCAGGGACAACGGATGGGACCACTTCGTCGACGTCTGCTTGCGGCAGATGTTGGCCTGCGATCCCCACCCGTACAACGCGCCTGACGTTCAGGCGCGGTTCGCAGCGGGCATGGTGCCGTTCGGGGTGCACCTGCTCAACCAACTACTCCGATGTCTACAAGATCTCGGGCAGCTCGAGGACGCGCAGCCGGGGTATGCGGCGCCGGGTGCGTTTCCGATGCCGCCGCCCCCGGGCCTCGGGCCCATGCCCTTCCCGCCTTTTGGGGCTCACCACCACCACCAACTCCATCTCCATCACCTACTTCATCACCCCGTCGGGTTCCCCATGATGCAGCATCACTTCCCACACCAACACGTACACCCGGCGGCTGTGCCACAGCTCCCCATCCATTTCACCATCACCATCACCCGGCGGCTGTGCCACAGCACCCCGTCCACCTTCACCATCACCATCACCATCACCGTCCGCACCAGCATGTGGAGTACCCGCATCCCCTGCCCCAGCAGCACCCACGGCCGCCTCAGCACACGGTATCGGTGCCGGTACCAGTACCGGTGCCTGCGCCGGGGCGGGGCGCCCAGCAGCAGGGGGTGTCGCAAGGGGAGGCACGTGGTGTGCTCCTGGGCGAGGCGGGGAGAATGGGGGCGCCTGCGGCTGCGCCACCCCTGGCGGTGCCTCAGCAGGGGCATACCGCGGCGGGGTCTCCACCGCGGACGGTCCCGGTGCCGGATCCAGCCGTGCCGCGCGGGGCCCCGCCCGTGGTGCCGACGGGGCCTGAGCCGGTGGTGCCGGGTGGTGGTCCACCCCCGACGCGTGGGATGCAGGGCGCAGCCCCCATGGGGAGGCCTACGGCGGGGGAACAGGCGGGGGATGCGGCGCAGGAGGCGGCAGTGGCCGGCCCGCGAGACATCAGCGAGCTGCTCGCGCAGGCCCTGGAGGCGTACCGGCGGACAGCCGCGGGGAGCGATGGAGCCGCGCCGGAAGGGCCGGGGAGGGGGGCTCACGCCGGCGAGGTGATCGCGCAGGCGCTCGCGGCTGTCGCCCCGAGGGCGGAAGGGGCCAAGGAGAAGCCGTCGGAGGTGGTTGCTTCGGGGGGACGGGACGCGGGGCGGGGTGTGCCGGAGGCGCAGACACCGGCGGAGGGCGGCGGGGTTGTGGAGCCCAGTGGGAGGCGTGCCAAGGAGGAAGGAGTGGAGGACTGGATGTGGGAGTGGCGGGAGTGGCGCCAGGTGGCACCCAGTGAGCCGTGTCCGGCGGGGCCGGCGTACAGCATGGACCTCCATGCGGGCACCACCTAGGCCCGGCTGCCCGACAACCTGCGGGCACGACTAGACGCGGCGGAGGCGGCAAGGGGCGGAGGCGCTGACGAGCAGCCTCTGGCGCCCTTCCCACAGCGGCCAAACACGCCGCCGGCGATGGTTGCGGCTGGGGAAGGGGCGGAGGAAGAGCAGGAGGCGGAGGACGAGGGGGACGAGGAGGCGTACGGGCCCGGCGAGTCGGCGCTGGCCCTCATGTATGAGGACGACGCCGGGGCCGATGTCTACGTCGGCATGGACGTGGACCCGGCCAACGCGCCGCTGCGGCCCATGCCCACTGCGGTGCTGCCCCCTCCCCTGGGGAGCTGTGAGCGGCGGCACTGCAGGTACCATGCGGCCGAGGGTGCCCACAGGCACCGCCTCATGGGCACGGGGCAGCGCGAGGCAGGGATGCTGGCGAGCGCCCTGGAGCGCTACGAGCTCCAGCGCCCAGGGCAGGTCGCCCGGGAGGTGGCCCTGGTGGCCACGTCCCCGGACGACGGCCAGGCCCGCTGTGTCCAGCAGGGGGACGCGGCGGTCTTGGGTCACCACCCCGGTGATGTCCGGGCGGCCGAGCCCCAGGAAGGCCTCCGCCTGTCGGTGCGCCTGTCCGTGGGGCGCCTGCTGGACGAGGCACGGTTGGAGGACGTGCGGCGGGACGAAGGCCTGTACGTGGCCTTGTGGCGAGGTGGGGCTGACGCTTGGCGTCGCGAGCAGGCCGTGCGGCCCCTCACGCCCCAGGCGCTGGGATCCCATGCGCTCCTGGTGGCGGTGCACCCCGAGGGTGCAGAGGTCGTATTCGGCGCGGACCACCTGCTGCTGACCGGGGATGGGGTGGTCCTCGTCCCCACCTCCAGCAGCTATCGCCCTGAGAGCCGCGGCGGTGACCTCAAGCTGCTGGTGGTGGTGGGCACGCGCCTCGACGAGAGCGCCGCCCCCCGGGGGTCCGAACACGCGGTCCCGGTGGGGAGTGATGAGGAGGCAAGCCGTGATGGTGACGAGGTGGGGCACGAGCAGCCCACGGGGGAGGAGCAGCGGCAGGATCAACCGGAGGTGGCCGGGGAGGAGGTGGACGTGCAGGCCATTGTGGCGGCGGCCCTGGCGAGGTTCACGGATGCCGCGAGCCCGCCGCCGCCGACGGAGGCACTGGAGGAGGAGGACCAACGCAGGAGGAGTGAAGAGGCACAGAGCGCCGTGGAGCACGACGAGGAGCTGGAGATCGTGGGGGCGAAGGAGGCGCGTGAGGTGGGTCCACGGGAGCTGGGAGTGGCGGACAAGGCTGGGCCGAAGACGGGGGAGGTGGAAACCTGCAGGCACTGGGCCAAGGGGTGGTGCATGCGGGCAGATGCCTGCCGGTATGCCCACCCCCAGCCGCCGGTGCCGCGGGGAGTACCCCAGGAAGTACTCCTGATCCTCCAGGCCATGGCCCGTGTGGGGGCCCTCAGCCTGGACCGTAGCCAGGGCCACGGCCGGGGCCACGGAACGTTGCTGCAGGAAGTGGTGGTAAAGGCGCAAGGACGAGGGCTCCCAGCGGTGGGGTATGCGGTGGAGAGTGAGGGCCTGACCGAGTGGGCAGTGGCGTTGCCATGTGGCATGGCGGTCTGCTCACTCCGTTCCCGGTGGTCCCGTGGAGGGACGTGGTCACCGTCCAGGAGGCCAACCTGGGCTGGGTGTGCACATGGCACACACATCCTGCCGGCATGGACCCTCGCGAGTGGCAGGCTAAGGCGGTCGTGACGTACCTGTCCTGGTCGTTGCCGGCAGCGCCGGGTGCGTGGGCGCAGTGGTGGGACAAAGCGCTCAGCCGGGCAAGGGATGGCAGTGCTATGGCGGCCTGCCCTGACCTCCCGCGCGAGCCCGTCTCAGTCCAGCCGTGGACTGTCTCCCTGCATCTCCCCACGGTGGCGGCTCGTCTTGCGGCCACAAACCCGGAGGTCTTGCTGCTGGGAGACCGAGAGGGGCCAGGGCTTCGCCTGGGCCAAGGGCTGGAGGTTCGCACTGCCCGCCTCCCCAGCCCTGTGGACGGGGACATCCTGGAGGGACTCCAGTTCACGCGGGCTGGCGGGGCTGGTGTGTGGACCGCTGTCCATCGCCAGCTCCCAGACGCGTGGGCCCAAGTGTTCCGGCCCCCTGGTCACGAGCGTCTGGTGGGAGTGGAATGGCGCGTGTGGGCCGCCAACAGCCCATGCCCGCCGGTGGTGGTCCTGCCCAGGAGAACCAGCCACCACAGCTAGGAGACCGTGGCGGTCTTGTGGGGATGGGTGGCGGTCTGTGGGACCGGTGGCCACCTCTTCACTGCCCCACGGGGCACGGTGATCGAGACCGACGGGGGGACGGCGTTGCAGCTCACGGCGGAGCCCCTGACCACGCATGTTGTGGTGGCCGTCCTGTAGTGGGGAGCAGACAAGCCACAGCCCTGGCGCGATCCGGTCGCTAGGGCTGTCTGGCGAGACCTGCCGGCCCTCAGGGCCGCCGTCTCGCCAGGAGGAGCAGTGCGGCATCTCCCAGGCGCACTCCACTGGCTGCGAGACTGCGGAGACGCCTCTCCCCCACCAGCTGAGTTGCGGGGCGCCCTGGAGCACCTGTACTCCAAGCCCAGGCACCACTTCCTGGTGGCCGCGAACCATGGGTTGTAGCTCAGCGACGACGTGGTCGCGCTGGCAGCCGACGTGGTGCAGTGCCTGGCCCCCCACGCCATGATGCTCCCGAGGGAGGGGTGGCAGGGCCAGCGGCACGACCAAACCCCGGCTGCCCTCCTCATCGCGAGGTACGTCGAGCTGGGGGGCTCGGAGGCGGTGTACCTCGACCGGTCAGAGACGCCGAGCATGCGGCACTGGACGGCCCACCACCTTGTGGCCCCTGACATGCGGTTGACCGTGGACCCGCTGGACCGGCCTGTGGTGTCGGGGGCCCCGCCCCAGTGGCCGCACACATGGGACATGGCGGTCCGGACAATGCGCATGGCACCCAGGGGCCAGAGGGCGGGGTGGCCGGGTGCAGAGCATCTGCTGGCGGAGGCCCGGGCGGCACAGGTGCAGCAGCCAGCCGGCAACACCAAGGACTGTGGCGTGTGCGCCCTCATGTCCGCCATCGGTACCCTCCTCAGGGTGCCGAGGTTGGGCAACCTCGTGTCCGCGCTGGACAGGCGGTGGGTGGCGGCGGTGGTCCTCAACAGGGACATGGGGCCCATCGCGCGTCTGCCGTCCCTGGGGGAGCTGCTTGCAGCGGTGCTGGATGCCCTGCTGGCGCCCCGCACACCCTTGGACGTGGCGGACGTCCAGCACAACGTGGGGTTGCCCGGGGCGCGCATGCAACATGCCCTGCTGTGTATGGCGGCGGCAGCGGACGGGGGGATGTCCATGCTGGTGACGGTATCCCTGCAGCAGGTGCAGGACGCGATGCAGCAGCAGCGGATGCATGCCCCCCAGCCCTGGGAAGAAAGCGCCAAGCGGTGGCTGAGGGTGGAGAGCGTGCCTCCCACCCATACGGTGGGCGTGGCGGATATGGGGCAGCTCGTAGTGTTGGAAGGGGCGGAGTATTGGGCCTGTGTTCGGGTGGAAACAGGGGGATTGGAGTGGGTCGCAGTCACCGCGTGCCGGCTCAGGAGGCAGTTGTCCAGGGGCCCGGCCTGCTACCGGGTGTTCCGGGAGTGCCTTAGGGAGCTGGGGCCGGTGCGCAGGGCACACAGGTGCACGGCCGAGGACATCCCGCCGGCGCCGGCGGTCTTCGTGGAGGTCACGCGACCGCCGGCGATCCAGGGGCAGGACGTTCGGCCCATAGCCCCGAACAACATGTGGGAGGCTGAGCATGCAGCTGTCATGTGCGGGGCGCTGCAGGGTCACGCAGCGGCCCTCCCCAGGGCCCCGGCAGCGCAGTCCTCTAGCAACAGGCGGGCAGCCTCGCTGGCACAGTTGCATAGCGTGTCGCGGGCGTGGTGCTGGGTTGTGGCGGCAATGGAGCCCCACTCCTCGGCACTGCGCCTGTACGATCGCGGAGAGGGCACGGTGCTCACGGTCCGCCCCGCCGACCTAGAGGCCCTGCACCTTAGTGCACTGAGTGGCGACGGGGGCGATGCGCTATACCTCCAAGGGACCGTGGCAGGCGCGGCCGCGACACGCTTCCGCCGGCAGAGCGGAGGAGATGCCCTCCGCGTGGTCATGGCGGAGAACATGGGGCCGTGGCTCCGGGCGTTCTCCACGTCCAGGTGGAAGGTCGAGGGCGACCGAGAGAAGTTCGCCGACGCGTGGCGCCGCCAGGTGGGGGAGCAGTTTCCCGTGGGGGCAATGCTGCACCTGCCGCAGCCACCAAGCGTGCCACCGGTACGGCCTGCGGCATCCCCGGCCGCGGCGGCAAGGCAGGCCCCGAAAGTGGCGCCCAAGCCGCCGCCCAAGAGGAGCCCCCCGCCTCAGTATGGCGCCTATGCCAACATTCGGTACGTGCTGCAGCACTTCGGCGCTGACTTGGCCACGGAGCAGCGTGGGACAAAGACGATCAACGTGTGCCCCTGGTCTCGGCTAGATGGGGCTGGTCACTGCACATGGAGAGCTAGCAAGCACTGCCGGCCCACCCACGTCCACCCCAAGGACCTGGTGGACCACATCCAGCGGGACCATGCGGCTGATCCGGCGCAACGGGACCAGGCGCTTGCCATGCTGGCTGGCGTTATGTCGGGGGGCCAGGCGGGGCCTTTCGCGTCGGCCCAGGTGAGGTCCAGAGCGCTCATGCTGCCCACGGGTGCCCGCCCTGCGGCGGAGCGCGGGGCGTCGCCGTCGGCGGCGCGATCTGGAGCGATTGGGTCTGCAGCACGGCGCGGGGCAGTGACTTCTACGGGGAGTACGGCGGCAAGTACATCCGGCGGAGAGGCAGAGGGGGAGCCCGCCGCATCTGCCGGGTCTCAGCAGACGACGGCCACCTCGGGCGGAGGCCCATGGGGATAGGGGCCACCTCGCCAGCCGCCGGCGCCGGGTGCGGGTGGTCCCCCTGAACCTGCCGGTGGCCCCCCTCCGTCCGGTGATCCGGATCCGGCGGGGGGCCCCGGTCCACACCTGCAACCATGAAGGGGCCCCGCCTCCGACACCCGAGCGGCTGTGTCTCGGAACGTCCAGGGCTCGATGCGGGGGGACGGCGTACCAGTCGCCCCAGGCCTGCTTGACGGTGAGGCGGTGGCGGCGGGCGTCATGAAGTTCGAGGGTGCCATCCTGGGCCTCTTCCATGAGACTGGCCTGCAGGACCCTCAGGGTGTTGTGCACTCGGAGAATCAGTGGCGTCACCACGGGTATCATGCGTACCCGGGGTTGGATGCCCAGGCAGCGTCGGCGGCAGCGGTGCGCGGCGTGCTCTTGATTGCCCTTCGGGCGCACGTGTTCGCCGTGGAGGAAGTTCGAGACATCGTGGACATCGTGCCGGGCAAGGCCATGGCCCTCGATGTGGTGACCGCAGGTGGCACCCTCACGGTCATCAACGTCCACGGCCCGGGCAGCGGCGGCGACTCCTGGGCGTCTAAGGCGTCCTTCTGGGCTGACGTGGCCATGTACGCGGCGGCCAAGAGCGCGGGTGGCACCAGGGCAGTGCTCCTCGGAGGAGACTTCAACGTGTGGCTGGAGTCCCCGTGGCACCCCACCACGAGGAGGTTCCAAGCCCTGTGGGAACAGTGTGGTTTCCACAGGCCAGGCCCGGAACGGGAGGAGGACAGGAGGCCCACGAGGGCACGGCACCGACTGGACTCCTTCCTTCTGAACTCGCCTCTGGTCCCTTGGGCGGCGCGTGAGCGCCCACACTTGGCGCCGGGGCGGTCTCCAGCGTCGTTGGGGTCGGATCATGGCCCTGTGGTCCTGGACCTCCCGCTGGCGGTGGCAGGCAAAGAGAGGGTCACCAGGATGGCCTACCTGTACGCCCAAGGCAGGCTGCATGCCATACGCCCGGACTCCCCGGGGGTTCGTGAGGCGGCGGCGGCAGTACCGCAGAGGGCCTGCGGGGATCGGCGGCTGCAGGCGTGGCTCTCGTCGGACCAGGACACTACCACCATGGGCACGTCGGAGGTGCAAGCGGTCTTTGACCTGCTCTACGCCTTCCGTGATGACGTATCCAGGGTCACGGGAGTGCGCATGCCATCGGGCGTGGACCCGCAGTACCCGTACGGGCAAGCGGAGACGGAGGCGTCTCTGGCCCAGGTCCTCTCGGATTAGCAGGCCCTAGCGTGGCGCGCCCATCAGCTGTGGCAACGGGACGCGGCGGCGGCCGGACTCCACTCCCAGGAAGCGTCTGCCCTGCTACAGCACCTCCGGCGGGTGGACCCCGACCTATCCCCCGCCTCGGTGGAGGACCTACGTGCCGCGTTGCCCCAACAGCTCCACCAGCTAGAGACACGCGTGGAGGAGCTGCGGGGTGTCCTCAGGAGCAACAGGCGCCGGTCCATCAAGGACTATTGGCGGGGCAGGGTACCGGATCTGCAGCTCCGATGGACGGCGATACGGGGGGCCATCAACGTGGTGAACTATGCCCCGTCGGGCCTATGGTCCGTACGCGTCCGTGAGTCGGAGAAGGTGCTCTTGGAGGCCTCGGACGTCATTGGCGAGGTCCAAGGGTATTGGGAGGCGCTGTACGCCAAACGGCCAGTGAACCTGCCGGCCGTGGCGGACGACAAAGCTCCGGGGTCCAACCGGGTCACGGCTGCCCTCATAGCAGAGCTGCCTGAACCGGTGCAGGGGCTCCTGGTGCACGCGTACAGGGCTATCCTCCGGGATGCGGACGTCCCGGAGTCCTGGCACGAGGCCATTATCTGGCTGATGCCCAAGGGCACAGCCACGGGCAACCTGGACGAGTATAGGCCGATAGCGCAGGGGCAGCAAGACATGCGAATGCTCATGACTCCCCTCATGCGGAGGTTCACAGCTGTCCTGGCACGCAAGGGAATGGCTGCGGACTGGCAATTCGGGGCCATGCCGGGCTCCACGGCGGCTGCCCCGGTGTTCCTGGCCCGGCGCAGGCTGCAGCGTGGGCTGGAGGAAAAACACGTCCTGGCCTTCGATGTGTCAACAGCTTTTGACACAGCGCCGCACGGGGCGCTGGCGCTCCTCCTGCGCCACATGGGAGTCCCGGAAGAGCTCATCAGGCTCTTCCACACCCTCAGCTGCGGGTCTCTGGCCCGACGCCGAGCATTCGGCTCCACAAGGGCCTGCGGCAGGGCAGTGCGGAGAGCGCTGTGCTCTACCTCCTCCTCTTAGAACCTCTCCTGCGGAGCCTTGCCTGCAAGGCGCGGGGAGATGCTCGCCATGCGGTGCTACCCTGGTGCAGGCGTACTGTGATGACCTCCTGTTGATAGCGCACTCCCTGCCGCAATTCCTGGAGTATGCAGCGGCGATAGCGGGGTATCTCACGGACACGGGCATGTCCCTCAACGTCGGCAAATGCGCCTATGCCAATACTGCTCGCATCCATTCGATCATGGTGTGCCTGAGCCCAGGGAACACGGCGGCCCCATGGGTATGCTTACGTGCCAAGGGCACGGTACCATACTTGGGCCTGCGCCTCGATCCCAGGGGGTCGGCGGCCATGAAGGAGAAACATGTACTCCGGTGTGAAGCTCTGCTGGGCTGGTGCAAGTACACGTTGGGGCCAGCGTCGCCGCCTCATGAGGTGATGGCGGCTGTGGTTGGAGGCATCGTGCGGTACGCGGCGCCCTACCTGTCCGACACGGCGGAGGCGGTGATCAAGCTGAATACTGCCATCAAGGCTGCAGCCCTGCAATTCGAGAAGCTGCCCAAGGACCTGTCCAACGTAGCGGTGCGGTCGGGTCATGGGTTACGGTTGGCGGATGTCCAGGTTATCTGCCGCGACTCCGTCGTGGCGACCATGGCTCAACTCACCCACCACAGGTTGACGACAGTCCGGGATGAGCTGCGGGCCATGCTCCGGGACATGCACGTGCAGTACGGAGTGTGCGGGCACTTCATGGTGCCCTCTGCGTCATTCACCACGCACGCTGGCAATACGTGGGTGGACAGGGTACTCCGGGCGATGGGGACGTTGCGCGTAGGACTTCTCATGCCATCGTCGGTGTACTCGTGTGTACACGCCCATGTGCCGCAAGTGCAGTGGGCGGGGCGGAAGTGGGTGTCTCAATCCTATTCCTTCAAGGGTAGAGACATATGCGTTCTCTCGGGGCCCCGCACAGATGCGGCGGTACAGTCCCTGACTGATCCCGCAAATGACCTCCTGCACGCGCGGCTTCCCTGTCCTGCGCCTGGGCACTGGGCTGTCTAGCTCCAGGAGTGTCATGAGGACCACCTGCACCTTCCGCACGCAGGAGTAGGGCCCCATCAGCTGGACCACGTGTGGTTCACGGGGCTCCGCGACGTCTTCCGGCCGCAGCTGCGCAGTCTGTTGACTCACCGGCTAATTCACCCGGTGCGGCGAAAGAAGGCCAGCAAACGCAATAGACAGCCCACTGCGGGGGACGTGTATGTGGTGGGCGGGTACAGCGATGAAGGATGGGACCCAACCAACCCGGGGCTATCCATGCCGTTCGTCCCGCTAGCCGCCCTCCTGTTTCTGTTGGGGGACGTCTTTGAGGGTTACCAGCAGCAAGACGATCCGGCGTCCGTCCCCCTACTCACTCCACACGCCGGGGGCGGCATAAACCCGTCACCACTGTGGGTTGTGCACGGGCGGCCAGCGTTTTCCAGGGCATGCGCGGCGGTGCACGGGTGCAGCGAGTGGGCAATTGTCCTTCTGCTACCAGCAGGCCCTGTCCCGGATCCGGATGAGTACTCGGTCCCGGAAGTGGTTCGGATGTCCAACGTGCCACACGATCCGCACGTCGCCGTCACGTCGTTGCGTGATGGCGGCGCGGTGGAACAGGGATCTGTGGTGGTGTACCAGCCCTCTTGCTCCGCAACGGTTTGGGGGGCGGAGTATACCACCGCCCCGGACGCCATCAAGTCAGTCTGTGGATGTGATCTGGCCTGGAGACCACATGCGGTGTATCGGCCGAGGGTGGTCCTGTCCCCGGAGCTCACGGCCTCCAGTGCGGCGTCCCTTGGAAGGGTGGTGCAGAGCCCCCACTCCGACGTGGCGTGGCTGGAACCCCACCGGTACTGCTGGGTGCCGGTGGCGACTAAAGTCACATCGTCTGACGCGTCGCCCCAGGGGGACGACGCCACAAACGTGGCGGTGGCCAGCCACGGGAGCCCCACGTGGACGGGTGCCATCTACGGCACGGTCCCGGAGGCAGAGATCATCGGCGCCGCGGCATACCTGTTGCACACGCCCCCGTCAGCATGCACGGTGCACGTGGTGGATGCGTCCATCATAGGAGCGCATCTCCGCAGGCCGCAGGAGGCCCTGTACCGTGGCATCAAGGGGCCGACATCACATCTGGTCAACCAGCACGCACTGAGCTGGATAGTGGAGGGGCTGCGGCGGCTGCCACGCCGAGTTGGGGGGCCGCACCACTGGGTGGTGAGGCAGAGCTCGCACTTGGCGGCGGTCCCGCTTGAAGCGCCGGACTCTGCCGCGGCCCGTGCAGTGGCCCCGCCTGTCCATCTCGTCCTGCCAAAGGAGCACGCCATCCTCTTGGTGCCGGGGGATAATGGAGAGCTCGAGCCGCGTGTGCCATCCATGCAAGCCCTTCAGCAAGTCCGGGAGATGGAGTGGCGTTCGCTAGCGGCACGCACCAGGGCGCACACGCCACTGGCTGGCGCCTGCGAGGCGGTGCCCCTGGGAGCTGTACACCACGGCCCAACGTACAGAAATATGCTGCGGGCACGTGACGGTCGCTTGTCCACCATGCACGTCATGCGACGGTGGAGACAGAAGCTCACGCGTATGGCAATACCAGCCCACCCCTGTATCTTCTGTGGGGGACCGGAGGAGGACATTGGCCACATGCGCCTACTGTGTGCGCGGGACGAGGAGGTGGCAGGGCTCCTGTGCAGGCGTGTGGAGGAGTTCACGGCGGAGCTACCCCTGACAGACAGGGCGGTGGAGTTCGTGGCGTGGAGGGAGCACGGCTGCAGGTGGACTGAATCCCTGATGGCGGGTGTCGTCCCCGGGGACCTGAACCGGCTGTTCGCTGCGGTGCGAGCGGTGTCGTCCCGGGGCCCTGCCACGGCCGGGCCTTTTGTGGAGGACATGGTCCAGATTGGGGAAGATGTGTATGCCCGCAGGAACCATCGGCTCACCCAGATCATGCAGCTGCCCATGCAAGATCGAAGGAGGGCGGTATACGCGTTCCTGCGCGGTGACACACTCTTGTGCCCGCCGGCAGGGAGGATCCAGCAGCGTCCGCCGTGGAACCCGTTTGCCGGCCTCCCCGGCGACCTGCGGGCAACCTTTCAGAGGGCACCGCTGCATGCACTGCTGGTGCCACGGTCGTGCATCGCGCACGAAGAGGCCATGTCCTTGTTCCCTCACTGGATGGCGGCGGTGGGGCAGGCCTTCAGCCAGTGGATCGGTTCCTGGGTGGCACGGGACTTCACGGCATTCAGGGAGTGGTCCACCGTGGTGTCGGCGCAATCGTGGGCCCTGGTGCGTGGTACCATGGTGAGAAGCCCCGACGGCCAGAGTGATCCCTGGCCCCAGGTGTACGCCAACCATCCAGCTGTGGGGAACGTCATGGGCTGGCCTCGCGAGGTGCCGCCGGTCCTTCGGCAACCTCTGTGCAGTCTCCCAATCCTGGCGGTGGCTGTCGTACTTGACGTGGGTACGTTGTGGCTGTATCACCGGCAGCTGTGACGAGCCATACCAGCAGTCACGGAGCAGCGGTCCATGGCAGTGTTAGTGGGCTCCAAGCAGCTAGCACGGGTACAGGGCGACGACGCGCAAGGCCACGTCACGGAGGCCATGTTCTCTCTGCCAGAGGGGGACGACCACGTGGCTGCCAATGCCCGTCACACCCTTGACACCCTGGGCCTCGCGGCGGTCATTGAGGCTCGGGCGGGAGGACAACGCTTGGTTCTAGCATCCGCCAGGGGTCCGGGGCAGGACGGGGTTGATGTCATCGGGGAGGTTTTACGGGACTACGGTTGGGAGCTCCTGGCGCATGGCACACACAGCCCCAAAGTTGCGCGGTGGCCCCGGCTGCTTGAGAGCCTCCCGGTGATGCCCGACGGGCGACCGATACTACGCCCGGTGTCCACGTGGGAGGAAGCGAGGCGTAGCCTCCTCAGTTGTGCCAGAGCACGCACGCTGGTGGGTGCTTTGCTCGGACCCCAGGACGTGTGCTGCGATGTATTGCAGGACCTATGGTCGCAGTGTTGTGATGTTCCGTCGCGGTCTGTGCTTCCGCAGCGATGCCCCGGGTGCGGGGAAACAGCTTCAGTTTGGGTTCATCAATGTGCCTCCGTCCCACTATGCGGGACATGTAAGGAGCGTGGCGATAGGGGGTGGCCTAAGGCGAGGTGGGCACCGCGGCACTCTGGACAGATGTCCTCAAGTGCCTGGAAGACAATCCAGGGTGGCCCGAAGAGCGTCCGAGTGGAAGGGGTACGGTGCCCTGGAGCGCCGTTGGCAGCCCTGCCCCTGCTGCTGTGGTGGGCGGCTCTGGAGGGCGACTCGCGGATACTCTGGTTGTGGCATCACGGAGGAAATGGTGACGGCGTGGTGGGGGCCGGGGGTGATGCAGATTGATGGGGTTAGGAATTGTGGGTGCACCTGCTACCGTCCCTACGCTGGACGCAGCGGAGGGGGTGGCGCCTGAGAAGCAGTGCCCTCATGGCCTGATTGTGCGGTACTGGCAGGCGGCGTATGACGGCCAACGCGATGTGATAGGTCGTGCCGGCCTGATGGTGAGCCGTACTGCCCCCGTGCATGAGGGTCGGACAGGGATGCTTCACCCGCCTGCCCCGGGTCGCCGCATACAACAGTGAGGTGTCATGGGTCGTCCCGACTAGGGTAATAAGGCCCAAACCCCTGTAGGGTATTCCCATGGCACCTGGGTCTCTACTGGCGGCCTGGCTACGGCAGTATTGGGAGTGGTTGCTCGGGATACACCGGGGGTGCACAGAGTTGTCTGGGGGTTAAGGCGTTACGGCGCCCCTTGGGAGTGTTACACGGGGTTGCGGGGACAGCCTGCAGGCCCCGGGGGCGGCGACGAAGCGATGATGTGTGCGTGGAGGGATGTGACGGGGAGGTCCTCAGGTGGACAGTATGGCGGGCGTCCTGGAGACGGCGTGGCAGCCTGGGAGGAGCACTCACGGGGGCACGCGGAGTTCAAGGTGGCGGTGTACTGACGTCTGGGGGGTATACGCGGCGGTACTGGGTTCCGTACGGTGGGGGTACGCGGCGGTACTGGGGAACCGTACAGTGGGGGAGCAGCGGGGATGCATGGCGGTACTGGGGTGTCCCCGTGACCCCTCTAACAACTCAGGGGGGCGACTCGGGGCATCCCTTGGCCCCGTTAACAAACTAGAGGGACCGTGCCTGCGGGCATGTACATAGTCTAACCTCTGACCATGGCCTTGCGGTTGCGGTGGTGCGTATGGTGGCGGCTCGCAGGTGGCATCGGCGTGGCAACAACGGTACTGCGCGGCGTTGTAGCGAAGACTATGCGGTCGCCTCACCATTGTAACGACTTACCCCTGGGGGGCGCCAGTCCGGTCGGCTAGAGGCGGGGAGAGAGGAGGAGCGGCATGCTGAGTGGTCCGGGGGGTGACGCGCGGGCCAATGCTATAAGTAGGCTCGCCACGTCGTCGGTGGGGGCCGAACCTGCGGCCTGGCCGCTGCTGTGGCGGAAGAGGCGCAACCACGGGAGCTGGCCAATCAGTGCAGGTAAGGGTCAAGGGTAGGCGCCAGGGCAATGTATGTAGGCCAGATGAGGTGCACCTGGTTACCACAGCCCGGGGCGAGCCTCTGGTTGGTACCCCTACTGGGGGTCGATAACCAAGCTACGGCACCCACCAGCCCGAATCCCAGCCAGCGATATTCACGGGTTGCGCCACTCCCGTCGTGTAGCGGCCGGCGTCCCCCCTGTAGACCCTCATGTTGTATTATACGTGGGAAAGAGGATGCCTCGAAGCTGATTGGGTACTGGCCCCTGACATGGAGTGGCGGCATGGTATATATCTGGGGTGTGGGAGCAGCTCAGGGCCACGGGGACGTGGAGTTGATACCGTGTTTCTGTACTATACTAGGGGACTTCTGCGGTGCGTCGGCGGCGTACATTGTGGGGACATGGGGGCGATGAAAGCTGAGGGCCAGGCTAGGCTGGAGCCTCCCAGAAATCCTGGCTATGCATATACGGGTTATTGCGTGCTGGCAGTGGGATACGTGGAGTCAGGGGTGGTGGGCAATTACGAGTACGCAGATGGCAATGGATTCCGTGGGGTCACGGGTGATGGACGTCTCCACGGTGGCGGGGGTACGCGAACGACGGAGGGTTCGCTCTTGCTTCGCCGCATGCGTGCTGCTTTGTTCCTTGGTTGCCGCTTTGCGCCGGACAGAGAAGCCCTTGCTTTCTGCTTGATGCGATGCTGTTGCGTTGCTGTGCCTTGCCCCCTTACCCCCGGCGAACAAACGGACCAGCGTCCGTCGCCGTTGCTAATGCTAACGCTATGCAGTTGCCACTGCCCCCAAAGCCTGGTTGACCGGTATCCCCGGTCCTCTGGGTCCTCCGTCATGCTGTGGGCCACCTCAGGCAGCCCTGGGACCCACGGGATTGAGCGAGGCAGGAACCACCTGTATACATATATATATATATATATATATATATATATATATATATATATATATATATATATATATATATATATATATATATATATATATATATATATATATATATATATATATATATATATATATATATATATATATATATATATATATATATATATATATACATATATTACTACACTACTCTCCCCTTAAATCTAGCTAACAAGCAACAAGCAAGCAAGCAACAAGTCGGCGCGAGATGCCCGGTAACTCCAGTAGACGGCATGATAAGTGGTTATGACTATGACTATGACTATATATATATATATATATATATATATATATATATACATATATATATCCTCCAATCTACACCCCTCTCCCAACTCTAGGTGGCTCCACCACACGGCTCTAAGGCACGTGCGAAGGGCACAAAGTGGTGCATACATGTGGTGGAAGGGGCCAAACTCGGTCAAAACGGGCTCAAAACGGGCTAAAAACACTTGTTGGAGCATCCCAAATGGTCTACGATCACTTTTGGAAAAACCCGTTTTTGACCCATTTTTGACCCATTTTTGGTCCCAAAATGGCCCATTTTTAAGGCATTTTGGGATTTTCCATGAGCCAAAACCCGTCGCCACGGGCTCAAAATGGGCTAAAACCACTTGTTTGAGCATCATAAATGGCCCAGGATCATTTTTGGAAAAACGCATTTTTGACCCTTTTTTGACGTATTGTTGGTCCCAAAAAGGCCCATTTCCAAGGCATTTTGGGATTTTCCAAGGCCCAAAACGCGCCACCACAGGCTCAAAACGGCCTAAAAACACTTGTTTCAGCATCCCAAGTGGTCTAGGAACAACTTTGGAAAAAATGATTTTTTTCGCATTGGGGACCATGGTGGACCCACCGTTGGCCCCCACTGTGCGTGGGCTGGCCGGCCCTCCAGCTGCACAAAGTAACCACTGGTACCTGGTACGGGGTCTACGTGTCTCGTTGGGCAATTCTAAGGCTTCGAAACCATGAAAAGTGGGGGGTTGCGGGTGGACTAGGTGCCCCGGAGTTGGTTTTTGAGCCACGTAGCCCAAGATACAGCCCGTTCTTGGTTTCGGGGTGCTGGTGCACATTGCGCAGTTTTTTGGGCTTTTTGGCGCCTTTTTGGGCCGTTTCTCGGACATATCGTGGAGTTAGAGGGCACCAAAGGTCTCTTGGTCACGAGAAAGTCTAGCCGCACGTGGAGTGTAGCAGCCGTTTGGCTTCGTTTGGCTGTTTTGAACCCTTACTAGGGCTGTTTTGGGCAAAAAATGGCTGCTTTTGGCCCAAAACAGCGCAGATTCGGGAGGGCACCTTCCGACTTGGCGCCACCACCCTGGGCCGCCAACGTTGAGTTTTTGGCTCAAAACTTGGATTTGGCAAGGCCACCACCTAGGCTCCAAGATGGCTACATGGGCAAAAGATCCGAGGCGTTGGGACGGGGCAATGGCCAAAACGGCACGGAGAAGTGCTTGTTGTTGTTGTTGTTGTTGTTGTTGTTGTTGTTGTTGTTGTTGTTGTTGTTGTTGCTTGTTAGCTAAATTTAAGGGGAGAGGGGTGTAGTAATATAGATATATATATATATATATATATATATATATATATATATATATATATATATATATATATATATATATATATATATATATATATATATATATATGCCATATATCTATATATATATATATATATATATATATATATATATATATATATATATATATATATATATATATATATATATATATATATATATATATATATATATATATATATATATATATGCTCCCATGATTAGACATGGCGTGAATGTGAAGGTAACTCCGTTAAGAGTACACCTGTACTCCAAGTCCAATCACTAAGAGCAAAAGGCACGAAAGAACAAAGCACACAAACGGCAAAACACGACAAGGAACTACTCGTTCCTCTTATACATGGCGTGAATGTGAAGGTAACTCCGTTAAGAGTACACCTGTACTCCAAGTCCAAACACTAAGAGCAACGGGCACAGAAGAACAAAGCACACGAACGGCAAAACACGGCAAAGAACTACTCGTCCCTCTTGTACCAACTCTTGCTCCCATGATTAGACATGGCGTGAATGTGAAGGTAACTCCGTTAAGAGTACACCTGTACTCCAAGTCCAATCACTAAGAGCAAAAGGCACGAAAGAACAAAGCACACAAACGGCAAAACACGACAAGGAACTACTGGTCCCTCTTATACATGGCGTGAATGTGAAGGTAACTCCGTTAAGAGTACACCTGTACTCCAAGTCCACTCACTAAGAGCAAAGGGCACGGAAGAATAACGCACACAAACGGCAAAAAAAGACAAGGAACTACTCGTCCCTCTTGTACCAAACACTCCACACTATTTTTGCAAGTCCTGCTCCCATGATTAGACATGGCGTGAATGTGAAGGTAACTCCGTTAAGAGTACACATGTACTCCAAGTCCAATCACTAAAAGCAAAGGGCACAATGAACGAAGCACACAAACGGCAAAACACAGCAAGGATGACTCATCCCTCGGTACCAAAAGGGACACAAAATTTCACTTGTTTTTGTCCCATAGTGGCCCATTTTCAAGGCATTTTGGGATTCTCCATGGGCCACAACGCCCGATCTTGGGCTCAAAACAGGCTAAAAACACTTTTCTGAGCCTCCCAAATGGCCCATGATCACTTTCAGAAAATTGCGTTTTTCACCCAGTTTTGACCCATTTTTGGTGTTCAACCAGCCCCTTTTCAAGGCATTTTGGGATTTTCCGTGGGCCACAACGCGGCACCACGGGCTCAAAATGGGTCCAAACCACTTGTTTGAGCATCCCGAATGGTCCAGGATCACTTTTGGGAAAACGCGTTTTTCACCCATTTTTGACCCATTTTTGGTCCCAAAACGGCCCATTTTCAAGGCATTTTGGGATGTTCCGTGGCCCATAACGCACCACCACGGGCTCAAAACGGCCTAAAAACACTTCTCTGACCATCCCAAGTGGTCTAGGAACAACTTTGGAAAAAATGATTTTTTTCGCCCCGGGGACCCTGGTGGACCCACCGTTGGCCCCCACCGTGCGCGGGCCGGGCTGCCCTCCGGCTCCACCAAGTGACCACTGGTACGGGGGTCTGAGTGGCTCGTTGGGCAATTTTGAGGCTTGGAAACCACAAAAGTGGGGGCTTGCGGGTGGACTAGATGCCCTCGGAATTCGGATTTGAGCCACGTAACCCAAGATACGCCCTGTGCTTGGTTTCGGGGTGTTGGTGCGCATTGCGCAGGTTTTTGGGGCTTTTTGGCGCCTTTTTGGGCCGTTTCTCGGACATATCGTGGAGTTGAAGGGCACTACAGAGCTCTTTGACACGGTGAAGTCAAGCCGCACGTGCAGTGTACTCACCGTATCCCTTCGTTTGGGCGTTTTGCCCGGGTTTTGGGGCTGTTTTGGGCGAAAAATGGCTGCTTTTGGCCCAAAACTGCGCAGATTTGGGAGGGCACCTCCCGACTTGGCACCCCCGCCCCGGGCCGCCAACGCTGAGTTTTTGGCTATAAACTTGGATTTGGCAAGGGCACCACCTGGGCTCCAAGATGGCTAGAGTAGAGTAGAGCCCAGAGCGATGAGGCGGAGCAATGGCCAAAACGGTGGGGAGAAGTGCTTGTTGCTTGTTGCTTGCTTGTTGTTGCTTGTTAGCTAGATTTAAGGGGAGAGGGGTGTAGTAATATATATATATATATATATATATATATATATATATATATATATATATATATATATATATATATAGATATATGGCATATATATATATATATATATATATATATATATATATATATATATAGATATATGGCATATATATATATATATATATATATATATATATATATATATATTATTACTACACCCCTGTCCCCTTAAATTTGGCTAACAACAAGCAACAACAACAAGCAACAACAACACGTCTCCTTGCCGTTTTGGCCATTGCTCCGTCCCAACGCTTCGGATCGTTTCCCCATGTAGCCATCTTGGAGCCTAGGTGGTGCCCTTGCCAAATCCAAGTTTTGAGCCAAAAACTCACCGGTGGCGGCCGGGGGCGGTGGCGCCAAGTCGGGAGGTTCCCTCCAAAATATCTCCGCAGTTTTGGGCCAAAAACAGCCATTTTTCGCACAAAACAGCCCTAGTAAGGGTTCAAAACAGCCAAACGAAGCCAAAAGGCTGCTACACTCCACGTGCGGCTAGACTTTCTCGTGACCAAGGGACCTTTGGTGCCCTCTAACTCCACGATATGTCCGAGAAACGGCCCAAAAAGGCGCCAAAAAGCCCCAAAAACTGCGCAATGTGCACCAGCACCCCAAAACCAAGAACGGGCCGTATCTTGGGCTACGTGGCTCAACAACGAATTCCGAGGGCACCTAGTCCACCCGCAACCCCCCACTTTTAATGGTTTCGAAGCCTCATAATTGCCCAACAAGGAGGGGAGATGTACCTTCATGGCGGTGTGGTCCAATACCACCGCCCCGAGTCGCTATGGCCACACGTCCGCACTAGCCCATTTGCCTACAACCATTTTTATTGGCAACTGCTTACAAAGTGTCCCAAGGAACCAAATCATCTTTTGTTTGAGGGGGAAGAAGGGTTGTGCAAATGGGGTGTAAGCGGGGAGGTGTGATGTACCTTGATGGCGTTGGGGTCCAAAGCCACCAACCCAAGTTTCAATGGCCACACGTCCGCACTAACCTTTTCAACCCCCCCCCTATATATGTGTGTCTGTTGTAAATCTAACCCCTTGCCCGCCTCAGGAGCCCACCCCCCTGAGGTTCGCAATGCGGCTGCGAATACCCAAGCCGATGCTACCCTCCCCCGCATTGGGGTGAGTATATATATATATATATATATATATATTACTACACCCCTCTCCCCTTAAATCTAGCTGCAAGCAACAAGCAAGCAAGCAACAAGCAAGCAAGCAACAAGCAAGCATTTCTCCTTTCCGTTTTGGCCATTGCTCGGCCTCATCGCTCCGGGCTCTACTCTACTCTAGCCATCCTAGAGCCTAGGTGGTGCCCTTGCCAAATCCAAGTTTTGAGCCAAAAACTCACCGGTGGCGCCTCGGGGCGGGGGCGCCAAGTCGGGAGGTGCCCTCCCAAATCTGCGCATTTTGTGCCCCAAAACAGCCTTTTTTGGCCCAAACCCGCCCCGAAACCCCGTCGAAACGGCCACTTCCCGCACCAACACGTACACCCCACTGCTGTGCCACAGCTCCCTGTCCACCTTCACCATCACCATCACCCCCACCATCACCTTCCACACCAGCATGTGGTGTACCCACATCCCTTGCCCCAACAGCGGCATGCGTACCCTCGGCTGCCTCAGCATGCGGTACCGGTTCCCCCCGCGGCGTCAGTGGGGGGTCCGACGGCGGTGGCCGCGTCATCTGCATCACCTGCGACATCTGCGCCCCCGTCGGTACCGGTACCTGCGCCGGGGCTGGGAACCGAGCAAGGGGAGGCGCATAGCGTGCCCCAAGGCGAGGCGGGGAGAACGGCTCCCGGTGGGACCCCGGGGGCGCAAGGGACTGCACCACCCCTGGCGGTGCCCCCGCCGAGGCCTACTGCGGCGGGGTCTCCACCGCGGACGGTCCCGGTGCCAGATCCTGCCGTGCTGCGGGGGGCCCCGCCCGTGGTGCCGAGAGGGCCTAAGCCGGTGCCGAGTGGTCCGCCCCTGACGCATGGGGAGCAGGGCGCGGCCCCCATGGGGGGACCTACGGCGGGGGAACGGGCGGAGGATGAGGCGCAGGGGGCGGCAGCGGCCGGCCCGCGGGACATGAGCGAGCTGCTCGCGCAGGCTCTTGACGCGTACCGGCGGGCGGCCGCGGGAAGCAAGGGAGCCGCACCGGCAGCACCAGGGAGAGAGGCTGACGTTGGCGAGCTGATCGCGCACGGGTTCGCAGCTGTCACCCCGAGGACGGAGGAGGCAAAAGAGGAGCCGTCGGAGAGGGTTGACTCGGGGGGACATCATACAGGGCGGGGAGGACCGGAGGCGCAGGCACAGGCGATCGGCAGTGGGGTCGTGGAGCCCGGTGGGGAGCGTGCCAAGGAGGAAGGAGTGGAGGACTGGATGTGGGAGTGGCGGGATTGGCACCACGTGGCACCCGGTGAGCCGTGTCCGGCGGGACCGGCGTACAGCATGGACCTCCATGCGGGCACCAGCTGGGCCCGGCTGCCCGACAACCTGCGGGCACGGCTGGACGCGGTGGAGGCAGCAAGGGGCGGAGGCGCTGACGAGCGGCCTCTGGCGCCCTTCCCGCCGCGACCGGACACGCCGCCGGTGATGGTTGCGGCTGGAGACGAAGCGGAGGAAGAGCAGGAGGCGGAGAACAAGGAGGACGAAGAGGCGCACGGGCCCGTCGAGTCGGCGCTGGCCCTCATGTACGAGGACGACGCCGGGCCCGACGTCTACGCCGGCATGGAAGTGGACCCGGCCAACTCGCCGCTGCGGCCCATGCCCACCGCGGTGCCGCCCCCTCCCCTGGGGAGCTGAGAGCAGCGGCACTGCAGGTACCATGCGGCCGAGGGTGCCCACAGGCACCGCCTCATGGGTACGGGGCAGCGGGAGGCAGGGATGCTAGCAAGCGCCCTGGAGCGCTACGAGCTCCAGCGCCCAGGGCAGATCGCTAGGGAGGCGGACCTAGTGGCCGAGTCCCCGGACGACGGCCAGGTCCGCTGTGTCCAGCTGGGGGACGCGGCGGTCCTGGGTCACCATCCGGGTGATGTCCAGGCGGCCGAGTCCCAGGAAGGCCTCCCCATGTCGGTGCGCCTGTCTGTGGGGGGCCTACTGGACGAGGCAGGACTGGAGGACGTGCGGCGGGATGACGGCCTGTACGTGGCCTTGTGGCGGGGTGGGGCTAACGCTTGGCGTCGCGAGCAGGCCGTGCGGCCCGTCACGCCCCCGGCGCTAGGGTCCCATGCGCTCCTGGTGGCGATGCACCCCGATGGCGCAGAGGTCGTGTTCGGCACGGACCGCCTGCTGCCGGCCTTTGATGGAGTAGTCCTCGTCCCCACCTCTAGCAGCTACCGCCTTGAGAGTCGCGGCGGTGACCTCAGGCTGCTGGTGGTGGTGGGCACACGCCTCGACGCGAGCGCCGCCCCCCAGGGGTCCGAGCACGCGGTCCCGGTGGGGGGTGATGAGGAGACAAGCCGTGACGGTGACGAGGTGGGGCACGAGCAGCCCACGGGGGAGGAGCAGCGGCAGGATCAGCCGGAGGTGGCCGGGGAGGAGGTGGACGTGCAGGCCATTGTGGCGGCGTCCCTGGCGAGGTTCACGGATGCCGCGAGCCCGCCGCCGCCGACGGAGGCACTGGAGGAGGAGGACCAACGCAAGAGGAGTGATGAGGCACAGAGCGCCATGGAGTGGGACGAGGAGCTGGAGTTCGTGGGGGCGAAGGAGGCGCGTGAGGTGGGTCCACGGGAGCTGGGAGTGGGGGACAAGGCTGGGCCGAAGACGGGGGAGGTGGAAACCTCCAGGCACTGGGCCAAGGGATGGTGCATGCGGGCAGATGCCTGCCGGTATGCCCACCCCCAGCCGCCGGTGCCGCGGGGAGTACCCCAGAACTTGCTCCTCATCCTCCAGGCCATGGCCCGTGTGGGGGCCCTCAGCCTAGACCGCAGCCAGAGCCTCGGCCGGGGCCACGGAACGCTGCTGCGGGAAGTGGTGGCAAAGGCGCAAGGAGGAGGGCTCCCAGCGGTGGGGTATGCGGTGGAGTGACGGGGCCTGACCGATTGGGCGGTGGCGTTGCCATGTGGCATGGCGGCCCTGCTCACTCCGTTCCCGGTGGTCCCGTGGATGGACATGGTCACCGTCCAGGAGGCCAACCTGGGGTGGGTGTGCACGTGGCACACACATCCTGGCGGCATGCACCCTCGCGAGTGGCAGGCTAAGGCGGTCATGACGTACCTGTCCTGGTCGTTGCCGGCAGTGCCAGGAGCATGGGCGCACTGGTGGGACAGGGCGCTCCACTCGGCGAGGGATGGCAGTGCGGTGGCGGCCTACCCTGACCCCCCGCGCGAGCCCGTCTCCGTCCAGCCGTGGACTGTTTCCCTGCACCTCCCCACGGTGCCGGCCCGCCTTGGGGCCACGAACCCCGAGGTCTTGCTGCTGGGGGACCGAGAGGGGCCAGGGCTTCGCTTGGGACGGGGACTGGAGGTTCGCACTGCCCGCCTCCCCAACCCTGTGGACAGGGACATCCTGGAGGGTTTCCAGTTCACGCGGGCTGACGGGGCTGATGTGTGGACCGCCGTCCATCGCCAGCTCCTAGACGCATGGCCCCAGGTGTTCCGGCCCCCTGGTCACGAGCGTCTGGTGGGAGTGGATTGGCGCGTGTGGGCCGCCAACAGCCCATGCCCGCCGGTAGTGGTCCTGCCTAGGAGAACCAGCCACCCCAGCTGGGAGACCGTGGCGGTCTTGTGGGGATGGGTGGCGGTCCGTGGGACTGGTGGCCACGTCTTCACTGCCCCACGGGGCACGGTGATCGAGACAGACGGGGGGACGGCGTTGCAGCTCACGGCAGAGCCCCTGACCACGCATGTCGTGGTGGCCGTCCTCCCCTGGGGAGCCGACAAGCCACAGCCCTGGCGCGATCCGGTCGATAGGGCTGTCTGGCGCGACCTGCCGGTCCTTAGGGCCGCTGTCTAGGTAGGAGGAGCAGGGCGGCATCTCCCGGGCGCACTCCCCTGGCTGCGAGACTGCGGAGACGCCTCTCCCCCACCAGCGCCCTGGAACACCTGTACTCCAAGCCCAGGCACCAGTTCCTGGTGGTCGCGGACCATGGGGTGGAGCTCAGCGACGACGTGGTCGCGCTGGCAGCCGACGTGGTGCAGTGCCCGGCCCCCCACGCCGTGATGCTCCCGAGGGAGGGATGGGAGGGCCAGCGGCACGACCAAACCCCGGCTGCCCTCCTCATTGCGAGGTACGTCGAGCTGGGCGGCTCAGAGGCGGTGTACCTCGACCGGTCGGAGACGCCGAGCATGCGGCACTGCACATAACACCACCTTGTGGCCCTTGACACGCAGTTGACAGTGCACCCGCTAGGCCAGCCTGTGGTGTCGGGGGCCCCGCCCCAGTGGCCGCACACATGGGACATGGCGGTCCGGACGATGCGCATGGCATCCAGGGGCCAGAGGGCGGGGTGGCCGGGTGCGGAGCATCTGCTGGCGACGGCCCGGACGGCACACGTGCAGCAGCCTGCCGGCAACAACAAGGACTGTGGCGTGTGCGCCCTCGTGTCCACCGTCGGTACCCTTCTTCGGGTGCCAAGGCCGTGCAACCTTCTGTCCGCGCTGGACAGGCGGTGGGTGGCGGCGGTGGTCCTCAACAGGGAGATGGTGCCCATCGCGCGTCTGCCGTCCCTGGGGGAGCTGCCCGCAGCGGTGCTGGATGCCCTGCCGGCGCCCCGCACACCCTTGGACGTGGCGGACATCCAGCACAACGTGGGGTTGCCCGGGGCGCACATGCAGCATGCCCTGCTGTGTATGGCGGCGGCAGCGGACGTGGGGATGTCCATGCTGATGACAGTGTCCCTGCAGCACGTGCAGGACGTGATGCAGCAGCAGCGGATGCATGCCCCCCAGCCGTGGGAAGAGAGCGCGAAGCGGTGGCTGCGGGTGGAGAGCGTGCCTCCCACCCATACGGTGGGCGTGGCGGATATGGGGCAGCTGGTGGTGTTGGAAGGGGCGGAGTATTGGGCCTCTGTTCGGGTGGAATCAGGGGGACTTGAGTGGGTCGTCGTCACTGCGTGCCGGCTCAGGAGGCAGCAGTCCAGGGGCCCGGCCTGCTACAGGTTGTTCCGGGAGTGCCTCAGGGAGCAGGGCCCGGTGCGCAGGGCACACAGGTGCACGGCCGAGGACATCCCGCCAGCGCCGGCGGTCTTCGTGGAGGTAACGCGACCGCCGACGGTCCAGGGGCAGGACGTCTGGCCCGTAGCCCTGAGCAACATGTGGCAGGCTGAGCATGCAGCTGTCATGTGCAGGGCGCTGCAGGGTCAGGCGGCGGCCCTCCCCAGGGCCCCGGCAGCGCAGCCCTCCAGCAACAGGCCGGCAGCCTCGCTGGCGCTGCTGCACAGTGTGTCGCGGGCGTGGTGCTGGGTCGTGGTGGCATTGGAGCCCCACTCCTCGGCACTGCGCCTGTACGATCGCGTGGAGGACACGGTGCTCACGGTCCGCCCCGCCGACCTGGAGGCCCTGCACCTTGGTGTTCTGAGTGGCGACGGGGGTGCGGCGCTACATCTCCAAGGGACCGTGACAGGCGCAGCAGCGACGCGCTTCCGCCGGCAGAGCGGACGAGATGCCCTCCGCCTGGTCATGGCGGAGAACATGGGGCTGTGGCTCCGGGCGTTCTCCACGTCCAGGTGGAAGGTCGAGGGCGACCAGGAGAAGTTCGCCGACGCCTGGCGCCGCTGGGTGGAGGAGCAGTTTCCCGTGGGGGCAATGCTGCACCTGCCGCAGCCACCAAGCGTGCTGCCGGTTCGACCTACGGCACCCCCGGCCGCTGCGGCGAAGCCGGCCCCAAGGCAGCGCCCAAGCCGCCACCCAAGAGGAGCCCCCCACCTCAGTATGGCGCCTATGCCAACATTCGGTACGTGCCGCAGCACTTCGGCGGCCACTTGGCCACGGAGCAGCGTGGATCGAAGGCGATCAACTTCTGCCCCTGGTCTCGGCTGGATGGGGCTGGTCACTGCACATGGAAAGCCGGCAAGCACTGCCGGCCCGCCCAACTCCACCCCAAGGACCTGCTGGACCACCTCCAGCGGGACCATGCGGCTGATCCGGCACAACGGGACCAGGCGCTGGCCATGCTGGCCGGCGTTATGCCGGGAGGCCAGGCGGGGCCGTTCGCATCGGCCCAGGCGAGGTCCACAGCGCTCATGCTGCCCACGAGTGCCCGCCCTGCAGAGGGGCGAGGGGCGTCGCAGTCGGCGGCGCAACCTGGAGCAATTGGGCCTGCAGCACAGCGTGGGGCGATGACTTCTACGGGGAGTGCGGCGGCAAGTACGTCCGGCGGACAAGCCGAGGGGGGGGGCGCCGCATCTGCCGGGTCTCAGCCGGCGACGGCCGCCTCGGGCAGGGGCCCACGGGGACAGGGGCCACCTCGCCAGCCACCCGCACTGGGTGCTGGTGGTCCCCCTCCGTCCAATGATCCAGATCCGGCGAGGGGCCCTGGTCCGCAGGCGCAGCCGTGAAGGGGCCCCGCCTCCGACACCCGAGCGGTGGTGTCCTGGAACGTCCAGGGCTCGATGCGGGGGGACGGCGTACCAGTGGCCCCAGGTATGCTCGACGGTGAGGCGGTGGCGGCGGGCATCATGAAGGCCGAGGGTGCCATCGTGGGCCTCTTCCAGGAGACCGGCCTGCAGGACCCTCAGGGTGTGGTGCACTCGGAGAATGAGTGGCGTTACCATGGGTATCATGCGTACCCGGGGCCTGGATGCCCAGGCGGCGTCGGCGGGAGCGGTGCGCGTCGGGCTCTTGATTGGCCTTCGGGCGGACATATTCGCCGCGGAGGAAGTTCGAGACGTCGTGGACATCGTGCCGGGCAAGGCCATGGCCCTTGATGTGGTGACCGCAGGTGGCACCCTCACGGTCATCAACGTCCACGGCCCGGGCAGCGGCGGCGACTCCTGGGCGTCTAAGGCGTCCTTCTGGGCTGACGTGGCCATGTACGCGGCGGCCAAAAGCGCACGAGGCACCAGGGCCGTGCTCCTCGGGGGGGACTTCAACGTGTGGCTGGGGTCCCCGTGGCACCCCACCACGAGGAGGTTCCAAGCCCTGTGGGAACAGTGTGGTTTCCACAGGGCACGCCCGGAACACGAGGAGGACAGGAGGCCCACGAGAGCAGGGCACCGACTGGACTCCTTCCTTCTGAACTCGCCTCTGGTCCCCTGGGCGGCGCGTGAGCGCCCACACTTGGCGCCGGGGCGGTCTCCAGCGTCGCTGGGTCGGATCATGGATCTGTGGTCGTGGACATCCCGCTGGCGGTGGCAGGCAAAGAAAGAGTCACCAGGATGGCCTACTCGCACGCCCAAGGCAGGCTGCATGCCATACGCCCGGACTCCCCGGGGGTTCGTGAGGGGGCGGCGGCAATACTGCAGAGGGCCTGCGTGGATCGGCAGCTGCGGGCGTGGCTCTCGTCGGACCAGGAGACTGCCACCATGGGCACGTCGGAGGTACAAGCGGTCTTTAACCTGCTCTACGCCTTCCGTGATGACGTATCCAGGGTCACGGGAGTGCGCATGCCGTTGGGCATGGACCCGCAGTACCCGTACGGGCAAGCGGAGACGGAGGCGTCTCTGGCCCAGGTCCTCTCGGATCAGCAGGCCCTGGCCTGGCGCGCCCATGAGCTGTGGCAACGGGACGCGGCGGCGGCCGGGCTCCACTCCCAGGAAGCGACTGCCCTGCTACAGCACCTCCGGCGGGTGGACCCCGACCTATCCCCCGCCTCGGTGGAGGACCTGCGCGCCGCGTTTGACCAACAGCTCCACCAGCTAGAGACACGCGTGGAGGAGCTGCGGGGTGTCTTTAGGGGCAACTGGCGCAGGTCCATTAAGGACTATTGGCGGGGCAGGGTGCCGGATCTGCAGCTTCGATGGACGGCGATACGGGGGGCCATCAACGTGGTGAACTATGCCCTGCCGGGCCTGTGGTCGGTACGCGTCTGGGAGTCGGAGAAGGTGCTCTTGGAGGCCTCGGACGTCATTGGCGAGGTCCAGAGGTACTGGGAGGCGCTGTACGCCAAGCGGCCAGTGAACCTGCCGGCCTTCGAGCGGCTGGTCCGGGCCCACATCCCCCGAGGGGTGCCTGATGAATGGAGATCGGTGCAAGACTACACCCTGCAGGACCTTAAAGACGCCGTGAGGCAAACCGTGGCAGACGACAAAGCTCTGGGGTCCAACCGGGTCACGGCTGCCCTCATAGCAGAGCTGCCTGAACCGGTGCAGGGGCTCCTGGTGCACGCGTACAGAGCTATCCTGCGGGGTGCGGACGTCCCGGAATCCCGGCATGAGGCCATTATCTGGCTAATACCCAAGGGTACAGCCACAGGGAACCTGGACGAGTAAAGGCCAACAGATGGGCAGCAAGACATGCGGATGCTCATGACTCCCCTCATGCGGAGGTTCACGGCCGTCTTGGCAAGCAAGGGACTAGCTGCGGACTGGCATTTCGGAGCCATGCCGGGCTCCACGGCGGCTGCCCCGGTGTTCCTAGCCCAGCGCAGGCTGCAGCGTGGGCAGGAGGAAAACCACGTCCTGGCCTTCCATGTATCAAAGGCCTTTGAGACAGCGCCGCATGGGGCGCTGGCGCTCCTCCTGCGCCACATGGGAGTCCCGGAAGAGCTCATCAGGCTCTTCCACACCCTCAGCTGCGGGTCTCTGGTGCGCATTGTCACAGCGCACGGCCCAACGCCGAGCATTCGGCTCCACAGGGGCCTGCGGCAAGGCAGTGCGGAGAGCGCTCTGCTCTACCTCCTCTTGTTAGAACCTCTCCTGAGGAGCCTTGCCTGCAAGGCACGGGGAGATGCTCGCCATGCAGTGCCGCCCCTGGTGCAAGCGTACTGTGATGACCTCCTGTTGATAGCGCACTCCCTTCGCAATTCCTGGAGTACGCAGCGGCGATAGCGCAGTACCTCACGGACATGGGCTTGTCCCTCAACGTCGGCAAATGCGCCTATGCCAATACTGCTCGCATCCAGTCGATCATGGTGTGCCTGAGCCCAGGGAACATGGCGGCCCCATGGGTATGCTTACGCGCCAAGGGCACGGTGCCATACTTGGGCCTGCGCCTCGATCCGAGGGGGGTAGCAACCATGAAGGAGAAACATGTACTCCGGTGTGAAGCTCTGCTGGGCTGGTGCAAGAACACGTTGGGGCCGGCGTCGGTGCCTCATGAGGTGATGGCGGCTCTGGTTGGAGGCATCGTGCGGTACGCGGCGCCCTACCTGTCCGACACGGCGGAGGTGGTGGTCAAGCTGAATACTGCCATCAAAGCAGCGGCCCTGCAACTCGAGAAGCTGCCCAAGGACCTGTCTAACGTAGCGGTGCGGTCGGGTCATGGGTTACGATCGGCGGATGTCCAGGTTATCTGCCGCGACTCCGTCGTGGCGACCCTGGCTCAACTCACCCACCACAGGTCGACGACAGTCCGGGATGAGCTGCGGGCCATGCTTTGAAACATACGCATGCAGTACGGAGTGTGCGGGCAGTTCATGGTGCCCTCCGCGTCATTCGCCACGCACGCTGGCAATACGTGGGTGGACAGGGTACTCCGGGCGATGGGGACGTTGCGCGTAGGACTCCTCATACCATCGTCAGTGTACTCGTGTGTACACGCCCATCTACCGCAGGTGCAGTGGGCGGGGCGGAAGTGGGTGTCCCAATCCTACACCTTCAAGGGTAGGGAGATCTGTGTTCTCTCCGGGGCCCGCACGGATGCGGCGGTACAGTCCCTGACTGATCCCGCTAATGACCACCTGCATGCGCGGCTCCCCTGTCCTTCGCCTTGGCACTGGGCTGTCCAGCTCCACGAGTGTCATGAGGACCACTTGCACCTTCCACACGCAGGAGTAGGGCCCCATTAGCTAGACCACGTGTGGTTCACGGGGCTACGCGACGTCTTCCGGCTGCAGCTGCCTAGTCCATTGACTCACCGTCTAATTCACCCGGTGCGCCGCAAGAAGGCCAGCAAACGCAATAGACAGTCCGCTGCGGGGGACGTGTATGTGGTGGGCGGGTACAGGGAGGAAGGATGGGACCCGGTGAAACCCGGGGCTGTCCATGCCGTTCGTCCCGCTAGCCGCCCTCTTGTTTCTGCTAGGGGACGTCTTTGAGGGTTACCGACAACAAGACGATCTGGCGTCCGTCCCCCTACTCACTCCACACGCTGGGGGCGGCATAAACCCGTCACCACTGTGGGTTGTGCACGGGCGACCCGCGTTTTCCAGGGCATGCGCGGCGGTGCAGGGGTGCAGCGAGTGGGCAATTGTCCTTCTGCTGCCAGCAGGCCTTGTCCCGGATGCTAATGAGTGCTCGGTCCCGGAGGTGGTTCGGATGTCCAACGTGCCACACGATCCGCACGTCGCAGTCACGTCGCGGCGTGATGGCGGAGCGGTGGAACAGGGCTCTGTGGTGGTGTACCAGCCCTCTTGCTCCACAACGGTTTTGGGGCCGGAGTATACCACGGCCCTTGACGCCATCAAGTCAGTATGCGGATGCGACGTGGCCTGGAGACCACATGCGGTGTATCGGCCGAAGGTGGTCCTCTCCCCGGAGCTCACGGCCTCCAGCGCGGCGTCCCTTGGAAGAGTCGTGCAGAGCCCCCACTCCGACGTGGCACGGCTGGCACCCCACCGATACTGCTGGGTGCCGGTGGCGACTAAAGTCACATCGTCTGACGCGTCGCCCCAGGGAGACGACGCCACCAACGTGGCGGTGGCCAGCCACGGGAGCCCCACGTGGACGGGTGCCATCTACGGCACGGTCCCGGAGGCGGAGATCATCGGCGCGGCGACATACCTGTTGCACACACCCCCGTCAGCGTGCGCGGTGCACGTGGTGGGTGCATCCATCATAGGAGCGCATCTCCGCAGGGCGCAGGAGGCCGTGTACCATGGCATCAAGGGGCGAACATCACATCTGGTCAACCAGCACGCACTGAGCTCGATAGTGGAGGGGCTGCGGCGGCTGCCACGCCGAGTTGGGGGGCCACACCACTGGGTGGTGAGGCAGAGCTCGCACTTGGCGGCGGTCCCGCTCGAGGCGCCGGACTCTGCCGGGGCCCGTGCGATGGCCCCGCCTGTTCATCTCGTCCTGCCAAAGGAGCACGCCATCCTCTTGGTGCCGGGGGATGATGGAGAGCTCGAGCCGCGTGTGCCGTCCATGCAGGCCCTTCAGCACGTCCGGGAGATGGAGTGGCGCTCGTTAGCGACACGCACCACGGCGCACACGCCACTGGCTGGCGCCTGTGAGGCGGTGCCCCTGGGAGCTGTGCACCACGGCCCAACGCACAGAAATATGCTGCGGGTACGTGACGGTCGCTTGTCCACCATGCAGGTCATGCGACGGTGGAGGCAGAAGCTCACGCGTGTGGCAATACAGGCCCACCCATGTATCTTCTGTCGGGGACCGGAGGAGGACATTGGCCACATGCGCCTGCTGTGTGCGCGGGACGAGGAGGTGGCAGGGCTCCTGTGCAGGCGTGTGGAGGAGTTCACGGCGGAGCTACCCCTGACGGACAGGGCGTTGGAGTTCGTGGCGTGGAGGGAGCACGGCTGCAGGTGGACGGAATCCCTGATGGCGGGTGTCGTCCCCGGGGACCTGAAGCGGCAGTTCGCTGCGGCGCGAGCGGCGTCGTCCCGGGGCCCCGCCAAGGGCAAGCTCTTTGTGTAGGACATGGTCCAGATTGGGGAAGATGTGTATGCCCGCAGGAACCATCGGCTCACCCAGATCATGCAGCTGCCGATGCAAGATCGAAGGAGGGCGGTATACGCGTTCCCGCCAGGTGACACACTCTTCTGCCCGCTGGCAGGGAGGATCCAACTTGTTTTTGTGCCCTAATACTTTGAAATTTTTAGGAAATTGTGTTATGCCTGTATGTCTTCCCGAGCAATGCCCGGCCCTGGTATATGGGATCCCACCCCCTGGAGATCCCTTGTTCAGGGAGAGTCCAAGGTGGTGGGTCAGGCTGCAGGGTGTAGGCCATAGATACAGAACATGTTCGCAAAGTCTCCATGTCACCATTCCTGTGCCCTAAAGTATTTTTTTGTTTTTTCGTTTTGGTTTTTTTTTGCCTTTTTTTGGGACCCATGCACGTAACACTTTTGTGCCCTAAAGCATTTTTCTCGTTTTCTTTTTTGTTGTGTTTTTCTTTTTCTTGTTTTTTGGACCCCTGCGGTGAAAATGAAAAAACAATTGTAGCCCTGCCTCTACCCCCTTGCAAACTTGCACACAGTCAAATTCATTGAAAAAGTTGCAGCATACAACAGCTGACCACTCATCGAAGCAACAGGTTCTGTCAGGACTAAGCTAAGAACCCGTAATACCTTTGTCTTAAACCTCAGCTGCAGCAGTTCCGAAGCTCCTTCTACGGAAAGTTGCCGGGCCGTGCCCTTCTGCGTTCCATAAAGAATTGTAATACATCGTTGACTGTTCAGTTGGTGACTGCCTGCAGGTGACAGGTGGAAGGAACGCGCGAAGAACTGCAAAGTGCCAGGCGAATGTTACCGTGCGGTGCTGAGTTGGGGTGTGCTGTGCTGTGCGGTGCTGTGTTGTGCTGTGATGTGCCGTGCGGTGCTGAATGGTGCTGCGCTGTGCCTTGCGGTGAATAATGGTGGTGTGTTGTGCCGTGCGGTGTTCAATTGCGCTGTGCTCTACCGTGCCGTGCTAAGTTGCACTGTGCTGTGCTATGCGGTGCTGAGTTGTGCTGTGCTGTGCCGTGCGGTGCTAAAAGGTGCTATGCTGTGCTCCGCGGTGAATAATGGTGCTGTGTTGTGCCGTGCGGTGTTAAATTGGTGCTGTGCGGCGCTAAATGGTGCTGTGCTGTGCCGTGCGGTGGTGAATCGTGTTGTGCTGTGCTGTGCGGTGCTAAATGGTGCTGTGCTGTGCCGTGCGGTGCTGAGTTGTGTTGTCTCTGCCATGCGGTGCTAAATTGTGCTGCGCTGTGCCGTGCGGTGCTGAGTTGTGTTGTGCTGTGCCGTGCGGTGCTGAATTGTGCTGTGATGTGCCCTGCGGTGCTGAATGGTGCTGTGTTGTGCCGTGTGGTGTGAAATGGTGCTGTGTTGTGCCGTGCGGTGCTAAGTTGCACACATACACACACACACACACACACACACACACACCCACACACACACACACACACACACAAGTACCTTTTCTTTCTTGTTTCTTATACGTTGTCTTCTTTTTCTTTTTGTTGTCTTCCCCTTCTATCTCCTTCTGCCCTCATACAACGCTGCACTGTCCCTTGGGGCCTTGTGTGAGATCACGCAGAGCATGTACACAGCCGCAAAAGCCTATGAACAAAAAATGTGGAAAGAAGAGGACACAGAATAACACAATCAGAAACAAACTTTGGATTAACTCAAAAGCAATACCTCAATGAAATGCTTGCATAAATAAACGTTCTTGCTGCCGGACTAGTTCTTGCTGTCGGGACCATTTCTGATCGGGACAGTTTGCAGTTGACACCGATCTTTATCTTGATCATTTAGCTCTCGGTTTCAAGTGAAATCTACCTTTGGAATGTAGTGATTCCAAAAAAGATTAAAATTCACCAAACGCTAAAAGTTTATCCATGGAACAATGAAATGACACCTCAATAAGAATCCAAATAAATATAAAACATTGGCTCTCATTTTTTTTACATATATATCCGCCCATGGAAAACCCATGTACTATTTTTTCTCCCTTGTCGTCTTCCACAAGCCTGTCGCTCTCCTTTCGTACCCCTATCGCCTTCCCGTTGCCTTCCTGTCGCAAAAAAACACCCTGTCGCTCTCCTGTCGCTCTCCCGTCGCTCTTTTGCCGCTTTTTCCTGTCGCTTCCCTGTTTCCTGGCGCTTCCCTGTCGCCGTTAGCCCTGTTGCCCTCTTGTCGTCTTCCTTTCACTTTCCTGTCACTCATCCTGTCGCTATGTCTTGTTCCCTGTTGCTTCCGTGTCCTCTCCCTGTCGCCACCCTGTCGCCCCCCTGTCGCCCTCCTGTTGCCCTCCTGTCGCAGCTCCCCCGCCGCCTTTCGGCCGCCTGCCTGTCCCTTCTTGTCGCTTGGCTACCGTTGTCCTGCCGCTGGCCCACCGTCTTCCTGTCGCCACCCTGTTGTCTTCTTGTCGCCACCCTGTCGCCTCCCTGTCGCTCCTTGCCGCATTTCACCATCGCCTGCTTCACACAGCCCGAATCTAATCATTACCTACACGATGCCACAATCATTACCTACTGGGTCCCCTGTCTCGGCTTCCAAACATTGTTGCAACTCTTGTTCCCAGCGATTGGACAGGGAGGCTATGAACGTAACTCGATTAAGAGTACCCGTATATTCCGAATCCACCCGTGAAGAACAGAGCACACAATGAAAGAAAATCGTCTTGCGGCAGATGAAGTAGAGGGAAGAACTACCCAGGCTCTAGGATAGCTACCATAGGATACCATGGGCACGCAACAAACAACTTTTTTACAGTGCATCGTCTTGCGGAATCTGGCGCTCACAACATGGACAGTTTGATGAAAGAACCTAGTGCACAAGTGTTCGAGTCCTCAATAATGCCGGTGATAGATGGGACCCCTTTTTGGTGCCAAACAAGCAATTTCGAAGGCATTTTTGCATAATTAGAGGGCCAAAGCGGGTGTGGAAGTGGCTCGTTGGCACGCAACAAAATACTTTTGTATAGCGCCTCGTCTTGCAGAATTCGGCGCTCATAGCATGGACGGTTTGATCACCACGAACGGTTTTATGACGGAACCCAGTGCACAAGTTCAACACGCGACAAACGACTTACGTATAGCGCCTCGTCTTGCGGACCCTGGCGCTCACAGCATGGACATTTCATTTTCAAGGCATTTTCGCATAATTGCAGGGCCGAAACCGGTGTGGGAGTGGATCATCAACGGGCAACAAACGACTTCTTTATAGTGCGTCGTCTTGCAGAATCTGGCGCTCACAGCATGGACAATTTGATGAAAGAACCTAGTGGACAAGTGTGTGAGTCCTCAATAATGCCCCTGATAGATGGGACCCCCTTTTGATGTTCAACAAGCCATTTTCAAGGCATTTTCGCATAACTATAGGGCCAAAACGTGTGTGGGAGTAGATCGTCAGCACGCCACAAACGACTTTTGTATAGCGCTTCATCTTGCGGCATCTCGCGCTCTCGGCATGAACGGTTTGATCACCACACACGGTTTGATGAAAGAACCTAGCGCACAAGTTGAACACGCAACAAACGACTTCATATAGCGCCTCGTTCTAAGGAATCCGGCGCTCACAACATGGGTATCTTGATGGAAGAACCTAGTGCAAAAGTGTGTCAGTCCTCAATAATGCCCCTACCATATGGGCCCTCTTTTTGTTTCAAGGCATTTTTGCGTTATTGCAGGGCCAAAACGGGTGTGCTAGATGGGGCAAATGGGGTCCAAATGGGAGAAAAGTGGGCTCAACTCACACCCATGTGTATACCAAATGGTACGGGATCACTTTTTGTCCCATTTTTGGCCCAAAAATGGCCAATTTTGATGGCTTTTTGGGCTTTGAGTGGGCCATTTCATGGCATTTTGGGATTTTCCATGCGCCAAAATGCGTCACCACGGGATCAAAATGGGCTAAAAAAAACTTGTTTGAGCAACTCCAAAATGGTCTAGGATCACTTTTGGAAAAACACGTTTTTGACCCATTTTGAACGCTTTTTTGGTGACAAAACAGCCCGTTTTCAAGGCATTTTGGGATTTTCGTTGCCTCAAAACGCGTCACCACGAGCTGGAAACGGGCTAACAACGACTGTGTGAGCATCCCAAGGGGTCTAGGAACAACTTCGTGCCAGCCCCATGGCGCACAACGCCAGCTCGCAAGAGCGTCTGCTCTGTAATCGGTGCCGGGCTCGCACACCCGCACTTCCCGCGCGCGGACAACAGGGGCAGCAGACCCCGGCTTCCTGCCCAAAAGAGGGGTAGCTGGGGGAGGTTGAGCGCCTAACCCCAGACGCCCCTCACCACGGCAAGAGGAGCCCCCCCCCCCCCCGGGGCAACTTTCCGCCACGCCCGCAGCACACAATATCCAGCAGTGCATGCAAGCCAAGGGGCCAGTGCCGGGTCACACCCTGTGGTCAGCGGACCCCGACTGCGTGCCCCAAGGACGGGCAGCCGGGGGAGGGTGAGCGCCTAACCCCAAACGCCCCTCACGAAGGCACGAGGCACCCCATCCCGGGAGACGCCCTCCTGCCACCCCCAAAGCGGGCAACACCAGCTCGCAAGGGCGTGCGCTGTCGGATCGGTGCCGGGCTCCCATACCCGCACCCACCGCGCCCGGAGAACAGGGGGAGCAGACTCTGGCTGCCTGCGCAAAGGGAGGGCAGCCGGGGGAGGCACAGCGCCTAACCCGAGACGCTCCTCAGCAGGGCGAGAGGAGCCCCCCCCCCCCCCCCGGGCAACCTCTAGCCACCTTCGCGGCACGCAATGTCCGGAAGGGCATGCAGGCCAAGGGGCCCGTGGTGGGTCGCCACGCTCGCACACTTGCACCCACAGCGTGTGGGCAGCGGACCCCGAATGCCTGCCCCAAGGATGGGCATCTGGGGGAGGATGAGCGCCTAACCCCAGACGCCCCTGACAAAGGCAAGAGGCACCCCCCCCCCCCCCCCCGGGGACGCCCTCCTGCCACTGCCACAGCGCGCAACACCAGCTCGCAAGAGCGTGCGCTTTGGGATCGGTGCTTGGCTCCCATACCCGCACCCCCCGCGCCCGGAGAACAGGGGCAACGGACCCGACTGCCTGCCCAAAGGACAGGAAGCTGGGGAAGGTTGCGTGCCTAACTCTAGACTAGGAGTGCCTAACTCTAGACCCCCCTCACCTTGGCGTGAGGAGTCCCCCCGAGCAACCAGCTGCCACCCCGGAGGCACGCAGTGTCTGGAAGGGCATGCAAGCCAAGGGGCTAGTGCCGGGTTTCCTCGCCCGCACCTCCGCAACCACGGCCTGCTGGCAACGGACTCCGACTGCTTGCCCCAAGGACGGGCAGCCGGGGGAGGGTGAGCGCGTAACCCAAGGCGCAAGGCACGAGGCACCCCCCCCGTGGGGACGCCCTCCTGCCACCCCCATAGCGCGTAAGGCCAGCTGGCAAGAGCGTGCGCTGTGGGATGGGTGCCGGGCTCCCACACCCGCACCTCCCGCGCACGGGGAACAGGGGCAGCGAGCTCCATCTGTTTGCCCAAAGGAGCCGGGGGAGGGTGAGCGCCTAACCCAGACGCCCTTGAACACGGCGAAACGGACCCCCCCCATCCCTCCGGGCAACGTCAAGCCACCCCCGCGGCACGCAAGTCCGGCAGGGCATGCAAGCCAAGGGGCCAGCGCTGGGTCCGGGTCCCCATGCCCGCACACCCGCACCCACAGCGTGTGGGCAGCGGACCCCAGCTGCCCGCCCCCAGGACGGGCAACTGGGGGAGGATGAGCGCCTAAACCCAGACGCCCGTCACAAAGGCGTAAGCCCCCCCCCCCCCGGGGAGACGCCCTCTTGCCACCCCCACAGCGCGCAACGCCAGCTCGCAAGAGCGTACGCTGTGGGATCGCTGTTGGGCTCCCATACCCGCACCCCCCGCGCCCATAGAAGAGGGGCAGCGGACCCCGACTACCTGCCGAAAGGACGGGCAGCCAGGGGAGGGTAACCCCCCAACCCTAGACGCCCCTCACCTTGGCGTGGGGAGTCCCCCCGGGCAACCAGCTGCCACCCCCACGGCAGGCGGTGTCCGGAAGGGCATGCAAGCCAACGGGCCAGTGCCGTGTCCCCACGCCCGCAAACCCGCAGCCACAGCCTGTGGGCAGCGGATCCCGACTGCCTGCCCGACGGACGGGCAGCCGGGGGAGGTTGAGCGCCTCACCCCAGACGCCCCTCACAAAGGCACGAGGCACCCCCCCGGGGACGCCCTCCTGCCACCCCCACAGCGCAACGCCAGCTCGCAAGAGAGTGCGCCCTGGGATTGCTGCCGGGCTCCCATACCCGCACCCCCCGTGCCTAGAGAAGAGGGGCAGCGGACCCCGACTGCCCGCCCAAAGGACGGGCAGCCGGGGCAGGGTGGGCACCTAGCCCAGACGCCCCTCAACACAGCGAGAGGAACCCCCCCGGGCAACCTCCCGCCACCCCCACGGCACGCAATGTCCGAAAGGGAATGCAAGCTGAGGGGCCAGTGCCGGGTCCCCACGCCCGCACACCGGCACCCGCAGCCTGTGGGCAACCGACCTCGACCGCCTGCCCAAAGCACGGGCAGCCGGGGGAGGGTCGGCGCCTAACTCCAGACGCCCCTCACGAAGGCATGAGGCGTCCCCAAGTGGGGCGCCCCTCCGCCACCCCCACACCGTGCATTGCCAGCTCGCAAGAGCGTGCACTATGGTGTCGCCGAGGGGCTCCCGAACCCGCACCCCCCGCGCCCGAAGAACAAAGGCGGCGGACCCCGGCTGCCTGCCCGAAGGCACCAGTCCCTGTGGTGTTTCGTGCATTGCTTCGACCTATCATTAAGTTACAAGAAAACACCTAGATTTTCGAACTCGGCACATTGAGACGCATCAATTTACCCCGTGGCAGTTTTTTCCAATGAAACGATATGTTTCAGAATTTCAGGGCACAAGGTAAGTACACAGCAAACGAGCAAGCCAGATTTCTAGATTTGAGGCAGCAGGGTCCAATTTTCTCAAGCTGTAGGGCCCCGCCACCATTTCAACAAGCACCGGGACCTCTTTTTTTGTATTCCCCACGTTCAAAATCGGGGGGTATGTGCACCACTCAAAATGGTACCACACACGGGGCCTCCGAACCGGATTTGTAGTAAGTCGGCTGCTAGTTTAACAAACCGGGGGGTTTAGACCCCCCCCCCCCTGTCCAACCCCCATATACATACATACATACATACATACATACATACATATATGTATATATATACATATATCCTCCAATCTACACCCCTCTCCCCAACTCTAGGTGGCTCCACCATACGGCTCTAAGGTACGTGAGAAGGGCACAGCGTTGTGCATACATGTGGTGGAAAGGGCTAAACTCGGTCAAAACGGGGTCAAAATGGGCTAAAAACACTTCTTTGAGCATCCTAAATGGTCCTGGATCACTTTTGGAAAAATGCGCTTTTGACCCATTTTTGACCCACTTTTGGTCCCAAAACGGCCCATTTTCAAGGCATTTTGGGATTTTCCATGGGCCAAAACGCGTCACCATGGGCTCAAAATGGGCTAAAACCACTTGTTTGAGGATCCCTAATGGTCTGGGATCACTTTTGGAAAAATGCGTTTTGACCCAATTTTGACCCATTTTTGGTCCCAAAACGACCCTATTTCAAGGCATTTTGGGATTTTCCATGGCCCAAAATGCGGCACCACGGGCTCAAAACGGCGCAAAAACACTCGTTTGAGCATCCCAAGTGGTCTAGGAACAACTTTGGAAAAAAAAATTTTTACGCCTCGGGGACCCTCGTGGACCCACCGTTGGCCCCCATTGTGCGCGGGCTAGGCTGCCCTCCGGCTGCACCAACTAACCACTGATATGGTGGTCTAGACTTCTGTTTGGGCGATTGTGAGGCTTGAAATCACAAAAAGTGGGGGGTTGCGGGTGAACTAGGTGCCCTCAGAATTGGATTTTGAGCCACGTAGCCCAAGATACGGTCCGTGCTTGGTTTTGGGGTGTTGGTGCACACTGCGCAGATTTTGGTGCTTTTTGGCGCTTCTGTCGCCCGTTTCTTGGGCACATCATGGAGTTGAAGGGCACTAGGGCGCTCTCTGACACGGTGAAGTCAAGCTGCACGTGTAGTGCAGCCATTGTTTCCCTTTGTTTGGGCGTTTCGCCCGGTTTTTGGGGCTCTTTTGGGCGAAAAATGGCTGTTTTTGGCCCAAAACCCCGCAGGTTTGGGAGGGCACCTCCCGACTTGGCGCCACCGACCCCGGCCGCCACCGGTGAGTTTCTGGCTCAAAGCTTGGATTTGGCAGGGCCACCACCTAGGCTCCCAGGTGGCTACATGGGCAACAGATCTGAAGCGTTGAGACGGAGCAATGGCCAAAACAGCATTGAGACGGGTTGTTGCTTGTTGCTTGTTAGCTGAATTTAAGGGGAGAGGGGTGTAGTAATATATAAAATCCGTCGGTCAGCTGGAATGTCGCACAACACTCTCGTGAAACGCACCAACCCCTGGATTCCGGCGTTGGCGACCTCCGCACTACCAAAGCGTGGAAGTAGGGTGTCACGGTTTTCGCTGCAACATCGGCACAACATTGCCCCCGGGCTTTGCTTTGCAGAGCCATGACCCCCAGCAAGCAAACCATGTGCCTTGCCATGTGCCCATAGGAAAAACACAAGGGCGTGCGCCGCTCCATCTTCGTGTGGCAATTTTGCGGTTGCCGCAGCTCTTATTTGTCCAGCAAAGTCACATTCGTTCGGCAAGGCAAGCACTGTTTTCCATGTCTCCGCACCTTCAACCAACCACCAACTAGCAAGGTTCCCGGGTCCACGACCAGGGGCACCCAGTGCACAATGTACATATCCACGATTCCACCTATTGTTGCCGTCCGTCTTCACCAATGGTGACCCATGTCTAGTGGTGAGCCCATGGTTGCAACACATGTGGGGTGGGTACCGTCTGCGCCCAACACAAGAGTTGCACACGTGCCCGTAAGTCACACATGGCACCATGCATGGTGACGTCCCCCTCGGTCACCAAAATACCACCACTTGAAGGGTCACTAAGTTTGTTGAGCCAAGGCACGGCATCGGCCCATGATAGTGGGCTATCCAGGTCTAGGAGAAGATACACCATGTCCCGGCACGAAGTCCTGCATGCTACGCATCTGCCATAGTATGCGGAGGGCATCGGACTTGTAGTGTGGCTCCAAAGGCGGTCCGCCACCGGCAAGCACCAGCAGTATGCTACCGTCTAGTTGGACTTGCGCTGAGTAGCGCTAGGTTAGCAAGGCAGCCACCACCGCCTCCAGGTCGCTGGGCCGTCGCTTGTGGTGACACGCCGAGGTGAGTTGTGAAAATGCGCCAACAAGGGGCATAATGGCAACAATGTAGAAGAAACCGTCCCATTGTGGCCCAAGGGAGGTCCTACCCACCCACACACTTCAATGTAAATCTATGGTGTACCTCTATGAATGTTTGGATGCACGTCACGGTGTGGTTGGAGGGCAGATGTATGTGGGGGCACTACTCGGGTGCGTACGATTGCCTTTGCTTGCTCCCGGGGGGGGCGGGATGCAAGTACTTTTTTTGCATTCAAGGCAGCTGGAAGTATTATTTTCTTGTGGATGGCGGGGCGCGGGGGGGGATGGCTTCTTTTTGGAGTGCTGGGTGGTTGACAGTGTTTGGGGGGGGTGAACGAGTCTAGGGTTGGACATGCCACCCTTCCGTTTTTTGGTTTCGGGGGGGGTGCGATATCGGGTTGGCCGGGGGACCCGACCCCGCAAATTTGTCTTCAAGGCTTGGGGTACATGGCACAGGTTGTGTAGCGGGGGGGGGGGGGGGGCGTCAACACTAGTGCCCATTTTCACCTCAAAAGTTCACCCCAGTGGTTGCTGCAAGTTGACTACAACTTCACCGCAAACTCACTGCAAGTTTTGGCGCCTTCACCGAGCGATCATGGAATCTTCAATGAAGCTTGCCTTAGCGCTCCGTGAAGGCGCTAGAGCTTGCAGTGAACTTGAAGTGAACGGTAACTGAAGTTTCACTGCTATTTGTTTTGTTTCCGTCGCCCTTGTTCCCACGGCCCTCATCCCACAGGCAGTACAACACAAGAAGCGGCATCCCCTTCTTTCAAAACAGTTCAGTCCACCAAGGGGGGCCACCCCTTCTTTCAAAGAGACATACCATTCGCAGGCGTCTCTGCCAGACTTGATGTTGGGTCCTATCAGCCCGCATGACGAGATGACTGCACTCGGGGAGCCTCCCCTTCTTTCAAAAAGTCAAACAGCATGCCAAGTCGTGCAAGCATTGAAGACTATTCGTGTCCACTTGGGGGGCCACCCCTTCTTTTGAACAAAGCAATGTCCCATTCACTAGCCTCTGAGCAAGACTAGATGCTCGGCCATGTGGGCCCACATCAGGAACCAAGTCCACGGGGGGGGGGGGGGCACCCCTTCTTTCAAAAAGTCAAACCGAATGCCAGGAAATGCAAGCCCTGAAATGCCAGGGAATGCAAGCCCTTGAATGCCAGGGAATGCAAGCCCTGAAGACGAGTTGTGCCCACTTGGGGGGCCACCCCTTCTTTGAAACAAATTAATGTTCGATTCACTATTTTTTTCGATTCACTGGCCTCTCAGTTCGACAAGAAGCTGTCCCTGTCGGCCCACATGATGAGGCGATTTCACTCGGGGGGGGGGGGGGGGGGGGGCTCCCCTTCTTTCAAACGGCCACATTGGCCTGCCCCTCTTGTACTCCATCCCAGTCCATGTTGCGTTTCTCACAGGTGAGGCGTGGTGAGGCCGATTTGGCTGTCACCGCCCCCCACCGGGTCTATCCACCCAGGGTGTTGCGCTGTGACAACACGGGATGACGTGTTCGGTAGATCCGCCTATGTCACACGGTTAACAAGCGATGTGGTAGTCATGGGCAGTTCCTCCATTCTGAGATCGGGCAGAGATGTGGTGCAGGCCATCTTGCACACCATCTTCAACCGCCCCGCACAGTTCTATGCCGACTACAGGCACTTGGTCACCAGGAAACCGTAGTCCAGTAGGCCCTCTGCCAGGAACTGTGCACAATCACTGCTAATGCCTGCACCGGCGGAGGGACTGCCAAGTCCTGGCCCAACCACTGCGATAGCCGACGAAGAAGCGCCCTCATATTCGTTGCGCATCTGTTTGCCGCCCTTGTTGCGCAAGTCCACATCTTGCTTTGCCTCCGCGATTGTGGCTCTGCGTTCCGCAACATGCAACCGGACGTGCAAGTTGTCACACTGCTCGGCCGTCTCCCGCATTTGCTGCTCAAAGGCGGGTAGATGCGCAGCTGCCGCTGCGTACTCGTCCCACTCCTGCACAGCCGTCCTGTACGTGGTGAGAGGGACGGTGGATGCGGATATGACCCGGGTTGCTGCGTCTTCCATCCCCCCCCCCCCCCCCACCCGCTTGCCTTGGCCAGCCCTGGAGGGTTTCTCCGCCCACCCATAACCACATGGGCCAGCGGCACGACCCCGAGTTTCAGTTGGAGGGCCACCAGGGGCGGGGGCGGTGCTGAAGCTTGCGCCGCCTGCGAAGCCGCTACTCTAGGCGCATCCGGTATGGCCACCCCCTTGTGGAACGTCACCCCCGTTGGGCGTGATGCCTAACCGCTGCCTGATCCCTCCTTAATTATTATCTCCCAGCCATCTTTGTAGTGGGACACGTAGGGCGTAATTGCACTTTGGTTGCGCGCGCCGACGGGTGGGGTATAGTTGACACGTGTGTACTTTAGCGTTGTGTGGGTCTACTTGTTGACCTTGCCGGTCGAGCTTCAACGAAAATGGACTATGTGCGCACCATAGGCTGTGCACTTCTGTACAATATGCAACGGCACGACGACGCGCCCGGTGCCGCCCATGTGAAGGAATGTTGTGCGGCCCTGCTGGCAAAATTGCGGGCACAGCGCAAGCAACACCCCGACATGCACACGGGGGATGAGGTTGGTGACTTTTTCCGCACCATGCCGCCCTGTTGGCAGGCACGTGCAAAGGAGTCCCTCTCCAAAAGTGTGTGTGTACAGGTATGGGACACGGTATGGGCACTAATGCATGGTCCAGGACGGGAGGAGCATCCCACTATGCGATGGTGCTTTGGTCCAGTCAGTGTGGTTGAGGCGGAAAGAGACACAACGCATGTGTTCCCCAAAAAGGGAACCGGGCGTACGCTAACTGTTGCGTTTATGAAATCTATTCTAAAGCGCTTTTTGCGCACCCTGGTAGGTGCACAAGGGCTCCTCTTTCATGCCTTGGATTATGTACGGCAACATATCCCACTTAGGCCACCTGCCAACCTCCACGAGGCCCGGGCAGCTTTAGAAACAGTTGGGTTTATACCAGTTGCAATAGAGCACATTGTCCCCCAGTGCCAAATGCATCTTTCATTGATCATGTGTGTGCCCCCCCTGAGGATGGTGTACCTGTGATCCGGGCCAAGGATGCTGTAGATGTTGACTTCCTCTATGATGGCACTGTACCTGTTGTGCTCGGTGAGGAGTTGCGTGAATTGGACCTGATAGATTCAGACTGATCATGAGGGGGTCGGCAATGCAGACCTCCGCCCCCAGACAACCCAATCAACATTTTGATCTACACACCCCTATTATTGATGTGCCCCAAATGTCTGGGCTCTGCAAACCCCAGCTTTGTCCGACACTGAGTTTTGAGGGGTTGTATTACTGATTCTCGTTGCGCTAGGCCTTGCAGAGCCTAGCATGTCACCATTGCCCGATATGTACCCCCATCTCGTTTTTTTTTTGTTCTTTTCTTAGGGCTGGGCCATTCGTGGACCATGACATCACCATGGTTTGATCTGTGCACACATCTTCATGCTTTCGTATTGTAGTGTGCACCCGCTGCGTCAACGTATGTGACCCTGGAAGAGGTGTGCCGGGCACTGCGGCACTGATACGCTGTTAGGATGTGCGAAGGTAAAACGCCACAAGCAGGTTTGGTTGTGGTGTTGCAGGCAACTGGGACAGCCCCAACTTTACTTTTGCTCTATGCCTGCGTCAACGAGAGAGGTTTTGGTGGGCTCGCTTTATGCTCCGACCATCAACGTGCAGTGGACATTGTATTTGAGACGCCTCTGCAGTGATTAGCTGTTTTGGGGACAGCTTTGCCTATTTGTACCCATGTGGGTGCCGAATTGAATGCTTTGTTACGACTATTTTGATGTCAAAATCTAGCAAATGCCATCATTGATGCTTAACATTGTGTGATTGTTGTGCTGTTTTTGCTGACCTGATTTGTCTTGTAAAGTCCGTGTGTTTCTTAGACATGTGTGACATACCAAACGACATTGCCATGGATTGCAACGCTAGGGAGACACCACCCATGGACACATTGGAAGCCGAGAAAGTGGATGCACGGCATCCAGAGCCCTCCGTAGAGGAAGCTTTGCTGGGCAGCACAGTTGCTGGGGCGAGCCAGGCCAATCATTCCCCCTCGCAGGTGGGATACAAGTCTCGTGTCGCAAGGAAGATGGGTAGCACCAAGGACTCCACAAGCGTACCGGCCATTTAAAACTACGTGGAGGTGAAGAGAACGAACGTGCCGGGCAAGGAATTAAGGATTCACAGGTACATGGGGTATGTGCAATCCACGCTTATGGATTGGGACCACGTGGCGGAGGTAAAGGAGGACCTACTTGCAAACCCCCTTGAGGGCCGACTACAGCTTCCGATCTGGGACGACAAAGGTATGGGAACGTCGCGTCACATTGCGATCAACGTCACCGGCTACTTGGCCCGCCCTTTGTGATGTGCCATGCTTTTGTAATCAATGGGATGCCTGTTGGTGATTGGAGGCCAGCACAACGTTGCGCCGTGTGATGAAATTTGCAAGGATGTGACAACAAGGATGGGCCAGATCGAGGAGTGGGTGACCAATTTTGACCTACGCATCATCAAGTTTGATACATCTGTTGAGATCAAGCGAAAGCTGGCCGGACAACACAATAGGGCGTAACACGGTGGACGTGAGAGCAGTGTACCCCAAGTTTTGAACGATTTTCTACAACCGGCCTAGGACACACAGTGTAAGAAGACAGTTGTCACCTTGATGTCTGAGGCAATCGTGGAGACAAGGCTGACTGCGAAATCGGGCAACACAGAGACATTCGTCAAGCAAATGAGGCCGGTTGCCCATATGGCCCCGATGTGTGGTACCACCTTCACGGACGCACTGGGCAAGATGGTGGAACGCAAGCACGTGATTGCCCTTTGTACAATGGGATGCTTCGTAGGAATGCTTCCCCAAAATTTGTGGCGTGTATGCAACTACATGGCCTCGCCGAAGAGTACGGTAACAGGCTTCCAGGAGCTGGCAAAGGAGCTCCGAGCCGGGAAATTTTAGTGGTATCACTTTGGTCATCCTGACATGCCGGTTGAGCGCATCCATCCTTCAAGACGTGTGTTGTTGCCTTGTAAACCCCCTGTCTATTGTTGTGAAATATTGTAATGCAACTCCGATTCAGCGGGCCGCTGCGACCGGGAGCCTAGTGAAGTATAATGACCGATTGTAGTGTGTCACCAAGCAGTTTGAGTTTGCTGGGCTCTGCAGAGCCCAAGATCGCATGGGACGCAGATTGAGTGGATCTACAGAGACAATGTGCTTGTTGGAACTTCCGCAACTTCACTGATGTTCACTGGTGTAACCTTGCTTGATGATGTCCAAACCCCCCCCCCCAAGACACCCCATAATTCACCATTTTGTTCGTGCTAGACTATGCAGAGCCCAAATCCAGTACAATGACCAATTTTAGCCGTCACGTTACCAATTGGAGAGTAATGGGCACTGCAGAGGTCAGGATCCCATTGGATGCCAATTGACTGGATCTACAGAGACGAGGTGCCTGTTGGAACTTCCACAACTTCACTGCTGTTGATTGGTGCAACCTTGCTTGATGATGTCCCGGGACCCCCCCTCTCCCACAGACATCCCCTAATTCAGCAATTTGGTCATACTGGGCTCTGCAGAGCTTAGAGCAAGCACATTGGCGAATTTCAACGACACCCGTAACAAGGTGCTGCAAGTGTGTACCACTGTCATTCAACAGGCCACGACTGACCTTGGAAGCCTGTACCTCCTTCTCATTAGTCTAGGCGGGCCGAACGTTCGGGAAGACATCGAATGCCTTGTCCAATGTTTTGGCATTAGGGTCCCTTTGAAGTGCGGCCGATAACCTGCTGAGGGGGGGCTCACACTTCTCCTCTGAATAACAGGCTGCGGGCACCTTACTGTGCCATTCTGTCCACAATAGACTGTGATATTAGCAATTTGAAACTTTTGGGCTCTGCACAGCCCAAGATCCCATGGGATGCCTATTGATTGGATCTACACAGACACTGTGCCTGTTGGAACTTCCGCAACTTCGCTGTAGTTTACTTGTGCAACCTTCCTTGATGATGTCCGAGGACCCTGCCCCCCCACAACCCCCTAATTCACCATTTCGGGCATGCTGGGCTCTGCAAAGCCCAAATCAAGCACACATTGACCAATTTGAGCCGTCATATTGCCAATTTGAGAGTTCTCGGCTCTGCACAGCCCGGGATCCCAAGGGATGCAAATTTACGTTGTCCCAGATCATTGTGACTTGGTGGATTGCTGCATCCTGCTGCAACGTGCTCTCCTCTGTGGCTTCTGTGCACACAGGCACTAAGACTGGAGTGGCTCGCATCTCCAACAAGCTTACTCACCGTCTGGCAAATTTGGTGCATGGCAACGGAGCCGTTAGTACACCGATTTCACGGAGTGGTCTCCGCTCTAGGCGCCGTTGAAGGCAGGCCTGTGGGTTAGCGACCGAGAAGATGTCGAAGCACATCGTAGACTACTTGTCAGATCAGTGTTGAACCCGGCTGTTGAGTTTTCTGGTGGCGAGGTGGCAAAGGTCAATGTCGGTAGGGGATCAGAATCTGGAGCAATTCGGGCGTATGATGGATCGGTGACCGCAGTGCCCAATGAGATCATAATATTGAGGTACAATCTCCTCATTGTTGAAGTCCCCTGGCGAGGAGGGTAGTTTCCTGGTGCGCGGATCGTGCGTGTGCTGTCTCAAAGGGTACTTGGCGCCTTTCATGGACACCATGGGGATTTGGTCGCTGTGAAAAAACTTTTACGTTCGCAATTGGAAGATTTGTACCCAAGAGCTTTGCGCATGGTCGTCTATCATGTGGGACGCAAAGAAGAGCCGTATTTTTGCGAGCAGTCAACTGTGGTGCTCGTGAAGACCCATGGTCTAGGCCCAGCCGTGCCGCACTTCCTCACACAAACGTCGTTCCATGAAGGTCCGTGTCTGGGTTTGGTCATCCTGTGGTGGTTTGTGAATTTGCTAGAGGACCCTAACAACGACACGGACGACGCGCATATGGATATTGCTGCATCGGGCTGCCTTTGGGCACCGTACTACGGCCGCCGCCCCGACCGGATCACTCTGGGCTGTATTCGCTTGCATGTCCTGTTTGAGATGTGCATGGGGTGTATTATCTGATGGTACCTACAATGCAGCTGATGTGGTGAAGCTCCTGAAGACAGCTGCTGAAGACAAACGCCCGGAAAGGGGACATGGAGGAGGATGTTGAGTGGCGAAGTGTCATGCACTGGGTAACCACAGGCTAGCCGATGTGCAAGCAGCACGAGTCCCCTGATCAGGCATTTGACGCGGACACTAGTGAGTCAGAAGTGGAGGAGGTGCGAGATCTGCAAACTCCCAAACCAAAGGGCAAACCCGATACACAACGGCAGAAGGAGCACGAGAAGGCTGAGCGCGAGTTCCGGAAGCAAGAGGAGGCACGGGAGCGGCAACATAAAAAGGAGGGGAGGAGAAGGAGAAAAAGGCCAAAGAGGACGAGCGCGCAAATCGAAGAGGAAAGAAGAAGAGGATACATTGGCAACCGCAGCCGCTGCGGCATCCCCATCACACAAAAACAAGGGCAGTCAACGGCCTCCACGCTACCGTGCAACGTGGTGTCCAAGTTGGCTTATTCAAGACCAACGGCAATAGCAATGGCAAGTGATTGGAGGGCGCACGTACCGCTGGATGATGACTGTCGCTGGACCATACCGGACATGCAAACATGCACTCGCTGACACAAATTGTGTGACTGTGTTGGAGTTGTGGGGGCCTGATGTGATTGGGACTCTCTTGTGCAACGCTGAATGATGTGTCCTGTTTGTCTCTATACGTGTTTGTGACTGAATTGTAATGTCATTTTTTCAATTTGCACTGAGCGGGGCTCTGCACACCCTAGCCTTCCAAATTTGATTCATTTGCCCCCGAATATGACAAATTTTGTGTTGTGGGGCTCTGCACAGCCCGACATGCTGTTTCAGTCAAAGTTGCATACTGTCTGCAGGGTTACAATGTTGCCCTCATCTCAACAGTGCAACAGTGTCCTAGTGAGTTTGGCTTTGAGCACGCAACATTGTGCTAAAGCATTTATTTTGGTACGTCCCTCGATGACACAATGTATGGACTGCCGAGTTTGATCACAATTTTGGTGCATATACAGTTCCACGTTTGTGTCTATGAACCCCACATGCTGTGTTTATGTGCTATTTTTTCAACAGTCTATGCACACCAAACCCCACATGCAATATGTACCCTTGATTGAGTCTTGACATGGTTTGTTACCTGTTCTTGGGCCATGCCGAGCTCAGGCGACTGTATCGGTCATTTTGAGTTTACCAGGCATGCCTAGAATCCGTTCTCTAGTGTGTATACTGGGCATACGTTTGCCACTATTCGCTAGGCCACACTACATGTTGCGCTCTCGTGTATGCCCCGATTTCATTGATCTGTCTGCGTAGTTTTTTTTCATTTGTCTAGCGGTTGACAATGCCTATGTTGGACACAACCGATGACCACTGTGCGATGGTACATTTTTCGGTGCCGTGTGTGACCGGTTTTCGTTGGTGTCAATGAGTTATTAATAAGTCCTCGTTCGTTCGGGACTAAGAAGGAGGAACAGTCTTTGTGTGTTTAGGTGTTAGTAGGTGCTTATGAACCACATTTGGGGACGCATCACTTTGTACCAAGTACCTCATCCAATTCAAGAGTTCTGACGGACCTCCTACATCGCACGTAAAGGTTTTTACAATTTCCGTGCTTTATTTTCCATCTGTTTGCGCCTGATACGCATGGACTAGTATGTATGCAGCTTCCGTACCTTGTCCATACCTTGGTGCTATGGTGGTCTTCGGCTTATGTGGGGAGTGAAATTTTTTTCGGGGGGCATACAGTGCGCCGCTTATTGGTATGCAGTACCACACTGGTGGTCTGCATGTTTATCATTGTGGTAATTCATGTGTGCTTTCCGTTGTTTCTATTGAGTTGGGCTCTGCACAGCCCAACTAGTAGGAATTCCCTATTTCAGCCCTAGAACCATCTTTTTGCTTGTACATTGATGTGTTGGTGTACAACCCTCTATTATTACCCCCGTTTTAATTGAATTTCATGGTTCTGGGCTCTGCAAAGCCCAGCCCTTCGAACAAGCTACTTTGCACCCTCCTTTTGTACACGTGCCGTTCCTTGTTGTTCTATAGTACACCTTCTTCAGTGGCGGTCGTCGTATGGTCATCATTGCCGTCACAATGCTACGATTGCTAAGACAACCGCACTACTTGCCGTTGACAAATGCGTGCGACATTTGTCCTGTAAGACTGCAAAGGATAGTTTTATGGCGGTGCTGGTCCAGTTTCCATATTTCATACCTCCAAAATGCGAAAAATCGTGGCTATGCTCATATGCTCTGGGGGCCCAAAATGGTGCCGGTTTGGTGCTTCATACCCCTAAATTGCGTGTCGCTCCTCCTCCCCGTACACCCTCGCTGGGAACAACCCCTCCATTAGGCTTGGCTATGCAGCAGAGAGGCTAGGCCTGTGTGCACAACATGATTTTCCTTTTAATAAAAATAGGGGGCACTAGGGGCCTTTTAAGAACCAGCTGTGCAGTTGATCTCGAGGGCACACACCCACACAACACTACCATCCCTCACCAAGGGTGAACATGTGACCCCAGTGACGGATGCGGCAGGGGTAAGACAGTGGGTCCGAGCTAGTAGCGGGATGCCAGGCAAGTTCACTCTAGGTCCGTGGCAGCGGATCAAGGATGAATTGCTCGACATCCACGCAGCGTTGCTTTTGGTCGTGGGTAAGGAAGTGGAAAAGAGGACCACGTGGTTCCCTACCCCCACAAGGGCGGGCTGACCTCTGTGCCCAATCATGGAGGCCAACAAAAGCATGTCTCCATGATCACACACAACGATCCGCTTGACCAAACCATCGTGTTCCCCAAAGTCATTCCCCACATGCACATCAACATGATACTTATCTGAAAGGATAAGCATGATGCTGAGATCCGTAGGGAGGTCACCGCGGCGGAGAAGCGTACGTGGCAACCGACCTACATCGGTTTACAAAGTTTGCTTCCCCGCGCACTCCCCGGTCCTTGAGGGTCTCCTCCACCTCCCAGGCCGCCACAGTTGATAATGCAGTATGGTGCAAGTTGCGCAACGTGGGTCACTCAGTTGAGGAGAGCTCAGCGGCCCGCTTGCATGTCTCGCGTCCCAAAAATGTGGCCAACTTCCCTAGGCGGTTACCCCAACGGACAGGCAGTTTCGGATAGGCTCATCAAGATTCACGCTAGTTCTTGTTGGAAACCACATCTCAATCTGTATCCCGTTGGGTGGGGGCCTAGTCCAAGGAGGCCGCCACAACGGTATACGATTACGAGGCCTCCTCACGAGACTTGCGCTTGCAAACCCTGAAGCCGAGCTCCCTCGGCAAGTCATCGAAGTCAAGAGGCGGAAAGGGCAACTCGTGTGAGGAAACCGGAGGCAACAAGGAAGCTTAGGGGGAGGGAGTGCTACATCCTTGGAGAAAGTGCTTCTCTGAGGAGGCAAATAGCGCTAGGTAGGTGTAGTTGGGAACGTGCAAACACCACTCCGGCTTGACGGTGCACGTTCCTAATGTCTCCCACCAGTCACCATCTTCCACTCGTGCCATAAAGGGCAAGGGTTGCAGGACACCCTTTTTATGGTGCAGCTCATCAGCACCGAGTTCGGCAGTATGCGCATACCGCAAATCACTGGTGTTTATCAGGTCCACTGCGAATTGGTGTGCCTTGTGGTCCAGCTTACAGGAGGCTTGCTGGAGGAGGTCGTCCACCAAATCCTCCGGAAAGCAGAACCGGATTGTCCGGAGGTTTTGGTGGACCTGTCATAAGAGCCGGTTGGCTTCGTGCATCCAATTTTTCCTCATTATGGTCTTGTCGAAGACCCTAAAGTGGATACCGTGGGGGGTTCAGATCCGGTGCCCAACGTTTCAAAGGACTAAGGTGCGATGAAATCCTCCCCGTGTACGATGCCTCGTTAACAGGACATGGGACACGGGAACAATTCAGGAACGCCTCGAACGCCTTTGAAACGTTGGAGTCGACGACACTCGCGGGCAACATGATACACAGAAAGGGCCTAATGAGAAGAAGGAGTATATGAATGTGGGGTAGTAGGGTGAATATATGTGGAGGGGGAACGGTGAAGAAAGGGATAGGGCTCAAACCGTGTGCACTATGTATGCAATTCGCGTTTAGTGAGCTTTCAGTGAGCTTGTAGTGAACGTCAATTAGCTTTCAGTGAGGGTGCAGCTTGCTTACGGTGAGCCTTCGTTGGTGATGGTGAAGTGAAGGCGAAGTGAAGGAGAAGTGATTACTCCGAATTTTTGGAAAAAATACCCTAGCGATACAACCTTGACCAAACATCAATGGCAACCACTTTTGGACACTAAAAAGACATTATCTAGCATGCAACCCGCACAAGAGATATGCACAAAGACAACGCAATCCATGACTTCCCCTTTAGTGAGCTTGTGATGCAAACTTACTTCACAAGTCCAAATATGCGCCAGTGAACAGTAGGTACAAAGCCGCAAGTTGCTGCCAAGCGCCCATGGCGCGATGGCGAGTGGGCGATGTGCACAGGCCTCTTCGTTTGGATGCTTGCCTTGGTGTTGTCTTGACCTCACACCATAGCAGTGTGCACAAGCGTTGTCCTTTGATCCGCGCCTCATAGGCCACTGAAACTGCCTGAGAAGGCGTGCACGCGCAAAGTTCGGTGATGCTCATCCGATTCGGCCATGGACTACACAAAGGGTTGTTTGGACGGGCCTGCTACCCCGAACGCTCTCCCGGGCGATTTTCCAAATGGTCCAAGATGGTGGAACACGATAGTGCAACCGTTCATCTCCGAATAACTGCTGGTGGTGTGCATGGGCTGGCGGCCCTTGCTATTCCACTACACGGTGACGTAGTGTGGCCAGGCTTTGGACTCTGTGTCCATCGAGTATTGCCTACTGCAGCACTCATCCACGGAGCTCTGCGGAGCTCAACGTGTCCTGCCGCCTCGATCTGCCCAATAGAACGATGGTCCGCACGAAGTTGTGATATGCTGGGTGCAAACAAATCTACTCCACTCACTCTCTCTCGATGTTGTCTTTGCTCTATTACACACCACAAGCCTGCATCGTCCCTCGCAGCCCATCCCAAGCCCGCACTTTTGGGTTCATTATGAAGGGCTTTGGTGGGTTCACCATGGTGCTCGAAATTGCCGAAGCGGCACGGGTATCATGGAAGTGCGCAGACGGGACCGTCAGACACAACAAGTTTAACACTATGGTTGATGAGCCAGTGTATGCGAAGATGCTCATTTTTTTACTGCTATATTAGAATGCAATTATGGGAGGCCCGAGCGCGGCAGATGGAAAAGTCTTGCCAACCACAGGCCAACCGCCACACGTCCACACACACTAGGCGTGCCTTGATTGCCTATCTCACGCATAGACGGAGGGCATAGCTACGGAGGTGAAGTGGAACAACGCCTAGGAACTGCGCACGGGTGGCGGATTTCGCTAACTTGGTCAAATCGCCATGGCTATGACAGTGCGCCTTGCATGCCCAAGAACCGCGCGCGATGGCCCGTTGAAGAACATGTTGGCCATGGATGAATATCACTCCTCTAGAGGGCACGGATGAAGCTCCTAGCTGGAATCAATGTCTAAGCACATATGGCGTAAGAACACTGCGCCCTCACAAATGCAGATGACTAACCTAGCACGACCCCCCCGGGCAGTCCTAGAGCAGATAAACATGTCCACAACGGGCGTGCATCAAAAAAGTGAAGCCGATCGAGCCACAGAGGTCGGCAACATCTTACTGGTGCTGTGTGATCTGAATGGTGCCAACGAAGATGACTAGGAGCTGTTGTTTTGGTCTACTACATGAAAGAAAGTGCCAGCAATGAGGTGTGGAAAGTTTTGGCCTTCAACAAATCTTAGATGATCACACACACACACACACACACACACACACACAAAAGCTAGCCCCAAATACGCTGAAATCATGCACGGCAGGATAATAACAACAATATCCACCCTGAAACAAGCCCAACGTTGCAAGACAGTCACTGAACACAAGGGGGCCAACAAGAGCGGTCGGGCGACGGATGCGATGCAGTGGACTTACAAGCGTGACGTTATGGAGGACTGCAAGACGCTACGGCCTACCCCGAGCCTACTGCCCGACTCCCGTGTACTGTAGCCTAAAATGTTGGTCTTAACGGACAATGCACGCCATGGGGACGCTAGTAAGGCGATAAGAGAGGGGAAAGGTCGTGGGCAAGCGTGCGCGAAAGGATTTGGGATTAGATGACAAGTTCCCGGACCCAAAGGCTAGGGTGTTCACGGATGCTTCCCATAAATCTACCCGTATGGCGGTTGTCTCCATCGCCGCAGCCATGAGTGGGCTAAAACTCCACAAGTTGCTCGCACGTCTGGGACAAAGCTTCTAATCACATGGTGCAGAAGATGTTTGGGAGGAGCTGGCGGAACTCTGCAGCGGGAAGGGGTGCACGAAGGAGGTGCTACGGCTTGCTGATGAGCCAAGCATCAACCAGGCGTTGAACGGCGGCACGTGAAGGCGGTGCGTGATGGATGGAACACCGTACAACCTACGCCTCCGAGAACGCTGTGCGCTATATGTTTTGGTGTGTGCGGCCCAATAGATGCCGTCCAACCGGCCAGCACGACCTCAAGGAGGCGGCCAATGCCTGGATATCACAACGGCAACACATCAGGGTATCCTTCCACAATATGTGTATGCCCTTGTGTATCCGTTCTCCCCACCCCCCCCCTTCTGTGGGCCTTTGGCATCTAAGAGAGAGAAGGTGCCGGGTTGTGTAGCGAGAAATGACAGAGTGGAACGCTCAGCACATGCGCACCAAGCCAGGGTCATTCGGCAAGACATGGTCCGTTCTTGTGGCGGTTGGGGTGGCTTGAGGAGTGATAACCGCACGCCGCAGAATACGCTTACGCTCGTACAACACGTAGAGCACATCGTGGTACCATGTGAAACAGACGGACCTATAGCACACCTTGGCCATGACATATTGATGCCACCAACTGGCCATGAGTATGGTTGGAAGAGACACCACATGAGAGAGCGCCCATGGAAGGAGCATCGCCGGCGTACGCTATGCGGGGCGGAAAACAACCCCACCAACTAACCCATGGGATGTTGGAGTGCTCGTCATTGGAGTCGAGGAATAGGTGGCCCCAGCAACAGCTGGGTGTTTTCAACGCATGGTGTTTTGTGAGAGAGACAAGTGCCTTCAACGTGGGGTTAGGCTACTCTTAGCAACCGTTGGGAAGCCACAAGTTCGAGAGGCCGTCACAGGTAAATGGATGTGTGGCCACAGGCGCTTGCAATTTTGCATCACATCGGAAGCGGTCCGACGGACAGAAAGAATTTGATTCGTGGTCCATGAGCGGCTCCCGGAGCTGCACAAGGTGCTACCCCTTGTTGTTGCCTTGCTCATTGTCATGTAATCGGCCCATTGGACAAGGACGTGGCGGCGCGACGACAGAGGAGTTCAATGGGAACATGCAATGGATCTTGCGGGAGGCGTTATGGTGTATATCCGGTCATGGTGGCAGCAGTGGTGTACATTCCATGGCTGCAACTGTCTCCCGAAAGCTGTCCATCAAGGCCAAGTACAAATTAGCATCTTCACCAATGTGGGGTGTGGTGTCAATCGGGTGTTGTCGATGTTTCAAGTGGCCAAGGTGTACAGGACCGGTGCACTGTAGCGCCACGTGGGCGGGCATGTGCGAGGTTCCGTCGTTGGTAAGGCGAAAGACCATCGACATCATGGTTGTTCACAACCATGAACAAAGCCTCAGGCAAAAGAAGTGGGACATCCTGCGGGGCACCGCTAGGCACTACGGAGCCCACATCAGGGTATTGCAAGAGCTATGGGTAGCACGAGCGTTCTCGCTGCGCACGCAAGCATCTGTCACTTAGCTACCCAAAATCACCGGTCCAAGGAAGAGAATGGGAGCATGGGTCACAGGAGATGATAGGACAGACCTGCGGTTTCCCCGAGATGAGAGTCACACCTTCGCAGTGACACCCAACATCGTTGGACATCGCGTCAAGGTCTTCGGAGTACACATGCCCCAACGCAATGCTGACACGGCATATGGAGACGAGCTAGAGGCCGTGGAACGCATCCATGGTGATGAGGAGGTGGCGATGCATGTGGTTATGGGTGAATGTAATAGGCATGTGCCAACCCATTTGGACACCCGTGCATTTGTAGCTACCATCGGCTGCACAATAGTGTGTAAGCGGGCAGTAGGCAGGGTTCACAAGGACTGATTCCGGTGCACCAATGACAAACAACATGCTCCACCACGCTAGTATGACAAAGGAGTAGTTGACCACCCGACATGTGTTCTAAGGTTGCACACGATGTCAGGCCATTGTGACAATAGCGGGGCAGCCTAACGACAAGTGAATTCGCGCCTCTTGGGCACGCCCGACTAGGTAGACTTTGTAGATATGTCAGAAGCGGTCTGCCAATGTGCGTCCCACAAAGATCAGTGGATGTGCTTGCACCAAGAGGTGATGGGGGTAGTGGAGAGCCGGAGTTGATGGAGGCTCAAAGACCGACTTCTTGATGTTGGCCGCTACAAAGCGGCACAACGCCAACGGATCAGGAGGATCGTAACCGTGGAGGAGATAACTGCAGCATGTGGCAGTGAGGTGTACGACTAAGTGTGGCTTCATATTATCGACAACATGGAGACGACGATGGCGACGCAAATGTCCGGAGACATAGTTTGCTGTTTGGGACTGTGAAAAACCATCCGTTTGCCACCACTGCCAGGTTCAAGGACAAACTGCCTGGAGAAGTTATCTTCGGAGCAAACCTGTGTAGCATTGTTGTACTAGTGGCAACAGAGCGGCACCCACCGTTGCACGTCCCACTACATCATGTGTGGGTGTGTCCAACGTGTAATAGCACGAGTCGGGCAGGAGGAGCAAACGGACCTGAAAGTCCACAAGGCCTTCAGGAAACAAATCAACGAAGAGTCCCAGGGTGCGAGAACGAAGAGAGTTGGGTACGTTGTGCAAGCCCTCAAGCCGGTGCACGCTACGCGTGACGAAATGTCGTGGACTTCCACCAAGGATGGGTACTACCCAGCCGTGGCGGCAAGGTTCGCCCTGTTCGTGCTAATGATGCTCTGCGACATGCTACCATGCAACACGGAGGAACACTGAGGAACTCGAGAATCATGATGCTCTACATGTGCGACTAGTTAAGCGCAAGGGCGATAATATGAATCATGGTACAAGACGGATCCTAATAAAGTGGGTTTTGCACAAGCACAAGCAACTGGGACGGTTTCCATGCCTACAACGCATGCTCACACCGTTGCACTTCATGTACAGTCGTTGCCATCGTGAAGGGCTTGTGTGCATCTTACGTTGTCAAGTACCTGTACAACCTTCTCCTCCCGGGACTCCAGCAAGTAGTGGAATTGTACCATTCCAACGCGTACGGGCGCACTTACAAGGATGCACATAAGGCACAAGTGAGGTGTGACCCCATGTTGTGCTGGGGCTGCGTGCAATTGATGACTCTGTATACCCTCCTACAGGTGTTGGTCGTGACAACGCACGGACTAACTTTACCGTACCGCATACCAAGAGGTTTGGTGCAAGGCAGAGGCATGGGCCGGTCCGCTGCTCTACATCCCCTACACTACATTAATGTTGGTCACACTCAATGATGGCACCAACGACGTCCCATTTGAGCTCCTACACTCCGAGAGACTGGTACAAGCCATTATGGTGGTCGATGGCAAAATAAGCATGGAGCTCTTAGTTGAGAAAATGCTGCCCATGGCCGATGCTATTGTGCGAGTAGTGCAGCAGCTGAACGGCAATATCAACCCGGCCAAATACGGGCCATTGGTTGTGCCACCTCTGGCCTGAAAGCCCCAGCCAGCTAGGTCGATCCCAATAGACGAGGTCACAGTGGAACGACACACAATGAAGGCGGTGGGCCACAAAGCATAGTTGCGCATTGGCGGCAAGGGTGCGCGGAGAGACAACACGTACACAAAAAAGTACAAACAATAAAGAAAATGGTTGGCAACAACATCAACATCCTCACGGGCACATCGGTCGATCTGGCTGAGGTCACGAAGCGCGCACAAAACCTCTAGTGTAAGGTGCCCCATATGCCCGTGCTCGGCATGCCATGATTCCTGGTGGCCAGGTTCACCTTGTCCCGCTCGTCATGCAAAATGATGGTGGTTCGGCCAATGGATGCATCGTGCAATGTACAGACTCACGGTCATAGCCCGGCGGAGACAGCATCGGTTGGCACAGGCCGGTTGCGACGGCTCAAGCCCAACATGGATCTATCGTGTTGACAAACACAAAAAGCAACACCCTGTAGGTATGCTGTTTTCTACTCCAGTCTGATGGATCTAGTTACCCACAGGGACATCCACACCGGGCTAAAAACCAGAAACCGGAACTCCATGTCACTCCTTGCGCTTGGTCAAGGTAGTGCCACTCCCCGTAGGTCATCCGGTTGCGCCTGCGCGCAACCGCAGGCACGTTCCTGTTTGTAAAACTTAGCGGTTGTGGGGGGATCATGCTGAGATGCGCCACATCCCGCTACCCATGGGTTCGAGAGACCAGTGTGCTGGCACTCGGGAATGCATCCTGCATGACACCGTGAATAGCAACAAGAAGATAGATTGCGCTATATTGAAATGGTGGATGGAGACGGTGCGGTGGACGATGGAAGTGGTGGAGTACGCGGCTGATACCTAGGTTATATAGCTGCCGCATTTCACAAGCAAGCATGTAGCAGATCCTGCCAATAGTGGGCGACAAAAGCACCGACAAGAGGTAAAAGCGGTGGGGCTATGGTTTGTAATAGCAAACGTCGAAGGCATGGTGCCGAGAAACGTACGAGCCGTAGTACACGCTGAGTACACGTTAAGCGCATTGGAGCCCACGGCAATAGTAGAGGTAGCCAAGGCGGTTAAGGAAGCGTTGGAGAGTAGTGGCCAAGGCCATGTTGCAATATAGGTACGGGGCGCCTACAAATCCGCGGTAAACACCATGCTTGACACTTTAACCCTTGTAAAGAGGAGTACACCCTAGGTGTGGACTTTATGGAGCGTCTAGACCCTACAAAGCATTCACGCGCGGCGTTTGCTGAGCAACTTAGTGGTGCTCCTAATTTGGCCAGCGCATGGGCACGCACACCAGCACAAGCACGGTTCTGTAGATTCCTTTCGCAAGTGCTTGGTAAAAGCGTGGATGTGGAATACAAAGGTTTGTTTTCAAACTTGTGCCTATTTCAGTATGTTTGGTTGACAGGCGTTATTAGATAAAATTCCAACATACCCTTTTTGCACGATTCTGAGTATTGCGCATATGGTCCTTGTAGGCCTGCAACCCACATTTTGATTCTTTGGAGGGTCTAAACCCTGTGATGAATCGAAGTGTGGCCTTGTACCCCGGTTGAGGGGAGTACACCCCCCATTTTGATTCTCTAGAGGGTCTCAACCCTGCGATGCCTCAAAGCGTGGCCTTCTACCCCCTTTTAAGGGGGAATAGACCTAAAGCGTTGGTGCTTGGGTGGGACTATATCCTCCTATGAATCCACGCGTAGCCTCACACTGCTTCTAGAGAGCACTACATCCCACACATTCATTATTTTGAGGGTCTGGACACCCTAAAAAATGAATGCGTTGCATACACCCCCTATCAGGGGAATACACGCCACGGGTTGATGTTTTGGAGGTTCTAGATATCCCAATAAATCAATATGTGGCCTTGCACCCCTTGTATAGGAAGCAAACTGCACACCTCGATTCATCGGAGGGTCCAAATCCTCCCATGAATCAACTCGTGGCCTTATATCCCATATAGCGCCGACTAGACCCCAACAATTCACTCTTTGGAGGGTCTAGACCCTTCCACGAATCAATATGTGGCCATGTAGCCCCTTTGGAGGGGAAAAGACCCTACTCGATAATTTTTTTGGGTGTCTAGACCCCCCAAATAAATCAACACGAGCCCTAATACCCCTTGTATAAAGGAGTGGAACCCACACCTTAATGATTCTTTAGGAGGCACTATTTTTGCACTAGTCAGGGGCGGGTCGGATTTCACGGGGATAATGATTCGTGAAGCTCAGCTCCTTGCCAGCGTAGGGGAGTGTCACGTAGGCTCGTGTGCACCCCAACATGACACCAACTCTCGGGCTATCATCTTTCTTATGAACCATGAAGCTGGCCCAAGAGCCCGGGGACGCCGCCTCGTTTTTGGCCAAGTCGGGCAAAGGTTTCCCTAGCGCAACAACACCCTCCGCCCCCCTCCTCGAGGGCACAATGTTGTCCCTTGCCCCCTTCCACACTAAGGGACTCTAACGCGGAGGGCTGGTGTCTGGCTTGAATTAGATATCTGTTTTGGCAATGGTATTGTAGCCTCCCCCCCTTTGGACCCCCCTGCCCCCACCTTTGGACCCCCTAGAACACCCCCTTCAAGCTCTGAAAAAAGCAGAAAACGTGTTGACGAATTTTTTTTTCAATTTTTTGAGGTACTGCAAGTTCATGTCGTCCATTGAGGGTCAAGGGCAAGAGGAATGCCAGGAGCGGATCGACGGGGTTGGCACTGCACCTCCGGTTACCGGTACGGCGCAAAGTGTCTACAGACCGGGCAGTACAAGTGTGGTGCGCGGTGCGGGTGCAGCACCCGGGGAGTGGTAGGGGTATGCAATAGGTAAATAGGTACCGCTCAAGTAGTGTGCCTAGGTTCGAATTGAGTTCCGTTGCTTCTGCCGTGCCTCTGAACTCCAGGCTGAGCGCCATCTTTGCTCACCCGCTCAAGTAGTATGCCTAGGTTCGAACCGCCGTCCGCTGTTCTCTCCTTAGCCTGTGGAATCTTGGTTGAGCTCTGTCACCCTCACTCGCTCCAATAGTGAACCATGGTTCAAAAGGACGCCCGCCGTTCTCTCCCCTCACCTTTGCACTCCGGGTTGAGCTATGTCGCTGCTGTGTGCTGCTTCAGTAGTGTGCCACGGTTCGAAATGGCGACCGGGTGGGTACTTTTGGGTGCCCCTTGCGTGCAAGGTGGGGGGGGAGGCTGACCGACCCCCGGTGCGGGGCCATGTAGAGTCATGGCGAAGCGGCATGGGACTATTCGCAGGGCTGATTTAGAAGGGGGTGTTGGGTTGTTGGGGGCGTTGGGGGTTTGGGCTGAGGCGGGCGGGTCCAGGCTAGGGGGGGGGGGGGGTACACCATCGATATTGCGACAACAAACACCTAAAACCCCCGGGTTCGTAAAACACTTTCGGCAAAACTGCTTGACATGATGAATGACATAGAATCCGTGTGCCCTTCAGAAACTTCGTTTACAAGCCACGTTTGACAAAAGCCAACCCATCCCACAATCTTGCACATCAGGGTGCAGCAAGTCTCCTTGCATCCGGGCCTCCATCCCAGAGCCATGCTGTGATTCATGAAGCAACGCGGCAGGCATGCCCTGGTGATCGCATTCTTCTTTTTGTCTTGAAGCACACTTGTGTTGACATCGTGTGCTACACCATCACAATTTCAACCTTTTGGCATAGACCTATGCCCAGAGAGGCGGTCCTCATACTTGAAAAACTAGATGGCGGATATCAGCAAACGAGCTTTTGATCAACACACCAAATTCAACGGGCGATGGCAATTCCGCAGAGTTTCCTACCCTATCCTTCTTCCGCTTGACCCTGCATCCACTTCTCACTGCAACTTGTTGGTGCCGCGCGCCGCGTCCCAACCCTCCACAGCTTGCAATGTCCACACCAGGCGCCGACCCTTTTGCATTGGTAGTGTGATGTTTTGGAGGGGACAAGCCCCAGTGGCGCCATCCGCCGGGCCTCTCGTATTCAAAAGAGAAAGGATGAAGGCAGTGATGCACAAGGTGTCACGGGGACACCGGGCACTAGCAACTCCACATGTTCGGCCCTCCATGACCAATTGACCATGTCCGGGAACCGTTTGTGCGCGGGGGACTTGGCAATAGCGGCACCATCCGCTTGGTCCCCTACACAAGGACCTTGTGAGAGCAAGGGAAAGCCTGGGGGATGCCCGTTCCGCTTCCCCGCTACCGCCATAGTACTCCACGGGCCACCGTTGTGCTTGGAGGAAGGTCGCCCACTCCTCACTACCCCGCAGTAGCCACCAGCTTGCTAGTTGATCGGGGCTACTGGTTCCCCCGAGGGTGCAATGCACGTACGAAGCCTCGTGCCGTGACGTGCCGTCCACTGCTAGTGACATCCATTGCAGCCTTGGAATGCCCGGTTGTCGGTTGTCGGTGGGCCGGTTCAACCGGTCGGCAGGGGTCAAGGTGTTGCAACCGCGCCGGTAACGGGCAGAAGGCTCCGTATAGCTCCATGTCATCCCCCGTGTTGGCTACAAACCCGTGCGATGCGGGCTGTGCAAGCTGCTGCATGGTGACCCACACGTCCTCCCTGGGTACCCCCTCGACTGGATGGGGAGTGAGGTACTGCGCCTCTATCTTGGACAGGTGCAGCGCTTGGATGCGCCACACTATAGCGACGGTCTTCTCCCACATAAATTGTGTGGTGCGCAGAGCACTCCCCCCCCCCCGTCTACCGGCGTGAGGACGATCTAGCCCGTGTCCGGGACACGCTTCACCATGTACTCAGCTCCGAGTCCCCCGGAGACAACGTCGTACAATGTCCTCAAGCGGCGGGCCCGGTGCTCCCTGGATTTGATATGGGAAAAGGCTCTCTTCCCCTGGTCGCCACTCCCACGTCCCATGACAAAAAACACTGACAATAGGCAATAGGCAATGCATGTCAATTTGCAATGTCGAGAACGTCAGACAGAGTCAGCCCCATTGGCAAACACCGCACAACAATTTGTACAAGCACCCCATGCGTTGGGAACCAGCATTAAACACGAAAATGGTATAAGTTCGCGCGAACTTCGCATGAACCTCATGACAATAGTCGGCTGAGTTGTTGGAGCAGTTGCACAAAATCGCGCGAAGTTCGCGGCACGATCAGCGCAATGGTGTGATTTACAATGGTTAAAAAGCTGTTCGCAGGGCGACATTACAGGGTTGCAGTGCCCGTGGAGGTCTCAGAACCATGGGCTGCGGGGGGCTGTGGGGGCTGGGGGGGGGGGGGGGGGCTCGAAGGCCTGGGTTATTGGCGGCCTCCACCAGGGCATCCCCCGGGTACCGCCTCTCGAAAGCGTCATGGTTGTCCATGGCACCTTGATACCCCGGCACCACCAACTCGAAGGTCGGCCCGTCGTTCTAGTGTAGCAGCAGGCTCGCAGTGGCGGCCACTGCTGAGAGGTCCCCCTTCACCTTCTTTGCTCGGGCCTTCCAGGCCTGGCTTCCCGCCAAAAGGTACTTCGTACCAGCGCCCACCCTCGCACCTGTCCCCCCCGCTTTCTGTCTGCTCTTCTTGCTGCTGCCCCTGTGCGCCCGCCTTCGGCATGGGTTCGCGGGCGTGCGCCTGGAGATGGTCCCGGTCCCGCTCCGCCGCCGTTGCCCGCCGCTCCGCCTCCTGGGCCGTGTGCTCTTCCTCCCGGAGCTTGCCTCGCAGGAGGAGCACCTCCCCCTCCTTGTGGGGCCGGCCCACCTTGCCCTTGTACCCGCCGCTCTTGGAGCTGCGCACGGAGGAGGCATCGTCCCCTTCCTCCCCCCCCCCCCCCTCCTCCGCATCCACGTCCACCAATTCCCCCACCTCCCCCAAAGGAGACAATTATTGCCCTCTACGCATAGCGGCGGCATGGAGGGCATTGGAGAATGGATTGTTGCGTCAAGGGTAGGGCGGGGGTGCCGGAGGGGCAGCTGAGGCGGTTGGCAGTGTTAGCGTCAACGGGGCTGAGGGAATGCAGGGACCGGGCAGAGGAGCACATGAGCTATGCCTGGCTGAAAAGGTTAACGCGGGCACAAGAGTAGCAGCGCAAGCATCCCCTCCTTCCACCCTCCCCCGGGTTTGGGGGACGTGATGGCACAGAGGAAGGACATTTTGAGGGGCGGCTCCCGCGCCCCTTCCTACGTCTTCACCTCGACCTCCCACGTTGTCGCCACGAACTCCTCCCTTGCCCGCTTCCGTCGCGGGAGGTAGAGGTTCCATGCGAACGGGGGCCGGGACCGCACCATGGAGAGGGAGCCGATTGGCGGGAGGTCAGCGGGGTAGGCCGTGGCCCCCGTCCCGGCCCCGGGGTTTGCGACGACCACAAGGTCTGAAGCGGGGGCTGCAGGGGGGGATGCGGGAACGGCCGCCCGGGCGTCTACCAGGGTAGCGCCGGCCGAACTGGAGGGCACGTTCAGCGTCACGTGGTGGACTGTGCCTGACTACGCAAGAGCATCAGTGTGCCCGGCCGGGCGGAATCGCTTGTGGGCGTGCCTAGCCGCACGGGGATCGGGCAGCCAGCAGTGCCATTGCTCCTGAGAATGAAATGAAAGGTAATAGTGTAACTATTCATGCCAAATTCGCGCAAACTTCGCGGGAAATTCGTGAGTCGCCATGACTCACTCAATCTGAAGCACTTGCGAATGCGCAGCACAATGTCGCGAATTTGGCGCGAACTTCGCGTGAATACGAGGTAGAAGCCAATGCATACCTCGCATTCACACGGGCACGTCACTGTCCACGTCCCTTTCTTGGACTCCTTTGCCCGCTTCCACGCCGGCCAACAGTGGAGCAGCTGCCAGGCGGGGGCACGGCGCGTGGGTGGCACCGTGGGCCACTACCACGGCATCCCCCTTCGCTCCACCACATTGGAGGACGCCACGTACACTGGGGGTCTGGCAATGGGGGAGGTGGTGGGGTGGGCGAGGGGTTGGCCACTCCCCCCCAATTAATTCATGTTGCCATCCGAACACCCGAAAGGGCGGGATGAATTGGGAAAAAAGGTTGGGCCACTCACCTTTTTCGGGAGTTGCAAGTGGCCCTCCCGGGGTTGCGGGCCGTCCGGCTCATTCCCGCCGGTTCAACGGTGGACAGCCTTTTGGGAATCATGGCCACGCACACCATGGGCAAACCCAAGCCCGGCCTCTGTGCCATCTACCCCACCACTGGCCTCGTTCACTGCCACATGAGGATGGACATGATTGCCATCAATAACTACTTTCCTTCCGGTGAGCCGCAAGCTGACCACTCTAACCTTCCTTTTCAATGGCAGGCAGTGTAGGCCCAATGGTGGGACGATCTGGGCATCTTGCCCAGCCACCTGACCGTGACCCCTCTCCACCACACCCCCGATATCACTTTGCCCACTTTTCATAGGATGAAGGGGCTCAGTTGGTATCGGGGAATCGCGGACCCCCCCCCCTTCATTACGCCCGAGCCCCCCTTGCGCGGGGCACCCCTGCAGGACCCCTCCTCGTATGCAACCGCCGACCCCTCCGCTTAGGCTGACCGCCCAGCCCCCCCCGATGGCTCGTAACTTCGTTGACAGCCTCGGCTACACAGTTCACCGCGATATTCTTGTCGCGGGGGACTGCAAGACCACCTGGGGGAGGGTGGAAAAAATTTTGGGGGTGGGGAACCAAGTTCCTCAACATGTTGACCCGGTGTTCAATGTGAAACCAGTGGAGGAGCAGAGGAAGGACCAAGCCCTCCCCCAGCGGTACCAGTCCAAGCCCACCAAAACCGGGGGAATGGCAAGTGCCCTTTTTAAAAAATATATAACCAGCATCAACGACCGTGTCCCCAATCCTTTTGAAGACTTTTTGACATGCCTTGTTCCATCATTGTGACGGGTGCTGAGTCGGGGGACCAGCTCCCCCACACGGATGTTTCGAATGCCCCAGACATGCTCCCCCCCCCGTGACCGCAACCCCTCGAGCTGCCACATCTTGACCTTGGTGGCCCTCTCCCCCCGGTACCGCATCCACGGCCAGGTCGGAACGGCACTGGGGGAGGCCCCGGAGGAGAGGTGGGACTAGGTCCTCCTCCAACAAGGGGAGGTCCTCGTCCTCGTGAGCACTGCCCGGCACCACCGGCTCCCCTCCCCCCCCGGCAAGAGATGCAAGGGGCACTGTTCACGCAGTGAACCCTGGATCGGCGTCATTCGTGGGTTGAGCCGAACACGACGCATCTCGACCCCCTTCCCCCTTGAGCTCAAGGACTGCCTCGGCCTGCTGGACGGGGAGGGCGGGGAGGATGTGCCCATTTTTGGGCAACTGTTGCAGTTCGGAGTTGGATTGGAGGCTCGGGTCGGGCTGGCCACCCGGGACATGGTGGACGACATCTTCAGCCCCCCCCGAGGTGGAGCCAGGCCCACCCGTGTGCACACGCAACCCCAAGTTCCTCTCCCGCTCCGCCCCTAACATCTCCCCCGTGATGGTGCACGCGCAGGACTTGTTCATGTGGAATGGGGCGTACGAAATGGAGGTCGTGAAGGGGGATTCAACGGACGGGGACGTCGAGGTGATGTGTGGGAGGCGTCGGGGAGTGAGAGTGACCCAAATCTGGGAAAGGGGACGCGACTGTTGAGTGGACATTTTCACAAAGAAAGCGAAGGTGAGGTCTCAACAAAAGACATACGACAAGAACAACATGCTGATGCACAAGTCAAAGGGTATTCACGCGAAGTTCGCGCGAACGTGAATGCGGACACAGATGCGAATACGATTGCGCACAAGGTTGCGAATTCGAACGTGAATTCAATTCTTTTTGTGAATTTAAGCTACATTATGACCGATTGAAGCTACAATTCACGTCGTTTCAATTTTTATGAATTTTTGGTCAAGTGGGCATAGCAAACGGGCACAAAGACAAGGCACCACGGGCAAAACGGGCAAGAAATCAACAAAGTGAGCGTACTCATTCAAGAGTTCCGTTCGCAGTGGGTACATCTACCCTACCAACCTATTATTCGAGAATTAGGTGGTCGGTGTTGATGGATCCTTTTACTTCCTCAATGCTTATGTGATTTTATTTTGCCGACCTCCATTTTGTACCAATTTTAAAAACACACATGTGGGGTGTTATATCCGGGGGTGTTCGAATGACCCACGTTCCCACAAAATGGGTTGGGTACGGGCGGAGGGGGCACGCTACCTTCCTACTGATTCGTATTGGGAAGAATATTTCAGCAATTTTACAACGCCTCCGTCTATCACTGGTGCGCTTCAACTATCAGAAACCCGTTGGGGGGTGCCACGTTCACAAGGGGGGAGCGGGAAACGTATGTTCAACTGAAACCAATGAAACGGGACGGCAGGGGAATTTACCCATTTCACATGCCCTACGATGCATCCATGGCTATTTTGCATATTAGGCCTCATTACTAGAGTGCACCATCGTGTCCAGGACATCATTCGCTCACTCTTCGTCTTGATGTCACTTTCAAGCCACGACCCATCCTGCGTGGGTTTCGGCACATGCGAGCAATGCGGACATTACGCTCATCTGGTTGTAAACCTGGGACGGGAGGGAATGCGCTTTACAGATGTGTTACATAATTTTCAATTGTGGAGTTGGTTTTGTGGGTTGCACACGTTATCCTTCATTTTCTTTCTGGCGGTCAAATTTTTGAGCGGCCTACAATACATCGCATGAGCACACAATACAACACAATTTTTGAGCAGTGCAATCCACTTTTGTGATTTAATCTGCAGTTTTTGACGAGTATTCTCTTCGGGTTATTTCCTGGACATTTATTGAGTTGAGCAACATTATGTACTGCATCTTTGATTTTTCTCCCATGTGTGGACCAAATGTGTTGCTAAATTGTCTCTATTTCAGCTAATGTGGGGTGCCATTGCACCCGAAATGCATCCTTGTTAATTGGCACTCAGTGTGGGGATTATTGCAACTGCGGAATGTATCATCTGAGGCCTTGCTTGCTTCGTGGTGCACTCTGAGGGTGTGTGTACGCGCTTCATTGTAGCAAGAACTTTGTTTTCAAAAATTGGGCCAGCAAACACTAGGGAAGGAATAGAAGAGTCGCTGCAGGGGTGCCGCACTCATCGAAAAACAATGCACCCACCCACCCTTCCTCTGGTACATGTGTATCAACCACCCAGTAGATAACACCGGTGCATCAACGTTAGGCATTCAATGGTGGCGGCTACAAAGCGGCCGTGCGCTCTGTACGCTGCTGCTAAAGAGGTTGACTTTGACCAACAGTTGTGGGATGCTGGTAAGGTTGTCTTCCAAGATACTTCCGGTGCGGACCGGTAAACACTCTTGTTCCTCTGTGCCGATGGCAAGGAACATATTTGAATGGCCAATTGTGAAATTTTTAAAGCCCAGGCTTCACAAGCCATGGTGTGTTGGGTTTGCGGCCGCAATAGGGCCGGCTGCCTTGCCAAGTTCGGCTTGGAAGCCACCATTGACGGGTGGTTGGAGGTTGTGCTCCCCATGGAAGCCATATATAGACACATCCCAGCAAAACGTCGCATTCCTGACTACGGGTTGCACGGGGCGCTGCGAGTAACCATTTGTGGTATTTCCGGCATGAGGGATGCGGTGTCGGTTGCCACTGACAAGTCCGCGGCGGTTGTTGTCCGCAATTTTTTCCAACCGATCCTAGATGTAGCCCGCATGGCAGCCAAGACGGTAACAAAGGGTAGGATGGCAAAGGGGAATGGCACCGCCAACGCGAAGGGAAACGTTAGGTTGGAGTGTGCCGCGGCTGTGCAATTCGTGCGCACCCGGAGGTGGGAGGCACTCATTGTTGTTTGCCCTGAAGAGGGGGGTATGAACAACAAGCGGCTGGGGGGGAGACCATGGGGGGATGTTTGTAGGTAGTGGTGGGACAATTTTGTCAAGATGTGTATATATGCATGGCGGACATCCTGGCTGTCCGGGGCACATCTAACAAGGTTACGTGACTGTAGTATGGCGATGGGCAAAGCCCACTTACTCTTGGAATGGCCTAAGCTGTTGTGGTCACATTTGTGGATTGACCACATCTACTTTTTTGCCCGCCAATGGAGAAACCTCTCCAAATTTTTATGGTTCGCCGTGGAAGGCATCCACCGTAGGCTCAAGTGCATGTTGCGCAACAGCGGGGGCCTAAGCCTTCTGTGTGGGCGCCTAGCTGTTCAGGTTGTCGTTGACAACCACACCATAGACGACACCCTCCGTGCAGAGGGGTCGGACGTCGCAAAGAGGTCCATGCGTGGGCCAGGTCTGTTGGCGGTACAACAATTGAATAGCGGGCCCGCAAGAGGGCCCTTAGTGACCTCAACTATGTGCATACCTTGAGTCAACGTTTCAGATGCCGCAAACAGCGGCGAGCATAGCACGTTTGGACGGTTGGGCGGTTCATGGCAAAGAGGACTTGCTTTGTTATCGTTAAGATGTGCATGCCCGTATGCGAAAATGGGGCCACATTCGCGCGAATTGGCATCCAATTGGCATTCGCAAGGGCCAGAGCAGACACATGCGAACAACACCATACATATAGGGCATTAAACGGGCACTATGGCCACCCAGTGTGCAGTAAAGGGGTGGTTTTTTCTCGCAGGAACCTGCATTTTATTTTTTTATAATTTTTGAAACCATATCCCCCGTTCCAACCCATTGAAAAGGGCCTTTTTCGGACAAAATAGTTGTTTTGGACACCCATATTCGCATTCTCATTCAAAAGTTGCCTTAACGGCCATTCGCAAAGGGTACAGATTGTGTGGAGGCTGGACATAAGGCGTACTGCGTCAGTCAGGTCGTGGACCACAACCAGGTCGTCGATCAACCGTGTCCAACACATTGCATGTTTTATAACACGGGAGTGGTACTCTCATAGTACCGTAAAATTAAAATGCTGAATGGTCGCGCGCAATTTGTGCCCATGGGGAATCCACTATTTATGTTTATGGATTCCCTGGCCGGACACATCGAACAACGTGTGAAAAAAATTAAGCGCCAGCAGCTCACCAAGTGACATACTAGCATGATATGAAATACAAAGCAAATGCCGATTACTTTTAGTTTGATCAAATGCTTTCAGGGAAACGGGAGTGAACAGCCATTGGGTAAACATGATCTGGTCATCAATTAAACCATCATACTTGTGTCGGTTCCCTTAGAAAAACCCCATTCAGCGTGTGAACGCAAGCCCAGCACCATCCCATTGAATCTTCGTGTACATACTAAGAAAATCAATAGATGTGCACACATACCTCACGCCAGAGCGGCGCTCGGCAGTATGATATTGCTTGCAAGGGTGTGACAAAATGTGAGCTGTTTTTGAGCGTGGAGTGCCACAAATGCAACTGTAAATTGAGGCGCAGGATGATATAATTTAACATAGTTAACAACACAGAGGGAGCCGTTGTCGCCCAACTACACAGCCTCTTCCATTGACCATGTTCGATGGAACGGTATTTGTGGCTCTGAATTAGCAAATAGAAGGTTGTAAAGCGCAACGGCGGCTTTTGGTCACAAAAATTGTGAATGGTTTTCCAAAATGAACCCTCCAACTCCGCGCACATTAGTGTTTTCACAATGAGACTCCACCGAGTCGGCATCGCCAACCACCATTCGCGCGTGTCATCATCACAAAATGTCCAATCGGTGGACCCACACGTGCCATATTGGCATCTATTTCACACATGTACAGTGGTGCGCTCATCACATAAGCAGAGCTATCTTTGTCACACGCCACCACGCCATATCGGTCTGTGAACCCCCTAAGGATCTCACCAGGTTGGAAGCTAGATCTCAAGGCACACGCAGCTTTGTTGCGCACACAATTGTGGAGTTTTCTCAATGGGTCGTAGCGCTTTTTGCGCTGTTTCCACTTGCTCGAGTTGACGTGCGTCGCGGACTTTTGATCGATTGATTCGGGATATGCGCCACGTAATTTTATCAATGGATTGTTGTTTTTTGTATAAGACGTTTCAAGTTTTTTTAAGTCCAGAAAGCTCCCAACGCGGGGCTCTTCTTGAAGTGCGGCGATTGTAAGACACAACACCCCAAGTTGACGAACGAGTTCTTGAAAATAGAATTCTTGCTATGGCGAACCGCATACACACAGCCTCGCAGTGCACCACAAAGCAAGCAAAGCCTCAAATGACGTATTCCGGAGTTGCAATAATCCCCCCACTGAGTGGCAATTACCAAGGATGCATTTCGGGCGCAGTTTCACCCCTCATCGGCTGAAATAGAGACAAGGTAGCAACACATGTCCTCCACACATGGCAAAGAAATCCAAGATACAGTACACAATGCTGCTCAACTCAATAATTGACCTCTAAATAATCCCAAGAAGGAGACTCGTCAAAAACTGCAAATTCAATTAGAAAAGTGCATCGCACTACTCAACCATGTGTTGTATTGTGTGCTCATGCAATCTGTTGCGGGCAGCGAGAAAGTTTGAGTGTCATTCAGAAAATTAAATGGCAATCCAAACATGACATGTGTAACCACAAAAGAACCCTCAAAAATTCAATATGTCATGCATCTATAAAGCGCATGTTCAACAGCGCCTATGCGGTTGCTCGTTGTTTGGCTCCTAGTTGAAAGCACGTTTTGTAGCGCACAAAAGGTGGCAGGCGCGATGTATATCGCTTTGACTACGACAAAAGGCACATACACGTCTGCGCTTTCAGCTGGAAATCAACGAAGTCCATCATGACCGCGTCCTTCGGCTTCAACTTCTCCAACAACCCATCAGCCTTCACCCACTGCTTGCAGTTGTTGGGGTACAATGGGGTGGTCATTTGGTAAAAAGAGGGCATGAGGGAGAACCGGGAAGACGAACAAAACGCGTACCTCCAGAAGCAGGAGCGGAGGCACCATAGCGGAACGCGGAAAACGCAGCCAACAGGCGGCACCTGTACAACGCTGAGAACGCCAACATGCAGCGTTCGTGGTCCTCGTTCGTGTCGTCCGTCACGTGCTCACTCGACAGTGCCTCTTGCCTCCGTTGCCCACATTTCCTTACTCTTCATCGGATTGTCTCCTACACAGCGGGGTGCTGGTGCGGCTGGGTCGAGCAGAGGACCAAGACGCAGAAGAGCTTGCCGGATGGCTAGGATGCGACCAAGAGCCTCTACTTGACCACCATGCACCCGTACCACGTCAAGGTGCCGAAGGCCGCGAAGAAAGCAGCCCTGCGCAGGTTTGCGACAGCCGCAACAAGCCATATCAGTCGTTCAAGTACAATAGGGTATGTCAATGCGTTGCAAGTGTGCCTCTAGGGTGAGGGTGGCTTGTGCTGTGTTTTCTTAGTTCCCGACGTGCTGTATCATCTTAATATCATTGCCTTTGAACGCACTTCTGGGATCGCTGTGCACGTTATTCACATTCTGCGCGTTCTGGTTTTCTGCCTCCACCACTTCTTTTGGATGCACGTCTTGCGTTATCCGTGTTCCGTATGTTCCCTTCAGTTGCAGAAAGACCGGTTTTGGGCCTGGGTGGAGGACAAGCCTCAAAGCGGCAGCGAAGAATAGGAGGAGGAGGAGGAAGACGAGTCCTCCAGCAGTAGCAGCAGCAACAGCAGCAGCAGTAGGGCCAGTGCCAGCGCCAGCGCCAGTGGTAGTGGTCGTGCACCCACTCCGGAGAACATGCCCGCAAGGAGTACCGTTTTGGGGAAAGACAAGGACGAAGAGAAGGAGAAGCACAAGGAGAAGGAGAAGGGCAAGGAGAAGGGGGGGGGGGGCAGAAGGAGAGGCGGTGGTGAAGAGGAAGACGGAGCTTGCAGCAGCGGCAGAGGAAGTCGTGGTAGCGGACAGTGCGAAGGGGAAGGAAGGGAAAGTGAAGGAGGGGAAGAAGAAGGGCAAAGAGAAGAGGAAAGAGAAGGCGGGTGGTGTGGGCAACGTGGCCTTGAAGATCGAAGGTGCGGTTGGTCCCCAGGAGTCACTGCCGGCGAAGACGACTCGCTTCCAGCACAACAAAGAAACCAAGCATTTATTGAATGACAAGCAGGTGTCCTTCACGTCCCATGTGTTGTGTTTCGCGTGCGTCCAACGTTGCTTTCAGACTTAGGCCACGCAAACTGCCCACCCCCGTGGCACACTTTTGCCCGGTTCTATACCCAAAAAGAGCAGTGTAAAAAACTCCCCTTTTTTGAACGTGTATTTTCGCGGCCGATGAAGTTAGGTGTCCAAAACACCCTTTCTACATTACTACTTCATGATGATTGAAAATGCTGATCTCAAAAGTATGTTTCCCATGATTGCAGCTGGGGCCAGCACCTTCCTTGACGAAAAGTACTTGTGGGATGTCCCGCAATTACATTTGTTGGTGATATTCAATCGTGCACATGTTGGTTACTATAGTCACCGCGTATTGGACATGTCTTGTTACTTTGTATCTTTGTATCAAGTTTATCATTGAAGCAGCTGGGGCCAGCACCTTTGCAAGCAATTTCACCTTTCCTTGGTTCTCTTTGGCCGGAAAGGTGCGGGTGCCAGCACCTGCTGACTCAAATGGTCTTCTCGAATCCCCCTTTGGCTCAAAGTAGCTGGTGCCAGCACCTTTCAATGCAATCGAGTCTCTGAGATGATGTTCCGGACTATGAGTGCTGGCACCAGCACCAACTCCATTGAGCAACCTGGTTAGTACCATTCCCATATCCATTCCACCGATGTTTATCTTCATAAGGTACGTGCATCTCATTGAAGGATAGGGAGTGTGCTGTGTTTTGCCACCATGTGCATCGTGTCTTTTACTTGCATCACCAGACTTTTGTAATGAAATTTTCCTACTCCGTTGTTCGGCATCTACTACGTACTGGACATTATTCAAATGGGTCTTCTTTATTACGTGATGCCCATGCTGGCGAGCCGGGGGTTCTGATGTTAGTGCACCTATTGGCACAGGTCCGCTGCAACCGTCGTACTCGTAAGACTGTACCTCAAATTGTTGTTGCAAGTAAGCAAAATAGGAAGCCTCGTTGGTTGTCCGTTTTCACGAAACAGTTATGTATGCTATGGTCTGTCCTGCACAAGGCTGCACGTCCATCTAGTAAGGTATCATGGAAAGACGCACTTACAGGTCAACCCTTGACGCAGAGTGTTCGCCGTGTTTTAGCAAACTGTGGTGTTGTTACCAATCGCCCTGTACCACTAACTGCGAAGGCTACCTCGGCTGCACAACAACTGTGGTCGTCCATGTCAAACCACCAAATGGCTATGTGGTTTGATAACTGGTGGTGGAAGAGGTCTACTACTGACCCAGAGCATCCCAATCCCAGCATGAACCTGACAGTGTTTGCAATGTTGCACACTACAGATCTATGTCCCTTCCCTGGGCATCCGTCTTTGGTAACCGTGTTGGGACAGCTGGACTCAGCTGTGCATTCCACTGCTACTGCACTTCGCTCCTTGAACGATGTTACACGGGTTTTGCTTGATGCGGAGCCTGAGTTTATTCGTGTTCCCCTCGATATGAAACGGGACAACGTTAGGACACTACAACTCCGGCCCCATGTTGTTGACCGATTTGACTACCGGTGGGATTCTTGATTTGCTACACATTCTACAAGAGATCCAGGACATACATCGCCACACCCGGCGCCCCATGCCCCTAATAATTGATATGAAAATACATTTTTATTTACTGCGTTTTTTGTACGGGGAGTCATATGTGCAGTACAATTTCCATGAGCATCTGTCCATGTTGCCTTGTATGTACGGTGCGTGGCACCCTTACAAACACACCCCCCTTGAGGTATACAAGGCCTTCTTTCCTATCTTTGCTGCCTTGGAAAACTGTAATTTGCAAGTGGGTGCCATGGTGTACCACCACCGTAAGCTGCTCCACATTGAGAAAGTGGTAGCAGCACTACCACTTGTAGGTAACTCTGTACGTGTACGTATTCAACGCAAATTGGAATGGTTGCAGCTGGCACCAGCATCTCTCTCATCAGTTCAAGTGGATACAGCTACCCGTTGGTTGCAAGGACTGCAGTCCTTGCTGTTTAGTTATGTCCCTGCGCTTTTTGCGTTAGGCGTACAGGTACGCAAGTGCAACTGGTCGGGCCGACAGCCAGGCACTGGTCAGGCAGCCCACACAGTTTTGCAATGGAGCCTGTTGCTACATCTGTTTCTTACTGGCGATTGGGACGCCAAAACAGAATACGTTCGCAGTTTGAGTGTCACACTTGCAGTGTGGCAGGAGTGGATGAGTAATACCCTAGGTTGTCTCTTGGCTGAAGAGATTGGTGAGGCCCTGTTGTCCCGGCTCTCCGCCCGGGTCAAGCACCATCCAACTGCATTATCGCAACCCGCTCTAATGCACTTGTTCCTCAGTATGCCACACCCGCGCATGGGCACCAAAACCCTTCGCGGCAAGCTACGCACTGGTCTGTGCGATCTTTTTCGAGCACGCCTCCGTCCCTTTATCACCTGGTGTACCAGTCCTCAGCTTTTGTTTGCCCCATTTACTACAGCTAAAACCACTGCTTTTGTTGGCCTTCTACCTGAAGGACACACGTTTCCCAAGCCCATCCCTGATTCTGTTAATGAGGCTGCTCTGCGAAAGGTTTTTCGCAGGAGTGTGCTGTTATTATTATCCAACCGGTCCCCTCCGGAAGGTGTTACTGAGTACTTGGATCAATGCAATTTTAGGAGAGACCCTGCAGTGGTTGCATAGCTCACTAGCCGAATGGAACGGTTCCGCTCACGGAACAGGCGCGGGGAAGGGGGGGGGAAGGGCAAGGGTAAGGGTGCCCCTGATGCCGATGATGCTGATGCACCAGATCGGTTTGTGGGGGTAGAGGATGACCACATATCCGTGTCCAGTGCTGATTCCCTTGGCTCCCTGGGGCATCTGGTAGTTGATGTGGATACCATGAGTGATGCCCCCGCCCCCTTGGTTTTGCTTCAAGAGGAAGACGAATTCAGTTTGCCTCCCAGTGACGAGCAGGAGGGGGCAGTGTTCCAAGAATAACCCCCCGCCCCCCTGCCTAACTATAGGGTAGGGTTACGCTTGTCTGCATGAGTAGCTGGTGCCAGCATTCCCTCCTATTGTTCCTGCTTTCGTCGCTGCACATTGCACACACACCGTTGTCTGTTGTCTGTCGCACTGTTTTCTGTTCGGTCTGTTTGGTCTCGATGCAATGGAATCAAAGTCTGGCACGTGTACTGACCAGTCACGGAAACATGATCATTTGAGACGGCCGTCTCCTTCCAGGGCTTTGGAACAAGTGCGCAATTTAACAGTGCCATGTTGTAGTAGCGAAGCGGATGCCGTTGTCGGGGATTAATTGACTGCGATGTGTGCTGCCCTTCGTATGGACAGAGCCACTGACACACCGCTCAATTTGCGCCATTTTCTGCTGAAACTGCTGTTCCATTACCGATTTCTGTCGATTTGCCACACCATTTGCCTTCAAATGAGACTCTTCATCATAATGTCAGATGCAACCCCTGCTGAGGGTGCTGGTGCAATGTCACCTCTACCAATGACACCGTCAACGAACGGGGGATTCCTAAGCCAGTCTCAGGATGTGACGGCATCACAGCCAGTTCCAGCGCCAGGTGGTAAAGGAGGCAAGAAAGACAGTGCACTGAAGATCAACCTCGCGGACCACTGTGAAAAAAAGGAGGTGGAAATACCCTTGGAGAAACTGCGATGGGACGAGAAGATGCAGTTTGGGCAGATACGAAAGTGGTCTGAGGATGAGGTACTGAACAAGGTCAAGGACTTGAAGGAGCGACCGCCCACTACCCTTATCCGGATTGTAATATGGGGTGATGGAAGTATGCTGCCTTCTGTGCGCACAGTTTGCTATTTCGTTACCAATAACGTTCGTCGGTGCTGGTGCCAGCATCGCTTGTCCAAAATTGCCGTTGACTTTGATCATTTGTGACCGGGTGCAATATCAGGTGGGATCTACTGGATACTGTCTGGCCAGCACATAGTGGAGGCTGCTCGGCGCGTGAAACTGGAGCTGGAGAATCGAAACTTGCCCCCTCCCCGACGGTGTTCCCATTTCTTGGCGAGTGTTGTGCGGCCGGAGACCCCGTTGACCATTCGTGAGTCCCTGGCAGAAATCAGTCAAGCCAACCAGACAGCACGAGCACCAACTTTGTGTGAGAGAGTTCAGCGACTGGTGGTGGAATACGAAAGGGATACCGAGGGGAACTTGATGTCAGAGAGCACCTGACGAATTTGTGGGTGAAAGGTGGATTCAGCGCTCAAGATGGCACACTGGTGTGTGCCTGCCCGTCAGCACGTCCGTTTGTTTGTGGTTTCATCGCCCTGTCAACGTACTCCGCCATCTGTTGCCCGGTGTGAATCCTGTGGTACCCCTTGTAGGCCAATATGATAAAGCAGTGGTCTCGTGTGGCTCTGTTGGTGAGTACTTGTGGACGTGAAGCAGCGTTTGCAGTGCAGATGCTGGAGGCCCGCGGTCATAGCATGACTGTGAATCAAATGCGTTGCTTCGAAGGACAGGTGCCCCCCGATATCTGGACAATCTGCAAGTTTATGGCTGACACGGCCAATGGTGGAGCACAGCTTAAGAAGATGGGAAAGCGATTGAAACTGGATCGGTTATGGAGTTGGCATCTGTGTCATCCCCAGAACAATCTCATCCATGAATCTCGCCGTATGTTTGCCCTCCCATAAGGATGCATCTGCGGTGGCTGTTCGATTGCAATTTGTTGTGAGAGGTGCTGGGGCCAGCACCCATCATTCGGAAATGCCGTTTTGGTGCCTGCAAACACTGGGGTCTCAAAGTTTGTACTATGATTGCTAAGGTGGACTGGGTGAACGAGAAAAGTGTGAATCCCTCCTGGCAAGCCGAAGTGACTTGTATTTCAAGACATACACGTGGCGTTGGACAGAAGAGGACCCTTTTCCACCGTGGAAATACGTTGTCAGTGCGCCGATTTGGAAGGATGTCAGCTATGTCTGCGAGAATCCTTGTCGAAACCACTGGTGTTACCAACCGTCTAGACGAATAAGGACAATTTCTTCACCGTTGACCTGCACATGGGTGCCACTGAGGAGAATTCACAGGTCTGTGTGCTACCCCGGTTGCAAAGCGATTCACTGACGTCACTGCTTGGCCTTCACTCCCAACTTCACTTGGAACATGAATCCGTTGCAATTGGCAGGGGACTCGGACGGAAAACTACTGGTGCTGCCAGCTGCAATTGGCTCGGCCATCCCAGCAGCAGTGGCTGGTATCTCTTTTCCAATGGTGTACATTGAGCCCCCCCGTGGCTTTACCCTGGGCATCCATGCATTGGTCAGTACAGTGCTGCAGCGTGGCGTTCTTGTTGTCGTTGCCGGTGAGCTTGGTGATTGTCGTGGCATTGTGGACAGTCTTCGTGAACAGCACCAAGATACGGGGTTCTGTGCTATTAAGCTGTCAGTGTACCACCTCAACAAGAAGTCACCACAATTTACTATGGGGTGTACTGAAGTGAATCTTCTCTCGAAACATCCGCTGCCACAAAAGGTATCTAGACAACACTGCGACCCTGGTTGTTCGGACACGCGCTCAAAAATCACAACAAAATGGTCGTTTCACCTCGTTGCAGCTGGGGCCAGCTCCTTTCATTGAAAAATTGCTTTTTTCCCCCCTTTCAGGTGCCTCGATACATTACTGTGACGGATTTCCCAAGTGGGGGGTACCTGCCCGTGAGATTGTTTGTTACTTGCTGACACTGGCTGGTGAAATGGTGGTGTACCAAGAAATATGGCTGCTGCTATTGTCCTCCTCCCACGCATTGCCCGGGGCCCTCACAGTTCGATTTCATATTCCTGTCAATGTGGTGGTTGGTATCCTTGGGGATACGGCAATTCAGGACTTTGTCACACATGCTGTTGCTGGATGCAAGGAAGCTGATGGCCTGCCGAATATTGACTGGACTGGGGTGACAAATCAGATGCTCCATGGGGTACCCATTGACTGCAGGGGAAAATTCCGCAAGCTTGAGGACGTAGAATAGGTGGACGAGGATGAAGATGGAGAGGAAGTGGCCGAGCATGAAGCAGAGCCGTTGGCCCAAAAGCCGAAGCCCAAAAAAACCGGTGCCAAGCGGAAGCAGGATGAGGAGAGCAGTAGTGCGAAACGTGCAACTCCAGGGAAGGCTACGAGCAATGGGGCACAGCAGTCTGCGACTGGCGGGGAGAAGTCCAACAGTGAAGGCGCCGCTGGTGATCCTGCTGACACTGTGAAACCCAAACAACTTGGATTTACCAATTGGACTACCCGGATCAACAGGGATGCTGCAGCAAAGAAGTAATCATGTTTCTTGATGCCATAAAGACTGGTCCAGTGCTTTGCACTACAACGCTGTCAGTGTTCGTCTTGCACAGTCATGCACTTGTCCGTTGGTTTTGTTGTTACACAGCACTCACAATACCTCTGCTTGGTTTGCACCTACTATTTCTTTGTTTTCCTCAGGAAGTGCTGGCACCAGCTACTCTTTGCCCAATCGCTTGTTTTCATTGCCATTTTTCCAGGTGTTGGTGCTGGCCCCAGCTGCTGAGCTGGATTTTCATGTAAACAGCCCTGTCTTTCAGGTACAACAATTTACAGGTGAATTTCGCATATACTTCGCAGCGGTGACTCCTATGTATGGTTGTGTATGTGCATATGATACTACTAGTGTATTACAAAGCATACGATTCGAAGTTCCCAATGTGGAAATAGAGACACTGTGTCAACGTGCTTGTTCGTGTCCACAGTTGAGGGGGGGTCCAGAACAGCGTGATTTTACAGCTTCCTGTTTACATGGTGCAATGAGCCCTACATGTGCTTTTCCTCCGATATCACACCTTCAATCCAGGAAATGGGAACTGGGTTCAATAGATGAAAATGAAAGAAACGTGTTTGAGACCCCCCCAAAAGGCCCTGTTTTTGTGCCTACAATAAGACACCATCAAAATGAGCCCACAGACCCCCCCATCGGGTGCTGGCACCAGCAGCACACGAAGATGCTAGTCTGCCACCTATGCTTCCGTGAAGGTGGGCAGTTTGCGTGGCCTAAGTCATAGGCGTTCGCCGCTTCATTTGCGTGATCCGCGTTCCGGTTCCATGCTTTTGGACATGCTTCTGGAGAACATTTGTACGTTTTTCGTGTCCTTGAGGTTCTGGAGTCCGCATTGGTGGAGTACGGGATGACGCTGGGACGGCTAGAGAAGCACTATGGGGTGTGCTTGAGCGCGGACGCAAATGGCCGGAAGGATGCTGCCACTGCCACCTTGCTGCAAAGTCACGTGAACCCGACCGCTGTGCAAGGTTTGCTGGCCTGCGGCGTTAAAAACCCGCCATCCGCCTCGGCCGCCCGGGAACACCTGGAACGGGTCTGCCGGACGTGGGGGCACCGCGCGATCACGAATGGGATCCTCAAAGGGATGTCCGTTTTTACCGGCTGTGTGGAGGCCCTGGAGAGGCCGCTCGTCGCGCTCGCGGCAACGGAGCTAGGGGGCCCGGAGCTGCACGGGGTCCCCTTGGCGGCACTGAAGGGGCAGCATCCCATGGGGGGGCGGAAGCGTCCGCCGCCCTCCCTTGCGAGCCTGGCCGCCGAAGATCTCGTGGACATGAGTACCGACGACCTCAAAGAGAGATACAAGAACCGCGAGGAGGAGCTGCCGCCCACAGGTGCGTGGAGGATGATCAAGAAGAGGGAGTTGGCGACGCAGCAGGTATGCTGTGTTCTGTACATTCACTTTTTGTGCCTCCCAACACGCCTCGGGAGCTGCTTTTGATTGTTATGCGCGTTCGCCGCGTGCCTCTCGTTCCTGTACTCGTGCTTCCGGACGATCCTCCAGGGGTAAAATCGTTGTTGTCTGTGATTTCCTTGCAAATGGTGGTGGATGTTGGGAACGCTCGTAGCACAACCTAGTTGCGTTCGCCAACCCTGTTGGGGTACCCCCATCTGCCGCGCCCGTTCCCGCACCACGACCACCACCACCAGCACCACCCCTACGAACCCCAGGATCAACCCCAAGAGCGGATTTCGGAGCCGGAGCGGGACCCGTACGGGAAGATGGAGGGGGAGTGGGAGTGGCACCGGCGGGGTAAGGAAGAGGGGTACGTGGAGCACAAGGAAACGGAAGAGGGGGATCGGTGGGAGCAGTACGACCGACCACTGGCGGAAGCAATGGCACATTCTGGTCCGATGGGAACCAAACCACGTAGGGCACCTGTGTGTTCCGTGTTCTGCATGTCCCCCCACTGTGATTTCGATCAGGCTTCTAGAGGCGTCGGCCTCGCTTTCCGCGTCATCCGCGTTCTGTTTTTGTGCTTCCGGTCATGCCTGTGGGAGCGGCCGCACCGTCCTGCACGCTTTTGGCGTCGCCTCTACGGGGCCCCGCGCCGATAGGGATCGGAGCATCACGCCGCTGGAGCAGAGGATGTCGCCGGTTCCCGTGAAGACTGAAGAGATTGAGACGGAATCTGTCGAAGAGAATGTGATGCTGGAGGTAGGTGTGAGTTCCTGTTATGTCGGCGTTCACGTTGCGCGCGTTGCGTTGCGATGCCTCCAACCCTGCTTCTAGGAGCGGTTGCCGCGTTTTTCCCGTTTTCCGCGTCATGGTTGCCCTGCTTCCGCCATGCTTCCAGAATCGTTACGGTCGTTATCGCCGTTCTGTTTGTTGTCCACATTCTGTAGTAACACCCGAGAAGAAGGTGACGGCCGTCGGAACCGACTTCGAGAGTCCAATGACCTAGCAGACGCCGGGTTAAACGGAGTCCGCGGCCTCCTGGCCGGATGCGGACGAGGCTGCCGGGCGTACGCCGTCCCAGCCCCAGCCCGTGGCGCCCGCATGGGGCAGCCCAATGCCAACACCCCTTACCCAATAGCCCCCCCACTGGTGGCAACGCGGGGGTCGCTCTTCGGGGCCCGTCCGTTGAACCGGCCACCAACGGCCCCATAGCGCTGTCAGTCGATTATTACACCACCACCAGTCGCAGCCAACCCGCATGGTAGGAAGGCGGAGAGATAACATTGATAAATACACGTTTTGTTTGGAAAAAGAATGTGACCCACCACTATGTGCGCTATCGGCATTCTCTGTGCTCTTTTTTGTGCGCCTCTCGCATGCGTCAGAAAGCTGATGGGTGTGTTGTACGTGTTTTCCGCGTTATGTACATTCCGTTTAGTGTGCCTCCCAACGTGCCTCCAGAAGCTGTTAGTGTGCCTCCCAACGTGCCTTCAGAAGCTGTAGGACTTGTGTTCCGCGTATTTCGTGTGTTCCGTGTCTCTCATCATTGCTACCAACATCATTTTAATGCACCTTGAAATGCCCCTTAATGTGTAAGCTGGTCGCCTCCGCAAGGAGGATCGTGCCACTTCAATGGAGTTGAGTTTACGACCTGGGGATTCCAAACTTGATGAGCTGGACACGGATGGTATATTGGATTACATGATGAAGCCCATCGTGGATGCCCAAGAGGCCGTCCTCCAAGCTCGGGCAAGGGACGACCTCACCCCCCGAGTACCACATTACAACACCTTCTTGCTATTGTTGGGCATGGTGCGGCCCATGCAGGTAGATGGTGTATGGGACCGTGATGCGTTGGTGTACAATGCCTATGTAGCACACGTGCTATCCCGGGGGCAATACTATGATCTACACAAACATTGTCGCCTGGATGTTGTGGACCGTATCGAGGCAGTTAGTGCCCATTGGGCTGCAGCATGGACCATGGGTGCCGCAGCCATGGGGGATGAAACCCTAGTGCCGCATAAGGGCCTTAGGGCAGGCCCCCTCAAGATGTACATTGTGCGGAAAACGCACAACACCGGCATGAAGCTTTATTGCTTGGCTGATGCCGGTACGGGGTACATTGTGGACTGGTACCTTTACACCGGACGTCGCGGTGTCCTCCGCCGACACGGTTGTGCTGCTGGCCACCTCAACGCCGGACAGCTTATGGCCATTTCGTGAACAGAGCTGCCGGCCTACACGGTCCTTGTAGGGGACTCATTCTTTGGGTCACGCGCCACCGCACAACGGCTTGCGTGTGAAGACCGGCCCTTCATCACCATGGTCCGAAAGGACACAGCCGGTGTCCAGCAAGGAGGAGAAACCATCCAGCCCGTGCACACGGCTGTGGCCACGGTTGACGGCCACAAGTACGCCCTGCAGGTGTACAAGCAGCCCAAAACTAGAGGCAAGCCCCCCAAATTGGTGCCTATCCTATCCAACGAGTGGTACGCTGCGCGGGGGCCCCTTCACCACACGGGCCGGGAGATCCAACCCCTCGTTGCTGCGTACCGCCAAGTGGCACAAGGGGTGGACTCTGACAACGAGATGGCGTTGTAGATGCGCCTCTTGGGGAGGCAATGTCCTGATCTCCAGCCGTGCGAGGCTTCTTGCTGCGATATGCCGCGGCCAACGTGTTTGCAACTTGCCGCACCCTAGAACGGTGCCGTGGCACCGATAGCATGTTGGGGTGGCAGTGGGCCCTCCTTCGCCACCGGTACTGTACCGATGCGCAGACGCGACACACCATCCACGTGATTCCACCTGATGCCCACAATCCGATAGCCACCATGGCTGTGGAGTCCGGGGACATGGTGTCGCTTTGCGATCCTTTGTGGCTTGACTTGGAGAACCCCTTTGGCAAGCAGGCCCACGTTCTGCAGCAAAACTAGGTCCCGCCGGACTAGCCGTTCTAAGGTGCACAAGCGATCGATTCCAGCTTCGGTTGGCATGTCACCCCCAAGATGCCGCGCGGCGAACCGTCGAAGAGAAGCCGGTGTTAATGAAATGCTTGTGCAACAACACATATGCACTTTTGTGCGGTGCACAGTGGGTGCAGGGATCATTGGCAAGTGAGGTGTGAGCGCAGCTGTGGTAAGGTGGAAGTGTGCCATGCTGCTTGTGTTTGGATGCTCGGGGGGGGGGGGGGGGGGTTGCAAGAGGGTACAAGCTTCTGTTGGCTTCCCACACCGCCAAACACACATACAAGTAAAATTGCGGGATTAGCCAGCGGGTACATCAGTTGTGTCCTAATGTATCGACAGATGAGTCTCTCCATACTGTACCTTAGCCCTTGGAGTACATGAGGCCCAAGCAATAAGAACTGGATGGGTAGAAACGGGCGGGTGACTCATTGGTTAGAAAACAACAGAACACCACAGAAGCACAAGGCCCAACGTCGTGAAGGAAAACAAGACTTCTGCATGGGCCGAAATATCGTTTCGTATGCAGGCAGACACAAGAACAAGGGAATGCGCGGGATCGGGCAACATAAAATATTTTGACCCACTCTCCCCGCGCAGTATCCCCGCACAACTTGGTTTGCATACAACTGCCCAACGCATTTCAACCCTAAAGCAACGCCCCGTCCCCCCAAAACACCCCAAAAAGCCGCCTTACGGAACACACAATACATACAGGGTCAACCAAGCACAACAACAGGCCCCGCCGGGGTCGACCCCCCCCCCCCCCCACAGCGGAAGCACACCCACTCCTCCCCAAGGGAAGCATACTTGGCGAGCGATCAACATCCGTGTGCCAACTCTGCCTCCCCGCTTCCTCTTCGACCTCATCCTCCTCCTTCTTGACGGCGATTGATGACCATGCGGTGGCGTGCGTGTCGCGCATCCGGGCCCAGTGTGGTGCGGAGAGCTCAATGGCCCGCTTGCGCGTCTCGTACCTCAACAACATGTAATCCAGGGAGTTTTTTTGGATGTTGTGCCACCGGAGGAGTCTCATGGTTGCAATTTTTGGGTTGTGCCATTGGGGCAATCTGTGCCCTGCCTCCTTGGGGACATTCCTTGCGATGTGGCATTGTGGTAGTCACGTAGAGTGTGCCATGGGAGGAGTTTTTTTTTGGATTTTTCATGGGGGCAATCCCTTCAAATTTGTCATTTGGGAGTTGTTTTGGGGTGTGTTCTGCCATTGCAGGAGTCTCTCAAGATGTGTGGTTAGGGCACTCCATTGGCAAAATGTCAATGGCACGGTCTATTGGAATGTGTCAGTTGGGGTCCCTCGGGATGTGTCAATGGGGCGTTAAATTGAATTTGCCATTGAGGGAGTCTGTTACGGTGTGTATCATCGGGGAAATCTCATGGATCGTGCCGCTGGGGTCTCCTAGGATATCACAATCAATTTCCATGTGTCACTGCATAAATACTGTAGCATATGTCATGATGCAATATTTTAGGATGTGCTAGTTGAGGTGTCTCTTGGGATGTTTGATTGCGTTATTCTCTTGGGATGTGCCATGGGTTTTCCTGTTAGGCCGTGCCAGTGGAGGAGTCTCTTAGGCCGTGTTATCGGGGTATCTTCTCGAGGTGCCACCTCGGGGGGTCACTTGGGTTGTGCCATTGCACGAGTCTCTTAGGATGTGCGGTGGCGGCAAGCTCTTGGGATGTGCCATTGGGGTGATCTTTTGGAAGGTCTCATTGGGTGGTCTCTTTTGATTTATGATTGCGGTCATCTCTTAGAATGCAGCATTATTTCGAACTCTTAGGATGTGTGAATAGAGTAGCTTCTTTAGTGGTGCCATGCAGACTAATTAGACTAATATCACGCAAATGGGGGGTCTCCGGGGATGCAACATTGAGATGTGCGAGTGGGGTAGCTCCTTAAGATATGCCATTAGGGCAAGCTCTCAGGATGTCATTGGGTAGGTGTCATGGGATGTGTCATAGAAGCCATGTCTCCACATGTGGCATTGAAGGGTTCTCTTACGATGTAGTAGTACAACAAGCTCTTGGGATGTACATACCATTTCTTGGCCTATATTATTGCGGTGCTTCCTTTGGATGTGCCATTGTCGCATTCTGTTGGGATGGTACACACTGTTGGGATATATACATTCTTTTCAGATGTATGATTCTAGCAGTCTCTTTACAGGGCAAACTCTTGGGATCTCCGGCATTAGGGACAATTTGCGCTGATGTGTGATGGCTTTGAGCCATGGAATGTCGCATTGGGGGAACGGGCAATGTCTTAGCATGCATCAATCGGGCCATCTCTTGGGATGTGCCCTGAGGGCGATATCTCACAATATGCCATTGGGGCATTCCTTTGGCTACTCATATTGGGAAACTATAGGCATTGTAGAATGGGTGACATTTTGCTGCAACATTGGGACAACATGAGAAGGAACAATGACAACAATATAGGGATCATTGCTTCTGATAAAAAATGTTCCCGAGGGGTCATTCTTTTGAGGCAAAATTTGAAACTTTGTGTACAGGGGCAGAGGAAGAGCATAAAGCCATGTTGCATCATGGCGGTGTAGAGGACCTATTTATGCAACAGGCAATTTCCAATGGTGGATGATCCCGTGGTCGAGACCCAATCTGTGAAAATACCCATCCCGGAGGGATTTCGGGGCGCCAGAATGGTGTGTCGCATATCTCCGAATTTGCACCAGCTAGCGAAGGCAACATCTTCGTGGAGGCAGATCCACAAGTATTTGCTTACGAAAATGTGCTTCCCGGATGTTGCGCCATTGGTGGAGTCTCTGGGGATGTGGCATGGTAGCACGTTTTTGGATGTGCAATTGGGGCAATCTTCTTTGGTGTATCATTGGGGACATTCCTTGTGGTGCCACATTGGGGGATTCACTTACCCTGTGCCATGGGAGGAGTCTTTGGAACGCCTCATGGAGACAATCGCTTGACATGTGTCATTGGTGGGATGATTTGGGGTGCCCCTCTCTAGGAGTCTCCTAAGATGTGTCCTTAGGGCACTCGTTTGGGAGAATTTCAATGGCGCAACCTATTGGAATATGTCATTTTGGGGGGTCCCTCGGGATGAGTCAATTCGGCATTACTTTTCATGTACCATTAAAGGAGTCTGTCATGACGTTTGTGATTGCGGAAATCTCATGGGTTGTGCCTTTTGAGGGGTCTCTTTGGATGGCATAATTACTTCAGATGTTTCATTGCATAAGTGTTTCAATATTGGTCATGATGGCATCTCTTGGGATGTGCTTGTCATTGCGGGATTAGGGGTCTCTTTGGATGGCATAATTACTTCAGATGTTTCATTGCATAAGTGTTTCAATATTGGTCATGATGGCATCTCTTGGGATGTGCTTGTCATTGCGGGATTGTTTTGGAATATGTCATGGGTTTTTTCTCTTAGAATGTGCCAATACAACACTCTCTGAAGCATTGTCATCGGGGTATTTTATCGAGATGCCAAAGGGGGGGGGTTCAGGTCCGCAATTTTTCGTGATTTCCCGCAACTTGGCAAATTTTGGCAAATTTTGGCAACATATCGCAATTTTTTGCAATTTTCCACAATTTTTCCTCAATTGCTTTCAGCGTGTGCACTTTGTGTGCTTGTTGGTGCCCTTCCCCTTTGCGAACAGCTGTTGTATGTCTCCACATGTGGCAAATTACGGGTTCTCTTACGATGTAGTAGTACAACAAGCTCTTGGGATGTACTTCCTATTTCTTGGCCTATATTATTGCGGTGCTTCCTTTGGATGTGCCATTGTCGCATTCTGTTGGGATGGTACACACTGTTGGGATATATACATTCTTTTCAGATGTATGATTCTAGCAGTCTCTTTACAGGGCAAACTCTTGGGATCTCCGGCATTAGGGACAATTTGCGCTGATGTGTGATGGCTTTGAGCCATGGAATGTCGAATTGGGGGAACGGGCAATGTCTTAGCATGCATCAATCGGGCCATCTCTTGGGATGTGCCCTGAGGGCGATATCTCACAATATGCCATTGGGGCATTCCTTTGGCTACTCACATTGGGAAACTATAGGCATTGTAGAATGGGTGACATTTTGCTGCAAAATTGGGACAACATGAGAAGGAACAATGACAACAATATAGGGATCATTGCTTCTGATAAAAAATGTTCCCGAGGGGTCATTCTTTTGAGGCAAAATTTGAAACTTTGTGTACAGGGGCAGAGGAAGAGCATAAAGCCATGTTGCATCATGGCGGTGTAGAGGACCTATTTATGCAACAGGCAATTTCCAATGGTGGATGATCCCGTGGTCGAGACCCAATCTGTGAAAATACCCATCCCGGAGGGATTTCGGCGCGCCAGAATGGTGTGTCGCATATCTCCGAATTTCCACCAGCTAGCGAAGGCAACATCTTCGTGGAGGCAGATCCACAAGTATTTGCTTACGAAAATGTGCTTCCCGGATGTTGCGCCAGTGGTGGAGTCTCTGGGGATGTGGCATGGTAGCACGTTTTTGGATGTGCAATTGGGGCAATCTTCTTTGGTGTATCATTGGGGACATTCCTTGTGGTGCCACATTGGGGGATTCACTTACCCTGTGCCATGGGAGGAGTCTTTGGAACGCCTCATGGAGACAATCGCTTGACATGTGTCATTGCTGGGATGATTTGGGGTGCCCCTCTCTAGGAGTCTCCTAAGATGTGTCCTTAGGGCACTCGTTTGGGAGAATTTCAATGGCGCAACCTATTGGAATATGTCATTTTGGGGGGTCCCTCGGGATGAGTCAATTCGGCATTACTTTTCATGTGCCATTAAAGGAGTCTGTCATGACGTTTGTGATTGCGGAAATCTCATGGGTTGTGCCTTTTGAGGGGTCTCTTTGGATGGCATAATTACTCCAGATGTTTCATTGCATAAGTGTTTCAATATTGGTCATGATGGCATCTCTTGGGATGTGCTTGTCATTGCGGGATTGTTTTGGAATATGTCATGGGTTTTTTCTCTTAGAATGTGCCAATACAACACTCTCTGAAGCATTGTCATCGGGGTATTTTATCGAGATGCCAAAGGGGGGGGGTTCAGGTCCGCAATTTTTCGTGATTTCCCGCAACTTGGCAAATTTTGGCAATTTTTGGCAACATATCGCAATTTTTTGCAATTTTCCACAATTTTTCCTCAATTGCTTTCAGCGTGTGCACTTTGTGTGCTTGTTGGTGCCCTTCCCCTTTGCGAACAGCTGTTGTATGTCTCCACATGTGGCATTGAAGGGTTCTCTTACGATGTAGTAGTACAACAAGCTCTTGGGATGTACTTCCTATTTCTTGGCCTATATTATTGCGGTGCTTATTTTGGATGTGCCATTGTCGCATTCTGTTGGGATGGTACACACTGTTGGGATATATACATTCTTTTCAGATGTATGATTCTAGCAGTCTCTTTACGGGGCAAACTCTTGGGATCTCCGGCATCAGGGACAATTTGCGCTGATGTGTGATGGCTTTGAGCCATGGAATGTCGCATTGGGGGAACGGGCAATGTCTTAGCATGCATCAATCGGGCCATCTCTTGGGATGTGCCCTGAGGGCGATATCTCACAATATGCCATTGGGGCATTCCTGTGGCTACTCATATTGGGAAACTATAGGCATTGTAGAATGGGTGACATTTTGCTGCAAAATTGGGACAACATGAGAAGGAACAATGACAACAATATAGGGATCATTGCTTCTGATAAAAAATGTTCCCGAGGGGTCATTCTTTTCAGGCAAAATTTGAAACTTTGTGTACAGGGGCAGAGGAAGAGCATAAAGCCATGTTGCATCATGGCGGTGTAGAGGACCTATTTATGCCACAGGCAATTTCCAATGGTGGATGATCCCGTGGTCGAGACCCAATCTGTGAAAATACCCATCCCGGAGGGATTTCGGCGCGCCAGAATAGTGTGTCGCATATCTCCGAATTTCCACCAGCTAGCGAAGGCAACATCTTCGTGGAGGCAGATCCACAAGTATTTGCTTACGAAAATGTGCTTCCCGGATGTTGCGCCATTGGTGGAGTCTCTGGGGATGTGGCATGGTAGCACGTTTTTGGATGTGCAATTGGGGCAATCTTCTTTGGTGTATCATTGGGGACATTCCTTGTGGTGCCACATTGGGGGATTCACTTACCCTGTGCCATGGGAGGAGTCTTTGGAACGCCTCATGGAGACAATCGCTTGACATGTGTCATTGGTGGGATGATTTGGGGTGCCCCTCTCTAGGAGTCTCCTAAGATGTGTCCTTAGGGCACTCGTTTGGGAGAATTTCAATGGCGCAACCTATTGGAATATGTCATTTTGGGGGGTCCCTCGGGATGAGTCAATTCGGCATTACTTTTCATGTACCATTAAAGGAGTCTGTCATGACGTTTGTGATTGCGGAAATCTCATGGGTTGTGCCTTTTGAGGGGTCTCTTTGGATGGCATAATTACTTCAGATGTTTCATTGCATAAGTGTTTCAATATTGGTCATGATGGCATCTCTTGGGATGTGCTTGTCATTGCGGGATTGTTTTGGAATATGTCATGGGTTTTTTCTCTTAGAATGTGCCAATACAACACTCTCTGAAGCATTGTCATCGGGGTATTTTATCGAGATGCCAAAGGGGGGGGGGTTCAGGTCCGCAATTTTTCGTGATTTCCCGCAACTTGGCAAATTTTGGCAATTTTTGGCAACATATCGCAATTTTTTGCAATTTTTGCACAATTTTTCCTCAATTGCTTTCAGCGTGTGCACTTTGTGTGCTTGTTGGTGCCCTTCCCCTTTGCGAACAGCTGTTGTATGTCTCCACATGTGGCATTGAAGGGTTCTCTTACGATGTAGTAGTACAACAAGCTCTTGGGATGTACTTCCTATTTCTTGGCCTATATTATTGCGGTGCTTCCTTTGGATGTGCCATTGTCGCATTCTGTTGGGATGGTACACACTGTTGGGATATATACATTCTTTTCAGATGTATGATTCTAGCAGTCTCTTTACGGGGCAAACTCTTGGGATCTCCGGCATCAGGGACAATTTGCGCTGATGTGTGATGGCTTTGAGCCATGGAATGTCGCATTGGGGGAACGGGCAATGTCTTAGCATGCATCAATCGGGCCATCTCTTGGGATGTGCCCTGAGGGCGATATCTCACAATATGCCATTGGGGCATTCCTTTGGCTACTCATATTGGGAAACTATAGGCATTGTAGAATGGGTGACATTTTGCTGCAACATTGGGACAACATGAGAAGGAACAATGACAACAATATAGGGATCATTGCTTCTGATAAAAAATGTTCCCGAGGGGTCATTCTTTTCAGGCAAAATTTGAAACTTTGTGTACAGGGGCAGAGGAAGAGCATAAAGCCATGTTGCATCATGGCGGTGTAGAGGACCTATTTATGCAACAGGCAATTTCCAATGGTGGATGATCCCGTGGTCGAGACCCAATCTGTGAAAATACCCATCCCGGAGGGATTTCGGCGCGCCAGAATGGTGTGTCGCATATCTCCGAATTTCCACCAGCTAGCGAAGGCAACATCTTCGTGGAGGCAGATCCACAAGTATTTGCTTACGAAAATGTGCTTCCCGGATGTTGCGCCAGTGGTGGAGTCTCTGGGGATGTGGCATGGTAGCACGTTTTTGGATGTGCAATTGGGGCAATCTTCTTTGGTGTATCATTGGGGACATTCCTTGTGGTGCCACATTGGGGGATTCACTTACCCTGTGCCATGGGAGGAGTCTTTGGAACGCCTCATGGAGACAATCGCTTGACATGTGTCATTGCTGGGATGATTTGGGGTGCCCCTCTCTAGGAGTCTCCTAAGATGTGTCCTTAGGGCACTCGTTTGGGAGAATTTCAATGGCGCAACCTATTGGAATATGTCATTTTGGGGGGTCCCTCGGGATGAGTCAATTCGGCATTACTTTTCATGTGCCATTAAAGGAGTCTGTCATGACGTTTGTGATTGCGGAAATCTCATGGGTTGTGCCTTTTGAGGGGTCTCTTTGGATGGCATAATTACTCCAGATGTTTCATTGCATAAGTGTTTCAATATTGGTCATGATGGCATCTCTTGGGATGTGCTTGTCATTGCGGGATTGTTTTGGAATATGTCATGGGTTTTTTCTCTTAGAATGTGCCAATACAACACTCTCTGAAGCATTGTCATCGGGGTATTTTATCGAGATGCCAAAGGGGGGGGGTTCAGGTCCGCAATTTTTCGTGATTTCCCGCAACTTGGCAAATTTTGGCAATTTTTGGCAACATATCGCAATTTTTTGCAATTTCCCACAATTTTTCCTCAATTGCTTTCAGCGTGTGCACTTTGTGTGCTTGTTGGTGCCCTTCCCCTTTGCGAACAGCTGTTGTATGTCTCCACATGTGGCATTGAAGGGTTCTCTTACGATGTAGTAGTACAACAAGCTCTTGGGATGTACTTCCTATTTCTTGGCCTATATTATTGCGGTGCTTCTTTTGGATGTGCCATTGTCGCATTCTGTTGGGATGGTACACACTGTTGGGATATATACATTCTTTTCAGATGTATGATTCTAGCAGTCTCTTTACGGGGCAAACTCTTGGGATCTCCGGCATCAGGGACAATTTGCGCTGATGTGTGATGGCTTTGAGCCATGGAATGTCGCATTGGGGGAACGGGCAATTTTTTAGCATGCATCAATCGGGCCATCTCTTGGGATGTGCCCTGAGGGCGATATCTCACAATATGCCATTGGGGCATTCCTGTGGCTACTCGTATTGGGAAACTATAGGCATTGTAGAATGGGTGACATTTTGCTGCAACATTGGGACAACATGAGAAGGAACAATGACAACAATATAGGGATCATTGCTTCTGATAAAAAATGTTCCCGAGGGGTCATTCTTTTCAGGCAAAATTTGAAACTTTGTGTACAGGGGCAGAGGAAGAGCATAAAGCCATGTTGCATCATGGCGGTGTAGAGGACCTATTTATGCCACAGGCAATTTCCAATGGTGGATGATCCCGTGGTCGAGACCCAATCTGTGAAAATACCCATCCCGGAGGGATTTCGGCGCGCCAGAATAGTGTGTCGCATATCTCCGAATTTCCACCAGCTAGCGAAGGCAACATCTTCGTGGAGGCAGATCCACAAGTATTTGCTTACGAAAATGTGCTTCCCGGATGTTGCGCCATTGGTGGAGTCTCTGGGGATGTGGCATGGTAGCACGTTTTTGGATGTGCAATTGGGGCAATCTTCTTTGGTGTATCATTGGGGACATTCCTTGTGGTGCCACATTGGGGGATTCACTTACCCTGTGCCATGGGAGGAGTCTTTGGAACGCCTCATGGAGACAATCGCTTGACATGTGTCATTGCTGGGATGATTTGGGGTGCCCCTCTCTAGGAGTCTCCTAAGATGTGTCCTTAGGGCACTCGTTTGGGAGAATTTCAATGGCGCAACCTATTGGAATATGTCATTTTGGGGGGTCCCTCGGGATGAGTCAATTCGGCATTACTTTTCATGTACCATTAAAGGAGTCTGTCATGACGTTTGTGATTGCGGAAATCTCATGGGTTGTGCCTTTTGAGGGGTCTCTTTGGATGGCATAATTACTTCAGATGTTTCATTGCATAAGTGTTTCAATATTGGTCATGATGGCATCTCTTGGGATGTGCTTGTCATTGCGGGATTGTTTTGGAATATGTCATGGGTTTTTTCTCTTAGAATGTGCCAATACAACACTCTCTGAAGCATTGTCATCGGGGTATTTTATCGAGATGCCAAAGGGGGGGGGGGTTCAGGTCCGCAATTTTTCGTGATTTCCCGCAACTTGGCAAATTTTGGCAATTTTTGGCAACATATCGCAATTTTTTGCAATTTTTGCACAATTTTTCCTCAATTGCTTTCAGCGTGTGCACTTTGTGTGCTTGTTGGTGCCCTTCCCCTTTGCGAACAGCTGTTGTATGTCTCCACATGTGGCATTGAAGGGTTCTCTTACGATGTAGTAGTACAACAAGCTCTTGGGATGTACTTCCTATTTCTTGGCCTATATTATTGCGGTGCTTCCTTTGGATGTGCCATTGTCGCATTCTGTTGGGATGGTACACACTGTTGGGATATATACATTCTTTTCAGATGTATGATTCTAGCAGTCTCTTTACGGGGCAAACTCTTGGGATCTCCGGCATCAGGGACAATTTGCGCTGATGTGTGATGGCTTTGAGCCATGGAATGTCGCATTGGGGGAACGGGCAATGTCTTAGCATGCATCAATCGGGCCATCTCTTGGGATGTGCCCTGAGGGCGATATCTCACAATATGCCATTGGGGCATTCCTTTGGCTACTCATATTGGGAAACTATAGGCATTGTAGAATGGGTGACATTTTGCTGCAACATTGGGACAACATGAGAAGGAACAATGACAACAATATAGGGATCATTGCTTCTGATAAAAAATGTTCCCGAGGGGTCATTCTTTTGAGGCAAAACTTGAAACTTTGTGTACAGGGGCAGAGGAAGAGCATAAAGCCATGTTGCATCATGGCGGTGTAGAGGACCTATTTATGCAACAGGCAATTTCCAATGGTGGATGATCCCGTGGTCGAGACCCAATCTGTGAAAATACCCATCCCGGAGGGATTTCGGCGCGCCAGAATGGTGTGTCGCATATCTCCGAATTTGCACCAGCTAGCGAAGGCAACATCTTCGTGGAGGCAGATCCACAAGTATTTGCTTACGAAAATGTGCTTCCCGGATGTTGCGCCAGTGGTGGAGTCTCTGGGGATGTGGCATGGTAGCACGTTTTTGGATGTGCAATTGGGGCAATCTTCTTTGGTGTATCATTGGGGACATTCCTTGTGGTGCCACATTGGGGGATTCACTTACCCTGTGCCATGGGAGGAGTCTTTGGAACGCCTCATGGAGACAATCGCTTGACATGTGTCATTGGTGGGATGATTTGGGGTGCCCCTCTCTAGGAGTCTCCTAAGATGTGTCCTTAGGGCACTCGTTTGGGAGAATTTCAATGGCGCAACCTATTGGAATATGTCATTTTGGGGGGTCCCTCGGGATGAGTCAATTCGGCATTACTTTTCATGTGCCATTAAAGGAGTCTGTCATGACGTTTGTGATTGCGGAAATCTCATGGGTTGTGCCTTTTGAGGGGTCTCTTTGGATGGCATAATTACTTCAGATGTTTCATTGCATAAGTGTTTCAATATTGGTCATGATGGCATCTCTTGGGATGTGCTTGTCATTGCGGGATTGTTTTGGAATATGTCATGGGTTTTTTCTCTTAGAATGTGCCAATACAACACTCTCTGAAGCATTGTCATCGGGGTATTTTATCGAGATGCCAAAGGGGGGGGGGTTCAGGTCCGCAATTTTTCGTGATTTCCCGCAACTTGGCAAATTTTGGCAATTTTTGGCAACATATCGCAATTTTTTGCTATTTTGCACAATTTTTCCTCAATTGCTTTCAGCGTGTGCACTTTGTGTGCTTGTTGGTGCCCTTCCCCTTTGCGAACAGCTGTTGTATGTCTCCACATGTGGCATTGAAGGGTTCTCTTACGATGTAGTAGTACAACAAGCTCTTGGGATGTACTTCCTATTTCTTGGCCTATATTATTGCGGTGCTTCCTTTGGATGTGCCATTGTCGCATTCTGTTGGGATGGTACACACTGTTGGGATATATACATTCTTTTCAGATGTATGATTCTAGCAGTCTCTTTACGGGGCAAACTCTTGGGATCTCCGGCATTAGGGACAATTTGCGCTGATGTGTGATGGCTTTGAGCCATGGAATGTCGCATTGGGGGAACGGGCAATGTCTTAGCATGCATCAATCGGGCCATCTCTTGGGATGTGCCCTGAGGGCGATATCTCACAATATGCCATTGGGGCATTCCTTTGGCTACTCATATTGGGAAACTATAGGCATTGTAGAATGGGTGACATTTTGCTGCAAAATTGGGACAACATGAGAAGGAACAATGACAACAATATAGGGATCATTGCTTCTGATAAAAAATGTTCCCGAGGGGTCATTCTTTTGAGGCAAAATTTGAAACTTTGTGTACAGGGGCAGAGGAAGAGCATAAAGCCATGTTGCATCATGGCGGTGTAGAGGACCTATTTTTGCAACAGGCAATTTCCAATGGTGGATGATCCCGTGGTCGAGACCCAATCTGTGAAAATACCCATCCCGGAGGGATTTCGGCGCGCCAGAATGGTGTGTCGCATATCTCCGAATTTCCACCAGCTAGCGAAGGCAACATCTTCGTGGAGGCAGATCCACAAGTATTTGCTTACGAAAATGTGCTTCCCGGATGTTGCGCCATTGGTGGAGTCTCTGGGGATGTGGCATGGTAGCACGTTTTTGGATGTGCAATTGGGGCAATCTTCTTTGGTGTATCATTGGGGACATTCCTTGTGGTGCCACATTGGGGGATTCACTTACCCTGTGCCATGGGAGGAGTCTTTGGAACGCCTCATGGAGACAATCGCTTGACATGTGTCATTGCTGGGATGATTTGGGGTGCCCCTCTCTAGGAGTCTCCTAAGATGTGTCCTTAGGGCACTCGTTTGGGAGAATTTCAATGGCGCAACCTATTGGAATATGTCATTTTGGGGGGTCCCTCGGGATGAGTCAATTCGGCATTACTTCTCATGTACCATTAAAGGAGTCTGTCATGACGTTTGTGATTGCGGAAATCTCATGGGTTGTGCCTTTTGAGGGGTCTCTTTGGATGGCATAATTACTTCAGATGTTTCATTGCATAAGTGTTTCAATATTGGTCATGATGGCATCTCTTGGGATGTGCTTGTCATTGCGGGATTGTTTTGGAATATGTCATGGGTTTTTTCTCTTAGAATGTGCCAATACAACACTCTCTGAAGCATTGTCATCGGGGTATTTTGTCGAGATGCCAAAGGGGGGGGGCTCAGGTCCGCAATTTTTCGTGATTTCCCGCAACTTGGCAAATTTTGGCAAATTTTGGCAACATATCGCAATTTTTTGCAATTTTCCACAATTTTTCCTCAATTGCTTTCAGCGTGTGCACTTTGTGTGCTTGTTGGTGCCCTTCCCCTTTGCGAACAGCTGTTGTATGTCTCCACATGTGGCATTGAACGGTTCTCTTACGATGTAGTAGTACAACAAGCTCTTGGGATGTACTTCCTATTTCTTGGCCTATATTATTGCGGTGCTTCCTTTGGATGTGCCATTGTCGCATTCTGTTGGGATGGTACACACTGTTGGGATATATACATTCTTTTCAGATGTATGATTCTAGCAGTCTCTTTACGGGGCAAACTCTTGGGATCTCCGGCATTAGGGACAATTTGCGCTGATGTGTGATGGCTTTGAGCCATGGAATGTCGCATTGGGGGAACGGGCAATGTCTTAGCATGCATCAATCGGGCCATCTCTTGGGATGTGCCCTGAGGGCGATATCTCACAATATGCCATTGGGGCATTCCTGTGGCTACTCATATTGGGAAACTATAGGCATTGTAGAATGGGTGACATTTTGCTGCAAAATTGGGACAACATGAGAAGGAACAATGACAACAATATAGGGATCATTGCTTCTGATAAAAAATGTTCCCGAGGGGTCATTCTTTTGAGGCAAAATTTGAAACTTTGTGTACAGGGGCAGAGGAAGAGCATAAAGCCATGTTGCATCATGGCGGTGTAGAGGACCTATTTATGCAACAGGCAATTTCCAATGGTGGATGATCCCGTGGTCGAGACCCAATCTGTGAAAATACCCATCCCGGAGGGATTTCGGCGCGCCAGAATGGTGTGTCGCATATCTCCGAATTTGCACCAGCTAGCGAAGGCAACATCTTCGTGGAGGCAGATCCACAAGTATTTGCTTACGAAAATGTGCTTCCCGGATGTTGCGCCATTGGTGGAGTCTCTGGGGATGTGGCATGGTAGCACGTTTTTGGATGTGCAATTGGGGCAATCTTCTTTGGTGTATCATTGGGGACATTCCTTGTGGTGCCACATTGGGGGATTCACTTACCCTGTGCCATGGGAGGAGTCTTTGGAACGCCTCATGGAGACAATCGCTTGACATGTGTCATTGCTGGGATGATTTGGGGTGCCCCTCTCTAGGAGTCTCCTAAGATGTGTCCTTAGGGCACTCGTTTGGGAGAATTTCAATGGCGCAACCTATTGGAATATGTCATTTTGGGGGGTCCCTCGGGATGAGTCAATTCGGCATTACTTTTCATGTACCATTAAAGGAGTCTGTCATGACGTTTGTGATTGCGGAAATCTCATGGGTTGTGCCTTTTGAGGGGTCTCTTTGGATGGCATAATTACTTCAGATGTTTCATTGCATAAGTGGTTCAATATTGGTCATGATGGCATCTCTTGGGATGTGCTTGTCATCGCGGGATTAGGGGTCTCTTTGGATGGCATAATTCCTTCAGATGTTTCATTGCATAAGTGTTTCAATATTGGTCATGATGGCATCTCTTGGGATGTGCTTGTCATTGTGGGATTGTTTTGGAATATGTCATGGGTTTTTTCTCTTAGAATGTGCCAATACAACACTCTCTGAAGCATTGTCATCGGGGTATTTTGTCGAGATGCCAAAGGGGGGGGGGGGTTCAGGTCCGCAATTTTTCGTGATTTCCCGCCACTTGGCAAATTTTGGCAATTTTTGGCAACATATCGCAATTTTCTGCAATTTTCCACAATTTTTCCTCAATTGCTTTCAGCGTGTGCATTTTGTGTGCTTGTTGGTGCCCTTCCCCTTTGCGAACAGCTGTTGTACAACAATATGCCTCAATGTTCTCCTGCCCCCCCCAAACGGACTGAATTATGCTTCAATTTCATGGTGATATGGAGGGCCCCTTGTTGTTGTAATTCTGATACTCGTGGACAATTCGATCTGTTTCAACATTCTGAGGGTCCCATGCAGAAATGTTGCTCCTTGGGGCTTCGGGAGGTTCGGTTTCGTTTGGGTACAACACAGCAATTTTCCGGCAATTTTACCGCATTTTCCCGCAATTTTCCCGCAAATTTTTGGCAATGGGATTGGACCCTCTTTGGCCGCAAGCCCCCAAGTCTCTCACAATGTATCGCTACAATGCACAATTTGTTGGATAGGTGAGTGTGGGAGAGGGGAGAGTGAGGAGACTTCGGAACCCCCTACTTCAACCACACCCCAGCCCGACCGGCCCGAAGGGTGGGCAAGCTAGTTGCTAACCGCAAGTACGAGTGGGAGTCCCCGTTGAAGACCTCTTCAGATGAGGAGGTTGGGGGGAGAAAAAGGCAAGCGCTGCCCCGCCACATCCTAATAGACTCCTCCTATGGAGCAAAATCGAAAAAGATGCCCCCAATGACACATTGTGACAGATCGCCCTAATGGCACATCCCAAGAGATGGCCCGATTGATGCATGCTAAGACATAGCCCCTTCCCCCAGTGCCACATTCTATAGATTACAACCAGCACACATCACCGCAAATTGTCCCGAACGCTTCCCAAGAATTTGCCCGTAAAGAGACCGGTACGATGATGTACACAAACCACCAGCATATATCCCAGCACATGTAAGAATATATATACGTCCCAAAAGAGTTGGAGGCACACTAAAAAGTGGCACCGTCAAAAAGCGCACGTCAAGCTCAATGCCGGCACTCGTCCCGCGGTCATGCTCTCGGGCACTTGGTCACAAGTCCAGGTGCCCTTGTTCTCGCTATTGCAGCGAATAAGACAAATGTAGCAGGTGGCGAAATACCAATGTTAGGGCCGGTGGGCATGGCTCCTGCTGCTTGATCCGCCCCGGATGATCCAGTCCGGGGCGTCAGGCCGCCTCTTGTCCCCGGATGATCCAGTCCGGGGGGCGGCGGCTCCTGCTGCTTGGTCCGTCCCGGATGATCCAGTCCAGGGCGTCTGGCCGCCGCTTGTTCCCGGATGATCCAGTCCACGGGGCGGGGGCTCCTGCTGCTTGATCCGCCCTGGATGACCCAGTGCGGGGCGTCTGGACTCCTTTCTCCGCATGTTGCTGCCGTTTTGTTTTGGCCGCTCCTTCTTGCTTTGCCCCGGATGATCCAGTCCAGGGCACTCCATGGCCTCGTCACAGCATTGTAGCATCACCACGGCCTCGTCCTGGTGTCTTCTTTACTACATCACCACAGGCTCCTCCTCTTCGCTGCTTCACTGCTTCTCCTCGGCCTGGGCAGGGGAGGAGAATAGGGGCTGGTCCGCTTAGTGGCCCTCCTCCAAGCCACACGGACCACGGAATGAGGGCTGCCTTCATATGACATCTGCCGATTGCAGCCACAGGGCTTTCATTGGCCTGTGCAGCAGCACCACCTACGGATGTTTGGGGGCCGAGGGGCTTGCAACCACCTATACCGCATCCCCCCCCCCCCCTATGGTCCCCCCCCTCTTCCACTACAACCTCGCCATCCTCCTCTTTCAATCCCCCGCCCCTTTGCCCCCGCTCCCTACACTCTCCCCGTTTGGCCTCCTTGTCCCTTCTCTTTTTCTCCTTGTTCCTCTGCTTTTTCTCATGCTTCCTCTTCTTCTGCGGCGATCCAATGGACTCAATGGACAATGGAGTGTTGCTCGTGTTGGGGGGTGATACTTGTGATGCTTGAGCTGGGTGTGCTAGTGTTGGTGATGGTGGTGGTGGTGGTGCTGCTGATGATGCATGAGCAACTTGTTGCAAACGTGCCTCCACTTGCTGCCTCTGCAACAAGAAAAAAGGGAAAATGCCTAAATTAGTTCATGCACCCCCAAGATTAATTTCTCCAAACTAATATTGATTTGTTATTTTTTGTGTTAACTATGCAAGATGAATTGCCGTTGTTGTGAATGCTCTCGACAAATTACATGAAAAGAACCCAATATTATATATTATTATTATATATTATTGTATATTATGTATTATATATTGTCTACAGAAGCAAGCAAAAACACGGCACAAGCACACGAGGAATGCGCTTTGGATCTTGATCATGCTCTCGAGCATCTATCGCAGGCCTTGGGGCTCCATGTACGGGTGAAAGAAGAGCTAGGGGTGCCAAGGAGTGAGTAAAGGGGAGAGGGTTGGGGGTGTCCATGTGGGCAGCCATGTTCAAGGGGCCGCATGAGGGGTCCTGTAGTTGGGCAATGACAAGTCAAAGTTATAAGAATCACCACTCCTAAACGTGCAGCACCACCTCTACCTGCTGTTCCACGGCTGTCCCCCCCCCCCCCCCAAGGTGGTGTGATCATTGTAGGCCCTTTTCAGGATTGCGTTGAGGCTCTCAACGACATGTGTGTATGCTGCGGCCAACCCAACCCCTAGACACCCTTCATTGGCCACCGCCGTGGTTACCTCGTCCTCCAAGTACGGGAGGTAGCCGGACTAGCAATTGGTGTTGCGGCACCACAACCAGTACTCACACCAACCTGTATCGCCTGCAGATCCTTGTGAGGCGCAATGCAACCCCTGTACCATCCCATTGCAAAACATTTCAACAAGTGAAAACCCCGATTGGCCATGGTATGGACATGAAAAAATAATTGCAAATAACCCAAAATTGTGTTACCGTGTTAATTTCTGGAGCATTAACATGAAGCCCCCTTCATTTATGAAAAATTAAATGCAGCAATATTGTTAATCAGGGTCCCTTAGGATATGATATCCTATTAATTCACACCATATCATATTGCATCATGTGATATGATATGATATGATATGATATGATATGATATGATATGATATGATATGATATGATATGATATGATATGATATGATATGATATGATATGATATGATATGATATGATATGATATGATATGATATGATATGATATGATATGATATGATATGATATGATATGATATGATATGATATGGTATGGTATGATGTGATGTGATGTGATGTGATGTGATGTGATGTGATGTGATTTGATATGACATGATATGATATGATATGATACAATACGATACGATGCGATACGATACGATGCGATACGATACGATACGATGCGATGCGATACGATACGATACGATACGATACGATACGATACGATACGATGCGATGCGATGCGATGCGATGCGATGCGATGCGATGCGATGCGATGCGATGCGATAGGATGCGATGCGATGCGATACGATACGATACGATACGATACAATACGATATGATACGATACGATACGATACGATACGATACGATACGATACGATACGATACGATACGATATGGTATGGTATGGTATGGTATGATGTGATTCAATATGACTTAATATCCTATCATTGGATATCGTATCATATTATGTCCCTTTATATTATATCATATAATATGAAGATTACATTCCGTTGTAGCGTGATTTATAGCCTAACACATGGCTCTTCCCAAAGGGGGCTACATACATGGAACGAGTCAGGTAAGAGCTTCATAGTAGTCCCTTTGGTGATTTCGAGCTCGGTGGCAATATGAACAACCACACAATTACTTGTCGGGGGAAGGAAGTGGAGGACAAGAAACTTGGAAGCGTGCTACTAGACAAGAGGGGTTGCGCAACAAGAGGCTAGAGGTACCAAAGGATGGTCCTAGGTGCCGTAAGCATACCAAGAGTAAACTAGGTATAGGTGGCTTGGACAATGGTTCCTCAAAATTGTTGCGCTAGGGCCTTGGTGGATGCAACATTGTGGATGATTTGCAGGAGCCCTCTATGGATTTCAACAGGTTGAGGTTTGGCGTCATTGGAAAGTTTACAAGCATGGCTAGGTTCCAATTAGGGCGGGTGAGGGTTGCTTAAGACCGTCATGGTGGGCTCCTCTTTTATGGACCATGGAGCAGTCCCCCGTGCATTGTGAGGTCTGATTGGGGTTATGGAGGAGTTGGAGGGGGCAGCCAGTAGGGGCCCGTTAGGTCATTGGGGGGGGGGGGGGGGGGCTAGCAGTGATACTCAGTGTGCGATTCAAGATTCACTCGAGGGTGGTAACACCACTCGCACTCAAGTGGCGGCGGACATTTATTTGACCAAGACCATTCCCTCACCCCCTCCGTCACCCCAGGGGCATTGTATCTTGGTTCCTACAAACATCCAAGCCAGGGGCAGTGGGGGAAAGGGCAAAGAGGCGGAAAATGGAGGCGCGGGATGTTGGCGCTCGGGGAAGAGAGACATGGAAGGTCCCATGAACCTTACTTTTGAATCAGTGGTGGATAGATGACTGAGGCAACTTACACACACATCCCGCCCCCATCATGGTATGAAGGAATGAAGAAGTGGTGGCACAAAACAACGCTGTGTCAACCAGAACCAGCCAACCCCCCTCCCCCCCACACCACACCCCCAGTTTTTTGGATGAGTGAGCAGTAGCACCAGGGCGGCTACAGCAGACCTTGAGGCTTTGCGACCCTCCCCGTAACCACAGCAGAGTCACACAAAAAAAAGCCAGAACAAAAAAACCCTTCCTTGATCACTAGATGAGCCCCTCTTCCAGTCAGAAGCCGAGATGCATTGTCACAGCGGCATCATGAGCGGGCTCCCTACCTATCGCAATATTTGAGCCCACCCCCTTCACCCCCAACCGAATGGGTGGACAACCAACCCACCTGTCCACGCATGGCCTGGAGGATTCCTTCCTCAAAAGGCGAACAAGTTCGCGCACCCAGAAGTACCAACCAGCATACTCACTTAGCCTTTGTAGCACCCGCTGGGCCCCCAATGGCAACCTCCCAAAGCAGGAGGTGGTGGTGGGATGGGGGGGCTGGGGGATCAGCTTCTCGGGGAGGTTGTGCAACACATGTGCGAGATTACTCCTTTGTTGTCGTGGTTGCTAGGACATTTAAGGCGCTCTCTCCGGAGGCCTCTGTCTCAAATCCTCTTTGTGATTCTACTTTTTGAAAAAACCGAGGGTTCCCGTTGGTCTCAGGCACTGTTTACCATACGGACTACTTTGGAACTGATCAATGAGCCCGATTAGGACTCGCTTCAGCACCTAGCACGTCGTCCATCCTTAAACAGGCTAGGCTTGATCTTGAGGTGGCAAATAAGGAGTTAGAGTAGATGGTTATTTTCCAAATTGTCCCATGTGTGTGTTTCTTTAGTGCCTGCCTCCTTCCCTGAGGCGATGGCTGAGCCCAATGCTCAGCAGGTCAATCCCACATTGTTTGAGGGGCACACTGGACACTCACCACATCACCCGTTTGTTGGAGGTGCAGCAGTTAAAGGGATGGGTGTTTTCAGATGTGCTACCACGAATGCATCCCACAGCTTGCAATACTGGAAAACAGTGCTTTTGGCTCCTTCAAAATAGCTGTACAGGTATTGTGCTGAATTGTTGTGCCCACCCGCATACCCCTGCCTTCTGATCATTTGGGTAGGTGGCGGGCTTCACATTGGCTGCTTTGTCAGTGCCCGTTTCCGACATCACCTTGCCATCAACAGTGGTTCAGCCCTATTGGGGTCATGTATGGTTCCTTGTGGCGAGGTTTTTGTTCAGCCTTTGCTCTCCTGTTGTTTGTTTTTGTGACAGGGAGTTGCATGGCTGCTTGAGGGTTGATGGCCCAAGAGCACCAATCTCACTTTGGCAGTCTTTAATCCACCACTCAATCTATTGGCCAACTTCACGGTATCTCGTTACCACATTCTTATGAAGCACCTTCTCTTTTGAACCTCATTTTCACCAGCATTGCACCTTGGAAAAATGGGTGCCCTCAACTGCATTTTTTTTCTAAACCCTGATCGTGGTAATTCTGAAAGCGGAAGCGCATTCTTTTTTGGTATCTCACTTTTGGAGCTACCAAAAAGGTGGGTTTTTTCCCCCAAAAATAACACGCTCCAGTGCATGATTTTTGACACCTTGGATTTGTTGCCTCAAAATTGGGTGCGTGAAAAAAGGTGTGCTTCAGCAAGTTCTTTGGTGCCACAATTTGGTGCCACGGGAAAGATGCTGCACACAGCAACACAGAGTGCCCCGATGTAATGTTCATTCAATCTCAAAGTGTTACCCTCAGCTAGGTGTCTACAATGGTGCCTCTGCAGTACAGGTAGCAGATTGTCCTTCTGTTTTTTTTTTGTTGCAGGGGTGCTGGAAAAAAGCCAAAGGTTTGATTTGCCCCCAGAATTGGAAGAAATGGTGCTTTTCTTATACATATTGGGTATTTTGGGAGGGTTGTTGCGAGAAGGGAACAAGAAAGAGATTGTGTGGTGGTGTCCATGGTCAAAGCTTTTTATAGAAAATCAATATTTACATGGTGGCTTCAAAAGTGAGCAGCAAAAGAGGACGCGCCTTAGCATGCCTTGTTGGCACACCACTTCCAAAGTTAACACATTAGGGAAGTAGAAACAGAAGGTGCCAACATGCATACAGGTTCTTCGCTGCTGTGGGAAAATTGGGCTCAAAGAAGAACATGCTTCAAAAGAACACGGGTTTTGTGTTTCTGATTTTCATTCTACCGAAGTTGAAAAATGACAGCAGTAGGCCACCCATACATGCTATTTTTGTCACAATGTTCTGTGCAATCTCAGTACTCTCCGGTTTTTCAGACTAGTTTTCCACAGTGGGCTATGGGGCAACAGATTCCCTTCTTATAATGAGGCCTGGGTTGTTGCTTGCTCCCTTTGGCTGCTGATGAATGGGCATTCTTCCCAGGGGATCCCCAAAAAGTACAATCACTGTGTGTACTGCAAGTATGTCTACAAATGGGCAGAGAAGGATTCCTACAAGACCCTTGATGTCAAAAATAATTCAAATCCAGAGTTCGATTTCAAGAAACGCTTTGCTTTCTCCAAAATGAATCAAGGCCTTGTGGATTATTTCATGAGTGACAATGTGATTACCTTCGAGGTATCCCAGCCCACATCCCATGCCAAGTCCAAAACTGCTGTACCACTGGCCTGTGTCTGCTCACAATCCTAGGATCTGTCGAAGAGAAGGGTTCTGCTGAGCAGGTGGGTGTTGTGGGATCCGAAGCAACAACAACAGCAGCAGCACCCCCACCCCCACCATCACCATCACCATCACCATCACCATCACCATCACCATCACCATCACCATCACCATCACCATCACCATCACCATCACCATAATCCTGATCATTTGGTGACAGTATAGAATCCTGTTGGAGCCATGTAGCACCAATTAGACCCTCCTAGTGGTGGCCAATAGGGCTGTTTTGGGATGTTGGCACTGTGGTGGGCCATAGTATCATCATCCGGTGCCGATACCAGTACTCTAGCACCCATGGGGACCCACATAGCGGCTGCTGGGCCCATGTACCCGGGCCATGGCCCCCCTGAAAGACCTGACATTGCTATTGTGTGTAGGGGCTCCCCACCCCTACTCAAGGTGCCTTGCTAAAGGAAATAGAATTTTGACAACTGGCATTGGGTGCTCTGCTTGTTGCTGGTTGCCTTAGCAAATGAATTTTCGTGCCTTCAATTTGACCTTATCTGTGACAAGCCACACACATTTGGGCCAAGCATAGAGGAGTCGGCCGTTATGGAGTTGATTGCTGGGCAAGAAGGTAGTAGACCAAAGCAATAGCAGAAGTGGGTTAATTTTTCGTGTGCCTTTGGTAGTCTTGCTTTCGCAATAGCACCACTCGACTCCACTTTCAAAAGGCAAGAGGATTTTGTGAGCTGCTATGGAGCATGGGTTTCGATGTTGCAGTGTGCATTGCCTGGACGTGTTGTCAATAGAAACAGGAACAACCACAAGATACAATGTGCATGTTGCGTCAGTTGGCATTGGCGACTTTGCACTAGAGTGGCAGCAAATGTGCCTCCACGTTCTGGACAATATTATTGCATTCATTTCACTTGCAGCTCCCCACTTTTTGTGGTTTCCACACCTCCAAATTGCTCACACAGATGCCCAACCCCCCCGTATTGGTGCCCAATTAGTTTCGGCAAGCAATGAGCTTGAGCTCAAACTGATCGCGGCCCAAAATCGTAAATGGGTTCCCCTAGGTGCAAAATTGTGCTAAAATGATCCCAAACCTTTGGGGTGCCAAAACAAGTGGGTTGAGCCTAGGTTTAGCTAGGTAGGTTTAGCTTATTTGGGCTTCTTTTGGCCCGTGAATAGGTAGGTTTAGCTTATTTGGGCTTCTTTTGGCCCGTGAATGGTGTCCAAAACGCTCCAAAACGGGCCAACTTAGGTCAAAAATGGGTCTACTTAGGTCAAAAATGGGTCGAATATTTTTCTGCCAATGATCAACCTACATAACCCTTGCCTTCTTGGGAATCTCAGAGCGGTGAGGAACGGGCCACATATATAGAGTAGGGGAGAGGGGTGCAGTAGAGGATATGCACCATAGGGATCGCCGTTCACGCAATGCGCACACAATGCACACACGGTGCGCTTTGTCGACAAGTACTTGGACCCTAGTTTTGGCCCCTTTTTCACATTTTTGTTGTCCCATACTTGGTTTTTTTGTTTTGCTTGTCCATTGAGGATGTGGCACATTTGAATTGCGACCCATTTTCACCCAATTTTGACCATTTTAAGCCACTTTCACCCGGCTGTGCACCACGTTCTTAGTTATAGGTGGATGCTGGATTATGATGATGGGAAACCAACTGATGTGTTGTACATTCACAATGCAACAAATCGGCAAGTGGCTTTGTTACACACTCCTAAGCGGATTCCAACTTTCATAGCCACCACGGTGCTATCTCTAGTAAACAATGTATGGCCCAACACTTGAACCCTGCACCCGCACTCTCAGATAAGCATGAATCATTGGCACGGCTTATCAATGACGGCCTACATAGGGCTACTACCAGTGGGCAACCACCGTGCATTTATGCGGGTGTCACAAGGTGCTTCATAAGACTGGGGTTTCCTGGCTGTGGGCAAGTGCGGCCTGTGGTTGCCTGAGCGTGTTGGAAGATGGTGGCGGCCTTGTGGGGACATACACATTGTGCCTACACCTGCTTGGGGCAAGCAAATGGAAAAGTGAACATGAATCACTACAAAGGTTTACAGCTACTTCAAAAATAGTACAAAATTCATGTGAATTTGTACGAGACTTGTATGCTACGAACAAAGTTTGTACAAACACCTTGGTCTCAATTGATGACGGATCATGACGCTACTACAAAATTCGTCCCATTTTTGTACAAAATCACACGGCTTTAGGGCATTCTTGTGCTAATGCACACTATCGCAACAAGTGATCTAGAGGTATGCCCCGTGGATTTTTGCCTAAATGAGCATTGGTTCAATCCCAACCATGTTATGCAATGAGGTACCATCGGATAGCATGCACTGGTGGAGGTGAGCATTTGTAGGTCTTCTATTGTGGAGCAACAATGCTAGGCGATGACAACATGCACCACAAAAAAAGTAGGCCACTAGCTGACCATCATTTGGTGCACAACAACACAAAGTATCAATCAATGTGCATTTATTGTATAATGAACACTGGACATGGTGTGTCCGCTTAGCCAATCACATACAAAGCAAAGTACCAACAAATAAAAGAAGAGCATGTCACTATTGGTCAATAACAAAAAAAAAGCAGGTGGCTACAACGACCCTTGAAAACCTTGAGGTCCGTGTGACCCTTGAGGAGGGTGGTCCTCGGACACGGTACCAATTGCGGGGTCCATGGCCGCCGCCGTGACCCTGCAAGGGGGTTACTCCTCCATCACCTTTGCATGGTCACTGATGATCACCTCCATTGGGGGGGCAATGAACTCTAGTGCCACACGTGGAGCATGTTGCGCAAGCAAGCGCCCCGCTCTCGACGCCATGGCGGAAAGTTGCCTACGGGCAGCCCTTGTGTGTCCCTCCTGAGCCCATGCAGCTGACAGGAGGAAGCGGGCGCCCTAAGGGTTGGGAGATCCCGCGACCCCCGCCCGTGTTGTTGCTACCAGCCTCTGACCCCAAGAGATCACCGCTGATCGGGTCACGGTGTCTCCCTCTTCCACCCCCTTGACGTGGACGACCTCCCCCCGAGCCCTCCCCGTCACCGCCCTCCGCACGCGCCGGCGCATTGCCGGCCAAGACGAGTCCGCCCACTCGTCCTTCCGCAACCCCCACCCCACAAACGCCCAAGGGCCAAAAGCGGCCGGTCTCCGGCGTTGCCGACTGCCCCGCCATGGCACTCTGCATCCACCAATGACCAATGGTGAGGGGGTAGGCAAACATTCCCACCAAGTGCTCTCCCTCATTGAAGCGCGACGTCCCCATGCGGCAAGATGCTGCACAATAACGAAAGGCCCTTGGCCCCCATCCCGTGCACCTCCACTACCAAGTCCGGCACCGCAGCAAAGCGGTGCCGATGGCCGTTGGACCAATAACCAACTCTCACGCGGGTTTGGGCTAGCTCGTGGCAAGGGTCACATAGACCTCATACCTAGGGTCCAACTTGGCGGTACCAAGTTGTCCCGTGGGCGGCAATGGGATCACTGCCTCGCGGGGGGCTCTCTTGGAGGCGGGGGGGGGGGGGGGGTGCTCGGCGGGGGCATCATCGGGTAGGCTGGGTGCTTGTCCTCTTGCTCCACCACCCCAACCCGGATGCTCCCACGGCATGCTTGGTTGAAGCGCTTGTGGGTGGTAGCGTTGGGCGATGGATTTCCGGTGATCAAGCGCAAAGACGGACCTACAAGACAAGGCACAACAACACTGGTGGCTTGTATGACAAGGTAGCGACAATGAGGCATGAAACGTCGCCATTCTACATGAATTCGTGGCGAATTTGAGTTTGTACGAATTTAGTACGAACTATACGCTTCACCAGCTTTTGAGTGGTATTCACACCCACGAGTTTTGCACACTTGGGGATGCCACTTCGGTAGCTTCCCTTGTCTTTTAGAGGTCTGTTAGGTGCAAGTGCCCGCAAGGACGGCGATTGGGTAGTCCAGGGAGAACCAGTGGGACACCATTGAGTTGCGGAGGGGGGACTTGCTTCTCGTGGTCTCCATCTGTAGGCCACATGGTTTGCCCACAAGTGAGGGGGCAAAAGACGGTCTTCACGGTGCCCTCTTCACCCATTAGACCCTTGACCCCAAACACAAGTGGCACCAGCCCAAACACGACGCATTGGGACCCCGTACCCCCACGGTCCACCATGGACGTGGCAGTGGATTTTGGCAGCGGGACCTTGCCGACCGTGGCCCGGGTGCATTCTGTTGGGCACGGGGCCATCGCAAGGGTGGGCATGTGGTTGAGGGATGCAGCTCTTGCCTTCTTCACCAACGTCGCGGCGGAGCCTTCCCCGCCAACATGCCCGGTTCATGCAACCTTCATGTGGTGCTATGTGCCCCTAGAGAACGTGTCGCTGTTGCAGACCACATAGCACGTCGTCATCTTTTTTGTGTGGGCTTTTACCAACTGGAGCTCGTGAAAGATTGGGCTGTGGATGCCGAACCCCCCATTCAATTCGCCATCTCTGGCTTGGCCCCGCGGGTAAGGGCCAAAAAATCGATGTGGCACCTCGTCAAATCGGCACCACCCAAGATGAAGCACATGGAGGCGAGGATAGGCGGCTAGACAATCTTGTGTCCGTGTGAATGCCATATAAACCCCCTCCGTTGCGCTAAGTGTTTGTGGCACACCGCTGCGCACAATTTGACTTCAATTCGGACTGAATTGGTAGGAAGTTGGCCCTTGTCGGAGGGGTTGAGCACCCCAGGATGCGTCCAGACGTCGGTGTGGTCGAGTTGGGAACCACCGCACACACTTGCCACAATGACACGGCCCATGGTGCCATGGGGTGGAGGTTCATAACAAGCTGCACATTCCTCCAATCTCGGTGTCACCTTCTTCAACAAAGGCCCCCCCACCGAGTGACGCGGGCCTCACTTGCTTTGCCAACGACAGGGGAGGTAGGCCCTCTTTGCTTAGTCCTCCAACAACCTGGCGTTGAAGAAGAGTTCAAACAAACACAACACCATGTACCCAGTGCCATCCACGAAGTTCACATGGGGCTAGAAGGGGCCGGCTTTACTTGCCCAAAAGGGGTCACAACCCACACTAAGCGGGGGTCAGGAAGGGGTTCCCTGTGAACGGAGGGTTGGTGGAAAAGAAGTTGTGGCGGGGGGGCTAGAGGAAGCAACCTGCCATAGGAATGATGTGGTGTGGTACATCTTGGGGTGGGATGTCATTGATGTGGACTATGGCAGGGATGGTGAGATGGAAAAGGGTAATGCCCCAATCCTCACACCATCAAGGGTTGGCGAGGTGCCAAGAAAAAAGAAAGAAGAAGTTATGGGTGTCAAGGTCAGTGGAACAATCCCGCAATACAAAATCATCCATTGGGTACAGCTGAATTGGGCGTCTTTGGTCTTCCCAACGGGGTTCGTTTGCAGGAGGCCCATAAGCAAGTCAACAGGGGCGGGGGCATGGGAGGGGTGGAGGCGCATCATGCGCACCGAGGGGATCTCTGCAGTGCCCTCTACAGCTTTGTGGACCACACACGGCGGCCGAAACGGATGTTGCAAGGGGGGACAAAGGGGGGGGGGCTGAAGGTATGCATCCCGGGCGACCACTGCCTCAATGCCCAATCGGTCAAAGTGGTACGATGCCTGCTCCATGATTTGGTGCTCGGGTGGGATGACCTCGTACACCGCATTAGTCTCTCCTGAAGGGTTTGGGTACCACTGCAGCTGGCAAGCTGCGACAGAGTCTCCGACATCCTCTTGAACGGGACCAATGCCAAGAACACGAAAAAAAAATAATCCAAATCCCTGCAAAATTTGTACGAAGTTCATACGAATTCGTACAAAGTTTACAATCGTGAAGGAGGCGCAAACAAATCGTGAACTTAGTTGTGAATATGAGGGAATCAGAATGTGTGACTAGACGGGCGACATTCAAGTGATGTGGGCTTTTTAAGAGGCTTCCCTTTAATTCATCGGCCAAGTCTTTGTCACTAGGCATAATGCCGTAATTCGGGGGGCAGCATGCATGTGATGGCACATGGGTGCATCGAGAGAACCACACCTGTACGTCAATTTCCTCATCCCGACTTCTTTGCAGCCTTACTACTTGCGGATGTTGCTTGATCCGCACGGGGGGGATGTCTTGTTAGTTTTGGTACGCGACTCCCCCCCCCTCCCTGCCCTCCGGGCCCGCGTAGTTGCCAATGGTCAACAGCTACCTGCCATACATATGGTGGTGCCGAAGGCGCCCGAAAATTATTTTTCATTCCCCATGCCCATTTTTTCTACTTTGCACGCCAACACTATCCTTGAACCCAACCTTGACTCTAATGCCCACCCCAACCCTCAGCCTACTCCTCACCCTACCCCGAAACCTTACCCTTGACCCTAACCCTAATCAAGACTGAATATTGGGACCAAGCTGGTGGGGGAGGGAACATCAGCTATGACTAGTGAGCGACATCAAGAATGATTCACACATTGATGGCTCTTGACAAAGTGAAATCAGCTTGCAAGTGAACCCCATCACCACAAGGCCCCTTTCCAAGGCTTTTTGGACTTTTGAGGGGCCAAAATGTCCGAAAACGGGCTCAAAATGGGCTCATTTCACCCGTTTGTGCACCCCAAATGGTCTAGGATGAGGTTTGGAAAAACACACTTTCCACCCATTTTTGACCCATTTTTGGTCCCAAAACAGCCCTTTTCAAGGTATTTTGGGATTTTCGGAGGACCAAAATGGGACACCACAAGCTCAAAACGGTCCAAAAACACTTGTTTTAGCGTCGCACATGGTCTAGGATCATTTTTGAGAAAAGTCATATTTTTGCCCCTACTGCACCCTGTTGACCCATTTGGACACCCACCTGTTTGGGCCTGCGCTTGCGGCTTGCCGCAGCCTAGTGGGCCTAGGTATTGGGGTCTAGGCGTCCGTTTGGGCAATTCTTAGGGGTGGAAACCACAAAAAGTGGGGGGTTGCGGGTGGAGTAGGTGCCCTCGGAATCGCATTTTGAGCCATGTAGCCAAAGATATGGCCTATTCTTGGTTTGTGGCTGTCGGCATTTGGAGCTTTTGGGGCCTTTTTGGGCCGTTCCCGGGACATATCATGGAGTTACAGGGCCGCAAAGAGCTCGTTGACACGGGGAAGTCAAGCCGCACTTGGAGTGTACCCACCGCTTCCCCTCGTTTGGCCATTGTCAATGTGTTCTAGGGCTTTTTTGGCCCAAAAATGGCTGCTTTTGGCCCTAAACTGCAGTTTTTGAAATGGAGGTCCGCCACTTGCGAATCCCATTCCCGGCCGCCGCCGTTGAGTTTCTCGCCCAAACTTTGTGTGATTGTACTTCACACCCATAGGTATCATTCACCAAAATTTCAACCAAATCCAAAGCACCACGACGGAGTTCCGATTTTTTCCCATTTCGCGCGTGCTGCTGCTTGCTGCTTGCTGCCTGTTTGCTTGCTTGCTTGCTTGCTGCTGCTGCTAAACCTGGTAGGTCCACCCAAGACACTAAAAAAAAAAAGGGTTATAAATCCAAGACAGGTTCCACCAGCTCGGTGACCCTAGCCCTAATCAAGACATAATATAGGGACCCAGGTGGTGGGGGAGGGAACATCAGCTATGGCTGGTGAGGGACATCAAGGATGATTCACACATTGATGGCTCTTGACAAAGTGAAATCAGCTTGCAAGTGAACCCCATCACCACAAGGCCCGCTTTCAAGGCTTTTTGGACTTCTGAGGGGCCAAAATGCCCAAAACTGGGCTCAAAATGGGCTCATTTCACCCGTTTGTGCACCCCAAATGGTCTAGGATGAGGTTTGGAAAAACACACTTTCCACCCATTTGTGACCCATTTTTGGTCCCAAAACAGCCCTTTTCAAGGCATTTTGGGATTTTCGGAGGACCAAAATGGGACACCACCAGCTCAAAACGGTCCAAAAACACTTGTTTTAGCGTCGCACATGGTCTAGGATCATTTTTGAGAAAAGTCATCTTTTTGCCCCTACCGCACCCTGTTGACCCATTTGGGCACCCACCTGTTTGGGCTTGAGCTTGCAGCTTGCCGCAGCCTAGTGGGCCTAGGTATTGGGGTCTAGGCGTCCGTTTGGGCAATTCTTAGGGGTGGAAACCACAAAAAGTGGGGGGTTGCGGGTGGAGTAGGTGCCCTCGGAATCGCTTTTGGAGCCATGTAGCCAAAGATATGGCCTATTCTTGGTTTGTGGCTGTCGGCATTTGGAGCTTTTGGGGCCTTTTTGGGCCGTTTCCGGGACATATCATGGAGTTACAGGGCCGCAAAGAGCTCGTTGACACGGGGAAGTCAAGCCGCACTTGGAGTGTACCCACTGTTTCCCGTGGTTCCCCGTTTTGAATGTGTTCCAAGGCTTTTTTGGCCCAAAAATGGCTGTTTTTGGCCCTAAACTGCAGCTTTTGAAACGGAGGTCCGCCACTTGCGAATCCCATTTGCGGCCGCTACCGTTGACTTTCTTGTTCAACCTTTGTGTGATTGTACTTCACACCCATTGGTATCATCCACCAAAATTTGACCCGAATCCAAAGCACCACGACGGAGTTCCGATTTTTCCCCATTTCGCGTGTGCTGCTTGCTTGTTGCTTGCTTGCTTGCTGCTGCTACACCTAGTAGGTGCACCCTAGACACTAAAAAGGGTTATAAAAACAGGATTGGTTCCACTCGCTCGGTGACCTTAACCCTAACCCTAGCCCTACCAAATGCCGCGCCGTCCGGAGAGCAGGGAACTTGTGGGTCGCCGCTAGGGTGAGAGGACGGAAGGACCACTAGAACCCGCAATGAATGGTTCCACGGCTTTTGGATTCCGCGGCCTTGGTGCTCCAATGTGAAGGCAACGAAGACTTGTGCACCAAGACCAAAACACTTCCAGCGAGAGGGTTTTCGGCCGCACCCAAGGACTCCACAACTCACTCCGCTCTTGTGTGCCCAGAATGAAGGAGTGATGGGTTGGTTTGGTTGTGTAGGACCGTGTGTGGATAGTCCGCAAAAGCCAATGATACGACGCAACTCCGGTGCCACAGTCAATGGTACACCGCCACGTCAGTAGAAGTGGGCTGAAGGTCCCCAAGGAGGGGCGGGCGGGTTCATGGAGGGGCGATGGGGGGGGGGGAGGGTTGGGAGGGTCGGTTTGGGGGGGTCCAGGTTGGGGGGGCCTCCAAGTGGGGCGATTTGGGGTGGTGGGGTGGGGGGCGGGGGGCGGGGGGGCACAAGCTCCCCTTACCTCCCCTTGCCCTCAATCTAATTTTCCATCACCATAAACCTAACCCTAACCTTTGCAGCTAGTTGATTTGGCCATGCCAGCCATGTTCATGGGGCTGCACAAGATCCCCCAAATTTCGTTCATGGCTGCTTTTGCCACATCATTGCTCTCCACTTTTGGACCCCAACACTCACTCTAACCCGAGCCTAGAATGAGAGCTAGGGCTAGGGGCAAGGCTAGTGCCACGATGGTAGAACTTGGATGCCGATCCCCCAACTCGACCTATCACTGTATTGTGATGGTTGGATCCTGGTGTGTGCTATGTGGCTTGTGTTGTTGAACTGATCTGGCGAATGTCGTGTGTGTTGTTTCTGCGCGGCAGCGTGCCTTTGTTGTTGTACTGCCACTAGAAGCACTATTCTTTGTAGCTAGGAACTACTAGGTCGTTGGGGCCAGCATCTGTCATCTACTGTGCTTGATATGTGGAAGGATGCGGTGAAGTGTGGCAAAGGGGTGCTTGACTGGCTGAGTCATGTGATGGTGGAAGTTTTTGTTATTGAATGTGCCCTGCGATCGCGGCAATTGACTTTTGGCGACCACAATGCAATACATCATGCAACTACTATTTTGACTATGGGACAAATTTGCCGTTGCGTGGACGGTGAAATTGAGACATATGATGACCCCAAGTCAGCCCTTCATACTGCTCTTTGCGTAAGTGTGGGAAGCTGGGATTTTCAACCACTGCAGTGTGTCTTTGTTAATGTTGTGTACCCCCATTTACCGTCATTGTTACGAGTTTGTTGTATGTGCGCACATTGATACATGATGCCCCCTTAAAAAATTGGAAACCCGTCGTATCCTTTGTGGAAGGGCTGGCAAGCGTGGTGGTCCAAGTGTGGATGACTTTGAGACTGAACGTGGTGAAAGTACGATGTTTTTTGCAAGTCTGTCAGATTTTACGCGCTGCAACGCACTTTCTCGATTGTGAATTGATTTTTACTTTCCATATGACAGATCTTGCCCCCTTTGCAATGAGGGATATCCTGGGTCTCGGTCTCCATTCCATTGGAGAGATTGTGACCCAAATGAATATTGAGGGGTGCGCATCGGGTGGACTGTCTGCGCTACTTCGCAGTATCAAAAGGGATCGCACATGGGAATTGGTGTTTTTGCATCCGTAGAATCCCCTCCTCCATGAGTCCAAGGGTATGTTAATGTAGTAGCCACCGTCGACGTGCGGTCGTGTGCTGATTTCATGGTTCCCCGTGTCGCGTGTAGCAGTGCAATGCCTTAGGTCATCATGAGGAGTTGGAAAAGGTAAAGCGTTTGCCAAACGATCAGCCTAGTGCCAACAAAGGGAATCTGGGTATGTGGGTGTCGTCCGAAGCCAATTCGTGGCCTAGCTAGGATGCAATTGCCAAGGCTCCAATTTGGTCCGTTGATGAATGGGAATCTTTTCGTATTATTATGGGGAAATCTGTTGCACGACGTACCCTGATCCCATCTGCCGAGGACAAAGAGAGAACACTGGCATTGGGACAGTGTGGCAGGCAGCAAGTCTCTATTGCACCTGTTGTGTGTGGCAAGCCTGTGGCGCAAAAAATGGGCGCTTTGAACTGCAACATGATATATAAAACCCACTTGTGGTGCGTTTGCAATTTTGTAAGATTGTGTGGTACTCTGTGTTCCATCTGTTGTTGCAGATGTTGGTTGCTATCCTGGACGATGTGGGTGGATCTAATGTCCGCCCGTTACTGGTTGCTGCACTGGAAACGGGCACACCGCTAATAGTTCTGTGTTTGCAGGACGGGCTATGGCTGTTAAATTTGTTATGGAGCAATTTAGAGACCTTGAAGTCACCAGTGGTTGGCAGTTTGTGTAAGCGTGTACGACTTTTAAGGGTCGCATCCTGTGCACCCGTTCACTGCGCACACTTGTGTCATTGTTGTACCCGACCGTGTTCCTAGTAAGGTACCAAACTACTCATAGAAGACGCTGAAATGCAGCATGCCGCTTTACTGCTTGCTTGGGTACTGCGGGAACTGAAAATGGTATCCTGTGTTGAGGACGAGGACATCAGGCTGTTGTGTGTTACGCCCGCCTGCCTTGCTTGCAACCTACCTGCAGTCTAAGGTAAATGTTGCTGTTGCGTTCAACGGGAGATGAGGCGTGCTGGACGAGTACTACCTGTCTGTGAACAAGGGCGTGCAAGAGTTCGATGCAACTGATGTGATTGAATGGGATGGTGTGTGCAAGGGTTTGTTGCGTGGTGAGGTAAGATGTTTCAAACCTTTGTTGTTGGCAGTGGAGCAGATTGCTGCGTGGTGAGGTTAGATGTTTCAAACCTTTGTTGTTGGCAGTGGAGCAGAAGATGCTAACAATCCCCACGATTCCGATGATGACGTGTAGGACTGCAGTGCCCCGAAGCCCGCTACATGTGGAAAAAACCCCAAACTTGCCGTTGTGAAGTCTTTTGCCAACAAAGGGCAAAGGTCCTCAATCTCACAGAAAGAGTGGTGGTAAGGCACTGCGCCCATGTGCCTCGCGTGTGCAGTAGACAAAAACTACTGCCCGTAAGACGAAGAATAAGTGATTTGTGTCCGGTTTGATATGTATTTGTTGTTGGCGTGCAATGCTCTGATTCATGTTTTGAAGGAAAAGCGCGCTGCGGCCGCTTCTGTCGTTCGAAGTGAATTTCAGCCCATATTTATGGCAGCTTTGAATGTAAAAGCGCGATGGAATGCGAATTCGTCTTTTTTTGGTGCCCAATGGAGGGGTCATGTACCTACAGGCAACGTGTTTCAATTCGCGTTTCCGTGACAATACCATGTGATGCAGCATTTCATTTCCGACTTGAATGTAATACTGTTTTGAAGGGGTGACCCATGGTAGGTCGCCGTTGTACCCAAGTGGAGCATGGTGTCTTGAACTTTGAATCCTCTCGTCCTTGTGTGAGAGGTGTTCATGAACTACGTATTTCGAAAATGGCCAAACCATTGGTCAAAACCCAAAAATAAAGTTTTTACGCGATGTGGGGGATGAAACAGAGCCTGTTTTTATCCATTTTGGGCCGGATTTTCATTTTTCAAAGTGGTTCCGAAGTGGCCGCCTAAGAAAGGCGCCGGACCGGGTTCCGAACCCCTTCGGGGGGGGGGGGGGGGTCGCCGTAGAATCGTCCAACCAAATGCCTAAACCCTCGTACCAGCGGTCATTTGGTGGAGCCAGTGGGCAGCCCGGACCGCGCATGGTCGTGGCCAACAGTAGGTCCATCGTGGTCCCCGGGGCGAAAAAGGTGATTTCCCCCCAAAAGTTTTTTCCTGGACCACTTGCGATGCTCAAGCAAGCGGTTTTAGCCCATTTTGAGCACATGGTGACGTGTTTTGGTCCATAGAAACTCCCAAAATGCCTTGAAAATGGGCCATTTTGGGACCAAAGATGGGTCAAAATAGGGTCAAAAACGCGTTTTGTCGAGAGTGATCCTAAACTCTTCGGGTGCACAAACAAGTGAAACAACCCCATTTTGAGGCCATCGCGAGCCATTTTGGCCCATCTAAGGTCCCAAAAAGCCTTGAAAATGGGCCATTTTGTGACCAAACACATGTCAAAAATATGTCCAAAATGTGTTTTTCCAACAATGATCCCGGACCATTTGGGGTGCTCAAACGGGACAATAGCACCCATTTTGAGCTGAGTTTGACCCTGTTTAGCCCATTGCACCACGTGTATGCACCAAAATGTACACTTCTCACATACCTTACAGCTGTATTGAGCCACATCGAGTTGGGGAAAAAGTGGGGGCTTGCGGGTGGACTAGCTGCCCTTCGAACTCGGATTTGAGCCACGTACCCCAAGGTACTGCCTGTTCTTGGTTTTGGGGTTGGTTAACACAGCCTACACACAGTCTAGGCCATTTTTAGCCATTTTGGGCGGTTTCTCGGACATATCGTGGAGTTGGAGGGCAACGAAGGTCTCTTTGTCACGAGGAAGTCAAGGCGCATGTGAAGTGTAGCAACGGTTTCCCTTTGTTTCGCCGTTTGAATGGGTTCTGGGGCCGTCTTGGGCCAACATAGGGTTTTGTCGGGCACAAAATGCGCAGCTTTGGGACGGCACCTCCCGACTTGGCGCCACTGCCCCCGGGCGCCACCGTTGAGCTTTTGGCTCAAAACTTGGATTCGGCAAGGGCACCACCTCGGGTCTGGTATGGCTAGAGTAGAGTAGAGCCTGTAGCGTTGCGAGGGTGTGATGGCGAAAACAGAAAGGATAAGTGCATATTGCTTGCTTGTTGCTTGTTGCTTGCTTGCTTGCTTCCTTGCTTGTTGTTAGCTAGATTTAAGGGGAGAGGGGTGTCGTAATAGGTGTGTGTGTGTGTGTGTGTGTGGGTGTATGGTGCATGAAACCTTTGCCCTCCCTTCCCCCTTGGTTGGCTCACCCCCAGGCCGGGTGCATAGCGCCCCGTGTGGGGCCGATGGCCCCAAATATGCAAGAATGTGCACATTTTACACCAAATGCCACTCTGTTTACCCGTACAAGCCTCCCGTTTACCATTGGACCATAGGAATGGCGCTCTGTAGTCTGTAGACATTGTTTGCCCCAAGTAGATGGGGTCTGCTACTTGTAGACATTGTCGGCATGTAGTAGATGCCAAGTGCCAATATTTGGGAAGGGGGTGAAGGCCCCCTTCCCCCCAAAAAACGGGATGCTAACGGCATTTACCCATGCACATGGAAGTGTATTCCGAGGGAGCGAAGCAAGTGAGGAAGCCCTGAAGGGGCACCAAAGGTGCTGGAGGCGCCTCTGCACCCCTTGGGCGCCAATCGGGGTGGGAGTGGCAAAGCTCAAATTGGCCATATATATATATATATATATATATATATATATATACATATGTATATACATGGTACACGATAATTGTGCCCCTTATCCTCCCCCCCCCCCCCACCCTTTTGGAGGCCGGAAGCCCCTTCGTGGATGGCCCAGAGGGACATCATAGGGCCACAAGGCCCCTTAGGGGTGAATTTTCACACAGTGTTGAAGGGAATAGGATTAGGGTTGCCAACTAAACCACCTCAAGGTTGTCTCGGACATTGTTACCATTGCCGCTAAAGCCTATGGAGAGCCAGATCCAACAAGGGTTAGCCAGGGAGAGCCTTTAGATCTAGCACGTACCCGGCTTTAGGAAACATATTTTCGTGCCGTGCATGTGCACTGGGTGGGCCATAGGCTTGCTAGCATTATGCTAACAAGGGGGGGGGGGTTGGCATTTGCCATATACACATATTACTACACCACTTTCGTGTTAAAACTAGCTTACAACATTACAACAACAAGCAACAATCCACGTTTCCATTTTGCCAATGCCTCTTTCCCATGTGTGCTTCGGGCTCTACTCTACTCTAGAGTTTAAGTCCCCAACTCACCATTGGCGGCCCAGGATGTGGGCACCACCAAGTTGGGAGGTTGGACTGTTTTGAAGGCCATGGGTTGCCTCTCGCGGGGCCTCATGGTGATGAACAGTGATGACTCATGATCCATCCACCATAGTCAGACCCCGAATGTTCAGCATGTACATATTGTGTACTCAGCATGGTTTGATATGAGAGGCGTGCGTGCCTGTGTGTGTGTGTGTCTCATTGTGGAGCATGGTGCCAGCTGCACAATGTGCAATGAGCAGTGTGCATAGGGAAGTATAGGTTGTGAGGTGTGTATTGTGCAGGATCCTTCCCCCTAGCTTGGTCCCAACTACCAGTGATGGATCTAATTTGTGCGCCACTCAGGGGGTGGGGGTGGGGGGGGGGGTAGTGAATTGTGACATGTCACAAAAAATACAATAGGCCATAGTGGGAAAACAGCTTTTCTGAAAATATTGTGACACCCAAAAGGCTCTGCGGTACTTCCTGAGGGCAGTGGTATTTCCTGAGGGCATGTGGGCAGGTTGCTGAATAGTTGTGTCTGTGCTTCAGATTCAGGCAGCTCCCTGTCCTCTTTTGGAAGCATTTCCACAGATGCCTCCAGCGCAAGCGCCCTCACTGTCAGTGACGAGGAAAGTGGTACTGACAGTGACAGTGACAGTGAATGAGAACCCTGCTGCACAGTGACAGTGAATAAGAACCCTGGGAATGCGTTCTGCCAGAAACTGCAGAGTATGTTGATAACCTGGGACAGGTTTCGGATTCAGGCAGCTCCCTGTTCTCTTTTGCCAGCGCAAGCGCCCTCACTGTCAGTGACGAGGAAAGTGGTACTGACAGTGACAGTGACAGTGAATGAGAACCCTGCTGCACAGTGACAGTGAATAAGAACCCTGGTGGACTACCCAGAAACAAAAAAAAACTGTTTGTTGTTGCCTGTACCCTGCTGCACACACATGCCTCTCTGGAAGGGTTGTCCTGCTTGCCTTCTGGTACCCTGCGTGGCTCAATCTGTGACCGGGTTTTTTTGTGACGCGTATTGTGACGCCTCGTCACAACAGGGGGGGGGGGAGGGAGGGACACCCACCCCCCCAATTACATCCGTCACTGCCAACTACTCCGATTCCCAAATACTTAGGGTTGGGGTAAAAGACCTGTACCGGTAGGAATTTTGCAAAGGGTGTGAGGTGCTTGGGGGTCTTGCCATTCCAAAGAGTGATTTTTGAGCATGCTTCCCATTGATGGCGATGTTGTAAGGTGTCGGGCCATGGTAGAGTGAGAGCCCAGGGAGTACAACTATACCTCAAGATTTATTGGGGTCATGATGTGCAAGTAACTAATCCCATGCTTGTAAGGGTCCAAGGTTCGATCCCCATCCTTAGTGCCCCTCCCCACAAGTACCCCATCCCTGCCCCCACTCTTTTCCTGGGATGGTGAACCCCCCCACAGCCCCAACGCACATTTGGGATGGCACCTACCGGCTTGGTGCCCACCCCCCCAGGCTGCCACCGGTGGGTCCGGGGCTCAAATTCTGGATTTGGGAAGGCCCTGTGTTGAAAAGGTCATTGAATTTGAGTAGATCCCGAAGTGATGGCACAGAGATTTGAGCAAATCTCGAAGTGTTGTTGCTTGTTGTTATTTGCTTGCTTGCTGGCTTGACGAAAGGGAAGAAGTTGCGTCATGGACTGAGGAGAACCCCCCCCCCCCCCCCGGACCAATAGCTGCACCAGCACCATGAGCACTAGAAGCCCTAGCACCAGGACCGGCGCGAGCACCCGCACTAGCAACAGTGCTAGCACCAGCAGTAGTGCAGAAACAACACCAACACCAACGAGCACCGGCGCCAAGCGCCAACCAGCATCAACACCCACACGCAACAACAACCGCAGCAGCCAGGGGATGCCATAAGGACGCTCACCCCACTATGGCATCCACTCTCTCATGTTTGATGGCTACCCACCAACCGCCATCGGTTACCCACCAACCGCCATCGGTTACCCACCAACCGCCATCGGTTACCCACCAACCGCCATCGGTTACCCACCAACCGCCATTGGTTACACACCAACCGCCATCGGTTACCCACCAACCGCCATCAATTACCCACCAACCGCCATTGGTTACACACCAACCGCCATCGGTTACCCACCAACCGCCATCGGTTACCCACCGGCCGCCATCGTAGGGCGTTTTGGACACTCCGAGTTTTTTTTTTTCATTATGGCACCCTCTGGTAGCAGCACCACCTGCACCACTACCACCACCCACTAGCAATGGTGACAGCAACAACAACAGCAACCATGCACGCACGCACGCACGCACGCACGCACACATGGTGTATGTTGTAATTCGCGTGATTTGTTTTTTGCGGTAAATGTGTGTAACACCAAAATCATCTCGTCGTGTAATTTATTTTTTTGCGGTAAGTCATGTAAGCCGGTCACACGCATTACCGCAAACGACGTGACGTGACGATTTTTTTGTTACACGCATTTACCGCAAAAAAAATTCCACGACTTGCCGCAAAAAAAAATTACACGATATGACGATTTTTTCCTACACGCATTTACCGCAAAAATAAAACATTACACGACCTTAGCGCCAACAAGCCATTACGAATTTTACTGAAAATGCATGCATGTAGGCGATGTGCCCACCTGCGGCCACGTAGTGGCCGCTAGGCCTATGTCACCCGTGCCATGGGCCCTCCAAAAGCCCCAAAATTGTTGTTGTATAGGCTCTTTAGTGGCACCTGAAAATTTTTTCACATTTCGAATTTTTCCGAAACCCTTCTGTTGCCCCTAGGTTGGGTTTGGGTGATCATTTGGTGACAATACGGGTACTTGAGCGCCCATGGGGACCCACGTAGTGGCCACCGGGCCCATCTAGCCCCAGCCATGGGCCCCCCAAAAGCTTCAAAATTGCTGTTTGTAGGTGGCACCCTCTACAGGTCAAAAATGGAAAATTTTGCAATTTTTTTTTGATATTGTGACCACTCACAATGATGAAATATGCTATGTAAAGCATGTTTTAGCCCCTCCTTGTGTGTTTTTCACCCTATTTGGGTGTTGGGGGGGGGATCCCAAGGGGGCCAGGGCACAACCTGCAATTTTCCAGCCCCGGCAACTCAAAAATGGAAATTTCCAAAACCAATTTTTTTTAATAATCTTCCCATCCAAAATGATCAAATATCCTATGTAAAGCATGTTTTAGCCCCTCTTTATGTGTTTTTCACCTCATTTGGGTGTCGGGGGGGGGGGGGGCTCCCCAAGGGGCTGGGGCACAACCTGCTTATGTAGTTTTATAGCCTCGGCAGCTCAAAAACGGTCGTTCCTCTCCCCTCTTCGAGGTGCCTTGCCAAAGGCAATATAATTTTACTGAAAATGCATGCCTGTAGGCGATGTGCCCACCTGTGGGCCCTTTCTGATTTTTTCCCCGCGCTTGGCGTTGGGGACCCCCGAGAATGCAAGGGTGATGTAGCACTTCCGCTCTCTTATGGGCCCTTGAGAAGGTAGGGGTGAGGTAGCCACTTCTGATTTTGTCCCCCTTTGCAGGGCGTTCGTTAAGGAACTAGATTTTTTTCCTTAAGGTTTGGTTAGGGACTCGCAATCCACACTTTGTTGCATGGCCTCTTTCAAAGCTTGAACATCGCGAAGCTGGTGGTGGAGCACCGGGGTACTTTTTCCGATGTGCCCCTCGTCCCAATGGGTGCCGGTTTTGTGGACTGTGTGCTCAGCATTGTTAATACTGATTGTGCTGTTCGGGCCGTTGAAGCGCCCTATGGACCTATGGGGGCCTATGGGGACCTATGGGGACATACGGGGACCTGTGGGGACCTATGGGGGCCTTTGGGGACCTCTGGGAACCTATGGGGACCTATGGGGACCTATGGGGACCCAAGGGGGCCTATCGGGACCTATGGGGACCTATGGGAGCTTGTGGGGACCTATGGGGGCCTATGGGGACCTATGGGGACCTATCGGGGCCTATGGGGGCCTATGGGAGCTTGTGGGGACGTATGGGGACCTATGGGGACTCATTGGCATCTATGGGGACCTTTGGGGACCCATGGGCACCTATGGGGGCCTATGGGGGCCTGTGGGGACCTATGGGGACCTATGGGGACCTGTGGGGACCTATGGGGAACTATGGGGGCCTATGGGGACCTATGGGGGCCTATGGGGACTCATTGGCATCTATGGGAACCTTTGGGGACCCATTGGCACCTATGGGCACCTATGGGGGCCTATGGGGACCTATGGGGGCCTGTGGGGACGTATGGGCACCTATGGGGGCCTGTGGGGACCTATGGGGACCTGTGGGGGCCTATGGGGGCCTAAGGGGACCCGTTGGCACCTATGGGCACCTATGGGGACCTATGGGAACCTATGGGCGCGTATGGGGGCCTGTGGGGACCTATGGGGGCCTATGGGGACTCATTGGCATCTATGGGGACCTTTGGGGACCCATTGGCACCTATGGGGACCTTTGGGGGCCTATGGGCACCTATGGGGGCTTATGGGGACCTATTGGGACCTATGGGGGCCTATGGGGACCTTTGGGGACCCATTGGCACCTATGGGGACCTATCGGGGCCTATGGGGACCTATGGGGTGGGGGGCATCAACTTTTTGCACATCCATTTTGACACCAACCCCCCCCCCCTTTCCTCCAAGCATCAGATCTATATCAGACATATCACACATCTTGTTGTATACACCGCAAAAACAACATACCACATCAGACATCAGACTTTGTACACAATCCTGCCATGGCCCTATCAGGACTCTTTTCTTGGGCTTGATTTTGTGTCTAGTGCCAATGACTCCATGTGAAACTATGTTATATTGGCCGAGTCCCAACTAATTGGTGGCCACGCAGAGTACTATGTGCTTTGTGGACCCGGCGTAAGGTCGCTATGGGGTGCCATACAGAACCGGCAGCTGTACATATTGCGCATGCATTGCAAAGGTTGCATTTCTTTCAATTTTTCAATTTTTTTTTAAATAATTTACACGACGTACCGCAAAAAAAAAATCACACGCCCTTACTGCAAAAAAAAACTGAATTGTTTTTTATAGTTTAACGACTTACCGCAAAAAAAAAATTACACGCATTTACCGCAAAAAATATTTACACGACTAGACGATTTGTTTGTACACGACTTACATTTTTTACCATGGATGCAACCAACCTACCCAGAACTCAGCCAGCCAGCCATCCCCAACCAACCAAAAACACCTATTTTGTCCAATGACCAGAGCTTCAGTACCACTGCATGAGCTCCCAGTCATGTTAAAGATCTGACCCCAAACCTTGAAGTCTTTCTCTTTGCGTGTTCTCAGGTAATCGGCGAGGCTCATCCACCTGGCACCCCTGGTGCCTCAGCCTAGCCCAGCAATGTGATATCCTGCACTCCCCATTTGGCCCTAGCCTGCACACTTGTGGCCTTCAGCAGCTTGTGGGCTGGCCTGACCTTACCAGCCTGTGCCGACATGTACCCGCCACTTGTGGAGAGGCTGACCCCCAGCCCTAGCCCAAACTGAACCAGTACTTTACGCTTTGACGAGACCTGATATCCCTCAAACCAGCCTGTGTGCAGAGGTCTAAATCCTTGGGCCTTCACACCAGCTGCATGAAATTACAGTTCCCTTCTGGGGAGAAGGAGGCGTCTGTCCCTCTCCTCTGACCTTGGGAGGGGCTGGTGCCTGCAAACAATGCCCAGCTGCCATGCCACCCACCGGTGCTGATCATGGCTGGGGGAGCCACATTCTGGCTGAAGCCTCCATCACCGCCTTAGATCCCATCACTTTCAACTCATGCACCTCTGCTGATTGATGAACCACCTGCCTCCACACACAACCTCATGCCCCCCTGACCCAAGACCCTGGCGCACCAAATCTGCACAATCCCCACAGCAACCACGAAGCATCCACATGTGTGCCCACCCTCGGAACTCCGGCCCAAGAAACAGGGGAGCCTAGAGGAGTGCCGAATTCTTCGCAGCTGACTTCTATGCTGTACCATGTACAGAGCATCAATTGGATTGGGCCCTGGGAGATGCAAATCACCACGCTAAGGCATGGAGGAATCAGCTGCTAGGGGCAGGGCTTCTAGTCACAGTGGTCCCAAAGGTACTGCTTTTCTTTCTAGATGCAGATTCAGGGAAAGCCAGGCGGCTGTAAACCAAGAAACGTGAGCAGCACCTCAGCAGCACACTTGGATTTGTGACATGCATGTGAGAGGGCAATGCCCTACCTGTGCGGAGTCCAGCACTGCTGCGCTGGGGCACATGGGGCACCCATGGACCCCAGCAGCACAAAGGTGGTAAGTGTGTTGCAGGTCAGTGCTTGCCAAGCTGCTGGGGCAAACACCGGTGGCCAAACAGGGGGTGCCGTAGTACATTGCTCGTGGCAGGCCTGGTGGTGAGCCAGAGGGCACCAGCCCATTAGCGGCCGGTGCACTGGACTGGCAAACACTGGAGAGTGGGGAACAGAGGTGAGGCAGCAGGCTGGCATCCTATCCCCACAAGGGGGGGCTCGGGTGTAGCCAGCGCTGGGCTGGATCCCCCCTCCACCTCCATACTCCACCTCAGATTGTCTCTATCCCCCACATGGTGGGATTTGGGTGTAAGCGGCGATGGGCCGGACCCTCCCTCCACCTCTATACCCCACCACGGTCCGTCCCTATCCCCCACACGGGGGGGGGGGGGACTCAGTTGTAGCCGGCGCTGGGCTGGACCCTCCCTCCACCTCTATACCCAGGTGCACTGATCTGGATCTGCTGGGAGCCCCAGGCTCAGCCTGGATATTACCAGAGCCCCCAGCTGAGTGCCTGGCCCACTGATCCGTACTGGCTTTTCTTCCCTATAATGGCACTGCACTTACATCTGACCGCCATAGGGAATCCCTCCTAAACGGCCGACTCTGATTATTCAATCTCTGGTGGATGAATCTGCCTCATATTGCAGCCCATCAACTGGCACAGCATGGATCCTGCAGACCCCAACCACACGTGTCACCCCCTCAGCCCCTGCCCCACCCCACAGCCCCACAGACAATAACCAAGTGCACAACCCGGGTACCCTCACAATATAACCATCATTCGACTGCTTCACCCGTCACCCAAAATAGTAAGGAAGTCAAAGCACTGTATGAAACTACGACCACATCCCTTTTCTCCAGGTTTTCTTTTTTCACTGAGAAAGCAACGCTTCAGGTGCCTGCTGGCCTCAGAGGCAAGTGTTTCTGAAGCTGCTTTGAGAGTCATGCAGTGTTCTAAAGATTCACTGCCGGATGCCAAATGCAAATTCGCCCTCCCAAGTCTCCACACCCCAAATGCTGCACAGTGCACAAATGCTCAGAAAACCCGAGCATCTCGGTGGATGGCTTTGTGAAAAAGGGAAGATGACCAAAGATTCCATCCACACACATGTCCTGCTTCCCCCCAAACCTGTGGCCTCCAAAAGCAGACTGCAGGTCCGATTTATCAATTTGGTTCAGTGATGTGTTGTGGCTGTGGCAATTCTGTTTCATTGCTACAGTTTGGACGGGTCGGGAATGAGAAGCTGCCGCCCTGGAACAGCAACAGGGAATGGGAAGCCCTTTTTTATCGTTAACAGCAGCCTGATGTTTGTGGTGGCAAAAGTGCTGTCAATAGCGCAAAGTTGGCGGTAAGCAAATGGGTTCATGGTGAGGCTGACACTGGTTTGCAGGGAACTGACATCAGCTGCTGTTTGGCCAGCAATCTGCTGGGGTCTGAACCCCAGCAATTTCTGCCCTTAGAACAGGTAGGTATTGCTTTTCAGCAAGCTTTTTTTTAACGGTACTTCGAGCGTCCATGTCCAAAGGCCCATCCTGGGTTGGTGCATGGTATGTTGGGTGTGTTGGGTTCAGCTGGGGTTGTAAACAAATTGGCAGGGAGGTAGCTTTGCAGGGTGTGTGTGTTTCTTGTGTAGGATTTGGTGCAGGATGTGGTTTTCGCCAGCTCTGAAGGCACCGTCTCTGCTTTCAGGGTACTCTGAAGGTTAGGTGTCCCACTACATGTGCAGTGCCCAAGAAGCCCTTTCCAGGCTGGCTACCCTTGCTGCCTGGGTGTCAAGCTGGCTGCCAGGCTTCGCTCCACTGGGTTCCTTTGCCATGAGCAGCATGAAATACAACCCTGGCATGTCTGTGGTTGCTGTGTATCCCACCCTTCTTTGAGGCCACACTGAGGTCTGCTCGTCTGTGAGCGAGCTTGCAGTCATTGGCAGTGCTTGGCAAACACTGCTGCTGAACCTCCAGGGTCTTCTGAATGTATTGTGCACTTTTTCTACCAGAGGCCTTTTTTGTGCTGACATTGGGTGTGTGGCTGCCTTAATGAGGGACGGGTCATGGATATCTTGTGGTGTGGCTATCAGTTCTGGTATTGTGACCGACCATCCAAAAGGGACGTTGAGGTTGGTGGTATGTCATGTTCAGACATGCCACTAGTGTCCGGCAGGGGAACTGAGTTCGTTAGGAATCAGCCCTGTTCCATGTGCCACTCGGTGCTATCCGCTGCTGTCGCAACCACAACTCAGTAGGAACAAGTTGCATGCCCTGTCTGACGCAGTAAGACCCACCTCCCTTCTGATCACGTCTGACCCGGCAGATGCTAGTGCCAAGTCTGGTCATGTTTGCTATGGTGCAAGCGTCTAGCTTAGGTTACTGTGAAGGCGAAGTCTGAGCTCTGGCTGCTCCAGGGAAGACAGATAGATCCGGTAATTTTTCACCATGTATGCCGAAGAGAGGAGGCACTGACAGCGCCTCAAGTAGCTGTTGTAACCCTGTGGTTCAGCTCTGTGCCATGTAGTCCTTTTGTAACACCTTTACTGTTTGATGTTTTTGGTGGCATTCTATTTTGCACACACACTGGTGCTCCTGGCCTAGTGTAGGCTGATGGCTGCAGCCACAGCTGGCTTTTGATGTCAGCACGTGTACATCACCCCTAGTGGGAACAAAAGGACAGGAGTTGGCAGTGCAGGGCAGGCTGAATCAGGAGAATTTGCCACTCTTGCGACAATACTGTGTGTTATGTCTCCAGTCACAACCTTGGCCACTTTCTTGAGCTGTTGATGGGTGAAAAAGGGAAGATGACCAACGTCTCCATCCACACACACCGGTGGGGGGAAAATTTGGCAGAGGCGAAATTTGGTATGGCGAAATGTGGCACAACAAAATTGTACCACATTTTGCTGCGGTGGTATGTAAGGACCGAAGCGATTTGCTTAGGTGTTGTGGTGGCTGGGCATCGCAAGCAAGCAAGCATCATACTGGAAATAAAAATTTCCTGGTGCAACGCCAGGGGATGCACGGAGCAGATTTCGGTCGCTGGAACCTATGGCTAGCATCGGGCTGGAAGTAAATATTTCCTGATACAACAGCAGGGGATACAGTCATGTCATGTCATGCTGTGCTGGAGCCATCGTCCGCTGGTCCGTCCAAGGATGTCCATCGGCAGAACGTCCAGCCGGTACACACCCAGCAGGGGATACCGGGTGCAGATTTTAGGTCCCTGGGACCTGTGGCAAGCATCGGAATAGAAATTAAAATTTCCTGGTGTAATGCCAAGGGATACACGGTGCAGAACCATTGGAACAACCATTAGAATGGAAAAAAAATTGTTGGGGGCATCATGTTTAAGTTTAAACGTGTATGTTGTAATTCGTGAAATCTTTTTTTGCGGTAAATGCGTGTAACAAAAAAATCGTCTAGTCGTGTAATTTTTCCTTGCAGTAAGCCGGCCACCCCCACCCCACTGGAAGGCAAAGAGGCCTCCGCCGAGCAGAGCTTGGAAAGCCCGGAGGCCAGGCCGCAACCTTCCTTGGCCACTCCCACAGGGGAGGAGGACACCCGTCCCAAGGTTTTCATCTGTGGAGAGTGGCGCATGGTGCCAGATGGCTACCCAGCAGATGCATCTGGCCAGCTGCAGCGTGAACAGCTTATCATGGATGATCTGTTCAAGCAGTTAGTGGCACATTTGCGCGCCGCTTATCCAGGTACAAAGGTTAAGTCCGGATACACAAAATAGGCATCCAGGAAAAGGCTGGAAACGATGCCCACATTGATGATCTATCCGTTTCTCGCAAAGGGAGTGAGTATGCACCCCCGCACAGCCATACCGCCAAGTGCTACAATCAATGCATTGGGTACAGCATCGGCACTCAGCCAATCAACGTTTTTCGTTTCATTCTAACTCTGCCTGGGCAGGGGTATAAGCCGCCACAAAATGAATGAATGGATGAACTATGCTTTTGCAAGCCCATAAACGGTTGCTGCAGGCAAGCTGGATGGCTGGAGGATGGCTGATTTATTCAAAATACAGGGCCGTGGTGACGCCTGACCCCCTCCTGCTGATCTGCCACCCTCTTAGGACCCCCTTTGATGTCCTAATTGCCTAGGCCAACATGACAGCATTACGCGTGGTGTGCTGAACATCTTGCCGAGTGATCATTGTGATTCTAAGTGTGGTTCTGAGGCCAAAGAATCTGTGGGTCGCGAGTTTTTTTAGGATACGGACTTGCATGGCTGGCCCGTGTGACGAGGGAGTTTCCTCATGCTCCCCACGCCCTAGTTGCTTCCGTCACATCGAGCAATGTGCCACCACCGTGGAGTAGCCTGTACGAGGGTTGGGAACCATACTATGCTGCTAAACCAATGGGAGAATCCTGCTGGACGGGAGATGTGCGGACTACCGGTGCCATAGACCACAATGGGGAAACCCCGACATCCGGATGGACCGTAGGGAGGTGGTTTCTGTTGCCATGCTGAGCAAGGTGATGTAGGCTGTGCGCTACGTTCCACACCCAGGTGCTCCCGAAGACTCCGAGTTGTTCAAGCAATAGTTGCATATACCAAAATCTGTCTGAGGATGACCTCGGGGACGGGGTAAAGGAGGTTGTGGTTGCCAGTGTGGTAGGCGCACAGTCCAAAGAACAAAAAGGCGCCCATCCTGAGGCATGTGAGCCCTTCCCCGTTCCTTCCACCCGAGTAATCAGGCATTTAGGTCAGCATAGATGACCAAGATCAGACGTCGTAGAATCAGTAGTCACAATCAGCGCTAATGTTGCAACCTAACATTGTAGTGCCTTGATCTATTTGTCCTTGTGCACAATGACATATTGTGTATGCCATACACACTCTATATTATTACAGACATGATATTATGCACAGAGCCCTCTTCTAGTCTATAACCAAACTGACAATGGTCAATTCTCAAGTAGACTTTACTACAATTGTGATTACACTGAGTCACACATTGTTCATTGTGCCTCCTATCGTGTCTACGGCCCGTGTCTTTGGTCATGGACTTTTGATGGGTTTTCCGAAATGGAGTGGAACTACAAAATACCCCACAACAAGAGCTCATCACAAGTCCTTTTCCGCTTTGTGGCTATGCCAATGTTGAGAGCTCTTTGCACTGTATGTTTCACTCCTTTTTGACAACCAACACATCGACGCGGAAGGGATCAACATCTCAAGCGCCGCCGCCAGAGGCACTAAGACCCCAAGTGTTGCCGCTAGCCAAGAAAGTTGTGCCACCGCGCAAATTTGGGTATGACCGTCGCACCGAGTTAAGTGACAGTGGTCATCACCCCAATTTCGGTGTGGTTTTACGCCGTCAGCTTTACTCTACTGCCGAAGACCGTGTGCAGCTCGGGCTAGGTCCGTGGACCAATCTTACAAGTGCGATGTGTGGTTGACCAACGCAGAGCCCTAATTGCCGGGCGCAAGTCATTTTCATGGTGCAAATTGTCAGCCAGCCACTTGTTGGTCTTGGAAAATGCGCTCAAGCGGCTCAACAACTCTTGCTCTTTGGGAACGAGCTCCCTGACCTTCGTCATCAAAGCTCCCATCCTCGCGCCGCGCTAGGTCTGTGGACCACTGCTACAAGTGTTCGGTCTAGTCAACTTTTCCGCGCGCAATTCGGCATCATCAACGCGCGCCCTGCTCTTGGAGGACGGGCTCAACATAGGCAATGCGCGCCCTGAACCTGGAGGACCTTGGTGGCCAAAGCCCTCATCTTTGCGCTGTGCCTTGGATTAACGTGGTTCAATGTGGTTCCTTTTTCCTCTTGTGGACTGCGCTTTTTGCGCATAGCTCGCAATGTGGCACGCGCCCTTAGTGAGCAGTGTCCCATGTTCTGTGTGCGTGCATGCGTTGGTAAGTATGTTTTGGCGGTAAGCTTGTTCAATCTGGGCCCTCCGGCCCGCCTTGCCACGTGCGCGGAGAGGGGGAGGGGCCCCCTCCGCACAAGTCACAGCCCACCTCCAACCCCCTATAATAGGGAACCCCCTAACGTCAAAATTCCGGTTCTATCACTCCTACACACTTACCCCTCAAAATGACCGCCTCGACGTGGCGATCATGCCGTGCATCTTGGTTTTTGTCATCTATGGTCGTTTTAAATAGTTAGGAGCCCTTGAAGTTGGTAGTTTGTAAGCAAGGATCCAAGAATTCCTGTATGTGTAGGGATCGGATTTAAGGGTGCGCGACCAAAGTTGATATGCAAACTGATGTAATGTATGAATCTCAGGGCTGAAATCGTAAAAAATCGAATCTTAGGGTTAATTAATTTCTAGCACTGGCGACATCGCTCTTGGCGGCGGCACGAACTCGCAGCACTTCAATAAATTCTGGTTGGCAAAAATAAAAGGTGAGTGATTGTCATTTGCGGTCAAAAAGAAAAACTTGGTGGTTTTCATTGCGGTCGTGGCTTTGCTCTTCGTGTTTCGTTTCGTGTTGGCTGTTGGCTGTTTGCTCTTTGCCGTGCCCACTCCAGCCGCTGACATGAAGGTCGCAGACGAGCCGCAACCGTTGTTGACCACTGCCGACGGCTACTGGTGTGTTGCCCGGAGTTCATTTGGCGCTGGGTGTGTGTCTTTGGTGTGTTGGCGCGGTGTGTGTGTGTCATTCGTATGTCAGCGCGCTGTGTGTGTGATCTGTGTGTCAGGGCACTTTGTGTGTGTCAGCGCGCCGCGCAAAGTGTTAGTGTGTTTGCCGCGCGCTGGGTGTGTGATGCTGTGTCTGGTTCAGGTTTGAGGTTTCAGGTTGGAGATTGAGTTCCGGTTCAGGGTGAGTTATGAGAGTGTGTGTGTGTGTTTGTGTGTGTGTGTGTTACGAATGTGCTTGTAGGTGCGTTACGAGTGTGCTTGTGTTGCGGCTGTGCTGGTGGGTGAGTTACGAGTGTGATGGTGTTACGAATCTGCCTGTGGGTGAGTTACGAGTGTGTGGGTGCCACGATTGTGCTTGTGGGTGAGTTACGAGTGTGATGGTGTTACGAATCTGCCTGTGGGTGAGTTACGAGTGTGTGGGTGCCACGATTGTGCCTGTGGGTGAGTTACGAGTGTGTGGGCGTTACGATTGTGCCTGTGGGTGAGTTACGAGTGTGCTTGTGTTACGAATGTGCCTGTAGGTGAGTTACGCGTGTGCTTGTGTCACGAATGTGCCTGTGGGTGAGTTACGAGTGTGTGGGCGTTACGAGTGTGCCTGTGGGTGAGTTACGCGTGTGCTTGTGTCACGAATGTGCTTGTGGGTGAGTTCCGAGTGTGTTTGTGTTACGATGGTGCCTGTGGGTGAGTTACGAGCGTGCTTGTGTTACGAGTGTGCCTGTGGGTGAGTTACGCGTGTGCTTGTGTTACGAATGTGCCTGTGGGTGAGTTCCGAGTGTGTTTGTGTTACGATGGTGCCTGTGGGTGAGTTACGAGCGCGCTTGTGTTACCAATGTGCCTCTGGGTGAGTTACGAGCGTGCTTGTGTTACGAATGTGCCTGTGGGTGAGTTACGAGTGTGCCTGTGTTACGATTGTGCCTGTGGGCGAGTTACGAGTGTATTGGTGCTACGAATGTGCCTGTGGGTGAGTGACGAGTGTGTTGGTGCTGCGAATGTTCCTGTGGGTGAGTTACGAGTGTGGTTGTGTTACGATGGTGCCTGTGGGTGAGTTACGAGCGCGCTTGTGTTAGGAATGTGCTTGTGAGTCAGTCCGAGTGTGTTTGTGCTACGAATGTGACTGTGGGTGAGTTACGAGTGCATAGGTGTTTGTCTAGTGCGATCGTTCTGATGTGTCTGTGTCATTTGTGTCTGCCATTTTGCCATCTGTGTGTCATTTGTGTCTGCCATTTTGCCATCTCTGTGTCATTTGTGTGTCTGCCTTTTGCCATCTGTGTGTCATTTGTGTGTTGTGTGATGTGTTTTGTTTTTGCTCCACTGAAAGCAGAGGTGTTTTTTTTTCGAAACAAAAGGCTTTTTGTCAATGTTCATGAGAGAAAGCAGTAAAATTTGGTGACAGGGGGAGCATTGTACATTTGCATTTAGAAACAACAACGTTGGATGGCAGGGAATTAGTGAAAGGGGCGAAATGATCAAATACTTTGATGGCAAGTGCAATGTCACAGAAACATTGTTTCTACAAACAACGCTGTAAAACAGATCAAGTGCATGATTTTGGTTCCCTTCGGGCAGTTGGTGAAGAAACTGGTTTTGCACCCCCAAGCTTAGTAGTGGTGTGCACATTGCTGGTTTTGCTTTGCATAACCTCATGAAGATTTTTAGCCATTTTGACCATCTTTTTATGGCATGTTTAGTTGTAGTTCACATTCCGGCAACTTTTGCCCCAGCTAGGGGAAAACTAACTAGTCCACCAATCCCCCCCCCCCCCCCGCCTTCGCCGGGAGGGGGAACACAAAAAGAGAGGGGGGGTGGATGCGATGGTGCATGGCACCATCGCATCCACTCAAGTATCCACTCACTCATCGCATCCACTCAGGTATCCATTCACTTACCTCAGGAAATTGCGTGATTTGGGGGGGGGGGGGTGGGGGGGCTGCATGCATGGGGGTGGGTGCGGTAGCTACCACAGGTGGATAAAAGCCATGCTGTTTGTTGTCAAGTTGGGTACCTGGTGGTAAGGGTTCGGCTGAACGGCAAGGTGCATAAGTTGTGGGGCAACGCTGGTTGGAAGAGAAAGAGCATGCCACATTTGTGTGCCAATTTTCCAATTTGTTGTCTCTCAATGGAATAATTATCCAATTGGCCTTTTGGTGCAGGTATGCGGTGAACAACATGCATGCATATGGATTGCCAACATTTTTAAAGGGGCAAACAATGAGGGCCAACATGTTTGCCGGGCAATATGTGTTGTTTTGAGGCACCAAACAACCGTTGTTTTTCGGGCAAAAGGCAAAGGCACCCCCCCCCCCCCGGTGGCTTACCCAAAGGGGTATCGAGTGGGAAGCGCCCCACAAGTATTTTGCTACGCAAAGGTTTCAACATTTATGGCACCTATTTGTTTGCCATACAGCCATCACTTGCCACAAGGTGGCCATTACATTGCTCTCACCATCTTTGGCCCTAATGTTAGGCTCAACAACATATCCCGAACATTGCTCTGAAAATATTTCCCCCAAATGTACAAGGAAACAAAGGGCTCTCCGTGGTATGCATCACCTCCAAAAACAACCCCCCCCCATGCAGATTGCCCACCCTCTAGACCACCGCCTTCATCCCCTTGTTCACCTCCCCCCCCATGGGGGGCTTTTAATTGGGGGGCCGGGGAATGGGGCCCCGCCCCCCTCTAAAAGCAGTCCTTATGCCATTATATACAATCCGCGCGCCGAAACGAAACATATCCCAAAAGTGTACGATGCAGCCCCTCTAAATGACCGCCTTTAAGAGCTGATTCGCGCCGTCATATTTGTTTCGATTGATCATGGCTGTTTTGCAAAGTTAGGACCTTTACAAGGTTTTAACTTCTTTACCAGCATCCACTAATTCCATATAGGCTAGGGATGCGATTTAAAGGTGCACCAGCAAAGTTGAGGTGCCGAACAACACTATATATAAGCCACAGGCCCCAAATCTCAAGAAATCTATTTGACATATTATTTATTTGTTGTGCACGCGTGCATTTTGCAGTCGCCGGCATTTGCGATCTTTCATTTTGACTGTCCAAAGTGAAATCGGGCTACAATGCACTAAATTTCGATCTAAGACGAGATTTATAAATGATTCTAAAAACCTCGTGTTGATGTTTAATCGAGAAACCGCCGTCGTTTTCTTTTAGCACCGCTTTTCGATTTGACGGTTTTCAGCGCCCTCAGCTGCCTGTTTAAGCTCAAAAATGGAAAGAACACCCCCGAATTGACCAAAATTGCCCTTGATTTCGTCAAAATCCAATACAATAGGCCCGAGTTATGAATATGTCAATTTTATGCTATTTGCACCCTGTATCGCTAATCTTGCCCAATGCACCCTCCCTGTCCTTGCGCTGCTAGCTTAAACATAAGGCAAAGGAGTGTTTTTGCGTTTGTTTGTCACCGCCCGGTTCCATTTCCGACATAGAAAAGTGACCCAATAATGGCTAAAAACGTAATAAGGCTTTTCTTTTGATGGTGCTTCGCACCAGCAAAGGAAAAGCCACACCAAGCACGAAAGACGAAGGATTCATTTAACCGTGCTTTTCCACACCCTCCGCAACATATCATGTTTCATTGCTTCATTGAAATTTCCTCAACATGCTCATCTTTTTTTGTTATAAAAACGTGATCATGCATGTGCATATCGTGCAATCGGAATTCGTCGTCCGACAGATACCCTTCGGAGGCGATCACAGCCCGCACATTCCCCTTCCCCATCTCGTGGAGCGCCCCTCCGCTTGTTGCACTAATGGCACTATTTGGTGGCGCGACCCAGTGACAAGCACCTCTATCCGTGGTGGCAGTGACCAAGAGCTCGCCTGAGGGACCATTGCATCGGAGTTGGCTGGCCAGCCCGTGAGCGTGCTTTGTGCACTGTTGCATCCGACCGCACAGGTTGGTTTCAGGCGATGAGTTGTATTAAGACTTAAAATTGATGCTGCCAACTTTGTAAGGCCACGTGCGTGGTGTGCATCTATGAGTTACAGGAATGTGCTTGCCCTGCCTGTGAGTAGCAATCTGCCCCGACTTTCAGGTTTTTTCCAGTTTGCATGTGTGCAGCCCTTGTGAGCCGACAAGTTTGTTTTATCAAACATCCCTCGAAGACGTTGTGTGCTCTCTTAGGAGGGGCGAGTAGTCGGGCACTCAGGTCAGCACAGACTACCAAGCTCACACGTCGCGGAATCAGTCATGAGAATCAGCCCTAATGTTGCAACCTAACACCGAAGCGCCTTGATTTGTTTGTTGTTGTGCTTAATGACGGATTGTGTATGCTATACGCACTCTATATTTTTACTGGCATGATATTATGCACGGAGCCCTGTTCGGGCTTAGAACCGAACTGACAATGGTCAGTACTGGAATGGAGGCTACTACAGTTGTGTTTATAGTGAGTCACAAATTGTTCAACGTGCCTCCTACCGTGTCTACTGCCCGTGTGTTTGCCGATGGACTTTTGCCGGGTTTTCCGAAATGGAGCGGAACTACAAAATACTAGTCAATAAGAGCTAATCACAAATGGCCACTGACTTCTCGGACCCGCCTCTAGTGAAACATCTTGAAATAGCGCTGAAGATGGACTATGCAACGGTTGTCGTGTGTTCTTTGGCCAGCTTGATCTTGGCCATCCCTTGTAGACAAGACGGACTTACAAACCATAACGCTACCCTATTTCTGGACTATTGTACCTTTTTGTGCCGGGATGCCAAGGGATATACACTCTGACAACCAGTCAGTCATCTCCTCAGACTTTCTCTGACACTCTTTGTGGTCTAGCTGACATCTGCCAAGCAACATCTATTGTTTTATTCCTGTCTTGCTTGCCCGCGCGCCAGAATGAAATGAGAATATAATTGAAACACCATGAAAAATCTTCCCAATAAATGAAACCGAAACTAAATGGCATAGGAACTGACTAGGCAAAAAGCTCCTGGCGAAACGCGTTCAAACAGAGTCGTACCTTTTTCTGGGTTAAAAAGGTAAACAATTAGCACCACAAGCACGGTAACGCTTGTGCAAACCGAACGCCGTGTGTCCTGTCCTTTTCTGTGCATAATGCGTAGAGAAAAACATAGCAGGAGAAACACATGAAACTCGAAAACCTTTTGGAATGCGCCGCATCCATGCTTCTTGATACCTTGTTACTTTTCTTTGATCCCCACGCAGCACACTCACCTCTGTTTTCTCCTCTTTCAAGCAGTTTGGGCGAGTGGCCTTGGGGAAAATGCGGACAAAGCTTTGCAGCAGTTGGTGTTCACCAACACAAAGCGGCAACAAAAACCACTTGGCCAAGGAGGACCACAACATGTAACGTTGTAAAAATATGTGTTGTTTGTTGCTTGCATGCGTATTTACTGAATTGAGTATCATTTGAAATTTTTTTTCTTTAAATTACTTTTCAAAGGCGAGAAACTCACAAGAGGGGCACAGAAAAGCGCACCTCGGCAATGCAGGAAGGAGGGCAGCAAACAACAATGCACCCCAGCACAAGGCCAAACAACGCAAGGAAAAACAATGCAAGGCAAACTACAGCGCAGCACCACGCTAACCAGCAGGACGCAAAACGCGCCAGCAAAACATAACATAACGCAACACAGAACGCACAAGACAACAGTGCAACCAACATGGCACAAAGGGTGCCAGACAGCACCAAGAGCAACCGCACGGGGGGAGGGGAGCAAGGGCGCCCGCGCGCAACAGCACAACACAGCAAAAATAGCGAAGGATACACCATACAAGGGCATACAAATCCGCAAAGGGCACCTAGGCGCCACACAGCACCAAACAAAACCACAAAGCACGCAACGGCGTACGACAGTACAACTCAGCCCAAACAGCACAACAAGATGCATCAGAGCACAGCGCTAGACAGCACAACGTACGCATGCTACCCCAGCACGGCACAATACCACACATAACGCACAGCAAAACCGTGCAGCATATTCTGCAACAGCACGGCGCATGAGGAGACATCACAGCACCAAAGAAAACACTGAACCAAACAACACGATACAACAGCAACCAACAAAACCAGCACGACAAGTACCACCACACACAACAGCAAGGTGCAAGTCGGCCAGGGTATCACAGCGCAGCACCACAGTGAACGCAAAACAAACCACACAACAGACCGCAGCACAAGCCAACAGGAAGCAGGTCACGGCACAACACCAAGACCAATAAGCTGGGGGGGGGGGGAGTGCGGATCACCACTGCACAATGCAAGCAGTGATGTGTGCCAACAGCGGAACCAACAGATGAGGGGGGGGGGCAGCCAGGGCACAACGCAAATAGCAGAGCAAAGCATGTCACAAGGCCGCACAAAATAATACTACACAACGTGACAGGGCAAAGGACAATAGCAAAAAGAAAAGCACAGGAAAAACCAGCGCAAGACCGCATAAGACACCACAAACAACGCACCGCAATGCGGCGCAGCACCCCGCTGAAGATCAACAAGGAAGAATGCCATCACAGCTTAGCGCAGCACCACACGCAAGGCGCGGCTGCACAAGGAAGCACCGCACCCAACGGCACGGCACAGGGATACACCGCAAAGCACCAAAGGCAACTGCGCACCAAACAATGATACACGACAGCAAGTGACGAAACCAGCAGCACAGCAAACCAATACACAAAACAGCAAGGCACAAGCCGGCTGGCACATCACAGCACAGGACCACATACAGCACCAAAAGGCTCACACAGTAGACCGCAGCACAATGCAAGAAGCAATACACCGAACAACAGTAGGACAAACAAGTTCCGGAGGGGGGGGGGGGGGGGCAGGGCGGAACAGCACCTAACAACAGCAGCGCACAACACATCACAACACGGCACAAACTCATACGGCACACACGACACCGCAGGGCACGGCACCAAAGACAACAGCACAGCACAAACCAACGCAAGACGGCACCAAACACTTCAAACAGGACAACACAATGGGTTGCAGCACTACGCGAATAGCAAGACGCAAGCACGCAACCCAAGCGACGCACAGGGCCTCACCCAACGCACAACAACACAACACGGTACAACACACCTTGACACAGGGCACCGCACAACACAAGAAACAGCACACACAGGGTAGGGAGTACGAAGGGATACACAAGAACGTGAAGCTCGGAACAAAGCACGATTCAGCACCACACCAAACAAAATGGTCCACAACGCACAGCAGAGCACCGAAAGAAAGAGCGCAGCGAACAACAACACACGACAGCAAGAGACGAAACCAGCATCGCAGCGCACCGCCGGAGGAAATAGCAAGTTGGAAGCATGCCAACGCAGCAAATTGAAGCGCAACATCACACAGAATCCAAATAAGACCACAAAACACAGCAGGGCAGCATACAACAAGACGCTTGACAACGCACCGGGCCAAGACCAAGAGACGGGGCGGCGTCCGGGGGGGGGGGGGGGGGGAGCAGGGTGCAGTAGCATCGCACAACGCAAGCAGCGCACCACAAATTGGCACAGTGCTGCTGTACTAAAGAACACGGTGCACCGAGAGAAGCAAAAACAGGGCTCCGAAAAAAACAGCACGGCGCACAACAAATCAAAACACCAGAAAAAAACACACATAGCACAAAAAGACGGGGCGCGGCACTGCCGCGCAAAGCAGAAGGGAGGCACATTGCCCCAACACGGCATCATACGCAAAACATCACCATAAAACCTGAGTACTCTCCAGCCCTATTCACAATTTTGGTGCCAGCTGCGCAGCCCTCGACGACACCACCCTACCGCGTGTTGTACTAACAGTGTAGGGCGTATGCGCGCTCCAGCGCACAGCACCAAGCTGGAGGGAGCCTGCTGCCCCCTAGTATCCGCTGTGAGGGCACAAAGGTACCTAGCCCCATCATGGGTATGCGGTATGCACAGGCCCCTCGCTGCCATGGTATGCGCTGTCCCTGCCGTGCGTACTGTTGTCTCCCCCTGCTGTCTTGGGACCCTCCACAAATGATTCCCCACGAACTGCGCCACTGCTAGGGCGGGGTTGGCTAATATTTGTTGTATGTACCCTCTGTGGCCCTTACAACCTGCACACTTGGCTGCCTGCCATGCAGGCCCCGCACTGGATCCTCCTCAGCGGCGTGTCGAGGCCTTGGGAGAGAGTAACATTTGCCAATCACTGGGGACGTTGGCGAGGGGACCACCAGTTTTCCACGCTGCCCGCCGCCGATGCGGCGCCCTGGAGGCACGCCGTACGGGCGCTGGCAGCCTGTGAGAGGGGGAAGGGCAGAGCAAAACAGGTCGGGGGGTGGCGTGGGGCAGCTGGGGGGGTCGCACGGGGGCAGGCCGGGCAGGAGGCAGGGGAAGCCGGGCGGCGCAAGGTAGGTGCCATTGCTTCGGCACAGTGAGCACCGTAGCGGTGGTCTCTGGCCCGGACTCCGACTGCGGGCGGGGGAGCAGACGCTCAGGAGGCGGGGGCCTGTGGCCATAGGATCAGCGATCCCTAGAGATGACAACTGGTACTGCCTCGGACCCACATGGCCCTCAACTCCTTCTCAATCGCAGACGCCCCGGGCAGTCCACAGTGCCCCCCATGCACCGGGCTGCTCCCTGCCACCTCCCCTCGTGGCCCTGCTCGTTAGCACTTTGAGGCCACGCGACCCTGATGAAGCCCAAGCCTCCGGCGAAGGAAGATGGAAGAAATAAGCCGCGGCGGAGCCCCGCGGTTGGTGACTGAGACAGAAAACTTTTGACCTTATGGGATGTGTATGTATTCAGTAAAGTAGTTGTATAAGCAAAGAACCTCAGTATTGTATAATGTAAACCTCTGGTCAAAAGCCTGGAAGGGACCGAGGAGCAGGTAAACCCCCCAGATCCCCCGGAGGCAGCCCCAATGGTGAGCGTAGCACCGGAGGGAGCATGTCTGCGGGTTGACAATGCAGATAGTTACTAGCTCAATAAGTAGAGCATACTGCTGTAAGTAATGGTTGAAGGATTAAGCAGCTCCCCCGGCCAGGTCCAGTTAAGTGTGCCCCCCAGGGCTGAACTCTACTGGCCGCGTTGAGGAGAGCCCGGAGTCTGTTTATGACGGGCGAGTGCTTAAGTGCTGGTGGTCATACTTCTTCGCTTCCCTGCGGGCTGCATCTGCCCAAGGGGGCCCCAAGCTCTGTATTGTTCTGGCATTCCATCCCGGCTGATCTTAGGGTTCTGGTTAAGAGGACTCACATTAAGTGCCCGCTACTTCTACCCCGGAGTTATGACGTGCGGTGCTGCCTGCCAACTTTGCCTGTTTGCTGCCTAGAAAAAACAGATAAGGGTTCAGGGCTACCCCATCATAGGAATCGGAGAGGCGGGGATTTAGTACACGGTTTTGGCCGGAGGACCCAGCCCGGGGCCTACTGTTGGAGCAGCCCGACAGCACAGCAGGTCGGGGCAACTGATCAGGGTGTGTCGCAGCAAGGGCTGCCAACTGGGTGAGGCCACACGACCCCCCAACTGGCGAGCCCGCGCCGCTACAGATAACAGCCTCCTGACCGCATCCCCCCGGCGCCAGCCACCACCTAGGAACGTGTCAAGTTCGCCAGATGTTCCTTTCTGTCGCACACGCTTGCCCCAGGCGCCAGAATGAAATAAAAAGATAAGAAAAAAACGACCAAAAAATTTCTAAATAGCTGAAATTAAAGCTGATTGGCATACAAAACGCTCCTGTGAAAAAGCCCGCCGCGAAACGCCTAAAAACACGAAAGAAACATTTTTCACCTTAAACAGACAAATAAATAGCAGTTTAAGTGCCGCAACGCCAATTGGAATATACCTTTGTCCCTCGTCGACTAAGACGCCGTAGACGCAAAGAAAACCGTGTTCGGGAGCAACGCGTAAAACTCGGAAAAGGTTTTCTAACATGCCACGCCCCTGCACTCGCTGCCTTTTGCCCTCTTTTATTCTCCATGTACCTCGTCCTCCAACTCCTGCCCCACCCTCCATCCTTCTGCCTCCTTTTCCCTGCAGGCGGCAGTTACGGGGTAGCCAGTCCCAGACTCAAAATCCTCAAGAACAAGAACGGACATCAACATCAACGACGCGGCCAACACCATCATCACCAACACCAACATGCCAGTGGACACTGAGAAGGATGCTGGGTCACACGGGGGTAAAAAATCAAACACCATGACAGTGTGGTGCTGTGCATGCCAGCATGGAGGGAAGGAACACCACAGTGCACGGACCACACGGCAAACCACCACCAGGCAACACACGCACAGGAAACCAGCAACACAAGGCAGCACAGCGCAGTACCGCACAACAGAACACGGGAGAGCAGGGTTGCACAGCAAGAAATATTTTAATTTTTTGTTTTTCAAAAACAATTTCAAAGGCAGAGAGAAACAGCAGTGGTTTTTAAAGGAAAAAAAATTAAAACGCCACAAGCAGCAAAGGAAAAAGCACAGCAGAGCCCAACAGCACAGCACCACAAGGCAGCAGAGCTCCACAGTACACAGCACGGAGCAGCAGGGCACCAAGACTTACTGCACCACATGACAGGTCAACACCACCGCACGAACAGAACGCCAAAGCAAGCAGCACACCACACAGCAAGGCACCACAGCACGAGGCACCAGACACAGCACCGACCAAACTTGCACCAAACAGCACGACGCAAGCGCACCAGCACAGCGCAGCACAGCACCGCGCACACAGCAGGACAGAGCACAACACAACAGGACGCAAGGCACAGCCTGACAACAAGAGCAGCAGCAGGGGGGGCGGCAGAGCAGGACAACCCACCACAACCAACAGAACGCAGCACGACGCAGCAGACGAGGCAACGAGACGACACAGCGAACCACGACACCAAAAAGCACCAAAGAAAAGACCACGGCACACAACAACGCACAATGGCACCACACACGACAAAACACCGCACAAAACAGCACAGCGCAGCAGGACACCACACGACACCAACAGAAAGGGCGCAGCCAACGCCAACGGGAGAAGGTCAGCAACCATTATCACAAGAAGACAGCACACCAAACAGCAAGGCACCCGCACACCAGCAGAGCACAGCCCAGTACAGCACAGAAAAACACCGCGAACCACACAAAACAGCCTACACCAGACCGCAGCACCACACAACAAGACGCGGGACACCGCACAACCCCAGGAACATCTACCAGGGGGGAGGGGCACAGCACCAGCCTACGACGCAGGCAGCACACGAAAGGCCGCAACCCGAGGGAGGAAAAAGACACAAAACCAAACCCAAGACCAAGGGCACCGAGGGGTGGGAGCCAGCGAACAGCGGGGGTGCCAAAATAAAGAAGAGGGGTGGGGCTGGGTGGGCAACCGCAAAGCGCCGAGGCCCAGGGCACCGGGGGCCAAAAACAATGGAAATGCAGAGACAAGGGGGGCACAGGGAGAAAAGCCAAACAACATCAAGGGCGATCGCAGCCTGGAGGGGGCCGACCAAAAGAAAAACAAAACGGCAACAGCAACGCTGAGGCGCACCAGAACGTGACCAAGATGCCGGCCCAGCCGACCCGGCCAGTACCGCCCAGACGAGCAAGAAGAACCGCACATACTGGGAAGGCTGGCCCGCCTGACCCGGCCAGGACGGCCGGACAGGCGAGAACACAACCACTGAAACACACACGCGTGGATCCGCGAGTTGTCCTCCGACGCGAAAGGGGGGGTGTCAACGTCCACACGAAGCAGCCCTGGTGCAGCGGGACTGGTCCCCGTAGATAGACGGAGGGTACGGGAAACCGGACGAGTGAGTGACCAGGTCAACACGCGCAAAACCACCGCAGTGCACGCAGCCGCAGCCGGGGACAACTCCATCGCGGGCTCCGAGCAGGTACGACACGGAGCAAGCCCAGCGCCCCCGCCGCCGCGCGCGCCAGCGGCAGGCACCAAGAGCCCGGTTCTCGGCCGGCCTCCACATGCTCCACGCAGCCGCCCAGTAAATCCGGGGGCGCGAGTCCCTCGTAGGGGAAGGCACCGCGGTGCCGGAGTAGCCGACCGGTGCACCGAGAGCAACTCGACCGGACGAGGGACGGCGCACCAACGCAGGGCCACGAGGCACGCCAGTGAGGCACGCCGCCAGCAACAACCTCGGCACAGGATCAGGTACCAAGGAACCACGACCACCCCGAGGAACACACGCCACAAAAAAAAACGCCCTACTCTCCCGCGTAGGGCGCGGGAGCACGCTGGGCGCAGGGCAGAACAACAGCGCACACACAATAGAGCAACGCGCCGCAGCGCAGCACACAACACACAGGCTGCGCACACACAAGAGCCAAGAGGCCAAGGGCACCGCACACACAGCACAGCAAGCATGTACACCTGTGAGGAAGAGCGGAGTTGCCAAGGACACCGCACATGCGCACACCAAGCACACACACCGGTGCACAAGCGCAAAGTGGCCGCGGACAACGCACAGAGAACATACCAGGCGTGCAAACCATTGGGCAAGCACCAAGAGCCCACAGACACTGCACGCACAACACATCAGGCGCACGCACCAGTGTACATGTGCCAAGTGGCCAAGGACAACGCACACACAACACAACAGGCGCGCGCGGCGGTGAACAATAACCAAGTGGCCAAGGACACCGCACACACAACACACCACGCAGGCACACCGGTGAACAAGCGCCAAGTTGCCAAGTACACCGCACACACAACACATCAAGCGCGCGCTGGTGAACAAGCGCCAAGTGGCCAGGGACACCGCAGACAGAAGACACCAGGCATGCACACGGTGAACAAGGGGCGCGTGGCCGCGGACACCCTGCCCAGAACTTCGGGCGCGCGCACACTGGTGCATAAGCGCCAAGTGGCCAAGAACACCTCACACACAGCACACCAGTCCGACGCACCGGTGAACAAGCGCCAAGTGGGCAAGGACACTGCAGACAGAGCACACCAAGCGCGCACACCGGTGAACCAGCGCCACGTGGCCATGGACACTGCAAACACCACACACCAACTCGGCAGACGGGTGAACAAGCGCCACGTGGCCGCGGACACCGCACACAGAACACCGGGCGCGCGCAAACCGGTGAACAAGCGCCAAGTCGCCACGGTTACAGCACTCAGAACACACTACACGCGCACACCGGTGAACAAGCAGCAAGTGGCCAAGGACACCGCACACACAACCCACGAGGCGAATGCACAGGTGAACAAGCGCCAGGTTGCCAAGGACACCGCACGCACAACACAACAAGGGCACGCCAGTGAACAAGCGCCAAGTGGCCAAGGAAACTGCACACAGAAGAAACCAGGCGGACACAGCGGTGAAAAAGCGCCAAGTGGCAAAGGACACTACCCGCACAACACACCAGGCGCGCACACCGGTGAACAAGCGACACTTGGCCAGGGACACCGCAGACACAACACAACAAGCCTGCGAACCGGTGAACAAGCCTGAAGTGTCCAGGGACACCGCACACACGACACAATAAGGTGCGTGCGCCAGTGAACAAGCGCCAAATGGCCAAGGACTCCACACACACAACACACCACGGGCGCGCATCGCCGAATAAGCGCCAAGTTGCCAAGGACACCGCACACATAACACACCAAGTGCGCACACCGGTGAAAAAGCGCCAGGTGGCCATGGATGACGCAAACACCACACATCAATCGGACGCACCGGTGAACAAGCGGCGCGTGGCCGCGGACACCGCACACAGAACTTCGGGCACGCGCACACCGGTGAATAAGCGCCAAGTAGCCAAGGACACCGCACACACAACGCATCAGGCCCACGCACCGGTGAACAAGCGCCAAGTGGGAAACGACACCGCACACAAAACACACCAAGCGCGCACATCGGTGAACAAGCGTCAGATGGCCATGGACACCGCAAACACAACACACCAGTTAGGCACACCGGTGAACGAGCGCCACGTGGCCGCGGACACCGCACACAGCACATCGGGCGCGCGCAAACCGGTGAACAAGCACCAAGTGGCCAAGGACACCGCACGCGCAAAACACCGGGCACACGCCCCGGTGAACGAGCACCAAGTGGCCATGGACACCGCACACAGCACACATCACGCCTGCACACCGGTGAACAACTGCCAAGTGGACAAGGAAACCACAGACAGAACACACCAGACGCGCACACCGGTGAACAAGTGCCAAGTGGCCACGGACACCGAACACAGCACACACCACGCCCGCACACCGGTGAACAACTGGCAAGTGGCAAAAGGCACGGCACACAGAATACTCCAGACGCGCACACCGGTGAACAAGTGCCAAGTGGCAAAGGACACCGCACACCGGTGAACAAGCGGCAAGTGGCCAAGGACACCAGACACGCAACGCACGACGCGCATGCACACATGAACAAGCGCCAAGTTGCCAAGGACACCGCACGCACAACACACCACACACCTGCACCAACGCCAAGTGGACAAGGACATCCGACACACAACACACCAGGCACGCAAACTGGCGAACAGGCGCCAAGTGGCCAAGGACACCGCACACACAACACACCAGGCGCAAGCACCAGTGAGCAAGCGCAAAGTGGCCAAGGACACCGCATACCCAAAACATCGGGCGCGCGCATCGGTGAACAAGCGCGGAGGGGCCGAGGACACCGCACACCCAAAGCACCGGGCCCGCGCAGCGGTGGACCAGCGCCAAGTGGCCTGTACACCGCACACAGAACACACCAGGCGCGCACAGGTAGGATAGGTAGGTAGGTATCTTGGGGTGCTCGGGATGCCTCCTTTGACAATGCAGGAAGAACGTCTTATCGAGGGGACGTCCTGTCCCTCGCACTGCCCTAGGTCAGGTGCCTCTTGAGCCGCTCCCGCAGGCGCTTGGTAAGGCAGTTCGGCGGCCAGCCGGTCCAGGCATTCCGACTGAGAGGGTGTCCCAGCATGTGTCTGTGGGTAGGGTCACATGCCCCCTCCTCCGGGCGGCAGCTCTTGGGGGCTGCCCAGCCGTATGGAGTATCTCTCACCGCAGGGGTTATTGCTCCCGCGAGTCTACGATACGATCGACCGAGCCCTGTCTCTCGAGTTGCGGGGCCCTCCTGGTTGGCAGGCAACCCCCTCCTGGGTTGTTCGAGGGCTCGCCCCTTACCGGTGTTTGCCATGGCTTTGCGTGACTTTTCCCCGGTCCCCGATGCAGCGCCGCTGGGCTCGGACCAGTGGCCTTGGAGTACCGCTCCTGCTACTGGCCCGGCGGGTCGGCTGGGTTGCCCCAGTGCGTGGGCCCCTTGGGGTTTGGTGTGTTGTGCCCCGTCCCTCTGCTATCGTAGGTGCGTACGCGCATGCGGTGTCCGGGGCCTCTTGGCGCTTGTTCACCGGTGCGCGCGTCCTGTGCGTTCAATCTGCGGTGTCTGTGGCCAGTCCGCGCTTGTTCACCGGTGTGCGCGCTCTGTGCGGCACGCGCGTGATGTTGGTGGCTTCGTTGGGGTCCCCTCTCTTATGGTTTTTTTTCCTTGTTGCCTGCATGATGCTTTCTTCTTTTTGTTTTTGCTTTTTTTTTCAAAGGGAAAAACGGCAAAGGGGCGCGCGAACACTACAGGCACAGGCATGGGCAGTTGGAGCAGCGGTGCAGCAGTGCTTTGTTCCTCGTCGCGGTGTGTGTTGCTGGTGTCTTCCCGGCGGTGGTGCCCCAAGGGTGCGGCTCGGGTGTCAAAGATGTACACGGGTGCGAGTTAGTGTGGCTTCGGCTGGGTGTCTCCTTGCGTCTTGGTTACGCTTCGGGTGGGGCTAGTCGGCGTGTTTTGTGGGTCAGGTGGTGCTGGCAGGTTGGGCGTGAGAAGGTCACTGCGGGGGGCGATGCTGGGCATGGTTTTCGGGCCGGGGCGGGTCCCGGACGGTTCGGCCGGTGGTTCGGCGCGCTTTTGCTGGCCAGTTGGGCTCCTCCGGCGTAGTGAGGCTTGGACCTTTTAACACAAAGCACCATTTACGGCCCGGCCAAGGCCTGTGGTCAGGCTTGGTTGGGGCGGGTGCGGGCCGCAGTGGCTCGCGGTGCCTTGTGGTCGGCAATCAGGATTGGTTCGCGGCCTGGAGTCGGGGCTGCTGGGTGCGGCGCCCTGTGCCGGCAAGGAGTGTCGTCAGCCTGTGACCCTGGCGTAGCCCAGGAAGTAGCCCCCTGTGGGGTTAAGTGGAGGCGCCGCCGGCCGCGGGGTCAGGCGTGTAATGCTGTGTGGCGCGCGGGGTTCCCGGGGTGCTGCGCGTCGGGGCGGTGTCAGTGCTGCCGGTATCTGTGCGTTGGCGCTTGCAGCAGGGCGAGGGGGTGTTCCCGTGTGGGGGTCGACTTGGGGTGATCTCCCACAGGCTCCTTCCTTCCCTCGGCATCCCGCAGGCGCCTGAGGACATATGGGTGGTCCTGGGCTGCGGGGAGGTGGCAGGGTTGGACCCTGGCAATAGGGGGCATCGGCCAGCATGGCTTCGCATGCGCCCTGCGGCATTCATCCCCTCGCCGGCTGGAGTTGACGGGTCTCCGTCGTCTCCCTACAGGGCCCGCAGAACAGCCAGTCGAGGGAGGTCCCTGACCAGGCCCACTTCCGTAGGTCCCACAGCTGCGTGTGGGTCCAGCGCTGCCACCACGGGCCTCGGGCGGATCCGTGGCCTTGAACATGGGCTTGGGCGTGGGCGTCGGTGCGCGTGGTGGAATCATGGGGACTTGTGGCGGCAGTGGGCTTGGGGGTGCGCGGGGTAGTCCTGCGCTGTGGGGGTGCGCGGGGATTGGGCGGGGGGCGGGCTTACGCGGACACGTGGACACGTGGATACAGACTCTGCCTCGGCGTTGGGTTGGAGTCCATGGTGACGGCGGTAGCGGGGCATCTGCTGGACCTGGACACACACCGGGGGCGGGTATGGGGGTGGAGACACTGCTGGTTGCCCCTGGTGTTGCTCCGGCCCGGGCGGGTGGGCTCACCTGTGAGCCCGGGCCGTGGGCTTTGGATGGTGTTGGGAAGAGGTGTGTCGCGGTTCTGCCGTGGCTCATTGCGCCATGAAGGTTATGACGCTGGAGTCGGTGATAGCGGGGAGGCAATCTGCTTGGTGCTGCTGTTGCCAGGCCTTTGGTGGCAGAGGCTCGACATTTTAGAGGAGGTTCGCGGGGGGCTGGATTGGCGCTGCCAGCTTGGCGCCGGGCTTGGCCTTGGGCTTGGGTTGGGCAGCGCGTTGGGGGCGTGGTGTGGCGGTGGGTTTGGGTGGCTCTGTGGAGCGGGCTTTGGTGTTGGCTGGGTTCGGTTGCGGGTTTGGGTTTTGGCTGCGCTCCGGGTGCGGGCTTTGCTGGGGCACGCCGCCGCCCCGCTTTGCCAGTAGTGGGTCTGGGAGCTGCGGGGGCCTAGGCGGTGGCGAAGCGCCGGCGGGGGGGACGGGTTGGGGGGCTTCTGGTTTGCTCTCACTTGTGTTTGTTTCTTGTATATGTTTTTGAAAACCTTGCTGATTTTCCACAACTCAAAATGAAGTCCACACAGAGGTAATTTAGAGCAAGTCCAGGCATCGGATCAATCAAATCAGGATAAGTCCCTCCACAATCAGAACACGTGTCAACCCCCCCCCCCCATTTGGACCGACCCAGTCGTTGATTTCGGGCAGCACGGTTCTTTTTGCACGAGTTTTTGATGACCGTGCATTTAGTACGGACATCAGCATGATGCTGACCCGTGAGAAGCAAAAACGCGGAAAACCCCTCAGCCCATTCAGGCAGGTTTTTGGGATCGAACTCGGGGAGTTCAATCTGAAGGTTCGCCGTGGCGATGGCCTTCGTTCCCCTTCCTGGAACGCCTGTGTCACCTGTACCACCTGAGAGGGGTGAGGGGTGCACTGTGGCCAATGGGGCCAGGGCTGACAGACCATAGCCTTTCATCTCCGCCTCTGTGGTGTCAGCTACACTGCAGACAGGCACAGTCCTCACACGAGGGTGGGAAGGGCTAGGACAGGTGTCCCTTGGGGAGCTGCGGATGCCTCCGCAGCTCTTCACATCCCTTGTTAGCAGTTCAACACCTGAAGACATAGTAGGTGGGGGCTTCTTCAGATCGGAGAGCCTCAACTTCGTCTTGAGTGCTGCTAACAATGCACTCCAATCTGTATCTTCATCCCCCGCACCAAGGACCCAGGATAGCAACTCCATGGTCTGATCGAGACCCAGCTTAGGGGCCGCCATTCGTGGGGGCAAACCTCGATCCACACTTTTAGGCTCGGGTGCCACTGCCCTGGGACTGGGGCCAGGCTTCAAGCACTCATGCTCCTTCGGCTTCTCTGGAGGCGTAGGTTCTCTGAACACACTGCCGGGTTCCCACTCAGATGATTGGGCTGACGACGACCAGTCCATTTCGCCGTGAGTATTCTGGAATGTCTCCTGGGCCCAAGTAGCTCCGAACATCGTTCCCAAAGGCTCCTCGTTCCGCTTTCCTTTCCTTCCCGCTCTTTTCCAGACATTGACCTTGGCACTCGCCACTTGGCCCCCTGGGGTAGGAGAAGTTTCGGACGGGGGCATCGAGGACACGATGGAAGCTAAGGCTGCTGCCACAGGGTCCTTGCCTTCGAGACGCCTGAGGCTTTTCGCGTTAAGCCGGGCGCCTCAGCGCTTGCACTCGGGCGGGCTCCTTCTGTATATATCTCTTTGATTTCTTCCGCCCCTATTGTTACTGCAAGTTCTCCTAGAGGACCAGTATCAACGGGTACACCACTTGTAGATGAAGGCCGTACTCTCAGGACATCAGTCTTGGATCTGGTGCTTGTGATCGGCACTGTTGTGGCACTGAGTGTGACAGACATCTTCACAGTTCAGGATACAAGTTTTTTTTGGTGTTCTTTGTGTTCGGATTTAGTCTTCCAGGGCCTTCCTCTGTTGCCAGAAAAGGGGTTCTGGTTTGCTCTCACTTGTGTTTGTTCCTTGTATATGTTTTTGAAAACCTTGCTGATTTTCCACAACTCAAAATGAAGTCCACACAGAGGTAATGTAGAGCAAGTCCAGGCACCGGATCAATCAAATCAGGATGAGTCCTTCCACAATCAAAACATGTGTAACAAAGAGGGGCTGCAGCTAGACAAATGTAGATCTAAATACAAAGCTCATATGGTTTATAAACAAAATATATGATTTTATGTGAAAGCTGGCAGGACCCAGGCCACCAAGATAGCACCAAGCACTTCATGTGCACTCTTTTGGATGAAATGGAGTTGGTTAGGAATCTGGGGCATAGGAGTTAAGCCAGACACAGGATAAGGCTTGGCCAGCAAGGCCAAGCAACTGATTTTAGAAACAGTTAAGACGTAGAACCACAATAAGTGGTAGAATCCATTGAGTATAGGGGTCTTGAGGTGGGGGACCACTAGGCTTAACCTACAAGGCCCTAGGCATGAAGTGCCTACTTTCTTTCGGTATAACCTCAATGAAGGAAGACACCTTCGCTCAGTTGAGTGGTAGGGGTGAAATTCATGGGGGACCGGTTATAACCCTGGTTACCTTGAGAAAGTGTACTTTAAACTTCAAAAGAAAGACAGAAGTAATTAAGTTAGTCTCAACATCAACAAAATGTTTTTTGGGGGCTCAGCCTGGATCAAGTCCCCCAAGAAAGACATGGCAGTGACTTTTTCTTACTCCCCCCTGGAGTGCTAGTTGAACAAGCCAGTAGGACCAAGAAAAAAGGTTCAAATTTCCCCAACGTTACCTCAGAAAATGCATTAAACCAGCCAAAGACATTCTCATCAGTGCATAGAAGCCTCTCACACTGTAGGTACCCTTCCTAGAGCACACATGCTTGCCCACTAGGGTACAGTCGAACGCTCTAATTCGGACGGCGGTCGCTGTAGAAGCAGCGTTTCAGTAAACGTCCTGACCAAAGGCCAGGGCGGAGCAATACTCCCAATGGAGGGCACAAAACTCCAGGAGCTGAAAAAAAAAGAGAATGGAACCAACAGGAGGTGAATCCTGTGGTTTAATGAAAGGGTTAGCGATTTAAGAAGTCAAATCGCTAAAGAATGACGAAAAGACGTTAGAAATCGTCAATCTTAGGCCAAAACCTATCGTCGCAGACAAGCGCAACAGGAGCAGACTCCCCAAAAAAAAGTTGCGCAAGCGGAAACGGCTCCAGAAAAAGAAGGTATGAGCCGTGGTTTCTAAAGCTTTTAAAAGAAATTTTTGCACAGTTGCATAAAAAATTCTATAAACTTTAGGACAAAGTATTGTACAGAAACCCACGCAACAGAGCAGGTGGAGGACCCACCACTCAGGTATCATAGTGTCATGTCACACGCATGCATTGCGTTCGTGTTGATAGTTTCGCTAAAACGCTAGGGTTGTCACTGTTGCATTCTTGGGGGTTTGGGCGTTCAGTTCCCTTGCTCTGCACGGGTCAAAACAAAAATGAAAGGTATGTGTAACGAATGGAGCACGCAGCGCGCACGTAGGGCTAGTGTATGCGCTGTGCCCGCGATGCATGTGCCTAATCTAGGCATTCACACGTTGTGCCGCTTTCCCTGTGTCCCAATTCATTCTTCTCTTTTGTTCACAGGTCAGAAAGGAAAGTGCTTGCTCGTGCTCGTGTTGCCGTAGCGCTGAAATAGGGTTGCTTAAAACGCTTAGGGTTGTTTTGCGCTGTGCAGTGCGCCATTCCCTCTCCTTCTTCTGCAGGAAACATGGTAAGAAGGGCATGCATGACACACGATGCATTAATTGCTTAGGGTTGTCTACTACTCGCCGTAGGTTTGTTTAAATGCTTAGGGTCCTTTTCCGTTCGTGTTACCTTCCGCATTCACATGATGCGTGGTGAGTAAGGTAGGTAAGCCCAGAACGAGCTGACCTCCCGGTGGAGTCACGCGCTGATTGGTTGTTGTGGGTTCATGGTAGGGGAAAACGTACAGTCAATCGCCTCCCTTCCCTTCATACATACGATGCATTAAAGGGATATAGGCCACGCGCAGTGCATACGGTAGAACTCTTGCTTAAGCTACCCAGGGCTCCGCCCTACGTTCTATAAGGGAACGGGCGGAGTCCTTAAGCTTGCTTGCTTGCGGCCTGGTTAGAGAACAGCGTATTATAGGTCAGGCTGAGAAGCGTATAATACGTGGAGGCTGGCTTGGTTCCTCAGCCGCTAACCAGGCCTCATCTGCCATTGTTTTACAGGTGGGGGAGGTCAGGGACATGGGTGCAGCAGCCGTTTCCTTCGGCAACATGGGAGCTTTTGGCCCACGCTAAAAAGGGCGCTGATCACACAATCAACAAACTGTAGGTCAGCCGTGAGTGGCGAGGACAGTTTGACCTCCTCATCATACACGCTGTGCACGCAAACAGAGCACTTCTTCCCTCCAAGCCCTGACAGGGAAACATGTGGTGACGTCCCTGCCAGGCCACAGTCGCTTAGTAGCGCTGTGGTCTCTTGCAATTTCACAGGGGGGCCAGTAGGGCCCGTGACTCCCTCGTCATGCAGGGGTTCGGGTCAGCAAGCCGGGTAGGGACTGGGTGCGGTTGTGCTCACCCTGCCTTCTGAGGCTGGTGCTGGCATTAGTGTGTGTAGTGTATTTGTGTCTCCTGATCCGCGTGCCTTTCCCGGTGGGCAGGGGACTGTGTAGCTTTTGGCCCTTCGAAAAAATGGGCGCTTTGTATGCGCTTAGCACACTTGGCCACCCCTCCCCTCTAGTAGGTAGGGCTTTTGCCGTCTTCCCCAAAGGATAGGCCCCAGCACAGAATTTGCGCGCCATAGGAGTGGTAATAGTACCTGATTAGGACCTTCGGTCCGACGTCAGCGAAGCCGGGTCTCCGGTAGCCACGCCGGGGAGTGGATTGAGACACACACAGACATATGTAGCACACTTAGGGGTATGGTAACCCGGTTAGGAAGGGTAGCACCCCATGGGTGTGGACCAGTCAGGGGTCCTAACTGTGGGCACGCTTGTCCCCAAGGAGGTTGGACACACCTTGCTTCACTGCACTTTGCTTGTCATTCCCCCCTGGAGTAGAAAGCCACAGCTCTTTGTTGGCTCCCCAGGGTCATTCCATCAGGGGAGTTCCCATGCAACACATGGTCAACAAGGCACACACTCGCTGGGTGGCTGCAAACCTGATAAGCGGCCATCTGGCTCACGCTGGTAACCATAGGCATGGGACTGCAGGGCACGGCCAGGGCAGGTGCATTGCTCCGAAAGCAGTGGTCTGGGCAAAACTGATGGCCTTCGCCCAGGGAGGGGAGTGGTTGTCAAGGGGGGCTACCGGTCCTGCCCTGCGATGCAATGCGGGGCAACTGTGACAACTGCTCTCACACACGTACACAGACCTATGTGCACAAGAGTGCTCACCGCCTCTGAGAGGTTAGAAGGCCGAGAGGGTTAGAAAACAGTTAATAGATAGACACACGGAGATTAGCTTTTCTTTTTCCGCTGGGACAGAGTCTCAGCACGGGTTAGTAGCTGTCCCTCGTTGTTCTCAAAGAGGTAGGAGCGAAAGATGGGGTTGATACTCCCATCTGCCTGTATAAAGGCGAACATGGGTTCCCAGGTCGCCTCCGATAGCCCATAGCCATATCACAGGGTAAGGAATTTCCAGACCTGTTGAAACTCGTGACGTGCAATACCTGCAACCAAGTAGTAGCCATCGACTCCCATCCCATCGGCAGTCATCTCTTCGAGTTCGTCTGCATCCTCAGCGTTGGCAGCGTTCTCTAGGTCGATGCGCTCCACCTCTCTATCAGACAGACGCCACTCGTCCCAGGACAGTTTGTCAGGCGACTGGTAATGTCTCAGCTGCTTAGGTGCACACAGTAACTCCCCACCTAGGCGGCGGCTGCACGTCACATGGATCCTGGATCCATCTCTTTTTAAAATACGATAAGGCCCAAAGTAGGGGTCCTGCAGACAGTTGCGGGGCCACGTGGGCAATCGCGAATGGTGTACCAGCACAAGGTCCCCTACCTTGAAGGTGGCAGGACGTCTCTTGCGGTTACGCCTAGTCAACTCACGTTCTCGAACGTGTTTCAGGTTAGCTCTAGCCAGGTTAGCCAGGTCCTGCCTATGCTCCAGCCAATCACCTATGGGGCTCTTATAGTCCTCAGGAAAAGGGGTTTTAAAGAACCACGCAGGACGCCCCCCATGGAACAGTTTGTGGGGGGTATAGCCAGTTGAGGAACTCTCCTGAGAGTTCATGGTCAGGACAGCCCAGGATAACAGACGTACCCAATCTTTCGTACGCTCCTGTTTCATCAGAATCCTCAGGTTCTGCTCCAACACACGGGTCTGTCTCTCGCACAGACGGTTGGAATTGTGAGTCAAGGGCACACCTGTGGTCACATGGATGTTCAGGGCGTCCAATACTCGCTTGTACCATCCGGTATCGCTCCAGATACGTACACCCTCGTCTAAGTGCACCCTTTTAGGTGCCCCATAGTGTTCCAACCACTGTTCAACCAAAAATTTCACAGTCTGTTCCCCTGTGATCTTTTTGTTGCAGGGGAACACACGGGTGAAACGAGTTAGGCCACAGATGACAACCAAGCAGCTGTCATAACCACCAAACTAGTGCAGACAATGGATGAAATGCACGTACAACAGAGAATTAGCACAGCAGGCAATAGGCAGACTGGAGACCAGTCCCCGGTCATGTGAGTCGCTCTGTTTGCTGGCGTGACTACCACATAAATCCATTATGGACGGCATACGAGCACGTAGCTCAGCACAGATTAGTGGGGAGTAGAAACGCCCCCTGAAAAGGTCAACAGACCTGTTGCACCCTGTGTGCCCAGAGCTGAGATGGGCCCACTGTAGGCAACCATCAAGTCGTGCCTCAGGCACGACTATACGATCCTCATAGTACAGATATTGGTTATCTCTATACCAACCGTCGCCGTCTATCAGGCGTGCCTCTAGACCATCACTGAAGGAATTGAGTATGCATTTGTACTCAGCATGGTAGTCTCTCAGACTCCAGCCCTCCAGTACACCAGCCGCGCGCATGGATAGGTCCAGCTGGACGTGCATTGCGTTGAAACGACTCTTTGCCCAACGCCTCCGAGCTCTTTTTAAGACGTCACAAACTTTATCAGAGTTCTCACAGGTCGTAGATAAGAGCAGGCTATGTACACAGATGCTGTGCATACTATCTACATGACCTTTTCATACTTGAACTGCGCTGACCGGTGTTGGAGACCGTGTGTGGGTGTTGGTGTTGATTTGGTGGAGGTGCATGAGTGTTGGTGTGAGTGTGGTTGTACTTTTGGCTTTCATTAGGCCACTGGTTCACCAAGGTGGTTCCAGGAAAAATTTATCGAAGTGATAAGATAATAGACTGATAGACTTTGTAGAAAACTGATAGAAGTACCTGGTACTGGTAGGTTAGATAACATACAAAGGAGAAGTTTTAGAAATGCCAAAAATTAGAACTGGCATCACCTGCAGAAAGTTGTCTGAAAACGCTGTGGCTGCGACCCCTCTGTTCACTACATTTGGAAAACAACCCCGATTTTTCACCCTAGGGGAAAATCAGTGCCGGATCCATACAATGCAGGCAACAAACTAGCAATCAAAAGCAGGCAATGGTGACATTGCAGTGCAATTGATGCAGTGCAGGGAAGTCATTCTGGAGCAGCCAATATCAGATATATATGAAAAGGAAGAGCTGCAGAAAAGGATGTGAGTGTCTGTGTTCTGAGCTGTGTTGGTGGTAGCATTGTTTGTCGAGTGTGTGTAAAGAATGTTGACTTAGAGCTGTGGCGTGTGTTGCCGTGATGGAGTGTCTTGTTGTGAATGTGTTCTGTGAAAGCAGGGTGTGTTTGATCTGGCTCCTACAACATATACAAGTGAAATCTGAGCCAAGGGCAGCAATTATTGCACCTCTGAGAGGTGTTTCGGCACCTTTCTTCGCAAAAACAATGCTTTGGTGACCAACTCAAATTTTTCATCAGTAAATCAGAACTTGAATCTGCACATGCATCAGTAAACACACTCGTTGTATATATGGTTATGATGTAACAAGGTCTTCTGACCAGTAAAAACTGTTGCTGTCGTCAATAGCCTTTAAGTGGCTGTTTGCAATTAGATATTCTGTATAATCCTTCACGTACAAGATCTTTTGAATTTCCATCGTGGTGAGGCGACGAACGTCAGTAAATTGAGCTGCCTCGTTGCTGTTGCTGAGACAAAATTCACCAATAGCATTTACATACCACGATACTTTAATATCCTCCTTTGGTTGTACGGATAGCTTTGGCGTCGGCATTGTCTCGGTGGTCGTGCTTTGCGGCATCTGACTTTGATCATCAGCAAGGGAAGTGTTGTTGTTGGTCGGCTTTTCTTTATGACTAGAATTCGAAGCTATGACTTCCGGCAATGGCTTCACCTTCCATATATTTGACGGTGAACTCGCTGGTTGGTACTGGTGGACTCGGGGCGCACTTTGAAGCCATGTTCTGCAATTCGGAGAACCTTTTTTGTACCCAAGTCGTCGTTCATACTTGGAGGTGCTTGATGGAGACCTTCGACTCGTTGGTTGGTGCTGCTGCTTCGCTGTTGGTAGCGTGCCTTGGTTCTGTGTAGCCTTTTCGCTCACTTGCGTGCGAGGCAGTGTGCTGACAGGCCCTTTGGTCGTGGTGGTTTGCCTTGCAGCACGGGTCAGCAGGGTGTTAAACACATTTCCGGTGTCGAACTTTGAGATCGGCAAGTAGCGTGCTGGTTGCGAGACACGCCTCCGAGCTCTCGCCTAGGAGGGCGTCGAAGCTGTTACGAGATATATAGTCAGCCATCTCGTTCTTTATACCTTGGATATGGTGGACAGTCAGCCTGAACTGACTGAGGTAGGTCCACCATCGTTTTAGGTTCGCTTTTTTGGGAGGAGGACCCTTCTGAAACGTTTTCACTGGCTCTTGGTCACAAAGCCAGACGATAGGGTTATTACCAAGTAGACGGGACTGAGAAGAAAGCACGAGCATCCCGGCCAGGAGTTCGTGGTCGTAGGTACTGTAGTTGGATCATGCTTGATTCCACTTCCCATTCAAGTGACCAAGAGGTACCAGACGCCATTCATTGGCAGGGTAGTCATGCTTCGGTGTTCCATCGCGGATCAGACCTGAAGTTTGAAACTGGCAGGGAGACAACTCAGCGGGTTTAAGCTCCTGCCACTGGTATAGGGTACCACCCTCCCCCTACATCACAGGCATCTGTGACGAATATTATCTGGCCTTTAGGGCGGGGTAGCCCCAGGCAGTTGGTAGAGGAAATTTTCTTCTTCAACTCCTGGAAACAGGCCTCTTCCTTGTCGGTCCGTCACCAAGGATTGGTCTTTTTTATAAGGTTAGTCAGGGGGGCTGATGAATACGTAAAATTGTGGATATGGCGCCGGTAAAAATTGCAGCCGCAAATGAGACTCCGCACGTCGTGCAGACCCTTGATGGGGTTGTCGCGTATCTGCATGTCTTGCAGGGGTTGCATCTCAGATGCGGCTGGTTTCCACCAGCCATACCAAACATAAAAACTTAGATGCTCCATCTCCTCACGCATGAACTCACATTTCTCGAGTTTGATGCGGAAATTGTTTTCCTGACAGACAGTGAAAAACTATTGTAGCAGGTAGATAGGAACCTCCTGGGTATTACTACCCAGGCTCACGTCATCGATGTGAGCCTCCATCTCAGCCCCGCGGGAAACCAGTTCCTGTACAAGGGGTCTGCGTCTCAGGATATATAGGATTTGATTCATCAGCTGCTGGAGGAGAGCAGGGGCATTCGCAACACCGAAGGGCATGACCTTCGAGCGGAAGAGACGGCCTTTAGGGGTTACAAAGGCGAGCAGTTCCTGGGCCTCTCGGGTTAGGTCTCCCTGCCAGAAGCCACTGCGCTTGTCCATCGTAGTTTTGAATCGGCACTTAGCGATTCTTTCCAGGGTGTTCTCCATGTTGGGGATACTCTCTGAGTGGTTCTGGGTCTTTTTGTTGACCTCACCGTAGTCAATGATCAAGCGCATGGCAGTGAAGCCAGGTTTAGCCACTAGAAAACAAGGGCTACAATGGTGGGGGCAGTCCCCGTGTTTATATTCCTCGACGAGGCCAGCATCTATACATTCCTGGATCTGGCGTTCGATCTCGTTGATTTGGTCTTTCGGGGCGGGGTATGGACGCCGTTTTACCACAGACACTTCAAACTCTGGTTTGATTTTCAAGTCCATCTGGACCAACTTTTTGCAAGACAGGGGTGGGGGCAACGCTCCAAAAACCTCCTGATATTTCTGGATCAGCTTACTGAGATGTGGGTCTAGGTTCATGCTCTCCAGCTTCTCAACAAAATCCTCCTCAGCATGGAGGTTGCTCTTCCCTTTTTCCTGTTTTTTCCTACGCCCCATGGTGTCAGGGGGTAGTTCATCCTCCCAGTCTTGGCAACCCTGCTGGGCATAGTGAAGGGAGTATACCAGAGCTACCTCAGGATGAGGAAGAGTCATCTCTTCATCATCCTCCTCTGACCATATAGACGTTTTCCCGGTCCTCTTGGGGAGGTCCAGCCGGGTCCGTCCCTCGATACCCTCAGCTTTAGCCCATAGAACCTGTTGGAGATCCTGTACATCATATCAGGAGACGGGCATATTGTTAGGTGAGGGTTTAGCGCCAGGTACCTGACCTGTAGGGCCATCTGTGGCCTGAATGCAGAAAACAGCATGGTCATGGGACCCGCTATTAGTAGACTCACCAAGGTCCACCTCATCAATAAGCAGCTGCGTTAGGAAAACGCTGTGCTTCAGTGTCACCCTCTCCGGGTCAACTGGGGGTATAGCACTGGCGATATCGCTGAGGCGGTCGTCAGCATCAGCCAAGGGAGTGGAGACGGCTGGCATCTCCTGCTTGTCGGAGCACTCACCACTCGTAGTAGTGACCGAAGAAAACTCGGATCTTTTCTTGAGATCCACGAGGGTAAGGCCTCTGTTTTCGGCCATCAACTCCTTGAGTACCACCTGGTCGAAGTCACTCACAGGTTCGGGGTTCGGAAAGCCATCTACGATGGACAGGAAACTGCCCCATTGAGGGGCGGGCATGGTCTCTTGAGGGTCCTCAGGGACGTAGACTGGACCATTGGGGAGTTCACCTCTTCCTACTGTGATACGGTCCAACAGTCGTCTCCAATAGGCTTGTTCGCCTGGGGTACCCCAGTCAGGGGTACACAGGACCACTCTTCCTCCTTCAAGGGCAATTTTTGTAAGCAACTTAGCGAGGTGAGAGAATAGGGGATTAGCATAGCACAGCCCCATCGATTTTCAATATAAGCGGTAGGCGTTGTTAAGATACCGTGAGCAATAGAGCTGCCGCATCTGCTGCTCTTTACTCGCGAACAGATCTGCCTGTACTTCATTCAGGTCCACCTGCAGGGCGGCCAGTCCATTTTCCAAGACAGGCCGCACCAACTGAGAGTTTTCAGTTCGATAAGACCAGTTCACGTGGCGCAGACTGCATTCTTTTCTTCCTGACAGCTCCAGGGGGACAGAGAAAACGCCACTGCCAAAGTCGCAGTGAAGGGGATAGGGACGTTGCAAAGACATCAATTTTATCTGGGGATTACGGCGCAGAAAATCTGTGCCGATAACAATGTCGAAGGCGTCGGTGTCCAGCACTTTGCAGTGCTGAGTCACCTGCTTGTCACCCAGACACACGGTCACATCGACCCCCCCCCCCCTCAGGGAGTGGATGGTCCCACCATCCCCAACCCTTATGGCAATGGTTTTGGTTTTCCTGATCTTGGCCTGTTTCAGCAGTCTGCGGGCCACGATTGAAAGGAGAGCGCTTGTGTCATAGACAGCCTTGTGGACCTCGTCACCAATTTTCCTGGTGATCCAGAAAACCAAATCCTCATCATCGGAGCCGCCCCCCCATCCCTCTTCAGGGAACTCGACCTCAACCCCAGCGGCCTGCAGGCACTTAGAGTGCCAATTTGGGCGGCGCTTCTTGGCGTTCTCGCTGCTCTTGTCGGCGCCACCAGCGCTGAGGGTGGAGGGGGCTGGCCGTTTCTCACCCGACGGCTCATCCTTAGGTGTGGGGTCGGATGCTCCTCTCCCACCGGCCGGGGGGGCTGAGGACCTTCGTCCTCCAGGGTTATCCTTACCCTTAGAACCTCCAGGGCTAGGCCCCCCCCCTTCGGCTCCTCCGCCCTTACCGGCGGTCTTACGCCGTTCCTCTTCCGCTTTCTTGAGTTTTCCGGATTCGCAGCATTTGATGTGGCATTCATCTTCACAATGCCTCCTCTTGCCGCAAAATCCGCACGTTATCGTGCGGCGGAAATGGTCTTGGTGCTTTACCTCCTGACCATCTTTAGTTTTCTGCGTGCGCTTCAGCTTTGGCATGCACGCACTTCGCCCATCACAGTCGGGCGCGTGGCAGGGTCCACCGTTATCGTCTGTAGGACGACAGTAGAAACGATTGGGGGTCCCTTTACCTTTGGAGGAGGGGGTCTCAGTCAAGTGTTTCAACTGCACCTCACGGCCCTTCCCAGGGTTAGAGCGGGGTTGAGGCGACCTCCCTCCAGGAGACCACTCAGCAGGGGTCTCCTCTCGCAGATGTTTGCGCATATTCCTGTTCATGTGGGAGTCATTCTCCCTCTCCATGGCCAAATCGATCAACGGATCAACCAGGTCATCGTATGAGTGCGTCTGAGCTTTCCTCTCGGACGTCTCTCTGCAGTTATCCCATGTCCTGGTAGGAATCTTCCCCAGTAGCAACAGATGTGGCTCAGTTGGCCCATAGGACAAGGGGTTCATGCTCCCCATGAGCTCTTCCAACTGCGCCACGAACTCGGAGATGCGCGCAGCAGTGGGGATTTCGGGGAGAGGGGGCAGCTCCTCAATCTCCGTTCGGACACTCAGGTCCGTTTTCTAGACTGGATACATTTGCTCCAGTCTTTTCAGGAAGTCGCCCCAGTTGGAACTCTTCCTGATAGCGGTTTTAACCTGCCGCTGAAGGAATTTCTTTTTGCACGAGTTTTTGATGACCGTGCATTTAGTACGAACATCAGCATGATGCTGACCCGTGAGAAGCAAAAATTCGGAAAACCCCTCAGCCCATTCAGGCAGAATTTTTGGGATCGAAGTCGGGGAGTTCGATCTGAAGGTTCGCTGTGGCGATGGCCTTCGTTCCCCTTGCTGGAACGCTCGTGTCACCTGTACCACCGGAGAGGGCTGAGGGGTGCACTGTGGCCAATGGGGCCAGGGATGACAGACCATAGCCTTTCATCTCAGCCTCTGTGGTGTCACCTACACTGCAGACAGGCACAGTCCTCACACAAGGATGAAACGGGCTGGGACAGGTGTCCATTTAGGGAGCTGCGGATGCCTCCGCAGCTCTTCACATCCCCGGTTAGCAGTTCAACACCTGGGGACATAGTAGGTGGGGTCTTCTTCAGATCGCAGAGCCGCAACTTCGTCTTGAGTGCTGCTGACAATGCACTCAAATCTGGATCCTGATCTCCTGCACCACGGACCCGCGATAGCAACTCCATGGTCTCATCGAGACCCAGCTTAGGGGCCGCCATTCGTGGGGGCAAACCTCGATCCACACTCCTAGGCTCGGGTGCCACTGCCCTGGGACTGGGGCCAGGCTTCAAGCACTCATGCTCCCTTGGTTTCACTGGAGGTGTAGGTTCTCGAGACACCGGGTCGGGTTCCCTCTCAGATGATTGGGCCGACGACGACCAGTCCATTTTGCCGTGCGGTATCTCGAACGTCTCCTCGGCCCACGTAGCTCCGAACATCGTTCTCAAAGGCTCCTCCTTCCCCTTTCCATTCCTTGCCGCTCTTCTCCAGGCATTGACCTTGGCATTTGCCACTTAGATCCCTGGGGTAGGAGAAGTTTCTGACGGGGGCATCAAGGACACGACAGAAGCTAAGGCTGCTGCCACAGGGTCCTTGCCTTCGAGACGCCTGAGGCTTTTCGCGTTAAGCCGGGCGCCTCAGCGCTTGCACTCGGGCGGATTTCTTCTGTATATACCGCTTTGATTTCCTCCGCCCCTCTTGCTACTGCAAGGTCTCCTAGAGGACCAGTATCAATGGGTACACCACTTGTAGATGAAGGCCGTACTCTCACAACATCAGTCTTGGATCTGGTGCTTGTTATCGGCACTGTTTTGGCACTGAGTGTGACAGACGTCTTCATAGTTCAGGGTACAAGTTTTTATTGGTGTTCTTCGTGTTCTGCTTTAGTCTCCTAGGGCCTTCCTCTGCTAGGAGAAAAGGGTTTTGGTTTGCTCTCACTTGTGTTTGTTCCTTGTATATGTTCTTGAAAACCTTGCTGATTTTCCGAAACTCAAAATGAAGTCCACACAGAGGTAATGTAGAGCAAGTCCAGGCACCGGATCAATCAAATCAGGATACGTCCTTCCACAATCAAAACATGCGTATCAAAAAGGGGCTGCAGATAGACAAATGTAGATCTAAATACAAAGCTCCAATGGTTTATAAACAAAATGGATGAATTTATGTGAAAACTGGCAAGCCTCAGGACACCAAGATCGCACCAAGGGCTTCATGTGCACTCTTTCGGATGAAATGGAGTTGGTTAGTAATCTGGGGCATAGGAGTTAAGCCAGACACAGGATAAGGCTTGGCCAGCAAGGCCAAGCAACTGATTTTAGAAACAGTTAAAAGGTAGAACCACAATAAGTGGTAGAATCAATTGAGTATAGGGGTCTTGAGGTGGGGGACCACTAGGCTTAACCTACAAGGACCTAGGCATGAAGTGCCTACTTTATTTCGGTATAACCTCCATGAAGAAAGATACCTCCGCTCAGTTGAGTGGTAGCGGTGAACTTCATGGTGGGCTAGGGTTATAACCCTAGTTACCTTGAGAAAGTGTACTTTAAAATTCAAAAGAAAGACAGAAATGATTAAGTTAGTCTCAACATCAACAAAAGGTTTTCTGGGGGGGCTCAGCCTGGATCAAGTCCCCCAACAAAGACATGGCAGTAACTTTTTCTTACTCGTGGGTGGCGTTGCCCGCGGTTGGGGGGCTGGTGCGCCAGTTAAGGATGTGGTGGTGGTGCTGGACGACGTGGTTGTGGTGGTGGAGGTCGTTGAGTCGGAGGCTGAGGAGACGGACGTCGGGGCCGGCGGGGGGTCTGGGACGCGGGGGGTTGGTGCTTGCTGCTCGGTCCTGTGGGCAAGGAGAGTGAGGGCGCGGGTTCGGGCATAGCGCATCTACGCCCGCTGTCCCTGGTGTCCTGTGTGCATGCTGGTGCCGGTGCTGTGGGTTGTGTCATGTGTGGAGCGTGCTGGTGTCCTGGAGGTGTCTTGGATGCGCGGTTCGGTGAGCTACCCGGGGGGGTCCACGTTTGCTCCAGGACGTGCGGATCTGACTGTTGGAGGAACCGGACGGTTTCAAAGAAGCACCGCTGGATGCCGGGCATGTCTTCCTCTGTGAGGTGGGGGTGATGTTCGGTGGGGGTCTTCAGGCCGGGCTGCAGTAGGGTCATGAGGCGGGCCGCCACCATGAACGGGTAGAGCTGCAGGGTGCTGGGGCGCGGCGGGGTGAGTCCCGTGCGGTTCACGGGGGCCTCCGTCTGCTGGGGACGGAGACTGACCTTGCACGTCCATCGCTTGCTGGGGATCTGCCAGGACCGTTGGGTTCCTTTGGCAAGGCAGTATGTCCCCCTGCCAAGGCCCTAGTTGCCGCTGCAGATGGAGAGCAGAGTATCCAGCTACTTGTGCCCCCACGTGCCCCAGATGTGGGGGTAGTCAGGCTCATCCTCCCTGGTGTACGTGTTGGGCCTGGGGGTGTGCGTGGGGGGGGAGGGGGGAATGTAGTCGGTGGGGAGGAGTGAGTCTGTGCCGTGGACCAGCCAGGTGTCGGTTGGTGGGTGGCAGTGGGTGGTGGAGGAGGTGTAGTTTTTGCTGTACCTGAGGGTCATGTACGTGGAGGGGGCCAGCTGGCTGTTGTCTGGGTTGGGGATGCCTCACTGGACGTGGTACCTCAGGTCGCTGTCGACCCACGTCCTTATTTCCCACGCCATGGTGTTGATTGGGGTGGGGCTGGGTTGGGGGTGGCCCACGTAGGGCTTGCATAGCGGGTGCAACCCGTGGAGGTCACCCGCTCTGGCTCCGGCTGTCAGACAAGCTGCCGCCCCCGCTCAATGGGGGGTACCCGGACACGGTCTCCTGGGGGTGGCTGGCGTTCGCCGTCGGGGGTGGCGAGCAGGGGGCGCTCGACTCGGGCGACATGGAGGCAGGCGTGGAAGAGGAAGTCTCGGACGCCTTGACCCAGGGAAGCCGCCTGGATGGGCGTGGCCGCCCGGGTGAGCTGGGTGGTCCCCGAGGTGCGGAGGCGCAGCACCTCCTGGCTCCCAAGATCCCCGAGGTGCTGCTTTACCATGGGCGGGTTTTGGAGGGCGAAGGGGGCGGGACGCGGGTGGTCGTCGCTGCTGTGTGCGGGGTCTGGTGATGAGGTTCCCCTTGGTTGCCGCGGGAGGGAGGGTTCGCGGACGGGCGCGTCGGCGGCGGGAGGGGGCCGCGGGGGCTGATGCCTCCGTGTGGCAAGTTGGTGCTCAGGACCTGGGGGCGGGGGCTCTGGCCTTGGCTTTGGCTTTGCTTGTCAGCTGGGTTGGTGCAGGTGAACCCCCACGCCCCTTAACATGCTTTGTTACTCCTGCATCACCGTGTTTTTCTATGAACTACGCTTGTCTGGTCCTTGTGTTTTCCTGCTCTTTCTTATTTTTTTCTACGTCGTCGTTCTGCGTTTTCTTTGTTTGTTTGTTTGTTTGTTTGTATTTTCATCCTTGTTGTGCGCTTGGTTCCTGTTTGTATGGTTCCTGTTTCCGTTGGTGCTCCTGCATGTTCCTGCTCCTCCTTGCTAACGCTCCTTGTCACTGGTGTTTCAGCATTTTACAGCATTTTGGCGCTTTTCGGTGCAGAGGAGACGAACCAGGGGGGGGGGGGGGGGGGGGGGGGGGGGGGGGGGCAGGGGGGGGGGGGGGGCTGGCACTGCTCAACGGGGGCGGGGGCTGGAGGTGCGTGTTGCGCATCTTCGGCGTCGGCGTGTCTTGCCGGGTCTTGTTGGTGGTATTTCTGTGCGTCGGGCGGGTCATGCGGCGCCCGGCTGGCTGTGGTGTCGAAGTGGGAGTTGACTGCCTGGGATTCTGGGTGGGACTGCAGTTCGCTGGTGGTGGGCGGCTGTTGCTGCGCGGTGCTCGCAGACAGGGGCTGCGGCTTTGGGGGCGGCAGGTGGTGGTCCGGCACTCCTTGGGCCTTAGCGTTGTTTGTGCACTTGCATGGCTACCCTTGGGTCAATGGTGGCGTATGGCGGCCCGAATGCTGTGGGCCCGTGTTTTGGGGGTGGCAGGCGGTGATCGGCTGTGTGGTGCTGGTGGTGACGGTGTGCTGGTTGCGTGTGGCACCATGGCACTGGTGGCAACGGTGACAAGGGCTGGTGGTGGTGGTAAGTGTGTCTGTGGTACATCTTGTGGTGTGGTACCGTCGGGGGCGCCGTGTGGGGTGGGTGGCCTTTGGGCCTCGGCTGTCCTGACACGTGGTCGTGATGGTGCTTGTGCGGGTCGCTGTGGTATTACTGCACCGGGGAGCCAGAGTTCGCGGTGGCGGGAGCGTGCGGGTGCTGCGCGGTACCACGTTCCCTGGCCCTGCGCGGGCGGCGGCGCCTGTGCGGGCTAGATTTGTGAGGGTAGCGGTCTCCGTGTGGTGTGCGCTGGGTTGTGAAGGTGCAGGCCCGGGGGGCTGAGGTACGGTGGTGGCGGTGGGCGTTGGGGAGGGTGTTGCAGGCGGTGTGTTCTGGGGCTTTGGAAATGGGGTGGTGCGATGCGGCTTGGCCGGGGTCTCAGTTGGGGCAGCGCACCCTGTTGGCGGGCGCTTTGGCCGCCCCCCTGGCCCGTTTTGACCCTTTTGGCCCGGCGGGCGTCAGGGGGGAGTGGTCTTCCCTGTCTCCGTGGGGCTGACGGGGCGTTTGTGTGCCAGCCATGTACTTCTCTGAGGCATGTCTCGAGGTCCCTGACGTAGGCGCATTGGTCCACGGGGTTCATCTGTGCGGCGCCTGCTTCGCTGGAGGCCGTTAGGTGGGTGTGCTGAAAGGACGTGTAGCCCTCCAGGGGGCGTCAGCTGGCTGGGAGGGGGAGTGTGTGCTGTTTAGAGGAGTTCGCTGAGGGGGTAGGGTTTTCCTTTCTGCCGGCCGAAAGCGTTGTCGAACCGGCGACAGGTGCGCCGGAGGTAGTCCGCCACCTTCTCTGGTGCCATCTGCGACCAAGCCTCTGTTGCGGGGGCTGCTATGTGGGGGGTTGGGAGGTTTGGGTTCGGGACGTCAATGCCGCGGTGTTCGAGATAGAGGGCGAGGAGGATGTCGCGGGCTGCAACGTTCCGGCGCCCCCCGCTATGGCGTAGGGGCGGGCTCTGGCAGGGCAGGGCTGTGTCGCCTGTGGCCGTGGCGATGGCCCATGTGTGGTTCGCCGGGTGCGCCGCGTAATGCGTGCCCAGGTAGGTCTGGAGGGTGTCAGTGAGGAGGCCGAAGAAGCTATTGTGGCTGCGGGGGGGGGGGGGCGGCTTGGATCCCGGGATGCAGGTGGTGGCGGCGGTTGACCTAGAACGTTTTTATGAGTCTTTCCGCTTTTATTGTGCCTCTCCTGCTGCTTGCTGCTGGTGTAGGGTTACTGCTGCTTTTTTTGATGGAGAAACAGCGCCTGACACCAGACGCCCCTCACAACGGTGGCAGGCCACCCCCCCCCCCCCCCGGGGACGGCCCCCCAGCAACCCCGCGGCACGCAGCCCCCACAGAACATGCAGGCCAAGGGGACAGTGTTGGGCCCCCACACCCACACACCCGCGCCCACAGCACGTGGGTGGCGGACCCCAACAGCCCGCCCAGTGGGCGGGCGGTTGGGGGAGGGACGGCGCCTGACCTCAGACGCCCCTCACAACGGCGGAAGGCACCCCCCACCCCCGGGGACGCCCTTCCGCCACCCCCACAGCGAGCAACGCCGGCCCGCAAGGGCGCACGCTCTGTGGCCGGTTCTGGGTCCCCACGCCCGCACCGACCGCACCCGGGTCACACGGGTCGCGGAACCCTGGCTGCCCGCTCCAGAAGACGGGCGGCCGGGGGAGGGACAGCGCCTGACACCAGACGCCCCTCACTACAGTGGCAGGCCACCCCCCCCGGGGACGCCCCCCCACCAACCCCGCGGCACGCAGCCCCCACAGGGCATGCAGGCCAAAGGGACAGTGTTGGGCCCCCACACCCACACACCCGCGCCCACAGCACGTGGGTGGCGGACCCCAACAGGCCGCCCAGTGGGCGTGCAGTCAGGGGAGGGACAGCGCCTTACCTCAGGCGCCCCTCACAATGGTGGAAGGCACCCCCCCCGGGGACGCCCTTCCGCCAGCCCTACAGCGAGCAACGCCGGCCCGCAAGGGCGCACGCTGTGGGGCCGGTGCTGGGTCCCCACGCCCGCACCGACCACACCCGGCACACACGGGTCGCGGAACCCCGGCTACCCGCCCCAGAGGACGGGCGGTCGGGGGAGCAACAGCGCCTGACACCAGATGCCCCTCACAATGGTGGAAGGCACCCCCCCCGGGGACGCCCTTCCGCCAGCCCCACAGCGAGCAACGCCGGCCCGCAAGGGCGCAAGCTGTGGGGCCGGTGCTGGGTCCCCACGCCCGCACCGACCGCACCCGGGACACAGGGGTCGCGGAACCCCGGCTGCCCGCTCCAAAGGACGGGCGGCCGGGGGAGGGACAGCGCCTGACACAAGACGCCCCTCACAACGTCGGAAGGCCCTTCCGCCACCCCCACAGCGAGCAATGCCGGCCCGCAAGGGCGCACGCTGTGGGGCCGGGCGAGGTACAGCGCCTGACACCAGATGCCCCTCACAACGGTGGTGGGCCACCCCCCCAGGGGACGGCCCCCCACCAGCCCCGCGGCACGCAGCCCCCACAGGGCATGTAGGCCAAGGGGACCGTGATGGGCCCCCACAGCCACACGCCCGCGCCCGCAGCACGTGGGTAGCGGACCCCAACAGCCCACCCAGTGGGCGGGCAGTCGGGGAAGGGACAGCGCCAGACCTCAGACGCCCCTCACAACGCTGGAAGGCACCCCCCCCGGGGACGCCCTTCCGCCAGCCCCACAGCGAGCAACGCCGGCCAGCAAGGGCGCACGCTGTGGGGCCGGTGCTGGATCCCCACGTTCGCACCCACCGCACCCGGAACACACGGCTCGTGGTACCCCGGCTGCCCGCCCCAGAGGACGGGCGGTCGGGGGAGGGACAGCGTCTGACACCAGACGCCCCTCGCAACAGTGGCAGGCCACCCCCTCTCGGGGACGGCCCCCCATCACCCCCGCGGCACGCAGCTCCCACAGGGCATGCAGGCCAAGAGGACAGTGTTGGGCCTCCACACCCACACACACACGCCCACAGCACGTGGGTGGCGGACAGCCCCAAGCCAGGTAGGGGGGAACCGGGACCGGACCGCCCCCCCCAAGCACGCCAGATGGAGCAAGGTACCGGGGCAGGACACGCGGAGTGGCACGGACCACGTGGAACGGACCTACCAGCGCCCAGTGCCGGGACCGCGCGAGGTGCGCACGCCACACCACCCAGGGCAGGGGGGAGCGGACGCCGCGGGAGCGCGAGCGCACACACACGCAAAGGGCACGCGGGGACTACCAGAAGGGCAACCGGACGGAGCTCGCAGAACGCAGAGACCGCGTGGAATGGCGTACCAGCGAGCGAGGGTAAGGGACACCCGGACGGGACGACCGGCCACACGCAGCGCGGGACACGCGGGGCGGGAAGGGGGAAACGAGAGAGACACAAGCGCCGCGCACACACGGACGGGGCACTGCATCCGCCAAAGGCAGTAGTGGCGCACTGCGCCACGCCCCAACCCCCAGGCTAGGCAGCCTCCGCGCCAGCCCAAGGGGGTCCCACCGGCGACAAGCCAGTAGCAGGGGCCCGGCGGCGCCGGCGCCCCGGGCGACCACACATCAGGGGGGCGACGTGGTGGGTAAGCGCCCGCAGCCACGGCTGCGAATTGATGCACTGACCGGGGAGTGGCGAAACGGGGAAGCCGGGGAGGGACGGGGCTCCCAGCCCTGTGAACCCGGGGGACTCCGCCACCAGGCAGGAGGTGCGTCTTGGAGGGCCCCCCACTAGGACCCGGTGGGGAGGATATCACCTGGCCCAACCAGGTGGCCCCCCGGGGCCGAAAGGCGTCTAGTACCCGCAAAATCAAACCTCAAACCTCAAACCTTTTGATGGAGAAAATGTTTTGTTGACAAAATACAACCAATACAGAATAGCCGAGGCCAGAGATGAGCAAGTAGAAGCCAAACAGGATCAAAGCATGAAGAGCTGCAGTCAGAAAAGAGTTAGATAATAAAGATATCAACAATAGACTACAGCAATAGACAATCAATGCAACGTGGATCACAATATTTCACATGATTGAGAAAAACTGATTGAAAAACTGCCCCAAGGGCTCTCACTCCATATCGTGCCATGCTGAGAAGTGCACTCATTGTTTTGGTCCCCATAGGTGCTGAGGTGGCATGGCTTGTGGCGCTGAGGTCACTGCCATGTCACATGGGATATTCCTACTTAGCTAGGCTGACTGGGAATCGAACCCAGGACCTCTCAAAAAGAGGTACCACAGCCCCCTAGGGTGCATACCTCTAGGATAGCTAAGCATTCATGAGAAAACATAGAAAAGTGTATAGGCTCTGGATGAATGTCAGCGCCTCAGTCAGTCCAGAAAATGATGTAAACGATCAATCAGTTGGGGGGTCAGGGATCCACACAAAATGTCTTGTCACCCCTTTCTGGATAGGCCAATACTAAGATAAAAATGTGTTATGCCTTTGAGCCTCTTTCTAATAACTAGAGCTAACCTTCTGGCAGGGAAATACAATCTTTTTTACTCCCCCCTTGTGCTGTGGTGGCCACCATTGTCGCATTTTAAAGGAAAAAGGGAATTTTTCTTGGCTTCCCCACGGCTTTAACATTTATTTAAAATTTCCTATTACATCCCTAACATTGGAAAGAAAGCGCTGCATCAGGGCAGTCGCCAGGTTCTGCTGAGTCATGAACGACACCTACAGCTCCGACTGCGCTCATTGGCGTCGCTGGGGCAGCTGTGGCTTGGTAGGGGGTTAGAATGGGCATGCCAATTCATGTGTGCACAACCCTCTCACTCCAAATGGCAAAACGCAGTGCAATACGCAAAGCCCAACGCTCCATATGATTAGGGCACGCTGTCCAGGGTCTCCATGAACCTGCTGTAAGACCTGATCTGTCCTTAGTGCGTTGAAACCTAATTTACTCTCATGGGGGTTTGATATTCACGACAGTGGTCCAGGAGTCAGCTTTTCGGCCTGAACACAGCCTACACCACTGTTTGCGCTCCAGGATATCTGCAGAGAAAAGACAAAGGGTTGAGGGACTGACACGCACCCAACGATCGACACAAACATCAAAATCCGTCAAATGACGGCCAAGAATTTTTCTGACACCACACACCTGTCCAGAATCTTCATGTGCATTAAATGCACATTTTTGCGCAATTTATTTTCATCACAGGAATTTTTCAATTCCTGGATTTACACGCAGAGTAAAGCGGCGCGCCGGAGCGCATCCTAATTGGGCGCCGGAAAATACAAAAATAATAAGATTATAACAGTATATCAGGTAATAATAAGAAAGCGATGAGACACACAATAAATTATAAACGTACGAATTCCACGTTTGCTTCTAGGAGCGATGAAGAAAAATGAATTGAAGAAAATCAAAATGAATTCCAAGAACAAGGTATAAACATACAGGTCTTGTTTACTTCGTATGCAGCATGCACATTGCTTGTCTCGTGGCATCGTGATCGCGCAGTGTAGCAACACAAACATAGAATAGAGGGACAGATTAGAAGATTGCAAGATGATTAGAGGTGAGATCGGGTGATTAGAGCATACACACGCGTGCATAAACGCTGGCCTCGCGTGTGACTCGTTTTCTTTCTCCCTTGCTTCGCTCTCCAGCGGTAGGTAAGGTAGGTAAGCCCGGGAGGGGCCACCCCCTGGTAGAGATCGTGATCTGGTTATGGATTGTGGAAAAGAGATGGTAAAAATAGGCGATTGGAACCTTCGTGCATGCTCCTGCATTGAGATGGCGCATTAAAGGGTAAGCCACACGTGGTGCGCACGGTAAAACCCTTGTTTAGGCTACCCAGGGGCTCCACCCTACGTTCTTTGAGAGAACGGGTGGAGTTCCTTAAGCTTGCTTGCTAGTACTGGGGTTCAGGAACAGCGTATTATAGGGCAGCCTGAGAAGCGTAGATTACGTGGAGGCTGTCTTGGTTCCTCAGTCTTGAACCTCAGTCATTGGCCTTTGATTTACAGGTGGGAAGGTCAGGGTGAATTGGTGCAGCGGCAGTTGCCTTTGGCGACTTTTGAATTTTTTGCCCAAGCTAAAACGGGCGCTGATCACACAATCAACAAACTGCCCCTCAGCCAGGAGTGGCGAGGGCAGTCCGACCTCTTCAACATCCACGCTGTGCACGCAACCTGTGCACTCCTTCCCTCTAAGCGCTAACAGGGAAACACGTTGTGGCGTCCCTGTTAGGCCAGAGTCGCTTAGTAGCGCTGTGTTCTCTCTTCCCTTTCACAGGCAGGACTCTAGTGCCTTGGACATCCTCGTCAACAACCCCAAGTAGCGTGTGGGTGTAGGAGTGGCAAGCCAGGGTGAGGGCTTGGGCGCGGGAACCCGCTCATCCTTCGATGGCTGGTGCCACTATAGTGAGTGTAGGTCCTGTAGTGTGTGTGTCACTGTCCCGCCTGTTTCCTGAAATTTTATTAGGGCTTTGGTGGGCAGTGGCAGTGGTTAGTGGAGGTTTTGGCCGTCGTAGCAAACAGGCTTTTTCATGCCTCATAGCTTTTGGCAACCCCCCCCCTGTAGAAGCCAGGTAGGTAGGAAAACAATACCTGGACTCACGTGCTGGGTATTCCCCAAAGGTTTTGCGCCATCACAAGAACTGGGCGCTTAGGGGCGGAGAGACCCGGGGCATACTCCGTGGCACCGGTAAGACATCCCCCGGTTTCAGCAAGGGTGCAGACTCTGGTATAATTAGGACACCATTTCTGCAGCTTGCTCATAGGTCCTCAGGATCAGCACACTCACACACACACATAGGAAGGTATAGCAAGGGTTCAGTCCCTAGGTTTCCTCTGAGAGGCAAGCGTCTCAGCGAGCCTCAGCAACTCTTCTAGGTTGGTCTGGGACAAGTAGTCTACCAGAACAGAATTCAGGCGTCCCTCAGGAAGAACAAAGTCAGAGAAGGGTTCCCAGGTAGCTTCTTCAACTCCAAACCCTTCCCAGAGGGTCAGGAAATGCCACCCCACGCAATAGCGGTGTCGGATGAACGACTTCACCAGATAGAAGCCTCCTTAGTCATCCCCTCGGCATTCATGTTGGGGAGTTCTCCTTCTACTTCCATGGGGCCAGCAGCGCCCTGTAGGTCCAGAGCGGCCGTCTCCTCATCGTCTAGTTCCCATTCCTCCCCACAGAGGTCCTCTGGGTCGTAGTAGCGCTTGAGCTGTTGAGCAGCGCACACGAGGGTCCCCCCTAGTCGGAGAGAACACCGCACGGTGATACGGTGACCATCCCCAGATAGGAATTTGCAGGGCCCAAAGTAAGGGTCATCGCTGGTGGAGCGTGCCCAGGCGGGGAGCGGACTGTGGTGCACCAACACCCAGTCTCCCTCTTGGTAGGAGGCGGGCACCCTGTGCTTGTTCTTCTTGTTCCACTGGCGCTCCCTTACTCTCTGGAGCATAGCCTTGGCCTTGTCCACCTTGTCTCGTTGCTCTTTCACCCACTTACCCACAGTGGAGAAGGAATCCTCAGGATAGGGAGCGTGCACGAATCATGCCGGGCGTCCCATGAACAGCTCATGGGGCGAATAGCCAGTTGCCGAACTCTCTTGGGAGTTCATCATCAAGGATATGACGGGGAGTAGTCTCACCCAGTCTTTGGTGCCTTCAATCTGGCACCATATCCTTACGCTCCCTTTGAGAACACGAATCTGTCGCTCACATAGGGGGTTACTCGTATGAGTATAGGGAATCCCCGTTGACACCTGGACATTGAGGGATCTCAGGACTCTCCTGTACGAGCCAGTGTCGGAGCGTAGTCGGACATCTTCATCTGAGTTAATCTCTTTAGGTGCCCCATAGACACAGAACCACTCTTCCAGGAGTATCTTGATGGTCTCCTCGCTGGTGATGTGTTCAGTGCATGGGAACACCCTGGTAAACCTGGTCAGCCCACAGGTTACCGCTAGGGCAAAGTCATAGCCCCCAAACTCAGGCATCTCCCTGTAGTCCACGTAGAGAACACTGTTGGTACAGTGGGGGATAGGGAGAGTCGAATAGAGACTTCTGCCCCTGATATCCCCAGCTTTACAGGACCGACACGGGCACTTGTCCATGATAGGCTGGAGTGTTTGTCGCAGCTGGTCAGCAGTCCACGTAGAGTGGAACCACTGCTTGAAAAGCCCTAGGGTACGGCCGGCCCCCACATGGCCACTGGACTCAGGGGTCCACTTAAGTAGCGCCGAGATTCTGTTGCTAGGCACAACTATCCGGTCCTCATGCCAGAGGTAGGTGTTGTCCCGCTTAGACTGTTCCTGGTTGACCAGGACGGGTTCAAGACTCTTCTCAAGGCGTTTGTAGATATCCCCAAACTTCTTCAGGTACTCTACTTGTCGGAGTCAATCTAGAGGTCTGATCATGGTCATGTTCAAGTCCAGGTGTACATTCATACGGCTGGATGCGTCCTTGGCTAGCTCCTCAGACCTGGCATCAATCATGTTGTGGAAGTTGTTGCGGCTGATGCAGTCCGCACCCTCGTTCTTGACGACCTGGATATGATGTACTGAGAGCCGTAGCTGGCTCAGGTAGGTCCACCAGCGTTGGAGCTTAGCCGTCTCAGGTGGGGGTCCGTTCTGGAAGATGCGGACCGGTTCTTGGTCGCACAGCCAAACCACAGGGTTACTCCCCAACAGTCGGAACTGAGAGGATAGCACCAGCATACCCGCGAGCAGTTCCTGCTCATAGGTAGAGTAGTTACCCCGGGCCTGGTTCAATTTCCAGTTCCAATGACCCAGGGGAACCAGGACCCATTTGTCGACAGGGTAGCTGTGCTTCAGAGTACCGTCTCGGTTGAGTCCATCAGTACCTTATTGGGAAAGGACGGAGTTGAACTCCTCCTTCTCTAGTGCTTGCCATTGGAACAACGTTCCACCTCCACCCACATTGTTGTCGTCAGTCACCAGTATAATCTCCCCTTGTGCTCTAGGCACACCCAGGCGCTTAGCGTTGGCCACTTTGTCCTTGAGCTCGTCAAACGCTTTTTGCTCTTGAGGGCCCCCTGCCAGGTAGTGGTCTTCTTGATGAGGTCCCTCAGGATGGGGCTGGTGTAGATGAAATTCTCGATGTGGCGGCGGTAGAAGTTGCAAGCCCCAATGAAACTGCGAACATCATGGAGTCCTTTCTTGGGGTCTTCATGTCGTACCTTAGCATCCATCAGGCATTCGGCCTTAGAGGCCGCTGGGGTCCACCACCAATAGCCAATGTCGAGCCCCAGGTACTGCATGGTCTCCTGCATGAACTCACACTTTTCGAGCTTGCGTGTAGTGTGGTTCTCCTGGCAGACCGCAAAGAACTCGCCCAAGAGGATTAGGTGGTCCTCTTGGGTATTTGTTCCCAGGCATACATCGTCGATGTGTGCTTCCATCTGGGCGCCCGGAGATATGAGTTCTTGCACCACGGGACTTCGACGTAGGATGGATAGGATCTTGTTCATCAGCTCTTGGAAACGTGCGGGTGCGTTGGCCACGCCAAAGGGTATGACCTTTCACTTGAACACCCTCCCCTGAGGGGTGATGATGGCAAGGAGTTCCTGAGCGTTGGGCATCAGGTTCACTTGCCCGAATCCACTATGCTTGTCCATCTTCGTCTTGTAGTGGCAGGAGGCTATATTCTAGAGGGTTGACTCCATATTAGGAATGGACCCTGAGTGGTTCAACGTCTTCTTGTTCAGCTCTCGGTAGTCCACTACCAGCCATTTGGCTGCTGACCCAGGCTTAGCCATCAGGAAACAGGGGCTGCAGTGTTAGGGATAGTCCCCATCCTTGTACTCCAGGACCAGGCCAGCGCCGATACACTCTTGTATCTGTCGCTCTATCTCAACGGCCTGCTCTTTAGGAGCAGGGTAGGGTCTCCTTCTTATCTTGTGACCCACAAACTCAGGCTTCAGCTTGAGGTCCATCTGTACCAGCTTGTCACAGGACTCCGGAGGGGGTACTTCTCCAAATACCTCCAGATAGGTCCTGATCAGCTTCTGTACTCTAGGGTCCAAGAGTTTGATCTTGTCCTCCATGTCCTTGTCAGTGTGTAGATTGCTTGCCCCTTGGTGTATAGGAGCAGGGAGGTGATTCTCAGGCGGCTCAGCGTCCTTGGTCGTATCCTTCAGTCCTTGATAGGCGTAGAGAAGGTCTCGTTCCACAGTGTCAGGTGGTCAGGGACAACATAGGCACACTTGAGGGGGTTCACATACACATTCCTCTGAGAGTTCATCCTATTCTGGGGTCCTCACATGGGCACCCCATACGCTCTTCATGAGCTTCAGGTCCACCTCTCGTTGCCAAGTGGTAATCTTCTGTTCTAGGTGTTCCTTCGGTTGAGAGATATCTCTTATAGACCCTTGCTTCAACGGCGATGAGCAGCGTTTAGGCCCAGCGTAGCATAGCCTTTCCGCCACCAATCTCCTCTTGGCGTCTACGTACTCTCTTAGCCTGGATGGAGGGTCCAACTCCTTGTCCAGGGGCTCCTCTCCCCTCATGGAGAGTACGGGTTTCAGTGGGGCGGCGTACTCGGCGTTCTCCATTTCCTCCACGCACTTCTGCACGAAGAAGGCGTCATGCTGAGTCTCGTCATCAGAGTGTATAGAGCTGGGTAGCTCGGATAGCCAATACTCTGACACTACATCAGGATTAGATACACGGCTGGGGGAGATAGGGGCAACAGTGTCAGACACAACGTATTCGTCTCCCCCAGGGGTAGTCTCCACGGTGTCTCGAGGTGGTAGGTGATTTTTCAGGACATCCAGGGTGAAGCCACTGCTCTCAGATTGGATTTCCTGGACCATAGCAGAGTCCAGATCCTCGAAGGGCACTGGGGCCACACTCCCATGCACCACGCTTAGCATACTACCCCATCAAGGTTTCCCGATGGGCGTCTTGCGGTCCAGAGGCACGTAGATGGCGTCATCCGGCAGCTGGATGGAGCTGAGCGTCAGTTTCTCCAATAGAGTACGCCAGTACTCATTTCTCTCATGGGCTCTGCAAGTGGGAGAGCACAGGACCATATGGGAACGTTCCAGGGCCACCCCGGTCAGGACCTTCCCCAGCTCACTGAATCTTGAATTCCCGTAGGCCATCCCGAAAGAGGGCCAGTAAAATTTATAGCAGCAATTTTTTCCCTTGCTGCAGTAGAGGTCCAGGACATGTTGCTTGTCGCTGGCAAATAGCTCCACGTTCAGGTCTTCTTGGGAGTATCCCAACTCACTCAGACCTTGGTCTAGGACATCACCCAGGAGCTGATAGTCCTCTGTTTTCGAGGCGACCATCATGGTTGAGGGCTCCCTCTTGCTTACCCTCAGGTAGCTAGACGTATGCTGCTTCAGAGGTACAGACTCCCAGCCATCACCATCGTCCACCCGCAGGACGTAGGGTGCTTGCAGGGTGAGGGGTAGAATCTTGGAGTGCTGGATGAAAACGTCAGTACCCAGTACAAAGTCAAAGGCTTCGGTGTGCATCACGTAGCACCGATGGGCAATACTTCTAGAACCCATAGGCACTTTAACCTCAGAGGCCCCAGAACTGTGCACCACATGCCCATCTCCCATGCGGATGGCTGCGGTAGGGGAGATGATCCTCAGGTCCCCACAAGGTAGAATTTTCTTGGTCACGATAGATACGGTCGCCCCAGTATCCAGTACCCCCAGGTAGTCACGTCCCCCAAGACGGATACATACCCAGAACACCAGGTCTGTAGGCCCCCCGAAGCATCCCTGTCAGAACTCCGCGGGGCATGTCACTTCGAACCCCTTCTTCTGGAGTTTACGCACCTTGCGCATGAAGCGGGAGCGCTTGCGGGCATTGGGCTCGTCCCCATCTTCGTTAGCACGCTTGGTCCCTTGTTCTTGTTGGCCTTGCGTCTGGAAACGGGTCGTAGGTCCCGTGTTGGGTTGCCCACCAGAGGACTCAGGGTTCCCCTCTGGCGTAGGACTGGGGTTCCGTCCGGACGGGTTCGCGTTCTTGTTCTTGTCAGGCTTGCGGTCGCCGCCTCCTCGTCCACCTGTACCTTTGCCACCTTGGCCTTTGCCATTGCCCTTGGACTTGCCCTGGCCATTGTTCTTGTCGGCGTTGCCCTTGCCACCGCCCTTGCCACTAGCGTTCTCGGTCTTAAGCTTTGCTGATAGGCGTTGCTTATGGTAGCACTCGTCTTCGTAGTGCTTCCTCTTCCCGCAGAACGCACAGGTGATGGTACACCTGTAGTGGTCCGGCAGCTTCGCCTTGCCGCTGGTGTTGGTCTCCTGCTGCTTACCCTGGACCACGAAGCAATCATGCTGATCGCAGTCCGGGGCGTGAAGCAGGGAGCCCTGCTCGTCTCTGCCATAACACCAGAAGAAACCTTGTACATTGCTCATGATACCAGCTTTTTTTGGGGGTAGTTCCCTGTCCGGGTCGGTGTCCTTGATACCCACGGCCATGGCTCCCAGAGCCTCCTCCTCCAGCACGGTAGGCGTTCAGGTGCTGGTCGCTTTCTCTCTCCAGCGCCAGCTCCAAAAGTAGCACAGACAAATCCTCGTAGTTAAGAGCTCTCGCCTTGCACTCTGTCGTCGACCAGCACTCGTCCCACAGCTCCCGAGGGAGCTTAGCCACCAACCAGAAGAGCAGATCGTCCCTCTCGTAGGGACCGGGCGTCAATCGTCCCACCCATTGGTCCAGGTCAGGCAGTAGCTCGGAGATCCTGGCTGGTTTGGGGTTGTTGGGCAGCACGGTCAGGTTCTGGATCTCGGCCCTGATGGAGAGGTCGGTTTCTTAGGTCGGGTACTGCCTCTCCAAGGCAACCAACACGTTGGCGAAGGTGGCGGACTTCGTCACGATCTGCTTGACCTGCTTCTCCAGGTACTTGGTCTTGCAGCACTGCAGGAGCAGGTCGCACTTGACTTGCCCACTAGCACGGGTTTGGCCGGTCATCCGGGGAAACCGGTCAAAGTTCTCAGCGAACTCGCTGAGATCCTTGCCTGTGAACTCAGGCAAGTTCACCACGATTTTGGAGGTGGTGATTGCCTTAGCCTCCTGAGACCTGCGTCCCTCAGGGCGCTTGGTCTTCCTCTTCTTCTTCTTCTTTCGCCCGGTCGGATTCTCAGGGTCCTCAGGGTTGTCGTCTTCCGAGGGCGAAGCAGAAGTCATGGAGGGCGGGTCATCGTCCCAGGGGTCTCCGCCTAGGTCACTAGAGCCGTAGGGCTCCAAGTCAACAATTGCCCTCAGGGCTGTCAGCCCCAACCGGTCCAGCTCGGCTCTCGTGGAATTCTGCACGTGGCTGTAGGGGGGCTGGGCCGTTCTTGGTATGAAAGGGCTTCTCGGTATCACAGCAGGGGTCAGCATCGGTCGGCTCCTCAGGCTTCCCAGGGTGTTTGTCAACCCCGCCATCAGGTGATTGACTTGTCCTCGGTGAGGTGAAACTCCCATGATGGTAGGTGACGCTTGGGGAGCAATCAGGGGCTCCAGTTTAGCCCGAATCTCTTGAGTGAGATTACCAACAAGTTTAGAGGTGGCTCCTCGGAGAGCCTCTTTAATCTCCGACTGCGTCAGGGACCTGTTGCAGGATCTTCCAGATCCTGTACTCCTTCCACCCAGCGACTCAGGGCCACGTAGGCCACTCAGGGAAGTGAAACCAAGGGCTGGCACAGTGTAGCCAGGTTCGGGTGCCGCATAGCCAGGTATCCCAGTCATGTATACGCCCGCCGCGAATCTGTGATAGACATCCTCATAGCGGCGCGGCATAGGCTCAGGCGCACCGGTGTAGGTGGAGCTGGATGCCACTGGTTCGCTGACTGCAGTTGCCATAGGTGGCACAGTTGCGGCTGGAATCACATCATAGGTGGGGTAAGGCATTCCAGTAAAGCCTAGACCCTCAGCCATAGGTGGAGTGGCTGTGGGTGAGGAAGTAGCTGGATGTGCGGCTGCGAGTGTAGTGGTCGTTGAAGAGGGTACTGCAGGGAGATCAGAGGCGCTCGGAGCGGTCTCCTCAGGTGTGTCCTGGAAGGGCGCCTCGTCGGGTGGTCCGTATCCATCTCCAGGGTATGCCTCTTCTACTCCCCTGTCCACTGCTTGCTTCTCCTTCTCCTTCTCTTTGCCTTCAGGTCCTCTCATGGATGGACCACTCCAAGCAAATCCAAAGCCATCCAGAGAATCATCCCTCAGCCCACTTAAGGGCACTGAAGGTACAGGCACCTCAGGTTCAGGTTCACCAGCAGGTTTGGGCGCTGGCGCCGGCTTGGCTGGTGCCACTGAGGGCGCTGTCGTCTCAGCAGTGTCCTTGGTGTCCATATTTCTCTTCGCCCTTCTTGCTCAGGACACTCCTCGGCGCGCTGGATGTACGGCACGGAGTTGCTGCCGGCATGCAGAGGCTGTCTGCCTCTTGCTACCAGAAGGTTTTTATCAGTCCTTCAGCTCTTATTGTGTTTCTCCTGCTGCTTGCTGCTGGTGTAGCGTTCCTGCTGCTTGTTTTTGATGGAGAAAACGTTTTGTTGAAGAAATACAACCAATACAGGGTAACCCAAGCCAGAGATGAGCAAGTAGAAGCAAGACAGGATAAAAGCATGAACAGCTGCAGTCAGAAAAGAATTAGATAATAAAGATATCAACAATAGACTACAGCAATAGACAATCAATGCAACTTGGATCAAAATATTTCACATGATTGGGAAAAACTGATTGGAAAAATGCCCCAAGGGCTCAAACTCCATATAGTGCCATCCTGAGATGTGCACTCTTTGTTTTGGGTCCCATAGGTGCTGAGGTGGCATGCCTTGTGGCGCTCAGGTCACTGCCATGTCACATGGGATATTCCTAGTTAGCTAGGCTGACTGGGAATTGAACCAGGGACCTCTCAAAAAGAGGTGCCACGGCCCCGTACGGTGCATATCACTAGGATACCTAAGCATTCATGAGAAAACATAGAAAAATGTATAGGCTCTGGATCAATGTCAGCGCCTCAGTCAGTCCAGGAAATGATGTAAACAATCAATCAGTTGGGGGGTCAGGGATCCACACAACCTCCGAAGTATAATGCTTGGCTTTATAGGTCGAAATGTCTTGTCAGCCCTTTTTGGATACGCCGTCGCGAGCAACGCGTAAATCTCGAAAAAAATATTTTTTTTTTCGAAGCACGCTGCGCCCCTGTACTTGTCCCTCTTTTATTCACCATGTACCTTCCCCTCCCGCCCGTGCCCCACCCTCAACGCTTTCGCCTCCCTTTCGCTGCAGGTGGAACGTGCGCGGCGTCAAGTCCAGGACACCGCAACCACCAAGGCATGCCAGCCACGACACCGCCACCAACGCGGGGTGACATGTAAGATGATTGATGTTTTCTTGTGCGTGCCGGCAGGGAGGGAAAGGGCACCACAGCACACAAACGCCACGACCGGGCAAAAAACAGCACAGACAACCAACATCACAACACAGCACAGCACGGTGCCGCACCACAGGCCGCAGCAGGGCAAAGCAAACATAAACAGCACCGCAAAACAAGCGGAGGGGGGCTCCACGAGATGGGGAAGGGCAGTGTGCGGGCTGTGATCGCCTCCGAAGGGTATCTGTCGGACGACGAATTCAGATTGCACGATATGCACGTGCATGATCACGTATTTATAACAAAGAAAGATGAGCACGTTGAGGGAATTTCAATGAAGCAATGATACATGATATGTTGCGGAGGGTGTGGAAAAGTAAGGTTAAATGAATCCTTCATCTTTCGTGCTTGGTGTGGCTTTTCCTTTGCTGGTGCGAAGCACCATCAAAAGAAAAGCCTTATTACGTTTTTAGCCATTTTCGGGTCACTTTTCTATGTCGGAAATGGAACCGGGCGGTGACAAACAAACGCAAAAACACTCCTTTGCCTTATGTTTAAGCTAGCAGCGCAAGGACAGGGAGGGTGCATTGGGCAAGATTAGCGATACAGGGTGCAAATAGCATAATATTGACATATTCATAACTCGGGCCTATTGTATCGGATTTTGACGAAATCAAGGGCAATTTTGGTCAATTTGGGGGTACTCTTTTCATTTTTTGAGCTCGAAAAGGCGGCTAAGGGCGCTGAAAACCGTCAAATCGAAAAGCGGTGCTAAAAAACGATGGCGGTTTCTCGATTAAACAGCAACACGAGGCTTTTAGAATCATTTATAAATCTCGTCTTAGATCGAAATTTAGTGCATTGTAGCCCAATTTCACTTTGGACAGTCAAAATGAAAGATTGCAAATGCCGGCGACTGCAAAATGCACGCGTGCACAGCAAATAAATAATATGTCAAATAGATTTCTTGAGATTTGGGGCCTGTGGCTTATATATAGTGTTGTTCGGCACCTCAACTTTGCTGGTTCACCTTTAAATCGCATCCCTAGCTTATATGGAATTAGTGGATGCTGGTAAAGAAGTTAAAACCTTGTAAAGGTCCTAACTTTGCAAAACAGCCATGATTAATCGAAACAAATATGACGGCGCGAATCAGCTCTTTGAGGCGGTCATTTAGAGGGGCTGCATTGTACACTTTTGGGATATGTTTCGTTTCGGCGCGCGGATTGTATATAATGGCATAAGGACTGCTTTTAGAGGGGGGCGGTGCCCCATTCCCCGACCCCCCAATTAAAAGCCCCCCATGGGGGGGGAGGTGAACGAGAGAGTTGAGTACGACAGCACAGCACCACACAACAGCACAGCGCCACAGCACACGACACAGGGAAGCAGGGCACCACAGCTAGCAGAACAAGGCACCGCAGCGCACAGAGCGGAGAAGACAGGGAACGCACAGCAGGAGGAAAAGAGCACCACAGCACGAAGACACCACCACCGGGCAAAAAACAGCACAGCCAACCAACAGCACAACACAGCACAGCACGACAGGCCACAGGAGGGCAAGACAAGCCCCAACAGCACCGCAACACGACAGCAGAGCACAACAGCACAGCACCATGCGACAGCACCGCACCACAGAACACGACACAGGAAAGCAGGGCGCCACAGCAAACAACGCCAACCACAGGGAAGCAGACCACGCGGCCAGACAGGGAGACCGACACCGAAACACGCCACCAGCAGACAACCACGGGCCACCAGACCCAGCACCGCACCACGGCACACCAAAGAAAACAGCACAACACACTGTCATATGCTTGTGCTTCGGTGCATATAGAAAACCCATTTTCCTTGTCTTGCACTTAAAAATCAAATTGTTTCCAACGTTCTCCATTACAATTGATCTTGTTGGCAAGTACAGGACACAGGCAACAGCAAGAAGACGAAGTCGTGAACGAACATTGAGCTGGACCAACTGGCTGGTCCAGTAATACGGGTTCACATGCCTAAATAACAGGAAAATTAATGTAGCATTAAGATCTCATTAAAAAGGCAATAAGACCTATATTTTAACAACTTTCTGAGTAGTCTATCTTGTCACAGGCCTTGTCAATATCACGTAAATTGCCGTCGGCGACAGCAGGCGCCGACAATCGCGACAGGCCTTCTGAAGCTTCTAAATTGCTTCAAAATAGCTTCTAATACATTAGAACCTTCTAAAATGGCATAAAACATGATTAAATCACATTATAAGCATATGGAATGTGATTATTCATGTATGGCTACTAATGTAATCTAGCTCTCTGCTCTGTGTGGTGTACCTAAGAGCAGTAGACTCTAGCAATAAGCTATAGGCTTGAAATATGAGCCAAATATGAGTAAATATCCTAGTATCTTAGGATCTTGAAGCTCTATGAGGTCTTGTAGAGTTCCTCCAGAAAGCTTCTGAGAGCCCCAAATGCCCCAACTTATTACACCCCCTTCCTAAGCTTCATGCACATTCACTAAGAATTGTCATGACAAGCTGATAATCTAACATAAGGAGGGGTATGGGGATAAGGAACGCTCATATTGAATTTTCTGAGTGTCTAATGTAGTGTCTTACTACCCCCTCCCTAGAGGTAAAGACATATCTTCACCTAAGAGGGTAAAGTTCCTGAGTCTTAAGTACGTAAAGTAGGGCTCAAAATGAAACATGAAAAACACTAAGCAAAAAGCTAGCATACAAAGTATGAACAATGACAACCTAAATCTTCAGGCAAAATTTGAGCGTAAGAGTAATACACCTGGATGTAGATGTCTAGATTACAATGAGCTATACGGAAAATCAATAACAATTGAGAATGAAACGAAACATGTGGGGTTAAACCGGAAATTCAAGCTCTGCCCAAGCTGTCTATTGACATGACATGGTCTGCGTCATGGAGAGGATATACCACCTTACTCAATGGGCGCTTGGCACCAACCCCGAATGCTCCGGCTGGATGCATTCTGGTACCTGCAATGGGTTTCTTGGCCTGCATTACATGGACAGAGAAAGCGAGACAGCATCAGTAATGAGTAACTCTTGATTAGTTTAGCGGGACGGATTTGAAAAGGGTGGGGGGTGGCAGTCACGATGAGACAAAACTCATCTGACCCGGATCTGCTCTTTTTGATCCTTGGGTCAAGGTCATTCAAGGATTGATCCGTATGGGGGTATGGGAATTTATACGAATACTTCAACCAAGAAGGCGTTGAAAGATATAGTTTTTCATTACTGACCTTTTACTCATACCTTCTAGCTATCGCTAAACAAAGCTGAAACATCAGTTACCTATCATGCCTAGAAATCATGTGCAAAAGAATCAAAATTCCATCACGGCAATATGCTTTGCACTCCAACCTATGCAACATATGCACCATGGCATTCCAGGGCATAGCACAAAGTAATCTAATAAGATATGAAGCTAGCGGGAATACTGATTTGTGTAGAAATGTCCTAAATGACTTACATTACCAATGCAAACAATTTCCACGAAAAGGCGAAAATGTAGAGGTGTGTTGATCATGTAAATTCAGAGAAAGAAGATGTATGGGTTGTGGTAAGTGCTAAAGATGACAAAACCAATGAATTGTATGTGAATGTAGAGGATGGGTTTACGGGTAGGGGTGGGTTGGTCCCCTGGGGTTGTTCTGAAACGAAGTAGGTATGTCGTCATGGCGTTGGAAAGGTCGGCTCTTTCCTGGATGGACCGCTTAGCTCGAAAGCAAGCCTACATCCTACCCGACTGGAGGGTCGCCACTGCCCCAATAAGCGAGATTGGAGGGTCACTACTGCCTCATATAAGCGGAATGAATGATCTGTTGTCTGAGACAAGTAGAAGTAGTAAATCTCCGAAAAATGCTTATCGTAGCCAAAGTGTGTTCTGTACCTTACCGGAAGACCAATCAACGGCGAGCCCCTTGCCCAGCAGATGGTTGTACAAAGCCATCCGTGCGGGGGCCTGTCTTCCTACATGATGAATGCATTCCGCTCAACTGAATTCCAGGATTCAGGCTATCCTCATGGAGCTTAACTCCGTCATCTATCTCTACCGCAAGAGAAGGGGTCTATCCAACTGCATGGAAAGTAGCTATCTACCCGCGCGAGGGTAGAATCCTATACACTGTAGGCATTCACCACCTTTCGATAATCCTTTTCAATGAGCCTACCGTAGTGCACCGCTTGGTCTCGGTGGCTACCGGCGTAGGACTCTTCACTAACACACCGCGGAATGCATTAGCCAAGTCGCAGGCTTAGTGACCAAACGTAAGCCTGTTCACTTGTGTTACACAACAAAGATGTGGCGAGGTGAGACCAATGTCGGCTTTAAGCGGACACTGACTATCTACGCGAAGGAAGTGACCTACATGTTGGCTCGTAGAAAAAAGCTGGATGGAAGTGGTACTACAGCAATTCCTCAGAGTGTGATATCCACACAAATAAATGGAATAATCAAATGACTCATGGTAGGTGTTTGTGTGTGTGTTATATGTGTAGTGTGATGAGGGAGGGAATGTGTGAAAAAAGAATCCAATTGGATCTGCCATGCGTCTCATGGTCTGGTTGGGGATGACAGAGAATGTGATGGAGACTGTAATGTTGTAGACTGCGGACACTCAATTGAGCACTCTCAAACCCGGTAATTGAGGCTGTACCAGGCGATCTAGCGAAAGTTAACGAAGCGGAACGTACCCGCAGTGGTTCGGTAGCAAATTTGAGGATAAACTACCTCTTTAGACCAAATGTCCTAGGTCAATGATCGCGAGGGTTGGAAAAAGAGATTCATTCCACACAACTTGCGGTTAAGCAACAAAAGTTGAGGGGATACGAATTGATTGTTCGTCGGCGAACCAAAACTCGGGGTCTATTGAGCAAAGGTGCTCATAGAACTATGTAGGGCAGATCAATTACGGACCATATTGCATGTTGAGCGTTATGGGGAAACCCTTGCAATAAGGAAGTAATGCAATAAGTATGAAATGTAAGATTTGCAAAGTGGAATGCAAAGAATGAGTGACCTGCCGAACGGAATGAATGAAATGCAATCCAAATGGAGAGTAGAATACGTCACTAGTCAAACGCTTGCCTTGACGGCCATGCAATGAAGGATGAGGTGCATGGTAGAGTGAAATGAGGACAAATCACTTCCTAGCTCAAATGCAATTGTGCTCAAATGAAACAATGGATCATGTAAAACACACAGCTTGCCAGAAATACCAAGACTGAGGCTCATAGGGCAACCGTAGGCCGTACAAGCTCAGCACACCCCAATGCGACTCAGGGCAACCGTGGGCCGTGCGTCTACGTGGGAAGCCAATGCAACACAGGGCAACCGTAGGATGTGTGTATGCGTAGGCTAGCAGTGGGTTGGGTAGGGCAACCGTAGGCCGTAACCAGTGCCCAGCACTCACTTCAGGTCAGAGGTAAAGGGATGAAAAGAAGTCAAATGGTATCGCACACTAACATTCCGGCCTGCACCTACTGGAATGGTTACCTCTATTACAGTACCACCGGCTTGCGGCACTTCTCCTCAACACCCTGCCTTACAGGGGGAGGACCAGAGACATTAAGTTGAGTTCAACTCAACCGTTAGCATTAGGATTATGATACCATAAAAGTCAATGCATCTCCTATACTAGCTAGTTAGCTAGCTAGCTAGAGTAAGTAAGTAAAAGTAAGTAAGTGTTGCAAGCTTCTTCCGCGGCCATATACCAACATCAACCTCTCTCATCGGAAAATGGTCACAAGGACCCCGAGAGAGGTCAATGCCAAAGGTTTGGTCCAATGCGGTCGTTTAATGTTTCACTTGGGTGCTCCTGCATTGAGTCTTCTCTTTCCGCCTTCCGCTCACACCCATCAATTGCCTCCCTACTCCCTGGTGGCAACAAGCCCCACGCCTTCTTTGTCTCTGGGACAACGGGCCAGCCGAACTGAGCCACTCAGCCTAGGGAGTCGAAGGGAAAGGCTTAGACAGTGAATGTGGCGGATGCAAACGGTCTGTTAATGGTTGTGGCCAAGTTTGTTTTGTGGCCGAAAAAGACAACAAAATGTTTCACTATTTACTGTGTGTCTAAAGTAATTCTAAGGTATCTACCTCTCTACGTAGGCTAAGCCTAGTTAGAGTGAATCAAAACTGATGCAAACAATCACAAACTGCGATATCATACAATGATTCAAGGTTAGAAGACCAAAGACTCACGAATGGTTTTGCAAAAGAATGATGTGAAAACCTGTTTTTTCTTGAAAATGCCCAAGTTCTGTAGCACTTTTCTATTCTATCTCGCTGAGATGTCAGAAAGGGAATAACTGCACTGTATAGCGCATGTCCTCAGGTTTTCGAAACATATTTGATGTTCCCCCAACTCATCATAGGTTCAGAGAAATAGAAGCTGGGGGAAGACACATGAATCTCACATGCAACATATGCTGAAAAACCATCAAAGAAGCACTAGGAAATCGAACTTTTTCACTGGCATTTCATTTTCAATAACATCCAGTGATTGGATTTCTGCAAACTACACACCACTACCTTTCCAAAACAGTTTTGATGACTTTCCAACTCACCATAGGCTCTGAGAAAAGTATTTTTCTTGTACCCTCATGAACACAAACATTGAAAACATGCTTTCATGCACTAAATTGACGACCATGGGAAACATCCATTCTTGACCACAGAAATTCAAGGTAAACATGTTTTCGAAACTGCATGCTCCAGTGTTTGTAAAACACCTTGGTTCAGGTTCGAAGTCACCATGGTCCCATAGAAATGATTAAAACTCCAAAACCATTTTGCATGATTTTTCACTCAGTGGTTTGTGTGGTAACTTGTGGCATTTTTACAATAGCCATCCTGATTTTTTGAAAATGCAAGTGACCCAGGGTTAGAAAGCACATACTTCAGTGTTGTTTGGAAAAATGATATGAAACCTCAAACCTTTTTTCTCTGGGAGATATGAAGAAAGCACAAAAGGCACTTTTGAGAGGTTTTCATGGGGTGGTTCATGGGTGAAGTTGTTGGGGATGCAAAAAATGGTACAAAAATTGATCTCATGGAAGTGAAGTATAAAATAGAAGCGTTTTACTGTGTACTTTTCATATATGCTTATATCAAAATTTTTCAGCAGAATGGCGCGAAGATATGCGTAAAACACCAAAAGTCATTTTGGGGTGCTTGAGAGGGTTGGGCAAAAAGTGATTCATGGGTCATCTTGAAAAAATCACAGAAAATAGCCTTTGTTGAGTTAAAGCAAGATGAAAACGTCTTTTGGAATTCAGCGCTCTCTAGTTAACGGTAGCGCTTTTTTTTGACGCATTTTGAGCCAGTGGCGCCAAGTTATGCGTAAAATAGTGTAGGCCATTTTCGACATTTTTGGCCTTTTGGAACTTCAAAAGTTAGTGAAAAACTTCAATGAAATCATAGCTCTGAAGGGGAAGGGAGGGTGGGAAATCGACAATCAAGCTACTGGCGACACGCCTGCAGCTAGAAAAGCGCGTCAAAGCGCGTGAATCCTCGACACAGGGCAACCGGGGGCCGTGTGCAATGAGGCAATGAAATGCAACAACACAAACATCAAAGGTATGCTATGCTACACTTCAAAACTGCAAATCACAAGGCTGCAGCAGTCTGCAGCGCCTTGAAACCGCGTTGCCGAAGTCCTCCAGCGCTGGTTCACGTCGCTCAGCAGCGCGTAGGTCCAAGATCTCCACGATTCATGACCACTCTTAGGGTATTCTTGAGTAACTCAAAGTAGTCCTCAATGAAACTTAAATATCTTCAAGAAAATCAACTTTTCGAACTTGTAGGAGGCTCCAGGAAGTCCAAAGCGTCGCTTTTCGTGGTCTTCGTCGTCGTCGTCGTCGCTGCAGCGCGCTTGGACTGCGCTCTCCCAGATTCAAAGTAATTTCAAGGGTTTTTGGAGGTATTTGGAAGGATACCTTCAATTCTTCAAAGTTTCTCCAACTTTTCATTAAATTCAAGCAAGGAACTCACCATTATGGAACAGCGTACGCTGGCCCAGCTTCTGCGCGTCGTCCTCTTCGTTGTCGTCCTGCTCGAACTCAGATTACTGGACTGTCATATGCTTGTGCTTGGGTGCATATAGAAAACCCATTTTCCTTGTCTTGCACTTAAAAATCAAATTGTTTCCAACGTTCTCCATTACAATTGATCTTGTTGGCAAGTACAGGACACAGGCAACAGCAAGAAGACGAAGTCGTGAACGAACATTGAGCTGGACCAACTGGCTGGTCCAGTAATACGGGTTCACATGCCTAAATAACAGGAAAATTAATGTAGCATTAAGATCTCATTAAAAAGGCAATAAAACCTATATTTTAACAACTTTCTGAGTAGTCTATCTTGTCACAGGCCTTGTCAATATCACGTAAATTGCCGTCGGCGACAGCAGGCGCCGACAATCGCGACAGGCCTTCTGAAGCTTCTAAATTGCTTCAAAATAGCTTCTAATACATTAGAACCTTCTAAAATGGCATAAAACATGATTAAATCACATTATAAGCATATGGAATGTGATTATTCATGTATGGCTACTAATGTAATCTAGATCTCTGCTCTGTGTGGTGTACCTAAGAGCAGTAGACTCTAGCAATAAGCTATAGGCTTGAAATATGAGCCAAATATGAGTAAATATCCTAGTATCTTAGGATCTTGAAGCTCTATGAGGTCTTGTAGAGTTCCTCCAGAAAGCTTCTGAGAGGCCCAAATGCCCCAACAGCGCACCACAGCACCAGGCGCCAGCAACAGCAAGCACCACACGAACAGCACAACAGGAGCGCACCAGCACAGCGAAGCACAGCACGGCACAGAGCGGAGAGGACAGGGAACGCACAGCACAGCACCCCGGGACACACACAGCACAAAGCAGAGCGGCGACCAACAGCACGCACCAACGCGCCACGACAAAGCACAGACAGCACAGAGCACACAGCGCGAGGGAACACCGCAAAACACAGCGCCGCAGAGCACAGGGCCCCAGGGCAACAGGCAGCGCCAGAGGGCACGGCGCAACAACCAGCGGCACCAAACGAGCGCAACAAAGCAACACAGCACACGACAGCACAACACCGGGCGACACAACGCGCAGCAGCGCGGCGCAGCACCGCACCCAGGGACTCACAGCACAGCACAGCACACGCCACACAGCACCGAGCGGCAGCGACGAAAACCGCGAGACACAAAGGGGGGGCAGCAACCACCAGGGAGCAGCCAACGACCGGGCAGAAAGCACGAAAGAGGGGAAAGCGCACGGAGAGCCAAGAAGCGGAAGGCCGAGACGGGGGCGCACAGAGGAAGAAGAAAAAAAAACACCAAGGCATCCAGCAGGAGCGACGAAAACCGCGAGACACAAGAGGGGAGGGGGGGGGGGGGGGGGCAGCAACCACCAGAGAGCAGCCAACGGCCAAGCGGGAGACACAAACGAGGCGAAAGCGCACCGAGAGCCAGGCAGCGGGAGGCCGAGAAAAACAAACAAAACACAGCGCCAAGGCCCAGGGCACCCAGGGCCAGAAACCAGAGAAAGCCGGAGACAACGGGGGCGCACGAAAAGAGAGGAAAAAAAAACCAAGGCACCGAGCGGGAACGACGAAAAACCGCGAAACACAGAAGGGGAGGGGGGGGGGGGCAGCAACGACTCAGGAAAAACCAGCAGCCAACCGGGAGACACAAAACAGGCGACAGCGCACGAAGAACCGAGAGGGGGGGGACAAAAAAAAACAAACACAGGGCACAGAGAGCCGAGCACAACAAACACAAACCAGCGCCAAGGCCCAGGGCACCCGGGGCCGGAAAACACAGAAAGCCAAAGACAAGGGGGGCGCGAAGACGAGGAAAAAAAATGAAAAAAAAACAAGCGCAAGGCAACGAGGAACGGCAACAGCAGCGAGAGAGAGGGGGGGGGGGGGGGCAACCACCAGAGAGCGGCCAACGGCCAGGCAACACAAAGAGAGCGAGAGCGCACGGAGAGCCAAGAAGCCTGAGGCCAACAAAACAAACAACACCAAGCGCCAAGACCCAGGGCACCCAGGGCCGGTAACCAAAGAAAGCAAGAGACAAAGGGGGCGCAAGGAAAAAAAAAAGAAAAAAAACAACGGAGAAACAGAAAAAAAAACAAAAAAAAACAAAACAAAAGCAAAGGACCAGGACGGGGGCAACCCCAGACTTGAGGGGGCCAAGCAAAGCAGAAAGACAAAGCAGCCAAAGGAAAAGTTGAGCTGCACCAGAACGCGCCCGGGAGGCCGGCGCGCCCGACCCGGCCAAAAAGAGCAAGCACACGCACACACGCACGGGACCCGGCCGTGGCGTCCTCCGACCCGCAAGGGGAGGTGTCGGCGTCCACACGAAACAGCCCCGGTGCACCAGCCGAGTCCCCCGTCGAACAACAGACGGTACAAGAAACCAGACGCGTCAGTGACCAGGTCCACACACGCCAACCACCGCAGCGCACGCAGCCCAAGACCGACGCCGGAGGGACCCGCCAGGGACAACCCCATCGCGGGGCCCCGAACGGGTACGACGCGGAGCGAGCCCAGCGCCCCTGCCTCGGCGGGGGCCAGTGGCAGGCACAATGAGTCAGGTTCTTGGCCGGCCTCCGCGTGCCCCGCGCAGCCACCCAGTAAAGCCGGGGGTGCAAGCCCCCGGGGTGGGGAAAGGCACCACTGTCGGGAAAGCCGACCGGAGCACCGAGAGCGACCGGACCGGATGAGGCGCGGCGCACCACGCGGGGCCACGAGGCACGCCAGAGAGGCACGCCGCCAGCCACAACCAAGGCACACGGACAGGTGCCAGGGAACAACGGCCGCCGGGTGCCGCGAACCCGGAGAGCGCGCACAACACGCAACGAAACACCGCAGAGGAACAGGTGCCAAGCAACACCAGCCGCCATCTGGAAGGACGAGGGCGTGCCCGGAGGGTACCCAGCCCCTACCGGCTACAGAACAGCCGCCGTCCGGATGGACGAGTGCGCGCCCGGCGGGTATCCAGCCCCTGCCGGCTACGAACAGCCGCCGTCCGGGTGGACGAGTGTGGGCCCACAAGGGAACCCAGCCCCTGCCGGCTACGAACAGCCACCGTCCAGATGGACGAGTGAGCTCCTCGCAGTGACTTTCAGCACAGCAACACCCCAAACGCAACCCAAAGCACAGCACACAGAGCGAACACACCGGTGAACAAGAGCCAAGCGGCCCAGGACACCGTACACACAACACAACCCATTGAGCGGGCACACGGGTGAACAGTAGCCAAGGGGCCCAAGACACCGCACGCGCGACACATCGCACCGGGCAGGCACACCGGTGAACAGGAGCCAAGTGGCCCAGGACACCGCACACGCAACACAACACACCGAGCAGGCACATCGGTGAACAGGTGCCAAGTGGCCCAGGACACAACACACGCCACACAACACACAGAGCGGGCACACCGGCGAACAGGAGCCAAGTGGCCCAGGACACCGCACAGGCAACACAACACACCGATTGGGCACACCGGTGTACAGGGGCCAAATGGCCCAGGACACCGCACACACAACACAACACACGGAGCGGGCACACCGGTGAACAGGAGCCAGGTGGCCCAGGACACCGCACACGCAAAACAACACGCGGAGCGGGCACACCGGTGAACAGGAGCCACGTGGCCCAGGACACCGCACAGGCCAAACAATACACCGAGCAGGCACACCGGTGAAGAGGAGCCAAGTGGCCCAAGACACCGCACGACAACACCGCACCGAGCGGGCGCACTGGTGAACAGGAGCCCAGTGGCCCAGGACACCGCACACGCAACACAACCCACCGAGCGGGCACACCGGTGAACAGGAGCCAAGTGGCCCAGGACACCGCACACACAACACAACACACCGAGCGGGCACACTGGTGAACGGGAGCCAAGTGGCCCAGGACACCGCACACGCAACACAACACACAGAGCGGGCACACCGGCGAACAGGAGCCAAGTGGCCCAGGACTCCGCACAGGCAACACAACACACCGAGTGGGCACACCGGTGGACAGGAGCCAAGTGGCCCAGGACACAGCACACGCAACACAACACACCGAACGGGCACACCGGTGAACAGGAGCCAGGTGGCCCAGGACACCGCACACGCAAAACAACACACCGAGCGGGCACACCGGTGAACAGGAGGCAAGTGGCCCAGGACACCGCACACGCCAAACAACACACCGAGCAGGCACACCGGTGAACAGGAGCCAAGTGGCCCAAGACACTGCACGACAATACCGCACCGAGCGGGCGCACTGGTGAACAGGAGCCCAGTATCCCAGGACACCGCACATGCAACACAACCCACCGAGCGGGCACACCAGTGAACAGGAGCCAGGTGGCCCAGAACACCGCACACGCAAAACAACACACCGAGCGGGCACACCGGTGAACAGGAGCCAATAGGCCCAGGACACCGCACACGCCAAACAACACACCGAGCAGGCACAGTGGTGAACAGGAGCCAAGTGGCCCAAGACACCGCACGACAATACCGGACCGAGCGGGCACACCGGTGAACAGGATCCCAGTGGCCCAGGACACCGCACACGCAACACAACCCACCGAGCGGGCACACCGGTGAACAGGAGCCAAGTGGCCCAGGACACCGCACGCACAACACAACACACCGAGCGGGCACACTGGTGAACGGGAGCCAAGTGGCCCAGGACACCGCACACGCAACACAACCCACCGAGCGGGCGCCCCGGTGAACAGGAGGCAGGTGGCCCAGGACACCGCACACACAACACAACACACCGAGCAGGCACATCGGTGAACAGGAGCCAAGTGGCCCAGGACACAACAAACGCCACACAACACACAGAGCGGGCACACCGGCGAACAGGAGCCAAGTGGCCCAGGACACCGCACAGGCAACACTACACACCGAGTGGGCACACCGGTGGACAGGAGCCAAGTGGCCCAGGACACAGCACACGCAACACAACACACCGAGCGGGCACACCGGTGAACAGGAGCCAGGTGGCCCAGGACACCGCACACGCAAAACAACACACCGAGCGGGCACACCGGTGAACAGGAGGCAAGTGGCCCAGGACACCGCACACGCCAAACAACACACCGAGCAGGCACACCGGTGAACAGGAGCCAAGTGGCCCAAGACACCGCACGACAATACCGCACCGAGCGGGCGCACTGGTGAACAGGAGCCCCGTATCCCAGGACACCGCACACGCAACACAACCCACCGAGCGGGCACACCGGTGAACAGGAGCCAGGTGGCCCAGGACACCGCACAAGCAAAACAACACACCGAGCGGGCACACCGGTGAACAGGAGCCAATAGGCCCAGGACACCGCACACGCCAAACAACACACCGAGCAGGCACACTGGTGAACAGGAGCCAAGTGGCCCAAGACACCGCACGACAATACTGCACCGAGCGGGCGCACTGGTGAACAGGAGCCCAGTATCCCAGGACACCGCACACGCAACACAACCCACCGAGCGGGCATACCGGTGAACAGGAGCCAGGTGGTCCAGGACACCGCACACGCAAAACAACACACCGAGCGGGCACACCGGTGAACAGGAGCCAATGGGCCCAGGACACCGCACACGCCAAACAACACACCGAGCAGGCCCACTGGTGAACAGGAGCCAAGTGGCCCAAGACACCGCACGACAATACCGCACCGAGCGGGCACACCGGTGAACAGGAGCCCAGTGGCCCAGGACACCGCACACGCAACATAACCCACCCAGCGGGCACACCGGTGAACAGGAGACAAGTGGCCCAGGACACTGCACGCACAACACAACACACCGAGCGGGCACACTGGTGAACGGGAGCCAAGTGGCCCAGGACACCGCACACGCAGAGCAACGCACCGAGCGGGCGCACCGGTGCACAGGAGCCAGGTGGCCCAGGACACCGCACACACAACACAACACACCGAGCGGGCGCACGGGTGAACAGGAGCCAGGTGGCCCAGGACACCACACACACAACACAACCCACTGAGCGGGCACACCGGTGAAAGGGAGCCAAGCGGCCGGGGACACCGCACACTCAACACAACAAACCAAGCCGGCACACCGGTGAACAGGAGCCAAGTGGCCCAGGACACCGCACACGCCAAACAACACACCGAGCAGGCACACCGGTGAACAGGAGCCAAGTGGCCCAAGACACCGCACGACAATACCGCACCGAGCGGGCACACCGGTGAACAGGAGCCCAGTGGCCCAGGACACCGCACACGCAACACAACCCACCGAGCGGGCACACCGGTTAACAGGAGCCAAGTGGCCCAGGACACTGCACGCACAACACAACACACCGAGCGGGCACACTGGTGAACGGGAGCCAAGTGGCCCAGGACACCGCACACGCAGAGCAACGCACCGAGCGGGCGCAACGGTGCACAGGAGCCAGGTGGCCCAGGACACCGCACACACAACACAACCCACTGAGCGGGCACACCGGTGAACGGGAGCCAAGCGGCCCGGGAAACCGCACACGCAAAACAACACACCGAGCGGGCACACCGGTGAACAGGAGCCAACAGGCCCAGGACACCGCACACGCCAAACAACACACCCAGCAGGCACACCGGTGAACAGCAGCCAAGTGGCCCAAGACACCGCACGACAATACCGCACCGAGCGGGCACACCGGTGAACAGGAGCCTAGTGGCCCAGCACACCGCACACGCAACACAACCCACCGAGCGGGCACACCGGTGAACAGGAGCCAAGTGGCCCAGGACACTGCACGCACAACACAACACACCAAGCGGGCACACTGGTGAACGGGAGCCAAGTGGCCCAGGACACCGCACACGCAGAGCAACGCACCGAGCGGGCGCACCGGTGCACAGGAGCCAGGTGGCCCAGGACACCGCACACACAGCACAACACACCGAGCGGGCGCACGGTTGAACAGGAGCCAGGTGGCCCAGGACACCACACACAACACAACCCACTGAGCGGGCACACCGGTGACCGGGAGCCAAGCGGCCCAGGACACCGCACACGCAGAGCAACGCACCGAGCGGGCGCACCGGTGCACAGGAGCCAGGTGGCCCAGGACACCACACACACAACACAACCCACTGAGCGGGCACACCGGTGAACGGGAGCCAAGCGGCCGGGGACACCGCAAACTCAACACAACAAACCACACTGGCACACCGGTGAACTGGAGCCAAGTGGCCCAGGACACCGCACACGCCAAACAACACACCGAGCAGGCACACCAGTGAACAGGAGCCAAGTGGCCCAAGACACCGCACGACAATACCGCACCGAGCGGGCACACCGATGAACAGGAGCCCAGTGGCCCAGGACACCGCACACGCAACACAACCCACCGAGCGGGCAGACCGGTGAACAGGAGCCAAGTGGCCCAGGACACTGCACGCACAACACAACACACCGAGCGGGCACACTGGTGAACGGGAGCCAAGTGGCCCAGGACACCGCACACGCAGAGCAACGCACCGAGCGGGCGCACCGGTGAACAGGAGCCAGGTGGCCCAGGACACCGCACACACAACACAACCGACTGAGCGGGCACACCGGTGAACAGGAGCCAAGCGGCCCAGGACACCGCACACTCAACACAACAAACCACGCCGGCACACCGGTGAACAGGAGCCAAGTGGCCCAGGACACCGCACACGCAAAGCAACACACCGAGCAGGCACACCGGTGAACAGGAGCCAAGTGGCCCAAGACACCAAACGACAACACCGAACCGAGCGGGCGCACTGGTGAACAGGAGCTCAGTGGCCCAGGAGACCGCACACGCAACACAACCCACCGAGCGGGTACACCGGTCAACAGGAGCCAAGTGGCCCAGCACACTGCACGCACAACACAACACACCGAGCGGGCAGGCTGGTGAACGGGAGCCAAGTGGCCCAGGACACCGCACACGCAGAGCAACGCACCGAGCGGGCGCAGCGGTGCACAGGAGCCAGGTGGCCCAGGACACCGCACACACAACACAACACACCGAGCGGGCGCACGGGTGAACAGGAGCCAGGTGGCCCAGGACACCACACACAACACAACCCACTGAGCGGGCACACCGGTGACCGGGAGCCAAGCGGCCCAGGACACCGCACACTCAACACAACAAACCACGCCGGCACACCGGTGAACAGGAGCCAAGTGGCCCAGGACACCGCACACGCCAAACAACACACCGAGCAGGCACACCGGTGAACAGGAGCCAAGTGGCCAAAGACACCGCACGACAATACCGCACCGAGCGGGCACACTGCTGAACAGGAGCCCAGTGGCCCAGGACACCGCACACGCAACACAACCCACCGAGCGGGCACACCGGTGAACAGGAGCCAAGTGGCCCAGGACACTGCACGCACAACACAACACACCGAGCGGGCACACTGGTGAACGGGAGCCAAGTGGCCCAGGACACCGCACACGCAGAGCAACGCACCGAGCGGGCGCACCGGTGCACAGGAGCCAGGTGGCCCAGGACACCGCACACACAACACAACCCACTGAGCGGGCACACCGGTGAACGGGAGCCAAGCAACCCGGGACACCGCACACTCAACACAACAAACCACGCCAGCACACCGGTGAACAGGAGCCAAGTGGCCCAGGACACCGCACTAGCAAAGCAACACACCGAGCAGGCACACCGGTGAGCAGCAGCCAAGTGGCCAAAGACACCGCACGACAACACCGCACCGAGCGGGCACACTGCTGAACGGGAGCCAACAGGCCCCGGACACCGCAGATGCAGAGCAAGGCACGGAGCGGGCGCACCGGTGAACAGGAGCCAGGTGGCCCAGGACACCGCACACACAACACAACACACCGAGCGGGCGCACCGGTGAACAGGAGCCAGGTGGCCCAGGACACCACACACACAACACAACCCAGTCAGCAGGCACACCGGTGAACGGGAGCCAAGCGGCCCAGGACACCGCACACTCAACACAACAAACCGCGCCGGCACACCGGTGAACAGGAGCCAAGTGGCCCAGGACACCGCACAGGCAAAGCAACACACCGAGCGGGCGCACCGGTGAACAGCAGCCAGGTGGCCCAGGACACCGCACACACAACACAGCACACCGAGCGGGCGCACAGGCGAACAGGAGCCAGGTGGCTCAGGACACGGCACACACGACACAACCCACCAAGCGGGCACACCGGTGAACAGGGGCCAAGTGGCCCTGGACACCGCACACGCAAAGCAACACACCGAGCGGGCACACCGGTGAACAGGAGCCAGGTGGCCCAGGACACCGCACACGCAACACAACACACCTGGCGGGCACACCGGTGAACAGGGGCCAAGTGGGCCAGGACACCGCACGTACAACACAACACACCGAGCAGGCACACCGGTGAACAGCAGCCAAGTGGCCCAAGACACCGCACGACAATACCGCACCGAGCGGGCACACCGGTGAACAGGAGCCCAGTGGCCCAGGACACCGCACACGCAACACAACCCACCGAGCGGGCACACCGGTGAACAGGAGCCAAGTGGCCCAGGACACTGCACGCACAACACAACACACCGAGCGGGCACACTGGTGAACGGGAGCCGAGTGGCCCAGGACACCGCACACGCAGAGCAACGCACCGAGCGGGCGCACCGGTGCACAGGAGCCAGGTGGCCCAGGACACCGCACACACAACACAACCCACTGAGCGGGCACACCGGTGAACGGGAGCCAAGCGGCCCGGGACACCGCACACTCAACACAACAAACCACGCCAGCACACCGGTGAACAGGAGCCAAGTGGCCCAGGACACCGCACTAGCAAAGCAACACACCGAGCAGGCACACCGGTGAGCAGCAGCCAAGTGGCCCAAGACACCGCACGACAACACCGCACCGAGCGGGCACACTGCTGAACGGGAGCCAACAGGCCCAGGACACCGCACACGCAGAGCAACGCACGGAGCGGGCGCACCGGTGAACAGGAGCCAGGTGGCCCAGGACAACGCACACACAACACAACACACCCAGCGGGCGCACCGGTGAACAGGAGCCAGGTGGCCCAGGACACCACACACACAACACAACCCAGTCAGCGGGCACACCGGTGAACGGGAGCCAAGCGGCCCAGGACACCGCACACTCAACACAACAAACCGCGCCGGCACACCGGTGAACAGGAGCCAAGTGGCCCAGGACACCGCACACGCAAAGCAACACACCGCGCGGGCGCACCGGTGAACAGCAGCCAGGTGGCCCAGGACACCGCACACACAACACAGCACACCGAGCGGACGCACCGGCGAACAGGAGCCAGGTGGCCCAGGACACGGCACACACGACACAACCCACCAAGCGGGCACACCGGTGAACAGGGGCCAAGTGGCCCTGGACACCGCACACGCAAAGCAACACACCGAGCGGGCACACCGGTGAACAGGAGCCAGGTGGCCCAGGACACCGCACACGCAACACAACACACCTGGCGGGCACACCGGTGAAGGGGGGCCAAGTGGGCCAGGACACCGCACGTACAACACAACACACCGGGCGGGCGCACGGGTGAACAGGAGCCAAGTGGCCCAGGACACTGCAGACGCAACACAACATACCACGCGGGCACACCGGTGAACAGGAGCGAAGTGGCCCAGGACACTGCACACACGTAGGGCGGCCGAGGGACAGGAAAGAACCAACACCCCATGGGTCGGACGCACTGGGGCGACCCAGCCGACCCAACGGGCCAATGGCAGGAGCGGTACTCCAAGGCCACTGGTCCGAGCCCGGCCAGGCTGCATCGGGGACCATGGCAAACGTCACCCGGAGCCATGGGAGTCACCGGTGACAGCTGAGCCGGTACACAGCCCAGGAGGGGGTCGCCTGCTAAGCAGAGTGGCCCCGCAACTCAAGCCACAAGAGTGAGGCGGTCGTACCGTAGACCAGCGGGAGCAATACCCGTTGTGGTGAGAGATACTTCAACAGCTAGGCAGCCCCCAGAGCTGCCGCCGAAAGGAGGGGGCATGTGGCGCTACCCATGGACACATGTGGGGACACCCTCCCACCTGGGACACATGGACCGGGTGGCCGCGACAATGCCTTCCCAAGCACATGCGGGAGCGGCTCAAGAGGCACCTGACATAGGGCAGTGGGATGGACGGGACCTCCCCTTGGTAAGCCCTACTCCTGCATTGTCAAATGAGGCATCCCGAGCTCCCGAAGATACCTACCTACCTACCTGTTGTCACCCCTTTTTGGACGGGCCAATACTAAGATAAAAATGTGTTATGCCTTTAGGCCTCTTTATAACAACTAAAGCTAACCTTTTGGCAGGGAAATACAGGTAGGTAGGTAGGTAGGTGCACTCATTCGTGGACAGGCGCCCCATGGATCCCGCTGGCGTTGCCGCTGTGACGAACAGGAAGAGGTTCCGCGCTTGAAGAGGCGAGGCAACTTACATCACGCTAGACCTGACTGGTGGCCCCCAACAAAGCGGCCCCGGGCAACACCGGGAGGGCTGATTGCCGCCAGCGTGACGTACTTGTCATGCCGGGAGGGTGTGCCCCCATGCTTGCGCACGTCCCCTCCTTTGGGCGGAACCTTAGGGGTTCAGCGGACTTCCTGGCGTATCCCGTTCCCAAGGCATGCATGCATGTTCTTGGTACTGGGGTTCCAAGGCGCTTGGGTGTCGCACGCTCCGCCTCGAGTCCCAAAGCAGCGCAGGCCCTAGGATCCAGCCTTACCCCCGGGCTCCGGATCTCGATTGGCCGGGTCACCTGCATGGTACAGGCTGCCTCAGTGCCCGGGCTATGGACACTGGGTTTCCTACCGTTGGGTGGCGCTTGTGTTTGGGTCTGGGTTGTGCCTGGGCTCGGGGTTTGGCTGTGCCCTGCCACTCCTGGTCGGGCTGCTTGGGTGTGTCTGCGCTTGTGTGGCCGCTCCGCTTGTACCCCGCCACTCCTGGCTGGGGTGTGCGGTGTGGGTGTGCGTGTTGGGGCTCGGGTTCCGGCTGCGCCCCGCAACTCCTGGCTGGGGTTGTTGGGTGTGTGTGTGCTGGTCTGCGAGCTCCTCCTGTACCCCGCCACTCCTAGCTGGGCTGTGCGGTGTGGGTGTGTGTGTTTGGGCTGGGGTTCCGGCTGCGCCCCGCCACTCCTGGCTGGGCTGTTGGGGTGTGTGTGTGTTTGTGTGCGTGCTCCCCTTGTACCCCGCCACTCCTGGCTGGGGTGTGCGGCGTGGGGGTGTGTGCTTTGATTCGGGTTTCAGCTGCGCCCCGCCACTCCTGGCTTGGGTGTTGGGGTGTGTTGTGTGCTCGTGTGCGCGCTCCGCAGGTACCCCGCCACTCCTGGCTGAGGTGTGCGGTGTGGGTTTGTGTGTTTGGGCTCGGGCTTCGGCTGCGCCCTGCCACTCCTGGCTGGGGTGTTGGGGTGTGCGTGTTTGTGTGCGTGCTCCCCTTGTTCCCCGCCACTCCTGGCTGGGGTGTGCGGCGTGGGTGTGTGTGCTTGAGCTCGGGTTTCGTTTGCGCCTCGCCACTCCTGGCTGGGGTGTTGGGGTGTGTGTGTGTGTGTTGGTGTTCGCGCTCCCCTTGTACCCCGCCACTCCTGGATGGGTTGTGCGGTGTGGGTGTGTGTGTTTGGGCTTGGGCTTCGGCTGCGCCCCGCCACTCCTGGCTTGGGTGTCGGGGTGTGCGTGTTTGTGTGCGTGCTGCCCTTGTACCCCTCCACTCCTGGCTGGGCTGTCGGCGTGGATGTGTGTGCTTGGGTTCGGGATTCGGCTTCGCCGCGCCACTCCTGGCGGGGGTGTTGGGGTGTGTGTGCGCTCGTGTGCGCGCTCCGCATGTACCCTGCCACTCCTGGCTGGGGTGTGCGGTGTGGGTGTGTGTGTTTGGGGTCGAGTTTCGGCTGCGCCCCGCCACTCCTGGCTGGGGTGTTGGGGTCTGCGTGTTTGTGTGCGTGCTCTCCTTGTTCCCCGCCACTCCTGGCTGGGGTGTGCGGCGTGGGTGTGTGTGTTTGGGCTCAGGTTTCGGTTGCGCCCGGCCACTCCTGGCTAGGGTGTTGGGGTGTGCGTGTGTTGGTGTGCGCCTTCCCCTTGTACGCCGCCACTCATGGCTGGGTTGTGCGGTGTGGGTGTGTGTGTTTGGGCTCGGGTTTCGGCTGCGCGCCGCCACTCCTGGCTGGGGCGTTGTGGTGTGCGTGTTTGTGTGCGTGCGCCCCTTGTACCCCACCACTCCTCGCTGGGGCGTTGGCGTGGGTGTATGTGTTGGGGCTCGGGTTTTGGCTGCACCCCGCCACTCCTGGCTGAGGTGTTGGGGTGTCTGTGTGCCGGTGTGGGCGCTCCTCCTGTACCCCGCCTCTCCTGGCTGGGGTGTGCGGTGTGGATGTGGGTGTTTGGGCTTGGGTTTCGGCTGCGCCCCGCCACTCCTGGTTGCGATGTTCGGGTGTGCGTGTTTGTGTGCGTGATCCCCCTGTACCCCGCCACTCCTGGCTGGGGTGCCCGGCGTGCGTGTGTGTGCTTGGGCTCAGGTTTCGGCTGCGCGCCGCCACTCCTGGCTTGGGTGTCGGTGTGTGGGCGAATTGTTGTGCGTGCTCCCCGTGTACCCCGCCACTCCTGACTGGGGTGTGCGGCGTCTGTGTGCGTGTTTGGGTTCGGGATTTGGCTGCGCCCCGCCACTCCTGGCTGGGGTGTTGGGGTGTGTGTGTGCTGTTGTGGTCGCTCCCCTTGTACCCTGCCACTCCTAGCTAGGATGTGTGGTGTGTGTGTGTGTGTGTTTGGGCTCAGGTTTCGGCTGCGCCCCGCCTCTCCTGGCCGAGGTGTTGGGGTGTGCGTGTCTGTATGCGTGCTCCCCCTGTACCCCGCCAGTCCTGGTTGGGCTGCTCGGCGTGCGTGTGTGTGCTTGGGCTCGCGTTTCGGCTGCGCCCCGCCACTCCTGGCTGGGGTGTTGGGGTGTGCGTGTTGGTGTGCGTGCTCCCCTTGTACCCTGCCACTCCTGGCTGGGGTGTGCGGCGTGGGTGTGTGTGCTTGGGCTCGGGTGTCGGCTGCGCCCGGCCACTCCTGGCTGGAATGTTGGGGTGTGTGACTGCTGGTGTGGTCGCTCCCCTTGTACCCCGCCACTCCTGGATGGGGTGTTGGGGTGTGTGCGTGTGCCGGTGTGCACGCTTTGCTTGTACCCCGCCACTCCTGGCTTGGGTGTGCGGTGTGGCTGTGTCTGTTTGGGCTCAGGTTTCGGCTGCGCCCCGCCACTCCTGGCTGGGGTGTTGGGGTGTGCCTGTAGGTGTGCGTGCTCCCCTTGTACCCCGCCACTCCTGGCTGGGGTGTGCGGCGTGGGTGTGTGTGCTACGGCTCGGGTGTCGGCTGCGCCCCGCCACTCCTGGCTGGGGTGTTGGGGTGTGTGTGTGCTGGTGTTGTCGCTCTTCTTGTACCCCGCCATTCCTGGCTGGGATGTGCGGTGTGGGTGTGTGTGTGTTTGGGCTCGGGCTTCGGCTGCGCCCCGCCTTCCCTGGCCGAGGTGTTGGGGTGTGCGTGTTTGTGTGCGTGCTCCCCCTGTACCCCGCCACTCCTGGCTGGGGTGTGCGGCGCGGGTGTGTGTGCTTGAGCTCGGGTCTTGGCTGCGCTCCGCTACTCCTGGCTGGGGTGTTGGGGTGTGTGTGTGCTGGTGTGCGCGCTCCGCTTGTACCCCGCCACTCCTGGCTTTGTTGTCCGGTGTGGGTGTGTGTGTTTGGCCTCGGGCTTCGGCTGCGCCCCGCCACTCCTGGCTGGGCTGTTGGGGGGTGCGTGTTGGTGTGCGTGCTCCCCTTGTACCCCGCCACTCCTGGCTGGGGTTTGCGGCGTGGGTGTGTGTGCTTGGGCTCGGGTGTCCGCTGTGCCCCGCCACTCCTGGCTGGGCTGTTGGGGTGTGTGTATGCTGGTGTACGCGCTCTGCTTGTACCCCGCAACTGCTGGCTGGGGTGTGTGGTGTGGGTGTGTGTGTTTGGGCTCGGTTTTGGCTGCGCCCCGCCACTCCTGGCTGGGGTGTTGGGCTGTGTGTGTGCTGGTCTGCGTGCTCCTCCTGTACCCCGCCACTCCTGGCTGGGGTGTGCGATGTGGGTGTGTGTGCTGGGGCTCGGGTTTTGGCTGCGCCCTGCCACTCCTGGCTGGGGTTTGTGGTGTGTGGGTTGGCTGTTGCATGGCACCCGTCCCTGTGCCGTGGTTGGTTGCGTGTTGTGCGCGCTGCCCAGGTTTGCGGCACCCGGTGGCCGTTGTTGCTTGGCACCTGTCCGTGTGCCTTGGTTGTGGCCAGCGACGTGCCTCTCTGGCGTGCCTCGTGGCCCCGCGTTGGTGCGCCGCGCCTCGTCCGGTCGGGTCGCTCTCGGTGCTCCGTTTGGCTTTCCCGACGCCGTGGACACGCGGAGGCCGGCCGGGAAGAATACTTCTTCTTACTGACCTTCCCGCAGTGGGAGCAGCTGGTGAGACAGTGTGCGGCCCCTAGGCAACCCATTGGCTCAGGTTGCAGGGCTGGGCCGTTTGTGGCAGCCGTTGGCGTACGCAGAGGGGGCATGCAGTGGCCGGCAGATGGCGGTATCTGTGGACGGATGGTGGGGTGGGGACATGGGGGCTTGCCGCGTGCGCATGCGGGCGGGCGTGCGAATGGTGTCTGTGGTGCTCGTGCGTGTCGTGGTGGTGTTGTCTGCGGTGGATGGGTGCGTAGTAGAATGTAGACGGCAGTTCGGACGAGCCCCCTGCCGAGCGTCTTGAGCACCCCCACCGGCCGGAGAATGATGATGAGTTTTTGGGTCGTCCGGGACAGTGTCGGCCATCCGGCATGCTGTGCAATAGCGTGGGCTGGGTTCCAGTCTGTCAGGGTGACGAGCCCCCGGTAAAGGCAGCATGTCTTGAAGTGGTCCCAGGTCCCGTCCTCTGTGTGGTGGCAGATGCATTTGGTGTACCCTGCAGAGATGGGGATGGGGCGGCATGCATACAATCGGTAGTGTCGGGTAACGAGTCGTAGCTGCTTATGGGCGAGTTGGAGCCGCGGCTTTTGCAGGTGTGCTGGGAGGCCACCCGGGCAGAGGGCTGCGTAGCGGAGGTGGGTACGGACGGAGTCCTGGAGGCGTTGTCTGAGCTCGGTGTTCCCCGGTCCGCCCAGTGTGGTGGCGAGTTGTTGGATTGGTGTGGGGTAGTGGTACCGTTTGTCTCGGTGCGTGTACGGCTTGGCCTCGAGCACCCAGTGCGAGGGCTGTGTCGCCGAGGGTATTCGGGGCAGGTGCTGCAGGTGGCTGTTGAGTGTGGTATCAAGTTCTACTTGTTCGAGGTCTTGAGCAGGGTTTGTGTTCTGGTCTTGGGCATGCGTGTCCACACGTCCATTGCCGTATGTGTAGCAGCGGAACTCCTGCTTGAAGATGTGCAGGGTGTCCTGAGGGTGCATGCCTCTGAGCGCCATCCATAGGCCCAATGTCTGTGTCGTTAGGCTGGATTGGAGCCCCTCGTGGAATGGTAATCTTCCAAGGCGCTTTGTGAGGTGAATGTCCACCATGGTGTCCATGACTACCCTGATATTGCGGGGCTGGGCTGTTGTGGATGGCGGTGTGGTGTTGACGGTTTCCGCCAGGGTGCGCAGTTCCCCGTGGAAGGACGCCCCGAAGATGATGGCCCCAGTGTGGTGCTCCACGTGGAGTCCATCGAAACGCCGGACGACGCGTATGCAGGCGCAACGAACGTTGGGGGTGCGCTGCTGGGTGCCTGATGTGTCAGTCAAGAAAATGATGTTGGTGTCCCTTGGCGACGGTAGGCGGGCAATTGCTGTGGGTTGATAGATGTATACGGGGTTCCCCTGGGCGGTTCTGGTGGTGTTTTGTGTGGGCTGAGGCAGCGGGGTCGCATATACGCCTATCCCTCGGGTGATGATGGTCTTGGCACGTGGGCCGAGGCAGAGAAGGCCCGTTTCAGGGGGGCCCTGTGTGATGTACGCATGCATCAGGTGCAGGAGGTATACCGTGTTGGGGTGGAACCCCTGGCATGTGATGGTCTGTCGTCCTTCCTTCTCTTCTTCGTGGACGCGGAGTGTTGGGCATTTGTGCTGCAGGGGGCGCATGGGTGCCTCTCGAGGGCCTGCGCGGTGTGGACAGCAGCGGTTGTATTCTATGGCTATGCTCTCTTGGTCTGCCCGCTCGCTGGTGAATGTCCACTCTGCCCTGGGTGTTTTGCCTCCAGGCCACACCTCCTGGGTGGTCTGGGGGTACTGTGTGAAGCGAGGGGGAGAGCCATACCTGCTGGTCCGCGGTGACGGCGGCGCTGGGGGTGTGGTAGTGGGTGGAGATGAGGTGCAGGGGGGGCCATGGGGTGTCGAGGGCCGCCAGACCGCAGTGCCAGCACGTGTGTGGTGTGCCTTGGTCATCATGCCTGACAGGTGGCACATCGGCTTCCGGGGCGTTGTGTTCTGGGATGGACCAGGGTTTGTGGTGTCGCTGGACGGTGCGGTTTGCTTGCTTTTGCCCGTTGGGGGCTAGTAGTAGGATGGTGGAGGGTTTCCAGCCCTCAGCCGAAAGCATGGGCTCCTTCCGCTCTGTGTCACCATTGTTGGGGGCTCTGCGCTCGTTTGGGTGGGGCCGGGGTTGTTGGCGTTGGAGGGCGTTGTATGCCGGGTCCATGTCCTTGGGTCCCAGCATTGTACGCCCTGCTTTGGTGGCGCATGTGCGGAGGTATGCCTGGAGGACACGTCGTGTCGGCCATTGCAAAACAGCTAGGAACGGGGCGTGGTGGGCTCCGCATTGGGCCATGTATTTCATCTGTGAGGGGATGAATCATACTATACTGATGGTGGCTCCTAGGAGGCTCAGGGTGTCCACTGTGCCTGCCGAGTGCCGCAGGAGTACCTTGGATGTGCCGCATAGACACTACGGTCCCCAATCATAAACGTTGCGGACAACAACATCCAGACAGAAGCCACCCGCCACCGCGCATCCCGCGAGCGCAGCACGACCAACAACCAGCCGGCAAGCGCTCGCCATTCTCCAGCTCACCACAACCTACCTGGATGCCCACCACCTCCTTGTGCACCCCCGCAAGTCGGTTGGGCTGGCCGATGTCGGGACCCCCGCCCCCCACGTCCGTAAAGGCGAGCCCCTGCATGTGGAGGACACCAGTGTGCACCTGGCGGTCACACAAGCCACCCGACATCACAATATTGCACTCCCAAAACAGCTGGAAGGGCATCTCGCCCAATTACCTCAGCTCGCCAGGGGGCACCTCCTATCTTGGCAGGGCCTGGCATACTTTATGGAGGCGCTGCTCAACGCGGCCGTTGAGTACCCGGCCCTACACCTTCCAAACCCCCAGCACGCCGGGCACCACGCAAGCCAATAACTAACGAGGCATGGCCGCAGCACGGAAGCTGGCTCACATCCTTCCCCAAAGAGGCCATGATGGCCCACTGGCGCTACTACGGGGACAACTGAAGCCGGTTCGGACCCCCGTGGCCATCTTCGGGTCACTTGAGGTGTCTATCTATGTGCCGGCAAGCCGCCATTGGCTGATATCATACCCTCCCATCCACCTGACCTAACCCGATGTGATAGTGTGATAGGTTTGGCCATTCCGGCCATGAGCGGCCATAATCAGTACCGAGGCACCGCCAGCGGAGATTTATATATCGGAATATCAGGAATCAACAGGGTTTTTTTATCATAATGTTTCCGTAATTTTTCAGCCTTCTGTTCTGATGGTCAATGTATCGGCGACTGTCAGTTGGCTCGCGATTTTGCGGTAACCGAATGGTTAACTGTTAATTACAGATATTTTGGCGGAAACCCCGATTCAGGGTCAGATTTCATCAGTAAAGGGTTCGTTGCTTCCGCAATTTTCATATTATACACTCGCAAAATTGATCCGATTTTTCCAGACTTTCAGAATCGGATTTTCGACTTCGACATCGCCGCACTTGATATGACGAATCTAGAGTGGTCGGACATTTTTCCCCGATCACGAATCAGCCTTCCTTTTGTTATGCCCTTCATTTGTCTTGGAGATATAGTCGAAACAAAAGTGATTCGTGAGACCAGTTTGAAAGGTCATATCGCCGGCTCACGGAGAGGTATAACAATTTCGAGAATTGGGTTCCAACCGCCTTGGTCTCAACTTAACTTAGGAAGCATCAAACGCCTTTGGTGTGTACACATGCCCGGTATAGCAAGGGATAATGGTCAAGAGGGTAGAAAGTGATATATAACTCTTGGACCGTGCAACCGAATATTTTAATGCGACTTTCGAGTGTACCGCATGAGTTTTTGGGGTTGCATAGCAACTTTCCTTGGGTTCCTACGTATTTTTAACGTGAAGTTATGTCCATGGAGGGTCATGGCATATCATGGTGGGAGCCACTTTTTGAGGGTATGTGTTATATGCATGGTATGTGCTTCGATATGCTCACGCCCATGTTATATATCTCCGTTTGTAGGAAGATATATGGAGTTATACATGGTAAGGGCTTCGCCCATGTCATAATGGTGAACTCCATAGCGCTAGACTAAGTCTACCGCTCATATAGTGCATGTGGGAGGGCTTACGGAGTGACCCACAAGCGCCAATATCAATTTTCCCATTTTCATGGTGCGTGTTGGGAGGAGGTTCGAAGGTGTCCTTATGCGTCCATATGGGGATCCAAGTGGGGGGATTGTTTGCAAATGGTCCCAAGCAATTGTGTTTTGAGTCATAGGTTGACACCATGGGTGAGCGAAGTTATATACTATTGTAATTATTTTGAATTTGGCATTATTTGCATGTTTTTGACCTCATTTTATGCTCATTTTTGTGTTTTATGTGCTCAACTGGTCGGCTAACAGTAAAGGGCCTAGAGATTCGTGAACCATGGTATGCTGCTTATATGTTGGCATATGCTTCGGTGTTGTACCTCACCATATGCCGGATCACATGGTCACTTTGGCTCGGCACACGGGGCCTCACAAAATTAGGTCTCAAATTCATGAGTTGACTTGTGAAGCATGTCATGTACATAACCGGAGGGGTTTCGGAGGCAATGATGGGATATTCTTGGGCATGGACCTTTGGTCTATATCACCCTTGTATGCTACTTCCCGGTTTGACACATTGATGGAGCATTTGGATATTTGCCGTATGCATTTTTGAGTATATAATTGACTTTTGGGCATAATGGTGTGATTTGCCTGATTTTGCCATGTTGTGAGGTCATCTTCATGGGGCAGTTCTCCAAGCCCATTTGACTCCAAGTCCAACCAAGGTTATGTCAGGGTAGGGCATGGTCCTGAGTGCCACTCTAGGCCATGACACGCCACCTCCCCTATTGGGCTAAGATTTAGAGGCTTGGGGATGAACACATTTTTGGGGTTTATGTAGAGACTTTTGACACATGGCGTTCAGCCATCTCAATTGACCTGGTTCAGGGCAATATGTTGGTGAGTCAAGGGAAGGTCTTGAGTCCAGGGAATGAGGGGTTTATGGCTGTGAATGTGTACGTTTACCTCTTTCCCCAACTTTGCTTGATATGTGTTCATATGCCACTTTCAGGGCTTTCTTCCTTGGTGCAATTCTTGTACATGCCCGCCACCGTGAGACAACCGGTGTGCTGAACGGAAGCCCGCAGTCTGGATTTGGATTTGGATTGTGGATTGGGTTATTGCTGTACTTGTGGGATCTGGTTGCTGTTCAGGGTTGGAGGAGGATTTTACGTTCTATATTTTTGGATTTTGGACCCTGGATTTTGATAAAAGCAATCGTTGATCAGGAGCAAGTCAGCAGGGGTTACAGGCGTAAGGGGCACAGCAGGGGCCGGTCCTGGTAGGGACCTTCTTTATGGTAGCAGAGGCGTACCTTCTGCCCCTACCTACCGCCGACCCGGGGACTTGGGCCCCTATGAGCCCTGCCCAAGTACGCCCCGGGTGCGTATTGTGGACTCGGTGGAGACCACGCCGGAGATTGGAGCCAGAGAAGAGCCGAGACGTTCAAGAGCATGGCGAACTCCGGAAGTTGAAGCCCGAAGAGAAGTACGACATTCGGGAAGAGGAGGACTTGACATGGAGGATCTGGTCTCCATGTGTGAGCGTCGCTGCCGAAAGGCATGCAACCTCCGCTCCGCCGCGGAGGACTCTGAGGAGGCCTGCCATTCAGGCAGCAGTGGAGGACGGGCCCGGCGCTACCGGAAGCGCGGGTCACCCAAGTCCGCGGCAAGGGACGCGGGGGCTATGGATACGGACCCTAGCCCGGTCAGGCTGTGGGAATCCGAGGGGCACTCCGAGGGCTATCGGACAGCCTATCAGCAACCTTCGGAGTCGGAGGAGACGGCCAGACCGCCCACAAGGGCGAACACGGCCCCAGAACCCAGCCTGGAGCATGACGCCGAGGCGTTGGAGAGGCCCGCCAGAGCCAGGACGGCGCCTGTGGCCCGGCACACGGATCCACCGCGGGATAGCATGGGCGACACACCCATGGCGGAGGAGTCCGAGGCGCCGGGAACCGCGGGACGCGTCGGACCAGGTGGAAGGCCTGCTGAGTGCCACTGCGAACACGTGTCCTTCCTAATGGGCAAGTACTCAAAGATGGGGATGGACGCCATCGTGCATCGTCTCGACCGCCTGGACAACGCGATGGACGGTCTAGAGGAGGACGTCGCCGGGATCCTGGATGAACAGTCGGCCGCGGAGAAAGACATGGAGGAGCTGCGAGCGGATCAGGCCCGGTACCTGGAGAATCTGGAGCTGGCCCTGCAGAAGCAGCAGCAAGTGGTGGACAGCTTCCTCCACTTAGTGGAGGACATGTCGGGACGCCTGAAAAGGCTAGAGGAGCGACAGCCCCTCACCTCGGGTCCGGAGCTCCCGGCAAAGCCGGCCGCGGCAGAGCTGATGGAGCGGGTTAAGACCCTCCGGAGCGCCATGGATAAACCCATGGGCGCCCTGGCAGAGGCACCCTACGCGCCTCCGCGTGTTGACCCGGGTGCGCTGCCGTTTGTTCCCATGTTCAGCAAATCCACAATGCTCGGGGAACACACGGCACCGGCTCGGTCCATGCGGGAAGGGCACGTAACCACAGACCCGAGGAGCCTGACGGTACAGATGTCCCATGCCGCCCAGGATCTACCGATCACGACGAATATGGTAGTTTATGCGGAAGAGGAGATCCAGAGCCAGACCATGCAGGGGCGAACCATGGGAAGCGCCTACGGACATGGTCGAGGTCATCCAGGCGGAAACCTGTGGGCGAAGGACCCCAATACGGGGATATGGACGGCCGCTGGAGCAAGTCCTTCCCGCATTCCAAACACCATGGGTTCAGGCCCAACTGGACCGCATTCCATGGAGGAGAGGGATGTACGGGGAGTGTACTCACACCCCCCGGCAACAGGTGGTATCTGTCTCGGTGGAGTGGTGGCTGGGGACGTCGGAGACGCCATCAGGATTGACGACCTCAGGGGAATCAAAATCCCCTACCACGATGGCAACCCCTGCAACCTGGATGACTTCATCCTGGAATCGGAGGACTTTGCCGAGGAGGTCGTCGGTGAGATGCGGGGAGCGCCGCGGGACAAGTGGGTATGCCGGACATTCCCACACCGGCTGGCGCAGGACCTGAAGGAGGAGCTGCGGGATCAGATCCGGGAAGGACTGATCTGTACGGAGCAGGCCTGCCTCCAGTGGTTGGAGGATGAGGAGGGGCCTTGACGCTCCGAACCAGAAGCTGGAGGACCTGTGGTCCATCCCGCTGCCGCTGGACCGCGGTGAGTTGCGGGTCCGGGAGTGGAACCGGTACCTGCGGAAGTACTGACGGTGCCTCAAGCTGGTGGAGGACTGGAATGAGGCCAGCGAGATCGGCCACCTGCTGAAGGATGTCCTGCCTGGCCACTGGAAGAGGAGAGTGGAGGACGAGGAAAAGAAGAAAGCGAAGGAGCGCGTGGCGGTGAGGATCATGGCGGCGGAGGATACCCATGCGGGTATCATGGAGTTCTTCAGGAGGAACCTGGGCGAGCCCAACCGGATGTTGGGACTGAAGAACGCCGTGTACGTGGAGGTACTTGGAGACTCCATGGGGCAAAGGTTGCTGCGCCTCACCAACGTGGAGTGGAGGCGCGGGGAGCCGCTGAGGATGCAGGTCATCTTCGCGCGCATGAGCCTGGACGAGATCGTGAAGTACATCACGGTGGAGTTGAAGCTCAATGCGAAGAACGAGGCCCACGTGCAGGATCGACATGGTCATGGACAACGAGGCCACCGAGAAGACCGCCATCATCGGGAGATCCAGAAGGACACGGCCAACATCGCGGAGGATGGCAGTGGAAGTGGCCAAGACCACTGGTCCCAGGAGGATCACGAGGAGGCCCATTTCTTCGCGTTTGTGGCGCATAACGCGAAGGACAACGGGCAGGATCAGTCCAGATGTAGCCGGGTGGGACCCAAGAAGGGCAAAGAGCCAGCGAGGATCAGGAACCCACCGCTCTCGTTCCGAGAGTACAGGTCTCAGCACGACGGGTGCTGGGTCTGTTATGGCAAGGGAAACAACCATGCACACGACCACCGTCAGTGCAAGGTGTATGAGGCGGACAAGAAGGCCTACTTCGCCGCCCACCCCGAGAAGAAGCCCAAGGAGCAGCGGATTTCCAATTGGAAGGCGAAGGGCGGAGACGGGGGAATAGGCCAAGGCAAAGGCCAAGGAAAAGGCGGAGGAAGAGGCTAGGGTGGTGGACCTGGCCAAGACCGACGAGTGAGGTCGATCGAGGAAGTTGCTGAGGACATGTTGAGGACGTTGGGGGAACTCAAAGCCCAGCAACGTGGTGGACAAAGTCCTGGCGGATCGCAGCCGGAAGGGGCTGCGGGAAGTCAAGTCTAGAGGAGCCCCCACGGGAGTGGGACCTCGGAGGTCTCTCCTCCGAAAATCGGTAGAATCCCAGAGAAAGCGAAGGCACATCGGGTGCCGAAGAAGGCTCCAGAAGAGCCAACACCACTGAGTTTCGCCACTCCCAACCCCTGGAGCGCCCTGCCAAGGGAAGTTTATGTGGGCAAGGGACGTGGCAAGAAGGAAGGAGCGACCACGGAGAGCCCCGTGGACGGGCAAGACCAACCCAAGATCTACACCATCCGTGATCATACCCTCGAAGTCCTGATGCACCCGAACGTGCTAGAGTTGCATGCCGTGAGAGTCGTCCATACACCGCATGGCAACGAGCGGCAGTTGCACTTGAAGGTGCGTGTACGGTGCGGACAAGAGGAATTGGTGGTGGATGTTCTGGTGGATACAGATACGGGTGCCCAGGTGAGCCTGGTCCGGAGAGGGTTGTTCAAGGAGGAATCCCTGCAGCCCAGCCGTAGACCGGTGCGCCTGAAGGTGGCCAATGGAGAGATCATGGGTGGTGGTACCCATGAGGCCACTATCAGTATGGAATTCTGGGAGCATGAGCGCTTGAACCGCCCTGATTTGGCGAAGAGAAGCACTCTATCCGGGAACTTCTATGTGGCCGACATTACTGATTGGGATATGATCATGGGGTATGACTTCATGGTAGGAAACGCCATTGGAGCCCTTCCTCATCGTGCAACGCTGGTCCGGGAGGATGATGAATGCCTCACATGGCTGTCCACGGACTATGCATGCGGATCATCCCAATGGAATGCTGAGGAAGAGGATCGGATCGTCCAAGCGGTGCAAGCTTTGGGTGCCAAGTCCAGAGGAGACCGTGGAGTTCAGATCACGGAGTATGGAATGGCGCCGCGGGTGTATGCCAGGATGATCCGGACGCTGGGAGCCGAAGCGCCCGAGACGGACGTCTTCGCTTCCCGGGATGCCCCACTTTTGCGGAAGTGTAGGAGGCATTGGCATCGAGGAGACTCAGCCTGGCACAGGCATTGGGGTTTGAAGGAGTGGGGGCCCATGTATTGGCATGGCCCCCTGGATAACACCAGACGTACGGTGGAGAAGATCGTTGCGGATAGGGCGAAGGGGATCCTGGTCATAACCGGCATAGGATCCACCCCATGTCCGCTGGAGGGTGTCAAGTTGACGCTGGACTCCATCACCCTGAACGAGATGTCATTCGGGCCAGAGGAGGAGTTGTTCATCGACGCCAAGGGTGTATCAATGCCCTCCCTGGGTCAAGCGTGGGGTACCAAGGCTCTCTTGGTGGATGGGGCGCAAGCCCAGCCCACGGGTGATGAAGCATTCGTCCGTAGGGTGGAGGCGGTACCCATGAAGGTCATGTTTGAGCCCAAGGAGGGGACGGATCAGCCAATTGATGGCATTGACGTCCTGTCCCATGCCGAGATCGACAACGTCGTCGAATACATGCGGATGGGGATGCACGACCGTGTGGCAGCCAAGGAGAGGCAGGCCATGGTCACATCTCCGCATTGGTGGGATGACAAGATGTTGGTCACCGGCCAGTACGAGAAGGATGAGTTCGTGGCGAGGGTCATGGATCACATAGCGGACCAATATGATGGTCCGGTTGGGTCGGACCCGCCGACATGGGATTTTCCAAGAATGGGTGCCGAGAGCGACAAGAACCAGCCCGATGCCGCAATTTTCGAAGATTATCGGTGGGAAGCATGCCCCACGACGATGAAGACGGCATATCGGACGAAGAGAAGTCAGATTCGGACCCGGAAGAGGCCTACACCGCAGTGCGGTCGGTTGTATCGATACCGAAGCAAGCGGCTGAAGAGGCCCAGGAGAACCTGAAGGTCGCCGAGCTGAAGGAGAGGTTGATCAATGCCTATCCGCGGCTATTCAGTGGCGTCGCCAACAAGAACCCTCCAGATCGTTGGAGGTTTGGCACAGCTAAGATCAAGCTGAAACCAAACCCCAAGATCTATCGTCATCGGGAGTACCAACTTCAGGGCGATCGGGCCGAGGCCATGAAGAAGCTGTTGGCCGAGTTCATTGAGCGGGGATGGATCGAACACTCCGACAGTGAGTGGGCCAGCCCAGCCTTCATCGTGCCCAAGAAGGAGAAGGGCGAGTGGAGGTTGGTGGTTGATTACAGAGGTTTGAACGAGCAGACCGAGCACGACTCGTACTCGCTTCCCCTGATCGACTCCATCCTCCAAAAACAACAGAAAAAGCGGATTTTCACGGTGTTGGACCTGAAACACGGTTATGACCAGATGCCGCTACAGCCGGACTCCAGGCCCTGCACAGCGATGTCGACGCCGCTGGGGCCCATGCAGTGGAAAGTGGTGCCTATGGGCGCCAAGAATGGCAACGCCGCTTTCCAGCGCATGATGGAGGACCTACTCGGTCCTGTCCGGGACTGTGCCGATCCCTTCGTGGATGACATCATCATCGGGTCCGGCACGGAGAACATGACTGAGGACGAGCTCATCGACGCGCATGAGAAGGATCTGCGCCGAGTGCTCAGCGAGTTGGACAAGCACAACATGGTGTGCAAGCCCACCAAAGCCTTACTCTTCGTGAAGGAAGTGGAGTTCGCGGGTCACGTGGTTGGTCATGGGCAACGCCGTCCCGTGCCTGGGAAGCTGGCGTCCCTGCACCACTGGGAAAAGCCCTGGACCATCAGCGAACTCCGATCCTTCATGGGGTTCTGCAACTACTATTCGGGCTATGTCCGAATGTATGCAGAACTGTCGGGGCCGCTGCACAAGATGCTGCAAGTGGGCAAGTTCGATGGCCGGAAGAGGGGCAAGAAGAAGCTTGCCTGGACCCCTGAGGCCGAAGATGCGTTCAGCTGCCTGAAGGAGCGACTCCTGGGGCAGCTGGGACTATTCTTGGTGGACCTGGACAAGGGATTCGTGCTACGGACGGACGCCTCGGACTATGCTGTAGGGGCGGTCCTCGAGCAATTCCGGGACGACGGGTCACACGTACCCGTGGCGTTTTGGAGTCGGATCCTGGCCGAGGGCCAACGCCGCACCTGGACCGCGAGGGAGAAGGAGACATACGCCATTGTATGTGCGCTCAGGAAGTGGTCTGGCCACATCGGATTGCAACTTGTGGTGGTTGGCACGGACCATCAGTCCTTGCAGAGCTGGCACAAGGAGCACGTCGACACCCCCTCGGGACCGGCGGCAAGGAGGGCCCGATGGCATGAGACGTTCGCCAAGTTCGACCTCAGCGTCGTATACGTCCCGGGGAAGGACAACACTGTGGCAGACTGCCTCAGTCGATGGGCCTACCCCGCGGGCAAGGCTTGGATGGACATATCCAGCCATGGGGATGCCGAGGAAACCGAGGAGGCCAAGCGCATCATCGAGATGGAGAAGGCCATGGAGCAAGAGGGGGTCAAGTGCTTTGTGGTGATGGCAAATCGTACAGACCTGGCGATGTTCCGGGGTGCCCGCGTCCAAACTATTCGAGAGGAAACCCTCGAGCAAGGGATGGTGGCCCCTGTAGAGCTAGTCAGGTCGGTGCTCACAGAAGACTGGTCGGATGACTATGCGGCATCCGGGCACTGGAGCAAGTACTGGAATGCCGTGAGCGCCCCGTCGGACGACGAATGGCCCGAAGGCTTGACCGAGGATGGGGACAAGCTGTTCCTCAAGGACAAGCTGCTGGTGCCCGAGAACCGAGTGGAGGAGCTCATTGACCATTGGCACAACGCCGAGCTCATGCACCCTGGCCGAGACAAGATGCAGCAGGACCTGGAGTGGCGTTTCAAGTTCCCTCCGGGGTACTACGCCATCCTGGATAGGTACTGCAGCGACTGTGCCGTGTGTCGGGCCACGAAGAGCCCCAACCACTCCACAGCGGGCAACCCGGTGTATACGGCTATACCGGAGGCCCCTATGCGGTCCGTGGCCATGGATGTGTTCGCCATGCCTGAGGTCACCGTGGACGGAGAGACCTACGACTGTGTCATCCTGGCGGTGAACAGGCCTAGCGGGTATATCGTGGCAGTCCCGGGCAAGAAGTCCAAGAAGAAGGACAAGAAGGACAAGCATGGAGTGGGACTGCAGGCCAAGACCGTCTCTAATGCCATGATCAGGCATTGGCTGACGATTTTCGATGTCCCAGCTGTCATCTGCAGCGATCGGGGCAGTCAAATCGTGGGGACGTGGTTCAAGATGATGTGCAAGCACATGGGGATTCGGCACGCCAAGACCGTGGCATACCACAGCCGGTCAAATGGCCGGGCTGAGGTGGCCGGGCGGCAGATGTTCGAGAAGTTCCGCCAGCTGCACATTGACGAACCGGGCCGGAATTGGTACCATTCGCTGTGGAGGGTACTCCAAGCGTATCATGACCTTCCGGGGCCCACCGGACTGTCGCCCCATCGCATCCTGTTCCTATGGGATCAAGTGTCACGCACTCTCCCGTGGTTGAACCATGGCAAAGTGGCCCGGGATGCGAACGCTATGATGGCTGAGGCGGACGACACGGCGGCCAAGGTGTGCAAGGCACTTCAGGACGAGCATGACAAGAGGACCAAGTACTTCAAGCAGGGAAAGGTCCAGAAGTATGCTCTCCAAGACACCGTGTGGGTGGAGCGGCACCACAAGGATGTCCTGTCCAGGCATCGGCAGGCATCTTGGTATGTGCCGGGGGTAATCGTGCGTAAGGTCGGGCAGGATGTGTATGCGGTTCGTGTAGGGGATAACAAGATCCTGGACCGCGACCATACCCAGCTTCGTCCCCGAGCACCAGACCCCAGCGGACGTCCCGTCACCTTCGAGTTCACGGCTGGCGATGTGGAGTCAGACGACGAGGGTGAGGACGACGACTTTACCGCTGAGAAGATCCTGGCCGACAAGCCGGACCCGGGGACGCCCGGGGAGAGGCTTTATAAAGTCCGTTGGAAGGGATTCGCCGCATCCAGGGATTCGTGGGAGCCTCCGAGCAGTTTCGTGCCGGGGTATACCACGGTCTGAATGGACTATCTGAAGAAAAAGAATATTTCTTTGGATGTCAAGGACGTGCTGGTCCATTTGGTTGGTGCTGTAGCACCGTAATGGATCCCCCTTGGCATTTTTGTTTGTTTCTGTGCTTGGGGAGACGGGTGAGGGCGTTCATCCGGGGACTTTTCGGCCTTGATTGGCCATATACCCCCTTCACTCGATCTCCACATATATATTTCATTGTGGTATACTTAATTAGGTCGACCGACGACGTTTCTCTATCTTTGATCCCCTTGGTCCATGTTGTAGATGAAGAGGAGACCGGATATGGCGTAGGGCACTGATTATCAGTGTTCTCACCCCTCCCTTGGGGCATGGGGGACGCCTACGACGTGTGTGGGGCCTCCATGTGTCCTTGGGACATGGGGGGGGGGTTGAAGCCCATTGGGGTCCCCCCGTCCCCTCTTCAATGACTTCCGAGCGGTAACAACGCTCTGAGAAGGGGGGTGAAGCCGGTTCGGACCCCCGTGGCCATCTTTGGGTCACTTGGGGTGTGTATCTTTGTGCCGGCAGACCGCCATTGGCTGATATCATACTCTTCCATCCACCTGACCTAACCCGATGTGATAGTGTGATAGGTTTGGCCATTCCGGCCATGAGCGGCCATATTCAGTACCGAGGCACCGCCAGCGGAGATTTATATATCGGAATATCAGGAATCAACAGGGTTTTTTTATCATAATGTTTCCGTAATTTTTCAGCCTTCTGTTCTGATGGTCAATGTATCGGCGACTGTCAGTTGGCTCGCGATTTTGCGGTAACCGAATGGTTAACTGTTATTTACAGATATTTTGGCGGAAACCCCGATTCAGGGTCAGATTTCATCAGTAAAGGGTTCGTTGCTTCCGCAATTTTCATATTATACACTCGCAAAATTGATCCGATTTTTTCAGACTTTCAGAATCGGATTTTCGACTTCGACATCGCCGCACTTGATATGACGAATCTCGAGTGGTCCGACATTTTTCCCCGATCACGAATCAGCCTTCCTTTTGTTATGCCCTTCATTTGTCTTGGAGATATAGTCGAAACAAAAGTGATTCGTGAGACAACTTTGAAAGGTCATATCTCCAGCTCACGGCGAGGTATAACAATTTCGAGAATTGGGTTCGAACCGCCTTGGTCTCAACTTAATGTCGGAAGCATCAAACGCCTTTGGTGTGTACACATGCCCGGTATAGCAAGGGATAATGGTCAAGAGGGTAGAAAGTGATATATAACTCTTGGACCGTGCAACCGAATATTTTAATACGACTTTCGAGTGTACCGCATGAGTGTTTGGGGTTGCATAGCAACTTTCGTTGGGTTTCTACGTATTTTTAACGTGAAGTTATGTCCATGGAGGGTCATGGCATATCATGGTGGGAGCCACTTTTTGAGGGTATGTGTTATATGCATGGTATGTGCTTCGATATGCTCACGCCCATGTTATATATCTCCGTTTGTATGAAGATATATGGAGTTATACATGGCAAGGGCTTCGCCCATGTCCCAATGGTGAACTCCATAGCGCTAGACTCAGTCTACCGCTCATATAGTGCATGTGGGAGGGCTTACAGAGTGACCCACAAGCGCCAATATCAATTTTCCCATTTTCATGGTGCGTGTTGGGAGGAGGTTCGAAGGTGTCCTTATGCGTCCATATGGGGATCCAAGTGGGGGGATTGTTTGCAAATGGTCCCAAGCAATTGTGTTTTGAGTCATAGGTTGACACCATGGGTGAGCAAAGTTATATACTATTGTAGTTTTTTTGAATTTGGCATTATTTGCATGTTTTTGACCTCATTTTATGCTCATTTTTGTGTTTTATGTGCTCAACTGGTCGGCTAACAGTAAAGTGCCTAGAGATCTGTGCACTATGGTATGTTGCTTATATGCTGGCATATGCTTCGCTGTTGTACCTCACCATATGCCGGATCACATGGTCACTTTGGCGTGGCACACGAGGCCTCACAAAATTAGGTCTCAAATTCATGAGTTGACTTGTGAAGCATGTCATGTACATAACCGGAGGGGTTTCGGAGGCAATGATGGGATATTCTTGGGCATGGACCTTTGGTCTATATCTCCCTTGTATGCTACTTCCCGGTTTGACACATGCATGGAGCATTTGGATATTTGCCGTATGCATTTTTGAGTATATAATTGACTTTTGGGCATAATGGCGTGATTTGCCTGATTTTGCCATGTTGTGAGGTCATTCTCATGGGGCAGTTCTCCAAGCCCATTTGAATCCAAGTCCAACCAAGGTTATGTCAGGGTAGGGCATGGTCCTGAGTGCCACTCTAGGCCATGACACGCCACCTCCCCTATTGGGCTAGGATTTGGAGGCTTGGGAGTGAACACCTCTTTTCGGGTTTATGTAGAGACTTTTGACACATGGCATTCAGCCATCTCAATTGACCTGGTTCAGGGCAATATGTTGGTGAGTCAAGGGAAGGTCTTGAGTCCAGGGGATGAGGGGTTTATGGCTGTGAATGTGTACGTTTACCTCTTTCCTCAACTTTACTTGATATGTGTTCATATGCCACTTTCAGGGCTTTCTTCCTTGGTGCAATTCTTGTACATGCCCGCCACCGTGAGACAACCGGTGTGCTGAACGGAAGCCCGCAGTCTGGATTTGGATTTGGATTGTGGATTGGGTTATTGCGGTACTTGTGGGATCTGGTTGCTGTTCAGGGTTGAAGGAGGATTTTACTTTCTATATTTTTGGATTTTGGACCCTGGATTTTGATAAATGCAATCGTTGATCAGGAGCAAGTCGGCAGGGGTTACAGGCGGAAGGGGCACAGCAGGGGCCGGTCCTGGTAGGGACCTTCTTTATGGCCCTTTGCGAAGCACGCGGCGCACCTCCTACACAGGATGACACACAACCAGCAACCCGAGGTCCGGGAAGCGGCAGCCGTAGGCATCAAGGAAGCGCCAACAGCTGGCAATACCTGCTGTTGGTGTATACTGGCACAGCACGGCGACCCCACCTCCGTGTGCACCGGCATTTGGGCCAAACTGAAACTCATTCTGTGGCACCACACGCACGCCATCCTGACGAACCACCATTGCGATCAGCAAGGGCCGTTCATGGCCACACACACCGACATCCACCCCACCCGTGACCACCCCGGGCTTGCACCAGGTCATGTGCCCCAAGGCGCAGCGTCCCAAAGAGGACGGCCCAATGTTCTGCAATGCCAGGGTATGAGGAAACGCAAAGCCCCCACAAAGCCCAAACCCCAACTGGAATTCAGGCCAAAAAGTTGGACCAGGGAGGAAGCCGCCGCAGTATACCCGTAGTTCGCCGTGGGTACCCAAGTACAACTACGTGGGCAGCATGCGAGGTCACCCATTGGTACCGCGTCATGGGGGAACACCAGGGGTTCAAGGTCCTCGTGAAGTGGGACTAGGCCAGCTTTACCAACAGGAAGGAGGGGCAAACCATCAAACTGCGGCGGGACGACAATGGTCGGGAGATGGTCCCCATGCAACTGTGCACACCCAACACACAGAACCTCACCGGCACCGAGGTGGGCTATTGGGGGCGCTTGAATGAAGAGGACGTGATGGATGTTCTCGGCGGTGGGTTCGGGTCTGGGGGCGTCTTATGCCGCCTCGGCTAGGGGTGGAGAGAGGTGGTCCTCGCAGAGACCGGAGGCGGCCGCCGTAGCGTACATGGCAGTGATCAGGACGTGTTCCATCAGCCCTTCCACAACGAGGTAGTTTTCCCCTTCCAGGTCTCGGGGGATGGTGGCTTTCGCCTGTAGGCTGAGGAGCGCGATGGCTCGTTTGGGTCCCTGTGTGGCGTGTGTTGGCTCATCTGGCGGGCGCCCGTCGGACGGGGCCTGGGGGGTGCACCTCAGGAAGGGGGAATGGTCCCACTGCCAGGTGTTCGACAGTTGGAGTGGTAGGGCGAGGTGGCGGTCCGCCTTGGGTAGGAGGTATAGGTGTGGGTCCCTGGGTATAGTGCAGAGGAATATGCCCCCTGTGTACGTGGAGATGGGCAGGGGTTGTTGCAGGGCGCCCGCGCACAGGTGCGTGCACCGGGCGTTGCAGTGGGTGCACTGGGCTTTTATTGGGTGCGTCACCACGTAACTGATGAAGGTTCGCACCGCGCTGTATGTGGTGGCTGATGATGGTGCAGAGGTCCGCCAACCCTGCTGTGCAGCCTCCCCCATGGTATACCCAGAGTGTGTCATCTAGCGCCACTTTGAGCGGAGTTCGGGCTAGCAGGCTCATGGTGCTTTTGTGGGTGGCCTCAGTGACTGTGCCAGTCCCAGCGCTAATGCGTGGGAGTAGGCTTTTTAATGTGGTGCCGCTGCTCGTCTGCGGGCCCCGTGGAGGGCGATGCTGTGGGCGGGAGGGGGTGCGTGCTGGGCGGGTCTTTTGCATCGGGCTGGGGCGATGTGCAGCGGATGCCTCCACTGCGGCCTGGGGTGGCAACGTGGTCGCCGGAGGCCGGGGTAGGTGGTGAAGATGTAGATGGTGATGAGAGAGCCCTCATGTGTGGCGTGGAGGTAGTAGTTGTTGCGGCCTGTGTTGGGGGTGAAAATGACGCTCGGTGTTTTGTATGTCGTAATGGAGCGTGGTGCTGTGGAGCTGTTTTGTGACGCGTGTTGTTGCGTCCCCTGCTTTCGGTGCTGTGTCCAGGCCCAACCCACCTACCCGCCCACCTCCCGCACCTCGTCTGAGTCTGGTTTGTAGTGGACGCCACTGTCGACACACACCTACTCCTCCGCATAGCAAGACAACCACTCAACAAAGCCACAGCGACGAGCCTTGGCACCCAAGCACTGCTACTCTGGAAAGCCCCCCGAGGCCTTACCCCCTACGTCCAACTTCACATCGTGAAACAAGAATCCCACAGGCACCAATAGAAAAATGGTCAGGTCGACATCGAGGCAGTACACCAGCGCACTACGCACCTGCCGACCCTCCAGGTCCCCGACCTCGGCCGAAACCACAGACACCTCCAACACATACCCCCCCAGCCGGAGCCCCATCGGACCCCAGACTTGGTACCGGAGGACGCCCCTTATACCTCACCCGACAGATCATACCATTACCCCAACCCCATCGAACATCTTGCCCGCGTGCTCGTCAACACAGACAGCGGAGCACACATCCAAGAGCTCCAAGAGAAACTGACGGTTCCCCTCTACCACTGGGCACTACGCCCAGCGAACCTCCCAGCCCACCTGCAGAAACGACGCATCCAACTCCTCAGGGAGCAACTACCACTCCTCAACAGGGTCGTCCGATGGCTGGCCCGCAAGCACATCCACGTCCCGGAAGAACACAGCGGCTGGCCGTGCGACCACACCACCCCGGAGGACTGGGAACACTTCAAGATATGCCCCCTCCATACGGGCAGGGACACACTAGTGGGCTGGTCCCCGGCAGAAATCCTACGGCAACACGGAGCCTGGCCAACCAACAGCCACGCACACCAGGCCACCAAAAACCTCTTCAGGGATCCCGTGGTCAAGGAAGCCACTATGAGAGGGGCAGTGAGACAGGCCCTACACCATCACGTCGCCAAACACACGGAAAGCCCGATGGAGGCAGCAGCGCACCTCCAGCTAGAAGCAGTCTGCAGAGCAGCGGGCCAAATGGTACACCGCAAACACGTCCTGTTGACACACACGGAACAACTCACCAACCCCACCGCCAGGGCATACATGCAGCGTCTCATCCAATACCATGCCGTGCATGACCCAGAACTCCACTAACTTACTCCGCGCCCTACACACGCCCCCCCATCTGCGTCTCCAGGCCTCCAAGACACCACCAGAGCAGCCCAGAGGGCCAGCAGGCCCCACCGCAAGACCCCCCTGCCACCAGCACCCACGGCACCCCAGAGCCCACCTCTCACCCCTGGCGCTACCCGGCACTGCCCAGCCCAGCCAAGCCCACCCAGGGCCACCCAAACATCGACATGGACACGCAGGACCCCAGTAGCCCACCCAGCCAGGCCCCTTCGGACCCGGAGCACACCCCCCTCACACCCACCAACATCTGCGACCCCAACCTCCTCCGAGCAACCCTCCAAGGCAGGGCCCTGAACACTCCCCTGGGCCGGTACCGCCTACAAAAGAGCTGGACCAAGCTCACTGTCAAAGCCCTCCAGGACTTGACCACCCCAGGCAACGGCCTCTACATGGCCATCGTAGACCTCGTACTCGAGCGAGCCCGCCAACACCCCCAAGGCCAGCAGGTCTGGATGCCCCCCATCTAGTCGGGCCAGGCCCTGACACACGACACCGACACCAACGTCACACATCGAGGGACCATAAGCCTACGACGAGCCCCAGCAGAGAAGGACAACCCAGCGGACCCGAAGCGACCGGAACAAAAGGAACAGGCCACCGCACCAACCCGCAACACCGCCCTCCGCGCCGCCGGCCTCCGCACCCCAGAGGACGACCTCCCTCCCCCACCTACAGACAACGAACAAGCCCCTGCCGGAGGTCTGGTGTACAGTCCTCGAGTGCGGGCACTACCACGTAGTGGCCACTACAGCAACACCCCCCGGCCCACAATGGCTCGTCAAAGGGACTGACACCATGCTCGCCCCAGGGGCCACCCCAGCAGGGGCAGTAGGGGACCCCACCACCCCGCACAAACTCCTCAGGGGCGGACTCCAACCGGGAGACAAACCCCCGGCCCACGCCCTGGCCCAAATCACCTCAGGGCGGGCGGGCTACCACCTCGCACTGGCCATGCTCCGCCTGGCCCAATGGATCCAGCGCCGCTGGCCATCCACTGGGACCGTGCCCTGGATTTGGGCCATACCCGCCGCCCACACACAAATCGAGGCAGGCGCAGACACGTGGAAGAACCCCCCCCCCCCGAGGCCACAGCACTCCCTCACCTGCGGGTACCAGCCATCGACACGATCTGCCGCCGCGTGGGCCTTAGCCCAGAGCTAGCATACCCTCTTCCCACCACTGACCAAGAGGTGCACCAAATACGCACGCTCATCTGCGAAATCCTTGCGGCGGCCGCAGAAGACGGCAAGCTTCTCCTCCAAACCGCCCTGCGTACAACTGATCACACAAGCGCGCCGCTTGAGAGCGGACACATACACCGACACAACACCCCCCCCCGCCGGATCGCCGCCGCTGCCCCTCTGCCCCCGCTACCCAACTGGCGGCCCACACACGCCCAACATCGCGCGCAGGCCCACGCCCGACGACACGGGCCTCCCCCACCCGCCCAAACAACCGCACACGCCCGCCACGAACCCACCAGCAAAACACCCCTCACCACCCTTCACGGCCGGCAACCCGCACACACCCACTGCAAGGAGCCCCACGCCCCACGGCACGCCCACTCCGGCCAGTGGCCTGCACATGCCCCCCGCACACACCCCCGGGAACGCGAATTGTTTCCCCCCGCGGACGCCAACCCACACAACCTCACGCATTGCAGAACCCCGGCCCAGCCAAGCCCGAACCCAGCAAAGACCACAGCCCCGCGCCTCCCTCCCCCACCGATGCCGACCAGATCGGCCTGCCGGGCTGCCAGGTCACGGCCGCCGCCCCCCAGCCGGCCACCCCCAGCCTGCGGCCCGAGGACATGCCCTCCATCCTCCCTGCCGTGGCCGCAGCAGAAGGCGCCGCCCAGAAACCCGCAACCGCCCGCCTCACAGTTGGGCCCTCGTCCCCCAAAACAACAACTTCCTCCTCGTCCTCATCCTCATCGACGTCCTCCACCTCAGCTTCCCACCCCCCCCTCCCCGCCGACCTCATCCACAAAGCCACGGCCAAAGTCAAAGGTGCGGCCTCACGCCAGGCTACCGGAGGCCCCGCAACCCCCACACACGCGACCAAGGCACCCTGGCGGCACACCGGGAACCCCCCCCACCCGGCACCGGTGCCCTCGCACCTCCGAAACGAGGTCCCCCTCAACCTCGAACCGGACCCAAACTCAATATTCGACCCCAAACCCGAACCGGAACCCAAACGACAACACCACCCGCGGCAGCACCACCACCAACACCACCCCACGCAGCCCCCAACACCACAAAAGCAACGACGGCAGCCCAAGTGACCCCGCCCTAATCCAAACCCTGACCCAAACCAGGACCCCCCACCCATGACAACCCGAGCCCCCCTCCCCCCAACGGCCGCCACCACCACAGAGGCGGCCAGCCAACACGACCCCGCCCAAACACTCGTCAACATCCCCATCTCCAAGCGTCCCGTCATCCACCCCCCACAAACCACCACCGCCACCAGCCAGACCGACCCAGGGACGTTGGACCCCTCGACCTCAGTCACCCTTAAGCCCGGCCCCGAACCCGCCCCCGCTACCCACCCAGCAGTGCGACCCCAGGGACTGCCCACGATACCCGACCCCCCGGCCCCACCGGGGGGACCGGAATATCCAAAAGGGATCCTAGGGCCGCACGACCGTCCCCACCACTACCACCACCACCACAACCAACGCCCCCGCCACCACCACCACCAACACCCCGCCCACCACTACCACTGCCCACCACCCTATCCCACCGGGCCACAATCCCCCGTGCACGAGCAGCACGGGCGCATGGGATGGCAGCACCCGCGCGCTCCACACCCATACCCCGCCTTCCCCCAGGGGCCAGCCCCCTGTACCGGGGACCCTATCCCCCCGGCCACCACGTCCATGCCGAAGGGGCCCCCCGGGCCCAGCCCCACCCGGGACAGTCACTCGACCCGTACCACCAACCGCCGCCGTCGCCGCACCCCTACGCGGCCGATCAGTGGGGGGTGGGGGACTTCCCCCCCCCCCCCCACCGGTACCAGGCGCCACCACGCGACGCCCCCCAGGAACCGCCAACGCCTCCTCACTCTCCAGGCGCGCCCCGCGATGAGGCCCGGTCCCGCAAACGGTGGCGTTCCCGCTCCCCCTCCACACGGCGCACCCACTCCCGGCGCTCACGCTCCCTACAGCGCCACCGCGCCTCAGCCGCTCACTCGCGCCGCTGCCGCTCCCCAAGGCGCCACCGCGACCCTGATAGGGCCCCGCTCTGGCCGCTCCCATTCCCCTGGGTGCCACCATGCATGCCACCGACGTCCTATGTCCACATCTCCCTCCCCCCGCAAGCAGCACCGTGCGCCCCGTTGCCCGCGCCGCCCGTACGCGCCCCCCATCCGCAGCCCCAGCCACCGCCCTTCCCGCTCCCCCGGGCGCCACCATGCACGGCACCGCCGTCCCGTGTCCACGTCCCCCTCCCCCCATGAGCACCTGCGACATTCCTGTTCCCCCCGCCACCTGTACGCATCTTCCAGCCCCAGCCCCCGCCACCGCCGCTCCCCTTCTCCCGGGCGCTGCCACGCACGCCAGCGTCGTCCAATGTCAGCGTCCCCGTCTCCCCGCAGGCAGCACCGAGCTTGCCGTTTTCCGCGTCGCCTGTACGCATCATCCACCCCGAGTCCCCGCCACAACCGCTCCGGCGCCCCCAGGTACCGCCACGCCCGCCACCGCCAACCAATGTCCACGTCTTCCTCCCTCCGCGGGCCCCACTGAGCTTCCCGTTCCCCCCACCGCCCATACGCATCCTCCACCCTCAGCCCCCGCCACCGCCGCTCCAGGACTTCGAGCTCGAAGCCCTCCCCCCCCGAGGCCCCCGCCCACCTCGCCTGGTGGTCTGCCCCCGCCTTGCGGGAGCTCCGCCGCGGGGTGAAGTGGGCCGGGGGAGCAGGACAGCGAGGAGGGGTGCACGTCGTGCACACCTTCGAGGAGATCCGCACCCGCACCCCCGCCAACCCCAAAGAGGCCGCCCTGGAGGCCGTCATACCGCAGGCGGTATGGGAGGCCCTCCTCCAGGACGCGGTCCAGGGCCTCTGCCCCCCCTACACCTCCCAAACCCTCTGCCTGTGGCTCCATCCACCCGACCCCAGGCGTGGGCCATCGGCGCCCCACAAGCCCCCCCCCAATGCCACCACCACCACACCGGGAATGGAAAGAGGACAGGCAGGGGACGGGAAGGGACACCCCCGCAAAGGGGCGAGGAAGGACCCAACGTAACAGGCAGGCGCCCACGGGCACAGGGCACAGGGAGCGACAAAACACGGGAGCAGAAAACCACCCATGGGCCGGGAAGGGGAAGGACCAGGGACCGAGGCGCAGAGAGAGAGGACGCAATGGCGGGCACCAGGGCGCACACGCAAGAAGGGCAAGCCACAACGAAGGGACCAGCACCGCCCCACCCCCAGCGGACAGCGCGTGACCACCGGAGGCGCACGCCCCCAACACGCACCGCCGAACCACGAATCGGACGCCGTGCGGACCACACCCGCTCACGCCCACCGGCCACCGGAAGCCGGACAGGGGAAGGAGGGCACACCCACACGGGGAGGAGAGGCTACACCCACAGAGGGAGCCGCCAGGAACACCGCCGCGCAGCCCACCACCAAGCCCTCACCGCCAGGCGACGACGCCGGCCACAGGAAGGCCCATCACACAGGCACCAAAAGAGGGAGAGGGCGCGGCCACAGCACCCACGGCTAGAGGCAAGGACCCCCAGGGGACACGGGACCAAAGCACAGGTGCCCAGGAAGGCAACCCCGTGGACACCTACCTGACCCACCAGCCCGAGCGGCACACCCGGGCCCCCACAGCATGGACCAAGCGAGCCACCCCACACCTAACCGCATCCCGACGCCACACTCCGACCCGCACTCCGCACCACGACGCAGGCCGGACTAACCCCCACCGGCTCGCCACGGCACAACACGAGGCAACACGGCACACGGCACCGCAGCGCACCACTGTGCAACACACAACGACAAGGTACCCCAAGGCATGACACACCACAGCACAACGCGGCGCGGCGCGGCACAGTGCAGCACACGACAGCACGACACGGCGCGACGCGGCACGACATAGCAGGGCGCGCCGCAGCACAGCAAAGACCAACACAACGCAGCACGGCGAAACACGGCACGACACGGCACGGCACACCACAGCAGACCACAACACCAAGGCAGGGGAAACTAACCGAGGGTCTAACCCAACCAAGCCGCAGCACACCCCTGAAGGCGCCGCACCAGCCTGTCACACACCGGCAAGGGGGCCACCGCGCGCCCGGCAACGACGGTGGCGGTCAGCCCACACAAACCGCCGCCAGAAAGATAAAGCCGGCACCGCGGAGGCGGAGCGACACGGAAAACCCCAGCCCCCCTGACCCAAGGCCACACAAAACAGCCTGGCGCAGCCGCCCGGCCGGCAGAGCCAGAACCTAACCCGGGAAGAAGGTTCACCGAGCCAAGCGTGTACATAACTCACCGGACCCATGGGGCCGGGGCAAGGCCTAAGAAAACGCAAGCACCAACAGCAACCCGGTTAACCACACCGAATGCCGACTAGTGCGTGCAACAGCCCAGGGAAGGCAGAGGGAGGAACAGGCAGACCCCCGAAAAAAAAGGGGGGGGGGGCACAAGAAAGGCCCGAGCCAGACAGCACGGAAGACGGGACCCCCGAAGGAACACCTGAGGACCACCCAGGCAAATACTGGCGACACCCAACCGAGAGCAGCGTCCCATCAGAAGAAAGGACACCCCGAACACACCGACACACACCTCGCTGGGGCGGAGATGGGCAAAACAAAGACACACGAAGGCACAGCCTGAACGAGAGGGGAAGGGGAGACGGAGACAACGAGACCCAAGACCGGGACATCCAGCGACGGAGACAACAAAGCCACGACACAACACGACACGACACCCCCCGCCCGCAACCCAAAAAGAAAAAAGCCAAAAGGGAGGGGGGGGGCAAACCCCACCCACAACAACACCCGCACACCCCCACGCCAGAGGCGGCGCCCAGAAGGTGACGGGAAAAGGACGCGGAGCAAACAAAAGGCCACGCGCCTCAGCACCCAAGCCAGGAAAAAGCCTGAGAGCAGACAAAACAGAAACCCACACACACACGCCCCGGCCCGCCAGGAATGGCAGGGGTGCAAGTGGGGCACACGCAGGTACACACACACACCCCAACACGCCAACGAAGATAGGCGGGGCACAGCCGGTACCCGAGCCTAACACACACGCCCACACCGCACACCCCAGCCAGGAATGGCGGGGTACAAGCGGGGCGCGCACGCAAACGCACACACACGTCAACACCCCAGCCAGGAGTGGCAGGGCGCGGCTGCAATCCAGGCCCAACGACAAACACCAGGACTGCACACCCAGCAAGGAGGGGCAGACACCTGGCGGGACGCACACACAAACACACACACCCCAACACCTCACCCAGGAGTCGCAGGGCGCAGTCGAAACCCTAGCCCAAGCACACACACCCACACCGCACACCCGAGCCTGGAACAGCGGGGTACAACCAGAGCGCGCACACAACCACACACGCCCAAAAAGCCCAACCAAGAATGGTGGGGTGCAGGCTACAAATCAAACCCAACTGCAAACACCCCAAACCCATGCCGGGAGTGGGGGGGCGAAACCACAACCCGTACCCAAACACACCCACCCAAGACCCAGGCCAAAGCTGGCGGAGTTACTGAAACCCGAACCAAAGCACAACCCGGACCCAAAAACAAACACCACACAACAATGGAAAACCCAGTGTCCATAGTCCGGGCACCGAGGCAGCCCGTGCCATGCAGGTGACCCGGCTAAACGAGATCCAGAGCCCGGGGGTAGGGCTGGATCCTAAGGCCAGCGCTGCTTTGGGACTCGAGGCGGAGCGTGCGACACCCAAGCGCCTTGGAACCCCAGTACCAAGAACATACACGCATACCTTGGGAACGGGATACGCCAGGAAGTCCAGTGAGCCTCTAAGGTTCCGCTCAAAGGAGGGGACGTGCGCAAGCACTGGGGCACACCCTCCTGGGGAGACGAGCACGTCACGCTGGCGGCGATCAGCCCTCCTAGTGTTGCCCGGGGCCGCTTTGTTGGGGGCCACCAGTCAGGTCTAGCAGGATGTAAGTTGCGTCCCCTCTACAAGCGCCGAGCCTCTTCCTGTTCGTCACAGCGGCAACGCCAGTGGGAACCATGGGGCGCCTCTCCACGACCGAGTGCACCAGCCTACCTACCTACCTGCAACCCAGGCCCAAGCACACACCCCGCACCGCACCCCCAGCCAGCAGAAGCGGGGGACCGGGCAGGACAGGCACAAAAACAAACAAACACCCCAACACCTCACTTAGGAGTGGCGGGGCGCAGCCGAAACCCAAGCCCAAGCACACACACCCACACCGCACACGCAAGCCGGGAACGGCGGGGTACAGGCGGAGGGCGCACACAACCACACACGCCCCAAAACTCCAACCAAGAATGGTGGAGTGCAGGCCGAAACCCAAACCCAACTGCAAACACGGCAAACCCCAGCCGGGAGTGGAGGAGCGAAACCACAACCCGTACCCAAACACACCCACCGAAGACCCCAGCCAGGGCTGGCTGAGTTACCGAACCCGAACCCAAGCAAAACCCTGGACGCAAACACAAACGCCACACAACAATAGGAAACCCAGTGCCCATAGCCCGAGCACTGAGGCAACCCGTGCTATGCAGGTGACCCGGCCAAACGAGATCCGGATCCCGGGGGTAAGGCTGCATCCTAAGGCCAGCGCTGCTTTGGGACTCGAGGCGGAGCGTGCGACACCCGAGCGCCTCGGAGCCCGAGTACCAAGAACATGCACGCATGCCTCGGAAACGGGATGCGCCAGGAAGTCCGGTGAGCCTCTAGGGTTCCGCCAAAAGGAGCAGACATGCGCAAACAAGGGGGGCACACCCTCCTGGCGAGTTAAGCACGTCACCGTGGCTGCGAACAGCCCTCCTGGTGCAGCCGGGGGCCTCTATGTTGGGGGCCACCAGTCAGGTCTAGCGGGATGTAAGTCGCCTCTCCTCTTCAAGCGCGGAGCCTCTTCCTGTTTGTCACAGCGGCAACACCAGCGGGAACAAGGGGCGCCTCTCCACGACCGAGAGCACCTACCTACCTACCCTACCTACTCGGGCAAACATTGTCCGCCCCCTCTACAAAGAGGGGGACTGAGCCAACCCGGAGAACTGGCGCCCCATAATGTGTGCAGTCACGGAGGTCAAGTTTGTCTGGACCATCCTCCTATGCCGCATCCGCCCCCACCTTGACCCCAACATACCTGCTAGCTTCTCGGGAGCTATCCTGGGCCGGTCCCCACACGTGGCCATCTTCCTTCAGGACACCGTCGCCAACGTGGACACAGTGGATATTGTCATTGCCTCCCTGGACGTCAGGGGAGCCCTCCCGAACATCCCCTGGCTCCTTTTGGAAGCGGTCTGGAAACGCCTGGGCCTCCCCTTCTACAACTTCACCTCCAAGTACATCCGCACCCGCAAGTACACAGTCCGCACCGGAGCGGGCCTCACCCCCGTCCTGGAGCCAGGCAGCGGGGTCACCCAGGGAGGAGCAGAAGAACCCTTCCTGTACCTCCTCGTGATATTCCCCCTGGCCTTCACCATCGAGCAGGACTACCCGGCCTACGCGCCGTACCCCCTCCTCTCCCCCCTGGTGAATTTCGCGGACGACACCAATCTCACGGTCGCAAACAGCCCACACGAACCCCACACCCCAGATGACGGACCACAGTCACCCAGCAGGCCATCGACTTACTGGACGTGACGATCTCATACCTCCCCCACAGCAGCCTGATCGTCCACCCTACCAAGTCAGTGGTCATGATCAAAGGGTCTGCCGCGGCCCCCACCCTAGGGTCACAAGGGCCCCCCATGCATGTTGTGCAAGCCACCACCCACTTGGGGGTAATCCAGACCACCAACCCCGACGACACAACCCTCCCCCCAAAAGTTGCAGTCGCACCTGGCCTGACCCCCACGATACACGTGCCCGGCCACCAAGGTCCTCTCCCTGTCATACCAAAGCTTCGCGTACTATCTCACCGGGGTCTTGAACAGCTCTGACGGCTTCCAAGCACTCCACCTGACGCAGCCCACCACCGCTCTCCAGCGAGCAATGTGCGCCGTCACCAAGGCATGGACAGCACACGGGGGCTGGCCCACCTGAATACCCACTTGGGCCATCCGTGCGGCATGGTCCCATTATGGCGACGCCATGGGGGACGAGCTGAGGCCAGCCTACACAGGGCAAACTGCACTCCTCTCCCACCACATGATCCACAACCACTCCTCGGAGGTCGGTGAAGTAGCCACAATCCGCCTCCAGACCGCGCAATCAGCCCGCAATACATGCTCACGCTGGATACTCCACCAGACAGACATGCCCACCAACACCAACATCCGCATCTGGAACCACCTGCAGCTTTTACTCCCTTCACCACACCACGCTATCCTCACCAACCACACATGCCAGGAGGAAGGACCCCTGGCAGTCCTGTGCAGGGACCTCCACCACCACCTTAAAGGCACCATCGACACCATCGACCTCGTCGGCACCTCCATCACAGTGGTATACGTAACCCTCTCCCAAATGAGGGTCATTCGCCGCAGCGGTGCACACCACACCCCATTGCTAAAACTTCCCAAAAGGCCTCAATACCGCCTCTTCCACCAGTACCCCGAACGAACGGCACAGGCAGCGGAGAACCGTCTACTGCACAACGCGAGCATGAAAACCGCCTACCGTAACGTTCAGGGCGCAACGCCCATATCCCGTCTCGGCGACGGCACCCTACAAACCCATCGGCTCACAGCACAAACCCGTCCCCCCGGTGACGGGCCAGGTCCCACCGATAGCCCTACTACTGGCTCCAGACGAGGCAAAGCCCACGCAGACCACCGTCATCCGCTAAGGGCCAGAGTGGCGCATACCAAGACACCACATGACAACCCAGGGCCTACCGACGGTCCCCAACAACTCCCAAGAAACGGTCCTCAAATGTTGGGCCTGTGACCCCAAAGCACGGATCACACCATGGCCCGTATTACACCTCATAACACGCCACCGCACCCACCCCACGGCCCGCCTACCACCACTGGCCTACGCACCGGTGACCCCGTGGTTCCACCAAGCCGACCCGAACCCCAGAGTGGCGTGGAACCCGGAACACAAACCCCAATGGCTCTTCACCACAACACCAACCTGGCCCCGCCCCGACCCCTCGGGATTCGCCATCGGCTACAGCATGCACAAACCGGGCCGAAGGGCAAGCACGAGCACCCCTACTATCAACTCAACCACTCATACCACACATCAGAACACCTGACACAAACCCTCACATGCCGAAGCTTTTTTGCACTGAGCGGCGCCTTTTGTGGCTGGCCAGGCCGTCACATGCCGAAGCTTGAACCCCGACACAGCCTACATCCTCCACTACTTCTACTCCTACCTCACACAAGGACAACCAGAACAGGGACTCATAGCCTTGTACCTCCGCGCGACTAACATCATCTCCAAAGCAATAGGGGTGTACGCGACCCCTATCCTGCAACCCACGATTCCGGTGGCCCACCCCACCATGGGGTCCCCATATACGCCTACCTACCCATGAACGCATGCCGCCTGCCGCACCCATCACCAGCGGACCGCGTCTTCTTCACCGACGCCTCAGGCGAGTCCGCCCTCACGCCCATCTCCAGGGAAGCCACCCTACAACTCACCCACGCCGGAGGACACTACCACATGGACCACCACACGGGCCACACCACCTATGGGGCCTACTCGCACAGAGAACTGGGGGCCATGGCGGATGTCATCGCCGGAATCGCGGCGTCTCTGCCCCCCTTCCTCCCGCATGTCGTCCGAGTCTGGTTTGTGGTGGACGCCACTGTCGACACACACATCCTCCTCCGCATAGCACGACAGCCACTCCACAAGACCACCGCGACGAGCCTCGGCAACCAAGCGCTGATGCTCTGGAAAGCCCTCCGCAACCTCCCCCCTACATCCAACTCCACATCGTGAAGCAGGAGTCTTAGAGACACCAATACAGGAATGGAAGCATCGACATCCAGGCAGGACACCAGCGCACCACACACCTACCAACCCTCCAGATGCCAGACCTGGACCGCAACCACACACACCTCCAGCATCTACCCCCCAAAGAGGAACCCCATCAGACCCCGGACTGGGTACCAGAGGACGCCCCCTATAACTCCCACGACAGAGCCCACCACTACCCAAACATCATTCAACATCTCACCCGAGTACTCGGCAACACCGACGGCCGAGCGCACATCCAAGACCTCAAGGATAAACTGAAAGTCCCCCTCTACCACTCGGCGCTACACCCAGCGTACGTCCCAGCCCACCTGCAGAAACGACGCATGCAGCTCCTCAGGGAGCAACTACCATTCCTCACCAGAGTCGCCCGGTGGCTTCCCCGGCAAGCACATGCACGTCTCGGAGGAACACAACCGCTGCCCATGCGACCACACCACCCCGGAGGACTGGGAACACTTCAAGATATGCCCCCTCCATGCGGGCAGAGACACACTAGTTGGCTGGTCCCCAGCGGAAACCCGAGAGCAACACAAAGGCTGGCCGACCCACAGCCACGCACATCAAGCCACTGAATGCCTCTTCAGGGATCCCGTGATCAAGGAGGCCACCATGAGCGGGGCAGTGACACAAGCCCTGCAACGACACCTCACGAAACACGCAGAGGACCCAATGAAGGCAGCAGCGCACCTCGAGCTGGAGGCCTTCTGCAGGGCAGCGGCCAAAATGGCACACCGCAAACGCCTCATGCTAACACACAGGGAACGACTGGCGGACCCCACTGCCAGGGAAAACATGCTGCGTCTCATCCATTACCATGCCGTTAATGACCCAGAGGTTCACCAACCTACTCAACGCCCCGCACACTCACCCCATCTCCGTCCACAGGCCTCCAGGACACCTCCAGCACGCCGCAGAAGAACGCCCACCACAAGACCCCCCCCGCCACAAGCACCTGGGACACTTCCGGACCACCCGGTTCTCACCCACGAGACCACCCGTCAGCGCCCAGCGCAGCCACATCCGCCCAGGGGCTCGCACACATCAACGTGGACGCGACGGATCTCAGCAGCCCCCCCTGCCGGACCCCCCGGGAACCAGAGCAACCCCCTCTCACACCGGACACCATCAGCGACCCCGACCTCCTCCGAGCAATCCTCCAAGGCAGGGCCCTGGACACTCCCCTGGGCTGGTACCGCCTACAAGAGACCTCAACCAAGCTTACCGTCAAGGCCCTCCGGGACCTAGCCGGCCTGGGGAAGGGCCTCCGCGAGACCATCCTGGACCTCGTCCTCGAGAAGGCTCATCAACACACCGAAGACCAGCACATCGGGATCCCCCCATCAAATCGGGCAAGTCCCTGACACACGACACCGGCACCAATGTCACACGCGGAGGAACCACACACCTTCGACGAGCCCCAGCAGAGAAGGACCAACCAGTGGACCGGAACCACCTGGAACATTGGGAACAGGCCACCGCACCCAACAACGACACCGCTCTCCGCGCCGCCGGCCTCCGCAACTATCTACAACCACCCCCCCCCAACCCTAAGGACAGCGACCAGCCCCCGCCGGAGGTCTGGTGTACAGTCCTTGAGCGCGGGCGCTACTACTTAATGTCTGCCGCGGCGTCCCATGGCCCACAGTAGGTCATCACGGGGACCGACACCATATTTCCCCGGCAACAACCCCCCCTGGGGCGGGAGTGGAGCCCACCACCCAAAACAGGGTCCTCAGGGACGTCCTCCAGCCGGGGGACCAAGCCCCAGCCGGTGCCCTGGCCCAGATCACCTCCGGGCAGGCAGCCTACCACCTGGGACTGGCCATGAACTGCCTGTCCCAGTGGATCAAGCGGCGCTGGCCGTCCGTAGGGACCGAGCCCTGGATCTGGGCCACCCCCATCAACCACACCCAATTAGAGACAGGCCGGAAAAGGCGGAAGCACCCCCTCCCCCCAAGACCACAGCACCCCCTCACCTGCGGGTACCACGCCGTCCACAGGGCCCTCCGGCGCATGGGCCTTAGCCCACCCATGAAGTACCCTCTTCCTACCACCAACCAAGAGGTGCACCCCTTAGCACCCCAGGGGTAACCTGGGGGTGCAGGGAGCAAAAAAACCATGACGTGCACCAAATACACAAATGCATCTGCAAATTCCCTCCGCGGCCGCGAAAGACGGCAAGCTCTTCCTCCAAACCTCCCGCCCTACACGAGACCACAAAAACGCACCGCGGCAGGCAAACACGTACACCAACACACCGCACGGAAACCTAGCCCCACACCCCCTGCCCAGCCGCACAGCCCCAGACCCCGCAAGACCAACCTCCCCCCCGCCGCCAGAACGCCCACACACGCCCGCTACAGAGCCCCCCGCCAAGCGAGCCTCGCCGCCCGCCACACCGGGCAACCCACACACACCCGCCGCGAGAAGTCCCACGCCTGACAGCACGCCCACATTGCCCGGTAACCCACACACAAAGCCCCGCAACCCCAGACCCAAGCCCCCGACCCCCGAATGCAGCCAACACGACGTGTTTCCCCCCGCGGACGCGGACGCGCATGCCCTCCGACATTGCAGGAGCCCAGCCCGGCCGAACCCAGAAGGCAAAGATAGCAGCCCCACGCCTCTCCCACGCACCACCGCCAATCAGATCAGCCCAACAAGCCACCAGACTGCGGCCGGGCCCCTCCAGCTACCCGCCCCTAACCCGCAGCCCGAAGAGATGCCCCTCATCCTCCCTGCGGTAGCGGCAGCGAAGGCCGCCGCGGCCCGTAAGGCTGCCCCCGCCCGCATAATTGCCCGACCCGCTTCCCCCAAAACCACCACTTCCTCCTCGTCCTTATCCACCTCATTGTCATCTGCCTCCTCCTCACCCCTCTCTGCCACGCTCATCCACAAGGCCACCTCCAAAGCCAAAGCCGCAGCCGCGAACCCGCGTGCCGTAGGCCCCCCGACCACCACGCGGGCGACCCCAGCGCCCCGGCAACATTACTGGCAGCCCAACGGCCCGGCTCCGCTCCCCCCACATTTCCAGGAGGAGGTCCCCCCCCACCTCGAGCCGGTTCCCAAGTCCAAGCCCGAACCCAAACCACAGGCGGGACCCCAACACCAACAACAGCACAGCTCACCACAACAACATCAGCACCACCAACACCACCAGCACCACCACACACACCCCTAGCAGCCACAAAAGGGGCGACAGCGCCAGAAGCGCCCTCGCCACCAAGACCCGACGCCCACCGCATCGCGCGCCCCGCTGCTCCCAGCACAGACCCCCACCAGGGTGGCAGCCACTCAGCACAACCGGGTCCAAACCCTCAGCCTAATCCCCATCCCCAAACGCACCAGACCGACCCAGGGACATAGGACTCCTCCACTACGGTCTCCGCCAAGACTAGGTTTGAGGTTTGACATTTGATGTTGCGGGTACTAGGCTTTCTTTGGCTCCAGGGGGCCACCTAGTCGGGACAGGTGATATCCTCCCCACCGGGACCTAGTGGGGGGCCCTTCATGACACACCTCCTGCCTGGTGACAGAGTCCTGCGGGTTCACGAGGCTCGGAGCCCTGTCCCTCCCCGGCTTCTCCATTTCGCCACTCCCCGGTCAGTGCGTTGCTTAGCAACCGTGGTTGCAGGCGCCGCTGATGTGTGGTCGCCTGGGCTGCCAGCGCCGCTGGGCCCGTGCTACGGGCTTGTCGCCAGTGGGACCCCCATAGGCTGGCGCCAAGGCTACCTAGCCGCGGGGCTGGTGCTTGGCACTGTGTGCTACTACTGCCTTGGCGGGTGCAGTGCCCTGGTCGTGTGTGCGCGGCGCTCCCGGCAGATCTGGGGGGTCGGGTGCGGTGCCGGTACTCTGTTGTCCCCTTCCGCCCCTCCCTTCCCTCGCGTCCCTCGCGGTGCGTGTGGCTGGTTCTCTCGTCCGGATGTCCCTTTGTTTCGCCCGCTGTTACGCCATTACATGCGGTCTGTGCGTTCCGCGGGCTCGGTCTGGGTGCCCTTCAGGTCCGCGCCGCGTGTCTGTTGGGTGTGGGTGCGCTCCTGCTTCCGCGGCTGACGCCCCCCCCCCCCCGGGTGATTGTGGCGCGCGCACTACGTGCGGTCCTGGTGCAGGGCGCTGGTAGGGCCGTTGCAGGCGGTTCGTGCCCCTCCGCGCTTCCTGTCCTGGTCCCGTGCTCCGCCTAGTTTGGTGGATGGGGGGTTGCCCGGTCCCTGCGCCCCCCTCCCTGGCTCTGGGGTGTCGCCTCGTTGGCAGGCCTGTGCGTCCGGGGCGGTCCGGCGCCTGCGCGCTGTGTGTGTGTGTGTGTGTGTGTGTGTGGGGGGGGGGGGGGGGGGCGGCCCGGTTGCCGTCCCCCCTGTGCGGCTGGGTCCAGGTCGGTCGGGGGTTCTTGAGGGGGGGGGGCGGGGGGTTGCTTTGCCTCAGACCGTCCCTCTGCCTCCCTCGTACGGGAGCCAATGTCGGCTTCGTTGGCGTCGCTCTGTCCATAGAGGGTGTGGTCTCCATACTGCTCTGGTTCGTGTCTGTGCGGTCTTGTCTGGGCGCGGTCCGAGGGGGGCGCCGTGGGCTGCCCTGGTGCACCGGCGGGTGTCTGGCGGGCAGGCTGGTGGGCTGACTGGCGCCGCAGCTCGCCAAGGTCACTGTGGGAACGGAGCGGCAGGTGACGGTCCGGGGGCGCGCGGGGCCTGGGCCTGGTGGCGCTCGGCTACGGGCGCCGCGGTCGTCCCGGGGGGGAGGGGGGGGGGGATGGGGCTCCCCTGGCCTGGCGGGGGGGGGTACAAGGCGGACATCCCCTAGTGAGCCTCCGGCCCTCCACGAACAGGGGGGGGGGGGGAGGGGGGGGCGGCCGCACCGCTGCAGTGCAGTCCCTCTGTCCCCCTCCTGCCTCCCGGTTCCATCCTCCGGCGGCTGTCGCCGGTGGCTCGAAGGCCCATGCCCAGGCTCCTCCCAAGGTTAGTTTCCCTCACGTGCCCAGGCGCGGCTCTGCGTCGCAGGGGCCGCGCGGTGTCAGCGCGCCGGCCGACGTCGGGGGCCACTGCTCGGGGGCAACTGCTTGCCCGTGCCCTGTGACGTGCGAGTGGCCGGGGGGGGGGGGGGATGTGCTATAGGGGCCATGGTGCGCCCCACTCCGCGATGTGCCTGCCTGGGGCTGTCTGGCGTCCTCGCGCGGCCCGGGGTGTCAGCTGGTGGCCGGTCAGCCTCTGCCAAGGTATCCGTACCGTCCGTGTGTCGTGCGCCGCCGCCGGCCCAGTACGTCCCCCCCCCCCCCCCGCGTGCTCCGGCGTGTGGGTGGCTGGGGGATCGGGGGGTGGGCCCCGGTCCTGGGGGCTGGTGCCCGTCGGGGGAGCCCCCGTCTGCCTTTCGGGGCTCGACGCGCCAAGCGCGGGCTCGTTGTTTTGGCCTACGCCAATTGTGCCCCTTGCTGCTCGCGTCGCCGCTGTCGCGGTGCGCCGTACGGCGGGGGGGGGGGGGGGAAGGGCTGGCGTTCGCGGGCGCTGGGGGCGGCGGTCAGTGGTCAGTGGTTAAGGGGTCTCCAGTGCTCCGCGCGTCCGCGTTCCCCGTGTCATCCGTTTCCGTCCCTGTGCCTGCGGCCATTCTGGCCTCCGGGATGGGGGGCGGCGCGGGGGGGGGGGGGGGGGTGCTCAGGGTTGGGGGGCTTAGACATGTTGTCGGGGGCACTCCGGGCCGCCGGTCAGCTCCCTCCCCCATCCCCCGCCGTCTGGGGTCCAAGGCTCCCTGCCGGCGTTCCTGCCGGGCGTCAGGCCATCGCCGTTGGGGCTGGCTATCACTTGTGCTTCTGTTCGGGCGGGGGCTGGGTCTGCGGCGGTGGCGGGTTCCTCGGGTGGTAGCGCCAGTGGCCGAGGGCGGTGCGCAGGGCCTGGGGCAGCCAGACATTGGGCTCGGCATCTGTGATGCCAAGCACCGCTCCCCTGGCCAGAAAGGCCGGCGACTACGGCCCCCGGTCGGGCCATCGCTGAATCACGGCCCAGGGGACCCTTTTGTGGTCCTCCCGGTCCACCATCCCCCCTGGGGGTACATCCTAGTTCCCCCCGTCCCTCCGAAGGAGAACGGCCTCGAAAGGCCGGTTCCTCCTCCCCCTGGTCGTCCCTGAGGTGGCCCAGCTCAGCCACCCATACACCTCCATCACCAGGGGGAGGGCTTTGCCCCCCAGGGGGTCCGGGATCGCGTCGCAGTACCGAACCCAATCGCGGGAGGCCCCTGGAGGGGGGAGCTCCTCCCCCTGGTGGTGGAGGATGTCCTCCCCCTGCGCCGGCTCCGCGCCGGAACCCCGCGCCGCCGGGTTGCGGCCATCTGCCCCGGCTCCGCCCGTGGATAGTGTGCGGGGGCGGGGTTGTGCGGGGCGTGGCCGTGTGTGCGGGGGGGCGGCTGGCGGGGGAGCAGGGGGGGTTTGGGGGGGGATCGGGTCCTCCATGTTAGGGTCCATGTGGTGTGCCGGCATCTGCACGATACTGGGGGGAATGCACCGTACTGCCTGGACTACCGGCTGCAGGGGCTCCCTGCCCCCCTTCCCCTGCCCGCCGCCCTTCCGTTCCTGCCTCCCATCCCCGCGCCCTGTCCTGTCTGCCCACGGTGCCTCACGTCATCCCCCCTGTCCCTGCCCCTGGACCCTCTCTCCACCACTGGCTCTTGGCGCTGGTGCGCTCTCTCCTGCCTCCCTCCTTGCCCGTGTGTCGTGTCCATTCCTCTGTCTCCCGCACCCTTGCCTTTCCCAGCGCTGCTGGCGCACGCTGGGGCACCCACCCCAAACCCCATGCTGTGCCCTGTGACCCTTCCTCCGCTGCCCGCGCCCTTGCCTGCCCTGTGCGCCTGCCCTCCGCCGCTGCCGCCTGCGCCGTCTCCCTGCCCGGGCCCCTTGCCGTGTGCTGTGTCTGCCCTTCCGCTGCCCGTGCCCTTGCCTGTCCCGTGCGCCTGCCCTCATTGCTTGCCGCCGGCACCGGCGCCCCGCCCGTGCCCCTGCTCCCTCTTGTCGCCGCTGCTCCCTGGACCTTCCCCTGTATTAGCCCCCTGGCGCTGCTGCCCGCGCCTGGGCCCTCCCCTGGTGCCTGCCACCCTCCCGCGGCTGCCGTCGGCTCCTCGCCCCGCGCCCCTCGTGGCCGTCCTCCCCGCAGCTGCGGCAGATTGATGCCCGGGGGTGTGCGCTTGGGCGTCGGGGGGCTGACGGGCCGCGGCCCCCCCTTGGGGCAGGCGGCCTTGGGGGGGTTCGCCTTCCGGGGGACGGTGTGGGTCTGGCTGGGCTTGATGTGGGCGCGGTACTTGGCGCTCTCCCTGCTCTCAGCTGCAGCTGTGGCGGTCTCTGGCAAAGCTCCGCGCGGGGCCCGTCCCCCGTGACGGCTTTGTGCCGGGGGCGGTGGCGTGGCTGGCAGGAGGGGCGGCCGCGGCCCCTTGTGCATCCGGGGCCCCTCACGGGGGCGGGGCGGTAGGAGCAGCGACGTAGGCGGCGGAGGCAGCCTCCCTTGCTGGCACCGGGTCTGGGGCCAGCGGCTCGTGGTCGCTGGTGGCCGCCTGTGGCTCCTCGGCCCGGCGACCCAGCCGGTACCGCGGTCGTCCTCCAGGTGCCGCTCCTCGCGCTCTGCGGGGGTTTCCCCTGCGCATCCCGGGGAGACGGGGGACCGGGAGCTGGACTGGCGGTGGTGGCGGTCGTCCCGCTGGGGGGAGCCATCTGAGTCCGACATCGCGGCTATCCTGGTAGGCAAGCGCGGCTGCAGGTATGCTCGTCCCACTGCCACCCAATGAGTCGGCGGCGTGCCGTCGACAGTGTGTTGCAGTGCCAGAGGGGGGGGGGTTGGTTGTGGTGGTGGCCCCGGGCGGTCAGGGGCCGGTGGCCATCCACTGACACTTGGGCGGGAGGCAGGCAAGCCACGCGGCCCACACTCCACACCACAGCTCCCAGTCGGGGATGGGGCTTAGGGCCCTGGGCCCCCGGGGGTCGTCGGGTGTTGCCCGGGGGAGCCGGACAAGGTGGATCGCCGTAACGGCGGTGACCTCCTGTGTTCGCAGGAAGGCGTGCACCCCGTCCCGCGCCTCGAGCTCCGGGAGGGGGGGACGGGCACGGGCGCTGCCCTGTAGAGGTGGGTGGGGGTGACTCCGAGGACCCGCTCCGGGTGTCTGGGGGTCGTGACGACGAGGAGAGGCAGGGGGGTGCCCGGGCTCTCTTGCCAGAGGGCCTGCCCCATGTGGTTGGCGCCCCTGGTCCTGGAGAGGGGGGGGGATAGGCGTGGGTGGGCCGAGCCGCGGGGCGCGTGGGTGGCCGGCAGGAGGGCAGGGCACCAGGTGGGCTCTCTTGGGAAAGCCTCGCAAATGACGGCGTATGGGGGGGTCGGCCTGGTGCCGTCGTACACCGGGTTTGTCGGACGGGGGTGGGAGGGCGTCTCTCCCGCGCCTTCGACAAAAATTGGGGAGAGGCGCAGGTGCGCAGGAAAAGGCAGGGACACGGCCGGCGGTTGTGGGGGATGTGGTGGTGGCGACACAGGCGAGATTGCCAAGCAGAGGGAACAGGGCACCGCGGCGGAAGCGGGTGGAGCGGCGGAGTACTGGAGCGCAGACGGGTGCGATCGGAGCGGCAGGGCAGCGGGACGCGGGACGTGACGTGGGTACCGCAAACAGTGCGGCGCAGAACGGGAACCCTGACATGATGCTGAAGTACAGGTGGAATGGGGTACTGTACTGGTGTGCTGGTAGAGTACGACGACCGGCGGTACGGAGCCGGGCTGCATTGCCAGGAGCGCTGGCGGGGATCCTAAGCATAGCGTCGTGACAGTTGCGGACGGCCAGAGGTGCCATTGAGCACAATCATTGGCTCTCAGGGAGACGGGCCTACGAGGGCCGCGGCGGCTACTGTGGACTGCCGGTCACTCGTGCGAGCAGCGTGAGGGACATCGCGGTCGTCGAGTTACAGCGGCCAGTGTCTAGCCCGTCCACAAGCAGGGCCACAATCCAGTCCGCAAGTAAACCCCCCCCCCCGCTCAAAGTGAACCCATGGCGTCCCAGATGGGGAGAGAGTCAGGGAATGGAGGAAAAGCACAAGGCTAGGTGAGCCACCAGCAAAAAGGGTAGGGACGACAGAGAGGTGCAGGGGTAGAACACGCAGGTGACACACAGGATTGACAGCACGGCAAAGGCAGTAAGGGCGGTCGGAAAATTATAGGCAGGGGCCGCAGAGAGACGGGGGATAGGAGGGGAGACAGGCGTGGGAAGGGGCGCGGGGCAACGATACAGGGGGAGCACAGAGAGGAGCAGGGGTCACACGCAGGGCGCGCGTGAGCAACGAAGGGCGCGACAAGAGGGGCACCCCCAAAAAAATAAAGGCAAACAAAACACCGAAGAAGGACAAACAGAGGGGGGAGGGCCGCGCGGGAGGAGGGGGAAGCAGGGAGCCAACAAGGAAGCAAAGGTACACTTCGTCTCGCGCACAGAAACGCCATGCCGCTGATCCTCATTAAGCTGTACCGGCCGCCCCGCCCAACCATCAGGCAACTGATGGAGGGGAGGCCGGCCGGGGCCGACGACGCGGGGGTCCCCCCGAAGGGGTATCTGGGGAGGCTGCCCAACTCGGCCTACAGGTCGGAGGACAGGACAGGGGCCCTGAGGCGCGTGAGAGCACGCAAGATACAGCAATGGCGCGGGGACGGCCAGCGGAGAGCACACAGAGCAGCAACCCAACAGTAAGAGGGCGGACAGGAGACAGAAGAGAGGGGAGGGGAGAGAGGGGAGAGAGGAGAGAGACGCGAGGGAGGGGCGCCCTCCTGGCATGGCCGGGGACCCCCAAGGGCCACACCCCAAGAGGGCGATGGGACAGGAGAAGAGCACCGAGGCGAGCCGTGACCAGATGACCTGTGCAGTGCTGATGTGCCTGCATGCAGGGAGGAGGGAACCAGAAGGCGGGATGCACGGCGGGGAAGGGGGGGGCAAAGAAAAAACAAAATCAAAAACAAAACCCCACAGCACCACCGGAGGGCGTGAAGCACAGAGCGAGCAGGCGGCGGGGGAACCGGAAGGAGCAAACGGGCAGACGAGAGACCGCGGGTGGCGCGCGAAAATAAAAAACAATAACAGCGAATGACCAGGTCGGAAAAAGGCACGGGTTACGGCGGGCGCGGGGGCCAGGAAGAAAGACCCACCACAGGTCCTGAAGGAAGCACACCACCCAAGCGGAAGGGGGCGGGAAGGGAGCGACCAGTGTTAGGCACACGAAATGGTCCCCGGATGAATGAGGATCCAGTGGGCCCGCGCCAAAGGGTTGCCGGCGGCCCGGTAGGGTATAAACACGGGATGCTGGGAAACGGGGACGGGACAGAGAAGGACGTGTGCCTAGAGCCAGACAACGGCCCAAGGAGACTGGGAAGCCGCAGGACGCGGGGAATAGGCCGAGGTGGGTGACAGACGCGGCAAAAGGGAAAAGAGCCGGGGCGGGAAGGGAGCAGCCCGTGCTAGGCGCTTGAAACGGTCCCCATATAGATGAGGAGCCAGTGGGCCCGCGCCACAGGGTTGCTGGCAGCCGGGTGGGGTACAAACACGGGATGAGCGACGAGATAGGGCCGCACGACAGGCCACAGGGATAGGAAACCTCGGGACGCATAGAAGGGGCTGGTGATGGGATGTGGCAAAGGGGAACGGGACATGGGCCAGGATGGGGGACAGAAAGCGCCAAGCAACAGCCCCGTAGGTTTCGGAAACCAGTCCCCATGAAGTGGTGAACCATGGGCCAACCATGGGGAGCCTGGCCACGGGAAGTCGGGAAAATGCCCTGAATTCCGGGACGGCCGTGAGGTGTCCGCAGGGGTGATGGTTGACCCTGAGGTCCTCGGGTCAATGGCCTAAGTACACGTAGGTTCACGCGTGAGCGGGACCTGGGGGAACGTGGGAAGGGTCGCCACCTGGCCTCCAGCCGCGGACGACACCCAGGTACGCCCAGGAGCCGAGTGGGTATTGCATCCCGTGAGCAATGGGGAGTGGTGGAATGTGGTTGACAGCGAGAAATGCTCCCCTTTTGGCGAGGAATATCCACAGGAAACCCGCCTGCAGGCGCCCAAAAGGCTGTGCCAGGGGCGGAGGGCCGGAGGATCCTTCAATGGGTGACCGGAAGGAGCTGAGATGGTGAGGGCAGCGACTGAAGGACACCGCCGGCCCTGCCCCAAGGGAACCTGGTTGAAGTTCTCCGCCGTGGGGTGAGAAAGGGGTCGCCAGGGGAACTGATGGTGGAGAGCTCTCCTTCCTGCCGGAGGCGGCCACCACGTAAAACAAGCAAGAAGATGTCAGATAAGGCTGCGGACGCGGCCGCCCTTACTTACTTACTTGCTTACTTACTTCAACGAAAATCGTGACTTCGCCCACTTCCAATTCTTTGTCAGGCTGATGCAGGAGGTGGAGTGCCGCGTTCAGTTCAGACACACCTCCCCGGTACCTGGCCCGCGCCTGGTTGAGGTACGGGACCGCGTCCATGGAAACGCGCGTCCTAAGGGCGTGCAACAGGGCCGGAAAGCTGCTGTGGAGGGAGGTGGCCAACCCCTCACCAGTCAGCCGCAGGGCGTCCACCATTAACAGGGCCGGCCGAATGATTGGACGCGCACCACTCCATCCAGTACCTGTAGAGGGCTGCTTCGGGGCCTATGAGCCCCAGCAGGACGGCGTTAACGACCCAGTGCATCGTCGGGAGCACTGTGGGGGCTCCCGCCCCGTTCAGGGCGCGGTCGGCTGGGAAGGCGGCCTCACCGAGGAGGGTCCTCGCGCTGCCCACCAGGTTGTGCAGGGCGGCGGCATGCGCTGGGTGCGTCTGCACCACTGCGCCTGCTACCAGGCTCCAGACGGTTGTCTCCTTCGCCCGGCGGGGGGCTCAGGTATGCTCCGTTTTTTCCCCCTTCGGCGGGGCATTGTGCTGCGGGCTCTACAATGCTCGGCGTCAGGAGGGGGTCGGGGTGCGAACACGTACGAGAGGCGCAACGGACGTGGCTTCCCTCAGGTGCACGTGGATCCACAGGAGGACGGCACCCGCGGGGCCCGCTTCGCTGTGCCAGGGGGTCTGTGCGCCCTCGATGCGCCGCTGCAGTGCCTCCTCTTCTGTGGGTCTCCGCAGGACCGCGGGTGGTTCGGGCCAGGGGCACGCGGCCAAATGGGAGCACTGCGCGCACCTGTTGGTGCTAGTCGGCGTGGCGGATGATACCGTGTTACAGTCCCTGAAGAGGTGGCAGGTGTGCGGGAGGTGGGAGTCGGAGACCGGGGATCGAGGCGGCGGAGCCAGAGGTGGTCCCACCGTTGGCGGAGGGGCCCCCGGAGTTCCAGCAGGCGGGCGCGGACACGGCACCGTTAGTCCCTACTGAGTGTTTTCTGGTCGACTGCTTGCCACTTGTCGTCGGGGAGTATCCCGTGGTCGTGGAAGGCCGCTATGAGGTCATCCCAGGCTTGGCGGGGGTGTCACTGGGGGGCTGTCATATAGGTGTGACGCCCGGTGAGTGGGGGCACAAGAGTGTCCCACCGGCACCTGTCTGCGGTGCCCCGGTGGAGGAGGGCCCTGAGCAGCCATGGGACCAGGCTCCACGGAATGGCTGCAGGCGGCCCCAGAAGTCCACAAGGGGTGGAGAGGTGATGTGTCCTCGCTCCTCCGGGCGCCTCTCTTCCCCCCACCTCATGCTCCACGCCGCCATCCTACTTTGAGCCACCGGAATTCACAGGTGGGGGTGCGACACGGCCACCGTCTGGTGGCCCCACCCAGAGGATGGGGGCGCCTGACTCACTGTGGCGAATTTCAAAGAATGGCGGCCTACGTACGATGACTCCCTGGCCCGGCTAGGCGACGTTCGAGGACTTCTTCTCCTCATGCTCCCCACCGACCTCGCCGCCGCGCTGCGTCGGGAACTGGACGGCTGCGACGGGCTGAGAGTGGGGTTGGAGGCGGTCGCCGACAGCATCCTGCTGGCCCACCCCTCAGATCATTGTGGGCCGCGGCCGGGTGTGTGGCCCCCAGGGCTCATTTGGGACGGTGGCGTATTGCAGTGTGGGAGTCCCAGGCGCGAGCGTTGTTGCGCACCAACGCTCCTGTTCGCGTGCCCACTCCGCGTCAACGACCTGCGCCTCCCATGCGGTCATGGAATTGCGTCGGATGATCCACGGTTGGAAGAGCGTGCCCCGGAGGTGCTTAGAGGAACCGCGAGGCAGGTGGGGGTAAGGGAGAGGGTTCTCTTGCGGAAGACACTCCAGGGTGCCCTTCAGGATGCGGAGGGAGGCCACGAAGTCCCTGCTGGGACGCGGGGGAGGGGCGGGGCAGTCCGCCGCAGTGAGCCATCGGTCTACCCGGGCCGCCGCGCTGTGGGGCGCGCAGAGGAGTCGCTCCAGCTGGTGGTTGCGGAGCTCCCACGCGAAATCCCCCACTTGGATCATATGCTGGAGTAACTGGTCCACAGAGGTGCCCCCTTGGCGGGTCGTGGCAGACAATCGAGCGTAGTTGCGCCTCCGCTGCCTCGGGCACCCGCCCGGAACAGAAAATGTCTCAGCGCCTTGTCCCCGGGCGGGAGTTGTCCGGCCGCCACCTGCACCCCTGGCGGTAGTGGGGCCAGATGAGCCGCGAGTGGGCGCATCCCACATGCATGTGCACCGGGGTCTCTTCCTGGCCCCCGCAGAGCAGGCACGGCTTTGGGATGATGTTGAGGGCGGAGAGGCGCTCCTTTCGGATGCGGAGCCTGCGTTGCACCCGCGTGTGGCCGTTGCAGGTTTGCAGCACTCGGTAGTTGGTGGCCGCCGCGGTGAGGTACCGGGCATGGAAGTAGGCCGTGGCGTGGGCCGTGCCCAGGGGTGTCTGTCATCGGTGCGTGGACGCGTGGTTGAGCTGTGCGTGCTGTGCGACGGCGTCGAGCGTCTGCATGGAGTAAGAAAAAGTCACTGCCATGTCTTTCTTGGAGGGCTTGATCCAGGCCAAGCCCCCCTTAAAACCCTTTTGTTGATGCTAAGACAAACTTAAGTGTTTTTATCCCTCTTTTGAAGCCTAAAGTACACTTTCTCAAAGTTACTAGGGTTGTAACCCTAGCCCCCCATGAAGTTCACCCCTACCACTCAACTGAGCGGAGGTACCTTCCTTTATGGAGGATATACCGAAATAGAATAGGCATTTCATGCTTTAGGCCTTGGAGGTTAGGCCTAGTGGTCTCCCACCCCAAGACCCCTATACTCAACTGTTTCTACCACTTATTGTGGTTGTACCTTTCAACTGTTTCTGAATCCAGTTGCTTGGCCAAGTCATTTTCTGTGTTGGCCTGACATCTATGCCCCACATTCCTAACCAGCACCATTTCACCCAAAAGAGTGCACATGAAGTGCCTAATGCTATCCTGGAGGCCTGAGTCAGTCCAATTTTCATATAAAATCTTTTGTATTATCCATTTGTGATTGAATCTTTGTGTATAAACCTGCATTGTCTATCTGCAGCCCTTCTGTGTTACACTTGATTTCAAAACCAATGATTGATTCGATCCACGTCCTGTTCTTGCTCTACTTGCTGCTTTGGTTTGGGTTTTCAACTTCAAAACCTGCAGGCATAAATCAAGGACATCTTTCCGGTAGCAGAGACAGTCCCTTGTGACCTTTGGAACCGACCCTGAGAAGACGTGCAGCACACAAAGCTCAACAACAAGTTCATCATGTCCATGCCAAGCGTCAGGACCTGGCCCATAAGAACTGTCGAAGTACAAATGGGCAGCATGGCCCACCCTATGAGTGAGCCACCTTACCGAGCTCCACATCTCAGTGGCGCATATGGGTCCCAAGGAGATCCAGAACACAGAACGGCGGAAGAAAATACAGTCCTTACCACTGAAGCCTTAGGAGCCCACGGTGGAGACAGCCTCAGTCATCTCCACAGGCGTGTAGCAGCTTCAGTTTCCCGATCCGCCTGTCCGGCTTCATCCTCAACAGCGATCGGAGGCCCTGAGGAGTATGAGGAACTGAGGAAGAAAATGGATGAATACACCCTCCATGAGGAGTACTACAAATCCATTCGTGGAGAAGATGGAGAGGAACCATTTGCAGTACACGGACCCAGACCACGTACAGACCTAGGGTCCTACACGCACTCTGGCTCGCCGTCCGACAGAGCCGAGACAGCATCCCTGCCAAGACGGACGAGTTCTGAGTATAATAGAGCATGGTGTCCAACTCCAAGGGCTCCCGAAGTGGGCCCGACTCGAGTTGAGGAACAACATCATCCAAGGCCAACCTACGGTGCCCTGGATCATACGGCCGAACTGCTGGCCAAACTTCTGTCTGGATCAGAAGATCCAGATGTGACGGCCCTATCAGAGGCCACTAAGGCGAAATTGGGTATTGCAGAACCCTTACCCAAGCCAGAGTTGTCCTCCCCCTCTCCCGGGCTGAGTACCCTGGCCGAAGATCTTAAGAGATCAAGGGTCTCAGAGCTGTTGCCTAAGGTCACCTGTCCCAGCCCCTTTCACCCCCGTGCCAGGACAGTGCCCATGGCTGAGCTACAGGACGTGCCTGTCACAGAGACTGAGGAAAGAGGGCTGTCAGCCCTGGCACCTCTTGCCGGCGTATCACCTTCTGGCCTACCTCCCGGGGGTGGGAAGACGGGCAGACCTATTGCCCAGGCGAACATCCAGCTGGAACTGCCGGAGTTCGACCCCAAAAATCTGCCTGAAGGGGCAGAAGAATTTGCTGAGTTTCTTTTGCTGACTGGCCAATCCAATGTGGATGTGGCCACCAAATGCTCACTGCTGAAACGCTCATGCAAAAAGAAATCTTTGCAAAAACAGGTGAAACAGATTGTGAAAACCTGTTCCACCTGGGCAGAGGTACTCCAGAGGTTGGAGAAAACGTTCCCAGTCTATAAGACTGACCTCAGTGTGCGCACACAGATAGAGGAGCTACCTATGCTCCCTGAGTTTCCATCCGCTGCGCGAATTTCTGAATATGTGTGCGACTTGGAGTACTTGTTTTCGAGGATGAACGTGGGCTCCTACGGAGCCACTGAGCCCCACCTGTGGCTCATGAGTAAGATCCCCCAACGTACGTGGGATGATTGCCGCTCTACCTCTGAGAGGAAGAGTCGGATTCACTCGTACGATGAACTGGTGGACCTCTTGATTGAGCTGGCTCTTGAGAGGGAGAATGACTCCCACCTGGAGAAATTCCTCAAGAAGCACTTGGGTCGAGGTGGTACCCCTACCCCCGAACGGGGCGAAGAGAAAGGGCCTAAAAATCCCACTAACACCAACCAGGGAGGTGGTAAAGGAGGGGTAACCTACGTGCCATGAATGAGGTTAAACCTGATGCAGGTATACCCCCTCTGTTCTACTGCAAACCTGTCAATGACAAGGGGGGGCCTTGTCATGCCTCTGACTGCGATCACCGCAGTAGCTGTAAGCTGCAGATGAAACGACAGCAGGATACCAAGGATGGGAAACCTGTGACCCATCAGGACCATTTCAGGTGTACCATCACCTGTGGCTATTGAGGCAAACGTCGTCACTACGAGGACGAATGCCACATAAAGAAACGCGCCAGTGATAAACTGAAGCGTCAGGAGGCCGAACGCTAGAAGGCCCAAACACCCACCAGAAATCCCCCAAATGGGGATAAAGGTGGTAATGGAGGTGGCAAGCGGGGTGGCAAAAATGGACGCCCTAACCCCCAGAGGCGCTCATCAGCGCCTGTTGCTACACCCACTCCTGCTGCTACACCCGCTCCTGCCGCAGGTCATCCTAAGAAGCGCCCCCAGGGGGATAACGCTACCCCTGAAGGGAATAACTCCAAGAAGAGGCGCTTGGCCTGGATGGCCAGGTCCCTCATTGCTGCACGGGTGGATGTCAAGGTCCCTGATGAGGAGTAGGGGAGCGGCTCTGAAGAGGAGGACTTGGTTTTCTGGATCCTCGTGAAAATCGGGGATAAAGTTTTTCGAGCGGTGCTTGATACCGGTGCAACACTCTCCATAGTGGCGCGGCGCCTGCTAAACACTTTCAAGAAAACTGAGACCGTGGCCATAACAGTAGGGGATGGGCGTACCATCCATTCCTTCGGGGGGGTCGATGTGACTATATGCCTGGGCGTTGAAACCGTGACCCAACACTGCAGAGTGCTGGACACCGACGCCTTTGACATCGTCATTGGTACCAACTTCCTACGAAGAAACCCCCAGGTAAAAATGCTGTCTCTCCATCGCCCCTATTCTTTGCACTGCGACTTTGGCAGTGGGCTATTCTCCGTACTTTTGGAGCTGTCAGGACGAAAAGAGTCTGGGCTGCGCTACGCATCCAAGACTAACTATCGTACTGAAAACTACCAATTGGCCCGTCACGTTCTTGAAAATGGACTGGCGGCCCTTCATGTAAACCTGGATGAGATCCAGGTGGAATTGTTTGCGAGCCAACAACAGCACATCATGCAGTTGTACTGCTCGAAACAACTGAACAATTTTTTCTGTTTCTTCTGGAAAGCAATGGGCCTAGCGTATGCTAACCCTCCCTTCTGCCTGCTTGCGAAGGTTCTAACCAAAATCGCTTATGAGGGAGGAAGGGTTGTCATGTGCACCCCTGACTGGGGCTGCTCTGGTGAACATGCTTACTGGCGCCGTATGCTAGATCGAATGACCGTGGGAAGAGTGCAACTCCCCGACGGCCCCATCTATGTGCCTGAAAACTCAGACACAGCTATGCAGGCCCCTGAGTGGGCCAGTTTCCTGTCCAACGTCGAAGGATCTCTCAATCCTGTACCCCTTTGTGACCTGGACCAGGTGCTACTGAAAGAGGTCATGGCCAAAAATCGTCGCCTGACCCTTTTTCATCTCCTGAGCACCTATCTGCCACACTTACAGGGTGTGAGTCTCCCGATGACTATCTGGAACCTGCAGCTGTAAAAGAAGATGCTGACGACCAACTGTCTGAGATCGCCAGCACTATTCCTCCTGTTGATCCCAGCTGTGTTGACCTAAAACATAGTGCCTTCCTAGCCCAGCTGTTGCTAGAGGAGGTAGATCTAGAGTCAACCTCTGAACCCGCTTCCCCTGTTGGGAAGCCAATGCTCCACATGCAGCCCATGCAAACAGGTGAACCCGTGGCCCGGAGTGCTGATGCTCTGGCGCGGCCTGCTGCTAACAACATGCCATTGTCTGAGCATGACACTCAGGAACTCCGGCGGCTGTTGCACCTGAATGCTGAAGGTATTGAGCGCCAAGAGCGGCTGCAATACCTCAGACAGACCTGGAAATCCTCCATCTGGTCTGAGGAGGACGATGATTCCTATACGCTGCCTGATCCTGAGATACCGCTAGTGTATTCTCTGCACTATGGGCAGCAATCTCCCCCTGGGTGGGACGATGGTTCTGTGCCTGCCGAAACTGCTGATTAACAGGAAAAGAAAGAACATGGAAAGAGCAACCTCCATGCCGAGGAGGATTTCCTTCAGAAACTCGAGAGTCCTAACCTTGACCCCCGCCTGAAGATACTGCTGATAACCTTTGAGGAGGTGTTCGGCGCCTTGCCGCCTCCCCTCTCTTGTAAAAAACTGGTCCAGCTGGACCTGAAACTGAAACCTGAATTTGAAAAGACGCGAGTGAGGCGTCGTCCCTATCCCGCTCCACAGGAACAGGTTGAAGAAATCGAGCGCCAGATCCAGGAATGTATTGATGCTGGCCTCGTTGAAGAATATAAGCAGGGGGACTACCCCCATCACTGCAGTCCCTGTTTCCTGGTTGCCAAACCAGGGTCGACTGCCCTACAACTGGTTGACGACTATGGTGAGGTCAACAAGAAAACCCAGAACCACTCAGGGAGTATTCCTAACATGGAAAATACCCCGGAGCATATTGCCAAATGCAGGTACAAGACCAAAATTGACAAACGCTCTGGTTTCTGGCAGGTGGACCTAACCGCCGCAGCTCAGGAGCTGCTGGCTTTTATAACCCCTAAGGGTCGTGTATTTAAGTGGAAGGTTATGCCTTTCGGGGTGGCTAGTGCCCCAGCGCTCTTTCAGGAGCTAATGAACAAAATTTGTACATACTGAGGCGCAGGCCTCTAGTACAGGAGTTGATTTCTCGGGGTGCAGAAATGGAGGCTCACATCGATGACGTGAGTTTGGGTACTAATACCAAAGAGGACCATGTCCTACTCCTCCGCGAATTTTTCATTGTCTGTCAAGAAAACCATCTCCGAATCAAACTCGAAAAATGTGAGTTTATGAAAGAGGAGATGGAATATTTGGGTTTCCACGCGGGGTATGGTTGGTGGAAACCAGCCGCGTCTAAGATGCAGCCCCTACAGGACATGCAGATTCGCGATGACCCTAAGAAGGGTCTACACGACCTGAGGAGTTTTGTGGGCGCCTGTAATTTCTATCGGCGTCACATCCACACTTTTACTTACTTCTCTGCCCCCCTCACTGACCTAATCAAGAAAAATACTCCCTGGAGGTGGACCGCCAGAGAGGAAGAGTGTTTCCAGGAGTTGAAGAAGAAGATTGCCTCCTCCAACTGCTTGGGAGTACCCCGCCCTGACGGCGAGATAGTCCTGATCACTGATGCCAGTGATGTAGGGGGGGGTGGTACGATCTACCAATGGCAGGAGCTTAACCCCGCTGAACTAACCCACTGCCATTATCGTACTAGTGGACTGAACCGTGATGGTTCGTTGAAACATGACTATCCTACCAGTGAGTGGCGACTGGTGCCACTGGGACACTTGAATTGGAAATGGAACCAAGCGCGTTCCAATTACAGCACCTATGACCAGGAACTCCCGGCCGGTATGTTGGTGCTTTCGTCACAATCCCGACTCCTGGGATCTAACCCTATTGTCTGGCTGTGTGACCAGGAGCCTGTGAAGTCTTTTCAGAAGGGCTCACCACCAGAGAAAGCAAAGCTAAAACGGTGCTGGACTTACCTGAGCCAGTTCAGGCTGACAGTGCATCATATCCCCGGGATAAAGAATGAACTGTCTGACTATATATCGCGCAACAACTTCGATGCGCTTATTGGTGAGAGCTCTGAGGCGCTCGCCAGAGAGGATTCTCAGCGTATGGATGTCCAGCTTGACCTGTCCATGCGCACTGCTGGAATCCTGGAGGGTTGGAGTCTAACCGACTATCAGTCAGAGTATGAAGAAATTCTCCAAACCCTCAGCACTGGTCTCAAACCCCGTGTCATTGACGGGCACCAGTGGTAGAAAAACAATCAGTACCTCTTCTACGAGGACCGAATTGTGGTGCCTGAGGCACGACTGGATGGGTGCTTACAGTGGTCTCATCTCAGTTCTGGTCACACTGGCGCTAATCGCTCAGTGGACTTCTTACGTGAGTGTTTCTACTCTAGTCTAACCCTGACGGAACTGAGGTCGCGTATGCAGACCATTGTGCATGCTTGTGGCTGTCATGCCAGCAAGCAGAGTGACAGTAGGGATAGGGGCCTGATCTCGGGCTTACCCATACCCTATTGTGCCAACTCTCTTCTCTACGTGGATTTCATCCACGCCCTACCACGCTTCAGCGGCTATGATAGTTGCCTAGTGGTCACCTGTGGCCTATCTCGCCTCACCTGTGTGTTCCCTTGCAATAAGAAAATCACAGGTGAGCAGACTGTGAAAGAGTTGGTCGAACAATGGTTCGAACCCTATGGAGCACCTAAGCAGGTGCACTCTGATGAGGATGTACGCATCCGCAGTGACACTGGGTGGTACAAACGAGTGCTAAATGCCCTCAACGTGGAGGTAACCACAGGTGTGCCCTATACCCACACGTCTAACCCTCTTTGTGAGAGACAGAACCGTGTGGTGGAGCAAAACTTAAGAATCCTGATGAAACAGGAGCGTACCAAGGACTGGGTACGCCTAGTGCCCTGGGCAGTGCTGACCATGAACTCACAACGGAGCTCTTCTACGGGTTTCACCCCCCACGAACTGTTCCATGGAGGACGACCTGCTTGGTTCTTCAAAACCCCCTTTCCTGAGGACTTCAAGAGCCCTGTGGGACGTTGGCTGGAACACAAGCAGTCTCTGGCTAACCAGGCCGGGACTAACCTGAGACACATTCGTGACCGTGAACTGAGCCGACGGAACCGCCTACGGCGACCTGCCAGCTTCAAGATTGGTGACCTTGTATTGGTACACCATTCACGCCCATCCTCCTGGCCACGTACCTGCCTACAGGACCCTTACTTTGGACCCTATCGTATCATCAGGATAGACGGATCCAGGATCCATGTCAGGTGCAGTCCACGTCTAGGTGGTGAACTGCTGTGTGCACCTAAACAGTTGAGGCACTATCATTCCCCTGACGACTTGTCTTGGGATGAGTGGCGCCTCAGCGACAGTGAGGTCGAGCGTATAGACCTAGAGAACGCTGCCAGTCCAGAGGAGGCAGACGAACTCGAAGAGATGACTGCCGATGAGATGGCAGTCGATGGTTACTACATGGTTGCAGGTATTGCTGGCCACGAGTATAAGCAAGGCTGGAAATTCCTAACCCTGTGGGATGGCTATGGGTTATCTGAGGCAGCCTGGGAACCTATGTCAGCCTTCATACAACCAGACGGGAGTATTAACCCTATCATCCGCACCTACCTCGTTGAGAACAACGAGGGGCAGCTCCCAAACCGTGCTGAGACTATGTTCCAGCGTAAAAAGCGAAACTAACTTCCCTGTGTCAGTCCAATGACAGGTGCTTACTGAGCAATGCACTGACCCTGTCTGTGCCCTGCACACCCATGCCTATGGTTTCCAGCGTGAGCCAGGTGGCCGCTTATCAGGATTGCAGCCACCCAGCGAGTGTATGCCTTGTTGACCATGTGCTGCATGGGGACTGCCCTAATGTAATGACCTTGGGGAGCAAACGAAGAACAGTGGCTTACTACACCAGGGGGGAGTGACAAGCAAGGTGTTATGAGGCAAGGTGTGCCTTCCCTCCTTCAGGACAAGCGAGCCCACAGTTAGGACCCCTGACTGGTCCAGACCCATGGGGTTTTACCCTTCCTTCCAGGGTTTACCATACCCCTATGTGTGCTACGTATGTCTGTGTGTGTCTCACTTCTCTCCCCGGTGTGGCTCCCGGAGACCGGGCTTCGCTGACGTCGGACCAAAGGTCCTAATCAGGTACTATTACCACTCGTATGGCGCCAAATTTCTGTGCTGGCGCCTATCCTTGGGGGAAGACGGCAAAAGCCCTACCTACTAGAGGGGAGGGGTGGCCAAGTGTGCTAACGGCATACAAAACGCCCTTTTTTGCTACAGGCCAAAAGCTAATGCACTCCCCTGCCCACGAGGAAAAGCACGCGGGACAGGAGACACCACTACACTACACTCACTAACGCCAGCACCGGCCTTCGAAGGCAGGTTGAGCACTCATCACTTGCACTCGATCTCTGCCAGGCCTGCTGACCCTAACCCCTACACACGCTACTTGGTGTTGCTGTGAATGATGTCGCGGGTCCTAATGACCCTCCTGTGAAGAAGACAAGAGAACACAGCGCTGCTAAGCAACTGTGGCCTAACAGGGACGTCACAACACGTTTCCCTGCTAGGGCTTGGAGGGAAGGGGTGCTCTTGTTGCGTGCACAGCGCGGATGTCGATGGAGTCGATCTGCCCACGCCACTCCTGGCTGAGGCGCAATCAATTGCCTGTTTGGCTCGGGCAGAAAAATGGGTAGCCGCCGAAGGCAGCTGCTGCGTGCACCAATCACCCTGAACCTCTCCCACCTGTACAACAGAGGCAAATGAAGGGGTGTTTGCGGCTGAGGAACCAAGCCACACTCCACGTATTATACGCTTCTCAGTGTGACCCTTAATACACTGTCCTTAAACATGCCCTGTCAAGCAAGCAAGCGTTAAGGGACTCCTCAGGTTCTCTTAAAGAAGGTACCGAGAAGCCCCTGGGGAACCTAAACAAGGTTTACCTTGCGCATTTCGCGTGGCCTACCCTTTAATGCATCGTGTGCACGCATGTAGGGATGGGAGGCGGAACCATAATCACTGACTCAGCCAGGAGGTGAGCTCCTCCTGGGCTAACCTACCTTACTCACCATGCATCGTGTGAATGCTGAAGTGAAGCGAACGCGAAGCAACCCTATTGCGAGTTTTAAACAAGCCTAAGCGTTTTAGGCAACCCTACTATAACGCTACGGCTACACACGAGCAAACATTTTCCTTTCCTTACCTGTGAAGAGAAATCAAGGATGAATTGGGGTACAGAAAGAGCGTCACAGCGTGTGAATGCCTCACTCAGGCACATGCATTGCGAGCACAGCGCATATTCTAACCCTACGTGCGCGCTGCGTGATCCATTCGCATCGTATACCTTACATTCCTGTTTTGACCTGTACAGAGCAAAGGAGATGAGCGCCCGAACCCCCAACGAACACAGCGTTGACAACCCTAACGTTTTAAAGAAACAACCAACACGAACGCAATGCATGCGTGTGAGATGACACTGGCATACCTGAGAGGTGGGCTGTCCACCTGCTCTGTGGTGTGGGTTGAATTTGAATACTTTTTTCTGAAGTTTATAAAAATTTTGATGCAACTGTGCAAAAATTTCCTTTAGAACTTTGAAAACTACGGCTCATACCTTCTTTTTCAAAAGCCGTCTACGCTTGCGCACCCTTGTTTTTAAATTCCGCTTCCTTTGCGCTTGTCTGCGACTTTGAGTTATGTGTAAAAATGACGATTTCCCGCGTGATTTCGTCGATTTTTAGCGATTTGACTTGCTACATCGCAACCCCTTCTGCTGAACCGCAGGAATCACTCTCTGTTGGTTACATTTTCTATTTTTTCCAGCTCCCGGAGATTTCTGTCCTCCATTGGGAGTATTGCTCCGCCCTGGCCCTTGGTCAGGACGTTTACTGAAACGCTGTTTATACAGCGATCGCCGTCCGCATTAGAGCGTTCGACTGTACCCTAGTGGGCAAGCACATGTGCTCTAGGGAGGGAGTCCTGGGTTCAAACCCCACCACCCCCAAACTTTTTCCAAAGGTTTTTGTCGCACGCCGGCAACTTTTGAGGAATGCCCCATCGAGGGGACATCATTCACGGTACATTACACTGTTTTCTGAGGTACCTACAGTGTGACAAGCTTCTTTGAACTGATGAGGATGTTTTTGGTAAGTTTAATGCATTTTCTGAGGTAATTTTGGGAATATTTGAGCCTTTTTCCTTGGTCCTACTAGCTTAGCTAACTAGTACTCCAGGAGGGAGTAAGAAAAAGTCACTGCCATGTCTTCCTTGGAGGGCTTGATCCAGGCCAAGCCCCCCTCAAAACCCTTTTGTTGATGCTAAGACAAACTGAAGTGTTTTTATCCCTCTTTTGAAGCCTAAAGTACACTTTTTCAAAGTTACTACGGTTGTAACCCTAGCCCCCCATGAAGTTCACCCCTACCACTCAACTGAGCGGAGGTACCTTCCTTTATGGAGGATATACCGAAATAAAATAGGCATTTCATGCTTTAGGCCTTGGAGGTTAAGCCCAGTTGTCTCCCACCCGAAGACCCCTATACTCAATTGTTCCTACCACTTATTGTGGTTCTACTTTTCAACTGTTTCTGAATTCAGTTGCTTGGCCAAGTCATTTTCTGTGTTGGCCTGACATCTATGCCCCACATTCCTAACCAGCACCATTTCACCCAAAAGAGTGCACATGAAGTGCCTAATGCTATCCTGGAGGCTTGAGTCAGTCCAATTTTCATATAAAATATTTTGTATTATCCATTTGTGATTGAATCTTTGTGTATAAACCTGCATTGTCTATCTGCAGCCCTTCTGTGTTACACTGGATTCCAAAACCAATCATTGATTCGATCCACATCCTGTTCTTGCTCTACTTGCTGCTTTGGTTTTGGTTTTCAACTTCACAACCTGCAGGATTTCATCAAAATATCTAGGGCATAAATCAAGGACATCTTTCTCATGGTGGGGGGCCGCAGATCGAGGTGGCTATCACTGCCGGCGACGATGAGCTTGGCGTGGCTGGGGCCTGGCGGCGTGTTCTGCAGGACAGTGTCCTGGGCCGCTGCCAAGTCCGCCTTGTGCAGCAGTTCGTCGCTGTGGTGGCAGGTGGCCCGGGCGAGCCAGAATGGGTGCTCAGTGTTGTGCCCGCGCACGCGCGGGTTGTCCTGCAGCTAATGCAGGGGCATCTGGTTGACCGCCCTTGCCGCGCCCGGGGGGACCCCCGTGGTCTGTTCGCGGTCCGCTCGCCGCGAGAGGTGGAGGATGACCACGGCGTCTGTGGGTGCTGTACTGCAGGGGGAGGAAGGCGGCCGGCTCCTCCCCGCCGGGTACCGTGCCCGAAATGGCCTCCCTCCACGTGCGAGTGAGGTCGGCAGCGAGGGCGACACTGGTGGCGTGCCTGCAAGGCCCGCCCCCTGATGTGTCGGAGGATGTGTGGCCTCAGGCCTCCGGGATCCAATAGTACCCGGTGGGGCTGAGCCATCCCGCGTTGAGGGCGGCGGAGTGTCAACTGACGTCGGGGTGGCCGGGGGTCTACTGATCTACGCTCAGTGCCAGAGCTTCCTTGGGGCGGGCTGCCGGGTGGTCGTCAAATCAGACTTCAGCTCCTGTGACCGTGCTCGCCCAGGATTGTAGCGACGTCAGGCGCTCCCGGAGCCGCGCTGCGCCTCCGCGTTGGTGCAGCGTGTGCATCGCCATGTGCGGATTTTTGGGCACTGCGCTGGCCACCAGCAGGATGGTGCCGCGGGGTAGCCCCCGGAGCCCGGGTTGGCTTCTGCCAAGACTAGCCCCAGATCCGGCGCTGCCATCCACCAAGGAATGCCGCACCAAGGGCTCCAAACGATGCCCGACCCCCACGTCCCAGCGGAACACCAGGCGATCCTGGGGGCGTGCCCAGAGCACCACCACGACCACCCACTCCACCACCACCACCAGCACCACCAACACCCCCACCAGCACCGACACCACCACCAGCAACACTACCCCCAGCCCCACGACCATCGCCACCACCACTCCCAACACTACCCCCACCCCGACCACCACTGCCCACCACCCTACCCCACTGGCCCACAACCCCCCGTACACGAGCACCACCACCACTTGGGATCGCCACACCAGCCACTGGGCGCTCAACTCCACTACCCAACCTACCACCAGGGACCCCCCCTCCTACGATGAGCCATATCAGACTGGCCACCACGTCCAAGCCGGATGAGTCCAACCCCCCAAACCCCACCACCACCAGGGACAACCCCCCCTACACCCACAAGACCCGTACCACCTGCTGCCGCCGTGGTTACACCCAGGTCACCCGGCACAACACCCCTACGCGGCAGGTCCGTGGAGAGCGGGGCCCCCGCCCCCCCCAAAATACCCGCCACCACTCAGCGAGGCCCCCCAGTTGCCACCGACGCCTCCTAAGTGGCCCAACTCGCCCCATGGAAGGGCCCGCTCCCGCAAACGGCAGCGCCCTCGCTCTCTGCCTGCACGACACTCCCGCCCACGGCTCTCCCGTTCCTGAGAACGCCACCGCGCCTCACGCGCCCCCACTCCGGACTCGCACCGCTCCCGCCCCCCGAGACGCTGCGACTACTCCCCAGGGCCCCGCTCCCGCCGCTCCCACTCCCCTGACTCCCACCATGTGCGCCACCACTGTCCCATGTCCCCACCCCCCTCCCCCCACGAACGGCGCCACGCTTCCCATTCCCCGCGCCACCTGTACGCGTCCCCGGCCCCCAGCCCCCGGTAACGCCGCTCCAGGACCTCAAGGTCGGAGCCCCCCCCCCCTGACCCCCGCAGACCACGCCTGGTGGTCAGCCCCTGCTCTGTGGGAGCTCCGCCGCTCGGTGAAGTGGGCCGGTGGAGCGGGAAGTCATGAGGGGGTGCACATGATCCTCACCTTCGAGGAATTCCTCAAATGCACCCCGCCAACCCCCCCGAGACCGCACCTCAGGCCTCCATGCCGCCAAGGGCATGGGGAACCCTCCTCCGGGACGCGGTTCAGGGCCTCTGCCCCCCCCTACAACGCACGGGACACCACGACACAACGCAGCACAGCACGCCACACCGCAGCACAGCACACCACATCACCCCGCAACACGGCACAGCACAGCACGATGCCGCGCGGCGCAGCACGGTAAAATACAGCCCGCCACAGCACAGCAGGGCACAACACCACACAACACGGCACGGCACGGCACAGCGGAGCAGAGCTCAGCACAGCACAGTGCAGAACACGCGGCGCGGCACAGCAGAACACAGCACAGCACGACACGGCACAGCCAAGCACACCACGGCACCAAAGCAAGGAACGTCAACCGCGAGCCAAACCCGACCGCCCCCCCCCCCCTCATACCACAGGGAGGGAAGAAACACGCCCACAGCAGTAGGACACCACCACACCAGCCCACAGCGTACAGGCCAAAAGCAACCACACGCCCGGCGGTACGAACCCCCCAACATTGACGTCTGGAGTACTGCTAAAGCTCTGTTAGGTAAGCTCCTGAGTGCAGCAAAATTTTGTCCTGCCCGAGGATGGGGACCACCAGGAAAAACCGGGCGCAACCCCCGCCACCCGCCCACAGCGGCCCGCCAGCACAAGCCAGCACCGGAAACTTAAACCCACTAGCACGAAGCCGACCCCACAGGGGAGGGGGGACACTGGGCACTCGAAAGAAGCGCCCCATCAACCCCCGGCCCCCCCTGACCCGTGACCCCACGAAACCGGCTGGCACAACTGCCGAGGCGGCGGAACCTGAGCCGGGCCCAAACAAAACGGGCCACCAAGCCATGAGTGTACATAAGCCACAAGGTGCACGGCAGTGGGGCACGGCACGCGGCCACCCGCAACACCAACCGCAAGCCAGTTAACCACACCGCTCACCAACCAGTGCATACACCAGGTCAGCGATGGCAGAGGGACGAACAGGCAAACACCCCCCCAAAAAAACCCAACAGGACAGGGAAGGGGGGAAGCCCTGCCCACCTATGAATAGGAATGGCGAAACGCCACCCCCCACCCCACGAACCAACACCCGCCACCCAGCGGAAACGGAGGAAAGCGGGAGGGACAGCGACACAACCGCGGGGCCACGGATCCCAAACGCCGAGGCGGACAACCCCCCCCCCCCAGCCTAGCGACACCTTGGGCGACGCCCACGGGAGCCACCAATAGGACACCGCAAGACCACCCCGCCCGGCCTGACGACGCCCAGCCAGACAAAGCGGCCCACCACGACCACACAGATGCCGAAAGCCTAGAGAAAAAGACGGCCCGGACGCGCCGGCACACACCTCCAACGCAAAAAGGGAAGAGAGAAACAAAAGGTGTACGAAGGGGGGGGGCACGGCCGTGGATAAGCGACACCGACCAACAGGCCACCCAGCAACACGCCCCCACCCACAACCAACAAAAGGTTCTTCAACGGAAAGGCTGGAAACAAAAACAAGGGGGGGGGAAACAGCCGCCTACAGCGACCCCCAAACAATCCCCGACCGCAGACGGCACCGCCTCCCGGGGGAGGCAGGGACGAACAAACACCCAGGTCAAAGAAGGACCGCCACACCAGAGGAACAGGCTCCCAGGACCGGTGATGGACTGCCCGCCCCAGACAAGACAGCTACACACCCCAGCCAGGAAAACAAAACTGCATAGGCGGGCATCAAGAAAAGCCCAGACAGGACCACACACCACACGGCCAAGGCAAGACCGGCAGGGTACAAACGAAACCCCAACCCACGCGCGCCATCCCGAGAAACCCCCAAGAAGGTGAAAGTGCTGCCCTGGGTCGATGTGGGTGCCGGAGGGCTCGGGGCCGGCAAGACCAGTGGGACAGGCACGCGAGGAGTCTTCCTGGATGTTGTTATTGGGGTTGGAACCAGAGACACGGACACCAACGGAGGCGAGAGCAGCGACAACAGAAGCAAGATCCATGCTGATTGTGGTCCGGCAGAAAATCCCAGTCTATGAAGAAAATTGAGGGGAATTATTCTAAATACATCTGAGTGTCCAAAACTGTCCGAATGAATTTAAATAATCCATTTATGTAAAATTGTATGGCCGATCAGGCCCGCGAGCGCGCGCCAGCGGCAAATGGCGATTCCAGCTAAAATAGCGGAATGCGGCGGATTTACGGGAAATGGACCGCGGAATCAAATCCGGCATATCAGAAATATATAGGAAATATCCTGTGACTGAGCTGCGAGGCGGCAATTCCGCCGAAGCAAAGAAAATGACCAAAATGTAGCCAATCTGGGCAGAATGTCTGAAAATCTGAGCAGATGGGGCTAGCCGCACTTACACTCCCCCTCCAAAAACACACTGGGGTGTGTCGCTACGTCAACGAAGAACGTAGTGCGGGTAAGTCCCAGAAAAACATAGAATTGTAGCCTCAATGAGGCGAAATCTGCTTGATCTGACCTGAATTGGGCTGAATTGGCACTGAATCAGGCTGGATGCACCTGAAATGAGACGGAATGAGAAGTGACGAACAGTCCTCCGTGCAGTAAAACATTAGGTCACGGGCCAAAAAGCATGTAAACGTATCGAGAATCGATACCAAACCATGCATTGGTTGAGAATGAGGTAGATTATTGGTGGATTGAGTGGGGGGATCAAGAATTGGAGTGACATCTCAGCGCTCTGGCACAGTTTCGCTGTCGCGGGCACGCTACGGTGTCCTCGCCGAACTCTACATCGTGTTATCCCGCTTTTCTCGTTCTGAAAAGTACAGCATGTGGCTCAGATTTGGCGCATCTGGTGGATGTTCACAAGAATCAGCAAAATTGAGAGTGAATTGAGCAGAGATTGAGGGGATTAAGCAATCACAGAGCGGTTAAACAAATACACATGTAGTCTACAGACCCTAAGTGCACAGAAGATCATAAGCGTCAACGAAGTTAGGCAAAGCCGTCGACAGATCTTCGAGGAATGAGAGGAGATGACAAGGAAATCAATCTAAATTGTCCTAATGTCAGCAAATTCCCTAAGATGAAGGTGAAATGAAGCGGAATGTGTACAACTGAAACTACCAACACCTTCGTTTAGACTAAAGTTAATATATATTGTCGTTTATTCAGCTCAATTGTGCTTTCCGGCACGTTGGTTCGCGAGCATCTAACAGATTCTATCAAAATGTGGATCATGTGATGATGCATCATGATGGGACATGCTGGCCCTGGATCCTTGGCATGTAACGCGCCGAAGGTTCACTGAAGGCGTTTTACTGACAGTATATAACTGAGAGACACCGAATTTACAGTGGCGGTGGTGTCAATCGACTTGGACAAGGCCAATCCTTCGATGGAGTCCCACAAGACACTTGGATTCACCATTCTCGACAGTTCCTGGTCGAATTGAGCTCACATTGGCGTGTGCCAAAAATACAACGAAGCTTACGGACTTCAGAGGTTGCTGTTAGAAGTCCCTAGAGCTCCTAGATGAAGATTGTCTGAACAATTGACGTCTGGGTTTCGTACAACAGTGGCAGAATGATGGACAAACCTGAGAAATTCAAGGTAAATTTGAGGATCCTGGATCTGAATCTGAACTTTGGCGTCAGCATCACAGCAAATGAAGGTGAGATCTGAGTTCCTGGCGTCGCCTCTAGGGCAGCCAGTACTACAGGGGTTGCCTGTAGGGGTGAATGTCGCTGCGCAGCGTTTTGATTATGTACATTTGCTTCCATCTGCACGAGTAGCCAAATTCCAAAGATGCACAGACCAACAGAGACAAGATTACCCCGAATCTGCCTGAATTAAGCCTGAGTTTGGTTTTTTCTGAACACGGCAGCACACTCCGTCAGCGTATCTACGCCTTGTCTGCCGAACGGAGACCAAAGAAAAGTTGATTGACGTCAAATTATCAAACATTCGCAGTTCTCCACATCATGACATAAACAGAAAGAATGAACAGTGGATTGAGCAGAATGTGGTAGGATGGCTTCCTCAATTCGGCCAAGCACGAATACAGGTGACCACCAACCTGTCTGGTCGGGCCCTGGTACGGCTTGGGCGCTGCAAATCAGCGGCCGAACTCGAAGCTTGGTCCTCATTTGGCTCCTGGGCTGGCCTGACCACAGGAGGGGGGATCGACGGATCAGCCCTGGAATGTGGCTGCTGAGGGCCGTAAAAGGCTGGATCTCGATTCACCACAGGTCGTTTTCCGTCGCTCTCCACTTGTCTGTCTGGTTTCGACAAACAATCTGTCAGGAGTACACCAATTTCGGGGTGCTTCTTCAGGAAGTCAATGAACCCCTTGGTGTATCCATGGACAAAAGATTGGGCTGGTTCCCAGTTGTTGTGACTGGAATCAAAGCCCCTCCACTCACACAGAAATTCCCATTCGCCCTTGGCGTCACGTCTTGCTTCAACAATCCTCTTGAGTTCGTACTTTCCCCCTTCGATTACCCGATCGGACAAGTGTTTTGCAGTCCAAAAAAGGGGTTTAACTCGATCTTTGGGGGAGGGGATCTCTCTCTTGAGGCGATCGCCCGAAACGTCAATTTCCCTGCTGACATCCACACGAATCCTCCACCTGTTCTCCCCAAGACGCGCTGTAACAGCGAATGGCCCCTCCCACAAGGGAAGAAGCTTGTCATCTCCGTCCAGGGTGGTTTCGGATTTTCGAAGCCAAACTCGATCATCGACTTCAAAATTGTGGGGGTTTTTTCGACCTTGGTTTTGAACCCAAAGCCAGTCAGCTTGATGCTTCTCGATCAATTTCGACACAGATTTATCTGCTCGTTGGACTTCGTCCAGAAACAGCGAAGCATCTTTACAGGGGCGAGGATTATTCAACGGCATGTTCCACCAACACTTCTTTCGTCCAAAGACAATTTCATTTGGAGAAAGGCCATGATACAAAGGCGTGTTGTGGTAACGGCGAAGCAATGCGAAGAGAACTTCAAGCCAGTGGAAATCCTTCTCACTCGCGAGCTCCTTACGAAGCATATTTATAACAGAGCGGCCGGCTCTTTCGCCAGGCAGCGCTCGATGCGAGTGGATTTCACACCTGAGGTGGTGGATTCCAAGGCGAGCACACAATTCTCTCCACCATTCGGAGGTGTACTCTTTGCCTGAGTCCGTGACCACCTCGGATGGGACGTCCCAGCCTCCCATCCAGGTCTGCGCGCACCATTTGGCGGCAGCCTTGCCAGTCATCGACTCAATGTTGCAAGGCAACACTTGAATGTAGCCGGAATGACGGCACTGAATAAGGAGCACACCATTGACTTTTTTGTTAGTCCAATGGCACTCTTCGTCGTCGAGTTCACCGAGATAGAAGAAATCACTGGTGACTCTGTTAAAGAGACGCTCCGGAATAGGATGAGGCCTCAGATGGCCGTGCTTCTTCGCGCTGGGGGGCGTCGAGACAGCACATTGGGCGCATCCGGCAGCTACTTTCATGCAGTGAGTGTAGAGCCTCGATCCAAACAGCCTATGCTTAATCATCGACCACAGTCGACGGCCATGTGCGTGGGGGGACTCCCATTTGTGCCACCAGTTTAACACTCGGGGGGCTAGGGCGTCTGGCACACACAATTTACCCTCCATCCACAGCTTCCCCCCATCCAACGAGTACTCTGCAAAAATCCCATCCCTGTGAGCATCTTTGGATTTGAGATTTCCAAAGACCTCTTTAAACATGGGATCCTGCAGGTAATCGGACGTCCAGTCACGGATGATCAGGGAATCCTTAGGCAGGGGTGGAGTTTTGGCCGGATCTCGGCGCTTAATGCCCTCGATCAACCGAAATCGATTTACTCGTCGGGTGTAGTCAAACCGTTTCACACTCCCTGTGGAGGGATCGGTGACATTTTCCACGACTTTCATCGTTTTGGTGCAGATCTCGTGAGCATGCGCCGGATCTGTGATGGCCGTGATGTCGTGACACGGCAATGCGTGCTGTTTGACAGCGCACTGCATGCATGCACGTCGAATGAGTTTCTTTTCTTCCTGATCCCATTCGATGATTACATGGCGGTCCTGCTCCGTACCATGGATGTTGGTACTTTGCAGCCCCTCTGAGGCGGGGTAAGCCCATCGGCTCAGAGCATCCGCTACCGTGTTGTGTTTTCCAGGCAAATACGACACATGGAGGTCAAACAGAGAGAGAAATTCATGCCATCTGGCCCGTCGACCAGCTGGGCTCGCGACAGTATCAATGTGTTCAGTGGCCCAATACTCCAGAGATCGATGATCCGTCAGGACCTCGACTCGATTGGTGCCAACCCACGATTGGTACTTTTTTAAAGCACAGATGATGGCGTAAGTCTCTTGCTCACGCGGCGACCATTGCATTTGGCGTGGAGCTAGCTTCCGTGACCAAAATGCAAGAGGGTAATGATCGCCGGTGGCTTCATCAACCTGTTCAAGGACAGCTCCGATCGCGTACCTAGATGCGTCGGTTCTAATGTAGAAGGGTCGGTCAAATTGGGGCACATGCAACGTGGCGACTTCGCAGAGGGCTGCCTTCAAGTGATGGAAGGCCTCCTCGCACTCGTCAGTCCACTTGACACGAACCTTTGAACCTGCCTTGCCTGCATCTCTCCCTACCTTCAATAATTCAGTGAGGGGGGCAGCAAATTTGGCATAATTCGGCACAAAAGTGTGGTAAAAATTGCAACAACCCAGGAATCCTCTCAACTCCGTGATCGTCTCAGGGCGCTTCCACTTCTGAATAGCGACGAGCTTCCCTGGACTGGGTCGTCGAGTGCCATTCTCTAGGAGAGAACCACAAAATTCGACTGATTTTAAAAACAGTTTTCCCTTCTTTGGCCCACAGATCAGCTGATTGGCGTCAAGAATATCCAAAACTTGGTTCAGCTGCTTCTCATGTAGGGCCACCAGCTCGGCTTCGGTCAGTCCCTCCCCCTCCGTCGCGATGATTATGTCATCTATGTACACACTCACGAAGGCACGAAGCTCCGGATGGGTTGTGAACAGCACATCCTCCATCATTCTTTGAAAAAATGAGGGGGCGTTCTTCAATCCCATGGGCATGACGGTCCACTGGACAGGGCCACATGGCGTGCACATACAGGTAAGAGGTCTGCTGTCCTTCCTCAACGGCATTTGGTGAAAGCCGTGACGGAGATCCAGCACAGAGAACAAACGACCTCTTGCCCTCTTGGCGATTTCCTCCTCAATGAGGGGCAGGGGGTGTGAATCCGCCTTGGTTTCGGCGTTGAGATTGCGAAAATCAACAACCATTCGCCAACCATCAATGGTGTTCTGGTCTGCAGGCGGTGGCTTCGGGACTGTGAAGGGTGAACAGCACCATTCGCTGGTCATACAACCCTCAAGCCAACCAAATTCCCTGAGATTTCTCTCGATGATTTTTCTGAGAATCTCATGTTTGTGTCCATGATTTTCATAAGGGCGCTGTTTTTTTGCCTTGTACCCTTCACGAAGCTCGATGAAGGCTTCACCGAACTGTCCACGGACAGGGGGGTCTTTGATCAACTTCCCTGAAAGGGTTGTGTCCTTCCGTTCCTCGAAAATCTTTTCTCTTGATCTCGAACACAATTCAGTGTCCACCTGATCGCCAGGAATTACTGTCGAAAAAACTTTGGCGACTTCTTCGGCTTTGGCAGGAAGAATCTTCTTACGGATGTCCCTAAACAGGTCCGTATCAACTGCCTCTTGAAGATAGGTGGGTCGTGTGTCGAAATCCCAGAGATTTTCTTCGCGATCCAGCTCCTCGAAAGGATCCATGAAAGCTTCCACAGGGGGTTTTTCATAAAAAACTCTGAATTTGCGGCGCGATTGGAGATTTTTCCTCGCCCGTGCACTGAAGATTCTTTTCGATGTCGACCGTATTGGGGAAGAGGGAGACGAGGCGGATCCATTGGTCGTTGAATCACCTTGGGTATCTGACGAACAAAAATCAGAAAAAATAGATTCATCATCAGTACCACGCTCAACCTCAGATTCAGACCCAACACAGGAATCTGTACCAGAATCAGCAGAATTAGAGTCAGAAAGCTTTCCATCCACCAGGAATGCAAGCGAACTCCAGGACCGCTGTGGCAGGGGACCTGTGTCGTCCCTGGCATACAGCTTAATCTTCCTGGGAAGTTCGATGTAATCAACACAAATGTCCTGTAATTCCTGAAACCAAGGCTTGTCGTCCCACAAGGGCACAACCAAAATTGCCTGGGTTTTATCTTGCTTGATTTTGTGGATGACCTGCTGGATTAAGTGAAACGGAGGATTAATCCACAACTTCTTGTCCCATTTGTGGGTCCAAGCGTCGCTGAAGTGCTTGTCAAAGCGCTTATTCGTGCGGTTAGCAAATGCATCATACTGGGGCCAAAATGAATGATGTTCATGAAAGTATTCACAAATTGCATCGCGCCATTTGTCGACAACTCTGTAGGATGAAGAGTGCCAGCGCGAAGGGCGTCGTGGCTGGGAGTCCCTACGAAGACATTCTAACTCTTGGGAGTAATCGGCACTCCCATTCACCTCTGCAATGGTGACATCTTCACCAAATTTCGGTGTCACTTTTTGCTTCAAAAATTCTTCTGCACTTTTAAACCCTGCGTGCAAAAAACGAAATTCAGGACGCTCCAAGGGACCTGACTCCAGCAAAAAACAACGACGATGACCTACAGGCGCTACCCTGTTCTTACGAAGCCAAGGATGGCCTAAATAAAGGTCATACTTTATGTCAGCTCGGTAGAAGTAGTCATCCTTAAGGACAACTTCTTCCACATTTTGCTCTTCCCAAAGGTCTTGAGCGACCAAATGGGTTGATATATAACAACCGCGTTGCCCACCTGCGAGAGAATGTCCAGAAACTCCCTCGAGGGTAACAGGATGAGGCGACTCAAACACGCAGTCGTCGGGTAAGAATGCATTGGATTGGAGATTTACCTCCGATCCATTATCACACAAACAAGTGGCGAGGTGGAAATTTCCCTTGCAATCAGAGACCCACAGCTTTGTGACAAACTGACGAGCCCTGTGCTTGGACTGTACACCAACCTCGTCCACTACAGCAGAAGGATCCGTCACCGGATCCAGGGGAGAGGAGACAAGCGACCCTACATCAAGTAATGGTCGATCAGGAATTTGGGGATCATGCCTGAAATCGCCTGGGGAGGGGCGATTTTCGTGGCTCCCCTAGGCGTTCTGACCTCCAGCTGCTGCGTTAACGTTGTGAACACAGCCTGATTCGTCGATCCATTCATCCTGAAACGGATCATCCGCTGGATTCAGAGCGTTTTCGACGTAATCTCGATCCGCATCAGACACCTGGTCTGCACCTGAGACCTGATCCACACGATGGTTGCCCTTTCCTCGCCCACGGCCACGGCCGCCGGATGATGGACCACCACCGTCGCCACGCCCTCTGCCCTTACCAGAGAAGGGGGTTCCCGAAGGATTTCCCTCACCCTTACCCTGTGATCCTGGAGCATTTCCTTTATTTGTACCGGATTGAGGGGTTTGGCCTGGATTTCGATTTCCGCCTCCGGCGTTGAAATTTGGACCTGTCTGGCCATTCGGCTGCCCACCGGAACCTTGGGACCCGCCAGGGCCTCCAGTATTTTTGTTCCCACCGGAGGGAGTCGAATTACCCTTTCCCCCCTTGGCACCATGCACCTGCCTGTCATTCCTGTCTGAATTCTGAGGATTACTGACATTTTCACCAATCACCTTGTGATCGTAAGCAGACCATCGGTGATTAGTAGTGGAATGCGTCTTAGCTCGGTTCGTAGAACCTAAAAGAAGGCGGATGCTACAATGATCCTGAACATTCCGGGTGTCATTCACCTTTTTGTTGCCCTTTTGGGCCCCATTTTGGGTGTTTTGCTGGGTATTCCTGTTTCCCCCAAGACCCTCATGGAAATTTTGATTGGCGGCGTCAGCGAGCCTCTCAACCTCTTCCCACAGTTCCTGCGGAGTGAACGAAAACACCCAGTTCCTGGCCTTCAGACGATTTCCATGGAAGCTTACTCCCCTGTTGAGGACTTGGACAAACAAGTCCCGATCCTCGTGTTCATTGAACTTGATTTTCCACGTGTTTTCAGTGAATTTCACCTTGGTAAACGACGTGGGGGAGCACTTTTGAAGTGCCTCCCTGACGGTAAACCGGTTCGCCGAGGCGTCAAAGCCATCGATCTCCGCCCACCAGGTCTTGACCTTTTCTTCGGACTGTCGATTCCGAAGGGTGGCGGCGGTTTCAGAGGGGATCTTGTCAAAAATCAGATTTTTCAGCTCGGCACTGGAAAATTTTTCGCCTGAATGTTCAGATTCTTCTACGAGATTCCAGAAGCGCTGTCTCTTGTCTTGCACCTCGTGCAAGATTAATCGAGAAAATGAAGGAAAATTCTTCAACATCTGGTGGTAATGGTCCTCAGGCAGCCGGGATCCACGTACCTCCAACTGTTCCCACACCTCATCAAAGGTAAGGGGGGAACTTGAATCTTCACGATCACTCCAGGTTCTGAGCCAAGTGTTGGCCGGCGCTCCCTCAAGACAGTCCAGAAGGGCCATCAGGAACTGATCATCCTGGAGTTTTTGAGTCTTAACCCACAGTTTAAATTCCCGTTGGAACTGAGGCCAACGTCTGGGGTTCCCATTATACTTTGGTTGCTTGGCAACCTGACGAAGTCGCAATGAAGTGGGATTTAGGAGTGAATCCAGCCCAACACCGGCCGTAATGGCAGACACCTTGGCGGCATCATTAGCCACACCAGCTCCGGCGAGGGTCTGGGCGAGCAACATCTGGGCAATTGCATTGGAATCAACAGCAGGAAGGGTAGTTCGGGAGGCAGTTCTTTTGGCATTCTGTACCTCAGTCCTAGCCTTCGCCGATCTACTCTGTGATCGAGAGATTGTAACCCTTTCCTTTAGCTTAGTCCTGCTGATCCGTGCATCGGTGGTCTTAGAGTCCACCGAAGGAGCAATCGAAAAAATTTCTGTCGCCTCCTCCGACGGTTCTGTTGTCTGATCCACCGATGATGCGCCCTCAGACCTCATGTGGGTCTTGAAAAGATCTTTAATTCCCAGAGTCTGAATGATGAGTTGCATTTGATCTTTGAGCAATTGGAGCTCAGAGTCTCGCTGAGATCTGCAAGAGCAGTCGGCAGGACAGTACATACCGTGTCCTGAAGGACCTGAGCAGGCTGTCGGACCGCTAATCTCAGTGGTTCGCAGCCAGGAGTCCACTTGGGGAGCTCCTTCAGTCCTAATTTCCAGGCTTGCCTGCCTAGCTGCCTCTAAGATTCCTTCCTCAACCGCGGCGGCTAGATCGTCGCGGATGGAGACAGAGGGATGGGGGACGGAGGGCCCGGCAACAGGTGCCTTGGTCTTCTCCTTCGGGAAGGGGCTTGCCTCCCAGATCTGCAAGAAAATGGAAAAAGATTCATCCTCTTGAGAACACCACCACATCCTGGTCTTAATTTCTTCTTGAAGGAGGAAAAAATATTCAAATAAAAAATCAGAGGCGATTCTTTCTTGTCCTATCAGCTTAGACGTGGCTAATAGACACAGGGCCTCAAGCGCCTCAAGGTTACGGGTCACTTCCGGAGACAAATGGTTGTCCCATTGTGCCCATGAGGCTGGTCGATTATAGGTTGGTACCTCACCTGGACCACCCATCTCAATGTCGTCAATGTCGGCATCGATGGTCTCGAAATGTGGACATTGGTAGGGAGCATTGGTACCTGCCAAGTCCGTAAGCTCCACCGGAGCGTTGCCATTAGCGTAAGCTGGGAGATTCCAGCTGCTTGATGGCCAATTTCGACTGGGATCTTGATTGTAATCTGGGCCTCCACAGCTGCTGATTTGGGTTCTTCTTGGGCAATTTGGGCTTGCGCAAGGCATTCCTCTCAGGGCTTCGTTCGCACAGCACCACGGGAGCGTGATCGTTACTTCTCCGGAGGTTGCGGAGTCTACGGGGCCGTACTGAGGGGCTAGCTGTGGTTGGGACACCAAAGGAACAACATTCAGGTAGCCTCTGCTACCATGAAAGTGCTGCCCTGGGTCGATGTGGGTGCCGGAGGGCTCGGGGCCGGCAAGACCAGTGGGACAGGCACGCGAGGAGTCTTCCTGGATGTTGTTATTGGGGTTGGAACCAGAGACACGGACACCAACGGAGGCGAGAGCAGCGACAACAGAAGCAAGATCCATGCTGATTGTGGTCCGGCAGAAAATCCCAGTCTATGAAGAAAATTGAGGGGAATTATTCTAAATACATCTGAGTGTCCAAAACTGTCCGAATGAATTTAAATAATCCATTTATGTAAAATTGTATGGCCGATCAGGCCCGCGAGCGCGCGCCAGCGGCAAATGGCGATTCCAGCTAAAATAGCGGAATGCGGCGGATTTACGGGAAATGGACCGCGGAATCAAATCCGGCATATCAGAAATATATAGGAAATATCCTGTGACTGAGCTGCGAGGCGGCAATTCCGCCGAAGCAAAGAAAATGACCAAAATGTAGCCAATCTGGGCAGAATGTCTGAAAATCTGAGCAGATGGGGCTAGCCGCACTTACAGAAGGGGGGGGCAACGTCCCAACCCACGTCCCAGCCGAGAGGGGAGGGAAGGGAGCGACACCCCTACCTTCATACCCGCCTCCAGCCCCGCAACCCGCGCCCAAACACACGTACATCGAACGCAAACCGAGCAGGCGCGACCAAGGCGCAGCCGACCTCCACCCGCACAAACCTCGAGCCCCGGCTGGTGCCAGAAGCTGACAGGCGGAAACCCAAACCTGGACACGTACTAAAGCCAAAACCCAAAACAAGGAGGAGCCAGGGGAAGGCAAACCCCAAAACAAAGCGCGCACGTCGCATGGCGGTAGAAAGCCTGTTGTCCATAGCCCGGGCACTGGGGCAGCTCGCGCCCTGCAGGTGACCCAGCCAAACGTGACCCGGAGCCCGGGGCTAAGGCTGCTTCCTAAGGTCTGCTCTGCTATGGGACTCGAAGCGGAGCGTGCGACACCCAAGCACCTCGGAACCCCAGTACCAGGACAACGCCGCAGGCAAGCGTAATGAACGGGATACGCCAGGTGAACACCCAGGGTTCCGCTCAAAAGAGGGGACGTGCGCAAGCGGGGGGGCATACCCTCCCGGCGTGACAAGTACGTCATGGTTGCGGCGAACGTGCCCGGGATCGCTTAGTTGGGAGCCACCAGTCAGGTTTAGTGGGATGTAAGCCGCCTCCCCTCTTCACGCGCGGGGCCTCTTCCTGTCCGATACAGGAACAACGCCAGGGGGAAACATGGTGCGTCACGACCGAGAGCACCTACCTACCTACCTACCTCTAATTATCATTTATGGCCCAAAAGTGGCAAAAATGGGCAAAAATTGCCGTATTTTGAGTTTATTTCGACGAATGGTAATTCAATCGCCGTTAATTAAATACAGCAGCTAGATGACGTCGTAGTTTTCCGATTGCGCTATTTACATCACGTCGGATGCGCACGGAATTGGCAAAAATCATCGAAACCTGGGCGAAATTGGGCTGCGGCGGGCCGTAAATCGCAAACGCGCCACTTTCTGAACGGTTCAGTTACGGGATTCTGGTACCTCCCAAAATTCTAGGTGATAATGCCTGGTGTCCATTTGGGTGGCTCCTCGATTACCTGGGCCATGGTGGCGACGATGTGGGCTATCGCCGTGAGCTCCGGGCAGAGGCCAGGTGGGTCGGCTGGTGGTTGGAGGCCCGTTTTTGGCGCAGGGTGCTGCCACCACAGGTTGTAGCCTTTCCGGGGGATATGCACGAAGCCTTGGTGGCTGGTGATTTTTGTCCTGAGCGCCTCCGCTGCCCCGCGCTGGACGGGACGTGTGTACCGCCAGACTCCCCCAGGGGGGGTGTCCCTGTATGTGATTCGGCCCTGGTGGGGGCTCGCTGTAGGATGTGGCTGTTGACAGAGGGCTTTTGTAGCCCTTCGTGCAGGGTGGTACACACGTGTGCCCACCTGTTCGTCCACCATTGTCGGGCCCCTTAAGTGTGTGCCCCTGCGGGTAGGTATACGATGATCACGTGCCAGGGCCGTGACCCTGGTATTACGGTCAGGGATGTGGTGTGTTCCTGGGTGTGCAACCACACTGCGGTGTCCGCATTGGCCGTCACGTAGTACTCTCCCTCTGTGGTGTGGATGGTTTGGACGACAGCCTTTCCTTCCAAGGTGAGGAGGAGGTGTGCTCTGGGGGTGTCTGCATCACTCTTTGCGTCTTGGAACCATAGGTATGTGAGCACCGTGGTGCTCGGGATGATTTCTTAGCAACTGAGGGTGCCTTCGGGTGATGCCCACTGCAAGGGTGACGTGCGGCGTCCCCGCTTGTTGTTGGTGGCGTGGTGGTTGTGTCGGATGTGACGCCTGGTAAGTTGATGCGGCATGTGCTCGGTGGCGGCCGTGCGGGGCTCCCAATCATGGTCTTTCGTGGGGGGGCTGCGCCCTGTTGTCCGCTTCGGGCTCGGTCAGGGTAGGCGGTTGTGATGCTTAAGGAGGTCCTCCCCTACGCTAGGCTGGGGATTAGGGCCAGTTTCAGGCCCAGAAATGCAGAGAGCAACTTTCCTGCTGTCTGTCACCTATTCTAACATAACCTTCTGTATTTTTAACCTTAAAATCACTGTAGGTAGATCTGGGGCTTGGGCGCCGTCGACGGGCGCCCGAGAGATTTACGAATATTTGTTTAATGATTTTTTGAGATTTGCAGAGTTCTGGACGTTGAACTATCAGTTTTAAGGTAGTATGAATGCCACGGTGCCAATTCGGCGCCTGGCGGCGTTAGGTGAAGTGCGAGTTTTCTCCTAAGTTACGAACTGCATAAAAAGTCCCCTGAGCGCTTCCAGTACAAGGATAGTCGCCCATTGTTGAATATAAGAGTAGGCGGTCGCGTGAGGGTAACTCGGCGACGTTGCGGTTCACTTACGCGACATCGGCGTAACTTGGAAGTTCTAGGGTGTGTACTGTAGCACAATCCACTGGTGGGTTATTTGTGCGCGTGCCATGACTCAACGGACAACAAGTTCATCGAGGCGCACAACTGGGAGGGCTGCGTGAATGTGCGCTGGTTAAACTTAGTGTTATCTGGCGGAATTCGCTGCTGAAGCCTGTTTTAAACTCAGCCAGTTCGGGACAACTTTGCTGAGGGTGTGCTGTGCACGCAAGTCAACCTGGGGAATGCGACCTACGAACAGATTGGTGTGCAGGTGCCAAGCTGCCTGCAGCAGGTAGATGCAAAATCACAAACCATGACGATCGCCAAATGTTGCATATCACCGACAACGTCGAAGGAACAAATACGTAGGCGGCTCAAGTTGCATCGTCGAAAGCACCCGAAAAGGGGGGAAATAGACAAGTTCAGGGAGGCGTCAAATACTAATTATTTTGATAGAGCTGTGTAGCACCCCGTAGACGGTTCTCACGAAATTCATTATTTCAGCAGAGTGACATGCCCAATGGGTGCTCTCTCAAAAATCATTGTTTATGGACTATTCTATGCGCGTGGCATTACGCAACGGGGAACAGTTGCATCAGATTAGTGCATTACAGCGCAATTCATTACGCAGGTAGGGGAAATGACAAAAATGAGGTACTTTGTACCCTTATTAGGATGGACTGGTAGAAATTGACATATCAATGCATATATTTTCATTTCACTGCATTTGGTCATCTGTAAATCTTTAATTGTTACTGAAGAAACAGTAATTCCATGAGCGACGCCTCGCGGATGGAATGGCACATCAGAGATAATAAATTTTCAGTGATGTATGTGCCAGGCCTTGTGCAATGGAGGTTACCAACGCAAAGAGAATCAAAAAAAGAGCAGATACACTTACTACACAGCATGTGCATTCCCTTTCATGCGGCGGTGCTATATGGCCGACCCTACAGGTCCCGCCGGCATCTCTAGTTTTCATGAATTGGTCACAGCTGACTTCACTGCCCAACAGCAAAGGTAGCACGCCGCAACGGGCTACTACAGGTAACATTAACCAGCAAAATGCGGGAGTAGTTGACAGTTGCAGGAGACACAAAATGCCGCATTTGACCATCAACTTGTCGAAACATTGGTCGCGCAAGAATTGTGTGACAGGTTGATTATTAAACCAGGAAAAAGCCTTGCAACAGCAATATGTCGGAAGATATATTTGCGCAAATCTTTCACACAGTGACAATGCCCCTACGCAAGGTGTTGCACCCGGACAAAACAGTGGCAAAGGCATCTGGGGTATTCTGCACTGTGTGCTTAGAGAAACCGCCATATCACACGGCCCAAGAGTTGTGGGGAGGGCTAAAACAAGCGGATGAAGGCGCGCGACTGCTGTTAATTTTGTTTCTGTGTCTACGCAAAAATGAAAGGATGCGTTACAGTGTGCAAAAAGCAATCGCGTCGGAGGGAAAGAGATGGGTGGATGTTCTGATAGAGGAAGCCTGCCGCCTCTATATGTTGATGCCACACAGCGCAGTTCCATACCAGGAAAGACCGAAATCTGTTATCGCGATCAAAAGGTCTAGCGCAACACAGCGCGCCGTCAGTGAAGGAGAGGGCTGCAGTCAGGTTGCCAGCAACACGGAAGGAAATATGCCAGCAGTGGGTTGTGTTGTGGATGGACAACTGGTACAACAAGCAATTTACCAGAAGCCCTGACGAGAACGACAAGTCCCGTAACACAATAGTGCTGGCTGTGTTTCTCCTGCATGATGCAGCACGCTACTGGCTTGGTCATCCTAACCTGAACGGGGTTGAACGGCGTGTCCCTATTGTTGCACCCATGCTAGGGAACACAGAGGGAGCCTGTGCCCGCATTTTGCATGACCTAGGATTTGCAAGCACTAGGCCTGCTGTGCGAAACATCAGATCACCACTTGATATTATTTGCGAGGTGTCTGCCAGCAGACCGCATCGGCGGTCTTTTTGCCTAAGCAAAGAAACAGTAAGCTGCAACACTTCGCTGCTCAATCTACTGCAGCTTACCAGGGGATTGGCCCAACACACCCGTCCAGTTGTACCTGTTTTATGTCATGACAACAGTCATTACCATATTTGCGAAGTGATGGATGGTGAGAAAAGAAATGAGTCGAATGTCCGCCAATTTTTGCAGTCCCTGCCTATATTTGACGGCTCCTGGCATGCATACAAATTTTGCGTTGCACAAAGATTTCCCTCATTTTGCCCAATTGTGATTGTTATGCAGCGGTGTAACGGTCCCCTGTTTTTCAAAGCTGATTACCATGGAGATAACCATTGGTGCACTACCGTTGTGCATGGGGACTGACGTACGCCGTCTGAACAGGAAATTTCACGCGTTGGGGTTAGTGCGTGCAGGAAATTGCCGAAACCGTCTTCGGTATACTGTGTGCGAAGCTACCTTTTCTGCCAAGTGGAAGTCAGACAGAAAGACGCTGTCAAGAAATGGCAATCGTTGCCCTTTGATAAGCGCCCCAATGTGGCCTCTTTGAATTTGACAGGTGCCGAGCCCGTCGAGGAGCAGGTGAATGCGATTGGGGAGTCCGAGCCGCCGCCTAAGGCGAGTGATGCCAAGGTTTTTGATCCACCTGACGAGTGGGATGAATCGTATGTGAATGCCATAGGACAACCGGTTCCGAAGAAGGGGCCTAAATGTCCTTTTAGTGGTTTTCTGGGGCATGCAGAGGATAAGTGTTGGAAAAGGCACCCACACCTCTGAAAGCCGTTGATTTTCAAACCCGGCAACCCCAAGTCACGAACAGGACCAGGATACCCGACGCCCAAGGGAGCACGTTTGTCCAAGGAATGCTTCCATTGCAAGATGACAGGCCACCTGGTGTATCAGTGCTGGAAGAAGCACCCTCACCTCAAGGCTGAATTTGAAGCGCAGAGAGCGGCAAAAGGGACCAAGTCCTAGGGGCATCAGGCACCTGGTACAGTGACGCCAGAGTCTCATGTTAAGAAGCGTGTTTTGGAAGTGGACTTCATGTTGGGTCTGAAACGAGCCTGTCTTTGTACCGTGCAACTCACCGATGGTGAGCCGGTTTGGCTGAGGGAGCCCTGAGCGGGCAATCCCAAAAGGCCGCGCAAAGGACTAATACTTTCAGGTGCATACACTATAGATAATACACATGAAAATGTTCCCCGTGATATCACAAACATCATAGATTCGGGATGCGAGGTATTGGCCATGGCGGGATGAGAAATTCCTGATGCAATCCACTATACAAAAGCTGAGTTTCCCATCCCCTTGGTTGGCGCTGGCAAGAACAGATTGGCTGGCCGGAGCCAAGTAGTTAACTGCAGCGTGTCACTGCCGGTTTGGCACGACAGGAGGGTTGTGACAGTGCAGTGTGTCCTAGTCACTGTCCATTCGGCCTCCGTGGGGCCCAGAGCTATTCTGGGACACCCTTTTCTTGACCGTTATGGCCTTGCACGTAGTCCCGCACGAAGTTCTCTGGTGGTTGATGACGTCCCGCACGAGGGGCATATACCAGATGAGCCCTCAGCGGATGTTGAGGACCAGCACTCAGGTTTGGAACCTGAAGTGCTGAACCTGATGGATCAGGATCAGTTGGCTGAATCCAGCCCCATTTTTGCGGTCTGTGAGGTGTCAAAGACACCCCATTTACAGAGTCAGGATCTGGATATAAACAGTGATGATGCAGACCAGAGTGGGCCCGGTCCCAAGAGGGATCCCACGCCTGACGCAGTCCTGGTGACCCCAGAGCCAAGTACCCGTGGAGGGGAAGAAAAGGTATGGGATTACTACATAGATCTATCCGCAGTGCTGGACTATCCAGAGGGACACCATGCCAAGACAGAAGATGGCGATGATTCCATGCGGATGGATCCAGCGACCAAGGGTCGTTGGGTTTCGACCCACCCCTGGGGTTTATGGGGAACTTCGGCTATTTGTGTGATTCTGGGGGCCGTATGGAGATGTCGGTTGATTATGTGTGTCCAGACCCATCACCCACTAAACGGCAAATGGCATGTACCTCAGGAGCGCCCCCGGATGTGGAGTTGAATACACGGGATGAGTCCAAGGGACTACCTGGTGACACCCTCTTCCGGTCACCAGTTTTCGGAGATAGTGAAAACAGGGACGTCCAGGGTAATCAAGCCCACATTGTTTCCAGGAAACCGGCCCAACGCGCTAAGGGAAAGTCCTTAGGATGCGTAACCGACAGGGCTGATCCAGAGGTAGGTAGGTAGGTAGGTCGACTCGGGACTGGGGTTGCCCCGCAGGGGGGACTTACCAAGGGGCTTTTGCTCACTCACCCACGGCCCTACTGCACGTGCCCCCACAAAGGGGCTCCCCCACATGGGGGAAGGGCGCAGTCGCCGCGAGCAGTACCCTACAGCGGGTTCTGCCAAGAGAGGTAACCCATGTTCGACCGAAGTCTCACATTCCTCTCCTTCGGGCGGATGATACGTGGGGGAGGGTCCCACCGCACATCCTCATCAACCTCCGGATTCTGGGGCCCGGGAGCCCGGAGCCAGGCCAAAGGCCCTGTCCTGCAGGCACCCCAACTGGGTTGGTTTTCAGTAGGTGTGATGCGACTTGAAGAAGCACGTGCTACGGGACTCGCATGCCGTGGCGCACACTCACACCTCCTGACTCGGTCGAGCTTGCGCTCTCCCGGGGGGTCGGGGGTTCGAAGTAGGTCGTTGTGGCCGGTTGGTCGGTCGTATGGTACGGTTGCGGTGTAGTTTGTTAATGTAGGTTGGTCGGTTGCGTGATGGTAGAGCCAAGTTATGTTCGTGGGCATGGTCGTCGGCGGGCGCGCCGCACCACGGTGTCACCAACCCTTTGGACGCCGTTCCCCTTTCGACCCGTGCACGCCTGGCTGGTTTGGTGTTGGCCGGCTTGCGTGTGGTCTGTTTACGGTCAAGTGGCGGCTGCAGCTGCGGTGTTGTTGGTTCGCGGTCGTCTTGGTCGCCTCATGGTCGGCTTGGTTTGCGTGGGTTCCATCGCGCTGCTGCCGGTGGTCGTATCGCCGCATGTTGTTTATGCAGCCCGCATGTCCGTGTCGGTGCTGGTCAGTGACGTCGTGGTTTGTCCAAGTGTAGTGTTATGTAGTTTGTTACCGTTGGTTGGTCGCGTTTGTATTGGCAGCGTTGCGGTGTTCTGCTGTGTTCGTGAATACGGTCGTCGGTGGGCGTGGCGCACCACGGTGTTGCCAACCCGTTGGGCGCCGTTTCCGTTTCGACCCATGCACGCCTGGCTGGTTCGGCGTTGGCCGGCTTGCGTGTGGTCTGTTTACGGTTAAGTGGTGGCTGCAGCGGTTGTCGTGGCCGCCTCATGGTCAGCAGGGTTCATGTGGGTTCCGTTGCGCTGCTGCCGGTGGTCTTATCGTCGAATCCTGCCCGTTTAGCCAGCACGTTTGTGTCTGCGTCGGTTTGTGGCGTCTTGATTTGTACGAGTGTCGTGTAGTGTAGTTTGGGAACGTTCGTGGGCCGCGTCCGCAGCGGTAGAGTCACAGTGTTCCTCTGTGTTTGTGGCCATGGTGGTCGGGGGGCGCGGCTCGCTACGGTGTCGCTAGCTCGTTGGACGTCGCTCTCGCACCAGCCCATGCACGCCCAGCCAGCTTGGCGCTGGTCGGTGTGCGCGCGGTCTGTTCACGGTCACGTTGCGTCCGCTGTAGTGGTTCTGGCGGTGTGTGGTCGTGTTAGTCGCCTCTTGGTTGGTTTGTTCGGCGTTCGTTCCTTGTCGTCGCAGCGGGTGTTCGGGCAGTCGGATTTGTTGTGTGCAGGTGTTCCGCTTGTTGCGATGTTGGTCGGTGCCAGGTGTGTGGGGCCGGCACGGTACGTTTGTACTGGGCGCCGCCCGCCCGCCGCGGGGGAGAAAAGCCATGACAAGTAGTTGGACTGCTGTAAAAATGTTTTCCCCTGTCGGTGCCCTGTTCCCTGCCCCGCCCTGGCAGTGTTGCAAGCACAATCCATTATCCGGTATTTCGTGGTGCTCCGTAGCCGTACTTCCAGTTTTGCTTGTGCCACTCATATGTACACCCCCCTGTCGGTGGCAAGGCCCCGCCGGTCGCTCTCGGTGTGTCCCTGTGCTCCCCATGGGAGCCCCAGGGTGTTGTTCCAGCTCGGTGGTGCTGTGCTCGTGCTCGTTCCTGTCTGTCTGCTGTGCGCCTTCTCGTGTCGTGCATTGCGGGTCATTCGGGTGGCGTGTCTGTGTCACGGTGCGGTTGTGGTGGCTAGGATGGCTAGGGTGGTTCGGCTTGTGCTGTGGTGTCGGGACGCTCCGTCCGACGTGGCGGCTTGGGCTTGGCGTAACACACCCATGCCTGTTGGCAGGGGGGTCGGCGCGGCCCCGTGTGGTGAGCTTGTGGCCCCCTGCATGCCCCGGGTAGGGCTGTGGAGGACAGGAGTACCGGGCAGTGTTGCAGCCCCCCTCCCTCTCATGGACGCTGTTAACTGTCTGCGGGGAGTGTGCCCCTCGTACCATTCGCATAGGTTATACGTGTCGTAACCTTACGCGCCCCAGGCGCTCAACTCCCCGGAGGAGGTGCGCGCTGGTCCCCGCGGTGCACTTATCTCCGGATGCTCGTTCTGGACGGTAATACTCTGGCTGGTGGTTCGTTAACATTCTTGTGGTTATCGGCCCAGCCGCGAGCTCCGTGTATTTGGCCGGGCTCTTTGCCCGGCCCCTTGTGGATCCGGCTCGCGGGAGAGGAGGGTGAGGCGGGAGGACGGGTCCGGGCGTGGCGCCGCCCCGTTCCCTGCTGCAGGTGGGTGGCGGGGTCCGGAAAGCGTGGCCCTCGCCCGGGGCGTTGTAGGAGGAAGTGGTGGGGTTTCCGTGCGTGCTTGACACCACGGGTTGCGAAAGCTGGCCTCCACTCTCCGGGCATCTGTTGCATGTGTCGGGCAGGTTGACGTCCGTCTCGTCGGTTTGTCGGACCGTCAGGTGTTGCTGGGGTGTGTTGCGCGGCTGTGTGCCACCGGGTCGTCGTGGTAGGACCTGTCGCCAGGCGCGGCTCAGGGTCCTGGGGGGGCGTCCCATGCTTTGCACCGGGGCGCCATGGAGGTTACTGAAGTTTGCGTGCACAAGGGCTGGGCGTGCCGCCCGGGTCTTCGCCTCAGTGCGGACGGCGGGTTGCTGTCAATTGCCCAGCACCAGCGCCCGGATCCGGTGGCGTGCGCTGTTCGACAACACCCCCGTGATCATCGGTTCGGCCGCGGGCTCCGCGTGTTTGGCTGGCCCCTTTGCCCGGCCCCTCGCGGACCCGTTACGTGGGAGAGGAGGGTCAGGTGGGATGGCGGTTCCGGGTGTGGCGCTGCCCCCTTTCCTTGTTGCAGGCGGGTCGCTGGGGTCCGGGAAGTGCGGCCCCCGTCCGGGGGATGTGGGAAGAGGTCGCTGGGGTTGTATTTGTGTCCGACACTGTGGGCTGCTAAGGCTAGCCTCCACTCCTTGGGTGTCTGTCGTGCGTGCCGGGCAGGTGGACGCCGTCCCCGCTGGTGTGTCCGGTCGACGGGCGGTGCCGTAGCATGTTGCGCGGCCGCGCGTTGCTGGGTTGTACGAGGGGTCTTGTTGGGCGAGGTCTGCCCGGTCGGGGTCGTTGTGGTTCGTGGCCGACCCCGCTGCCGCTGGCGTGACGGTCATCGTCCGGTCCTCTGGCAGAAGGAGGCAGTCCCGGGTCCGCCGCGCCGTTTCTTCCCTGCGCGTGGATGGTGTGGGACTCGTGCCGTGCGCGTGCCGCCGTGCGTCGTCGCTGCAGGTCCTGTGGTCGGCCGCGGGTCAGGGCCCTCGGGGGTTACCCACACGTCGTACATGAGCGCTGCGGAGGGCACTGAAGATTTCGTGCACCAGGGGTGCGTGCGCCGCCCGGGCCTCCGTCTCAGTGCGGATGGCGGGCTGCAGCTGCCCACCCAGCGCCTGTGTGCGGATCTGGTGGATCGCGAAGACGGGGCATAGGTTGGGCTCAGTGGGGGTTTCCGCCGTCGGTTCCGGGATGGCCTCCATCTGCTGCCGGCCGTCGAGGTAGAATCTCCACGCCGCTGACCACGCCCTGGTGTGCGGCCAGCGCCGCCGCGCCCACCGCCAGAGGCAGTAGAGGGCGTGGCCTGGGTGCCAGGTGCCTGCCGTCCCCGGGACAATGGCCGTCAGGGGGTCCGGGGGTTGGTTTGGGAGCAGGGGGGTAGGGTTGTCCGGCAGGCCCGTGGTCGCCCGGAGCATGGAGTCGACGGCCTCCAAGCTCCAATGGTTGTCCTGCGGGTGTGGGATGATCAGCACCTGGTAGTAGTGGCCATTCTCCAACACGATCATGGCGATGGTACCGGGGTCATGTTGGTGCAGCGGGGGCGCTGCGCGCGCCGTCTCCGGGTAGTGCGCCGTCAGGTTCGTGAGGTTGTGCCCCCTGCTACGGGCGGTCCCGCTTTCCCATGCCTCCAGGCCCTCGTCCGGTGAGATACGGAGGTTGTCGGGTCTCGGTGGTGGGGCGGCCCGCTCCCGGCCTCCCGTGGGTGCTGCGGGCCTGGGGTCTGTCAGCGGCGCTATGAGCGTGTGTACCCAGCCCAGGTGTGGGACCCACACGCCCCCTTGGGCCGGTTGGTGGGTGTTGAACCGCCAGATCCACGCTTCAATGAGGTCGTCGGAGACCTGTGTCCCGGGGGTGACGAGCGCCTGGAGCTGTCGCACAAAGATTTGGGTTCTCGGGGCATGTGGCAGGGGGACTACGGCGAAAAGCCTGTTCGGGTCGACGTTACGGAGGTGTTCCGGGAGGGTGGCCTCCAGCTCGCTCGAGGGCGTCGAAGCATGGATGTCGTAGAGCGCCCCCAGTTCCGCTTCGTCGAAGGGACCCGTGCCCCGTTGCTGTGGCGGTCGGGGGGGCGGGGGGGGCATGGCCACCCGGTCTTGGTCCAGTGCCGCGTCAGCCAGGGAGGGGTGCCGTGAGGCGGCGCCCGGTTGTCCCCCAGGTACGTCCTCCGTGGGGGGCTCCCGTTGCCGGGGTATCAAGCAGGGCGTGGCAGTGGGCAGCGGGCCAGCGGGCTCCTCGGTGCTGGAGGTCCCTGTTATCTCTGTGTCCGCCCTTGGTCCGCTCGCGTCGTGTCCCGGCTGCAGCGATGTGCCCTCCGTGGCCTGGCGGCTTCGGGACTGCGGGTAGGGCTGCCCCCCCGCCCCTTGCGTAGGGCTGGGGTCGGGCGCGGGCTCCCTTGGTCGCGTGTCCGTGGCGTGTGGTCCCCTCGGTAGCGGATCGGCCGCTGACCCCGGGAGGGAGGCGGAAGATGAGCTGGACGTTTCGCCCGCTGTCTGGCGACGGCCCGCTTGAAGCGTTGCTTACCGCTCGCGCTCGGCCAGCGTGAGAATGGTGGGGATGTGCGTCTGCTCGGTGCGGGGCCTCTTGGACCGGCGTCTGGGGTCGGAGGTCGATGATGTTCGCCGAGCGTGGGGGTCGCAGGGGACGACTCGTCGAGCTGCGGGGGGGGGTGTGCGGCTGCGGCGACGGAATCGGCCAGGCTGCCTCGTTTCTTGGCGCTGCTCCGGTGTGTCGCCTTGCACCCTCGAGGCGTGGCGACTGCCCGGGCTCCTCCGTGGGCCGAACGGCCGCAGGGGGCTGCTGTAAGTGCCAGAGGGGGAACCTCTACCGGGTGGTGGACCCCGTGGGTGTTCCGGTGAGTTTCGGCGCGCCGCCTGCCTGGGGGGCTCCGGGACGTCTTGGGACCGCGGCCGCCGGTGGCCTGAGGCGTGTCCCTGGTGGCCCGGTGATCCAGGGATGTCCCAGATATTATGGTCCTGCATGGCCGTACGGATGCGCAGGGTGGCGCGCTGGTGCCACCGCCAGTGCAGTCCGTTCATTTCATCTGGCCTGTAGGCTCCCATATGCGTCATGAGCCGGGTGGCCACATAGCGCCATTGGCCGGGGTGGTCCATGGTGGCGGGGGGCGTGACGTCTGCCATGGTGCGTGTTCCCTCCGCGAGGTGGCGGGACCGCGAAGAAAGTACCCATCGTATGCGGACCGCCAGTTCGAGCTGCTCCCCTGTGACAAGCCTGGGGATCCGGAAGCCTAGGTCTTGGGCCGCTTCTTGCTCTGCTTGTTCGCTGGGGTGGCCGGCGTCATCCTCCAAGCGTGCATAGTCCAGGTGTCCCCGCCCCTAGGGCCGAACGGCCCCCGGCGGTGGGGCGACAGGCTCACTCGCGGTGTTGGTGGCCGCTTCCACGCGCGTGCCCTCACCTGGGGCGTTGCGCTCGTCCGTAGTCCTGTCTGCCGCGCCGCTCGCGGTCGCCTGCCCCTCGCCCGTAGTGGCAATCTGCCCCAGGGTGGTGTAGTCGCGCTGGGGGTGCGCTTGTCGTGGCACCGTGAGGAACATATCGTCCGCCTGGTCGCGTTGAGGCTCCTGGTGGACGCGTGGCATCTCCGGTGCTGGGATTGCCTGGGGGTCATCCCTGCAGGAGTCCAGGAAGGCATCGAAGGAGTTGTCGTCGCGGTTGTCCCCGCTGGGTGACGTTCCCCCTTCGTCCGCCCGCTGGGGCGTGTCGGGTGTGGTCTCCCGGGCCTCTGACCTCGCGCTGGTTTCCGGTGGATCTCGTGGCAGCGCCTCCCCCAGGCGTGCTCGTGTCTGCGCGGGCCGCCAGGTGCGCCCGGGGGGCGGCGCCTGCGTGATCCGCGGTCAGGGGCCGGTGGGGGCCGTCCGCGCACCCGGTGTCCGGAGCTGGCCCCTCGGGTTCCGCGTCAGGCTGGCCATCTGCCAATGCCTCGTCTCCTCCGTGTGGCATTTCGTTCGTCAGGTCGGCACTCTGCACTGATGTCTGGTCCGTTCCACCGCCAGGTTCCCCCATTGGTGCTGGTGTCGGCGTTCGGTGCGGGGGTCTCTGCAGTCCTTCCGCGCCCACCGCGGGCGCGTCGCGCTGCAATTGGGTTGGCGGTGTAGGCGGTTCGGCGCCATCGTCCGCCGGTGGCGGTGCCCCCCGGGCGTGGCCTCCCGCCACGGGTGGCGGCTCGGGTAGGCTCCCCGGGTCCGCGGGCTGCGGGGCGTCCGCCGGGGCGGCGGTGCGTGGCGGATCCGGGTTGGGGCCTGGGCCGGGGGCCGGGCGGCCGGGAGATGACGGTTCTGCCGGTCGTGCCGGCGGTCCGGTTGGTGGGGCGTGGTGCCGCTGAGGCACCGGCCCGCCGTGCGTTGTGGCCGGTAGGTCCTCCGTGCCGGACGTTGCCGAAGCCTGGGGAGTTAGGCCCCTGGTGGGGCCGTGGGTGTAGGGAGTGTCCGGCGTCAGAGGGCCGGGCGGTGGTGGCGTCGGTCGGGGTAGCGGTGTGTGTCCGTGTGGGGAGGTTGTCGGTCGGCGTGTACGTTGGGTCCGCTGCCGGCCGGTCAGGTGCGCCATGGTGCGGGCGGGGTTCCGGGTGGGCCTGTGTTGTTGCCGCTTGGCTGGCTGCCAGCCGTGGGCCGTGCGCAGGCGCGACGGGTGGTGTTAGGGGTTGTGGGCTCCCTGTGGGGCTCGGGGCCAGTACCCTGTGCGGGTGTGCGGTGCCGGGGGGCTGCCCGGGCTGGGTACCCAACGCCCCCGTATTCGTGGGGCCGGGTAGGGCTCCGCTCCTGGCAGGTGATGCTAAGTGTCCCCGGCTCCCTGTGGCCGCGTGGTGTTGTGTTGGTTGTCGTTGCGCCGCCCGCTTCGACGCACGCTCTTGTCAGGGGCTCTGTGGTGTGCCGGCCCTAGATGGTGCCGGACCGCCTGTAGTCAGCGTGGCGTCGGCGGCGTGTTGTCCGTGTGGTTGGGCGGCGGGTGTGGGGGGGGTGGAGGTGGAGGGGTCGGGGGATGTGGAAGACGTCGCGGCCGACGTTTGGGCCCGTTCGTTCGTGGCCCTAGTCGCTGTCGTGACGCGGGATCGGGGCGGGGGGGTGGTGATGGTTGCAGTGGTTCTCTGAAGGGAGTAGGATGAGCCGGCGAGCAGGGTACCTCTGGCCATCATCCTGGCCACCGCTGCATTGCCGTATGTGCCCGGTTGTGGTGGCAGGACGTGCAGCTGCAGGGTGCGCTGCATCAGCGATCCGAGGCTGCGTGGAGGAGGGATGCCCCTCCACGTGAGGTAGGCCGCCATCAGCCTCTCGGTTGCCCCTGGGGTCATGGCCCCGCCGCGGCGGAGGAAGTCCCCCCACTCGGCGCCATGGGCGCCGCGGGCGATGCCCATCGCCCATTCCGCGTCCCCCACCAGCCAGCCGAAGGCGATCGGGAGGCGGGTCGTGAGGGTGACGACGATGTTGCGGTAGTTGTTTTGGTTCGTGGGGCTGACGGAGCCCCAACTGTCGGGCAGGCTGCCAATGGGGGGCAGAATGCCCCGTGGCGCGTCGTTGTAGTCCTCGTGGTCAGGGACGTAAAACGTGGGGTCCGCGTCCGGGTCTGGCAGCGCCCAGGTTGGTGCGCTCCAGGGGGGGCGGGGGGGGGTGTCGCTGTGTCCTCGTCGGTGAGGATGTCCAACCACTCGACATCGGGGCTGTCCTCCCTCGCGCCGTCGTTCCAGACGTTTTGCCGGATCAGAGTCCGCAGCGTCTGGAGTGTGAGGTCTTTGTCTTGCGTTTTGCACGGCGGCGGAGCCGTGCAGAGTCGGTGCGGTCGCCGGCAGAGTGGGCATGACCACAAGTTCGCGATGCACGGGCTGCAGAACCAGTGCAGCTGCTCCGTGCCGCCGCAGCCGAGGTCATGCCCGCGAAGGGGGTTGCCGTCGTCGTCGTTCACCTCCATGCAGACCCCGCATGGGTTCCCCGGTCGTGGATGCCGTGCTTCACCTTCAGGCATCCTGAGGAGAGGTGTTGTTCGCAGGACGCTCAAGCCACTACAGGGGAGGGGGCGCGCGCGCTCCGGGCGGTGCTACGGTAGGTGCCTGGCTGTTGCCGCGGGCCCGTGCGTGTGGCTAGTCGCTAGGTTGCGCATGTTGGTAGTGGACGAGGAGATTATAGTACGGGCGGCGGTCCTGGGATGTTTGTTGTGCTTCCTGTGTGTATACTTGGACGCGGTGCTGTAGCTGTGCGTCCGCCCTTTTGACGGCGGTGAGCTGCATGTGACGTATTGTGGCCCTGGGTTCTGGGGCGTGGTCGGCGACGACCCTGTAAAGCTGGAGTGGCACCGCTTCTCTGAGCACTGCGTCCTTGATTTCCGGCTGCCGCATCAGGCGTCGAACCTCATTTGCCGGTGGCGTGGCCGGGCCCCATCCGGCGTGTTGCGTGATGGTGTTCTCCAGTGCCCACGTGGCCAGGTGGTTGTCCCCTTGGGCTAATGGGCAGCGTTTGAAGTACTCCCATGTTTCTGGCTGTTGGAGATGGCAGGGGCATATGGTGTGTTCCGGGGGTATGTCTATACCTCGCCGGGCATACCAGCGTGCCACCCTGTCTAGAAGGGGTAGCTGCTCGAGCAAGAGCTGGGCACGTCGTGTCTGCAGGTGCACCGGTATTAGGGATGGGTCGAGAGCCGAGAAGTATAATGCGGTGTGCATTTCGTGTTGGAGACGGCTCAAAAGGGCGCTGTCAGCTTGACTGCCCCGAATGGGCGCCATGGTGCGGATGGGTTGTGGGTAGTGGTATACCCCCCCCGTGTCGTTATAGATGCGATCGTCTGGTACCCAGGCTGGCGGTTCCCCAGGGCCTGGGATGGGTGGCAGGTGCTGGAGGTGTGTGTGCATGTGGTCTCGTAGCGGTGGGTCCTTGCTGTCCGGCATGTGCTCGGCAAGCTGGTTGTGGGCGTGCAGGTCTATGTGTCCGTTGCCCAGGCCATACTGATGAGATTCTTGTTTGACGAGATGCAGGACGACGTGTTTGGGGAGGCGTCTCAGGGCTGTCCAGAGGTGTAGGGCCTGGGTGCCCAGGCTAGAGTCAGTTGCCTCGTGCAGGGGTTGCCGCGCCTGCCTGCGGACGATTTGGAAGTCCACCGCTGCGTCCACTGCTACCCTAACATGGTGCGTCTGGTCACGCGGCGCTTGGTGGGTGTCATTGACGGCGTCCACAACGATCGCCAGCGTCTTTGGTTCTCCGTGAGAGGAGGCCCCGAAGATGGTAGCCGCCGTGAGGTGGCGTTGGTGCAGTTGGTTTGTCGTGTCCACTTCCAAATCTAAAGCCGCCCCCCTCGCCGCTGGGTTAGGCTTGTAGTGCCGGAGGCATCCGCGAAGATGATCGTGTTGTGGTTGTCCGGGTGCAGTAGGCGGCACGGCATCGTTGGTTGGTAGGCATGGATGTGTGCCCCCCGTTCTGTGGTGGCCCACGGCGTGTTGGTGTCCGGTCGGAGTCTCCGGGTAGCATACACCCCCATCCCCTGGCGGATGATCTCGGTTGCCACCGGGTTCATGCGGACATAGTCATTGTTCCTTTCATGGCCCTGTGTCAGGTAGCCGTACACGTACTCGAGTAGGTATGCTGCCTGCGGGTGGAATTTGGTCCACTCGACCGTCTGCCAGTCCTGTACTTGGGAGCATCGGTGTTTGACCGGGTAGGCTGGGGCCTTCGGCGTGGCGCTGCGGTGCTTGGCTATCACCGGGAAGGTGATGGCTGGGTGCTGGGTGTTCCACGTGCCCCTGTGGAATCTCCATTCCGCCTTGGTGCTTGGGTCCCACGCCACTGTGGCCGTGTCACCCTCTGCGGCCTGTTCGAAGTGCGTGCGCAGCCACCGGTGCTGTTCCGGGGTAGCGTGGGCCGTTGGCATTGGGTGGTAGCGCGCCAGTAACTGGAGGAGGGGCCATGGGGTGGCCAGCGCGTGGGGCCCACATCACCAGCAAGGGGTTGGGGTGCCCGTCAGCTTGTCTTGCGATAGTGGCGGCGGACAGAAGGGGCGCGCCGTGGGTGGCGGTAGCATCCACAGGTTGCCCCCAGCTTTGCCCGGCCGCAACGTGGTCCTTAGCCCGTTGGGTGCTAGGAGGAGTACCGCTGGTACCGTGGCGCCGGGTACATATTCCACTTGCTCCCGTGGCCAGTGGTGGGCCTGGTTCCCTTGCGGTGGGCTAGGTGGCAGTGGTCGTTTGTGCGTGTTCCGAAACAGGTTGTACGCCTCACTTACTTCCCCATCTGTTGGCTCGGGGTGCCCGGTTTGGGTGGCCGCACTGCGCATGTGGTTCTCCAGGAGTGATTTGTTGGGCCACTCCGGGTGTTGTAGGAATGGGACGTGGTGCGTGCCCACTCGTTGGAGGGCTTTCATCTGGTTCGGGCTGACCCGTAGGAGGTGGAGGGTGGTGCCCACCAGGTCTGGAGTGGTGGTGCTACCCGTTGGTCCCCCCCCCCACAGCGGTGTGAAGGACCGCCAGAGGGCCGGTTTCCTTGCACCGATGGTTCGTTTGGATGACGTGGTTGTTGTTGGGCAGTAGGAGTTGTAGGTGGTTCCATATGCGGGTCCCCACCTTGGTGGGGAGACCCCGCTGGTGAAGTATGTATTGGGGGCAGGTGTTGCGTTGGTACTGGGCCTCCTGCAGCGTCAGCGTGAAGACTTTCCGTACCTCTGGCTCGTGATTGTGCATGAGACGATGCAGCATGGCGGCAGTGTGAGCTGTGTACGCGTTGTGGACGAGGTGGTCGGTGTTGTCTCTGTAGTACGGTGGCGATGCGGCACGCACCGTTGCAGGCAGTGACGTGGGCTGGTGGCCGTGGATGGTCCACGCTCGTCGTACTGTGGTGGTGGCCGCTTGTAGCACGTGTTGGGGGTGCGTTAGGTGCAAGGCTTGGAATCCTATAGCTGCGTTGAGCACGGCTTGTAGGAAGTATGCCAGGGCCTGGGTGGAGGGTGTTGTGATGCGTGCTATCACCAGTGTCCTTGTCAGCTGCCGTAACAGGTTTGGCGGTAGGGTGACCCCGCCTGCGGTGGCCGCTTGCTGGACTCCCAGGTAGGTGGCCGTGTTTACTGGGTCCATGGGCAGGTCTCCGGGGCGGAGGGGCGGCGGCGGTGCATTGTGTACCATGGTGGCAGATTTGACGTTGTGTACCAGCAGCTGATTGCCCTCCAGATAGGTGGTGACGACGTGGAGGACCCTGGTGGATCTGGCGGGGTCCGGGGTGGTCGGCAGGGGTTGACGCGCGGTGGCGGTCACCACCGCCATGTCGTCCGCAAACGCTAGGAGCGTGGTCCGTAGGGGATATGGTGCCACGTCCGGGTACGTGCAACGGATGTAAAACACCAGCCGGAGGGTAGCGAGTAGGAAGAGGAATGGGCCTTCCGGACCCCCTTGTGGGACTCCACTGGCGGCATGGATCCATGGGGTGGTGCCCACGTCGGTTTTTACGGCGTACATGCGGGTGGCGAGGTATGCTTGGAGGAAGCCCTGGAAGGGGAGTCCCATGTGTTCCCAGACGGCCGGTAGGAGGCGGTGCGGGGTGTTGGTAAAGGCCCCCTTGACGTCCAGGGATGTGATGATGAGGCTGATTGGGTCCATGTCCACCACGGCGTCTTCCATAAATATGGCCTCCAACGGTGATCTACCCGGTATGGCCCCCCACATGGTGGGCGATACAGTCCGGTACACTGCCGGGGCCACCCGTTTGAGGATGAGCATCCATATGAGTTTGGCCTCCGTGGTGGCGCACACGATGGGTCTCTAATTGTCAGGGTTCGCCCAGTCGCCTTTCTTATAGAGCGGGTGTACTAGGTTCGCCCAGTCGGGTGGCACGTCCGTTTTCCCGATGGCGATATCCCACAGGCGCGCGGCTAAGTGTCTCTTCAGGTTCAGTGGTAGTCTACGGTAGAGCTCCGCCGGGAGCCCGTCCACTCCCGGAGTTCTCTCCGGTTGTAGTTTGTACAACACCTCATCGAGCTCCCGAATAGTGAAAGGGGTTCGGTGCATGTCTCGTCGCTGTGTCCGGTTGTACAGTTTCGGCAGGTGGGATATCAGTTCCTCTGTGTATGCTGACAGTTCGCCATCCTCAGTGTTTTGCTGGCGCAGGAAGCTGTTGAGGACTTCTGCCAGGACCACCTTGGGATCGTTGGTCACTGTGCCGTCCTGTAGGCGTACCGCCTTGATCCCTCGGTGGCCCGTCTCCCCCAGGACCTTGTCCACGTGTTTCGGTGATTTGTAGGGTTGGGCATTTTGGAAGTAGCGCTGTTGTTCTTGCGCCAGCTCCTTCGCCCGGCAGACGTGCCATTCTCTGAGTTGCCGGCGTGCGGTTTCCAGTCTTGCTGCGATTTCCTGGGCGTCATGTTGGGCTTGCAGGTCATGTGAGTGCATTGACGTGTGCAGTGCTCGCTTCTCGTGCCATATGGTTGTGACCACGGATCGTAGGTCCTGATGCGGGGTAGCGTCGTCCTGTGTTCTGCGTTGCCCGCTGAGGCCGCATGCCGTGGCCGCCTGTCGCATGGCGAGGTTGAGGTCCGTTTTGTCTTGCTGGCCCAGGATGCGTTGTACCGTGTGGTAGTATGCTACCCATCTGTGGGTGTCGTTCTCTCCTGGCGGTTGGATGGGTGGTTGTTCTTCGTGGTCCATGCCATCCCTGGACGCCGGGGGTACCTGAAGCACCTTGATTTGTACCTCCAGGGGTCGGTGTCCGGTGATCTTAGATGGCAAGTCGTGGTATTGCACCCACGTCACCTCGACGTGTGCCGAGTCCGCGTAGCAGAGGTCGATGCGGGAATCTGCCGCGCCAGGTTGTGGTGGTCCGTGTGAGGGCTGGCCTCGTAGAGAGGCTGTGAGGTCCTGCAGGCCTAGATGTTGCATGGCCACTTGTACCGCTGCGTCCTCGGGCGTCGGTCGTCCTCCGCGATCGTCCGCTGATGGGGCTGCACTGAAGTCTCCTATGATGACAGTCGGGCCCATCATAGCAAGTTGTCCATGGCGTCCGGGTCGCATTTCGCCATGATGGGCACGTCTTCGAGGTCCGGAGCTTTGGTCGCGTCGTACAGGGCGCCCGATTCGTTGAGGGACATGAGAGTGACGAGCGCAGTTGTGACCTCGTGGGTGCGCGTTTTGGTGGCCCCTGGGGGGTCCCAGGCGCGGCGTGGTAGTAGTCATTGTCCCAGTCGCAGTTTGTGGTTGATCGCTGCGGCCATCCTCTCTTCCTCCGGTATATCCGGTTCCTCCAGCCATGTCTGCGGCACGTCACCCGTCCAGACGGTGCCCGGTGGTACCTGGTTGGCGGGTGTGCGGAGCTGCACCGGGCACTCCGGGAATTGTCTGTCGTCCCAGAGTTCGAGGTTTGAGGTCTCCACTTTTTCGCCCCATTCCGGGAGTGCGTGCCAATTGATTTTCAATTGTAGGTTGCCGTGTTGGCCCGGTGTGGCCAGTCTGCCCTGTATCTTGCCCCAGAACCATACAAATTGTTTCGGTTGCCCTCTAAGCGTGGTTCCGTATACTCCTTGTACTTCTGCGCCGTCTGGCCATTTGGGGTGCATGGCGGCACGTTCCGCCCGTGTGAAAAGCGGGCATGCTGAGGCCTTCGGCTTCGGTCGTGCATCGGGTGGCGGCGGCGCTGGGGCAAGTTTGGGCTCCGATTTGGGCCGTTTGGCCCTGCGGGCTGAGGCGTCCCCTCCCCCTCGGCGGGGCCTCGGTTTGGGGGCGGGCTGCTCTGGCGCCGGCTTGGGGGCTGGCTTCGGTGTGTCACGGCGGAATATGCTGTACGTCGGTCCCTGTCCCTCCTGCGGCCTGTGCATACCCGGAAGTCGATTGGTGTGTTCTTGTAGGCTGGTGGTGCGGAGTTTGAGAGTTCATTCCGTGTCCTTTGGCCAGGACATCCAGCACTGCGCCTGTGCTGTCCCGTACTTCCGCACATAGGCCGCCAGGTTGTGCGTGAGTGTAAGCCATGTCTCGGATAGCGTGGTGTCCGTGGCTGGGGCATCCACTGTCCAGTGCATTGCCGTTTTGAGGGCTAGCCAGTGCGCCCTGGGGTGGTTGGTGTGGTGGGTGGAGTGGCTAATACGGTCCCCCAGTGCCAGTGGGGTCGCCAGCTTTGCTGCCGGTGTGAATGTGTGGCCCCTGTCTGTTGTGCCCGTGGCGTTCCACCGCACCACCCACCATGTGTGTTCGTGGCACGTTAGTGTCACCGTGGGGGTATCCGGGGGCTTGTCATTAAAGGCCGCCCAGTCAGTGACCTTCGGACCCTCCGTTTTCCGGTGGTGTTGTTCTGGTGGACTGGTCAGGGTCACCAGGTGGTTCACAAGGTCCGGCGTCAGGGTGTCTTCTGTGCCCTGTACCCTGTCCTTACGTGCCGTGGGGTGGCCCATGGCGACGTCCCACGCGTCCGTGGTGGCCGCCAGGGTGTTGGCTGCCATGGTGATGACATCGTCCGTCAGTCCCTCCACGATGAAGTACTTTTCTCCCGCCAGGGTGGTCGGGAGTTGGGCCGTGTGTTTCATGGTGAGGTGTAGTTGCGCCCTGTCGGGGCCTGGGGCGTTTGGGTCCACTGGTCTGGGTTCGCGTGCGCCGCGTCCCGCTAACGGGTACCGCGGTTTGTCGGCGTTGGGTAGTCGTGGCCCCAGGGCCATGTGGTGTACCTGATCGAGAGGGACGGCTTGGCCCGTGGTGTTGCCCGTTGTGAGGTACACTCCTTTGGCGCCTGTTATCGTGTTTAGGTATATACCTAGGAGTGGGGCGGGCTGTGGGGGCAATGGTAGGAACAGTGCGTGGGGGCAGGGGTGGCCGCAGGGGGGGTCCCCGGGTCGCAGTCCCGGGCAGGGGCCATCCATGCCGTGTGGTACTGGATATAGTATGTAGGGCCCCGCCACCCTGCGTAGTTTGTTGGGGCTTAGGGTGTTCAACCAGCCCCCCACCCTGATGGTGACAGAGCCCTGATCGATCCAGGTGGCTTGGTCGCGGTCGACGTCGTGGTGTAGGGTCCTTCTGATGGTGCCCCGTGTCTATGAGAGGCATTCTGGCGTTTGCGAGGGCGGAGTTTATGATGTTTAGGGGGGTGGGTTGTCGTGGGTTCCGGCGGCGGTGGTCCCCGCTGGCTTGACACTCTGGCGTGGTACTCGTCTCCCGTGGAGAGGTTGGTGCCAGGACGGGTCCGGGTGCCAGATGGGGGCCGGTAGGTCCCGGTACCTTGCCGAAGTGTACACTGTGTATGCTGTGCCCTCGGTGTCGGCCTGCAATCTGTACGTGGACTTCCGTGCCTCGCCATAGGTGACTAGTGCATTTGAGGTGTGGACGCTGTAGTTGAGGTGTGTGTGTGCCGGGGCGTGAGTGATTTGTACTTCCGTGCCCTCTCGTTTGTCCCCATGGTCTTCCAGTGTGAAGTTTACCATCCATGGGCTGTGGGGTTGGAGGTTACCGTCTTTGTCGTGCAATGGCGGGTGTATTTGGCGTCCAGCCTGCTGTGCTTTGTTGGCGTTGTGGTGGGCGCGTTGTTCGACAAGGACGTTCGGTGTGCAGTCCTGTGGGGCACTCTCCCTGTGCGCCATGGCTTGAGCCGCCTTGGCCAGTGCCGTGACGGTAGGGGGAAGTGGGGGCTCAGCGACCTGGGGCACCATGCCGGTGTCTGTTGGGAAGTTCCAGTATACCGTGAACTTCCCCGGCTGGTGGGCGTTGTGGGTGTCCGGGAGGGTCAGAGAGAGCGTCTCTATGATCTGGGTTACCGCCTCTGGGTGTATGGTAGTGGGGTAGTGCCAGAAGGTGATCCGGATATGTCAGAGCCACCAGGAATATTGTATCTTAACCCCCGAGTGGTATAAAATGGTCTGCAACTCGGCCGGGGAACGGTTTTCGCCGGAGCTTAACCCCTTGCCCAAGTTTCAGGGAGACCATGCTTCCAAACCGAATTTGTCCTCGATCTCTGGTAGGCGACAGCAGGAAAAACCTGAGCGAATGCTGACCTGTGACCAAAAGTGTCGTCCCATGGGTTATTTCGTACCCTGGAGTGACCACACGTTTTTTCTGCATCTGGAAGAGTCCGAGATTGCGGGCATAGGTTTCAAATGCCGATGGGATGGCGGAAGGGGTGTAATAATTGTCCCGGTCAGGACCAACAAAACTTGGTTCTGGTTATTGGAGGAAGTAACTGTCAATTGGTGGAATCTTGCCCGGGATGAACCAATTTTTCAGGATGTCCATGGGGGACAACATAAGCACGATCCGGACACTCAGTGTCGGGCCATAGCCTTCGACTGTTTTGATGACCAACAGGAAGGCGTGAATCGTACCAACTGAACGAGCCGTCCCAGGTACAATCTGGACTCTAGGGGAGGGTTTGACGAGGTTATTGGGGCTCTGAGGTCCGACAAGGGGCAGAGTCTCCACAACATACTAACCTGTTTGGGAGAAGGCCCAAGGGTACGGACCGCAAGCGGTTCAGGCTCAAGTGCCATAGGTTGGCACTCCTCGGAGAGGGCCCTGAGTATCCGCCAGACCCTGAGTTGTCTGAGGAGAGTCATCCCCTACTGCCTGAGGTAGGTAGGTAGGTATCTTCGGAGCTCGGGATGCCTCCTTTGACAAAGCAGGAAGAAGGTCTTACCAAGGGGACGTCCTGTCCCTCCCACTGCCCTAGGTCAGGTGCCTCTTCAGCCGCTCCCGCAGGTGCTTGGGAAGGCAGTGTCGCGACCACCCGGTCCAGGTGTCCCAGGTGGGAGGGTGTCCCCACATGTGTCCATGGGTAGGGCCACATGCCCCCTCATTTGGGTGGGAGCTCTGGGGGCTGCCAAGCCGTATGGAGTATCTTTAACCAGGAGGGATATTGCTCCTGCTCGTCTACGCTACAACCGCCTCACCCTTGTGGCTTGAGTTGCGGGGCCTCTCTGCTCCGCAGGCAACCCCCTCCTCGACTGTGTACCGGCTCGCCTGTCACCGGTTGCTTCCATGGCTCCGGGTGACGTTTGCCATGGTCCCCGATGCAGCGTGGCCGGGCTCGGACCAGTGGCCATGGGGTACCGCCCCTGCTGTTGGCCCGATGGGTCGGCTTGGTCGCCCCAGTGCGTCCGACCTATGGGTTGTTGGTTTTTTCCTGTACCTCGGCCGCTCCAATTGTGCACGTGTGTGCTGTGTCCGGGGCAACTTGGCTCCTGTTCGCCGGTGTGCCCGCTCGGTGTGTTGTGTTGCGTGTGCGGTGTCCTGGGCCACTTGGCTACAGTTCACCAGTGTGCTCGCTCGATGCGTTGCTTTGCGTGTGCGGTGTCCTAGGCCACTTGGCTCATGTTCACCTGCGTGCCCGTGTGGTTTGTTGTGTTGTGTCTGCGGTGTCCTGGGCCACTTGGCTTCTGTTCACCAGTGCGCCCGCTCGGTGCGTTGCTTTGCTTGTGCGGTCTCATGGGCAACTTCAGTCCTGTTCACCAGTGTGCCCGCTCGGTCTGTTGTGTTGCGTGTGCGGTGTCCTGGGCCACTTGGCTTCTGTTCACCAGTGCGCCCGCTCGGTGCGTTGCTTTGCTTGTGCGGTCTCATGGGCAACTTCAGTCCTGTTCACCAGTGTGCCTGCTCGGTGTGTTGTGTTGCGTGTGCGGTGTCCTGGGCCACTTGGCTCCTGTTCACCGGTGTGCCCGCTCCGTGTGTTGTGTTGCGTGTGTAGTGTTCTGGGCCGCGTGGCTCCTGTTCACCGGTGTGCCCGTTCGGTGTGTTGTGTTATGTGTGCGGTGTCCTGGGCCACCCAGCTCCTGTTCACCAGTCTGCCCGCTCGGTGCGTTGCTTTGCGTGTGCGGTGTCCTGGGCCACTTGGCTCCTGGTCACCAGTGTGCCCGCGCAGTTTGTTGTGTTGCTTCTGCGGTGTCCTGGACCACTTGGCTCCTGTTCACTGGTGCGCCTGCTTGGTGCGTTGCTTTGCGTGTGCGGTGTCCTGGGCCACCTGGTTTCTGTTCACAGGTGTGCCCGCTCGGTATGTTGTGTTGCTTCTCCGGTGTTCTGGACCACTTGACTCCTGTTCACCAGTGTGCCCGCTCGGTGTGTTGCTTTGCGTGTGCGGTGTCTTGGGCCACTAGGCTCCTGCTCACCGGTGTGCCCGCTCAGTTTGTTGTGTTGTGTCTGCAGTGTCCCGGGCCACTTGGCTCCTGTTCACCCGTGCGCCCGCTTGGTGCGTTGACTTGCGTGTGCGTTGTCCTGGGCAATGTGGCTCCTGTTCACCGGTGTGCCTGCTCGGTTTGTTGTGCTGCGTGTGCGTTGTCCTTGGCCCCTTGGCTCCTGTTCACCGGTGTCAACCCTCCGTGTGTTGTGTTGCGTGTGCGGTGTCCTGGGCCCCTTGGCTCCTGTTCACCGCTGTGCTCGATCGGTGTGCTGTGTTGTGTGTGCGGTGTCCTGGGCCACTTGGCTCCTGTTCACCGGTGTGCCCGCTCGATATGCTCTGTTGCGTGTGTGGTGTCCTGGGCCACGTGGCTCCTGTTCACCGGTGTGCCCGCTCGGTGTGTTGTGTTGCGCGTACGGCATCCTTGCCCCTTGGCTCTTGTTCACCGGTGTGCTCGTTCGGTGTGCTGTGTTGGATTTGCGGTGTCCTGGGCCACTTGGCTCCTGTTCACCGGTGTGCTGGCTCGGTGTGTTGTGCTGTGGGTTGCGTGTGCGGTGTTGCATGTGCGGGGCGTTGCTGCGGGGCGCACACTCGTCCATCCAGACGGCGGCTTTTTTGTAGCCGGCAGGGGCTGGGTTTGCTGCCGGGCGCGCACATGTCCGACCGGACGGCGGCTGGCGTTGCTTGGCACCTTTTCTCGTGCCATGGTTCGTTGCGTGTTGGGCGCGCTCTCCGGGTTTGCGGCACCCGGTGGCCGTTGTTGCTTGGCACCTGTCCGTGTCCCTTGGTTGTGGCCGGCGGCTTGCCTCTCTGGCGTGCCTCGTGGCCCCCCGTGTTGCGCCGCGCCTCGTCCGTTCTGGTCGCTCTTCGTGCTCCGGTTGGCTTCCCCAACGCCCTGGTGCCTTTTCCCACCCCGATGGTCTACTGCCGGAACCCTTGGTCCAGCTCCAAGTTGAGGAGATGAATGCCCGCTATGAAATCAGTGAGTTGCAGATTGCTGAGAACAAGGCCGTGGACCTGGACCTAAGGGACATCCCTCACCACATAACATGCAGGAACAGCGGGAGCGCAATTATTTGCGGTTGCAGGTCAACAGGTTGCATAACAGTGTACATTATGACAGCAGTTCGCTCCTGGACGACCCCGCAATGGATGCTGTCCAGAGTGTGTCTGACCACTGTGCACCCTCTTGCCCCTTTTCGCCTTGCCCCGACGAGGACGTTTTGTCTGAAGCGGAATCCAGTGTAGGCCCTGATGAGGCCATCTGGAATGTGTTGGATGACAGTGAAGGACATCCCACCCGGGTTGCCGATAGCCTCTTTTGGAACCTCACTGAGGGGAAATGCCCACCTGAGACCACAATATTGTACGAGGATTGAATGCCCCACTACAGGGCGGACTCCTGGATAGGGGTCTGGAGAATCAGGTTTCCATGGATGGATACCTCTGGGCCAAGAGACCACAGTGGAGTCATCCCAACATTCATCGGGACGGTAAAATTTGTGTCTGGCAGCCCACTGTGTCTCAGGTCATCCAGGCGGCACATGCATCTGCCAATCCGGGTTAGGCAAAGACCCTTGAGCCGTTTCTACGGTGTTTTCACGTTGACATGCCCTATGCCCGGCTGCGGAAAACACTGAACAAGGCATCGTCGGAATGTGTAGTATGCACACAAGCGAAAGCTAGACGCGGCCCACATGCTGACGCCTGCAAACTGTTTCCTGTACCCTCGTTCCTTTTCAGCTCAGCGGCCATAGACTTCGTGTACTTACCTGAAGTCCGTAACCAGTCAGGCAAGACCGAAAATCGGGCAAACTATGCCATGGTCATAGTCTGTCGGTTGACAGGATATCTTATGGCCATACCCTGCTGTAAGGAGGGGCTCACCAGTTGTAAGGCTGCCGGAGCTCTTCCTGCATAGATGTGATTTTGTCATGGGCTGACCCAGATAAATCCAAGCTGACAATCAGTCGATCATTAACAGCACCTTTTTCAATGCTCTGTGCAATCTTGCTAGCATTGGGCAGGCAAAGTCTATCATATATAGACCTAAGTGCAATGGCAGGGCTCAGAGGGCTGTGCAGAGTGCTATCAATGCTCTGCGGTAGTACCTCCTCAGCAGGAAGGTGAGCTGGCTGGAGGCTTTGCCACTCGCCCTGTGGGGTCTCAATGACCTCCCTGGGGCGGTGGCACCCTACTCGCCCCACTGGCTGGTATTTGGTCGTGACCCCATAAGGCTTGGTGATCTACCCCCGGTAGTGGACAGTGAGGAATGTGAGGACACCACCGAGTCTTTTAAGAGGGTGGCTGCGGAAGGGGAGTTGGTACAGGAAAAGCTTGAGGCAATACAAAAAAAGAGTTGGACCAGTTCCTAAAGGAACACCCTCCCTCTGTTTTCGTTGCCCGTGACCGGGTATGGGTCCAGAACCAAGATGAGGAACGAGAAAAGCTCAGTAGAGTATGGCAGAGACCCGCTGAGATCATTGACAAGATCTCTGACTCCGTTTACCGGGTCAACCACAATGGGGTGGGGCAAGACCTATCTGTCCAACTGCTGAAGCCCTTTGTGAAGCTGCATGACGGACGTCAGCCCCCGCTGCATCCGTATGTGGTGGAGCGGGTGAACAAGCATGAATGACGTGTAAAAGGGGCCGATGGCCGCAAGAAATGCGCCCGCCAACATTTTCCCGGTGCCAAGCCTTTGTGGTATGTTAAATTAGGAGATCATACCAGCCTGCAATGGCACCCCGCCGCCAGCTTTCTCCACGACATCAACAGTACGTGGATGCAATGCAATATGCAGCATGGACTCAGTGTGGTTCTCAGTCACTTTCATGTGCAAAGGGTCCAAGTGGATGATTTTCCATTTCAATGGCGTCTGGGGGTCAAGCTTGTATGCTCCCGGCTGCCTGTGCCTGCACCTGAGGCTCAGTCTGAGCCTGAGCTTGCGCCTGATCCTCAGCTTGAGGCTCAGGGGGGGTCTTTGGTTGATACCGTCCGGAATCTGTGGAATGGAGGACCCTCCCCAGGGAATGGTGTACCAGTTCCGGCTGCAAATGGCGGTGAATCGCCGTTCCTGTCGCTGTACCAGGACACGATCCTGATGTAGTGGTGAGTTCAACGGACTCAGGATTGTGCTCCCTTCTGCTGACGCCGTTTTTTCCCTTCTTGTTGACCGACTGATCTGAACCCCAATGCTGTTTTCTTAATTTTTTAGCCACTGTTGCACGTGGGCCCTCCCGGAATTCCGGAGTGTGAAGCACCCTTTTGTACAGCCTTTCGGGTCAGTCGTCATCATTGTGGTTTGTATGTTCTGTGGCTGAGCTGTCGCACCCGGCCAGAGCCACAGTTTGCTTGTTGCTTAGGAGACAAGTCTGGCCAGGATCGCCCTGGTGCAGCAGATGCGACGAAAACAAGCAGCCGCACTGACGCTGAGGTGCAGACGATACTTGCCCTTAGAAGAGCGTGCAGCTGTGCAATAGGGTAAGGACGTGCCGTTCAGATCAGAGCTCCGTCCCTGTTCCTACGTGGACCCACGTCCTTCTGGACGTTCTACAGGGCAGTACAGTTGCCGTCCCCAAGAGTGCACGCAGAGACACACACGTCGAACGGCTGAGAGGCGGCCTGCGACTCGCCGCCTCGCAACGGCTTAGTTCCTGATTGGCCTGGTAGACAGGCGTCGTGAGGACAGGCCACCCCGATTGTGTGCCCCTGGCACAGCTTGTTCTAGCCACGACAGGCTATGACGCTCAGACGTACCTCGGCACTGAGAGGAGTTTCCCTAGAATACTATTCTAAGGTTATTGTTGTTCATTTCATCTCAATGCAATTGTTTCAATTGTACTCGGTTGTGTTAAATTGAATTATTCAATCCCACGGGTGTGTCTTCCTCAGATAATTACATTTTGGAGGCCAAAAGAAATCCCAAACATATACCACCTCATGCAAAGATGAGTCTCCTACCAATGGCAAACGACCTCCCTACCTTTCCACAAAGACAAATGCACATAGCCACACCAATGGAATGGATTGAGGAAAATGAACGTTAAATTGAACCACCATGCCGAATGGGGCACAATGAGGCGTGGCACAATGGGCCCAATTTATCTCATGTATTGAGAACCACATGACCACATGAGCACCCTCATACACCATAAAGAATTAAATCACTCATATACATTTGTAGAGCACTTTGTGTCTTTCCTCTTCCTTGCCTCCTTAGCCTCATAGTCCCTACATCTTGCCAATGCCTCCGACTCATCTGTTTCACAATCGGCCCGCCGCACCGGTACTAGGGAGAGGTCATCTTCACCCGGAAATTGTGGAGGCATTAGCAACATTCTCCATCCGGGTTTTTGTGCTTTACGCCATAGTTTGGGAATGGCGTCGTCAACGCTAGTGCCTTTGAGCCTACTTGCTTCGTACCCACAACATGCTAAAAATTCATTTGTGCCATCCATTCTCATCGGGACCCAAACGTTTCTAGGTCGACGAGCCGTAGTGGCCGTTCACCATCGTCATCCCCTTGTTCAACATCGTCATCTGCTTGTTCACCATCGTCATCCCCTTCCCCTACAAAGAACTCCTCTTCTCGAGGCCCGTTAGTTCCCTCTTCAATCATTTCAATCTCCTCTTGGGGTTCATTCACCATCGCATCCATCCTTGCGCCTTCCGCACTCTTCCTCATATTTTGGTATTGCTTTCACGTTGAACAATTTCTGAAAAAAAAGGGAGAAACACAATATAACCACACAAGCACGACAATGTAACACACTTTGTGCAATGGAAATGTGGTGAAATGAGATGATGCCACATAGGCATTGAGATGAGGATGTCGATCAGCATATGAGGATGCCCTTTTATCACACACATTGCAAAATGAAAAACAAGCACCATACTTTTGGCGTTTCAATATCAAACGCACATCGACACATACCAAAGTGTTGCAAACGGATGTTGAGCAGAGGCTACCCATCGACCCCTAAGGCCCCATTGGGGAAACCCATTTGCCGCATGTGTTGTTGCTCCTCACCAGTCACCTCTTGTGCCGCCGCACGGCTGTAGTACACCAAGGCAATGCGGGTGCTATCCCATGGCCAAGGGCCACGAAGTGCATGAAAATCAAACTTCACTCTTCTTGATACATCATGCAACGAGCCCCGAACTTGCCTCCCATCATTTGTGCCAATGCCCGGCACCCCCCTCCCCCCTCCCAAAGCACCCCCCCCTCCTCCACAAACAACGCTCCCCAAACATAATGGCCAGCGGTAATAATGCCGGAGATGAGAGAATGTTTGTTCATGTGTGTGTGCAACCGCATTGGTGTATTCCCGTAACCGAACACCACGGCGATAGCCGTGTACTCAAAGTGGTATTCCTCATATGCCACCAACGCCGAAGTATTAAGGGCCAAAACGAGATCGGAATGCTGCATCGTTGGACTACTCAAGGCAACAGACCTATAATGAGGAAAATCTGGTGTAATACCAAAGCTGAGCTTTCGAAATTTTGCGCCCAAGCGCTCTACATGTTGCCATGGGAGGGAGAGCAAGGGACTAAACAATGCGCAACGGGAATGGGCCAAGGTTTTCACCTTGGGGCTACTCTTTGGAGCTTCCTTTGCCTTTTGAGAAGGTTGCAAAGGTTGCGCCTTCGGTGTCACTTCGGCCTTCCGTTTGGCCTTCCATTTATTCATTGGTGCGGGCTCCTCAACTTGGGAGGATCTTTCGGCCTTCAACTTCTTGTTCGGCTTGAGCTTGTCCAATTGCGCAAGCGCCTTTTTGCTCATATGCGCCACTACGCATGGTACGCATGGAAGGGGGGTGCAATGTACACACAGGCCGAATTTGCATGTTCATTTCTGTTCAATTCAGGTAAATTCTGTTCGATTGACGCAAATTGGATTCAATGGAACGTGCCACACATGGTGTAGTTCCGTTTTTCTCTGACTTGTTCTGTGGTGACTCCTCAGTGCTGGCCTTCTTCGCATTCTCGGGCTTCAAATGCTTCTTCCTCCTGGGGCCTTGGTCATTGTACTCCCCGTCGGACCCACCGCTTTCCGCACTACTGTCCTCTCGCATCTTCAAGCGGTTCTGGACCTTACTAAACGCTGGTGTTGTTGTTGGGAGGGGTGCAACTTGTTCCAATGGTTTCCACCAACCATACCTTCCTAATGGACGCTTCTCATCTCGCTCAAAGGCTGCAACCTTGTGGCAGAATTGGGTGGTGTGTTCCCCCATACTATGGATCACCTTGGGTGCCCAATCCGGTTGTGTGGTAAGCAATTGGCCCAAATTGCCCATGTTAAAGAGCTTCTCTCCTTTGGTTGGGTGCTCCATGGAGACTTGTATGCCTCTGGGACTGACAAAGAAATTGGTAGCAACCCATGCAGGGTCAATGCGGTCGCAAAGTGTAGCGGCGGCAGAGCTGAAATCGGCTTTTGGGTCCCGCGCACTTCTTGATTCATCATGCAAAATCTGTTGGAGTGGGCGCTTGCGGTAGGCTCCTCGCCCAGAACGACACCTAAAATCTCAGCCCCGTACTGCCACGCATTCTCCTGACAGTACTAATCCCTCGAGGGTTTGCACAAGCTCATACTCGCTGGGCTTCGAGGACCAAGGGCACCTTGATGCGTGAACCCTCCCAGCCCGTAGTGGTCCCACGCCATGAAGATCCTTGCCGACACTGCAACAAGTGGTGGTCTATGACCTTGGAGACTGAATATAGGTCGCTGTTGCGCATCTCTGGCCTCAAGCAGCCTTCAATGCGGTCTAAAGGCACCGAATGTGTTCACCATTTTTTGGAACGTCCGTTGGAAAATGCTTAACAAAGTCAAATGCGCACCGTGCGCTTCCATCACTATACTAGCTTGTGGGTGGAGCCAACAGCCTTGTAGCATTGCCTGCTTCAAGGTCAATGCAATGGCAACCACAGTCGTGGAAGAGCATGGTAGAGAGGAAACTGCTGGTGGTTGTGGTGCTGGTGGTGGTCGTGGTGGTGGTCCAGCTTCTTCTGCCTTTACCTCCCGGAACCACGCATCGCTTTCGCTCCCGGGTTGACGTCGAAAATTAAATCATTCTCATCTAACGCCAAGTCTGAATAAGGGAGTTCTGGTACCACAACTTCATCGTCAATCGTTGGTTGCCAAAACGTCTCTTCCTTGATCTACGTAATTAACACACTGGGGGAATGTCCAAAAAATAAACTCCAACACACGTGTGTCATGCCACGAGCACTCACGAGTGTTAATGCCGATAGCGGTGGCGGTGGCGAGTGGGCACGAGTGTTGAATCGGCAAAACCTGGGAGGATGGGCTCCGTTCCACAGCATTTGGGGATGCTTCCGACTTTGACGGCGATGTGGTTGGCCCTTGGCCTTGCTGCACGGCAATTGCTTGGAGGGCACACGCAACCACCTACGTGGAATATGCACCGATGCGTTAAATTGAACACTGCTATTAAATTTAACGTTCATTTCTGTTCAATTTAAATCGAACCAGTAAAAAAGTAGCTTCGGTTCCTTGGATGGGCCCACTAGAAGGTTGGTTGCTCACATTGATGAGACCCTTCATGCGCTCGCATACGGTTGTCAACGCTTGTGGTTCTTCTCCATCAAGGGCGAGCGCCGCCATGTAAATAAGGCCCTTTGCAAATGGGAGGATTGACCCTCACTCATACATTGAGAATCAGAGTCATAGTATTTCCAATACGCACTCTCATTATTTGCAATTCTTTGAGGCGCTCTTGGTTAGCAGACTCATGCCACCGAGTTTCTCCCCGCTTAAACACCGAAAGGTGAAAGTACAAAAATATATATTTTAGGCATTGGCGCAAAGCAATAGATTGAGAGGGCATGTTATGAGAAGTGTTCCGTGGCAAAGTATCATCGCGTTGTGTGGAACTACCGCGATTTGTTAGTGTAAGAAAAACAGTTTTGATGAGGTGGTTTAGAGACTCCGCGGAGTCTTGGCAAAAGATGCCCAGGCCAAATTGGCCGAGCTTTGGGGGGGAGTGTGGGGCAGACGGTTTCTAGGAACAACAAAAGGTGCGAAGCACTCGTTCCGGCAATCTCCTTGCGGAACTGGGGAGCAACACTAGCACACCAAGAAATGGCCTCGTCGTTACGCCACGTGCAATATAGGCGGCAAAGGAGTCAACACATGTTGGTAACGGCATGGTCACTTCGACTACCTTTCAAATTCAACATATCAACTATGATTGGCCATGCATATAGCATTAATCTCCATGTGCCCTCGCCGGTGGGCTTGGGTTCTGTGTCGAGCCGCCATCTAAGTCTACAAACTCTCAAAAGGTTTTGGATGACTTGGGCACATGGAGTTGAGAGGTCGTCAATACGCTCATCTATGAAAGAACAAATTCAACGGCCTATTGCCATTAAACAATGTGAAATGCATTGCAGCCATCTACAACGATCTTCCCAAGCAAGTAAGGGCTCCGTCATACACCCCTCTTTTAGGACACAACGAAGGCTCGATGTGCGGTAGGTAGCATCTTGACTTGGTGTTCTCCAACGTAAGACATACATGAATTTTTGTAGTTCACGGCTCCATGTTGCATATGTATAAATTGAACCAAAGTCCGAGAATTCACTGATTCCTAGCCATCCGCGTAACCAGGGTTCATCTCTGCCAGACCCAAACCATGTAATGGTGCCACTATCCGCAATGTCATGGAGTATCTAGAAAATCAATAATCGGCCTCATATGCTTGCTACGCTACAAGTACTAGCTCCTACGTCAAAGTTTCATCGTTCAATTTAACATTCAACATGCAAAATTGACAGATTAACGTTCAATTTGAACAACATACTTTAATATTTTTGTTCCAAAGACGTGCTACCAACTTATGTCTTTATCATCGGTATAGGCCACCGCAATTATAAACGTATGTGAAAGATTCCGCGCCAATGCCCCCCAATTTCCGAACGTTAGGGAGATTTCAGACCATTGGATCCCGGAAATTGGGAAGGAATCACCTCGGATAATGAGCATCACCGGCATGCGGGAGTCCAAATGTTGATGAAAGATGGGGTGTTGCTCAATGAATTGGAAGACTTTGGGTAGGGGCCATGATATTCCAACGGCTTGGGCTTCTTTATCAATTTTGGGATAATACAATTCCATTGCCCCAACTAGTCTGGTCGAAGCTTGTTCCATATGTTGTCTACTTGGAAGTCTTGGTTGCCAATCAGTTCTAGCTTTTGCGGAGAAGGTGGTACCAACTTGGGTCATAAACTTTTGGAGTATTGCATACCGGCACATGTAGGTCCACCAATAGTTGCACCGCATCCGTTGGTGTGCCCACCACACTCGGAACACCATTTATGACTTGTTGCGCACACACTTGGCGGTGGTTTCCATGGACTATTTTGTTGTGCACCTCATTCAACAAGTTCCGGTGCCGTGGTGTTTGACAAAAGAAGTTAGCCAATACGTTTATGATTTCTTCACCAAAGAGATTGGTTGTGTTAGTGCTATCCAATAGGAACTCCCGTAGCCCACATGGGTTAAACAACCGTTGACGAGTCACCATGATCTATAGTAATGAATAGACCATATTGTGTGTACTACCACTATTTCACTTTCATCGACAGACTTACGCACCAGCCCTGGACATTTCAAAGGAAGTAGGTAAAGTTGTGCTAGTGGTACTACATTACTTTTCCTAATATGTTCCAGCCACACACGTTCTTTTTCTGCTCTGTAACGCCTTTTTTCTGTTTCTGTTCCAAACGACTGAGTGCGCGCGCGTGAATGTGGCAGCGCTCTGAGCGCTTGCATTTCTGTCCCTGTTCAATTGTGTTCAATTGGGTCCAATTGACAGATTCATCTGACTTTAAATGAAATTAACGATAATAACCTTAAAACGGTGGTCTAGGGTGGTGTGCATCCCTGTTGTGCATTTCTGCTGTATCATTGCCAAATGGTCATTCCAGACACAAGTTCCTACTTGTCTCTTGGAGGGGGAGTGTTTTAGGATGGACCAGCATTTGAGGGCCGCCTCTTTGGCCCCCGATGGGCACCCTTACGACGTCCCTGAGGTATCTTCCTTCTTCCGCTGAGATACCAAGCTTTCCTTGTCTGCAGTTGTTGCAGAATTCTCGAATCCTGACGTTCTCCTTAATTGCCGTGAGTGGCACCAGGCATTCGGGAATTCCAACAATCTTATGTTGGTAATCGAATTTCATCAAAATTCAAAGAGGGTCTAATAGTGGACCACAGGCGCCCGTCGTGGCGGTCGCAAATAACGGCGTCGCCTGTACCACGGTTCTGATAAGCCAAACTGATTTGTTGAGAACTTAACGGCGCAACACCCTTCGAGTGTTCCGCAATTTTTTTCTATAAATTTTGACATAAGTCGCCGAAATTTCTCGTGAAGAAGAATCTCGAAACGCGCCTTAACCCCCCAAGTCCAATAACAAGGGATTCGCGCGTTCAAGCTCCCTAGGGCGATCCAATGTGCCTCATAGGCACTATTGATGAGGGTTTGCCCCCATCACCCTCGTATAAATATTATTACATTATACCCTTATTATTAATAATATTGACGCCATTGGGTCCCAACTCAATATGCCCAAAGGGTCATACATTTTTTGCATTTTCTAAAACTTGGGCATTCTCATGTACTTGGCGATCAGCTACATGTAAAAATATGTTGAGTTGGTATATTCTTCCTCTTTGCATGCTTTAACACCTGGGTCATCTCAGTTGCCTTCCCCGCAGTGTACATATATGGTCTTTATATCCCACTTGGCCACATTGTGTGCTGACATGCCAAACGTCGACATTCTGAAATGAGGTCGATTGCATGTGTGTTCAACTACGGACCAAAGTTACATCAAAATATAGGTTTACTTTGGTCCTAGGCCACTAGGCTGGGTATATAAGGCTTGGGTAGGGTTTTTGTTGCGTAGGGCAAATAGGGTCATTTCGTGTGCCCTTTTGGCGGGTGTACCGTTCGGAGACAACCCCCCCAATGAACCCCATATTAAGTGGAGCTATCTGTCCTAACACAAATCAACACTCGAAAGTCTAACCTTCACCAAAGAACCCATGAAGAGCACACCCGAAGCGATGCACTACAAGCAAGGTGTTTTATTTGCATTTTTCGCTTTTTCCACCTGCCCACTTGGGGAGCAACGCAAGTAACCTTCCATGGCACCCCAGGTGGACCAAAAGCGTGGAATCGGTGGTCCATGAAACCAAGACATTGTGTGTAAAGGGAATTGCCGGCTACTCAATTCAAGCCGGAGATATTGTAATCACCTTGTGGGGTTTTCAACTGCAAGTGGGCTAACCGAGTGGGCTAACCGAGGCGCGCACTCATAAGGAGCTACGCCAAGGTTTGTGTTCACAATTTGACCATTTTTGCACTTGTGGGTCCAATTCGTCCTATCACCATGCCATGGCCGATGGAGATCTTTGGGACAAAAGTGAGGTGTGGCCCCCTGTCGAAGTGACATTGTATCCTACACCGAACGTTGAGCCCCATCTCCAAGCCATCATGGAGGAATACCCTTGAGGATACTTTCAATTTTGGCTTATTTTTTGGTATGCCAAAACACCACTTTTTCGGACCCCGATTTCAGCCCACCGTGTGATCCATTGGCGGCTGAATATCATTATTCCCATGGTGAGGGCGTACCTAACTTTACATCTTGCACTTGGATATGAATCGTAAGTTCCGCCTCCTATCCCATGAGTAATGGGATCGCCTTGGCTGCCCCAGGCACTCATTGGAGTTACCTCAATGTTGCCTAGTTTTGCCATTTTGTCAGGCCCTTAGTGCACCCTTACGAATGCCCCCTTGGATGCACTATGGGTAGAGGGCCGAGGCCTACGTCCTGAGTGCCCATTGCTTGCTTGCTTTCGCTATGGGACCTTATGTGCAGTCCATTAGGACATTATTATTGTAAAGTAGGATTTCTGAATTTGTGTGTTTTGAGGGCACTTCCAGAGACTATAACCCCATACCCAATGGAGAGCGGAAACTGCCCAGTTGCATGTAGGTCAAGTATGAGATATTGTGTTCATATTTGTCCATTGTTCTTCCCTTCCTTTCAGGGGATATCTATTTCTTATTTGCATTATTGTTGTTACTTGGATTGAGATTCAAGTGTGGACTTCTTGCTCTTTTTGCAGTGCAGTGTGGTGGTGTTGATCCAAGGGTGACTAGGACGAGGTGCTCCTTCCCTTACGAAGAAAGGAGGCGAGGGGTAATGGTTGGTAGCAGATTCAATCGTTTCAAATGATTCATGCAAAGTGTAGCCCGGGGTGATGCAGTGATGCAGAGTTCCGGACGAGGCCCGGGTGATGCAGCGATGCGGTGAACAGACCATGTAGTGCCCTGGACTGGATCACCCTGGGCAAACCAGGAAGGAGCGGCGAAAAAAAAAACCACAGAAAAAACCGGAGAAATGAGTGCAGACGCCCCGGACTGTATCATTCGGGGCTCATCAAGCAGCATTAACCGCCGCACTCCGGACTGGATCATCCAGGGACACATTCTGGCCTGACGCCCTGGTCGGGATCATCCAGGCAGAACAAGAAGGAGCGGCCACAAGCCCCGGGGATGGATGAACCGGGGAAAAGTGGCTTGCCGCCCCGGGCAGAATTGTCCGGGGCTGATCAAGCAGGAGGAGCTCCCAACCCCCAGACTGGAGCGTCCACGGGAAAGTGGCGACCAGAAGCGAAGGAGACATGAAGCCCAGGCCAAGGTGGTGCAGAGATGGAGTCATGACCGGGTGCAAGTGCAAAGGACTACACCACAGACATGCAGTGATCCATTGATGCGGACGGGGCTGAGGTGAAGCAGAAAACCTTTCCTGTGGATGAGGCTGCGGTGGTGTAGAGATGCAGTCGTGAGGACAAGGCCGTGGTGATGCAGAGAAGCGTTGATGAGGATAAGGCCGAGTAGATGCAGGTAAACCATGATGAGGACAAGGCCGTGGTTATGCAGTGATTCAGACAAGTGGACGAGGCCGTAGTGATGCCGAGCAGCAATAAAGAGGACGATGCCGGGGAGAAGCACCGCAGCAGCGAAGAGGAGCAGCCTGTGGTGATGTAGTGAAGATGACACCAGGACAAGGCCGTGGTGATGCTGTGATGTGGTGACAAGGCCATGGAGTGCCCTGCACTGGTTCATCCGGGGCAAAACAAGAAGGAGCGGCCAAAACAAAACGACAGTAACATGCGGAGAAAGGACTCCAGGCGCCCCAGACTGGATCATCTGGGGCGGATCAAGCAGCAGGAGCCGCCGCCCCCCGGACTGCATCATCAAGGGACAAAACAAGAGCACACCATCCCTCCAAGCTTTAGCAGGGGGACCTGTAGTAGCGTCCCTGCTAGGCCACAGCAGCAAAGAAACGCTGTGTTGTCATGCCCGATAACAGTTGGATCTGGATCACTAGGGCTGCCCACCCTGCAGAATCAAGGGCGCGGGTCACACACACAGCATTACCCCCGAGCCAGGTATGGCGGGGACAGAAGATAGCAGGACCCATAGCCCTGAATGGCGAGGGACAAGCAACCGAAATGCCTTCTGCCATGGATTGCGAGGTCTGAACGACAACGACAAGGACGGCTTTACCAGGTGTGGTGCACGCATACAGAACACACCTCCCCTCCAAGCCCTAGCAGGAGTACATGTAGTGGCGTCCTTGCTGGGCCACAGCTGCTTAGAGGTGCTGTCTTCTCGTGCCAATACACAGGTAGGCCAATAGGGCCTTTATATGGGAAATGTGTGCTGATGCCACGGACTGGATGAACCAGGACTGGTCAGGAGACCGCAAGGAGCACAAAAGTGTCCTCGGATGGATGAGGATCCAGTGGGCCCGCGCCACCGGGCTGCTGGGGTAAAAACACGGGTTGCAGGATGGGATGCGGTGACGGGGCCAGGGGGGGGATGCGACCAGAATCAAATGATGGCATTGTGTTGTATGTTATTTCCCTGTGTTGTGTCATGCACCATGTGGACTTTATTGATGTCATTGTGTCATGCATGATCCCATGAATTAATGTCAGTTTTCTCAATGTGTTGAATGCAGGGTGTCAGATGGTGTTGTGTGTCCGCAAATGAACGCATAGTTCAAATATGCATGGTATAAGAAATCGACGCTTGGAACATGCATGATCGTCTTTGATACTCACATATCTTATTCCAGGTCTTCACTTCTATTCTGTATCTTCCTCTCATCTTGCGCAACATTGTCATAATTTGTTTCCTCACCATGATCATGTCCATGTATTAATGTTGGTACACTCAATCCAATTTCATGATCGATTGTTTGAACTTCATTGGTCATTTGAAGTTATTGATTAACTGTTGGAGTTTTATTGCAAGGGATGCCAAGGGTGTACCCACGGAGCTCGTTTGGAACTTGTGAAATATGCAAGCACTGGTGAAATCAAGGACAATGGAAATCATGGAGAAGAAGGTGGATAATTGCCGAATAGGCCGTAGAGCTCATACGATGGCAGGGGCTGTTCCCACAGACCTTCTTTATGGTGGTAGATGTTTACCTGCCGCCTCCCGCCAGCCGGGGAAGTTGGGCCCTCATGAGCCCTGTTTAAGCCGACCCCAAGTCACGATTGAGGATACCATCCACGAATAGTCTGACGAAGGTCAATAAGAAAGAGGATAGAAGAATGGGTACCGACATGAAGGATATTGTCACCTTTTGTGAAGGAGCATTTCGGAAAGGATGTAATCTCCGAGTACCCGCTGAAGAAGCAGACGAGGTTACAAGCTGCTGCAGCGGTGGTTAAAGGACTCCGCGCTACAACAAAGGTGGTTCGCCAGAAACGTCTGAGGGAATGCAGAAACAGCAATAGAAATGACGCCGAGCACTGTCTGCCGGATGTTCAGTGCTGCGTCAGATTCTGAGGGATATCATACTTGCTACCCTACGGATAGTACCCGTATGGAACCAGATGTTCTGGCGGGCTGGTCGCATACCGCCCCAAATCCTGAAGTTTCTGATAGCTCAGAGCGGGAATGATTATTAGAAAGGCCAGCCACAACCAAAGTCCCAGGAGATACCGATTTTCCGGCAATGCAAGCGGCACGCATGGGCGAGGCGGGATATGGCGAAGAAAAACGGAGGATGGACAGTGACCGTACAGGCGACACCGTGATTGGTGGAGGAGAAGAGCCTGGGGCTGCAGGAAAGCCGTCACAGGACAGCCAGGATCCTCAAGGAGATGATTGCCATCCTCACGAGGACACCAGGGAAGCGGCGTGCGGGAAAGCTGGGAGTGAAGATTACTGCCATTGACGGCATGTGGACTTCCTTATCGGAAGGTATCACCGGCTTGGCAAAGATGCCCGTATTCAGAGGATCCACAAGTCAAGCAACGCGACCTCTCAAAATCTCAATGACCAGGCATTCTTCGACTATGATCTGAGGAGAATCTGATTAAATGAGGAGGACTACGAGGCCAAGCTGGACAGAATCCTGGTGCACCAACCTTGGGTGGTGGACAACATGATCACGTACTTGGACACTCCAGGGCAGGATGAGGGAGTTGGAGAGGGTACGAAGAGTTCCAATGCCCGTCCCAGTTCCAGGCCCCAACATGCCACGGGATCCTGCCTCGGAGTCTTTGCCGAGACAGTTGACGACCTTGAGGACAGCCGCCAAAGGACTGGCACCCCAGCGAGGGTCCCATGGAGTGATTCCCATATGGTCCGCCACAAGCTGACCCCTCATTATTGAGGCACATCCCACTATTCTCCGCCACTGTCATGATGGGGGAGAAGACGTCAGAAAAAAGCTCGGGGATTCGTAGAGGCCCAGCGTGATGTCCGTGAGGAGACGGTTGAGATTGCCACGAGCAGCCCTCCTCCCGTGGCGACGTTTGACGTCGGAGTTGCTTATGCGGCAACCGTGGACTAAGAAGCGCTGAGCCTAGCGGCTCGTCAAGATGGTTCAAGTTGAAGAGGGGATAATCCATGGGTCTGGGACGCGCAGTTGGGAAGTTGGACTACGGGAGGTCCGGGCGTCGGTGAAGTGTGCCCCGGCCGCGTGAAGACATGCAATACTGGGGCATATATTCCCACTCCCTGGGTAATAGGATATCGGCAGGAATCTGCCTTGGGGCCGTCATCGCTTCGGGTGTCGCACATGCCATGAGGATTGAAGACCTCTGAGGTGTGAAAAAACAGCCCTACTACAAGGCCAATCCCGCGAACCTAGACGACTTCATCCTCGACTGGAAACAATTTGCTTAGGAAGTTGTGGCTGACATGCGGCAGGAGATCCGTGACACCTGAGTGTGCCACACCTTTTCACACCGTTTGGCCTGAGAGCTAACGGCGAATTTATTCGATTATGCAGTACACTCTATGTCGCCCGAAGATCAATATGCTCGTATCATGGAGTACTTCTGGGAACACCTGGGATAGCCGGACAGAAGAATCTCCATGAAGCGTTTGGTTTACGTGGAGGTCGTCAGGGACACGGCCGGAGGGCGTCTCCTGCGGCTCAACAATGCGGAATGGAGACATGGAGTGACGATGAGGATGAAGATGATCGCAGCCGGCATGGGCCTCGACTCAATAGTCCAATATGTGAGTGTGGAACTAAAGCTGTATTCTCAAAACAAAGCTCACATTAAGGACCATCACAGCCATCGGCATCTTGACTGCTTGGACGATTTGTGTCATCCGGAAATTCAGGATGCACCAGCAAGCGTCGAAAGAGAAAGAACCTAGGGGTCCCAGGAGGGGAGGACCTCGTCTTGCAGGGAGTATATAGCTCAGGGACCCCATGAAGATGCCCAACTCCTCTTGTTCGTGGCCGAAAACACAGGAGGGTATGGTCATGACAAGAAAAGAACCACCCCGTCAAGGAAAGGAGCCCCGGAGAATCGGAAATCCCGCAGGGAGCTTTACGGAGTGACGGGAGGAACATGGCGCTTGCTGGGTCTGTTATGTAAAAAGAAGGTCCCATAAGCACGACCATAAAACGTGGAAAGTGTACGATGAGGACAAGCGGGCATACATCCAAGCCCACCCTGAAGAAATCACCAACAAGAAGCGGAGTGATGAATCTAAAAGGAGACACGCTTGTGGAGGCTGACATGTCGAATCAAAGAAGTAAGTAAGTAAGTAAGTAAGGGCGGCCGCGTCTGCAGCCTCATCTGGCATCCTGTTGTTTGTTTTCGAAGGTGACCGCCTCTGGCGGGAAGGGGAGCTCTCCACCATCAGTTATGTGGCTCACAGTTGAGAACTTCAACCAGGTTCTCTACGGGCATGAACGGCCGTAGGTTTCGTTCTGTTGCTGCTCTCATGGTCTCAGCTCCATCTGGTCACCCGTCGAAGGATCCTCCGGCCTCCCCCCTCTAGCACAGCCTTTAGGGTGCCTGCAGGCGGGTTTCCTGTGGATGGCCGTCGCAGACAGCGCAGCATCGCTCTCAACCACATTTCGCCACTCCCCATCCCTCACTGGCTGGGGTACCCACATGGCTCCCGGATGCACTTGGCCTTCGTCCATCCGCGGCTGGAGTCTAGGGGGCGACGTTTTCCACGTTCCCCTGGGTTCCGCTTACACGTGAACCTACCTGTACTCAGGCCATTGACCTCACCATTGCAGACACCTCGGCGCCCTCGCGGACCTCAGGGCATTTTCCTTACCTCCAATGGTCAGGCTCCCCATGGTTGGCCCATGGTTCACCACTCCATGGCAGCTGGTTTCCCACCCTCACAGGTCCCAGGTACTTTCTGTCACCCATCGGTCCCTGCTCTGACTTGTTCGCAACCGCGCGATGTCCCGTTCCCCCTTGCGACATCCTGTCACCAGCCCAATCCCCGCGTCCCGTGATTTCCCGTTTCCAAGGGGCTGCTTGCAACACCGCTTTCCTTTCCCCGACCCCTCATCCCATCCCTCATCTCGTGTTCATACCCCACCAGGGCGCCGGCAACCTAGTGGCGTGCACCTCCTGACGGTGATCCTTTTTCTGCGTCTTGCACAGGTCGCTCCTATCCCATCCCCTTTTCTCGCGCACATGGTGCGTTCTCCTCACCAGTCCCGGGTGATCCAGTCCGAGGCGACTGGCCACATTTCCCATGTCAAGGCCCTATTGGCCTACCTGTGGATTGTCTCGAGAACACAGCGCCTCTAAGCGGCTGTGGCCCAGCAGGGACGCCACCACACGTACCCCTACTAGGGCCCGGAGGGGAGGTGTGTTATGTATGTGTGCACCGGGTGGTCCAGCAGTCCTTGACCTGGTCATTCAGACCTCGACATCCTTGGCAGATGGCCCTGATCTGATGTTTGCTCCTCGCGATTGCCGGCTGAGGATCCCTCCTTCTTCTGTCCCCGCCATACCTGGCTCGGGCGTTTTGCTGTGTGTGTGGCCTGTGCGCTTGGTTATGCAGGGTGTGTGGCCCTCTTTTTTGGCTGCACCCTAGCAGGGACGCCACTACACGTACCCCTGCTAGGGCTTGGAGGGATGGAGTGCTCTGTTGTCGTGCCTCGCTTGCGTACGCCGTGACCATGATGATGTCGTCCAGCCCCTCCGATGCCACGGGGAAGGCATTTCAGTTGTTGCTCCCTCGCCATTCGTGGTGTGGGTGCTCTTCTCTTTTGTTCCCGTCATTTGTGGCTTGGGCGTCTTGCTGTGCGTGGGTCTCCGCCCTTGTTTTTGTAGGGTGTGCAGCCCTGGTTGCACCACTTCTCCCTACGTTCTCCTGTTTGCGGCCAGTATGACCTGTATGGAGCGTCGCGCGCAATCGCGGCAAAAAGAAATAAAAACCAAGAAAAAGAAGTACAGCCAGCAAAAATAAAGTGAAAAACTTTTTTTCCGACCTCAGAAACCCCCCAAAGAATTTTACGCCCCTGTTTGGCAAGGTCGCAAAATTTAGGACGCTCACAGAACACCAAGGACAACTGAGTCGCGACGGTGACGAAGCTGAACGTTGCTCCCCCCAAAACACCTAGCCAAGTGCGTGTCCTAGGCGCTAGGGACCTGCCCGCGTCCCAACTACAAAGGAGGAAAAAGAGGGGGGAACACACACACAAAGAAGAACAAATGAAGACAAACAAATATAGAACACACACAAACAACAACATCAACACCGGCCGCCGAGACGCAAGTATGTGACGTGCCGTGCAACGCTACGCTACGCCACCAAGTAAGGCATGACGATAACCGCACCGACAAGGTATACCAACAATAGGTGTAACCGAGTGACCATGCCCACCCCCGCAGGCCGCACACATAGAGAACGAAAGGTATGCCCGTACATACATGCCGGCGCAAGCACACGAAGGCCACAACCGCTGCGGAAAAGCAAAATGGTATGAAGGGAGAAGAAGGGTGAAGGAATGGCATGAAGAACGCGCGGAGCGAGCCACGCACAACCAAGGGAAAGTACAAAACACACAAAACAAAAAACAAAAACCAAACATGCACAAGCAACAAAAACCGCACCGGCTGCAGAGACACAAGTGCAAGTATGTTACATGCCGCGCTAGGCTACGCTACAAAAACGAGAAAAGCAAAACGATAACCACGCCAAAAAAGGTAACCAAGATGTGTAGCCGAGAACACATGCCAACCCCCGCACACCCGCTTACATAAAGAGCAAAAGGTATGCCGCCCGTATTCGCACGTATATGCCGCCACCGAGTAAGGCATGACGATCACCGCACCGACGAGTACCAAGACACGTAGCCGACTGACCATGCCCACCCCCACACGCCGCACACATAGGGAGCGAAAGGTATGCCCGTGCATACATGCCGCCACAAGCGCAACAAGGCCACCACTGCCGCAGAAAAGAAAAATGGTATGAAGGGAGGGAAAGGGTGAAAGAATGATATGAAGAACGCACGAAGGGAACCACACACAACCAAGAGAAAGAGGAAGACACGCAAACACAGAGACAAAAAAAACACAAACCAAACATGCACAAGCAACAACAACCGCACCGGCCACCGAAGCACGGGAGCAAGTATGTGACGTGCCGCGCTACGCAACGCGACAAAAACAAGAAAAGCACAACGATAACCACACCAACAAAGGTAACCAAGATGTGAAGCCCCGAAAACATGCCCACCCCCGCACGCCCGCTTGCATAGGGAGCAAACGGTATGCCGCCGCACACAAAGCAAGTTATAGGCAAGGACGGAGCCACACACCACCACCAAGAGCACCTGTGTTCCAACACAAGCGCAAGTATGTTACATGCAACGAACGAAGGTAACCAAAGGGGTGTAGCCGGGAGCCATGCCCATACCCGCAAAGGGAGAGAAAGGTATGCCCACACACACACGACCCAGCCGTCGCACGCAAACCAAGCACACGGAGACGCGGCCAAGAGGTGTAACCGAGTGACCATGCCCACCCCGGACGCCGCACACATAGGAAACGAAGGGTATGCCCGTAGATGCAAGCTGCTGCAAGCACAACAAGACCCCACCGCCGCGGAAAAGCAACATGGTATGAAGGGACATGAAGGGTGAAGAACGCACGCACACACATAAACACAAGTGCAAGTATGTTACATGCCGCGCCACGCCACGCAACGAAACGCACAAGGATAACCGCGTCAACAAAGGTATGTAGCCAACTAAGGGGCGTAGCCGAGAAAACATGCCCACCCCCGCACGCCCACTTGCATAGGGAGCAAATAGGAGCAAAAGGTATGCCGGGCCGCAGCAAGCAAAACAAGATAAAGGCACGGAGGGAGCCCACACCACAACCAAGAGTGCCCGCGTGCCAACACAAGTACACGTATGTTACATGCCACGCCGCGGCAAACGAACGGGAAAAGCACAACGAGAACCGCGTCAACGAAGGAAGGTAACCAAAGAGGTGTATAGAGCCGTGCCCACCCCCACACGCCCGCACAAGGAGTCATCGTGTACTGTTGCCCGTGTACCGTCATCGTGTGCCGCCGCCCAAAAGCCCAATAGCCCACACCCCAATCCTTCCTTTGTCTCACAGGACCAAGCAGGAAAGAAAGAACAGGACCCCAGGACCAAGGAGGTAGGCAAGTTGAAAGACCGAGACAAACAGAAGGGCGGAGGCAGGGAAAAATGCACACGGGGGAGAAGCGCGGGCCAACGGAGAGTAGATTAAAGCGTAAAGAGCACCGCAACAACAAAGGAAAAAGGAGGGTAGCCAGCAGCCGAGCGAGGGACGCACGCGGTGAGAGGGGCACGCCAAGCACACAACGAGCACAACACCACGACCAAGCACAAGAGAGGGGGCCACCAGGGAGGCAGACGAAGGGAGGCAGCACCACGCACCGCGGCACCACGGCACACACCGCACCGCAACGCACCCACCAGCACACAAACACTGCACAGGAACCACACACACCACACACACCCACATCCGGGTGCCCGCCCGGAGGACGGGCGGCGCACCGACCCACGCCCGCACACCCGCTCCAACAGCACGAGGACAGCGGACCCCGGCAGCCCGCCCAGATGACGGGCAGCCGAGGGAAAGAGAGCGCCTGAACTCAGACGCCCCTCACAACGGCGCGAGGCACCCCTCCCGGAAACGCCCTCCCACCACCCCCACAGCGCGCAACAACGGCTCGCAAGAGCGCACGCTGTGGGGCCGGTGTTGGGCCCCCACGCCCACACCGGCCGTGCCCAGGAAACACGGGTCGCAGAAACCTGGCCGCCCGCCCGGAAGGACGGGCGGCCGGTGGAAGGACAGTGCCTGACACCAGACACCCCTTGCAACTGTGGAAAGCCAACCCCCCCGGGGATGGCCCCCTACCTCCCTGCGGCACGCAGCCCCCCACAGGGCATGCGACCAAGGGGACAGTGCTGGGCTCCCACACCCGCACACCCGCGCCCACAGCATGTGGGTAGCGGAACCCGACAGCCCGCCCAGAGGAAGGGCAGCCGGGGAAGGGAGAGCGCCCGAAACCAGTCGCCCCTCACAGCGGCGAAAGTCACCCCCCACGGGGACGCCCTCCCGCCACCCCTGCAGCGCACAAGGACGGCTCGCAGGAGCGCACGCTGTGGGACCAGTGATGCGTCCCCGCGCCCACACCAACAGCGACCGGGATACACGGGTGGCGGAACCCCCGCCGCAGAGGGACATTGCTGGGCTACCACACCCGCACACCAGCGCCCATAGCACGTGGGTAGCGGACCCCGACAGCCCGCCCAGAGGACGGGCAGCTGGGAGAGGGCGAGAGCCTAAACCCAGACGCCCCTCACAGCGGCGACAGGCATTCCCCCGGGGACGCGATCCCGCCAACCCCGCAGCGCGCAACAACGGCTCCCAAGAGCGCACGCTGTAGGACCAGTGCTGGGTCCCCACGCCCACACCAACCGCACAAAGGACACACGGGTCGCGGAACCCCTGCTGCCCGCCCCAAAGGACGGGCCGCCGGGGGAGGGACAGCGCCTGACACCAGACGCCTCTCACAACGGTGGAAGGCCAACCCCCAGGCAACAGCCCCCGACCATCTCCGCGGCAGGGAGAGAGTGCTGAGCCCCGACACCGGCACACCCGCGCCCACAGCACGTGGGTAGCGGACCCGGACAGCCCGCCCAGAGGACGGGCAGCCTGGGAAGGGAGAGGGCCTGAACTCAGACGCCCCTCACAACGGCAAAAGGCACCCCCCCCAGGGACGCCCTTCCGCCAGACCCACAGCGCGCAATGACGGCTCGCAAGGGCGCAAGCCGTGGGACCGGTGCTGGGTACCCACGCCCACACCAACTGCGCCCGGAATACACGGGTTGCGGAACCCCGGCCGCCCGCCCCAAAGGACGGCGGGCGGGGGAGGGATAGCGCCTGACACGGAACGGGCCTCACAACGATGGAAGGCCACCCCCCCCGGGGATGGCCCCCCACCAGCCCGGCGGTACGCAGCCCTTCACAGGGTGTGCAAGCCAAAGGGACAGTGCTGGGCCCCCACACCCGCACACCTGGGCCCACAGCAGGTGCATAGCGGACCCCGACAGCCCGCCCAGAGGACAGGGCAGCCGGGGGACGGAGAGCCCCTGAATCCAGACGCCCCTCACAGCGGCGAAAGGCAGCCCCCCCGGAAACGCCCTACGGCCACCCCCACAGCGCGCAAGGACGGCTCGCAAGAGTGCACGCTGTGGGACCACTGCTGGGTCTCTGGCTGCCGGGGGAGGGACAGCGCCTGACACCTGACGCCCCTCACAACGGTGGAAGGCCACCCTTCCCGGGATGGCCTCCCACCACCCCCGCGGCACGCACCCGCCCACAGGGCATGAAAGCCAAGGGGACAGTGCCCGGCCCCCACACCCGCAGACCCGCGCCCAGAGCACATGGTTAGCGGACCCGGACAGCCCACCCAGAGGACAGGCGCCCGCGGGAGGGACAGGGCCTGATTTCAGACGCCCCTCATAATGGCGAAAGGCACCCCCCTGGGGACGCCCTCCCGTACCCCGACAGCGCCCAATGACGACTCGCAAGGGCGCACGCTGTAGGGCTGGTGCTGGGTCCCCACACCCACACCAGCCGCCCCCGGGAAACATGGGTCGCGGAACCCCGGCCGCCCGCCCTAAAGGACGGGCGGCCGGGGGAGGGACAGCGCCTGATACCAGACGCCCCTCACAATGGTTGAAGGCCGCCCCACCCGGGACGGCCTCAGACCACCCTCGCGGCACGCAGCCCCCCACAGGGCATACAAGCCAAGGGGACAGAGCTGGGCCCCGGGACCCGCACACCCGCGCCCACAGCACGTGGGTAGCGGACCCCGACAGCCCGCCCAGAGGAAGGGCAGCTGGGGGAGGGAGAGCGCCTGAATCCAGACGCCCCTCACAGCGGCGAAAGGCACCCCCCCCAGGGACGCCCTTCCCGCAACCCCCACAGCGCGCAACTACGGCTCGCAAGAGCGCACGCGGTGGGACCGGTGCTGGGTGGCCACGCCCACACCAACCGCACCCGGGACACACGGGTCGCAGAACCCCGCCTGCCTGCCCGGAAGGACGGCGACCGGGGGAGGGACAACGCCTGCACCAGACGCCCCTCACAATGGTGGAAGGCCACCCCCCCTGGGACGGTCACCCACCACCCCTGCGGCACGCAGCCCCCCACAGGGCATGCAAGCCAAGGGGATAGTGCTGGGCCCCAACACCCGCACATCTGCGCCCCCAGCACGTGGGTAGCGGACCCTGACAGCCTGCCCAGAGGACAGGCGGCCGGCAGAGGGACAGCGCCTGAATTCAGACTCCCCTCACAACGGCGAAAGGCACTCCCCCCGGGGACACCCTCCCACAACCCGCACAGCGCGCAACGGCGGCTCGCAAGTCTGCTGTTGGACCTGTGCTAGGTCCCCACACCCACACCAACCGCGACCGGGACACACCGGTCGTGGAACCCCGGCTGCCTACCCAAAAGGACGGGCCGCCGGGGGAGGGACAGCGCCTGGCAGCAGACGCCCCTCACAACAGTGGAAAGCAATCCCCCCCCGGGACGGCCCACCACCACCCCGCGGGCACGCAGCCCCCCACAGGGCATGTAAGCCAAGGGGACAGTGCTGGGCCCCCACACCCGCACACCGCGCCCACAGCACCTGGGTAGCGGAACCCGAAACCCCCCCCAGAGGACAGGCGCCCGGGAGAGGGACAGCGTCTGAACTCAGACGGCCCTCACGACGGCGAAAGGCACCCCCCCCGGGTACGCCCTCCCACACCCCCTCAGCGCGGAACGACCGCTCGCAGGAACGCACACTGCTGGGTCCCCACGCTCGCACCAACCGCGCCCGGGAACCGCGGACAGGGCCGCAGAGCCCTGGCTGCCCGCCCCAAGGTATGGGCGGCCGGGGGAGGGGCAGCGCCTGACATCAGACGCCCCTCACAACTGTCCAAGGCCACCTGCCCGTTGACGGCCCCCCACCACCCCCGCGGCATGCAGCCCCCCGCAGGGCATGCAGACCAAAGGGACAGTGCTGGGTCCCCACGCCCGCGAACACGCGCCCACAGCACGCGGGTGGCGGACCCCGACAGCCCGCCCAGAAGATTGGCAACAGGAGGGGGGAGGGCGCCTGACCTAAGACGCCCCTCGCAACGGCTAGGGCACCCCTCAAGGACACCCTTCCGGCTTACAAGAACGCGCGTTGCGGGGCCCCCGTGCCAATACCACCCCTGCCAGACGGGCAACAGGGCGGGCGCCTAACGCCCCGACGGGCAAGCAGACGCCTGGCGGAGCCCGGGGAGCGATGCTCGGTGCCGGCCCACAGAGCCAGCTTTCGAGCTCCCCCACCAGGGCCCCACCACACCCAGAGCACGTGCACCAGCCGCGGGGCACGGGGCAGCCAACGGAGATCCGTACCCCATCCCCTGCTCTTAGGCACAGCTACACAACAATGGCGGAGCCCGCGGCCCCACGCATAACACGCCCCCGGTCTGAGACGCTAGACGCGGCACACGAGGTCATCAGGGAGCTGGGACTCCGAGGAGGTGTCAGGGACCCCCCCCAGGAGGACGCGGATACGGACTCCAACCTGGAGTTGATCCCAGGGCCCCCCACGGCCAGCGCTCCCACGGGACCCACGCCGCCGGCTGGCGTGTTGCCCGCCCTCTGCCCCGCGTGGAAGCGGGGCCACTGCACCGGAGAATCTGGTGCCCCAAGCAAAACACCCCCGACCCGGCCCCGATGACGGGGCGCTGCCCGCGCTGGGGCACGCGGCTACGGGGTGGGGCAGGCCCGGAGCCTGGATTAGACAACGCGCGGCAGCGTGAATATCCAAGAGGCTGTTGACCGGGTCTCTCACACGTGCCGGACAGAGGTTGCCCTGCACACCCGGGGCCGCCATCGCGGACCGGTAGAGGGGATCTTCGTGGAACCCACGGAAATGGTGCTCGTTCTAACAGCGGACATGGTCCGAGGGGTGCTCCACGTATCCTGCTTGCGGCGTGCGCGCCCGCAGAGGACCATCCGGGTGTACACCCCTCCGAGGGCGTGGCCCTTCTCCACATGGGCAGTGCTTGCCGTCATCTGGCACCTGGCACCGGAGGACACCCCCTCAGGCACCACGGAGGAAATCGCCCGGGACCTCCACGCCTGGCCGCCCGCCCAGGATTTCCCCTGGCGCAGGCCCCAGGGCGGCCACCGAGTGGCACCCGCAACAGAGGGGTTCAGCCTCGCGGCAACCCTCCAGCGGCACCCCAACAAGAGGGCACGACACTTCCTGCAGAGGGGCACGGTTCCGGCCGCCCCGCCCGACTCCGCGCGGGGGGCACAACCGCTGCTGGACCCCTGGATCCTCCCGCTGGGGTACTTGCCCACGGGCACCCTGGCCCATGCCGCCCAAGCTGTCAAGGGGGCCTTCCCACCGCCACAACCCCCCGGCGTGGCCCTGCTCCGCAGCCTGCAGGCGGGGCCGCCTGGATGCGTTGGCGGGAGGAGGACCGGGGCCCGAGCCCGTACTTCCCCCTGGTGCAGGGCCAGCCGCTGCTTCACGCCGAGGACATGGGAACCGTGGAGTGGGCGGTGAACGTACCCGACACGGCGTGCAGGTGGATCACTGCGGCCGCCCCGCAACCCATGTGATCGCCACCAGCGTGCCACTGCCTTCTACATAGAGGAAGCAGCAACGCGGACGGTGCTGAGCCTGACCGCATGAACTGAGGGCTGGTGGCCTGGACGGCGGCCTGCAGGCACCATGCCCGGGACACCGCGGGAATGAGGCAGTACAGGCCAGCGGACCGCATGGCACTGGCGTCCACGGTCGCGGCCGTCACCATGAGATCCGTGGCAGCGTGGCCAGCGAGACTACTGCCTCAGGTCCCCTGCCGGGACACGCGGCCCCGCCAACCGGTTGCAACGCACACGCCGACGGCACCCCTCACGGCGGAACAGCTGTACGTCGTCGCAGCGGCGCTGCTGGCGGACCGCGGGGAGAGTTCTGTCTAACACTACGGCCCGGCGCATATCGCGTGGAGCATACAAGGGCCGCAGCGCGACGCACCCCACCCGTGGCACGCCACACTCCGCGAGCGCACCCGCGTCAGAAACGCGGGTAGCGGCACACTCCCTCCCAGCCCTCAGCAGGGCAAAACACTGGCGCTGCAGGCGGCAGGCTACCTGTTCATCCTGCACGGCCACGCCGGAGGGTACCGGTTGCACATCCTGGCCGTGGGCCGCTGAACCGTCTTGCCCGGCACCGCCAGACAGGGGGCATTCTCGCCCCATGTCGACTGGCAGCAGGAGCGCACCCAGGCCTACTATATGACGGCGGACCCCGGGCCGCTAGCCGTCCTGCTACACACCATCAGCGCCCGGGACAAGCGGCAGGAACCAGCCCGGGCCAACCCCTACACACTGATCTGGAGCCCCAACCAGGAGAAGCATCTACGGGCCGCATGGCAAGGAGATGCCATCAGGACCTGGAACGTTCCGGACCTCCACGCGTGGCCAGTCACGCACGCCGACCCGGCGGCCACCCTCGCGGTTGCCCAACGAGGACAGCACAACACAGAGTGGGTAGTCTGCATGTTCAGCCCGGCGGATGCACACATCGCCGTCTGCGACCCCAAGCGCCTGTCGGGGCCCGAGGCTGTAATCCGCGTGGCGGATTGCGCTCGAGTGATCGTGAAGGCGCTGCGGGAAGGCAAAAACCACGCCCTCCTGCTCCAAGTCTGCCTGAAGAACAACGCCAAGGCAGCAAAGCCGGGGGTGTGGCCAGCAGCGGCGCGCCCCGCCGACCTAGAGCTCCAGCTGGCGGTCCCAACCACGGTATACCAGTGGCTACAGGCCTTCCACGACCTGCAATGGAGGGGCAAGCCCGACCTCCGAATCGGCGCCACGCACTGGCAGGAGTGGCTGCAGGCAGATGCGCAGCGCGACGCCGCCCAGGGTCTTGGACACGGGCCGGCAACACGAGCTCTCGATGCGTCGGCCCCGCGCCGCGCGCTGGCAACGCACACGGTTCCGCTGGGCGACCTGCCCTTGGACCCGGCGCCGGAGGGCGCCATCCAAAAGTCGGTGCCGCTTGCCCCGGCACGGGGGGCCACAGAGCCAACGGAATGCCCCCTATGTGCAGACAAGTACTGCACAAGCGGGGCGATGCCTGAACACCTGGCGTGACATGCAGTGCACGTCGCCACCCCAGTGAAAGACAAGGAAGTGGCCTCCCACATCCTCCAGGGGAGGGCACAGAGATCCCCGTGGCATGCCCTGTACGCCCAGCGCCCCCCACTCCAGGCGGCCGGACACACAGCGGCCCCGGAGGACGAGGAGGAGGTGCCCAGAGCGGCCCCGGGAGCTGGCGGTGCAGCCCATCAAGGGTCCGTCTCCGCGGGACTCGCCCCCCTGGCACCCCTGTGGACCCCCCTGGGAGCAGGCTCCCCACACCCCATGGCCCCAGCACACCCAGGAGACCTGGCTGCTCCAGTGGACCCCGCGGCGGCTCCGTTACAAGACAGCTGACTCCAGGACGCGGCGGACGACGCCCTCTGGCTCCTCCACTGGATCCTGCGCAACGACCTCGTCCCGACGGACGGGTTCCTCCAGGACACACTCCGACGGCGCCGGGGGCCGGCGGCCTGTAACGATAAGGAGCACATCATCACTGGCATGCTACCCGGGGAGGGGGGCTTTGCCATCATGCTCCAAGAGACAGGGATCGCCATCCGGGCGCTGGAGATGCACGTCGCCGCGGCACTCCGGGACAAGGGGCACACCCCGTTCTTCAGCAGCCAGCTGGGGGAGACAGGGGCCACCTCCACCTCGAGAGGGGGAGGCCGCCTCACCCCTGTCAGCAGCAAGTACGTGGCCGAGCACGAGGTGCCCAGTTTCACAGAAAGTCGTCCCTGGCAAGGCCGCGGCCCTGGAGATCCGCACGGACGTGGTTGGCCTCCCCCTCATCAACGCCCACGTACCGCAGGCAGGCTGCTCCCCATGGGCGGGGCGGGCGGCCTTCTGGGCCCACATACAAATGTATGCCACGGCACGCAGCCTCCCTGGGTGGCACCCGGTGGTCATCGCTGGCGACACCAACATCTACATGGATGGCAACACTAACCCGGCTACGGAGCACTTCCGAGCGGGCCTGGAGGCCTGAGGTTTCCAGAGGGTCGCGGCAGGCGGTGTGGAGGACATGACCCCCACATTCCGGCCGTCCCGACACAGGGTGGACACCTTCCTGGTCAGCGAGCCGCTCCTGCCCTGGTCCCTGCGGGAGAGTGTCTGGGCCCGCGGCATTCCACACCCCCAGGTGATCAGGACGGACCACCCCCGGATCCGCCAGGCCCTGCCCGGCCTCCTCAACGCGACAGGGCACGCGGCGATGCCCAGCCCTTACAGCCACACGCAGGGCCGCCTCCTCCCGTACGACGCCGAGACCGCAACCGTCCAACGCTGCCTGTGGGCAGCGGTCACTGCTGCGCAGGAGGAGCCCTCCCTGGCGCCTTGGCTGGCCCCCGCGGAGCAGCACGCCTACAGGTCCATGCCCGGGGCCGCTGTGGACAAAGTGTTCGAACACCTCCACGCGGCGCATGACGCGCTGGCGCGATGTGGGGCGCCGGCAGCCGTCCCCGGCGGGGTCGGACCCGGCAGGAGGGGACCCCCCTGAGAGCGGGAAACGGGTCCAGGCGGCGATCCTCCGCTACGACGCCCTGGCAGCGTGCGCGCCGGCGGCATACCAGGCAAACGCGGCCCGGCATGGCATCCAATCCGAGGCAGCGCTCTGACTCACGGAGGAGCTGCGAGGTGCGTCGCCCGGATTCCGCCCGGCCACACAGCGCCAGCTTCAGGAGGAGCTGGAGAGGAACGCAGCCACCCTCGCGGAGGACACTCGCCACTTGCGCGCACTCCTGGCGGCCGACCGTAAGCGCGCCAGCGCCCAGCGGTAGAAAGCCGTGCGAGGGGCAATGGAGGTGTAGGCCCCGGGCCCGTCGTGTCTCTCGAAGGTGCAGGTCCCCAACAACCAGACGCTCCTCACAGAGGCCCACGACGTGATGTTCGTGGTTCCCGCCATTTGGCGGTACCACAAACGCCCGGTGGACCTCCCCGGCGTCCAGGGGGTCCTTGGCCGCCACCTGCCCCGGGTCCCTGAAGGGGCCTGGGCCCAGGTCCAGCAGCACTCCATGCAGGACCTGCGGTCCGCGCTGGACAAGGCCAATGGCATGGCCCCAAGTGCCAACCAAGTGGAGGCCCACTTTATCAAGACCCTCCCGGCACCCGTCCGGTGGCTCCTGGTCCACTCCTACCGGGCCATCCTCCGCGGCGCCCCTCCGCCGATGCACCGGAGGGACGCGCTAATCTTGCTCAGCCAGAAGGTGCCGGGCTCCGCCTGACTGGACAACTACCAGCCCATAGCCCTGGGCCAAGTGGACATGAAGCTGCTCACAGGCCCCCTCACCCAGCGCATCGCGGAGGTGCTCACACGGCACGGGGTGGTCAGCGACTGGCAGCAAGGGGCCCTCCCCGGCTCCAACACCCGCCCCCCCCTGTTCATGGCGCAGCAGCAGCTCAAGCGGGGAAGGCCCAACTACGTCTTCTCCTTCGACGCCCGCAAGGCCTTCGACACCGCCCCGCACGGCGCCCTCCACCTCATCCTGCGCCATCTCTCCGTGCCGCCGGAGGTCATTGACCTCCTTCTCTTCCTCCACACATGCGCCAGGCTGTGCATCGCCACCGGGCACGGGCTGACACAGCCCGTCCCCATGCCGCGCGGCGTCCGGCAGGGCAACCCTGAAAGCCCCCTACTGTAAGCGCTCCTCCTGGAGCGCCTACATAGGGCCCAGGGGCGCCGCCTGCGTCCGCCCGGGGAGGCCGAAGGGGGCCTCATCAAGGCCTATGTAGACAACCTGCTGGTAGTGGCCCACACGCTGCAGCACTTCGTCGAGGGCGTGGAGTTGGTGGCCGCGTACCTAGGGATGATGCGCATGGAGCACATCCCCCACAAGTGCGCCATGGCCACCATGTAGGGGGTCCCGGGCCTGCAGCTACGCCTCTGCCCCCAGCTGGAAAACCCATGGCACTGGGTACCGGCGGCGGACTCCATCCCCTACCTGGGACCCCAGCTGCAGCCGGATGGGGAGTTCTCCCTGCAGCACAGACACCGGCTGCGCCAGGCGGCATTGAGCCACTGGTGCCTCAACACCCTCGCGCCGCCGAAAGGTGTGCAGGAAGTCATCCTGGCGATCCTGGGGGGTGTTACGCAATATGTCGCCCCCTTCATCGCCAACGACTCCGACACCGCGCGCCACCTGGACCACATCACAGTCCAGGTTGCGAAGGACAGGGCGCGGTACGCTTTCGATGCCTCGCGGGACAGCCTGCAGGATGACCGGACCCTGGGACTCACACGGGGGCCAACGCGTTGCCAGCAGGCGGCGTTGGCCCTCGAGGGCACGCTCGTCGGCCACCGCTGAGCCTTCGTGCGCGCCGAGGTCACCAGGATGTTCTGGGAAATTGCCCGCGTGCACGGCATATGCGCAGGGCAACATCATCACGCTGCGCAACGCCAAGCTGCGGCACCGTGACACGTGCCGCCTGACGGTGCCACAAACGCCGTGGCACGGGCACCACGGGCTGCACCACCCTTTGCCTGACAACGACAACCCGTGGACCGCAGTGGTGCAGAAATGCCTCAACCAGTGCGCCTATGAGCACCTCCACTACTGCCGCCGCGAACAGGAGCCGACCGACCACCCCGGGTGGTGCGACGCTTCGGTTGACTCTTTCCACACCAGGCAAACCGCGGGACCCCCGCTTGAGGCTTGTCCAACCCACGAGGGCTAGGCATGACGTTCACACTGGCCCACGAGTGACCCCGGACGGCCTGCACCTCCACATCGGGGGCTACCGCCGTCGGGGCAGTCTGTCCCCCCCCACGCAGGGGGCGGCATACCACCCACCAGCGGCCCTCCTGTACATCCTTTGCAACGTACTCGCGGACGGCGAGCACCAAGAAAAAAAACGCGGATGTGGCGTGGCCCGAGCATCTGTGCCAGGGGCCCCGCGCGCCGACGCCGGTATGGTTTGTGACCACAGACGACCAATGCGCCCGCGCGACAGAACAAGCGCAGCTCCAGGCCGAGTGGGTGATAGTGCAGTTGGGGGCGGGCCAGCGCAGGCCCCGTGGACTGCCCCGCTGCACCGCCCTGCTAGTGCCTACGGAGGTGCCGCACGACTCGGACATGGCGGTGCGCTCGCTGGAGGACAAGCTGGAACACACGGTACACCTGGTGGTGCACCAGCGCAGGGGCCCGGCATGGCTCAGGGAGCACCTGACGGCACTCTGGTTTTTGGTGAGCATGATTGCCGGGGCTGAGACGACAGTAGGGCGCTGAGCGTGGACCAACTGACCCACGGCCACCCCGACGTCCAATGGCACCCCGCCGACCTCAAAGCAGGGTGGTTCAGCCCCACCGGGTACTACTGGATCCAGGAGGCCTGGGGCCACATCTACTGAGATGCGTCGGGGGGCGGGCCCTGCAGGCACGCCACCAGTGTACCTCTCTCCGCCAACCTCTCCCGCACGTGGGCAGTGGCCATCTCGGGCACGGTGCCGAACGGGGAGGGGCTGACCGCCTACCTCTCCCTGCAATACAGCATCCACAGGCCATGGATCCATACGGTGGATGCCGAAGTCTTCTTCCACCCTCTGCGACACGCGGATCGCGAGCGGGCGACGGGAGTCCCCGCGGGCGCGGCGAAGGATGTCAACCAGATACCCCTGCGATGGCTCTAGGACGGCCTGCACGTGCGAGGGCAACACACCGAGGAACCATTTCCGTTTGCCCGAGCCACTTCCCACCACAGCGATGCCTCACTGGACAGGGCAGACTGGGCGTCGTCCCAGGACACACAGCACGCCCCCGGTTCCCAGCCACGCCGGGCTCATAATGGCGGGTCATGACGGCCACCTCGACCTGCGGCCCCCCACAATGCTGACGCTCAGCACGGCGGGCAGCGGGCGCAAATGGACCATGCGCTGACACACCGAGGGCACACACCCCTGGGCGCACCCCACACCATAGCCTATGTCCAGGCCCGGGACCTCAGCGCGACGGCCACCAACCACTGGGCGCTGCGGGCCAGAGACGGCCACACGCCGTTGCAGCGCAGGCTCCGCATCCGAATGGAGCGGCTCTCCGGCATCGCCATCCTCCCGCAGCCGTGCCTCCTCTGCGGCGGCCCGGAGGCGACCCCAGTGCACATGCACGTGGGATGCGCCCACTGGCGGCTCCTCTGGCCCCACTACTGCCAGGCGGTGCAAGAGGCGGCTCGCCACCTCCCACCCAGGGACAAGGCTCTATGGTTGGCCTCGTGGCGCTCTGCGCGCGCGGCATGGACAGAAGTCCTCTGCTCTGGGCTGGTACCCGAGGCGGCAGAAGCGCAGCTCCGCTCAATAGCCCGCAACGACCCGCCAGGAGGGACATCCGTAGACGATTTCCTCCACCACATGCTTCGGCTGGGAGATTTCGTGTGGGAGCTGCGCAGTCGCCGGCTGGAGCAACTCCTCCACGAGCCCCTAAGCGCGGCAGCCCCGGTGCACCCATGGCTCACTGCGACGAAGGACGACTGCTCCCCCCCTCCCCCGCGCCCTGGCAGGGGCTTCGTGGCCGACCTCCGGGTCATGAACGGCACCCTGGAATGCCCACCGCAAGAGGACCCCGGCCCGAACCGGAACCTGCCGGTGGGTTTCTCGAAGCACCTACAAGACGCCCTCTTCCCGCCGTGGAAGATCGGGCGCGGCTCCATGACCGCGTCTGAGGCCCGTAGGTTGGGCGCGGAGTGGGCGCGCGAATGGAGGCCGGTGGTGCGCCGCCACGCGCGCACCGGGGGCCCCCGCTCAGCAGTACGCCACCATCCAGGTCGAGGGGTGGGGGCCAAACACCCGGCAACGGGACACCATGATCTGCGGGGCGGGTCCGGACCACCTGTGGGACGCAGCGGCAGAAACGTGGCTACACGCGGGCCCAGAGCCACACTTGAGATCGGGTGGGGATGTTTCCTCGCTCGTCTGAGCGCTCCCCCCCCCGCCTCGTTCTCCACGCCAACAACGTGCTCCGAGCCACGGAGATACACGCGTGGGGACGCGACGTGGCGACCGTCTGGTGGCTCCCCCCGGAGGGCAGGGCCGTCCGGCTCACCGTGGCAAACTTCAAAATTTGGGCACCTGTGTACGACGACGCCCTGTCCAGGCTGGGCGACATTCCGGGGCCCCTGATCCTCATGCTCTTCACCGACTCTGCAGGCGCGCTACGCCGGGAACTGGACAGCTGCGAAGGACTGAGGGTAGGCTGAGAGGCGATCGCGGACGGCAACCTACTGGCCCTCCTCCACCGGGGCACCGCGGACGGGTGCCAGTGGGGCGCTCTGGTGCCCCACCCCGCCAGGCACCACACATATATCGCAACCCCCCCCCCCCGGGGGCACCCCCGCGCGGCATGGGATGACCTTCGCCGCCTTCCACAAATACGGGATCCTCCCCGACGACACGTGGCAGGAGTTCCGGCAGAAGACGCTCGGCAGGGACTACCGGCGCTGCGTCCGCCTCGCCTGCTAGAGCTCCGGGACCCCCTTTGCCAACGGTCGGACGACCTCTGGCTCCGCCGTCTCGGCCCCTGGTCGCCGGCCTCCCACCTCCCACACACCTGCCACCTCTGCAGGGAATGCGACACGGTATCTGCCGCAGCGCCGATGAGCGCAAACAGGTGCGCGCGGTGCTCCAAGGTGGCCCGCGCTGAAGCACGAAAGAGAAGGCTTTGCACCGGCGCATCAGGGGCGCACACACCCCCTCACACGGCCACGCAGACCCCGCTGGTGCCGCCCTCCTGTGGATCCACCTGCAGCTGCGGGACACCACGTCCGTCGCCCGCCTGTCGCACGCGTTCACGCCCTGACCCCCGGCCGCCCCCGCGCCTTGCAGAGCCCGCAGCACCATGCCTCGCCGTAGGGGGACCAGGCCGGAGCACACCAGTGCCCGGCGCCGAGCGCAGGAGGCGGCCGTCCGGGGCCCGGTGGCAGACGCGGTGACGGGGGCGCACGAGGCGCACGCTGCCGCCAGGCACGACCCGGCGGGCAGGGGGAGGACTTTCCTCAGCGAGGCCGCCCTCCCGGCCGTCCGCGCCCTGAACGGGGCGGGGGCCCCTACGCTGCTCCCGGTGATGCACCGGATCATGAACCTTGTCCGGCCGGGGCTCATAAGCCCTGAGGCATCCCTCTACGGGCACTGGATGGAGTTGCGCACGTCCAACCGGTCAGGCCGGCCCCTGTCCATGGGGGACACCCTACGGCTGACGGGCGCAGGGTCCGCCATGTCCCTCCACAGCAGCGCCCCAGCCCTGCTGCACGCCCTGAGGACATGCTGCCCCGGGGACGCGGCCCCGTACCTGAACCACGCGCAGGCCACGTACCGGGGAGGAGTGTCCGAACTGGATGCGGCACTCCACCTTCTACATCAGCCGGACGAGGAGTTGGAAGTGGACGAAATCACGTTATTCGTGGAAGGCGCGGGCGACGCGCCCACCCACCCCCGCCCTACCAACCCGGTGTACGACGGCACCAGGCCGACCCCCACGTGCAGTCAGCAAGCACATGGGCGCAGTGTACTGCACTGGAATAGCAGTCAAGCCCAAACGGATTTTGCGATCACGTTCCACTGCTGTCGAATGAAACATTAATTAAATTCAGAACCCAATTCGCTAGGAGCCTTCAATTGAAATCTGAGATCAGAAAACATGAGAGCTGTGTCTGACGTGTTTGAAGCTGGCAACTCAGACTGTCGCAGTACTCGAATGACACACTGCAGGCAGTCAAACCGGAGCTGATGCAGGGATGACACTGTAAACAAATTGCAACCGCCGTTGGAGCTGATTTGTATCAAAATTCGTTGAACTTCTAATCAGATTTGAGATAAATTGAAGAAACAGCACAGCTAGCAATCACTGCAAGCACATGGGCGCACTGTACTGCAGCGGAATAGCAGTCAAGCCGAAATGGATTTTGCGATCAAGTCCACAGCTGTGGAATGCAAGCATTGCAGGCCCTTTTAAATTGAATTCAGAACCCAATTCGATAGGAGCCTTCAATTGAAATCTGAAATCAGAAAACAGGAGTGCTGTGTCTGATGTGTTTGAAGCTGGCACTCAGAGTGTCGCAGTACACGGACGGACTGTACTGCAGTGGAATGCAGTCAACCCCAAACCGATTTTGCGATCACATTCCACTGCTGTCGAATGAAACATTGCAAGCCCTTTTTAACTAAATTCAGAACCCCAATTCCATAGGAGCCTTCAATTGAAATCTGAAATCAGAAAACAGGAGAGCTGTGTCCGATGTTCTTGGAGCTGGCAACTCAGAGTGTCGCAGTACATGGGCGCATCGTACTGCAGTGAAATGGCAGTCAAACCCGAACTGTTTTTGCGATCACATTCCACTGCTGTCGAATTAAACATTGCAGGCAGTCAAACCAGTGGTGATGCACAGATGATGTTGTAAACACAGTGCAACCGCGGGCGGCACTTCATTGGTATTTCTTAAACTTCCAATCTGAGTTAAGGTAAATCGAAAAAACAGCATAGCTGGCACTAACTGATATGGTGTATGAAGCGAGTTGGGAAACTCAGCAACTAACACTGATCGAGAATCGTGAAACACCGATGCAGCACACTGCTGCAACCTGCAAACCAATTGGGCCAGCTGTGAAAAGTCAACTCATGATTTTGAATAAAAGAGATTGCTGCAGGCTGCCGACCACATGAAGCACCTGAAGCACCTGAGAAACAGTGAGCCTGCAATGTGTGTGGGGGGGGTCTGGCATCAAATCATGGCACGGCAAAATACAGGGAAAACTTAAATGCAATCCGGATCTGAACCGAATCGAATTGCTTCCTTCAATTGAATTCATTTGGCTGTGTCACCTGTAGCACATACCACAGAGAACGTCAAGATGGAGGGACAGTGGCAGTCTCAGCACATGCCAACAAAGGTGCAAGCACTCGGGCACCCGAGAGACGCAAAGCCCGAGCACCCCACCTCGCAATGGCAAACAAGCCCACAGGGCACTTCCACAAACGTTTGGAGGGGCGCCTCTCCACTAGCCTCGCATGCGGCTGATGCAAATGCTCCCCTCCCTCGGAGCAGAGCCCCTTCAGATTGCCATGCCTCCGGAGGCGGCCTGTGTAGTACTCTGTGAAAGAGTGCACCGCCACTGACCACTCAAACTCTAAAAAAGAACATGCATTTTGCGGCCGTCAGCGTTTCGTGTGTCTACATTCTTTGAATTCCATGATATGAGATCCCATGCTAGGCACCGCACCAAGCGCAGGTGGCACTGAAATGGTTCTGCAATTTCTGCTGCACTGAGCTTAGGATGCGACACTGTCAAATCATCCCGGGCAGTGGGGAGGAGATGACCCAGACGCTGCAAGAAAATGTCATTTTTAAACAGAGCCTTGGTATCTTTGTTTCCGATGGCCCGCTCCTTTCAGGAGATCACTCTGCCTTTGGGCTTCCTGAAATTTTTTGTCATCTTTGGAGACGCAAAAATAGACAAAAGCTCCTGTTGCATGCTCGGTACAGCACTGCAATTCTCCTGAAACCACAAATACAGTGCATGGAAAACAGCATGACTAATGACCAGAGCAATGCAGTGCAGAGGGTCATACACTATATCCAACGGAGTGTCAAAAAGCGACAAAAACTTGCGGCAGGGGGTGCGGAAATCGTGCAGAGACCGTGCACTGGCGCGCTGGTACTCTGCCAGTTTCCACAGGCGCTTAGACGCCCAGCAAGCCGGGCATGCCGGGCTACGCATTTTTCCCTAACCAGTCGCTCCATTCCTTGGTGATCGAAACTTTTCAAACACGAAATGGGAACGATCCGAGAAGTCCAATTACACCACTGTGTGTATCGGAGAAATCTACATCGTGCGACATGGAGACCTGTAGCCATCGGCGTCATTTGGAATACAAATCCTCTAATTCTGTGTCTCCAAAGCAGACATTTCCGGTACCGGGAATCACGCCTGCGGTAAAAGCCTAGGTGCGGGCATGCACCTGCTCCTCCTTGTCGTCACGGCCCGCAGGGACCGGGAGCGGGTCCTGGGGATCACCCCCACCCACCTCTACGGCGCATCGCCCCTGCCCTGCCCCCTGCACCTTCCTGCGAACACATGAGGTCACCGCTGTTACGGGGGTCCATCTAGTGCGTCTCCCCCCAGCATTACCATACGACTCCAGGGCGCCCGGGGCCCTGAGCCCTGCCGCAGACTGGGAGCTGTGGTGCGACAACTGGGCCGCGTGGCTCACCCGCCTCCCGCCCCGGTGCCGATGGATGACCAGCGGCCCCTGCCCGCACGGGACCAACACAACTGCCGGCCCCCCCTCCCCTCCCCCCCTCCGCCCTGCGCAGCACTGCACGGCACTGCCCCCGGCGCACCATTGATGCACCAGAAGGTAGTGGAGCGGACACACCTGCCGCCACGCATGCATACCAGGATAACAGCGATGTCGGCCTCCGATGGCTCCCCCCAGCAGGACGACCGCCACCACAGCCGGTTCCGCTCCTGCTGCCACGTCTCCCCGGGATGCGCGGGGGAGACCCTTCCTGAGCGCGAGGAGCGGCTGCTGACGGAGGCAGCGGTGCACGTCAGGCCGCTGGCCGGGCAGCCCCGGCCGGCCCCTGCCGACCCCGAGCCGTTTGCCCAGGAGCCCGCGCCAACCGAGGAGACCGCCCCCGCCGCCCAGGCTGCAAACCCCGCCGCCCCGCCCACAGAGGGAGCCCCGGGCGCACAGGGAGCTGAGACCGCAGCCCCGGCAAGCCGCGCTAGGGCCCCGATCGATCACGCTGCAGCCCCTGATGGGCCACCTGCGCAGGGGGCTGCCCCGGCGCGGGCCCCGAGCGGCTCGCCGGGGGCCACCGCAGCCCCAGCGGGGGGCAGGGAGGGCGCGAAGTACCGCGCCCGAACCAACCCTAGCCACACCCACACCAGCCAACCCAAGCCGTACCCCCCAAAGACCGCCTTCCCTGAGGGGAGGCCGCGGCCCGTCCGCCCCCCAGCGCCCGTGCGTATGCCGCCAGGCGTCATGCTGCCGCAGCTGCAACGGCAGCAAGATGCCCGGCGCGTGATCCGGGAGGGGGGGGAGGGCGCGCAGGCGGGGTGGACTGCCGGCCACGGGAGCGCGGAACGGGGGACAGGAGGGGACAGGGGGAGCGCCAAAGGACAAACGCAAGGGACAGTTCTGAACGCACGCGGCAAGGAGCGAGGGCAAGGGCACGGGCAAGTTGCCAAGGCCAGCGGCAGCGGTAGCGGGCGGGGCACGAGCAGCGGACGACGCGACGCGCTGCACAGCGCCGGGAAAGGGCCAGGACGCGGGAACAACACGGGCGCGGGCGGCAGCACCCGGAGACGGACGCAGGGACGCGGGCAGGGCGCCAAAGCAGGCAGCCACGGAGCGCATGGGGCTGAGTTGAGTGCGGTCGGCGAAGGGGGGCACAGCCAAGGACATGGGCAAGGATGGAGGAAGGATACGGGCGCCAGCGATGCGGGCAAGGACGCGGGTGACAGACGACGTGACCCGTGACGAGGGCAGGAGGGCAAAGGCTTAGGGGCCGGGAAGGAGCCCAAGGGCAATGGGGGGAAGGGCGAGGTAGGCCCCCGGGGACAGGCAGGGCGGGGCGCGAGAGCCGCGGGGGGAAGGAAGGGCAAAGGGAGGGGGACAGGGAGCGGGGCGCCCCGGCAGCCGGCCATCCAGCCGGTGCGGTGCATCCCCCCCGGTAGCCAACAAACGCCAGCGCACCACACCGACCACCACCACCACCAACACGCCCACCTCTACAACATGGGCCCCGACGCCAGGGACCTCATCCCCCCCCAACCCTCCCGACCCCCGCATCAGCCCGCCCCCCCCGTGCCACCCCGGCCGAGGGCGGAGCCGGCACGGATGGCCGCTTCCCCTGGCGGCGAGGAGGCAGGGCGTGGCGCCGCAGGCACGGGGGCGGCAGGCGGAGCCGGCGCGGGGGGCAGAGGGGGCCTGGCTCTCGGACCAGGACTGGGACGCGGTCCCGGACCTTCTGGGGAGCGAGGTTCTCCACCTGGTGGTGGAGCTGTATGGGTGGCTGAGCTGGGCCTCCTTGGGGACCACCAGGGGGATGAGGAACCGGCGCTTCGATGCCGTGCTCCTCCGGAGGGACGGAGGTACCCCCGAGGGGGTGGGCGACCCAGGAGGACCACGAGAGGGTCCTCCGGACCGTGATTTGGGCCGAGTGGCCAAACAGGGAGCCAACGTGGCCGAGTTTCGTGGAGGGGGGGGCAGTGCTCCGCATCACGGACGCGGAGGCCAACAACGGCCCCTTCGCGGGCCCTGCGGACCGCCCCCACCCACTGGCGCTACCGCTGGCCAAACCCACCGCCGCCGCAACCCCAGCCCCCACACAAGCGGCGGCGCATGTGACGGCCGCGCCCGGCGGCGATGGTCCCAGGCGATAGGCACGAGTGGATGGGGAAGGACCAGTGCCGCCAGCCGGCGGGACCGGGACCCCGACCCAGAGCGCACCGCCCACCCCCCCCGCTGTATGGCGCAGCGGAGGGGCGCGCGCCGCCTCCAGTAGGGGAGAGGGCGGGGGCAACGAGCGCGGGGGGGACTCCACTGCCCTGCAGCCTGCTAACCGCTAACCACCGACCCAAAACGCTACCCCCAGCACCCGCCGACCCCCCCCCCCCCCCCCATCAGTACCACGCGGTGAGGTGGCGGCAGCGAGGGGAGCGGGGGGCCTGGGGGCGAGGACCCGCACGAAGGCCTAGCGCCCGAAGGCTGGAGGGGAGCAGGAGAGGAGTGCATCCCCCCCCTGTCAACTGCTGGCCCCTCGGGGCCAGGACCACCAGGCCGCCCCCCCGCAGCCGCCAGGGAGCGGCGCCAGGGGACCGGAGAGGGACTACGGGGAGGCCCCCACTCCCACCCCCCCCTTTTCCCCCGACCCGCGGACAGCCAGAGGATGGCCAGGGGGACAACGGTGCCGCACCCCCCACGCCAGGCCCGGGGGGGGACCCCCCCGCCAGAGGGCTGCAACACCCAGGGAGGGGCGCCACCGTCGCGGCCGGCGCTGCTGTACGCCGCGTGCCTCCAGTCAGCCGCGGTCCCACTCCCGCAGTGCCCGCGGCAGGCCGGCAGCCCTGCGCCGGCGCGCAAGGGCACCCCGTGGGCCGCAACGGGACGGCACCACTCGGACGTGAGCCAATGCAGTGTGGAGGGCAGGGCACAGACAAAGCAACCCGCCTTGGTGCCCGCCCGGGGGGGGCTGAGAAACAGACCGCAGCAAGGCGACCTTCCCACCCCCTGCCCCGCGGGGCCTCCCGGCGGAGCCCCTGAGGGGGGGCGGCGCACCGACCACCCCGCCCCCCCCGCCCGCCAGACTGACCCACCGGGAGGGATGCGCCGGCAATGAAGGGGGTTCTGGGCCAGGGGCCACAGGCTAGCCCGCCAGGGGAGAGAGGTGGGGAACCACGGTGCAACCCCCCCTCCCCTCTCCCCCCACTCCCCCCCTTCCGGCCCGCGGGATGCCAGAGACGGGCCATGGGGGCGCCGAGGCTCTACTCCCCCCAACGCAGGGGGGAAGTCCCCCCTCCCCCCGAAAGACCGCGGCGCCCGGGGGGGGTACGCTGCTGAGCCTGTACGCCACGCGCCCCCACGCCCCCACCCGCCTGTTCCCACGGGCGCCGCGACAGGTAAGTGAACCCGCGCCAGCTCACAAGGGCGCCACACGGACCACGCCCGGGGACAACACACGAACACGAACTGGGGCAGTATGGGGGCCACGCCCTGCATGACCAAGACGACGCCAATGACACCTGCTTTGTTGCCGACTCAGGGAAGGCAGAGAGACGGTAGAGCGACCCCCCGCCCCTCGGGCCCCCCCGGCCGCACCTCCGGGATGGACGGCACACAGCCCCCCCCCCCCCCTCCCAACGCCCCCCCTGGCGTCGGAACGCCCTGAGCGCGCGGGTCCGCCCAAAATGGGGCCCACAACCCCAAGCAAGGGGAGGGGGGAAGGGGACCGGGCCAGCCCCCCGCCCAAGCAAGCCAAACAGGGCACGGCACAGAGGCAGGACACGCGGAGGGGCACGAACCGCGTGGAAGGGCCCTACAGGCGCCCACCACCGGAACCGCGCGAGAGGAGCGCACCACACCAACCAGGGGAGGGGGGAGGGGCGCGGACGCCGCGAGAGCGCGAGCGCACTGACTCACAAAGGACACGCGGCGAATACCAGAAGGGCAACTGGACCGAGCCCGCATGGACGCACAGACCGCATGGAATGGCGTACCAGCGAGTAAGGATAAGGGACACCCGGACGGCCCGCCACACACAGCGCTGGAGACGCGGGAAGGGAGGGGGGAAACGGGGTAGGCACGAAACCCAGGACCGGCCTTAACCCCCCTGAAGCAGCCGGAAGCGCCGCGCACACACAAACAGGGCCCTGCACCTGCCAAGGCAGTAGTGGCGCACCGCGCCACGCAGCAGCCCCGCAGCTAAGCAGCCTCCGCGCCAGCCCAAGGGTTTCCCACTGGCGACAAGCCAGTAGCACAGGCCCGGCGACGCCGGCATCCTGGGCGACCACGCATTGGGGGGGCGACGCCGTGGGTAAGCGCCTGCAGCCACGACTGCTAAGTGATGCACTGACCCGGGATTGGCGAGAAGGGGAAGCCAGGGGAGGGCCAGGGCTCCGAGCCCCGTGAACCCGGCCGACTCCGCCAGCAGGCAGGAGGTGTGTCACGAAGGGCCCCCCACTAGGACCTGGTGGGGAGGATATCACCCCGCCCGACCAGGTGCCCCCCCGGGGCTGAAAGGCGTCTAGTACCCGAAAGCTCCAACCTCAAACCTCAAACCACTTCTCCCTACGTGTCTTACTCTCAGAAGGAGTGACTCATGAATGTTTGGGGTGCGGAGAGGCATAGCTACCCGCACCCACGTCTGGCCTGCTATACCCGGATTACCTGGCCAGCCTCTGCGCGGCCTGTCGGGCCCGGCTACTGCGCAGACAGGCGTTCAGTCCCGGATTATCCTGTCCGGGGCGCCAGCCGGCCACATGTCCCTGGATGTTCCAGTCAAGGAACGCGGGGGCTCCTGCTACTTGATCCGCCCCGGATGATCCAGTCCGGGGCGTCAGGTCTGATTCAACCAGATAATGCTCCCGTCGTGCTTCGGCCGTTCCTTCTTGTGTTGCGGCAGATGATCCAGTCCAGGGCACTCTTTGGCCTCGTCACCGCTTTGCTGGATCACCACGTCCTGGTCCGGGTCGGCGCATCACTGCATCACCACAGGGTCCTCCTCGTCGCTGCTGATCTGCTTTTCCGCGGCCTCGGCCTCTTTGCTGCAGCGCCGCATCACCACGGCCTCATCCACTTGTTTACATCACTGCCTCACCACGGCCTTGTCCTCATCATGGTTGCACTGCCCCGTGGCTTTGTCCTCATCTCCGCCTTTCTGCGGCACCACTGCCTTGACCTCCTGGCTGCTTCTTTGCATCACTGCGCCCTCATGCGTTGGTCTGTTTCTCCCCTTCAACACGGCCCCTGCTCATCAATGCTGCACTGCGTCTCCTCGGCCTCGTCATCATCTCTGTATCACTGCATCTCCATGGCGTTGTCCTTTGCGCTGCTTCCGGACATGACTCCATCGCTGCACCACCTTCGCCTCAGCCTCTTGTCTCCTTCGCCTCTGGCCCCCACTTTCCCCTGGATGATCCAGTCTGGCGGGCTGGGGGCTCCTCCTGCTTGGTCCGGCCCGGGCAATCCTGCCCGCGGCGTCAGGCCACATTTCTCCGGACAATCCAGCCCTGCGGCTTCTGGCCGCTCCTTCTTGTTCTGCGCCGGATCATCCAGTCCGGGGTATCAGCCCGCCACTTGTCCCCGGATGATCCAGTCCGGGGTGCGGCGGCTCTTGCCATGTTATCCGCCCCTGGTGACCCAGTCCGGGGCGTCAGGCCGCCGCTTGTCCCCAGATGATGCCATCTGCGCAGCGGCGGCTCTTGCTGCTTGTTGTGTTGCGGGCGATTCTGTCTGAGGCGTCTGGCCGCCACGTGTCCCCGGACGATGCTGCCTGTTCTGCGTCTGATGATCAAGTCCGGGGCGCCTGGACTCATTTCTCCGCTTTTTGCTGTCGTTTTGTTTGCGTCGCTCTTTCTTGTTTTGCCCCGGATGATCCAGCCCAAGGCACTCCTTGGCCTCGTCATCGCAGCGCCGCATCTCGACAGCCTCATCCTGGTCTCATCATCACTGCTTCTCCTCAGGCAGCCCCTCTTCGCTGCTTCACTGCTTCTCCTCCGCCTCGTCCTCTTCGCTGCTGCACCGTGTCTTCACGGCCACGTCCACTTGTGTGCACCTCTGCATCACCACGGCCTTGTCCTCATCATGGTTTAACTGGTTCTCCTCGGCCTCGTCCGCATCATCGCTTATCTGCATCACCACAGCCTTTTCCTCATGGCAGCATCTCTGCATCACCCCGGCCTCATTCCCTGGACTGTCTCTCGGCATCCCCCGGGCCCCGCCATATCTATGCTGCACTGCTTCTTCTCGAGCCGTCCTAAGCCCTGTATCATTGCTCCTCCATGACGTTGTCCTTTGTGCTGCTTCCGGACCTGTCGGGGGGGTAGTGGCTCCTCCAGCTTGATCCGTCCAGGACGATCCTGCCGCGGGCGTCTGGCCTCTTCTCCCCGGATGATCCCGTCCTGGGGGTTGTGGCTGCTCGTTCTTGTTCTGCCCCGGATGATCCAATGCCGGGCATCTTCCGCCACTTGTCCCTGGATGATCCAGGTCGGGGGGGCGGCGGCTCCTGCTGCTTGTTCCGCCCCGGATGTTCCAGTCCGGGGCGTCAGCAGCCACTTGTCACCGGATGATCCAGTCCGAGGGGCGGCCGCTCTTGCTGCCTGTTCTGCCCCGGATAATCCAATCCGGGGCATCAGAACTCATTGCTCCGCTTGTTGCTGTCGTTTTGTTTTCGGGGCTCCCTCTTCTTTCGCCGCCGAATATCCAGTTCAGGGCACTCGTTCACCTCGTCTCTGCATCGCTGCTTCTTCAGGGCCTCCTCCATGTGGCGGCGTCTCTGCATCTCCATGGGCTCCTCCTCTTCACTGCGTTACTTCTTCCCCCCAGCCTCATCCTGATGGCTGGTGCGGCTCCTGCTGCTTGATCCACCTCGGATGCTCCAGTTCGGAACGTGAGGCCGCCGCTTGTCCCCGGACGACGCAGTCCTGGGGGCGGCGGCCCCTGCTGCTTCATCCGTCACGGCTGTGTGAGTCCGGGCCTTCTGGCGGCTGCCCTGAGTCTCCTCGGCCTCGTGGCGCTGCGCGGAATGGCCCTTGGTGGGCACCCCGCGGCGGCTGGTGTGTTGCTTGCCACGGCCACCGACCCACGTCATTACCCGCAGCAGTGCGCACGGTGTCACCACCATACTATGGGGACAACACCGATCACCTCGCCTGCAAGGCGTACACGGCTCACACCGCGACCCACCTGCACCGCCTCATGCACAACCATGAACCGGAGGTGAGGGATGTCTTCACGCTGACACTACGAGAGGCCCAATACCATCGCACCAGCTGTCCCCAGTAGATACTTCATCAACAAGGACTCCCAATCAAGGTAGGGACCCGCATATGTAACCACCTACAACTCCTGCTACCGCACCACCAGGACGTCATTCAAACAACAAATTCGTGCAGGGAGACCGGTCCTGTGGCGGTCCTACACACCGATGTGGGTGCAGGACCAACAGGGAGCACCACCACTCTGGACCTGGTTGGCACCACCCGACACCTAGTACGAGTCACCTTGAACCAGATGCGGGTTCTTTAACGAGCCGGCAGGCACCATGTCCCCTTCCTGCAGGACCCAGATCGGCCAAACCAATCGGTCCTGCAAAGTCACATGCAAAACGCGGCCGCACCAACCGGACACCCACAGCCGACCGATCGGGAAGTATCTGGGGCATATGGTCTGTTTTAGTGCACGCACAAACACCTGCTACGACGGACCCCACCAGGCGGGAACCAGTCCCATCATCGACCGCCCAAACAAGTGAAGTATGTACCGGGCACCACGGTCCCAGCAGTACTCCTACTGGCACCCAAAGGACTCAAAACCACAGTGCAACCTGGCAGAGCGAACGGCAACTTCTGGATGCTACCGTTGCCCACGGCACGCAACTTCTGTGCGCCGCACCTGCCAGGGGACGTGCCGACGGGCACACCCAGCCCCTCCTCAAACTTCTGGCACCCTATGCCCACACACCAACGGCACACACTACCCCGAAGCAAGACCAGGGGCTACACACACACTTGAAACAGGCGTCGGCGGAGGACACGGCCACAGTCGCGTGGGGACCCAGCACCACAGCGGAATGGAGGTTCCACCGGGGAACGTGGGAAACCAAACATCCAGCCATTACCATCCCGGTACTGGCCAAACACCGCAATACCACACTGGAGGCCCCCGCCTACCAGGTTAACCACCGCTGCTCCCAAGTCCAGGACTGGCAGACAATCGAAAGGACCACATGCCATCCACAGAAGGCGTACCTGCTCCGATATGTGTATATGGTCTGTTTTGGTGCACGCAAAAACAGCTGCTACGACAGACCCCACCAGGCGGGAACCAGTCCCATCATCGACCACCCAAACAAGTGGAGTATGTACCGGGCACCACGGTCCCAGCGGTACTCCTCCTGGCACCCAAAGGACTCAAAACCACAGTGCAACCTGGCAGAGCAAACGGCAACTTCTGGATGCTACCGTTGCCCAGGGCACGCAACTTCTGTCCGCCGCAACTGCCAGGGGACGTGCTGACGGGCACACCCAGCACTTGCTTGATATGTGGGCCCCAAGCGCTAGGCACCCGATGGCCCCTCCTCAAACTTCTGGCACCCTATGCCCACACACCAACGGCACACACTACCCCGGAGCAAAACCAGGGGCTACACACACACTTGAAACAGGCGTCCGCGGAGGACACGGCCACAGTCGCCGGGGGACCCAGCACCACAGCGGAATGGAGGTTCCACCGAGGAACCTGGGAAACCAGACATCCAGCCATTACCATCCCGGTACAGGCCAAACACCGCAATACCACACTGGAGGCCGCCGCCTACCAGGTTAACCACCGCCGCTCCCGAGTCCAGGACTGGCAGACAATCGGAAGGACCACATGCCATCCACAGAAGGCGTACCTGCTCCGATATGTATACGGCCATCTCACACAAGGCCATGAAGGGAACAACGACTATGTACGCGGGAACCCAGCGGCAACCGAGATGATTCACCAGGGAATACGCGTCTACGCTACCCGAAGGCTCCAACCGTCCACCACCACGCCATGGGCCACCACGGAACAGGGAGCGCGTCCACACCTACCAGCTGACAACGCCGTGCCGCCTGCCATGCCCAGAAGACCGCAACAACCTCATCTTTGCGCATGCCTCAGGCACCACGAACCTCACCCCAGCGGCCGGGGGGGGGCAGCCTTGGAGCTACAGACAGATGCGGCGGGCTGACTACCCGAACACCACCTCACAGGCGCCACCATCTTCCAGGCCTCCCCTCATAGAGAACTACAGACGCTGGCGATGATCGCGGACGCCGTCAATGACGCCCAGCAACAACCGCGAGAACATGCGCACCATGTGTCGGTCGTGTTAGACGCAGCGGTGGACTTCGGGATCATCCGCAAACTGGCCCGACAGCCCCTACACAAGGCAACTGACTCCAGCCTGGGCACCCAAGCCCTACACCTCTGGGTGGCTTTACTACACCTCCCAAAGCACGTCATCTTACACCTCGTCAAAAAAAAGTCCCATCGGTATATCCTGGGCAATGGACACATAGACCTGAACGCCCACAACCAGCTTGCCGAGCATATGCCGGACGGCAATGACCCGCCGCTACAAGACCACATGCACACAAGCCTCCAACACCTGCCGCCAATCCCGCATCCCGGGGAGCCACCAGCCTGGGTACCAGACGACTGGATGTACAACAACACGGGACATGGGTACCACTACCGGCGACCCATCCGCACCGTGGCGCACATACGAGGCAGCCACGCCGGCAACACCCTTATGAACCGCCTCCAACATGAGCTGCTGACCGTGTTATACTTCTCAGCTCCCGACCCGTCCCTGATGCCAGTACACCGACGGGCACGACGTGCCCAACTGCTGCTAGAACAACTGCCCCTCCTGGACAGGGTGCACACTTGTATGACCGACGGGGTATAGGCATACCCCCAGAATACACCATATGCCCCTGCCACCTCCAACAGCCAGAGGCGTGGGAACACTTCAAACAGTGCCCGCTGGCTCAGGGAGGCAACCACCTGGCCCCGTGGAAACGGGAGGACACGATAGCACAACACCCCGGATGGGGCCTGACCGCGCCGCTGGCAAATGAAGTCCGGCGCCTGATGCGGCAACCTGAAATCAAGGAAGCGGTGCTCACGGAAGCGGTACCACTCCAGCTCTACAGGGTCATCGCCGACCACGCCCCTTGACCGAAAGCCACAGTACGTCATATGCAACTCACCGCCGTCAAGAGGGCAGATGCAGAGCTGGAGCACCACGTCCAGCTGTACCCACAGGAAGCAGAACAGGCCTCCCACGACCACCGTATGTATTACAAACTTCTCATCCATTACCAGCCAGCGCAACCCGGCGACTAGCCACACACACTGACACACAGCGGTCCCCGGGAAACTGCAACCACACAAGCCACCAATTCGCACCGCACGAAGGCGCGCACACTCAAAAAAGGGAACCTGACTGTCCCACGACCTGTACCTCTCCTCAGGATGCCCGCCAGTGAAGCTCCGCATCAGCGGGGACCTGGGAACCCATGCAACGTCTGCCGGGAAATAGTCGACGACAGCGACGCCTGGCTCCTTGGGCATGACCTCGGCTTAGGCAGCGCTGAAGTGATGCACTGATTCTGCAGCCCGTGCATCGCACACCTGCATGCCTGCCCACTTTGCCGACCTCCGCATCCCCTCTGCACATCTCCACCACCGCGCAAAACCCAAAACACCGACCTCACGCTTCACAAGCTGCGCACCCTGATTGCGCAGAATGTCTGTGCACCCCCCGATGCCGACGGAGGGGATGGCCTTAACGTTACGTGGTTGGACGTCCTCGGCGAGCAGGACCCAGCTGCACCGCCACCCCGCCCCCCCTGGCGCGCACCAACGTTGGCGCTGCCAGACAGGGAGGAAGACCGCACGATCTGGGTTTCAGACTACAAACTTTATAGCGGCGTGCAACGGGGCAGCCTACTCCCCGTTGGCAATCTGCTGGACAGTTGGGGCTCTGTTGGCCCCATGAACGGCGACAACTGGCGCGCCACTGTCCTCACCCTTACCACCCGCCTCCCGTTCACCTTCGGCTGGCTGGTGGGGGACGCGGAGTAGGCCAAGGGGGTCGTTTGCGCCGCCCATGGCCACGAGTGAAAGAATTTTTGCCGCCGCAGCGGGGTCATGGTCGAGGGGGCACCCGAGAGGCCGATGGCGGCCTATCTAACATGTTGGGGGATACCCCTCCCTCGGGGACTCGTGCCAGTGGCACAGCGCGCCCACCAACCACTCGTCCCACGGCCGCAACCGGGCGCGTACGGCAATGCGGCAGTGGCCAGGATGACGGCCAGGGGTGCCTGACACCACAGCTCCTCCAGCTCCAATTAGAGAATCGCCACCATCACCACCAAGCCTCGGTCGCGCACCACAGCCGCAACCAGGGCTACAAATGTACGCCCTCTAGCACCATCGGGGACCGGCGCGCCACGAAGCTCAAAGACCTCCACAACCTCCAGCCCGTCCCCCTGCACCCCCCATGCGGCCGTCCGCTCACCACACTGGCTGCAGACCACCGAAGCCACAAGGCCTACGGGCGCTCCAGCACCATCGGGGGCCAGCACGCCACAAAGCCCCCGGCAAGAACGTGCATACAAACGGGCGGCGCAACGACACCAGCCGCAGCACCACGCAGCCACAGCAATCTGGGAGCACCAGGCATCACCTGCCGGCAGGGGGAATATGCCACGCCACAAAAATACGGCAACCGGAAGCGCCCAGCCGGAGCAAACCCTTGGCACCATACGCCAACAAACGGGCCCAGGCCCGGGCCCCGTCGGCGACCCGGGTCCACAACCTCAAACACCACCCGACGCGTCCGCACGCGGCCAGCGTCCAGGGGCCCCGACACGGGCCAACCCGGAGCGCCAGCCGCACCACAGCCCGCCAGTCTGACCGACAGCAAGCCCCAGACACACCCTGTGCGACGGCCCTCCCACACAGACACCTACCGCTACCCCGACCGACGCCACCAGCGCCCGGCCCGAGCAACCCCTCGGCACCATGCGCCCCGACGCGCACATCTCCGGCGGGAGTCCCAGTCCCCAGGCTCTAGCGGCAACCTGCACGTTGACCCCAGGGTACCATCCGCCGGACCAGGCACAGGCCGAACCAGCACCCCATCAACGCCACGACCAACCAGCCGGACCGGCAGTACGGCCAACAGAAGCACCATCTGGCAGTCACCCGGCCCCCAGCCCGGACCCGGACCCGGACACGACGCACGCCACGGTCTCGGCTGACGGCCCGAGGGCAAACGAGCCAGGCCACGAGCTCCCGACAGGGGTCCCGCATCCCGAGGGCGGGACAACGGCAGCAAGGCCTGCTGTGGCAGAGGGGAATGGCGGCACGCGGGCACTGGTAGGCCACATGGGAGGCCAGCCCAAACCCGTGCGGCCACATCCAAAAAAAGATAGGGAGCCACACCACCCGCACTGCCCACCGTGCCACAACGCGAGGAGCCCAGGGTCGTTGCCATGGAAGGAGCGGGGGCACCCCCGCAGCGGAAAGAAGCGCCACTGCCAACGGCGGACCTTACCGCCCGGGGACCACCCAGGGCGGGGATACCTAGCGGGCTGACGGGCCAGCCGAGCAACCAGCAAGCCAGCACGCCAGCCAATCGAACGCCGGACATGGCGGCACCCGAAAGCAGCGAGGAACCAGACGCTGGCCAACCCCCTATTGGACCTCGGGGACCGACGCCGGGCGCCAGGCATGCCGCCGCCCCCCCCACCACCACCCGCCCACGGGCCCCCCGGGGACGCCCTTCCGCCACCCCCACAGCGAGCAGCGCCGGCCCTCAAAGGCGCACGCTGGGGGGCCGGTGCTGGGTTCACACGCCCGCATCGACCGCACCCGGGACACACGGGTCGCGGAACCCTGGCAGCCCGCTCCAGAGGACGGGCGGCCGGGGGAGGGACAGCGCCTGACACCAGGCACCCCTCACAACACGGTGGAAGGCGCCCCACCCGGGGACGCCCTTCCGCCACCCCCACAGCGAGCAATGCCGGCCCGCAAGGGCGCACGCCGTGGGGCCGGTGCTGGGTCCACACGCCCGCATCGACCGCACCCGGGACACACGGGTCGGGGAACCCTGGCTGCCCGCTCCAGAGGACGGGCGGTCGGGGGAGGGACAGCGCCTGACACCAGGCGCCCCTCACAACGGTGGAAGGCACCCCCCCCCGGGACGCCCTTCCGCCACCCCCACAGCGAGCAACGCCGGCCCGCAAGGGCGCACGCTGTGGCGCCGGTGCAGGGTCCACACGCCCGCATCGACCGCACCCGGGACACACGGGTCGCGGAACCCTGGCTGCCCGCTCCAGAGGACGGGCGGCCGGGGGAGGGACAGCGCCTGCCACCAGGCGCCCCTCACAACGGTGGAAGGCACCCCCCCCGGGGACGCCCTTCCGCCACCCCCACAGCGAGCAACGCCGGCCCGCAAGGGCGCACGCTGTGGGGCCGGTGCTGGGTCCACCCGCCCGCATCGACCGCACCCGGGACACACGGGTCGCGGAACCCTGGCTGCCCGCTCCAGAGGACGGGCGGCCGAGGGAGGGACAGCGCCTGACACCAGGCGCCCCTCACACTGGTGGAAGGCACCCCCCCCGGGGACGCCCTTCCGCCACCCCCACAGCGAGCAGCGCTGGCCCGCAAAGGCGCACGCTGGGGGGCCGGTGCTGGGTTCACACGCCCGCATCGACCGCACCCGGGACACACGGGTCGCGGAACCCTGGCAGCCCGCTCCAGAGGACGGGCGGCCGGGGGAGGGACAGCGCCTGACACCAGGCGCCCCTCACAACACGCTGGAAGGCGCCCCACCCGGGGACGCCCTTCCGCCACCCCCACAGCGAGCAATGCCGGCCCGCAAGGGCGCACGCCGTGGGGCTGGTGCTGGGTCCACACGCCCGCATCGACCGCACCCGGGACACACGGGTCGCGGAACCCTGGCTGCCCGCTCCAGAGGACGGGCGGTCGGGGGAGGGACAGCGCCTGACACCATGCGCCCCTCACAACACGGTGGAAGGCGCCCCACCCGGGGACGCCCTTCCGCCACCCCCACAGCGAGCAACGCCGGCCCGCAAGGGCGCACGCTGTGGGGCCGGTGCTGGGTCCACCCGCCCGCATCGACCGCACCCGGGACACACGGGTCGCGGAACCCTGGCTGCCCGCTCCAGAGGACGGGCGGCCGGGGGAGGGACAGCGCCTGACACCAGGCGCCCCTCACAACGGTGGAAGGCACCCCCCCCGGGGACGCCCTTCCGCCACCCCCACAGCGAGCAATGCGGGCCCGCAAGGGCGCACTCTGGGGGGGCGGTGCTGGGTTCACACGCCCGTATCGACCGCACCCGGGACACACGGGTCGCGGAACCCTGGCAGCCCACTCCAGAGGACGGGCGGCCGGGGGAGGGACAGCGCCTGACGCCAGGCGCCCCTCACAACACGGTGGAAGGCGCCCCACCCGGGGACGCCCTTCCGCCACCCCCACAGCGAGCAATGCCGGCCCGCAAGGGCGCACGCCGTGGGGCCGGTGCTGGGTCCACACGCCCGCATCGACCGCACCCGGGACACACGGGTCGGGGAACCCTGGCTGCCCGCTCCAGAGGACGGGCGGTCGGGGGAGGGACAGCGCCTGACACCAGGCGCCCCTCACAACGGTGGAAGGCACCCCCCCCCGGGACGCCCTTCCGCCACCCCCACAGCGAGCAACGCCGGCCCGCAAGGGCGCACGCTGTGGCGCCGGTGCAGGGTCCACACGCCCGCATCGACCGCACCCGGGACACACGGGTCGCGGAACCCTGGCTGCCCGCTCCAGAGGACGGGCGGCCGGGGGAGGGACAGCGCCTGCCACCAGGCGCCCCTCACAACGGTGGAAGGCACCCCCCCCGGGGACGCCCTTCCGCCACCCCGACAGCGAGCAACGCCGGCCCGCAAGGGCGCACGCTGTGGGGCCGGTGCTGGGTCCACCCGCCCGCATCGACCGCACCCGGGACACACGGGTCGCGGAACCCTGGCTGCCCGCTCCAGAGGACGGGCGGCCGAGGGAGGGACAGCGCCTGACACCAGGCGCCCCTCACACTGGTGGAAGGCACCCCCCCCGGGGACGCCCTTCCGCCACCCCCACAGCGAGCAGCGCCGGCCCGCAAAGGCGCACGCTGGGGGGCCGGTGCTGGGTTCACACGCCCGCATCGACCGCACCCGGGACACACGGGTCGCGGAACCCTGGCAGCCCGCTCCAGAGGACGGGCGGCCGGGGGAGGGACAGCGCCTGACACCAGGCGCCCCTCACAACACGGTGGAAGGCGCCCCACCCGGGGACGCCCTTCCGCCACCCCCACAGCGAGCAATGCCGGCCCGCAAGGGCGCACGCCGTGGGGCTGGTGCTGGGTCCACACGCCCGCATCGACCGCACCCGGGACACACGGGTCGCGGAACCCTGGCTGCCCGCTCCAGAGGACGGGCGGTCGGGGGAGGGACAGCGCCTGACACCAGGCGCCCCTCACAACGGTGGAAGGCACCCCCCCCCTGGGACGCCCTTCCGCCACCCCCACAGCGAGCAACGCCGGCCCGCAAGGGCGCACGCAGTGGGGCCGGTGCGGGGTCCACACGCCCGCATCAACCGCACCCGGGACACACGGGTCGCGGAACCCTGGCTGCCCGCTCCAGAGGACGGGCGGCCGGGGGAGGGACAGCGCCTGACACCAGGCGCCCCTCACAACGGTGGAAGGCACCCCCCCCGGGGACGCCCTTCCGCCACCCCCACAGCGAGCAGCGCCGGCCCGCAGGGGCGCACGCTGGGGGGCTGGTGCTGGGTTCACACGCCCGCATCGACCGCACCCGGGACACACGGGTCGCGGAACCCCGGCCGCCCGCTCCAGAGGACGGGCGGTCGGGGGAGGGACAGCGCCTGACACCATGCGCCCCTCACAACACGGTGGAAGGCGCCCCACCCGGGGACGCCCTTCCGCCACCCCCACAGCGAGCAACGCCGGCCCGCAAGGGCGCACGCTGTGGGGCCGGTGCTGGGTCCACCCGCCCGCATCGACCGCACCCGGGACACACGGGTCGCGGAACCCTGGCTGCCCGCTCCAGAGGACGGGCGGCCGGGGGAGGGACAGCGCCTGACACCAGGCGCCCCTCACAACGGTGGAAGGCACCCCCCCCGGGGACGCCCTTCCGCCACCCCCACAGCGAGCAATGCGGGCCCGCAAGGGCGCACTCTGGGGGGGCGGTGCTGGGTTCACACGCCCGTATCGACCGCACCCGGGACACACGGGTCGCGGAACCCTGGCAGCCCACTCCAGAGGACGGGCGGCCGGGGGAGGGACAGCGCCTGACGCCAGGCGCCCCTCACAACGGTGGAAAGCACCCCCCCCGGGGACGCCCTTCCGCCACCCCCACAGCGAGCAACGCCGGCCCGCAAGGGCTCACGCAGTGGGGCCGGTGATGGGTCCCCACGCCCGCACCGACCGCACCCGGGACACACGGGACGCGGAACCCTGGCTGCCCGCTCCAGAGGACGGGCGGCCGAGGGAGGGACAGCACCTGACACCAGGCGCCCCTCACAGCGGTGGAAGGCACCCCCCCAGGGACGCCCTTCCGCCACACCCACAGCGAGCAACGCCGGCCTGCAAGGACGCACGCTGTGGGGCCGGTGCAGAGACCCCACGCCCGCACCGACCGCACCCGGGACAGGCGGGACGCGGAACCCTGGCTGCCCGCTGCAGAGGACGGGCGGCCAGGGGCCGCCGCCCCCACAACCCCAAGCCAAGTAGGGGGGAACCGGGACCGGACCGCCCCCCCCCAAGCACGCCAGACGGAGCACGGGACCGGGACAGGACATGCGGAGGGGCACGGACCACGTGGAACGGCCCTACCAGCGCCCAGTGCCGGGACCACGCGAGATGCGCGCGCCACACCACCCAGCGGGGGGGGGGCGGACACCGCGAGAGCGCGAGGGCACACACACGAAAAAGACACGCGGGGACAACCGGAAGGGCAACCGAACCGAGCGCGCGGAACGCACAGACCGCATGGAATGGCGTTCCAGCGAGCAAGGGTAAGGGACACCCGGACGGGACGGCCCGCCACACGCAGGGCGGAACACGCGGGGCGGGAAGGGGGAAACAGGAAAGACACAACACCAGGTACCGGCCCGACCCCCCCCGAACCGGCCGCGAGCGCCGCGCACACACAGGCAGATACCGCGGGTCACACGGGTGCTGCCTCATCCACGGCCCCACCACCCCGCAGCGACGCAGGCGCGCCGGGGGACACAACATCCAGGGAAGCACCGACACAGCTAGCCACGCGGAGTACAAAGCCCGGGTAACCACAACCGACACGCCCAAGCGCGCAACCGACCGGGGGCAGTCGCCCGGCGGACACACCCGCGGCGAATACTCTTTTGACGCCCTCATGGAGTCCTGCAGGAATGCCCCCCAAACAAACCCAGCGCGGACTGCCCCGCGCAGCCACCTGGAGCCACAAGGCGACCATACAGGGGGCAGACTCGTCACGGTGTCCCACCAGGCGCATCTCCAGCGCAATTACACCGCCCGGGGCCCGGGGACTGAAGACACTGCCGCAACGAATGAGGGGCACGTCACCGCACGCGAGGCAGCGGGCAAGACCCCGGACGACCACCCTGGCACAGCGGCCAAAGGAGCCGAACGGGTGTGGAGATGGGCACCAACACCGCTAGCGAGCCTGTTGGCCAGCCACCGAGGACCACCCCAACCTGGGTACGGGGGCATCTGGACTACGTGCGCTCGGAAGGCAACGCCTGCCGCCCCAGCACCCACGCGGAACAGGTGGCGACCAGAGACCCGGACCTGTGGATCAACAGGATCACCACAGGTGAGCGGCTCGCCCTGGCAGTAAGCATCACATGGCTGCTTACTGATCATTCACACCACCTCAAGGAGGGAACCCGCACAATGGCGGACGTTGCCGTCGGCCATCGGGCGGGACCGCAAGCAGCCCCCACCACCATGGACCACCCCAGCCAGTGGCACTACGTGGACACCGGGGTCATGGCGCATATGGGGACCTATAGCCCGGATGAAACGAACGGGCTGCAATGGCTATGGCACCGACGCGCCGCCCTCCGCATCTGTACAGCCCGGCAAAGGCACAACATCTTGGCCATCCCTGGGTCCCAGGGCTAGCGGGGACACGCCTTGGGAGTCCAGCGACCACGGTCCCAAGAGGTCCCGGAGCCCCCCAGGCAAACGGCACGCCGTGACTACCCACGACGCCACCGGGTGTGACCACTCGGTGTCAGTTCCCCCTCCGACACATACAGAAGCCCCCTCCGGCCATTCGCCCCGCAGAGGGACGGAGGCAGCCCTCATACCCCAGGGATGCAGGGCGGCACGCCATAACAGCACCAGGAAACAAGGAACCCTGACCGATCCCGACGCCGCAGCCGCACGCCTCCCCCCGCAGCACGGCGAGTCGTCTTCCCCGAGGATACGGACATATCCCATGGAGGCTACAACGACCCGCCGGCCCATCGCCGGCGCCGGTCCAAGAGGCCCGGCACCGAGCGGACGCACATCCCCACCATTTCCACGCCGGCCGAGCGAGCGCCACAGGCAGCGCTCCACACAGGCCCCCACCAGGCGACAGACGGTGCGTCCAGCTCGTCCGCCACCTGCCTCCCAGGGTCGCTGATCGGTGCGCTACCGGGGAGACGGATTGCCGCAGACACGCGGCCAAGGGGACCTGCAGCCAACCAGCGACCTGAACAGGGGGTGGGGGGACGAACCCCCCTGCAGGCAGGGCGTGACGGCACCGGCCCCGGACATGGGCAGCGGCGAGCCGATGAACCGGGCCCATGCGCCGCGGGGCAGCCATGCCACCAGGCGCGGAGGACACACCACAACAACGGCGGCAGGACGCAGGCGACCCGGGAGCGGACGAAGAAATGACAGAGGCCTCCGGCCCTCAGCAGTCCGGTGGCCCCCCGCAAACCACCGCGTCCCGTCCGAGGTCCCTGCAACAGGTGCCCTCCACGGAGAACGTACCTGGGGGACACTGTGACGACACCCCAGGGCACTCCCCCCCAACTGGAACGACAATGGAGCAGGACCGGGATACCATGCCCCCCCCCACCCCCCAGACCACCACAACGGAGAAACCCGGACCTCTTTGACGAAGCAGAAAATGAGGCCAGTCTGCGACATCCATGCCAACACACCCCCGTGCGGGCTGGGGGCAGCCCTCCGAGGACACCTCCGGGGCGTCAACCCAAACAGGCTCTTCGCCGTGGTCCCCCAGCTGGACCAGGGAGGCGTGTGGGTCCCGCACCTGGGATGGGCACAAACGCTCGTTGCCCCACCGACAGAGCCCAGGCCCGCGCCGAGCACCAGGGGCCGGGAATGGGCCGCCCCACAACCGAGAGCCAACGCCCTCAACATCCCGCCGTAAAAAGGCCTGGCGGACTGGGAAAGCAGGACAGCCCCTGACAGGTGGCGCAACCTCAGGGACATGGAGGAACGATACCCACCAGGGGCAGAGTTGGCACGCGCAGGACCCCCACAACGCGAAGATGACCCCAGCACCATCTCCATGGTCGTGTTGGAGAGTGGCCACTACTACCCGGTGCGGATCACCCCGCACCCGCAGGAGTGCCAGTGAAACTTTCGAAGCCGTCGACTCCATGCTCCCGGCGCGAGCAGCCCTGCCGCCTGGCCACACCCCCCTGCCCCATAACGAGCCCCCAGACCCCCTGACGGCCGTCGTGTTGGGGGAAGCCGGCAGCTGGCTACCGGGGCATGCCCTCTACTGCCTCTGGCCGCGGGCTCAGCGCCGCTGGCCGCACACCAGGGACTGGACGGCGACGTGGAGATTCCACCTGGACGGCCGACAGCAACTGGAAGCCATCCCCCAGCACGAGCAAATGACGGAGACCCCCGCTACGGCAAACCTGCCGCCCGTAATCGCGATCCAGGAGATCTGGGCGCTGGCAATGGGCGGGCAACTGCTGCCCACCATCCACACTGAGACTGAAGCCCAAGCAGCACACAGAGCCCTTGTGAACGAGATCCTGGTTCCCCTCCGCAGCGCCCTAGTGCAACGTCTGGGGGACTCCCCAGGGCGCTAAGGCCACCACAGGCCAAAACTGGGAACACGCCGCAACGAACACCAGAAGCGGCACCATTGAGACCGCCACACCCCAGCCAACACAGCACACGCATGCCCCGCCTGCTGAGACCGGTCATCAGCCGTGGAAGGGCAGCATACCGACTGGATGACCCTCCAAGAACCGGGGGGGCGCTGCGGCCTATATGAGGCGACACACCGCCGCACACACATGGCACAGGCCCCACGGCGGCCGCCTGCTGATGCGGAGACAGCGCAGCACCCCGAGGACCGCCTCACCCCAAAAGAGACCCTAACGATGGGCGTCAGACCAGCGGCTATGGAACAAGCCATAAGCCGCCACGCCCCTAGGCAGGCCAACCTTGCCCGGGAGGGCCGCCTGTGAAACCCGATGACACACGGCCGCGCAGCATACCCCGTTCATGCCTGTCGATCGGGTGCACCGGCAAGAATGGCACTGGACTACCCGATCTCTGTGCAAGCCTTGGCGGCCCTACAGGCCGTACTTTAGAGCACAAAGACTAACATGATGGCCCCACCGAACCCATTCCTGCCAGGTATGTTGGGCGAGGGCCACACTCCCCGCGCCCCCGCAATGCATCAGCGTCAAGGAGCGGGACGGGGACCACGAAACGGACCTATCTTCCCGCCTGACCTCCGTTCCCCCCAAGCCGGACACGAGGTGGACCAAGAAGTGCAGATCAACACTCGGGACCCACAGACCCGCCGATGAACACGGGAATATTACACCGAGCCCAGCCCGCCGCGTCATGAGCGAGCCCCCAACGTCAGAGCACATAATACTCGAGAGTGTGACTTCCAAGGGCAGGGGATCAAGGGATGCATGCGCCACCGAAGCTGACACGCATAACCTCCGAGAAATCTATGCACCAAGGCGCCAGGTCACTGGGCGCCCACAGCGGCACCACTGGGGCGACTTCAGCACACGTAACGTGCGAGAATATTGCAAGGGGCACGTTTCCCGCAGCACGGAAAGCTATCAGCGTCAAGGAGCGGGAGGGGGGCCGCGACACTGACCTATCTTTCCTCCTGACCCCCTTCCCCACAGGCCAGACAAGAGGTGGGCCAGGGGCCGGAAACACGGGACCATCGACCCCGCCAGCTCCTGCCGGCGAGCAAGGGAATGTTACGCCGAGCCCAGCCCGCCGCGCCGTACGGGGCACCCCGACACCAGAGCGCTTCAGCCCTGAGAATTTGATCTCCCAGGGCGGGGGTCCAGGGACAAATGTACCACCGGCACGCATGACCTCCGAGAAAATTATACACCAGGGCACCGGATCACAGAACACCGATGACAGTGCACAAGAGGTCCCGGCGTCAGGGCACACAACCTGCGTTCATGTCATATCAAAGGGCGGGAGGCTGAGGAACGAATGTGACACCAATACCGAAGCGCATGGCTTCCGAAAACGGTCGACACCAGGGCACCGGATCACAGAACACTTGTTGCAGTGACGACGGCAAGGGGCCCAGAGAACCGCCACGCTACGCTAAAGGCCTACGTGCCACCAAGCCAAACGACCCTGGCCTCCTGCAACCGCACTGGGGCACGGACGCACACGTCACCAGAGCCGCGAAGCACGGCACGACACGGGACACAGCGAGGCCGCACCCCGCGGATCGAGCCAAGGCGACTGGCCAGCGGGCAGGAGCACAAACACCGCACCACCACGCAGGCACAGCACCCCGGGGCTCCCATAGTGGACACCGGGATACACTGAAGAGGATCGAATGGGCTTTGCCACCGACGGGCTGTACATATGATCGGCACCACCGATAAAGAAAGTAAAGCTGAAGGGCACCGCGATATACATGATGACAGAGTGTGCATGTAACGCTGGCTCCCGGGCAGGACAGGGCATGTCGTACCATTTTTTTACAAAACGTTCCTCCCCAGAGGGACACGGTCCACCAAGCTGAAGGCCAAGCAACGCCTAAGCACGACCCACCGTGAGGGCTGCAGCGCACCACCACGGCCCAACGCGTCAGTCCATTAGGCGGCAAAGACAACGGTCAACCAGAAACACGGGCCAAGCGTAGTGCTGGCAACAGAGCAACGACCTCACGCGCGGACACGCCACAACAGAGGAGCCGCGGCAAGACACACCCCACGGGGAACAAACGGCGTAGGGGACGGCCTACAGCGATCAAACGCGGCCAGCCAAGCCCATACGGGCCACCACACAACCCCGGACAAGCCGACCACTGGCGGCTTCTACGACGACAAACCAACACAACGCGCCGGACACACCCCGGTCGCGCCACAATGACCGGCACATTGGACAGGCCGGTCACAGCGAACCTCAGAACTAACTCAAAGGACAAGAAGGACAACATCCTGCTGCGCTGGCGCAGGCCGCAGCGCGATGGACCCCACGAAGAACAAGCCGACCATAAGACGGCTAACACAACCATGTACCAACCAAACGGCTGCAGAGAAAACGACCCAACAATAAACAGACCGCACGCAAGACGGCCAACACCAAACCAGCCAGGCATGCAAGGGCCGAGAGGAAGACGGCGTCCCTTGGGTTGGCGACACCACGATGCACGACGCCCATCTACGACCATACCCAGGAACGCAACACAACGCCGCAACTCTACCATTATGCAACCAACCAACCAACTGCAACGAACTCCTCTGAACCCCCTCCCCCCGGGAGAGCGCAAGCTCGACCGAGTCAGGAGGCGTGAGTACACGTCACGGCATGGGAGTCCGGTACCTCGTGCTTCTTCAAGTCGCTTCACGCCTACTGGAAAACCAACCCAGGTGGGGCTGCCTGCAGGACAGGGCCCTTGGCCTGGCTACGGGCCCCTGGGCCCCAGATGCGGAGGTTGATGAGGATGTGCTAAGAGACCCTTCCCCACGTATCATTCGCCCAGAAGAGAGGAATGTGAGACTTTGGTCGGACATGGATTACCTCTCTCGGCAAAACTGGCGGTAGAGTACTGCTCACGGCGAGCGCGCCCTTCCCAAATGTGGGGGAGCCGCTTTGTGGAGGCACATGAAGTAGGGCCGTGGAGGGTTGAGCAAAAGCCTTTCGTAAGACCCCCCTCCGGGGCCACTCCAGTCCCAAGATGACCTATCTACCTACCTGGCGTGTTGTTTGGCACCGCCTCCCTTGCCATGGTTGTCTGCCTGTGGTGCGCGCAGTCCGGGTTTGCGGCACCAGGCGGCCGTACTTGCCTGGTTCCTCTGTCCTGTGCTGTGGGGGTGGCCGGCGGCGTGCCTGTCTAGCGGCCCTCTGGGCCCCGCTTTGGTCGGCTGCGCCTCATCCGGTCCGGTCACTATCGGTGCTCCTGTCGGCTTTTCTGTCGCTTTGGTGCTTTCCTGCACCCCGGAGGCTCTCGCAAACAGATTTACTGGGCAGCTGCGCGGGGCACGTGGAGGCAAGCCGAGAAACGCGCTCACGGCGCCTACCACTGGCCCCTGCCGAGGCAGGGGCACTCGGCTCACCCCGCGTCCTACCCGTTCGGGACCCCCTGATGGGGTTGTCTCTGACGCGTCCCTCCGGATTCGGTCTTGGGCTGCGTGCGCTTTGATCGTTTGGCGTCTGTGGACCCGGTCACTAACGGGTCCTGTTTCCTGTACTGTCCCGCTTTCGACTGGGGCCTCGGCCGGTGCACTGGGGCTGTTTCGTGCGGAGGCCCCCGCCGCCCATTTCGGGTCGGAGGACGCCATGCCCGGGTCCCGTGCGTATGTGCGCATGCGTGCTCTACGTACCCGGGTCGGGAGGGCAGGCTTCCTTGGCGTGTTCTGGTGCGCCTCACCCTTTTTCTGTGGCCCATCCTTGTGCTTCTCTTTTTTGCTTGCTCCCCTCCGGGCTGGGGTTGCCCCGCTTGTGGTTCTTGCTGTGTGTTTCCTTTCCTCTTCTGCGCCCCCGCTGTCTCCGGCGTTCTGTGTTTTCCGGCCCGTGGTGCCTTGGGCTTTGGCGTCTTGTCTTTCCCCCATCCTGTCTGTTTTTTTACTGCCCCCCCCCCCCGGAATTTTTTTTGCGTGCGTTTGGCGTGTGTTTTTTTTGCGCCCCTGGTGTCTCCAGCTTTCTCCGTATTCCGGCTCTGGGTGCCTTGGGCTCTGGCGTCTTATTGCTCGGCCCCTCACTGTTGTTTTGTCGCCCCCCGGTGGGGGTTTTTTTTTGCCTGCTTTTCATGCAGTTTTTCTTTCTGCCTTGTTCGATTTTCTTTGCAGCGTTGTGTCCTGACATGTTGTGCTGGTTGTGTGGTCCTGGCCTGTGTGGTGTGTTGGTGAGTGTTGCTGTCAGCGTTGTGCCCCCGCTGGGGCCGGCATGCACTTGCGCTGTGTTCTTTGGTATGTTCTAGTTTTGCCTCTTCTCCTGTGTCTGTTGTGTTGCGCGTGTATGGTGGCGCCGTGCTGGCAGCGTCTCTCTTCCCCCCCGTCTTCCCCCCCGTGAGGGTGCTGCCTCTGGTGCCCTGCTTGTGTGCTGTGTCTTGCCTGTTGTTGCCTTTGGGTGCTGTCCTGGGGTTGCCGTGGTGCTCCGGGTCTTGTTGTGCTGTCTCGCCTTGTGTTGGTGTGTGTTGTGTAGGTCTCCTTGTTGTGGTGTTTTGCCCGTTGTGGTGCGCCGTGTCGTGGCACCCCCGGGATGTTGTGCGATGGTTCTCTTCGTGTTGCGTGGCGGCGTGTTCTGGCCTGGCCTGTGACCCCGGGTGCCTGTTGCCCCCCCCACCCCCCGCTGGTTGTGGTGCCCTGTGTTGTGCCGTGTTCTACATCTTGTGGTGTGGTGCGGTGGTCTGTGGTGTGGCCTGTTTTGCGTTGTGTCTGGTGCTGTGCGACGTGCTTGTGTTGGGCTGGGTTCTTTCGCCTTGCTGTCCGGCGTGGTGTTGTGCTCGGTCTTGTTGTGCTGTTTTTGTTGTGATCCGCTGTCGTGTGCTATTGTGTTCTCGGGTTTCTTTCGGCGTTGTTCCTTGGCTTCCGGTGGTGCTTCCGGCTGTTTCTGTCTGTCTGGTGCTTTGCCGTGGTGTGTGTTGCTGTTTGGCGTGGCTGTATCGCGTTGTGTTCGTGTGCTGGTCTCGGGTACGCTGTGCTGTTTGGTTCGTTGCGGTGTTTTTGTCGTGTGGTGCCTCGTCTGCTGCCGTGGCGGGTTGTTGTGCTCTGTCCTTGGGCGCGGTACTGTGTTGTCCTGCTGTGCTGCCTGTGGTCCCGGGGCTGTCGTTCCTTCTGCCGTGTGTCTGGTCGCCTTCCCTTGGTGGCGCCTCTTGTGCGGTGCTGTGCTGGCGTGCCTGCCCGGTTGCTTTCTCTGTGGTGCTCTCTGGCCCCTCTGGCGCTGGCTGGTGCTTTGTGCTGTTGCCTGTTGCTTTCTGGTGCTCACTGTTGGGTCTGGCTGCCCGCTGTTGTCTCCTGGTGGCTCCTGGTGGCGCATTTTGGCACTGCTGTCCCTGTCTGCCCGCGTGGCTCGCTGCCGTGTGGTTTGTTGTGGTGGGTCTTGTTGCTGTGCTCCCCTGTGTTGTGTCCAGTGGAGCTGTGCTGTCGTGAGGTGAGGTGCTGTCATGCACTGCTGTTTGTTTGCGTCCTTGCCTGTGCCTGATATTTTTTCCCTCCTTTTTAACCAGTGCCAAACCGGTAGAAATGTTTTGTCCTTCTTTTTTTTTGAAAAAAAAATTATACACAACCCACACACCGGTGCGCAGCAAGATCATATATCCACTCTGCAACTCACATGCCATCCGCCGTTGGCCACGCTCTGCAACTGTTGTCAGAGACAGTGATCGTGGCCATGTTGTTGGTGTTGTTGCCCGTCGTGGTCTTGAAGTTAGTAGGGGTTCACAGCGATTCCCCCAGGGCCGCTCGCCTAAACGGAGGGAAGGCAGGGGAGCAGGGGCAACAGGGAAGGGAAGGAGAGTGAGCGAAGTGTTGGGACATAGCGTTTGGGAAAAAAATTTCCACTTTTACGCGCTGCTCGCGAAGGGTTTTCTTTTTTGCATAGTCGGCTTGTTTTACCACGAGGGGCTAGTCCTCATACTCCCACGCTCGTTACAGTGCTTACAAGCGTTACCTATTCACCTATTTGAGGTCAAAAAATCTCCGGTCGCATTTTAAAGCGTCTCGCAGCGCGCTTTTTTGCCTAGCCAATCCTCATGCTTATTATCTTTTTTTTAAGCCATTTAGAAAATTTGATCGTCGTTGTTTACCTATCTCTTCATGTCTTTCTGGTGACAGGCCGCTGCGCGCGCCTCACTCATCGGCCTTCGTCAATTCGAGCTACGATGGCGATCAGCAGATTCGGCAGATTGCTGAGGTTGCAGAGTCGCTACACAAGGCCACGGAGGACGTTCAAAATTTTGCAAGAACGTCCAAGTGATTCCCAGCAGGATCGTGCTTCGGTAGACCGGACCTAGAGATGCCCCCATGGGGATGGGACACCGGAGGTCTCTCAACCACAAATCAGCAAAATTGAAGCAAAGAAGGTACCCTTGGTACCCAAGAGGGCTCGGGAAGAGCGTGAAGAGTAAGCTGATCTTTGCCTGTCCCGGCCCTTGGAACGCCCTTGCAAGGGAAGTACATATGGCTTTGGGCCACACATAGGACAATGATGGAAATACCACCGAGAGCTCCGCCGATGGGCATGACCAGCCCAATATCTACACCATCCTGGATCATACACTCAAAGTATCGATGCAGCCAAGCGTACGAGACTAGCAGGTAGGTACATGAGGTAGGTCAAATCCGCATTGGGATTGCCGATGAAGGCGTCTTACCACGGGGCCTTTGTTCATCCATGCACTGCCCTACTTCACGTGTCCCCACAGAGCGGCTCCCTCTAGTGGGGGAAGGGCTCTGCCGCCACGAGCAGTACCCTTCAGCGGGTTCTTCCCAGATAGATAGCCCATGTTTGATGGAAATCTCACATCCTACCTTTTGGGGCGGATGATACGTGGGGCAGGGTCCCATCGCAAGTCCTCATTAACGTCAGATTCTGAGGTCCACGAACCGAAGGTTGTCCTGCTGAGCCCCTGCTGGGTTGATTTTCAGTAGGCGTCAGACGACTTGAGGAATAAAGTCCTACGGGTCTTACGTGCCGTGTCGAGTGCTCAGAACTGCTGACTGGATTAAGCTTGCGCTCTCCCGGGGGGCTCCGGGGCTCGCTGGAGCTCGTTGATGTTGGTCAGTTGGTTGCGTATTGCTACAGTTGCGGTGTTGTGTTTTGTTTGTTGGTATGGTCGTCGGCGGGCCTGGCGCACCATGGTGTCGCCGATCTGTTGGACGCCGTTCCCGTTTTGACCCCTGCATGCCTGGCTGGTTAGATGTTCGCAGGCTTGCGTGTGGTCCGTTCATGGTCGGCTTATTCACAGTTGGTTCCTTTGCGCTGCATCCAGCGCTTGAGGAGCCGGATGTTCTTTCTGTAGCTGTCTCGCAAACGGCCTGTTTAGGATCTGCTTGCCTGTGCCGTAGCCGACCTATGTTCGATCCTTTTTGTTGGGTCGCTAGTTGTGCTTGGCCGCCGTGTAGACAACCTGTTGTGAGATGGGTTGAGTCGTAGTCGTCTGGGCCATCTTGCGGTCGGCTAGTGGGGCGTGGGGTTTTTTGGCTTGTGAGCGGGCTGTGCCGGGCGTGTTGTGTTCGTTTTCTGTCGTCTGAGCCGGACATTGTTGCCCCGTGTGGCCCCCATGTGCTTGGCGAGCTGCGTTTCATCGTTGTGGGCCATCTTCCAAAAAGCTTGTTTTGTGTTGCGTCTGTTCTGTGTTGGCTCGCCTGTGCTTGGCTCGTTCCGGGCGTGGTGTGTTTTGTTGTTGCCAGCGCCATGCTTGGCTGGTTCTGTAGGTTTGTCGTTGTCTTGGCTGCCTGAATGGCGGCATTTCTGGGTGTCCAGCGTGTTGGGCAGTGGTCGGTCCGATTGGGTTTGCTTGCGGTTATGCTGGTTGCTTTTGACTGCAACGGACAGTGCCAGTGCTTGGCCTGCGGATATGGCTTGTCTTGCTCTGCTGATGCTGGGACCCCTCCAGGGTCGGGCGTGCTGTGCTGTTGCTTGGTCCGCCGCCATCATTTGGCGTGCTGTGCGGGTGCTTGGTCTGCCGCAATGGTCAAACGTGCTGTGCTGGGCCCGCTGCTTTGGTTGGGCATGCAGGGCTGCTGCTAGCCCCACCGCTTTGGTTGGGCGTGCTGTGCTGGTGCCCGGCTTGGTGCCATGGTCTGGTGTGCCCCGATGGTCCTGGTCCCCCCACCCTGATCGAGCGTGCTTTGCTTGTGCTTGGGCTGCTGCCATTCTCGGCTGTTCTGTGCTGGTGCTTGGCACGCGTCCAAGGTCGGGCGTGCGGTGCTCGTGCTTGATCCAATGCCATCGTCGTGCGTGCTGTGTTGGTGCTGGGCCCCCCTCCATGGTCTTGTCTGCTGCTCTCGACCGTGGTCCCCCGCCATAGTTGGGCGTGCTGTGCTGCTGGTTGGTGTGTGTCCTTGGTTCGGCATGCTGTGCTGGTGCTTGGCTCAGCACCATGGTTGGGCGTGCCGTGTTGGTGCTGGGCTCCCCTCCATGGTCAGGCGTGCTGTGCTAATGTTAGGTTCGCCGCCATGGTCGGGCGTGCTGTGTCAGTGCTTGGTCCACCTCCATGGTCGGGCTTGCTGTGCTGCTGCAGGGCCCGCCGCTTTGGTCCGGCGTGCTGTGCTGGTGTTTGGTTGCCCGCCATGGTCCACTGCGCTGTGCTGGTGGTTGGTTCGCCGCCATGGCCGGGTGTGCTGTGTTGGTGCTAGGCCCCCCCCAATGGTAGGGCGGGCTGTTTTGATGCTGAGCCTGAGTCCATGGTTGGGCGCTCTGTGCTGATGCTTGATCCGTCGCCTTGGTTGGGCGTGCTGTGCTGCTGGCTGGTCCGTTGCCTTTGTCCGGCCTGCTGTTCCGGTGCTGCCCACCCCACCATTGTCCCGCGTGCTTTATTGGTGCTCAAACCCCCTCCATGGTCGGGCGTGCTGTCCTTGTCCGTGGTCCGCCACCATGGTTGGGTGTGCTATGCTCGTGGTTGGTCGGCCGCCGTGGTTGGGCGTGCTGTGTTGGTGCTGGGCCCCCCTCCATGGTTGGGCATGCTGTGTTGGTGCTGGGCCACCCTGCATGGTTGGGCGTGTTGTGCCGATGCCTGGTCCGTCACCTTAATTGGGCGTTCTATTCTGGTGCTTGGTCTGTCGCCTTTGTCGCGGGTGCTGTGCCGGTGCTTAGTCGGGCACCTTCATTAAGCTTGCTATGCTGGTGCTTCGTCTGTTGCCTTGGATGGGTGTGCTGTGTTGGTGCCCTGCCCCCCTCCATGGCCGGGCGTGCTGTGCTGGTGCTGGGCCCGCCTCCATGGTCAGGCCCAGTGTGCTGCTGGTTGGTCGGCCGCCATGGCTGGGCGTGCTGTGCTGGCCGTTGGTCCACCGCCGTCCTCAACGGTGCTGTGTTGGTGCTTGGCACCCCTGCATGGTCCGCCGTGCTCTGTTGGTGGTGCGTCCTGCTCCATGATCCGACGTCCTGTGCAGATGCTTCTTCTGTTGCCTTGATTGGCCGTGCTGTGCTGGAGCTTGGTCCGTCGCCTTGGTCTGGCGTGCTGTGCTGGTGCTGCGCCCACCTCCATGGCCGGGCGTGCTGCGTTGCCAGTTGGCCCCCCTCCATGGGCGGGCGTGCTGTCCTGATGGTTGGCCCGCCGCCATGGTTGGGTGTGCTGTGTTGGTGCTTGGCCCCCTTGCATGGTCAGCCATGCTGTGTTCGTCGTCCCCCTTCATTGTCGGGCGTGCTGTGCTCGTGCTTCATCTGTCGCATTGGTTGGGCATGCTGTGTTGGTGCTTGGTCTGGCGCCCTGGTCAGGCGTGCTGTGCTGGTGCCGGGCCGTCCTTTATAGCTGGATGTGCTGTGTAGGGGCTGGGTCCCCCCTCCATGGTTGTAAAGAAGGTCCCTACCAGGACCGGCCCTTGCTGTACCCCTTCCACCATTTCCTGTCACTCCTATGGTCTTGCTTCTCACCAGGTTCTGCATGATCTTGCCCTATCCTGCACAGTTTCCCACAAAAAAAAAGTAAAATATGGCTCCTTCACACGAACCCTGATTCCTTGTAATAGCCAACTCCCAAGTACAATAGCTCAAATCCAAATCCACACTGAGGGCTTCCAAGGGTTTTTGAGGTCCTGCGTTGACACTCAACAACCCCTTTCAGCACATCGTCTCACGGTGCACACGGAGACACGGGCGTTGGGCATGTACATAGAATTGCACCAATAGAATAATGGAAAAAGAAGCCGTGAAATTGGCATATGAACACAAATCAAGCAACACTGGGGAAAGATGGAAACATACACAATCACAGCCATAGACCCCTCATTCCCTGGACTCAGGACCTTCCCTTGACTCGCCAACATGATGCCCTGAACCAAGTCAAATAAGATGGCTAAGTGCCATGTGTCAAAAGTCACTACCAAAACCCCAAAAATGTGTTCCCTCCCAAGCCTCTAAATCTTAACCCAATAGAAGAGGCGGCGTGTCATCGCCTAGAGTGGCACTCAGGACCATGCCCTACCCTGACATAAACCTGATTGGACTTGGAGTCGATTGGGCTTCGAGAATTGCCCCATGAAGATGACCTCACAACATAGCAAAAATGGGCAAATCACACCATAATACCCAAAATTCAATTATATACTCAAAAATGCATACGGCAAGTATTCAAATGCTCCATGCATGTGTCAAACCGGAAATTACTATACAAGGGTGATATAGACCAAAGATCTATGCGAGAGAATATCCCAACATTGGCTCCCAAACCCCTCCAGATATATACATGCCATGCTTCACAAGTCAACTAATGAATTTGAGACATAATCTTGTGAGGCCTCGTGCGCCACGCCAAAGTGACCACGTGATCCGGCATATGGTGAAGTGCAACACCCGAGCATATACCAACATGGAATCAACATACCATAGTTCACAAATCTCTAGGCACGTTGCTGTTAGCCGACCAGTCTAGCACATAAAATACAAAAATGAGCATAAAATGAGGTCAAAAACATGCAAAAATTGCCAAATTCAAGATAATCACAATAGTATATGACTTCGCTCACCCATGGTATCAACATATGGTTCAAAACACGATTGCTTGGGACCATTTGTGAACAATCCCCCCACTTGGATCCCCACATGGACGCATAGGGTCACCTTTGAACCTCCTCCCAAAACGCACCATGAAAATGATAAAATTGATAGTGGTGCTTGTGGGTCGCTCTGTAAGCCTTCTCACATGCACTATATGTGCGGTACACTTAGTTCAGCGCTATGGAGCTCACCATTATGACACGGGCCAGCCCCTTGCCACGTATGACTCCACGTATCTCCCTACAAACTGAGATATATAACATGGGCGTGAGCAGAGCGAAGCACATACCATCCATATAACACATACCCTTAAAGGTGGCTCCCACCATGGTATGCCATGCCCCCCCATGGACATAACTCCACGTTAAAAATACGTAGGAACCCAAAGAAAATATCTATGCAACCCCAACATTCATGCGGTACACTAAATTAAGTTGAGACCAAGGCAATTCTAGCCCATATCTCAAAATTGTAAGTCCTCGCCGTGAGCCGGAGATATGACCTTTCAAAGTGGCCTCACGAATCAATTATGTTTCGCCTATATCTCCAAGAAAAATGAAGGAGATAACAAAAGGAAGGTTGTTTCATGATGCATCATATCTAGTGCGGCGACCTCGAAGTCGAAAATCCCATTCTGAATGTCTGAAAAAATCGGATTCATTTTGCGGGTGTAAAACATGAAAATTGCGGAAGCAACGAACCCTTTACTGATGAAATCTGACCCTTCATCGGGGTTGCCGCCAAAATATCTGGAAATAACAGTTAACCAATCGGTTACCGCCAAATCGCGAACCAACTGACAGTCGCCGATACAGTGACAATCAGAACGGATAGCCGAAAAATTACGGAAACATTATGATAAAAAAACCCTGTTGATTCCTGACATTTCGATATATAAATCTCAGCCAGCGGCGCCTCGGTATTGAATATGGCCGCTCATGGCTGGAATGGCCAAACCTATAACACTATCACATCAGGTTAGGTCACGTGGATGGGAGAGTATGATATCAGCCAATGGCGGCTTGCCGGCACATAGATACACACCCGAAGTTACCCAAAGATGGCCAAGGGGGTCTGAACCGGCTTCACCCCCCTTCTCAGAGCATTGTATCCGCTCGGAAGTCATTGAAGAGAGTACAGGAGGACCCCAATGGGCTCCAGCCCCCCCCCCCCCATGTCCTGCAGACACATGGAGGCCCCACATACGGCGTAAGCGTCCTCCATGTGCCATGGGTGGGGTGAGGACACTCATAGTTGGTGCCCTCCGCCATATTCGGTATCCTCTTGATCTACAACATGGACGAAGGGGATCAAAGATAGGGAAACGTCGCCGATCGATCTAAATACGTATACCACAATGAAATATATATGTGTGGAGACAAAGTGAAGGGGGTACATGGCCAATCAACGCCCAAAAATCCCCGGATGAACGCCTTCAGCCGTCTTCCAACCACAAAAACAAACAAAAATGCCAAGGGGGATCCATTACTGTGCTGCTGCAGCCACCAAACCGACCAACACGTCCTTGACATCCAAGGAAATGTTCTTCCTCCTTAGATACTCCATCCAGACCGTGGTATACCTTGGCACGAACTTGCTCGGAGGCTCCCACGAATCCCTGGATGCAGCAAATCCCTTGCAACGGACCTTGTATAGCCCCCCCCCAGGCGTCCCCGGGGCCGGCTTGTCCGTCAGGATCCTCTCGGCGGTGAAGTTGTCGTCCTCACCCTCGTCATCCGAATCCAGATCTCCAGCTGTGAACTCGAAGGTGACGGGACGTCTGCTGGGGTCTGGTGACAATCAGAACGGATAGCCGAAAAATTACGGAAACGTTATGATAAAAAAACCCTGTTGATTCCTGACATTTCGATATATAAATCTCAGCCGGCGGCGCCTCGGTATTGAATATGGCCGCTCGTGGCTGGAATGGCCAAACCTATCACACTATCACATCAGGTTAGGTCACGTGGAGGGGAGAGTATGATATCAGCCAATGGCGGCTTGCCGGCACATAGATACACACCCGAAGTTACCCAAAGATGGCCACGGGGGTCCGGACCGGCTTCACCCCCCTTCTCAGAGCATTGTATCCGCTCGGAAGTCATTGAAGAGAGTACGGGGGGACCCCAATGGGCTCCAACCCCCCCCCCCCCATGTCCTGCGGACACATGGAGGCCCCACATACGGCGTAAGCGTCCTCCATGCCCCATGGGTGGGGTGAGGACACTCATAGTTGGTGCCCTCCGCCATATTCGGTCTCCTCTTGATCTACAACATGGACGAAGGGGATCAAAGATAGGGAAACGTCGCCGATCGATCTAAATACGTATACCACAATGAAATATATATGTGTGGAGACCAAGTGAAGGGGGTACATGGCCAATCAACGCCCAAAAATCCCCGGATGAACGCCTTCACCCGTCTTCGAACCACAAAAACAAACAAAAATGCCAAGGGGGATCCATTACTGTGCTGCTGCAGCCACCAAATGGACCAACACGTCCTTGACATCCAAGGAAATGTTCTTCCTCCTTAGATACTCCATCCAGACCGTGGTATACCTTGGCACGAACTTGCTCGGAGGCTCCCACGAATCCCTGGATGCAGCAAATCCCTTGCAACGGACCTTGTATAGCCCCCCCCCAGGCGTCCCCGGGGCCGGCTTGTCCGTCAGGATCCTCTCGGCGGTGAGGTTGTCGTCCTCACCCTCGTCATCCGAGTCCAGATCTCCAGCTGTGAACTCGAAGGTGATGGGACGTCTGCTGGGGTCTGGTGCTCGGGGACGAAGCTGGGTATGGTCGCGGTCCAGGATCTTGTTATCCCCCACACGAACCGCATACACATCCTGCCTGACCTTCCGCACGATTACCCCCGGCACATACCAAGACGCCTGCCGATGCCTGGACAGGACATCCTTGTGGTGCCGCTCCACCCACACGGTGTCTCTGAGAGCATATTTCTGGACTTTTCCCTGCTTGAAATACTTGGCCCTCTTCTCATGCTCGTCTTGAAGTGCTTTGCACAGCTTGGCCGCCGTGTCGTCCGCCTCAGTCATCATAGCACTCGCATCCCGGGCTACCTTGCCATGGTTCAACCACGGGAGAGAGCGTGACACTCGATCCCGCAGGAACAGGATACGATGGGGCGACAGTCCAGTGGGCCCCGGAAGGTCGCGGTACGCCTGGAGTTCTCTCCACAGCGAATTGTACCGATTCCGGCCCGGTTCGTCAATGTGCAGCTGGCGGAACTTTTCGAACATCTGCTGTCCGGCCACCTCAGCCCAGCCATTCGACCGGCTGTGGTACGCCACAGTCTTGGCGTGCCGAGTCCCCATGTGCTTGCACATGGTCTTGAACCACGTCCCCACAAATTGACTGCCCCGATCGCTGCAGATTACAGCTGGGACATCATGAAAAATCGTCAGCCAATGCCTGATCATGGCATTAGCGACTGTTTTGGCCCCCAGACCCACCCCATGCTTGTCCTTCTTGTCCTTCTTCTTGGACTTCTTGCCAGGAACCGCCACGATATACCCGCTGTGCCTATCCACCGCCAGGATGACACAGCCGTAGCTCTCTCCTTACACGGTGACCTGAGGCATGGCGAATACATCCATGGCCACGGACCGCATAGGGGCCTCCGGTATAAATGTATACACCGGGTTGCCAGCCCTGGAGTGGTTGGGGCTCTTTGTGGCCCGACACAGGGCGCAGTCGCTGCAGTACTTGTCGAGGATGGCGTAGTACCCCGGTGGGAACTTGAAGCGCCACTCCAGGTCCTGCTGCATCTTGTCCCGACCAGGGTGCATGAGCTGGGCGTTATGCCAGTGGTCAATCAGCTCCCCCATTTGGTTCTCAGGGACCAATAGCTTGTGCTTGAGGAATAATATATCCCCATCCTCGGTCAAGCCCTCAGGCCATTCGTCGTCCGACGGGGCGCTCACGGCATTCCAGTACCTGCTCCAGTGCTCGGATGCCGCATAGTCATCTGATCAGTGTTCTGTAAGCACGGACCTGACTAGCTCTACAGGGGCCACCATCCATTGCTCGAGGGTTTTCTTCTCGACTAGCTTGGACTCAGGGGCCCCGGAACTTGGCCAGGTCTGTACGGTTTGCCATCACCGCAAAGCACTTGACCCCCTCTTGCTCCATGGCCTTCTCCATCTCGATGATGCGCTTGGCCTCCTCGGTCTCCTCGGCGTCACCATGGCTAGATATGTCCATCCATGCCTTGCCCGCGGGGTAGGCCCCTCGACTGAGGCAATCTGCCACAGTGTTGTCCTTCCCCGGGACATACACGACGCTGAGGTCGAACTTGGCGAACGTCTCATGCCATCGGGCCCTCCTTGCCGCCGGTCCCGAGGGGGTGTCGACGTACTCCTTGTGCCAGCTCTGTAAGGACTGATGGTCCGTACAGACCACCACCGGTTGTAATCCAATATGGCCAGACCACTTCCTGAGCGCACAAACAATGGCGTACGTCTCCTTGTCCCTCGCGGTCCAGGTTCGGCGTTGGCCCTCGGCCAGGATCTGGCGCCAAAAAGCCACCGGTACGTGCGACCTGTAAAGAAGGTCCCTACCAGGACCGACCCCCGCTGTGCCCCTTCCGCCTGTGATCCCCGCTGACTTGCTCCGGATCAATGCTTGCATTTATCAAAATCCAGGGTCCAAAACCAAAAATATAGAAAATAGAAAATACAATCCTCCTTCAACCCTGAATGGCAACCAGATCCCACAAGTATGGCAATAACCCAATTCACAATCCAAATCAGGCTGCGGGCTTTCGTTCAGCACACCGGTATTCCCACGGTGGCGGGCATGTACAAGAATTGCACCAAGGAAGAAAGCCCTGAAATTGGCATATGAACACAAATAAAGCAAAGTTGGGGAAAGAGGTTAACGTACACATTCACAGCCATAAACCCCTCATTCCCTGGACTCAAGACCTTCCCTTGACTCACCAACATATTGCCCTGAACCCAATCAAATGAGATGGCTGAATGCCATGTGTCACAAGTCACTACACAAACCCCAAAAATGTGTTCACTCCCAAGCCTCTAAATCCTAGCCCAATAGGGGAGGTGGCGTGTCATGGCCTAGATTGGCACTCAGGACCATGCCCTACCCTGACATAAATTTGGTTGGACTTGGAGTCGATTGGGCTTGGAGAAATGACCTATGAGTTTGAACTCATAACATGCCAAAAAACTGCCAATTCACAGCATATTGGCCATATATCACATATATGCTCAAAATTGAAGTTACCAATTATCCGAAGGCTCAAAGCATGCATGGAATCGAAGTCTAGTATTCATGGAGGATGGAGACCAAAAGCCAATGCCCATGTACATCCCCATTTTACCCTCGAAACCCTTTCGGATATGGGCGCCACGCACTGCCCAAGTCAGCCCATGATCTTGAGACCAATTCTTGAAATCCTTCGTGCGCCAAGCCAAATGGAGTACACAATCCGGCATATGGTGGTGTCCAACTCCAAAGCATATGCCAACATATGAACAACATACCATGGTTCGACATTCCCATAGGCTTCTCGCTGTTAGCTGACCAGGTGAGTACACAAAACGCAAAAATGAGCAAAAATTGCGGTCAAAAACATGAAAATATGACCAAATACAAAGTTGTCATGATAGTATATCTCTATGCTCACCCATGATATCCGCTCATGGTTCAATACACAAATGATTGGAACCAATTGCGACCAATTCCCCCACTTGGATCCCCAATCGGGCGCATGGAGATACCTTCGCCACTAATATCTACATGCCCCATGAAAATGGGAGTGCACCCATGGATCTCTTTGTCAAACATACCATGAGCAATGCATACGCGGTAGACTTGGTCTAGCGCTTTGAATTCCACAATTGGGACATGGGCAAGGCCCTTGTCACGTATGGCTCCCCATCTCTTCGGCCACACGAAGATATATAACATGGGCGTGAGCATATCAAACATATACCATGCATACAACACATACCCTCAAAATATGGCTCCCACCATGATATGTCATGTCCCTCCATTGACATAACTTCACGTTAAAAATACGTAGGAACCCAAAGAAAGTTACTATGCAACCCCAACACCCATGCGGCACACTCGAAAGTCGCATTAAAATATTCGGTTGCACGGTCCAAGAGTTATATATCACTTTATACCCTCTTGACCCTTTTCCCTTGCTACACCGGGCATGTGCTCACACCAAAAGCGTTTGATGCTTACTGAATTAAGTTGAGACCACGGCAGTTCCAACCCAACCTTCTTTATTCTCATTCCTCACACTCGCGCGTAGATATGGCTCTTCAAAGTGATCCCACGATTCGCTTTTGTTTCCCTTATATCTCCAAGTCAAATGGGTGGCAAGTATAAGGGAAACCTGATTCGGGCATAGGGAAAGGAGTATGACCAATCGAAGAAGTCCAAATCAAGTGCGGCGATGTCGAAGTCGAAAATCCGATTTCGACATCACGAAAAATTCGGATTAAAGCTTCGAGTGCTTATTTAGAAAAATGCGGAAGCAACGAACCCTTTACAGATGAAATCTGACCCTTCAGAAACGTTTCCGCCAAAATATCTGGAAATAACAGTTAACCAATCGGTTAACGCAAAATCGCGAGCCAACTGACAGTCGCCGATACATTGACCATCAGAACGAAAGGCTGAAAAATTACGGAAACATTATGATAATAAAACCCTGTTGATTCCTGATATTCCGATATATAAATCTCCGCTGGCGGTGCCTCGGTTCTGAATATGGCCGCTCATAGCCGGAATGGCCAAACCTATCACACTATCACATCGGGTTAGTCCAGGTGGATGGGAGAGTATGATATCAGCCAATGGCGGCTTGCCGGCACATAGATACACACCCCAAGTGACCCCAAGATGGCCACGGGGGTCCGAACCGGCTTCACCCCCCTTCTCAGAGCGTTGTATCCGCTCGGAAACCAATGAAGAGAGGACGGGAGGACCCCAATGGGCTCCAAACCCCCCCTCCATGTCCCAAGGACACATGAAGGCCCCACACACGTCGTAGGCGTCCCCCATGCCCCAAGGAAGGGGTGAGGACACTGATAATCAGCGCCCTACGCCATATCCGGTCTCCTCTTGATCTACAACATGGACCAAGGGGATCAAAGATAGAAAAACGTCGTCGGTCGACCTAAATAAGTATACCACAATGCAATATATATGTGGAGATCGAGTGAAGGGGGTATATGGCCGATCAAGGCCGAAAAATCCCCGGATGAACGCCCTCACTTGTCTCCCCATTCACAGAAACAAACAAAATGCCAAGGGGGGATCCATTACGGTGCTACAGCAGCAACCAAATGGACCAATACGTCCTTGACATCCAAAGAAATACCCTTTTTCTTTAGGTAGTCCATCCAGACCGTGGTGTACCTCGGCACGAAACTGCTCGGAGGTTCCCACGAGTCCCTGGACGCGGCGAATCCCTTCCATCAGACTTTATAAAGCCTTCCCCCAGGCGTCCCCGGGTCCGGCTTGTCCGCCAGGATCTTCTCCGCGGTGAAATCGTCGTCCTCACCCTCGTCGTCCGAGTCCACATCGCCGGCCGTGAACTCGAAGGTGACGGGACGTCCGCTGGGGTCTGGTGCTCGGGGACGAAGCTGGGTATGGTCGCGGTCCAGGATCTTGTTATCCCCCACACGAACCGCATACACATCCTGTCCGACCTTCCGCACGATTACCCCCGGCACATACCAAGATGCCTGCCGATGCCTGGACAGGACATCCTTGTGGTGCCGCTCCACCCACACAGTGTCTTGGAGAGCATACTTTTGGACTTTTCCTTGCTTGAAGTACTCGGCCCTCTTGTCATGCTCGTCCTGAAGTGCCTTGCACACTTTGGCCGCCGTGTCGTCCGCCTCAGACATCATAGCGTTCGCATCCCGGGCCACTTTGCGATGGTTCATCCACGGGAGAGTGCGTGACACTCGATCCCGTAGGAACATGATGCGATGGGGTGACAGTCCAGTGGGTCCCGGAAGGTCGTGATACGCCTGGAGCACTCTCCACAGCGAGTTATACCAGTTCCGGCCCGGTTCGTCAATGTGTAGCTGGCGGAACTTCTCGAACATCTGCCGCCCGGCCACCTTAGCACGGCCATTCGACTGGCTGTGGTACGCCACGGTCTTGGCATGCCGAATCCCCATGTGCTTGCACATCGTCTTGAACCACGTCCCCACGAATTGACTGCCCCGATCGCTGCAGATGACAGCTGGGACATCGAAAATCGTCAGCCAATGCCTGATCATGGCATTAGCGACGGTCTTGGCCTGCAGCCCCACTCCATGCTTGTCCTTCTTGTCCTTCTTCTTGGACTTCTTGCCAGGGACCGCCACGATATACCCACTGTGCCTATCGACCGCCAGGATGACACAGTCGTAGGTCTCTCCTTCCACGGTGACCTCAGGCATGGCGAATACATCCATGGCCACGGACCGCATAGGGGCCTCCGGTATAGCCGTATACACCGGGTTGCCCGCTGTGGAGTGGTTGGGGCTCTTCGTGGCCCGACACACGGCACAGTCGCTGCAGTACCTGTCCAGGATGGCGTAATACCCCGGAGGGAACTTGAAACGCCACTCCAGGTCCTGCTGCATCTTGTCTCGGCCAGGATGCATGAGCTGGGCGTTGTGCCAATGGTCAATGAGCTGCTCCACTCGGTTCTCGGGCACCAGCAGCCTGTCCTTGAGGAACAACTTGTCCCCATCCTCGGTCAAGCCCTCGGGCCATTCGTCGTCCGACAGGGCGCTCACGGCGTTCCAGTACTTGCTCCAGTGCTCGGATGCCGCGTAGTCATCCGACCAGTCCTCTGTGAGCACCGACCTGACTAGCTCTACAGGGGCCACCATCCATTGCTCGAGGGTTTCCTCTCGAATAGCCTGGACGCGGGCACCCTGGAACTTGGCCAGGTCCGTACGGCTCGCCATCACCACAAAGCACTTGACCCCCTCTTGCTCCATGACCTTCTCCATCTCGATGATGCGCTTGGCCTCCTCGGTTTCCTCGGCGTCCCCATGGCTGGATATGTCCATCCAAGCCTTGCCCGCGGGGTAGGCTAATCGACTGAGGCAATCCGCCACAGTATTGTCCTTCCCCGGGACGTATACGACGCTGAGGTCGAACTTGGCGAACGTCTCGTGCCACCGGGCCCTCCTTGCCGCCGGTCCCGAGGGGGTGTCGACGTGCTCCTTGTGCCAGCTCTGCAAGGACTGATGGTCCGTGCAAACCACTACCGGTTGCAATCCGATGTGGCCAGACCACTTCCTGAGCGCACAAACAATGGCGTACGTCTCCTTCTCCCTCGCGGTCCAGGTGCGGCGTTGGCCCTTGGCCAGGATCCGGCTCCAGAATGCCACGGGTACATGTGACCCGTCGTCTCGGATCTGCTCGAGGACTGCCCCCACAGCATAGTCCGAGGCGTCCGTCCGTAGCACGAATCCCTTGTCTGGGTCCACCAGGAATAGCCCCAACTGCCCCAGGAGTCGCTCCTTAAGGCGGTTGAACGCATCTGCGGTCTCAGGGGTCCAGGCAAGCTTCTTCTTGCTTCCCTTCCGGCCGTCGAACTTGCCCACTTGCAGCATCTTGTGCAGCGGCCCCGACAGTTCTGCATACATCCGGACATAGCCCGAATAGTAGTTGCAGAACCCCATGAAGGACCAGAGTTCGCTGATGGTTTGGGGCTTCTCCCAGTGGTGCAGGGACGCCAGCTTCCCAGGCATGGGACGGCGTTGCCCGTGACCAACCACGTGACCCGCGAACTCTACTTCCTTCACGAAGAGTGAGGCTTTGGTGGGCTTGCACACCATGTTGTGCTTGTCCAACTCGCTGAGCACCCGGCGCAGATCCTTCTCATGCGCGTCGATGAGCTCGTCCTCAGTCATGTTCTCCGTGCCGGACCCGATGATGATGTCATCCACGAAGGGATCGGCACAGTCCCGGACAGGACCGAGTAGGTCCTACATCATGCGCTGGAAAGTTGCGTTGCCATTCTTGGCGCCCATGGGCACCACTTTCCACTGCATGGGCCCCAGCGGCGTCGACATCGCTGTGCAGGGCCTGGAGTCCGGGTGTAGCGGCATCTGGTGGTAACCGTGTTTCAGGTCCAACACCGTGAAAATCCGCTTTTTCTGTTGCTTTTGGAGGATGGAGTCGATCAGGGGAAGCGAGTACGAGTCGTGCTCGGTCTGCTCGTTCAAACCCCTGTAATCCACCACCAACCTCCACTCGCCCTTCTCCTTCTTGGGTACGATGAAGGCTGGGCTGGCCCATTCACTGTCGGAGGGTTCGATCCATCCCCGCTCAATGAACTCGGCTAGCAGCTTCTTCATGGCCTCGGCCCGATCGCCCTGAAGTTGGTACTCCCGATGACGATAGATCTTCGGGTTCGGTTTCAGCTTGATCTTCGCCGTACCAAACCTCCCACGATCTGGAGGGTTCTTGTTGGCGACGCCACTGAATAGCCGTGGATAGGCCTTGATCAGCCTCTCCTTCAGCTCGGCAACCTTCGGGTTCTCCTGAGCCTCTTCAGCCGCTTGCTTCGGTATAGATACAACCGACCGCACTGCGGTGTAGGCCTCTTCTGGGTCCGATTCCGACTTCTCCTCGTCCGATATGCCGTCTTAATCGTCGTGGGGAGCTCTTCCCACCGATAATCTTCGGAAATTTGCGGCATCGGGCTGGTGACTGTCGCTATCGGCACCCATTCTTGGAAAATCCCATGTTGGTGGGTCCGACCCAACCGGACCATCGTATTGGTCCGCGATGTGATCCATGACCCTCGCCACGAACTCATCCTTCTCGTACTTGCCGGTGACCAACATCTTGTCATCCCACCAATGCGGAGATGTGACCATGGCTCGCCTCTTCTTGGCTGCCACACGGTCGTGCATCCCCATCAGCATGTAGTTGACGACGTCGTCGATCTCGGCGTGGGACAGGACGTCAATGCCATCAATTGGCTGATCCGTCCCCTCCTTGGGCTCAAACATGACCTTCATGGGCACCGCCACCACCCTACGGATGAATGCTTCATCACCCGTGGGCTGGGCTTGCGCCCCATCCACCAGGAAAGCCTTGGTACCCCACACTTGACCCGGGGAGGGCATTGATACACCCTTGGCGTCGATGAACAACTCCTCTTCTGGCCCGAATGACATCTCGTTCAGGGTGATGGAGTCCAGCGTCGACTTGAGACCCTCCAGCGGACATGGGGTGGAACCTATGCCGGTTATGACCAGGATCCCCTTCGCCCTATCCGCGATGATCTTCTCCACCGTACGTCTGGTGTTATCCAGGGAGCCATGCCAATACATGGGTCCCCACTCCTTCAAACCCCAATGCCTGTGCCAGGCTGAGTCTCCTCGATGCCAATGCCTCCTACACTTCCGCAGAAGTGGGGCATCCCGGGAAGCGAAGACGTCCGTCTCGGGCACTTCAGCTCCCAGCGTCTGAATCATCCTGGTGTACACTTGCGGCGCCATTCCATACTCCGTGAGCTGAACTCCACGGTCTCCTCTGGACTTGACACCCACAGCTTGCACTGCTCGGACGATCCGATCCTCTTCCTCAGCGTTCCATTGGGATGACCCGCACGCAAAATCAGTGGACAGCCATGTGAGGCATTCATCGTCCTCCCGGAACAGCGTTGCGCGATGGGGAAGGGCTCCAATGGCGTTGGCCACCATGAAGTTGTACCCCATGATCATATCCCAATCAGTAATGTCGGCCACATAGAAGTTCCCGGATAGAGTGCTTCTCTTCGCCTGATCAGGGCGGTTCAAGCGCTCATGCTCCCAGGATTCCATACTGATAGTGGCCTCATGGGTGCCACCACCCATAATCTCTCCGTTGGCGACCTTCAGGCGGACCGGTCTCCGGCTGGGCTGCAGGAATTCCTCCTTGAACAACCCTCTCCGGACCAGGCTCACCTGGGCACCCGTATCCACCAACACATCCACCACCTTCTCCTCTCGTCCGCACCGTACTCGCACTTTCAAGTGCAACTGCCGCTCGTCGCCATGAGGTGTGTGGACGACTCTCACGGCATGCAACTCTAGCACGTCCGGGTGCATCAGGACTTCAAGGGTATGGTCACGGATGGTGTACATCTTGGGTTGGTCCTGCCCGTCCACGGGGCTCTCCGTGGTCGCTCCTTCCTTCTTGCCATGTCCCGTACCCACATGTACTTCCCTTGGCAGGGCGCTCCAGGGGTTGGGAGTGGCGAAACTCAGTGGTTTTGGCTCTTCCGGAGCCTTCTTCGGCACCCGATGTGCCTTCGCCTTCTCAGGGATTCCACTGATTTTCGGAGGAGAGACCTCCGAGGTCCCACTCCCGTGGGGGCTCCTCTAGACTTGGCTTCCCGCAGCCCCTTCCGGCTGCGAACCGCCAGGACTTTGTCCTCCACTTTGCTGGGCTTTGAGTTCCGCCAACGTCCTCAACATGTCCTCAGCAACTTCCTCGATCGACCTCACTCGTCGGTCTTGGCCAGGTCCACCACCATAGCCTCTTCCTCCGCCTTTTCCTTGGCCTTTGCCTTGGCCTTTTCCCCCGTCTCCGCCCTTCGCCTTCCGGTCGGAAATCTGCTGCTCCTTGGGCTTCTTCTCGGGGTGAGCGGCGAAGTAGGCCTTCTTGTCCGCCTCATACACCTTGCACTGACGGTGCTCGTGTGCATGGTTGTGTCCCTTGCCATAACAGACCCAGCACCCATCGTGCTGAGACCTGTACTCTCGGAACGAGAGCGGTGGGTTCCTGATCCTCCTTGGTCCTTCTCTGTTCTTCCTGGGTCCCACCTGGCTCCATCTGGACCGATCCTGCCCATGGTTCTTCACGTTGTGCGCCACGAACGCGAAGAAATGGGCCTCCTCGTGATCCTCCCGGGACCAGTGGTCTTGGCCACTTCCACTTCCATCCTCCGCGGAGTTGGCCGTGTCCTCCTGGATCTCCCGATGATGGCGGTCGTCTCGGTGTCCTCGTTGTCCATGACCATGCCGATCCTGCACGTGGGCCTCATTCTTCGCATTGAGCTTCAACTCCACCGTGATGTACTTCACGATCTCGTCCAGGCTCATGCGAGCGAAGATGACTTGCATCTTCAGCGGCTCCCCGCGCCTCCACTCCACGTTGTTGAGGCGCAGCAACCTTTGCCCCATGGAGTCCCCGAATACCTCCACGTACACGGCGTTCTTCAGGCCCAACATCCGGTCGGGTTCGCCCAGGTTCCTCCTGAAGAACTCCATGATACCCGCATGGGTATCCTCCGCCGCCATGATCCTCACCGCCACCCGTCTCTTGGCGCGCTTCTTCTCCTCGTCCTCCACTCTCCTCTTCCAGCTGCCGGGGAGGACGTCCTTCAGCAAGTGGCGGATCTCACTGGCCTCGTTCCAGTCTTCCACCAACTTGAGGCATCTGCGGTACTTCCGCAGATACCGGTTCCACTCCCGGACCCGCAACTCACCGCGGTCCAGGGGCAGTGAAATGGACCACAGGTCCTCCAGCTTCTGGTTTGGAGCGTCCACCCGCTCCTCGTCCTCCAACCACTGGAGGCAGGCCTGCTCCGTCCGGATCAATCCTTCCCGGATCTGATCCCGCAGCTCCTCCTTCAGGTCCTGCGCCAAGCGGTGTGGGAATGTCCGGCACACCCACTTGTCCCGCGGCGCTCCCCGCATCTCGCCGACGACCTCCTCGGCGAGGTCCTCCCAGTCCAGGATGAAGTCATCCAGGTTGGACGGGTTCCCGTCGTAATAGGGGATTTTGATTCCCGTGAGGTCGTCGATCCTGATGGCGTCTCCGACGTCTCCAGCCACCACTCCACCGAGACGGATATCACCTGTGGCCGGGGGATTTGAGTACACTCCCCGTACGTCCCTCTCCTCCATGGAGTGCGGTCCAGTTGGGCCTGAACCCATGGGGTTTGGAATGCGGGAAGGACTTGCTCCATCGGCCGTCCATATCCCCGTATTGGGGTCCTTCGCCCACAGGTTTCCGCTTGGATGGCCTCGACCATGTCCGTCGGCCCTTCCCATGGTTTGCCCCTGCATGGTCTGGTTCTGGATCTCCTCTTCCGCATAAACTGCATAGGTAGTCGTTGATGGCGGTAGATCCTGGGCGGCGTGGGACATCTGCACCGTCAGGCTCCTCGGGTCCGTGGCTACGTGCCCTTCCCGCCTGGACCCAGCCGGTGCCGTGTGTTCCCCGAGCATTGTGGACTCGCTGAACAGGGGAACATACGGCAGCGCACCCGGGTCTACACGCGGAGGCGCGTAGGGTGCCTCTACAGGGCCGCCCATGGGTTCCTCCATGGCGCTCCTGAGGGTCTTAACCCGCTCCACCAGCTCCACCGCGGCCGGCTTTGCCGGGAGCTCCGGACCCGAGGCGAGGGGCTGTCGCTCCTCTAGCCTTCTCAGGCGTCCCGACATGTCCTCCACTAAGTGGAGGAGGCTGTCTACCACTTGCTGCTGCTTCTGCAGGGCCAGCTCCAGATTCTCCCGGTACCGGGCCTGATCCGCTCGCAGCTCCTCCATGTGGTTCTCCGCGGCCGACTGGTCGTCCAGGATCCCCGCGACGTCCTCCTCTAGAGCGTCCTTGGCGTTGTCCAGCCGGTCAAGGTGATTCACGATGGTGTCCATCCCCATCTTCGGGTACTTGCCCATGAAGAAGGACACGTGCTCGCAGTGGCACGTAGCGTGCTTTCTGCCGGATTCAGCGCATCCCGCGGTTCCCGGCACCTCAGACTCATCGCCCATAGGCGTATCGCCTATGGCGTCCGTCTCTGGGCCCGTGTGCCGGGGCACAGGTGCCGTCCGGGCCCTGGCTGGCCTCTCCAAGCCCTCGGCGTCGTGCTGCAGGGCGGGCTCGGGGGCCGTATGCGCCCTGGCGATCGGCGCGGACATCTCCGGCTCCGAAGGTGGCTCGTGGGCTGTCCGATAGCCCTCGGAGTGCCCTTCGGATTCCCACAGCCTGACCGGGCTGGGGTCTGTGTCCATAGCCCCGGCGTCCCTTGCCGCGGACTTGGGTGACCCGCGCTTCCGGTAGCGCCGGGCCCGTCCTCCACTGCTGCCTGAATGGCAGGCCTCATCAGAGTCCTCCGCGGCGGAGCGGACGTTGCATGCCTTTCGGCAGCGACGCTCGCACATGGAGACCAGGTCCTCCATGTCACGTCCTCCTCTTCCCGAGTGTCGTTCTCCTCTTCGGGCTTCAAATTCCGGAGTTCGCCATGCTCTTGAACGTCTCGGTCCTTCTATGGCTCTAATCTCCGGCGTGGTCTCCACCGAGTCCACAATACGCACCCGGGGCGTACCTGGGCAGGGCTCATGAGGGCCCAAGTCCCCGGGTCGGCGGTAGGTAGGGGCAGCAGGTAAGCCTCTGCTACCATAAAGAAGGCCCCTACCAGGACCGACCCCCGCTGTGCCCCTTCCGCCTGTGATCCCCGCTGACTTGCTCCGGATCAATGCTTGCATTTATCAAAATCCAGGGTCCAAAACCAAAAATATAGAAAATAGAAAATACAATCCTCCTTCAACCCTGAATGGCAACCAGATCCCACAAGTATGGCAATAACCCAATTCACAATCCAAATCAGGCTGCGGGCTTTCGTTCAGCACACCGGTATTCCCACGGTGGCGGGCATGTACAAGAATTGCACCAAGGAAGAAAGCCCTGAAATTGGCATATGAACACAAATAAAGCGAAGTTGGGGAAAGAGGTTAACGTACACATTCACAGCCATAAACCCCTCATTCCCTGGCTCAAGACCTTCCCTTGACTCGCCAACATATTGCCCTGAACCCAATCAAATGAGATGGCTGAATGCCATGTGTCACAAGTCACTACACAAACCCCAAAAATGTGTTCACTCCCAAGCCTCTAAATCCTAGCCCAATAGGGGAGGTGGCGTGTCATGGCCTAGATTGGTACTCAGGACTATGCCCTACCCTGACATAACCTTGGTTGGACTTGGAGTCGATTGGGCTTGGAGAAATGACCTATGAGTTTGAACTCATAACATGCCAAAAAACTGCCAATTCACACCATATTGGCCATATATCACATATATGCTGAAAATTGAAGTTACTAATTATCCGAAGGCTCAAAGCATGCATGGAATCGAAGTCTAGTATTCATGGAGGATGGAGAGCAAAGGCCAATGCCCATGTACATCCCCATTTTACCTTCGAAATCCTTTCAGATATGGGCGCCACGCACTGCCCAAGTCAGCCCATGATCTTGAGACCAATTCTTGAAGTCCTTCGTGCGCCAAGCCAAATGGAGTACACAATCCGGCATATGGTGGTGTCCAACTCCAAAGCATATGCCAACATATGAACAACATACCATGGTTCGACATTCCCATAGGCTTCTCGCTGTTAGCTGACCAGGTGAGTACACAAAACGCAAAAATGAGCAAAAACTGCGGTCAAAAACATGAAAATATGACCAAATACAAAGTTGTCATGATAGTATATCTCTATGCTCACCCATGATATCCGCTCATGGTTCAATACACAAATGATTGGAACCAATTGCGAACAATTCCCCCACTTGGATCCCCAATCGGGCGCATGGAGATACCTTCGCCACTAATATCTACATGCCCCATGAAAATGGGAGTGCACCCATGGATCTCTTTGTCAAACATACCATGAGCAATGCATACGCGGTAGACTTGGTCTAGCGCTTTGAATTCCACAATTGGGACATGGGCAAAGCCCTTGTCACGTATGGCTCCCCATCTCTTCGGCCACACGAAGATATATAACATGGGCGTGAGCATATCAAACATATACCATGCATACAACACATACCCTCAAAATATGGCTCCCACCATGATATGTCATGTCCCTCCATTGACATAACTTCACGTTAAAAATACGTAGGAACCCAAGGAAAGTTGCTATGCAACCCCAACACCCATGCGGCACACTCGAAAGTCGCATTAAAATATTCGGTTGCACGGTCCAAGAGTTATATATCACTTTATACCCTCTTGACCCTTTTCCCTTGCTACACCGGGCATGTGCACACACCAAAGGCGTTTGATGCTTACTGAATTAAGTTGAGACCACGGCAGTTCCAACCCAACTTTTCTTATTCTCATTCCTCACACTCGCGCGTAGATATGGCTCTTCAAAGTGATCCCACGATTCGCTTTTGTTTCCCTTATATCTCCAAGTCAAATGGGTGGCAAGTATAAGGGAAACCTGATTCGGGCATAGGGAAAGGAGTATGACCAATCGAAGAAGTCCAAATCAAGTGCGGCGATGTCGAAGTCGAAAATCCGATTTCGACATCACGAAAAATTCGGATTAAAGTTTCGAGTGCTTATTTAGAAAAATGCGGAAGCAACGAACCCTTTACAGATGAAATCTGACCCTTCAGAAACGTTTCCGCCAAAATATCTGGAAATAACAGTTAACCAATCGGTTAACGCAAAATCGCGAGCCAACTGACAGTCGCCGATACATTGACCATCAGAACGAAAGGCTGAAAAATTACGGAAACATTATGATAATAAAACCCTGTTGATTCCTGATATTCCGATATATAAATCTCCGCTGGCGGTGCCTCGGTTCTGAATATGGCCGCTCATAGCCGGAATGGCCAAACCTATCACACTATCACATCGGGTTAGTCCAGGTGGATGGGAGAGTATGATATCAGCCAATGGCGGCTTGCCGGCACATAGATACACACCCCAAGTGACCCCAAGATGGCCACGGGGGTCCGAACCGGCTTCACCTGTCGTCTCGGAGCTGCTCGAGGACTGCCCCTACAGCATAGTCCGAGGCGTGCGTCCGTAGCACGAATCCCTTGTCCGGGTCCACCAGGAATAGCCCCAGCTGCCCCAGGAGTCGCTCCTTCAGGCGGCTGAACGCATCTTTGGCCTCAGGGGTACAGGCAACCTTCCTCTTGCTCCCCTTCCGGCCATCGAACTTGCCCACCTGCAGCATCTTGTGCAGCGGCCCCGACAGTTCTGCATACATCCGGACATAGCCCGGATGGTAATTGCAGAACCTCATGAAGGATCCGAGTTCGCTGATGGTCTGGGGCTTCTCCCAGTGGTGCAGGGACGCCAGCTTCCCAGGCATAGGACGGCGTTGCCCGTGACCAACCAAGTGACCCGCAAACTCCACTTCCTTCACGAAGAGCGAGGCTTTGGTGGGCTTGCACACCATGTTGTGCTTGTCCAGCTCGCTGAGCACTCGGCGCAGATCATTCTCATGCGCTTCGATGAGCTCGTCCTCAGTCATGTCCTCCGTGCCGGACCCGATGATGATGTCATCCACAAAGGGTTCAGCACAGTCCCGGACAGGACCGAGTAGGTCCTCCATAATGCGCTGGAAGGCGGCATTGCCATTCTTGGCGCCCATATGCACCACTTTCCACTGCATAGGCCCCAGCAGCGTCGACATCGCTGTGCAGGGCCTGGAGTCCGGGTGTAGCGGCATCAGGTGATAGCCGTGTTTCAGGTCTGACACCGTGAAGATCCCCTTTTGTTGTTGTTTTTGGAGGATGGTGTCGATCAGAGGAAGCGAGTACGAGTCGTGCTCGGTTTGGTTGTTCAATCCTCTGTAATCAACCACCAACCTCCACTCGCCCTTCTCCTTCCTGGGCACGATAAAGGCTGGGCTGGCCCACTCACTGTCGGAGGGTTCGATCCAGCCCCGCTCAATAAACTCGGCCAACAACTTCTTCAGGGCCTCGGCCCGATCGCCCTGAAGTTGGTACTCCCGATGACGATAGATCTTGGGGTTCGGCTTCAGCTTGATCCTCGCTGTGCCAAACCTCCCACGAACCGGAGAGTTCTTGTTGGCGACGCCACTGAATAGCCGCGGATAGGCATTCATCAGCCTCCCCTTCAGCTCGGCGACTTTCGGGTTCTCCTGGGTCTCTTCAGCCGCTTGCTTCGGTATCCATACAGCCAACCGCACTGCGGTATAGGCCTCTTCCAAGTCCGAGTCTGACTTCTCCTCATCTGATATGCCGTTTTCATCGTCGTGGGGTGCACTTCCCACCGATAATCTCCGGAAATTTGCGGCATCAGCCGAGTACTTGTCGCTACCGGCCCCCATTCTTGGAAAATCCCATGTTGGCGGGTCCGACCCAACCGGACCATCATATTGGTCCGCGATGTGATCCATGACCCTCGCCACGAACTCATTCTTCTCGTACTTGCCGGTGACCAACATCTTGTCATCCCACCAATGCAGAGATATGACCATGGCCCGCCTTTTCTTGGCTGCCACACGGTCGTGCATCCCCATCCGCATGTAGTTGACGACGTGGTCGATCTCGGCGTGGGACAGGACGTCAATGCCCTCCATTGGCTGATCCGGCCCCTCCTTGGGCTCAAACATGACCCGCATGGGCACCGCCTCAGCCCTACGGATGAATGCTTCATCACCCGTGGGCTGGGCTTGCGCCCCATCCACCAGAAAAGCCTTGGTACCCCACGCTTGACCCGGAGAGGGCACTGATAAACCCTTGGCGTCGATGAACAACTCCTCCTCTGGCCCAAATGACATCTCCTTCAGGGTGATGGAGTCCAACGTCGACTTGAGACCTTCCAGCGGACATGGGGTGGATCCTATGCCGGTTATGACCAGGATCCCCTTCGCCCTATCCGCGACGATCTTCTCCACCGTACGTCTGGTACTGTCCAGTAAGCCATGCCAACACATGGGCCCCCACTCCTTCAAACCCCAATGCCTGTGCCAGGCTGAGTTTCCCCAATGCCAATGCCTCCTACACTTCCGCAAAAGTGGGGCATCCCGGGAAGCGAAGACGTCCGTCTCGGGCGCTTCGGCTCCAAGCGTCTGGATCATCCCCGCATACACTTGCGGCGCCATTCCATACTCCGTGAGCTGAACTCCGCGGTCTTCTCTGGACTTGGCACCCACAGCTTGCACCGCTTGGACGATCCGATCCTCTTCTTCAGCATTCAATTGGGATGATCCGCATGCGTAGTCCGTGGACAGCCATGTAAGGCACTCATTATCCTCCCAGACCAGCGTTGCACGATGGGGAAGGGCTCCAATGGCGTTTCCCACCATGAAGTCATACCCCATGATCATATCCCAATCTGCAATGTCGGCCACATAGAAGTTCCCGGATAGAGTGCTTCTCTTCGCCAAATCCGGGCGGTTCAAGCGCTCATGCTCCCAGAATTCCATACTGATAGTGGCCTCATTGGTGCCCCCACCCATAATCTCTCCATTGGCCACCTTCAGGCGTACCGGTCTACGGCCGGGCTGCAGGGATTCCTCCTTGAACAACCCTCTCCGGACCAGGCTCACCTGGGCACCCGTATCCACCAAAACATCCACCACCAACTCCTCTTGTCCGCACCGTACACGCACCTTCAAGTGCAACTGCCGCTCGTCACCCTGCTGTGTATGGACGACTCTCACGGCATGCAACTCTAGCACATCCGGGTGCATCAGGACTCAGGGTATGTTCACCGATGGTGTAGATCCTGGGCTCGTCCTGCCCGTCCACGGGGCTCTCCGTGGTCGCTCCTTCTTTCTTGCCACGTCCCTTGCCCACATACACTTCCCTTGGCAGGGCGCTCCAGGGGTTGAGAGTTGTGAAACTCAGTGGTTTTGGCTCTTCTGGGGCCTTCTTCGGCACCCGATGTGCCTTCGCTTTCTCTAGGATTCCACTGATTTTCGGGGGAGAGACCTCCGAGGTCCCACTCCCCTGGGGGCTCCCCTAGACGTGGCCTGCTGCCGCTCCCTCCTGCTGCAATCTGCTCGGACTTTGTCCACCACGTTGCTGTCCTTTGAGTTCCTCCAACGTCCTCAACATGTCGCAAGCAACCTCCTTGATTGACCTCACACGTCAGTCTGGGCCGGGTCCTCCACCATAGCCTTTTCCTCCGCCTTTCCCTTGGCCCTTTCCTTGGCCTTTTCCTCCATCTCCGCCCTTTGCCTTCCAATCGGCAATTCGTTGCTCCTTGGGCTTCTTGTCGGGATGGGCGGCGAAGTAGGTCTTCTTGTCTTCCGCATATACCTTGCAATGCCGGTGGTCATGTGCATGGTGGTTCCCCTTGCCGTAGCAGACCCAGCAACCGGTGTGTTGGGATCTGTACTCGCGGAACGAGAGCGGCTGGGTTCCCGATCCTCCGCGGTTCCTTGCGGTTCTTGGTCCTTGGGTCCAGACGGTTCCACCTGGACCTGTCCTGTCCATGCTCCCTCATATTGTGCGCTACGAACGCGAAGAAGTGGGCTTCTTCACGATCCTCTCAGGTGGTCGCGGTCCAGATATCTTGGCCGCTTCCACTCCCTTCCTCCGCGGTGCCGACCGTGTCCCCCTGGACCTCTCTTTGTTCGTGATCTTCCCGATGACCTCGATGTCCATGGCCCTGTCGATCCTGCACGTGGGCCTCGTTCTTGGCGTTGAGCTTCAGCTCCACCGTAATGTACTTCACAATCTCGTCCAGGCTCATGCGGGCGAAGATGACCTGCATCCTCAGCGGCTCTCCGCGCCTCCACTCCACGTCCTTGAGGCGCATCAGTCTTTGCCCCATGGTGTCGCTGAATACCTCCACGTAGACGGCGTTCTTCAACCACCACATTTGGCTGGGTTCGCCGAGGTTTCGCCGGAAAAACTCCATTATTCCGGCGTGGGTGTCCTCCGATGCCATGATCCGTACGGCCACGCGCTTTTTTGCTCTCTTCTTTTCCTCGTCCTCCACTCTCCTCTTCCAGTGGCCCGGGAGGACGTCCTTCAGCAGGTGTCCGATCTCGCTGGCCTCATTCCAGTCCTCCACCAGCTTAAGGCTTTTTCGGTACTTGCGGATGTACCGATTCCATTCCCGGACCCGCAGCTCACCGCGCTCCAGCAGCAGCGGAATGGACCACAAATCCTCCAACTTCTGGTTGGGAGCGTCCACTCGCTCCTCGTCCTTCAGCCACTGGAGGCAGGCCTGCTCCGTCTGGATCAATCCCTCGCGGATCTGATCCCTGAGCTCCTCCTTCAGGTCCTGCGCCAGCGTGTGTGGGAATGTCCGGCATACCCACTTGTCCCCTGGCGCTACCTTCATCTCGCCGACGACCTCCTCGGCGAAGTCCTCCCAATCCAGGATGAAGTCATCCAGATTGGGGGGATAGCCATCGTAGTAGGGGATTTTGATTCCCCTGAGGTCGTCAATCCTGATGGCGTCTCCGACGTCCGCAGCCTTCACTCCACCCAGACGGATACCGCCTGTGGCCGGGGGGTGGGGGTACACTCCCCGTACATACCTCTCCTCCATGGAGTGCGGTCCAGTACGGCCTGAACCCATGGGGTTTGGAATGCGGGAAGGACTTGCTCCACCGGCTGTCCATATTCCCGTAGTGGGGTCCTTCACCCTAAGGTTTCCGCCTGGATGGCCTCGACCATGTCCGTTGGCCCTTCCGATGGTTCGCCCCTGCATGGTCTGGTGTTGGATCTCCCCTTCCGCATAAACTGCATGGGCAGTCGTAGTGGTAGGTGGATCCTGGGCGCATGGGACATCTGTACCGTCAGGCTCCTCGGGTCCGTGGTTGCATGCTCTTCCCGCATGGACCCAGCCGGTGCCGTATGCTCCCCGAGCATTATGGATTCGCTGAACATGGGAACAAACGGCAGCGCACCCGGGTCAACACGCGGAGGCGCGTAAGGTGCCTCTGCAGTGCCGCCCATGGGTTGCTCCATGGCGCCCCTGAGGGTCTTCAGCAGCCCCACCAGCTCTGCCGTTGCCGGCCTTGCCGGGAGCTCCGGACGCGAGGCGAGGGGTTGTAACTCCTCTAGCCTTTTCAGGCGTCCCGACATGTCCTCCACCAGGTGGAGGAGGCTGTCCACCACTCGCTGCTGCTTCTACAGGGCCATCTCCAGCTTCTCCCGGTACCGGTCCTGCTCCGCTTGCAGCTCCGCCATGTCTCTCTCCGCTGCCGACTGGTCATCCCAAATTCCCGCGACGTCCTCCTCTAGGCCGTCCCTCGCGTTGTCCAGGCGGTCGAGGTGCTGCACGATGGCGTCCATCCCCATCTTTGGATACTTGCCGATGAGGAAGGATACGTGCTCGCAGTGGCACTCAGCCCGCTTTCCACCTGATGCGGCGCATCCCACGGTTCCCGGCGCCTCGGGCTCCTCCGCCATTGGTGTGTCGCCCATGCTATCCCGCGTTGGCTCCGTGTGCCGGGGCACAGGCGCCGTTCTGGCTCTGGCAGGCCTCTCCAACGACTCGGCGTCATGCTCCAGGCTGGGTTCGGGGGCCGTGTGCGCCCTTGTGGGCGGTATGGCCATCTCCTCCGACTCCGAAGGGTAGGCGGTCCGATAGCCCTCGGAGTGCCCCTCGGAATCTGCAGCTGACCACAGCCTGACCGGGCTGGGATCCGTCCCCATCGCCCTGGCTTCCGCCGCGGGTTTAGGGGACCCGCGCTTCCGGTAACGCCGGGCTCTGCCGTTGCTGCCAGTCTCCTCCAACTCCTCCGCAGCGGAGCGGAGATTGCAAGCCTTGCGGCATTGCCTTTCACACATGGAGGTGAGGTCCTCCATGTCTAGCCCATGTCCTGCAAGGGCTTTCAGTTCTGAGCATCTTCGCTCTTCTCGGGCTCCAAAGTCCGGCGTCGACTCCACGGACTCCACGATCCGTACCCGGGGCGTCCTTGGGCAGGGCTCATGAGGGCCCAAGTCCCCGGTGCGGCGGTAGGGGGCAGGTACTCCTCTGCTACCATAATGAAGGTCCCTACCAGGACCGGCCCCTGCTGTACCCCTTCCACCATTTCCTGTCACTCCTATGGTCTTGCTTCTCACCAGGTTCTGCATGATCTTGCCCTATCCTGCACAGTTTCCCACAAAAAATAGTAAAATATGGCTCCTTCACACGAACCCTGATTCCTTGCAATAGCCAACTCCCAAGTACAATAGCTCAAATCCAAATCCACACTGAGGGCTCCCAAGGGTCTTTGAGGTCCCGCGTTGACACTCAACAACTCCTTTCAACACGCCGGTCGTCTCACGGTGCACACGGAGACACGGGCGTTGGGCATGTACATAGAATTGCGCCAATAGCATAATGGAAAAAGAAGCCGTGAAATTGGCATATGAACACAAATCAAGCAACACTGAGGAATGATGGAAACATACAGAATCACAGCCATAGACCCCTCATTCCCTGGACTCAGGACCTTCCCTTGACTCGCCAACATGATGCCCTGAACCAAGTCAAATAAGATGGCTAAGTGCCATTTGTCAAAGGTCACTACACAAACCCCAAAAATGTGTTCCCTCCCAAGCCTTTAAATCCTAGCCCAATAGGGGAGGTGGCGTGTCATGGCCTAGAGTGGCACACAGGACCATGGCCTACCCTGACATAACCTTGGTTGGACTTGGAGTCGATTGGGCTTGGAGAATTGCCCCATGATAATGACTGCACAACATAGCAAAATTAGGCAAATCACACCATAATGCCCAAAAAATTTAATTATATACTCAAAAATGCATACGGCAAGTATTCAAATGCTCCATGCATGTGTCAAACCGTAAGGTACGATACAAGGGTGATATAAACCAAGGGTTCATGCCCAAGAATATTGGCCCCCGACCCCCTCCGGACATATACATGCCATGCTTCACAAGTCAACTGATGAATTTGAGAACTAACTTTGTGAGGCCTCGTGCGCCCCGCCAAAGTGACCACGTGATCTGGCATATGGTGAGGTGCAACACCAAAGCATATACCAACATATAAGCAACATACCATAGTTCACAGATCTCTAGGCAGGTTGCTGTTAGCCGACCAGTTGAGCACATAAAATACAAAAATGAGCATAAAATGAGGTCAAAAACTTGCAAATATTCCGAAATTCAAGATAATCACAATAGTATATAACTTCGCTCACCCATGGTATTAACACATGGTTCAAAACAGAATTGCTTGGGACCATTTGCGAACAAACCCCCCACTTGGATCCCCACATGGACGCATAGGGTCACCTTCCAACCTCCTCCCAACACGCACCATGAAAATGGAAAATATGATAGTGGCGCTTGTGGGTCGCTCTGTAAGCCTTCCCACATGCACTATGTGTGCGGTAGACTTTGTCTAGCGCTATGGAGCTCACCATTGGGACATGGGCGGAGCCCTTGCCACATATGACTCCACATATCTCCCTACAAACTGAGATATATAACATGGGCGTGAGCATAGCGAAGCACATACCATCCATATAACACATACCCTTAAAAGTGGCTCCCACCATGGTATGCCATGCCCCTCCATGGACATAACTCCACGTTAAAAATACGTAGGAACCCAAGGAAAATGTCTATGCAACCAGAACACTCATGCAGTGCACTCAAAAGTCGCAATTAAATATTCGGTTGCATGGTCCAAGAGTTGTAAATCATTTTCTACCCTCTTGGCCATTATCCCTTGCTACAGCGGTCATGTGTACACATCAAAAGCGTTTGACGTTCACTGAATTAAGTTGAGACCAAGGCGATTCCAGCCCATATCTCAAAATTGTAAGTCCTCGCTGTGAGCCGGAGATATGACCTTTCACCTTTCACCTTTCAAAGTGGCCTCACGAATCAATTTTGTTTCGCCTATATCTCCAAGAAAAATGAAGGAGATAACAAAAGGAAGGTTGATTCGTGATCGGGGAAAAATGTGGGACCACTCGAAATGCATCATATCGAGTGCGACGACCTCAAAGTCGAAAATCCCATTCTGAATGTTTGAAAAAATCAGATAAATTTTGCGAGTGTATGACATGAAAATTGCGGAAGCAACGAACCCTTTACTGATGAAATCTGACCCTTCATCGGGGTTTCCGCCAAAGAATCTGGAAATAACAGTTAACCAATCGGTTACCGCAAAATCGCAAACCAACTGACAGTCGCCGATACATTGACAATCAGAACGAAAGGCTGAAAAATTACAGAAACATTATGAGAAAAAAACCCTGTTGATTCCTGACATTTCGATATATAAATCTCAGCCGGCGGCGCCTCGGTATTGAATATGGCCGCTCATAGCTGCAATGGCCAAACCTATCACACTATCACAGCAGGTTAGGTCAGGTGGATGGGAGTGTGTGATATCAGCCAAGGGCGGCTTGCCGGCACATAGATACACACCCCAAGAGACCCAAAGATGGCCACGGGGGTCCGAACCGGCTTCAGTTGGCCGTGCTGTGCTGGTGGTTTGGCCGCCGCCATGGCAGGGTGTGCTGTGTCGGTGCTTGGCACCCCACCATCGAGGGATGTGCTGTGTTGGTGCTGGGCATCCCTCCATCGTCGGGCGGGTTGTGCTAGTGCTTCATCTTTTGCCTTTTTTGGCCGTGCTGTGCTGGTGCTTGGTCCGTCGCCTTGGTCTCGCGTGCTGTGCGGGTGCCTGGCCCCCTGCAATGGCCGGGCGTGCTGTGTTGGTCCCCCTCCATGGTTTGGGGTGCTGTGCTGGTGGTTCACTTCGCTGCATGGTTAGCCGTGCTCTGTTGGTGGTTGGTACCCGTCCATGGTGGGGCGTGCTGTGCTGGTGGCTGGCCCCCCTGCATGGTCAGCCCTGCTCTGCTGGTGGTCGAAGTCCCTCCACGGTGAGGCCTGGTGTGCTGGTGCTTTATCTGTCGCCTTGGTTGGGCGTGCTGTGTTGGTGCTTGGTCTGTCGCCCAGCCGGGCGTGCTGTGCTGCTGTTCGGCCCTCCTCCATTGCCGGGCATGCTGTGTTGGTGCTGGGCTCTCCTCCATGGTGGGCCGTGCTGTAATGATGGCTGGTCTGCCGCCATGGTTTGGCGTTGTGTGCAGGTGGTTGGTCCACCACCATGGTCCGGCCTGCTGTGTTGGTGCTGGGACCCCCTCCATCGTTCGGCGTGCTGTGTTGGTGCTGGACCCGTGTCCATGGTCGGGCGTGCTGTGCGGGTGCTTGGTCTGGCCCCTTCGCGGGCGTGCTGTCCGGGTGCTTGGTCTGTTGCCTTTGTCAGGCGTGCTGTGCTGGTGCCTGGCCCCCCTCCATGGCTGGGCGTGCTGTGTGGGTGCTGCCTCCCCCTTCCATGGCCCAGGGTGATGTGCTGTCGTTTGGTCCACCACCATGGTCTGGCGCGCTGTATTGGTTTTTGGACCCCCTCCATGGTCAGGTTTGCTGTGCTGTGCTTTGTCGGTCGCCGTCGTCAAGTGTGCCCTGCTGGTGATTGGCCCGCTGCTACTGTCAGGCGTGCTGTGTTGGTGCTGGGCCCCGTCCATGGTCGGGCGTGCTTTGCTGGTGCTTGGGGCGCCGCCACCGTCGGGGGTGCAGTGCTTGTGTTGGCGCCCTCCCCGATGTTCGAGCGCGCTGTGCTGGTGCTTGGTCTGCCACCATTGTTGGACGTGCTGTGCTGGGCCTTGGCCTGCAAATTTGGTCGACCTCGTTTGTGCTGGGTCCATTGCTATGGTGTTGCGTGCTGTGTTGGAGCTGGGCCTGCTGCCTTTGTTGAGCGTGCTTTGCTGCCCCCGCCGCCGTGGCTTTGCATGGTGTGCTGGATTTTGGCGTGTGTTGTGGTTGTGTGTGCTGCCTTGTTGTTGGCGTGTTTGGGCTTTCGGTTTGTTGTGTTGTCGCCGGCTCTATGGTTTTTGCAAATGCACAGAGATAATCGCGCACACAGCGTGACACCACTAGGCGCCAGCAGCACAGCGGGCAGCAGCAAAAAACACCGCACACAAAAGCAGCAGCAAATCACACACAGCACAGCACACACAGCACAGGGCAACACAGCAAAGCGCCGCACCAAATGACACAGCACCCCACAGCACGGCACAACACCCCAGGGGCGGGCACAGCACGCAGCAGCAACACAAAGCGCGAGAAAAAGCAGCACACCACCACGCAAACAACACAGTGCGCACCAGCACTGCACCGAACGTAACAACATGACGCAACGCAGTGCAGCACAGCACCAAGAGACAAAGCACAACACACAGGAACACAGACCCCGAAAAAACAGCAAGACACAACAGGAACAGCACAGCACAGCGCATCAAGACACCAAACCCCAAGGCACAGCACAAAACACAGCAGCACAGCATAGCACAGCACACTACGCAGCAACGCACAGGGCACACGAGGCACCGCACAGCACCCGAGCAAAATCCACAGCATGAAGTGGCACCACACACCGCGAGACAACGCAGCACTGCAACACCTTCACAGCACAGTGCACACCAGCACTGCACCACACAGCACAGCACGACGCAAAACGGCCCAGCACAGCACCAGAAGGCACAGCACGGCACAGGGCACCGCAAACAGGACGAGACAGAAAGCCGCAACGAGGACAGCACAGCACAGCGCAACCAGACAGCCCGCCAAAAGACGCAGCACAGCACACAGCAGCAAACAACACCGCAGCACAGCACAGCACGGCACAGCACAGCACAGCACACAGCCAACCGCACAACGCCAACGGACACCAGACGGCACAAAGCAACCCATAAAAGCACACAGCGGGGGAGCACAGCACAGAGCACCAAGACGCAGCACGCCAGTGAACGGCGCAGCGAACGACAACACAGCACAGCGCCACCGAGCACGGCAGAGCACGCAGCAAGGCGCAGCCGCACGAGAGAATGCAGCGCAGCACCACACCACCCGCGAAGCACAACAAGACACAGCAAAACACGACACGGCACGCTGCATCCCGAACAACGCGACACAGCAAGCAGCAACACACCACTGCAAAGCACAGAACAAGCCAGCACAGCACGGCAACACCAGCCGTGACACAGAAACCAGGGGGGGGGGGGAGCAGCAGGCGGCGCAAACCCGCAGGTGTGCAGAACCAAGAAGGCAGAGAGAGAACAAGGCCACAACCACGACACCACACAGCACCAAAGAAAACACCACAGCACACAACAACGCACAACGGCACCACACACTACGAAACACCGCACAAGACAGCACGGCGCAGCGCAGCAATGTGTGACACCAACAGAAGCGCCAACGGCAGACGGCAAACGACAAAGCCAACAACACAACAGAACAGTGCTCAACACAGCAAGGCGCCCGCACACCAGCAGAGCACGGGGCGGAAAAACACCGCGTGCCGCACAAAACAGCCCACAACCAACCGCGGCACCACACGACAAGACGCGGGGCACCACACATCACCAGGAGCAACTGACGGGGGGGGGGGGCACGGCACCAGCGAGCAACGCACAGAGCGCACGAAAGGCCGCGAGCCGAAGGGGAAAAAAAACCAAACCAAACAGGTGCGAAGGCCAAGGGCACGAAAAAACAAGAAAACAGCATGAGGACACGGGAGAATGAGCGGCAGAGCGACGACACCCACCAAACACAAACCGGGGGGGGGGGCAAACGGCCCAGCGGCGCAAAGCCACGAGCATGGCAGAGGGAGAACAGCGGAAGACGAGCGGCAGGGCGACGATACCCGCAAAACACGAACCCGGAGGTGTTGGGGGACAACAGGAGGCGGGAACCAGCAGCCAGGCGGCACACAGCAACAACAAGGGACAGAGGGAACGATGGAAAACACAGAGCAAAACGCCAACGGCCGCGAGACAAAAACCTGGGGAGGGGGGGCGGCAACAACTGCCGGCAGGCGCGGCAACACCAAGAAGCAAAGGGGGGGCAGAAGACAACAAGCAGAGGTGTGGTGTTAGGGTGGGGTGGGTGGGGCGCAGCAGCAGGCGGCAACAAACACCAGCGCGCGGCCAGGGGCCGCGCAGACACAAGTAAGCGGAGGGCGAGCAAGGGAACACAAGCGACACAGCGACAACACCCATGAAACAAAAAAAGGGGGTCACACACCGCACGTGCTCGGGAAGCCGGCCCGTTGGACCCGGCCAGGACAAGTGGGTGGCGCACGACACACGCTCGGGAGGCCGGCCCGTCCGTCCCGGCCATGCAAACATGACAGATACCCGTACGGCGGCAAAGACAACAGCGAACAAACAAAACAAACTGAGCATCGAACCAGCTAAAACACCACGAACCAAGACCCGAACACACCGAGACAGCAGCCTCCAACATTCGGGGGGGCACGCACCAGCACAGCACCAACCCCGGCCAGGCTAACAACATAACTGCAGCCGCAGCCCGACCGCAGACCACAAGCAACCGAACACGCCGACCGTAAGGCGGCGGAGACGAAACCGATCCAACAAAACAAGCCGCGCATGGCGCCGGCTGAAACACCACAACCAGAACCCAAGGACGCCAGCCGGCAGGCAGGACAGACGACAACAACCCAAGCCAAGCAAGCACCACACCACGCACCAGCACCGCGGCGGACAGGCACCAACAGAGCACGCCCCACCATGAGGGGCACCACACAAAAAAAAAAACCGAAGCACGGGTAACCCCAGCCGTGAGGGGGCCGTACAAAGAAGAAGGACAAAACGGTCACAGGGAAGGTGAGGAGCACAAAAAACGCGCCCAGGAGGCCGGCTTGCCCGGCCCGGCCAAGGAGAGCACGCACCAGCACACAGGCGCGAGACCCGGGCGGTTCGTCCTCAGACCCGAAAGGGGAGGTGTCGGCGTCCACACAAAACAGGCCCGGTGCACCCGCCGAGTCCCCCGTCGACAGACGGACGGTACGAGAAACCGGACGCGTCAGTGACCCGGTCCACGCACGCCAAACCACCGCAGCGCAGGCAGCCCAAGACCGAAGCCGGAGGGACTTGCCAGGTACAACCCCATCGCCGGGCCCGAAACGGGTACGACACGGAGCGAGCTTAGCGCCCCTGCCTCCACAGGGGCTAACAGCAGGCACAATGAGCCAGGTTCTCGGCCGGCCTCCACCTGTGCCGTGCAGCCGCCCAGTAAAGCCGGGGGCGACAGCCCCCCGGGTGGGGGCAGGCACCACGGCGATGGCAAAGCCGACCGGAGCACGGAGGGCGACCGGACCGGACGAGGCGCGGCGCACCAAAGCAGGGGCAGGAGGCACGCCTGTGAGGCACCCCGCCGGCCACAACCACGGCACAAGGGCAGGTGCCAAACAACAAAGGCCACCGGGTGCCGCAAACCCGGGCAGGGCGCACAACAAACGGCGAGGGGCGCCACGGGAGAAGGTGCCAAGGACAGCCGGGCCCCCACGCCTGCTCACTGCACTGACAACCAGTGGGTAGTGGGCCCCAGTCGCACGCCCCAAGGACGGACGGTCGGGCGTCAGAGAGTGCCCAACCCTGGGCCCCCCACACGCAGGGATGGGACGCCACCCCATGGCGCCCTCGTGCCGCCCCCACAGCGAGCAAAGCCAGCTCGCAAGAGCGCGCGCTGTGGGGTTGGTGACGGGTCACCACGCCGACACCCCCCGCATCTGCAGTCAGTGGGTAGCGGGCCCCGGCCGCATGCCCCAAGAGGGGGCGGTCGGCCGAGGGAGAGCGCACAACCCCCCCCCCCCCAGGTGCCCTCGTTCAACTCCCACAGCTCGCAAAGCCAGCTCGCAAGAGCGCGTGCTGTGGGGCTTATGACGGGTCCCCACGCCCATACCCCCTGCCCCCAAAGCCAGTTGGTAGCGGTCCCCGGCCGCACGCCCCAGGGATGGGTGGTCGGGAAGGAGAGGGCGCCCTACCACGGAGGCCCACGCTCAGGCTAGAGACCCCCCTCCCCGGGCGCGCCCTCGTGCCACCCACACAGCGCGCAAAGCCAGCTCGCAGGAGCACGTGCTGTGGGGTTGGTGACGGGTCCTCACGCCCACATCCCCCGCACCCACAGCCAGTAGGTAGCGGGCCCCGCCTGCAAGCCCCAAGGACGCGTGGTCGGGCGTGGGAGAGCGCCAGACCCCAGACGCCCCACACGCAGGCAACAGGCGCCCCCCCCCGGGCGCCCTCTCGCGCCTCTGCAGCGGGCAAAGCTAGCTTGCAAGAGCGCGCGCTGTGGGGTTGGTGACAGGTCTCCACGCCCACAACCTCCGCACCCACAGCCGTTGGTAATGCGTCCCGGCCGCACGCCTCAAAGAAGGGCGGTCTGGCGTGGGAGAGCGCCCAACCCCGGGTGCCCCACATGCAGGCAAAAGCCCCCCCCCCCCCCCCCGGCGCCCTCGTACCGCCCCCACAGCGCGCAAAGCCAGCTCCCAAGAGCGCGCGCTGTGGGGTTGGTTACGGGTCCACACGCCCACACGCCCCGCACCCACAGCCAGTGGGTAGCCGGATCTGGCCGCACGCCCCAAGGACGGGCCATCGGTCGCCGGAGAGCGCTCGACCCTGGACGCCCAACATGCAGGCAAGAGGCGCCGCCCCCGGGTGCCCTCGTGCCGCTTCCACAGCGCGCAAAGCCAGCTCACAGGAGCGCGCGCTGTGGGATTGATGGCGGGTCTCCACGCCAACAATCCCCGCGCCCACAGCCAGTGGGTAGCAGGCTCTGGCCGCACGCCCCAAGGACGGGCGGTGGGGCGTGAGAGAGGGCCGAATACCGGACGCCCCACACCCAGGCAACAGGCGCCCTGCCCCGGGCACCCTCCTGCCGCCCCTCAGCGTGCAAAGCCAGCTCGCAGGAGCGCGTGCTGTGGGGTTGGTGAGGGGTCTCCTCGCCCACATTCCCCGCACACACAGCCAGTGGGTAGCGGGCCCCAGCCGCACGCCCCAAGCACGGGCCGTCGGGCGTGGGAGAGCGCCCGAACCCGAGATGCCCCACACCAAGGCAAGAGGCGCCCCGCCCTGGGCGCCCTCTTGCCGCCCCCACCAACCCCGGCCAGGCTAACAACATAACCGCAGCCGCAGCCCGACCGCAGACCACAAGCAACCGAACACGCCGACCGTAAGGCGGCGAAGACGAAACCGATCCAACAAAACAAGCCGCGCATGGCGCCGGCTGAAACACCACAACCAGAACCCAAGGACGCCAGCCGGCAGGCAGGACAGACGACAACAACCCAAGCCAAGCAAGCACCACACCACGCACCACCACCGCGGCGGACAGGCACCAACAGAGCACGCCCCACCATGAGGGGCACCACACAAAAAAAAACACCCGAAGCACGGGTAAGCCCAGCCGTGAGGGGGCCGAACAAAGAAGAAGGACAAAACGGTCACAGGGAAGGTGAGGAGCACAAAAACGCGCCCAGGAGGCTGGCTTGCCCGACCCGGCCAAGGAGAGCACGCACCGGCACACAGGCGCGAGACCCGGGCGGTTCGTCCTCAGACCCGAAAGGGGAGGTGTCGGCGTCCACACAAAACAGGCCCGGTGCACCCGCCGAGTCCCCCGTCGACAGACGGACGGTACGGGAAACCGGGCGCGTCAGTGACCCGGTCCACGCACGCCAAACCACCGCAGCGCAGGCAGCCCAAGACCGAAGCCGGAGGGACTTGCCAGGGACAACCCCATCGCCGGGCCCGAAACGGGTACGACACGGAGCGAGCTTAGCGCCCCTGCCTCCACAGGGGCTAACCGCAGGCACAATGAGCCAGGTTCTCGGCCGGCCTCCACCTGTGCCGCGCAGCCGCCCAGTAAAGCCGGGGGCGACAGCCCCCCGGGTGGGGGCAGGCACCACGGCGACGGCAAAGCCGACCGGAGCACGGAGGGCGACCGGACCGGACGAGGCGCGGCGCACCAAAGCAGGGGCAGGAGGCACGCCTGTGAGGCACCCTGCCGGCCACAACCACGGCACAAGGGCAGGTGCCAAACAACAAAGGCCACCGGGTGCCGCAAACCCGGGCAGGGCGCACAACAAACGGCGAGCGGCGCCACGGGAGAAGGTGCCAAGGACAGCCGGGCCCCCACGCCTGCTCACTGCACTGACAACCAGTGGGTAGTGGGCCCCAGCCGGACGCCCCAAGGACGGACGGTCGGGCCTCAGAGAGTGCCCAACCCTGGGCCCCCCACACGCAGGGATGGGACGCCACCCCCTGGCGCCCTCGTGCCGCTCCCACAGCGCGCAAAGCCAGCTCGCAAGAGCGCGCGCTTCGGGGTTGGTGACGGGTCACCACGCCGACACCCCCCGCATCTGAAGCCAGTGGGTAGCCGGCCCCGGCCGCATGCCCCAAGGGGGGGCGGTCGGCCGAGGGAGAGCGCGCAACCCCTCCCCCCCAGGTGGTAGCGGTCCCCGGCCGCACGCCCCAGGGATGGGTGGACGGGCAGGAGAGGGCGCCCTACGACGGAGGCCCACGCTCCGGCAAGAGACCCCCCTCCCCGGGCGCCCTCGTGCCACCCACACAGCGCGCAAAGCCAGCTCGCAGGAGCACGTGCTGTGGGGTTGGTGACAGGTCCTCACGCCCACATCCCCCGCACCCACAGCCAGTAGGTAGCGGGCCCCGCCTGCAAGCCCCAAGGACGCGTGGTCGGGCGTGGGAGAGCGCCAGACCCCAGACGCCCCACACGCAGGCAACAGGTGCCCCCCCCCCGGGCGCCCTCGTGCGCCTCTGCAGCGCGCAAAGCTAGCTTGCAAGAGGGTTGGTGACAGGTCTCCACGCCCACAACCTCCGCACCCACAGCCATTGGTAGTGGGTCCCGGCCGCAAGCCTCAAAGAAGGGCGGTCTGGCGTTGGAGAGCGCCCAACCCCGGGTGCCCCACATGCAGGTAAAAGGCCCCTCCCCCCCCGGCGCCCTCGCACCGCCCCCACAGCGCGCAAATCCAGCTCCCAAGAGCGCGCGCTGTGGGGTTGGTTACGGGTCCCCACGCCCACACGCCCCGCACCCACAGCCAGTGGGTAGCGGGCTCTGGCCGCACGCCCCAAGGACGGGCCATCGGTTGCCGGAGAGCGCCCGACCCCGGACGCCCAACATGCAGGCAAGAGGCGCCGCCCCCGGGTGCCCTCGTGCCGCTTCCACAGCGCGCAAAGCCAGCTCACAGGAAAGCGCGCGCTCACCACAATGGTCACAGCAATTTACGACAAGTACAACAATGTTTCGCAAAAGGCAGAAGATGGATTTTAATACAATTTATTTTCACTTAACGTGGACGCTATATTATTACGAATGTCGCTGAATCACTCCGCAACGCTGACGGCGATTTTGAATTCAATTCAACTCGTACCAGCGGATCATCACATCTCAATACTCCTTCACATAAATCGTCTGCTTTCTAAGAGCCTCGGTAAACAATCTTCATGTCCGTTTAGAGAGCGCTGCCGCTTTAAACACAACTGCTGGTTTTCTCACAACGATGATTTATCACTCTGCAGTCAAACACAAACAAACACGCCAAATCACGCTTCTACTCATTCCCCGTACGCCACAGGCAAAAATGGGCTTCCGGCCGAAGAAGAACTGGATGTACATTCATCTGGCAACTTTTCCAGAGGTACTGTCCCCTCCACCCTTGGCGTGCACACTGGGCCATCCACAACCACGTCAACCGCCGATAAACACTCCGAACACTCCTCCGCAGAGTCATCTGCAAGCTGGACTTCAGTACGGAGAGTCAAGCATTTCCGACAACCCAAAGTAGAATTACCAGATCAAACGAAGAGGTGCAAAGACTGTCAGTCTGCCTTTGAACTCGAACAAGCGGCAGCACAATGGTTTTTGGACCGCGGACTACATCTCCCACTGCGCTGTAAGCAATGCAGAGCAGCAAAAAAAGAGCATCACCAAAACCTGCAATCGGCGCAGCCTGCCAAAGTTATCCAATACCACCAAGGCCGTCAAGTAAGCGAAGCTAAAGCATGGCACCCTCAAGTTGAAGCAGCATCTCTGTTACTCCCGAGCAACGACTCCAAAGATCCAGCGGATAATCCCACACACTGCCGAAGTAACTCAAGTCCAGAAGAAGTCACTTTTCAAAAAATTGACCATGATTCGCTTTCTGAGCACTCATTGCCTCTCCTCAACACGAGAGCTGTCGGCGAATCCAAGGAAAAGAGGAGCGAGACTCGCGTGCACCCTGAACCCATTCAGGACGACATCGGTCCTACTCCAGCAGAGGAAAAAGCCAGACTTGATTTTCATGAATCATCGGACAACAGTATCGAGTTCCGTGCTGCCTCTGAGCCAAAAGGGCGTTATTGGGACAGCTCGTCAACCGACAATGAGCCTGAATCCGTGCCATCCGCGGCATCAGCGCCACCAACATATTGGACATCAAGAACAATGGCCATATACGACAGTCACAACGAACAATGCCACTTCTTTGAAGACGCATCGCTGCACTCTGCATCAGACCCCCTCCCTGCTCTGGAGTCGTCCAGCAACTCAGGCGCAGACGAACACGATCTTGCACTCCCTCACGATCAAGTAAATTCTATCACCGCTCCTGAGTCTCCAAGCAACGTTGAAACAGATAAGACTGAATCCACCCTTCCTCTCAGTGATCAATTTCAAGTCGATGACAAACGTCTGAAGTCAAGACTTTGGCAACTACTTCACAACCGCCCTACATACTCTCGCTTGATGGCTAAAGCTTGGGTAAATGTGGTTCACGAGAACAACATCAACTGTCACACAAATGTGAAATACAAAGCCTGGATGGCCATCCAACTGGTTCGAGAATATGAACACTTACGCCGAGCAGAACCCCATTTGATTGGATAATTGTTCACTGTCGGTCTTCACTAATTCTCACACAGATTGGCCCAGTGTTGCTACGCAAGGGACAGGGCGACTGCAGGTTTTCTTGTGTTTTCACATACTTGTTTTTGATTTTAGTCACCGATTTTTTCATCGCCTCTGACCACCAACAATCGTCAAAATCACACTCAACTGTTTCTTCCCTCTCACTGAAACAACTTCAGTGATTTTATCCACACAAATTCAATTGCAGGTGCCCAAAACAGCATCACAGAAGCTTAGGCCTAAGCCTCTGGTTTTCTTTGAAAAGTGTCATTGACACCTTATGCCTGAAGTTCTTTCGTGTATTGCTGTAAATAGCGGCCGTCCTTCGAGGAACCTCGCAGTTGAGCAGATTTGTGTAGTCTCTGGCGGGGGACCGCCATGCCTAAAAAAAAAAGCCAGCTCACAGGAGCGCGCGCTGTGGGATTGATGGCGGGTCTCCACGCCAACAATCCCCGCGCCCACAGCCAGTGGGTAGCAGGCTCCGGCCGCACGCCCCAAGGACGGGCGGTGGGGCGTGAGAGAGGGCCGAATACCGGAGGCCCCACACCCAGGCAACAGGCGCCCTGCCCCGGGCACCCTCCTGCCGCCCCTCAGCGTGCAAAGCCAGCTCGCAAGAGCACGTGCTGTGGGGTTGGTGACGGGTCTCCTCGCCCACATTCCCCGCACACACAGCCAGTGGGTAGCGGGCCCCAGCCGCACGCCCCAAGGACGGGCCGTCGGGCGTGGGAGAGCGCCCGAACCCCAGATGCCCCACACCAAGGCAAGAGGCGCCCCGCCCTGGGCGCCCTCGTGCCGCCCCCACAGCGCGCAAAGCCAGCACACAAATTCAGGCCTGCCCGCAGGGGGGCGAGCGACCCCAAGCAAGGCAAGGGGACGAAGGGACCATGCCAACCCCCAAAGAGCTAAAAAGGCGGAGCACGGGACCGGGGCAGGAAACGAGGAGGGGCATCAACCGCCTAGATGGGCCCCACCGCCGCCCCGCACCGGAACCGCGCGTAGTGCGCCCGCCACATCGTCCGGTAGGGGGGGGGGGCACGTACGCCGCGGGAGCACGAGCGCACACACACGCAACAGACACGTGACGCGGACCCAAAGGGCAACCGGACCGAGCCGCGGAACGCACAGAACGCATGGAATGGCGTACCAGCAGGCGAAATAAGGGACCCCCGGGCAGGACAACCTGCAACAAGCACCGCTAGGGACGCAAGGGCAGAGAGGGGTCTCAGGGGAGAAGCAAAAACAGGCACCGGCCCAGACCCCCCAGACCTGCCGCGAGCGCCCCACACACACGACCAGGGCACTGCACCCACCAAGGCAGTAGTAGCACACACTGCTACGCACCAGCCCCGCGGCTAGGCAGCCTCCGCGCCAGCCCATGGGGGTCCCACTGGCGACAAGCCAGTAGCACGGGGCCAGCGGCGCCAGCAGCACGGGCGACCACGCATCAGGGGGGCGGTGCAGTTGGTAAGCGCCTGCAAATACGGTTGCTAAGTGACGCACTGACCGGGGAGTGGCGAAATGCGGAAGTCAGGCAGGGACAGAGCTCTGAGCCCCGTGATTCAAGGGGACTCCGCCACTAGGCAGGAGGTGTGTCATAGAGGGCCCCCCACTAGGTCCTGCTGGGGAGGATATCACCTGGCCCAACCAGGTGGCCGCCCGGGGCAGAAGAACGTCTAGTACCTGAAAAGTCAAACCTCAAACCTCAAACCTCACAAACCGCGGGGGGGGCAAACGGCGCAGCGGCGCGAAGCCACGAGCAGGCAGAGGGAAACAGACCAAGACGAGCAGCAGGGCGACAACACCCGCGAAACACAAACCAGGAGGTGGGGGGGGGGGCAACAGGAGGCGCCGACTAGCGGCCAAGCAGCGCACAGCACCCACAAGGCACAGAGGGAACAAGGGAAAACGCAGAACAAGACGCCAACGGCCGCGAAAGGAAAACCCCGGGGGGGGGTGGGGTAACAACCGCCGGCACGCGCGGGGACACCAAGAAGCAAAGGGGGGGCAGAAAACAACAAGAGGAGGTGTGGGGTGGGGTGTTGTGGGGGGGGCGCGGTAGCAGGCGGCGACAAACACCAGGGCACGGCCAGGTGCCGCGCAGAAACAAGAAAGCGGAGGGCGAGCAAGGGAACACCAGCAACAGGGCGACGACACCCGCGAAACAAAAACAGGGGGTGGCGCACCGCATGCGCTCGGGAGGCCGGCCCATCCGACCCGGCCAGGACAAAGGGATGGCGCACCACACGCGCTCGGGAGGCCGGCTCGTCCGTCTCGGCCACGCAAAAACCACAGACACCCAAAACCCGAAAACGCCAGCCGTACGGCGGCGGGGACAACAGCGAACCAACAAAACGAGCCGGCAATCGAGGCGGCTAAAATACCACGAACCTAAACCGGATCACACCAAGACAGCACGCCCCAAAAGGGGGGTGCCACACACCAACACAGCACGCCCCAACATGGGGGGGGGGGGGGCACGCACCAGCACAGCACCAACCCCAGCCAGGCAAACAAAACAACCGCAACGGAACCCAACCGCCGACCACAGCCACCCGAGCACGCCGATCGTAAGGCGGCGAAGACGACGCCGAATCAACAGAACAAGCTGTGCATGGCGCCGGCTAAAACACCACCAACTCGGACCCAGCAACGCCGGCCGGCATTGACGACAACCGAAGCCAAGAAACACCACACCACGCACCACCACCGCGGCGGACAGGCACCAACAAGGCACGCCCCACCATGAGAGGGGCCATGCACCAACACAGCAAGCCCCTCAGCATGAGGGGGGCCACAAATCTAAGCAGCACGCCACACCATGGGGGGAGCCACACACCAACGCAGCACGCCCTTCCATTGGAAGGGGCCACGCACCACCACAGCACGCCCCACCATGAGGGGGGCCACGCAGCAGCACAGAACCAACCCGGGCCAGGCAATCAACACAACCACAACTGCAACCCAACTGCCAACCACAGCCACCCAAACACGCCGACCGTAAGGCGGCAAGGACAACGCCGAACAAGCAAATCAAACCGCGCATGGCGCCGTCTAATACACCACAACATGCACCACCGACCCGAACCCAGCGACGCTGGCCGCCAGGGGGCACACACGACAACAACAGAATCCAAGCACCACCAAAGCACGCACAGTCACCTCGGCGGGCAGGCAGCAACAAAGCCCGCCCGACCATGAGGGGGGCCAGGCACCAGCACAGCACGCCCCACCATGTGGGGGGCCACACAACAACGCAGCACATCCGACAATGAGGTGGCCCACGCACCAGCACAGAACACCCCACCATGGTGGGGGCCACACACCGGCACAGCTTGCCCCACTGTGGGGGGGGGGGGCACACCAACAAAGCACGCCCTACCAATGGGGGGGGCACGCAAAAACGCAGCAAACCCCACAATGAAGGGGGCCACGCACCAGCACAGCACCAACCCCGGGCAGGCAAACAACACAAGCAGAACCGCAACCCGACCGCCGATAAATCAACCGAAACACACCGACCGTAAGGGGGCGAAGACGACACCGAACCAACAAAACAAGCCGCGCATGGCGCTGGCTAAAGCACAACCAACCCGAAAGCAACGACGCCGGTTGGCAGGCGGCACAGATGACGACAACCCAAGCCCAGCACCACCACACAGCGGACAACCACGGCTGTGGGCAGGCACCAACACAGCACGCTCCACCATGAGGCTGGCCATGCACTAGCACAGCACGCCCGACCATGAGGGGGGCCACACAACAACGCAGCACGCCCCGCCATCAGGCTGGCCAAGCGCCAGCACAGCACGCCCCACCATGGGGGGGGGCACACACAAACACATCACGCCCAACCATGGGGGGGGCGGCGCACCAACACAACGGGCCCCACCGTTGGGGGTGCCACGCACCAGCACAATAGGCCCCTTCCTTGGGGGGGGGCCACACACGAACACAACACCAACCCCGACTAGGCAAACAACACAAGCGCAACCGCAACCCAACTGCCCACTAAAGCCACCATAACAAGCCGACCAAAAGGAGGCGAAAATGACGCCGAACCAAGAAAACAACCCGCGCATGGCGCCGGCTAAAACACCACCAGCCCGAACTCAACGGTCCCGGCCGGCAGGCGACACAGACAACGACAACCCAAGCCAAGCAGCACCCGGCTAAGACGACGACACACCAACACAAAGTGCCGGGCACACTCCGATCCCAGCACAACGAACCCCACGCCCGACAGGCTGCCCTCAACGAGACCCAAACAACAACGAGGTAGGTAGGTAGGTGCTCTCGGTCGTGGAGAGGCGCCCCATGGTTCCCCCTGGCGTCGCCCCTGTGACGAAAAGGAAGAGGCTCCGCGCGTGAAGAGGGGTGGCGGCTTACATCCCGCTAGACCTGACTGTTGGCCCCCAACAAAGCGGCCCCGGGCTACACCGGGAGGGCTGATCGCCGCCAGCGTGACATGCTTGTCTCGCCGGGAGGGTGGGCCCCCGTGCTTGCGCACGTCCCCTCCTTTGGGCGGAACCCTAGGGGTTCACCGGACTTCCTGGCGTATCCCGTTCCCAAGGCATGCATGCATGTTCTTGGTACTAGGGTTCCGAGGCGCTTGGGTGTCGCACGCTCCGCCTCGAGTCCCAAAGCAGCGCAGGCCTTAGGATGCAGCCTTACCCCCGGGCTCCGGATCTCGTTTGGCCGGGTCACCTGCATGGCACGGGCTTCCTACTGTTGGCTTGCGTTTGTGGTTGGGTCCGGGTTGCGGTTGGTCGTGGGTTTTGTTTACCCCTGCCCGTTGTGGCTGGGGTCTTGGGTGGGTGTGTTTGGGCTCGGTTTGTGGTGTTGTCCCTCTTTTGCCGGCTGTTTGTGGTGTTCGTGGTTGGGCTTTGGTGTGGGCCTGCTTTCGGGACCTGTGTGGTTTCCTGCGCGTTTCCCTTGCCCCCCGCCGTTTCCGGTTCCGGTGTGCGGTGTGGGCGCCCGGGTCTCGGCTGTGCCCCGCCCTTCTTGGCTGGGATGTCGGGTTGTGTTTTTTGCGCTTTTTTTTTTTCCCGTTGCTGGGTGTCCTTGTCCCGGGCCTTGTGGTCTCTCCCCCGTCTCCTTTCTTTCGGGGGCTGCTGGCTTTTTTTTTTTTCTTTTTTTCTGCTTGCTTCGGTGTCCCTTTTTTCCCCTGGGCCGCTGTCGCTGGCTTGGTGTTGCCGGTCTTGGCTGGGTGGTCCCCCTGTGCCTGTTTGGGGGTCCTGTCTTCGGTGCCCTCTGGGTGGGGGGTTTGGCCCCCTTCTGTGTTGTTGGTGGGCGGTTTGGTGGCTGTGGGCTGTTTTCGCGCGCCCGCCCCCCCCCTCCCCCCCCCCCCTTTTTTTTTTTGTTCGGGGGGGGGGGGTCTGCCGGGCTGTTCCTCCCGTTGCCTTCCCTCGGCTGGCGGTTGCTCTGTGGCTGGTGTGTGGTGTGGTTGGTCCCTCGCCACTCCTGGCAGAGGTTCCTGTGTGCTACTCCCCGCCACTCCTGGCTGGGTTTCGCTGCCGGTGGTTGTGGGCGGTCCCCGCCACTCCTGGCTGGGGTTTGCCGGCGGCGGTGGTGTCTGGTGTGTGGCGGTGGTGTGTTGGTGGGGTTGTGGCTGGTGTGTGGTGTGGTTGGTCCCTCGCCACTCCTGGCGGAGGTTCCTGTGTGCTACTCCCCGCCACTCCTGGCTGGGTTTCGCTTCCGGTGGTGTTGGGCGGGCCCCGCCACTCCTGGCTGGGGTCCGTTGGCGGCGTTGCTGTGTGGTGTGTGGTGTGTGGCGGTGGTGTGTTGGTGGGGTTGTGGCTGGTGTGTGGTGTGGTTGGTCCCTCGCCACTCCTGGCGGAGGTTCCTGTGTGCTACTCCCCGCCACTCCTTGCTGGGTTTCGCTGCCGGTGGTGGTGGGCGGTCCCCGCCACTCCTGGCTGGGGTCCGCTTGCGGCGGTGGTGTGTGGTGTGTGGTGTGTGGCGGTGGTGTGTGGGTGGGGTTGTGGCTGGTGTGTGGTGTGGTTGGTCCCTCGCCACTCCTGGCGGAGGTTCCTGTATGCTACTCCCCGCCACTCCTGGCTGGGTTTTGCTTCCGGTGGTGGTGGGCGGTCCCCGCCACTCCTGGCTGGGGTCCGTTGGCGGCGTTGCTGTGTGGTGTGTGGTGTGTGGCGGTGGTGTGTTGGTGGGGTTGTGGCTGCTGTGTGGTGTGGTTGGTCCCTCGCCACTCCTGGCGGAGGTTCCTGTGTGCTACTCCCCGCCACTCCTGGCTGGGTTTCGCTGCCGGTGGTGGTGGGCGGTCCCCGCCACTCCTGGCTGGGGTCCGCTTGCGGCGGTGGTGTGTGGTGTGTGGTGTGTGGTGTGTGGCGGTGGTGTGTTGGTGGGGTTGTGGCTGGTGTGTGGTGTGGTTGGTCCCTCGCCACTCCTGGCGGAGGTTCCTGTGTGCTACTCCCCGCCACTCTTGGCTGGGTTTCGCTGCCGGTGGTGGTGGGCGGTCCCCGCCACTCCTGGCTGGGGTCTGTTGGCGGCGTTGCTGTGTGGTGTGTGCTGTGTGGCGCTGGTGTGTTGGTGGGGTTGTGGCTGGCGTGTGGTGTGGTTGGTCCCTCGCCACTCCTGGCGGAGGTTCCTGTGTGCTACTCCCCGCCACTCCTGGCTGGGTTTCGCTGCCGGTGGTGGTGGGCGGTCCCCGCCACTCCTGGCTGGGGTCCGCTTGCGGCGGTGGTGTGTGGTGTGTGGTGTGTGGTGTGTGGCGGTGGTGTGTTGGTGGGGTTGTGGCTGGTGTGTGGTGTGGTAGGTCCCTCGCCACTCCTGGCGGAGGTTCCTGTGTGCTACTCCCCGCCACTCCTGGCTGGGTTTCGCTGCCGCTGGTGGTGGGCGGTCCCCGCCACTCCTGGCTGGGGTCCTTTGGCGGCGGTGGTGTGTGGTGTGTTGTTGGGGTCCCTCGCCACTCCTGGCGGAGGTTCCTGTGTGCTACTCCCCGCCACTCCTGGCTGGGTTTCGCTGCCGCTGGTGGTGGGCGGTCCCCGCCACTCCTGGCTGGGGTCCGCTGGCGGCGGTGGTGTGCGTGTTTTGCTTGGCCGGGTCGGGCGGGCCGGCCTCCCGGGCGCGTTGTGGTGCGCCTCACCTTTTCCTTTGGCCGCTTTGTCTTTCTGCTTGGCTTGGCCCCCTCCGGGCTGGGGTTGCCCCCCTCTCCTTCGCTGCTGTTGCGTTCCTCGTTGGCTGGGGTTTGTGGTGTGTGGGTTGGCTGTTGCTTGGCACCTGTTCGTGTGCTGTGGTTCTTTGCGTGTTGTGCGCGCTCTCCGGGTTTGTGGCACCCGGCGGCCGTCGCTGCTTGGCACCTGTCCGTGTGCCCTGGTTGTGGCCGGCGGCGTGCCTCTCTGGCGTGCCTCGTGGCCCCGCGTGGTGCGCCGCGCCTCGTCCGGTTCGGTCGCTCTCGGTGCTCCGGTCGGCTTTCCCGACGCCGTGGTGCCTTTCCCCACCCCGGGAGCTTGCGCCCCCGGCTTTACTGGGCGGCTGCGCGGGGCACGCGGAGGCCGGCCGAGAACCGGGCTCATTGTGCCTGCCGCTGGCCCCCGCCGAGGCAGGGGCGCTGGGCTCTCCGCGTCGTACCCGTTCGGGGCCCCGCGATGGGGTTGTCCCTGGCGGGTCCCTCCGGCGTCGGTCTTGGGCTGCGTGCGCTGCGGTGGTTGGCGTGTGTGGACCCGGTCACTGACGCGTCCGGTTTCCCGTACCGTCCGTCTTTCGACGGGGGACTCGGCCGGTGCACCGGGGCTGTTTCGTGTGGACGCCGACACCTCCCCTTGCGGGTCGGAGGACGCCACGCCCGGGTCCCGTGCGTGTTTGCGTGTGCTTGCTCTTCTTGGCCGGGTCGGGCGGGCCGGCCTCCCGGGCGCGTTCTGGTGCGCCTCACCTTTTCCTTTGGCCGCTTTGTCTTTCTGCTCTGCTTGGCCCCCTCCGGGCTGGGGTTGCCCCTCTCTTTTTCGCTGCTGTTGCCTTTCCCCGTTGGTTGTTTTTCTCGGCCTCCCGCTGCTTGGCTCGCGCCTCGTTTGTGTCCTCCGCTTGGCCCTTCTCTGCTCTTTGGTGGTTGCTCCCCCGCCCCGCCCCCCTTTGTGTCTCGGGTTTTCGTCGCTCCTGCTTGTGGCCTTGGTGTTTTTTTTTTTTTTTTCTTCTTTCTCCGTGCGCCCCCGTTGTCTCCGGCTTTCTCTGGTTTCCGGCCCCGGGTGCCGTGGGCCTCGGCGCTTGCGTTGTTTGTTTTGTTGGCCTTCCGCTTCTCGGCTCTCCGTGCGCCTGTCCCTCTTTCGTGCTTTCCCCTTGGCTGTTGGCTGCTCCCGCGTGGTTGCTGCCCCCCCCCCCCTTTGTGTCCCGCGGTTTTCGTTCCTGCCGCTCGGTGCTGTGTGCCGTGTTGTGCTGTGCGTCCCCCGGTGTGGTGCGGTGCTGCGCCGCGCTGCTGCGCGTTGTGTCGCCCGGTGTTGTGCTGGCGTGTGCTGTGTTGCGCTCGTTTGGTGCCGCTGCTTGTTGCGCCGTGCCCTCTGGCGCTGCCCGTCGCTCTGGGGCCCTGTGCTCTGCGGCGCTGTGTTTTGCGGTGTTCCCCCGCGCTGTGTGCTCCGTGTGTTTTGTCGTGGCGCGGTGGTGCGTGCTGTGCGTTCCCTGTGCTCTCCGTTCTGTGCGGTGCTGTGCTTCGCTGTGCTGGTGCCCTTGCGTTGTGCTGTTCGTGTGGTGCGTGCTGCTGCTGGCGCTTGGTGTTGTGGTGCGCTGCTGTGTGTTGTGCTGTTTCCTGTGGTGTGCCGTGGTGCGGTGCTGGGTCTGGTGGCCCTTGGTTGTCTGCTGGTGGCGTGTTTCGGTGTCGGTGTCCTTGTCTGGCCGCGTGGTCTGCTTCCCTGTGCTTGGTGTGGTTTGCTGTGGTGCCCTGCTTTCCTGTGTCGTGTTCTGTGGTGCTGTGCTGTCGCGTGGTGCTGTGGTGTTGTGCTCTGCTGTCGTGTTGCGGTGCTGTCGGGGCTTGCTTTGCCCTCCTGTGGGCTGTCGTGCTGTGCTGTGTTGTGCTGTTGGTTGGCTGTGCTGTTTTTGGCCCGGTGGTGGTGTCTGCGTGCTGTGGTGCTCTTTTCCTCGCGCTGTGTGTTCCCTGTCTTCTCCGCTCTGTGCGCTGCGGTGCCTTGTTGTGCTGGCTGTGGTGCCCTGCTTCCCTGTGTCGTGTGCTGTGCCGCTGTGCTGTCGTGTGGTGCTGTGCTGTCGTGCCCTGCTGTCGTTTTGCGGTGCTGTTTGTGGTTGCTTTGCCCTCCTGCGGCCTGTCGTGCGGCGCCTGTGTCGCCTGCGCTGTTGTTGGTGCCTCGTGCTGTGGCGTGTCCCTGTGCGTTGTGGTGTCTCCCTGGGCGTTCTGCGGTTCGGTGGTGCTGCTCTGGTGTGTCGTGGTGTCTTGCTGTGCTGTGCGTTGTCCTGTGGTGTCCTGCGCTCTGTGCCGTGTCCTGCGGTGCCGTGCTGTCCTGCGGTGCTGTGCTGGTTGGCTGTGCTGTGCGATTGTTTGCGCTGCTGGTGTTTGTTTTGTCCTCTTTTCTTTTGCTAAAAACCCCTGCCGTTTTTCCGTGCCTTTGAAAACTCTTTTCTTTTTTTTTTTTTTTGAAAATAACAACGACTCAACGCAACCGGCTGCGCATGCGCGGGCCTCCCAACGGTTAACCTAACTCAGAACACATTGTCTACACGGCGGCAGACGACAACGGGCAACGTAATACAACGCGTCGTACAAAGGTTTACCCGGGCACAACCAACCAACACCGAAACAGGAGTTTCAACCACACGAACAACATCTGGCTGATCAAGCGCCCGCTGCAGCGCAAAGGAACCAACGCCGAACAAGTCGACCGTGAGGCGGCTAAGACAACGGTGCACCAACAAAACCGCTGCAGCAGCCACGACGTGACCATAAACAGACCACCCGCAAGCCGGCGAACACCAAACTAGCCAGGCATGCACGGGTCGAAACGGGAACGGCGTCCAACGGGTTGGCGACACCATTGTGAGCCACGCCCGCCGACCACCATACCCACGAAAACAACAGAACACCGCAACTTTACCATTAGGAAACCCATCAACCAACATTAACAAACTACACTACACTACATTTGGACAAACCAAGAGGCAACTAACCAGCACCGAGACAGACCTGCCGGCTACACAAACAACATTCCGCTATACAACCAGCGGCAGCAGCGCGGCGAAACCCACGCTAACCAAGGGTACAATGAGGCGGCCAAGACAATCGCGCACCAATCACACCGCAGCTGCAGCCGCGAAATGAACGTAAACAGACCAGACGCAAGCCGGCGAACATCAAACCAGCCAGGCGTGCACGGGTTGGAACGGGACGGGCGTCCAACAGGCTGGCCACACCATGGTGTGCCACGCCCGCCGACCACTATACCCATGAACCAAACAGAACATTTTGACTCTACCATCACGCAACCAACCAACCAAATTTAACAAACTACACCGAACCCCCCCCGCCCCCCGGGAGAGCGCAAGCTGGACCAGGTCAGGAGGCGTGAGGGTGTGTCACGGCATGCGCGTCCTGTAGCACACGCTTCTTCAAGTGGCCTCAGGCCTACTAAAAACCAACACCGGCGAGGTTACCTGCAGGACAGGGCCTTTGGCCTGGCTCCAGGACCCTGGGTGCCAGAATCCGGAGGTTGATGCAGATGTGCGATGGGACCCTCCCCGACGTATCATCCGCCCGAATGAGAGGAATGTGAGTCTTCAGTCAAACAACGGCTACCTGTCTGAGGTACTGCTTGCGGCGACTGTGCCCTTCCCCCATGTCGGGGAGCCGCTTTGAGGGGGCACGTGAAGTAGGGCGGTGGACGGGTGAGCAAGGGCCCGTTGGTAAGACCGCCCTCGGGGGCAGCCCCAGTCCCGAGATGACCTACCTACCTACCTCTATGGTCGGCTTGTTGTGTTGGTTCGCAGTTGTCTTCGCCGCCTCACGGTCGGCTTGCTCGGGTGTCAGCTGTGTGTTGTTGTGGTCGGTGGTTCGGGTTCCGCTGTGGGTGTGCTGGTCTCTGGGCAAGGACAGGGGGGCCAGCATTCTGAGCGTTTGCCGTGCGCCACCCCGTAGTCCTGGCCGGGAAGGAGGGGCCGGCCCCCCGGGCGCATGCGGTGCGCAACTTCTTGTTTCTGTTTTGTGAGTGCCCTCGCTCTGCCGCTCGTTCTGCATTGTTCTCTCTACGCTTTCTCATTTCTGCGTGTCTGTTGGCGGTTTGTCAACGATTGTTGCCATGTGCTGCTTCCTCAGCCCAGAAGGACTGCCCTCCTTGGTTTGTTCTTTGCAGCTGGGGTCACCCGGCCGCTCGTTTTTCCTTACCTTCTCTCTGTTCTCCTGTTGCTGCGCGCCTGTTGACTTCTTGGCAGCATTTGTTGTTGCGTGTGGCTGTCTCCCCCCCATTGCGTGGTTTGTGATTGCTGGTGTTACTGGCTGCTGATTGTTTTCCCTCATTTGGTCTGCCCCTTTTTTCTGCGCTCCTTTTGGCCTTTTGTTTGCGGTTGTCCGCGCCTGCTGGTGCCCCCCCCCAAATTTGTGTTGCAGGGGTGTCGTCGCCTTGCCTTTTGTTTTCCCTTGTCCTCACTTTGCTTTCTTCTTTCTAGACACGGTCGCCGTTCGTCGCAATTCTTTGTCACCTGCTGCTGCCCCCCCCCGCTGGTCGTTTCTGGTGGGTGTGGTTGCCCTGTCGCTCAATTTCCCCCTGCATTCTTGCTTCTCGGCCTGGGCGCCTTTTGTCAGCGGTTGTAGCCGCCTGCTGTCCCCCCCCCCTCCCCCTTGTGGGTTGTGTTTCCCGGATATTGCCGCCCTGCCGCTCATTTTCCCTTGTTCTCTCTCTGCTGTCTGCTTTGTGCTCATCTGTTGGTCGTTCGTTGGCGGTTGTCCCCGCCTGTGCCCCCCGCTCTATTGGTTGGTGTTTTGTGGGTGTTCTCGTCCTGCCACTCGCTCTTCCTTGTTCTCTTCCCGCCTTCTTGTTCCTGCGCCGCTGTTTGCCGCTCTTTGGCGGGTGCCGCAGCCTGCTGCTGCCGCCCCCTCCCCAGTTTGTATTTCACTGGTTTCATCGCCCCGCCGCTGGTTTCCCCCTCTCCTGTCTGTGCTTTTTTGTTTCTGCGCCCCTGTTAGCCCTTGTTCAACGGTTTTTGTTGCCTGCTGCTGCCCCCCCCCCCCTGGTTTGTGTGTCGTGCCCTGTGGTGTTTGGGGCTGCCCCGCTGTGCCGCCCTGCTTGTTGCATTGCGGTGCAGCGTTGCCGTGTGCTGCTTTTTGTGGTTCTTGGTGCAGTGTGCTGTGTTGTGTAGTGCCTTGTCTTGTTGTTCGTCGTGTGTCGTGTGGTGCCGTGCTGTGTTGTTCGTGTTGTGCCGCGCCCTGTTTCCCCCTGTGGCTGCGCCCTGCTGTGTGCTCTGCTGTGTTCTGTGGCGATGTGCGGTGTTGATGCGTGCTGCGACTTTCGCCGCAGTTCTGTGTGTATTGTGCTGTGCTGTCCTGTCTTGTGCTGTCGTGGGCTACTGTGTGCTGTGTGGTGTCCTTTCGCACTGTGTCCTGCTGTTGTGTCTCGCGTCGTGCGGTGTGGTGATGTGCAGTGTGCTATGTGCTGAATCGTTCTGTTCTGTGCTGCTGTGGATTGTGCTGCGCCTTTTCGGCGTGGTGTCTTGTTGCACTGTGCTGCGCTGTTTGTGTTGTGGCTTGCTCTTTCGTCTATGTCTGTGTTCCTGTGTGCTGTGCTCTGTGTCTTTGTGCTGTGCTGCTACGTTAAATCACTGCAAAAATCAAATCAAACCAAAATTGAATTTATAAAATGAAAATTATGCACTAACCAACACACACCCACAGGCAGGGGGCAGGACCAGTAACATACATCTACCTTGCCTCGTAGGCGTCGACCTCCGAGGTGTCGTTGTTGGGGATGTTGCTGTCTTGCGGTGTCACGGGTCTCTGTTCTTGACACTGTACTCTGAACTCCGAACTCTGAACTCCCTAGTTGAATTAGGGCTTCAACTTGTCTTCATCTGCATTGTTGCGAAGAGTTGACCAAGTATCCCCCCGGGGCATCCACCTACAGCGCAAAGGGAGGCAAAAATGAGGAAGGTGGGACGCAAACTGGAGGGGTAGGTACATGGACATTAAAAGAGAGCGCGAGTGAGCAGGTACGGGGGGGTGGCATATTGTAAACGTTTTTTCAGTTTTACGCGCTGCTCGCATCGCGGTTTTCTCTAACTATGTGGCACTTAGAGCAACGACAAGCACGTTGTCTCTTTCGTACATGTATCACAGCGCTTGCGGCGCTTTAGGCTCACCTATTTAAGCGACAAAATTTTGCGTTGTGTTTTAACGCCTTTCTCCGCACGTTGTGTTGAGGATTGGTCAGAATTAAGCGAGATTTGCGATTTACGGTGTGATGGACTACCGGCCTACGGGAAGGAACGTGTCCAGGACCAAAACCATAAGCGGGCCAACAAGCGCATGGGAGTACGCACTATGTCGCCAGAAGGAGTAAGAAAAAGTCACTGCCATGTCTTTCTTGGAGCGCTTGATCCAGGCCAAGCCCCCCTTAAAACCCTTTTGTTGATGCCAAGACTAACTTAAGTATTTTTATCTCTTTTTCGAAGCCTGAAGTACACTTTCTCAAAGTAACTAGGGTTGTAACCCTAGCCCCCCCATAAAGTTCACCCCTACCACTCAACTGAGCGGCGGTACCTTCCTTCATGGAGGATATACCGAAATAAAATAGGCATTTCATGCTTTAGGCTTTGGAGGTTAAGGCTAGTGGTCTCCCACCCCAAGACCCCTATACTCAATTGTTTCTACCACTTATTGTGGTTCTACCTTTGAACTGTTTCTGAATTCAGTGCTCGGCCAAGTCATTTTCTGTGTTGGCCTGTCATCTATGCCCCACATTCCTAACCAGCTCTCTTCCACCCAAAAGAGTGCACATGAAGTGCTTGATGCTATCTTGGAGGCAAGAGTCAGACAATTTTTCATATAAAATATTTGGTTTTATCCTTTTGTGAATGAATCTTTGTATTCATACCTGCTTTGTCTATCTGCAGCCCTTCTGTGTTACACTGGATTCCAAAAATATTCATTCATTCGATCCACATCCTGTTCTTGCTCTACTTGCTGCTTTGGTTTGGGTTTTCAACTTCAAAACCTGCAGGATTTCATCAAAGTATCTGGGGCATTAATCAAGGACATCTTTCCGGTAGCAGAGACAGTCCCTTGTGACCTTTGGAACCGACCCTTTGGAGAAGTGCAGCAAACAAAGCTCAACAACAAGTTCATCATGTCCACGCCAAGCGTCAGGACCTGGCCCATAAGAACTGTCCAAGTACAAATGGGCAGCATGACCCACCCTATGAGTGAACCAATTACCGACCTCAACATCTCAGTATCCAATCTGGGTCCCAAGGAGATCCAGATCGCGGAAGGGCGGAAGAAAATACAATCCTTACCACCGAGCCCTTAGCAGCCCACGGTGGAGACAGCCTGCATCATCTCCACAGGCGTGTAGCAGCCTCAGTCTCCCGATCCGCCTGTCCGGCTTCATCCTCAACAGCGATTGGAGGCCCTGAGGAATACGAGGAACTGAGGAAGAAAATGGATGAGAACATTCTCCATGAGGAGTACTACAAATCCATTCGTGGAGAAGATGGGGAGGAGCCATTGGCAGTACACGGATCCAAACCACGTACAGACCTAGGGTCCTACACGCACTCTGGCCCGCCGTCCGACAGAGCCCAGACAGCATCCCTGCCAAGACAACCGAGACCCGAGTATCCAAGAGCATGTTGTCCAACCCCAAAGGCTCTCAAAGTGGGCCCGACTCGAGTTGAGGAACAACATCATCCAAGGCCAATCTACGGTGCCCTGGATCATACGGCCGACCTGCTGGCCAAACTTCTGTCTGGATCAGAAGATCCAGATGTGACGGCCCTATCGGAGGCCATTAAGGCGAAACTGGGTATTGCAGAACCCTTACCCAAGCCAGAGTTGTCCTCCCCCTCTCCCGGACCGAGTACCCTGGCCGAAGATCTTAAGAGATCAAGGGTCTCAATGTTGTTGCCTAAGGTCACCTGCCCCAGCCCCTTTCACCCCCGTGCCAGGACAGTGCCCATGGCTGAACTACAGGACGTGCCTGTAACAGAGACTGAGAAAAGAGGGATGTCAGTCCTGGCACCTCTTGCCAGCGTATCACCTTCCGGCCTAACTCCGGGGGGTGGGAAGACAGGCAGACCTATTGCCCAGGCAAACATCCAGCTGGAACTGCCGAAGTTCGACCCCAAAAATCTGCCCGAATGGGCAGAAGAATTTGCTGAGTTTCTTTTGCTGACTGGCCATTCCCATGTGGATGTGACCACCAAATGCTCACTGCTGAAACGCTCATGCAAATAGAAATTTTTGCAAAAACAGGTGAAACAGATTGTGAAAATCCGTTCCACCTGGGCAGAGGTACTCCAGAGGTTGGCGAAAACGTTCTCAGTCTATGAGACTGACCTCAGTGTGCGCACACAGATAGAGGAGCTACCTATGCTCCCTGAGTTTCCATCCCCTGCGCGAATCTCTGAATAGGTGTGCGACTTGGAGTATCTGTTTTCGCGGATGAAGGTGGGCTCCTACGGAGCCACTGAACCACACCTGTGGCTCATGAGTAGGATCCCCCCAAGTACGCGGGATGATTGCCGCTCTACCTCTGAGAGGAAGAGTCGGACTCACTCGTACGATGAACTGGTGGACCTCCTGATTGAGCTAGCTCTTGAGGAAGAGAATGACTCCCACATGGGGAAATTCCTCAAGAAGCACTTGGGTCGAAGTGGTACCCCCACCCCCGAACGTGGCGAAGGAAAAGGGCTTAAAAATCCCACTAACACCAACCAGGGAGGTGGTGAGGGGAGGGGTAACCTACGTGCCATGAATGAGGTTAAACCTGATGCAGGTACACCCCCTCTGTTCTACTGCAAACCTGTCAATGACAAGGGGGGGCCTTGTCATGCCTCTGACTGCGATCACCGCAGTAGCTGTATGCTGCAGATGAAACGACAGCAGCATACCAAGGATGGGAAACCTGTGACCCATCAGGATCATTTCAGGTGTACCATCACCTGTGGGTATTGTGGCAAACGTCGTCACTACGAAGACGAATGTCACATAAAGAAACGCGAGAGTGATAAACTCAAGCGTCAGGAGGACGAACATCAGAAGACCCAAACACCCACCAAAAACCCCCAGAATGGGGATAAAGGTGGTAAAGGAGGTGGCAAGGGGGGTGGCAAAAATGGACCCCCTAACCCCCAGAGGCGCTCATCAGCGCCCGTTGCTACACCCACTCCTGCTGCTACACGCGCTCCTGCCGAAGGTGATCCTAAGAAGCGCCCCCAGGGGGTAAACGCTACCCCTGAAGGGAATAACTCAAAGAAGAGGCGCTTGACCTGGATGACCAGGTCCCTCATTGCTGCACGGGTGGATGTCAAGTTCCCTGATGAGGAGTAGGGGGGCGGCTCCGAAGAGGAGGACTTGCTTTTCTGGATCCTCGTGAAAATCAGGGATCAAGTTTTTCCAGCGGTGCTTGACACCGGGTGCAACACTTTCCATAGTGGCCCGGCGCCTGCTAAAGACTTTCAAGAAACCTAAGACGGTGGCCATAAGAGTAGGGGATGGGTGTACCATCCATTCCTTTGGGGGGGGTCGATGTGACTATATGCCTAGGCAAGGAAACCGTGACCCAACACTGCAGAGTGCTGGACAACGACACCTTTGACATCGTCATTGGTACAGACTTCCTACGAAGAAACCCCGAGGTAAAAATGCTGTCTCTCCAGCGCCCCTATTCTTTGCACTGCGACCTTGGCAGTGGGCTGTTCTCCGTACCTTTGAAGCTTGTATACCCTATGGGGTACTGGACTGATCTGTTTTACGGCGAGCAATTTGCAGAGCACAACACCAACTCTGTTGATCACTCTTTGAACTTGTCGAAATCGTTCATGATCAGTCCATACAGAGAACCCTGAATTACAAACAGAAATTTTAATATAAAACGGCACTTTTCATCAGCGTAAAATCCTTTATTTCTGCACGCGCGCGACGCATCCTAAGCTACAGGATCGCAATCTGGCTGCCGGCATCCCCTGCTGGGCATAACCCGTCACACCCCCCGCCAAGCCCTTGCCGCAGCCACTAGGCCACCTGCAAGGGCTGACACAAACACAGGGGTGTGCACAGCCATGTACAGAAGAAATTGTGAAATGGACTGAGATAATGTACAATATCCTACCCCCAGGACCTGAAGTCCTGAACTAAGGTCCCTGTACTGTTTTTCGGGTATACTACACCTTCTTCTGAGTGGGTGGGTCACTGCCACCTAAAAGCCCAGCTGACTATGGGAAAAGATACCTGAGAAAGCACTAAAAGTTTTCAAACAGCAAATCACCGAAGCAAAATCCTGCTCTAAACTCCTGGCCTAAAACCCAGGGAGGCAGTTTTACAAAAATGGAATCCAAAAAAGTTTCACTTGATTCTACTTACTGCCCATGCCATCTGGTCTAAAACAATTTTCTGCACCAAACAAACCCTGCTCAGAAGTTTGAAAAAAATCAGCAAACACACAGGCAGCACAAACAAGGCAAGCAGCACACAAAAAATCTGTGAGTCTGTTCCGAACTGACCCACTGTGCTGAAAGCCCTTAAGCTAATGTACAGATTGCTGCTGTATTTGCTTCATTGACTTAAATTACTTCTGAGCTTCATGATGGTTTGTCAGTAATCCGGCTCTGCAATCCTGAAAGATAGCAGAGCACAAAAGCAGGAGTCCTGACACGTGGGGGGGGGGGGGGGGGGGCTGGTGCAGAACTGACGAAAAACAGACCTGGCTCACTGGGCGTCAAAAAACAGTTTAGTTCCTGAATTCTGAATCAAACTCATGTGAGTGTACCTGAAAACAGAGCAGGACGGAAAAAAAATGGATAAGGGTTGAGAAAATCAGCGGGTCAGGGCAAACGAACTTGCGTAGATACAATGCAACAAACACATGCGCAAGTGTGCACACGTGCATACATTAGTAAAAACATTTTCTGAGCGTCCCGAGAAAAAAAATGCAAGTAAACAGTACACGGGCCTACAGCACATATGTTGCTGAGGCCTCGCCCCCCTCCCACTGTGGGGTGCTGCCCTCAGGCAAAACTGGACCCCAAAATTCTCTTGTAAAAAAAATGACAAAGAAGAATTTTCCCCTACACCCTGGCCCAGAGTGTAGGTGCCCACTGAGGCACGCATGCCCTCAGTGGGGGGGGGCTGGAGTCACTGCAGGAGCAGTGGCTCTGCAACGAAACTCTGCAGTGGCAGAGTATATGAGTCCCAAACTGGGACAGTGGGTGGGGAGGGTACAAAAAAAAATATGATCAGTTTACCCATAGATTAGATATGGGAGCACATCACCGGCAGATGCACAGGCGTGCTCTAGCTCTCAAACAGGAGCAAAGAGTGAAGAAACAAGCAAGAGCCAAACTGTGACTCTAAATAAATTTCAGAAGTCTTTTGGAAAAAATTCCTCTTGTCAGCAAAACAAGGCAAAATTAGGTTGACATCTCGTGAGCAAAATGCTCAAAATCAGGGCAGCGTAAAACTGGGCCTGAAGCCTCAGATTCAAAAAACTGAAGCAAGGCTGCACATCAGTGTGAGCCACTGAGCACAAAAACAGTGCTTTTTAAGCGCCGAAGGCGCTTGGTGTCAAACCCGTTTTTCTCATCTAGCTCAAATGAGCCAGGATCTACCCAAAAAAACTGACGAACACTGAAAAACACTCCAAAACAAAGCAAACGGCCAAAGCGCCTTACTGCCCAAGGACAAGGCTCAGGGTAGGCGCGCGTAGCTCAGAGCTGTTCAGAGCTCCGCTGGTGCAACAAATGACTGCGGTCGCGGATCTGACACGAAGTAAGAATGAGCTGAGTCTGAATCCAGGCTATACAGTTGGAGACTGTGGCTGAGGTGGCTCTCCACTGTGCAAGCGCGCACGAACACACGCAACACACACTGAAAACCTTTAGTCTACTCGATCGTCATGCTGCTTGAAATGCTCAGCTCCTTCGTTGCGCTGCCTCTGGTGCAGCGCTCATCTCCTTCACTCGTGGCGGCAGGCGTGCGCTCTCTTCAGCGTAACTCGTCAGAGCGCTCTTATTCAACGTGACTGGTCTTCTCACTCGAACTTGTCAGCCGAAGTCTCACTCTACTCGACGCCAGCACTCCAACGCGCGCTTCAGCGAACACAGGTCCAGGGACAGCTTTGCGAAACCCATTCCTTCAGTAAGAGCACAGCATCATTACAAAAGGGGCGTGGCCAGGAGCGCAGCTTCGACAGGCCTCTTGAGTTTTGCGCCGCCGACCCCTGCTTCAACGCGGAGGCCGCCAAGGGGGCAGGGAGAGCGCAACAGCGCACAGACTGGCCGCCACCAGTGACTCCACCACGACAACCTCGTCTTCCGTGTCCCGGCAGATCCGCCATCTCAAAGTTCGATAATTTTGTATACCCTATGGGGTACTGGACTGATCTCTCTTACAGCGAGCAATTTGCAGAGCACAACACCAACTCTGTTGATCACTCTTTGAAATTGTCGAAATCCTTCATGATCAGTCCATACAGAGAACCCTGAATTACAAACAGAAATTTTAATATAAAACGGCACTTTTCATCAGCGTAAAATCCTTTATTTCCGCACGCGCGCGACGCATCTTAAGCTACAGGATCGCGATCTGGCTGCGGGCAGCCCCTGCTGGGCATAACCTGTCACAGAGCTGTCAGGACAAAAAGAGTCTGGACTGCGCTACGCATCCAAGACTAACTATCGTACTGAAAACTACCAAGTGGCCCGTCACGTTCTTGAAAATGGACTGGCGGCTCTTCAGGTAAACAAGGATGAGATCCAGGTGGAATTGTTTGCGAGCCAACAACAGCACATCATGCAGTTGTACTGCTCGAAACAATTGAACAATGCTTTCGGTTTCTTCTGGAAAGCAATGGGCCTAGCGTAGGCTAACCCTCCCTTCTCCCTGCTTGTGAAGGTTCTAACCAAAATCGCTTATGAGGGCAGAAGGGTTGTCATGTGCACCCCTGACTGGGGCTGCTCTCGTGAACCTGCTTACTGGAGCCGTATGCTAGATCGAATGACTGTGAGAAGAGTGCAACTCTCCGACGGCCCCATCTTTGTTCCCTGGACTCAGACACAGCTATGCAGGCCCCTGAGTGGGCCAGTTTCCTGTCCATCATCGATTGATCTCTCAATCCTGTAGCCCTGTGTGACCTAGACCAGGTGCTACTGAAAGAGATCATGGCCGAAAATCGTGGTCTGACCCTTTCTGATCTCAAAAATCGATCTCCTGAGCACCTATCTGCCACACTTACAGGGTGTGAGTCTCCCGATGATTATCTGGAACCTGCAGCTGTAAAGGAGGATGCTGACGACCAGCTGTCTGAGATCGCCAGCACTATCCCTCCTGTTGATCCCAGCTGTGTTGACCTAAAACACAATGCCTTCCTCGCCCAACTGTTGCTAGAGGAGGTAGATCTAGAGTCAACCCCTGAACCCGCTTCCCCTGTTGGGAAGCCAATGCTCCACATGCAGCCTATGCACACAGGTGAACCCTCGGCCCGGAGTGCTGATGCTCTGGGGCGGCCTGCTGCTAATAACATGCCATTGTCTGAGCATGACGCTCAGGAACTCCGGCGGCTGTTGTACCTGAAGGTTGAAGGTATTGAGCGCCAAAAGCGGCTGCAATACCTCACACAGACCTGGAAATCCTCCATCTGGTCTGAGGAGGACGATGATTCCTATACGCTGCCTGATCCTGAGATACCGCTAGTGTATTCTCTGCACCATGGGCAGCAATGTTCCCCTGAGTGGGACGATGGTTCTGTGCCTGCCGAAACTGCTGATAGGCAGAAAAAGAAAGAACATGGAAAGAGCAACCTTCATGCTGAGGAGGATTTACTTCAGAAACTCGAGAGTCTTAACCTTGACCCGCGCCTGAAGGAACTGCTGATAACCTATGAGGGGGTGTTCGGCGCCTTGCCGCCTCCCCCCTCTTGTAAAAAGCTGGTCCAGCTGGACCTGAAACTGAAACCTGAATTTGAAGAGACGCGAGTGAGGCGTCGTCCCTATCCCGCTCCACAGGAACAGGTTGAAGAAATCGAGCGCCAGATCCAGGAATGTATTGATGCTGGCCTCGTTGAAGAATATAAGCAGGGGGACTACCCCCATCACTGCAGTCCCTGTTTCCTGGTTGCCAAACCAGGGTCGACTGCCCTACGACTGGTTGTAGACTATGGTGAGGTCAACAAGAAAACCCAGAACCACTCAGGGAGTATTCCTAACATGGAAAATACCCTGGAGCGTATTGCCAAATGCAGGTACAAGACCAAAATGGACAAACGCTCTGGTTTCTGGCAGGTGGACCTAACCGCCGCAGCTCAGGAGCTGCTGGCGTTTCTAACCCCTAAGGGCCGTGTCTTTAAGTGGAAGGTTATGCCTTTCGGCGTGGTTAATGCCCCAGCGCTCTTCCAGGAGCTAATGAACAAAATTTTGTACATACTGAGGCGCAGGCCTCTAGTACAGGAGTTGATTTCTCGGGGTGCAGAAATTGAGGCTCACATCGACGACGTGAGTTCGGGTACTAATACCAAAGAGGACCATGTCCTTCTCCTCCGTGAATTTCTCATTGTCTGTCAAGAAAATCATCTCCGAACCAACCCGAAAAATGTGAGTTTATGAAAGAGGAGATGGAATATTTGGGTTTCCACATGGCGTATGGTTGGTGGAAACCAGCCGCGTCTAAGATACAGCCCCTACAGGACATGCAGATTTGCGATGACCCTGAGAGGGGTCTACACGACCCGAGGAGTTTTGTGGGCGCCTGTAAATTCTATCGGCGTCACATCCACAATTTTACCTACTCCTCTGCCCCCCTCACTGACCTAATCAAGAAAACTACTCCCTGGGGGTGGACCGCCAGAGAGGAAGAGTGTTTCCAGGAGTTGAAGAAGAAGATTGCCTCCTCCAACTGCCTGGGGGTACCCCGCCCTGAGGGCGAGATAGTCCTGATCACTGATGCCAGTGATGTAAGGGGGGGTGGTACGATCTACCAATGGCAGGAGCTTAACCCTGCTGAACTAACCCACTGCCATTATCGTACTAGTGGACTGAACCGTGATGGTTCGTTGAAACATGACTATCCTACCAGTGAGTGGCGACTGGTGCCACTGAGACACTGGAATTGGAAATGGAACCAAGCGCGTTCCAACTACAGCACCTATGACCAGAAACTCCTGGCCGGTATGTTGGTGCTTTCGTCGGAATCCCAACTCCTGGGATCTAATCCTATTGTCTGGCTGTGTGACTAAGAGCCTGTGAAGTCTTTTCAGAAGGGCCCACCACCAGAGAAAGCAAGGCTAAAGCGGTGGTGGACTTACCTGAGCCAGTTCAGGCTGACAGTGCACCATATCCCCGGAATAAAGAATGAACTGTCTGACTATATATCGCGCAACAACTTCGATGCGCTTATAGGTGAGAGCTCTGAGGCGCTTGCGCGAGAGGCCTTCCAGCGTATGGATGTCCAGCTTGACCTGTCCATGCGCACTGCTGGAATCCTGGAGGTTTGGAGTCTAACCGACTATCAGTCAGACTACAAAGAAATTGTCCAAACCCTCAGCACTGGTCTCGAAACCCGTGTCATTGACGGGCACCAGTGGTATAAAACCAATCAGTACCTCTTCTACAAGGACCGAATTGTGGTGCCTGAGGCACGACTGGATGGGTGCCTACAGTGGTCCCATCTCAGTTCTGGTCACACTGGCGCTAATCGCTCAGTGGACTTCTTCCGTGAGTGTTTCTACTCTAGTCTAACCCTGACTGAACTGAGGTCGCGTATGCGGACCATTGTGGATGCTTGTGGCTGTCATGCCAGCAAGCAGAGCGACAGTAGGGATAGGGGCCTGATCTCCAGCTTACCCATACCCTATTGTGCTAACTCTCCTCTCTACGTGGATTTCATCCACGGCCTACCACGCTTCGGCGGCTATGATAGTTGCCTAGTGGTCACATGTGGCCTATCTCGCTTCACCCGTGTGTTCCCTTGCAATAAGAAAATCACAGGTGAGCAGACTGTGAGAATGTTGGTCGAGCAATGGTTCGAACCCTATGGAGCACCTAGGCAGGTGCACTCTGATGAGGATGTACGCATCTGCAGTGACACTGGGTGGTACAAACGAGTGCTAAGGGCCCTCAACGTGGAGGTAACCACAGATGTGCCCTATACCCACACGTCTAACCCTCTCTGTGAGAGACAGAACCGTGTGGTGGAGCAATACTTAAGAATCCTGATGAAACAGGAGCGTACCAAGGACTGGGTACGCCTAGTGCCCTTGGCAGTGCTGACCATGAACTCACAGCGGAGCTCTTCTACGGGTTTCACCCCCCACGAACTGTTCCATGGAGGACGACCTGCTTGGTTCTTCAAAACCCCCTTTCCTGAGGACTTCAAGAGCCCTGTGGGGGATTGGCTGGAACACAAGCAGTCTCTAGCTAACCAGGATTGGACTAACCTGAGACACATTCGTGACCGTGACCTGAGCTGACTGAACCGCCTACGGCGACCTGCCAGCTTCAAGATTGGTGACCCTGTTTTGGTACACCATTCACCCCTACCCTCCTCGCCACGTAACTGCCTACAGGACCCTTATTTTGGACCCTATCGTATCATCAGGATAGATGGATCCGGGATCCATGTGAGGTGCAGTCCACGTCTAGGTGGTGAACTGCTGTGTGCACCTAAACAGTTGAGGCACTATCACTCCCCTGACGATTTGTCTTGGGATGAGTTGCGCCTCAGCGTCAGTGAGGTCGAGCGTATAGACCTAGAGAACGCTGCCAGTCCAGAGGAGGCAGATGAACTCGAAGAGATGACTGCCGATGAGATGGCAGTCGATGGTTACTACGTGGTTGCAGGTATTGCTCGCCACGAGTATAAACAGGGCTGGAAATTCCTAACCCTGTGGGATGGCTATGGGTTATCTGAGGCGACCTGGGAACCTACGTCAGCCTTCATACAACCAGACGGGAGTATCAACCCCATCTTCCGCACCTACCTCGTTGAGAACAACGAGGGGCACCTCCTAACCCGTGCTGAGACTATGTCCGAGCGTAGAAAGCCAAACTAAATTTCCCTGTGTCAGTCTACTGACAGGTGCAGTGAGCACTCTTCTGCAGACGTGCCTCTGTATGGGTGCAAGAGCAGTTGTCACAGTTGCCCCGCATTGCATCGCAGGAGAGGACCGTTAGCCCCCCGTGACAACCACGCCCTGGCCGAAGGCCATTAGTTCTTCACAGACTACTGCTTACTGAGCACTGCACTGACCCTGTCTGTGCCCTGCAGACCCATGCCTACGGTTTCCAGCGTGGGCCAGGTGGCCGCTTGTCAGGATTGCAGCCACCCAGCGAGTGTATGCCTTGTTGACCATGTGTTGCATGGGGACTGCCCTGATGTAATGACCTTGGGGAGCCAAAGAAAAACGGTGGCTTACTACACCAGGGCGGAATGACAAGCAAGGTGTTATGAGGCAAGGTTTGTCTTCCCTCCTTGGGGACAAGCGAGCCCACAGTTAGGACTCCTGACTGGTCCAGACCCATCGGGCCCTACCTTTCCTTACAGGGTTTACCATACCCCTATGTGTGCTACGTATGTCTGTGTGTGTCTCACTTCTCTCCCCGACGTGGCTCCCGGAGACCGGGCTTCGCTGACGTCGGACCGAAGGTCCTAATCAGGTACTATTACCACTCCTATGGCGCCCAATTTCTGGTTTGCCCCCTATCCTTGGGGGAAGACGGCGAAAGCCCTACCTACTAGAGGGGAGGGGTGGCCAAGTGTGCTAAGGGCACACAAAACGCCCATTTTTGCTAAGGGCCAAAAGCTAACGCACTCCCCTGCCCACGAGGAAAAGCACGCGGGACAGGAGACACCACTACACTACACTCACTAACGCAAGCACCGGCCTTCGAAGGCAGGGTGAGCACTCATCACCTGCACTCAACTCCTGCCAGGCCTGCTGACCCTAACCCCTGCACACGCTACTTGGTGTTGCTGTCAATTATGTCTCGGGTTCTATGACCCTCCTGTGAAGAAGACAAGAGAACACAGCCCTGCTAAGCAACTGTGGCCTAACAGGGACGTCACAACACGTTTCCCTGCTAGGGCTTGGAGGGAGGGGGCTCTCTTGTTGCGTGCACAGTGCGGATGTCGATGGAGTTGAACTGCCCACGCCACTCCTGGCTGTGGCGCAGTCAATTGATTGTGTGATCAGCGCCCCTGTTTAGCTGGGGCAGAAAAATGGGATCGCCGCCAAAGGCAGCTGCTGCGTGCACCAATGACCCTGAACCTCTCCCACCTGTACAACAAAGGCCAATGAAGGGGTTTTTGCGGCTGAGGAACCAAGCCACACTCCACGTATTATACGCTTCTCAGTGTGACCTATAATACACTGTCCTCAAACACACCCTGTCAAGCAAGCAAGCGTTAAGAGACTCCTCTGGTTCTCGGAGAAGAACGTACCGAGGAGCCCCTGGGTAACCCAAACAAGGTTTACCGTGCACATTTCACGTGGCGTACCCTTTAATGCATCGTGTGCACGCATGTAGGGAAGGGAGGCGGAACCATAACCACTGACTCAACCAGGAGGTGAGCTCCTCCTCGGCTAACCTACCTTACTCACCATGCATCGTGTGAATGCCGAAGTGAAGCGAACGCAAAACAACCCTATTGCGAGTTATAAACAAGCCTAAGCGTTTTAAGCAACCCTACTTTAACGCTACGGCTACGCACGAACAAACACTTTCTTTTCTTACCTGTGAAGAGAGAACAAGGATGAATTGGGGTACAGGGAAAGCGTCACAGCGTGTGAATGCCTCAATTAGGCACATGCATCGCGAGCACAGCGCATATTCTAACCCTACGTGCGCGCTGCGCGCTCCATTCGCATCGCATACCTTTCAATCCTGTTTTGACCTGTGCAGAGCAAAAGAGATGAACGCCCGAACCCCGAACGAACACAGCGTTCACAACCCTAACGTTTCAACGAAGCAACCAACACGAACGCAATGCATGCGTGTGAGATGACACTGGCATACCTGAGAGGTGGGTTGTCCAACTGCTCTGTGCTGTGGGTTCAGTTTGAATACTTTTCCCTAACGTTTATAAAGATTTTGATGCAACTGTGCAAAAATTTCCTTTACAACTTTAAAAACTACGGCGCATACCTTCTCTTTCAAAAGCCGTTTACGCTTGCGCAACCTCGTTTTTGAAATCTGCTTCCTTTGCACTTGTCTGCGACTTTGTGTTTGGTGTAAAAATGACGATTTCTTGCGTGATTTCGTCAATTTTTAGCAATTTGACTTGTTAATCGCTACCCCTTTCGCTAAACCGCAGGAATCACTCCCTGTTGGTTACATTTTCAATTTTTTCCAGCTCCTGGAGATTTGTGTCCTCCATTGGGAGTATTGCTCCGCCCTGGCCCTTGGTCAGGACGTTTACTGAAACGCTGTTTATACAGCGATCACCGGCCGCATCGGAGCGGTCGACTGTACCCTAGTGGGCAAGCACATGTGCTCTAGGGATGGAGTCCTGGGTTCAAACCCCACTACCCCTCAATTTTTACCAAACGTTTTCGTCGCACGCCGGCGACTTTTGAGGAATGCCCCATCGAAGGGACATCATTCACGGTGCATTACACTGTTTTTCGAGGGTACCTACAGTGTGATAGGCTTCTATGAACTGATGAGGATGTTTTTGGTATGTTTAATGCATTTTCTGAGGTAATTTTGGCAATATTTGAGCCTTTTTACTTGGTCCTACTAGCTTAGCTAACCAGTACTCCAGTGGGAAGTGAGAAGAAGTCACTGCCATGTCTTTCTTGGAGGGCTTGATCCAGGCCAAGCCCCCCTTAAAACCCTTTTGTTGATGCTAAGACTAACTTAAGTATTTCTATCTCTCTTTCGAAGCCTAAAGTACACTTTCTCAAAGTAACTAGGGTTGTAACCCTAGCCCCCCCATGAGATTCACCCCTACCACTCAACTGAGCGGAGGTACCTTCCGACAGGGAGGATATACCGAAATAAAATAGGCATTTCATGCTTTAGGCCTTGGAGGTTAAGCCTAGTGGTCTCCCACCCCAAGACCCCTATACTCAATTGTTTCTACCACTTATTGTGGTTCTACGTTTTAACTGTTTCTGAATTCAGTTGCTTGGCCAAGTCATTTTCTGTGTTCGCCTGTCATCTATGCCCCACATTCCTAACCAGCTCCACCACTCAGGAAGTATTCCTAACATGGAAAATACCCTGGAGCGTATTGCCAAATGCAGGTACAAGACCAAAATGGACAAACGCTCTGGTTTCTGGCAGGTGGTCCTAACCGCCGCAGCTCAGGAGCTGCTGGCGTTTATAACCCCTAAGGGCCGTGTCTTTAAGTGGAAGGTTATGCCTTTCGGGGTGGTTCATGCCCCAGCGCTCTTCCAGGAGCTAATGAACAAAATTTTGTACATACTGAGGCGCAGGCCTCTGGTACAGGAGTTGATTTCTCGGGGTGCAGAAATTGAGGCTCACATCGACGACGTGAGTTCGGGTACTAATACCAAAGAGGACCATGTCTTTCTCCTCCGTGAATTTCTCATTGTCTGTCAAGAAAATCATCTCCGAACCAACCCGAAAAATGTGAGTTTATGAAAGAGGAGATGGAATATTTGGGTTTCCACATGCGTATGGTTGGTGGAAACCAGCCGCGTCTAAGATGCAGCCCCTACAGGACATGCAGATTCGCGATGACCCTGAGAAGGGTCTACACGACGTGAGGAGTTTTGTGGGCGCCTGTAATTTCTATCGGCGTCACATCCACAATTTCACCTACTCCTCTGCCCCCCTCACTGACCTAATCAAGAAAACTACTCCCTTGAGGTGGACCGCCAGAGAGGAAGAGTGTTTCCAGGAGTTGAAGAAGAAGATTGCCTCCTCCAACTGCCTGGGGGTACCCCGCCCTGAGGGCGAGATAGTCCTGATCACTGATGCCAGTGATGTAAGGGGGGGTGGTACGATCTACCAATGGCAGGAGCTTAACCCCGCTGAACTAACCCACTGCCATTATCGTACTAGTGGACTGAACCGTGATGGTTCGTTGAAACATGACTATCCTACCAGTGAGTGGCGACTGGTGCCACTGGGACACTGGAATTGGAAATGGAACCAAGCGCGTTCCAACTACAGCACCTATGACCAGGAACTCCTGGCCGGTATGTTGGTGCTTTCGTCACAATCCCGACTCCTGGGATCTAATCCTTTTGTCTGGCTGTGTGACTAGGAGCCTGTGAAGTCTTTTCAGAAGGGCCCACCACCAGAGAAAGCAAGGCTAAAGCGGTGGTGGCCTTACCTGAGACAGTTCAGGCTGACAGTGCACCATATCCCCGGAATAAAGAATGAACTGTCTGACTATATATCGCGCAACAACTTCGATGCGCTTATAGGTGAGAGCTCTGAGGCGCTTGCCAGAGAGGCCTTCCAGCGTATGGATGTCCAGCTTGACCTGTCCATGCGCACTGCTGGAATCCTGGAGGGTTGGAGTCTAACCGACTATCAGTCAGACTACAAAGAAATTCTCCAAACCCTCAGCACTGGTCTCGAAACCCGTGTCATTGACGGGCACCAGTGGTATAAAACCAATCAGTACCTCTTCTACGAGGACCGAATTGTGGTGCCTGAGGCACGACTGGATGGGTGCCTACAGTGGTCCCATCTCAGTTCTGGTCACACTGGCGCTAATCGCTCAGTGGACTTATTCCGTGAGTGTTTCTACTCTAGTCTAACCCTGACTGAACTGAGGTTGCGTATGCGGACCATTGTGGATGCTTGTGGCTGTCATGCCAGCAAGCAGAGCGACAGTAGGGATAGGGGCCTGATCTCCAGCTTACCCATACCCTATTGTGCTAACTCTCCTCTCTACGTCGATTTCATCCACGGCCTACCACGCTTCGGCGGCTATGATAGTTGCCTAGTGGTCACATGTGGCCTATCTCACTTCACCCGTGTGTTCCCTTGCAATAAGAAAATCACAGGTGAGCAGACTGTGAAAATGTTGGTCGAGCAATGGTTCGAACCCTATGGAGAACCTAGGCAGGTGCACTCTGATGAGGATGTACGCATCTGCAGTGACACTGGGTGGTACAAACGAGTACTAAGTGCCCTCAACATGGAGGTAACCACTGGTGTGCCCTATACCCACACGTCTAACCCTCTCTGTGAGAGACAGAACCGTGTGGTGGAGCAATACTTAAGAATCCTGATAAAACAGGAGCGTACCAAGGACTGGGTACGCCTAGTGCCCTTGGCAGTGCTGACCATGAACTCACAGCGGAGCTCTTCTACGGGTTTCACCCCCCACGAACTGTTCCATGGAGGACGACCTGCTTGGTTCTTCAAAACCCCCTTTCCTGAGGACTTCAAGAGCCCTGTGGGGGATTGGCTGGAACACAAGCAGTCTCTAGCTAACCAGGATTGGACTAACCTGAGACAGATTGGTGACCGTGAACTGAGCCGACTGAACCGCCTACGGCGACCTGCCAGCTTCAGGATTGGTGACCTTTTTTTGGTACACCATTCACCCCTACCCTCCTGGCCACGTAACTGCCTACAGGACTCTTATTTTGGACCCTATCGTATCATCAGGATAGATGGATCCAGGATCCATGTGAGGTGCAGTCCACGTCTAGGTGGTGAACTGCTGTGTGCACCTAAACAGTTGAGGCACTATCACTCCCCTGACGATTTGTCCCAGGATGAGTTGCGCCTCAGCGACAGTGAGGTCGAGCGTATAGACCTAGAGAATGCTGCCAGTCCAGAGGAGGCAGATGAACTCGAAGAGATGACTGCCGATGAGATGGCAGTCGATGGTTACTACGTGGTTGCAGGTATTGCTCGCCACGAGTACAAACAGGGCTGGAAATTCCCAACCCTGTGGGATGGCTATTGGTTATCTGAGGCGACCTGGGAACCTATGTCAGCCTTCATACAACCAGACAGGAGTATCAACCCCATCTTCCGCACCTACCTCGTTGAGAACAACGAGGGGCAGCTCCTAACCCGTGCTGAGACTATGTCCGAGCGTAGAAAGCCAAACTAAATTTCCCTGTGTCAGTTTACTGACAGGTGCAGTGAGCACTCTTCTGCAGACGTGCCTGTGTATGGGTGCAAGAGCAGTTGTCACAGTTGCCCCGCATTGCATCGCAGGACAGGACCGTTAGCCCCCCGTGACAACCAAGCCCTGGCCGAAGGCCATTAGTTCTTCACAGACTACTGCTTACTGAGCACTGCACTGACCCTGTCTGTGCCCTGCAGACCGATGCCTATGGTTTCCAGCGTGGGCCAGGTGGCCGCTTATCAGGATTGCCGCCACCCAGCGAGTGTATGCCTTGTTGACCATGTGTTGCATGGGGACTGCCCTGATGTAATGACCTTGGGGAGCCAAAGAAAAACGGTGGCTTACTACACCAGGGCGGAATGACAAGCAAGGTGTTATGAGGCAAGGTGTGTCTTCCCTCCTTGGGGACAAGCGAGCCCACAGTTAGGACTCCTGACTGGTCCAGACCCATCGGGTTCTACCTTTCCTTACAGGGTTTACCATACCCCTATGTGTGCTACGTATGTCTGTGTGTGTCTCACTTCTCTCCCCGACGTGGCTCCCGGAGACCGGGCTTCGCTGACGTCGGACCGAAGGTCCTAATCAGGTACTATTACCACTCCTATGGCGCCCAATTTCTGGTTTGCCCCTTATCCTTGGCAGAAAACGGCAAAAGCCCTACCTACTAGAGGGGAGGGGTGGCCAAGTGTGCTAAGGGCATACAAAACGCCCATTTTTGCTAAGGGCCAAAAGCTAACGCACTCCCCTGCCCACGAGGAAAAGCACGCGGGACAGGAGACACCACTACACTACACTCACTAACGCAAGCACCGGCCTTCGAAGGCAGAGTGAGCACTCATCACCTGCACTCAACTCCTGCCAGGCCTGCTGACCCTAACCCCTACACACGCTACTTGGTGTTGCTATCAATTATGTTTCGGGTCCTATGACCCTCCTGTGAAGAAGACAAGAGAACACAGCGCTGCTAAGCAACTGTGGCCTAACAGGGACGTCACAACACGTTTCCCTGCTAGGGCTTGGAGGGAGGGGGCTCTCTTGTTGCGTGCACAGTGCGGATGTCGATGGAGTTGAACTGCCCAAGCCACTCCTGGCTGTGGCGCAGTCAAGTGATTGTGTGATCAGCGCCCCTGTTTAGCTGGGGCAGAAAAATGGGATGGCCGCCGAAGGCAGCTGCTGCGTGCACCAATCACCCTGAACCTCTCCCACCTGTACAACAAAGGCCAATGAAGGGGTGTTTGCGGCGGAGGAACCAAGCCACACTCCACGTATTATACGCTTCTCAGTGTGACCTATAATACACTGTCCCCAAACACACCCTGTCAAGCAAGCAAGCGTTAAGAGACTCCTCAGGTTCTCGGAAGAGAACGTACCGAGGAGCCCCTGGGTAACCCAAACAAGGTTTACCGTGCGCATTTCACGTGGCGTACCCTTTAATGCATCGTGTGCACGCATGTAGGGAAGGGAGGCGGAACCATAACCACTGACTCAACCAGGAGGTGAGCTCCTCCCCGGCTAACCTACCTTACTCACCATGCATCGTGTGAATGCCGAAGTGAAGCGAACGCAAAACAACCCTATTGCGAGTTATAAACAAGCCTAAGCGTTTTAAGCAAATCTACTTTAACGCTACGGCTACGCACGAACAAACACTTTCTTTTCTTACCTGTGAAGAGAGAACAAGGATGAATTGGGGTACAGGGAAAGCGTCACAGCGTGTGAATGCCTCAATTGGGCACATGCATCGGGAGCACAGCGCATATTCTAACCCTACGTGCACGCTGCGCGCTCCATTCGCATCGCATACCTTTCAATCCTGTTTTGACCTGTGCAGAGCAAAGGAGATGAGCGCCCGAACCCCCAACGAACACAGCGTTCACAACCCTAACGTTTCAACGAAGCAACCAACACGAACGCAATGCATGCGTGTGAGATGACACTGGCATACCTGAGAGGTGGGTTGTCCACCTGCTCTGTGGTGTGGGTTCAGTTTGAATACTTTTCCCTAAAGTTTATAAAGATTTTGATGCAACTGTGCAAAAATTTCCTTTACAACTTTAAAAACTACGGCGCATACCTTCTTTTTCAAAAGCCGTTTACGCTTGCGCAACCTCGTTTTTGAAGTCTGCTTCCTTTGCGCTTGTCTGCGACTTTGTGTTTGGTGTAAAAATGACGATTTCTTGCGTGATTTCGTCAATTTGTAGCAATTTGACTTGTTAATCGCTACCCCTTTCGCTAAACCGCAGGAATCACTCCCTGTTGGTTACATTTGCAATTTTTTCCAGCTCCTGGAGATTTGTGTACTCCATTGGGAGTATTGCTCCGCCCTGGCCCTTGGTCAGGACGTTTACTGAAACGCTGTTTATACAGCGATCATCGGCCGCATCGGAGCGGTCGACTGTACCCTCGTGGGCAAGCACATGTGCTCTAGGGATGGAGTCCTGGGTTCAAACCCCACTACCCCTAAATTTTTACCAAACATTTTCGTCGCACGCCGGCGACTTTTGAGGAATGCCCCATCGAAGGGACATCATTCACGGTGCATTACACTGTTTTTCGAGGGTACCTACAGTGTGATAGGCTTCTCTGAACTGATGAGGATGTTTTTGGTATGTTTAATGCATTTTCTGAGGTAATTTTGGCAATATCTGAGCCTTTTTCCTTGGTCCTACTAGCTTAGCTAACCAGTACTCCAGGGGGGAGTAAGAAGAAGTCACTGCCATGTCTTTCTTGGAGGGCTTGATCCAGGCCAAGACCCCCTTAAAACCCTTTTGTTGATGCTAAGACTAACTTAAGTATTTCTATCTCTCTTTCGAAGCCTAAAGTACACTTTCTCAAAGTAACTAGGGTTGTAACCCTAGCCCCCCCATGAGGTTCACCCCTACCACTCAACTGAGCGGAGGTACCTTCCAACAGGGAGGATATACCGAAATAAAATAGGCATTTCATGCTTTAGGCCTTGGAGGTTAAGCCTAGTGGTCTCCCACCCCAAGACCCCTATACTCAATTGTTTCTACCACTTATTGTGGTTCTACGTTTTAAATGTTTCTGAATTCAGTTGTTTGGCCAAGTCATTTTCTGTGTTTGCCTGTCATCTATGCCCCACATTCCTAACCAGCTCCATTCCACCCAAATTAGTGCACATGAAGTGCTTGATGCTATCTTGGAGGCAAGAGTCAGACCAATTTTCATATGAAATCTTTTGTTTTATCCTTTTGTGATTGAATCTTTGTATTTATACCTGCTTTGTCTATCTGCGGCCCTTCTGTGTTACACTGAATTCCAAAAATATTCATTCATTCGATCCACATCCTGTTCTTGCTCTACTTGCTGCTTTGGTTTGGGTTTTCAACTTCACAACCTGCATGCTTTCATCAAAATATCTAGGGCATTAATCGAGGACATCTTTCTGAAGGTCAACATCCTCATATCATGGAGTACTTGCATTGAAACCTGGGAGAGCCGGACAGAATGATCTCCATGATTTATTCCGTGTATGTGGAGGTGGCCCCAGGGTCCACCAGCGTGCAAGGCCACAGACAACCTCAACGTCAGCCAAAGCCAGCCCACAGCCAGGTAAGACGGGTAACAGCATCTACAGGGCCGATCATGCAGAAGGGCGCGGGGCCAGCCTGCCCCCCACCACGGCCACCAGCTGCCCACAATAGGGAAGGACAGGAAAAACAACCCACAAGGGCCTCTTCCCCGTAAAGGCGAGGGACCGACCCCCACCACAGGCAGCGGCATTCCCCCCAGGGGAGGCAGGGAACTGCAGCCACAGGGCCCTTTGCCAGGGATTACAATGAACCACGCAGCCCAAAATAGCCAGAAGCGGGGCCCAGCCAGGAACGGCAAGGGACTGCACCAACAAGACCCTCCGCTAGGCTTGGCGAGGGACCACGCACCCGACAAAAGCCAGGAGCTGCAGCCGAGAAAGGTTGGAAAGAACACACAAAACGCCCACAGCCAAGAATTGCGAGTGACTGCCAAACTGAACAAAGCCAGCAACGTGCCTGAGCGAGGAATGGCAGAGGGCAGCAACCACAGGGCTCTCCGCAAGGACTAGCGAGGGACCACCGACCCGGCAAAAGCTAGCACCATGCCCCAGACAGGAATTGCGGAGAACGGCACCCACAGGGCCCTCTGCCCGGACTGCAGAGAAACTGCCCCACCAGTGGTAGCAACAGGCTCCAGCCGCGCCAACCGACCCGCAAGGGGAGGTGTCGGCGTCCACACGAAACAGCCCCGGTGCACCGGCCGAGTCCCCCGTCGAACGACGGACGGTACCGGAAACCGGACGCGTCAGTGACCGGGTTCACACACGCCAACCACCGCAGCGCACGCAGCCAGAAAACCGGCGCCGGAGGGACCCGCGGGGGACAACCCCATCGCGGGGCCCCGAACGGGTACGAGGCGGAGCGAGCCCAGCGTCCCTGCCTCGGCGGGGGCCAGCGGCAGGCACAATGAGACCGGTTCTCGGCCGGCCTCCGCGTGCCCCGCGCAGCCGCCCAGTAAAGCCGGGGGCCCAAGCCCCCGAGGTGGGGAAAGGCACCACGGCGTCGGGAAAGCCGACCGGAGCACCGAGAGCGACCAGACTGGACGAGGCGCGGCGCACCACGCAGGGCCACGAGGCACGCCAGAGAGGCACGCCGCCGGCGACAACCAAGCCACACGGACACGTGCCAAGCCACAACGGCTGCCTGGTGCCGCAAACCCCGAGAGCGCGCACAACACGCACCGAACCACGGCACAGGAACAGGTGCCAAGCAACACAAGCCGCCGTCCGAATGGACGAGTGCGCGCCCGGAGGGTACTCAGCCCCTACCGGCTACGAACAGCCGCCGTTTGGAAGGACGAGTGCGCGCCCGGAGGGTACCCAGCCCCTACCGGCTACGAACAGCCGCCGTCCGGATGGACGAGTGCGCGCCCGGAGAGTACTGAGCCCCCTACCGGGTACGAACAGCCGCCATCTGGATGGATGAGTGAGCGCCTCGCAGCGATGCCCCGCCGACGCAACGCCACACGCGCAGCCCAAAGCACAGCACACAGAGCGGGCACACCGGTGTACAGGAGCCAAGTGGCCCACGACACCGTACACGCAACACAACGCACCAAGCGGGCGCACCGGTGAACAGGAGCCAAGTGGCCCAGGACACCGCACACGCAACACAACACACCGAGCGAGCACACCGGTGAACAGGAGCCAGGTGGCCCAGGACACCGCACACGCAAAACAACACACCGAGCGGGTACACCGGTGAACAGGAGCCAAGTGGCCCGGGACACCGCACAAGCAAATTAAAGGACGGAGCGGGCGCACCGGTGAACGGGAGTCAAGTGGCCCAGGACACCGTACACGCAACACAACACACCGAGCGGGCACACCGGTGAACAGGAGCCAGGTGGCCCAGGACACCGCACACGCAAAACAACACGACAAGCAGGCACACCGGTGAGCGGGAGCCAAGTGGCCCAGGACACCGCACGAGCAAAGCAAAGGACGGAGCGGGCGCACCGGTGAACAGGAGCCAAGTGGCCCAGGACACCGCACACGCAACACAACACACCGAGCGGGCACACCGGTGAACAGGAGCCAAGGGGCCCAGGACGCCGCACACGCGAAGCAACACCCCGAGGGTGAGCACAGGTGATCAGGAGCCAAGTGGCCCAGGCCACCGCACGCACAACACAACGCACCGAGCAGGTGCACCGGTGAACCGGAGCCAGGTGGCCCAGGACACGGCATGCGCAACACAACACACCGAGCGGGCACACCGGTGAACAGAAGCCAAGTGGCCCGGGACACCGCACACGCAACACAACCCACGGAGCAGGCACACCGGTGAACAGGCAGCCAAGTGGCCGAGGACACCGCACACGCAAAGCAACACACCGAGCAGGCGCACCGGTGAACAGGAGCCAAGTGGCCCAGGACTCCGCACACACTACAACACACCGAGCGGGCACACCGGTGAACAGGAGCCAAGTGGCCCAGGACACCGCACACGCAAAACAACACACCGAGCGGTCACACCGGTGAACAAGAGCCAAGTGGCCCAGGACACAACACACGCAACACAACACACCGAGCGGGCACACCTGTGAACAGGAGCCAAGTGGCCAAGGACACCATACACGCAAAGCAACACACCGAGGGGGCGCACCAGTGAACAGGAGCAAAGTGTCCCGGGACACCGCACACGCAACACAACACACCAAGCGGGCACACCGGTGAACAGGAGCCAAGTGGCCCAGGACACTGCAGACCCAAAACAACACACCGAGCGGGCACACCGGTGAACAGGAGCCAAGCGGCCCAGGACACTGCACACACGTAGGGCGGCCGAGGGACAGGAAAGAACCAACACCCCATGGGTCGGACGCACTGGGGCGACCCAGCCGACCCACCGGGCCAGTGGCAGGAGCGGTACTCCAAGGCCACTAGTCCGAGCCCAGCCAGGCTGCATCGGGGACCATGGCAAACGTCACCCGGAGCCATGGAAGCAACCGGTGACAGGCGAGCCGGTACACAGTCCAGGAGGGGGTCGCCTGCCAAGCAGAGAGGCCCCGCAACTCAAGCCACAAGGGTGAGGCGGTCGTACCGTAGACTAGCGGGAGCAATACCCCTTGTGGTGGGAGATACTCCACACGGCTGGACTGCCCCCAGAGCTGCCGCCCAAAGAAGGGGGCATGTGGCCCTACCCATGGACACATGTGGGGACACCCTCTCACCTGGGACACGTGGACCGGCTGGCCGCGACAATGCCTTCCCAAGCACATGCGGGAGCGGCTCAAGAGGCACCTGACATAGGGCAGTGGGAGGGACAGGACGTCCCCTTGGTAAGACCTTCTTCCTGCAATGTCAAAGGAGGCATCCCGAGCTCCCGAAGATAACTACCTACCTACCTCCAGCCACGCCAAGAGGGGAACACCACCCACAGGGCCAGTATTGGCAAGGGACCCCCTCACAAAGCCAGCAGCCAAACCCAGCCAGGAATGTCGGGAAACTGCTTTCATAGGGCCCTCTCCCCGGAGAGAGGAGAGACGGCCCACCCCACCAAAGCCAGCAGCAGGCCCAAGCCGGGAATGGCGGGGAACAACAGCCATAGGGCCTTCTGCCAGGATTGGCGAGGGATGGGCCCATCAAAGTCAGCAGCACGCCCCAGGCATGACTGGCGGAACAGCCGGTACCCGAATGTACCCACCTCTGGCCCTGGACAGAGGTGGCGGGGTCTGGACAAAACGCCAGCCCAAGGCGCACAAGCCACAGTCACCAGCTACGAAAGGCAGGATTCAGGCAAAAACTGTACCTGAACACACACCACAAACTGGAGCCAGGACTGGCGCGGGTACGCCGAAAATCGAACCCAGACACGCAGACCAGAGGCCAACTCCAGGAATGGCAGGGTTCGGGCGAACACCCGTACCCCAACACGCATGCCACAAGCCTCAGCCAGGAGATTTCAGGTTAAAGCAAACACCGTACCCGCACACGCACCGTACCCTTTAATGCATCGTGTGCACGCATGTAGGGAAGGGAGGCGGAACCATAACCACTTACTCAACCAGGAGGTAAGCTCCTCCTCGGCTAACCTACCTTACTCACCATGCATCGTGTGAATGCCGAAGTGAAGCGAACGCAAAAAAACCCTATTGCGAGTTATAAACAAGCCTAAGCGTTTTAAGCAACCCTACTTTAACGCTACGGCTACACACGAACAGACACTTTCTTTTCTTACCTGTGAAGAGAGAACAAGGATGAATTGGGGTACAGGGAAAGCATCACAGCGTGTGAATGCCTCAATTGGGCACATGCATCGCGAGCACAGCGCATATTCTAACCCTACGTGCACGCTGCGGGCTCCATTCGCATCGCATACCTTTCCATCCTGTTTTGACCTGTGGAGAGCAAAGGAGATGAGCGCCCGAACCCCCAACGAACACAGCGTTCACAACCCTAACGTTTCAACGAAGCAACCAACACGAACGCAATGCATGCGTGTGAGATGACACTGGCATACCTGAGAGGTGGGTTGTCCACCTGCTCTGTGGTGTGGGTTCAGTCTGAATACTTTTCCCTAAAGTTTATAAAGATTTTGATGCAACTGTGCAAAAATTTCCTTTACAACTTTAAAAACTACGGCGCATACCTTCTTTTTCAAAAGCCGTTTACGCTTGTGCAACCTCGTTCTTGAAGTCTGCTTCCTTTGCGCTTGTCTGCGACTTTGTGTTTGGTGTAAAAATGACGATTTCTTGCGTGATTTCGTCAATTTTTAGCAATTTGACTTGTTAATCGCTACCCCTTTCGCTAAACCGCAGGAATCACTCCCTGTTGGTTACATTTGCAATTTTTTCCAGCTCCTGGAGATTTGTGTCCTCCATTGGGAGTATTGCTCCGCCCTGGCCCTTGGTCAGGACGCTTACTGAAACGCTGTTTATACAGCGATCACCGGCCGCATCGGAGCGGTCGACTGTACCCTAGTGGGCAAGCACATGTGCTCTAGGGATGGAGTCCTGGGTTCAAACCCCACTACCCCTAAATTTTTACCAAACGTTTTCGTCGCACGCCGGCGACTTTTGAGGAATGCCCCATCGAATGGGACATCATTCACGGTGCATTACACTGTTTTTCGAGGGTACCTACAGTGTGATAGGCTTCTATGAACTGATGAGGATGTTTTTGGTATGTTTAATGCATTTTCTGAGGTAATTTTGGCAATATTTGAGCCTTTTTCCTTGGTCCTACTAGCTTAGCTAACCAGTACTCCAGGGGGGAGTAAGAAGAAGTCACTGCCATGTCTTTCTTGGAGGGCTTGATCCAGGCCAAGCCCCCCTTAAAACCCTTTTGTTGATGCTAAGACTAACTTAAGTATTTCTATCCCTCTTTCGAAGCCTAAAGTACACTTTCTCAAAGTAACTAGGGTTGTAACCCTAGCCCCCCCATGAGGTTCACCCCTACCACTCAACTGAGCGGAGGTACCTTCCAACAGGGGGGATATACCGAAATGAAATAGGCATTTCATGCTTTAGGCCTTGGAGGTTAAGCCTAGTGGTCTCCCACCCCAAGACCCCTATATTCAATTGTTTCTACCACTTATTGTGGTTCTACGTTTTAACTGTTTCTGAATTCAGTTGCTTTGCCAAGTCATTTTCTGTGTTGGTCTGTCATCTATGCCCCACATTCCTAACCAGCTCCATTCCACCCAAATTAGTGCACATGAAGTGCTTGATGCTATCTTGGAGGCAAGAGTCAGACTAATTTTGATATAAAATCTTTTGTTTTATCCTTTTGTGATTGAATCTTTGTATTTATACCTGCTTTGTCTATCTGCGGCCCTTCTGTGTTACACTGGATTCCAAAAATATTCATTCATTCGATCCACATCCTGTTCTTGCTCTACTTGCTGCTTTGGTTTGGGTTTTCAACTTCACAACCTGCATGATTTCATCAAAATATCTAGGGCATTAATCGAGGACATCTTTCCGAAGGTCAACATCCTCATATCATGGAGTACTTGCATTGAAACCTGGGAGAGCCGGACAGAATAATCTCCATGATTCATTCCGTGTATGTGGAGGTGGCCCCAGGGTCCACCAGCGTGCAAGGCCACAGACATCCTGAACGTCAGCCAAAGCCAGCCCACAGCCAGGAAAGACGGGTAACAGCATCTACAGGGCCGATCATGCAGAAGGGCACGGGGCCAGCCTGCCCCCCACCACGGCCACCAGCTGCCCACAATAGGGAGAGACAGGAAAAACAACCCACAAGGGCCTCTTCCCCGTAAAGGCGAGGGACCGACCCCCACCACAGGCAGCGACATTCCCCCCAGGGGAGGCAGGGAACTGCAGCCACAGGGCCCTTTGCCAGGGATTACAATGAACCACGCAGCCCAAAATAGCCAGAAGCGGGGCCCAGCCAGGAACGGCAAGGGACTGCACCAACAAGACCCTCCGCTAGGTTTGGCGAGGGACCACGCACCCGACAAAAGCCAGGAGCTGCAGCCGAGAAAGGTTGGAAAGAACACACAAAACGCCCACAGCCAAGAATTGCGAGGGACTGCCAAACTGAACAAAGCCAGCAACGTGCCTGAGCGAGGAATGGCAGAGAGCAGCAACCACAGGGCTCTCTGCAAGGACTAGCGAGGGACCACCGACCCGGCAAAAGCTAGCAGCGTGCCCCAGACAGGAATTGCGGAGAACGGCACCCACAGGGCCCTCTGCCCGGACTGCAGAGAAACTGCCCCACCAGTGGTAGCAACAGGCTCCAGCCACGCCAACCGACCCGCAAGGGGGGTGTCGGCGTCCACACGAAACAGCCCCGGTGCACCGGCCGAGTCCCCCGTCGAACGACGGACGGTACGGGAAACCGGACGCGTCAGTGACCGGGTCCACACACGCCAACCATCGCAGCGCACGCAGCCAGAAAACCGGCGCCGGAGGGACCCGCGGGGGACAACCCCATCGCGGGGCCCCGAACGGGTACGACGGGGAGCGAGCCCAGCGTCCCTGCCTCGGCGGGGGCCAGCGGCAGGCACAATGAGACCGGTTCTCGGCCGGCCTCCGCGTGCCCCGCGCAGCCGCCCAGTAAAGCCGGGGGCCCAAGCCCCCGAGGTGGGGAAAGGCACCACGGCGTCGGGAAGGCCGACCGGAGCACCGAGAGCGACCAGACCGGACGAGGCGCGGCGCACCACGCAGGGCCACGAGGCACGCCAGAGAGGCACGCCGCCGGCCACAACCGAGCCACACGGACACGTGCCAAGCCACAACGGCCGCCGGGTGCCGCAAACCCCGAGAGCGCGCACAACACGCACCGAACCACGGCACAGGAACAGGTGCCAAGCAACACAAGCCGCCGTCCAGATGGACGAGTGCGCGCCCGGAGGGTACTCAGCCCCTACCGGCTACGAACAGCCGCCGTTTGGAAGGACGAGTGCGCGCCCGGAGGGTACCCAGCCCCTACCGGCTACGAACAGCCGCCGTCCGGATGGACGAGTGCGCGCCCAGAGAGTACTGAGCCCCCTACCGGGTACGAACAGCCGCCATCTGGATGGATGAGTGAGCGCCCCGCAGCGATGCCCCGCCCACGCAACGCCACACGCGCAGCCCAAAGCACAGCACACAGAGCGGGCACACCGGTGTACAGGAGCCAAGTGGCCCACGACACCGTACACGCAACACAACGCACCAAGCGGGCGCACCGGTGAACAGGAGCCAAGTGGCCCAGGACACCGCACACGCAACACAAAACACCGAGCGATCACACCGGTGAACAGGAGCCAGGTGGCCCAAGACACCGCACACGCAAAACAACAAACCGAGCGGGTACACCGGTGAACAGGAGCCAAGTGGCCCGGGACACCGCACAAGCAAATTAAAGGACGGAGCGAACGCACGGGTGAACGGGAGTCAAGTGGCCCAGGACACCGTACACGCAACACAACACACCGAGCAGGCACACCGGTGAACAGGAGCCAGGTGGCCCAGGACACCGCACACGCAAAACAACACGACAAGCAGGCACACCGGTGAGCGGGAGCCAAGTGGCCAGGGACACCGCACGAGCAAAGCAAAGGACGGAACGGGCGCACCGGTGAACAGGAGCCAAGTGGCCCAGGACACCGCACACGCAACACAACACACCGAGCGGGCACACCGGTAAACAGGAGCCAAGGGGCCCAGGACGCCGCACACGCGAAGCAACACCCCGAGGGTGAGCACAGGTGAACAGGAGCCAAGTGGCCCAGGCCACCGCACACATAACACAACGCACCGAGCGGGTGCACCGGTGAACCGGAGCCAGGTGGCCCAGGACACGGCATGCGCAACACAACACACCGAGCGGGCACACCGGTGAACAGAAGCCAAGTGGCCCGGGACACCGCACACGCAACACAACCCACGGAGCAGGCACACCGGTGAACAGGCAGCCAAGTGGCCCAGGACACCGCACACGCAAAGCAACACACCGAGCAGGCGCACTGGTGAACAGGAGCCAAGTGGCCCAGGACTCCGCACACACTACAACACAGCCAGCAGGCGCAGCGGAGAACAGGAGCCAAGTGGCCCAGGACACCGCACACGTAACACAACACACCGAGCGGGCACACCGGTGAACAGGAGCCAAGTGGCCCAGGACACCGCACACGCAAAACAACACACCGAGCGGGCACACCGGTGAACAAGAGCCAAGTGGCCCAGGACACAACACACGCAACACAACACACCGAGCGGGCACACCTGTGAACAGGAGCCAAATGGCCCAGGACACCATACACGCAAAGCAACACACCGAGGGGGCGCACCAGTGAACAGGAGCAAAGTGTCCCGGGACACCGCACAGCAAACACAACACACCAAGCGGGCGCACCGGTGAACAGGAGCCAAGTGGCCCAGGACACCGCGGACGCAACACAAGACACTGAGCGAGCACACCGGTAAACAGGAGCCAAGTGGCCCAGGACACCGCAGACCCAAAACAACACACCGAGCGGGCACACCGGTGAACAGGAGCCAAGCGGCCCAGGACACTGCACACACGTAGGGCGGCCGAGGGACAGGAAAGAACCAACACCCCATGGGTCGGACGCACTGGGGCGACCCAGCCGACCCACCGGGCCAGTGGCAGGAGCGGTACTCCAAGGCCACTAGTCCGAGCCCAGCCAGGCTGCATCGGGGACCATGGCAAACGTCACCCGGAGCTATGGAAGCAACCGGTGACAGGCGAGCCGGTACACAGTCCAGGAGGGGGTCGCCTGCCAAGCAGAGTCGCCCCGCAACTCAAGCCACAAGGGTGAGGCGGTCGTACCATAGACTAGCGGGAGCAATACCCCTTGTGGTGAGAGATACTCCACACGGCTGGACTGCCCCCAGAGTTGCCGCCCAAAGAAGGGGGCATGTGGCCCTACCCATGGACACATGTGGGGACACCCTCCCACCTGGGACACGTGGACCGGCTGGCAGCGACAATGCCTTCCCAAGCACATGCGGGAGCGGCTCAAGAGGCACCTGACATAGGGCAGTGGGAGGGACAGGACGTCCCCTTGGTAAGACCTTCTTCCTGCAATGTCAAAGGAGGCATCCCGAGCTCCCGAAGATAACTACCTACCTACCTCCAGCCACGCCAAGAGGGGAACACCACCCACAGGGCCAGTATTGGCAAGGGACCCCCTCACAAAGCCAGCAGCCAAACCCAGCCAGGAATGTCGGGAAACTGCTTTCAGAGGGCCCTCTCCCCGGAGAGAGGAGAGACGGCCCACCCCACCAAAGCCAGCCGCAGGCCCAAGCCAGGAATGGCGGGGAACAACAGCCATAGGGCCTTCTGCCAGGATTGGCGAGGGATGGGCCCATCAAAGTCAGCAGCACGCCCCAGGCATGACTGGCGGAACAGCCGGTACCCGAATGTACCCACCTCTGGCCCTGGACAGAGGTGGCGGGGTCTGGACGAAACGCCAGCCCAAGGCGCACAAGCCACAGTCACCAGCTACGAAAGGCAGGATTCAGGCAAAAACTGTACCTGAACACACACCACAAACTGGAGCCAGGACTGGCGCGGGTACGCCGAAAATCGAACCCAGACACGCAGACCAGAGGCCAACTCCAGGAATGACAGGGTTCGGGCGAACACCCGTACCCCAACACGCATGCCACAAGCCTCAGCCAGGAGATTTCAGGTTAAAGCAAACACCGTACCCGCACACGCACCACGATCCCCGGCAAGGAATGGCGGAATTCAGTTAAAACGGGAACCCCACCACATGCGCCACAAACCCTAGCTGGGAATGACGGGGGTAGGGCACAACCCATACCCAAGCTCACACCTCACAAAGCCCAACAAGGAAAGGCGGGATAAAGGCAAAAGCCATACCCGAGCACGCAAGCCACGGGCCCGGGCCAGAAATGGCGATGCGGGGAGGATGACCCAAACCCAAACACACACGGCACCAATTCAAACCTGGAATGGCAGGAATGAAAGCAAAACCCTAAGATAAACGCGGGTGCCATACAACAGTCAGAAACTCAGTGTCCATAGCCCGGTCACTGAGGCAGCCCGCGTCATGCAGCTGACCCGGCCGAATGTGACTCAGAGCCCCGGGGTAAGACTGCATCCTAAGGTGTGCGCTGCTTTGGGTTTCAAGGCGGAGAGTGCGACACCCAAGCACCTTGGAGCCCAAGGACGAAGACCATGCTGCCGGTAGGCGTTGGGAACAGGATACGCCAGGAAGTACCGTGAACCCTTAGGTTCCGTACAAAGGGGGAGACCTGCACAAGCACAGGCGTACACACTCCTGGCGTGACACGATTGTCATGCTAGCGGCAATCAGCTCTCCTGGTGTTGCGCGGGGCCACTTTGGTGGGGGCCACGCGTAAGGTCTAGAGGGATGTAAGGTGCCTCGCTTCTTCACGCGAGGAGCCTCTTCCTCTTCCATCACAGGGGAAACGGCAAGAGGAACAAGGGAGCACCTTTTCACAACCCAAAGCCCCCAGCTACCTACCCAACTTGCTTTTGCGCGTGGTGGCGGTTCCTCGTTCGTTCTCGTCGCCTGCTGCTGCCCCCCCGACTCCCTTTGTTTGTATTTGGCGGCTGGCGTTGCCCTGCTGCTTGTTGTCCGCTGTTCTTCCTCTACTTACTTTTTCCTGGGCCTGTTGGCCTTTCGTCGGTGGTTGTTGCTGCCTGCTGCTCCCCCCCCCAAACTCCCTCTGTGGTTTGTGTTTCGCGGGTGTCGTCGCCCTGTCACTCATTTTCTATTGTGCTCTCTGTGCCTTCTTCTTTCTGCGCGCCTGTTGGTTCTTCCTCGGCGGTTGTCACCGCCTGCTGCCCTCCCCCCCCGCCCTTGGTTTATGATTCGCTGGTGTTGTCGCCCTGCCGCTCGTTTTCCCCTGTTCTCTCTGTGCCTTCGTATTTCTGCGTGCCTGTTTGCCAATTTTTGGTGGGTGCTACAGCATTGTGCTGCCCCCCCCCCCCCCCCTCATAGTTTGTGTTTTGCGGGTGTTGTTTTTCTCCGCCGCTCGTTTTCCCTTCTTCAGTCTCTGCTTTTTGTTTCTGCGCGCCTGTTGGCCCTTGTTCGGCGCTTGTGGTTGCCGGCTGCTGCTGCCCCCCCCCCCCCCCCTGGTTTGTGTGTGGTGCCTTGTGCTGTCTGGTGTTGCCGCGCTGTGCCGTCCTGCTTGGTGCACTGAGGTGTGGCGTTGCTGTGTGCTGCGTTGCGTGGTTCGTTGTGCGGTCAGCCGTGTTGTGTAGTGCCGTGTCTTGTTGTGCGCCTTCTGTGCTGTCGTGCCGCGCTGTGTTGTTTGTGTTGTGCCGCACCATGTTTCCTCATGTGGCTGTGCCCTGCTGTGTGCTCTGGCGTTTTCCTTGGCACTGTGCGCTGTTGATGCGCGCTGCACCGTTTGTAATAAGCCCGGGCATTGCGGCCTCTCAGAAGCTTTCTGAAAGGATCTCTACTAGACCTCTCAGAGCTTCAAGATCCTAGAACACTAGGATATTTGCTCACATTTGGCTCATATTTGAAGCCTAAAGCTTACTGCTAGAGTCTACTGCTCTTAGGTACAGTACAGAGAGCAGAGATCTAGGATGCATTAGTGGCCATACATGAATCATCACATTCCATATGCTTATAATGTGATTAATACATTTTTTATGGTATTTTACAAAGTTCTAATGTACTAGAAGCTATTTCGAAGCTATTCAAAAGCTTCAGATGGCCTGTCGCGACTGCTGCCCTCTTTTGTCGCCGACTGTCTTCTACGTAATATTGACAAGGCCTGTGACAAGATAGACCGCTCAGATAATTGTTCAAATATAGGTGTTATTGCCTGTTCAATGAGTATTTAATGCTACATTAATTTTTTTGTTATTTACGCATGTGAACCCGTATTACTGAACCAGCCAGTTGGTCCAGCTCAATGTTTGTTCACGACTTTGTCATCTTGCTGTTGCCTTTGTCCTGTACTTGCCAATAAGATCAATTGCAATGGAGAACATTGGAAGCAATTTGACTTATATCAAATATAGGTGTTATTGCCTGTTTAGTGAATATTTAATGCTACATTAATTCTTTTGTTATTTACGCATGTGAACCTGTATTACTGGACCAGCCAGTTGGTCCAGCTCAATGTTTGTTCACGACTTTGTCATCTTGCTGTTGCCTTTGTCCTGTACTTGCCAATAAGATCAATTGCAATGGAGAACATTGGAAGCGATTTGATTTTGAAGTGCAAGACAAGGAGAAAGGGTTTTTAATATGCACCCAAGCACAAGAATATGACAGTCCAGTAATCTGAGTTTGAGCGGGATGACGACGACGAAGACCACGCGCAGAGGCTGCGCCAGTGTAGGCTGTTCCTGAATCGTGAGTTCCTTGCTTGAGTTTAATGACAAGTTGTAGAAACCCTGGTGAATTGGAGGTCTACTTGCATTTTCCTCAAAAAGGCTTGAAATTACCTGGAAAGCTGGAAAAGCACAGCTCTAAGCGTGCTGCAGCAAACGACAACGACGACGAGAACAATGAAAGTCCACGCTCTGGACTTCCTGGAGCATGATTTCCTCGAGGACATTCATGAAGCCCTACGTCGAGTGACTTGAGAATACCTTAAAACGTGTTCAAGAATGGCCGAAATCTTGGAGCTACGCGCCGCTACGCGACGCCAGCGAGCGCTGGAATACCTCGACAACGCGCTTTCAAGGCGCTGCAGGCTGCTGCAGTTTTGAGTTTGGCAGTTGTGAAGTGTAGCATAGCATACCTTCGATTTTTGTGGTCTTGCATTTCATTGTTCCGTTGCACATGGCCTACGGTTGCCCTGTGTAGTGGGGTCACGCGCTTTGACGCACTGGGCTACCTGCGAGCGTATCGGCAGTAGCTTGATTGTCATTTTGCCACTCTCCCTTCCCCATCAAAGCTATGATTACATTGAATTTTTTCACAAACGTTTGGTGTACCAAAAGGCCAAAAATGCCAGAAATTTAGCGCACACCGCTGCACCATTGGCTTGAATTGCATCAACCAAACAGAAATGAGAAAGTGAAGAGCACCGGGCTCAACATGCATATTTCAGTTTCTTTTAGCTCAACAAGGGCTCCTTCCTGTGATTTTTTCAACATGACCTGTGAATCAGGTTTAGGCCAACCCTGTAAAACACCCATACACAACATTTGGTGTTTTACGCATACCTTCGCGCCAGTGCGCTGAAAAAATCTGAACGAAGCATATGTCAGAAGTAGACAGTGTGAAACCTCTTCTCCATATTTCATGTATTTGGAAAAACCTTTCCACCATTTCTCAGATGCCCAACAACTGAACCCATGAACCACACCTGGAAAACCCCTCAGAAAGTGCCTTTTGTGCTTCTTTCATATCTCCAAGAGAAAAAAGGTTTCAGGTTCAATATCATCATTTTTGTAAACAACACTGAAGTATGTGCTTTCTAACCTCGAGTCAGTTTATTTTTAGAAAATTGAGAATGGCTATGGTAAAATTGCAACACGTTACCACACAAACCACTTGGTGAAAAATCATGTAAGATGATTGTGGAGTGTTACTCATTTGTCTGCGACCATGCGGAGTTGGAACCTGTCCCAAGGTGTTTTCTAAATACTGGAATGAGGATATTACGACAAATTGTTTCTTCGAATTTCTGTGAAGGAGAATGGAATTGTGGCACGATGGTCAACTTGGTACATGAAACCATGTTTTCAAATCTTTGGGACATATTGCTACAAGATCAAGAGCTTTCTCAGAGCCTATGGTGAGTCGAGAAGTGATCAAAAACCCTTTTCAGAAAGGTAATAGTGTCTAGCTTGCAGATGTTCAATCACAGGACTTTCTTGAAAATGGTGTGACAGTGGAAGGGTTCGATTTCCTGATGTTTATTTGATGCACGTTCAGCATGTGTTACAAATGAAATTCCTGTGTCTCCCCGCAACTTCTATTTCTCTGAACCTATGATGAGTTGGATCAACATCCAATAATTTTCCAAAGGCCGAGGGGATGCCCTACAAAGTGCATAAAATCATCTCTGACATCTAAGCAACATAGTAGAGAATAATCTTGCAGAGGTTGGACATTTACAAGAAAAAACAGGTTTTTTACGTCATTGTCTTGCAAAGCCATTCGGGAATCTTTGGTCTTGTAACCTTGAATCATTGTATGATATTGCAGTGTCTGATTGTTTGCATCAGTTCCAGCCTAGGTAGTGAAGTGGATACCCTAGAATTACTTCGAAACACAATGAATAGTGAAATACTTTCGTTGTCTTTTTGGGGCCACAAAACAAAATTTGGCCACAACCATTAACAGACCGTTTGCATCCGCGGCATTCACCGTCTAAGCCTTTTCCTTTGACTCCCCAGGCTGAGTGAGTTTGGTTTCGTCCGGGTCCGTTGCCATCGGGGCAAAGAAGCCGTGGGCCTGGTTGAGCACAAGGGTGAAGGGAGGCGACTGACGGGTGTGATAAAGAAGGTCTCTACCAGGACCGGCCCCTGCTGTACCCCTTCCACCATTTCTTGTCACTCCTATGGTCTTGCTTCTCACCAGGTACTGCGTGATCTTGCCCTATCCTGCACAGTTTCCCACAAAAAATAGTAAAATATGGCTCCTTCACACAAATTCTGATCCCTTGCAATAACCAACTCCCAAGTACAATACCTCAAATCCAAACACGCCACACTGAGGGCTTCCAAGGATGTTTGAGGGCCCGCGTTGACACTCAACAGCTCCTTTCAACACGCCGGTCGTCTCACGGTGCACACGGAGACACGGGCGTTGGGCATGTACATAGAATCGCACCAATAGAATAATGGAAAAAGCCCTGAAATTGGCATATGAACACAAATCAAGCAAGGTTGGGGAAGGATGGAAACATACACGATCTCAGCCATAGACCCCTCATTCCCTGGACTCAAGACCTTCCCTTGACTCGCCAACATCATGCCCTGAACCCAGTCAAATAAGATGGCTAAGCGCCATGTGTCAAAAGTCACTACACAAACCCCAAAAGAGTGTTCACACCCAAGCCTCTAAATCCTAGCCCAATGGGGGAGGTGGTGTGTCATGGCCTAGAGTGGCACTCAGGACCATGCCCTACCCTGACATAACTTTGGTTGGACTTCGAGTTGATTGGGCTTGGAGAATTGCCCCATAAAGATGACCTCACAACATTTCAAAATTAGGCAAATCACACCATAATGCCCAAAATTCAATTATATACTCAAAAATGCATGCGGCAAGTATTCAAATGCTCCATGCATGTGTCAAACCGGAGAGTAACATACAAGGGTGATATAGACCAAAGATCCATGTCCAAGAATAGCCCAACGATGGTCCCCAAACGCATCCAGATATACACATGCCATGCTTCACAAGTGAACTCACGAATTCGAGACCTAATTTTGTGAGGCCTCCTGCGCCACGCCAAAGTGACCACGTGATCTGGCATATGGTGCGGTGCAACACTGAAGCATATGCCAACACAAAAGCAACATACCATAGTTCACAGATCTCTAGGCACCTTACTGTTAGCCGACCAGTTGAGCACATAAAACACAAAAATGAGCATAAAATGAGGTAAAAACCATGCGAATGTCGCTAAATTCAAGATAATCACAATGGGTAGAAGCCCCGTGTCGCGCGATCGCAGCAGAAGAAAAATAAAATTGCGAGAAAAAGACGCACCGCCAGCAGAAATAAAGCGAAAAATCGTCTTTTCCGACCTCAGAAACCCCCCCAACAATTTTACGCCGCTGTTTGGCGAGGTCGCAAAATATAGGACACTCACCGAAAAAGACGAACAATAGAGTCGCGACGGCGAAGAAACTGAGCGTTGCTTGCCCCAAACCACCTAGCAAAGTGCGTGCCCTAGGCGCTAGGGACTTGTGCGCGCCCCAAAACAACCCACACATAGACAACAACAACGCCACCGGCCGCCGACAAGCAAGTATGTTATGTGCCACGCACCGCGAAAAACCAACGAAACAAACACAACGCGGAAAGAGGTAGACAAGGAGAAAACATAGGTAACGAACCGCACCACGGTGGAGATATACCAAGTACACGACCAAGCAATGCAAGCCCACTCATGTAGGAAATACGCGCGAAGGGGATCACAACAAAAAGAGCAAGAAGCCGCACATGTACCCAAGTATGTTGAATGTCGTGCATGAAAAATACACACAAGCAACAACAACGCCACCGGCCGCCGGAAAGCAAGTATGTTATGTGCATATGTGCCATATGTTGTGTGCATAACGCCGTAACAAGCGCAAAACAAGTAAAGTGATAAGCAACGCCAAAGTGCGCCGCCACGAAAAGCGCAACGAAAACCGCACCGGCAAGGAAAACCAACAAGAGGTAGCACCGAAAGAACGCCTATGCTCACCCCCACTCGCATAGGGAAAGAAAGGTATGCCCGCACGCGCATGCCCGGAACGCCGCAAGGCCAACACCGCCGCGGACGAGCGGCAAGGTATGAAGGGACAAACAGGGAGGAACAAAAAGACCACCGAGGTAAAGCACAACACAACAAAAAACAAAAAAAAAAAAAAAAAAAAAAAAAAAAAAAAAAAAAAAAACCAAGCATACACACGTGACTAGTGGGGTCCAAGTATGTTGCCACGCTACGCTACGTAACCGAGACGTGCCCACCGCCCACCCACACGCCCGCTTATGTAGGAGGCGAAGGGGAGCGAAAGGGAACAAAAGGTATGCCGCCGCATGCAAACGAATAGTAGACAAGCCACACACCGCCACCAAGAACGCAAGTATGTTACCATGTCGTGCCACGTCGCCAACCGCGGAGTTGCGTGGGTTAGAACACACAAGTAGCCACGGAGGGGGATAGGAAGAGCAAACACACAAATGGCATAGCGCCGGCGAGTGCCGGGTCCCAACAAACACACGTGCACGCACCCGTGTCCTATCCTCACAGGTCCCGAAGAGAAGCGTATGCTCGTGTCGTCCGGGCGTCCGGGCGTTAAAGTAGGGTTGTCTTAGACGCTTAGGCAAGTATTGCGTCGTGCCGTCGTCACACATAAGCGAACGCCCGACAAGGCGGGAGGACTAGAACACGTCAAGGTAGTGGGGAAAGAGGCAGGTATGTTGAATGTCACGCCGCGCACGCGGAACGGGCGACGAGAACAGGTAGCGACCAAAGGGGGGTGGAAACAAGCCGGGAGCAAATGGGGCGATAAACCTACACGCAAGCCGGTCGCACATGAATGTCGCATGACGTACCGGCCAGCTCGAGGTGCCGTGCCGCGACAAAACCGCCGCCGCCGCACGTTTGCTTACGCACCCTTCTCTCCCTACGCAGGTTCAAAAGAGGAAGCCCGGGCCGACAAGAAAAAAGACAGAGACACACAACAAAGCGGAGGCAGGGAAAAAGTGCATGCTAGGGAGAGGGGTAGAGGAAAGGGTAAAGAGCAACGAAGCCGCGAAAGGAACAAGGGGAAGCCAGCGAACGAGCAAGGGGCGCACACAGAGGAGGGGACACGGCGGGCACACGGCGAGCACAACACCGCACCGAGACACCGGAGAGGGGAGCACCGGGGGACCAAGGAAAGAGCAGCACCACACACCACGACACGCACGGCACAGGCACCACACACACCGCACACACCCAACGAACCCCGGCAACCCACCCGGCAGTGGGCGGGCAGACGGGAGAGGGACAGCGCCTGACCCCAAGCGCCCCTCACCATGGTGGAAGGCACCCCCCCCGGGGACGCCTTTCCGCCACCCCCACAGCGAGCAACGCCGGCCCGCAAGGGCGCACGCTGTGGGGCCGGTGCCGGGCCCCCACGCCCACACCGACCGCACCCGGGACACGCGGGTCGCGGAACCCTGGCTGCACGCTCCGGAGGACGGGCAGCCGGGGGAGGGACAGCGCCTGGCACCAGGCGCCCCTCACAACGGTGGAAGGCAGCCCCCCCCGGGGACGCCCTTCCGCCACCCCCACAGCGAGCAACGCCGGCCCGCAAGGGCGCACGCTGTGGGGCCGGTGCTGGGTCCACACGCCCGCATCGACCGCACCCGGGACACACGGGTCGCGGAACCCTGGCTGCACGCTCCGGAAGACGAGCGGCCGGGGGAGGGACAGCGCCTGGCACCAAGCGCCCCTCACAACGGTGGAAGGCAGCCCCCCCCGGGGACGCCCTTCCGCCACCCCCACAGCGAGCAACGCCGGCCCGCAAGGGCGCACGCTGTGGGGCCGATGCTGGGTCCACACGCCCGCATCGACCGCACCCGGGACACACGGGTCGCGGAACCCTGGCTGCACGCTCCGGAGGACGAGCGGCCGGGGGAGGGGCAGCGCCTGACACCAGGCGCCCCTCACAACGGTGGAAGGCACCCCCCCCGGGGACGCCCTTCCGCCACCCCCACAGCGAGCAACGCCGGCCCGCAAGGGCGCACGCTGTGGGGCCGGTGCTGGGTCCACACGCCCGCATCGACCGCACCCGGGACGCACGGGTCGCGGAACCCTGGCTGCGCGCTCCGGAGGACGAGCAGCCGGGGGAGGGACAGCGCCTGACACCAGGCGCCCCTCACAACGGTGGAAGGCAGCCCCCCCCGGGGACGCCCTTCCGCCACCCCCACAGCGAGCAACGCCGGCCCGCAAGGGCGCACGCTGTGGGGCCGGTGCTGGGTCCACACGCCCGCATCGACCGCACCCGGGACACACGGGTCGCGGAACCCTGGCTGCACGCTCCGGAGGACGAGCGGCCGAGGGAGGGGCAGCGCCTGACACCAGGCGCCCCTCACGACGGTGGAAGGCACCCCCCCCGGGGACGCCCTTCCGCCACCCCCACAGCGAGCAACGCCGGCCCGCAAGGGCGCACGCTGTGGGGCTGGTGCTGGGTCCACACGCCCGCATCGACCGCACCCGGGACACACGGGTCGCGGAACCCTGGCTGCGCGCTCCGGAGGACGAGCAGCCGGGGGAGGGACAGCGCCTGACACCAGGCGCCCCTCACGACGGTAGAAGGCACCCCCCCCGGGGACGCCCTTCTGCCGCCCCCACAGCGAGCAACGCCGGCCCGCAAGGGCGCACGCTGTGGGGCCGGAGCTGGGTCCACACGCCCACATCGACCGCACCCGGGACACACGGGTCGCGGAACCCTGGCTGCACGCTCCGGAGGACGGGCGGCCGGGGGAGTGACAGCGCCTGACACCAGGCGCCCCTCACAACGGTGGAAGGCACCCCCCCCCGGGGACGCCCTTCCGCCACCCCCATAGCGAGCAACGCCAGCCCGCAAGGGCGCACGCTGTGGGGCCGGTGCTGGGTCCACACGCCCGCATCGACCGCACCCGGGACGCGCGGGTCGCGGAACCCTAGCTGCACGCTCCGGAGGACGAGCGGCCGGGGGAGGGACAGCGCCTGACACCAGGCGCCCCTCACAACGGCGGAAGGCAACCCCCCCGGGGACGCCCTTCCGCCACCCCCACAGCGAGCAACGCCGGCCCGCAAGGGCGCACGCTGTGGGGCTGGTGCTGGGTCCACATGCCTACATCAACCGCGCCCGGGACACACGGGTCGCGGAGCCCTGGCTGCACGCTCCAGGGGACGAGCGGCCGGGAGAGGGACAGCGCCTGACACCAGGCGCCCCTCACAACGGTGGAAGGCACCCCCCCCGGGACGCCCTTCCGCCAGCCCCACAGCGAGCAACGCCAGCCCACAAGGGCGCACGCTGTGGGGCCGGTGCTGGGTCCACACGCCCGCACCGACCGCACCCGGGACACACGGGTCGCGGAACCCTGGCTGCACGCTCCGGAGGACGAGCGGCCGGGGAAGGGGCAGCGCCTGACACCAGGCGCCCCTCACAACGGTGGAAGGCACCCCCCCCGGGGACGCCCTTCCGCCACCCCCACAGCGAGCAACGGCGGCCCGCAAGGGCGCACGCTGCGGGGCCGGTGCTGGGTCCACACGCCCGCATCGACCGCACCCGGGACACACGGGTCGCAGAACCCCGGCTGCGCGCTCCAAAGGACGAGCGGCCGGGGGAGGGACAGCGCCTGACGCCAGGCGCCCCTCACAACGGTGTCAGGCACCCCCCCCGGGGGCGCCCCTCCACCACCCCCACAGCGAGCAACGCCGGCCCGCAAGGGCGCACGCTGTGGGGCCGGTGCTGGGTCCACACGCCCGCACCGACCGCGCCCGGGACACGCGGGTCGCGGAACCCTGGCTGCACGCTCCGGAGGACGAGCGGCCGGGGGAGGGACAGCGCCTGACACCAGGCGCCCCTCACAACGGTGGAAGGCACCCCCCCCGGGGACGCCCTCCCGCCACCCCCACAGCGAGCAACGCCGGCCCGCAAGGGCGCACGCTGTGAGGCCGGTGCTGGGTCCACACGCCCGCATCGACCGCACCCGGGACACGCGGGTCACGGAGCCCTGGCTGCACGCTCCGGAGGACGAGCGGCCGGGGGAGGGGCAGCGCCTGACACCAGGCGCCCCTCACAACGGTGGAAGGCACCCCCCCGGGGACGCCCTTCCGCCAGCCCCACAGCGAGCAACGCCAGCCCACAAGGGCGCACGCTGTGGGGCCGGTGCTGGGTCCACACGCCCGCACCGACCGCACCCGGGACACACGGGTCGCGGAACCCTGGCCGCACGCTCCGGAGGACGAGCGGCCGGGGGAGGGACAGCGCCTGACGCCAGGCGCCCCTCACAACGGTGGAAGGCACCCCCCCCGGGGACGCCCTTCCGCCACCCCCACAGCGAGCAGCGTCGGCCCGCAAGGGCGCACGCTGTGGGGCCGGTGCCGGGTCCACTGCCCGCATCGACCGCGCCCGGGACACGCGGGTCGCGGAACCTGGCTGCACGCTCCGGAGGACGAGCGGCCGAGGAAGGGACAGTGCCTGACACCAGACGCCCCTCACAACGGTGGAAGGCAGCCCCCCCCGGGGACGCCCTTCCGCCACCCCCACGGCGAACAACGCCGGCCCGCAAGGGCGCACGCCGTGGGACCGGTACTGGGTCCACACGCCCACATCGACCGCGCCCGGGACACGCGGGTCGCGGAACCCTGGCTGCGCGCTCCGGAGGACGAGCGGCCAGGGAAGGCACAGCGCCTGACACCAGGCGCCCCTCACAACGGTGGAAAGCACCCCCCCCGGGGACGCCATTCCGCCAGCCCCACAGCGAGCAGCGTCGGCCCGCGAGGGCGCACACTGTGGGACCGGTGCTGGGTCCACATGCCCGCATCGACCGCACCCGGGACACGCGGGTCGCGGAACCCTGGCTGCACGCTCCGGAGGACGAGCGGCCGGGGAAGGGACGGCGCCTGACACCAGGCACCCCTCACAACGGTGGAAGGCACCCCCCCCGGGGGCGCCCTCCCGCCACCCCCACAGCGAGCAACGCACCAACGCACCAACGCACCAGCCACGGGACATCCGCACCCCGCCCCCTGCTCTTAGACACAGCGACATAGCAATGGCGGAACCCGCGGCACCACGCAAGACACGCCCCCGATCTCCGACGCTGGACGAAGCACACGAGGTCATCAGGGCGCTGGGACTCAGAGACGGCGAAGGAGACCCCCCACAAGAGGACGCGGGCACAGACTCCGACCTGGAGGCATTACCGGAGCCCCCCGCGGGGGGCGCGCCCGCGGAACCTGCGCCGCCGGCGGGCAGCGTATCCGCGATTTGCCCCGCGTGGAAACGGGGCCATTGCACCGGCGAAGGCTGGTGCCCCAGACAGCACCCCCAGCCCGATGCCGACGACGGAGCGTTGCCCGAGGTGAAACCCGCGGCCGCACACGCCGCCCTACGCTACGGGGTGACGCAGGGCTGGATCCTGGATGAGACCGCGCGCGGCAGCGTGAACATCCAGGAGGCCGTCGACCGCGTCACCCACGCGGGACAGGCGGCGGTGGCCCTGCACACCCGGGGCCGCCACGGTGGACCCGCAGAGGGGATCATTGTGGATCCCTCGGGAATGGTGCTGGTCCTGGCGGCGGACATGGCCCGAGGGGTGCTCCACGTGTCCCGCGTGCGGCGGGCGTGCCCACAGTGGACCATCCAGGTGTACACCCCCCCGCGGGCGTGGCCCTTTTCCACATGGGCGGTGCTCGCCGTCATGTGGCACCTGGCACCAGAGGACGCCCCCACAGGGACCGCGGAGGACATCGCCCGGGACCTCCACACCTGGCCGGCCGACCAGGAATACCCCTGGCGCAGGCCCCGGGGCGGCCTCCCGGTGGCACCAGCAGCGGAGGGGCTCAGCCTCGCGGCAACCCTCCAACGGCACCCCGACAAGTATGCACGCCACTTCCTGCAGACGGGCACGGTCCCGGCCGCCCCGCCAGACTCCGAGTGGCGATGGGACGCAGGGGTGGCGCAACCACTGCCGGGCCCCTGGACCCTCCCGTTGTGGTACTTACCAATGGGCACCTTGGCCCACGCCACCCAGGCCGTCAAGGGGGCCTTCCCGCAGCCGCCCCTCCCCGGCGTGGCCCTGCTCCGCAGCCTGCAGGCGGGGGCTGCCTGGGTACGGTGGAGGGAAGGGAAGGGGCGCTCGAGCCCCTATTTCCCCATGGTCCAAGGCCAGGCGCTGATTCATGCCGAGGGCATGGGGACCGTGGAATGGGGGGCGATCGTGCCCGGCACGGCGTGCAGGTGGATCACGGCGGCCGCCCCACAGCCCATGCGGTCGCCGCCGGCGTGCCACCGCCTCCTACGGATGGTCCCCTCATTGGCCCCCCGGCACGCCTTTACAAGGGACGTGTGGAAGGCCGTACTGAGCCACACCAGGGAGTGGCTGACGAACCCGGGTACGCGGTACCCGCCGGGACCGGTGCTCGAACAGCTCACGGCCCCCACACCCGGGGTCCTCCACGCCCTACACAGGGCGTCGGCCCTCACGAAGCAGCTCAACGATGAAGTGCTGGACCTGGCGCTGGAGCCGCTGCGGGTGCTCTACCCGCAGGCACACATCCCGCCCGCGGGCACGTCCAACCGCCTAGGCCGCCTGGGGTTGCAGCGCCGCGTCGAGGCCGCGCACCCAGGAGGCGTGGTGGAACAGTGGCTAACGCTCCGCAATCCGTCCGCCGCGGAGGGCCACTGGTACCTGCACCAGCTCCTCTTCCAGCCACGGGCAGCCCCGGAACACCGCCGGCAGGACCCGTACCACACGCACCCGGAGCGCCGGGGCGCGCAAAACTACCCACAGCCAATCCCGCCCGCCCTCCCGCCGGGGCAGGGCCCGGAGGCGCTACAGCGGGGCCCCCCGCTCGACACCGCCACCACGGTACAGCAGTGGGGAGGCGACGATGCGAGCGGTACCGAACCAGACTGCACGAACTGCGGAGCGGTGGCCTGGATGGCAGCCTGCAGGCACCTCACCCGAGATACCACGGGACTCCGGCAGTACAGACCCACGGACCGCACGGCGCTGGCGTCCGCGGTCGCGGCCGTCACCATGGGTCCAGTGGCGGCGTGGCCGGCGCAGCTGCTGCCCCACGTCCCCTGCCGCGACACGCGGCCCCGACGGCCGGCCGCGACACACGAGCCGACGGCGCCCCTCACGGCGGAGCAACTATACGTCGTCGCGGCGGCTTTGCTAGCAGACGGCGGGGAGAGCTTCGTCCACCACCACGGCCCGGCGCAAATTGCGGGGTGCATACAAGGGCCCCAGCGCGATGCATCAGACCCGTGGCATGCCACACTCCGCGGGCGCACCCGCGTCTGGGGTGCGGGCGATGGCGCACCCCCGCCCGGGCCTAAGCAGGGGGAGGCGCTGGTACTGCAGACGGCAGGATACCAAGCCATCGTACACGGCCACGCCGGAGGGTACCGGTCGCACGTCCTGGCCGGAGGCCGATGGGCGGTCTGGCACAGCACCGCTAGGCAAGGGGCATTCCCGCCCCTGTCCCACGTCGACTGGCGACAGGGGCCCACCCAGGCCTACTACATGTCGGCGGACCCCTGGCCACTGGCGGTCCTGCTGCACACGGTCAGCGCCCCCAACAAGAGGCAGGAACCGGGGTGGGTCAACCCCCCCGCACTGGTGTGGAGCCCCGACCAGGAGGAGCATCTACGGGCCGCGTGGCAGGGAGACGCCATCAGGGCCACGGACGTCCCGGACCTCCACGCGGGGCCCATCACGCACGCCCGCCCAGCGGCTACCCTGGCGGTGGCCCAACGGGGGCAGCAGAACCCACAGTGGGTGGTCTGCATGTTCAGCCCGGCGGACGCGCACGTCGTCGTCTGCGACCCTGAACGCCTGCCGGGGCCCGAAGCCGTGATCCGCGTGGCAGACTGCATAAGCATGATCATCAAGGCGCTGCGGGAGGGCGAACACCACGCCCTCCTGCTCCAGGTCAGGCTGAAGGACAACGCCCGGGCGGCGAGGCCGGGAGTGTGGCCGGCAGCGGCGCACCCCGCCGACCTGGAGCTCCAGCTGGCGGTCCCGACCACGGTGTACCACTGGCTACAGGCCTTCCACGACCTGCGGTGGAGGAGCAAACCCGACCGCCAAATCGGCTCCACGCACTGGCAAACGTGGCTGCAAGCAGACGTGCAGCGCGATGCCATCCGAGGCCTCGGGCCCGCGCCCGCGACGCGAGCCCTCGATGCGGCGGCCCCGGGCCGCACGCTGGCACCACACACGGTGCCGCTGGCCAACCTGCCCTTCGAACCAGCGGCGGAGGGCGCCATTCGGAAGTCGGTGCAGCTCCCCCCGGCGCGAGGGGCCACGGAGCCGACGAAATGCCCCCTGTGTGCGGACAAGTACTACACCAGCGGGGCGATGCTGGAACACCTGGTGTGGCACGCGGTGCACGCTGCGGCCCCGGCGGACGGCAAGGAGGCGGCCGCCAACATCCTGCAGGGGAGAGCACGGAGGTCCCCGTGGCACGCCCCGTACACCCGGCGCCCCCCGCCCCAGGCAGCCGACCACGCAGATGGAGGTGAGGAGGCACCCGGAGCGGCCCCGGGGGCCGGCGGTGCGGCCCCACCAGGGCCCATGTCCATCCCCGCGGGGCTGGCCCCCCTGGCCCCCCTGACTCCCCCGGTCCCCCGGGCCCCCTTGTGGGCCCCGCTGGGAACGGGCTCAGCGGATGCGGCGCACCCAGATGCCCTGGCGGCACCAGCGAACCCGGCGGCGATGCCGACGCGGGATAGCTGACTCCAGGAGGACACGACGGGCGACGCCCTGTGGCTCCTCTCGTGGAACCTGCGCAACGGCCTCGTGCCGCCAGACCGGTCCCTCCGGGACACACTCCGGCGGCGCAGGGGGCCGGCGGCCTGCACCGACAAGGAGCACCTCATCACCGGCATGCTGCCCCAGGAGGGGGGCTTTGCCATCATGCTCCAGGAAACGGGGATCGCCACCAGGGCGCAGGAGATGCACGTTGCCGCGGCGCTCCGGGACAAGGGGTACACCGCCTACTTCAGCAGCCGGCTGGCGGAGACGGGGGCCACCTCCACCTCGAGAGGGGGGGGCCTCCTCACCGCGGTCAGCAGCAAGTACGTGGCGGAGCACGAGGTGCTCAGCTTCACGGAAATTGTCCCCGGGAAAGCCGCGGCCCTGGAGATCCGCACGGACGGGGGAGGCCTCACCCTCATCAACGTCCACGGGCCGCAGGCAGGTTGCTCCCCGTGGGCGGGACGGGCGGCGTTCTGGGCCGACATACAAATGTATGCCACGGCACGCAGCCTCGGCGGGAGACACCCGGTGATCATCGCCGGTGACACCAACATCTACATGGATGTCCCCGCCAACCCGGCCACGGAGCATTTCCGAGCGGGCTGGGAAGCCTGCGGCTTCCGAAGAGCCGCGGCGGGCGGAGAGGAGGACATGACCCCCACGCTCCACCCGTCCCAGCACAGGGTGGACACTTTCCTTGTCAACGAGCCCCTCCTGCCGTGGTCCCTGCGGGAGAGCGTCTGGGCTCGCGGCATGGCACACCCCCAGGTGGTCGGCTCGGACCACCTCCCGGTCCGCCTGGCCCTGCCGGGCCTCCTCAGCGCAGCGGGGCACGCGGCGATGCCCACCCCCTACAGCCACACGGAAGGCCGCCTCCTCCCGTACGACGCCGAGGCCGCGCCCGTCCAACACTGCCTGTGGGCGGCGGTCACCGCCGCGCAGGATGAACCCTCACTGGCGCCCTGGCTGGGTCCCGCAGAGCAGCACGACTACGGGTCCATGCCCGCGGCTGCGGTGGGCAAGGTGTTCGAACACCTCCACGCGACGCATGACGCCCTGGCGCGCGTGGTGGGACGCCGGCAGCCGTCTCCGGCGGGAACGGACCCGGCGGAGGGGGACCCCCCGGAGAGCGGAAAGCAGCTCCAGGCAGCGGTCCTCCGCTATGACACCCTGGCAGCGCGCGCCCCGGCAGCGTACCAGGCGGACGCGGCCAGGCATGGCGTCCGGTCCGAGGCGGCGCTCCGGCTCACGGAGGAACTGCAGAGTGTGTCGCCCGGGTTCCGCCCGACCACGCAGGGCCAGCTGCAGGAGGAGCTGGAGAGGCAAGCAGCCGCCCTCGAGGAGGACATTCGCCAGCTCCGCGCCCTCCTGGCGGCAGACCGCAAGCGCGCCATCAAGGAATTCTGGCGCCGCCACGCCCCCGACATCGCCCAGCGGTGGAAAGCCGTGCGGGGAGCCATAGAGGTAGAGGCCCCAGGCCCGTCAGGCCTCTGGAACGTGCGGGTTCCCAACACCCAAACGCTCCTCACGGAGGCCCACGACGTGATGTTCGCAGTTCGCGCCTTCTGGCGAGAACTGTATGACAAACGCCCGGTGGACCTCCCGGGTTTCCAGGCGGTCCTCGGCCGCCACGTCCCCCGGGTCCCTGAGGGAGCCTGGACACAGGTCCAGCAGTACTCCATGCAGGACCTGAAGTCCGCCCTGGACAAGGCCGATGGCAAGGCCCCAGGCCCCAACCACGTGGAGGCCCGCTTCATCAAGGCCCTCCCGGCACCCGTCCAGTGGCTCCTGGTCCACTCCTACCGGGCCATCCTCCGCGGCGCCCCGCCACCGATGCACTGGAGGGACGCGCACATCTGGCTCAGCCCCAAGGTACCGGGCTCTGCCAGACTGGACGACTACAGGCCCATAGCCCTGGGCCAGCTGGACATGAAGCTGCTCACGGGCCCCCTCACCCAGCGCATCACGGAGGTGCTCACACGGCACGGGGTGGTCAGCGACTGGCAGCAGGGGGCCCTCCCTGGCTCCAACACCGGCCCCCCGCTGTTCATGGCGCAGCGGCAGCTCCAGCGGGGAAGGCCCAACTACGTCTTCTCCTTCGACGCCCGCAAGGCCTTCGACACCGCCCCACACGGCGCCCTCCACCTCATCCTGCGCCACCTCTCCGTGCCGCCGGACGTCATTGACCTCCTGCTCTTCCTCCACACGTGCGCCAGGCTGCGCATCGTCACGGCACACGGGCTAACGCAGCCCGTCTACATGCTACGCGGCGTCCGGCAGGGCAACCCCGAGAGCCCCCTGCTGTACGCGCTCCTCCTGGAGCCTCTACTCAGGGCACAGGGGCACCGCCTGCGCCCGCCGGGAGGAGCCGGGCACGGCCTCATCCAGGCCTATATCGACGATTTGCTGGTGGTGGCCCACACGCTGCAGCACTTCGTCGAGGGCGTGGAGGCGGTGGCCGCGTACCTGGGGATGATGGGCATGGAGCTCAACCCCCGCAAGTGCGCCATGGCCACCACGGAGGGGGTCCCGGGCCTGCAGCTACGCCTCTGCCCCCACCTGGAAAACCCGTGGCACTGGGTACCAGCGGCGGACTCCGTCCCCTACCTGGGACTCCAGCTGCAGCCGGACGGGGAGTTCTCCCTGCAGCGCAAGCACCGGCTACGCCTGGCGGCAGTGCACCACTGGTGCCTTAACACCCTCGCGCCACCGAAAGTGGTGCAGGACGTCATCCTGGCGATCCTCGGAGGGGTGACGCAGTACGTCGCCCCTTTCATCGCCGACGACTCCGACACTGCACGCCACCTGGACCACATCACGGTCCAGGTCGCGAAGGACAGGGCGCGGTACGCCTTCGACGCCTCGCGGGACAGCCTGCAGGATGACCGGACCCTGGGGCTTACACGGGTGCCCACGCGGTGCCAGCAGGCGGCGGTGGCCCTCGTGGGTACACTCGTCCACCACCGCGCAACCTCCGTGCGCGCGGAGGTCACCAAGATGTTCTGGGAGATAGCCGGCGCGCACGGAATATGCCCTGAGGTGCACTACCCCGTCCCGGAGTTCGCAACTCTGGCGGGAGGCGACTGGGTCCAGCGCATACCCCGGGCCCTGGCCGCCCTGGGAGTGGGGCTGTACAACCCCATCGAGTGCCCCAGGGCGGCTCATGTCCAACTACAGTCCCCGCCAGGCAAAATCGTCACGCTGCGCACCGCCAAGCTGCGACACCGCGACACGTGCCGCCTGACGGTGCCACACGCAACGCCGTGGCATGGGCACCACGGGCCACGCCACCCCTTCCCCGACAACGACGATCCGTGGCCGACGGCGGTGCGGGAGTGCCTCGACCAATGCGCCGATGAACACCTCCATTACTGCCGCCATGAGCAAGGGCCCACCAACCACCCCGGGTGGCGCGATGCCCTGGCCCACCTCTTCCACACCACCGGCACGCGGGACCCCCGCCTGAGACTCGTCCACCCCACGAGGGCTAAGCAGGACGCCCACACCGGCCCACGGGTGACCCCAGACGGCCTGCACCTCCACGTCGGGGGCTACCGCCGCCGGAACGGCCTGTCCCCCCCCACGCGGGGGGCGGCGTACCACCCGCCGGCGGCCCTCATGTACATCCTCCGCGACGTACTCGCGGAAAGCGAGCACCAAGAGCCCAACGCGGACGTGGCGTGGCCAGAGCCCTTACGCCCCCGGCCCCACGCGCCGACGCCGTTGTGGCTGGTGACCACAGACGACCAGTGCACCCAAGCGGCGGGACAAGCGCAGCTCCGGGCCGAGTGGGTGATAGTGCAAGTGGGGGCAGGCCAGCCCGAACCCCGTGGACTCCCCCGTGGCACCGCCCTACTGGTGGCTACGGGGGTGCCGCACGACCCACACATGGCGGTGCACGCGCTGGAGGACCGTCCGGGGGACACAGGACACTTGGTGGTACACCAGCGCGGAGGCCCGGCGTGGCTCAAGGAACATGTGACGGCGCTACGGTCCTGGGCAAGCACCATCGCCGGAGCGGAGATCCGGCTGCACGACCACCCGGCGATCAGCCCAGGCGACACCAGGGCGCTGAGCATGGACCAACTGACCCACAGCCACCCCGACGTCCGGTGGCACTCCACCGACCTCAACGCGGGGTGGCTCAGCCCCACCGGATACTACTGGATCCCGGAGGCCTGGGGACACACCTCCTCTGACGCATCCGGGAGCGGACCCTGCAAACACGCCACCAGCGTCGCTCTCGCCGCCGACCTCACCCGCACGTGGGCGGTGGCCATCTCGGGCACGGTGCCTGACGGAGAGGGGGTGGCCGCCTCCCTCCCCCTACATTACGGTGCACACAGACCATGGGTCCACACGGTGGACGCCGAGGTCATCCTCCACCTCCTACGGCACGCAGATCGCGAGCGAACCACGGGGGTCCCCGCGGGCGCAGCGAAGGTGGTCAACCAGATGCCCCTGAGGTGGCTCCGGGACGGCCTGTGCGCGCGGGGGCAACACGCCGGGCACCCGTTCTGGTACGTCCGAGCCACCTCGCACCACAGTGACGCCCTACTGCACAAGGCGGACTGGGCGGCGTCCCAGGACACCGTCTTGCAGAACACGCCCCCGGACCCTGGCCACGCCCAACTCATCGTCGCCGGCCGTGACGGCCATCTCGATCTACGGCCCCCCACGATGCGGGTGCTCGGCGAGGTCGCACAACGGGCGCAGACGGACCATGCGCTGACGCACCGGGGACACACACCTCTGGGCGCGGCCCACGCCACGGCCTACGTCCACGCCCGGGACCTCACCGCGGCGGCCACCAACCGCCGGGCGCTGCGGGCCCGGGACGGCCACACGCCGGTGCAGCGCAGGCTCCGCGTCCGGAAGGAGCGGCTCTCCGGCGTCGCCATCCTCCCGCAGCCGTGCCTTTTCTGCGGCGGCCCGGAAGAGACCCCGGTGCACATGCACGTGGGCTGCACCCACTCGCGGCTCCTCTGGCCCCACTACCGCCAGGCGGTGCACGAGGCGGCCCGCCACCTCCCACCTGGGGACAAGGCCCTGTGGGTGGCCTCGTGGCGCTCCGCAGGCGCCACGTGGACAGAGGTGTTCTGCTCCGGACTGGTGCCCGAGGACGCGGAGGCGCAGCTCCGCGCCATAACCCGATACGACCCGCCGGGAGGGACCTCGGTGGACGACTTCCTCCACCACATGCTCCGGCTAGGGGACTTCGCGTGGGAGCTTCGCAACCACCGGCTGGAGCAACTCCTCCGCGACCCCCTAAGCGCGGCGGCCCGGGCGCACCGGTGGCTCACTGCGGCGGAGGGCGACCACCCTCCCCCTCCCCCGCGCCCTGACAAGGACTTCGTAGCCTCCCTCCGTGTTGTGAATGGCACTCTGGAGTGCCCACTCCAAGAGGGCCCCCACCCGTATCAGGACCTGCCGGGGGGGTTCTCGAGGCACCTGCAAGACGCCCTTTTCCCACCGTGGATCATCGGGCGCGGCTCCATGACCGCATGGGAGGCGCGCATCGTGGGAGAGGAGTGGGCGCGGGAGTGGGGCCGGTGGTGCGCCGCCACGCGCGCCCCGGAGACCCCTGCGCAACGATACGCCGCCATCCCGCTCCGGGGGTGGGGGCCGGACACCCGGCCGAGACCCACCATGGTCCGAGGGGCGGGACCTGACCACCCGTGGGACGCGGCGACAGGGGGATGGCTGCAGGCGGCCCCAGGGCCGCAAACGGGATGGGCTGGGGACGTATCCTCACTCGTCAGGACGCCCGTCCCGCCCCGCATCGTCCTTCACACTGCCAACGTGCTCCGGGCCACGGAGATACGCACGTGGGGACACGCTGCGGCCACCGTCCGGTGGCAACCCCCAGAGGACGGGGCCACCCAACTCACCGTGGCGCACTTCAAAGCGGGGGGGCCGGTATACGACGACGCCCTGTCCCGGCTGGGCGACACACAGGGGCCCTTGCTCCTCATGTTCCCCACCGGTATCGCAGCCGCGCTGCGCCAGGAGCTGGACGGCTGCGAAGGGCTGCGAGTGGGGTGGGAAGCGGTCGCGGACGGCACCCTGCTGGCCCTCCTCCACAGGGACACCGCGAACCAATGGGACGCGCTGACGCCCCACCTCACCGGGCGCCACGTGTACATGGCGAGCCCCCACCAGGGGCACCCCCGCCCGTCGTGGGACGACCTCATCGCCGCCTTCCACGACCACGGGATCCTCCCCGGCGACACGTGGCAGGAGGTCAAGCGGAAGACGCTTGGCAAGGACTACCGGCGCCGCGTCCGCGCCCGCTTGCTGGAGATCCGGGACCCCCTCCGACAGAGGTGGGACGACCTCTGGCTCCGCCATCTCGACCCTTGGTCGCCGCCCTCCCACCTCCCGCACACCTGCCGACTCTGCGGAGAGTGTGACACGGTGTCCTCCGCAGCAGCGACAGGCGCCAACAGGTGCGAGCGGTGCACCCAGGTAGCCGCGTGCCCCTGGCCCGAACCTCCCGCAGGTCCGCGCAGGCGCACAGAGGAGGAGGCCTTGCGCCGGCGCATCGAGGGGGCACACACCCCCTCACACGAACAGGCGGGCCCCGCGGGCGCTGCCCTTCTATGGATCCACGTGCACCTGCGGGACCCCACATCCATTGCGCACCTGTCGCACGTGTTCGCCCCCTAACCCCCACCCGCCGCCGCCCTTTGCAGAGCCCGCAGCACCATGCCACGCCGACGGGGGGATGGGCCGGGGCACGCCAGGGCCCGCCGCAGAGCGCAGGAGGCGGCCGTCCGGGGCCTGGTGGCGGACGCGGTGGCGGAGGCAAAAGGAGCGCACGCTGCCGCACGGTGCGACCTGGAGGGCAGTGCGAGGGCCTTCCTCAACGAGACCGCCCTCCCGGCCGTCCGCGCCCTGAACGGAGCGGGAGCCCCTACGTTGCTCCCGGCAATGCACCGGATCGTGAACGCCGTCCGGCCGGGGCTCATCAGCCCGGAAGCGGCCCTCTACGGGCACTGGATGGAGTGGCGCGAGTCCAATCGGTCGGGCCGGCCCCTGTCCATGGGGGACGCCCTCCGGCTGACGGGAGCGGGGTCTGCCATGTCCCTCCGCAGTAGCGCCCCAGCCCTGCTGCACGCCCTCAGGACGCGCTACCCCGGGGACGCGGCCCCGTACCTGAACCAGGCGCGGGCCACGTACCCGGGGGGAGTGTCCGAGCTGGATGCGGCGCTCCACCTTCTACACCCGCCGGACGAGGACCTGGAGGTGGGCGAGGTCACGGTGTTCGTGGAAGGCGCGGGCGAGGCGTCCGCCCGCCCCCGGCCGACCAACCCGGTGTATGACGGCACCGGGCCTACCCCCCCGTACGCCGTCGTCTACGAGGCGTTCCCCAGGGAGCCCACTTGGTGCCCCGCCCTCCCACCGGCGACGCATGCGCCCCGCGGCTGGGCTAACCCAGACCTGTCCCCCCCCCTCTCCAGGACCAGGGGTGCCCACCACAGGGGGCAGGTCCTCTGGCAAGAGTGCCCTGGCACCCCCCTCCTCCTCCTCGTCGTCGCGTCCCGCGGGGGCTCGGGGCGGATCCTGGGGATCACCCCCACCCACCTCTATGGGGCCACACCTGTACCCCGCCCCCCCCTCCCGGCGCCCGCGGCGCGGGACGGAGTACACACCTTCCTGCGCACACAGGAGGTCACCGCCGTTACGGGGGTCCATCTGGTGCGGCTGCCCCCGGCACCGCTCGACGACCCCCGGGGGCCCAGGGCCCTGAGCCCCGTCCCAGACTGGGAGCTGTGGCGCGACGCGTGGGCCGCGTGGCTCCCCCGCCTCCCCTCCCAATGCCGGTGGATGGCCGCGGACCCCCGGCCATGCGGGGCTGACGCCGCAGCCGGCCCCCCACCCCCTCCCCCCCCCCCCCCCCGCAGAGCACCACACGGCACTGCCCACGACACGGCACTGATGCACCAGGAGGTAGTGGGAGGGGCGCGCCTGCCACCACGCATGCCTACCAGAGTGACAGTAATGGCAGACTCCGATGGGTCCCTCGGGCGGGACGACCGCCACCACCGCCGGTCCCGCTCCCGCTCCCCCGTCTCCTCCCCAGAGTGGACGGGGGAGACCCTCGCGGAGCGCGAGGAGCGGAGGCTGGCGGAGGCGGCGGTGGTCGGACCGCCGCTGCCGGCCCGGGAACCTGGGCCAGCCGAGACGGCCGCCCCCGCCGCCCAAGCGGCCAGCCCCGCCGCCCCGCCCCGCCCTGACGCGCAGGAGGCGGAGACCGCGGCGAGCCACGCCGCGGCCCCGGCCGCGGCCCCCGGCACACCGCCGGCAAGGGGGGCAGCGCAGGAGAGCAAGCAGGGCGCAAGAGGGGTTGCGACGGGCCCTGCACGGGCCGTGGGCGCCTCGCCGACGGCCGCCGCGGCAGCAGCGAAGACCGAGAAGGATGCGCGAGAGTCTGCGACCGCGGCCACGGGCGCCTCGTCGGCGGCCGCCGCGGCAGCGAAGGAGAGTGCGGAGGGCGCGAGAGGGGCTGCGGCCCCTGGCACGCCGCGCAAGCGGGGGAAGAACCCCGCACGGGCCGCGGACGCCTCGCCGGCGGCCGCCGCAGCAGCGGCAGTGGGCAGGGAGAGCGAGAAGTACCGCGCCCACGCCAACCCCGCCCACACCCACACCAGCCCCCCCAAGCCGTACCCCCCCAAGCCCTTCCCCCCGGGGCGGGAGCGGCATGACCGCCCCCCGAAGCGCGAGCGCTCACCGCCGGGCGTCACGCTGCCGCAACTGCAAAGGCAGCGGGACGCCCGGCGAGTGGTCCAGGAAGGGCGCAGCGGCGAGGGGGAGGGGAGCGGCGGACGGAGTGACAGGCAGGGGGCAGGGGAGGGGTCGGGGCACGGGAAGGGCGCGCGGGAGCGCGGGCAGGAGGCCCAGGTGCAGGGGACGGAGCGAGGGGTGGTGGGAGAGCGAGCGGGCCGGGGCGTGGTGGACGAGAGGCGGGACCCGCGACGCGGGCAGGGGGTCGGGGAGGGGCCAGGGCACGGGAAGGGTGTTCAGGGGCGCGGGCAGGGTACCCAGGCGCAGGGGGCTGGACAAGGGGGGATGGGAGAGCGAGCGGGCCGGGGTGTGGGGGACGAGAGGCGGGACCCGCGACATGGGCACGGGACCGGAAAGGGGCCCAAGGGCAAGGGCAAGGGCAAGGGCAAGGGCCCCAAGGGACAGGAGGGACGGGGCACGGGAGCCCAGGGGGGAGGGCGGGGCGGGGGGAGGGGGGCAGAGGGCGGGGCACCCCCGCAGCCGGAAGTGCAGCCGGTGAGGTGCATCCCCCCCGGCATCCAACAGATGCCGGCACACCACACCTACCACCACCACCACCACCACCACCACCACCTCTACAACATCGACCATGACGCCGGCGAGCTCATCCCCCCCCAACCCCCACGACACCAGCACCAGCAAGCCCCCCCCGCGCCGAGGGCGGAGCCGGCGCGGGTGGCCTCGGCGGAGGGGGGACGGGGCGTGGCATCGGCGCCGCAGGTGCAGGAGCAGCGAGGGGGGCCGGCACAGGGGGCGGAGGAGAGCCGGCCGTGGAACGTGGACTGGGGCGCAGTCCCGGACCCGCTGGGGGGGGAGACCCTCCCTCTGGTGGGGGAAGTGTACGGGTGGTTGTGCTGGGCCAACCAGGGGACCTCCAGGAGGTCGCGGAACCGGCCCTTCGATGCCGTGCTCCTCCGGAGGGACGGAGGACACCGGGAGGCACCCCCGGGGGGGTGGGCGGCACCAGGGGACCACGAGAGGGTCCTCAGGTCAGTGATCCGGGCGGCGTGGCCCGACAGGGAGCCGACGTGGCCGGCCTTCCTGGAGGGGGGGGCGGTGCTCCGCATCACGGATGCGGACGCCAACAACTGGCTCCCCCGGGCTCTGCGTAGCGCCCTCGCCCACTGGCGCTACCGCCGGCACAACCCGCCGCCGCCGCAGCCCCAGCCCCCACACAAGCGGCGGCGCAAGTGAAGGCCCAGACGGCGGGCACGGGAGGGGGGGATGGGCCCCCTGACCCACGCCCCCCCCACGGTACGGCACGACGTGCGGGGATGCGCCGCCACCCGCGGGAGGGAGTGCGGGGGCGCCAAGCGCGGGGAGGAACCGGCTGCCCCGCAACCTGCTAACCACTGGCCGCTAACCATCAGCCACCCCCGGCCGGCCGGCGCCGCGCGGCAACGGCCGGGGAGGAGAGGGCCCCGGCGAGGGCCTGCGCGGGCATCCAGCTCTCGGTAGGGGCTGGCCCCCGGGACCGGGGCCGCCATGCCGCCCCCGCCCCCCCCCAACGTGCACGACGGAGCAGGAAGGAGGCCGCGCCCCACATGACCCTCCCGTAACCACAGCCCGCTCCGAGGTGACGGAGGGAGGGTGTCAAGTCAGATGAGGCCCCCAGGGGGGCGGTCCACGGGCCGCCCCTCACCCCCCCCACCACGGGGCGGCACTTCAGCCCCGACCGCAAGCGCGCGCCGGAAGGGAGAGCACCGGCGACACGGAGAGAGCCGGGAAGGAGTACCACAGGCCGCCGCCTGGAACGAGAGCAGGGAGGCCGCGGCGCGACACCCCCCCCCCCCCCCCCGCCCCCCCGCCGGCCCGCCGGCCGCAGGGGCCCCGGCCCCCACCCCCCGAGGCTGAAGGGACGGACCCCCCCGCCCGAGAGGGGAGCCGGAGTGTGACCCGCCCCGACGCCCCAGCCGCCGGCTCCAATGGGGGCCGCGAAGAGCAAGTGGGCCCGCGCCTGCGCACCGGGACGCCGCGCAGATCGTGCCCAGAGAAGCCGGGTGGGCGCGAACCGGAATGGTATGGGTGGCCACGCCCCCCATGGACAGCACGACGCCAAGGGACGCCCGCTTTGTTACCTACCCAGGGAAGGCGGCCCCGCAACCCGCTAACCACTGACCGCTGACCCTCACGGCCACCCCCGGCCGGCCAGCGCCGCGCGGCAACGGCCGGGAAATGAGGGGCCCCAGGGAGGGACTGCGGGAGGATCCGGCACTCGGTAGAGGGGGGCGGGGGAAGGGCGCGACCCCCCTGGCCGATGGCTGGCCCCCGGGCCTGGGACCGCCCCCCACTCCCCCCCCCCCCCCCTCCCACACAGGCCCGGGAGCAGGCGGGGTGGCCCCCCCCCCCCCCCCGCACCCACCCCAGCTGGGGAGCCACAGGCGCGGCCCTCCGCCCCCCCAGGGCCGGGGGGGCGCCCCCACCCACAGGAGGAACGGCGACACGGTAAGGGCGGCGGCGGCTGGACCTGCCCCCACGGACCCAAACCGGCGTGCCGGAGCAACGCGCACAACGGAGCACGAAGGAGGCCGCGCCCCACATGACCCTCCCGTGACCACAGCCCACTCCGAGGGGAAGGAGGGGGGGTTTGCAGGTCAGCCGGGGCCCCCAGGGGAGCGGTCCACGGGCCGCCCCTCACCCCCCCCCGCCCCGGGGCGGCACGTCAGCCCCGACCGCACGCGCGCGCCGGAGGGGAGGGCCAGAAAGGGGTACCACAGGCCGCCGCCCGGAACGAGAGCGGGGAGGCCGCAGCGCGACACCCCCCCCGAGGCAAGGGGAATGGGCCCCCCCACCCGAGAGGGGGGCCGGAGTGTGACCCGCCCCCCCCGCTCCGGCCGCCGGCCCACAAGGGGGCCGCGAAGAACAAACGGGCCCACGCCTGCGCACAGGGACGCCGCACAGATCGTACCCGGAGAGGCTGGGTGAACACGAACCGGAGTGGTATGGGGGGCCACGCCCCCCATGGACGGCGCAACGCCAGTGACGCCCGCTTTGTTGCCTGCCCAGGGAAGGCAGAGGGACGGAAAGAGACAGAGCGACCCCCCGCCCTACAGTCAGTCGGCGACCCGGTGGTGCTACTGCCCGCCTCTTACCCCAGTGCACGTCAGTCGGCGATCCAACGCACCCCACCCAGCCCCCTCCCCAGTCCCGACCCCGTGCGCGTGGACTGCGCGTGGACGGCGCACAGCCCCACCCTCAAGGCAGGATACATAGCCGACGACACCCCACAGCGGCGTAAGAGACTCCCGCGGACGAGGGCACCCCCCCGGGGACGCCCAGCCGCCGCCCCCGCAACCCCAAGCCAAGTAGGGGGGAACCGGGACCGGACCGCCCCCCCCCAAGCACGCCAGACGGAGCACGGGACCGGGGCAGGACACGCGGAGGGGCACGGACCACATGGAACGGCCCTACCAGCGCCCAGTGCCGGGACCACGCGAGATGCGCGCGCCACACCACCCAGCGGGGAGCGGACACCGCGAGAGCGCGAGCGCACACACACGAAAAGGACACGCGGGGACCACCAGAAGGGCAACCGGACCGAGCGCGCGGAACGCACAGACCACCTGGAATGGCGTACCAGCGAGCGAGGGTAAGGGACACCCGGACGGGACGGCCCGCCACACGCAACGCGGGATACGCGGGGCGGGAAGGGGGAAGAAGGGGAAACACAACACCAGGTACCGGCCCGAACCCCCCCGAACCGGCCGCGAGCGCCGCGCACACACAGACGGGACACTGCACCCGCCAAGGCAGTAGTGACGCACAGCGCCACGCCCCAACCCCTAGGCTAGGCAGCCACCGCGCCAGCCCAAGGGGGTCCCACTGGCGACAAGCCAGTAGCACGGGCCCGGCGGCGCCGGTGCCCCGGGCGACCACGCATTAGGGGGGCGACGCAGTGGGTAAGCGCCCGCGGCCACGGCTGCGAATTGATGCACTGACCGGGGAGTGGCGAAACGGGGACGCCGGGGAAGGACGGGGCTCCGAGCTCTGTGAACCCGGGGGACTCCGCCACCAGGCAGGAGGTGCGTTTTGGAGGGCCCCCCACTAGGACCCGGTGGGGAGGATATCACCTGGCCCGACCAGGTGGCCCCCCGGGGCCGAAAGGCGTCTAGTACCCGCAAAATCAAACCTCAAACCTCAAACCTCAAGATAATCACAATAGTATATGACTTCTCTCACCCATGGTACCAACATATGGTTCAAAACACAATCGCTTGGGACCATTTGCAGACAAACCCCCCACTTGGATCCCCACATGGACGCAGAGGGACACCTTCGAACCTCCTCCCGACACGCACCATGAAAATGGGAAAATTGATAGTGGCGCTTGTGGGTCGCTCTGTAACCCTTCCCACATGCACTATATGTGTGATAGACTTAGTCTAGCGCTATGGAGCTCACCATCGGGACATGGGCAAAGCCCTTGCCACGTATGACTCCACATATCTTCCTACAAACGGAGATATATAACATGGGCGTGAGCATAGCGAAGAACATACCATCCATATAACACATACCCTTAAAAGTGGCTCCCACCATGGTATGCCATGCCCCTCCATGGACATAACTTCACGTTAAAAATACGTAGGAACCCAAGGAAAGTTTCTATGCAACACCAACACTCATGCGGTACACTCAAAAGTCGCATTAAAATATTCGGTTGCATGGTCCGAGTGTTATAAATCATTTTCTACCCTCTTGACCATTATCCCTTGCCACACCAGGCATGTGTACACCCCAAAGGCGTTTGACGCTTCTTAAATTAAGTTGAGACCAAGGCAATTCCAGCCCATATCTCAAAATTGGAATTCCTCGCAGTTAGCTGGAGAGATCACCTTTCAAAGTGGCCTCACAGATCAATTTTGTTTCGCCTATATCTCCAAGAAAAATGAAGGAGACAACAAATGGAACGTTGATTCGTGATTGGGGAAAAATGTAGGACCACTCTAAATTCATCATATCAAGTGCGGCAACCTCGAAGTCGAAAATCCGATTCTGAATGTCTGAAAAAATCCGATTAATTTTGCGAGTGTATAACATGAAAATTGCGGAAGCAACGAACCCTTTTCTGATGAAATCTGACCCTTCATCGGGGTTTCCGCTAAAATATCTGGAAATAACAGTTAACCAATTGGTTGCCGCAAAATCGCGAGCCAACTGACAGTCGCCGATACATTGACAATCAGAACGAAAGGCTAAAAAATTACGGAAACATTTTAATAAAAAAAACCCTGTTGATTCCTGATATTCTAATATATAAATCTCAGCCGGCGGCGCCTCGGTATTGAATATGGCCGCTCATAGCTGGAATGGCCAAACCTATCAACTATCATATCAGGTTAGGTCAGGTGGATGGGAGAGTATGACAACAGCCAATGGCGGCTTGCCGGCCCATAGATACACACCCCAAGTGACCCAAAGATGGCCACAGGGGGCCGGGCCCGGCTTCACCCCCCTTCTCAGAGCCTTGTATCCGCTCGGAAGTCATTGAAGAGAGGACGGGAATCCAACCCCCCCCTCATGTCCCAAGGACACATGGAGGCCCCACATACGGCGTAGGCGACCCCCATACCCCAAGGGAGAGGTGAGGACACTCATAACCGGTGCCCTCCGCCATATCCGGTCTCCTCCTGATCTACAACATGGACCAAGGGGATCAAAGATAGAGAAATGTCGTCGACCGATCTAAACACGTATACCACAGTGAAATATATATGTGGAGATCGAGTGAAGGGGGTATATGGCCAATCACGGCCTCACCCGTCTCTCAAGCACAAAAAAAAACAAAAATGCCAAGCTGGATCCACCACGGCGCTGCTGCAGCCAGCAAATGGACCAACACGTCCTTGACATCCAAGGAAATATTCTTTTTCCTTGGATACTCCATCCAGACTGTGGTATACCTCGGCACGAAACTGCTCGGAGGCTCCCACGAATCCCTGGATGTAGCAAATCCCTTCCAACGGACCTTGTATAGCCTCCCCCCAGGCCTCCCCGGGTCCGGCTTGTCTGTCAGGATCCTCTCAGCGGTGAAGTCGTCGTCCTCACCCTCGTCATCCGAGTCCAGATCTCCGGCTGTGAACTCGAAGGTGACGGGACGTCCGCTGGGGTCTGGTGCTCGGGGACGAAGCTGGGTATGGTCGCGGTCCAGGATCTTGTTATCCCCCACACGAACCGCATACACATCCTGCCTGACCTTCCGCACGATTACCCCCGGCACATACCAAGACGCCTGCTGATGCCTGGACAGGACATCCTTGTGGTGCCGCTCCACCAACACGGTGTCTCTGAGAGCGTATTTCTGGACTTTTCCCTGCTTGAAGTACTTGGCCCTCTTCTCATGTTCGTCACGAAGTGCTTTGCACACCTTGGCCGCCGTGTCGTCCGCCTCAGTCATCATAGCACTTGCATCGCCGGCCACCTTGCCATGGTTCAACCACGGGAGAGTGCGTGACACTCGATCCCGCAGGACAAGGATACGATGGGGCGATAGTCCAGTGGGCCCCGGAAGGTCGTGGTACGCCTGGAGTACTCTCCACAGCGAATTGTACCAATTTGGGCCCGGTTCGTCAATGTGCAGCTGGCGGAAGGTTTCGAACATCTGCCGCCCGGCCACCTCAGCCCGGCCATTTGACCGGCTGTGGTACGCCACGGTCTTGGCGTGCCGGATCCCCATGTGCTTGCACATCGTCTTGAACCAGGTCCCCACAAATTGACTGCCCCGATCGCTGCAGATGACAACTGGGACATCAAAGTTCGTCAGCCAATGCCTGATCATGGCGTTGGCGACGGTTTTGGCCTGCAGACCCACTCCATGCTTGTGCTTCTTGTCCTTCTTCTTGGACTTCTTGCCAGGGACCGCCACGATATACCCGCTGTGCCTATCCACCGCCAGGATGACACAGTCGTAGGTCTCTCCTTCCACGGTGACCTCAGGCATGGCGAACACATCCATGGCTATGGACCGCATAGGGGCCTCCGGTATAGCCCTGTACACCGGGTTGCCAGCCGTGGAGTGGTTGGGGCTCTTCGTGGCCCGACACACGGCGCAGCTGCTGCAGTACTTATCCAGGATGGCGTAGTACCCCGGTGGGAACTTGAAACGCCACTCCAGGTCCTGCTGCATCTTGTCCCGACCAGGGTGCATGAGCTTGGCGTTATGCCAGTGGTCAATGAGCTCCTGCATTCCGTTCTCAGGGACCAATAGCTTGTCCTTGAGGAATAATTTCTCCCCGTCCTCGGTCAAGCCCTCAGGCCATTTGTCGTCTGACGGGGAGCTCGCGGCATTCCAGTACCTGCTCCAGTGGTCGGATGCTGCATAGTCATCCGACCAGTTCTCTCTCAGCACCGACCTGACTAGCTCTACAGGGGCCACCATCCATTGCTCGAGGGTTTCCTCTCGAATAGCTTGGACTCGGGCGCCCCGGAACTTGGCCAGGTCTGTACGGTTTGCCATCGCCACAAAGCACTTGGCCCCCTCTTGCTCCATGGCCTTCTCCATCTCGATGATGCGCTTGACTTCCTCGGTCTCTTCGGCGTCCCCATGGCTGGATATGTCCATCCAAGCCTTGCCCGCGGGGTAGGCCCATCGACTGAGGCAATCTGCCACAGTGTTGTCCTTCCCCGGGACATATACAACGCTGAGGTTGAACTTGGCGAACGTCTTGTGCCTGCGGGCCCTCCTTGCCGCCGGTCCTGAGGGGGTGTCAACGTGCAACTTGTGCCAGCTCTGTAAGGACTGATGGTCCGTGCATACCACCACAGGTTGTAACCCGATGTGGCCAGACCACTTCCTTAGCGCACAAACAATGGCGTACGTCTCCTTCTCCCCCGCGGTCCAGGTTCGACGTCGGCCCTCGGCCGGGATCCGGCTCCAAAACGCCACGGGTACGTGCGACCCGTCATCCCGGACCTGCTCGAGGACTGCCCCTACAGCAGAGTCCGAGGCATCCGTCCGTAGCACAAATCCCTTGTCCGGGTCCACCAGGAATAGCCCCAGCTGCCCCAGGAGTCGCTCCTTCAGGCAGCTGAACGCATCTTCGGCCTCGGGGGTCCAGGCAAGCTTCTTCTTGCTCCCCTTCCGGCCATCAAACTTGCCCACCTGCAGCATCTTGTGCAGCGGCCCCGATAGTTCTGCATACATCTGGACATAGCCCGAATAGTAATTGCAGAACCCCATGAAGGATCGGAGTTCGCTGATGGTCTGGGCCTTGTCCCAGTGGTGCAGGGACGCCAGAATCCCAGGCATGGGACGGCGTTGCCCGTGACCAACCACGTGACCCGCAAACTCCACTTCATTCACGAAGAGTGAGGCCTTGGTGGGCTTGCACACCATGTTGTGCTTGTCCAACTCGTTGAGCACTCGGCGCAGATCCTTCTCATGTGCTTCCATCAGCTCGTCCTCAGTCATGTCTTCGGTGCCGGACCCGATGATGATCCCATCCACAAAGGGGTCGGCATAGTCTGGGACAGGACCAAGTAGGTCCTCCATCATGCGCTGGAAAGCGGCGTTGCCATTCTTGGTGCCCATAGGCACCACTTTCCACTGAATGGGCCCCAGCAGCGTCGACCTCGCTGTGCACGGCCTAGAGTCCCGGTGTAGCGGCATCTGCTGATAGCCGTGTTTCAGGTCTAACACCGTGAAGATCCGTTTTTTTTGTTGTTTTTGGAGGATGGTGTTGATCAGAGAAAGCGAGTACGAGTCGTGCTCAGTTTGCTCGTTCAAACCTCTGTAATCCACCACCAACCTCCACTCGCCCTTCTCTTTCTTGGGCACTATAAAGGCTGGGCTGGTGCACTCACTGTCGGAGGGTTCGATCCAGCCCCGCTCAATAAACTCGGCCAACAACTTCTTCATGGCCTCGGCCCCATCGCCCTGAAGTTGGTACTCCCGACGACGATAGATCTTGGGGTTCGGCTTCAGCTTGATCCTCGCTGTACCAAACCTCCCACGATCTGGAGGGTTCTTGTTGGCGACGGCACTGAATAGCCGCGGATAGGCATTTATCAGCCTCTCCTTCAGCTCGGCGACCTTCGGGTTCTCCTGGGCCTCTTCAGCAGCTTGCTTCGGTATCGATACAACCGACCGCACTGCGGTATAGGCCTCTTCCGGGTCCGCGTCCGACTTCTCCTTGTCCGATATGCCGTCTTCATTGTCGTGGGGAGCTCTTCCCACCGATAAACTTCGGGCATTTGCGGCATCGGCCTGGTTCCTGTCGCTACCCGCCCCCATTCTTCAAAAATCCCACGTCGGCGGGTCCGACCCAACCGGACCATCATATTGGTCCGCGATGTGATCCATGACCCTCGCCACGAACTCATCCTTCTCGTACTTGCCGGTGACCAACATCCTGTCATCCCACCAATGCAGAGATGTTACCATTGCTCGCTCCTTCTCGGCTGCCACACGGTCGTGCATCCCCATCCGCATGTAGTTGACGAAGTGGTCGATCTCGGCGTGGGACAGGATGTCAATGCCATCCATTGGTTGATCCGTCCCCTCCTTGGGCTCAAACATGACCCGCATCGGCACCGCCTCAACCCCACGGATGAATGCTTCATCACCCGTGGGCTGGGCTTGCGCCCCATCCACCAGGAGAGCCTTGGTACCCCACGCTTGACCCGGGGAGGGCATTGATAAACCCTTGGCGTCGATGAACAACTCCTCCTCTGGCCCGAATGACATCTCGTTCAGGGTGATGGAATCCAGCGTCAACTTGGAACCTTCCAGCAGACATGGGGTGGATCCTATGCCGGTTATGACCAGGATCCCCTTCGCCCTATCCGTGACGATCTTCTCCACCGTACGTCTGGTATTTTCCAGGGAGCCATGCCAATACATGGGCCCCCACTCCTTCAAACCCCAATGCCTGTGCCAGGCTGAGTCTCCTCGATGCCAAAAGTGGGGCATCCCGGGAAGCGAAGACGTCCGTCTCGGGCGCTTCGGCTCCCAGCGTCTGGATCATCCTAGCATACACCTGCGGCGCCACTCCATACTCCGTGAGCTGAACTCCACGGTCTCCTCTGGATTTGGCACCCACAGCTTGCACCACTTGGACGATCCGATCCTCTTCCTCAGCAATTCATTGGATGATCCGCATGCATAGTCCGTGGACAGCCATGTAAGGCATTCATTATTCTCCCGGACCAGCGTTGCACGATGGGGAAGGGCTCCAATGGCGTTTCCCACCATGAAGTCATACCCCATGATCATATCCCAATCTGTAATGTCGGTCACATAGAAGTTCCCGGATAGAGTGCTTCTCTTCGCCAAATCAGGGCGGTTCAAGCGCTCATGCTCCCAGAATTCCAGACTGATAGTGGCCTCATGGGTGCCGCCTGTAGCACGAATCCCTTGTCCGGGTCCACCAGGAATAGCCCCAGCTGCCCCAGGAGTCGCTCCTTCAGGCAGCTGAACGCATCCTCGGCCTCGGGGGTCCAGGCAAGCTTCTTCTTGCTCCCCTTCCGGCCATCAAACTTGCCCACCTGCAGCATCTTGTGCAGCGGCCCCGATAGTTCTGCATACAACTGGACATAGCCCGAATAGTAATTGCAGAACCCCATGAAGGATCGGAGTTCGCTGATGGTCTGGGCCTTGTCCCAGTGGTGCAGGGACGCCAGAATCCCAGGCATGGGACGGTGTTGCCCGTGACCAACCACGCGACCCGCAAACTCCACTTCATTCACGAAGAGTGAGGCCTTGGTGGGCTTGCACACCATGTTGTGCTTGTCCAACTCGTTGAGCACTCGGCGCAGATCCTTCTCATGTGCTTCCATGAGCTCGTCCTCAGTCATGTCTTCGGTGCCGGACCCGAGGATGATCCCATCCACAAAGGGGTCGGCACAGTCTGGGACAGGACCAAGTAGGTCCTCCATCATGCGCTGGAAAGCGGCGTTGCCATTCTTGGCGCCCATAGGCACCACTTTCCACTGCATGGGCCCCAGCAGCGTCGACCTCGCTCTGCAGGGCCTAGAGTCCCGCCGTAGCGGCATCTGGTGATAGCCGTGTTTCAGGTCTAACACCGTGAAGATCCGCTTTTTTTGTTGTTTTTCGAGGATGGTGTTGATCAGAGGAAGCGAGTACGAGTCGTGCTCAGTTTGCTCGTTCAAACCTCTGTAATCCACCACCAACCTCCACTCGCCCTTCTCTTTCTTGGGCACTATAAAGGCTGGGCTGGTGCACTCACTGTCGGAGGGTTCAATCCAGCCCCGCTCAAAAAACTCGGCCAACAACTTCTTCATGGCCTCGGCCCGATCGCCCTGAAGTTGGTACTCCCGATGACGATAGATCTTGGGGTTCGGCTTCAGCTTGATCCTCGCTGTACCAAACCTCCCACGATCTGGAGGGTTCTTGTTGGCGACGCCACTGAATAGCCGCGGATAGGCCTTGATCAGCCTCTCCTTCAGCTCGGCGACCTTCGGGTTCTCCTGGGCCTCTTCAGCCGCTTGCTTCGGTATCGATACAACCGACCGCACTGCGGTATAGGCCTCTTCCGGGTCCGAGTCCGACTTCTCCTTGTCCAATATGCCGTCTTCATTGTCGTGGGGAGCTCTTCCCACCGATAATCTTCGGGAATTTGCGGCATCGGCCTCGTTCCTGTCGCTACCCGCCCCCATTCTTCGAAAATCCCACGTCGGCGGGTCCGACCCAACCGGACCATCATATTGGTCCGCGATGTGATCCATGACCCTCGCCACGATTTCATCCTTCTCGTACTTGCCGGTGACCAACATCCTGTCATCCCACCAATGCAGAGATGTTACCATTGCTCGCCCCTTCTTGGCTGCCACACGGTCGTGCATCCCCATCCGCATGTAGTTGACGACGTGGTCGATCTCGGCGTGGGACACGATGTCAATGCCATCCATTGGTTGATCCGTCCCCTCCTTGGGCTCAAACATGACCCGCATCGGCACCGCCTCAACCCCACGGATGAATGCTTCATCACCCGTGGGCTGGGCTTGCGCCCCATCCACCAGGAAAGCCTTGGTACCCCACGCTTGACCCGGGGAGGGCATTGATAAACCCTTGGCGTCGATGAACAACTCCTCCTCTGGGCGAATGACATCTCGTTCAGGGTGATGGAATCCAGCGTCGACTTGGAACCTTCCAGCAGACATGGGGTGGATACTATGCCGGTTATGACCAGGATCCCCTTCGCCCTATCCGTGACGATCTTCTCCACCGTACGTCTGGTATTTTCCAGGGAGCCATGCCAATACATGGGCCCCCACTCCTTCAAACCCCAATGCCTGTGCCAGGCAGAGTCTCCTCGATGCCAAAAGTGGGGCATCCCGGGAAGCGAAGACGTCCGTCTCGGGCGCTTCGGCTCCCAGCGTCTGGATCATCCTAGCATACACCTGCGGCGCCACTCCATACTCCGTGAGCTGAACTCCACGGTCTCCTCTGGATTTGGCACCCACAGCTTGCACCACTTGGACGATCCGATCCTCTTCCTCAGCAATCCATTGGATGATCCGCATGCATAGTCCGTGGACAGCCATGTAAGGCATTCATTATTCTCCCGGACCAGCGTTGCACGATGGGGAAGGGCTCCAATGGCGTTTCCCACCATGAAGTCATACCCCATGATCATATCCCAATCTGTAATGTCGGCCACATAGAAGTTCCCGGATAGAGTGCTTCTCTTCGCCAAATCAGGGCGGTTCAAGCGCTCATGCTCCCATAAATCCAGACTGATAGTGGCCTCATGGGTGCCGCCACCCATATTCTCTCCATTGGCCACCTTCAGGCGTACCGGTCTACGGCTGGGCTGCAGAGATTTCTCCTTGAACAACCCTCTCCGAACCAGGCTCACCTGGGCACCCGTATCCACCAAAACATCCACCACCAACTCCTCTTGTCCGCACCGTACACGCACCTTCAAGTGCAACTGCCGCTCATCACCCTGCGGTGTATGGACGACTCTCACGACATGCAACTCTAGCACATCCGGGTGCATCAGGACTTCGAGGGTATGGTCACGGATGGTGTAGATCTTGGGCTGGTCCTGCCCGTCCACGGGGCTCTCCGTGGTCCCTCCTTCCTTCTTGCCACGACCCTTGCCCACATACACTTCCCTTGGCAGGGCGCTCCAGGGGTTAGGAGTGGCAAAACTCAGTGGTTTTGGCCCTTCTGCAGGCTTCTTCGGCACCCGGTGTGCCTTCGCTTTCTCTAGAATTCCACTGATTCTTGGAGGAGAGACCTCCGGACTCCCATTCCTGTGGGGGCTCCTCTAGACGTGGCTTGCCGCAGCTCCCTCCTGCTGCAATCAGCTCAGACTTTGTCCACCACGTTGCTGGACTTTGACCTCCTCCAACGTTCTCAACATGTCCTCAGCAACCTCCTCGATCGACCTCACGCGTCGGTCTGGGCCGGGTCCTCCACCATAGCCTTTTCCTCCGCCTTCTCTTGGCCCTTTCCTTGGCCTTTTCCACCGTCCCCGCCCTTTGCCTTCCAATCGGCAATTCGTTGTTCCTTGGGCTTCTTGTCGGGATGGGCGGCGAAGTAGGTCTTCTTGTCATCCTCATATACCTTCCCATGCCGGTGGTCATGTGCATGGTTGTTCCCCTTGCCGTAGCCGACCCAGCAACCGTCGTGCTGTGATCTGTACTCGCGGAACCAGAGCGGCGGGTTCCCGATCCTCCGCGGTTCCTTGCGGGTCTTGGTCCTTGCGTCCAGGCAGTTCCACCTGGACCTGTCCTGTCCATGCTCCTTCAAATTGTGCGCTACGAACGCGAAGAAGTGGGCTTCTTCATGATTTTTTTTTGAATGTTCTTAACCGCATCAACTTGTTCTGGGGCTGACGTCCCCCAATGAAAGTATTTACATCAACATTTAAAGATATGTACACGCCTGCTTAGATGGTTGGGTTAGATGAACGCTGATTTACCCTGTGGGGAAGGGGGGGGGTTCCGGAAGGGGCGGAGGGCTGAAGGGGTCGAGAGGAGGAGACAGAAAATCGCTGGATGGGCGGAAAAAATTCCGGATGTCCCGGGAGGCATTGGAATGGGGGGGGGCAGGGGCAGTCGGGCCTGGGCACCTAGTAAGGGTGGGCCTTGAGGGGAGAGGTAGGCGTGTTTGACGGTAGCGTGTTTTGGAGCTTGGGGGTGGGAGGGGGAGAGCGGTCTTGGCGCGCTTTGGGGGCGCCCAAACGATTGTGGCCTGGTGGGTTTGTGGTGATCGATGGCGTTTTTGTCGTGGCCGTGGGCGTGAGTGCTGAGGAGGGCGGGGAATGGCCGAGGGGGGGGGGGGCGTGGTGCGGATGCGCGGCTGGGGGGGCGTTTGGAATTTTTCGGCGCGCGGCGCGTGGTTGGTTGTGCTTTGGCTGACGCTGGCTTGGACGGTTTTTTAAGGCATGTTTAGGGAGAGGTGGGGGGTGCTGGTATACGGGGCGGGTCCGAGGGGGCATGTGGACGGAGGTACTGAAAGCACCGTGCGAAACCGAGAAGGGGTTGAGGGGGTCAGAGGGGTGCGCCCAAGGTATTGGGTCCCAAGGGAGAGGATTCGAACACAGCCAATCATGTGCTTGGTGGACAGCCTTGTCCAGGTGCTTTACGCGTTCCTCAAGGGCTAGGCCAAGCATGGCTCTGTGCTCGGCGCGAGTGGAGCCCGGGGTCGGCTTGGAGAGGCAGGACCATAGGGACTTTGGTACCAGAGTTCTCATGAAGTTCCTGCGGTCAGCTTTTGAGGGTCCAGAGAGCCACCAGTGCAGGACAATGGGGCTGAAAAGGGTTCCCCAGGAGGGGACGTATGCCTGGACGTGCTGGTGCAACGCTTTGCAGAAGGCCAGGCATGATAAAGGGTCGAAAGGATGGTGCTGTCCGCACCTGGAACAGTGGTAGTCGTGGAGCATATTGCTCCACTGGTACCCCTGCACATTGTAGCACCCGGACGCCAGTTTGAAAAACAGGGACGAAAACCAGGAAGTTTTGTTGTACAGGCTGAAGCTGGGGCCGACCGCTATGTTGTTATGGGAATGCCGCGGCAATAGGTGGCGGAATTGCTGTACCTTAAACTTGTGGAGGACAGGCAGGTGGTGTACCGCCACTGAGCCCAGTGGGGGGGGGGGGAGGAGATCTGGGGTAAAAATCAGGCTGTGAGCTGCCCATTTAGAAAAATGGTCGCAGATTTCGTTGCCAATAAAATTGGCGTGACCTTTAATCCACATGATGTGGAGGGGGTTGGTAATGGAACGTAGGGCGCTGTGTACGGCGACGGTCCATGTGTCGTCTTGGAACGAGCTGGGCCTACGGACTTGGCACTTCTGGAGGGTGGACACCACCTGTTCGTTGTCAATCAACAAACATACTTCGTATTGGGAAAGTTCCCTGTGGATCCAGCGAATGGCTGCTACCGCCCCCCAGAACTCCGAACCCAGAGAAGAGGGATGCGGTGAGGATAGGCACAGGACTCTGGTTGTACCGTCATGTAGAAAGGCCGTGATGGCGGCCGCATGGCCGGACTCTCCGGAGGAGCCATCGGAATATAGCCACACCCGCTGTAGGCCGGGGGTCGGCGGCCTGGTTAGTGCCTCCGCGGCATCGTGGCATCCCCACTCGTCGAGAGACTTCTTCTCTAGGTAGTGTTGTGCCTGCAGAGCGAAGAGATGGCCGTGTTGGCTGATTCCCAGTGCGTGTGCGTTGTGCGGTGGCGCTGGGGGTTCGGGGATGGTCTCTTGAGGGCGCATAAATTCAGGGGCTAGCTGGAAGTGAGAGGGGCGGGAGTAATCCATGACGGCGTGGCATGGCATGTGCATGGTGTAGGACGCCTGGGTATCCACCGAGTAGACCCTGTCGTGGAACGAGACGTTGGCCCATTTGGAGGTGGCCTCGGTCACTCTTCCTGTGGCCTGTCCTGACTTGAACCTAACGGTTAGCTGGGTACCAGGCGTTAGATCCCGAATAGCAGTGGGTCTCCACGGGTTTATGCTGTGGAAGGATATGCCAGGGGCATGGATGGAGTCCATAAAAGAGTATTGCACCGGGTCCGAGGCCCTCTGGTTCGAGCTAAGTAAAGACTGGACGTACAGGGGGCCAACTGACTTTGGGGCAAGGCCGCAAAGGGCCCGTAGTCCATAGACCACTGTGGCAACGTGGACGCTGTGCGGTAGGAACTTCATTCCCAACCCTCCCTTTGGGCGAGCCGCGAAACGGTCTTTGGGGGAGACTAGACGTGTGATGCTGCGAGACGCAACTCCCGCCCAGATAAGTCCCTGAAGCTTTTCGAGCTGGTTGGGGGAAAGAGAGTGGGTGATTAAGCGGTAGGCGAGTGCCGGGACCAGCTGAGGGTTCGTCAGTCGGACCTTCTCACTAAGTGTAAGAGGCAAGGGAGAGAGCCGGGCAAAATAACTCTGTATCTCCGCCTTGAGCATGTGAAACAGGCCCTTTGCCTGGTGGCAAGTAAAGAGATAAACCCCCAGGTATTTATAGCATGTGTGCGGGCGACCCGTTTTTTTGTTGTACGTGTGGAACTCCGAGCCCCTGGGTGTCAGAAACTCTTTGCAGGGGGCTGTGCCATTGGCGTGGACTTCGGTCTTAGACACATTCATGTCCAGTCCCCAGTCCCTGGCTGGCCCATCGAAGTAGTTGAGGCTGTTTTGGACGTAGTTGACGTCCTCACTTCTGATCAGGAAGTCGTCCATGTAGGCGTGGTGGCTAGTGCGAGCATTTGCCCGGGGGGGGGGCAAAGTGGCAAAAAAATGGTGGAAGAGGGAGTTGAGATCGAGAATGAAGAGTAGGGGGGAGAGGGGACATCCTTGTCGGAGGCCCCTGGTTTGGAGGTGTGCGTGGGGAGTGCGGCCATTGATGATGGGGCTGTCTTGAGGGAAGGAGTATAGTTGCTTTATGAGAGAAATTGTGGAAGCAAAAAATTTGCCCGTTCGAGGACGGTCCAGAGTGTGCCATGAGGCACTGAATTAAAGGCTTTATTGAAATCGATGAACAGCGAGTAGCTCTTCTTCGATTTAGCATAAAGGGTTTTGAGGTGATACAGATGATCAGCGCATTGGTGGCCGGGAAGGCCACCGTGCTGGATTTCTGAAAGGATGTCGTGTGCAAAAGCCTGAGCGCGCAAGTGTTTGCAGGCAAAAGTGGCCAAGAGTTTGTAAATACAGTTTAAGAGGGCAATAGGGCCGTAGTTTGAAGGGGAGAAAGGGTCGCCTTTTTTATAAAGCAAACATATTTTTGCGCATAGCCAGTGCGGCGGCAGCGGCGAGTGGAGGAAGCGGTTTAAAATGGAGTGGAAAAAGCGTTGAATGGGTTCCGGACAGAGGGCCAGGATGTAGTTGTTTGTTTTGTCCGCCCCCCCGGCTTTTGATGGCTTACTGTGCTTTAAGTGGTTCTGGAACTCCTGCCAGGTCACAGGGGGTATGTGGTCGTTCTTGGCAGAAACGGGGCATGTGGGGGAGTGGGACAGGACCTCGTCAACGAAGTCCTGGGGGGCGGCATAATCTGGATGCCCTCCAAGATGAAGCAGGGTGTCCCCAAAAACTTTAGCTACATCCGCCGGGTCATTCAGGAGCTCTTTGGTGGCTGGATCTCTGACTATGAGAGGCTCTAGGTCTTTAGGGCAGAGTGTGCGAGCAACTGTGGGTTTTAATCTGGACCCCTCGGACCAGACTACTGTGAAGCTTTCTCTTCGCTTTGGTTTCGTCCGAGGACCGTAGGGTGTTTACCACGGACTGAACTTCCGCAATGTGCTCAGGAAATGCTGGGGAAGAAGGAGGCGGGGGTGAGCGTAATAATTTCCTGAGCTTGCCGTAGCCCTCTTGGTCCTTGCGCTGCGGCTTTGGACGCGTGATTTTGTGGTACGCAGACCCAACCTGCATAGGGAGAGAATCAGTGGCGGCGATGACCTCTTCCAATGGGGCCCTGGCAGGGGCGTCCTGGAGGTCCCGGCACCAGAATTGTTGCTTTTCGTCACTAGAAAGCTTCCGAAAAATGCAAGGGGGGAGTGGGGGCTGAGACAGAAGGATCGGAGAGGGGCACTGGAACACCGCAACCACTGGGTGGTGGTCAGAGATGGTGTAGTCCGTGAGGACCGACGCATCCAGAAGGGGAAAGTGCGACACTAGGCGAGGGGACGCAAAGATGTAATCCAGCCTTGCTTCGCTGTCCCAGCGGTCGCTTGCGTAGCGCCTGTACTGCCTGAGGGACGGGTGCTCTGACCTGAAAGTGTCCACCAACCTAGATGGGAGGTACTCCACTTCCCCCGTGAGCCAGTGCCACTCATGTAGGTCGACCAAGCTGTGCTGGTCAAGTTCGGGACTCAGAACGCAGTTAAAATCACCCCCCAGGATGTGATTGGGATGATCGTTGAAATGAGAAGCAAGAACTCGCTGTATGGTGTCGCGGTACGGAGCTGGGGCCCCCGTGCGCACCGGGGGGGAGTAAACTGAGAAGACGTGTAAGGGAGTTGCCTCCGGTAGGGATATTTTGGCACCACAGATAAGGCCGTCGCTGTCTCTGGGCGGGACACAGCTGGTATATCTCGCGATGCGCGGGCCTGCAATGACCGACACCCCGTGTCTGTGGCCGCAGACATTTGAGAAGACCTTAGCGCGGTCATTGCCGAAGGCGTACCGCTGTGGGAGGAGAGGGGGAGAGTTGAGCTCCTGAAGGAGTATAATGTCATATCCCTCGTTTAGGAAGTGCAAGATTGCCGCGGGTGTGTTCTTGCTCTTTGCCGTGTTGAAGGACACGACACAGATGGCCGGGACGGAGGGAAGAGAAGGGGGGGGGCGGCGCAAGCGTTTAGGTTTGAAGGGCTTGTGCACTTGGGGGGGAGGGGGGAAGGAGGGTGTCCGAATGGAGGAATAGCGGGCACCCAGTGGGGAGTCCGGTGTCAGAAGCGTTGGTATGTGGGCAGGGTCCTCATTCTGTATTGAGGGGTCGGGTTCGCACTGTTCTAGTGCAGAAATCCGAGCGTGAAGTGCTTGTGCGTATGCTTTGGGCGGGTGGCGTAAGGCCGTGTCACAGGCAGTGCGAAGAGAGGGGTGTATAGCTAGGTCTGTGGAGACACTTGTGTCTGGGACCAATATTCTCGGATTGATGTGTGCTTGCTCCACAGGGAGAATCTCAGCGATGCGAGAGACGGTGGCAGTGAGGGAGGCACCGTGCACGCCCACGCGGGCGAGGACCTCTGGACACTGTCTCATGTTACTACTACTGCGGTGGCACTGACGGGTGGAAGGGAGGCAGAAAGAATATGGGGACGGGTAGCATTCGGTATACTCATCAGAGCTTCCCACAAAGGGGACCACAGGATTTTGTGGTCTGGTACACAGTGAGCACAGATCAGCCCGGTTAGGGCATACCTGGCGGTCACAGGGGTTAAGGAATTCACGTTACGTGCAAGGGGAGTGGTAGAGCGATGGCTTTGCCATGCCTGAGAACATGCAATAATGGTGATGGAGGGTATCTGGGGTCTTAAAGCGAAGACCACGTCTCGTGTGCACAGAAGGGTGACGCTGAGTGTAGGTTCCTTAATTCGTCTCATGTTGCTCTGGGTCCGGGGGCTCTGAGGATGTCGTATGGAGGCCCGTTCCTACACCAGTGTGACGGAAGACAAGGGATACCCTGGAGTCTCGGGGAATGCGCCGCTTCTCCACTGTGTCATAGTCGCGAGCTGGGATTTGGTGTTTCCATTTGTCACGGGCTTCCCCAAAAATTAGGAGGAGGCTGCGGCGCTGTAGGAAGACTTTTTGCCTTTTCTGAAAAAGGGTGGATCCGGGGAGGGGACGCGGTTCGAAAACCATTTCCGCACCTGACCCAAAGGAGCCATCCAGGACATAAGGGCCTAGCTGAGGGACGTCTACGTGGCTCCTCAGGCCACTGCCAGGTTCGTATCGAGCCACTGACCACATATTGGGGCATAAGACAGAGGAGGGCAGCACCTGGGCGCAGGCAGAGAATGCCCGTAGCCCAATCGCTTGAATAAACTCAGGAGGGGTTTGTTCAAAAGGTTCAACTTCTTTTGATTCTGGATTGTACCTGAATCCGAAATGAAGCATTGTGCGGTGCCCCTCGGACAGCCACTGGTGATTTTCATCTGCACTGTAGGACATCACCAGGGCTTCCTCTTCTTCTGAGAAAAACTCATTGGATATGAAGGCTCCTGTTATTTCCGGGATGGGGTCGAAAACTTTCCCCGTTTGGAGGTGGAGTTGTGCGATCTTTTCTGTGAGGGAGAGAGGCTTGCTTGTGGACAAGTAATGGTCCCTCGCGAGACTTAGTTGTTCCGCGCTGCCGTAGGCAGTCGCCGCCTCGATGACTCGTGATAGGAAATCCTGGGGTTCCGAAACTAGGGGGTTGGCGGGAGCCAAAAGGTTGTTACGCGCGGCCGTGTCGGGGCACTCGGGGTGAAAGACGAGCTGGGACACAGTGAAGCCTTCTGCAAGGAGCGCGGATTCGTAATGCGCGTATTTCACTCGGTAGACTCGCACCTTAGCCATGGGGGCGCTGAACAAGGAAATGTGCCGAATTTTCCCAAGCAGGGAGACCCCGAACATTACATCAACGTCCGGCATGGATGACGGGGCGTATACTTCTACCAGTTCTGGATCAGGTGGTTCAGGGAGGGGGTTGAAGCAAGCCTTCACCGGGGAGGGTGGGGGAGGGGCATCTTTGTGCATTTTTCGGGGGGAGGCGGAGAGGTCCACTTTGTGTCCCGGGTGTTTGGAGCGCCAAGAGGAGTATCCTCCCCAAGACATCATGGCTCCCGTAGTGCCCCGATACGTGACCAGGTTATTCTCTTGGAAGAGCATGTAGCTCATGGAAGTGAGGGAGTCTCGCTGGGGGAGCAGGGGGGTGTTGTGATAGTTCATGCACACGTAAAATTCGTGTTTTGTTCTGGGAATGGCTCCTAGGATACCGCACCGTCGTGCGGCTTCGCTAGTAAGGAGGGATTTCCCCACGTCAATTTGTTTGAAGTCCGGCGTGGCCTGCTTGTATGCTTTTGAAGGTACAACTTTGAAAGTTTTGTCCTTCCCTAGATCGGAACCACGGATGCAAAAGACTTTGCCGAGCGTCCACAAAGGGTGTTGTAAGATGGTGGAGAGAAGCTTCTCGGCGAGGGGGGTTGGTATGGTGTAATCGAAGCGGAACATATGTTCGGAGGATGATTGTAGAGGCTGTATGCGTTCCTCCGGAAAGAAAGCATTTTTGCAGTTGACCGAGATGTGGTCGTTTTCGAAATGGAAAAAGCGGTTGACGAGGACAAGAAAATCCCGGGCGTTGCCACGGCGACGCCTATACTCTCCTCGTTTCCGCTTGGATTTTTTGGAAAGCTCTTTTGGAGAAGAGACGGTGAAGTTCAGGAGCAAATGCCGTGCAACTTCGAATCGTAGCGTTGTGCGCACCGCGGCCACTTGGACGGTGCTGTCTACCTTATTTATGGCCCATTGCAGGGAGGTGTGAGGGTGCCTGATGTCGCCGTAGCGGATGTGTGCGTGGTGCTTGTGACGGGTGGAGAGGTGAAGGTGAAAATATGGGTATTGTGGAGGGTCAAGCAAGTTGAGCCGCACGGAGCCATCGGGATTAGGTGATGGGTTGTACGTGTTGGCATCAGAAAGCCGGTCTACTCCACACACCCAGGGGGCAAGTGAGATCATGCCGGGGTTCAAGGGGTTCATATAGAGGGTCTCCGCCGAAAGGTTGTCTTCCATTCCCGGGAGAATGAAGAAGCCTTCGTACACAACACTGGAATCAAAGGCTTCTTGCAAGGCTTCGTTGATGGCATGGGCCCACTCGGTCCATGTGTTGCCGTATTTGTATTTGGAGTTGTAGTAATCTTGTGTGTGTGGAAAAATGTAGAACTTTGGGTGGTGATGAAGGACGTCTTTGAGGTACCTAAAATTGTCATGTCCAATTGTGGAGTAGGCATTGTTGCCGGAGCAATCAATGTCATGGAAAAAGGTGCACCCGTCGCTCGCGCAAAGGTCTATTGTTGGGTGTACTTGATCATAGATCACTTGCTTGTGATGTTTCTCTAACACGAGTTGATTTGTATCAACTCCTAAGGTTTCATGGACATGTGTTTCTCCCCATAGTGCTTGTTGATCGTGTGTGTTGATCTCACCTTTATGTTTAACCAAGAATTTTGCAAAGACACCATCCGGAACAAGGGAAGGGTTGAAGAAGGGTTTTCCGGAATTACCATCCGTTTCATCGGGAGTAGGGTCTTCCCCGTCTTCGGCCTTTTCGTGTTTTCCTTCGGGAGACAGAATAGCGCTTGGCGTAGATTGCTCCTCACGTTGCGTTAAGAGGGAGTTGTCGGGCTCAACCTCATTGGTTCTCCTTGCGTTGTCGTTGAGAGCGGCGTTGTTGTTCATTGCCGAATCTCCACACGGGTCTTCGCGACTTTCTTCTTGTTGTTTCGACTCTTCGGCGTCACGTGGATGGCTTCCTTCGGTGTTCTCGTGCGTGCCTTTGGGCACGGAGTCTTGCACCTTCTCGGAGTTGGTTGGCGGAGCGGGCGCTTCGGTGTTCTCGTGCGTGCCTTTGGGCACGGAGTCTTGCACCTTCTCGGAGTTGGTTGGCGGAGCGGGCGCTTGGATTTGATGTTGTGGTTCTTGGGCTCCTTTTCCTTTGACGGTGTGAGCCGTTGTCTCGGCGAGTGGGAAGAGTTCTTTTGCGACATCTTCGGGTTGTTCATCGTCTGAAATGACATTGGATGACGTGCCTTCTTCATGTGACGGGGAAAGGTCGAGTGAAGGGTGAAATGGGTCGTTCTCGCGTTTGGCGGGCGAAAGCGTAGGGAGAAGCCGACTTTGAGTCAGTTTGGCGTCCACTTTAGCCTGAATTCGAGCAATGAAACTTTTCACGGACTTTAGTTGTTTGCTTTCGGTCTTGTCCTTTGCGGAACGTTCCTTGAGCCCAACTTGCGACATTGCCAAGAAAACGGCGTTGCGAAGCTAGGCAAAGGACGGCGCTCACGATTGCAGCTTTGCGCTAGGCAAATAAATTGACGGCAAGGTTGTTGCGCTTGCCTCGGCTCCAAATTGCGGCTTTGACCTTTGTTGGTAATACACGGCTTCACGGGATCAGCCCAGAACTTGAACAGCCCAGGATTTTCGTTAATCACCGAACAGCCTGGACTGCTGGTGGATCCATCAATAAATTTCTGAGGGTCAATCGAAAAAAAATAGACACTCAGAAAGTGAGGGGCTTCTTCATGATCCCACGGGGTGGTCGCGGTCCAGAGATCTTGGCCGCTTCCACTCCCTTGCTCCGCGGTGCCGACCGTGTCCTCCTTGACCTCTCGGTGTTGGCGATCTTCCCGATGACCTCGATGTCAATGGCCCTCCCGATCCTGCACGTGGGCCTCGTTCTTGGCGTTGAGCTTCAGCTCCACCGTGATGTACTTCATGATCTCGTCCAGGCTCATGCGGGCGGAGATGGCCTGCATCCTCAGCGGCTCTCCGCGCCTCCACTCCGCGTTGTTGAGGTGCATCAGCCTTTGCCCCATGGTGTCGCGGAATACCTCCACGTAGACGGCGTTCTTCAACCCCAAAATTCGGCTGGGCTCGCCGAGGTTTCGCGGGAAAAACTCCATTATTCCGGCGTGGGTGTCCTCCGATGCCATGATCTGTACGGCCACGCGCGTTATTGCTCTCTTCCTCTCCTCATCCTCCACCCTTCTCTTCCAGTGGCCGGGGAGGACGTCCTTCAGCAGGTGTCGGATCTCGCTGGACTCGTCCCAGTCCTCCACCAGCTTGAGGCTTCTTCGGTACTTGCGGATGTACCGATTCCATTCCCGGACCCTCCATTCCCCGCGCTTCAGCGGCAGCGGAATGGACAACAAATCCCCCAACTTCTGGTTCGGGGCGTCCAGTCGCTCCTCGTCCTCCAGACACTGGAGGCAGGCCTGCTCCGTCTGGATCAATCCCTCGCGGATCTGATCCCTGAGCTCCTCCTTCAGGGCCTGCGCCAGCCTGTGTGGGAATGTCCGACATACCCACTTGTCCCTTGGCGCTCCCTTCATCTCGCCGACGACCTCCTCGGCGAAGTCCTCCCAATCCAAGATGAAGTCATCCAGCTTGGAAGGGTTGCCATCGTAATAGGAAATTTTGATTCCCCTGAGGTCGTCAATCCTGATGCCGTCTCCGACGTACGCAGCCACCACTCCACCGAGACGGATACCACCTGTGGCCGGGGGGTGTGAATACACTCCCCGTACATCCCTCCCCTCCATGGAGTGCGGTCCAGTTGGGCCTGAACCCATGGGGTTCGGGATGCGGGAAGGACTTGCTCCACCGGCTGTCGATATCCCCGTAGTGGGGTCCTTCACCCACAGGTTTCCGCCTGGATGGCCTCGACCATGTCCGTCGGCCCTTCCCATGGTTCGCCCCTGCATGGTATGGATCTCCTCTTCTCCATAAACTGCATGGGCAGGCGTAGTGGTCGGTGGATCCTGGGCGGCATGGGACATCTGTACCGTCAGGCTCCTCAGATCCGTGGTTGCGTGCTCTTCCCGCATGGACCCAGCCGGTGCCGTATCCTCCTCTAGGCCGTCCTTCTGGTTGTCCAGGCGGTCGAGGTGCTGCACGATGGCGTCCATCCCCATCTTTGGGTAATTGCCGATGAGGAGAGATACGTGCTCGCAGTGGCAATCAACGTGCTCTCCACCTGATCCGGCGCATCCCACGGTTCCCGGCGCCTCGGACTCCTCCGCCATGGGTGTGTCGCCCATGTTATCCCCTTTGGCTCCGTGTGCCGGGCCACCGGCGCCGTTCTGGCTCTGGCAGGCCTCTCCAACGCCTGGGCATCATGCTGGAAGCTGGGTTCGGGGGCCGTGTGCGCCCTTGTGGGCGGTATGGCCATCTCCTCCGACTCCGAAGGGAAAGCGGTCCGATAGCCATCGGAATGCTGCTCGGAATCTGCAGCTGACCACAACCTGACCGGGCTTGCATCCGTCTCCATCGCCCTGGCTTCTGCCACGGGTTTTGGGGACCCGCGCTTCCGGCAGCGCCGAGCCCTGCCGCTGCTGCCAGTCTCCTCCAACTACTCCGCAGCGGAGCGGAGATTGCAAGCCTTGCGGCATTGCCTTTCGCACATGGAGGTCAGCTCCTCCATGTCTAGCCCATCTTCTACTAGGGCTCTCCGTCCTGAGCATCTTCGCTCTTCTCGGGCTTCCAAGTCCGGCGTCGACTCAACAGACTCCACGATCTGCACCCGGGGCGTCCTTGGGCAGGGCTCATGAGGGCCCAAGTCCGCGGTGCGGCGGTAGGGGGCAGGTACTCATCTGCTACCATAGAGAAGGTCCCTACCAGGACTGGCCCCTGCTGTACCCCCTCCACCATTTCCTGTCACTCCTATGGTCTTGCTTGATCTTGCCCTATCCTGCACAGTTTCCGACAAAAAATAGTAAAATGTGGCTCCTTCACACAAATTCTGATCCCTTGCAATAACCAACTCCCAAGTACAATAGCTCAAATCCAAACACTCCACACTGAGGGCTTCCAAGGATGTTTGAGGTCCCGCGTTGACACTCAACAGCTCCTTTCAACACGCCGGTCGTTTCAAGGTGCACACGGAGACACCGGCGTTGGGCATGTACATAGAATTGCACCAATGGAATAATGGAAAAAGCCCTGAAACTGGCATATGAACACAAATCAAGCAAAATTGGGGAAGGATGGAAACATACACGATCACAGCCATGGACCCCTCATTCCATGGACTCAGGACCTTCCCTTGACTCGCCAACATGATGCCCTGAACCCAGTCAAATAAGATGGCTAAGTGCCATCACCTAGGATTTTATGAGGTACCGGAATCCCGTAACTGAACCGTCCAAAAACTGCCGAGATCGCGATTTACGGCCCGCCGCAACCCAAGTTTGCCGAGGTTTTGGTGATTTGTGCCAAATCTGTGCGCATCTGCCCCGATTTAGATAGCGCAATCATTATAATACGACGTTATTCAATTGCTGTATTCCCGATTGCATTACCGGATGTCCAGATAAAACCAAAATACGACCTTTTTAGCCCATTTTTGCCACTTTCGGACCATAAACCGTCATTTTGATGATGTCCTTGTGGTGTCACGAGATTTCAAATTGATCAAGTTTGTCCCTAGTGCCCTGTGAGGCTAGGCAAGCAATGATTTGTGCCCGTGCCTGCCCTATACCCAAGATAATAATCCGGAGGGTGCCCAAAAACGCCCAAAACAGCTATATTTGCACTTTTGAACACATAAATGTTGATTAAAGTGATACGGCCGTGCTTTCATGTGATTTCAAATTGATCATGTTTGTCGGCTGTGCTATGTGAGTCTTGGCAAGCAATGATTTGTGCCCGTGCGTACCCTTTACCCAAGATAATAATCCGGAGGGTGCCCAAAAACGCCCAAAACAGCTATATTTGCACTTTTGAACACATAAATGTTGATTAAAGTGATACGGCCGTGCTTTCGTGTGATTTCAAATTGATCACGTTTTTCCCCTGTGCTACGTGACGCTTGGCAAGCAATGATTTGTGCCCGTGCATGCCCTTTACTGAAGGTTATGGCCCGGAGGGTGCCAAAAAAGGCCCCAAACAGCTATATTTGCACTTTTGAACACACAAATGTTGATTAAAGTGATACGTTCGCGCTTTTGTGTGATTTCAAATTGATGAAATGTGTCCCCAGTGCTAGGTGAGGCTTGGCAAGCAACAATTTGAGACCGTGCATGCCCTTTACTCAAGGTTATGGCCTGGAGGGTGCCAAAAAAGGCCCCAAACAGCTATATTTGCACTTTTGAACACAATGATGTTGATTAAAGTGATACGGTCGCACTTTCGTGTGATTTCAAATTGATGAAATGTGTCCCCAGTGCTAGGTGAGGCTTGGCAAGCAATGATTCGTGCCCGTGCATGCCCTTTACCCAAGATAATAATCCGGAGGGTGCCAAAAAACGCCCAAAACAGCTATATTTGCACTTTTGAACACATAAATGTTGATCAAAGTGATACGGTCGTGCTTTCGTGTGATTTCAAATTGATCACGTTTGTCCCCTGTGCTACGTGAGGCTTGGCAAGCAACAATTTGTGACCGTGCATGCCCTTTACTCAAGGTTATGGCCTGGAGGGTGGCAAAAAAGGCCCCAAACAGCTATATTTGCACTATTGAAGTCACAACTGTTGGGTAAGGGGATACGGTCGCGCTTTCGTGTGATTTCAAGTTGATGAAATGTGTCCCTAGTGCTAGGTGAGGCTTGGCAAGCAACAATTTGTGACCCTGCATGCTCTTTACTCAAGGTTAGGGCCCGGAGGGTGCCAAAAAAGGCCCAAAACAGCTACATTTGCACTTTTGAACACATGAATGTTGATTAAAGTGCTATCGCTGCCCGTGTGTGTGATTTCAAGTTGTTCAAGTTGGTCACTAGTGCTGGGTGAGGCTAGACAATGAACAATTTGTGCCCGTGCATGCTCGTTACTCAAGAATATGAACCGGAGGGTGCAAAGAAGGGCTCAAAACAACTGTATTTACACACACGCCATCATTAGATTTGCAAATGCTGTAATGGTCAGAGCCACACTCCCTTGGCACTGCCTGTCTGAAAAAACAAAAAGGAATCCCCCTTGTACGTGAGCGCATACAAGCTGCGTTTATATGGGTTATATAGTGTGTCCTTCTCCCTTAAATGACCAACCATGGGGTAACAAAACGCCCCAATAGTAACAACTTGCTCGGTTGCTGTGTGTTTCGGGTCCACATGATCTACGAGGTCACTGAGTGTGTATTTCTGACACTGTGCTGCCTCTGATAGGAAGCATGCGTCTGCAATAGGCATGATGGTATTATCTTCACTAGGAAGACATGCCGTCGGTATGCAAGGGAACCACTGAAAATTGTTACCCTTCCCATGCATTGACACACTGCACCAAATAGAAGTAAGCCACGAATGAGTACTGAGTTCTGCAATAGGCATGATTGTATTGTCTTCACTAAGGGAACATGCCGTCGGCGTGCAAAGGAACCACTGAAAATTGTTACCCTTCCCATGCATTGACACACTGCACCAAACAGAAGCAAGCACAAATGAGTTCAAAGATCAAGATATTGTGGCATGTGCATACGTACCTAGGTAGAGTTATTATCCAGGGGGGAGTAAGAAGAAGTCACTGCCATGTCTTTCTTGGAGGGCTTGATCCAGGCCAAGCCCCCCTTAAAACCCTTTTGTTGATGCTAAGACTAACTTAAGTATTTCTATCCCTCTTTCGAAGCCTAAAGTACACTTTCTCAAAGTAACTAGGGTTGTAACCCTAGCCCCCCCATGAGGTTCACCCCTACCACTCAACTGAGCGGAGGTACCTTCCAACAGGGAGGATATACCGAAATGAAATAGGCATTTCATGCTTTAGGCCTTGGAGGTTAAGCCTAGTGGTCTCCCACCCCAAGACCCCTATATTCAATTGTTTCTACCACTTATTGTGGTTCTACGTTTTAACTGTTTCTGAATTCAGTTGCTTTGCCAAGTCATTTTCTGTGTTGGTCTGTCATCTATGCCCCACATTCCTAACCAGCTCCATTCCACCCAAATTAGTGCACATGAAGTGCTTGATGCTATCTTGGAGGCAAGAGTCAGACTAATTTTGATATAAAATCTTTTGTTTTATCCTTTTGTGATTGAATCTTTGTATTTATACCTGCTTTGTCTATCTGCGGCCCTTCTGTGTTACACTGGATTCCAAAAATATTCATTCATTCGATCCACATCCTGTTCTTGCTCTACTTGCTGCTTTGGTTTGGGTTTTCAACTTCACAACCTGCATGATTTCATCAAAATATCTAGGGCATTAATCGAGGACATCTTTCCGAAGGTCAACATCCTCATATCATGGAGTACTTGCATTGAAACCTGGGAGAGCCGGACAGAATAATCTCCATGATTCATTCCGTGTATGTGGAGGTGGCCCCAGGGTCCACCAGCGTGCAAGGCCACAGACATCCTGAACGTCAGCCAAAGCCAGCCCACAGCCAGGAAAGACGGGTAACAGCATCTACAGGGCCGATCATGCAGAAGGGCACGGGGCCAGCCTGCCCCCCACCACGGCCACCAGCTGCCCACAATAGGGAGAGACAGGAAAAACAACCCACAAGGGCCTCTTCCCCGTAAAGGCGAGGGACCGACCCCCACCACAGGCAGCGACATTCCCCCCAGGGGAGGCAGGGAACTGCAGCCACAGGGCCCTTTGCCAGGGATTACAATGAACCACGCAGCCCAAAATAGCCAGAAGCGGGGCCCAGCCAGGAACGGCAAGGGACTGCACCAACAAGACCCTCCGCTAGGTTTGGCGAGGGACCACGCACCCGACAAAAGCCAGGAGCTGCAGCCGAGAAAGGTTGGAAAGAACACACAAAACGCCCACAGCCAAGAATTGCGAGGGACTGCCAAACTGAACAAAGCCAGCAACGTGCCTGAGCGAGGAATGGCAGAGAGCAGCAACCACAGGGCTCTCTGCAAGGACTAGCGAGGGACCACCGACCCGGCAAAAGCTAGCAGCGTGCCCCAGACAGGAATTGCGGAGAACGGCACCCACAGGGCCCTCTGCCCGGACTGCAGAGAAACTGCCCCACCAGTGGTAGCAACAGGCTCCAGCCACGCCAACCGACCCGCAAGGGGGGTGTCGGCGTCCACACGAAACAGCCCCGGTGCACCGGCCGAGTCCCCCGTCGAACGACGGACGGTACGGGAAACCGGACGCGTCAGTGACCGGGTCCACACACGCCAACCATCGCAGCGCACGCAGCCAGAAAACCGGCGCCGGAGGGACCCGCGGGGGACAACCCCATCGCGGGGCCCCGAACGGGTACGACGGGGAGCGAGCCCAGCGTCCCTGCCTCGGCGGGGGCCAGCGGCAGGCACAATGAGACCGGTTCTCTGCCGGCCTCCGCGTGCCCCGCGCAGCCGCCCAGTAAAGCCGGGGGCCCAAGCCCCCGAGGTGGGGAAAGGCACCACGGCGTCGGGAAGGCCGACCGGAGCACCGAGAGCGACCAGACCGGACGAGGCGCGGCGCACCACGCAGGGCCACGAGGCACGCCAGAGAGGCACGCCGCCGGCCACAACCGAGCCACACGGACACGTGCCAAGCCACAACGGCCGCCGGGTGCCGCAAACCCCGAGAGCGCGCACAACACGCACCGAACCACGGCACAGGAACAGGTGCCAAGCAACACAAGCCGCCGTCCAGATGGACGAGTGCGCGCCCGGAGGGTACTCAGCCCCTACCGGCTACGAACAGCCGCCGTTTGGAAGGACGAGTGCGCGCCCGGAGGGTACCCAGCCCCTACCGGCTACGAACAGCCGCCGTCCGGATGGACGAGTGCGCGCCCAGAGAGTACTGAGCCCCCTACCGGGTACGAACAGCCGCCATCTGGATGGATGAGTGAGCGCCCCGCAGCGATGCCCCGCCCACGCAACGCCACACGCGCAGCCCAAAGCACAGCACACAGAGCGGGCACACCGGTGTACAGGAGCCAAGTGGCCCACGACACCGTACACGCAACACAACGCACCAAGCGGGCGCACCGGTGAACAGGAGCCAAGTGGCCCAGGACACCGCACACGCAACACAAAACACCGAGCGATCACACCGGTGAACAGGAGCCAGGTGGCCCAAGACACCGCACACGCAAAACAACAAACCGAGCGGGTACACCGGTGAACAGGAGCCAAGTGGCCCGGGACACCGCACAAGCAAATTAAAGGACGGAGCGGGCGCACCGGTGAACGGGAGTCAAGTGGCCCAGGACACCGTACACGCAACACAACACACCGAGCAGGCACACCGGTGAACAGGAGCCAGGTGGCCCAGGACACCGCACACGCAAAACAACACGACAAGCAGGCACACCGGTGAGCGGGAGCCAAGTGGCCAGGGACACCGCACGAGCAAAGCAAAGGACGGAACGGGCGCACCGGTGAACAGGAGCCAAGTGGCCCAGGACACCGCACACGCAACACAACACACCGAGCGGGCACACCGGTAAACAGGAGCCAAGGGGCCCAGGACGCCGCACACGCGAAGCAACACCCCGAGGGTGAGCACAGGTGAACAGGAGCCAAGTGGCCCAGGCCACCGCACACATAACACAACGCACCGAGCGGGTGCACCGGTGAACCGGAGCCAGGTGGCCCAGGACACGGCATGCGCAACACAACACACCGAGCGGGCACACCGGTGAACAGAAGCCAAGTGGCCCGGGACACCGCACACGCAACACAACCCACGGAGCAGGCACACCGGTGAACAGGCAGCCAAGTGGCCCAGGACACCGCACACGCAAAGCAACACACCGAGCAGGCGCACTGGTGAACAGGAGCCAAGTGGCCCAGGACTCCGCACACACTACAACACAGCCAGCAGGCGCAGCGGAGAACAGGAGCCAAGTGGCCCAGGACACCGCACACGTAACACAACACACCGAGCGGGCACACCGGTGAGCAGGAGCCAAGTGGCCCAGGACACCGCACACGCAAAACAACACACCGAGTGGGCACACCGGTGAACAAGAGCCAAGTGGCCCAGGACACAACACACGCAACACAACACACCGAGCGGGCACACCTGTGAACAGGAGCCAAATGGCCCAGGACACCATACACGCAAAGCAACACACCGAGGGGGCGCACCAGTGAACAGGAGCAAAGTGTCCCGGGACACCGCACAGCAAACACAACACACCAAGCGGGCGCACCGGTGAACAGGAGCCAAGTGGCCCAGGACACCGCGGACGCAACACAAGACACTGAGCGAGCACACCGGTAAACAGGAGCCAAGTGGCCCAGGACACCGCAGACCCAAAACAACACACCGAGCGGGCACACCGGTGAACAGGAGCCAAGCGGCCCAGGACACTGCACACACGTAGGGCGGCCGAGGGACAGGAAAGAACCAACACCCCATGGGTCGGACGCACTGGGGCGACCCAGCCGACCCACCGGGCCAGTGGCAGGAGCGGTACTCCAAGGCCACTAGTCCGAGCCCAGCCAGGCTGCATCGGGGACCATGGCAAACGTCACCCGGAGCCATGGAAGCAACCGGTGACAGGCGAGCCGGTACACAGTCCAGGAGGGGGTCGCCTGCCAAGCAGAGTCGCCCCGCAACTCAAGCCACAAGGGTGAGGCGGTCGTACCATAGACTAGCGGGAGCAATACCCCTTGTGGTGAGAGATACTCCACACGGCTGGACTGCCCCCAGAGTTGCCGCCCAAAGAAGGGGGCATGTGGCCCTACCCATGGACACATGTGGGGACACCCTCCCACCTGGGACACGTGGACCGGCTGGCCGCGACAATGCCTTCCCAAGCACATGCGGGAGCGGCTCAAGAGGCACCTGACATAGGGCAGTGGGAGGGACAGGACGTCCCCTTGGTAAGACCTTCTTCCTGCAATGTCAAAGGAGGCATCCCGAGCTCCCGAAGATAACTACCTACCTACCTCCAGCCACGCCAAGAGGGGAACACCACCCACAGGGCCAGTATTGGCAAGGGACCCCCTCACAAAGCCAGCAGCCAAACCCAGCCAGGAATGTCGGGAAACTGCTTTCAGAGGGCCCTCTCCCCGGAGAGAGGAGAGACGGCCCACCCCACCAAAGCCAGCCGCAGGCCCAAGCCAGGAATGGCGGGGAACAACAGCCATAGGGCCTTCTGCCAGGATTGGCGGGGGTGAGCCCATCAAAGTCAGCAGCACGCCCCAGGCATGACTGGCGGAACAGCCGGTACCCGAATGTACCCACCTCTGGCCCTGGACAGAGGTGGCGGGGTCTGGACGAAACGCCAGCCCAAGGCGCACAAGCCACAGTCACCAGCTACGAAAGGCAGGATTCAGGCAAAAACTGTACCTGAACACACACCACAAACTGGAGCCAGGACTGGCGCGGGTACGCCGAAAATCGAACCCAGACACGCAGACCAGAGGCCAACTCCAGGAATGACAGGGTTCGGGCGAACACCCGTACCCCAACACGCATGCCACAAGCCTCAGCCAGGAGATTTCAGGTTAAAGCAAACACCGTACCCGCACACGCACCACGATCCCCGGCAAGGAATGGCGGAATTCAGTTAAAACGGGAACCCCACCACATGCGCCACAAACCCTAGCTGGGAATGACGGGGGTAGGGCACAACCCATACCCAAGCTCACACCTCACAAAGCCCAACAAGGAAAGGCGGGATAAAGGCAAAAGCCATACCCGAGCACGCAAGCCACGGGCCCGGGCCAGAAATGGCGATGCGGGGAGGATGACCCAAACCCAAACACACACGGCACCAATTCAAACCTGGAATGGCAGGAATGAAAGCAAAACCCTAAGATAAACGCGGGTGCCATACAACAGTCAGAAACTCAGTGTCCATAGCCCGGTCACTGAGGCAGCCCGCGTCATGCAGCTGACCCGGCCGAATGTGACTCAGAGCCCCGGGGTAAGACTGCATCCTAAGGTGTGCGCTGCTTTGGGTTTCAAGGCGGAGAGTGCGACACCCAAGCACCTTGGAGCCCAAGGACGAAGACCATGCTGCCGGTAGGCGTTGGGAACAGGATACGCCAGGAAGTACCGTGAACCCTTAGGTTCCGTACAAAGGGGGAGACCTGCACAAGCACAGGCGTACACACTCCTGGCGTGACACGATTGTCATGCTAGCGGCAATCAGCTCTCCTGGTGTTGCGCGGGGCCACTTTGGTGGGGGCCACGCGTAAGGTCTAGAGGGATGTAAGGTGCCTCGCTTCTTCACGCGTGGAGCCTCTTCCTCTTCCATCACAGGGGAAACGGCAAGAGGAACAAGGGAGCACCTTTTCACAACCCAAAGCCCCCAGCTACCTACCCAACTTGCTTTTGCGCGTGGTGGCGGTTCCTCGTTCGTTCTCGTCGCCTGCTGCTGCCCCCCCGACTCCCTTTGTTTGTATTTGGCGGCTGGCGTTGCCCTGCTGCTTGTTGTCCGCTGTTCTTCCTCTACTTACTTTTTCCTGGGCCTGTTGGCCTTTCGTCGGTGGTTGTTGCTGCCTGCTGCTCCCCCCCCCAAACTCCCTCTGTGGTTTGTGTTTCGCGGGTGTCGTCGCCCTGTCACTCATTTTCTATTGTGCTCTCTGTGCCTTCTTCTTTCTGCGCGCCTGTTGGTTCTTCCTCGGCGGTTGTCACCGCCTGCTGCCCTCCCCCCCCCGCCCTTGGTTTATGATTCGCTGGTGTTGTCGCCCTGCCGCTCGTTTTCCCCTGTTCTCTCTGTGCCTTCGTATTTCTGCGTGCCTGTTTGCCAACTTTTGGTGGGTGCTACAGCATTGTGCTGCCCCCCCCCCCCCCCCCTCATAGTTTGTGTTTTGCGGGTGTTGTTTTTCTCCGCCGCTCGTTTTCCCTTCTTCAGTCTCTGCTTTTTGTTTCTGCGCGCCTGTTGGCCCTTGTTCGGCGCTTGTGGTTGCCGGCTGCTGCTGCCCCCCCCCCCCCCCTGGTTTGTGTGTGGTGCCTTGTGCTGTCTGGTGTTGCCGCGCTGTGCCGTCCTGCTTGGTGCACTGAGGTGTGGCGTTGCTGTGTGCTGCGTTGCGTGGTTCGTTGTGCGGTCAGCCGTGTTGTGTAGTGCCGTGTCTTGTTGTGCGCCTTCTGTGCTGTCGTGCTGCGCTGTGTTGTTTGTGTTGTGCCGCACCATGTTTCCTCATGTGGCTGTGCCCTGCTGTGTGCTCTGGCGTTTTCCTTGGCACTGTGCGCTGTTGATGCGCGCTGCACCGTTTGTAATAAGCCCGGGCATTGCGGCCTCTCAGAAGCTTTCTGAAAGGATCTCTACTAGACCTCTCAGAGCTTCAAGATCCTAGAACACTAGGATATTTGCTCACATTTGGCTCATATTTGAAGCCTAAAGCTTACTGCTAGAGTCTACTGCTCTTAGGTACAGTACAGAGAGCAGAGATCTAGGATGCATTAGTGGCCATACATGAATCATCACATTCCATATGCTTATAATGTGATTAATACATTTTTTATGGTATTTTACAAAGTTCTAATGTACTAGAAGCTATTTCGAAGCTATTCAAAAGCTTCAGATGGCCTGTCGCGACTGCTGCCCTCTTTTGTCGCCGACTGTCTTCTACGTAATATTGACAAGGCCTGTGACAAGATAGACCGCTCAGATAATTGTTCAAATATAGGTGTTATTGCCTGTTCAATGAGTATTTAATGCTACATTAATTTTTTTGTTATTTACGCATGTGAACCCGTATTACTGAACCAGCCAGTTGGTCCAGCTCAATGTTTGTTCACGACTTTGTCATCTTGCTGTTGCCTTTGTCCTGTACTTGCCAATAAGATCAATTGCAATGGAGAACATTGGAAGCAATTTGACTTATATCAAATATAGGTGTTATTGCCTGTTTAGTGAATATTTAATGCTACATTAATTTTTTTGTTATTTACGCATGTGAACCTGTATTACTGGACCAGCCAGTTGGTCCAGCTCAATGTTTGTTCACGACTTTGTCATCTTGCTGTTGCCTTTGTCCTGTACTTGCCAATAAGATCAATTGCAATGGAGAACATTGGAAGCGATTTGATTTTGAAGTGCAAGACAAGGAGAAAGGGTTTTTAATATGCACCCAAGCACAAGAATATGACAGTCCAGTAATCTGAGTTTGAGCGGGATGACGACGACGAAGACCACGCGCAGAGGCTGCGCCAGTGTAGGCTGTTCCTGAATCGTGAGTTCCTTGCTTGAGTTTAATGACAAGTTGTAGAAACCCTTGTGAATTGGAGGTCTACTTGCATTTTCCTCAAAAAGGCTTGAAATTACCTGGAAAGCTGGAAAAGCACAGCTCTAAGCGTGCTGCAGCAAACGACAACGACGACGAGAACAATGAAAGTCCACGCTCTGGACTTCCTGGAGCATGATTTCCTCGAGGACATTCATGAAGCCCTACGTCGAGTGACTTGAGAATACCTTAAAACGTGTTCAAGAATGGCCGAAATCTTGGAGCTACGCGCCGCTACGCGACGCCAGCGAGCGCTGGAATACCTCGACAACGCGCTTTCAAGGCGCTGCAGGCTGCTGCAGTTTTGAGTTTGGCAGTTGTGAAGTGTAGCATAGCATACCTTCGATTTTTGTGGTCTTGCATTTCATTGTTCCGTTGCACATGGCCTACGGTTGCCCTGTGTAGTGGGGTCACGCGCTTTGACGCACTGGGCTACCTGCGAGCGTATCGGCAGTAGCTTGATTGTCATTTTGCCACTCTCCCTTCCCCATCAAAGCTATGATTACATTGAATTTTTTCACAAACGTTTGGTGTACCAAAAGGCCAAAAATGCCAGAAATTTAGCGCACACCGCTGCACCATTGGCTTGAATTGCATCAACCAAACAGAAATGAGAAAGTGAAGAGCACCGGGCTCAACATGCATATTTCAGTTTCTTTTAGCTCAACAAGGGCTCCTTCCTGTGATTTTTTCAACATGACCTGTGAATCAGGTTTAGGCCAACCCTGTAAAACACCCATACACAACATTTGGTGTTTTACGCATACCTTCGCGCCAGTGCGCTGAAAAAATCTGAACGAAGCATATGTCAGAAGTAGACAGTGTGAAACCTCTTCTCCATATTTCATGTATTTGGAAAAACCTTTCCACCATTTCTCAGATGCCCAACAACTGAACCCATGAACCACACCTGGAAAACCCCTCAGAAAGTGCCTTTTGTGCTTCTTTCATATCTCCAAGAGAAAAAAGGTTTCAGGTTCAATATCATCATTTTTGTAAACAACACTGAAGTATGTGCTTTCTAACCTCGAGTCAGTTTATTTTTAGAAAATTGAGAATGGCTATGGTAAAATTGCAACACGTTACCACACAAACCACTTGGTGAAAAATCATGTAAGATGATTGTGGAGTGTTACTCATTTGTCTGCGACCATGCGGAGTTGGAACCTGTCCCAAGGTGTTTTCTAAATACTGGAATGAGGATATTACGACAAATTGTTACTTCGAATTTCTGTGAAGGAGAATGGAATTGTGGCACGATGGTCAACTTGGTACATGAAACCATGTTTTCAAATCTTTGGGACATATTGCTACAAGATCAAGAGCTTTCTCAGAGCCTATGGTGAGTCGAGAAGTGATCAAAAACCCTTTTCAGAAAGGTAATAGTGTCTAGCTTGCAGATGTTCAATCACAGGACTTTCTTGAAAATGGTGTGACAGTGGAAGGGTTCGATTTCCTGATGTTTATTTGATGCACGTTCAGCATGTGTTACAAATGAAATTCCTGTGTCTCCCCGCAACTTCTATTTCTCTGAACCTATGATGAGTTGGATCAACATCCAATAATTTTCCAAAGGCCGAGGGGATGCCCTACAAAGTGCATAAAATCATCTCTGACATCTAAGCAACATAGTAGAGAATAATCTTGCAGAGGTTGGACATTTACAAGAAAAAACAGGTTTTTTACGTCATTGTCTTGCAAAGCCATTCGGGAATCTTTGGTCTTGTAACCTTGAATCATTGTATGATATTGCAGTGTCTGATTGTTTGCATCAGTTCCAGCCTAGGTAGTGAAGTGGATACCCTAGAATTACTTCGAAACACAATGAATAGTGAAATACTTTCGTTGTCTTTTTGGGGCCACAAAACAAAATTTGGCCACAACCATTAACAGACCGTTTGCATCCGCGGCATTCACCGTCTAAGCCTTTTCCTTTGACTCCCCAGGCTGAGTGAGTTTGGTTTCGTCCGGGTCCGTTGCCATCGGGGCAAAGAAGCCGTGGGCCTGGTTGAGCACAAGGGTGAAGGGAGGCGACTGACGGGTGTGATAAAGAAGGTCTCTACCAGGACCGGCCCCTGCTGTACCCCTTCCACCATTTCTTGTCACTCCTATGGTCTTGCTTCTCACCAGGTACTGCGTGATCTTGCCCTATCCTGCACAGTTTCCCACAAAAAATAGTAAAATATGGCTCCTTCACACAAATTCTGATCCCTTGCAATAACCAACTCCCAAGTACAATACCTCAAATCCAAACACGCCACACTGAGGGCTTCCAAGGATGTTTGAGGGCCCGCGTTGACACTCAACAGCTCCTTTCAACACGCCGGTCGTCTCACGGTGCACACGGAGACACGGGCGTTGGGCATGTACATAGAATCGCACCAATAGAATAATGGAAAAAGCCCTGAAATTGGCATATGAACACAAATCAAGCAAAGTTGGGGAAGGATGGAAACATACACGATCTCAGCCATAGACCCCTCATTCCCTGGACTCAAGACCTTCCCTTGACTCGCCAACATCATGCCCTGAACCCAGTCAAATAAGATGGCTAAGCGCCATGTGTCAAAAGTCACTACACAAACCCCAAAAGAGTGTTCACACCCAAGCCTCTAAATCCTAGCCCAATGGGGGAGGTGGTGTGTCATGGCCTAGAGTGGCACTCAGGACCATGCCCTACCCTGACATAACTTTGGTTGGACTTCGAGTTGATTGGGCTTGGAGAATTGCCCCATAAAGATGACCTCACAACATTTCAAAATTAGGCAAATCACACCATAATGCCCAAAATTCAATTATATACTCAAAAATGCATGCGGCAAGTATTCAAATGCTCCATGCATGTGTCAAACCGGAGAGTAACATACAAGGGTGATATAGACCAAAGATCCATGTCCAAGAATAGCCCAACGATGGTCCCCAAACGCATCCAGATATACACATGCCATGCTTCACAAGTGAACTCACGAATTCGAGACCTAATTTTGTGAGGCCTCCTGCGCCACCCCAAAGTGACCACGTGATCTGGCATATGGTGCGGTGCAACACTGAAGCATATGCCAACACAAAAGCAACATACCATAGTTCACAGATCTCTAGGCACCTTACTGTTAGCCGACCAGTTGAGCACATAAAACACAAAAATGAGCATAAAATGAGGTAAAAACCATGCGAATGTCGCTAAATTCAAGATAATCACAATAGTATATGACTTCTCTCACCCATGGTACCAACATATGGTTCAAAACACAATCGCTTGGGACCATTTGCAGACAAACCCCCCACTTGGATCCCCACATGGACGCAGAGGGACACCTTCGAACCTCCTCCCGACACGCACCATGAAAATGGGAAAATTGATAGTGGCGCTTGTGGGTCGCTCTGTAACCCTTCCCACATGCACTATATGTGTGATAGACTTAGTCTAGCGCTATGGAGCTCACCATCGGGACATGGGCAAAGCCCTTGCCACGTATGACTCCACATATCTTCCTACAAACGGAGATATATAACATGGGCGTGAGCATAGCGAAGAACATACCATCCATATAACACATACCCTTAAAAGTGGCTCCCACCATGGTATGCCATGCCCCTCCATGGACATAACTTCACGTTAAAAATACGTAGGAACCCAAGGAAAGTTTCTATGCAACACCAACACTCATGCGGTACACTCAAAAGTCGCATTAAAATATTCGGTTGCATGGTCCGAGTGTTATAAATCATTTTCTACCCCCTTGACCATTATCCCTTGCCACACCAGGCATGTGTACACCCCAAAGGCGTTTGACGCTTCTTAAATTAAGTTGAGACCAAGGCAATTCCAGCCCATATCTCAAAATTGGAATTCCTCGCAGTTAGCTGGAGAGATCACCTTTCAAAGTGGCCTCACAGATCAATTTTGTTTCGCCTATATCTCCAAGAAAAATGAAGGAGACAACAAATGGAACGTTGATTCGTGATTCGGGAAAAATGTAGGACCACTCTAAATTCATCATATCAAGTGCGGCAACCTCGAAGTCGAAAATCCGATTCTGAATGTCTGAAAAAATCCGATTAATTTTGCGAGTGTATAACATGAAAATTGCGGAAGCAACGAACCCTTTTCTGATGAAATCTGACCCTTCATCGGGGTTTCCGCTAAAATATCTGGAAATAACAGTTAACCAATTGGTTGCCGCAAAATCGCGAGCCAACTGACAGTCGCCGATACATTGACAATCAGAACGAAAGGCTAAAAAATTACGGAAACATTTTAATAAAAAAAACCCTGTTGATTCCTGATATTCTAATATATAAATCTCAGCCGGCGGCGCCTCGGTATTGAATATGGCCGCTCATAGCTGGAATGGCCAAACCTATCAACTATCATATCAGGTTAGGTCAGGTGGATGGGAGAGTATGACAACAGCCAATGGCGGCTTGCCGGCCCATAGATACACACCCCAAGTGACCCAAAGATGGCCACAGGGGGCCGGGCCCGGCTTCACCCCCCTTCTCAGAGCCTTGTATCCGCTCGGAAGTCATTGAAGAGAGGACGGGAATCCAACCCCCCCCTCATGTCCCAAGGACACATGGAGGCCCCACATACGGCGTAGGCGACCCCCATACCCCAAGGGAGAGGTGAGGACACTCATAACCGGTGCCCTCCGCCATATCCGGTCTCCTCCTGATCTACAACATGGACCAAGGGGATCAAAGATAGAGAAATGTCGTCGACCGATCTAAACACGTATACCACAGTGAAATATATATGTGGAGATCGAGTGAAGGGGGTATATGGCCAATCACGGCCTCACCCGTCTCTCAAGCACAAAAAAAAACAAAAATGCCAAGCTGGATCCACCACGGCGCTGCTGCAGCCAGCAAATGGACCAACACGTCCTTGACATCCAAGGAAATATTCTTTTTCCTTGGATACTCCATCCAGACTGTGGTATACCTCGGCACGAAACTGCTCGGAGGCTCCCACGAATCCCTGGATGTAGCAAATCCCTTCCAACGGACCTTGTATAGCCTCCCCCCAGGCCTCCCCGGGTCCGGCTTGTCTGTCAGGATCCTCTCAGCGGTGAAGTCGTCGTCCTCACCCTCGTCATCCGAGTCCAGATCTCCGGCTGTGAACTCGAAGGTGACGGGACGTCCGCTGGGGTCTGGTGCTCGGGGACGAAGCTGGGTATGGTCGCGGTCCAGGATCTTGTTATCCCCCACACGAACCGCATACACATCCTGCCTGACCTTCCGCACGATTACCCCCGGCACATACCAAGACGCCTGCTGATGCCTGGACAGGACATCCTTGTGGTGCCGCTCCACCAACACGGTGTCTCTGAGAGCGTATTTCTGGACTTTTCCCTGCTTGAAGTACTTGGCCCTCTTCTCATGTTCGTCACGAAGTGCTTTGCACACCTTGGCCGCCGTGTCGTCCGCCTCAGTCATCATAGCACTTGCATCGCCGGCTACCTTGCCATGGTTCAACCACGGGAGAGTGCGTGACACTCGATCCCGCAGGACAAGGATACGATGGGGCGATAGTCCAGTGGGCCCCGGAAGGTCGTGGTACGCCTGGAGTACTCTCCACAGCGAATTGTACCAATTTGGGCCCGGTTCGTCAATGTGCAGCTGGCGGAAGGTTTCGAACATCTGCCGCCCGGCCACCTCAGCCCGGCCATTTGACCGGCTGTGGTACGCCACGGTCTTGGCGTGCCGGATCCCCATGTGCTTGCACATCGTCTTGAACCAGGTCCCCACAAATTGACTGCCCCGATCGCTGCAGATGACAACTGGGACATCAAAGTTCGTCAGCCAATGCCTGATCATGGCGTTGGCGACGGTTTTGGCCTGCAGACCCACTCCATGCTTGTGCTTCTTGTCCTTCTTCTTGGACTTCTTGCCAGGGACCGCCACGATATACCCGCTGTGCCTATCCACCGCCAGGATGACACAGTCGTAGGTCTCTCCTTCCACGGTGACCTCAGGCATGGCGAACACATCCATGGCTACGGACCGCATAGGGGCCTCCGGTATAGCCCTGTACACCGGGTTGCCAGCCGTGGAGTGGTTGGGGCTCTTCGTGGCCCGACACACGGCGCAGCTGCTGCAGTACTTATCCAGGATGGCGTAGTACCCCGGTGGGAACTTGAAACGCCACTCCAGGTCCTGCTGCATCTTGTCCCGACCAGGGTGCATGAGCTTGGCGTTATGCCAGTGGTCAATGAGCTCCTGCATTCCGTTCTCAGGGACCAATAGCTTGTCCTTGAGGAATAATTTCTCCCCGTCCTCGGTCAAGCCCTCAGGCCATTTGTCGTCCGACGGGGAGCTCGCGGCATTCCAGTACCTGCTCCAGTGGTCGGATGCTGCATAGTCATCCGACCAGTTCTCTCTCAGCACCGACCTGACTAGCTCTACAGGGGCCACCATCCATTGCTCGAGGGTTTCCTCTCGAATAGCTTGGACTCGGGCGCCCCGGAACTTGGCCAGGTCTGTACGGTTTGCCATCGCCACAAAGCACTTGGCCCCCTCTTGCTCCATGGCCTTCTCCATCTCGATGATGCGCTTGACTTCCTCGGTCTCTTCGGCGTCCCCATGGCTGGATATGTCCATCCAAGCCTTGCCCGCGGGGTAGGCCCATCGACTGAGGCAATCTGCCACAGTGTTGTCCTTCCCCGGGACATATACAACGCTGAGGTTGAACTTGGCGAACGTCTTGTGCCTGCGGGCCCTCCTATGCCGCCGGTCCTGAGGGGGTGTCAACGTGCAACTTGTGCCAGCTCTGTAAGGACTGATGGTCCGTGCATACCACCACAGGTTGTAACCCGATGTGGCCAGACCACTTCCTTAGCGCACAAACAATGGCGTACGTCTCCTTCTCCCCCGCGGTCCAGGTTCGACGTCGGCCCTCGGCCGGGATCCGGCTCCAAAACGCCACGGGTACGTGCGACCCGTCATCCCGGACCTGCTCGAGGACTGCCCCTACAGCAGAGTCCGAGGCATCCGTCCGTAGCACAAATCCCTTGTCCGGGTCCACCAGGAATAGCCCCAGCTGCCCCAGGAGTCGCTCCTTCAGGCAGCTGAACGCATCTTCGGCCTCGGGGGTCCAGGCAAGCTTCTTCTTGCTCCCCTTCCGGCCATCAAACTTGCCCACCTGCAGCATCTTGTGCAGCGGCCCCGATAGTTCTGCATACATCTGGACATAGCCCGAATAGTAATTGCAGAACCCCATGAAGGATCGGAGTTCGCTGATGGTCTGGGCCTTGTCCCAGTGGTGCAGGGACGCCAGAATCCCAGGCATGGGACGGCGTTGCCCGTGACCAACCACGTGACCCGCAAACTCCACTTCATTCACGAAGAGTGAGGCCTTGGTGGGCTTGCACACCATGTTGTGCTTGTCCAACTCGTTGAGCACTCGGCGCAGATCCTTCTCATGTGCTTCCATCAGCTCGTCCTCAGTCATGTCTTCGGTGCCGGACCCGATGATGATCCCATCCACAAAGGGGTCGGCATAGTCTGGGACAGGACCAAGTAGGTCCTCCATCATGCGCTGGAAAGCGGCGTTGCCATTCTTGGTGCCCATAGGCACCACTTTCCACTGAATGGGCCCCAGCAGCGTCGACCTCGCTGTGCACGGCCTAGAGTCCCGGTGTAGCGGCATCTGCTGATAGCCGTGTTTCAGGTCTAACACCGTGAAGATCCGTTTTTTTTGTTGTTTTTGGAGGATGGTGTTGATCAGAGAAAGCGAGTACGAGTCGTGCTCAGTTTGCTCGTTCAAACCTCTGTAATCCACCACCAACCTCCACTCGCCCTTCTCTTTCTTGGGCACTATAAAGGCTGGGCTGGTGCACTCACTGTCGGAGGGTTCGATCCAGCCCCGCTCAATAAACTCGGCCAACAACTTCTTCATGGCCTCGGCCCCATCGCCCTGAAGTTGGTACTCCCGACGACGATAGATCTTGGGGTTCGGCTTCAGCTTGATCCTCGCTGTACCAAACCTCACACGATCTGGAGGGTTCTTGTTGGCGACGGCACTGAATAGCCGCGGATAGGCATTTATCAGCCTCTCCTTCAGCTCGGCGACCTTCGGGTTCTCCTGGGCCTCTTCAGCAGCTTGCTTCGGTATCGATACAACCGACCGCACTGCGGTATAGGCCTCTTCCGGGTCCGCGTCCGACTTCTCCTTGTCCGATATGCCGTCTTCATTGTCGTGGGGAGCTCTTCCCACCGATAAACTTCGGGCATTTGCGGCATCGGCCTGGTTCCTGTCGCTACCCGCCCCCATTACTCAAAAATCCCACGTCGGCGGGTCCGACCCAACCGGACCATCATATTGGTCCGCGATGTGATCCATGACCCTCGCCACGAACTCATCCTTCTCGTACTTGCCGGTGACCAACATCCTGTCATCCCACCAATGCAGAGATGTTACCATTGCTCGCTCCTTCTCGGCTGCCACACGGTCGTGCATCCCCATCCGCATGTAGTTGACGAAGTGGTCGATCTCGGCGTGGGACAGGATGTCAATGCCATCCATTGGTTGATCCGTCCCCTCCTTGGGCTCAAACATGACCCGCATCGGCACCGCCTCAACCCCACGGATGAATGCTTCATCACCCGTGGGCTGGGCTTGCGCCCCATCCACCAGGAGAGCCTTGGTACCCCACGCTTGACCCGGGGAGGGCATTGATAAACCCTTGGCGTCGATGAACAACTCCTCCTCTGGCCCGAATGACATCTCGTTCAGGGTGATGGAATCCAGCGTCGACTTGGAACCTTCCAGCAGACATGGGGTGGATCCTATGCCGGTTATGACCAGGATCCCCTTCGCCCTATCCGTGACGATCTTCTCCACCGTACGTCTGGTATTTTCCAGGGAGCCATGCCAATACATGGGCCCCCACTCCTTCAAACCCCAATGCCTGTGCCAGGCTGAGTCTCCTCGATGCCAAAAGTGGGGCATCCCGGGAAGCGAAGACGTCCGTCTCGGGCGCTTCGGCTCCCAGCGTCTGGATCATCCTAGCATACACCTGCGGCGCCACTCCATACTCCGTGAGCTGAACTCCACGGTCTCCTCTGGATTTGGCACCCACAGCTTGCACCACTTGGACGATCCGATCCTCTTCCTCAGCAATTCATTGGATGATCCGCATGCATAGTCCGTGGACAGCCATGTAAGGCATTCATTATTCTCCCGGACCAGCGTTGCACGATGGGGAAGGGCTCCAATGGCGTTTCCCACCATGAAGTCATACCCCATGATCATATCCCAATCTGTAATGTCGGTCACATAGAAGTTCCCGGATAGAGTGCTTCTCTTCGCCAAATCAGGGCGGTTCAAGCGCTCATGCTCCCAGAATTCCAGACTGATAGTGGCCTCATGGGTGCCGCCTGTAGCACGAATCCCTTGTCCGGGTCCACCAGGAATAGCCCCAGCTGCCCCAGGAGTCGCTCCTTCAGGCAGCTGAACGCATCCTCGGCCTCGGGGGTCCAGGCAAGCTTCTTCTTGCTCCCCTTCCGGCCATCAAACTTGCCCACCTGCAGCATCTTGTGCAGCGGCCCCGATAGTTCTGCATACAACTGGACATAGCCCGAATAGTAATTGCAGAACCCCATGAAGGATCGGAGTTCGCTGATGGTCTGGGCCTTGTCCCAGTGGTGCAGGGACGCCAGAATCCCAGGCATGGGACGGTGTTGCCCGTGACCAACCACGCGACCCGCAAACTCCACTTCATTCACGAAGAGTGAGGCCTTGGTGGGCTTGCACACCATGTTGTGCTTGTCCAACTCGTTGAGCACTCGGCGCAGATCCTTCTCATGTGCTTCCATGAGCTCGTCCTCAGTCATGTCTTCGGTGCCGGACCCGAGGATGATCCCATCCACAAAGGGGTCGGCACAGTCTGGGACAGGACCAAGTAGGTCCTCCATCATGCGCTGGAAAGCGGCGTTGCCATTCTTGGCGCCCATAGGCACCACTTTCCACTGCATGGGCCCCAGCAGCGTCGACCTCGCTCTGCAGGGCCTAGAGTCCCGCCGTAGCGGCATCTGGTGATAGCCGTGTTTCAGGTCTAACACCGTGAAGATCCGCTTTTTTTGTTGTTTTTCGAGGATGGTGTTGATCAGAGGAAGCGAGTACGAGTCGTGCTCAGTTTGCTCGTTCAAACCTCTGTAATCCACCACCAACCTCCACTCGCCCTTCTCTTTCTTGGGCACTATAAAGGCTGGGCTGGTGCACTCACTGTCGGAGGGTTCAATCCAGCCCCGCTCAAAAAACTCGGCCAACAACTTCTTCATGGCCTCGGCCCGATCGCCCTGAAGTTGGTACTCCCGATGACGATAGATCTTGGGGTTCGGCTTCAGCTTGATCCTCGCTGTACCAAACCTCCCACGATCTGGAGGGTTCTTGTTGGCGACGCCACTGTATAGCCGCGGATAGGCCTTGATCAGCCTCTCCTTCAGCTCGGCGACCTTCGGGTTCTCCTGGGCCTCTTCAGCCGCTTGCTTCGGTATCGATACAACCGACCGCACTGCGGTATAGGCCTCTTCCGGGTCCGAGTCCGACTTCTCCTTGTCCAATATGCCGTCTTCATTGTCGTGGGGAGCTCTTCCCACCGATAATCTTCGGGAATTTGCGGCATCGGCCTCGTTCCTGTCGCTACCCGCCCCCATTCTTCGAAAATCCCACGTCGGCGGGTCCGACCCAACCGGACCATCATATTGGTCCGCGATGTGATCCATGACCCTCGCCACGATTTCATCCTTCTCGTACTTGCCGGTGACCAACATCCTGTCATCCCACCAATGCAGAGATGTTACCATTGCTCGCCCCTTCTTGGCTGCCACACGGTCGTGCATCCCCATCCGCATGTAGTTGACGACGTGGTCGATCTCGGCGTGGGACACGATGTCAATGCCATCCATTGGTTGATCCGTCCCCTCCTTGGGCTCAAACATGACCCGCATCGGCACCGCCTCAACCCCACGGATGAATGCTTCATCACCCGTGGGCTGGGCTTGCGCCCCATCCACCAGGAAAGCCTTGGTACCCCACGCTTGACCCGGGGAGGGCATTGATAAACCCTTGGCGTCGATGAACAACTCCTCCTCTGGGCGAATGACATCTCGTTCAGGGTGATGGAATCCAGCGTCGACTTGGAACCTTCCAGCAGACATGGGGTGGATACTATGCCGGTTATGACCAGGATCCCCTTCGCCCTATCCGTGACGATCTTCTCCACCGTACGTCTGGTATTTTCCAGGGAGCCATGCCAATACATGGGCCCCCACTCCTTCAAACCCCAATGCCTGTGCCAGGCAGAGTCTCCTCGATGCCAAAAGTGGGGCATCCCGGGAAGCGAAGACGTCCGTCTCGGGCGCTTCGGCTCCCAGCGTCTGGATCATCCTAGCATACACCTGCGGCGCCACTCCATACTCCGTGAGCTGAACTCCACGGTCTCCTCTGGATTTGGCACCCACAGCTTGCACCACTTGGACGATCCGATCCTCTTCCTCAGCAATCCATTGGATGATCCGCATGCATAGTCCGTGGACAGCCATGTAAGGCATTCATTATTCTCCCGGACCAGCGTTGCACGATGGGGAAGGGCTCCAATGGCGTTTCCCACCATGAAGTCATACCCCATGATCATATCCCAATCTGTAATGTCGGCCACATAGAAGTTCCCGGATAGAGTGCTTCTCTTCGCCAAATCAGGGCGGTTCAAGCGCTCATGCTCCCATAAATCCAGACTGATAGTGGCCTCATGGGTGCCGCCACCCATATTCTCTCCATTGGCCACCTTCAGGCGTACCGGTCTACGGCTGGGCTGCAGAGATTCCTCCTTGAACAACCCTCTCCGAACCAGGCTCACCTGGGCACCCGTATCCACCAAAACATCCACCACCAACTCCTCTTGTCCGCACCGTACACGCACCTTCAAGTGCAACTGCCGCTCATCACCCTGCGGTGTATGGACGACTCTCACGACATGCAACTCTAGCACATCCGGGTGCATCAGGACTTCGAGGGTATGGTCACGGATGGTGTAGATCTTGGGCTGGTCCTGCCCGTCCACGGGGCTCTCCGTGGTCCCTCCTTCCTTCTTGCCACGACCCTTGCCCACATACACTTCCCTTGGCAGGGCGCTCCAGGGGTTAGGAGTGGCAAAACTCAGTGGTTTTGGCCCTTCTGCAGGCTTCTTCGGCACCCGGTGTGCCTTCGCTTTCTCTAGAATTCCACTGATTCTTGGAGGAGAGACCTCCGGACTCCCATTCCTGTGGGGGCTCCTCTAGACGTGGCTTGCCGCAGCTCCCTCCTGCTGCAATCAGCTCAGACTTTGTCCACCACGTTGCTGGACTTTGACCTCCTCCAACGTTCTCAACATGTCCTCAGCAACCTCCTCGATCGACCTCACGCGTCGGTCTGGGCCGGGTCCTCCACCATAGCCTTTTCCTCCGCCTTCTCTTGGCCCTTTCCTTGGCCTTTTCCACCGTCCCCGCCCTTTGCCTTCCGATCGGCAATTCGTTGTTCCTTGGGCTTCTTGTCGGGATGGGCGGCGAAGTAGGTCTTCTTGTCATCCTCATATACCTTCCCATGCCGGTGGTCATGTGCATGGTTGTTCCCCTTGCCGTAGCCGACCCAGCAACCGTCGTGCTGTGATCTGTACTCGCGGAACCAGAGCGGCGGGTTCCCGATCCTCCGCGGTTCCTTGCGGGTCTTGGTCCTTGCGTCCAGGCAGTTCCACCTGGACCTGTCCTGTCCATGCTCCTTCAAATTGTGCGCTACGAACGCGAAGAAGTGGGCTTCTTCATGATTTTTTTTTGAATGTTCTTAACCGCATCAACTTGTTCTGGGGCTGACGTCCCCCAATGAAAGTATTTACATCAACATTTAAAGATATGTACACGCCTGCTTAGATGGTTGGGTTAGATGAACGCTGATTTACCCTGTGGGGAAGGGGGGGGGTTCCGGAAGGGGCGGAGGGCTGAAGGGGTCGAGAGGAGGAGACAGAAAATCGCTGGATGGGCGGAAAAAATTCCGGATGTCCCGGGAGGCATTGGAATGGGGGGGGGCAGGGGCAGTCGGGCCTGGGCACCTAGTAAGGGTGGGCCTTGAGGGGAGAGGTAGGCGTGTTTGACGGTAGCGTGTTTTGGAGCTTGGGGGTGGGAGGGGGAGAGCGGTCTTGGCGCGCTTTGGGGGCGCCCAAACGATTGTGGCCTGGTGGGTTTGTGGTGATCGATGGCGTTTTTGTCGTGGCCGTGGGCGTGAGTGCTGAGGAGGGCGGGGAATGGCCGAGGGGGGGGGGGGGGCGTGGTGCGGATGCGCGGCTGGGGGGGCGTTTGGAATTTTTCGGCGCGCGGCGCGTGGTTGGTTGTGCTTTGGCTGACGCTGGCTTGGACGGTTTTTTAAGGCATGTTTAGGGAGAGGTGGGGGGTGCTGGTATACGGGGCGGGTCCGAGGGGGCATGTGGACGGAGGTACTGAAAGCACCGTGCGAAACCGAGAAGGGGTTGAGGGGGTCAGAGGGGTGCGCCCAAGGTATTGGGTCCCAAGGGAGAGGATTCGAACACAGCCAATCATGTGCTTGGTGGACAGCCTTGTCCAGGTGCTTTACGCGTTCCTCAAGGGCTAGGCCAAGCATGGCTCTGTGCTCGGCGCGAGTGGAGCCCGGGGTCGGCTTGGAGAGGCAGGACCATAGGGACTTTGGTACCAGAGTTCTCATGAAGTTCCTGCGGTCAGCTTTTGAGGGTCCAGAGAGCCACCAGTGCAGGACAATGGGGCTGAAAAGGGTTCCCCAGGAGGGGACGTATGCCTGGACGTGCTGGTGCAACGCTTTGCAGAAGGCCAGGCATGATAAAGGGTCGAAAGGATGGTGCTGTCCGCACCTGGAACAGTGGTAGTCGTGGAGCATATTGCTCCACTGGTACCCCTGCACATTGTAGCACCCGGACGCCAGTTTGAAAAACAGGGACGAAAACCAGGAAGTTTTGTTGTACAGGCTGAAGCTGGGGCCGACCGCTATGTTGTTATGGGAATGCCGCGGCAATAGGTGGCGGAATTGCTGTACCTTAAACTTGTGGAGGACAGGCAGGTGGTGTACCGCCACTGAGCCCAGTGGGGGGGGGGGGAGGAGATCTGGGGTAAAAATCAGGCTGTGAGCTGCCCATTTAGAAAAATGGTCGCAGATTTCGTTGCCAATAAAATTGGCGTGACCTTTAATCCACATGATGTGGAGGGGGTTGGTAATGGAACGTAGGGCGCTGTGTACGGCGACGGTCCATGTGTCGTCTTGGAACGAGCTGGGCCTACGGACTTGGCACTTCTGGAGGGTGGACACCACCTGTTCGTTGTCAATCAACAAACATACTTCGTATTGGGAAAGTTCCCTGTGGATCCAGCGAATGGCTGCTACCGCCCCCCAGAACTCCGAACCCAGAGAAGAGGGATGCGGTGAGGATAGGCACAGGACTCTGGTTGTACCGTCATGTAGAAAGGCCGTGATGGCGGCCGCATGGCCGGACTCTCCGGAGGAGCCATCGGAATATAGCCACACCCGCTGTAGGCCGGGGGTCGGCGGCCTGGTTAGTGCCTCCGCGGCATCGTGGCATCCCCACTCGTCGAGAGACTTCTTCTCTAGGTAGTGTTGTGCCTGCAGAGCGAAGAGATGGCCGTGTTGGCTGATTCCCAGTGCGTGTGCGTTGTGCGGTGGCGCTGGGGGTTCGGGGATGGTCTCTTGAGGGCGCATAAATTCAGGGGCTAGCTGGAAGTGAGAGGGGCGGGAGTAATCCATGACGGCGTGGCATGGCATGTGCATGGTGTAGGACGCCTGGGTATCCACCGAGTAGACCCCGTCGTGGAACGAGACGTTGGCCCATTTGGAGGTGGCCTCGGTCACTCTTCCTGTGGCCTGTCCTGACTTGAACCTAACGGTTAGCTGGGTACCAGGCGTTAGATCCCGAATAGCAGTGGGTCTCCACGGGTTTATGCTGTGGAAGGATATGCCAGGGGCATGGATGGAGTCCATAAAAGAGTATTGCACCGGGTCCGAGGCCCTCTGGTTCGAGCTAAGTAAAGACTGGACGTACAGGGGGCCAACTGACTTTGGGGCAAGGCCGCAAAGGGCCCGTAGTCCATAGACCACTGTGGCAACGTGGACGCTGTGCGGTAGGAACTTCATTCCCAACCCTCCCTTTGGGCGAGCCGCGAAACGGTCTTTGGGGGAGACTAGACGTGTGATGCTGCGAGACGCAACTCCCGCCCAGATAAGTCCCTGAAGCTTTTCGAGCTGGTTGGGGGAAAGAGAGTGGGTGATTAAGCGGTAGGCGAGTGCCGGGACCAGCTGAGGGTTCGTCAGTCGGACCTTCTCACTAAGTGTTAGAGGCAAGGGAGAGAGCCGGGCAAAAAAACTCTGTATCTCCGCCTTGAGCATGTGAAACAGGCCCTTTGCCTGGTGGCAAGTAAAGAGATAAACCCCCAGGTATTTATAGCATGTGTGCGGGCGACCCGTTTTTTTGTTGTACGTGTGGAACTCCGAGCCCCTGGGTGTCAGAAACTCTTTGCAGGGGGCTGTGCCATTGGCGTGGACTTCGGTCTTAGACACATTCATGTCCAGTCCCCAGTCCCTGGCTGGCCCATCGAAGTAGTTGAGGCTGTTTTGGACGTAGTTGACGTCCTCACTTCTGATCAGGATGTCGTCCATGTAGGCGTGGTGGCTAGTGCGAGCATTTGCCCGGGGGGGGGGCAAAGTGGCAAAAAAATGGTGGAAGAGGGAGTTGAGATCGAGAATGAAGAGTAGGGGGGAGAGGGGACATCCTTGTCGGAGGCCCCTGGTTTGGAGGTGTGCGTGGGGAGTGCGGCCATTGATGATGGGGCTGTCTTGAGGGAAGGAGTATAGTTGCTTTATGAGAGAAATTGTGGAAGCAAAAAATTTGCCCGTTCGAGGACGGTCCAGAGTGTGCCATGAGGCACTGAATTAAAGGCTTTATTGAAATCGATGAACAGCGAGTAGCTCTTCTTCGATTTAGCATAAAGGGTTTTGAGGTGATACAGATGATCAGCGCATTGGTGGCCGGGAAGGCCACCGTGCTGGATTTCTGAAAGGATGTCGTGTGCAAAAGCCTGAGCGCGCAAGTGTTTGCAGGCAAAAGTGGCCAAGAGTTTGTAAATACAGTTTAAGAGGGCAATAGGGCCGTAGTTTGAAGGGGAGAAAGGGTCGCCTTTTTTATAAAGCAAACATATTTTTGCGCATAGCCAGTGCGGCGGCAGCGGCGAGTGGAGGAAGCGGTTTAAAATGGAGTGGAAAAAGCGTTGAATGGGTTCCGGACAGAGGGCCAGGATGTAGTTGTTTGTTTTGTCCGCCCCCCCGGCTTTTGATGGCTTACTGTGCTTTAAGTGGTTCTGGAACTCCTGCCAGGTCACAGGGGGTATGTGGTCGTTCTTGGCAGAAACGGGGCATGTGGGGGAGTGGGACAGGACCTCGTCAACGAAGTCCTGGGGGGCGGCATAATCTGGATGCCCTCCAAGATGAAGCAGGGTGTCCCCAAAAACTTTAGCTACATCCGCTGGGTCACTCAGGAGCTCTTTGGTGGCTGGATCTCTGACTATGAGAGGCTCTAGGTCTTTAGGGCAGAGTGTGCGAGCAACTGTGGGTTTTAATCTGGACCCCTCGGACCAGACTACTGTGAAGCTTTCTCTTCGCTTTGGTTTCGTCCGAGGACCGTAGGGTGTTTACCACGGACTGAACTTCCGCAATGTGCTCAGGAAATGCTGGGGAAGAAGGAGGCGGGGGTGAGCGTAATAATTTCCTGAGCTTGCCGTAGCCCTCTTGGTCCTTGCGCTGCGGCTTTGGACGCGTGATTTTGTGGTACGCAGACCCAACCTGCATAGGGAGAGAATCAGTGGCGGCGATGACCTCTTCCAATGGGGCCCTGGCAGGGGCGTCCTGGAGGTCCCGGCACCAGTCGGAGATGAGCCGTATGCTGTTGGAGAATTGTTGCTTTTCGTCACTAGAAAGCTTCCGAAAAATGCAAGGGGGGAGTGGGGGCTGAGACAGAAGGATCGGAGAGGGGCACTGGAACACCGCAACCACTGGGTGGTGGTCAGAGATGGTGTAGTCCGTGAGGACCGACGCATCCAGAAGGGGAAAGTGCGACACTAGGCGAGGGGACGCAAAGATGTAATCCAGCCTTGCTTCGCTGTCCCAGCGGTCGCTTGCGTAGCGCCTGTACTGCCTGAGGGACGGGTGCTCTGACCTGAAAGTGTCCACCAACCTAGATGGGAGGTACTCCACTTCCCCCGTGAGCCAGTGCCACTCATGTAGGTCGACCAAGCTGTGCTGGTCAAGTTCGGGACTCAGAACGCAGTTAAAATCACCCCCCAGGATGTGATTGGGATGATCGTTGAAATGAGAAGCAAGAACTCGCTGTATGGTGTCGCGGTACGGAGCTGGGGCCCCCGTGCGCACCGGGGGGGAGTAAACTGAGAAGACGTGTAAGGGAGTTGCCTCCGGTAGGGATATTTTGGCACCACAGATAAGGCCGTCGCTGTCTCTGGGCGGGACACAGCTGGTATATCTCGCGATGCGCGGGCCTGCAATGACCGACACCCCGTGTCTGTGGCCGCAGACATTTGAGAAGACCTTAGCGCGGTCATTGCCGAAGGCGTACCGCTGTGGGAGGAGAGGGGGAGAGTTGAGCTCCTGAAGGAGTATAATGTCATATCCCTCGTTTAGGAAGTGCAAGATTGCCGCGGGTGTGTTCTTGCTCTTTGCCGTGTTGAAGGACACGACACAGATGGCCGGGACGGAGGGAAGAGAAGGGGGGGGGCGGCGCAAGCGTTTAGGTTTGAAGGGCTTGTGCACTTGGGGGGGAGGGGGGAAGGAGGGTGTCCGAATGGAGGAATAGCGGGCACCCAGTGGGGAGTCCGGTGTCAGAAGCGTTGGTATGTGGGCAGGGTCCTCATTCTGTATTGAGGGGTCGGGTTCGCACTGTTCTAGTGCAGAAATCCGAGCGTGAAGTGCTTGTGCGTATGCTTTGGGCGGGTGGCGTAAGGCCGTGTCACAGGCAGTGCGAAGAGAGGGGTGTATAGCTAGGTCTGTGGAGACACTTGTGTCTGGGACCAATATTCTCGGATTGATGTGTGCTTGCTCCACAGGGAGAATCTCAGCGATGCGAGAGACGGTGGCAGTGAGGGAGGCACCGTGCACGCCCACGCGGGCGAGGACCTCTGGACACTGTCTCATGTTACTACTACTGCGGTGGCACTGACGGGTGGAAGGGAGGCAGAAAGAATATGGGGACGGGTAGCATTCGGTATACTCATCAGAGCTTCCCACAAAGGGGACCACAGGATTTTGTGGTCTGGTACACAGTGAGCACAGATCAGCCCGGTTAGGGCATACCTGGCGGTCACAGGGGTTAAGGAATTCACGTTACGTGCAAGGGGAGTGGTAGAGCGATGGCCTTGCCATGCCTGAGAACATGCAATAATGGTGATGGAGGGTATCTGGGGTCTTAAAGCGAAGACCACGTCTCGTGTGCACAGAAGGGTGACGCTGAGTGTAGGTTCCTTAATTCGTCTCATGTTGCTCTGGGTCCGGGGGCTCTGAGGATGTCGTATGGAGGCCCGTTCCTACACCAGTGTGACGGAAGACAAGGGATACCCTGGAGTCTCGGGGAATGCGCCGCTTCTCCACTGTGTCATAGTCGCGAGCTGGGATTTGGTGTTTCCATTTGTCACGGGCTTCCCCAAAAATTAGGAGGAGGCTGCGGCGCTGTAGGAAGACTTTTTGCCTTTTCTGAAAAAGGGTGGATCCGGGGAGGGGACGCGGTTCGAAAACCATTTCCGCACCTGACCCAAAGGAGCCATCCAGGACATAAGGGCCTAGCTGAGGGACGTCTACGTGGCTCCTCAGGCCACTGCCAGGTTCGTATCGAGCCACTGACCACATATTGGGGCATAAGACAGAGGAGGGCAGCACCTGGGCGCAGGCAGAGAATGCCCGTAGCCCAATCGCTTGAATAAACTCAGGAGGGGTTTGTTCAAAAGGTTCAACTTCTTTTGATTCTGGATTGTACCTGAATCCGAAATGAAGCATTGTGCGGTGCCCCTCGGACAGCCACTGGTGATTTTCATCTGCACTGTAGGACATCACCAGGGCTTCCTCTTCTTCTGAGAAAAACTCATTGGATATGAAGGCTCCTGTTATTTCCGGGATGGGGTCGAAAACTTTCCCCGTTTGGAGGTGGAGTTGTGCGATCTTTTCTGTGAGGGAGAGAGGCTTGCTTGTGGACAAGTAATGGTCCCTCGCGAGACTTAGTTGTTCCGCGCTGCCGTAGGCAGTCGCCGCCTCGATGACTCGTGATAGGAAATCCTGGGGTTCCGAAACTAGGGGGTTGGCGGGAGCCAAAAGGTTGTTACGCGCGGCCGTGTCGGGGCACTCGGGGTGAAAGACGAGCTGGGACACAGTGAAGCCTTCTGCAAGGAGCGCGGATTCGTAATGCGCGTATTTCACTCGGTAGACTCGCACCTTAGCCATGGGGGCGCTGAACAAGGAAATGTGCCGAATTTTCCCAAGCAGGGAGACCCCGAACATTACATCAACGTCCGGCATGGATGACGGGGCGTATACTTCTACCAGTTCTGGATCAGGTGGTTCAGGGAGGGGGTTGAAGCAAGCCTTCACCGGGGAGGGTGGGGGAGGGGCATCTTTGTGCATTTTTCGGGGGGAGGCGGAGAGGTCCACTTTGTGTCCCGGGTGTTTGGAGCGCCAAGAGGAGTATCCTCCCCAAGAGATCATGGCTCCCGTAGTGCCCCGATACGTGACCAGGTTATTCTCTTGGAAGAGCATGTAGCTCATGGAAGTGAGGGAGTCTCGCTGGGGGAGCAGGGGGGTGTTGTGATAGTTCATGCACACGTAAAATTCGTGTTTTGTTCTGGGAATGGCTCCTAGGATACCGCACCGTCGTGCGGCTTCGCTAGTAAGGAGGGATTTCCCCACGTCAATTTGTTTGAAGTCCGGCGTGGCCTGCTTGTATGCTTTTGAAGGTACAACTTTGAAAGTTTTGTCCTTCCCTAGATCGGAACCACGGATGCAAAAGACTTTGCCGAGCGTCCACAAAGGGTGTTGTAAGATGGTGGAGAGAAGCTTCTCGGCGAGGGGGGTTGGTATGGTGTAATCGAAGCGGAACATATGTTCGGAGGATGATTGTAGAGGCTGTATGCGTTCCTCCGGAAAGAAAGCATTTTTGCAGTTGACCGAGATGTGGTCGTTTTCGAAATGGAAAAAGCGGTTGACGAGGACAAGAAAATCCCGGGCGTTGCCACGGCGACGCCTATACTCTCCTCGTTTCCGCTTGGATTTTTTGGAAAGCTCTTTTGGAGAAGAGACGGTGAAGTTCAGGAGCAAATGCCGTGCAACTTCGAATCGTAGCGTTGTGCGCACCGCGGCCACTTGGACGGTGCTGTCTACCTTATTTATGGCCCATTGCAGGGAGGTGTGAGGGTGCCTGATGTCGCCGTAGCGGATGTGTGCGTGGTGCTTGTGACGGGTGGAGAGGTGAAGGTGAAAATATGGGTATTGTGGAGGGTCAAGCAAGTTGAGCCGCACGGAGCCATCGGGATTAGGTGATGGGTTGTACGTGTTGGCATCAGAAAGCCGGTCTACTCCACACACCCAGGGGGCAAGTGAGATCATGCCGGGGTTCAAGGGGTTCATATAGAGGGTCTCCGCCGAAAGGTTGTCTTCCATTCCCGGGAGAATGAAGAAGCCTTCGTACACAACACTGGAATCAAAGGCTTCTTGCAAGGCTTCGTTGATGGCATGGGCCCACTCGGTCCATGTGTTGCCGTATTTGTATTTGGAGTTGTAGTAATCTTGTGTGTGTGGAAAAATGTAGAACTTTGGGTGGTGATGAAGGACGTCTTTGAGGTACCTAAAATTGTCATGTCCAATTGTGGAGTAGGCATTGTTGCCGGAGCAATCAATGTCATGGAAAAAGGTGCACCCGTCGCTCGCGCAAAGGTCTATTGTTGGGTGTACTTGATCATAGATCACTTGCTTGTGATGTTTCTCTAACACGAGTTGATTTGTATCAACTCCTAAGGTTTCATGGACATGTGTTTCTCCCCATAGTGCTTGTTGATCGTGTGTGTTGATCTCACCTTTATGTTTAACCAAGAATTTTGCAAAGACACCATCCGGAACAAGGGAAGGGTTGAAGAAGGGTTTTCCGGAATTACCATCCGTTTCATCGGGAGTAGGGTCTTCCCCGTCTTCGGCCTTTTCGTGTTTTCCTTCGGGAGACAGAATAGCGCTTGGCGTAGATTGCTCCTCACGTTGCGTTAAGAGGGAGTTGTCGGGCTCAACCTCATTGGTTCTCCTTGCGTTGTCGTTGAGAGCGGCGTTGTTGTTCATTGCCGAATCTCCACACGGGTCTTCGCGACTTTCTTCTTGTTGTTTCGACTCTTCGGCGTCACGTGGATGGCTTCCTTCGGTGTTCTCGTGCGTGCCTTTGGGCACGGAGTCTTGCACCTTCTCGGAGTTGGTTGGCGGAGCGGGCGCTTCGGTGTTCTCGTGCGTGCCTTTGGGCACGGAGTCTTGCACCTTCTCGGAGTTGGTTGGCGGAGCGGGCGCTTGGATTTGATGTTGTGGTTCTTGGGCTCCTTTTCCTTTGACGGTGTGAGCCGTTGTCTCGGCGAGTGGGAAGAGTTCTTTTGCGACATCTTCGGGTTGTTCATCGTCTGAAATGACATTGGATGACGTGCCTTCTTCATGTGACGGGGAAAGGTCGAGTGAAGGGTGAAATGGGTCGTTCTCGCGTTTGGCGGGCGAAAGCGTAGGGAGAAGCCGACTTTGAGTCAGTTTGGCGTCCACTTTAGCCTGAATTCGAGCAATGAAACTTTTCACGGACTTTAGTTGTTTGCTTTCGGTCTTGTCCTTTGCGGAACGTTCCTTGAGCCCAACTTGCGACATTGCCAAGAAAACGGCGTTGCGAAGCTAGGCAAAGGACGGCGCTCACGATTGCAGCTTTGCGCTAGGCAAATAAATTGACGGCAAGGTTGTTGCGCTTGCCTCGGCTCCAAATTGCGGCTTTGACCTTTGTTGGTAATACACGGCTTCACGGGATCAGCCCAGAACTTGAACAGCCCAGGATTTTTGTTAATCACCGAACAGCCTGGACTGCTGGTGGATCCATCAATAAATTTCTGAGGGTCAATCGAAAAAAAATAGACACTCAGAAAGTGAGGGGCTTCTTCATGATCCCACGGGGTGGTCGCGGTCCAGAGATCTTGGCCGCTTCCACTCCCTTGCTCCGCGGTGCCGACCGTGTCCTCCTTGACCTCTCGGTGTTGGCGATCTTCCCGATGACCTCGATGTCAATGGCCCTCCCGATCCTGCACGTGGGCCTCGTTCTTGGCGTTGAGCTTCAGCTCCACCGTGATGTACTTCATGATCTCGTCCAGGCTCATGCGGGCGGAGATGGCCTGCATCCTCAGCGGCTCTCCGCGCCTCCACTCCGCGTTGTTGAGGTGCATCAGCCTTTGCCCCATGGTGTCGCGGAATACCTCCACGTAGACGGCGTTCTTCAACCCCAAAATTCGGCTGGGCTCGCCGAGGTTTCGCGGGAAAAACTCCATTATTCCGGCGTGGGTGTCCTCCGATGCCATGATCTGTACGGCCACGCGCGTTATTGCTCTCTTCCTCTCCTCATCCTCCACCCTTCTCTTCCAGTGGCCGGGGAGGACGTCCTTCAGCAGGTGTCGGATCTCGCTGGACTCGTCCCAGTCCTCCACCAGCTTGAGGCTTCTTCGGTACTTGCGGATGTACCGATTCCATTCCCGGACCCTCCATTCCCCGCGCTTCAGCGGCAGCGGAATGGACAACAAATCCCCCAACTTCTGGTTCGGGGCGTCCAGTCGCTCCTCGTCCTCCAGACACTGGAGGCAGGCCTGCTCCGTCTGGATCAATCCCTCGCGGATCTGATCCCTGAGCTCCTCCTTCAGGGCCTGCGCCAGCCTGTGTGGGAATGTCCGACATATCCACTTGTCCCTTGGCGCTCCCTTCATCTCGCCGACGACCTCCTCGGCGAAGTCCTCCCAATCCAAGATGAAGTCATCCAGCTTGGAAGGGTTGCCATCGTAATAGGAAATTTTGATTCCCCTGAGGTCGTCAATCCTGATGCCGTCTCCGACGTACGCAGCCACCACTCCACCGAGACGGATACCACCTGTGGCCGGGGGGTGTGAATACACTCCCCGTACATCCCTCCCCTCCATGGAGTGCGGTCCAGTTGGGCCTGAACCCATGGGGTTCGGGATGCGGGAAGGACTTGCTCCACCGGCTGTCGATATCCCCGTAGTGGGGTCCTTCACCCACAGGTTTCCGCCTGGATGGCCTCGACCATGTCCGTCGGCCCTTCCCATGGTTCGCCCCTGCATGGTATGGATCTCCTCTTCTCCATAAACTGCATGGGCAGGCGTAGTGGTCGGTGGATCCTGGGCGGCATGGGACATCTGTACCGTCAGGCTCCTCAGATCCGTGGTTGCGTGCTCTTCCCGCATGGACCCAGCCGGTGCCGTATCCTCCTCTAGGCCGTCCTTCTGGTTGTCCAGGCGGTCGAGGTGCTGCACGATGGCGTCCATCCCCATCTTTGGGTAATTGCCGATGAGGAGAGATACGTGCTCGCAGTGGCAATCAACGTGCTCTCCACCTGATCCGGCGCATCCCACGGTTCCCGGCGCCTCGGACTCCTCCGCCATGGGTGTGTCGCCCATGTTATCCCCTTTGGCTCCGTGTGCCGGGCCACCGGCGCCGTTCTGGCTCTGGCAGGCCTCTCCAACGCCTGGGCATCATGCTGGAAGCTGGGTTCGGGGGCCGTGTGCGCCCTTGTGGGCGGTATGGCCATCTCCTCCGACTCCGAAGGGAAAGCGGTCCGATAGCCATCGGAATGCTGCTCGGAATCTGCAGCTGACCACAACCTGACCGGGCTTGCATCCGTCTCCATCGCCCTGGCTTCTGCCACGGGTTTTGGGGACCCGCGCTTCCGGCAGCGCCGAGCCCTGCCGCTGCTGCCAGTCTCCTCCAACTACTCCGCAGCGGAGCGGAGATTGCAAGCCTTGCGGCATTGCCTTTCGCACATGGAGGTCAGCTCCTCCATGTCTAGCCCATCTTCTACTAGGGCTCTCCGTCCTGAGCATCTTCGCTCTTCTCGGGCTTCCAAGTCCGGCGTCGACTCAACAGACTCCACGATCTGCACCCGGGGCGTCCTTGGGCAGGGCTCATGAGGGCCCAAGTCCGCGGTGCGGCGGTAGGGGGCAGGTACTCATCTGCTACCATAGAGAAGGTCCCTACCAGGACTGGCCCCTGCTGTACCCCCTCCACCATTTCCTGTCACTCCTATGGTCTTGCTTGATCTTGCCCTATCCTGCACAGTTTCCGACAAAAAATAGTAAAATGTGGCTCCTTCACACAAATTCTGATCCCTTGCAATAACCAACTCCCAAGTACAATAGCTCAAATCCAAACACTCCACACTGAGGGCTTCCAAGGATGTTTGAGGTCCCGCGTTGACACTCAACAGCTCCTTTCAACACGCCGGTCGTTTCAAGGTGCACACGGAGACACCGGCGTTGGGCATGTACATAGAATTGCACCAATGGAATAATGGAAAAAGCCCTGAAACTGGCATATGAACACAAATCAAGCAAAATTGGGGAAGGATGGAAACATACACGATCACAGCCATGGACCCCTCATTCCATGGACTCAGGACCTTCCCTTGACTCGCCAACATGATGCCCTGAACCCAGTCAAATAAGATGGCTAAGTGCCATCACCTAGGATTTTATGAGGTACCGGAATCCCGTAACTGAACCGTCCAAAAACTGCCGAGATCGCGATTTACGGCCCGCCGCAACCCAAGTTTGCCGAGGTTTTGGTGATTTGTGCCAAATCTGTGCGCATCTGCCCCGATTTAGATAGCGCAATCATTATAATACGACGTTATTCAATTGCTGTATTCCCGATTGCATTACCGGATGTCCAGATAAAACCAAAATACGACCTTTTTAGCCCATTTTTGCCACTTTCGGACCATAAACCGTCATTTTGATGATGTCCTTGTGGTGTCACGAGATTTCAAATTGATCAAGTTTGTCCCTAGTGCCCTGTGAGGCTAGGCAAGCAATGATGTGTGCCCGTGCCTGCCCTATACCCAAGATAATAATCCGGAGGGTGCCCAAAAACGCCCAAAACAGCTATATTTGCACTTTTGAACACATAAATGTTGATTAAAGTGATACGGCCGTGCTTTCATGTGATTTCAAATTGATCATGTTTGTCGGCTGTGCTATGTGAGTCTTGGCAAGCAATGATTTGTGCCCGTGCGTACCCTTTACCCAAGATAATAATCCGGAGGGTGCCCAAAAACGCCCAAAACAGCTATATTTGCACTTTTGAACACATAAATGTTGATTAAAGTGATACGGCCGTGCTTTCGTGTGATTTCAAATTGATCACGTTTTTCCCCTGTGCTACGTGACGCTTGGCAAGCAATGATTTGTGCCCGTGCATGCCCTCTACTGAAGGTTATGGCCCGGAGGGTGCCAAAAAAGGCCCCAAACAGCTATATTTGCACTTTTGAACACACAAATGTTGATTAAAGTGATACGTTCGCGCTTTTGTGTGATTTCAAATTGATGAAATGTGTCCCCAGTGCTAGGTGAGGCTTGGCAAGCAACAATTTGTGACCGTGCATGCCCTTTACTCAAGGTTATGGCCTGGAGGGTGCCAAAAAAGGCCCCAAACAGCTATATTTGCACTTTTGAACACAATGATGTTGATTAAAGTGATACGGTCGCACTTTCGTGTGATTTCAAATTGATGAAATGTGTCCCCAGTGCTAGGTGAGGCTTGGCAAGCAATGATTCGTGCCCGTGCATGCCCTTTACCCAAGATAATAATCCGGAGGGTGCCAAAAAACGCCCAAAACAGCTATATTTGCACTTTTGAACACATAAATGTTGATCAAAGTGATACGGTCGTGCTTTCGTGTGATTTCAAATTGATCACGTTTGTCCCCTGTGCTACGTGAGGCTTGGCAAGCAACAATTTGTGACCGTGCATGCCCTTTACTCAAGGTTATGGCCTGGAGGGTGGCAAAAAAGGCCCCAAACAGCTATATTTGCACTATTGAAGTCACAACTGTTGGGTAAGGGGATACGGTCGCGCTTTCGTGTGATTTCAAGTTGATGAAATGTGTCCCTAGTGCTAGGTGAGGCTTGGCAAGCAACAATTTGTGACCCTGCATGCTCTTTACTCAAGGTTAGGGCCCGGAGGGTGCCAAAAAAGGCCCAAAACAGCTACATTTGCACTTTTGAACACATGAATGTTGATTAAAGTGCTATCGCTGCCCGTGTGTGTGATTTCAAGTTGTTCAAGTTGGTCACTAGTGCTGGGTGAGGCTAGACAATGAACAATTTGTGCCCGTGCATGCTCGTTACTCAAGAATATGAACCGGAGGGTGCAAAGAAGGGCTCAAAACAACTGTATTTACACACACGCCATCATTAGATTTGCAAATGCTGTAATGGTCAGAGCCACACTCCCTTGGCACTGCCTGTCTGAAAAAACAAAAAGGAATCCCCCTTGTACGTGAGCGCATACAAGCTGCGTTTATATGGGTTATATAGTGTGTCCTTCTCCCTTAAATGACCAACCATGGGGTAACAAAACGCCCCAATAGTAACAACTTGCTCGGCCGCTGTGTGTTTCGGGTCCACATGATCTACGAGGTCACTGAGTGTGTATTTCTGACACTGTGCTGCCTCTGATAGGAAGCATGCGTCTGCAATAGGCATGATGGTATTATCTTCACTAGGAAGACATGCCGTCGGTATGCAAGGGAACCACTGAAAATTGTTACCCTTCCCATGCATTGACACACTGCACCAAATAGAAGTAAGCCACGAATGAGTACTGAGTTCTGCAATAGGCATGATTGTATTGTCTTCACTAAGGGAACATGCCGTCGGCGTGCAAAGGAACCACTGAAAATTGTTACCCTTCCCATGCATTGACACACTGCACCAAACAGAAGCAAGCACAAATGAGTTCAAAGATCAAGATATTGTGGCATGTGCATACGTACCTAGGTAGAGTTATTATCTTTCTGCCCGGGTTGCAGTTCATGGGCACCAACCGTGCCTCCGCCCAAAATGCTAGCTTCAAGGCTTAAATCTCGAGAAGCACTTGCAATGCGATAGGACATTTCCAACGGGGTTTACTCCGCCGCATGCTAACCACGCCCTTGACGTCCTGGTGAGTGTGTTCACCACCTTCGCTTGACAGCACCTAGGGAGCGTAGAGAAGGTGTAAGAGGTATAATGTATAATAGGTTGCGTATTGCCGCAACGGGAGGACGGGGTCTACAATTATGCTAACAACCTGTAGATTGCCGTGCTTCAACAAGCGTGCTTGATAATGAGCCAAGAAATAATGGCATTGCACCGTCAACCGCTCTTCCGGAAGATGCAATACCGAGAGTAGCTCGTCCAATCGCCGGTAATCACGGTCTCGTGCCTTGACACGTTTTGGTGCCGTGGCCATTAACTGTAGGGCAAGTCTCCTCAGTTCACGTAGGTAGAACTGTAGTGGCTCCTGCTGAACGGACCTACGTTGCGGAGTGACGGAGGTAACCTCCAGCCCATCACCCTGTTTTGGCAGTAGTTCATAGACCTCTTGCCAAAACACGGGGTTTCTCAACAAATCTCGAGTGACAAAACATCGCGGCTTCCATCAATTTGGATGGCTGCCCGGCCCACGCTCTAGTGGTGGCAAATACGGCGACTCTTTGGTGTGCTTTTTGCATATCGCTCTGAATTCTTGTATCATTCCCGCGGGCACTAGCCCGGGTGCTTGGCATGTTGGTCTTGTAACCAAAGATGTATGCCATGTAAGCCCATATTGACCACAACTTCCTTTGTACAATGTGACAAATCGTACCCCACATCAAGGTCCGACTCAAAGATCTGGAAGTAGTCCGCTAGAGGGGTGGTAAAGAAACTCAAGGGCCGCTCTGGTTGAGGATTGTCACCAGGTAGATGCAATCTGTCTCGGTTTGCTAATTGTAGGTACAAAGCGACAGCTCGCCATGAATCAAGCTGCACGTTTCTTGTCGACAAATGTACCCCATCTACGTTGTTCCCCAATTCCTCTTTCAGCTTGGTGACTCTACCGCGGTACGCACCAATGCTCTTCTCCTTGCAAATATCAATAAAATTTGCCCATGTCACATTTGCTGTACCATGGACAACAGATTCTCCACTACTTTCTCCGACGGCGGATTGCGTGGTGCTCTTAGTCGTGTGACAATCTGGGGTTTACATTTTTTTTCTTGATTTGATGCTTGGGGGTGCCTTCGGATTTGCGTCTCAAGACAGTGTTTTTGGGGCCTGACTGGGCAGTTGTAGCCCCCCCCCCCTATTCTCAGGGTGCTGGACTCAAGAAAACGTGTTTTGCAAGGTTTTGGAGCAGGTTATCGAGTTTTTCGGAACCGCCATCACCAAAAAAAAGCCGCAATTTTTGCCCAAAAATGGCCAAAAAAAAGCCATTTTTTGGCCTAAAACAGTGTTTCTGGGGCCTGAGTGGTACGTTGTAGGGCTCCACACCCTATTTTGAGGGTGCTGGACTCAACAAAATGTGTTCTGCAAGTTTTTGGAGCACGTTATCGAGTGCTTTGGAGCCGGCATCACCAAACAACCGCATTTTTTGCCGGAAAATGGCGGAAAAAAAGCCATTTTTTGGCCTAAAACGGTGTTTTTGGGGCGTGAGTGGTCAGTTGTAGGGCCCCCCACCCTATTTTGAGGGTGCTGGACTCAAGAGAAAAGTGTTTTGCAAGGTTTTGGAGCAAGTAATCGAGTTTTTCGGAGCTGCCATCACCAAAAAACCGCATTTTTGGCAGGAAAATAGCCAAAAAAGGCCATTTTTTGGCCTAAAACAGTGTGTTTGGGGCCCGAGTGGTCAGTTGTAGGGCTCCCCACCCTATTTCGAGGGTGCTGGACTCGAAGAAAAGTGTTTTGCAAGGTTTTGGAGCACGTTATCAATTGTTGTGGAGCCGCCATCACCAAAAAACCGCATTTTTTTGCCCCAAAATGGCCAAAAAAAAGCCATTTTTTGCCGAAAACAGTGTTTTTGGGGCCTGAGTGGGCAGTTGTAGGGCCCCCACCCTATTTTGAGGGTGCCTGAGTCAAAATAACTTGTTTTGGAGCAGCTTATCGAGTGTTTCGGAGCCGCCATCACCAAAAAAACCGCATTTTTTGCCCAAAAATGGCCAAAAAATGCCATTTTTTTGGCCTGAAACAGCTTTTTGGGGGCCTGAGTGGTCAGTTGTAGGGCCTCATACCCTATTTTCAGGTTGCTGGACTCAAAACAAAGCGTTTTGCAAGTTTTTGGAGCACATAATCAAGCATTTCAGGGCCGCCATCACTAAAAAATGCATTTTTTGGCCAAAAATGGCCAAAAAAAACCAATTTTTGGCCTAAAACAGTGTTTCTGGGGCCTGAGTGGTCACAGGTAGGGCCCCATACCCTATTTTGAGGATCCTGGACTCAAAAATACGCATTTTGCAGTGTTTTGGAGCAATCTTTCAAGGGTTGCGGAGCCACCATCACCCAAAAAACCGCTTTTTTGCCCAAAAAAAGCCATTTTTTTGGCCGAAAACAGCATTTTGGGGGCATGAGTGGGCAGTTGTAGGGCCACATACCCTATTTTGAGTGTGGTGGACTCAGAAAAACTTGTTTTGCAAGGTTCTGGAGCAGGTTATCGAGTGTTTGTAGCCGCCATCACCCGAAAACCGAATTTCTTGCCAAAAACAAACATGTATGGTTTGAGCTATACAAAAGCTGCTATTCGCAACTAGGTGGTGAATGTCATATTTCTCGGATACGGCCGATTTTAGATGGAATCAAGCCTGCATTGTCGATCTAGGGGCTGGAAAATTTCCAATTTGGAGGGTGGGGCGGGGGGGCTAACTCCGGAAAATATCCTCTTTATGGTATAATTTGACAAAAAAAGTAGTATTTCTGACTGTAGCTGGTTTTGGGATTTTTGGACCCCATAAAATCCTAGGTGTGTGTCAAAAGTCAATACACAAACCCCAAATATGTGTTCACTCCCAAGCCTCTAAAGCCTAGTCCAAAAAGGGAGGTGGCGTGTCATGGCCTAGAGTGACACAGGGGAACATGCCCTACCCGGGCATACCTTTGTTTGGACTTGGAGTTGATTGGGCTTGGAGAATTGCCCCATAAAGATGACCTCACAACATAGCAAAATTAGGCAAATCACACCATAATGCCCAAAATTCAATTATATACTCACAAATGCATACGGCAAGTATTTGAATGCTCCATGCATGTGTCAAACCGGAAAGTAAGATACAAGGGTGATATAGACCAAAGATCCATGCCCAAGAATATTCCAACGTTGGCTCCCAAACCCCTCCAGATATACACATGCCATGCTTCACAAGTCAACTCACAAATTCGAGACCTAAATTTGTCAGGCCTCGTTTGGCACGCCAAAGTGACCACGTGATCCAGCATTTGGTGAGGTGCAACACCGAAGCATATGCCAACATTCAAGCAACATACCATAGTTCAAAGATCTCTAGGCACCTTACTGTTAGCCGACCAGTTGAGCACATAAAATACAAAAATGAGCATAAAATGAGGTCAAAAACATGCGAATGTCGCTAAATTCAAGATAATCACAATAGTATATAACTTCGCTCACCCATGGTACCAACATATGGTTCAAAACACAATCGCTTGGGACCATTTGCAAACAATCCCCCCACTTGGAGCCCCACATGGACGCATAGGGACACCTTCGAAACTCCTCCCGACACGCACCATGAAAATGGGAAAATTGATAGTGGCGCTTGTGGGTCGCTCTGTAAGACTTACCACATGCACTATATGTGCAGTAGACTTAGTAGAGTGCTATGGAGCTCACCATTGTGACATGGGCAAAGTTCATGCCACGTATGACTCCACATATCTTCCTACAAACGGAGATATATAGCATGGGCGTGAGCATAGCGAAGCACATACCATCCATATAACACATACCCTTAAAAGTGGCTCCCACCATGGTATGCCATGCCCCTCCATGGACATAACTTCATGTTAAAAATACGTGAGAACCGAAGAAACAGTTCTATGCAACACCAACACTCATGCGGTACACTCGAAAGTCGCATAAAAATATTCGGTTGCATGGTCCAAGTGTTATAAATCATTTTCTCCCCTCTTGACCATTCACCCTTGCTACACCGAGCATGTGTACCATTCAAAAGCGTTTGACGCTTCCCATATTAAGTTGAGACCAAGGCAATTCCAACCCGAGTCTCAAAATTGGGATTCCTCGCAGTGAGCCGGAGATATGACGTTTCAAAGTGGCCTCACAAATCAATTTTGTTTCGCCCACATCTCCAAGAAAAATGAAGGAGACAACAAAAGGAAGGTTGATTCGTGATCGGGGAAAAATGTAGGATTACACGTAATTCATCATATCAAGTGCGGCGACCTCGAAGTCGAAAAACCGATTCTGAATGTCTGAAAAAATCAGATTCATCTTGCGAGTGTATAACATGAAGATCGCGGAAGCAACGAACCCTTTTCTGATGAAATCTGACCCTTCATCGGGGTTTCTGCTCAAATATCTGGAAATAACAGTTAACCAATCGGTTGCCGCAAAATCGCGAACCAACTGACAGTCGCTGATACATTGACAATCAGAACGAAAGGCTGAAAAATTACGGAAACATTATGATAAAAAAACCCTGTTGATTCCTGATATTCTGATATATGAATCTCAGCTGGCGGCGCCTCGGTATTGAATATGGCCGCTCATAGCTGGAATGGCCAAGCCTATCACCTCTCACATCAGGTTAGGTCAGGTGGATGGGAGAGTATGATATCAGCCAATGGCGGCTTGTCGGCCCATAGATACACGCCCCAAGTGACCCAAAGATGGCCACGGGGGTCCGAACCGGCTGCAGTGAGCGGAGACGGAAAGACGACTCAATGCAGGGGCACCAACTTGAAACATTAAACGATCGCACTCGACCAAACCATTTGCATTGACCTCTCCTTGGGTCCTTGTGACTGCTTCAATGAGAGAGGTTGGTGATGGTATATGGCCGCCGAAGAAGCTTGCAACACTTACTTACCCTTACTTACGTACTCTATCTAGCTAGCTATCTACCTAGCTAGTGTAGGAGATGAATTGACTTTTATGGTATCATAATCCTAATGCTAACAGTTGACTGTGAACTCGACTGAATGTCTCTGGTCCTCCCCCTGTAAGGCAGGGTGGTGAGGAGAAGTGCCGCAAGGCGCTGGTACTGTAATACAGGTAACCATTCTAGTAGGTGCAGGCGGGAATTTGGGTGTGCGATACCACTTAACTGATTTTCATCTCTTTACCTTTGACCTGAAGTGAGTGCTGGGGGATGGTTACGGCCCACGGCTGCCCTAACCAACCCACTGCCAGCCGGTGCATACACACGGCCCGAGGTTGTCCCTTGTTGCGTTGGCTGCTCACATACAGACCAACTTGTACTGAGTACGGTTGCCCTATAAGTGTCAGTCTACGTCTTATTTTTTGGCGAGCTGTGTGTTTTACATCATGTATTGTTTCATTTGAGCACAATTGCATCTGAGCTAGAAAGCGATTTGTCCTCATTTCAGTCTACCATGCATCTCATCCTTCACTGCATTGCCGTCAAGGCAAGCGTTTGACTAGTTACGTATTCTACTCTCAATTCAGATTGCATGTCACTTATTTCGATCGGTGAGGTCACTCATTCCTTGCATTTTACTTTGCAAATCATACATTTCATACTTATTACATTACTTCCTTATTGCAAGGGCTTTCCCGTACCGTTCGACCTGCAATATGGTCCGGAATTGATCTGCCCTTCGTTGTTCTATCAGCACCTTTGCTCAAAAGACCTCGAGTTTTGAATCGTAGCGACAAACAATCAATTCGTATCCCCTCAGTTTTTGTTGATTAACTGCACGTTCCGAGAAAGAATCTCCTTTTCCAACCCTCACGATCATTGAAATAGGTCATTTGGTCTGAAGAGCTAGTTAACCCTCAAATTTGCTACCGAACCACTGCGGGTACGTTCCGCTTTGTTACCTTCCCTAGATCGCCTGGTGCAGCCTGAATTACCGGGTTTGCGTGTTCTCAATGGAGTGTCCACATTCTACAACCTCACATTCTCTATCCCCTTCGAACAGACCATCAGATGCATGACATACCTAATTGCATTCTTTTTTCACACATTCACTCCCCCATCACACTACACTTACAACACGCGTACAACCACATACCATGAATCGTTTCAGTGTTCCATAATTTTGTTCGATTTCACGCTCTGAGGAATTGCTGTAGTACCACTTCCATCAGGTCTTTGTCTACGAGCCAACATGTAGGTCACTTCCTTCGTGTAGATAGTCAGTGTCTGCTTACAGCTGACATTGATCCCAAGCCGCCACATCATAGTTGTGTAACACCGGTGAACAGGTGTAAGCTTGGTCACTTAGCCTGTTACTTGGTTAATGCATTCCGCGGTGTGTTACTGAAGAGTCCTACGCAGGTAGCCCCCAAGACCAAGTGGTGCACTACGGTAGGCTCGTTGAAAAGGATTATCAACGGCTGGTGAATGCCTACGCTGTACAGGATTCTACCCTCGCCCGGGTACATATGTACTTTCCATGCAGGTGGATAGACTCCTTCTCTTGCTGTAGAGATAGATGACGGAGTTACGCTCCATAAGGATAGCCTGAATCCCCGAGTTCCATTGGGCGGAATGCCCTTTTCATGTAGGAAGACAGTCCCCCGCACGGATGGCTTTGTACAACCATCTGTTGGGCAAGGGGCTCGCCATTGATTGGTCTTCCGGTACGGTACAAAACACACTTTGACTACGATGGCATTTTTCAGGGATTTACTACTTCTACTTGTCTAAGACAACAGACCATTCATTCGTCTCGCTTAGAGGAGGCCGTGGCTACCCTCCAATCCGTGTCGCTGCAGGTTGAAGATTAGTGGGGTGCTGAGTTGTGCTGTGCTGTGCCGTGCGGTGCTGAATTGTGCTGTGCTGTGCCGTACGGTGCTGAATGGTGCTGCGCTCTGCTGTGCGGGCGTTGTACACACACACACACACACACACACAAGTACCTTTTCTTTCTTGTTTCTTCTTCTTGCGGCCTTGTCTGAGATAACGGAGAGCATGTTCATAACAGAAACTATAAACAGAAAATGTGAAAAGAAGAGGACAAAAACGCAATCAGAAACAATTTTTGGATTAACTCAACGAAATGCTTGCATAAATAAACGTTCTTGCTGTCGGGACGAGTTCTTGCTGTCGGGAGCTGTCGGGGTCATTTCTGATCGGGAAAGTTTGCAGTTGACACTTATCTTTATCATTTAGTTCTCAGTTTCAGGCGAAATCTACCTGCGGAATGAATCGATAAAAGATGAAAATTCACCAAACGCTAAAAGTTTATCCATCTAACAATGAAATGACATCTTCATAAGAATCCAAATAAATGTAAAACATTGGTTCTCATTTTCTTTACATATATCCACCTGTATAAAAATCCATGTACTATTTTGTCCCACTTGTTGTCTTCCACAGGCCTGTCGCTCTCCTGTCGCACCCCTGTCGCCTTCCTGTCGCCTTCCTGTCGCCTTCCTGTCGCAAAAAAACACCCTGCCGCTCTCCTGTCGCTCTCCTGTCGCTCTCCTGTCGCTCTCCTGTCGCTTTCTCCTGTCGCTTCCCTGTCGCTTCCCTGTCGCCGCTAGCCCTGTTGCCCTCCTGTCGTCTTCCTGTCGCTTTCCTGTCGCTTATCCTGTCGCTATGTCTTGTTTCCTGTCGCTTCCCTGTCGTCTCCCTGTCGCCACCCTGTCGCCGCCCTGTCGCCCTCCTGTCGCCCTCCTGTCGCACCTCCCCTGTCGCCTTCCTGTCGCCTGCCTGTCGCTTCCTGTCGCTTCCCTGCCGCTTTCCTGCCGCTTTCCTGTCGTCTTCCTGTCGCCACCCTGTCGTCTTCCTGTCGCCACCCTGTCGCCTTCCTGTCGCTCCCTGCCGCATTTCACCGTCGCCTGCCTCGCTTGGCCCGAATCTAATGTCGCTTATATGGGGCAGTGGCGACCCTCCAGTCAGGTAGGATGTCCGTTGGCTTGCTTTCGAGCTAAGCGGTGCGGTCAGCAAAGAGCCAACCTTTCCAGCTTTTTGACTACCTACCTACTTCGTTTCAGAACAGCTCCAGGGGACACCCCCGACCCCACCCGTAAACCCAACCTCTACATTCACATGCCATTCATTGGAGTTTGTCATCTTTGGCAGATACAACAACCCATACATATTCTTTCTCCGAATTGACATGAGGAACACACTCCTACATTTCCACTCTTTCGCGCAAATTGTATGCACTGGTGATCGAAGTCATTTAGGACATTTCTACACAAATCAGTATTCCCGCTAGCTTCATATCTCATTAAATTACTTTGTGCTATGTCCAGGTATGCCATGACGCATAATGCAGTATGCAGCCCTATGGCATATTGCTACATGTCCCTGTGATCAAATATTGATTCTTATGTACATGATTTCTGGGCATGATAGGTAACTGATGTTTCAGCTTTGTTTAGCGATAGTTAGGAGACATGAGTAAAAGGTCAGTAATGAAGAACTATATCTTTCAACGTCTTTTGGGCTGAAGTATTAGTGTAAATCTCCATACCCCCATACGGATCAATCCTTGCATTTCGCTCCAAAGGATAAGAAAGAGCACATCCGGGTCAGGTGAGTTCTCGTCATCTTTCTCGTTGTGACTGCCACCCCCCCCCCTTTTTTCATAACCGTCCCGCTGAACTAATCAACAGTTACTCATTACTGATGCTGCTTCGCTTTCTTTGTCCATGTAATGCAGGCCAAGAAACCCATTGCAGGTACCAAAATGCATCGAGCTAGTGCATTCAGGGTTGTCACCCCGCACTGATCCAGTAAGGTGGTATATCCTCTCTTTGGATGACGCAGAAAAGTCATGTCAATAATCAGCTTGGGCAGAGCTTGAACCTCGGGTTGAACCCCACATGTTGCATTTCATTATCAATTGTTATTGATCTTCCATACAGCTCATTGTAATTTATACATCTACATCTAGGTGCATTACATTTACCCTCGCGTTTTGCCTGAAGCTTTAGGGTGTCATCGTTCATACTTTGTATGCTAGCTTTTTGCTTAGTGATTTTCGTGTTTCATTTTGAGCCCTACCTCAGGTACTCAAGACATAGGAACTTTACCCTCTTACGTAGAGATGTATCTTTATCTCTAGGAAGGGCGTAATAAGACATTGCATTAGACACTCAGAACACTCAATATGAGCGTTCCTTATGCCCATACCCCACCTTATGTTAGATTATCAACTTGTCATGAACATTCTTAGTGAATGTGCATGAAGCTTAGGAAGCAAAACATTTTCGGCATTAGGGCCTCTGAGAAGCTTTCTGGAGGATCTTTGCTAGACCACGCATAGCTTCTAGATCCTAGAACACTAGGATATTTGCTCATATATGGCTCATATTTGAAGCCTAAAGCTTACTGCTAGAGTCTACTGCTCTTAGGTACACTAGAGAGAGCACAGATCTAGGATACAATCGTGACCATTCATGAATAATCAAATTCCATATGCTAATGACGTGATTAAATCATATTTTATGGTATTTTAGAAGGCTGTAATGTATTAGAAGCTACGTTGAGGCCATTCAGAAGCTTCAGATGGCCTGTCGCGACTGCCGCCGTCTTTTGTCGCGGACAGTCATTTATGTAATATTGACAAGGCCTGTGACAAAATAGACCACTCAGATGGTTGTTAAAATATAGGTTCTCTTGCCTTTTGTTCATTCCTGACTTCGTTTGTTGGCTGTTGCCTGTGTCCTGTACTTGCCAATAAGATCAATTGTAATGGAGAACATTGGAAACAATATGATTTTGAAGTGCAAGACAAGGAATAAAGGATTTTTAATATGCACCCAAGCACAGCAACAGGACACCGTTTGCTGCAGTGCTGTGTCTTGTTGCATTGTGCTTTGTGCATTTTGCCGTGCTGCCCCCCTGGTGCTGTTCTGGCCTGCCGTATGCTGTGTGGTGTCCTTGGGTGCTGTGTGGTGCTGACGTGTGTCGTGCCGTGCAGTGTGTTGCTGTGTGGTGTGCTGTGTGCTGTACTGTGCCCTGCTCTGCTGCTGTGGGATGTGCTGCGCCTTAGGGCGTGGTGCCTTGTTGCGCTGTGCTGTGCTGTTTGCATTGTGGCTTGCTGTTTCGTCTTAGTCTGCGTTGCTGTGTGCTGTGCTCTGTCTCTTAGTGCTGTGTTGCTACCTTAAATCACTGGAAAAATCACTACAAGCCAAAATCAAGTTTCTTAAAAGAAAATTAGACGCAACCCGACACACGGAAGCCGGCAGGCAGCAAGACCAGTGACATCTATCTCACTTACATGTTACGCGCCGACCTCCATGATGCAGTTGTTGAGGATGCTGCTGTCTTGCACTGGCATGGGTCCCTGTTCTTGACACTGTACTCCGAACTCCGAACTCTGAACTCCGTACTTGAATTTGCGTTTGCACTTACGTTCATCTGCCTTGTTGCAAACGGGTTGACCAAATAACCCCCCGGGCCATCCACCTATAGCGCAAAGGCAGGCAAATACGGGGAGGGCGGGGCGCAAACGGGAGGGTTAGGTTCATGGAGAATAAAAGGAAGCGCGACAAAGGACGTATCTGGGGGTTGCGTGTTAGAAAATGTTTTTCAAGTTTTACGCGCTGCTCGCGTCGCGGCTTTCTCTGACTGTTTGGCACGTAGTGCAACGAGAGGCACCTTGCTCTGTTCGTACGTTTACCTATTTAAGGTACAAAACTTTGCTGTCATGTTTTAACGCGTTTCGCCGCGGGCTCAGAATCAACAAAGATTTGCCATTTTCTACGAGATTGACTACCGGCCTGAAAGAAGAAGCCTGTAGAGGACGAAGAAAAGCAGCAGGCAAGCAAACGCATGAAAACACGCATTATGTCGCCGGAGGATCAACATCCTGGTATCATGGAGTACTACCGGCGCAACCTGGGAGAGCCAGAGAGGATGATCTCCATGAAGAATGGGGTGTATGTGGAGGTGGTCCGGAACACGGCTGGAGGACGCTTCCTGCAGTTCAACAACCTGAAATGGAGACCTGGAGAGAAGCTGAGGTTTCAGATGATCCTGGCCTGCATTAGCCCGGACTCAATAGTCAAACACATGGGACTCCAGCGGCAGCTTAATTTCAAAAACGAAGGTCCAATTAAGGACCGTCATGGCCATGGGAATCACAGCTGCCAGGAGGATCAGAGTGATCGGGAAATTCAAGATGCACCAGCGAGCGTCGCAGGATATCACACTTCGGGTGCAAGGATGGAAAGACGCCGTGCGGCGGGGAGAAGATCAGTCAGAAAGATCATGAAGATGCCCACTTCTTGGTATTTGCATACCGTCATGACAAGGCCAAGTGGAGGAGAGATCCGCCCCGTCGATGAGACGAGCCGGAAAGAATTGGAAATGCTGCAGGGTGCTTTACCAAGTACCGGCGGGAACATGCCGGGTGAGGGTCTGTTATGGGAAAGGGCGATCCCATAAGGACAACCACAAAACGTCCAAAGTGTACGAGGAGGACAAGCAGGCATACTTGCAAACCCACCCTCAAAACGTCCGCAAGGCGAGGCGGAGTGACGAAGGGAAAAATGAACAAGCTGCTGGCGGTGGACATGTGGGATTGAGCCACGGCGGTAATCGGCGGAGTTGGCAAATTGATGAGGTTTCCTGGTTGCTAAGGACGGCCACGAAGGACTCGAACATTTAGCAAGAACAAATGGGTCGTAAAGGCCCAGGTGATTAGCAGCAAGGTGATGCTTTGGTAAACCAGTCCTAGAGAGACCCCCACAGGGATGGGACACCGGAGGTCTCTCAACCACAAATCAGCAACGTTGAAAAAGGGAAGGTAGGCATGGTACCCAAGAGGGCTCCAGAAGAGCGAAGCAATCGGAGCTCTGCCAGTCTCAGCCCACGGAACGCCCCTCGAAGGAAAGTATATATGGGTTTGAGCCGCACACGAGTAGACCACAGAGAGCTCCGTTGATGGGCACGACCAGCCTAAGATTTAAACGATCTGGATCATACGCTCGACCTACTGACGCACCCAAGCGTGCCAGAGTTGCATGCCGTGAGAGTTCCCCATCCTCATCATGGAGACGAACAGCAGTTGCACTTGAAAGTGCGAGTAAGGTGTCGAAGAAAAGTAGTGATTGCAGATGAATTGCTGGATGCGGGTGCCGGTCTGAGCTTGGTTCGAAACGGGTTGTTTTCGAATGAATTTCTGAAGACCAGCCTGAGTCTGGTGCATCTGAAAGTCATCGATGGCAAAATTATGGGTCGGGGTACCCATAAAGCCAGCATTGGCACGGAATATTGCAAACATGATTCCTTGAACCGACCTGATACGGCGAAGCGGATTGTACTTTCCCGGAATTTTTATGCCGCGGATATTTCCTGTTGCGATATTATTATGCGGTATGATTTTATGGTGAGCAAAGCGATTGTGTAGCAGGCCAGAGCACAACACCAATCCTTCAGATCAGGGACGCGGTTCTGATTTTGTCCTAAGACCTTTCATAGTCCCTGAATAACATGATAATAAAACAATCATGATATCTCGATAATTGTAACATACAAACACACACAATCTGAGCGTCTTTCATTTATCTACATTATGTAATGCGCAGCACTATGCAACAATCTGAAGTGCGCGCGTGTGACTGCTGCACTCCCCTCCCAAGCTCACTGATACCCTTGTACCAATGGGCTGAGCCACAGTTTGTTTGTTATATAAAAGAGTGGCAGTCACACCCAAAAGCTTTGATAACCAAAAAAAAACTGATATTGTCTTTTCATGCAAAAAAAGTTTTTTTCATGTTGCATGTTTTTATACCACCGGTTCCACTGTTTTCTCGTAATGGGTGTCTTTGGTGATGGGGATCCGATGCTGAAAAATCTCAGAAGTCCATTTTAGAAAATTCAGTGGGGCTCCAGGCAAATGCGGGCACATACAAATGGAAACTCAAATGTAAATGTGCACCACAGCAGCCATGTGGACAAACAAAGAAACATTAATACCAATCTACAAAACCCATTCACTGAAGTCATATATAGATTACATTACTTCTGAGATTCATTCTCTGGATCTTCCATTTGACTTTGTTGATGCTGATTGGACTCCTGAGCAGAGGTCACAATGGTTGGCCTCAAATGCAAATGGCAACGTCATTTTGACTTTGTTGACTTGTTGAACTCTTGTGATTCTTGGATGAACCTGAAAAATAGGCAAAAAGGAGGAAGCAAACTGGTGTAACCTTTATTAGGGCCCTGCCCATTCCTTGGGTGGCCCACCCTCTTTTTTTGGTCACCGATAAATTACATAATGCAGTGCTGGTGTGCTGCAAACCCGTACTGGCACATTGCCATGCAGAACACAAACACACACCCTGACGCAATGCTTGCGCTGTGTGTGCCGTTCACTACTGTTTCAGTGAGACCCACACACCTGATCTAATGGATCAGTCCCAACTCCACTTCCAAGATGCCCGATACACTGGTACACACACACACAGCAGAGTGCACGCACTCAAACACCGTGGATGTGCATACACACGCGTGAGCGCAAGGACTCGAACGCTAGGAGCGCACTCCCGTGCATATATGCCAGAAATTCAAATTTCAGTCAGACTCATCAAAGGCGCCAAAAACAAGGCAAAGGTGCATGTTCCTGCAACCTTTAGAGCACAAAACAGTGCTTGTGTGACCAAAACTGGTCGCTGAGACAAAAGTCATCCTTACATTCAGCTCATTTCAGCGAGATTCAGGCCCAAAACTGGCCACACTTGCAAAAAGCGCCACAACCGAGAACCTTTAGAAAAAATGTTTATATCACCTTCAAGTCGACGCCTTTTCCTTTCGTCGTTGTCCTCGGATTCAAAGTCCTCGTGTCCGCGGTTGTGTTGTCCCACTGGCACTCGTGGACTCTTGCGTCAGCCTCTCTTCCGTGGCGCCACTCGTGGACCTCAGCGGCGTCGCTTCGTGCGCGCCGGCCTGCGTTTGCGCAAACTCCAAACCTTCGGGACGACTTTGGCACTCTCTCGTGGACGCCGCCTGGTTTTTGCCGTCATCTTCGTGCTGACGCTGAACTCTTTCGTCAGCGCTGCACCCAGCGTCGTTCGTCAGCGCTGTTTTCTGACCGCAACCCAGCGCTCGTAACACAATGAAGTCCTCGAACGCTGCAGCTCCTTACTTCCCAGGGCCTTGACGTTCTTGGCCCACCCAACACTGGCGGCAAACCCAAATCCAGCGCTGGAACATACGCGTCGCTTAGCGCTACAGCTTGACACATCCTCAGAAAGGCCCCTTCATGATATTCACGTTCACGAACGGAAGTTGCATACCAAAACTCTTCTGTCCCCAACTCCTGCAGCACGTTGCGAAGCTTTCGCTGGTGTTCACCGTCGAGCATTCTGCCGCGTCTGATGCTTCTGTAACGTTAACCCGAAAGAAAATACTTGTCCTCTTCGGCGGGTTGTAGCACTGCCCTGTGCATATATTCGGTGAAAGGGGGAAAAAATTTGTTCCCGAACTTCGGACGTAAATGCAGATCTCTGCGTCCTGCTCCGCTGCTTTAAACTTCTCCACGGCGGCCACAATTCTTCGCAACCTCAATCTCAACGATGTCCGAAAATCTTCCCAGTTATAACAAAATTGTAGCGGGCCAGAGCACAACACCAATCCTTCAAATCAGGGACGCAGTTCTGATTTTGTCCTAGAACCTTTCATAGGCCCTGACTAACATGATAATAAACCAATCATGATATCTCGATAATTGTAACATACAAACACACACAATCTGAGCGTCTTTCATTTATCCACATTATGTAATGCGCAGCACTATGCAACAACCTGAAGTGCGCGCATGTGACTGCTGCAGATTGGAGCTCTTGCTGTTCGGACAACGTTGGTTTGAGAGGACAGGGAGCGTCGTACTTCGCTATCTACCGACCATTTCCCAGGAATATTTCCGTGGACCAGAGATGAGGAGGAAAGAATCGTGGGGGCGGTGAAGACCATGAGTACCAAGTTCAATGGGAACCGCGGAGGTCATCTCAGGAAATATATTGTGGCGCCACAAGTGTACAATCCCGTGGTCCTGCAACGTGGAGGCAACAGACCCCACAGGGACATATTTGCTTCCCGGCATGCCCGGCAGCTGAACAAGTTTTCGAGGCATTGGCGAAACTGGGATTCTGCGTGGTCAGAGCATTGGCAAGTGAACAAATGGGGAGCCCTATACTGGCATGGTGCCCAGGAAGACAACAAACGTACTGTAAACAAGATCATTGCTGATAGAGCAAAGGGTATCCTGGTCATCACGGGCATAGGACGCAGCCCACGTGCGCTGGAGGATTTTAAGCCGAATTTGGACTCCATCACCCTCAACGAGATGCAATTTGGACCAGAGGAGCAGTTCCTCACTGCTGCCATTGGTACACCAATGCCCGCCCTGGGATGAGCATGGAGTACCAAGGCTTTCTTGGTTAATGGTTCACAGTGCCAACCCCCTGGTGATGAAGCGTTCATCAGGAGGGCAGAGGCGGTGCTGATAAGGGTCATGTTTGAAGAAGAGGGCGACGGGACGGACCTTTCACCCGAAGTGAGTACCTGGCACTGGTTACGGCCTACGGCTGCCCTAACCAACCCACTGCCGGCCGGCGCATACACACGGCCCGCGGTTGCGCCTTGTTGCATTGGCTGCCCCCATATAGACCCCCTTGTACCGCCTACGGCCTAGGCGGCTCAAGTTGCAGGGTATAGAACGACAGAAAGTGCCAGAACTACAGGGCCTCAAAAACACAAAAAGAACCATTCTTTGGCTTGCAAAAAATCAAGCCGTTTTTGAAACACCAAGAGAACTCTTATGTAAGGAATTTTGGCCCTTTTTCGGTCCTGATGGGTCCAAAAAATGCATGTTCTGGGGCAATGGACTGTTCCTTGCCCGAGGCCTCGCGCAAGAAGCAGTCCATGGCCCCTCCAAATCCTGGAGAGAAGCTGAGGTTTCAGATGATCCTGGTCAGCATTAGCCCGTACTCAATAGTCAAATACATGGGACTCCAGCGGCAGCTTAATTTCAAAAACGAAGGTCACATTAAGGACCGTCACGGCCATGGGAATCACAGCTGCCAGGAGGATCAGAGTGATCGGGAAATTCAAGATGCACCAGCGAGCGTCGCAGGATATCAGACTTCAGGTGCAAGGATGGAAAGACGCCGTGCGGCGGGGAGAACATCACTCAGAAAGATCATGAAGATGCCCACTTCTTGGTGTTTGTATACGGTCATGACAAGGCCAATTGGAGGATACAACCACCCCGTCGATGAGACGAGCCGGAAAGAATTGGAATTGCTGCAGGGTGCTTTACCAAGTACCGGCGGGAACATGCCGGGTGCAGGGTCTGTTATGGGAAAGGGCGATCCCATAAGGAAGACCACAAAACGTCCAAAATGTACGAGGAGGACAAGCGGGCATACTTGCAAACCCACCCTGAAAACGGCGGCAAGGCGAAGTGGAGTGACGAAGGGAAAAAGGAACAAGCTGCTGGCGGTGGACATGTGGGATCGAGCCACGGCGGTAATCGGCGGAGTTGGCAAATTGATGAGGTTTCCGGATTGCTAAGGAAGGCCACGAAGGATTCGAACATTTAGCAAGAACAAATGGGTCGTAAAGGCCCAGGTGATTTGCAGCAGGGTGATGCTTTGGTAAACCAGACCTACAGAGGCCCCCACAGCGATGGGACACCAGAGGTCTCTCAACCACAAATCAGCAACGTTGAAGGAGGGAAGGTAGGCATGGTACCCAAGAGGGCTCAAGAAGAGTGGAGTAATCAGAGCTCTGCCAGTCTGGGCCCATGGAAAGCCCTTCGAAGGAGAGTATATATGGGTTTGAGCCGCACAAAAGGTTTGAGGTTTGAGGTTTGATTTTGCGGGTAGTAGACGCCTTTCGGCCCCGGGGGGCCACCTGGTCGGGCCAGGTGGTATCCTCCCCACCGGGTCCTAGTTGGGGGCCCTCCAAGACGAACCTCCTGCCTGGTGGCGGAGTCCCCGGGGTTCACAGGGCTCGGAGCTCCGTCCCTCCCCGGCTTCCCCGTTTCGCCACTCCCCGGTCAGTGCATCAATTCGCAGCCGTGGCTGCGGGCGCTTTCCCACCGCGTCGCCCCCCTAATGCATGGTCGCCCGGGGCGCCGGCGCCGCCGGGCCCGTGATACTGGCTTGTCGCCAGTGGGACCCCCTTGGGCTGGCGCGGTGGCTGCCTAGCCTAGGGGTTGGGGCGTTGCGCAGTGCGCCACTACTGCCTTGGCGGGTGCAGTGCCCCGTCTGTGTGCGCGCGGCGCTCGCGGCCGGTTCGGGGGTCTCGGGCCGGTACCTGGTGTTGTGTCTCTCCCGTTTCCCCCCTCCCGTCCCGCGTGTCCCGCGCTGCGTGTGGCGGGCCATCCCGGTAGGGTGTCCCTTACCCTCGCTCGCTGGTACGCCATTCCACGCGGTCTGTGCGTTCCGCGTGCTCGGTCCGGTTGCCCTTCTCGTAGTCCCCGTGTGCCCTTTGCGTGTATGTGTGCTCGCGCTCCCGCGGCGTCCGCTCCCCCCCCCCTCTCGGTGGTGTGGCGTGCGCACATCGCGCGGTCCCGGCACTGGGCGCTGATAGGGCCGTTCCACGTGGTCCGTGCCCCTCCGCGTGTCCTGCCCCGGTCCCTTGCTCCGTCTGGCGTGCTTGGGGGGGGGGGCGGTCCGGTCCCGGTTCCCCCCTACCTGGCTGTTGTTGCGAGGGGCGTCTGAGGTCAGGCGCTCCTCCTCCCCCGACTGCCCGCCCACTGGGCGGGCTGTTGGGGTCCGCTACCCACGTGCTGTGGGCGCAGGTGTGTGGGTGTGGGGGCCCAACACTGTCCCCTTGGCCTGCATGCCCTGTGGGGGCTGCGTGCCGCGGGGGTGGTGTGGTGGGGGGGCGTCCCCGGGGGGGGGGGTGGCCTGCCACTGTTGTGAGGGGCGTCTGGTGTCAGGCGCTGTCGCTCCCCCGACCGCCCGTCCTCTGGGCGGGCTGCCGGGGCCCCCTACCCACTGGCTGTGGGTGCGGGGGGTTGCGGGCGTTGGGACCCATCACCAACCCCACAGAGCGCGCTCTTGCGAGCTGGCTTTGCGCGCTGTGGGGGCGGCAGAAGGGCGCCCGGGGGGGGGGGGCCTCCTGCCTGGGTTTGGGGCGTCCGGGGTCGGGCGCTCACCCACCCCCGAGTGCCCGCCCTCTGGGCGGGCTGCCGGGGCCCACTACCCACTGGCTGCGGGTGCGGGTTGGTGCAGGCGTGGGGACCCGTCACCAACCCCACAGCGCGCGCTCTTGCGTGCTGTGGGGGCGGCATGAGGGTGCCCGGGGGGGGCGCCTCTTGCCTGGGTGTGGGGCGTCCGGGGTCGGGCGCTCTCCCAACCCCGACTGCCCGCCCTCTGGGCGGGCTGCCGGGGCCCACTACCCACTGACTGTGGGTGCGGAGGGCTGCAGGCGTGGGGACCCGTCAACGACCCCACAGCGCGCGCTCTTGCGAGCTGGCTTTGCGCGCTGTGGGGGCGGCACGAGGGCGCCCGGGGGGGGCGCCTCCTGCCTTGGTGTGGGGCGTCCGGGGTCGGGCGCTCTCCCACCCCCGACTGCCCGCCCTCTGGGCGGGCTGCCGGGGCCCACTACCCACTGGCTGTGGGTGCGGGGGGGTGCGGGCGTGGGGACCCGTCACCAGCCGCACAGCGCGCGCTCTTTCGAGCTGGCTTTGCGCGCTGTGGGGGCGGCATGAGGGTGCCCGGGGGGGGCGCCTCTCTTGCCTGGGTGTGGTACGTCCGGGGTCGGGCGCTCTCCCGATCTCGACCGCCCGCCCTCTGGGCGGGCTGCACGGGGCCCACTACCCACTCGCTGTGGGTACGGGGGGGTGCGGGCGTGGTGACCCGTCACCAACCACACAGGGCACGCTCTTGGGAGCTGGCTTTGCGCGCTGTGGGGGCGGCATGGGGGTGCCCGGGGGGGGAGCCTCTTGCCTGGGTGTCGGGCGTCCGGGGTCGGGCGCTCTCCCAGCCCCGACTGCCCGCCCTCTGGGCGGGCTGCCGGGGCCCACTACCCACTGGCTGTGGATGCGGGGGGGTGCGGGCGTGGGGAAGCGTCACCAGCCCCACAGCGCGCGCTCTTGCGAGCTGGCTGTGCGCGCTGTCGGGGCGGCATGAGGGTGCCTGGGTGTGGTACGTCCGGGGTCGGGCGCTCTCCCGACCTCGACTGCCAGCCCTCTGGGCGGGCTGCACGGGGCCCACTACCCACTCGCTGTGGGTACGGGGGGTGCGGGCGTGGTGACCCGTCACCAACCACACAGGGCACGCTCTTGCGAGCTGGCTTTGCGCGCTGTGGGGGCGGCATGGGGGTGCCCGGGGGGGGAGCCTCTTGCCTGGGTGTGGGGCGTCCAGGGTCGGGCGCTCTCCCACCCCCGACTGCCCGCCCTCTGGGAGGGCTGCCGGGGCCCACTACCCACTGGCTGTGGATGCGGGGGGGTGCGGGCGTGGGGACCCGTCACCAACCCCACAGCACGCGCTCTTTCGAGCTGGCTTTGCGCGCTGTGGGGGCGGCATGAGGATGTCCGGGGGGGCGCCTCTTGCCTGGGTGTGGGGCGTCCGGGGTCGGGCGCTCTCCCACCCCCGACTGCCCGCCCTCTGGGCGGGCTGCTGGGGCCCACTACCCACTGGCTGTGGGTGCGGGGGGGTGCGGGCGTGGGGACCCGTCACCAACCCCACAGCGCGCGCTCTTTCGAGCTGGCTTTGCGCGCTATGAGGGCGGCACGAGAGCGCCCCGGGGGGGGCACCTCGTGCCTGGGTGTGGGGCGTCCGGTGTCCGGCGCTCTCCCATCCCCGACTGCCCGCCCTCTGGGCGGGCTGCCGGGGCCCACTACCCACTGGCTGTGGATGCGGGGGGGTGCAGGCGTGGGGACCCATCACCAACCCCACAGCGCGCGCTCTTGCGAGGTGGCTTTGCGCGCCGTGGGGGCGGCATGAGGGTGCCCGGGGGGGCGCCTCTTGCCTGGGTGTTGGGCGTCCGGGGTCGGGCGCTCTCCCATCCCCGACTGCCCGCCCTCTGGGCGCGCTGCGGGGGCCCACTACCCACTGGCTGTGGGTGCCGGGGGGTGCAGGCGTGGGGACCCGTCACCAACCCCACAGCGCATGCTCTTGCGAGCTGGCTTTGGGCGCTGTGGGGGCCGCACGAGGGCGCCCGGGGGGGGGCGCCTCCTGCCTGGGTTTGGGGCGTCCGGGGTCGGGCGCTCTCCCACCCCCGACTGCCTGCCCTCTGAGCGGGCTGCTGGGGCCCACTACCCCCTGGCTGTGGGTGCGGGGGGCTGCGGGCGTGGGGACCCGTCACAAACCCCGCAGCGCGCGCTCTTGCGAGCCGGCTTTGCGCGCTGTGGGGGAGGCATGAGGGTGCCCGGGGGGGCGCCTCTTGCCTGGGTGTGGGGCGTCCGGGGTGGGGCGCTCTCCCACCCTCGACTGCCCGCCCTCTGGGCGGGCTGCAGGTGCCCACTACCGGCTGGCTGTGGGTGCGGGGGAGTGCGGGCGTGGGGACCCGCCACAAACCCCACAGCGCGCGCTCTTGCGAGCTTGCTTTGCGCGCTGTGGGGGCGGCATGAGGGTGCCCGGGGGGGCGCCTCCTGCCTGGGTGTGGGGCGTCAGGGGTCGGGCGCTCTCCCAGCCCCAACTGCCCGCCCTCTGGGCGGGGTGCCGGGGCCCACTACCCACTGGCTGTGGTAGCGGGGGGGTGCGGGCGTGGGGACCCGTCACAAACCCCACAGCGCGCGCTCTTGCGAGCTGGCTTTGCGCGCTGTGGGGGCGGCATGAGGGTGCCCGGGGGGGGCGCCCCTTGCCTGGGTGTGGGGCGTCCGGGGTCGGGCGCTCTCCCACCCCCGACTGCCCGCCCTCTGGGCGGGCTGCCGGGGCCCACTACCCACTGGCTGTGGGTGTGGGGGGGTGCGGGCGTGGGGACCCGTCACCAACCCCACAGCGCGCGCTCTTTCGAGCTGGCTTTGCGCGCTGTGGGGGCGGCACGAGGGCGCCCGGGGGGGGGCGCCTCCTGCCTGGGTGTGGGGCGTCCTGGGTCGGGCGCTCTCCCACCCCCGACTGCCCGCCCTCTGGGCGGGCTGCCGGGGCCCACTACCCACTGGCTGTGCCTGCGGGGGGGTGCGGGCGTGGGGACCTGTCACCAACCCCACAGCGCTCGCTCTTACGTGCTGGCTTTGCGCGCTGTGGGGGCGGCATGAGGGTGCCTGGAGGGGCGCCTCCTGCCTGGGTGTGGGGCGTCCGGGGTCGGGCGCTCTCTGACCCCGGACTGCCCGCCCTCTGGGCGGGCTGCCGGGGCCCACTACCCACTGGCTGTGGATGCGGGGGGGGGCGGGCGTGTGGGGACCCGTCACCAACCCCACAGCGCGCGCTCTTTCCAGCTGGCTTTGCGCGCTGTGGGGGCGGCACGAGGGCGCCCGGGGGGGGGGGCGCCTCCTGCCTAGGTGTGGGGCGTCCGGGGTCGGGCGCCCTCGCACCCCCGACTGCCCGCCCTCTGGGCGGTCTGCCGGGGCCCACTACCCACTGGCTGTGGGTGCGGGGGGATGCGGGCGTGGGGATTCGTCACCAACCCCACAGCGCGCGCTCTTGCGAGGTGGCTTTGCGCGCTGTGAAGGCAGCATGAGGGTGCCCGGGGGGGGGCGCTTCCTGCCTGGGTGTGGGGCGTCCGGTGTGGGGCACTCTCCCACCCCCGACTGCCCGCCCTCTGGGCGGGCTGCCGGAGCCCACTACCCACTGGCTGTGGGTGCGGGGGGGCGCCGGCCTGGGGACCCGTCACCCACCCCACAGCGCGCGCTCTTGCGAGCTGGCTTTGCGCGCTGTGGGGGCGGCATGAGGGTGCCCGGGGGGGCGCCCCCTGCCTGGGTGCGGGGCGTCCGGGGTCGGGCGCTCTCCCAACCCCGACTGCCCGCCCTCTGGGCGGGCTGCGGGGGCCCACTACCCACTGGCTGGAGCCGGTTTGGACCCCCGTGGCCATCTTTGGGTCACTTGGGGTGTGTATCTATGTGCCGGCAAGCCGCCATTGGCTGATATCATACTCTCCAATTCACCTGATCTAACCCGATGTGATAGTGTGATAGGTTTGGCCATTCCGGCTATGAGCGGCCATATTCAGTACCGTGGCGCCGCCAGCTGAGATTTATATATCAGAATATCAGGAATCAACAGGGTTTTATTATCATGATGTTTCCGTAATTTTTCAGCCTTTCGTTCTGATGGTCAATGTATCGGCGACCGTCAGTTGGCTCGCGATTTTGCGTTAACCGATTGGTTAACTGTTATTTCCAGATAGTTTGGCGGATACTCCGTTGAAGGGTCAGATTTCGTCAGCAAAGGGTTCGTTGCTTCTGCAATTTTCTAAATAAGCACTCGAAACCTTAATCTGAATTTTTCGCGATGTCGAAATCGGATTTTTGACTTCGACATCGCCGCACTTGATTTGGACTTCTCCGAGTGGTCATACTCTTTTCCCTATGCCCGAATCAGGTTTCCCTTATACTTGCCACCCATTTGACTCCGAGATATTAGGGAAACAAAAGTGAATCGTGGGACCACTTGGAAGGGCCATATCTACGCGCGAGTGTGAGGAAAGAGAATAAGAAAGGTTGCGTTGCAAGCGCATTGGTCTCAACTTAATTTAGAAAGCATCAAACGCCTTTGGTGTGTACACATGCCTGTTGTAGCAAGGGATAATGGTCAAGAGGGTATAAAGTGATATATAACTCTTCGACCGTGCAACCGAATATTTTAATGCGACTTCCGAGTGTACCGCATGAGTCTTGGGGTTGCATAGATACTTTCCTTGGGTTCCTACGTATTTTTAACGTGAAGTTATGTCCATGGAGGGACATGGCATATCATGGTGGGAGCCACTTTTGAGGGTATGTTTTATATGCATGGTATATGTCTTGATATGCTCACGCCCATGTTATATATCTTCGTGTGGCCGAAGAGATGGGGAGCCATACGTGACAAGGGTTTTGCCCATGTCATAATTGTGGAATTCAAAGCGCTAGACTAAGTCTACCGCATATGTGTCGCTCATGGTATGTTTGACAAAGAGATCCATGAGTGCACTCCCATTTTCATGGGGCATGTAGATATGAGTGGCGAAGGTATCTCCATGCGCCTGATTGGGGATCCAAGTGGGGGAATTGTTGGCAAATGGTTCCAATCCCTTGTGTATTGAATCATGAGCGGATATCATGGGTGAGCATAGAGATATACTATCATGACAACTTTGTATTTGGTCATATTTTCATGCTTTTGACCTCAATTTGTGCTCATTTTTGCGTTTTGTGTACTTACCTGGTCGGCGAACAGCAAGAAGCCTATGGAGAGTCGAACCATGGTATGTTGTTCATATGTTGGCAGATGCTTTGGAGTTGAACACCACCATATGCCGGATCGTGAACTCCATTTGGCTTGGCGCACGAAGGATCACAAGAATTGGTCTCAAGATCATGGGCTGACTTGGGCAGTGCGTGGCGCCCATATCCGAAGGGGTTTCGAGGGTAAAGTGGGGATGTACATGAGCATTGATCTTTGGTCTATATCCTCCATGAATATTAGACTTCGATTCCATGCATGCTTTGAGCCTTCGGATAAGTAGTAACTTCAATTTTGAGCATATATGTGATACAGGGCCAATATGGTGTGAATTGGCAGTTTTTTGGCATGTTATGAGTTCAAACTCATAGGTCATTCCTCTAAGCCCATTTGATTCCAAGTCCAACCAAGGTTATGTCAGGGTGGGGCATGGTCCTGAGTGCCACTCTGGGCCATGACACGCGACCCCCCCTATTGGGCTAGGATTTGGAGGCTTGGGATTGAACACATTTTTGGGGTTTGTGTATTGACTTGTGACACATGGCATTCAGCCATCTCATTTGACCCGGTTCAGGGCAATATGTTGATGAGTCAAGGGAAGGTCTTGAGTCCAGGGAATGAGGGGTTTATTGCTGGGAATGTGTATGTTTACCTCTTTCCCCAACTTTGTTTTATTTGTGTTCATATGCCAATTTCAGGGCTTTCTTCCTTGGTGCAATTCTTGTACATGCCCGCCATCGTGAGACAATCGATGTGCTGAACGAAAGCCCGCAGCCTGATTTGGATTGTGAATTGGGTTATTGCTGTATTTGTGGGATCTGGTTGCCATTCAGGGTTGAAGGAGGATTTTATTTTCTATATTTTTGGATTTGGAACCTTGGATTTTGAGCAATGCAATCGTTGATCAGGAGCAAATCGGCAGGGGTTACAGGCGGAAGGGGCACAGCGGGGGCCGGTCCTGGTAGGGACCTTCTTTATGGTAGCAGAGGCTTACCTGCTGCCCCTACCTACCGCCGATCCGGGGACTTGGGCCCTTATGAGCCCTGCCCAAGTACGCCCCGGGTGCGTATTGTGAACTCGGTGGAGACCACGCCGGAGATTGGAGCCATAGAAGGACCGAGATGTTCAAGAGCATGGCGAACTCCGGAAGGTGAAGCCCGAAGAGAAGAACGACATTCGGGAAGGGGAGGACGTGACATGGAGGAGGTGGTCTCCATGTGTGAGCGTCGCTGCCGAAAGGCATGCAACCTCCGCTCCGCCGCGGAGGACTCTGATGAGGCCTGCCATTCAGGCAGCAGTGGAGGACGGGCCCGGCGCTACCGGAAGCGCGGGTCACCCAAGTCCGCGGCAAGGGACGCCGGGGCTATGGACACGGACCCCAGCCCGGTCAGGCGGTGGGAATCCGAGGGGCACTCCGAAGGCTATCGGACAGCCTACAAGCCACCTTCGGAGTCGGAGATGTCCGCGCCGATCGCCAGGGCGCATACGGCCCCCGAGCCCGCCCTGAAGCACGATGCTGAGGGCTTGGAGAGGCCAGCCAGGGCCCGGACGGCACCTGTGCCCCGGCACACGGGACCAGAAACGGACGCCCCAGGCGATACGCCGATGGATGATGAGTCTGAGGTGCCGCGAACCGCGGGATGCACCGAATCTGGCGGAAAGCACGCTGCGTGCCACTGCGAGCACGTGTCCTTCCTCATGGGCAAGTACCCAAAGATGGGGATGGACGCCATCGTGCATCGCCTAGACCGGCTGGACAACGCGAAGGACGGTCTAGAGGAGGACATCGCCGGTATCCTGGATGACCAGTCGGCCGCGGAGAAAGACATGGAGGAGCTGCGAGCGGAACGGGACCGGTACCGGGAGAATCTGGAGCTGGCCCTGGAGAAGCAGCAGCGAGTGGTGGACAGCCTCCTCCACCTGGTGGAGGACATGTCGGGGCGCCTGAAAAGGCTGGAGGAGCTACAGCCCCTCGCCTCGGGTCCGGAGCTCCCGGCAAAGCCGGCCGCGGTAGAGCTGGTGGAGCGGGTTAAGACCCTCAGGAGCGCGATGGAGAAACCCATGGGCGGCCCTGCAGAGGCACCATACGCGCCTCTGCGTGTTGACCCGGGTGCGCTGCCGTTTGTTCCCATGTTCAGCGAATCCACAATGCTCGGGGAACACACGGCACCGGCTGGGTCCATGCGGGAAGGGCACGTAACTACAGACCCGAGGAGCCTGACGGTACAGATGTCCCATGCCGCCCAGGATGTACCGATCACGACGAATATGGTAGTTTATGCGGAAGAGAAGATCGAGAACCACACCATGCAGGGGCGAACCATGGGAACCGCTGACGGACATGGTCGAGGTCATCCAGGCGGAAACCTGTGGGCGAAGGACCCCAATACGGGGATATGGACGGCCGATGGAGCAAATCCTTCCCGCATTTCAAACCCCATGGGTTCAGGCCCAACTGGACCGCACTCCATGGAGGAGAGGGATGTACGGGGAGTGTACTCACACCCCCCGGCCACAGGTGGTATCCGTCTCGGTGGAGTGGTGGCTGGAGATGTCCGAGACGCCATCAGGATTGACGACCTCAGGGGAATCAAAATCCCCTACTACGATGGCAACCCCTCCAACCTTGATGACTTCATCCTGGACTGGGAGGACTTCGCCGAGGAGGTCGTCGGCGAGATGCGGGGAGCGCCGCGGGATAAGTGGGTATGCCGGACATTCCCACACCGGCTGGCGCAGGACCTGAAGGAGGAGCTGCGGGATCAGATCCGGGAAGGACTGATCAGGACGGAGCAGGCCTGCCTCCAGTGGTTGCAGGATGAGGAGCGGTTGGACGCTCCGAACCAGAAGCTGGAGGACCTGTGGTCCATCCCGCTGCCGCTGGACCGCGGTGAGTTGCGGGTCCGGGAGTGGAACCGGTATCTGCGGAAGTACCGCAGATGCCTCAAGCTGGTGGAAGACTGGAACGAGGCCAGTGAGATCCGCCACTTGCTGAAGGACGTCCTCCCCGGCAACTGGAAGAGGCGAGTGGAGGACGAGGAGAAGAAGCGCGCCAAGAAGCGGGTGGCGGTGAGGGTCATGGCGGCGGAGGATACCCACGCGGGTATCATGGAGTTCTTCAGGAGGAACCTGGGCGAACCCAACCGGATGTTGGGACTGAAGAACGCCGTGTACGTGGAGGTGTTTGGAGACTCCATGGGGCAAAGGTTGCTGTGCCTCAACAACGAGGAGTGGAGGCGCGGGGAGCCGCTGAGGATGCAAGTCATCTTCGCCCGCATGAGCCTTGACGAGATCGTGAAGTACATCACGGTGGAGTTGAAGCTCAATGCGAAGAACGAGGCCCACGTGCAGGATCGACATGGTCATGGACAACGAGGACACCGAGAAGACCGCCATCATCGGGAGATCCAGGTGGAGACGGCCAACTCCGCAGAGGATGGTAGTGGAAGTGGCCAAGACCACTGGTCCCGGGAGGATCACGAGGAGGCCCATTTCTTCGCGTTTGTGGCGCACAACGTGAAGAACCATGGGCAGGATCGGTCCAGATGGGGCCAGGTGGGACCCAGGAAGAAGAGAGAGACAAGGAGGATCGGGAACCCACCGCTCTCGTTCCGAGAGTACAGATCTCAGCAGGACAGGTGCTGGGTCTGTTATGGCAAGGGAAACAACCATGCACACGACCATCGTCAGTGCAAGGTGTATGAGGCGGACAAGAAGGCCTACTTCGCCGCCCACCCCGAGAAGAAGCCCAAGGAGCAGCGGATTTCCGATTGGAAGGCGAAGGGCGGGGACGGGGGAAAAGGCCAAGGCAAAGGCCAAGGAAAAGGCGGAGGAAGAGGCTATGGTGGTGGACCTGGTCAAGACCGACGAGTGAGGTCGATCGAGGAAGTTGCTGAGGACATGTTGAGGACGTTGGAGGAACTCAAAGCCCAGCAACGGGGAGGACAAAGTCCTGGCGGATCGCAGCCGGAATGGGCTGCGGGAAGCGAAGCCTAGAGGAGCCCCCACGGGAGTGGGACCTCGGAGGTCTCTCCTCCGAAAATCAGTGGAATCCCAGAGAAAGCGAAGGCACATCGGGTGCCGAAGAAGGCTCCAGAAGAGCCAAAACCACTGAGATTCGCCACTCCCAACCCCTGGAGCGCCCTGCCAAGGGAAGTACATGTGGGTACGGGACATGGCAAGAAGGAAGGAGCGACCACGGAGAGCCCCGTGGACGGGCAGGACCAACCCAAGATCTACACCATCCGTAACCATACCCTTGAAGTCCTGATGCACCTGGACGTGCTAGAGTTGCATGCCGTGAGAGTCGTCCATACACCGCATGGCGACGAGCGGCAGTTGCACTTGAAAGTGCGAGTACGGTGCGGACGAGAGGACAAGGTGGTGGATGTGTTAGTGGATACGGGTGCCCAGGTGAGCCTGGTCCGGAGAGGGTTGTTCAAGGAGGAACTCCTGCAGCCCAGCCGGAGACCGGTCCGCCTGAAGGTCGCCAACGGAGAGATTATGGGTGGTGGCACCCATGAGGCCACTATCAGTATGGAATTCTGGGAGCATGAGCGCTTGAACCGCCCTGATCAGGCGAAGAGAAGCACTCTATCCGGGAACTTCTGTGTGGCCGACATTACAGATTGGGACTTGATCATGGGGTATGACTTCATGGTGGCAAATGCCATTGGAGCCCTTCCCCATCGTTCAACGCTGGTCCGGGAGGATGATGAATGCCTCACATGGCTGTCCACGGACTATGCATGCGGATCATCCCAATGGAATGCTGAGGAAGAGGATCTGATCGTCCGAGCGGTGCAAGCTGTGGGTGCCAAGTCCAGAGGAGACCGCGGAGTTCAGCTCACGGAGTATGCTATGGCGCCAGAGGTGTATGACAGGATGATCAAGACGCTGGGAGCCGAAACGCCTGAGACGGACGTCTTCGCTTCCCAGGATGCCCCACTTTTGCGGAAGTGTAGGAGGCATTGGCATGGAGGAGACTCAGCCTGGCATAGGCCTTGGGGTTTGAAGGAGTGGGGACCCATGTATTGGCATGGCTCCCTGGACAATACCAGACGTACGGTGGAGAAGATCATCGCGGATAGGGCGAAGGGGATCCTGGTCATAACCGGCATAGGATCCACCCGATGTCCGCTGGAGGGTCTCAAGTCGACGCTGGACTCCATCACCCTGAACGAGATGTCATTCGAGCCAGAGGAGGAGTTGTTCATCGACGCCAAGGGTGTATCAATGCCCTCCCCGGGTCAAGCGTGGGGTACCAAGGCTTTCCTGGTGGATGGGGCGCAAGCCCAGCCCACGGGTGATGAAGCATTCGTCCGTAGGGTGGAGGCGGTGCCCATGAAGGTCATGTTTGAGCCCAAGGAGGGGACGGATCAGCCAATTGATGGCATTGACGTCCTGTCCCACGCCGAGATCGACGACGTCGTCAACTACATGCGGATGGGGATGCACGACCGTGTGGCAGCCAAGAAGAGGCGGGCAATGGTCACATCTCCGTATTGGTGGGATGACAGGATGTTGGTCACCGGCAAGTACGAGAAGGACGAGTTCGTGGCGAGGGTCATGGATCACATCGCGGACCAATACGATGGTCCGGTTTGGTCGGACCCACCAACATGGGATTTTCCAAGAATGGGTGCCGATAGCGACAGTCACCAGCCTGATGCCACAAATTTCAGAAGATTATCCGTGGGAAGAGCTCCCCACGACGATGAAGACGGCATATCGGACGAGGAGAAGTCGGAATCGGACCCAGAAGAGGCCTATACCGCAGTGCGGTCGGTTGTATCTATACCGAAGCAAGCGGCTGAAGAGGCCCAGGAGAACCCAAAGGTCGCCGAGCTGAAGGAGAGGCTGATCAAGGCCTATCCGCGGCTATTCAGTGGCGTCGCCAACAAGAACCCTCCAGATCGTGGGAGGTTTGGTACAGCGAAGATCAAGCTGAAGCCGAACCCGAAGATCTATCGTCATTGAGAGTATCAACTTCAGGGCCATCTGGCCGAGGCCATGAAGAAGCTGTTGGCCGAGTTCATTGAGCGGGGATGGATCGAACCCTCCGACAGTGAGTGGGCCAGCCCAGCCTTCATCGTGCCCAAGAAGGAGAAGGGCGAGTGGAGGTTGGTGGTTGATTACAGAGGTTTGAACGAGCAGACCGAGCATGACTCGTACTCGCTTCCCCTGTTCGACTCCATCCTCCAAAAGCAACAGAAAAAGCGGATTTTCACGGTGTTAGACCTGAAACACGGCTATCACCAGATGCCGCTACACCCGGACTCCAGGCCCTGCACAGCGATGTCGACGCCGCTGGGGCCCATGCAGTGGAAAGTCGTGCCTATGGGCGCCAAGAATGGCAACGCCGCTTTCCAGCGCATGATGGAGGACCTGCTCGGTCCTGTCCGGGACTATGCCGACCCCTTCGTGGATGACATCATCATCGGGTCCGGCACGGAGAACATGACCGAGGACGAGCTCATCGACGCGCATGAGAAGGATCTGCGCCGGGTGCTCAGCGAGTTGGACAAGCACAACATGGTGTGCAAGCCCACCAAAGCCTCACTATTCGTGAAGGAAGTGGAGTTCGCGGGTAACGTGGTTGGTCACGGGCAACGCCGTCCCATGCCTGGGAAGCTGGCGTCCCTGCATCACTGGGAGAAGCCCCAGACCATCAGCGAACTCCGGTCCTTCATGGGGTTCTGCAATTACTATTCGGGCTACGTCCGGATGTATGCAGAACTCTCGGGGCCGCTGCACAAGATGCTGCAGGTGGGGAAGTTCGATGGCCGGAAGGGGAGCAAGAAGAAGCTTACCTGGACCCCTGAGGCTGAAGATGCGTTCAACAGCCTGAAGGAGCGACTCCTGGGGCAGTTTGGGCTGTTCCTGGTGGACCCGGACAAGGGATTCGTGCTACGGACAGACGCTTCGGACTATGCCGTGGGGGCAGTCCTCGAGCAAGTCCGGGACGACGGGACTCATGTTCCCGTGGCGTTTTGGAGCAGGATCCTGGCCGAGGGCCAACGCCGAACATGGACCGCGAGGGAGAAGGAGACATACACCATTGTCTGTGCGCTCAGGAAGTGGTCTGGCCACATCGGATTGCAGCCGGTTGTGGTGTGCACGGACCACCAGTCCCTCCAGAGCTGGCACAAGGAGCATGTCGACACCCCCTCAGGACCAGCAGCTAGGAGGGCCCGATGGCACGAGACGTTCGCCAAGTTCGACCTCAGCGTCGTGTACGTCCCGGGAAAGGACAACACTGTGGCAGATTGCCTCAGTCGCTGGGCCTACCCCGCGGGCAAGGCGTGGATGGACATATCCAGCCATGGCGACGCCGAGGAGACCGAGGAGGCCAAGCGCATCATCGAGATGGAGAAGGTCATGGAGCAAGAGGGGGTCAGGTGTTTTGTTTTGATGGCAAACCGTACAGACCTGGCCAAGTTCCGGGGCGCCCGAGTCCAGGCTATTCGAGAGGAAACCCTCGAGCAATGGATGGTGGCCCCTGTAGAGCTAGTCAGGTCGGTGCTCACAGAGGACTGGTCGGATGACTACGCGGCATCCGAGCACTGGAGCAAGTACTGGAATGCCGTGAGCGCCCCGTCCGACGACGAATGGCCCGAGGGCCTGACCGAGGATGGCGACAAGTTGTTCCTCAAGGACAAGCTGCTGGTGCCCGAGAACCTCAGTGGAGGAGCTCATTGACCATTGGCACAACGCCCAGCTCATGCACCCTGGCCGAGACAAGATGCAGCAGGACCTGGAGTGGCGTTTCAAGTTCCCTCCGGGGTACTACGCCATCCTGGACAGGTACTGCAGCGACTGTGCCGTGTGTCGGGCCACGAAGAGCCCCAACCACTCCACAGCGGGCAACCCGGTGTACACGGCTATACCGGAAGCCCCTATGCGGTCCGTAGCCATGGATGTATTCGCCATGCCTGAGGTCACCGTGGAAGGAGAGACCTATGACTGTGTCATCCTGGCGGTGGATAGGCACAGTGGGTATATCGTGGCGGTCCCTGGCAAGAAGTCCAAGAAGAAGGACAAGAAGGACAAGCATGGAGTGGGGCTGCAGGCCAAGACCGTGGCAAATGCCATGATCAGGCATTGGCTGACAATTTTTGATGTCCCGGCTGTCATCTGCAGCGATCGGGGCAGCCAGTTTGTGGGGACGTGGTTCAAGACGATGTGCAAGCACATGGGTATTCGGCACGCCAAGACCGTGGCGTACCACAGCCGGTCGAATGGCCGAGCTGAGGTGGCCGGGCGGCAGATGTTCGAGAAGTTCCGCCAGCTGTACATCGACGAGCCGGGCCAGAATTGGTATAACTCGCTGTGGAGAGTACTCCAAGCGTATCACGACCTTCCAGGGCCCACTGGGCTGTCGCCCCATCGCATCCTGTTCCTACGGGATCGAGTGTCACGCACTCTCCCGTGGTTGAACCATGGCAAGGTGGCCCGGGATGCGAACGCTATGATGGCTGAGGCGGACGACACGGCGGCCAAGGTGTGCAGGGCTCTACAGGACGAGCATGACAGGAGGGCCAAGTACTTCAAGCAGGGAAAAGTCCAGAAGTATGCTCTCCAAGACACCGTGTGGGTGGAGCGGCACCACAAGGATGTCCTGTCCAGGCATCGGCAGGCATCTTGGTATGTGCCGGGGGTAATCGTGCGGAAGGTCGGGCAGGATGTGTATGCGGTGCGTGTGGGGGATAACAAGATCCTGGACCGCGACCATACCCAGCTTCGTCCCCGAGCACCAGACCCCAGCGGACGTCCCGTCACCTTCGAGTTCACGGCCGGCGATGTGGACTCGGACGACGAGGGTGAAGACGACCACTTCACCGCGGAGAGAATCCTGGCGGACAAGCCAGACCCAGGGACGCCTGGGGGTAGGCTTTATAAAGTCCGTTGGAAGGGATTCGCCGCATCCAGGGATTCGTGGGAACCTCCGAGCAGTTTCGTGCCGAGGTATACCACGGTCTGGATGGACTACCTGAAGTAAAAGAATATTTCTTTGGATGTCAAGGACGTGTTGGTCCATTTGGTTGCTGCTGTAGCACCGTAATGGATCCCCCCTTGGCATTTTGTTTGTTTCTGTGCTTGGGGGGACAGGTGAGGGCGTTCATCCGGGGATTTTTCGGCCCTGATTGGCCATATACCCCCTTCACTCGATCTCCACATATATATTTCATTGTGGTATACTTATTTAGGTCGACCGACGACGTTTCTCTATCTTTGATCCCCTTGGTCCATTTTGTAGATCAAGAGGAGACCGGATATGGCGTAGCGCACCGATTTTCAGTGTCCTCACCCCTCCCTTGGGGCATGGGGGACGCCTACGACGTGTGTGGGGCCTCCATGTGTCCATGGGACATGGGGGGGGGGTTGGAGCCCATTCAGGTCCTCCCGTCCTCTCTTCAATGACTTCCGAGCGGTAACAACGCTCTGAAAAGGGGGATGAAGCCAGTTCGGACCCCCGTGGCCATCTTTGGGTCACTTGGGGTGTGTATCTATGTGCCGGCAAGCCGCCATTGGCTGATATCATACTCTCCCATCCACCTGATCTAACCCGATGTGATAGTGTGATAGGTTTGGCCATTCCGGCTATGAGCGGCCATATTCAGTACCGTGGCGCCGCCAGCTGAGATTTATATATCAGAATATCAGGAATCAACAGGGTTTTATTATCATGATGTTTCCGTAATTTTTCAGCCTTTCGTTCTGATGGTCAATGTATCGGCGACCGTCAGTTGGCTCGCGATTTTTCGTTAACCGATTGGTTAACTGTTATTTCCAGATAGTTTGGCGGATACTCCGTTGAAGGGTCAGATTTCATCAGCAAAGGGTTCGTTGCTTCCGCAATTTTCTAAATAAGCACTCGAAACTTTAATCTGAATTTTTCGCGATGTCAAAATCGGATTTTCGACTTCGACATCGCCGCACTTGATTTGGACTTCTTCGAGTGGTCATACTCTTTTCCCTATGCCCGAATCAGGTTTCCCTTATACTTGTCACCCATTTGACTTGGAGATATTAGGGAAACAAAAGTGAATCGTGGGACCACTTGGAAGGGCCATATCTACGCGCGAGTGTGAGGAAAGAGAATAAGAAAGGTTGCGTTGCAAGCGCATTAGTCTCTACTTAATTTAGGAAGCATCAAACGCCTTTGGTGTGTACACATGTCGGGTGTAGGAAGGGATAATGGTCAAGAGGGTATAAAGTGATATATAACTCTTGGACCGTGCAACCGAATATTTTAATGCGACTTCCGAGTGTACCGCATGAGTGTTGGGGTTGCATAGATACTTTCCTTGGGTTCCTACGTATTTTTAACGTGAAGTTATGTCCATGGAGGGACATGGCATATCATGGTGGGAGCCACTTTTGAGGGTATGTTTTTTATGCATGGTATATGTCTTGATATGCTCACGCCCATGTTATATATCTTCGTGTGGCCGCAGAGATGGGGAGCCATACGTGACAAGGGTTTTGCCCATGTCCCATTTGTGGAATTCAAAGCGCTACACTAAGTCTACCGCATATGTATCGCTCATGGTATGTTTGACAAAGAGATCCATGAGTGCACTCCCATTTTCATGGGGCATGTAGATATGAGTGGCGAAGGTATCTCCATGCAATCGATTGGGGATCCAAGTGAGGGAATTGTTCGCAAATGGTTCCAATCCCTTGTGTATTGAATCATGAGCGGATATCATGGGTGAGCATAGAGATATACTATTATGACAACTTTGTATTTGGTCATATTTTCATGCTTTTGACCTCAATTTTTGCTCATTTTTGCGTTTTGTGTACTTACCTGGTCGGCAAACAGCAAGAAGCCTATGGAGAGTCGAACCATGGTATGTTGTTCATATGTTGGCAGATGCTTTGGAGTTGAACACCACCATATGCCGGATCGTGAACTCCATTTGGCTTGGCGCACGAAGGATCACAAGAATTGGTCTCAAGATCATGGGCTGACTTGGGCAGTGCTTGGCGCCCATATCCGAAGGGGTTTCGAGGGTAAAGTGGGTATTTACGTGAGCATTGACCTTTGGTCTATATCCTCCATGAATATTAGACTTCGATTCCATGCATGCTTTGAGCCTTCGGATAAGTGGTAACTTCAATTTTGAGCATATATGTGATATAGGGCCAATATGGTGTGAATTGGCAGTTTTTTGGCATGTTATGAGTTCAAACTCATAGGTCATTCCTCTAAGCCCATTCGATTCCAAGTCCAACCAAGGTTCTGTCAGGGTAGGGCATGGTCTCGAGTGCCACTCTAGGCCATGACACGCCACCTCCCCTATTGGGCTAGGATTTAGAGGCTTGGGAGTGAATACATTTTTGGGGTTTGTGTATTGACTTGTGACACATGGCATTCAGCCATCTCATTTGACCCGGTTCAGGGCAATATGTTGATGAGTCAAGGGAAGGTCTTGAGTCCAGGGAATGAGGGGTTTATGGCTGGGAATGTGTATGTTTACCTCTTTCCCCAACTTTGTTTTATTTGTGTTCATATGCCAATTTCAGGGCCTTCTTCCTTGGTGCAATTCTTGTACATGCCCGCCATCGTGAGACAATCGATGTGCTGAACGAAAGCCCGCAGCCTGATTTGGATTGTGAATTGGGTTATTGCTGTATTTGTGGGATCTGGTTGCCATTCAGGGTTGAAGGAGGATTTTATTTTCTATTTTTTTGGATTTGAAACCTTGGATTTTGAGCAATGCAATCGTTGATCAGGAGCAAATCGGCAGGGGTTACAGGCGGAAGGGGCACAGCGGGGGCCGGTCCTGGTAGGGACCTTCTTTACATGGCTGTCGGTGCGGAGGGGTGCGGGCGTGGGGACCTGTCACCAGCCCCACAGCGCGCGCTCTTTCGAGCTGGCCTTGCGCGCTGTGGGGGCGTCACGAGGGCGCCCCGGGGCGGGCGCCTCCTGCCTGGGTGTGGGGCGTCCGGGGTCGGGCGCTCTCCCACCCCCGACTGCCCGCCCTCTGGGCGGGCTGCCGGGGCCCACTACCCACTGGCTGTGGGTGCGGGGGGGTGCGGGCGTGGGGACCCGTCACCAACCCCACAGCGCGCGCTCTTGTGAGCTGGCTTTGCGCGCTGTGGGGGAGGCATGAGGCTGCCCGAGGGGGGCGCCTCTTGCCTGGGTGTGGGGCATCCGGGGTCGGGCGCTCTCCCACCCCCGACTGCCCGCCCTCTGGGCGCGCTGCCGGGGCCCACTACTTACTGGCTGTGGGTGCGGGGGGGTGCGGGCGTGGGGACCCGTCACCAACCCCACAGTGCGCGCTCTTTCGAGCTGGCTTTGCACACTGTGGGGGCAGCACGAGGGTGCCCGCGAGGGGCGCCTCTTGCCTGGGTTGTGGGGCGTCCGGGGTCGGGCGCTCTCCCATCCCCGACTGCCCGCCCCTCGGGCGGACTGCCGGGCTGCTGTGCGTGTGCGTGCCCTGCTTTGCCGGGTCAGGCGGGCCGGCCTCACGGGCGCGTTTTGGTGCGCCTCACCTGTCCTTTGGCCTTTCCTGCTTCGCTCTTTGCTTGTTCGGCCCCCTCCGGGCTGGGGTTTCCCTGTTTGTGGTTGTTGTTGGGTTTTTTTGTTTTTTTTTTGTTGCTTTTCCCCTTCTCCCCCTCGCTGCGCCCCCGTTGTGTCCTGCTTTGCGTGTTTCTCTGGCCCCGGGTGCCTCCGGCCTTGGCGTCTTGTCCCCCCCCCCACCCCTTTTTTTTTTCTTTTTTCCCTCCCCCCCCTCCGTGCGCCCCGTTGTCTCCTGATTTGAGTGTTCTCCGGCCTGGGGTGCCCTGGGCCTTTGCGTCTTGTTGCCCCCCCCCCTTCCTTTTTTCTTTTTTCTTTGCCCCCCCCCCCTCCCTGTTGTCTCTGGTGTTTCTTGCTTTCAGGTTGCCTTTGGCCTCTGTGCCCCCCCCCCCTTTTTTTTCTTGTCCTGCTGCTTTTCTTCCTGCTGCGCATCTGCTGTGTGTGTTCTGGGGTATCGTGCTGTGTGTTCCCTGTCCTGCCCGTCCGTTGTGCTGTGCGCGTCGTCTGTGCTGTTTCTGGTGGCTGGTGTTGTTGGTTTCTGGTGTCGCTGCCTTTGGTTGGGGGTCTGCTGGTGGCTCTGGTTGCCCGGCGTTGTCGTTTGGTGGTATTTGTCGGCTCTGGTGCCCGTGCCTGGTCTGGCCGTCGCTGGGCGTCCTCCCTGTGGTGTCCCGTTCCCCTGTGCTGTGTCCTGTGGTGCTGTGCTGCCATGTGGTGCTGTGCTGTGGTGCCCTGTGTTTTTTGTTTTGTTTTTCTCCCTGCTGGTGGCGCTGGTTTCCTGTTGTTCCCCGTTGGTTCTGGGCTCTGGGCCGGTTCCGGGTCGTTTCTGTTTCTGTGCTCTGCCTGTGCCGTGCTGTGCTGGTGTGCCTGCGCCGTTGCTCTCTGTTCGGTGCTCTCTTGCCCTCGCGGGGCTGGCTGGTGTTTTCTGTTGTTGCCTGTTGTGTTTGTGTGTTTGCTGTTGGGCCTGGCTGTCCTCTGTTGTCTCCTGGTGGGTCCTGGTGGCTCCTGGTGTCGTGTCTCGGTGGCGTGCTGTGGTGTGTCCCTGGGTGCTGTGCTGCGCCGTGTTGCTGCGCGTTGTGCCGCCTGGCGTTGCGTTGTTGTGCGCTGTGTTGTTTCGTTTTGCTCCGTTTGGTGCTGCCGCGCGCTGTGTTGTGTCCTGGGGCGCTGTCCTTCGTCTTGGAGGCCTGTGCCTTCTGGTGCCGTGTTTTGTCTTGTCCCCCTGCGCTGTGTGTGTTTTGCTGTGGTGTGTCGCTGCGTGGTGTTGTTCGCCGTTCTGCTTTGTGCCGTGTGCGCCCTGGGGTGTCGTGTTGTGCGTTTCTTGTCGTCTCCGCCCTGTGCAGTGTTGCTGTGTGGCCCGCTCTCCCTCGGTGCCCTGCTTCCCTGTGCTGTGCCCCGTGGTGCTGTGCTGCCGCGTGGTGCCGTGGTGTCCTGTTCTGCCGCCCTGTTGGGTTTGTTTCTTGCGTGGGTGTGGTTGTACCTACTCGAAAATCCGCTGCAGAATTTCGTAAAATATTTTTTTCCTCTTTTTTTAGCTTTTGAAAATAAAAAGAAATTATACACGACCCAACTCACTCGCGTGCAGCAAGACCATGTTCGCTGCTGTGCCTTACGTGCTACCTGTCGTTCTTGATGTTCTCGGCCTTGTTCTTGTGCGTGGCGTCGTGGAGCGTGTTTGTGTCCATTGCTAAGGGTTAACCGCGTTCCCCCAGGGCCGCCGCCTGAGCTGCAGGGCAAGGGGAGTGATGGGCACGAGGTTGGGGAGGAAGGTGCATGGAGATAAAGAAGAAGAAGGCGGCAGGGCGCGACGTGAGGGGTCGTGGCGAGTTATGAAAAATGTTCGAGTTTTATGCGCTGCTCGCGACGCGTTTTTCTTTGCGCCTATAGCGAGTTAGACGACGGCAAGGACGGCGTTGGGGTCCTACGAGCGTTACAGTGCTTACGGCGTTAACTATTCACATATTTCACGTCGAAAAAATTTTCGTCGCGTTTGAGCCGCACAAAAGTAGACCACAGAGAGCTACGTGGATGGGCACGATCATCCTAAGATTTAAACGATCTGGATCATACGCTCGACCTACTGACGCACCCAAGCGTGCCAGAGTTGCATGCCGTGAGAGTTCCCCATTCTCATCATGGAGACGAACAGCAGTTGCACTTGAAAGTGCGAGTAAGGTGTAGAAGAAAAGTAGTGATTGCAGATGAATTGCTGGATGCGGGTGCCGGTCTGAGCTTGGTTCGAAATGGGTTGTTTTCGAATGAATTTTTGAAGCCCAGCCTAAGTGTGGTGCAGTTGTAAGTCATCGATGGCAAAATTATGGGTCGGGGTACCCATGAAGCCAGCATCGGCATGGAATATTGCAAATATGATTCCTTGAACCGACCTGATTCGTCGAAGCAGATTGTTCTTTCCGGGAATCTTTATGCCGCGGACATTTCCTGTTTGGATATTATTATGCGGTATGATTTTATGGTGAGCAACGCGATTGGAGCTCTTGCTGATCAGACAACGTTGGTTTCTGAGGACAGGGAGCGTCTTACTTCGCTATCTACAGACCATGCCCCAGGAATATTTTGGTGGACCAGAGATGAGGAGGAAAGAATCGTGCGGGCGGTGAAGACCATGAGTACCAAGTTCTATGGGAACCGCGGAGGTCATCTCAGGGAATATGGCATGGCGCCACAAGTGTACAATCCCGTGGTCCTGCGACGTGGAGGCAAAAAACCCCAGAGGGACACATTTGCTTCCCGGCATGCCGTGCAGCTGAACTAGTTTTGAAGGCATTGGCGAAACGGGGATTCTGCGTGGTCAGAGCATAGGCAATTGAACAAATGGGGAGCCCTATATTGGCATGGTGCCCAGGAAGACAACAAACGTACTGTGAACAAGATCATTGCTGATAGACCAAAGGGTATCCTGGTCATCGCGGGCATAGGATGTAGCCCATGTGCGCTGGAGGATCTTAAGCTGAATTTGGACTCCATCACCCTCAACGAGATGCAATTTGGACCTGAGGAGCAGTTACTCATTGCTGCCAAGGGTACACCAATGCCCGCCCTGGGATAAGCATGGAGTACAAACGCTTTCTTGGTTGATGGTTCACAGTGCCAACCCCCTGGTGATGACGCGTCCATCAGGAGGGCAGAGGCGGTGCCGATAAGGGTCATGTTTGAAGAAAGGGTGACAGGACGGACCTTTAACCTGAAGTGAGTGCTGGGCACTGGTTACGGCATACGGCTGCCCTAATCAACCCACTGCCGGCCGGCGCCTACAGACGGCCCGCGGTTGCGCCTTGTTGCATTTGCTGCCCCCATATAGACCCACTGGTACCGCAGGGTATAAAACGACAGAAAATGCCCGAAATACAGGGCCTCAAAAACAGCGAAAGAACCATTCTTTGGCTTGCAAAAAATCAAGCCGTTTTTGGAACACCAAGAGAACTCTTATGTAAGGAATTTTGGCCCTTTTTCGGTCCTGATGGGTCCAAGAAATGCATGTTCTGGGGCAATGGACTGTTCCTTGCCTGAGGCCTCGCGCAAGGAGCAGTCCATTGCCCCTCCAAATCCAGGTAATGATAGTAGAATTTAGGAACCATGCAGGCACTCACACTGGAGTGACATTACAGGAACCCTTGACTTGATCACATTGTACCCAATGTTTACGCGGGCGGACATTCAGCGCTCTAAACAAGCCTTGCAAATCTCATTGATGACTCAAGAAATCATTTCTAATGTTGTTGCATTCCTAACAAAAGGAGCACGTACGTTGGAGGTGTTGCACAGGGTGCATCCTTTAGCATTGCTCATAATGCACACCTGCCGCAACCTATGGGGAGTGTCAAGCAAAAAAAAAGAGTATCACTGGTGGCACATGAAACATGTCCACTCGGCAGATGACGCTGAGCTGGACAGGGGCCCCCCTTGTAGCTTTGGCTGAAGAAAATTCCATCCTTCCGTTGTTGACTATATATCAAAGTGAAATGTGCAGAGAAATGATGAATTTGCCATGCGTGGCACTTTTTTGAGCGTTTGTTTGGGCCAAAGAAACTGATTTTTTGGAGAGTAAAATGCAATGTAGTACAAACCACACCAATAATCAAGATAATGTCCAACACCTGGAGAAGGGAGGTGCCCTGGGGGAAGCAGTCTGCCAAGCGCAGGGGCTGACCAAGCCCAATAAGAGTATTTCTGCTTCCGGGGGGGGCAGCTTCAGGGAAATTTCAATGACTCAACAACATTTTAGGCACTCGTTGCGTCAGTGAACGTTGTGCACAAGCGCTATCAGAGGACAACCGTTCACAATGGTACAAAGAATATACTTTCTGGGCCTTTATTTTCGCGAGGCCTCGCGCAATGAGGCCTCCAATGCAGTCCCAGAACTTGGACGTCACAGTGTATACCTCTTTTTTTAGGCAGTGCAAATCAAAAATCAAACCGTGGGATGGGTGGCAAGACCACTCGGCCTTGAAGCCGTCTTTCCAAGGGAAAATGAATCGGTTGGGGTTTTTGATTTAGTAAGTGATGCGCGAGGCCTCGCGCATGGGGCAACCCTTGAACCACATGCACTGATATTCAATCCTCCATGCTTCTGTTTTCATGATCCTTGGTCTTGATTGCGCGAGGCCTCGCACATAGAGTTCGATCAATAAATCATTTTACCAGGTATACAATGAACATGAAGAACAAAAAAGGATGTTGCAATCATTTGTTCTGCAGACCGTGTTCATCCCCGCAACAAGGGGAACGCAAAATGTATTTATTGGCCAATTTCCGCTAAAAGCACATCATTTTCCACTGAAATAATAAGTTTTATTTCTTTATTTATAGTTTTCTTTTCTTTTCGGCTGTCCGGAAAAAAGCACAAAATGGCACAAATGGTAAGAAAGATACTTTCTTTGGACTAATATTCTGTTTTCAAAAAACGGAGCCTGTGAAAAACTATTTTTTGCATGGTCCAGATTGGGTGCATTTGGTGTCATTTTGACCATGCAACTTGAGCCGCCGAAGTACAGTTGCCCTATAAGTCTCAGTCTTGGTCTTATTTTTTGGCGCGCTGTGTGTTTTACATCATCTATTGTTTCATTTGAGCACAATTGCATTTGACCTAGCAAGCGATTCATCCACATTTCACTCTACCATGCATGTCATCATTCACTGCATTCCCGTCAAGGCAAGCGTTTAACTAGTGACGTATTCTACTCTCGAGTGGGATTGCATGCCACTTATTTCGATCGATGAGGTCACTCATTCTTTGCATTTTACTTTGCAAATCTTATATTTCATACTTATTACATTACTTGCTTATTGCAAGTGCTTGCCCGTACCGTTCAACATGCAATATGGTCCGGAATTCATCTGCCCTTCGTTGTTCTCTCAGCACCTTTGCTCAATAGACCCCGAGTTTTGGATCGTAGCGACGAACAATGTATTTGTATCCCCTCAGTTTTTGTTGATGAACTGCAAGTTGAGAGGAAAGAATCTCTTTTTTTCCAACCCTCGCGATCATTGAAATAGGTCATTTGGTCTAAAGAGCTAGTTAACCCTCAAATTTGCTACCGAACCACTGCGGGTACGTTCCGCTTCGTTAACGTTCGCTAGATCGCCTGGTACAGCCTGAATTACCGGATTTGCGTGTTCTCAAATAAGTGTCCACATTCTACAACCTCACATTCTCTATCCCCCCGGAACAGACCATCTGATGCATGACAGACCTAATTGCATTCTTTTTTCACACATTCCCTCCCCCATCACACAACACATACAACAGGCATACAACCACATACCATGAATCGTTTCAGTATTCCATAATTTAGTTCGACATCACGCTCTGAGGAATTGCTGTAGTACTACTTCCATCAAGTCTTTGTCTACGAGCCAACATGTAGGTCACTTCCTTCGTGTAGATAGTCAGTGTCTGCTTACAGCTGACATTGGTCTCGACCCGCCACATCATTGTTGTGTAACACAGGTGAACAGGTTTAAGCTTGTGAAGCGGTGCCCAGAACCTATGGCCCATGGCCCGGAGGCCTGTGAGCCGTCACACCCGTTATGGCCCATGGCCCGGAGGCCTGTGAGCCGTCACACCCGTGCGGAAGCCGTTGACACCGGCTGTCAGCGGGACATACCTGTTCTCTAACCCGCAAAATCTGGAATCCGATTTCCAACCATTAAGTCGATGTGGAATTACCATAATTTTACTGTCTTGGTCGATTTGCGGTTAGAAATCGGTGAAATACCCGATTTCTACCGCGGTTTCCAATTGTCGTGAAATCGCCGCCTGACGTCGCCCGTTCCGTGTACTGCTTTAGATGATTCTGTAAAACGATCTTTTTGGAAGTTAAGACTGAAACACTCTTCGAGTGATCCGCAATTTTTTCCTTGGTAAAACGCATCGCGTCCCAGATTTTTCCCAGAAAATCTGGGCGGCCGAAGGCACTTTGAACCCCCAAGTGAAATAACAAGGGTTATGAGCGTTCAAGCGCCCAAGGACGAATTAACGTGCCTCATAGGCACTGTGTATGAGGTTTTGCCCCCCATAGTCATTAGATGAGGCCAAAGGATCCCAACTCCATAGGCCCAAAGGGTTATTTATTTTGAGTGTTTTCCAAGAAATGGGCAATCTCACGTACTTGGCGTCCAAGTACGTGTAGAAGTATGTTGAGTTGGTGTTTTCTCCCTCTTTGCTTGCCTCTACATCCGGGGCTTATCACTTGTCTTCCCCGGATAGTACATATATGATCTCCATACATATATTGGCAATATATTTTGCATGCATGCTAAAATTCAGCTTTCCAAAGGGAGGTCGATTTTCGACCAAAGCACTTGCATGCGTGTTAAGGGACCAAGGTTGCTCTAGAATATAGGCACACTTTGATTCTAGGCCACTAGGTTGGGTGTAGAAGGCGAGGGTAGGGTTGTATGCCATATTTGGTGTCATATCACGTGCCCATTTGGCGGGTGCACCATTCCAAGACTAACCCGCCAATGGACCCCATATCACACGAAGCCCTTCATTGTACGCCCAACCAACACTCGCAAGCCTAACCTCCGTGAAGGGACGCTTGTGGAGCGCTCCCGAAGCGATGCGTTTCGAGCAAGGTGTGTTTTTTGCAATATTCCATGTTTGCATGTGTTCACTTGGGAGGCAGCGCGCGCGGCCTTCCAAAGCGCCCCAAGTGGAGCACATATGTGGAATCTGAGGTCATTGGTGTCTAGTCATTGTGTTTAGAGGGATTGGTCGATTACTCAATCCAAGCCGAAGATATTATAATATATTTGTGCAGTTTTCAGGGCACTTTTGCGTGTTTTTTTCGCCAATTTGGTTGTTCTGTGCCCGTCATGATGTCAAGTAGCGACCGTGTATCTCAACGTTGCGCTCAATTGACATAATGACCCAAGTATGTTATGGAGGTACACACTTCCGTGCCCAAAATATCTTGAACCCGGCGAACAACTCCCCTTCGGCTTGGCATACCGTGGCCGCCATGTTGGCGATTTGGGACGATCCTGAATCATGGGCTCACTTGGCGACCCTGCCATTCCCAAAACCGGAGGGGTTTGGGCGACGCCCAAAAGATATGTTGGACGCATATGACTGGATACCAATCCTATGGCACACTCCGGTCGAAGTCGGGCATGTGCCTCATTTGCCACACCCATGAGTGTGCGCATTTTCGGACATTTTGAGCAATTCTCCACATTTTCTGCCCGCCGTGCACCATGTTCAGCACCCTCGTGCACGCCGGACGCATGGACCAATGGACCATATATGACATGGGTGATATGGATATTGGTCCCCATGGTTCGCACACCACGTGGGCGAAGCGGAGCAACCTTCGTCAAGGTGCTAGCCCAGAGTGAGTGTGGACGATTTTGCCATTTTGGCAATTGTGGACCCAATTTGGATTGTCACCATGCCGAGTGGCATGGAGTTTCTGTTGGGCTCCCGGTGGATCGCATACCGAATGGCGGATCCGATCTCCAAGCCGGCGTGGAGATATACCATTGGGGGTACCCCGGATTTCGGCTCATTTTGAGCAACCAAATTGACCCCCTTTTGGGACCCCACTTTCAGCCCCCCGTGTGGTCAATTGGCGGCCTCATATCTCTATGCCCATGTCAGTGCCCGGACTTAATTTCACGTTGTGCACTCAGAAAGAGGTCCTAGGTCCTGCCTCCTATCCTGTGAGTCATTGGCCTTGCCCCGGCGGGGCGAGCCACGCGTGGGAATGACGCCAATTTTGGTGATTTTGGCATCATGACCCCACTTGACGAACCTGTGGTGCCCTGATGCCCGGACCTCAGAGGGAACCAGGTTGAGTGAGGGCTCCAGGGAGTTTGTACTTGAGGGGCATAGGATTGATTGCCTCGTCTCTACCTCTGGCGAGTCCTGACGAGGGGTCAATTTTGGAGTTTTCGGAGCTAATATCAGTTTGGGCTGAAACAGCCCATTTTCAGCTACCAACTCCTAGGGGATAATGGCGGGGCCTTATCTCAGGCTCAGAGAGAGTTGGGACCTGCCGTTAAGGGAGCATAGGGAGCAACTCTCGGTTAGCCTTGGAGCCCCTTGGTTCCCAGGAACTCGCCTGTGGCTGGGCGGAACACCCTCCCCCATTGGTAGGGTTTCAGGGTCCGGACTGAGCAGGGCATAGGTTGTGTTTGAGCCCCTGCCCCTGCCAGCCACTGAGAGGGTCGGACCTGGGATCGGGATATGAGTTGGGATTGAGTGTCCATTGTCCTGTGATGCCCTTACCTCAGTCCAGTCTTAACCCCATGTGCACATATCCTGATGTGTTGCTGTACATACTTTTGTTCCTTTGTTTCAGAGTGGCAAGGATCCTGAAACGCTTTGTCACATGACACGAGCATGGGGATGCCCTTGTGAGCGCAGTGCTTTGCCTGCCTGCTTGCCTGTGCGTAACCGCCGCAGCGTCCCGTGGCCAGGCCCCCCACGGGAACGCGTCAATAGCGTTTCACCGCCGCGGGGCTACCCATCCCTCGCGTGCCACTCGGGGCCACCTGAACCCCGAGCACCACAGGCTTCGCAGCGCCGCCCAGCAACAGCACCGAGTCCGTGAAGGAGGTGTAGCGACCGGAATTCCGACATCAGCGAGTTCCTTCCGCCGACCAGCACCGGCCGCACTCCCAGCTACATCAACTGCCTCAACAGCCACCCCCAGGACTAGTCCATCGAGGGGAACGATGGTCAATTGGCAGGAGGCGGGCAAGACGTGGCCGCTGCCCCGGCCCCATGCGGTGCGCCTACTGCGTGGGTTGGTGTGGGGGCAGCACTACCGCCACAGCAATCTGCAGTGCGAAGGCGGCATGCCCGGGAGCTCCGAGCTCCGCGAGGATATGGGCGCCGACCGCCTGCAGGCAGTGGAAGACTGGCTGCGGCTGGAAGGGTAAGCCTACCGCTTCCGCACGAAGCGCTGGAGGGTCTGGACCCGGCCGGACAGACCCGGCAAAGGGCTGCGCCCTGACGGGATTGAGGAGGACGAGAACCCCAACGAGTACCCGTCAGGCGCCATGATCAACGTCTCCATGTGGGACATGATCGAGAAGAGGTTCCCGGAGCCGGGGAGCGAGCGCACGCTGCAGGGCAGCAGCAGCAGCGCGTCTCCCGGGAAGAAGAAGCGGTCCGCCGGGGACAAGAAGCGGGACAAGAAATGGCGGGAGTACCAGGAATCCCTGGCCGCGGAAGCCGCTCGAGCCGCCAAGGGCGGAACCCCAGCCCCCAGCCCCCAACGTGCCAGTGGCAGTCACCACCCCGGCCACACCACCCTTGGCGACTTCCTCGAAGTCGCCAAGCAGGCCAAGGCCAAGCCCCGTCAGCTGCACCTGAGGAAGTCAGGCCCCAGCAGCGACGTGGAGTCGGCCCACCGTGGGAGGATGCCGGCCGACCAGGCCAGCTCAAGCAGCAGCGTCGCTCCCGACCAAAGGGACGTGGCCCGCGCCTGCGAGCGCGCCTGTGGGGTGCCCTGCAACCTTCGGGTTGCCCGGCAACGGGCCACGCAGCAGAACGCTGCCGTGGAGGGCGCCGTCGGCATCGCCCAGGAGGAGGCTGCAGATTTGGGCAGAGGCATCGCCTTCCACGCCTGGACCGTGGCGGCCATTGCGGCCGGACTCACGGCTGCAGCTGCCCAGGAGGCAGCAACTGCCCGGGTCAGGGGTGAGGTGGCGGCAGCCGCTGAGGAAGCCCGCCTGTCCCAGGAGGCCATTGCCCGCTAGGAGGCCGAGGTGAAAGCGCTGGAAGGGGCGCTTGTCCAAGAGAGGGCAAAGACCGAGGCGGAGGAAAGGGCCCATGCCGAGGCGACGGGCAAGGCCCAAGCGGACGCCGCCAGGAGGGACGCCATCGAGGCCGCGCGACGGAAGGTCGCTGAGGAGAGGGCCAAGACGGAGGCGGAGCTTGCAGCCTTGGAGGCGGAGAAGGCTCGGCTGCAGCAGGCTAGGGAAGCCGAGGCGGCCGATGCCCGGGAGGAGGCGGAAAGGCGAGCTGCCGCAGCCACGGCCGCAGCAATGGAGGAGGCGGAGGCCAAGCTCCAGCGCGAGACTCCCCCGGGAGGATCCCGAGTGGAGACCCTTCGAAAGCTCTTCGAAGGGGACGCCTCCTCCAAGATGACGCTGGATCTGGAGGAGGTCGACACAGGCAGCAGTGGGGACAGTGGCCCCACCGCCTACCGACGGAGGAAGGGTAAGGGGAAGACCCCTGAGAGGTCACGGAGGCCAGCGGGCGGACACCCCCACGACTCCGACCCCTTCTTCACCGCCAGCGACAGGGATGGACGAGGCCGCCGACATCGCCAAGGAGTGGCTGGCGGAGGAGGCGGAGACGTCCCCATGGAGCCGGAGGGTGAGAGTGAGGATCTCCCTCCTCCCTACTGGAGCTCGGCATCCACCGAGTGCGAGACCTAGACGCCTAGGTTGGGCGACCTGGACGAGGAGGAAGACATGGACTTCGGTTACACGGAGAAGCCCCCATCCTCGTACCCACCGAGGCGACCCGGCGGAGACCCACCGGGACCCCCTGGCGGAGGACCATAAGGACCCCCTGGAGGACGCCCACCAGGTGGACCCCCCGGAGGCAGACCTCCGGGAGGGGGAGGACCCCCTGGACCGGGCGGACCCGGCAGAGGCCCTCCTGGAGGACCCCCTGGGGACCCTGACGACCCACCAGGGACCGGTGAGGTTTGAGGTTTGAGGTTTGATTTTGCGGGTACTAGACGCCTTTCGGCCCCGGGGGGCCACCTGGTCGGGCCAGGTGATATCCTCCCCACCGGGTCCTAGTGGGGGGCCCTCCAAGACGCACCTCCTGCCTGGTGGCGGAGTCCCCCGGGTTCACAGAGCTCGGAGCCCCGTCCTCTCCCGGCGTCCCCGTTTCTCCACTCCCCGGTCAGTGCAGAGGCCCTCCTGGAGGGCCCCCTGGGGACCCTGACGACCCACCAGGGAACGGTGACCCGGATGCCACCTGGCGGTGGATTGTCCACCTCCGCAGGAGGGTCCAGTCCCTCGAGCGCGAGGTGTACACGGGCAAGGGGGAGATGATCCGCATCGCCAGGGTCGCTGCGGGCGCACAGAAGGAGCTGGACATCGCCAAGACGGAGATGGTCAAGATCGCCAAGGTCGCCACCGCCGCCCAGAGGGAGCTGGACATCGCCAGGGGCGAGACCAGGCTGCTGAACAAGGTCATCAACGGCCTGCAGCAGAGGTTGGACGAGCTGGAAGGCTGTGGGAGCGTCGGCAGCGACCACCCACCCCTGGAGTCTGGCTCGTCGGACGACGGCTGGGGACCTTGACCAGGTCCAGGCAGAGCCCACGCCCCCGGCGGAGCCCCCAGGAGTTGCCCCAGCGCCAGTGCCCCCTCTCTCAGCGCCCCCTCTCACCACAGCGCGGGCCGCCGTAACGAGCGCGTGCCGCCCGGCAGTGGCAGTGAAGAGTGGCGTGATGAGTGGCTCAGTGCGGAGTACCACAACCGCCGTGCTCCACTCCGGACACCGGTACGCCCCCGACGCCCCGCACCAGCCCAGGAGCCAATCCGAATGGCTGGCGGGCGTTATGGTGGACTCAGGGATGAGGTCCCCGGAGGGGACGTGGAGTGGGATGTCGGCGTAGGGGAGGAAGACCTGGAGGAATTCGGCATTACCCCACAGCGTGGTGTACGACGGGAGGCCGCTGAACGCAGCCGCCGGCGCCGTGATGAGGAGGCATACATGGAAGGAGTACGGCGTGAACATCTAGGTTCAGCGTATATGGAGGAACCGCGGCGTAGCCACATTGATACCGTGGAGGAGATGGAAGTGGCGGCCGTGGGAGTCCGTGGGGGACGCCGATGGGAACCTCGGTAGACCTGGCGGCCGGCGTTCATGGTCTCTAAGGCCGCAGATGACGCCGTGTGGGAAGACCTGAAAGACATCAAGCCCTTCACGTACGATGGCAACCCCCTCAACCTCGACTGCTTCTTGGAGAAGCTGGACGATTGGGGGGTGACCGTCACTGAAGACATGGATCCCGCAGATGCGGAGAGATATGTCTTCAAACGGTTCAGGTACCGCCTGCCGGAAGTGCTCCAAGAGCTATACTTCGTGGCGACCAAGGAGGGGAAAATCAAGACCCTCAAGGAAGCCAAGAAGTGGTTCAACGAGCAGGAGCGGGTGGACGCTCATCAGGTGGCTGCCAAGCGGTGGAAGGCCATCAAGCTTCAGCATGATGGTCCGGAGATCCGCCTACGGGATTGGCGAGACTTCCGGGGGAAATACACCCTCTTCGGCCGCAACGTGGAGGACTGGAATGAGGGTGACGAGCAGGCCCGCCTGTTCTCCATGCTGCTGGAAGCATGGATCAAGAGAGTCACCAAGGAGGAAGCCAAGAGGGCCAAGTCCAACCACACGGTCAAGATGATGCTCCCCAAGGAGTATCATACGAACGTGGGGGCTTGGACAAGGAAGAACGTGGCCCGGGATGTCAAACGGCACTCCCTCCGGAGCGCCCTCCTCATCACCGTCACGGGCGATCGCGAGAAGACCGCGATGTGGCGCCTTGATGAGTGTGACGTGAGCGGCCAGACCATCCGTCTGCAGGCCATCCCGGCGCAGATGAGTTGCGACGAGATCCTGGAGTGGGTTGGAGAGGAGGTACTCAAGGGGTACGGGAACCTCCACCACACCCGCGGGTTGAGGCCCGGCGACCGTGACGTCAACTACGTTGGCAAGGGGTCTGGCGGGGAAGCTGCCATGGACCCAGCGGGAGCCGATGGCGATGAGGCTCTCGACGACGATGACGACGACGATGAGCCCGCCGAAGTGGCCGTTTGTGCCTTCGTGGCTAACAACCTGAACGCGGGGAGCAGCCGGGGAAGCTGGAAGCCCCTGCAGAAGGGTTGGAAAAAGAACGAGAGGAAGGAACCCCTGCCGCATTGGAGACCCTCCGCTGTCCTTTGCCGAGTTCATACGAGCTCGCCCACAGGGCTGTCTCGTGTGTTATGGGAGGAACAAAGGGTTCAACCATGACCACCGGACATGCCCCATCCACAAGGCCGACACGGAGGCCTACAAGAAGGTGCACGGGTCAAAGAAGCGTGCACCCGCGGGTATCCGGGGGACCAAACTGGAGGTCAACAAGGACGAGGTCTCCAAGCTGATGTCGGTGGAGACCGAGGTGGCCAAGGAGATCCAGGAGATCAAGAGGAACTGGGTCCCCAGGTCGGACGACAAGAACAAGCAGAACAAAGAGAACGACAAGAACAAGGACAAGGACAAGATGGGTAAGAAAGGGGGAAAGAAGAAAAGTGTCAAGGAGGTTGATGCAGAGGAGAGTACCTCTACTACCACCACAACCGACGCCCCTTAGCGGAGCCCCTGCAGCCAAGGCCCCCAGCTAGGGCGGTCGCAGGACGGTGTCGTGGGAAGCGCCACACCATCCTAGTCGGGAGACAGTGAGCACAAAGAGATTGCCGCGGGCGGAAGGCCCGGTCCGGCACCCAAAACGAAAGACAGTCGCGGTGGCGGGGTGAGGGCAAGTGAAGGCACGAACCCTTGCACCCGTCCATCCTTCGCGACCAAGAATGTATTTGATGTGCTTCAAGATCTATCCGAGAGTATCGGAGGATCACCCGGACCGCAGCTGGATGCTGCAGATGGGCAGCCTGAGCCCTTTGTCCACGACCTGCACCAGTCGCTTGTTGAGCTTCTGGAACGGCCGGAGATCCTGAGCTTGCACGCCGTGCGCCGTGTTGGGCGTGAGCGGCAGTTGCACCTTAAGGTCCGTACCTTATGCGGGGAAGTGGAGAAGGTCTTCAACGTGTTGGTCGACACGGGAGCTCAGGTCAGCTTGGTCAAGGCTGGCTTACTTCCGCCAGAGTGCTTGACCGACAGTCGGGAGCCTGTCAGGCTGAAGGTGGCAAACGGCCAGTACATGGTGGGAGGCACGAAGGAAGCGGCCATTGGGCTGCAGTTCGTGAACCACCGTGAGCTGAGCCGCCCGGACCTCGGCAAGGAAATCCTCCTGCAAGGTCGCTTCTACGAGGCCGAGATGGACTGGGACATGATCGTTGGGTATGACTTCAATATGGAGACGGACTCCGGCGTTCTCCCGGCCCAGGCCTCCATTACCCCGTACCAGTATGACCAGCTGTCGTGGCTTTCGTCACCTGAGCACCATGTGGAGTACCAATGGATCCACCCGGAACGCAATCAGCTCAAAGTAGCTGCGCTGGGCACTGAGCCAACTGGGCCAGCAAACCAGGAGTACGGCGTAATGCCGGAAGTGGCGAGCCGAGTGGTCGCGGACCTGGGAGCTTCGGATCTGGCCCTGTATGCGTTCTCTTCAGGAACCTCCGCCCATCTTCGGGTTTGTGAGAAGTACTGGAGCGCCCAGGACTCCGCGTGGAAGAAGCACTGGGGTCCGCATCAGGGTTTGGATCCATTGCCCCCGATGGGAAATTCCAAGGGCGGTAGCGAAGATTCGCAAGGACTGCTCCAAGGCAGTGCTGGTTGTCCCTATGGGATGCACCGAGGAGGAAATCACCCGAGATTGGGTGGTCTCATTGACCGACATGACCTTAAACAAGGTCGTCCTACCGGCTGGAGAGAGTGTCTATCAGGACGCTAAGGGACAGCCCATGCCACCCCAGAGATGGCCAACGGATTTCCACTGTGTGGATGGGGGCCTTGAACAGGCCGACACCACGGACTTCGTGTGTGTCAACCGCATCATAGCGGAGCCATGGCGGCAATGCTTTGCGGTTTCCCCTGTTGACATCAGAGAATCGGAGGACCCCCTCACTGAAGAGGAGTTGGATCTGGTTCAGGGGTATATGGATCAGCCCTTTCACGACTGGGGAAACCAGCGTGAGGGCAAGCGCCAGGACAAAGCCTGGTGGGAAGTGGATTCCATGGTCTCCGGTTCCTATGATGGGAATACCTTCGTGAAGAGGGTGCTGGACCACATGTCCAGCCAGGACGAGCAAATAGGCGGCAACCCACCCACCTACGGCGACCTGTTCCGAGGCAAGACCGGAGATGGCCCTTTGGGCCACCTGGGAAGACCACCTGAGCCAAAACCGAGTGGGGTCGCTACCCCACAAGTAAGCTCAGTGGTCCAGGTGCCCGGAAAAGCCAAGGCGGAGTCCGATGAGTGCCCCAAGATCCAGGCATTGAGGGCCAGGCTGAAGCAGAAGTATGGAGATACCTTCTTCAGCGGAAAACCTGTGTTTCCCCCACCGGTGCATGGACCGTATGGCGGGGCCAAGATACGACTGAAGCCGGACCCCCGTGTGTATCGACACCGGGAGTTCGCCCTGAGGGGCGAGAGGAAGGACGCCATGGAGAAGATCCTCCGTGATTTCATCGAGAGAGGCTGGCTTGAGCTGTGCCACTCCGAGAAGGTGGCCGGTGAGTGGTGGCTCGTGGTCGACTACCGCGGCCTAAACGCCCAAACGCAGCATGACAGCTATACGCTGCCCCTCATTGAGGACATGCTGCAAAAACAACAGCAGCGGAGGATGTTCACGGTGATTGACCTGAAACATGGTTATCATCAGATGCCTCTCGCCGAGGAGTCCCGTGCCTGCACAGCCATGACCACCCCACTTGGACCTCTCCAGTGGAAGGTGATGCCCATGGGCGTTACCAACGGCAATGCGGCTTTTCAGCGGATGCTGGAGAACCTGCTTGAGCCGGTGCGTGACTGTGCGGACCCCTTCGTGGACGACGTGATCATCGCGTCCGGGGACCCCAGTATGAGCTATGAGGAGCTCCTGGTGGCACATGAGAGGGACGTCACCCGAGTGCTGGACCTTCTGGTTCGGCACAAACTCACGGGCAGCAGTGACAAGGCCACCATTGCGGTAAGCGAGGTGGTCTTCGCTGGCCACGTAGTTGGGAACAGGCAGCAGAAGCCCATACCTGGCAAGGTGGCTGCGATCGAGCACTGGGAAAAGCCCAAAACGGTCTCTGAGCTACGGGCGTACTTGGGGTTCTGCAACTACTACTCGGGGTATATCAAGATGTATGCCGAGTATGCAGCCCCCATGACGACCATGCTCAAGGGCAACCGAGAGGAGACCAAGAAGGGGTCCAAGAGGGCTCTGGGCTGGAATGCTGAGTCCGACCGTGCCTTTGAGGGGATGAAGCAGGCGCTGCTATCCGCAGTGGGTCTGCACCTCGTGGATCCTGACCGAGGGCTCGTCCTGCGCACCGACGCTTCCGACTACGCCGTTGGCACTGTGTTGGAACAAGTGCTTGACGATGGGAGGCACGTGCCAGTGGCCTTCTGGAGCCGAGTCCTGGCGGAAAACCAGAGACGGACGTGGGGGGCCGAGAAAAGGAGGCGTATGCCATCGTCATTGCTCTCAGGAAATGTGCTGGGTACATAGCCCTCCATCCCGTCACCAACTGCACCGACCATCAGAGTCTGCAGTCCTGGCACAAAGAGCACGTGGACGTCCCCTCTGGTCCTGCCTCCCGACGGGCAAGATGGCATGAGACCTTGGCTAAGTTCGACCTCACGGTTGTGTTTTTTCCTGGCAAGGACAACACCGTGGCGGACTGTCTCAGTAGATGGGTCTATCCTGCCAGCAAGGGCATGACAGATGTCTCCGCCCATGGCGATGAGGCTGAGACCGCTGAGGCCAAGAGGATCATAGAAATGGAGCGCCTGATGGAGGAGGAGGGTGTTAAATGCTTCGTCGTCATGGCTGCGGATGCCCCCCTTGGAACGAGGATGGGCAGAGCGGTCAGAGTACTCGCCCCTAAGGGAGCTGAGTCCGACAAGCACCTCTTCCCTGAATCTTGCCTCCAGGACGACTGGACCGACGACTACGCTAAGTCTGAGGCCTTTCAGGCCGAATATAGGGCTGTGACCGACCCTGATGACGGGCACAAGTGGCCAAAGGGGCTGACTGAGGAGGATGGCAAGCTCTACCGGAATGGTAAGCTGCTGGTCCCAGAGTCCTGAGTGCTCGAGCTATGTGAGGCTTGGCACCACCACATGATGCACCCAGGGGTCAAGAAGCAAGCCCTGGATATGCAGCGCCGGTTCGAAATCGACCAGATCAGTGTCTACAGCGCTATCAAGAAGGTCAGAAGGAATTGCTCGGTCTGTCAGGCCTGCAATCCCGACAACGAGAACGTCAAGGGTGAAGCCCAAAGGACTCCGGTGCCTGACCAGCCCATGGAGAGCGTGGCCATGGATGTCTTCTCCATGCCCGAAGTTCACATTGGCAAGCAGACCTTTGACTGTGTGGTCCTTTGTGTGGATCGCCACAGCGGCTACGTAGTAGCCGTTCCGGCACGCAAAAGGGGGTTGCTTGCCAAGGAAGTGGTAGTCATGATAATTCGTCATTGGCTGACCGTCTTTGACATCTCCCGCACCATTTGCAGTGACCGAGGGCCCCATTTTAGTGGTGGCTGGTTCAAGGCCATGTGTTCCCTCATGGGAATACCTCATGCCAAGAGCGTCGCCTATCTCAGCCGGTCCAATGGCCGGGCTGAAGTGGCTGGAAGGCAGCTGTTCGAGAAGCTACGCAAGATTCACATCACCAATCCACGTCGGAACTGGTTTGAGGAGATGTGGCCCGCTCTGAAGGCCCATCATGACACCCCCACTCTGGGTTGATTGTCCCCTCACCAGATTTTGTTCGGCAGGGACCCCCTGGGTCGGGGACTTCCCTTGTCTGGTGATGGTATGGCCATGGACGCCAAGGAATTCTTCGCGCGGCAAGAGGCAACGGCGCGGGACATCCGCCAGCAGCTCGAGAAGGAGCATGCTGGGCGTCACAAGTCCGCCCCGAGCTTGACAGCGCAAACGTTCAGGGTGGGAGACCCGGTGTGGGTGATCAGACCCCGCCCTATGGGCACCCACCGCACCAAACCCGGAGAGGTGGTCCGCAGGATTGGTGAGGACACCTACCGCACCAAAGTGAGTCACAGACAGTTCCGGGAGCGCCACGAGAGTCAGCTCCGTGTGCGGAAACCTGACCTCCGTGCCCAACATGTGTCCCTGGACTACGCCGCACATGAGGCTGATTCGGACGACGACTATGCTGAGCAGGACGACTATACCGTCGAGAAGATCCTGGCCCAGCGTCCGAGCGCCTCGGCACCCGGAGGCCTGGAGTTCAAGGTTCATTGGCGAGGCTATGGGCCGTCCCACCACACCTGGGAACCCGTCTCCTCGTTTGTGCCGCGGTCTAACACCCCCTTCATGGACTACATCCGCAAGCACAAGACCAGGATCCACGTCTCGGACTTGGCAGCACTCACCCGGGCGATTGCAGCCAGGGGCGCCTGATCACCGCCCTCAGCTCTCCCCTGATGCAGTTTGAGCACTTGTTTGGTCGACGGATCGTCCCTCACTTGCTTGCTCTCTTCCATCTTCCGGTGACGTGCCATCAGAGTGGCCATATACCCCCCCCTGCTGAATCCAGGGGAGGATGGCCCCTCTCTTCCACTTCTATTTGTCACTCCCCGCCTGCTGAATCCTTGGGAAACCAGGCAGGGCGACTGACCTTGACATTTCCTGAGCTCTTGGGGCCTTGAAGCCCATACGACGTTGCGCAACGGATGCCGCTGTCATCGGCATTGCCATTCTTTGGTGTGTGGTCTGGTCCCATGGCACTTGCGGGATCCAGACCAGTCTACACGTGTCTGCAGACTATATATGGCCTGAACTCAGGCGTTTTCCTGTCCACCCTCCTGCATATGCCTTATCCTAACCGGGGCGTGGTTTGGCGCTCTGTCCAGAGTGTGTTTACATGCCTATTTCCTCGCTTATTGCTTATTTTTCTGTTCCCCAGGATATGTGCATCTGTATGTTAAGTGTTGTCAGCCCATCAACGAGATATGCAATGTTTTTCCCCCCGAAAGATGCAAATCGGAATACGAAGGCGCCCTGAGTCGCCGTGTACATGCTCTTACATAAGGTCCAGCCTGGACCAGTACCTAAGTACAGGTTCTTCTGTTTGAGTGCCCGTGATACTGTGTGCCCTAGTGGCTGTGATGTGCTGAGATCCTGATGGCGCCAGGCGGGAAGCCCAGTTGCCTGACTACACTCCCAGCAGTCCGCCACTGTCAGTCCCAGTGTGAGCCTACCGACTCGCAGACGCACTTGCAGTCGGGTGGCGACCTCCGGTGTCCTGACCTCGGTTAGTCTGCTTGGGAAACTGGTGGTTTGAGGAGTCGACGCCTCCGCCCAGACTGCATGGGGACTCCCCCATGCATGGCCTTCGTGTTAATGGGGCGAGGGAAAAGACGGCCTTGATGCCCGATCCCTTATGGAGGAGCTCGTGCGGCTTTACCACTCTGGACTCGCGTCGTGGATATGGACATGGTGCGCCCAAGGAAGGACCCGTGGGAACTCTCCCCCAGACTGCGGCCTTGGGAAGCCTGGCGTAGCCTGATGGATCTTTGTGGTAGCTTTCGACCTGTGGGACCACCTCGGTCGTCGTGTGACGCCTATGTTGGCCGTGTATGCCACTGCCACTGTGGTAGTGACCGTCGCAGCCGGCACCCGGTGCGCCTAGTATGGGTTAACGGGTCCTTTGGATGCCGCACCATCGCCGCCAGGACCCGGGACTTGATACTTGATACTATACTTGCGGTTACTAACAGCTACAGCACCGTACCTGTCTTACTGTGGGATTGTACTGGGCAGCCTAACCCGCAAATCAGCCTGAAGTGTGGATGGTACACCCCCCCCCACTTCAGGGGATGGTCCTGGGTACCCGCTGCCATGCTTGGGTGTTATCGAGCCCCCCCCAGGGTTTGCTCTAAGGAGGGGGGTGAAACGGTACCCAGAACCTATGGCCCATGGCCCGGAGGCCTGTGAGCCGTCACACCCGTTATGGCCCATGGCCCGGAGGCCTGTGAGCCGTCACACCCGTGCGGAAGCCGTTGACACCGGCTGTCAGCGGGACATCCCTGTTCTCTAACCCGCGAAATCTGGAATCCGGTTTCTAACCATTAAGTCGATGTGGAATTACCATAATTTTACTGTCTTGGTCGATTTGCGGTTAAAAACCGGTGAACTACCCGATTTCTACCGCGATTTCTAGTTGTCGTGAAATCGCCGCCTGACGTCGCCCGTTCCGTGCACTGCATTAGATGATTCTGTAAAACGATCTTTTTGGAAGTTAAGACTGAAACACTCTTCGAGTGATCCGCAATTTTTTCCTTGATAAAACGCATCGCGTCCCAGACTTTTCCCAGAAAATCTGGGCGGCCGAAGGCACTTTGAACCCCCAAGTGGAATCACAAGGGTTACGAGCGTTCAAGCGCCCAAGGACAAATTAACGTGCCTCATAGGCACTGTGTATGAGGTTTTACCCCCCATAGTCACAGGATGAGGCCAAAGGATCCCAACTCCATAGGCCCAAAGGGTTATTTATTTTGAGTGTTGTCCAAGAAATGGGCAATCTCACGTACTTGGCGTCCAAGTACGTGTAGAAGTATGTTGAGTTGGCGTTTTCTCCCTCTTTGCTTGCCTCTACATCCGGGGCATATCACTTGTCTTCCCCGGATAGTACATATATGATCTCCATATATATATTGGCAATATATTTTGCGTGCATGCTAAAATTCGGCTTTCCGAAGGGAGGTCGATTTTCGACCAAAGCACTTGCTTGCGTGTTAAGGGACCAGAGTTGCTCTAGAATATAGGCACACTTTGATTCTAGGCCACTAGGTTGGGTGTAGAAGGCGAGGGTAGGGTTGTATGCCATATTTGGTGTCATATCACGTGCCCATTTGGCGGATGCACCATTCCAAGACTAACCCGCCAATGGACCCCATATCGCACGAAGCTCTTCATTGTACTCCCAACCAACACTCGCAAGCCTAACCTTCGTGAAGGGACGCTTGTGGAGCGCTCCCGAAGCGATGCGTTGCGAGCAAGGTGTGTTTTTAGCAATATTCCATGTTTGCATGTGCCCACTTGGGAGGCAGCACGCGCGGCCTTCCAAAGCGCCCCAAGTGGAGCACATATGTGGAATCGGAGGTCATTGGTGTTGAGTCATTGTGTTTAGAAGGATTGGTCGATTACTCAATCCAAGCCGAGGATATTATAATATATTTGTGCAGTTTTCAGGGCACTTTTGCTTTTTTTTTCGCCAATTTTGCTGTTTCTTGCCCGTCATGATGTCAAGTGGCGACTGTGTATCTCAACGTTGCGCTCAATTGACATCATGACTCAGATATGTTTTGGGGGTACACACTTCGGTGCCCAACATATCTTGGACCCGGCGAACAACTCCCCTTGGGCTTGGCATACCGTGGCCGCCATGTTGGCGATCTTGGGACGATCCCGAATCGTGGGCTCACTTGGCGACCCTGCCATTCCCAAAACCGGAGGGGTTGGGGCGACGCCCAAAAGATATGTTGGACGCATATGACTTGATACCAATCCTATGGCACACTCCGGTCCAAGTCGGGCATGTGCCTCATTTGCCCCACCCATGAGTGTGCGCATTTTCGGCCATTTTGAGCAATTCTCCACATTTTCTGCCAGCCGTGCACCATGTTCAGCCCCCTCGTGCACGCCGGACGCATGGACCAATGGACCATATATGACATGGGTGTTATGGATATTGGTCACCATGGTTCGCACACCACGTGGGCGAAGCGGAGCAACCTTCGTCAAGGTGCTAGCCCAAAGTGAGTTTGGACGATTTTGCCATTTTGGCAATTGTGGACCCAATTGGGATTGTCACCACGCCGAGTGGCATAGAGATCTTTGGAAGCCAAAAGCATGGGAGTTTTTGTTGGACTCCCGGTGGATCGCATATGGAATGGCGGATCCCATCTGCAAGCCGGCGTGGAGATATACCATTCGGGGTACCCCGGATTTTGGCTCATTTTGAGCAGCCAAAATGACCCCCTTTTGGGACCCCAATTTCAGCCCCCCGTGTTGTCAATTGGCGGCCCCATACACCTATGCCCATGGGGAGCCCGGACCTAGTTTCAAGTTGTGCACTCAGATGAAGGTCCTCAATCCTGCCTCCTATCCTCTGAGTCATTGACCTTGCCCTGGCCGGGCGAGCCACGCGTGGGAATGACGCCAATTTTGGTGATTTTGGCATCATGACCCCACTTGACGAACCCGTGGTGCCCTGATGCCGGGACCTCAGAGGGAACCAGGTTGAGTGAGGGCTCCAGGGAGTTCGTACCTGAGGGGGATAGGGTCAGTTGCCTCGTCCCTACCTCTGGCGAGTCCTGACGAGGGGTCAATTTTGGAGTTTTCGGAGCTAATATCAGTTTGGGCTGAAACAGCCCATTTTCAGCTACCAACTCCTAGGGGATAATGGCGGGGCCTTATCTCCGGCTCAGAGAGAGTTGGGACCTGCCGTTAAGGGAGCATAGAGGGCCACTGTCGGTTGGCCTTGGAGCCCCTTGGTTCCCAGGAACTCGCCTGTGGCTGGGCGGAACACCCTCCCCCATTGGCAGGGTTTCAGGGTCCGGACTGAGCAGGGCATAGGTTGTGTTTGAGCCCCCGCCCCTGCCAGCCACTGAGAGGGTCGGACCTGGGATTGGGATATGAGTTGGGATTGAGTGTCCATTGTCCTGTGATGCCCTTGCCCCAGTCCAGTCTTAACCCCATGTGTACATATCCTGATGTGTTGCTGTACATACTTTTGTTCCCTTGTTTCAGAGTGGCAAGGATCCTGAAACGCTTTGTCACATGACATGAGCATGAGGATGCCCTTGTGAGCGCAGTGCTTTGCCTGCCTGCTTGCCTGTGTGTGTCCGCCGCAGCGTCCCGTGGCCAGGCCCCCCACGGGAACGCGTCACTTGGTCACTTAGCCTGTGACTTGGCTAATGCATTCCGCGGTGCGTTAGTGAAGAGTCTCACGCCGGTAGCCCCCGAGACAAAGCGGTGCACTACGGTAGGCTCATTGAAAATGATTATCGAAGGGTGATGAATGCCTACACTGTATAGGATTCTACCCTCGCGCGGGTACATATGTACTTTCCATGCAGTCCGATAGACTCCTTCTCTTGCGGTAGAGATAGATGATGGAGTTAAGCTGCATGAGGATAGCCTGAATCCTGGAGTTCAGTTGAGCGTAATGCCCTTTTCATGTAGGAAGACAGGCCCCCGCAGGGATGGCTTTGTAAAACCATCTGTTGGGCAAGGGGCTCGCCATTGATTGGTCTTCCGGTAGGGTATAAAACACACTTTGACTACGATGGCATTTTTCAGGGATTTACTACTTCTACTTGTCTAAGACAACCAACCAGTCATTCATCTAGCTTATATGTGGCCGTGGCTACCCTCCAATCTCGCTTATATGGGGCAGTGGCGACCCTCCAGTCAGGTAGGATGTCCGTTGGCTTGCTTTCGAGCTAAGCTGTGCGGTCAGCAAAGAGCCGACCTTTCCAGCTTTTTGACTACCTACCTACTTTGTTTCAGAACAACTCAGAAGACACCCCCACCACCAGCCGTAAGCCCGACCCCTACATTTACATGCCATTCATTGGGTTTTGTTATCTTTGGCACATACCACAACCCATACATCTTCTTTCTCCGAATTGACATGAGGAACACACTTCTACATTTCCGATCTTTCGCGCAAATTATATGCACTGGTGATCGAAGTCATTTAGGACATTTCTAAACAAATCAGTATTCCCGCTAGCTTCATATCTCATGAAATTACTGTCTGCTATGTCCAGGTATGCCATGGTGCATAATGCAGTATGCAGCCCGTGGGCATTTTGCTACATGTCCCCGTGATGGAATATTGATTCTTATGTACATGACTTCTAGGCATGATAGGTAACTGATGTTTCAGCTTTGTTTAGTGATAGTTCGAAGGTATGAGTTAAAGGTCAGTAATGAAGAACTATATCTTTCAACGTCCTTTGGGCTGAAGTATTAGTACAAATCCCCATACCCCCATACGGATCAATCCTTGCATTTCGCTCCAAAGGATAAGAAAGAGCACATCCCGGTCAGGTGATTTCTCGTGATCTTTCTCATTGTGACTGCCCGCCCCCCCCTTTTAATAACCGTACCGCTGAACTAATCAACAGTTACTCATTACTGATGCTGCCTCGCTTTCTCTGTCCATGTAATGCAGGCCAAGAAACCCATTGCAGGTACCAGAATGCATCGAGCCAGTGCATTCAGGGTTGGTACCCCGCACCAATCGAGTAAGGTGGTACATCCTCTCTTTGGATGACGCAGACAAGTCATGTCAATAATCAGCTTGGGAAGAGCTTGAATTTCTGGTTGAACCCCACATGTTGCATTTCATTCTTAATTGTTATTGATCTTCCATACAGCTCATTGTAATTTATACATCTACATCTAGATGCATTACATTGACCCTCGCGTTTTGCCTGAAGCTTTAGGGTGTCATTGTTCATACTTTGTATGCTAGCTTTTTGCTTAGTGTTTTTCTTGTTTCATTTTGAGCCCTACCTCACGTACTCAAGACATAAAAACTTTACCCTCTTACGTAGACATGTATCTTTACCTCCAGGAAGGGCGTAATAAGACAGTACATTAGACACTCAGAACATTCAACATGAGCGTTCCTTATACCCATACCCCACCTTATGTTAGATTATCAACTTGTCATGAACATTCTTAGTGAATGTGCATGAAGCTTAGGAAGGGGGTGTAATAGGTTGGGGCATTGGGGCCTCTGAGAAGCTTTCTGGAGGATCTTTGCTACACCTCGCAGAGCTTCAAGATCCTAGAACACTAGGATATTTGCTCATAGATGGCTCATATTTGAAGCCTAAAGCTTACTGCTAGAGTCTACTGCTCTTAGGTACACTACAGGGAGCACAGATCTAGGATACATTCGTGACCATTCATGAATAATCACATTCCATATGCTCATAACGTGATTAAACCATGTTTCATGGAATTTTAGACGGCTGTAATGTATTAGAAGCTATTTTGAGGCCATTTAGACGCTTCAGATGGCCTGTCGCGACTGCTGCCGTCTTTTGTCGCGGACAGTCATTTACGTAATATTGACAAGGCCTGTGACAAGATGGACCGCTCATATAGTTGTTGAAATACAGGTTTTCGTGCCTTTTTTATGAGATTTTAATGCTACATTATTTTTCTTGTTCTATAGGCATGTGAATGCGTGTTACTGGACCAGCCAGTTGGTCCAGCTCAATGTACATTCATGACTTCGTTTTCTGGCTGTTGCCTGTGTCCTGTACTTGCCAATAAGATCAATTGTAATGGAGAACATTGGAAGCAATTTGATTTGGAAGTGCAAGGCAAGGAATAAAGGGTTTTTAATATGCACCCAAGCACAGCAATAGGACACCGTTTGCTACAGTGCTGCGTCTTATTGCACGTGCTTTGTGCATTTTGCTGTGCTGTCCCCCTGGTGCTGTTCTCGGCTGCCGTATGCTGTGTGGTGTCCTTCGGCGCTGTGTGGTGCTGGTGTGTGTCGTGCCATGTACTGTGGTGCTGTTCGGTGTGCTGTGTGCTGTACTGTGCCCTGCTCTGCTGCTGTGGGATGTGCTGCGCCTTTGGGCGTGGTGCCTTGTTGCACTGTGCTGTGCTGTTTGCATTGTGGCTTGCTGTTTCGTCTTAGTCTGCATTGCTGTGTGCTGTGCTCTGTCTCTTAGTGCTGTGTTGCTAACTTAAATCACTGGAAAAATCACAACAAACCAAAATCAAATTTCTAAAAAGAAAATTAGACGCAACCCGACACACGGACGCGGGCAGGCAGCAAGACCAGTAACATCTATCTGACTTGCATGTTACGCGCCGACCTCCATGATGTAGTTGTTGAGAATGTTGCTGTCTTGCGCTGGCATGGGTCCCTGTTCTTGACACTGTACTCCGAAGTCCGAACTCTGAACTCCGTACTTGAATTTGCGTTTGAACTTAGGTTCATCTGCGTTGTTGCAAACGGGTTGACCGAGTAACCCCCCGGGCCATCCACCTATAGCGGAAAGGGAGTCAAATACGGGGAGGGCGGGGCGCAAACGGGAGGGTTAGGTTCATGGAGAATAAAAGAGAGCGCGAGAAAGCACGGACAGGGGGGTGGCGTGTTAGAAAATGTTTTTCAAGTTTTACGCGCTGCTCGCGTCGCGGTTTTCTCTGACTATTTGGCACGTAGAGCAACGAGAGGCACCTCGCTCTGTTGGTACGTTTACCTATTTAAGATACAAAACTGTGCTGTCATGTTTCAACGCTTTTCGCCGCGGGCTGTTTTGAACATTGGTCGGAAACAAGCAAGATTTGCCATCTTGTACGAGATTGACTACCGGCCTAATAGAAGAAGCGTGTAGAGGACGAAGAAAAGCAGCAGGCAAGCAAGCGCATGAAAATACACATTATGTCGCCGGAAGATCAACATCCTCGTATCATGGAGTACTACCGGCGAAACCTGGGAGAGCCAGAGAGGATGATCTCCATGAAGAATGGGGTGTATGTGGAGGTGGTCCGGAACATGCCTGGAGGATGCTTCCTGCAGTTCAACAACCTGGAATGGAGACCTGGAGAGAAGCTGAGGTTTCAGATGATCCTGGCCGGCATTAGCCCGGACTCAATAGTTCAATACATGGGACTCCAGCGGCAGCTTAATTTAAAAAGCGAAGGTCGCATTAAGGACCGTCACGGCCATGGGAATCACAGCTGCCAGGGGGATCAGAGTGATCGGGAAATTCAGGATGCACCAGCGAGCGTCGCAGGATATCAGACTTCGAGTGCAAGGATGGAAACACGTCGTACGGCGGGAAGAACATAACTCAGAAAGATCATGAAGATGCCTACTTCTTGGTGTTTGTGTATGGTCATGACAAGGCCAAGTGGAGGATAGAACCACCCCGTCCATGGAAGGAGCCGGAAAGAATTGGAAATTCTTCAGGGTGCTTTACCGAGTACCGGCGGGAACATGCCGGGGGATGGGTCTGTTTCGGGAAAGGGCAATCCCATAAGGACGACCACAAAACGTCCAAAGTGTACAAGGAGGACAAGCGGGCATACTTCCAAGCCCACCCCGAAAACGTCCGCAAGGCCAAGCGGAGTGACGAATGGAAAAAGGAACAAGCCGGTGGCGGTGGACATGTGGGATCGAGCCACAGCGGTAATCGGCGGAGTTGGCAAATTGATCCGGTTTCCGAGTTGCTAAGGAAGGCCACGGACGACTCAAACATTTAGCAAGAACAAATGGGTGGTAAAGGCCCAGGTGATTTGCAGCAGGGTGATGCTTTGGTAAATCGAACCTAGAGAGGCCCCCACAGGGATGGGACACCGGAGGTCTCTCAACCACGAATCAGCAAAGTTGAAAGAGAAAAGGTAGGCCTGGTACCCAAGAGGGCTCCAGAAGAGCGAAGTAATCTGAGCTTTGCCAGTCTCAGCCCATGGAACGCCCTTCAAAGGAAAGTATATATGGGTTTGAGCCGCACACAAGTAGACCACAGAGAGCTCCGTGGATGGGCACATCCAGCCTAAGATTTAAACCATCTGGGATCATACGCCCGACCTACTGACGCACCCAAGCGTGCTAGAGTTGCATGCCGTGAGAGTTCCCCATCCTCATCATGGAGACGAACAGCAGTTGCAATTGAAAGTGTGAGTAAGGTGTCGAAGAAAAGTAGTGATTGCAGAGTAATTGCTGGATGCGGGTGTCGGATTGAGCTTGGTTCGAAACGGGTTGTTTTCCAATGAATTTCTGAAGCCCAGCCTAGGTGTGGTGCATTTGAAAGTCATCCATGGCAAAATTATGGGTCGGGGTACCCATGAAGCCAGCATCCGCATGGAACATTGCAAACATGATTCCTTGAACCGACCTGATTCGTCGAAGCGGATTGTACTTTCCGGGAATTTTTATGCCGCAGATATTTCCTGTTGGGATATTATTATGGGGTATGATTTTATGGTGAGCAACGGGATTGGAGATCTTGCTGATTGGACAACGTTGGTTTGAGAGGGCAGAGAGCATCTTACTTCGCATCTACCGACCATGCCCGTGGAATATTTTCATTGACCAGAGATGAGGAGGAAAGAATCGTGCTAGCAGTGAAGATCATAGGTACCAAGTTCAAAGGGAACCGCGGAGGTCATCTCAGGGAATATTGCGTAGCGCCACAAGTGTACGACCCCGTGGTTCTGCAACTTGAAGGCAAAAAACCCCAGAGGGTCATATTTGCTTCCCGGCATGCCCCGCAGCTGACCAAGTTTTCGAGGCTTTGGCAAAACGGAAATTCTGCGTGGTCAGAGCATTGGCAATGGAACAAATGGGGAGCCCTATACTGGCATGGTGCCCAGGAAGACAACAAACGTACTGTGAACAAGATCATTGCTGATAGAGCAAAGGGTATCCTGGTGTACACCTGGTCATGACGGGCATATGTCGCAGCCCATGTCCGCTGGAGGATCCTAAGCCGACTTTGGACTCCATCACCCTCAGCGAGATGCAATTTGGACCTGAGGAGCAGTTCCTCATTGCCCCCAAAGGTACACAAATGCCCGCCCTGGGACAAGCATTGAGTACCAAGGCTTTCCTGGTTGATGGTTCACAGTGCCAACCCCCTGGTGATGAAGCATTCATCAGGAGGACAGAGGCGGTGCCGATGAGGGTCATGTTTGAAGAAAAGGGTGACCGGACGGAAAGCGTTGACGTACCCCGTCACTCAGGGAATGACTGGGATGTTGCCTACACGCGGATTCATATGCATGACTGCCGGGCTGCTTGGAAGGATCGAGCCGAGGCCAAGACACCCCATCGGTCGGACGACCCAGAAGTGCTGACTAGGATGGTCTAGAAGGATGAGTTCGTGGCACAAATCATTAACCATTGGGCCAACCAATACGATAGTCCCATAGCGTTGAACCCTCGGACGTGGGGTTTTCCAAGAGTGGGTGACAAGGACGACAAATTCCTGCCCTTGGCAGGAAGATTTCGAAGATCATCGGTAGGAAAACTGGCATCAGTCTAGTCTCAAGGGTAATCCCAAGCACTCCATGTGCACACTTTCACATGCAATGTAGTTGATTAGGAATCAGGGCCAAGTAGGTTGTGCCAGACACAGGCTTTGGCTTGGCAAGCATGGCCAAGCAACTGAAACCAGAATTAGTTGAAAGGTAGCACCACAGTAAGCAGGTGAAACATTTGAGTATAGGTGTCCTGAGATGGGAGACCACTAGGCTTAACCTATAGGGCCCTAGGCATGAAATGCGTATTTCTTTTTCCGTATAACCTCCATGAAGGAAGATACGTCCACTGACTTGAGTGGTAGGGGTGAACTTCATGGGGGGACTAGGGTTATAACCCAAGCCTCTTTGAAAAATGTACTTGAACTCGTAAAAGAGTCATAAAAATGATTGAGTGCTAGTCTTCATTACTTCCGAAGGATTAGGGGGGGGTTGGCCTGGATCAACGACTCCGAAAGAGACATGGTAGTGACTTCTTCTTACTCTCCCCTGGAGTACTAGTTGATCAAGCTAGTAGGACCACGGAAACAGGCTCGAAGTACCCTGAAATTCCCTCAGATAATAAAACTAGCAATTTACACTCTAATGAGCTCACAGAAGCCTATCAGACTGTTGGTACCTTGAAAACCAGTGTAAGGTACCGTGTATGATGTCCCTGCAAAGCGGGATTCCTCAAATGTCTCCGGCGTGAGGCAAACCCTGTTGGCTGAAATCTCGGCTGAGAGGGGATGGAACCCAGGCCCTCCTCCCTACAATTCACATAGTTACCCACTAGGCACAGTCGAACGCTCTAATGCGGACGGCGATCGCTGTATAGAAAGCGCTTTAGTAAGCATCCTGACCAATGGTCAGGGCGGAGCAATACTCCTGATGGAGTGCACCAAAGTTCAGCAGCTGAGAAAAAGAGAAAATGACACCAACAGGGTGTGAACTCTGCGGTATAGCAGAAAGGTCAACAAGTCAAATCGCTGAAATTTGACGAAAAGACATTCCACGTCGTCATTTCCAGTCCAAACCTTACAGCAGCAGACAAGCGCAACTGAGCCGCGCTCACAAAAAGATGGTGGGAAGCCAAAGAGCTCCTTTGAAGGAAGGTATGAGCCCTGTTTTTCAAATCTTTTAAATGAAATTTTTTCCCTGTTACATCAACAATTTTATAAACTTTAAGAAGAAAGCATGAAACAACAAACACACAACAGAGCAAGCGGACAACCCAGTTTTTCGCTATAATATTGTCATTCCACAGGTATGCATTGTGCTCTTGTTCTTCCTTTCGTCAAAACGCTAGGGTCGTCACCGCTGCGTTTGTTCAGGGTGTGGGTTCTCCCCCTCCTCGCTTTGCACAGGCAAAACGGTGAGTCCCAGGTATACCAAAGGAATAGAGCATGCAGTGCGCACGTAGGGTTAAAGTAGGCGCTGTGCCCGCGATTCATGTGCCTAATCCAAGCATTCGCGTGTTGTTGTGTGTTCCTTGTGCACCCAATCACTCTCTCCTTCTTTCAGTAGTTTCGAAAAAAAATGGCATGTGGGTGACTGCTACCGTCGCCCCGTTCAACTAGGGTTGCTTAGAATGCTAGGCTTCGTTTAGCGCTGTGCCTTTGCCAATCACCCTGTTCTCTCTCCTGCAGGTTACAAGGGAGGAAGTGCGTGATACACACGATGCATGAAACCTTTGGGGTTGCTATAAATCGTTGTAGGCTTGTTTACGTGCTTAGGGGTGTTATGCGCTCGTTTTCTGCGGCATTCACACACAGTGCATGGTGAGTTACGTGAGTAAGTCCCGGACGAGCCCACCCCCTGGTTGAGGTTGTTTGTGATGTTGTTTGAATGGTTACATGTTTGGTTATAAACACCGCCTCCCTTCCCTGCACGCTCACAATGCATTAAAGAGTTTCGGCCACGCGCAGTTCACACGGTACGAACCATTGCCAAGTTACCCAGGGCTTGGGCTCGCGTTCTCTAAGAGAAAGGGATAGAGTCCTCAGGGCTTGCTTGCTTGATAACAGTTTTTGGGACTAGTCAATTATTTTCCAGTCAAAACCCGTAGAATACGGCGAGGCTGGTTGGGTTGCAGGCGAAAATCCTCTTGCACGTGTCTCTGTCAGCTGGGATATGGAAGGCTGAATTGGTTTCACTGCAAAGCCCTGCTGCAAAGGGGCGCTGATCACTCAATCAAGAATACTGAGATTGGGGCTATGCATGACATGGTCATGTTCAACGAGTACAAAACGCTGTGCGCTCCACACGTGCAATCCCTACTCCCAACCCTGTCAAGGAAATACGTAATGGCTTGCCTGTCAGGCCACAGCAGCCTAGTGGCGCTGTGTTCCCTTGTCTTTTCACAGGTGGGCCACTAGGGCCTGACAAACCTTTGCCAACGCCACCTAGTAGGGCGCGTACGGGTTAGGGTACACAAGCCTGGTAGGGACTGAGTGCGGTTGTAATCACTCTACCTTCCAGGGCCGGTGCTGGCATTAGAGAGTATAGTGTAGTGGTGTCTCCTGCTCCGCGTGCGTTTCCTCGCGGGCAGGGGAGTGTGTTTTTGGTGTTTTGTATGCCCTTAGCACAGTTTGCCACCCCCTCCCTCTCTGGTAGGTAGGGCGTTTGCCGTAACCCCCAAGGATACACCTAGGATTTTACGGGCCAAAACGTCACTTTACTCAAAAAGTAGCGGAAAAGCAATTTTTTGGACTGCTGAGGCATGTTTTTTGGATTCAGTGCCCCCAAAATAGGGGGGGTCCTCATGAAAACATTTTCAAAAGGCTCACTTACCCGTTTTTTCAAAAAAATGGCCCCCGGGGGGGGGGGCGTTTTACTAGATTCCACCAGACGTGGCACTAACTACCTGCATACAACTTTACTCAAAAAATACGCAGAAAGCAATTTTTGGGCCTCCGAAAGCATGGTTTTTGGATTCAGCGCCCCAAAAATAGGGGGGGTCCTCATGAAAACATTTTCAAAAGGCTCATCTACCCGTTTTTTCAAAAAAATTACCCCCGGGGGGGGGGGGGGGCGTTTTACCAGATTTCACCAGACGTGGCACTAACTACCTGCATACAACTTTACTCAAAAAGTACCCAAAAAGCAATTTTTTGGACTCCGAAAGCATTTTTTGTGGATTCAGCGCCCCCAAAATAGAGGGGGTCCTCACGAAAACATTTTCAAAAGGCTCATTTACCCGTTTTTTCAAAAAAATGGCCCCCGGGGGGCCGGGGCGTTTTACCAGATTTCACCAGACGTGGCACTAACTACCTGCATGCAACTTTTACTTGAAATGACTCCTGCCATATGTCCTCTCGGCCCCATACCCACTTTTTTTGGATTCAGCGCCCCCAAAATAGGGGGGGTCTTCATGAAAACCTTTTGAAAATGGTTATATATCCGATTTATTTCCAAACTTGCCCCCCTGAGTCCCTGAGTCCCTGAGTCCAACGCACAGACAAACACGAAGGCATATGAACCACAAGTCGTTGCAGGCACAACCGTACGGGGTGTATACGTGTCAATACCAACAACATTCATGGCTGAAATTGCGAAATAACTCAGAGGTCTGCATGATACAGAGTCCAGTACAGTGCCTTGGATGCAAGAAATGTGAAGAACACAGCAATGCACAGATGCTCCTACCTGGTCACGTTGCACGCCAGTGTGCCTACCTATGGCCACGAAACCGCAGCCAAGCGGGATTTTTTGCCAGTAATGACTTTCTATTTGCATTCTACACCCCCAAAATAGGGGACAGGGGTTCTCCTAGCCGAAGTTTGTCAAAAAAAAATCACAAACCGTGAAATTTGGCCTGTCTGTTTCGGTGCGATTTTCCACCCACCTGAAAAGGTTGCACCGGTACCCTGCAATATGGTATTTTTGCAAAAACCCTCAGACAAATGACCATTTCTGCACATTTCCCAATGTAAATGCCAATGTCTCTGTCAGGTGCTTTCCGTCCCTTCATGGGTAAAACCCCAGATTTTGAGAGAGGGGGGGGGGGTATCCATCGCTGGACACCCGTAGTGCCACTGCCATGTAGTGCGAGGGAAGGGAGACCTGTTAATCACGGAGGCCATGTAATTGGTTGTTCTCTCGGCCAGTTGATCCCGCGCAAACCTATGCAAACATTGGCCACTCTTTACACAAAGCACACATTACCACAAACTATTTCATTAAACCAATACACGTAACCGTATGCATGTCTACTATCATTGAATGCAGCGTGACGGAAAGCAGTGTGAAGGGACAGACAGCAGTGTGGCACTAATGAGGAGCCTAAACTGGGGGCTAAACTGGGGGCACAGCTGCACTCAAGATGCCATTCATCTGTCACCGTAGACGTGTCGCCAGTGCGCGACCAAAGCAACAACATGCTGTTTCGCATGACTTAAGTTTACCAGTATCCCAACATATCAGAGGACATACTTTTCCCTTGATGGAGTGCAGTCATGGTGATGTTCCGATATTAGGAGCCCGGACTGCGGTGCTGCACCTGGTGCTGCGCTCTCGGGAAATAGCCCTCTCCTTGGCACCTCCCTTTCTGGGCGGGGCGCTTTGAGTGGCCTGGGATCCATCTGGAGAAGAGAAGCTGAATTCTGACCTGGAGCCGCGGCCCATTTGCCTTATCATCACTGATTACAATTCCGAAAACAGACGGCAACTGAGAAAACAACAGCCACAGCACACATCGGTAGTTGACCCACATACCGCCGGAAGTTTTCCGATCGTCGCATTAGCAGCAGGAGATGCCAAGGAAGGGAAGCCTATCCACTTGAACAGATCCCCTGGCAAACAACTAAAAACTGGACTGAAGGGGAGGCTGGCACATCTAAGTGGTCTCCCCGCCACTGAAGAACCCTGCAGACCTACTCCATTTACTACTAAACAAGGAAACACCACAGACCCCAGACCTCTTGTGAACTACACACAACATTACCAAAATTCAATCACGACAACCAGCAACCTGTTCTTAATTGCTTGAGACTCTGCACTCAATTACAGAACTTCACAAAACGAAATGGGGTGCAATGCTGTGGAATGCACACTAACATACCGGTCAAACCAGCAGACCCCCTGTACCTGACACTATCCAGCACTGGCACACCTAGAAATATGCTCTGCAAATAAAACTCCAGATTGACTGTCACTGACAAACCACCACATCTCCAACGCATCTGCAAAGCAAGAGCAAAAAATGAGGCCAAAAGCGGCATCTACGCACGAAATCACTCATCCACGTATGAACACACACAATGCGCGTACGAACGAACGCAATGCACCGACGAACGAAGGAACACCATGCACGTACAAACACATGGATAAACGAACGAACGAACTGCACGTGCGAACGAACGCGGTACATATACGAATGCACGCATGGACAATGCATGACAAAAAAAACACGACACGACGAAATGCAGAACATGAGACCTGGGGTTCTGGCGATCGAAAAAATGTCTCCCGACCCTTAGTCGACTGCCTTCATACTTACATCCTGCAAACAGGGCAACAAAAGTGACAAAACACAAAACAACAAAACAATAACACTAACACAACATGCTGAAATGCTGTGAAGAAAATCCAAAATACCACAATCAAACAAATGACTGCAGCTGCTTGGCTGTCGATATTGACAGCATTGATGTTGCTGCTCTGCAGCGGGGGGGGGGGGGGGGGCAATCCACACTGACACCCCTGTAAACACTGACGATAGCACACCGAAAAGGTCTCCAGTAGTTCTTCATATCCGATCCTAACTGCCTAACCCAACCAACAACAGAAATGCACTAGATGAACACACAAGCTGCAGGTGCGTTACAACAACTGAGGGGTCAAATGCAGAACAATACACTTGTAGTTCTGCTCCAAAGTAGTTCTGTGTGCGCAGTGCATGCGTGCAGTGTGCAGAGTGTTTGCGTGTTGTGTGCACAGTGCTTGAATGCAGTGTGCACCATGCGTGCTTGCGGTGTGCACACTGCCTGCGTGCAGTGTAAGCAGTGCGTGACTGCAGTGTGTGCAGTACCTGAATGCAGTGTGTGTGCACACCGCCTGCGTGCGATGTGCGCAGTGTTTGCGTGCTGTGTGCAGCATGCATGCGTGCGGGCAGTGCGCACAGTGCGTGAATGCAGTGTGCTCAGTGTTTGCGTGCTGTGTGCAGCCTGCCTGCGTGCGGGCAGTGCGCACAGTGCGTGAATGCAGGTGCTCAGTGTTTGCGTGCTGTGTGCAGCATGCGTGGGGACAGTGTGCATGCAGTGTGCGCAGTGCTTGCGTGCTGTGTGTAGCACGCGTGTGTGCTCTGCACACAATGCGTGACTGTAGTGTGCGCAGTGTTTGCGTGCTGTGTGTAGCAAACATGCGTACAGTGTGCACAGTGCGTGAATGCAGTGTGCGCTGTCTTCGCGTGCTGTGTGCAGCATGCGTGCGGGCAGTGCGCACAGTGCGTGAATGCAGTGTGCGCAGTGCTTGCGTGCTATGTGCAGCGATGCGTGCGTGCTGTGTGCCCAGTGCATGAATGCATTGTGCGCAGTGTTTGCGTGCTGTCTGCAGCATGCGTGGGGGCAGTGCGCACAGTGCGCGCATGCAGTGTGCGCAGTGTTTGTGTGCTGTGTGCAGCATGCGTGGGGGCAGTGTCTACAGTGCGTGAATGCAGTTTGCACAGTGCAGGCGTGCAGTGTGCACCATGCGTGCGTGCTGTGTGCAGCATGCGTGCGTGCAGTGTGCACAGTGCATGAATGCAGTGGGCGCAGTGTTTGCGTGCTGTCTGCAGCATGCGTGGGGGCAGTGCGCACAGTGCGCGCATGCAGTGTGCGCAGTGTTTGTGTGCTGTGTGCAGCATGCGTGGGGGCAGTGTCCACAGTGCGTGAATGCAGTTTGCACAGTGCAGGCGTGCAGTGTGCACCATGCGTGCGTGCTGTGTGCAGCATGCGTGCGTGCAGTGTGCGGCATGCGTGCGTGCAGTGTGCAAAGTGGGTGAATGTAGTGTGCGCAGTGTTTGCGTGCTGTGTGCAGCCTGCGTGCATGCTGTGTGCACAGTGCGTGACCGCAGTGTGCGTAGTGTTTGCGTGCTGTGCGCAGCCTGCGTGCGTGCAGTGTGCACAGTGTTTGTGTGCTGTGTGCAGCATGCGTGGGGGCAGTGTCCACAGTGCGTGAATGCAGTTTGCACAGTGCAGGCGTGCAGTGTGCACCATGCGTGCGTGCTGTGTGCAGCATGCGTGCGTGCAGTGTGCGGCATGCGTGCTTGCAGTGTGCTCGGTGGGTGAATGCAGTGTGCGCAGTGATTACGTGCTTTGTGCAGCCTGCGTGCGTGCTGTGTGCACAGTGCGTGACCGCAGTGTGCGTAGTGTTTGCGTGCTGTGTGCAGCATGCGTGCGTGCAGTGTGCCCAGTGCATGAATGCAGTGTGCGCAGTGTTTGCGTGCAGTGTGCTGCATGCGTGCGTGCAGTGTGCACAGTGCGTGAATGCAGTTTGCACAGTGCAGGCGTGCAGTGTGCACCATGCGTGCGTGCAGTGTGCAGCATGCGTGCGTGCAGTGGGCACAGTGCGTGAATGCTGTGTGCGCAGTGCGTGCATGCAATGTGCAGCTTGTGTGCTTGCATTGTGCACCTACAAACGACCAAATGAAGGCTGCTCGGATTTAGCTGTCCGCCGACTTCGTGTTAGCATGTTGAAACCGATTCTCTTTGAAGTGGACTTGCGAAACGGACTTTGCACTTAAGGGTTTGGTGGGCGAAACGAAACGGTGACAAGCACAATCAACGTCACACTCAAATAACGATGCATTCCTCACAATAAGCCATGGAATGTGCGTGCAGTGTGCACAGTGCGTGAATACAGTGTGCACAAGCGTGCACGGTCCACTCATACCCACACACCCATGGGCACATCGAGCCCCATGAAGGTATTGCTACACACAATCATACTAACCTCCAAATGACCTCACCATGGAGAACGGGCGTGTTAACACGGCCGGCCAACACAGAGGTAGAAAGTACCCCCCCACCCCCTCCTGTGTTGTGTTAACACAGGCCCAACACGGACCTGAAAAGTACCCCCCCCCCCCTCTGTCCCCCCTATGGCAACACACGAACCCGCAGATTTTTTGTTGTGTTGTGTTGTGTTGTGTTGTGTTGTGTTGTGTTGTGTTGTGTTGTGTTGTGTTGTGTTGTGTTGTGTTGTGTTGTGTTGTGTTGTGTTGTGTTGTGTTGTGTTGTGTTGTGTTGTGTTGTGTTGTGTTGTGTTGTGTTGTGTTGTGTTGTGTTGTGTTGTTTTGTGTTGTGTTGTGTTGTGTTGTGTTGTGTTGTGTTGTGTTATGTTGTGTTGTGTTGTGTTGTGTTGTGTTGTGTTGTGTTGTGTTGTGTTGTGTTGTGTTGTGTTGTGTTGTGTTGTGTTGTTTTGCATTAGCAGGCATCGTAAGGAGGGTATGGAACCCTAAATGCATGGAGAATGTTTTCTAGTGAGCACAGAACTCTCACGCACATCCCAAGCCATGTCATATCATACCCACGATAGATGTTTGCCACTATGGCAAATTTATTGAGCCGTCCGAATGCGTGCTCCGTGCGTGCGCGGTACCACTGGTGTACCCGTGTAAACTCTGCAAATAATTGCGATGCTTGGCACATATCTTCCCCGAAAGGGGGTAGAGATGCCGCACCGGGGTGGGGGCCACTCGGGTATCCGTGCATTCCCACAACACAACACAACACAACGTAACACAAAAGGAAAACAACACAACACAACACACAACACGTACCACGTACCTATTGGACGTGTTAACACGGCCCCAACACAGGCGGTGAAAAGTACCCCCCCACCCCCTCATGTGTTGTGTTAACACGGGCCCAACACGGACCTGAAAAGTACCCCCCCCCCCCCCTACCTGTTCTCCCATTGCATCTTGCCCACAACCATCATCCAATCATGCAACCAGGCTGCACACAACAACCAAAACATCCTACACTGATCCTCGTACAAACATCCACCATCTAAATCAATAACACAGCACCACTCCTCCCACACAGAAAGAGACATGACAGTGAAATGTCAAACCAAACAAATACCATGGTTTCCGTCCTTTCAAAACCAACTCACAGCCCCATGTGATTCATAATCTGACCTCAGTAACAAACCCCTAACTCGAATGTGAGCCCCATCACAAATGCAACCATACCATCATCCATGTCGCATTCTATCTTCAGTTTTGATGCCAGTTATCCCATAGGTTGTCATCATCCATATCACAATAAAACTTCCTTCTTACGTACATCAGCACATTAATGTACCTTAGCGAGCAAGCAAATGCACTGCAAAACTCAACACAGATGGACAAAGAAAGCAAAAGAGTGTTTGTTTGAGACAATGCCCTCGTGGCCTCTTCACATTGCTCTTCAAATCCTCTCACCACTTTGTCACAAACCCCAATCAATCATACCACAAAGCACACATCCAAACGACCATATATCCTCATCAGGCTTCCTGGCATGTGTGACCCTGGATGGCAGGTGCATCCACGCCCCCTCCCCCCTGCACCGTCACAGGGACTTCTCCCCAAACACGGGACCCTGCTGACTGCCATGCCATGGCTACGGTTGTGCAATCATCACCATCGAGTTACAAAATCAAAGTTGACTATATGATCACTATGTGGCCTAGGAATTCCATTCCAAGTGTTACATTGCATTCAAAGATGTAGGCTCAAGAGGTCAGCAATGTGCCGACTCAAAGCAAGGATGTTCTAACTATTCAAGCGCGTGCAAGAGAAATAAATCCTCAACTGAAAACGGACAAAAAAGTCTCAAACATTCAAGGATATACCCTCAAGAGTTCAACTACGTGCTGCCTCAAATCAAAGACGTCCTAACATTCAAACCGCACTTAAGACGACCCAAACCTCAATTGCACCACAACCACACCTAGGATTTTAAATCCCAAAACGTCACTTTACTCAAACGCAGGGTTAAAGTTGATTTTTCTGGCCTCTCGGCGCTTTTCTTTGGACTCAGCGCACCCAAAATAGGGGGGGGAGTTCCCCTTACCCGACGTTTCTCCAAAAAACTCCAAAACCCTGAATTTTGGCCTGTTTTGGGGTATATTTGCCTGCCCTGGGCTAGTACCGCAGAACACTGCTGCACGGCAGTGTGCCTGCCTATGGCCACGAAACCGCAGAAAAACGGGATTTTTTGCCAGGAATGACATTGTTTTTCGCAATCTACACCCCCAAAATAGGGGGGGGGGGGCTCCCCTTACCCGACTTTTCTCCAAAAAACTCCAAAACCCTGAAATTAGGCCTGTTTTTAGTGTCAAACAGCACCCAGAATGTCCATGAATACGAGCAAAATGCACGCACAAAAGATACATATCCTCATGGCAATGCAACATAGAGGCTTTCAACATGGTACAATGTGTGTTCCATCATGGTGCTATCACTATACGTCGCTGTTTGGTTGTTTGTTTTGTTCATAGTACTCCTTATGCTTCCTAAATGGCATTTCCACCTTCCGAACAGGTTCTTTCTCTACATAACCAGATTCATGTTCTAACTTCACGGCTACAAGGGCTACAAGCTTTTTTTTTGGATGCAATGCCTCTTTGAAGGCCATCTAGCAATAGAGCATTGCCCTTGTATGGGTGCCGTGGTTCTTTGGAGCGCACCAAGGCCGTTTGTAGCCGTTTTTAGTGTCAAAAGGCATCAAGAATGTCCATGCATACGAGCAAAATGCACGCACAAAAGATACATATCCTCATGGCAATGCGACATAGAGGCTTTCAACATGATACAATGTGTGTTCCATCACGGTCCCATCACTATACATCGCCCTTTGATTGTTTGTTTTGTTCATAGTACTCCTTACGCTTCCTAAATGGCATTTTCACTTTGCAAACAGGTTCTTTTTCCACATAACCACAATCATGTTATAATTTCACGGCTACAAGGGCTACAAGCATTTTTTTTGGATGCAATGCCTCTTTAAAGGCCATCTAACAATAGAGCATTGCCTTTGTATGGGTGCCGTGGTTCTATGGAGTGCACCAAGGCCGTTTGTAGCCATTTTTAGTGTCAAAAGGCACCAAGAATGTCCATGCATACGAGCAAAATGCACGCACAAAAGATACATATCCTCATGGCAATGCAACATAGAGGCTTTCAACATGGTACAATTTGTGTTCCATCATGGTGCTATCACCATACGTCGCCCTTTGATTGTTTTGTTTGTTCATACTACCCCCTATGCTTCCTAAATGGCATTGTCACCTTCCAAATAGGTCCTTTCTCTACATAACCACATTCGTGTTATAACTTGATGGCAACGAGGGCTACAAGCATTTTATTTGGATGCCATGCCTCTTCAAAGGCCATCTACAAATAGAGCATTGCCCTTGTATGGGTGCCGTGGTTCTATGGAGCGCACAAAGGCCGTTTGTAGCCGTTTTTAGTGTCAAAAGGGGGGAAAAAGGATGAAAATTGCCTAGAACTTTACAGCTGGGCAGGGCAGGGGACCAGAAATGTGCTCAGGATGTCGAGTATGCTTAGTTACGCAACCCCATATGCTCAGTTCCTGCGTGCCGTGGAAGGTACGCCCCAAATCGAACAAACAAACTATTTACGCTCGCGTCGCTGCCGCTAAATCGCGAATGAATCTGCGATTACGGGAAATCCTTAGTGAGTGCGATGCCAGATCACAAATGCTTTCTCCAAAAGATTCGAATTTTCAAAAATGGACTTCGCAATCATGTAGAGATTTCCATGCTGTTTGCAAAAATGCCCAGATACTGAGTCTTCTGACAAAATGAGATTTAAAATCATAGGTGAAGCGCCAGCACAGAAATTGGGCGCCCTAGGAGTGGTACCAGTAGCTGACTAGGACCTTCTGTCGGACATAAGTTAAGGTCGACGAAGGCAGCCACACTGGGGAGCGAAGTGAGATACATACAGACATAGGTAGCACACTTAGGGGTATGGTAACACCGCCAAGCAGGGTAGAGTCCTATGGGTCTGGATCAGTTGGGGATCGTAACTATGGGCACGCTTGTCCCCAAAGAGGATGGACACACCTTGTCTCTCATCACCTGGCTTGCCATTCCCTCCTGGTCTAGGAAGCCACCATTCCTCATGGCACGCCGAAGGTCATTACATTAGGGCATATCCCATGGAACACGAGGTCAATAAGGCACGCACCCACACTGGAAACCGCATACATGAGAGTGCAGGGCACACCCAAGGCAGGGGCAGGACTCCAAAAGCAGCGGATGTGCAGGTGGTTGGAAAGCCGATCCCGATTGATGGAGGGTGTTAGTACACTCACTGAGACGAGACCTCTACCCGAGTCCTGAACCTGTCCTGGCACGCATGGGTTAGACATAGTTGTCAAGAAAAGAGTCCTCACCGCCCCTGGGAGGTTAGGAAACATAGGGGGCTGCGAGTAAAGGGCCTCAATTGTGCGTTCTGAAGGGACTAACTGAACCTGTTCACGTAGGCTGGCGTGCTGAGGTGACCCGCAGTTGGGTTTGCTTCTACAGAGGGGGGAACCTCGGACTGATCTGATGCCATGACTACCCTAGTCCAGCGCGTGGGCGCATTCTTGGTACTACACTGGGCGGATTAATGTATGCTGGGAGGCTTGAGCCATAGGACTCACGGACCATTGGGCTGCAGACATGATAAGCGGCCTGGTGGTATTCCGGTGATCCTCAGTATTGCTTTCCTCGGTGAGGGGGAACTGTACCTCCGGGGGGAGCCTACACTCCGGCAGGAGTGGCCCAAAGGAGACTCCCAACGGGAGGAGGCGATGTATGGGAATAGTCACTGTCTACTGATGCTCCCAACCTCCTCAGTTCGGTCAGCAGCAACAAATGGATAGGCACAAGGAGATTAGTTTTTCTTCTTACGCAGCTACAGAGTGTCAGCGCGGGCGAGTAGCTGACGTTCATTATTTGAAACGACGTATGAAATGAAAGATGGGGTTGATACTCCCATCTGGTTGTATGAATACTGACATGGGCTCCCAGGTTGCCTCAGATAGCCGATAGCCAGCGGACAGAGTAAGGAATTTCCAACCCGGTGTATACTCGTGGCGAGCAATACCTGCAACCATGTAGTAGCCATCGACTGCCATCTCATAGGCAGTCATTTCTTTAAGTTCGTCTGCCTCCTTAGGGTACGCAGCATTCTCCAGGTCGATACCCTCGACAACTCTGACAAACAGACCCCACTCATCCCATTACCGGCCGTCAGGAGAGTCGTAATGTCTCAGCTGTTTAGGTGCACACAGCAGCTGTCCGCCTAGGCAGGGACTGTACCTCACATGGATCTTGGAATTAATCTTTTCTTATAATGTGAATGGGTCCTGCAGACAGTTGCGGGGCCATGGGGGCGATCGCGACATAGAACCACCAGGTCTCCTACCTTAACAGTGGCACGACCTGTCTTGTCGTGCTTCAGGTTAGCTCTGGCCAAATTGGCCAGGTCCTGCTTATGTTCCAGCCAGTCTCCTACGGGTCCCTTGTAGTGCTCAGGGAACGGAGATTTGAAACACCATGCAGGACGCCCGCCATGGAACAGTTCGTCGGGGGTTATAGCCAGTCGAGCAACTCTGTTGAGAATTCAGGGGTAGGACAGCGCAGGGTAACGAGCGTACCCTATCCTTAGCACATTCTTGTTTCATCAGGATCCTCAGGATCTGTTCGACCACACGATTCTGACTCTCGCACAGAGGGTTAGAAGTGTGAGTGTAGGGGAAATATGTGGTTACCTGGACGTTCCGGGCGTCCAACACTCTCTCCTACCATCCGTCATTGCTCCGGATGCATAGATCCTCATCACAGTGCAGCTCTCTTGGTGCTCCATATAGTTCAAACCACTGTGGAACCATACGTTTCACAGTCTGTTCACCTGTGATCTTTTTGCTGCAGGGAAAAGCACGGGTAAAAGGAATCAGACCGCAGGTGAAGACAAGAGAGCTGTCGTAACCTTGAAACCTAGGCAGACCGATGATGAAATCCACGTACAACAGAGAGTTAGCACAGTAGGCAATAGGTAGCCTAGGGATCAGTCCCTGATCACCAGAGTTGCTTTGTTTGCTAGCATGACAGCCGCAAGAGTCCACTATGGACTGCATTTGCAACCGTAGTCCAGTTGGGGTTAGTCGGAAGTAGAAACACTCCCTGAAAACATCAACGGAGTTGTTACAGCCTGTGTGCCTTGAACTCCGATGCGCCCAATATAGGCAACGGTCCAGCCGTGCCTCGGGCACAACTATACGGTCCTCACAAAAGAGGTACTGACCACCTTTATACCAACGGCTTGCCTCTAGGCCATCACTGAGCGTCCGGAGTACACAATGGTACTCCTGTTTTTAGTCACTCAGACTCCAACCCTCTGGCAGACCTCCAGTGCGCATGGAGAGGTCCACGTGGACATCCGTACGCTGAAATGCCTCTCTGGCGAACGCCTTCAAGCTCTCACCTAACAGGGCATCGAAGTTATCACGTGATACGTAGTCAGCCGCTTCAGTTTTTATACCCTGTATATGGTGGACAGTCGACCTGAACTGAGTGAGTTAGGTCCACCATTGCTTTGGTTTCGCTTTTTTAGGAGCAGGACCTCTCCGAAAGATTTTCACAGGCTCTTTGTCACAGAGCCACACAACAGCGTTAGTACAAAGTCGGCAGGACTAGCAAGAGAGCACCAGCGACCCGGCCAGGAGTTTCTGATTGTACGTATTGTAGTTGGATCGTGCTTGATTGCAAATACAGTTCCAGTGTCCAAGGGGCACCAAAAGCCATTCAATGGCACGGTAGTCATTTTTCAGAGTCCCATCACCGTTCACACCTGAATCTGGTATTGGAAGAGAGCCAACTTGGCGCGGCAAGCTCCTTCCACTGTTATAGGGTACCACCCCCCCCACATCACAAGCGCTGGTGACGAGTAATATCTCGCCCTTAGGGCGGCGTACCCCCGGAGGGTTGGTAGAGGAAAATTTCTCCTTCAATTCCTAGAAACAGGGCTCGTCCTTGTCGGTCTAGCGCCAAAGGGTTGGTCTTCATTATAAGATCAGTCAGGGGCGCTGATGAATATGTCAAATTGTGTATATGGCGCCGATAGAAATTGCAAGCACGGATGAAACTCCGCAGGTCGTGTAGGCCCTTCTTGGGGGCGTCACGTATCTGCATATCTTGCACGGGTTCCATCTTTGATTCGGCTGGTTACCACCAGCTATACCCATAGTCGAAACCCAGGTATTCCATTTCCTCACGCATGAACTCACATTTCTCGAGTTTGATCCTCCTGGGTATTAGCACCGAGTCACACGTCGTCAGTTTGTGCCTCCATCTCAGCCCCACGGAAAACCTGTTCCTGTACAAGGAATCTGCGTCTCAGGATATGTAGGATTTTGTCATTCAGCTCCTGAAAGAGTGCAGGGGCATTCGCAATACCTAAGGGCATGACCTTCCAGCCGAAGACACGGCCTTTACAGTTAACGAAGGCGAGTAGTTCCTGAGCTGCACGTGTTACGGCTACCTGCCAAATGCCACTGCGCTTGTCCATCTTGGTTTTGAATCTGCACTTGGCTATTCTCCCCAGGGTGTTCTCCATGATAGGTATACTCCCTGAGTGGTTCTGGGTCTTTTTGTTGAACCCTCTGGAGTCAACAACCAAGCGCATAGCACTGGAGCCAGTTTTAGCAAATAAGGAAACAAGGGCTACAATGGCATGGATAATCCGCGTGTTTATTTTCCCAAGCGAGGCCAGCATCTATACATTCCTCGATCTGGCGCCCAATCTTGTCGATGTGGTCTTGTGGGGCGGGGTAATGACGCCATCTTAGGACAGACCCTTCAACCTCTGGTTTGAGTTTGAAGTCCATTTGGACCATTATTTTACAAGACCGGGGTGAGGGCAACGCTTCAAAAACCTCCTGGTATTTGTGGATGCGCTTACTGAGACGAGGATGAAGGTTCATGCTCTCCCGTATCTCAGCAAAGTCCTCCTCTGCATGGAAGTTCCTCTTCCGTTTTCCCCGTTTCTTTATACGCCCCATAGTTTCAGGGGGCATCTTGTTTGGTGAGGATTCAGCGCAAGGTACCTGACCTGTAGGGCCATCTGCAGCCCGTATTGAAACCATGGCGTGATCGTGAGACCTGCCAGGGGTGGACCCCCCAAGATCCACCTCTTCCATTAGCAGATGCTCCAAGAAGGCACTGTGCTTCATTGTGAACACGTTCGGGTCTACCGGCGGTATTGAGCTGGCGGTCCTACTCAGGTGGTCGTCCGCATCAGGCACGGCAGTACGGACTGCAGGGGTGTCCTGCTCATCAAAGTACTCACCACTTGTAGTGGTGATTGAAGAGTACTCGGATCTTTGTTTAAGATCCAGGAGGATAAGGCCTCTGTAGTCGGCCACCAACTGCTTGAGTACTTGGTGGTCAAGGTCACTGACCAGCACGGAGTTCAGAGTGCCATCAACAATGGAAAAGAAACTGCCTGGCTCACGGGCAGGCATGCTCTCCTGAGAGTCTTCAGGAATCTAAATGGGGCCGTTGAGGAGTTCAGTTCTTCCGACAGGGTTTTTGTTTTGTTCTGTGGGCCCCAGCTATCCGGATGGGGCCTCCCGGACTTCTTCCCACAGTTGTACGGTCTGAGAAACGCCTCCAACAGGTGTGTTTCCCTGTCGTACACAGGTCAGGGGTGCACAGCACAACTCTATCTCCTTCGAGAGCAATTTTGCTAAACATCTTCACGAGTTGGGAGAATGGGGAGTTAGCATTGCACAACGCCATCCGTCTCTGGTAGAAACGATGGGCGGTATTGAGATATCGCGAACAATAGAGCTGCATCATATGCTGCTCCTCACTTGCGCACAATTCCACCTGGACTTTATTCAGGTCTACGTGCAGGGCGGCCAATCCATTTTCTAAGACAGGTCGCACCAAGTGATCGTTTTCAGATCGATTAGACCGGTTCACATAGCGTAGACCGGATCCTTTTCCTCCTGACAGCTCAAGCCGAAGTCGCAGTGTAGGGCATAGGGATGTTGCAGGGACAACAGTTTCACCATACAAGGGGATACGGCACAGGAAATCTGTGCCAATAGATTCGGGCCACCTCGTCCTCCTGTCGCCATCCTATCGCCTCCCTGTCGCCTCCCTGTCGCTGTTTTGGCACTTTCAGCCCCCTGTCGCTCCCCTGTCGCTTGCCTGTCGCTTCCCTGTCGCTGTCCTGTTGCTCCCCTGTCGCTCCCCTGTGGCTTCCCTGTCGCTTTCCTGCCGCCCTCCTGTCGCTATCCTATCACTTCCTGTCGCTTCCTGTTGTTTCTTGTCGCCATGCTACTTTTTGTCTGGCGCCTTCCTATCGCTTCTTGGTCGCTCTCCTGTCGCTCCCTCCTGTCGCTCTCCTGTCGCTATTTCCTGTTGCCTCCCTGTCGCCCTCCTGTCGCTTGCCTGTCGTCTTCCTTCCGCCTCCCTGTCGCCTCCCTGTCGCCTCCCTGTTGCCTCCCTGTCGCCCAACGTGGTAACCTGTCGCTCTCCTGTCGATTGCCTGTCGCTTGCCTGTCGCTTGCCTGTCGTCTTCCTGCCGCCTCCCTGTCGCCTCCCTGTCGCCTCCCTGTCGCCTCCCTGTCGCCCAACGTGGTAACCTTTCGCTCTCCTGTCGCTTGCCTGTCGCTTGCCTGTCGCTTGCCTGTCGCCTTCCTGTCGTCTCCCTGTCGCCTCCCTGTCGCCTCCCTGTCGCCTCCCTGTCGCCCAATGTGTTACCCTATTGATGGAAAGCCACAGATACCTCAAACAGGCAGTTCGATAGTAGTAAAAATGTTCTTTGTTCATGCCAAATTGTGAGATCTCGCCTTAGCAAACCTTTCCAAAGGTGTGCAAAGCAATGATGCAAATCGTAGATCGATGGTTCAATCACCGAAGACAGGACCCCCAAAAGAGGCACAGGGGGACCACCCAGCCAAAACCGGCAACGCCAAGCCAGGAACAGCGGCCCAACGGGAAAAGGGACACCGAAATATGCAGACACACACCACGAAAAAAAAAGAGAGCCAGCAGCCCAGGCCGAAAGAAAGGGGATGGGGGGACAGGGACCACAAGACCCGGGACAGGGACACCCAGCAACCGACACCACAAAGCCAAAAAAAAAAAAAGCGCAAAAAACACACCCCGACAACCCAGCCAAGAAGGGCGGGGCACAGCCGAGACCCGGGCCCAGCACCCACGCCCACACCGCACCCCGGAACCGGAAACGGCGGGGGGCAAGCGTAGCGCACGAAACCACACACGTCCCATAAGCAGGCCGAAACCTAAGCCCAACCACGAACACCACAAACAGCCGGCAAAAGAGGGACAACACCGCAAACCGTGCCCAAACACACCCACCCAAGACCCCAGCCAGGACTGGCGGGGTTAACAAAACCCACACCCAACCGCAAACCGAACCCAAACACAAACGCTCCACAACAGTAGGAAACCCAGTGCCCACAGCCCGGGCACTGAGGCAGCCCGTGCCATGCAGGTGACCCGGCCAAACGAGATCCGGAGACCGGGGGTAAGGCTGCATCCTAAGGCCTGCGCTGCTTTGGGACTCGAGGCGGAGCGTGCGACACCCAAGCGCCTCGGAACCCTAGTACCAAGAACGTGCATGCATGCCTTGGGAACGCGATACGCCAGGAAGTCCGGTGAACCTCTAGGATTCCGCCCAAAGGAGGGAACGTGCGCAAGCACGGGAGCACACCCTCCCGGTCATGCCCGGGGCCGCTTTGTTGGGGGCCAACAGTCAGGTCTAGCGGGATGTAAGCCGCCTCCCCTCTTCACGCGCGGAGCCTCTTCCTGTTCGTCACAGGGCCGACGCCAGGGGGAACCAAGGGGCGCCTCTCCACGACCGAGTGCACCTAGCTACCTACCTCGATGGTTCAATCATTTGCATTGTTTGACAATCCTAAATTCCTAACACTCTTGGTGATCTACTATGCACGTTTGCATGGCCGCTCAGCTGTAGGCTCGCAACCATTTTGCAAATCAAACTTAATCTCACAATTATGTAGTACACACGCCGCCAAGAAGAAGTAGGTCAACTCATTATATTCGTACGATCCACCTCAGCTCTTAACTCAATGAAAAACGGCAAACTTCTTGATGTTTGAAAATGCGTTCTCAATAGCAATGCGCTCCCGAGGTACAATGATGAAAGAGCAATGTACTACGCGAATGAAAAAAAATTTTATTTATCTTTGGGCTTTTGCGTACTAGCATAAATACCTTGCACACCATTGGATTGAACCGGCGAACATAAACTTCCGCTACCACTTGTTGTGCATGTTGCCCAGGCCGTCTTCGACCATTGCCCCGGCCACCACCACGCTGAGCTTGACCTCTACCACCACCACCTCGACCTCCGCCTCTACCTCGTCCGGCTTGGCGCACACCGGGCTCCGGTCGTGGCCTCGGCAGCCGAGTAACCATGTTGGCCGTGCGGTGCTAAATTGTGCTGCTGTGCCGTGCGGTTCTGATTGGGGCTGTGCTGTGCCGTCCGGTGCTAAATTGTGCTGTGCTGTGCCGTGCGGTGCTGAGTTGTGCTGTGCTGTGCCGTGCGGTGCTGCATTGTGATGTGCTGTGCGGTGCGGTGCTGAGTTGTGCTGTGCTGTGCCGTGCGATGCTGAATGTTGCTGTGCTGTGCCATGCGGTGCTGAATGGTGCTGTGCTGTGCCGTGCGGTGCTGAATAGTGCTGTGCTGTGCTGTGCGGGAGAGCTCAGAGAGAGACCTGGGAAACAGGGCAGAGACGTTGCCTGTTCCTGGGGTCGTGAACGCGTTGTTGCCGGGCTCCTCCGGAATCCTCCGATAGGCGATAGATCAGTGCAAGGAAACCTGTGAGGAAAAATAGGTCCTGATCTTGGGGATAGAAATGGGTCGGCTATCACTGCGGCACACTGATCGAGCAGCTAAGTTGTACACACACAAGGACCTTTTCTTTCTTGCTCTTATTTGTTTCTGACTGTGTTATTTTTGTCCTCTTCTTGCCACATTTTCTGTTTATTGTTTATAGTGAGTTCTTGTGAGTTCTTGCTGTCGGGACAAGTTCTTGTTTTCGGGATGCCGGGACCATTTATGATCGGGACATTCTGCAGTTGAAACTTATCTTTATCTTTATCATTTGGCTTTCAGTTTCAGGTAGAATCTACCTGCTGAATGTAGTGATTCGATAAAAGAATAAAATTCACCAAATGGTAAAAGTTTATCCATGTAGCAATGAAATGACATCTTCATAAAAATCCCAATAAATCTAAAACATTGGTTCTCATTTTCTTTACATATATCCACCTATATAAAAAACCAAGTACTATTTTGTCTCACTTGTTGTCCTCCACAAGCCTGTCGCTCTCCTGTCGCATCCCTGTCGCCTTCCTGTCACCTTCCTGTCGCAAAAAAACACCCTGCCGCTCTACTGTCGCTCTCCTGTTGCTCTCCTGTCGCTCTCCTGTCGCTGTCTCCTGTCGCTTCCCTGTCGCTTCCCTGTCGCCGCTAGCCCTATCGCCCTCCTGTCGTCTTCCTTTCGCTTTCCTGTGGCTTATCCTGTCGCTATGTCTTGTTTCCTGTTGCTTCCCTGTTGTCTCCCTGTCGCCACCCTGTCGCCGCCCTGTCGCCTCCCTGTTGCCATCCTGTCGCACCTCCCCTGTTGCCTTCCTGTCGCCTGCCTGTCGCTTCCTGTTGCTTCCCTGCCGCTTTCCCGCCGCTTTCCTGTTGTTTTCCTGTCGCGACCCTGTCGTCTTCCTGTCGCCACCCTGTTGCCTTCCTGTCGCTCCCTGCCGCATTTTGCCGTCGCCTGCCTCGCGTGGCCCGAATCTAAAGACAAGGTGGAAGGGGTCCGTGTCAAGCGCTGTGCAGTGCTGAGTCACCTGTTCATCGCCCAGACATACGGTCACATCGGCCCCCGCCCAGAGAATGCATGAATGGTTGAATCTTCCGTCCCCTACCCTTATGGCCAAGGTTTTAGTTTTCCAGATGTAACAATCTGCGGGCCATGATGGAACGCGTGGCGCTCGTGCCAAGGACCGCCTTGTAAACCTGATCACATATTTTGTCGGTGCTCCAGAAAACGAAATCCCTTTCCTCGGAGCCGCCCCCCGATCCCTCTTCAGGGTACTTCACTTACACCCCAGCAGCCGGCAGGCACTTGGAGTGCCAGCTGAGTTTGCGCTTCTTGGTGTTATCCCCCTTCTCGGCGCCGCCAGCGCTGGGGGTGGAGGGTACAGTCAGCTTGTCACACCGCTGCTCACCCTTGGGTGTGGGGTTGTGTGTTCCTCTTCCACCAGGGTGTGGGGAGAAGGGCCTCTGTCCCCGACCAGGGTTACCCTTACCGGAGGGTCCCCCAGGATTACGGCCTCCCCCCTCGGGGTTACCTTTACCGGCGTACTTCCGCTGTACTTCCGCTTTCGTATGATTTTTTGGATTTTGGATTATGTGGCATTCATCCTCGTAATGCCGACGCTTGCCGCAATATCCGCAGGCTTTCGTGCAGCGGAAATGGTCTTGGTGCTTCACCTCTTCACCATCCTTAGTTTTCTGCTTGCACTGCAGCTGCAGCACGCAGGAAAAACGCCCATCACAGTCGGGCGCGTGGCGAGGTCCACCTCTTTCCTCCGTAGGACAACAATAGAAAAGATTAGGGTCCCCTTTGCCTTTGGATGGGGGGGTCTCCTTCATGTGTTTCCACTGTTTACCTCAGCCCTCCCCAGGGTTACAGTTAGGTTGGGGCGACCTCCCCACAGACTTTCCTCAGCAGCGGTGGACCTCCGCAGATGCTTTTGCAGGTACTTGTCCATGTGAGAGTCATTCTCCCTCTCCATGGCCAGCTCGATCAGCAGATCGATGAGATCATCAGGGGGGGGTGTCGACTTTTCCTCTCAGACCTCTCCGGCAGTTCTCCCAGGTGGTCGGAGGAATTTTCCCTACTAGCCCAAGGTGAGGCTGAGTAGGACCATAGGAGGTGGGGTTCGTACACCCCATGATCTCCTCCTGCTGTACCAGAAATTCCGAAATGGGGGCAGCAGTTGGGAATTTGGGAAGTGTGGGCAACTGTTCGATTTCGGTACCGAAACTTGAGTCCATCTCATAGACTGGATACAACTGTTCCAGTCTCTTCAGGAAGTGGCCTCAGTTGGAGCTCCTTCTGATAGCGGTCTTCACACCTACCGCTGGAGAATTTCTTTTTTGATGAGGGTGCATGTCGTCCTGACGTCAGCATCCTGCTGACAAGTGAGGAGAAAATTGGAGGAATTCCTCGACCCACTAGGGCAGATGTTTGGGATCAGACTCTGGGGGTTCAAAGTGAAGGTTCGACTTGGCGATGGACGAGCCTACCTGGTGCACCTGGGTCACCTGTTCCACCTGAAGGGGGTGGACAATGGCGTCAGTGCAGCCAGGCCATAGCTCTTCATCTCAGCCTCCAACGTGTTGCCTAGACTACAGGCAGGCACAGTCCTCACGCAGGGGTTGAAAGGGCTCGGACAGGTGTCCATAGGGGAGGTGCGGATGCCTCTGCAGCACTTCACATCCGTGGTGAACAGTTCCACACCAAGGGACATGGTAGGGGGGGGCTTCTCCAGGTCGGACAGCCTGATTTTTGCTTTCAGTGCCACTGACAGGGCACTCAGGTCCGGGTCTTCATCACCTGCACCCAGGACCCGGAAAAGCAGCTCCATGGTCTCATGGAGACCCAGCTTAGGGGCTGCCATGCGTGGCGGCAAACCTCGTTCGGCGCATGAAGGTTCCCGAGCCCCGCCTCTTGGACAGGGTTCTGGCTCCATACAGTCAGGCTACTTCGACTCCTTTGAGGGCGTAGGCTCCTTGGACACCCAGTTGGGTTCCCACTCTGACGAATCGACCGACGCGACGCATCAGATTCGCCATAAGGTATCCCAAACGTGTCATGTCCCCATGTGGCTCTGAACATCTGGCCCACCTCCGCCTTCTTTCCTTTTGCTCTTCTTGCTGCTCTGCTCCAGTCTTTGACCTTGGCATTGGCCACCTTGGCCACCTCCTTGAATACAGGAATATAAGTTGTCTCGGACGGGGGTAGGGATGACACCACTGAAGCTAAGGCGGCCACCACGGGGTCCTTGCCTTCAAGGCGTTTCAGGTTCGCCTGCGTTAAGCCAGGAACCTCGACCTCCGGGCGGGCTCCTTCTATATCATTCTCATCATTCTCCTCCGCCCCTCCTGCTCTGTGCTCTCCACGAGGGCCAGGTGCTCGAGGGATGATTTCTCTTGTACTTACTCCAGTGTCCTCACCCAGGGATAGTGCCCTGGAAGACCCTATCACAGGTAGGTGGGAGATTGCCGCTCCTGAGAATCGCCGACCCTGCTCCTCAGGAGCCAGCTCCTGAGGAGCACCGACCCTGGCTCCTCAGGAGCACCGACCCTGATAAATGCTCCTCAGGAGCACCGACCCTGTACGAGCTCCAGGGTCGGCGATTCTCAGGAACGGCGTTTGTCTTGTTAAGCATTTTGCTCCTAAGCAGCCAGGGTCATTGCTCCTCGAGACCTAGGGGCGTGGCTCCTCAGGAGCTAGGGTCAAAGGTTGGCATTGCTCCGCAGGAGGAAGGGGTTGGCAAAAAAAATCGAAATTTGACAGTAAACTATGGTCTATGTATGCCATATGGTGTCTTCCTTGATGTATGCATTTACAAGTGGAATGGTTGTCATGAAATTTCATATGTTGGCCTTCCCAAGCGTATGCGCCATGATTGATTACGCTGATATTTTTAACTTTGGAAACGATCTTTCACGAGCTTAGAAAAGGAAAAAAAAAGGCTGTTGAAGCAGAAAACACCACAGCATGGTTCCGCGATTTGTATGTCGCAAAGCGCCCTGACTCACGCAGCATGAGAAATTGAATTGTCGTTCCCGGTCAAAGCTGAACCATCCACATATTTTCATTCGTACACGTCCAATTTACTCATCAGTGATTACAAGCTTTCGCCGTGTTCAAAATTACGCCCGTCCACGACTCGTTGTAAGTGGTTGGTGGACAATGGTTGAAAACGGGATGACCAGATTGCTTGGTAAAGAACTGGTTCAAGCCGCCCCTCTGCCGTTGAAATCGAAGACAGTGATGGTCAGTTTTGGAGCATGTGTGTTCATTTTCATGCGTACCATTATTATGTGGAGTTGCACGTGCCAGATATTACAACTATTGACTTGGACGGTCAGGAAAGCTGACTGGAGGGTAAGGGATGTTTGAAAATCACGCTCACCTGCCAGTTGATTTGCAATTTGAAGGGACTTATCTCTGCGGAACCGCAAGCTGGGAGGCCAAGGGTTTTCAATAGTTATCATGCCTTGTAGTTGTCAAATTTACTTGCAGGCGTCCTGGAGAGCTGCTTGTCCGGGATAGCTGCGTAGTCGAGTCAATGAAATTGACGAAACCAAGAGGGATCTGGTGTGCCCTGCCCTGGTCTGCATTTTCGGAGGGAGAAACTGTAGAGGCCTGAAGCACACAACAGCCGCCTTTGTTTCTCACAGGAAAAAGGACCAGGATAAGAATAAGAATACCCCCACAAATGTCAAGGAGATATACGACAGAAATGTCAAGTAGATAGCGCAATGCAACTTTTGGTCTGTGGGTAATGTTGCAAGAATGACGCCGAGCAGATGTTGACATGATGCGAAACAACAAGCACAAAGTGAAAAGCCCTTACGTTTGTTTTAGCTTTTCAAAAGACACGCACGGTACTCCTCAAAAAGCAATGGTGGTTCTTCTCAAAATCAATGATTCAAATAAACGAACTGGTTCACTTAATAAATTTGAAGGAAATCTCTAGTGCAACCTCCAAAGCTAGCAAAAATGCAACTTTGATCTGCCTTGTTGGCAATCTTGCGTGCTGGATGGGTTGCTTCCTGGGGGCCACTTTTCTTCGGAAGTCCAAATGTTCCCAAGCAGCAGATGTGGTGTTTGTCAGGATCAATCATGCAAGCATTAGTAAAGCCCTTAAGACTCCAAAAATGCGACTTTTCTCCAAGTTGTAGGTATCTTTGTAGCCACAATGGGATCCTTTCTAGAAAATATGCAAAGTACTAAGCAAAAACTGAAAAAAATGTCAGTTTTCTGTTTTGGCTCCTCAGAAGCCAGGGTCGGTGCTCCTCAGGAGCCAATTTGCTCCTCAGGAGCAGGGTCGTTGCTCCTCAGGAGCTTTAACTCCTGAGGACCCGGGGTCGGTGCTCCTCAGGAGCGCCCTCAGGGTCGGAGCTCCTCAGGAGCCAGGGTCGGTGCTCCTCAGGAGCACCCCAGGGTCGGAGCTCCTCAGGAGCTAGGGTCGGTACTCCTCAGGAGCAGGAGCCAGGGTCGGCTCCTACCTGGAGCGGCCATCTCGCACCACCCCTATCACAGGTTCCACTGCTGATTGGTACATTATTGTCACGGTTCTTGCACTCAGTGAGACATACATTGAGAACTTGTTGTTACACTTGACTTGCTTTAGCTCTGCCCCTGAGACTGCGCTCTGCTACCCGAAAGGTTTTCTGGTCTGCCTTGCCTGTGTGGATGTTCCTGCTTGCTGAGATGTTGTTTACTGAAAGCCTTGATAGATTTTCCCAAACTGCAAAATGGCAAATCAAAGGCACCTAGGATTTTATGGGGTCCAGAAATCCCAAAACCAGCTACAGTCAGAAATACTACTTTTTTTGTCAAATTCTACCATAAAGAGGATATTTTCCGGAGTTAGCCCCCCCCCCACCCTTCAAATTGAAAATTTTCTAGCCCCTGGATCGACAATGCAGGCTTGATTCCATCTAAAATCGGCCGTATCCGAGAAATATGACATTCACCACCTAGTTGCGAATAGCAGCTTTTGTATAGCTCAAACCATACATGTTTGTTTTTGGCAAGATATACGGTTTTTGGGTGATGGCGGCTACAAAAACTCGATATCATGCTCCGAAACCTTGCAAAACAAGGTTTTCTGAGTCCACCACACTCAAAATAGGGTACGGGGCCCTACAACTGACCACTCATGCCCCCAAAATGCTGTTTTGGGCCAAAAAAAGGCTTTTTTTGGGCAAAAAAGCGGGTTTTTGGTGATGGTGGCTCCGGAACCCTTATCATTTGGCCCAAAACACTGCAAAACGCGCTTCCTTGAGTCCAGCATCCTCAAAATAGGGTATGGGGCCCTACCTGTGACCACTCAGGCCCCAGAAACGCTGTTTTAGGCCAAAAATTGGCTTTTTTTGGCCACTTTTGGCCAAAAATGCGTTTTTTTTGGTGATGGCGGCCCTGAAACCCTTGATCATCTGCTCCAAAACCTTGCAAAACGCCTTTTCTTTGAGTCCAGCACCCTGAAAATAGGGTATGGGGCCCTACAACTGACCACTCAGGCCCCAAAAACGCTGTTTCAGGGCAAAAAATGGCATTTTTTGGCCATTTTTGGGCAAAAAGTGCGGTTTTTTTTTGGTGATGGCGGCTCCGAAACACTCGATAACCTGCTCCAAAAAATTGCAAAACACGTTTTTCTGACTCCAGCACCCTCAAAATAGGGTGGGGGGCCCTACAACTGCCCACTCAGGCCCCAAAAACACTGTTTTGGGCAAAAAATGGCTTTTTTTTTGGCCATTTTGGTGCAAAAAAATGCGGTTTTTTGGTGATGGCGGCTCCAAAACAATCGATAACTTGCTCCAAAACCTTGCAAAACACTTTTCTTTGAGTCCAGCACCCTCGAAATAGGGTGGGGAGCTCTACAACTGACCACTCAGGCCCCAAAAAACCCTCTTTCAGGCCAAAAAATGGCATTTTTTGGCCATTTTTGGGCAAGAAGTGCGGTTTCTTTTGGTTATGGCGGCTCCGAAACACTCGATAACCTGCTCCAAAAGTTTGCAAAACACGTTTTTTTGACTCCAGCACCCTCAAAATAGGGTGGGGGGCCCTACAACTGCCCACTCAGGCCCCAAAAACACTGTTTTGGGCAAAAAATGGCTTTTTTTTGGCCATTTTCGGGCAAAAAATGCGGCCTTTTGGTGATGGCGGCTCCAAAACAATCGATAACTTGCTCCAAAGGCTTGCAAAACACTTTTTTCAGAGTCCAGCACCCTCGAAATAGGGTGGGGACCCCTACAACTGACCACTCGGGCCCCAAACACTCTGTTTTAGGCCAAAAAATGGCTTTTTTTGGCTATTTTTGGGCCAAAAATGCGGTTTTTTGGTGATGGCGGCTCCGAAAAACTCGATTACTTGCTCCAAAACCTTGCAAAACCTTGCAATCGACGTGATTTCAATACAGCAATTGGATAACGTCGTATTTTACCGATTGCGCTATCTAAATCGGGGCAGATGCGCACAGATTTGGCACAAATCACCAAAACCTCGGCAAAATTGGGTTGCGGCGGGCCGTAAATCGCGATCGCGGCAGTTTTAGGACGGTTCAGTTACGGGATTCCGGTACCTCATAAAATCCTAGGTGGTACAAAGCAGCCCAGATACCGGATCAAACCCAAAGTCAGGAAAAAATCCTTCGACTTCAAAGCATACTTAGCAAAGAGAGGCTGCACAAAAGAACATGCGGGTCTAAATACAAAGCTGTTAGTCAAGCAACTACAAAACTATTGATTTTAAATGTGAAGACTGGCATCAGTCTGGCCTGAAGGGTAGTCCCAAGCACTCCATGTGCACACCTTAACATGCAATGTCGTTGGTTAGGAATCAGAGGCAAGTAGGTTGGGCCAGACACAGGATTTTGCTTGGCGAGCATGGCCAAGGAAATGAAATCAGAATGAGTCAAAAGGTAGCACCACAATAAGTAGGTGAAACATTTGAGTATAGAGGTCCTGAGGTGGGAGACCACTGGGCCTAACCTACAAGGCTGAAGGCATGGAATGCCTATTTTATTTGGGTACAACGTCCACGAAGGAAGATACCTCTGCTCACCTGAGTGGAAGAGGTGAACTTCATGAGGGGACTACGGTTATATCCCCAGCTACTTTGAAAGAATCAGGTAGGTAGGTGGGTAAGTATCTTAGGGAGCTCTGGATGCCTCGTTTAACAATGCAGGAAGAGGGTCTTACCAAGGGGACATCCTGTCCCTCCTACTGCCCTGGGTGAGGTGCCTCTTAGGCCGCCCCCGCAGGTGTTTTGGAAGGCAGTGTCGTGGCCACCCGGTCAGGGTGTCCAGGGTGGCACGGTGTCCCCAGACGTGTTCGTGGGTAGGGTCACATGCCCCCTCCTGTGGGCGGCAGCTCTGGGGGCTGCCCAGCCGTATGCTGTATCCCTCACGTCAGGGGGTATTGCTCCGGCGAGTCTACGGTACGACCGCCTCACCCCTGTAGGTCGAGTTGCGGGGCCCCGCTGCTTGGCAGGCGACCCCCTCCTGGGCTGTGTACCGGCACACCTGACGTCAGTGGCTTCCATGGCTCTGGATGACGTTTTCCATGGTTGCTAATGCAGCCTGGCCGGGCTCAGACCAGTGGCTTTTGAGTACCGCTCCTGCCATTAGCCCGATGGGTCGGCTTGGTCGCCCCAGTGCGTCCGACCCTGGGGGTGTAGACGTTCGCGTCCTGTCCCTTTGCTGCCACCGGTGCGCCCGCTGTGTGCTGTTTGCGTGTGCTGTTTGTGGTTGCGTCCCCCCTCCTCCCCCCCCCCTAATTTTCTTTTTTTTCGTTTTCTTTTGCTCTGTGTTTGTATTTTTTTTCCTTTGTTGTTTTTTGTTTTTTGGTTTTTTTGAAATCAAAAAGGGGGCGCGTGCACACTGCAGGCACAGGCATGGGCAACTGGTGCAGCGGTGCAGTAGTGTTGCGCTCTCCGGTGTGCGTCGTCGGTGCTCTGTCGGCGGCCGCCCCCGGGGGTGCGGCTCACGCGTCTTAATGTACATGGGTGCGGGTCAGGGTGGGTTTGGTTAGTTGTCTCTTTGCGTTTTGCTGCTGGCTGGTTAGGCGGCCGTGTGGGCTGTGGGTGTGGGCTGTGGTTACTGTGCACCATCAGCAGGCTGGGTTAGGGGTTAGGGTCAGAGGTCACAGTCTGTGGCTCGGGTTCTTTGACTCGTGATTAGGCTTCGGCCGGCGCTGGGCGGCTGTGGCGCGTTAGGCGGTTTCGACGGCTGCGGGTTTGGGTTCGGCACCGTTGGGCATAGCGCTGCCCTTTGGCGTGCGCTTGGGCGTCCATCGGCTTCCGGTTCCCTTGGCTTCTTCTGGACGGGGTTCGGCGCGACGTTCCGCGGCGGTGGCTGGCTGGCTAAGGGGTAGGGATGGGCCACTGTAGGGTTGGGCGGGTTGTCAGGCTGCGTCGGCTTCTGGGCGGCTCGACCGGCGGGCGGGTTCGCTGTCGTCGACTCTGCTGGGGCGCGTCCAGGGGCTGTTAGGGTGGCAGGGAGCGTTGTCGGCGTGCGGTCTGGGCGCGACCCAGGGAGTATCCCCCTTCGGGTTAGGTGGTGGCGTCGCTGGCCGGGGGGTCATGCGCGTCATGTTGTGTGGCGTGCAGGGCTCCCGGGGTGCTGTGGGTGCTGCCGGTGTCGGTGCGTCGACGCTTGCGGGGTGGCGAGGGGGTGTGTGTGCGTGGGGTTGGGCTTGGGGTGATGTCCCACCGGCGCCTTCCCTCTCTTTGCGTCTCCTGGGGGGTCTTCCGCATCCGTCTGAGGACATACGGGTGGTCCCCGGGTGCGGGAAGGTTGCGGGGAAGGTCCTGGAGATGGAGCGCATCGGCCAGCATGGCTTCCCATGCGGCCTGTTGCATCCACCCCCCCTGCCGGCTGGAGGCGGCAGTTCTCCGCCGACCCCTCGCGGGGCCAGTGAACCAGGCCCTCGGGGGAGGGCTCTGCCCGGGCCTGCTTTCGCAGCTCCCAGAGTTGCGTGTGGGTCCAGCGCTGCCATCACTGACCAAGGGCGGGGCCGTGGCCTTCGACGGAGGGGTTGGGTGTGGGTGTGTTGTGGGGTCATAAGGACCGGTGGCGGTGGTGGGCCTGGGGGAGTCCTCGTAGTCCTGTGCCGTGGAGGTGCGTGGGGAGCGGGGGCGTGGGCGTACATGGACACTTGGGTACGCGGGCACGGTGTCTGCTTCGGGGTTTGTTTGGTATCCGTGTTGGCGCCGGTACCGGGGCATCTGCTTGATGTTGGCGGACATTGGGGGTTGGTAGGGGGGCGGGGACCCTGCTGGTGGGTCCTGGCGCCGCTCTGGTCTGGTTGGAGGTGGTCTGTGGGCCTGGGGTGTGGGCTTGGAGGGCTGACGGGACCAGGACCGTCGCGCTCCAGCCGCGGCGCGCTCCGCCATGAAGGTGGTGGCGGCGGCGGCGGTGACTTCGGGGGGGGGGGCGTGCTTGGCGCTGCTGCTGCCGGGTCCTGGATGGCTGGGGGCGGAGGTCATAGAGGATGTCCTGAGGGGGTCTGGCTTGCGCTGTCGTCGTGGGCTTGGGCTTTGGTTTAGCAGCGGGCTGAGGCCCTGGTGCGTCGACAGGTTTGGGTGGCTGCTTGGCGGCGGTCTTGGGTCTCGGCTGGGCTGCCCGCGTGCGTTTTGCAGGGGCCTGGGCCTTGGCAGTGGCGGGGGCGCTCGCGGTGCGGACGGGTTTGGGGGCCCGTAAGGGAGGCTTCCCCTGCGGCTTGGGGGGTGGTGTGCTGGACGAGGATATAGTGGTCTCGGCGGATGAGGTCCTTGTGGTGGTGGAGGTTGTGGGGTCGAAGGCGGAGGACAGGGATGTGGGGGACGGCGGGGGGTCCCGGGCGGCAGGGGCGGGCGCCGGACGCTGGGTCCTGTGAGTAATGAGGACGAGGGTGTGGATTCGGGCATCAGGTGTGTGCGCGCACTTTCCCTGGTGTCCCGCGTGCGTGCCGGTGCTGGTGCTGTGGGTGGTGTCATGTGTGGTACATGTTCGCCTAGTGGCGTTGCCTCAGCTGCGCGGGTAAGTTGGTTATCCCGGGGGGGTACACTTCAGCTCGGGGATGTGTGGCTGTGTTTGCTGGATGTAGTCCAGAATGCTGAAGAAGCATCGCTGGATGCGGGGCATGTCCTCTTCTGTGAGGTGGGGGTATTTTTTGGTGGTAGTGTCTGGGCCCGGCCACAGCAGGGCCATGAGGCGGGCTGCAACCATGTACGGGCAGAGCTGCAGGGTGGTCAGGCGCGAAGGGGTGGGACCCATGCCGTTTGCCCCCCCCCCCCCTTCTGCTTGGGACGCAGTGTGACCTCACATATCCACAGTTCCGCGGGGATCTCCCAGGTCCGTGTGGTCCATTCGGCAAGGCAATACAATGTTCTGCAAAGGTCCTGGTTGCGGCTGCAGATGGAGAGCAGCGTGTCCAGGGACCTGCGCTCCCACGTGCCCCAGATGTGGGGGCCGTCAGGCTCGTCCTCTCTGGTGTACGTGTCCGGGCCTGGGTTGTGCGGGGGGGGGGGGCATAGTCCGCGGGGAGGAGGGAGTCGGTGCCGTGTACGACCCAGGTGCCGGTTGTTGCGTGGTAGTGGGAGGTGGAGAGGGTGTAGTGTATGTTGTACATGAGGGTCATGTGCGTGGAGGGGGCTAGCTGCTGGTTGTCGGGGGTGGAGAAATTGCCCGGGACGTGGTCCCTGAAGTTGCTCAGGGAGGCCATCTGGTCGACCCAAGCCCTCCTTTTCCACGCCATGGTGTCGTCTGGGGTGGTGCTGGGTGGGGGGTGGGCACGGGGTGTCCGACCAGGTGTCGCCCCCAGTCGAAGGGGGGTACCCAGGCTCGGTTCCCTGTGAGGGGCGGGCTCTCGCCGTCACGGGTGGCCAGCGGGGGGCGGTCGTGCCGGACGACCTGGAGAAAGACATCGAAGAAGAAGTCTCGGACGCCCTTCCCAAGGGGTGCCGCCTGGACGAGGGTGGCCGCCAGGATGTGTTGGGTGGTGCCCGAGGTGGGGAGGCGTAGCACCTCCTGGTCTCCGGGGTCGGCGAGGTGCTGCCGTATCGCTGCGGAGTTGTGTAGGGCGTAGAACTTGGCCGGTGCGGCGGCTGGTGGTGCGAGGCGTGGTGAGGGGGGTGGTGTGGGTGAGGGGAGTGTGGGGTCTGGTGATGGGGTTTCCCTTGAGGGCCGCGGGAGGTGGGACTCGCGGTGGTGTGTTTCGGCAGGGGCTCGGGGTGGCGGGGGTTGGTGGGGGTCTAGGCGTGGTGTGTCAGTGGCCTGGTCCCGGGGGGGGGGGGCGGGGGGGGAATGGTGTCGGGGTGGCACTGCTGGTGCGGGGCGGGGGAGGTTGCTGTGCTGGATGGGAGTCTGGGCGTCTCGCTGGATCGTGCGGGTGTTGCGTGTGCCTGTCGTGCGGTTGTTGCGGTCCCTGGCTGGCCGCGGTTTCGAGGTGGGATGTGGCTGCCTGGGCATCAGGGTGGGGCTGTGGTCCGTAGGCAGCGGGTGGCTGCTGGTGGATTGCGCTCGCTCGCATGGGGTGCGGGTGGGGTGGCTGCCAGTGGTGGTGGAGTGCTTCTTGTAGGCTCTGGTGCTGTTGGTGCATGCATGGCCCCCGGCGGGTCTATGGGGTCGTATGATGGCCCGAATCTCGCGAGCCCGTGTAGTTGGGGCGGCAGGTTGTGCTGGACTGTGTGGTGGTGCTGGTGAGGGTGTGTTGGCTGTGTGTGGTACCACGGCGCTGCCGGGTACGCTGGCAAGGGCTGATGATGGTGGTAGGTGTGCCCGTGGTACACGTGATGGTGTGGTGCGGTGTAGTGCGCCGTGTGGGTCGGGTGGCCTGTGGCGCCCGGCTGCGCTGGGGCGTGGTGGTGATGATCCTGGTGGGGGTCACTGTAGTATTGAGGCATCGGCGGGTAGGGGTCGGGGGCAGCAGGGGTGTGGTGATGGTGCTGGTGGCGCCACGTTCCCTGGCCCCGCCTGAATGCTGGTCCCTGTGTGGTGTGAATTTGTGCAGGCAGTTGTCCTTGGCCGAGCTGCCGGGTTAGGGTGCTGCCCTATGGTGGCGGTACTGGGTGCTGGTGAGGGTGGTGCTGTTGGTGTGCCCCGGGGGTCTGGGAGTGGGGGGGCCCCCTGGCCTGTCTTCGTCTTCTCCGTCTGGTGGGTGTCGGGGACGGGTGATCTCCACTGTTCGCGCGGGGGTGATGAGGAGCCGGTGTGCCAGGGATGTGCCTCTGGGAGGCATGCCTCGAGGCCCCTGACGTAGGCGCGCTGGTCGGAGAGGTCCATCCGTGCGGCATCGGTTTCGCTGGGGGCAGCCAGGTGGGCGTCCCGAAAGGACGCCCAGCTGTCCGGGGGCCTCAGCTGTGTGGGGTGGGGGGGGGGGTGCCGGGTAGAGGGGTGCGCTGAGTGGGTAGGGTGTTCCTTTCATGCCGGCCGAGAGCGGTGTTCAACCGGCGGCAAGTGTGTCGGAGGTAGGCTGCTACCTCCTCTGGTGTCGTCTCCGCCCACGCGTCCGGCGCCTGGGCTGCTGCTCGCGGGGCCGCGAGCTGTGGGTCCGGGAGGTAGAGGCCACAGTGGTGGATGTAAAGGGCGACAGAAATGTGGCGGGCCGCCACTTTCAAGCCGCCCCCGCTGTGGCGTAGGGGGGGGCTGTGGGGGGGCAGGGGTGCGCCGCCCGTGGCCATGGCTATGGTCCACGCATGGTTCGCTGGATCCGCTACGAAGTGCCCTCCCAGGTAGTCCCGGAGGGCGTCGTTGAGTGGCCCAAAGAAGCTCGGGTGGCTGGCGGGCGGGGGGCGCGGCCGGGGCTGCGGGCAGCGTGCGGTGGTGGGGGTTGAAATCCCCGCAGAGGGGGCAGTCGGTGAGGCGGTGTGCGGCTCCTGGGCAGAACCGGTGGTCTGGGTTGCAGGGTAGGGCCGTCTGTGGTAGCTGTTGGCGCACAAAGAGGGGGCAGGCAGGGGCTGGCGGTTGGTGGTACCTGTGGACGGACAGTGGTGTCGGGGTATGGGGGCTTGCGGTGCGCGCATGCTGGCGGGTGTGTGTGAGGCGCCTGTGGTGCTGGGTGGATGGTCTGGGGCCTAGGGGGGGGGGGTCCTGTGTCAGATGGTATGTCCCGGGCTGGGGTCTCTTGGTTGGTAGAACAGGAGTGTGAGGCGGTGGGCCTGGTCCACCGGGGGCAGCGTGGCTGCATGCTGCAGGTATTTGGGGGTGCGGTATGTGAGTTGTTCTGCTGTCCTGCCAACAGCCGTCGGTTGCATGTGTACTGCCGTGGACTGAGGGCTGTCCGCGTGGGTGCGTAGCAGGATGTAGACAGCAGTGGGGACGAGCCGCCTGCGGACCGCCTCGAGTCCCTCCGTGTGCTTGATACTGGATTAAACTCAAAAACAGGAAATAATCCTTTGACTTCAAAGTATACGTAGCAAAGACAGGCTGCACAAAAGAACACGCAGGTCTAAATACAAAGGTGTCAGTCAAGCAAGTACAAAGCCATTGATTTTGAATGTGAAGACTGGCATCAGTCCGACCTCAAGGGTAGTTTCAAGCACTCCATGTGCACACGTTAATATGCAATGTAGTTGGTTAGGAATCAGAGGCAAGTAGGTTGGGCCAGACACAGGATTTCGCTTGGCCAGCACGGCAAAGCAACTGAAATCAGATTCAGTTGACGGTAGCACCACAATAAGTAGGTGAAACATTTGGATATAGGGGTCCTGAGGTGGGTGACCACTGGGCTTAACCTACAAGGCGGAAGGCATGGAAAGCCTATTTTCTTTGGGTATAACCTCCACGAAGGAGGAGAGCTTTGCACACCTCAGAGGAAGCGGTGAACTTCATGAGAGGACCACGGTTATAACCCCAGCTACTTTGAAAAATGTACTTAAGGCCTCAAAAGAGTGAGACAAATGGTTGCGTGTGAGTCCTCATCACTTCCGAAGGATTAGGGGGGGCTCGGCCTGGATAAAGTACTCCAAGAGGGAAATGGTAGTGACGTTTTCTTGTTTTCTTCAAGACTGTCGCCCAAGTCATGATTAGGCAGTGGTTGACAATCGTCAAGGCCCCAGGTTTCATTTGCAGCGACCGGAGGAGTCAGTTTGTGGGCTCATGGTTCAAGAGCATGTGCAAGCATATGGGGATTCAACATGCCAAGACCGTCGTGAATCTGAGCCAGTCCAACAGCGGCGCGAAGGTCCCCGGGAGGCAAGTGTTCGGAAGGTTCTGCCAATTGCAAATCCAGGAGCAAGGTACGAATTGGTTTCACTCTCTTTGGAGAATTTAACAAGCCTTCGATGACCTACCGGTCTAAGCTCTTCCCACTAAGAAAACTCCTCGAAGCGTAGCCGGAAGGCTCAGGGCCGGCATGGGGAAGCTTATCTGCGGGCAGGTATCCCTTTTTAGCATGCTGGCGGTACGGAGGCGTCGCTGCTTGGGCTTTACCCTTTGGGTCCATGATATCAAAGCACGACAGCGAAGCTAATGAAGATAAATCTATGAGCTTGCACAAAATCCCAGTCTACAAGAAAATGTAGGCGGATAATAAGGTACATATAGTTCCCAATAATTCTTCCGGTGTGTGTTATAGAAGATCTGATTTTGGCTAATTTGGTTTGCGCACGCGCGCCAGCGATTCCCATTAAATCATGAGAACGCGACCATCTCAGCCAGAACGGACAGCAGAAACAAGTCTGGCGTGTCCATTATATACAGGACCACTTCCGGTAAAATTTTCAGGGGCGCGGAATATACAGATTTCTAGAACCGACCTGAATCTGACCTAATGGGGGGTGGTTGACCTGAGAAGTGCAGGGATTGAGGCTAGCGGTACTTACACTCCACCTCCAGGAAAACACCGGGGGATGGTACCGAGGTAACGAAGGCGTGAGTGCGGTCGAAAACTGAGAAATGCGCTTCTTAGCAGTAACATCTCTACAATTATCCCGAGAATTCAATGGAGTGGGGCTGAATCGGGGTAGATGACCTCAGAATGCACAAGAATGAGACATGACACACAACAAGAAGAAGCATAAATAAGTCAGAAGACACGCAAAGGTATCAACGAAGGATACTAAACCGTCTCCTGGTCGAGAATGAGGTGCAATTCAGCACAAAGAAGCAAATTAACACATGAAATGTAGAAGGATGGGAGACAAATGACCTGCTCTGAGCAGTTTTTGCTCTTGCGGGCGCGCTACGGTGTCCTCCGCGTACTCTACATCATTTTATTCCCGCTTTTATCCTTTCGAACCGCACAGCATGTGCTTCAGCTGGCCAGAATGCACCCAGAATGGAGACAAATCAAGGCAAATTGACACCGAATTGAGCTGGGATTAAGACGTGAAGTCACACACAGATGAAAACAGTTGGCGGCACATGTATGTATATAGTCTAACTTGTCCTGCCTAGCTCCGTGGCAGAGCAATTGGACGAAACCGTCACTAAACCCTTTGATGAAATCTGACCAAATGATACTCAGAATGTGCTAAGATGATATGATGGAGAGGATTTAGGCTGGAATCAACTGAAATCAGCAGAAATCAGGAAACAGATAGCGCGTAAATGACCACTAGTGAAGTAAACAAATGTCAGTTCACCTTGGGTAAGCGAGTATTTATGTTACAAAGCGAGCATCTAAAAGATTCTACGAAAACGTTGACATGATGGATCATTCATCATGATGCACATGCTGACCATAAATCCGGTAGCCGGACTCTAGCAGACCTTGCCGCAGTTTCGTTGAAGGCGATAGACTATGGGCCACAGCTTTTGACACACCACATGTAACTTTATGTACAGTGGCTGTGGTATTGTTGAAAGAAAAACAGGCCAATCTTTCACTTTTGGGCCACAATCTAAACGAATCCAGCAATCTAGAACCTGTATTCCCAAATAAGGCTCACATTTCTGACAAGGAAAATTTCGCCAATGCCACCGGACCTCAAAGGTGTCTGCCTGGGGTCCGTAGAGGCCGTACATAAGGGTCCATATGAGAACCGTCGTTGTGGTTTAGCAGTATGGTACGAATGAATCAGCAGAATGGTCTCACATCAAGTCAAAATAGGAGGAATCTTCACAGATGAAGCTGGAATGAAGTTTACCGGCGCACAATGAAGCTTGGAACTGAGTTTCGGGCTCTGTTCTGGACACTACCAGACTACAGGGGATTCCTGTAGGGGATACGCGGCTGCGCTACCTTTGATTTATGTACATTACATCATCTGCTGATGGTAGAAATTCAGGAGGTCCAGTCCCACTGATCAGGATACCCCTTGTCTGTCCTTGTGGAAGCCTGGCACTGATGTTCCCACACACTATAGCACTACAACCGACATACCAGAAGCGTTCTTACGCTCCAGTAGGTAACCAAAGGGGCAGCGAACAAAAGTCTGAAGGAATGAGGGCCCAATGATCCAGATCGCCCCACTCATGAAACCCTAAACCAAGGGCTTTCCGCTCTTTGTCTAGCGGACTGGGCACGCAGCTGCAGCAGCGTTAGCACCAGTTCGGTCCCCTTTGGGAGAGAAAGACAAGAAAAAATAAGGGGGCCTAGCTCAGCGACACCAAGCAACGCAGGCAAAAGATGGGCACGGCACCCAACAGCGGTCCCCCTGCTCATCCGGATTAGGGATGAGGCTAAGGCGGAAGTCAGGAAGCTGCCACAGTGTTGTGCCGACGACCTGCGTGGCACTTTTCATCCCTCCACTGGCAAAGCCTGGGACCGCAGCCGGAGCACCCAGGTGGGGGTTAAGAGCTGGTTAGGCAATACTGAAGTTACTGGCGGAGTGAGCACCAACTACCCATAGCCCGGGAGGCGGCATGCCTATCCAGTATACTGACGAAGGTCCTTACCATAATCCAGTGTTCCGCGCTACAAAACCAGCTTCAAGCTGACCGGCCAGATGAGTCAAAAGCATGTACATGACATAAAAATGTGAGTAGAACCTGAATGGAATTTGCCCTCTTAAGAGCGGCGAAAATTAAGGTCAGGGAAGCACCCCTTGGTCGTTGCATGGTGGACATGTCTGTTGGGATGTACTTTGGGAAGTAAATGCTTGCCACTGTACGTTGCATCCTCATTTCTGCAAAAAAATTCAACGTATTGATGCACAAATACAAGGTTACAAGCAGTATACTGGCTGTAGTGTCAAGGCGTATTGTAATGCAAGCAAGCAGTGTGGATTGGACTCATTTTTTGGATCTAAAAGCTGAAAAAGGAAATAAAGGTGGCATTTAGGGAAGTTTTCCTACCACAAAAGCCTAGGTGTTAAGACTCCAATAAATAGGTGAAACCACCTGTACCTGCCTCCAAGGGACAGCCCAGTGGCGCTGATGCAGCCCCGGCTGCAGGCGTTGGATGGGCGGGCTGCCGCCACACACCATGGCCACGCCTGGGAGCAAGTGGGAGATGCACCCTACTGGGGTTCCGACCAGCAACCACAGCCCGTGGACGAAGGTATATACCAACTAGAGTAGCACCGGCCATGCCAATATCGTACAATAGAAGTTCAAAACCCCGCTTCAGGCGTACCAGAGATCATGTATCAGCCATCCGAAGATGCTCTCTGCTTCCCTCGCACGGTCACCAACCGCAACATGGGCCCCAACGAAGGTCCGTTCAGAAGGGGAACAAAAAGGAAAAAGGGGAAGCGGCAAAACCGCCACCGCCAAGCCGCCTATTCAGTCCCAACCACCGCAACCAGGTACTAGCATATGGGGCAGGCAGGTGCACTCCTATCGACTGACCGTTCCGGGTCTCAAACCTACGACCACGGGCTGGAAACCAAGTGCGGTGCCGAACTCGACTGACGAGGCGTATACTGATAAGCGGTGAACAGAGTTCAAACCTCTCTTCAGTCACCGGATCTGTACATGAAACCTCCAACTTGTAGTCATCAGCTCAGATCTTCACCTCTTGGGCTCAAACAGGACTCATAAGGGCCAAGACAGATAGCCCACCTTCGCCGGCAACACATGGCGGCTTCAGTTGCTCAAGTTCAAGGTAGGCCATTTTTCTCACTCATGAGGCCACAATCATACGTTCACTGTAAAGAACTCAGCATCAATCCTGAGGCATACACAAAAACTTGTCTCGGGGCTGCAACACACCTGGTGTACTGTGTGGCACCACAGTCAACCCTCAGGTGACCTAATTGGGCCTGATGCACCAGTAATCTGAAATTTGCATCGAATTTTGATGAAACAGATTTCAGTGAGTGATGTCAAAAAGTGACCTCAGAATATCTCAGAATGTGGACAAACAACCACCTGGTTCAGCGCTGTGGCTTTGCGACCAACATTGTCTTCATTCACACACAGGACGCCCATCATTGTACTCATGTGGATGTTTCAGAGAGTGGCGTCTTATTTCGCACGGCACCCTGAGGTGCTTGATTCCATGCAAAATGTCCTGAAATCTGTGGCCGAAGAGCTGGATCTCCTTCCATGACGAGGGCTTGTGCTCCGTCTTCTTCAATTACTCGGTAGAATTGCTCAGAGAGTCAGTGAACAAAGCCGGGTTCTCAGGATGTGCTCTCAGGTGACTTCTGAAACCGGTGGTATAGCCATGTACAAAGGGAGAGAGAGGTTCCCAAGTGTTCTCAGACTCGGGGAAACCCTTGTACGTGACCAGAAACCGCCGGTTACCCTCATCATCCTTTTAATGGTCAGCGAGGCGTTCCACCTCGTAGTTACCACCCTTAATTCTTCGTTCGGAGAGCAATTTGGAGGTCCAGAAAAGGGGCTTGCCCCTGCCCTTTGAACTCGGAATCTCAGGCTTAAGCCTGTTCCGGCTCAGCTCCAGTTCTGGATTCACATCCACAAGAACCTTAAAAGTGTTCTCCCCGACTCTGGACATAATTCCAAAGGGACCTTCCCACAGGGGGAGGAGCGTGGTGTCTCCATCCCGGGTGGTTTTGCTGTTGCGGAGCCAGACACGGTCTCCTTTTTCGAGATCCTGTGGTTCCTTGTGGCCTTGGTTAGCAATGCTTGACCAATCTGCCTGAAATCACTCAACGAGGCGCTTGGCCTCTTTTTCACCAGCCTGAATGTGGTCAGAAAATGCTGATGCATCCTTACATTGCCGTGGATGATTGTACGGGATGTTGCACCAACACTTGTTACGACCAAAAACAAGCTGATCGGGCGAGTACCCATGGTACAGCTCCGTGTTGTGGTACCGGACGGAGCAGGCGAAAAAGGATCTCAAGCCAATCGACATCCTCGTCACTGCCAAGTTCTTTTTGCAGCATATTTATTATGGTTTTCCCTGCTCGTTCAGCGAGCAAGGTCCTGTGATTGTGGACCTCACATCGAAGATGATGGATTCCTAACCTACCAAAAAGAGCTTTCCACCACTGGGAAATATATGCACTTCCTGAATCAGTTAAAATCTCGGCGGGAACATGCCCGCACCCCATGCATGTCTGGGCACACCATTTTGCGGCGGCCTTGCCAGTGCTAGCATTTACGCTGCAAGGCAAGACATGAAGGTAAGCTGAGTGTCTACAGTGAATTAATAACACACCATTGATGTTTTAATTGCTCCAAGGGCATTCCTCTCCCTCCAGATCTCCGAGGAAGAAGAAATTAGAGGGGACTTCGTCAATGAGTCGCTCGGGCAAGGGATGCGGCATCAGAAAGCTTGGCTTGGCCGTAGAAGGCACCGCCACTGCGCATTGGGCACATTAGGAGGCCATTTGCATGCAGTGGGTGTGCAATCGAGCTCCAAAGAGACAATTCCTAAATGATTTCCAGAGTTTGGCGCCATGGCATTCAGGAGTCTCCAATTTGTGCCACCAATTAACAACTCTGCACGCCAATCTGTCAGGCACGCACAATTTCTCATTCATCAACAGCTTCCGGTTGTGGTAAAAATATTCAGAATACATTCCGTCCTGAACTGCTGACTTTGAAGTCAAATGTTTATATATTTCTGGGAACATGTTATCGGATTTATATTGTTTGGACCAATGCTTGGTTATCAGGGAGTGGTTGCAGATTGCTGGGGCAGCTGCCACAGGCCTGCTACCCAATTGTTGGACACATCTGAATCCATCACCGGATTTCATTATTGAACAAACCGGGGGGTGGATTCTCCAGGTTTCACTACTCCGAGGGTGTCAACACGCACTGCAGAGCATTGGACATCGGGAGGTGGTGGATGATCCTCCACAGTGATATTGTTGCAGGGCAATCAATCCTGCTGGACTGAACACCTTAGACAGTGGCACTTGATCAACTGCCATTCTTCAGCATCCCACTCAATTAGTAACCCATGGTCTTGTTCAGTCCCATGGATTTTCGTCGACAGGCACGCTTCGGAAGCACGACAGGCCCATCTAGTAAGAAAAAACAGATTTTCCTTAACGGTGCGCCTATTCGTGATACGGATGGATTTCCCATTGTCGTTTATCCAGAACTCTGGGAGGAGGAGTGCGTACTGCAGATCGCCGGGCTGCAGACCGCGATCTGGGGGAATTGATGTGTGTCGTCATTCTTCGTTAAAAGACTTCTTGAAGAGACAGTTTATCGTATCCTCGTAAATAGTTCCGACAGATTGGTTCCTGAGCTGATGTGGAGAGATGGATTGTGAGTGTTTCTGATGCCAGATTAAAGGACGTCTCGCATGAGTCTGTACATACTCGGCGTCTTTCCCCGTGATTATGCATTGTTTCATGTATCTCATTGCATATCACAGGTGCATACATGAGTGTAGTTTATCACACCACATCCTACCCTTCTCTCTGCAGCCATGAGGCGTTAAACTGCATGGGGATTAGGACTAGGAGTAGTTTGAGTGTCGAAGGTACGATGTGAACCTTGTGGGAGACAAGTAGGAAGAGACTTGTGCCACATGAGATGTACTGAAGCCGGTTCCGACCCCCGTGGCCATCTTTCGGTCACTTGGGGTGTGTATCTAAGGGCCGGCAAGCCGCCATTGGTGAAGCCGGTTCGGACCCCCGTGGCCATCTTTGGGTCACTTGGGGTGTGTACCTATGGGCCGGCCAGCCGCCATGGGCTGATATTGTACTCTCCCATCCGACTGACCTAACCTGATGTGATAGTGTGATAGGCTTGGCCATTCCAGCTATGAGCGGCCACATTCATCACCGAGGCGCCGCCGGCTGAGATTTATATATCAAAATATGAGGAATCAGCAGGGTTTTTTTATCATAATGTTTCCGTAATTTTTCAGCTAACCGTTCTGATTGTCAATGTATCGGCGACTGTCAGTTGGCTCGCAATTTTGCGGTAACCAATTGGTTAATTGTTATTTCCAGATATTTTAGCGGAAACCCCGATGAAGGGTTAAATATCATCAGAAAAGGGGTTGTTGCTTCCCCATTTTTCATGTTATACACTCGCAAAATTAATCCCATTTTTTCAGACATTCAGAATCGGATTTTCGATTTCGACGTCGCCGCACTTGATATGATGAATTTCGAGTGGTCCTACATTTTTCCCCGATCACGAATCAACCTTCCTTTTGTTGTCTCCTTCATGTTTCTTGGAGATATAGGCGAAACGAAATTGATTCGTGAGGCCACTTTGAAGTATCATATCTCCGGCTCACTGCGAGGGTTTTCAACTTTGAGATATGGGCTTGAATTGCCTCGGTCTCAGCTTATTTTAGAAAGCGCCAAACGCCTTTGATGTGCACACATGTCTGGTGTAGCCAGGTAGAATGGTCAAGAAGGTAGAAAATGATTTATAACTCTTGGACCATGCAACCGAATATTTTAATGCGACTTTCCAGTGTACCGCATGAGTGTTCGTGTTGCATAGAATCTTTCATTGGGTTCCTACGTATTTTTAACGTGAAGTTATGTCCATGGAGGGGCATGGCATACCATGGTGGGAGCCACTTTTTGAGGGTATGTGTTATATGCATCGTATGTGCTTCGCTATGCTCTCGCCCACGTTTTATATCTCCGTTTGTAGGAAGATATGTGGAGTTATACGTGGCAAGTGCTTCGCCCATGTCCAAATGGGGAGCTCCATAGCGCTAGACTAAGTCTACCGCACATATAGTGCATGTGGGAAGGCTTACAGAGCGACCCACAAGCGCCACTATCAATTTTACCATTTTCATGGTGCGTGTCGTGAGGAGGTTCGAAGGTGTCCTTATGCGTCCATGTGGGGATCCAAGTGGGGGAGTTGTTCGCAAATGGTCCCAAGCGATTTTGTTTTGAACCATATGTAGATACCATGGGTGAGCGAAGTTATATACTATTGTGATTACTTTGAATTTGGCAATATTTGCATGTTTTTGACCTCATTTTATGCTCATTTTTGTATTTTATGTGCTCAACTGGTCGGCTAGCAGTAAAGTGCCTAGAGATCCGTGAACAATGGTATGTTGCTTCCATGTGGGCAAATGCTTCGGTGTTGCACCTCACCATATGGCGGATCACGTGGTGGCTTTGGCGGGGCACACGAGGCCTCACAAAATTAGGTCTCAAATTCGTGAGTTGGCTTGTGAAGCATGGCATGTATATATCCCGAGGGGTATGGGGACCAATGTTGGAATATTCTTGGGCATGAACATTTGGTCTATATCACCCTTGTATATTACGCTCTGGTTTGACACATGCATGGAGCATTTGAATGCTTGCCGTATGCATTTTTGAGTATATAATTGAATTTTGGGCACTATGGTGTGATTTGCCTAATTTTGCTATGTTGTGAGGTCATCTTCATGGGGCAATTCTCCAATCCCAATCAACTCCAAGTCCAACCAAAGTTATGTCAGGGTAGGGCATGGTCATGAGTGCCACTCTATGCCATGACACGCCACCTCCCCTATTGGGCTAGGATTTAGGGGCTTGGGAGTGAACACATTTTTGGGGTTTGTGTAGTGACTTTTGACACATGGCATTTAGCCATCTTATTTGACTGGGTTCAGGGCATAATGTTGGTGAGTCAAGGGAAGGTCTTGAGTCCAGTGAATGAGGGGTCTATGGCTGTGATTGTGTATTTTTTACATCTTTCCCCAACTTTGCTTTATTTGTGTTCATATGCCAATTTCAGGGCTTCTTTTTCCATTATTTGTTTGCTGCAATTCTATGTACATGCCCAACGCCTGTGTTCCTGTGTGCACCGCGAGACCACCGGCGTGTTGAAAGGAGTTGTTGAGTGTCAACGCGGGACCTCAAACACCCTTGAAAGCCCTCAGTGTGGATCATTTGGATTGGAGCTATTGTACTTTGGAGTTGGTTATTGCAAGGGATCAGGATTTGTGTGAAGGAGCCATATTTTACTATTTTTTGTGGGAAATTGTGCAGGATAGGGCAAGATCATGCAGAACCTGGTGAGAAGCAAGACCATAGGAGTGACAGGAAATGGTGGAAGGGGTACAGCAGGAGCCGGTCCGGGTAGGGACCTTCTTTATGGTAGCAGAGGATTACCTGCCCCCTACCGCCACACCGGGGACTTGGGCCCTCATGAGCCCTGCCCAAGGACGCCCCGGGTGCAGATCGTTGAGTCCGTGGAGTCGACGCCGGATTTGAAAGCCCGAGAAGAGCGACTATGCTCAGGACGGAGAGCCCTTGTAGGACATGGGCTAGACATGGAGGACCTGGCCTCCATGTGTGAAGGGCAATGCCGCAAGGCTTGCAATCTCCGCTCCGCTGCGGAGGAGTTGGAGGAGACTGGCAGCAACGGCAGGGCGCGGCGTTACCGGAAGTGCGGGTCCCCAAAACCCGCGACGGAAGCCAGGGCGATGGAGACGGATCCCAGCCCGGTCAAGCTGTGGTCAGCTGCAGATTCCAAGGGGCATTCCGATGGCTATCTGACCGCTTTCCCTTCGGAGTCGGAGGAGATGGCCACACCGCCCACAAGGGCGCGCACGGCCCCCGAACGCAGCCTGGAGCATGACGCAGAGGCGTTGGAGAGGCCTACCAGAGCCGGAACGGCGCCTGTGGCAGGGCACACGGAGCCAACGCGGGATAACATGGACGACACACCCATGGCGGAGGAGTCCGAGGCGCCAGAAACCGTGGGATGCGCGGAATCAGGTGGAAAGCACATTGAGTGCCACTGCGGGCACGAATCCTTCCTCATCGGCAAGTACCCAAAGATGGGGATGGACGCCATCGTGTAGCACCTCGACCGCCTGGACAACCAGAAGGACGGCCTAGAGGAGGACATCGCGGGGATCCTGGATGACCAGTCGGAAGCGGAGAGAGACATGGCGGAGCTGCGAGCGGAGCAGGACCGGTACCGGGAGAAGCTGGAGGTGGCCCTGCAGAAGCAGCAGCGAGTGGTGGACAGCCTCCTCCACCTGGTGGAGGACATGTCGGGACGCCTGAAAAGGCTAGAGGAGTTACAACCCCTCGCCTCGGGTCCGGAGCTCCCGACAAGCCCGGCGACGGCAGAGCTGGTGGAGCGGGTTAAGACCCTCAGGAGCGCCATGGAGAAGCCCATGGGCGGCCCTGCGGAGGCACCTTACGCGCCTCCGCGCGTTGACCCGGGTGCGCTGCCGTTTGTTCCCATGTTCAGCGAATCCATAATGCTCGGGGAGCATACGGCACCGGCTGGGTCCATGCGGGAAGAGCACGCAACAACGGACCCGAGGAGCCTGACGGTACAGATGTCCCATGCCGCCCAGGATCCAGCGACCGCTATGACTGCCCATGCAGTTTATGCGGAAGAGGAGATCCAGACCATGCAGGGGCGAACCATGGGAAGGGTCGACGGACATGGTCGAGGCCATCCAGGCGGAAACCTGTGGGTGAAGGACCCCACCACGGGGATATGGACAGCTGGTGGAGCAAGTCCTTCCCGCCCAACTTCAGGCCCAACTGGACCGCACTCCATGGAGGAGAGGGAGCAACGGGGAGTGTACTCACACCCCCCGGCCACAGGTGGTATCCGTCTCGGTGGAGTGGTGGCTGCAGACGTCGGAGACGCCATCAGGATTGACGACCTCAGGGAAATCAAAATCCCCTACTACGATGGCAACCCGTCCAAGCTGGATGACTTAATCCTGGATTGGGAGGACTTCGCCGAGGAGGTTGTTGGCGAGATGAAGGGAGCGCCAAGGGACAAGTGGGTATGCCGAACATTCCCACACAGGCTGGCGCAGGACCTGAAGGAGGAGCTCAGGGATCAGATCCGCGAGGGATTGATCCAGACAGAGCAGGCCTGCCTCCAGTGGCTGGAGGACGAGGAGCGAGTGGACGCCCCCAACCAGAAGTTGGAGGATTTGTGGTCCATTCCGCTGCCGCTGGAGCGCGGGGAATTGAGGGTCCGGGAATGGAATCGGTACATCTGCAAGTACCGAAGAAGCCTCAAGCTGGTGGACGACTGGAATGAGGCCAGCGAGATCCGACACCTGCTGAAGGATGTCCTCCCCGGCCACTGGAAGAGGAGGATGGAGGATGAGGAGAAGAAGAGAGCAAGGAAGCGCGTGGCCGTACAGATCATGGCATCAGAGGACACCCACGCCAAAACAATTGAGTTTCTCCGGCGAGACCTGGGCGAGCCCAGCCGAATGTTGGGGTTGAAGAACGCCGTCTATCTGCAGGTATTCGGCGACACCATGGGGCAAAGGCTGATGCGCCTCAACAACGCGGAGTGGAGGCACGGAGAGCTGCTGAGGATGCAGGTCATCTTCGCGCGCATGAGCCTGGATGACATCGTGAAGTACATCACGGTGGAGCTGAAGCTCAACGCCAAGAACCAGGCCCACCTGCAGGATCGACAGGGCCATGGACATCGAGGTCATCGGGAAGATCGCCACCACCGAGAGGTCAAGGAGGACACGGTCGGCACCGCGGAGGAAGGGAATGGAAGCCGCCAAGGTCCCTGGACCGCGACCACCCGAGAGGATCAAGAAGAAGCCCACTTCTTCGCGTTCGTAGCGCACAATATGAGGGAGCATGGGCAGGACAGGTCCAGGTGGAACCGCCTGGACCCAAGGGTCAACAAGATCCGCAAGGAACCGCGGAGGATCGGGAACCCGCCGCTCTCGTTCCGCGAGTACAGATCACAGCACGACGGTTGCTGGGTCTGCTAAGGCAAGGGGAACAACCATGCACATGACCACCGGCATTGCAAGGTATATGAGGAAGACAAGAAGACCTACTTCGCCGCCCATCCCGACAAGAAGCCCAAGGAGCAACGAATTGCCGATTGGAAGGCAAAGGGCGGAGACGGTGGAAAAGGCCAAGAAAGGGCCAAGGGAAAGGCGGAGGAAAAGGCTATGGTGGAGGACACGGCCCAGACCGACGCGTGAGGTCGATCGAGGAGGTTGCTGAGGACATGGTGAGGACGTTGGAGGAACTCAAAGCCCAGCAACGTGGTGGACGAAGTCTGAGCAGATCGCAGCAGGAGGGAGCTGCGGCAGGCCACGTCTAGAGGAGCCCCCACGGGAGTGGGACCTCGGACGTCTCTCCTCCGAAAATCAGTGGAATCCCAGAGAAAGCGAAGGCACATCGGGCGCCGAAGAAGGCTCCAGAAGAGCCAAAACCACTGAGTTTTGCCACTCCAAACCCCTGGAGCGCCCTGCCAAGGGAAGTGTATGTGGGCAAGCAACGTGGTAAGAAAGAAGGAGCGACCACGGAGAACCCCTGTGGACGGGCAGGACCAGCCCAGGATCTACACCATCCGTGACCACACCCTCGAAGTCCTGATGCACCCAGATGTGCTAGAGTTGATGCCGTGAGAGTCGTCCATACACCGCATGGTGACGAGCGGCAGTTGCACTTGAGGGTACGTGTACGGTGCGGACAAGAGGAGTTGGTGGTGGATGTTTTGGTGGATACGGGTGCCCAGGTGAGCCTGGTCCGGAGAGGGTTGTTCAAGGAGTAATCCCTGCAGCCCAGCCGTAGACCGGTACCCCTGAAGGTGGCCAATGGAGAGATAATGCCTGCTGGCACCCATGAGGCCACTATCAGTATGGAAATCTTGGAGCATAAGCGCTTGAACCGCCCTGATTTGGCGAAGAGAAGCACTCTATCCGGGAACTTCTATGTGGCCGACATTACAGATTGGGATATGATCATGGGGTATGACTTCATGGTGGGAAACGCCATGGGAGCCCTTCCTCACCGTGCAACGCTGGTCCGGGAGGATGATGAATGCCTTACATGGCTGTCCATGGACTACGCATGCGGATCATCCCAATGGAATGCTGAGGAAGAGGATCGGATCGTCCAAGCGGCGCAAGCTGTGGGTGCCAAATCCAGAGGAGACTGCGGAGTTCAGCTCACGGAGTATGGAATGGTGCCGCAGGTGTATGCCAGGATGATTCAGACGCTGGGAGCCGAAGCGCCCGAGACGGACGTCTTCGCTTCCCGGGATGCCCCACTTTTGGGGAAGTGTAGGAGGCATTGGCATCGAGGAGACTCAGCCTGGCACAGGCATTGGGGTTTGAAGGAGTGGGGGCTCATGTATTGGCATGGCTCCCTGGAAAATACCAGACGTACGGTGGAGAAGATCGTCGCGGATAGGGCGAATGGGATCCTGGTGATAACCGGCATAGGATCCACCACATGTCCGCTGGAAGGTCTCAAGTCGACGCTGGATTCCATCACCCTGAACGAGATGTCATTCGGGCCAGAGGAGGAGTTGTTCATCGACGCCAAGGGTTTATCAATGCCCTCCCTGGGTCAAGCGTGGGGTACCAAGGCTTTCCTGGTTGATGGGGCGCAAGCTCAGCCCACGGGTGATGAAGCATTCATCCGTAGGGTTGAGGCGGTGCCCGTGCGGGTCATGTTTGAGCCCAAGGAGGGGACGGATCAGCCAATGGATGGCATTGAGGTCCTGTCCCACGCCGAGATCGACCACGTTGTCAACTACATGCGGATGGGGATGCACGACCGTGTGGCTGCCAAGAAGGGGCGAGCCATGGTCACGTCTCCGCATTGGTGGGATGACAGGATGTTGGTCAGGGGCAAGTACGATAAGGATGAGTTCGTGGCGAGGGTCATGGATCACATCGCGGACCAATATGATTGTCCAGTTGGGTCGGACCCGCCAACGTGGGATTTTCCAAGAATGGGGGCCGGTAGCGACAAGAACTCGGCTGATGCTGCAAATTTCCGATGATTATCGGTGGGAAGCATGCCCCACGACGATGAAGACGGCATATCGGACGAGGAGAAGTCGGACTCGGACCCAGAAGAGGCCTATACCGCAGTGCGGTCGGTTGTATTGATACCGAAGCAAGCGGCTGAAGAGGCCCAGGAGAACCCGAAGCTCGCCGAGCTGAAGGAGAGGCTGATGAACGCCTATCCGCGGCTATTCAGTGGCGTCGCCAACAAGAACCCTCCAGATCGTGGGAGGTTTGGCACAGCCAGGATCAAGCTGAAGCCCAACCCCAAGATCTATCGTCATCGGGAGTACCAACTTCAGGGCGATCGGGCCAAGGCCATGAAGAAGTTGTTGGCCGAGTTTATTGAGCGGAGGTGGATCGAACCCTCCGACAGTGAGTTGGCCAGCCCAGCCTTTATCGTGCCCAAGAGAGAGAAGGGCGAGTGGAAGTTGGTGATTGATTACAGGGGTTTGAACGAGCAAACCGAGCACGACTCATACTCGCTTCCTCTGATCGACACCATCCTTCAAAAACAACAAAAAAAGCGGATCTTCACGGTGTTAGACCTGAAACACGGCTATCACTAGATGCCGCTACACCCGGACTCCAGGCCCTGCACAGCGATGTCGACGCCGCTGGGGCCCATGCAGCCGAAAGTGGTGCCTATGGGCGCCAAGAATGGCAACGCCGCTTTCCAGGGCATGATGGAGGACCTACTCGGTCCTGTCCGGGACTGTGCCGACCCCTTTGTGGATGACATCATCATCGGGTCCGGCACGAGGGACATGACTGAGGACAAGCTCATCGAAGCGCATGAGAAGGATCTGCGACGAGGGGTCAGCGAGCTTGACAAGCACAACATGGTGTGCAAGCCAACCAAAGCCTCACTCTTCGTGAGGGAAGTGGAGTTCGCGGGTTATGTGGTTGGTCACGGGCAACGCTGTCCCATGCCTGGGAAGCTGGCGTCCCTGCACCACTGGGAGAAGCCCCAGACCATCAGCGAACTCCGATCCTTCATGGGGTTCTGCAATTACTATTCGGGCTATGTCCGGAGGTATGCGGAACTATTGGGGCCGCTGCACAAGATGCTGCAGGTGGGGAAGCACGATGGCCGGAAGGGGAGCAAACAGACGCTTGCCTGGACCCCTGAGGCCAAATATGCGTACAGACGCCTGAAGGAGCGACTCTTGGTGCTGCTGGGGCTATTCCTGGTGGACCCGGACAGGGGATTCGTGCCTCGGACTATGCTGTAGGGGCAGTCCTCGAGAAGGTCCGGGACGACGGGTCGCACGTACCCGTGGCATTTTGGAGCCGGACCCTGGCCGAGGGCCAACATCGAACCTGGACCGCGAGGGAGAAGGAGACGTACGCTATTGTTTGTGCACTCAGGAAGTGGTCTGGCCACATCGGATTACAACCGGTGGTGGTTTGCACGGACCATCAGTCCTTACAGAGCTGGCACAAGGAGCACGTCGACACCCCCTCAGGACCGGCGGCAAGGAGGGCCCGATGGCATGACACGTTCGCCAAGTTCAACCCCAGCGTCGTATAAGTCCCGGGGAAGGACAACACTGTGGCGGATTGCCTCAGTCGATGGGCCTACCCCGCGGGCAAGGCATGGATGGACATATCCAGCCATGAGGACGCCGAGGAGACCTGGGAGGCCAAGCACATCATCGAGATGGAGAAGGCCATGGAGCAAGAGGGGGTCAAGTGCTTTGTGGTGATGGCAAACCGTACAGACCTGGCCAAGTTCCGGGGTGCCCGAGTCCAAGCTTTTCGAGAGGAAACCCTGGAGCAATGGATGGTGGCCCCCGTAGAGCTAGTCAGGTCGGTGCTCACAGAAGACTGGTCGGATGACTATGGGGCATCCAAACACTGGAGCAGGTACTTGAAAGCCGTGAGCGCCCCGTCGGACGACGAATGTCCTGAGGGATTGACCGAGGATGGGGATAAATTATTCCTCAAGGACAAGCTATTGGTCCCTGAAACCCAAATGGAGGAGCTCATTGACCACTGGCATAACGCCCAGCTCGTGCATGCTGGTCGGGATAAGATGCAGCAGGACCTGGAGTGGTCCTTCAAGTTCCCACTGGGGTACTACACCATCCTGGACAAGTACTGCAGCGACTGCGCCGTGTGTCGGGCTACGAAGTGCCCCAACCATTCCACAGCGGGCAACCCGTGGTATTCGGCTATACCGGAGGCCCCTATGCGGTCCGTGGCCATGGATGTATTCGCCATGCCCGAGGTCACCGTGGAAGGAGAGACATACGACTGTGTCATCCTGCTGGTGGATAGGCACAGCGGGTATATCGTGGCGGTTCCCGGCAAGAAGTCCAAGAAGAAGGACAAGAAGGACAAGCATGGAGTGGGGCTGCAGGCCAAGACCGTCGCCAACGCCATGATCAGGCATTGGCTGACGATTTTCGATGTCCCAGCTGTCATCTGCAGCGATCGGGGCAGCCAATTTGTGGGGACTTGGTTCAAGACGATGTGCAAGCACATGGGGATTCGGCACGCCAAGACCGTGGCGTACCACAGCCGGTCAAATGGCCGGGCAGAGGTGGCCGGGCGGCAGATGTTCGAAAAGTTCCGCCAGCTGCACATTGACGAACCGGGCCGGTATTGGTACAATTCGCTGTGGAGAGTACTCCAGGCGTACCACGACCTTCCCGGGCCCACTGGACTGTCGCCCCATCGTATCTTGTTCCTACGGGATCGAGTGTCACGCACTCTCCCGTGGTTGAACCATGGCAAGGTAGCCCGGGACGCAAGTGCTATGATGGCTGAGGCGGACGACACGGCGGCGAAGGTGTGCAAAGCACTTCAGGACGAGCATGACAAGAGGGCCAAGTACTTCAAGCAAGGGAAAAGTCCAGAAATATGCTCTACAAGACACCGTGTGGGTGGAGCGGCACCACAAGGATGTCCTGTCCAGGCATCGGCAGGCATCTTGGTATGTGCCGGGGGTAATCGTTCGGAAGGTCGGGCAGGATGTGTATGCGGTTCGTGTGGGGGATAACAAGATCCTTGACTGCGACCACACCCAGCTTCGTCCCCGAGCACCAGACCCCAGCGGACGTCCCGTCACGTTCGAGTTAACAGCCGGCGATGTGGACTCTGATGACGAAGGGGAGGATGACGACTTCACCGCCGAGAGGATCCTGACGGACAAGCCAGACCCGTGGACGCCTCAGGGGAAGGCTTTATAAAGTCCGTTGGAAGGGGTTTGCTGCATCCAGAGATTCGTGGGAACCTCCGAGCAGTTTCGTGCCGAGGTATACCACGGTCTGAATGGAGTATCTAAGGAAAAAGAATATTTCCTTGGATGTTAAGGACGTGTTTGTCCATTTGGTGGCTGCAGCAGCGCCGTGATGGATCCACTTTGGCATTTTTGTTTGTTTTTGTGCTTGGGAGACGGGTGAGGGCGTTCATTCGGGGATTTTTGGGCCTTGAGTGGCCAAATACCCCCTTCACTCGGTCTCCACATATATGCTTCATTGTGGTATACGTATTGAGGTCGACCAACGACGTTTCTGTATCTTTGATCCCCTTGGTCCATGTTGTAGATCAAGAGGAGACCGAATATGGCGGAGGGCACCGATTATGAGTGTCCTCACCCTTCCCTTGGGGCATGGGGGACGCCTACGCCGTATGTGGGGCCTCCATGTGTCCTTGGGACATTGGGGGGGGGGGCTGGAGCCCATTGGGGTCCTCTCGTCCTCTCTTCAATGACTTCCGAGCGGATACAACGCTCTGAGAAGGAGGGTGAAGCCGGTTCGGACCCCCGTGGCCATCTTTGGGTCACTTGGGGTGTGTATCTATGGGCCGGCAAGCCGCCATTGGCTGATATCATACTGTCCCATCCTCCTGACCTAACCTGATGTGGTAGTGTGATAGGGTTGGCCATTCCAGCTATGAGCGGCCACATTCATTACCGAGGCGCCGCCAGCTGAGATTTATATATCAAAATATCAGGAATCAACAGGGTTTTTTCATCACAATGTTTCCGTAATTTTTCAGCTATCCGTTCTGATTGTCAATGTATCGGTGACTGTCAGTTGGCTGGCGATTTTGCGGTAACCGATTGGTTAACTGTTATTTCCAGATATTTTAGCAGAAACCCCGATGAAGGGTTAAATATCATCAGAAAAGGGTTCATTGCTTCCGCAATTTTCATGTTATACACTCGCAAAATTAATCCCATTTTTTCAGACATTCAGAATCGGATTTTCGATTTCGAGGTCGCCGCACTTGATATGATGAATTTTGAGTGGTCCTACATTTTTCCCTGATCACGAATCAACCTTCTTTTTGTTGTCTCCTTCATTTTTCTTGGAGATATAGGCGAGACGAAATTGATTCGTGAGGCCACTTTGAAGTATCATACCTCCGGTTCACTGCGAGGGTTTTCAATTTTGAGATATGGGCTTGAATCGCCTTGGTCTCAACTTAATTTAGGGAGCGTCAAACGGCTTTGATGTGCACACATGCAGGGTGTAGCAAGGTAGAATGGTCAAGGGGGGAGAAAATGATTTATAACTCTTGGACCATGCAACCGAATATTTTAATGCGACTTTCGAGTGTACTGCATGAGTGTTCGTGTTGCATAGAATCTTTCATTGGGTTCCTACGTATTTTTAACGTGAAGTTATGTCCATGGAGGGGCATGGCATACCATGGTGGGAGCCACTTCTTGAGGGTATGTGTTATATGCATGGTATGTGCTTTGCTATGCCTTCGCCCATGTTATATATCTCCGTTTGTAGGAAGATGTGTGGAGTCATACGTGGCAAGGGCTTCGCCAATGTCCCAATGGTGAGCTCCATAGCGCTAGACTAAGTGTACCGCACATATAGTGCATGTGGGAAGGCTTACAGAGCGACCCACAAGTGCCACTATCAATTTTCCCATTTTCATGGTGCGTGTCGAGAGGAGGTTCGAAGGTGTCCTTATGTGTCCATGTGGGGATCCAATTGGGGAATCGTTCGCAAATCGTCCCAAGCAATTGTGTTTTGAACCATATGTTGATACCATGGGTGAGCAAAGTTATATACTATTGTGATTACTTTGAATTTGGCAATATTTGCATGTTTTTGACCTCATTTTATGCTCATTTTTGTATTTTATGTGCTCAACTGGTCGGCTAACAGGAAAGTGCCTAGAGATCCGTGAACTATGGTATGTTGCTTAGATGTTGGCATATGCTCTGGTGTTGCACCTCACCATATGCCGGATCACGTGGTCACTTTGGCATGGCACACAAGGCCTCACGAAATTAGGTCTCAAATTCGTGAGTTGACTTGTGAAGCATGACATGTATATATCCGGAGGGGTTTGGGAGCCAGCGTTAGAATATTCTTGGGCATGAATCTTTGGTCTATTTCACCCTTGTATATTACTCTCCGGTTTGACACATGCATGGAGCATTTGAATAATTGCTGTATGCATTTTTGAGTATATAATTGAATTTTGGGCACTATGGTGTGATTTGCCTAATTTTGCTATGTTGTGAGGTCATCTTCATGGGGCAATTCTCCAAGCCCAATCAACTCCAAGTCCAACCAAAGTTATGTCAGGGTAGGGCATGGTCCTGGGTGCCACTCTAGGCCATGACACGCCACCTCCCCTATTGGGCTAGGATTTAGGGGCTTGGGAGTGAACATATTTTTGGGGTCTGTGTAGTGACTGTTGACACATGGCATTTAGTCATCTTATTTGACTGGGTTCAGGGCATCATGTTAGTGAGTCAAGGGACGGCCCTGAGTCCAGGGAATGAGGGGTGTATGGCTGTGATTGTGTATGTTTCCATCTTTCCCCAACGTTGCTTTATTTGTGTTCATATGCCAATTTCAGGGGTTTTTTATTGATTTTGGTGCAATTCTATGTACATGCCCAACGCCCGTGTCTCCGTGTGCACGGTGAGACGACCGGCGTGTTGAAAGGTGTTGTTGAGTGTCAACGCGGGACCTCAAACACCCTTGGAAGCCCTCAGTGTGGATCATTCGGATTGGAGCTATTGTACTTGGGAGTTGGTAATTGCAAGGGAACAGGATTTGTGTGAAGGAGCCATATTTTACTATTTTTTGTGGGGAATTGTGCAGGATAGGGCAAGATCATGCAGAACCTGGTGAGAAGCAAGACCGAAGGAGTTACAGGAAATGGTGGAAGGGGTACAGCAGGAGCCGGTCCTGGTAGGGACCTTCTTTATGGTAGCAGAGGATTACCTGCCCCCTACCGCCGCACCGGGGACTTGGGCCCTCATGAGCCCTGCCCAAGGACGCCCCGGGTGCAGATGGTTGAGTTGACGCCGGACTTGGAAGCCCGAGAAGAGTGGGAATTCTCAGGACGGAGAGCCCTTGTAGGACATGGGCTAGACATGGAGGACCCGGCCTCCATGTGTGAAAGGCAATGCCGCAAGGCTTGCAATCTCCGCTCCGCTGCGGAGGAGTTGGAGGAGACTGGCAGCAACGGCAGGGCGCGGCGTTACCGGAAGCGCGGGTCCGCAAAAACCACGGCGGAAGCCAGGGCGATGGAGACGGATCCCAGCCCGGTCAGGCTGTGGTCAGCTGCAGATTCCGAGGGGCATTCCGATGGCTATCGGACCGCTTTCCCTTCGGAGGCGGAGGAGATGGCCAGACCGCCCACAAGGGCGCACACGGCCCCAGGACCCAGCCTGGAGCATGACGCCGAGGCGTTGGGGAGGCCTACGAGAGCCAGAACGGCGCCTGTGGCCCGGCACACGGAGCCAAAGCGGGATGACATGGGCGACACACCCATGGCGGAGGAGTCCGATCGCCGGGAACCGTGGGATGCGCCGGATCAGGTGGAGAGCACGTTGAGTGCCACTGCGAGCACGTATCTCTCCTCATCGGCAAGTACCCAAAGATGAGGATGGACGCCATCGTGCAGCACCTCGACCGCCTGGACAACCAGAAGGACGGTCTAGAGGAGGACATCGCGGGGATCCTGGATGACCAGTCGGAAGCTGAGAGAGACATGGCGGAGCTGCGAGCGGAGCAGGACCGGTACCGGGAGAAGCTGGAGATGGCCCTGCAGAAGCAGCAGCGAGTGTTGGAGAGCCTCCTCCACCTGGTGGAGGACATGTCGGGACGCCTGAAAAGGCTAGAGGAGTTACAATCTCTCGCCTCATGTCCGGAGCTCCCGACAAGCCCGGCAACAGCAGAGCTGGTGAAGCGGGTTGAGACCCTCAGGAGCGCCATGGAGAGACCCATGGGCGGCCCTGCGGAGGCACCTTACGCGCCTCCGCGTGTTGACCCGGGTGCGCTGCCGTTTGTTCCCATGTTCAGCGAATCCATAATGCTCGCGGAGCATACGGCACCAGCTGGGTCCATGCGGGAGGAGCACGCAACCACGGACCCGAGGAGCCTGACGGTACAGATGTCCGGTGCCGCCCAGGATCCGCCGACCGCTACGAATGCCCATGCAGTTTATGCGGAAGAGGAGATCCAGACCATGCAGGAGCGAACCATGGGAACCGCTGACGGACATGGTCGAGGCCATCCAGGCAGAAACCTGTGGGTGAAGGACCCCACTACAGGGATATGGATAGCCGGTGGAGCAAGTCCTTCCCGCATCCCAAACCCCATGGGTTCAGGCCCAACTGGATCGCACTCCATGGAGGAGAGGGATGTACGGGGAGTGTACTCACACCCCCCGGCCACAGGTGGTATCCGTCTCGTCGCTGTGGTGGCTGCGGACGTCGGAGACGCCATCAGGATTGACGACCTCAGGGGAATCAAAATCCCCTACTACGATGGCAACCCCTCCAACCTGGATGACTTCATCCTGGATTGGGAGGACTTCGCCGAGGAGGTCGTCGGCGAGATGAAGGGAGCGCCAAGGGACAAGTGGGTATGTCGGACATTCCCACACAGGCTGGCGCAAGACCTGAAGGAGGAGCTCAGGGATCAGATCCGCGAGGGATTGATCCAGACAGAGCAGGCCTGCCTCCAGTGGCTGGAGGACGAGGAGCGAGTGGACGCCCCCGACCAGAAGTTGGAGGATTTGTGGTCCATTCCGCTGCCGCTGGAGCACGGGGAGCTGCGGGTCCGGGAATGGAATCAGTACATCCGCAAGTACCGAAGAAGCCTCAAGCTGGTGGAGGACTGGAACGAGTCCAGCGAGATCCGACACCTTCTCAAAGACGTCCTCCCCGGCCACTGGAAGAGGAGGGTGGAGGACGAGGAGAAGAAGAGAGCAAAGAAGCGCGTGGCCGTACAGATCATCGCATCGGAGGACACCCACGCCAGAATAATGGAGTTTTTCCGGCGAAACCTCGGCGAGCCCAGCTGAATGTCGGGGTTGAAGAACGCCGTCTACGTGGAGGTATTCGGCGACACCATGGGGCAAAGGCTGACGCGCCTCAACAACGCGGAGTGGAGGCACGGAGAGCCGCTGAGGATGCAGGTCATCTTCGCGCGCATGAGCCTGGAGGAGATCCTGAAGTACATCACGGTGAGCTGAAGCTCAACGCCAAGAACGAGACCCACGTGCAGGATCGACAGGGCCATGGACATCGAGGTCATCGGGAAGATCGCCAACACTGAAAGGTCAAAGAGGACCCGGTCGGCACCTCGGAGGAAGGGAGTACAAGCGGCCAAGACTTCTGGACCGCGACCACCCGAGAGGATCATGAAGAAGCCCACTTCTTCGCGTTCGTAGCGCACAATATGAATAAGCATGGGGAGGACAGGTCCAGGTGGAACCGCTCGGACCCAAGGGTCAACAAGAACCGCAAGGAACCGCGGAGCATCGGGAACGCGGCGCTCTCGTTCCGCGAGTACAGATCACAGCACGATGGTTGCTGGGTCTGCTACGGCAAGGGGAACAACCATGCACATGACCACCGGCATTGCAAGGTATATGAGGATGACAAGAAGACCTACTTCGACGCCCATCCCGACAAGAAGCCCAAGGAGCCACGAATTTCCGATTGGAAGGCAAAGGGCCGAGACGGTGGAAGGGGCCAAGGGAAGGGCCAAGGGAAAGGCGGAGGAAAAGGCTATGGTGGAGGACCCGGCCCAGACGAACGCGTGCCGTCGATCGAGGAGGTTGCTGAGGACATGTTGAGGACGTTGGAGCAACTCAAAGCCCAGCAATGTGGTAGACAAAGTCTCGGCGGATCGCAGCAGGAGGGAGCTGCGGCAAGCCATGTCTAGAGGAGCCCCCACAGGAGTGGGACCCCGGAGGCCTCTCCTCCTAAAATCAGTGGAATCCCAGAGAAAGCGAAGGCACATCGGGTGCCGAAGAAGGCTCCAGAAGAGCCAAAACCACTGAGTTTCTTCACTCCCAACCCCTGGAGCGCCCTGCCAAGGGAAGTGTATGTGGGCAAGGGACGTGGCAAGAAAGAAGGAGCGACCACGGAGAGCCCCGTGGACGGGCAGGACCAGCTCAAGATCTACACCATCCGTGACCATACCCTCGAAGTCCTGATGCACCCGGATGTGCTAGAGTTGCATGCCGTGAGAGTCGTCCATACACCGCAGGGTGACGAGCGGCAATTGCACTTGAAGGTGCGTGTACCGTGCGGACAAGAGGAGTTGGTTGTGGATGCTTTGGTGGATACGGGTGCCCAGGTGAGCCTGGTCCGGAGAGGGTTGTTCAAGGAGTAATCCCTGCAGCCCAGCCGTAGACCGGTACGCCTGAAGGTGGCCAATGGAGAGATTATGGGTGGTGGCACCCATGAGGCCGCTATCAGTATGGAATTCCGGGAGCATGAGCGCTTGAACAGCCCTGATTTGGCGAAGAGAAGCACTCTATCCGAGAACTTCTATGTGGCCGACATTACAGATTGGGATATGATCATGGGGTATGACTTCATGGTGGGAAACGCCATTGGAGCCCTTCCCCATCGTGCAACGCTGGTCCGGGAGGATGATGAATCCCTTACATGGCTGTCCATGGACTATGCATGCGGGTCATCCCAATGGAATGCTGAGGAAGAGGATCTGATCGTCCAAGCGGTGCAAGCTGTGGGTGCCAAGTCCAGAGGAGACCGCGGAGTTCAGCTCACAGAGGATGGAATGGTGCCGCAGGTGTATGCCAGGATGATTCAGACGCTGGGAGACGAAGCGCCCGAGACGGACCTCTTTGCTTCCCGGGATGCCCCACTTTTGGGGAAGTGTAGGAGGCATTGGCATCGAGGAGACTCAGCCCGGCACAGGGATTGGGGATTGAAGGAGTGGGGGCCCATGTATTGGCATGGCTCCCTGGAAAATACCAGACGTACGGTGGAGAAGATCGTAGCGGATAGGGCGAAGGGGATCCTAGTCATAACAGGCATAGGATCCACCCCATGTCCGCTGGAAGGTCTCAAGTCGACGCTGGATTCCATCACCCTGAACGGGACGTCATTGGGGCCAGAGGAGGAGTTGTTCATCGACGCCAAGGGTTTATCAATGCCCTCCCTGGGTCAAGCGTGTGGTACCGAGGCTTTCCTGGTGGATCGGGCGCAAGCCCAGCCCACGGGTGAAGAAGAATTCATCCGTAGGGTTGAGGCGGTGCCCATGCGGGTCATGTTTGAGCCCAAGGAGGGGATGGATCAGCCAATGGATGGCATTGACGTCCTGTCCCACGCTGAGATCAACCACGTCATCAACTACATGCGGATGGGGATGCACGACTGTGTGGCAGCCAAGAAGGGGCGAGCCATGGTCACATCCCCGCATTGGTGAAATGACAAGATGTTGGTCAGGGGCAAGTAAGAGAAGGATGAGTTCGTGGCGGGGGTCATGGATCACATCGCGGACCAATATGATGGTCCGGTTGGGTCGGCCCCGCCGACGTGGGATTTTCCAAGAATGGGGGCCGGTAGCGACAAGAACCCGGCTGATGCCGCAAATTTCCGAAGATTATCGGTGGGAAGCGCGCCCCACGACGATGAAGACGGCATATCGGACGGGGAGAAGTCAGACTCGGACCCGGACGAGGCCTATACCGCAGTGCGGTCGGTTGTATTGATACCGAAGCAAGCGGCTGAAGAGGCCCAGGAGAACCCGAAGGTCGCCGAGCTGAAGGAGAGGCTGATAAATGCCTTTCCGCGGCTTTTCAGTGGCGTCGCCAACAAGAACCCTCCAGATCGTTGGAGGTCTGGCACAGCGAGGATCAAGCTGAAGCCGAACCCCAAGATCTATCGTCATCGGGAGTACCAACTTCTAGGCGATCGGGCCGAGGCCATGAAGAAGTTGTTGGCCGAGGTTATTTAGCGGGGCTGGATCGAACCCTCCGACAGTGAGTGGGCCAGCCCAGCCTTAATCGTGCCCAAGAAAGAGAAGGGCGAGTGGAGGTTGGTGGTTGATTACAGGGGTTTGAACGAGCAAACCGAGCACGATTCGTACTCGCTTCGTCTGATGGACACCATCCTCCAAAAACAACGAAAAAAGCGGATCTTCACGGTGTTAGACCTGAAACACGGCTATCACCAGATGCCGCTACACCCGGACTCCAGGCCCTGCACAGCGATGTCGACGCCGCTGGGGCCCATGCAGTGGAAAGTGGTGCCTATGGGCGCCAAAAATGGCAACGCCGCTTTCCAGGGCATGATGGAGGACCTACTTGGTCCTGTCCGGGACTGTGCCGACCCCTTTGTGGATGACATCATCATCAGGTCCGGCACAGAAGACATGACTGAGGACGAGCTCATCAAAGCGCATGAGAAGGATCTGCGCCGAGTGCTCAGCGAGCTGGACAAGCACAACATGGTGTGCAAGCCAACCAAAGCCTCACTCTTCGTGAGGGAAGTGGATTTTGCGGGTCACGTGACTGGTCACGGCCAACGGCGTCCCATGCCTGGGAAACTGGCGTCCCTGCTGCACTGGGAGAAGCCCTAGACCATCAGCGAACTCCGATCCTTCATGGGGTTCTGCAATTACTACTCGGGCTATGTCCGGATGTATGCGGAACTATCGGGCCCGCTGCATAAGATGTTGCAGGTGGGCAAGTTCGATGGCCGGAAGGGGAGCAGGAAGAAGCTTGCCTAGACCCCTGAGGCCGAAGATGCGTTCAGCCGCCTGAAGGAGCGAATCCTGGGGCAGCTGGGGCTATTCCTGGTGGACCCGGACAATGGATTCGTGCTACGGACGGACGCCTCGGACTATGCTGTATGGGCAGTCCTCAAGCAGGTCTGGGACGACGAGTCACACGCACCCGTGGCGTTTTGGAGCCGGATCCTGGCCGAGGGCCAACATCGAACCTGGACCGCGAGGGAGAAGGAGACGTACGCCATTGTTTGTGCGCTCAGGAAGTGGTCTGGCCACATTCGATTACCACCGGTGGTGGTTTGCACGGACCATCAATCCATACAGAGCTGACACAAGGAGCACGTTGACACCCTCTCAGGACCGGCAGCAAGGAGGGCCCGGTGGCACGAGACGTTCGCCAAGTTCGACCTCAGCGTCGTATATGTCCCGGGGAAGGACAACACTGTGGCAGATTGCCTCAGTCGATGGGCCTACCCCGCGGGCAAGGCATGGATGGACATATCCAGCCATGGGGACACCGAGGAGACCGAGGAGGCCAAGCGCATCATCGAGATGGAGAAGGTTATGGAGCAAGAGGGGGTCAAGTGCTTTGTGGTGATGGCAAACCGTACAGACCTGGCCAAGTTCCGGGGCGCCCGAGTCCAAGCTATTCGAGAGGAAACCCTCGAGCAATGGATGGTGGCCCCCGTAGAGCTAGTCAGGTCGGCGCTGACAGAGGACTGGTCGGATGACTATGCGGCATCCGAGCACTGGAGCAAGTACTGGAATGCCGTGAGCGCCCCGTCGGACGACGAATGGCCTGAAGGCTTGACCGAGGATGGGGATAAATGTATCCTCAAGGACAAGCTAGTGGTCCCTGAGAATCGAATGGAGCAGCTCATTGACCACTGGCATAACGCCCAGCTCATGCATCCTGGTCGGGACAAGATGCAGCAGGACCTGGAGTGGCGCTTCAAGTTCCTACTGGGGTACTACGCCATCCTGGACAAGTACTGCAGCGACTGCGCCGTGTGTCGGGCCACGAAGAGCCCCAACCACTCCACGGCTGGCAACCCGGTGTATACGGCTATACCGGAGGCCCCTATGCGGTCCGTGGCCATGGATGTATTCGCCATGCCTGAGGTCACCGTGGAATGAGAGACCTACGACTGTGTCATCCTGGCGGTGGATAGGCACAGCGGGTATATCGTGGCGGTCCCTGGCAAGAAGTCCAAGAAGAAGGACAAGAAGGACAAGCATGGAGTGGGTCTGCAGGCCAAGACCGTCGCCAACGCCATGATCAGGCATTGACTGACGGTTTTTGATGTCCCAGCTGTCATCTGCAGCGATCGGGGCAGTCAATTTGTGGGGCCGTGGTTCAAGACGATGTGCAAGCACATGGGGATTCGGCACGCCAAGACTGTGGCGTACCACAGCCGGTCGAATGGTCGGGCTGAGGTGGCCGGCCAGCAGATGTTCGAGAAGTTCCGCCAGTTGCACATTGACGAACCGGGCCGGAATTGGTATAATTCGCTGTGGAGAGTTCTCCAGGCGTACCACCACCTTCCGGGGCCCACTGGACTGTCGCCCCATCGTATCCTGTTCCTACAGGATAAAATGTCACGCACTCTCCCGTGGTTGAACCATGGCAAGGTAGCCCGGGGTGTGAGTGCTATGATGGCTGAGGCAGACGACACAGCGGCCAAGGTGTGCAAAGCACTTCAGGACGAGCATGAGAAGAGGGCCAAGTACTTCAAGCAGGGAAAAGTCAAGAAATATGCTCTCAGAGACACCGTATGGATGGAGCGGCACCACAATGATGTCCTGTCCAGGCAGCGGCAAACGTCTTGGTATGTGCCGGGGGTAATCGTTCTGAAGGTCGAGCAGGATGTGTATGCGGTTCGTGTGGGGGATAACAAGATCCTTGAGCGCGACCACACCCAGCTTCGTCCCCGAGCACCAGACCCCAGCGGACGTCCCGTCACGTTCGAGTTCACAGCCGGCGATGTGGACTCGGATGACGAGGGCGAGGACGACGACTTCACCGCTTAGAAGATCCTGATGGACAAGCCAGGGGGAGGCTATATAAGGTCTGTTGGAAGGAATTTGCCGCATCCAGAGATTCGTGGGAGCCTCCGAGCAGTTTGGTGCCAAGGTATACCACGGTCTGGATGGATTATCTGAAGAAATAGAACATTTCTGTGGATGTCAAGGACCTGTTGGTCCATTTGGTGGCTGCTAAAGCACCGTAATGGATCCCCCTTGGTATTTATGTTTGTCTCTGTGCTTGGGAGACGGGTGAGAACGTTCATCCGGGGATTTTTGGGCCTTGATTGGCCATACACCCCCTTAACTCGGTCTCCACATATATTTTTCACTGTGGTATACGTATTTAGGTCGACCGACGACGTTTTTCTATCTTTGATCCCCTTGGTCCATGTTGTAGATCAAGAAAAGACCGGATATGGCGTAGGGCACCGATTATGAGTGTCCTCACCCCTACCTTGGGGCATGGGGGACGCCTACGCCGTATGTGGGGCCTCCATGTGTCCTTGGGACATGGGGGAGGGGGGTTGGAGCCCATTGGGGTCCTCCCGTCCTCTCTTCAATGACTTCCGAGCGGATACAACGCTCTGAGAAGGGGGGTGAAGCCGGTTCGGACCCCCGTGGCCATCTGGGGGTCAGTTGGGGTGTGTATCTATGGGCCGGCAAGCTGCCATTGGCTGGTATCATACTGTTCCATCCACCTGACCTAACCTGATGTGATAGTGTGATAGGCTTGGCCATTGCAGCTATGAGCGGCCACATTCAAAACCGAGGCGCCGCCATCTGAGATTTATATATCAAAATATCAGGAATCAACAGGGTTTTTTTATCATAATGTTTGGGTAATTTTTCAGCTATCCGTTCTGATTGTCAAGGTATCGGCGACTGTCAGTTGGCTCGCGATTTTGCGGCATCCGATTGGTTAACTGTTATTTCCAGATATTTTAGTGGAAACCCGGATGAAGGGTCAGATTTCATCAGAAAAGGGTTCGTTGCTTCCGCAATTTTTATGTTATACACTCGCAAAATTAATCCGATTTTTTCAGACATTCAGAATCGGATTTTCGACTTCGAGTTCGCCGCACTGGATATGATGAATTTTGAGTGGTCCTACATGTTCTCCTCTACACGAATCAACGTTCCTTTTGTTCTCTCCCTCATTTTTCTTGGAGATATAGGGGAAACAAAATTGATTTGTGGGGCCACTTTCAAAAAATCATATCTCCGGCTCAGTGCGAGGAATCCCAACTTTGAGACTTGGGTTGGAACTGCCTTGGTCTCAACTCAATTTGGGGAGCGTCAAACGCCCTTGGTATGCATACCTGCCTGTGGTATCAAAGGATCATGGTCAAGAGGGTAGAAAGTGCTTTACAACTCTTGGACCATGATACCATATATTTTAATGCGACTTTCGAGTGTACCGCATGAGTGTTTGTGTTGCATAGAAACTTTCATTGGCTTCCTACGTATTTTTGACGTGAAGTTATGTCCATGGAGGGGCATGGGATACCATGGTGGGAGCCACTTTTTGAGGGTATGTGTTATATGGATGGTATGTGCTTCGCTATGCTCACGCCCATGTTATATACCTCTGTGTGTAGGATGATATGTGGAGTCATACGTGGCAAGGGCCTTGCCCATGTCCGAATGGTGAGCTCCATAGCGCTAGACTAAGTCTCCCGCACATATAGTGCACGTGGGAAGCCTTACAGAGCGACCCATAAGCGCCATTTCCAATATTCCCATTTTCATGGTGCATGTCGAGAGGAGGTTCGAAGGTGTCTTCATGCATCCATTTGGGGATCCAAGTGCGAGGATTGTTCACAAATGGTTCCCAACAATAGTGTGTTGAACCATATGTTGATACCATGGGTGAGCAAAGTTATATACTATTATGATTACTTTGAATTTGGCAATATTTGCATGTTTTTGACCTCATCTTATGCTCATTTTTGTATTTTATGTGCTCAACTGGTCGGCTAACAGTAAAGTGCCTAGAGATCTGTGAACTATGGTATGTTGCTTATATGTTGGCATATGCTTGGGTGTTGCACCTCACCATATGCCGGATCACCTGGTCACTTTGGCGTGGCACACGAGGCCTCACAAAATTAGGTCTCAAATTCGTGAGTTGACTTGTGACGCATGGCATGTGTATATCCGGAGGGGTTCGGGAACCAATGTTGGGATATTCTTGGGCATGAATCTTTGGTCTATATCACCCTTGTATATTACTCTCCGGCTTGACACATGCATCGAGCATTTGAATACTTGCCGTATGCATTTTTGAGTATATAATTTAATTTTTGGCACTATGGTGTGACTTGCCTAATTTTGCTCTGTTGTGAGGTCATCTTCATGGGGCAATTCTCCAAGCCCAATCGACTCCAAGTCCAACCGAAATTATGTCAGGGTCGCTAGTTTCGAATCCCCATGCACCGAGACTACCCAATGGTTTTGTTTGTGTTGATGGTTGCCTTTGCATTGCGTCCCACTACCGTTGGGCTCCATGGATCGCTATGAAGGTTTCTTTGGGGAAGAAGAAGCTTCCATGGATCGCCATCAAAATTTCCCTTCGCGAGAAACGACTACGTGGGGGCGCAGTCAACGTTTTGCTTTGGTTCCCTTCGTGAGGGATGCCTATGAATGACATCGTCGGGATGAACCTTCGTCGACTGGTATGAAATTACCTCCGTTGGTGAGAGCTTTCGTGGTTCCCTATTCAATTCCCTTCGTTTGCAAAAGCGTTCGCCGAGCGCTGTTCAATTCCCTCTGTTGGTAAAAGCGTTCGTGGAGCGCTATCCTATTCCCTTCATTGGCAAAAGCGTTGGTGTATCGCTATGAAATTCCCTTCGTGGGAAAAAGCTTTCGTGGATCGCTATCAAATTACCTTCGTTGAAAAAGCTTTCGTGGAGCGCTATCCCATTCTCTTCTTTGGCAAAAGCGTTCGTGGACCGCTATGAAATTCCTTTCGTGGGAAAAAGCTTTCGTGGATCGCTATCCAATTCCCTTCCTTGGAAAAGCTTTCGTGGATCGCTATCCAATTCTCTTCGTTGGAGAAGCTTTCTTGGATCGCTATCGGATTCCCTTCATTGGGGAAGCTTTCGTGGATCGCTATCCAATTCCCTTCGTTGGAAAAGCTTTCTTTGATCGCTATCCGTTTCCTTTCGTTAGAAAAAGCTTTGATGGATCGCTACCTTATTTCCTTCGTTGGAAAAAGCTTTCGTGGATCATTATCAAATTCCCTTCGTGCACAAAACGTTCGTGGACTGCTATCAAACTCCCTTGGTTTGTAAACACTTTCGTGGATTGATATCAAATTGTGCTTTCGTGAGGAAATCCCACCTGCGCTATCTAAGATCCTCGTCACCGGATGAGACATCGTGGATTGCTATCAACGTTCATTGTAAAGAAGGTCCCTACCAGGACCGGCCCCCGCTGTGCCCCTTCCGCCTGTAATCCCTGCTGATTTGCTCCGGATCAATGCTTGCATTTCTTAAAGTCCCGGGTCCAAAATCCAAAAATATAGAAAATAAAATACAATCCTCCTTCGACCCTGAACAGCAACCAGATCCCACAAATCCAACAATAATCCAATCCACACTGCGGGCTTCCGTTCAGCACATCGATGGTCTCACGATGGCGGGCATGTACAAGAATTGCACCAAGGAAGAAAGCCCTGAAATTGGCATATGAACACAAATAAAGCAAAGTTGGGGAAAGAGGTAAACATACACATTCACAGCCATAAACCCCTCATTCTCTGGACTCAAGACCTTCCCTTGACCCACCAACATATTGCCCTGAACCAAGTCAAATGAGATGGCTGAACACCATGTGTCACAAGTCAATACACAAACGCCAAAAATGTGTTCACTCCCAAGCCTCTAAATCCTAGCCCAATAGGGGAGGTGGCGTGTCATGGCCTAGAGTGGCACTCAGGACCATGCCCTACCCTGACACAACCTTGGTTGGACTTGGAGTTGAATGGGCTTAGAGGAATGACCTATGAGTTTGAACTCATAACATGTCAAAAAACTGCCAATTCACACCATATTGGCCATATATCAAATATATGCTCAAAATTGAAGTTACTACTTATCCGAGGGCTCAAAGCATGCATGGAATCGACGTCTAGTATTCATGGAGGATGGAGACCAAAGGCCAATGCCCATGTACATCCCCACTTTACCCTCGAAACCCCTTCGGATATGGGCGCCACGCACTGCCCAAGTCAGCCCGTGATCTTGAGACCAATTCTTGTGATCCTTCGTGCGCCAAGCCAAATGGAGTTCACGATCCGGCATATGGTGGTGTTCAACTCCAAAGCATATGCCAACATATGAACAACATACCATGGTTCGACTCTCCATAGGCTTCTTGCTGTTTGCTGACCAGGTAAGTACACAAAACGCAAAAATGAGCAAAAATTGAGGTCAAAAACATGAAAATATGACCAAATACAAAGTTGTCATGATATTATATCTCTATGCTCACCCATGATATCCGCTCATGATTCAATACACAAATGATTGGAACCATTTGCGAACAATTCCCCCACTTGAATCCCCAATCAGGCGCATGGAGATACCTTCGCCACTAATATCTACATGCCCCATGAAAATGGGAGTGCACCCATGGATCTCTTTGTCAAACATACCATGAGCAATACATACGCGGTAGACTTGGTCTAGCGCTTTGAATTCCACAATTGGGACATGGGCAAGGCCCTTGTCACGTATGGCTCCCCATCTCTTCGGCCACACGAAGATATATAACATGGGTGTGAGCATATCAAACATATACCATGCATACAACACATACCCTCAAAATATGGCTCCCACCATGATATGCCATGTCCCTCCATTGACATAACTTCACGTTAAAAATACGGAGGAACCCAAGGAAAGTTGCTATGCAACCCCAACACTCATGCGGTACACTCGAAAGTCACAATAAAATGTTCGGTTGCACGGTCCAAGAGTTATATATCACTTTATACCCTCTTGACCATTATCCCTTGCTATATCGAGCATGTGTACACACCAAAGGCGTTTGATGCTTTCTAAATTAACTTGAGACTAAGGCGCTTGCAACCCAACCTTTCTGATTCTCTTTCCTCACCCTCGCGCGTAGATATGGCCCTACAAAGTGGTCCCACGATTCACTTTTGTTTCCCTTATATCTCCAAGTCAAATGGGTGGCAAGTATAAGGGAAACCTGATTCGAGCATAGGGAAAGGAGTATGACCACTCGAAGAAGTCCAAATCAAGTGCGGCGATGTCGAAGTCGAAAATCCGATTTCGACATCGCGAAAAATTCAGATTAAAATTTCGAGTGCTTATTTAGAAAATTGCGGAAGCAACGAACCCTTTGCTGATGAAATCTGACCCTTCAACGGAGTATCCGCCAAAGTATCTGGAAATAACAGTTAACCAATCGGTTAACGCAAAATTGCGAGCCAACTGACAGTCGCCGATACATTGACCATCAGAACGAAAGGCTGAAAAATTACGGAAACATCGTGATAATAAAACCCTGTTGATTCCTGATATTCCGATATATAAATCTCCGCTGGCGGCGCCTCGGTACTGAATATGGCCGCTCATAGCCGGAATGGCCAAACCTATCACACTATCACATCAGGGTAGGTCAGGTGGATGGGAGAGTATGATATCAGCCAATGGTGGCTTGCCGGCACATAGATACACACCCCAAGTGACCCCAAGATGGCCACGGGGGTCCGAACTGGCTTCATCCCCCTTCTCAGAGCGTTGTTACCGCTCGGAAGTCATTGAAGAGAGGACGGGAGGACCCCAATGGGCTCCAACCCCCCCCTCCATGTCCCAAGGACACATGGAGGCCCCACACACGTCGTAGGCGTCCCCCATGCCCCAAGGGAAGGGTGAGGACACTGATACTCAGCGCCCTACGCCATATCCGGTCTCCTCTTGATCTACAACATGGACCAAGGGCATCAAAGATAGAAAAACGTCGTCGGTCGACCTAAATAAGTATACCACAATGAAATATATATGTGGAGATCGAGTGAAGGGGGTATATGGCCAATCAAGGCCGAAAAATCCCCGGATGAACGCCCTCACCCGTCTCCCCAAGCACAGAAACAAACAAAATGCCAAGGGGGGATCCATTACGGTGCTACAGCAGCAACCAAATGGACCAACACGTCCTTGACATCCAAAGAAATACTCTTTTTCTTTAGGTAGTCCATCCAGACCGTGGTATACCTCGGCACGAAACTGCTCGGAGGTTCCCACGAATCTCTGGAGGCGGCGAATCCCTTCCATCGGACTTTATAAAGCCTTGTGCGCCAGGATCTTCTCCGCGGTGAAATCGTCGTCCTCACCTTCGTCGTCCGAGTCCACATCGCCAGCCGTGAACTCGAAGGTGACGGGACGTCCGCTGGGGTCCGGTGCTCCGGGACGAAGCTGGGTGTGGTCGCGGTCCAGGATCCTGTTATCCCCCACACGAACCGCATACACATCCTGTCCGACCTTCCGCACGATCACCCCCGGCACATACCAAGATGCCTGCCGATGCCTGGACAGGACATCCTTGTGGTGCCGCTCCACCCACACGGTGTCTTGGAGAGCATACTTCTGGACCTTCCCTTGCTTGAAGTACTTGGCCCTCTTGTCATGCTCGTCCTGAAGTGCCTTGCACACCTTGGCCGCCGTGTCGTCCGCCTCAGCCATCATGGCATTCGCATCCCGGGCCACTTTGCCATGGCTCATCCACGGGAGAGTGTGTGACACTCGATCCCGTAGGAACAGGATGCGATGGGGCGACAGTCCAGTGGGCCCCGGAAGGTCGTGATACGCTTGGAGTACCCTCCACAGCGAATTGTACCAATTCCAGCCCGGCTCGTCGATGTGCAGCTGGCGGAACTTCTCGAACATCTGCCGCCCGGCCACCTCAGCCTGGCCATTCGACCGGCTGTGGTATGCCACCGTCTTGGCGTGCCGAATCCCCATGTGCTTGCACATCGTCTTGAACCACGTCCCCACGAATTGACTGCCCCGATCGCTGCAGATGACAGCTGGGACATCGAAAATCGTCAGCCAATGCCTGATCATAGCATTAGCGACGGTCTTGGCCTGCAGCCCCACTCCATGCTTGTCCTTCTTGTCCTTCTTCTTGGACTTCTTGCCCGGGACTGCCACGATATACCCGCTGTGCCTGTCCACCGCCAGGATGACACAGTCGTAGGTCTCTCCATCCACGGTGACCTCTGGCATGGCGAACACATCCATGGCCACGGACCGCATAGGGGCCTCCGGTATAGCCGTATACACCGGGTTGCCCGCTGTGGAGTGGTTGGGGCTCTTCGTGGCCCGACACACGGCACAATCGCTGCAGTACCTATCCAGGATGGCGTAGTACCCCGGAGGGAACTTGAAACGCCACTCTAGGTCCTGCTGCATCTTGTCTCGGCCAGGATGCATGAGCTGGGCGTTGTGCCAATGGTCAATGAGCTCCTCCACTCAGTTCTCGGGCACCAGCAGCTTGCCCTTGAGGAACAACTTGTCCCCATCGTCGGTCAAGCCCTCAGGCCACTCGTCGTTTGACGGGGCGCTCACGGCATTCCAGTACTTGCTCCAGTGCTCGGATGCCGCGTAGTCATCCGACCAGTCCTCTGTGAGCACCGACTTGACTAGCTCTACAGGGTCCACCATCCACTGCTCGAGCGTTTCCTCTCGAATAGCTTGGACGCGGGCACCCCGGAACTTGGCCAGGTCCGTACGGTTTGCCATCACCACAAAGCACTTGACCCCCTCTTGCTCCATAACCTTCTCCATCTCGATGATGCGCTTGGCCTCCTCGGTCTCCTCGGCGTCGCCATGGCTGGATATGTCCATCCATGCCTTGCCCGCGGGGTAGGCCCAGCGACTGAGGCAATCTGCTACAGTGTTGTCCTTTCCCGGGACGTACACGACGCTGAGGTCGAACTTGGCGAACGTCTCGTGCCATCGGGCCCTCCTAGCCGCTGGTCCTGAGGGGGTGTCGACATGCTCCTTGTGCCAGCTCTCCAAGGACTGATGGTCTGTACAAACCACCACCGGTTGCAATCCGATGTGGCCAGACCACTTCCTGAGCGCACAAACAATGGCGTACGTCTCCTTCTCCCTCGCGGTCCATGTGCGGCGTTGGCCCTCGGCCAGGATCCGACTCCAAAACGCTACGGGTACGTGTGACCCGTCGTCCCGGACTTGCTCGAGGACTGCCCCCACAGCATAATCCGAGGCGTCTGTCCGGAGCACGAATCCCTTGTCCGGGTCCACCAGGAACAGCCCCAACTGCCCCAGGAGTAGCTCCTTCAGGCTGTTGAACGCATCCTCAGCCTCAGGGGTCCAGGCAAGCTTCTTGTTGCTCCCCTTCCGGCCATCGAACTTGCCCACTTGCAGCATCTTGTGCAGCAGCCCAGACAGTTCTGCATACATCCGGACGTAGCCCGAATAGTAGTTGCAGAACCCCATGAAGGATCGGAGTTCGCTGATGGTTTGGGGCTTCTCCCAGTGGTGCAGGGACGCCAACTTCCCAGGCATGGGACGGCGTTGCCCGTGACCAACCACGTGACCCGCGAACTCCACTTCCTTCACGAAGAGTGAGGCTTTGGTGGGCTTGCACACCATGTTGTGCATGTCCAACTCGCTAAGCACTCGGCGCAGATTCTTCTCATGCGCGTCGATGAGCTCGTCCTCAGTCATGTTCTCCGTGCCGGACCCGATGATGATGTCATCGACAAAGGGGTCGGCACAGTCCCGGACAGGACCGAGTAGGTCCTCCATCATGCGCTGGAAAGCGGCGTTGCCATTCTTGGCGCCCATAGGCATCACTTTCCACAGCATGGGCCCCAGCGGCGTTGACATCGCTGTGCAAAGCCTGGAGTCCGGGTGTAGCGGCATCTGGTGATAGCCGTGTTTCAGGTCCAACACCGTGAAAATCCGCTTTTTCTGTTGTTTTTGGAGGATGGAGTCGATCAGGGGAAGCGAGTATGAGTCGTGCTCGGTCTGCTCGTTCAAACCTCTGTAATCAACCACCAACCTCCACTCGCCCTTCTCCTTCTTGGGCACGATGAAGGCTGGGCTGGCCCACTCACTGTCGGAGGGTTCGATCCATCCCCGCTCAATGAACTCGGCCAACAGCTTCTTCATGGCCTCGGCCCGATCGCCCTGAAGTTGGTACTCCCGATGACGATAGATCTTCGGGTTCGGTTTCAGCTTGATTTTCGCTGTACCAAACCTCCCACGATCTGGAGGGTTCTTGTTGGCGACGCCACTGAATAGCCACGGATAGGCCTTGATCAGCCTCTCCTTCAGCTCGGCGACCTTCGGGTTCTCCTGGGCCTCTTCAGCCGCTTGCTTCGGTATAGATACAACCGACCGCACTGCGGTATAGGCCTCTTCTGGGTCCGATTCTGACTTCTCCTCGTCCGATATGCCGTCTTCATCGTCGTGGGGAGCTCTTCCCACCGATAATCTTCGGAAATTTGCGGCCTCGGGCTGGTGACTGTCGCTATCGGCACCCATTCTTGGAAAATCCCATGTTGGTGGGTCCGATCCAACCGGACCATCGTATTGGTCCGCGATGTGATCCATGACCCTCGCCACGAACCCGTCCTTCTCGTACTTGCCGGTGACCAACATCTTGTCATCCCACCAATGCGGAGATGTGACCATGGCCCGCCTCTTCTTGGCCGCCACACGGTCGTGCATCCCCATCCGCATGTAGTTGACGACGTCGTCGATGTCGGCGTGGGACAGGACGTCAATGCCATCAATAGGCTGATCCGTCCCCTCCTTGGGCTCAAACATGACCTTCATGGGCACCGCATGCACCCTACGGATGAATGCTTCATCACCCGTGGGCTGGGCTTGCGCCCCATCCACCAGGAAAGCCTTGGTACCCCACGCTTGACCCGGGGAGGGCATTGATACACCCTTGGCGTCGATGAACAACTCCTCCTCTGGCCCGAATGACATCTCGTTCAGGGTGATGGAGTCCAGCGTCGACTTGAGACCCTCCAGCGGACATGGGGTGGATCCTATGCCGGTTATGACGTGGATCCCCTTCGCCCTATCCGCGATGATCTTCTCCACCGTACGTCTCGTGTTATCCAGGGAGCCATTCCAATACATGGGTCCCCACCCCTTCAAACCCCAATGCCTATGCCAGGCTGAGTCTCCTCGATGCCAATGCCTCCTACACTTCCGCAAAAGTGGGGCATCCCGGGAAGCGAAGACGTCCGTCTCGGGCGCTTCGGCTCCCAGCGTCTGGATCATCCCGGCATACACCTGTGGCGCCATTCCATACTCCCTGAGCTGAACTCCACGGTCTCCTCTGGACTTGGCACCCACAGCTTGCACCGCTTGGACGATCCGATCCTCTTCCTCAGCACTCCATTGGGGGATTCATCGTCCTCCCGGACCAGCGTTGCACGATGGGGAAGGGCTCCAATGGCGTTGGCCACCATGAAGTCGTACCCCATGATCATATCCCAATCTGTAATGTCGGCCACATAGAAGTTCCCGGATAGAGTGCTTCTCTTCGCCTGATCAGGGCGGTTCAAGCGCTCATGTTCCCAGAATTCCATACTGATAGTGGCCTCATGGGTGCCACCACCCATGATCTCTCCGTTGGCGACCTTCAGGCAGACCGGTCTCCGGCTGGGCTGCAGGAGTTCCTCCGTGAACAACCCTCTCCGGACCAGGCTCACCTGGGCACCCGTAGCCACTAACACATCCACCACCTTCTCCTCTCGTCCGCACCGTACTCGCACTTTCAAGTGCAACTGCCGCTCGTCGCCATGAGGTGTATGGACGACTCTCACGGCATGCAACTCTAGCACATCCGGGTGCATCAGGACGTCAAGGGTATGGTCACGGATGGTGTAGATCTTGGGTTGGTCCTGCCCGTCCACGGGGCTCTCCGTGGTCGCTCCTTCCTTCTTGCCATGTCCCGTACCCACATGTACTTCCCTTGGCAGGGCGCTCCAGGGGTTGGGAGTGGCGAAACTCAGTGGTTTTGGCTCTTCTGGAGCCTTCTTCGGCACCCGATGTGCCTTCGCCTTCTCTGGGATTCCACTGATTTTCGGAGGAGAGACCTCCGAGGTCCCACTCCCGTGGGGGCTCCTCTAGACTTGGCTTCCCGCAGCCCCTTCCGGCTGCGATCCGCCAGGACTTTGTCCACCACGTTGCTGGGCTTTGAGTTCCTCCAACGTCCTCAACATGTCCTCAGCAACTTCCTCGATCGACCTCACTCGTCGGTCTTGGCCAGGTCCACCACCATAGCCTCTTCCTCCGCCTTTTCCTTGGCCTTTGCCTTGGCCTTTTCCCCCGTCTCCGCCCTTCGCCTTCCAATCGGAAATCCGCTGCTCCTTGGGCTTCTTCTCGGGGTGAGCGGCGAAGTAGGCCTTCTTGTCCGCCTCATACACCTTGCACTGACGGTGGTCGTGTGCATGGTTGTTTCCCTCACCATAACAGACCCAGCACCCGTCGTGCTGAGACCTGTACTCTCGGAACGAGAGCGGTGGGTTCCCGATCCTCCTTGGCTCTTTGCCCTTCTTGGGTCCCACCTGGCTCCATCTGGACCGATCCTGCCCATTGTTCCTCACGTTGTGCGCCACAAACGCGAAGAAATGGGCCTCCTCATGATCCTCCCGGGACCAGTGGTCTTGGCCACCTCCACTACCATCCTCCGCGGAGTTGGCCGTGTCCTCCTGGATCTCCCGATGATGGCGGTCTTCTCGGTGGCCTCGTTGTCCATGACCATGTCGATCCCGCACGTGGGCCTCGTTCTTCGCATTGAGCTTCAACTCCACCGTGATCTACTTCACGATCTCGTCCAGGCTCATGCGGGCGAAGATGACCTGCATCCTCAGCGGCTCCCCGCGCCTCCACTCCACGTTGTTGAGGCGCAGCAACCTTTGCCCCATGGAGTCTCCAAATACCTCCACGCACACGGCGTTCTTCAGTCCCAACATCCTGTTGGGCTCGCCCAGGTTCCTCCTGAAGAACTCCATGATACCCGCATGGGTATCCTCCGCCGCCATGATCCTTACCGCCACCCGCTTCTTGGCGCGCTTCTTCTCCTCGTCCTCCACTCGTCTCTTCCAGTGTCCGGGGAGGACGTCCTTCAGCAAGTGGCGGATCTCACTGGCCTCGTTCCAGTCTTCCACCAGCTTGAGGCATCTGCGGTACTTCCGCAGATACCGGTTCCACTCCCGGACCCGCAACTCACCGCGGTCCAGCGGCAGCGGGATGGACCACAAGTCCTCCAGCTTCTGGTTCGGAGCGTCCACCCGCTCCTCATCCTCCAACCACTGGAGGCAGGCCTGCTCCGTCCTGATCAGTCCTTCCCGGATCTGATCCCGCAGCTCCTCCTTCAGGTCCTGCGCCAGGCGGTGTGGGAATGTCCGGCATACCCACTTATCCCGCGGCGCTCCCCGCATCTCGCCGACGACCTCCTCGGCAAAGTCCTCCCAGTCCAGGATGAAGTCATCCAGGTTGGAGGGGTTGCCATCGTAGTAGGGGATTTTGATTCCCCTGAGGTCATCAATCCTGATGGCGTCTCCGACGTCTCCAGCCACCACTCCACCGAGACGGATACCACCTCTGGCCGGGGGGTGTGAGTACACTCCCCGTACATCCCTCCCCTCCTTGGAGTGCGGTCCAGTTGGGCCTGAACCCATGGGGTTTGGAATGCGGGAAAGATTTGCTCCGTCGGCCGTCCATATCCCCGTATTGGGGTCCTTCGCCAACAGGTTTCCGCCTGGATGACCTCGACCATGTCCGTCGGCGCTTCCCATGGTTCGCCCCTGCATGGTGTGGCTTGATCTTCTCTTCCGCATAAACTACCATATTCGTCGTGATCGGTACATCCTGGGCGGCATGGGACATCTGTACCGTCAGGCTCCTCGGGTCCGTGGTTACGTGCCCTTCCCGCATGGACCCAGCCGGTGCCGTGTGTTCCCCGAGCATTGTGGATTCGCTGAACATGGGAACAAACGGCAGCGCATCCGGGTCAACACGCGGAGGCGCGTATGGTGCCTCTGCAGGGCCGCCCATGGGTTTCTCCATGGCGCTCCTGAGGGTCTTAACCCGCTCCACCAGCTCTACCGCGGCCGGCTTTGCCGGGAGCTCCGGACCCGAGGTGAGGGGCTGTCGCTCCTCTAGCCTTTTCAGGCGTCCCGACATGTCCTCCACTAAGTGGAGGAGGCTGTCCACCAGTTGCTGCTGCTTCTGCAGGGCCAGCTCCAGATTCTCCCGGTACCGGGCCTGATTCGCTCGCAGCTCCTCCATGTGGTTCTCCGCGGCCGACTGGTCATCCAGGATCCCCGCGACGTCCTCTTCTAGACCGTCCTTGGCGTTGTCCAGGCGGTCAAGGCGATGCACGATGGCGTCCATCCCCATTCTCGGGTACTTGCCCATGAGGAAGGACACGTGCTCGCAGTGGCACGCAGCGTGCTTTCTGCCGGATTCAGCGCATCCCGCGGTTCCCGGCACCTCAGACTCCTCGCCCATGGGCGTGTCGCCTATGGCGTCCGTCTCTGGTCCCGTGTGCCGGGGCACAGGTGCCGTCCGGGCCCTGGCCGGCCTCTCCAAGCCCTCGGCGTCGTGCTTCAGGGCGGGCTCGGGGGCCGTATGCGCCCTGGCGATCGGCGCGGACATCTACGGCTCCGAAGGTGGCTCGTAGGCTGTCCGATAGCCCTCGGAGTGCCCCTCGGATTCCCACAGCCTGACCGGGCTGGGGTCCGTGTCCATAGCCCCGGCGTCCCCTGCTGCGGACTTGGGTGACCCGCGCTTCCGGTAGCGCCGGGCCCGTCCTCCACTGCTGCCTGAATGGCAAGCCTCATCAGAGTCCTCCGCGGCGGAGCGGAGGTTGCATGCCTTTCGGCAGCGACGCTCACACATCGAGACCAGGTCCTCCATGTCACGTCCTCCTCTTCCCGAATGTCGTACTTCTCTTCGGGCTTCAACTTCCGGAGTTCGCCATGCTCTTGAACGTCTCGGTTGTTCTATGGCTCCAATCTCCGGCGTGGTCCCCATCGAGTCCACAATACGCACCCGGGGCGTACTTGGGCAGGGCTCATAAGGACCCAAGTCCCCGGGTCGGCGGTTGGTAGGGGCAGCAGGTAAGCCTCTGCTACCATAAAGAAGGTCCCTACCAGGACCGGCCCCCGCTGTGCCCCTTCCGCCTGTAATCCCTGCTGATTTGCTCCGGATCAATGCTTGCATTTCTTAAAGTCCCGGGTTCCAAATCCAAAAATATAGAAAATAAAATCCTCCTTCAACCCTGAATGGCAACCAGATCCCACAAATCCAACAATAATCCAATCCACACTGCGGGCTTCCGTTCAGCACATTGATGGTCTCACGATGGCGGGCATGTACAAGAATTGCACCAAGGAAGAAAGCCCTGAAATTGGCATATGAACACAAATAAAGCAAAGTTGGGGAAAGAGGTAAACATACACATTCACAGCCATAAACCCCTCATTCTCTGGACTCAAGACCTTCCCTTGACTCACCAACATATTGCCCTGAACCAAGTCAAATGAGATGGCTGAACACCATGTGTCACAAGTCAATACACAAACCCCAAAAATGTGTTCACTCCCAAGCCTCTAAATCCTAGCCCAATAGGGGAGGTGGCGTGTCATGGCCTAGGGTGGCACTCAGGACCATGCCCTACCCTGACATAACCTTGGTTGGACTTGGGATTGAATGGGCTTAGAGAAATGACCTATGAGTTTGAACTCATAACATGTCAAAAACTGCCAATTCACACCATATTGGCCATATATCAAATATATGCTCAAAATTGAAGTTACTACTTATCCGAGGGCTCAAAGCATGCATGGAATCGAAGTCTAGTATTCATGGAGGATAGAGACCAAAGGCCAATGCCCATGTACATCCCCACTTTACCCTCGAAACCCCATTCGGATATGGGCGCCACGCACTGCCCAAGTCAGCCCATGATTTTGAGACCAATTCTTGTAATCTCTCGTGCGCCAAGCCAAATGGAGTACGCGATCCGGCATATGGTGGTGTTCAACTCCAAAGCATATGCCAACATATGAACAACATACCATGGTTCGACTCTCCAGAGGCTTCTTACTGTTTGCTGACCAGGTAAGTACACAAAACGCAAAAATGAGCAAAAATTGAGGTCAAAAACATGAAAATATGACCAAATACAAAGTTGTCATGATATTATATCTCTATGCTCACCCATGATATCCGCTCATGATTCAATACACAAATGATTGGAACCATTTGCGAACAATTCCCCCACTTGGATCCCAAATCGGGCGCATGGAGATACCTTCGCCACTAATATCTACATGCCCCATGAAAATGGGAGTGCACCCATGGATCTATTTGTCAAACATACCATGAGCAATACATACGCGGTAGACTTGGTCTAGCGCTTTGAATTCCACAATTGGGACATGGGCAAAGCCCTTGTCACGTATGGCTCCCCATCTCTTCGGCCACACGAAGATATATAACATGGGCGTCAGCATATCAAACATATACCATGCATACAACACATACCCTCAAAATATGGCTCCCACCATGATATGCCATGTCCCTCCATTGACATAACTTCACGTTAAAAATACGTAGGGACCCAAGGAAAGTTGCTATGCAACCCCAACACTCATGCGGTACACTCGAAAGTCACAATAAAATGTTCGGTTGCACGGTCCAAGAGTTATATATCACTTTATACCCTCTTGACCATTATCCCTTGCTATATCGGGCATGTGTACACACCAAAGGCGTTTGATGCTTCCTAAATTAACTTGAGACTAAGGCGCTTGCAACCCAACCTTTCATTATTCTCTTTCCTCACACTCGCGCGTAGATATGGCCCTACAAAGTGGTCCCACGATTCACTTTTGTTTCCCTTATATCTCCAAGTCAAATGGGTGGCAAGTATAAGGGAAACCTGATTCGGGCATAGGGAAAGGAGTATGACCACTCGAAGAAGTCCAAATCAAGTGCGGCGATGTCGAAGTCGAAAATCCGATTTGGACATCGCGAAAAATTCAGATTAAAATTTCGAGTGCTTATTTAGAAAATTGCGGAAGCAACGAACCCTTTGCTGATGAAATCTGACCCTTCAACGGAGTATCCGCATAAATATCTGGAAATAACAGTTAACCAATCAGTTAACGCAAAATCGCGAGCCAACTGACAGTCGCCGATACATTGACCATCAGAAATCATCCACCTGACGTTCAAAAAAATGTCCCTGAGGTACAACACTGTGCCAGTGTGAGCCAAACGTCCTTGAAGCGAAGTTGGAATTACACGCACAAGTGGTTCTTGGAATGATAAAGCCGCATGCCCCCATGCTTTGCAGAATATTCTTGAAGTGCATCATGCTCCCAGGAAACGTCTTGTGGTCAGGGTGATGAAGCGGGAAGAAGACAACACAATCATCGTGGACGTAACAGTGGAGGGCGTCAGGGCGGCAGAGCCCGGGTTTAAGGGATGTGGACAGTGTTACGTTCCTGGTTGCAGCGCAAGAGGAGGCCAGTTCACGAAGCTGCGAGAGGAATACGCAAGAGACCCCACTGTTGAGCAAATTTCACGCAACGAAAGATGGGCAGTTGCCCATTACCACAAAGGCGGGTCCACCGGGACCAGGATTGCCTGGACCATCTCTGTGTGCATTTTGGCTTTGCTGAGGCTTTTGTCTTCTGCTGCGTGTGTCATTAAGTATTGCGAACGCACAATCCAAGCGGGTGTACGCCTGGCGAAGCTACGGTTGGAACCCTTTGACAAACCACAGGTTTCGCAGCAGGTGTACATGGGAGTTGTTGAAGGAGTCGTTGTTGCTGGCACTCAACTGGCCCCCACGGCACCAGTGCCCCACGCAGCAGAAGCGCAGGAACCAGAAATGGAAGAGCCGCTGCCTCCTGTGAATGCAGCAGCATTAAATCTTTTGGGATATGCCTTGCCAGATCCGACGAGGGGCAGTAAGGCCTCACGCGTTGTGTTGTCATGCACCCCGCTTCAGTTATGCGTTCCACGCCATGCAACATGAAGGAACTACTGTCCCAGGGCAGCCAAAGCACATAGGTGCTGCTCAGGATCTACAGGTCGTCAGGGAGGCTGACGACGATTGCTGAGACAAGATGTTGGCGTCACTGATGAGCTTAGCGGCTGAATTATTTGTTGATACCAAGTTCCATATGACGGCCCTTACGTTCCATTGCCCCCTGGTGGATTTGGTAAGTGGGAATTGCGCAAGGAGATACCCTGTGAACGCCTCAACCGGAGGCTCAGCGAGTACAAGGCCACTGCCCGGAGTTACCCACGGCAGGGATATGGACTGAACGTGCAATGCCTTGAGGTTGCTGTGAAGGACCTAGTTTTAACTGCTTCTCACCACATGCAGATGAGCCTTAGAGGCCAGGTCTGCTTCCTACAACATGTGGATGCAGCCAGAAACTCCGGGCCACGATTATGTTTTGAAGATGAACGTTTATTTCAGCGATGCCCAGGGTGACTCGCCTTGGAACAATGTGCAACTGCAACCGTTTATTTCCTGACTGCGTGGAAGGGCACACCTTACACCTGACCAGCTAGCCAGTGCGCAACACCCTGGCCAAGCCTGTCCCTACAAGAAGATGCAGGCCTCGTTTCTCCTGATTTTGCAGAATGTTACTTACGTCATTCCTTGCACGGACCATGACAGTCTCATAGGAATGAGTACCATGTCTGACGGTGTGCGGACCAGTGATGAGATTGTCGAATTTACATTTGATGAGAAGATTGCTGACGTCTCGCACAAGTACTTCCAGGTGCCCTCCCGTTGTAAGAGGATTGACATAAATGAAAGCTGTGCTACTGGAACTACTCTGAATATGCCACTGCTAGGCCATTTTCATGGATGTTGAAGAGGAGAACATCACCAATTACCTGGTCGCTTTGTTTTTCTAGCCAGACGATGGCTTTCAATGTGCTGATGACAGCCTATACGAGTGACCTGACTACGCCTACGGCAAGTGCCTTCTTTCTTGCACAACTTTAATGAGAGGTATGAGAATGCGAGCCGTATTCAGCAAATGGTGCTGAAACGGCCATGAGGGTGTCAGTCCGACCAGCTATAGTCCCAGTACCGGCTCTTTGTAGCCTGTGACCAATGCTCTGACAGCCATCTGGATGAACTACTCGGGCACTGACATCAGGACACCCAGAAAATGATATGGGTGTTCTTCATGGAGGACCGTCTCATTAAGCTTTGTGTCGACCTTGTCATTGCTGACGTAACGTGGGTGTATACTGGACGCGGTCATAATGGCAGGGTGCACCTCCCAGCAGACACACTTGTGAAGCTCTCAGGCTTACCTCTGGCGCCAGCTACTGCCGCTCCTAGCCGTCACATGCATTACTATAATTCTGACTGCAGGTTATTCTTGCGTCCTTTTCCCAGATCTTTACGCCACCTTACCGTGTTGGTCCCTGGTGACTATGGTAGGCACATCACTCGCCTGGGCGCTGACCCCAAGCACTTGCAGTCGTATGATGAGGGTGGCGTTATCCCTGGCCGTTTGGATATGTAGAGAACCGTGGCTGATGGTCCAGCCAGAGGAGACTGGTCAAGTTCGGTGGAGCCAACTTGCCATCCTGCTGTATTTGTTGGCTGAATTTTAGTGTGTGGAGTACCTTCACCGGAGGTCCCACCAAAGGCTCCTCCTCTTTACCATGTGAAGACCCATTTCGCAACGCTGGCAGCTGATCCGATAAGTCAAACACCCAACAAGTCTACCCACTCCAAGCGGCAAATTACCAAGATGATGAATGGTGGGAGTCACCTTCATGGCCACCAGCTGCTCTTCAGTGCAAGTAACGCTGAGAAACGCTCTCTCTAGTGCTGGCAGCCTATATAACGCTGGGTCGCTATGTTGGAGGGCACATTCGCTATCGCCTTCACCTACAAGGGCATGCCAGGGGAGCCTCCTACGTATGCAGGCCATGACCACCTGGATATCTGGTTTTTGGACTTTGGCCCCACCGTCCCGCGGGCCATTCTGCAGTGCAATACTTCAGGTTCACTCCAGGTTCACTTCCACAGGTGTTTGGCTGCTTGTTTGGCTCTTCCTTGGCGGCATTGTATTTTATGGCTTGGGTGTCTCTCAATCTCTGTCTCTTGCTCACCCTCTCCATCAGGGATTTCCCGCTCTGCGTAGCAGTCACCCTGGGTTCGGGTTTGTTTCCCTCTTATCTTTCCTGACGGTGGTTGGGACGTTGGGGACTGTTGGGACTTCGTCTCGGTATGTATTCTTTGTTTTCCCTAATGCAGACCTGCAACAATCTGTTGTACATAGCCTTGGATGAGATTAAAGCAGGGTCGACACGTTTGACAGCCTGCTTGCGGCTATTTTCTTCCCAGCAGTGATGGACTGTCCAAATTACCTGTATTACAGTTTTTAGCCATGTCACAACCTTTTTGGGAGTATAGGGCATACAACTGATTGCACGTCTTTGATGAATGGTGTCTCCTCCCTTAGGAAGCATTTCAGGCCAGAGCCCTTGTACATACCCTTGGTGAGGCAGCGCTGCACAGGAAATTTGCTGGGTGTCTGACAGGTTACACAAACGACCAGTTGACGGAGACCCGTTGACAGCGCTGAAGGCAGGGGGTTCACAGGGGTATATGCCTGTCTTGCTTTCAGCTACCCCGCTGGCAGCCCTCAGGCCACAGAATTCGCGATTCTGTTTCGAATGTGCTGTCACGAATGCGATGAAAGACTGTGACGAACAATCAGTACAGGCCACCCATGTCTTGTGAGTCTGCCCGAACCCACTGTCAGTGTTGAGGAGTGCACAGTCACGTCGTACAGCACGAGAGTACAACAGAAGACCTACTCCAGGATGTTTAGTTACTACCGGCTCTTATACAGGGTCGTGTCCCGTTTTTCTTCTCAGCCAGATCATCCGGGAGGGATGCCCTGCGTTCCACTCTCTTCATCCTTGCCTCCCCTTTTGCTGCAGGGAGGTGATAAGTGAATGGCAGGAGTGCCAGTGTGCCTCGTTAGGTTAGGTCCCCTGACAGGACCTTTGCACTCTGACCGTTCAATATTACTGCTACACGCAGCCTGGGCACTGAGCGTAAGGTGTGCCAGGTTTATACAGTTAGCAGTGTGAGTGTCTGCCACCAAAAACAACATATGATCCCATCATTCATCCCATCATTCGTTGTGAAAATCGGGATTCTACAGTTCAAAGACTTGTTTTGTTGTCACCTGACACCAGCAGATGGTGTATTGTGGTTTCACGCCTGATCACCCCCTCAAGAACCCTGGGGTTGTTTGGTCGTACAGAGCAGTGCTGGTTTTCCTCTCCAGACTGGACCCTGTTTGCCCCGGTGGTATATGTACCACTCTATCCTGTGATCAGTAGGCGGATCCACACACACTTCTCAATTGCTTACGATGATGGTGTTTCATCGCGTCTGGTTTTGTTAATTCTTAGGTCCGATGGTCTTGCTCAGTATACTTGTCTGTGCAGGCCCGTGGTGATTCAGGTCGTTCAGAAACTCATGAACTAGAGATTACCGAAGGAAGGAATGCAAATCTGTCTCTATATAAATGCCACGTTGTCACTGCATGAGCCCTCCGTATCACACAAAAGAATATTCACTACGTTCATCAGGCCCATGAGGCCGTTTTGCGGCCTTTTGGAGGTCACATACACAATGGCAGGCAGCTGTGTTGTCCACAGGACCCAATGTGAAACCAGGGTATGTGCGTATGATACCCGGATTGACACATGCACAGTATTTAGCCAGATATACACTGATGTATTCCCTCCGTTTAAAGAGGGACCGGTGAGACTAGGCTGGATACGGGCCTACACATGCACATATGATTTGTCACCTCTCCAAGTACACTTCCAGACCTCTGGAGGGGTATTCAATGTGTCCCTTTCTGTTCCTGACTCAGTCAGTCATCAGACTCTGAGTGCAACGTCAGATACAGATTTCCTTACCTGTTCAGGTTAAACAGTGTTTTTGTCGTCCCGAAGTTCAAATACAACCTCTAGGGTACCTCAACTATGGTTCAAGTTACACGAAGACCACTGAACTGTACAGATAGTGGAACGCAGGTGGTAGGCTAGGGGCCTGAGGCAACACTGCCACCCTGAACGCACCAGAGGTCCAGTACAGCAAGCCCAACTTTCCAGAGTAGGAAACCCAGGTGTCAGCTTTGACTGTGTGCCGGGACCGGAAAAGGAAGGTAGGGTACAGGAGACGTGTAGCCGCAATCCCTTTGGGACGGTATATGCAGGATTCAAATTAAGATTGATAAGGACAGTAAACATAGGGAGGAAAAGCTGACCGGGAATTTTCAGTTAGGGAGAAAAATGCTCTTTTGCCCTATATATCAGGCAGGCCTGGTGGGGGAGTATGGTCCTTTTTCAGATGAGTGAGGGTGCCATGTATCCTGAATGGAGCCACCCTCTACGTGTCAGTGTAACCCTTGCTCCTTGTTACCTTTTCAGGTGAAAGTGGTGTCCTTTGGCAGTAGAACCAGGAACCTGTAATCCAATCCCTGCGAGTACGCCTAGAGTCGACCACAACAACATGAGGAAGTGGTTCCGGCAGCAGCAGCTGTGTTCCCTGATACAGAACAGGTGAGACATCATTGATCAGGCATGGAGATACTCAACGGATCATGGTTCAAGCTTGCATCAGGCACAAAGTGGTGGCGCCTGTTCGAAGCCCAAAACAAGGACGTTGTTGACCGAATACCAAGCCTGGTGGAGAGTCAACAAGCAGACAGTCGGCCTGATGAAGATCAGTGGTGAGAGTTCTTTGCCAAAGTCTCCAAGGCCCTGGCAGAGGTTGACCACCCCTGCCGGTGTCCTTAACGGCCGCTCTATTGCTATGCCTAGGCCTGCCAGTGTGACCAGCAGCTGCTCTGGTGCGTTTTTAATGAATGCCAGTGTGTTCCACTACTGCCCTGTTGCACCTCAAACGACTGCGGGTTTTGTTGGACCGTTGCTCCGTTGCGTTAGGACGCCGCATACCTGTTTCGCAGGTACGTGCTGAACAGGGATGAGACGTCTTTTCAGGAAACCCTTTTGACCAGGCCCGTGGCATGCAAGGTATATGCAGTGAAGGGCCGAACGTCGGTAGCAAGGCCGCATGGGTATCAGCAAAAGTCTGTGACGGTGACTGCTGCTGTTGATGCTAGCGGAGAAGCAGTACCTTCAGCACTGTTGTTTGTCACGAAGACTGTGAAAGGGAGCCACCTCGTGTTCTGTCATCGATAGTCTATCCTGTAAGGAACGGGACCCCGGTTCGTCAAGCAGTCACAACTGACTTGAGTTGGTGCAGCAGGTGCTTTTTTCCAGGATGAAGCCGTTCTCAAACCTGTATCACGAGATTGTGCCCTACATTGATGGATCCCCAACACACCTTGGAGTGAGAAGCCTGATAATGTGCAAAGAGGACGCTGTTTCCCCCATCCATTTCCCAAGTAACGCCACCGATGTATTCCGCCCCTAGACCGAGCGCTGTTTCCTGGAGTCAAATGCCGTTATTGATACCTGCAAGATGCCTACATCAGTGTCAACATTGGCCGGAGCCCGGGGGTCGCCAGATTTGTGTCCTTTGTGGAGCAGCCTTGATGTCAAACATGCACTGGTTACAAGGTACGCTGAGCGTTGCGTGTTACGTGCCTCGTTCAAATCAGCGCTGACACCTTCTTGCGCCATGCCCCTGTCAAAGGAATCCGCCCTAAGCAGGAAAAGCAAGATTGCAAGGCCTTGGAACTCTTGGCTACACTGGCTGCACGATTTTATTCTGCAGGTGACAGCTGTGCCCATCACGTTAGCATGCGAGACATGCGATCTGGAGCAACAGCACGGTCAATCACCATGGAAACCAAGGATGACGCTAGGAAACTGCGGCTTGGTGGATGGCTCACGAGGACGGCCTTTCTTGAAGGTGCGTAGGCTGCAGAGTCCGAACATCACGAGCAACCCCAGGCCCCAAAACACCTGAATTGTTGTCCAAAATCTGCAGCCGGTCTGGGTGAACTCGGGGTTATAGGGACACACCTGTGTGCAGTTTGGCATCTGCAACCACGTGGCATCCATTGTGCACACCTACATTAGCATCCGCATACCCGTGTGCCGCAGGTGACACATGCAGTGCAATGTGTGGTTGCATGCAGTGCTGTGCACTGCAATCTGACATGCAAGTCGTGACGTGTTCAGAGTAAGGAACGCAAGAAGCAGAGTGCAACTTCAGTGCACCTCCCACATGGCCGCAAGAGGCAATAAATAGAGTGTATGGTGTCAAATAGCTTTGTCGATGACAGGGGCCTCTATGGGCAAGAGCTGCCTGACGACTCTCCCTCTTTGGGCAAAAAGCCATTAGGCACCCGCCCGGCGAAGCTATCCTAACATCTGACATCCAGGACTTGACCAGTCCATGGTTGTGGGTGCAGAACGTAAGATGAACCTCTGAGATTCTCCCTTAAGGGTACAGGTAGCAACAACTCCAACCGTTGGTCGAGAGCTTAAGGGAGTCCTCCTGTTGCACCTTTCAGGCCCACTCAACAGAAGCAAAAGCCAGAGAGACCATCTGGGCCGCAAACAGCATTCAAACTGGTAACACAAAGCTGAAAATGTTGGAGCAGCTGTTAACGGCCACGCAGGACGGCCCCAACCTTCCTGGTCCACCTCGCTGTGGCAAGGTCGCTGCAGGCAGACTTGGCGAATATAAGGTGACTGCCTCATCCGCGATACGTAAGTGGTTTGTATGAACTAGCAGGTTACCATACATTCCCGGGACCGGCACCCACGTCAGCACACTGCTGCAGTGTTGACGCAGAGCAGCTTGCTGGCGACTGATTCGAACCGGCGTCCTAGGTAGCAACAACTCCAACCGTTGGCAGAGAGCTTAAAAGAGTTCAGTATCTTCTATGGGCAAAAGGTGCCCAGCAGCCCACCGAATTGGCAAAAGGCCAACAGACTCCCGCCCTTTGCGGCTGTTGCTACTGGAACAACCTTCTGGCTACGGGCAAATCCCCTTCTGGTTCATCAGCTGTAGAAATGAAGTCTTGATCATCTGAGAGCAGCGGTGTGCCCCAGATGCCTGAGTCTGCTCGCAGATCCACGTCAATGTAAAAATCTGTATCAAAGTCTGTCTGAGCGGGCGTTCTGTTAGATCCAGAGCAAGGTCGCTGCCTCCCAGGCTACGAAGTTTCATTGACAATCTCTGCTCTGCATTGCATTCTGTCTGTATGTGTCACATTCAGGGGGTTGCGGCTCCTACCCAATTCAGCCATATCGTTGGCTACTTCATTTCCTGTGATTTCACAGTCTGAGGGGTGTAGTACCGTTCTGAGCTCTCTTCCTTGCATGTTCAAAAACGGAAGGAAAGCCGCCCAGCAATGTACATTATCCAGTGGTCCTGTCAAGAACCTCAAGGCATTGTCTTTCCATTTCTGCACCCTTCACTTGATGGCGTCATTTACAATCTTGGTATCCAGCGCAATCACAATTTTACCGGTGGTGAAGTGTTGCAAAACCAAAGACACAGCAAATAGTTCGGCAGCATTGCTTGTCTGCCTCTCTCCCTCCGGGTTTGGCATGGCATGCTTTATACTGAGCTGCGGGCAGTAGACACCGAAGCCCGCAATCCATCTCACCAGATCCATACGCAGGGAGGACCCATCTGTGTAAAGTACAAGCCAATCTGCAGACACATATGGTGAAGCCGGTTCGGACCCCTGTGGCCATCTTTGGGTCACTTGGGGTGTGTATATATGTGCCGGCAAGCCGCCATTGGGTGATATCATACTCTCTTATCCACCTGACCTAACCTGATGTGATACTGTGATAGGTTTGGCCATTCCAGCTATGAGCGGCCATATTCAATACCGAGGCGCCGCCGGCTGAGATTTATATATCAGAACATCAGGAATCAACAGGCTTTTTTTATCATAATGTTTCAGTAATTTTTCAGCTATCTGTTCTGATTGTCAATGTATCGGCGACTGTCAGTTGGCTCGCGATTTTGCGGTAACAGATTGGTTAACTGTTTTTTCCAGATATTTTAGCGGAAAACCCGATGAAGGGTCAGATTTCATCAGAAAAGGGTTTGTTGCTTCCGCAATTTTCATGTTATACACTCGCAAAATTAATCCGAAAGAACCCCCTTCAGCCAGCCGACCGGAGGCCACCACGGGACGCACCAAGGGTACACCGCGGAAGACCCACCCACAGTGAGGCCCCGACACCCGCTACCAGCCGGCAGCCTACCACGGGCCCGCCCCACACCCGAGCAAATAGCCCCCCCACCACCGTGGAAACGATACACCCCAGCCACACACCGCCACTCACCACTCGCGAGCGCCGCACCGGGGCCACAACACGCCCAAGATGCCGCGACCCACCGACCCGCGGACCCCGCAAACGCAATAGCCCGCGCGTGGCCCATACACGGCGCTCCCCGCACCACTGGGCCCACTGGACGGTAGGCCGACACCCCCAAGCACCACACGACCACACCCCCCTGGATGCGACACTCCAGTCCCACACACCCCACCCCAGGGGACCCCAGGCCCCACGCCACACCGACCCCGCACGGCCCACGTACTGAAACACGCCATGAGGACGACCAACAGACCGCGCGGGGCTGCTCCACACCGCCAGAGGACCAGCCACGGGCGACAACCCACCCAACCAGACCTGGACACGGTGCCCCCCCCTCCCCACTGGGAAGGCCACCACACAACACAGCACCACCATACCACACCGCACCCCCCTCCCCCACCCAGGGACATGGGACACCACAGCCCACCAACACAGGAACGAAGCCCCGCCACGGCGACTCCACACCCCACCCCACCGGCACGACCCCTGGAAACCCCGCACACCTCACGCCAGCTCAACGCCCACCACCGGCCACAACCCGAACCGCACACAGGGGCAACACCACCGGCAAGGACAGTCACCAGCGAGCATCCACACACCACAACTAGGCCAAACGGCGCGCTTCCCCGGACACCAGCGCACGACCCCGCACCGGCCGCCGCACGTGCCCCGAGCACCAGCATCACACGCCCACCGTGTCATGAAGCAGCACCCCAACACGTGAACACATACGATGACGCCATGGCCCTGGACATCGACACCCTGCTAGAGCTGGAGCTCCAACACACGGAGGACACGGAGCTTCATATGGACCTCGGCCCGCCGGAGCTGGAGCCTGCAGCAAGCGGCCCGGCGGACCCCAGCCCGCATAAAGCCCCCCCGCGCCCCCCCCCCCGCGAGCGGGCGCCGTGGACGCACCTGTCCAACGCCCTGCGGCGCCACCACCCCACCCACGAAGCAAGCAAAGGGCCCGCCGAGCACCGGGCGTCCCTCGAGCACGACCTGCCCGACGTCACGGGGCCGGGGCTCCACGGGTACACCACCGCCCCCCCCTCTCCAGGCACCCCCCCACAAGAATGGGAGGACGAGTACGCCGTCGACGTCATCGACATGACAGCATACGTGGAAAGCGTGGAGGACCCGGAGCAAGACACCGTCATCAGCCTCCTCGCCTACCACAGCTGGAGATGGGGCCACCAGGTCACCCTCTACCGACCGCAGGACGGACCCAACCAGTGGTCCCCAGAGCAGACGGCGAAGTGGGACATCGTCCTCCAACTCACCCCCGAGGGCTTCTACATCCTCACACACAGCAGATTACCCGACACCACACCCAATGCACAGGGGCTGCCGCTAGCCCAGCCCCAGGAGGAGGACGCAGACGCACCCCCCCCCCGGAGGAATGTAATTGGGACCCCCCCACAGCCACCACCGAACGCATGCCGCAGCAGCTCACCAAACGTTACCTCCCCCACGACTACCATGCCACCAAAGACTCGCGGAAACGCCGCACACTGCCCCTGCAGTGGGCATCACCCGAAGACACCTTCACGTGGGGGGAATTCGTCCCCGGCACCGTGGCGCTCACGTACCTGTGGCTCCGGGACGCGGAGACGCACACGCAGCCCCCCGGCACACACCTCCTCCTCACCCTAGAGGGAGAGACCGCCGTCAAAAACGTCCACACAGCGGAGGGAGAGGACTACGTGACGGCGAACGCAGACACCGCAGTATGGCTGCACGCTCACGAGCACACCACAGCCCCCACCGTAGTACCGGGGTCACACCCCTGGCACGTGGTCATCGTGCGAATGCCCACAGGGGCCGACACAGGAAGCGCCCAACAGGGATGGGTGGACAGGTGGGCACACGTGTGTGCCTCCCTGCACGAAGGGCTGCACAGACCCTCCCTCACCAGTCACACCCTCGAGCCGGCCCCCACAATGGCCGAATCCCACACCGGGGCGGCCCCCTCCACCGGAGTCTGGGCCTACACGCGCACCCTCCACCGCGAGGCAGCAGAAGCCCTGAAGACCGCCATCTCCAACCACCAGGGCCTCGTGCACACCCCCCACGATAACACGCAAAAGGGCTACACCCTATGGTGGCACCACTCCGCACCAGAAGGGGGCCTGCAGCCACCGGCAGACCAGCCTGGCATTGGCCCAGGCATCACAGCGATCGCCCACGCCGTCGCCGCCATGGCCCAGCAAGTTGGGGCGCCACCCCAATGGGCAGCCTCAATCATCAAAGAAACAGCGGCACGCCACTACCCAGCTTTCGCGCACTTCCGGGGACGCCCCATTCATCCCACCCTACCGGACCTCGACCTCCCTGCCCACGATGCTGTAAGTGCGGCTAGCCCCATCTGCTCAGATTTTCAGACATTCTGCCCAGATTGGCTACATTTTGGTCATTTTCTTTGCTTCGGCGGAATTGCCGCCTCGCAGCTCAGTCACAGGATATTTCCTATATATTTCTGATATGCCGGATTTGATTCCGCGGTCCATTTCCCGTAAATCCGCCGCATTCCGCTATTTTAGCTGGAATCGCCATTTGCCGCTGACGCGCGCTCGCGGGCCAGATCGGCCAGACAATTTTACATAAATGGATTATTTAAATTCTTTCAGACAGTTTTGGACACTCAGATGTATTTAGAATAATTCCCCTCAATTTTCTTCATAGACTGGGATTTTCTGCCGGACCACAATCAGCATGGACCTTGCTTCTGTTGTCGCTGCTCTTGCCTCCGTTGGTGTCCGTGTCTCTGGTTCTACCCCCAATAACAACATCCAGGAAGACTCCTCGCGTGCCTGCCCCACTGGTCTTGCCGGCCCCGAGCCCTCCGGCACCCACAACGACCCAGGGCAGCACTTTCATGGTAGCAGAGGCTACCTGAATGTTGTTCCTTTGGTGTCCCAACCACCGCTAGCCCCTCAGTACCGCCCCGTAGACTCCGCAACCTCCGGAGACGTAACGATTAGGCTGCCGTGGTGCTGTGCGAACGAGGCCTTGAGAGGAATGCCTTGCGCAAGCCCAAATTGCCCAAGAAGGACACAAATCAGCAGCTGTGGAGGCCCAGATTACAATCATAATCCCAGTCGAAATTGGCCATCAAGCAGCTAGAATCTCCCAGCCTACGCTAATGGCAACGCTCCGGTGGAGCTTACGGACCTGGCAGGTACTAATACTCCTTACCAATGTCCACATTTTGAGACCATCGACGCCGACATTGACGACATTGAGATGGGTGGTCCAGGTGAGGTACCTACCTACAATCGACCAGCCTCATGGGCACAATGGGACAACCATTTGTCTTCGGAAGTGACCCGTAACCTTGAGGCGCTTGAGGCCCTTTGTCTATTAGCCACGTCTAAGCTGATAGGTCAAGAAAGAATCGCCTCTGATTTTTTATTTGAATATTTTTTCCTCCTTCAAGAAGAAATTAAGACCAGGATGTGGTGGTGTTCTCAAGAAGATGAATCTTTTGCCATTTTCTTGCAGATCTGGGAGGCAAGCCCCTTCCCGAAGGAGAAGACCAAGGCACCGGTTGCCGGGCCCTCCGCCCCTCATCCCTCTGTTTCCATCCGCGACGATCTAGCCGCCGCGGTTGAGGAAGGAATTTTAGAGGCAGCTAGGCAGGCAAGTCTGGAAATTAGGACTGAAGGAGCTCCCCAAGTGGACTCCTGGCTGCGAACCACTGAGATTAGCGGTCCGACAGCCTGCTCAGGCCCTTCAGGACACGGTATGTACTGTCCTGCCGACTGCTCTTGCAGATTACAGCGAGATACTGAGCTCCAATTGCTCAAGGATCAAATGCAACTCATCATTCAGACGCTGGGAATTAAAGATCTTTTCAAAACCCACATGAGGTCTGAGGGCGCATCATCGGTGGAACAAACAACAGAACCGTCGGAGGAGGCGACAGAAATTTTTTCGATTGCTCCTTCGGTGGACTCTAAGACCACCGACGCAAGGATCAGCAGGACTAAGCTAAAGGAAAGGGTTACAATCTCTCGATCTCAGAGTAGATCGGCGAAGGCTAGGACTGAGGTGCAGAATGCCAAACGAACTGCCTCCCGTACTACCCTTCCTGCTGTTGATTCCAATGCAATTGCCCAGATGTTGCTCGCCCAGACCCTCGCCGGAGCTGGTGTGGCTAATGATGCCGCCAAGGTGTCTGCCATTACGGCCGGTGTTGGGCTGGATTCACTCCTAAATCCTACTTCATTGCGACTTCGTCAGGTTGCCAAGCAACCGAAGTATAATGGGAACCCCAGACGTTGGCCTCAGTTCCAACGGGAATTTAAACTGTGGGTTAAGACTCAAAAGCTCCAGGATGATCAGTTCCTGATGGCCCTCCTGGACTGCCTTGAGGGAGCGCCGGCCAACACTTGGCTCAGAACCTGGAGTGATCGTGAAGATTCAAGTTCCCCCCTTACCTTTGATGAGGTGTGGGAACAGTTGGAGGTACGTGGATCCCGGCTGCCTGAGGACCATTACCACCAGATGTTGAAGAATTTTCCTTCGTTCTCGCGATTGATCTTGCACGAAGTGCAAGACAAGAGACAGCGCTTCTGGAATCTCGTAGAAGAATCTGAACATTCAGGCGAAAAATTTTCTAGTGCCGAGCTGAAAAATCTGATTTTTGACAAGATCCCCTCTGAAACCGCCGCCACCCTTCGGAATAAACAATCCGAAGAAAAGGTCAAGACCTGGTGGGCGGAGATCGATGGCTTTGACGCCTCGGCCAACCGGTTTACCGTCAGGGAGGCACTTCAAAAGTGCTCCCCCACGTCGTTTACCAAGGTGAAATTCACTGAAAACACGTGGAAAATCAAATTTGATGAACACGAGGATCGGGACTTGATTGTCCAAGTCCTCAACAGGGGAGTAAGTTTCCACGGCCATCGCCTGAAGGCCAGGAACTGGGTGTTTTCGTTCACTCCGCAGGAACTGTGGGAAGAGGTTGAGAGGCTCGCTGACGCCGCCAATCAAAATTTTCATGAGGGTCTTGGGGGAAACAAGAACACCCAGCAAAACACCCAAAATGGGGCCCAAAAGGGCAACAAAAAGGTGAATGACACCCGGAATGTTCTGGATCATTGTAGCATCTGCCTGCTTTTAGGTTCTACGAACCGAGCTAAGACGCATTCTACTGCTAATCACCGATGGTCTGCTTACGATCACAAGGTGATTGGTGAAAATGTCAGTAATTCGCAGAATTCAGACAGGAATGACAGACAGGTGCATGGTGCCAAGGGGGGAAAGGGTAATTCGACTCCCTCCGGTGGGAACAAAAATACTGGAGGCCCTGGCGGGTCCCAAGGCAAGGGAAATCGGACTCCATCCGGCTCCGGTGGGCAGCCGAACGGTCAGACAGGTCCCAATGGCAACGCCGGAGGCGGAAATCGAAATCCAGGCCAAACCCCTCAATCCGGTACAAACAAAGGAAATGCTCCAGGATCACAGGGTAAAGGTAAGGGAAATCCTTCGGGAACCCCTTTCTCTGGTAAGGGCAGAGGGCGTGGCGACGGTGGTGGCCCATCATCCGGCGGCCGTGGCCGTGGACGTGGAAAGGGCAATCATCGTGTGGATCAGGTCTCAGGTGCAGACCAGGTGTCCGATGCGGATCGAGATTATGTCGAAAACGCCCTGAATCCAGCGGATGATCCGTTCCAAGATGAGTGGATCGACGAATCAGGCTGTGTTCACAATGTTAACGCAGCCGCTGGAGGTCAGAACGCCTAGGGGAGCCACGAAAATCGCCCCTCCCCAGGCGATTTCAGGCATGATCCCCAGATTCCATCTCGACCATTACTTGATGTAGGGTCGCTTGTCTCCTCTCCCCTGGATCCGGCAGCGGATCCTTCTGTTGTAGTGGACGAGGTTGGTGTACAGTCCAAGCACAGGGCTCGTCAGTTTGTCACAAAGCTGTGGGTCTCTGATTGCAAGGGAAATTTCCACCTCGCCACTTGTTTGTGTGACAATGGATCAGAGGTAAATCTCCAATCCAATTCCTTCTTACCCGACGACTGCGTGTTTGAATCGCCTCATCCTGTTACCCCCGAGGGAGTTTCTGGACATTCTCTCGCAGGTGGGCAACGCGGTTGTTATATATCCACTCATTTGGTCGCTCAAGACCTTTGGGAAGAGCAAAATGTGGAAGAAGTTGTCCTTAAGGATGACTACTTCTATCGTGCTGACATAAAGTATGACCTTTATTTGGGCCATCCTTGGCTTCGCAAGAACAGGGTAGCGCCCGTAGGTCATCGTCGTTGTTTTTTGCTGGAGTCAGGTCCTTTGGAGCGTCCTGAATTTCGTTTTTTGCACGCAGGGTTTAAAAGTGCAGAAGAATTTTTGAAGCAAAAGGTGACACCAAAATTTGGTGAAGATGTCACCATTGCAGAGGTGAATGGGAGTGCCGATTACTCCCAAGAGTTAGAATGTCTTCGTAGGGACTCCCAGCCACGACGCCCTTCGCGCTGGCACTCTTCATCCTACAGAGTTGTCGACAAATGGCGCGATGCAGTTTGTGAATATTTTCATGAACATCATTCCTTTTGGCCACAGTATGATGCCTTTGCTAACCGTATGAATAAGCGCTTTGACAAGCACTTCAGCGACGCTTGGACCCACAAATGGGACAAGAAGTTGTGGATTAATCCTCCGTTTCACTTAATCCAGCAGGTCATCCACAAAATCAAGCAAGATAAAACCCAGGCAATTTTAGTTGTGCCCTTGTGGGACGACAAGCCTTGGTTTCAGGAATTACAGGACATTTGTGTAGATTACATCGAACTTCCCAGGAAGATTAAGCTGTATGCCAGGGACGACACAGGTCCCCTGCCACAGCGGTCCTGGAGTTCGCTTGCATTCCTGGTGGATGGAAAGCTTTCTGACTCTAATTCTGCCGATTCTAGTACAGATTCCTGTGTTGGGTCTGAATCTGAGGTTGAGCGTGGTACTGATGATGAATCTATTTTTTCTGATTTTTGTCCGTCAGATACCCAAGGTGATTCAACGTCCAATGGATCCGCCTCGTCTCCCTCTTCCCCAATACGGTCGACATCGAAAAGAATCTTCAGTGCACGGGCGAGGAAAAATCTCCAATCGCGCCGCAAATTCAGAGTTTTTTATGAAAAACCCCCTGTGGAAGCTTTCATGGATCCTTTCGAGGAGCTGGATCACGAAGAGAATCTCTGGGATTTCGACACACGACCCACCTATCTTCAAGAGGCAGTTGATACGGACCTGTTTAGGGACATCCGTAAGAAGATTCTTCCTGCCAAAGCCGAAGAAGTCGCCAAAGTTTTTTCGACAGTAATTCCTGGCGATCAGGTGGACACTGAATTGTGTTCCAAGTCAAGAGAAAAGATTTTTGAGGAACGGAAGGACACAACCCTTTCCGGGAAGTTGATCAAAGACCCCCCTGTCCGTGGACAGTTCGGTGAAGCGTTCATCGAGCTTCGTGAAGGGTACAAGGCAAAAAAACAGCGCCCTTATGAAAATCATGGACACAAACATGAGATTCTCAGAAAAATCATTGAGAGAAATCTCAGGGAATTTGGTTGGCTTGAGGGTTGTATGACCAGCGAATGGTGCTGTTCACCCTTCACAGTCCCGAAGCCACCGCCTGCAGACCAGAACACCATTGATGGTTGGCGAATGGTTGTTGATTTTCGCAACCTCAACGCCGAAACCAAGGCGGATTCACACCCCCTGCCCCTCATTGAGGAGGAAATCGCCAAGAGGGCGAGAGGTCGTTTGTTCTCTGTGCTGGATCTCCGTCACGGCTTTCACCAAATGCCGTTGAGGAAGGACAGCCGACCTCTCACCTGTATGTGCACGCCATGTGGCCCAGTCCAATGGACCGTCATGCCCATGGGGCTGAAGAACGCCCCCTCATTTTTTCAAAGAATGATGGAGGATGTGCTGTTCACAACCCATCCTGAGCTTCGTGCCTTCGTGAGTGTGTACATAGATGACATAATCATCGCGACGGAGGGGGAGGGACTGACCGAAGCCGAGCTGGTGGCCCTACATGAGAAGCAGCTGAACCAAGTTTTGGACATTCTTGACGCCAATCAGCTGATTTGTGGGCCAAAGAAGGGAAAATTATTTTTAAAATCAGTCGAATTTTGTGGTTCTCTCCTAGAGAATGGCACCCGACGACCCAGTCCAGGGAAGCTCGTCGCTATTCAGAAGTGGAAGCGCCCTGAGACGATCACGGAGTTGAGAGGATTCCTGGGTTGTTGCAATTTTTACCACAGTTTTGTGCCGAATTATGCCAAATTTGCTGCCCCCCTCACTGAATTATTGAAGGTAGGGAGAGATGCAGGCAAGGCAGGTTCAAAGGTTCGTGTCAAGTGGACTGACGAGTGCGAGGAGGCCTTCCATCACTTGAAGGCAGCCCTCTGCGAAGTCGCCACGTTGCATGTGCCCCAATTTGACCGACCCTTCTACATTAGAACCGACGCTTCTAGGTACGCGATCGGAGCTGTCCTTGAACAGGTTGATGAAGCCACCGGCGATCATTACCCTCTTGTATTTTGGTCTCGGAAGCTAGCCCCACGCCAAATGCAATGGTCGCCGCGTGAGCAAGAGACTTACGCCATAATTTGCGCTCTAAAAAAGTACCAATCGTGGGTTGGCACCAATCGAGTCGAGGTCCTGACGGATCATCGATCTCTGGAGTATTGGGCCACCGAACACATTGATACTGTCGCGAGCCCAGCTGGTCGACGGGCCAGATGGCACGAATTTCTCTCTCTGTTTGACCTCCATGTGTCGTATTTGCCTGGAAAACATAACACGGTAGCGGATGCTCTGAGCCGATGGGCTTACCCCACCTCAGAGGGGTTGCAAAGTACCAACATCCATGGTACGGAGCAGGACCGCCATGTCATCATCGAATGGGATCAGGAAGAAAAGAAACTCATTCGACGTGCATGCATGCAGTGCGCTGTTAAACAGCACGCATTACCGTGTCACGACATCACGGCCATCACAGATCCGGCGCATGCTCACGAGATCTGCACCAAAACGCTGAAAGTCGTGGAAAAAGTCACCGATCCCTCCTCAGGGAGTGTGAAACGGTTTGACTATACCCGACAAGTAAGTCGATTTCGGTTGATCGAGGGCATTAAGCGTCGAGATCCGGCCAAAACTCCACCCCTGCCTAAGGATTCCCTGATCATCCGTGACTGGACGTCCGATTACCTGCAGGATCCCATGTTTAAAGAGGTCTTTGGAAATCTCAAATCCAAAGATGCTCACAGGGATGGGATTTTTGCGGAGTACTCGTTGGATGGGGGGAAGCTGTGGATGGAGGGTAAATTGTGTGTGCCAGACGCCCTAGCCCCCCGAGTGTTAAACTGGTGGCACAAATGGGAGTCCCCCCACGCACATGGCCGTCGACTGTGGTCGATGATTAAACATAGGTTGTTTGGCTCACGGCTATATACTCACTGCATGAAAGTAGCCGCCGGATGTGCCCAATGTGCTGTCTCGACGCCTCCCAGCGCGAAGAAGCACGGCCATCTGAGGCCTCATCCTATTCCGGAGCGCCTCTTTAACAGAGTCACGAGTGATTTTTTTTATCTCGGTGAGCTCGATGACGAAGAGTGCCATTGGACTAACAAAAAAGTCAATGGTGTGCTCCTCATTCAGTGCCGTCATTCCGGCTACATTCAAGTGTTGCCTTGCAACATTGAGTCGATGACTGGCAAGGCTGCCGCCAAGTGGTGCGCGCAGACCTGGATGGGAGGCTGGGACGTCCCATCCGAGGTGGTCACGGATTCAGGCAAAGAGTACACCTCCGAATGGTGGAGAGAATTGTGTGCTCGCCTTGGAATCCACCACCTCCGATGTGAAATCCACTCGCATCGAGCGCTGCCTGGCGAAAGAGCCGGCCGCTCAATAATTAATATGCTTCGTAAGGAGCTCGCGAGTGAAAAGGATTTCCATTGGATGGAAGTTCTCTTCGCATTGCTTCGCCGTTACCACAACACGCCTTTGTATCATGGCCTTTCTCCAAATGAAATTGTCTTTGGACGAAAGAAGTGTTGGTGGAACATGCCGTTGAATAATCCTCGCCCCTGTAAGGATGCTTCGCTGTTTTTGGACGAAGTCCAACGAGCAGATAAATCTGTGTCGAAATTAGTCGAGAAGCATCAAGCTGACTGGCTTTGGGTTCAAAATCAAGGTCGAAAAAACCCCCACAATTTTGAAGTCGATGATCGAGTTTGGCTTCGAAAATCCGAAACCACCCTGGACGGAGATGACAAGCTTCTTCCCTTGTGGGAGGGGCCATTTGCTGTTACAGCGCGTCTTGGTGAGAACAGGTGGAGGATTCGTGTGGATGTCAGCAGGGAAATTGACGTTTCGGGCGATCGCCTCAAGAGAGAGATCCCCTCCCCCAAGGATCGAGTTAAACCCCTTTTTTGGACTGCGAAACACTTGTCTGATCGGGTCATCGAAGGGGGGAAGTACGAACTCAAGAGGATTGTTGAAGCAAGACGTGACGCCAAGGGCGAATGGGAATTTCTGTGTGAGTGGAGGGGCTTTGATTCCAGTCACAACAACTGGGAACCAGCCCAATCTTTTGTCCATGGATACACCAAGGGGTTCATCGACTTCCTGAAGAAGCACCCCGAAATTGGCGTACTCCTGACAGATTGTTTGTCGAAACCAGACAGACAAGTGGAGAGCGACGGAAAACGACCTGTGGTGAATCGAGATCCAGCCTTTTACGGCCCTCAGCAGCCACATTCCAGGGCTGATCCGTCGATTCCCCCTCCTGCGGTCAGGCCAGCCCAGGAGCCAAATGAGGACCAAGCTTCAAGTTCGGCTGCTGATTTGCAGCGCCCAAGCCGTACCAGAGCCCGACCAGACAGGTTGCCGGTCACCTGTATTCGTGCTTGGCCGAATTGAGGAAGCCATCCTACCACATTCTGCACATTCCACTGTTCATTCTTTCTGTTTAAGTCATGATGTGGAGAACTGCGAATGTTTGATAATTTGACGTCAATCAACTTTTCTTTGGTCTCCGTTCGGCAGACAAGGCGTAGATACGCTGACGGAGTGTGCTGCCGTGTTCAGAAAAAACCAAACTCAGGCTTAATTCAGGCAGATTCGGGGTAATCTTGTCTCTGTTGGTCTGTGCATCTTTGGAATTTGGCTACTCGTGCAGATGGAAGCAAATGTACATAATCAAAACGCTGGCCAGCGACATTCACCCCTACAGGCAACCCCTGTAGTACTGGCTGCTCTAGAGGCGACGCCAGGAACTCAGATCATACCTTCATTTGCTGTGATGCTGACGCCAAAGTCGAGATTCAGATCCAGGATCCTCAAATTTACCTTGAATTTCTCAGGTTTGTCCATCATTCTGCCACTGTTGTACGAAACCCAGACGTCAATTGTTCAGACAATATTCATCTAGGAGCTCTAGGGACTTCTAACAGCAACCTCTGAAGTCCGTAAGCTTCGTTGTATTTTTGGCACACGCCAATGTGAGCTCAATTCGACCAGAAACTGTCGAGAATGGTGAATCCAAGTGTCTTGTGGGACTCCATCGAAAGATTGGCCTTGTCCAAGTCGATTGACACCACCGCCACTGTAAATTCGGTGTCTCTCAGTTATATACTGTCAGTAAAGCGCCTTCAGCGAACCTTCGGCGCGTTACATGCCAAGGATCCAGGGCCAGCATGTCCCATCATGATGCATCATCACAAGATCCACATTTTGATAGAATCTGTTAGATGCTCGCGAACCAACGTGCCGGAAAGCACAATTGAGCTGAATAAACGACAATATATATTAACTTTAGTCTAAACGAAGGTGTTGGTAGTTTCAGTTGTACACATTCCGCTTCATTTCACCTTCATCTCAGGGAATTTACTCATGTTAGGACAATTTAGATTGATTTCCTTGTCATCTCCCATCATTCCTCGAAGATCTGTCTAGATCTAAGTGAACAGAAGAACATCTCTACCTTCGGTGGTTCACTTAGGGTCTGTAGACTACATGTGTATTTGTTTAACCTCTCTGTGATTGCTTAATCCCCTCAATCTCTGCCCAAATTCATTCTCATTTTTGCTGAATCTTGTGATCATCCACCAGATGCGCCAAATCTGAGCCACATGCTGTACTTTTCAGAACGAGAAAAGCGGGATAACACGATGTAGAGTTCGGCGAGGACACCGTAGCGTGCCCGCGACAGCGAAACTGTGCCAGAGCGCTGAGATGTCACTCCAATTCTTGATCCCCCCACTCAATCCATCAATAATCTACCTCATTCTCAACCAATGCATGGTTTGGTATCGATTCTCGATACGTTTACATGCTTTTTGGCCCTTGACCTAATGTTTTACTGCACGGAGGACTGTTCGTCACTTCTCATTCTGTCTCATTTCAGGTTCATCCACCCTGATTCAGTGCCAATTCAGTCCAAATCAGGTCAGATCAAGCAGATTTCGCCCCATCGAGGCTACATTTCTATGTTTTTCTGGGACATACCCGCACTACGTTCTTCGTTGACGTAGCGACACACCCCAGTGTGTTTTTGGAGGGGGAGTGTAAGTGCGGCTAGCCCCATCTGCTCAGATTTTCAGACATTCTGCCCAGATTGGCTACATTTTGGTCATTTTCTTTGCTTCGGCGGAATTGCCGCCTCGCAGCTCAGTCACAGGATATTTCCTATATATTTCTGATATGCCGGATTTGATTCCGCGGTCCATTTCCCGTAAATCCGCCGCATTCCGCTATTTTAGCTGGAATCGCCATTTGCCGCTGACGCGCGCTCGCGGGCCAGATCGGCCAGACAATTTTACATAAATGGATTATTTGAATTCTTTCAGACAGTTTTGGACACTCAGATGTATTTAGAATAATTCCCCTCAATTTTCTTCATAGACTGGGATTTTCTGCCGGACCACAATCAGCATGGACCTTGCTTCTGTTGTCGCTGCTCTTGCCTCCGTTGGTGTCCGTGTCTCTGGTTCTACCCCCAATAACAACATCCAGGAAGACTCCTCGCGTGCCTGCCCCACTGGTCTTGCCGGCCCCGAGCCCTCCGGCACCCACAACGACCCAGGGCAGCACTTTCAGATGCGTGGGCCATCCACATCCTCGTGCCCCACGACACCGCGCCCAAAACAAGGGACGCGACGGCACGCATCACCAAACAACTCCCCAATACCGCACTCCACTACGACATACCAGCGCCAAACGTCATTGTCACCCACAACACGGGTCGCGACCACTACTACCTCCAGGCAACGCATGAGCGCTCCCCCGTCACCATATACACCTTCACCACCTACCCTGGCCTCCAGCCACCGCAACACCACCCGGACCAGGCATGGAAGCATCCACTACACGTCGCCCCGACCCCGCGCAAAAGGCCCACCCACCACGCGCCCCCTCCCGCCGACAGCACCGCCCTCCACACAGCCCGCAGACAGGCTGCGGCACACCACCAAAACCACCTGCTCCCACGCATTAACGCTGGACCCGGCACCGTCACCGAGGCCACCCACAAAAGCACCTTGAACCTACTGGCCCGCAAGCTACGCCCCAAAATGGCACTGGAGGACACACTCTGGATATACTATGGCGAAAGCCGCACAGCACGGGTGGCGGACCTCCGCACCATCAACCCCCGCCACATCCAGCGCGCGGTAGGGGCCTTCACGGTGTACGCGGTACCGCACCCCATAACAGCCCAATGCACCCACTGCAACCCCCGGTGCGTGCTACCATGCGCAGGCGCTCTGCAGCAACCCCTGCCCACCCCTACCTACAGGGGGGGCATATACCTCGGCACTATACCCGGGGACCCACAACCCTACCTCCTGCCCGCAGCGGACCGCCACCACGCCATACCGCTACACCTTGTCGAGCACCTGGCGGTGGGACCATCCCCCTTCCAGAAGCGCCCCCCCCACACCCCATCTGACGGACGCCCGCCAGATGAGCCGACGCACGCCACACCTGGACCCAAACGCGCCATCGCACTCCTCACCCTAAAGGCGGAAGCCACCATCCCCCGAGACCTGGAGGGGGGAAACCACCTCATGGTGGAAGGGCTGACGGAACAGGTCCTGATCGCAGCCATGTACGCCACGGCGTCCGCCTCCTGCCTCTGGGAGGACCGCCCCTCCCCACCTCTAGCCCAGGCAGCGCAGGACGCCCCCGACGGGGGCCCTACCGCCGAGGACATCCACCAAATCCTCAACATGCGAGCACCCCCGAAGACCCACCCCCAAGTCCGCCCCATCCAGCTCGTCAGCTGAGACGCCATGGACGCCCCCCCGACCACCACGGAGGTCCATATCCTCAAACACCGGGACACCTGGTGGACGGTGGAATGGGACGACCACAGCAAGGTCAGACGGGCAACGGCACACGCCCCCGACGACGAAGTCCCGCCCCAACCACGCGGTGGGGACCGCTTGCGACTCGCCACACGCATCCCCCACACCCCAGAGGCAGCCTGGGAAGCGCTGCACTACGCCCTCTACTGGGCGCAGGGGGTGTCAGAAGGCCCCCTCCCCGCGGAACGCACCCCAGCGTGGACACACCACGCCACCCGCTACACGGCACACATACGCCGCCACGGGGCAGGTACCGGGCACCGGCTCCTCACCTGGCCAACGGACCCGCCCGACGCCCTGCAGGAGGCCCAGGAAGTGCTTGGCCTCATGAGCAAGCAAGTGTTCCAGCTGAAGGACCCCGTCCACACGTCCAAGCCTGACGTCCCAGCCGCACGCAAACACCCCGTGTTTGCACCGGGCCACGCACCCGTACAGCAGCCCCAGAGCGCACCTCCCCAACGGGGACAACCCGCTGCCCGGCGCCGCCAAGATGCGCAGAAGCGCAAGGCCCCCGCACAGGCATAACCCGCGCCCAAGCCAAGAGCCAAGTCGAAGAGCTGGACCAAAGAGGAAGCCGCTGCCCTGTATCCCGAATACGCCATCGGTACCCGGGTGCAGCTGCCCTTCGAGTACGCCACGGCCGCGGGCCCCCCCAAGTGGATATGGGCCGCAGGGGAGGTCAACCACCGGTACCTCGTCATCGAGGACCACCAGAGGTTCAAGATCCACGTCAAGTGGGACCCGGCCACCCCCAACGACAGGAAGGTGCGGCGCACCATCGAGCTCTGGCGAGACCGAACCGGTCGTGAGATGGTCCCCATGCAGCTGTGCACCCCCGACACGGAGCACCTCACCGGCACCGAGTACACGGGCGAAGTCCACAATGCATGGCCCCTACCCCAGCCCCGGAAGCGGAACCGCAAGGCAGCCGCAGCTCGGGGCGTCATCGACCTCCTCGACGCCTGAAGGGGCGAGGGCCGGACACGGCCTGCCCCCCCAACTACCGGTCCCCAGAAACCAGCACCTGCGGAAGCCCACACCCGCATCAACATCCTCAACGAGCCTGCGGTCACCTACGACCCCACCAAGGCCGCCAAACTGCAAGCCATGCCCGGGCCACACCCCCAAGGCGCAGACCTCCTGGGGTTCCTGGAGCAAGCCCTCCGCAGAGCGGACCAACCCAAACCAGCACCGATCCTGGACCCGGAGGATAACAAATATCACGCCCACTGGCAACGGGGGGTGCCCCTCTACCACAAGACATCGGTCACGGTGCATGCCCACCCCGACAGCGGAGTGGATGGTCGCCTCGGAGCGTACGAGTGCGTGGGGCCCGGATGGCAGCTAAACGTGCTACTCATGCACGTTCCATTCGGGGAGGAGACCAAGGACTTCCTGGACACCCTGAGCCTGGCGTACCGCCGACTCTCCCTCCTGGCACCCACCATCATCATAGGCGACCTAAACGCCGCCCCCACTGACGACGACCACACCGGCCCACCCACAGCCACCGACATAGCTGTCCGGGACGCCATGCACCAACTGGGCCTCACCGACCTCACGGCAGGACTCACCGGCACACCCTCCCATTACCCCCACCAAGCCGGTAACCACCCATCCCGCATCGACACATGCAACGGGGACCCAACCACGGTGCGCGTCCACGAAGCAGCCTACGGGGACCTCCCGCCCACAGGCACGGGCCACCAACCCCTCTACATCGACCTCATCATCCCCAACCTACCCCCACCCGCGGCCACCCTGCCAGACGACACCCTCCCACCCACACTGCAGTTCCCGGCCGAGGACGACCACGGCGCCCGGCACAGGTATAACAGGGCCCTACACGCCATCCTGCGCCGCCCGGATGCACCGACACTCACCACCGCCATGCGCTGGGCGGCACAAGCATGCGGCATGGAGCGTGACACCAGCCACGCGGGAGCACCACCAGACCTCACCCTCCAACAACTCGTCCATGATATCCGGACCACGAAAGAGGAACTCGCCACCCTGCTACGCCCCAGCACACCGGAGGCACGAGACCGGGACGCCCACCTCCGTGCGCTCCTCACCACCGGCCGCCACCAACTCCAGGAATGGCACGCGCACCGCATAGCGGCCGCAGCCCAGGAACGCGAAAGATACGGCAGAAATGACACGCCGTACAAGTCCCTGCGGTACGTAAGCCGCATCCTGGAGGACGCGGGGCGCCGTACCATCCACGCGGTGCGCGTTCCCGAGGGAGGCCTCACCAATGACCCCGACGCTGTCTTCCAGGCAGTCCTGGACAGCTTCCGGGCACAACACAGGGACGCCCTCCCCGAGCTCGACCCCCACACCAAAAACACCATCCGCGAGCATGTGCCCAGGGTCTTCAACCGGGAACAGCGGCGCGGCATCGAACATGACCCCTTCAGCATCCCAGAACTGCAACACGGCCTAGACCGCCTGAAGAAGGGGGTCGTGCCCGGCGTCGACGGTTTGCCGGCCGAAGCGTACCAAGGCCTCACCCTGCCCGTCAAACGCCGCCTGGCAGCCCGCCTGTGGGAAATTGTCACAGGCGCCACGCCCATCCCCCCTGAATGGGCCAACCTGGTCCACCCCCTGTACAAAAAAGGGGACTGGGCGCAGCCAGGGAACTGGCGGCCCCTAGTCTGCGCCAACCCACCGAGGTCAAGCTGGTGTGGACGCTCATCCTAGGCCGCATCGCGCCGGCGGTCTTCGCCCACATGCCCGCCAGCATGTGGGGAGCCATGGCCGGCAGGTCCCCCCACGACGCCATCTTCCTCCAGGACACCGCACTGGACATGAACCCCTACGAGATGAGTATCGCCTCCCTCGATGTCCAAGGCGCGTTCCCCCACGCCCCACACCGGCTCCTCACGGAGGTATGGGATACCATGGGCCTCCCATTCCTATCCTTCATGACCGGGTACATCCAGACCGGACTCTACGCCGTCATCACAGCCGCAGGCCTCACCCCCTGGACCGGCACAGACAGCGGGGTCCCCCAGGGAGGCGCCGAAGGCCCCTTCCTCTATCTCCTCGTCACCCTACCACTGGCATTCAAGCTAGCACGGGTATACCCGGGGTACGCCCCATACCCGCTACGGTCCCCCCTCATCAACTTCGCGGACGACAACCTCCTAACTGCGGCCACCCGCCACCGCGACCCTGAGAACGCAGGGCTACCAACGACCACCGAGCAAGCGTCCGCCATTCTTCAACTCACCACAACCTACCTGGACGCCCACCAGCTCCTAGTGCACCCCCGCAAATCAGTCGGGCTGGCCGACGCCAGGACCCCCACCCCCCACATCCGGAGAGGCGAACCCCTACACCTGGAAGACACCACAGTCCACCTGGGAGTCACACATGCCACGCGGCAGCACCACATCACACTCCCAAGCAAGCTGGAAGAGCGCCTCGCCCGGCTACCCCAAATTTCCAGGGGGGACCTCCTGTCTACGCAGGGCCTGGCGTACTTCATCGAAGCGGTGCTCAACGCGGCCATCAGGTACCAGACCCTGCACCTCCCGCGCCCCCAAGACGCCCTACGCCACGCTCGACAGCAAGTCACGAAGGCATGGGCGCAACACGGAGGCTGGCCCACGTCCTTCCCGAAGGAGGCCATGATGGCCCACTGGCGCTACTACGGAGACAATACAGGCGCCCTGGTCGACATGGCCTATGCCAAGCACGCAGCGCACCTCCTACACAGGGTGACACACAACCACCAACCTGAAGTTCGCGAGGCGGCAGCCATACGCATAAAAGAAGCGCAAATGGCCCGCAACACCTGCCCCCGGTGGATACTGGCGCAACACAGCGTCTCCACCTCCGTGGGCACTGGCATCTGGGCCCAGCTACAACTCCTCCTACCGCACCAGACGCACGCCATCCCGTCAAACCACCACTGCGATCAACAGGGGCCACTCTTCGCCACGCACACCGACATCCACCGACACCCGGCAGGCGAGGTGGACACCCTGCGCCTCGTGGGGGCCACCGTCACCATAGTGTATATCACCCGAACACAGATGAGGATCATGGCCCCATGCGACGCCCACCACGCCCGTTCCTTTCCGACCCACAATGGCCAGCACGCCACGTCTTCCAAGCGTACCTCCGCACATGTGCTACGAAGGCAGGGCGCGACGTCCCGGGGCCCAAGGACATCGACACGGCGTACAAAGCCTTCCAGCGCCAGCACCCCCGGCCCAGCCCGAGCGAACACGAGACCCCCAACGACGGCGGCACGACGCAGGAGGAGCCCACCACGTCAGCCGAAGGCTGGACACCACCCACCATCCTGCTACTAGCACCAAACGGCCACAAACATGCTACCCGCACTGTCCAGCGACACCATGCCCCCTGGTCCATCCCGAAACACAATGCACCGGAGACCGATGTACCACCAGTCAGACACAGTGACCGGGGCATACCACGCACGTGCTGGCACTGCGGCCCGGCAGCCCTCGACACTCCGTGGCCCCTGCTACACCTCATCTCCCCCCACTACCACACCCCCACCGCCGCCGCCACCGCCGACCAGCAGGCATGGCTCTCCCCCTGGTTTCACACGGTACCCCCAGACCACCCGGCAGACGTAGCCTGGACCCGAAAACCCACGGCGACATGGACGTTCAGCAACAAGCGGGCAGACCCGGACAGCGTTGCCATAGAGTACGACCGCTGCGACCCACACCGCGCAGGACCTCAGGAGGCACCCATGCGCCCCCTACAGCACAAATGCCCCACCCTCCACGGCGACAAAGACGACAAGGAGCGGCGACAGACCATCACGTGCCAGAAGTTCCACCCCAATACGGGATACCTCTTCCACCTGATGTACGCGTACATCACCCAGGGGCGCCCAGACAGGGGCCTCCTCCGCCTCACCCCACGAGTCCAGACCATCATCACCCAGGGGATAGGCGTCTATGCAGCGCCCCTACTACAACCCACGCAAATCACCGCCAGAACCGCCCAAGGGAACCCCATCTACGTCTATCACCCCACAGCAATTGCCCGCCTACCCATACCCAGCGACACCGACATCATCTACTTCACTGACGCATCCGGCACCCAGCAACGCACCCCCACAGTCGGTTGCGCCTTTGTGCGCATTACCCGGCACGCGGACGGCCTCCACGTGGAACACCACACCGGGGCCACCATCTTTGGGGCGTCCTCCCACGGCGAACTGCGCACCATGGCAGACGCCGTCACTGCCACACCGCCACCCACAACGATCCGGCCCCGCAACATCTGGGTAGTCGTGGACGCCAAGGTCGACATCCACCTCACCTGGCGCCTTGCGGACCTGCCCCTCCACAAGGCACTCGAGTCCGGCCTCACCACACAAGCGTTGGGACTATGGATGGCCTTCAGGGGCATGCACCCCCAGGACGCCCTAAACATCGTCAAACAGGAGTCACACCGCTACGCATACGGCAATGGACGCGCAGACACGCAGGCCAAACACCAGAAGTCCAGCCACACCCCAGGGCTCGAACACGTGCGACTGGACACCCCACACCACAGCCACCTGCAGCACCTGCCCCCGATACCCCCGGCCACACAGCCCCCCCAATGGATGCCCGAGGACACGCCGTACACAGATCGAGACAAGCAGTACCACTACCCCACAGCCATCGAGCAACTGGCCATCACACTGGGCCACCCAGCGAACACCGAACTCCTCCGACGCCTTGAAGACTCCGTCCACACCCCCCTCTACTACTCTGCCCTGCGCCCGGATAGCCTCCCAGCACACCTACAAAAACTCCGACTCCAACTCGCCCTCGAACAGCTTCCCCTCCTCACCCGATACCACCGATGGTATGCGCGCCGCTCGATCCACGTCCCCGCAGGATACACCAAATGCATCTGTGGCCACGCGGAAGAAGAAACCTGGGACCATTTCAAGGTGTGCCCCCTGTACAGAGGACTGGACACCCTCATATACTGGAACCCAACCCACACCATCGCACAGCACGCCGGATGGCTGACGCAGTCCCCGGCGACCCAGCAACTCACCACCGTCCTCAAGCAGACGGAGGTACTCGAGGCGGTCCGCAGGGGACTCGTCCCCACTGCCGTCTACACCTTGCTACGCACCCACGCGGAGGACCCCGAGGGCCACGGCGGCGCACATGCAGCGGACGGCCGTTGCCAAGACAGCGGAGCAGCTCACATACCGCACCCACATTTACCTGCAGCATGCAGCACATCTGCCCCAAACAGACCAAGCCCACCTCCTCAAAGTCCTGTTCTACCAACCATGAGAACCTACCCCGTGACATACCACCACGGAACCCCCACCACGCCTACACGCCATCCACCGAGCACAACACTGGCACGGCACACACGGGCACCACAGGCACCGCACACACGCCCACCAGCATGCGCGCGCCACTAGCCCCCATCCCCCCACGCCACCGTCCGTCCACAGGTACCACCAACCGCCAGCCACCGCATGTCCCCTCTGCGTACGCCTGCGGCTACCACAGACGGCCCTGCCCTGCAACCCAGACCACTGGGTCTGCCTGGGAGCCGCGCACCGCCTCACCCACTGCCCCCACTGCGGGGACATCAACCCCCAGCACCGTGAGCGGCCCGCGGCCCCAGCCGCACCCCCCCCGGCCAGCCACCCCAGCTTCTTCGGGCCACTCACTGACACCCTCTTGGACCACCTGGGAGGGTACTATGTGGCGGACGCGGCGGACCACGCATGGACCATGGCCGTGGCCACGGGCAGCACACCCCTGCCCCCCCACAGCCCACCCTTACGCCACAGCGGAGGCGGCTTGAACGTGGCGGCCCGCCACATCCTCCTCGCCCTATACCTCCACCACCGTGACCTACACACCCAAGACCCACAACTCCCGGCCCCCCAAGCAGCAGCCCTGACGCCAGAAGCGTGGGCGGACACGGCACCAGAGGAGATAGCAGCCTACCTCCGAAGCACTTGCCGCCGGTTCAACACCGCCCTCGGCCGACGAAAAGGAACACCTTACCCACTCAGCGCACTCCTTTAGCCGGCACACCACCACCGGCCCGCACAACTGAAGCCCCCGGACGGCTGGGCGTCCTTTCGGGACGCCCACCTGGCCGCCCCCAAAGAGCCCACCGCCACACGGATGGGCCTCACGGACCAGCGCACCTACGTCAGAGGCCTCGAGACGAGCCTCCGAGAGGCACACCGCTGGCACGCTCGCTCCCCGTCGCCCCCACGGGGACAGGGGGGTTCACCCGCCCCCGACACTCACCAGGCCAAGAAGACCAAGACAGGTCAGGGGGCCCGTCAGCGCGCCCGCCAGCAGGGCGCGACGCCCAGACCAGAGCCCGGATCCAGCCACACCGCACCACCCCACGCCCAGACCCCCGGGGCACACCAACAGCACCGCCCCCGCCAGCGCCCACCACCACAACCGTACCGCAGCACCCAAACCCTGCAGCCCAGTCAGCCACCACCGCCCGCACACGTCCACACCATGCAAGGACCACCATACGCGCAGAGCCAGGAGACATGGCACCACCAACACCACCACCACGCCCCCGTCCCTCCCAACCCCTACCCTCTAATGCCCCCATGCTACAGCGACCCCCACCAGCTACATCCCCACCACGCCCCAGCACAACCAGGCCCCACGAACCACCCACCCCACATGGCACACATCACCGCACCACACCATCACGTATTCCACCACCACCAGCCCCTACCACCACAACCACCAACGCCGGGGTACCACACACAACCAGCACACCCTCAACACCACCACCACGCGGTCCAGCACCACCTGCCGCCCCCACTACACGGGCCCACGACACACGAGCCACGGTACACCCCCATGGACCCGCGGGGAGCCGCGCACGCACACCAGCAACACCAGGGCCTAGTAGAAGCGCCCCACCACCACCACCAGCCCCCCCACCCACACCCGATACCAGCGACCACCATCCACCAGTAGCCACCCATTACATACGGACCACAGCCCCACCCGGACGCCCATGCGGCCGCCTCCCACCCACACCCCGGTACCACAACCAGTCAAGAACCGCAAGGACCGCACGGCGCACACACGCAACACCCACACAACCCACAGGGACGCCCCGACACCCAGCCAGCACAACACCCACCCCCGCCCCCCCCACCACCAACAGTGCCACCCCCACACCACCCCCCCCCCGCCCCCCCCCCGAGACCAGGCCACGGACGCAACACGCGGCAGCCAGCACCAGCCAATGGACGTCGATGCCCCCGCCGACACACGCCACCGCGAGTCCCCCCTCCCGCGACTGCCACAAGAGACCCCATCACCGGACCCCACACGCGACAACGGCGACCAGCCCCCCCAACCCACACCACCCCCCCCATCACACCCGGCACCACCAGCCGCCGCACCAGCCGAACCCTACGCCCTACACAACCCCGCAGCGGTACGGCAGCACCTCTGGAAACTCGGGGAGCAGGACGTGCTGTGCCTCCGCACCTCTGGCACCACCCAGCGCATCCGGGCGACCACCCTGGTCCAGGCGGCCACCCTGGGGGAAGGCGTCCGAGACTTCCTCTTCGACGCCTTCCTCCACGTCGCCCGACATAACAGCCCCCCACGCGCCACCCTAGACGGCGAGAGCCCGCCCCCCACGGGGAGCCGGATCTGGGTGCCCCCCATCGACTGGGGGCGACACCTAGTCGGACACCCCGTGCCGGAGCGGGACAGCACCCAGGGCCGCACCCGCTACCGCGAGCCCAACATGGCCCCCCCCCCACCCAGCGCGACCCCCGACAACACCAAAGAGTGGGAGCGGGAAACATGGGTAGCCCGGATGGCCTCCCTGAGCAACTTCCGGCACCATGTCCCGGGGGACATCCCCACCCCCGACGACCGGCAGCCAACCCCCTCCACGCACATGACTCTCATGTACAATCTGCACTACACCCTCTCCACCACCCACTACCACGCACCAACTGACCACTGGGTGGTGCACGGCACCGACTCCCTCCTCCCCGCCGACTACGCCCCCCCCCCACACAACCCAGGCCTCAACACGTACGCCAGGGGGGACAACCCAGACGACCCCCAAATCTGGGGCACGTGGGAACGCCAATCTGTGGACACGCTGCTCTCCATCCGCAGCGGCAGCCAGGGCCTTGGTAGGGCGATGTATTGCCTCGCCAAGTGGACCGAACGGACCTGGGGGATCCCCACGGACCGGTGGGTGTGGGTGGTCACGCTGCGCCCCCAGCAGAGGGAAGCCCCCCCAAACCGCAGGGGACCCACCCCCCCACGCCCCACCACCCTACAGCTCTGCCCGTACATGGTGGCAGCCCGCCTCATGGCGCTGCTGTGGCCGGGCCCAGACACCCCCACCCAAAACTACCCCCACCTCACAGAGGAGGACATGCCCGGCATCCAGGGATGCTTCTTCCGCACCCTCGACTACCTCCAGCAAACACACCCGCACGTCCTGGAGCAGATATGGCCACCCCCTGGGTAACCCACGTGCCCGCGCAGCCGAGACAACGCCGTCACACCAGCACCAGCACGCACGGGTCACCAGGGAAAACGCGCGCACACGCCCGGTGCCCGAACCCGCACCCTCGTTCTCGCTACTTGCAGGACCCAGCATCCTACGCCCGCCCCCGAAGCCCAGGGCCCTCCGCCGTCTCCCACAGCCCTCTCCTCCGCCTCCGACTCCACAACCTCCACCACCACGACCACCTTATCCACCACCACCACCACGTCCTCAGCCAGCACTCCACCCCCCAGGCGGCAGGGGACACCTCCCAAATGGGCCCCCAAACCGGCCCCCACCGCGAGCAACCCCGCCGCCGCCAAGGCCGGCGCGCCGACGGGGCCCACACCTGCGACCCAGCCGATACCCAAGACCGCCGCCAAACGGCCACCCAAACCCGTCAGCGTGCCACGACTGCAACCCGCAGCCAAGCCCAAACCCAAGTCGAAACCCGGCGCCACGACGGCAGCGCAGGCCCGATCCCCCGAGAACGTCCTCTAAGACATTCGGCCCCAGCCGTCCCAGGCCCGGAGGCAGCAGCGCCCAGCACGGCGCCCTCCCACCGTCACCGACGCCGCCGCGACCACCTTCATAGCGGAGCGCGCCGCGGCCAAAGCACAACGCACCTCGTCCCGCCACCTCTCAAAGCCCGCACCCCATGCCCACAGACCGCCCCCGACCAGGCCAGAACGACGCCAGGGTCCGCCACCAGCGTCCTCGCCCCCCTACCAACCCTCGATGACAGCCCACATACAGCGCATGGTCCGCTACCGCCGCTGCCGCGAGTCCCCGCCCGACCCCGAGGCGGAGACCGTGCGCGCACACCCGCGGGTCCACATCCGCTCGCGCCCCCACTCCCCGCGCACCCCCACGGTACAGGAGTACGAGGAATCCCCCGGGCCCGCCACCGCCACCAGTCCCCACGACCCCGTCACACCCACCCACGCCCACTCCTCCGCCCAAGACCGCGGCCCCGCCCAGGGACAGTGGTGTCAGCACTCGACCCACACGCAGCTCTGGGAGCTGCGAAAGTGGGCCCGGGGAGAGCCCTCCCTCGAGGGCCTGGTCCACCGGCCCCACAAGGGGTCGGTGGAGAACTGCCGCCTCCGGCCGGCGAGGGGGTGGATGCCGCAGGCCGCATGGGAAGGCATGCTGGCCGATGCGCTCCACCCCCTCGGAGTCGAACCCCGCAACCTCCCCGCGCCCCAGGACGACCCGTATGTCCTCAGGCACCTGCGGGAGACCCTCCAGGAGACACAGCGAGACGGCATCCGCCTGTGGGACATCACCCAAAGCCCAGCCCCGCACACACACACACACCCTCACCACCCCACAAGCGTCGGCGCACCGACACCGGCGGCACCCACAGCACCCCAGGGGCCCTGCGCACCACACAACACGACGCGCCTGACCCCCCGGCCAGCGACGCCGCCTCCTAACCCCGTTACCCAGCAAACCACCACCACGGGGCGCCACGCCAGGCCCCGCCCAGAAGTCACCAAACGAACCGGACGCCGAAGAACGCCAACGCACACGACAACGGGCACCACTACGCCCAAAGGCACCGAACCCAGGCCCGCTACCGTCGCAACTGCCTAACCGAGCCAAAACCCAAACACAAATCAAACCCGAGCCACACCCCGAGACCGCTAACCCTTGACTCCTAACCAGGCCCGCCGAGGGAACAACTTAACCACAGCCCACACCCACAGCCGACACAGCCGCCTAACCAGCCAGCTCCAGAAGCAAAGAGACACCTAACCAAACCCACCCTGGCCCATGCCAGTGTAAATCAGGACGCGCGAGCCGCACCCCTGGGGCGCGACCGCCGCCACAGCACCGATGACACACGCCAGAGGACACAACACTGTTGCACCGCCGCACCAGCTGCCCGTGCCTGTGCCTGCAGTGTACGCGGGCCCCTGTTTTTTCTTTTTTTTTCCATCAAAAAAAAACGCAAATTAGGGGGGGAGGAAGAGGGACACAACCACCAATGGAACACGCGCGGCGCACACAGCGCGCACACCGGTGAACGGGCGCCACAAGGGCCAGGACACCGCACACGCGCGTGCACCGAGGGCAACAAAGGGACGAGACACCACGGCCTGGCACACCGGTGAACAAGAGCCAAGAGGCCCGGGACACCGCGCACGCAAAGCAACACAACGAGCGAGCGCACCAGTGAACAGGAGCCAAGTGGCCCAGGACACCGCACACGCAACACAACACAACGAGCAGGCACACCGGTGAGCGGGGGCCAAGGGGCCCAGGACGCCACACACGCAACACAACACACCGAGCGGACACACCGGTGAACAGGCGCCAAGTGGCCCAGGACACCGCAGACACAACACAACAAACGGCGCGGGCACACCGGTGAACAGGAGCCAAGTGGCCCAGGACACCGCACACGCAACACAACACACCGAGCGGGCACACCGGTGAACAGGAGCCAAGTGGCCCAGGAGACCGCACACGCAAAGCAACGCACCGAGCGGGCGCACCGGTGAACAGGAGCCAAGTGGCCCAGGACACCGCACACGCAACACGACACACCCAGCGGGCGCACCGGTGAACGGGAGCCAAGTGGCCCAGGACACCGCACAGGCAATACAACACACCGAGCGAGCACACCGGTGAACAGGAGCCAAGTGGCCCAGGACACAGCAGATGCAACACAGCAAACCGCGCGGGCACACCGGTGAACAGGAGCCAAGCGGTTTCAGGACACTGCACACACGTAGGGCGGCCGAGGGACAGGAAAGAACCAACACCCCATGGGTCGGACGCACTGGGGCGACCCAGCCGACCCACCGGGCCAGTGGCAGGAGCGGTACTCCAAGGCCACTGGTCCGAGCCCGGCCAGGCTGCATCGGGGACCATGGCAAACGTCACCCGGAGCCATGAAAGCCACTGACGACAGGTGTGCCGGTACACAGTCCAGCAGGGGGTCGCCCGCCAAGCAGAGTGGCCCCGCAACTCAAGCCACAAGGGTGAGGCGGTCGTACCGTAGAGTAGCGGGAGCAATACCACTTGTGGTGAGAGATACTCCACACGGCTGGGCAGCCCCCAGAGCTGCCGCCCAAAGAAGGGGGCATGTGGCCCTACCCATGGACACATGTGGGGACACCCTCCCACCTGGGACACATGGACCGGATGGCCGCGACAATGCCTTCCCAAGCACATGCGGGAGCGGCTCAAGAGGCACCAGACATAGGGCAGTGGGAGGAACAGGACGTCCCCTTGGTAAGACCTTCTTCCTGCAATGTCAAAGGAGGCATCCCGAGCTCCCGAAGATACCTACCTACCTACCTACGTCAACAGAAGCAAAGGCCAGAGAGACCATCTGGGCCGCAAACAGCATTCAAACTGGTAACACAAAGCTGAAAATGTCGGAGCAGCTGTTAACGGCCACGCAGGACGGCCCCAACCTTCCTGGTCCACCTCGCTGTGGCAGGGTCGCTGCAGGCAGACTTGGCGAATATAAGGTGACTTCCTTATCCGCGATACGTACGTGGTTCGTATGAACTAGCAGGTTACCATACATTCGCGGGACCGGCGCCCACGTCAGCACACTGCTGCAGTGTTGACGCAGAGCAGCTGGCTGGCGACTGATTCGAACCGGCGTCCTAGGTAGCAACAACTCCAACCGTTGGCAGAGAGCTTAAAAGAGTTCAGTATCTTCTATGGGCAAAAGGTGCCGAGCAGCCCACCGAATTGGCAAAAAGCCAACAGACTCCCGCCCTTTGCGGCTGTTGCTACTGGAACAACCTTCTGGCTACGGGCAAATCCCCTTCTGGTTCATCAGCTGTAGAAATGAAGTCTTGATCATCTGAGAGCAGCGGTGTGCCCCAGATGCCTGAGTCTGCTCGCAGATCCACGTCAATGTAAAAATCTGTATCAAAGTCTGTCTGAGCGGGCGTTCTGTTAGATCCAGAGCAAGGTCGCTGCCTCCCAGGCTACGAAGTTTCATTGACAATCTCTGCTCTGCATTGCATTCTGTCTGTATGTGTCACATTCAGGGGGTTGCGGCTCCTACCCAATTCAGCCATATCGTTGGCTACTTCATTTCCTGTGATTTCACAGTCTGAGGGGTGTAGTACCGTTCTGAGCTCTCTTCCTTGCATGTTCAAAAACGGAAGGAAAGCCGCCCAGCAATGTACATTACCCACCCCCCCACACCCCACCACCCTACAGCTCTGCCCGTACATGCTGGCAGCCCGCCTCATGGCGCTGCTGTGGCCGGGCCCAGACACCCCCACCCAAAACTACCCCCACCTCACAGAGGAGGACATGCCCGGCATCCAGGGATGCTTCTTCCGCACCCTCGACTACCTCCAGCAAACACACCCGCACGTCCTGGAGCAGATATGGCCACCCCCTGGGTAACCCACGTGCCCGCGCAGCCGAGACAACGCCGTCACACCAGCACCAGCACGCACGGGTCACCAGGGAAAACGCGCGCACACGCCCAGTGCCCGAACCCGCACCCTCGTTCTCGCTACTTGCAGGACCCAGCATCCTACGCCCGCCCCCGAAGCCCAGGGCCCTCCGCCGTCTCCCACGGCCCTCTCCTCCGCCTCCCACTCCACAACCTCCACCACCACGACCACCTTATCCACCACCACCACCACGTCCTCAGCCAGCACTCCACCCCCCAGGCCGCAGGGGACACCTCCCAAATGGGCCCCCAAACCCGCCCCCACCGCGAGCAACCCCGCCGCCGCCAAGGCCGGCGCGCCGACGGGGCCCACACCTGCGACCCAGCCGAAACCCAAGACCGCCGCCAAACGGCCACCCAAACCCGTCAGCGTGCCACGACTGCAACCCGCAGCCAAGCCCAAACCCAAGTGGAAACCCGGCGCCACGACGGCAGCGCAGGCCCGATCCCCCGAGAACGTCCTCTAAGACATTCGGCCCCAGCCGTCCCAGGCCCGGAGGCAGCAGCGCCCAGCACGGCGCCCTCCCACCGTCACCGACGCCGCCGTGACCACCTTCATAGCGGAGCGCGCCGCGGCCAAAGCACAACGCACCTCGTCCCGCCACCTTCCAAAGCCCGCACCCCATGCCCACAGACCGCCCCCGACCAGGCCAGAACGACGCCCGGGTCCGCCAGCAGCGTCCTCGTTCCCCTACCAACCCTCGATGACAGCCCACATACAGCGCATGGTCCGCTACCGCCGCTGCCGCGAGTCCCCGCCCAACCCCGAGGCGGAGACCGTGCGCGCACACCCGCGGGTCCACATCCGCTCGCGCCCCCACTCCCCGCGCACCCCCACGGTACAGGAGTACGAGGAATCCCCCGGGCCCGCCACCGCCACCAGTCCCCACGACCCCGTAACACCCACCCACGCCCACTCCTCCGCCCAAGACCGCGGCCCCGCCCAGGGACAGTGGTGGCAGCGCTCGACCCACACGCAGCTCTGGGAGCTGCGAAAGTGGGCCCGGGGAGAGCCCTCCCTCGAGGGCCTGGTCCACCGGCCCCACAAGGGGTCGGTGGAGAACTGCCGCCTCCGGCCGGCGAGGGGGTGGATGCCGCAGGCCGCATGGGAAGGCATGCTGGCCGATGCGCTCCACCCCCTGGGAGTTCAACCCCGCAACCTCCCCGCGCCCCAGGACCACCCGTATGTCCTCAGGCACCTGCGGGAGACCCTCCAGGAGACACAGCGAGACGGCATCCGCCTGTGGGACATCACCCAAAGCCCAGCCCCGCACACACACACCCCCTCACCACCCCACAAGCGTCGGCGCACTGACACCGGCGGCACCCACAGCACCCCAGGGGCCCTGCGCACCACACAACACGACGCGCCTGACCCCCCGGCCAGCGACGCCGCCTCCTAACCCCGTTACCCAGCAAACCATCACCACGGGGCGCCACGCCAGGCCCCGCCCAGAAGTCACCAAACGAACCGGACGCCGAAGAACGCCAACGCACACGACAACGGGCACCACTACGCCCAAAAGCCCCGAACCCAGGCCCGCTACCGTCGCAACTGCCTAACCGAGCCAAAACCCAAACACAAATCAAACCCGAGCCACACCCCGAAACCGCTAACCCTTGACTCCTAACCAGGCCCGCCGAGGGAACAACTTAACCACAGCCCACACCCACAGCCCACACAGCCGCCTAACCAGCCAGCTCCAGAAGCAAAGAGACACCTAACCAAACCCACCCTGGCCCATGCCCGTGTACATCAGGACGCGCGAGCCGCACCCCTGGGGCGCGACTGCCGCCACAGCACCGATGACACACGCCAGAGGACACAACACTGTTGCACCGCTGCACCGGCTGCCCGTGCCTGTGCCTGCAGTGTACGCGCGCCCCTGTTTTTTCTTTTTTTTTTCCATCAAAAAAAAACGCAAATCAGGGGGGGAGGAAGAGGGACACAACCACCAATGGAACACTCGCACCGCACACAGCGCGCACACCGGTGAACGGGCGCCACAAGGGCCAGGACACCGCACACGCGCGTGCACCGAGGGCAACAAAGGGACGAGACACCACGGCCTGGCACACCGGTGAACAAGAGCCAAGAGGCCCGGGACACCGCGCACGCAAAGCAACACAACGAGCGAGCGCACCAGTGAACAGGAGCCAAGTGGCCCAGGACACCGCACACGCAACACAACACAACGAGCGGGCACACCGGTGAGCGGGGGCCAAGGGGCCCAGGACGCCACACACGCAACACAACACACCGAGCGGACACACCGGTGAACAGGCGCCAAGTGGCCCAGGACACCGCAGACACAACACAACAAACGGCGCGGGCACACCGGTGAACAGGAGCCAAGTGGCCCAGGACACCGCACACGCAACACAACACACCGAGCGGGCACACCGGTGAACAGGAGCCAAGTGGCCCAGGACACCGCACACGCAAAGCAACGCACCGAGCGGGCGCAACGGTGAACAGGAGCCAAGTGGCCCAGGACACCGCACACGCAACACGACACACCCAGCGGGCGCACCGGTGAACGGGAGCCAAGTGGCCCAGGACACCGCACAGGCAACACAACACACCGAGCGAGCACACCGGTGAACAGGAGCCAAGTGGCCCAGGACACAGCAGATGCAACACAGCAAACCGCGCGGGCACACCGGTGAACAGGAGCCAAGCGGTTTCAGGACACTGCACACACGTAGGGCGGCCGAGGGACAGGAAAGAACCAACACCCCATGGGTCGGACGCACTGGGGCGACCCAGCCGACCCACCGGGCCAGTGGCAGGAGCGGTACTCGAAGGCCACTGGTCCGAGCCCGGCCAGGCTGCATCGGGGACCATGGCAAACGTCACCCGGAGCCATGAAAGCCACTGACGACAGGTGTGCCGGTACACAGTCCAGCAGGGGGTCGCCCGCCAAGCAGAGTGGCCCCGCAACTCAAGCCACAAGGGTGAGGCGGTCGTACCGTAGAGTAGCGGGAGCAATACCACTTGTGGTGAGAGATACTTTACACGGCTGGGCAGCCCCCGGAGCTGCCGCCCAAAGAAGGGGGCATGTGGCCCTACCCATGGACACATGTGGGGACACCCTCCCACCGGGGACACATGGACCGGATGGCCGCGACAATGCCTTCCCAAGCACATGCGGGAGCGGCTCAAGAGGCACCAGACATAGGGCAGTGGGAGGAACAGGACGTCCCCTTGGTAAGACCTTCTTCCTGCAATGTCAAAGGAGGCATCCCGAGCTCCCGAAGATACCTACCTACCTACCTACGTCAACAGAAGCAAAGGCCAGAGAGACCATCTGGGCCGCAAACAGCATTCAAACTGGTAACACAAAGCTGAAAATGTCGGAGCAGCTGTTAACGGCCACGCAGGACGGCCCCAACCTTCCTGGTCCACCTCGCTGTGGCAGGGTCGCTGCAGGCAGACTTGGCGAATATAAGGTGACTTCCTTATCCGCGATACGTACGTGGTTCGTATGAACTAGCAGGTTACCATACATTCGCGGGACCGGCGCCCACGTCAGCACACTGCTGCAGTGTTGACGCAGAGCAGCTGGCTGGCGACTGATTCGAACCGGCGTCCTAGGTAGCAACAACTCCAACCGTTGGCAGAGAGCTTAAAAGAGTTCAGTATCTTCTATGGGCAAAAGGTGCCCAGCAGCCCACCGAATTGGCAAAAGGCCAACAGACTCCCGCCCTTTGCGGCTGTTGCTACTGGAGCAACCTTCTGGCTACGGGCAAATCCCCTTCTGGTTCATCAGCTGTAGAAATGAAGTCTTGATCATCTGAGAGCAGCGGTGTGCCCCAGATGCCTGAGTCTGCTCGCAGATCCACGTCAATGTAAAAATCTGTATCAAAGTCTGTCTGAGCGGGCGTTCTGTTAGATCCAGAGCAAGGTCGCTGCCTCCCAGGCTACGAAGTTTCATTGACAATCTCTGCTCTGCATTGCATTCTGTCTGTATGTGTCACATTCAGGGGGTTGCGGCTCCTACCCAATTCAGCCATATCGTTGGCTACTTCATTTCCTGTGATTTCACAGTCTGAGGGGTGTAGTACCGTTCTGAGCTCTCTTCCTTGCATGTTCAAAAACGGAAGGAAAGCCGCCCAGCAATGTACATTATCCAGTGGTCCTGTCGAGCACCTCAAACCATTGTCTTTCCATTTCTGCACCCTTCACTTGATGGCGTCATTTACAATCTCGCTATCCAGCGCAATCACAATTTTACCGGTGGTGAAGTGTTCCAAAACCGAGAGCACAGCAAAAAGTTCTGCAGCATTACTTGTCTGCTTCTCTCCCTCCGGGTTTGGCATGGCATGCTTTGTACTAAGCTGCGGGCAGTAGACACCGAAGCCCGCAATCCATCCCAGCAGATCCATACGCACAGAGGACCCATCTGTGTAAAGTACAAGCCAATCTGCAGACACATATGGTGAAGCCGGTTCGGACCCCTGTGGCCATCTTTGGGTCACTTGGGGTGTGTATCTATGTGCCGGCAAGCCGCCATTGGCTGATATCATACTCTCTTATCCACCTGACCTAACCTGATGTGATAGTGTGATAGGTTTGGCCAATCCAGCTATGAGCGGCCATATTCAATACCGAGGCGCCGCCGGCTGAGATTTATATATCAGAATATCAGGAATCAACAGGGTTTTTTTATCATAATGTTTCCGTAATTTTTCAGCTATCCGTTCTGATTGTCAATGTATCGGCGACTGTCAGTTGGCTGACGATTTTGCGGTAACAGATTGGTTAACTGTTATTTCCAAATATTTTAGCAGAAACCCCGATGAAGGGTCCGATTTCATCAGAAGAGGGTTCCTTGCTTCCGCAATTTTCATGTTATACACTCGCAATACTAATCCGATTTTTTCAGACATTCAGAATCGGATTTTCGACTTCGAGGTCGCCGCACTTGATATGATGAATTTCAGGTCGTCCTACTTTTTTCCCCGATCACGAATAAACCTTCCTTTTGTTGTCTCCTCCATTTTTCTTGGAGATATCGTCGAAACAAAATTGATTCGTGAGGCCACTTTGAAGGATCATATCTCCGGCTCGTTGCGAGGGTTTTTCAATTTTGAGATATGGGGCGGAATTGCCTTGGTCTCAACTTAATTTAGGAAGCATCAAACGCCTTTGATGTGTACACATGCCCGGTATAGCAAGGGAAAATGGCCCAGAGGGTAGAAAGTGATTTACAACTCTTGGACCATGCAACCGAATATTTTATTGCAACTTTCGAGTGTACCGCATGAGTGTTGGGGTTGCATAGATACTTTCATCGGGTTCCTACGTTTTTTTAACGTGAAGGTATGTCCATGGAGGGGCATGGCAGACCATGGTGGGAGGCACTTTTTGAGGGTATGTGTTATAGGCATGGTATGTGCTTCGCTATGCTCACGCCCATGTTATATATCTCCGTTTGTAGGAAGATGTGTGGAGTCATACGTGGCAAGGGCCTCGTCCATGTCTCAATGGTGAGCTCCATAGCGCTAGACTAAGTCCTCCGCACATATAGTGCATGTGGGAAGGTTTACGGAGCGACCCACAAGCGCCACTATCAATTTTCCCATTCTCATGGTGCGTGTTGGGAGGAGGTTCCAAGGTGTCCCTATGCGTCCATGTGGGGGTCCAAGTGGGGGGATTGTTTGCAAATGGTCCCAAGCAATTGTGTTTTGAACCATATGTTGATACCATGGGTGGGCGAAGATATATACTATTGTGATTATCTTGAATTTGGCAGTATTTGCATGTTTTTGACCTCATTTTATGCTCATTGTTGTGTTTTATGTGCTCAACTGGTCGGCTAACAGTAAGGTGCCTAGAGATCCGTGAACTATGGTATGTTGCTTATATATTGGCATATGCTTCGGGGTTGCACCTCACAATATGCCGGATCACGTGGTCACTTTGGCGTAGCACACGAGGCCTCACAAAAATTCGTCTCAAATTCATGGGTTGACTTGTGAAGCATGCCACGTATATCACTGGAGGGGTTTCGGAGCCAATGTTGGGATTTTCTTGGGCATGGACCTTTGGTCTATTTTACCCTTGTATTTTACTTTCCGGTTTGAAACATGCATGGAGCATTTGAACATTTGCCGTATGCATTTTTGAGCATATAATTGCATTTTGGGCAGTATGGTGTGATTTGCCTAATTTTGCTATGTTGTGAGGTCATCTTCATGGGGCAATTCTCCAAGCCCAATCGACTCCAAGTCCAATCAAGGTTATGTCAGGGTAGGGCATGGTCCTGAGTGCCACTCTAGGCCATGACACGCCACCTCCCCCATTGGGCTAGGATTTAGAGGCTTGGGAGGGAACACATTTTTAGGGTTTGTGTAGTGACTTTTGACACATGGCATTTAGCCATCTTTTTTGACTTGGTTCAGGGCATCATGTTGGCGAGTCAAGGGAAGGTCCTGAGTCCAGGGAAAGAGGGGTCTGTGGCTGTGATTGTGTATGTTTCCATCTTTCCCCAATTATGCTTGGTATGTGTTCATATGCCAATTTCAGGGCTTCCTCTTTGGTGAACTTCTATGTACATGCCCAACGCCCGTATCTCCGTGTGCACCGTGAGACAACCGGCGTATTGAAAGGAGTTGTTGAGTGTGAACGCCGGACCTCAAACACCCTTGGAAGTCCTCAGTGTGAATTTGATTGGATTGGATTGTACTTGGGAGTTGGTTATTGCAAGGGGTCAGGCTCCGTGTGAAGGAGCCATATTTTTCTTTTTTTTGTGGGAAATCACGCAGGATAGGGCAACATCATGCAGAACCTGGTGAGAAGCAAGACCAGAGGAGTGACGGGAAATGGTGGAAGGGGTACAGCAGGAGCCGGTCCTGGTAGGGACCTTCTTTATGGTAGCAGAGGAGTACCTGCCCCCTACCGCCGCACCGGGGACTTGGGCCCTCATGAGCCCTGCCCAAGGACGCCCCGGGTGCAGATCGTCGAGTCCGTGGAGCCGACGCCGGACTGGGAAGCCCGAGAAGAGCGAAGATGCTCAGAACGGAGAGCCCTTGCAGGACATGGGCTAGACATGGAGGACCTGGCTTCCATGTGTGAAAGGCAATGCCGCAAGGCTTGCAATCTCCGCTCCGCTGCGGAGGAGTTGGAGGAGACTGGCAGCAACGGCAGGGCCCGGCGTTACCGGAAGCGCGGGTCCCCAAAACCCGCGGCAGAAGCCAGGGCGATGGAGACAGATCCTAGCCCGGTCAATCTGTGGTCAGCTGCAGATTCCGAGGGGCACTCCGAGGGCTATCGGACAGCTTACCCTTCGGAGTCCGAGGAGACGGCCAGACCGCCCACAAAGGCAAACACGGCCCCCGAACCCCGCCTGGAGCATGACGCCGAGGCGTTGAAGAGGCCTGCCAGAGCCAGAACGGCGCCTGTGGACCGGCACATGGAGCCAACGCGGGATAGCATGGGCGACACACCCATGGGGGAGGAGTCGGAGGCGCCGGGAACCGTGGGATGCGCCGGATCAGGTGGAAAGCACGTTGAGTGCCACTGCGAGCACCTATCCTTCCTCATCGGCAAGTACCGAAAGATGGGGATGGACGCCATCGTGCAGCACCTCGACCGCCTGGACAATGCGAAGGACGGCCTAGGAGAGGACGTCGCGGGGATCCTGGATGACCAGTCGGCAGCGGAGAGAGACATGGCGGAGCTGCGAGCGGAGCAGGACCGGTACCGGGAGAAGCAGGAGATGGCCCTGCAGAAGCAGCAGCGAGTGGTGGACAGCCTCCTCCACCTGGTGAAGGACATGTCGGGACGCCTGAAAAGGCTAGATGAGTTACAACCCCTCGCCTCGGGTCCGGAGCTCCCGACAAAGCCGGCAGCGGCAGAGCTGGTGGAGCGGCTTAAGACCCTCAGGAGCGCCATGGAGAAACCCATGGGCGGCCCTGCAGAGGCACCTTATGCGCCTCCGCGTGTTGACCCGGGTGCGCTGCTGTTTGTTCCCATTTTCAGCGAATCCATAATGCTCGGGGAGCAGACGGCACTGGCTGGCTCCATGCGGGAAGAGCGCGCAACCACGGACGTGAGGAGGCTGACGGTGCAGATGTCCCATGCCGCCCAGGATCCACCGACCACTACGACTGCCCATGCAGTTTATGCGGAAGAGGAGATCCAACACCAGACCATGCAAGGGCGAACCATGGGAAGCGCCGACGGACATGGTCGAGGCCATCCAGGCGGAAACCTGTGGGTGAAGGACCCCACTACGGGGATATGGACAGCCGGTGGAGCAAGTCCTTCCCGCATCCCAAACCCCATGGGTTCAGGCCCAACTGGACCACACTCCATTGAGGAGAGGGATGTACGGGGAGTGTACTCACACCCCCCGGCCACAAGTGGTATTCGTCTCGGTGGAGTGGTGGCTGCGGACGTCGGAGACGCCATCAGGATTGACGACCTCAGGGGAATCAAAATCCCCTACTACGATGGCAACCCCTCCAACCTGGATGACTTCATCCTGGATTGGGAGGACTTTGCCGAGGAGGTCGTCGGCGAGATGAAGGGAGCGCCAAGGGACAAGTGGGTATGTTCGACATTCCCACACAGGCTGGCGCGGGACCTGAAGGAGGATTTCAGGGATCAGATCGGCGATGGAGTGATCCAGACGGAGCAGGCCTGCCTCCAGTGGCTGGAGGACGAGGAGCGAGTGGACGCCCCCAACCAGAAGTTGGAGGATTTGTGGTCCATTCCGCTGCTGCTGGAGCGCGGGGAGCTGAGGGTCCGGGAATGGAATCGGTACATCCGAAAGTACCGAAGAAGCCTCAAGCTGTTGGAGGACTGGAATGAGGCCAGCGAGATCCAACACCTGCTGAAGGATGTTCTCCCCGGCCACTGGAAGAGAAAAGTGGAGGATGAGGAGAAGAAGAGAGCAAAGAAGCGCGTGGCCGTACGGATCATGGCATCGGAGGACACCCACGCCGGAATAATGGTGTTTTTCTGGCGAAACCTCGGCGAGCCCAGCCGAATGTTGGGGTTGAAGAACGCCGTCTACGTGGAGGTATTCGGCGACACCATGGGGCAAAGGCTGATGCGCCTCAACAACGTGGAGTGGAGGCGCGGACAGCCGCTGAGGATGCAGGTCATCTTCGCCCGCATGAGCCTGGACGAGATCGTGAAGTACATCACGGTGGAGCTGAAGCTCAACGCCAAGAACGAGGCCCACGTGCAGGATCGACAAGGCCAAGGACATCGAGGTCATCGTAGAGATCGACACCACGGAGAGGTCAAGGGGGACACAGTCGGCACCGCGGAGGAACGGAGTGGAGGCGGCCAAGATCTCTGGACCACGACCACCCCAGAGGATCATGAAGAAGCCCACTTCTTCGCGTTTGTAGCGCACAATATGAAGGAGAATGGGCAGGACAGGTCCAGGTGGAACGCCTAGACCCCAGGACCAAGAACCGCAGAGAACCGCGGAGGATCGGGAACCCGCCGCTCTCCTTCCGCGAGTACAGATCACAGCACACCGGTTGCTGGGTCTGCTACGGCCAGGGGAACAACCATGCACATGACCACCGGCATTGCAAGGTATATGAGGATGACAAGAAGACCTACTTCGCCGCCCATCCCGACAAGAAGCCAAAGGAACAACGAATTGCCGATTGGAAGGCAAAGGGCGGAGACGGTGGAAAAGGTCAAGGAAAGGGCCAAGGGAAAGGCGGAGGAAAAGGCTATGGTGGGGGACCCGGCCGAGACCGACGCGTGAGGTTGATCGAGGAGGTTGCTGAGGACATGTTGAGGACGTTGGAGGAACTCAAAGCCCAGCATCATGGTGGACAAAGTCTGAGCGGATCGCAGCAGGAGGGAGCTGCGGCAGGCCACGTCTAGAGGAGCCCCCACGGGAGTGGGAACCCGGAGGTCTCTCCTCCGAAAATCAGTGGAATCCTAGAGAAAGTCAAGGCACATCGGGTGCCGAAGAAGGCTCCAGAAGAGCCAAAACCACTGAGTTTCGCCACTCCCAACCCCTGGAGCGCCCTGCCAAGGGAACTGCATGTGGGCAAGGGACGTGGCAAGAAGGAATGAGCGACCACAGAGAGCCCGCTGGACGGGCAGGACCAGCCCAAGAGCTACACCATCCGTGACCATACCCTCGAAGTCCTGATGCACCCGGATATGCTAGAGTTGCATGCCGTGAGAGTCGTCCATACACCGCATGGTGACGAGCGGCAGTTGCACTTGAAGGTACGTGTACGGTGCGGACAAGAGGAATTGGTGGTGGATGTTTTGGTGGATACGGGTGCCCAGGTGAGCCTGGTCCGGAGAGGGTTGTTCAAGGAGAGAAACCCTGCAGCCCAGCCGTAGACCGGTACGCCTGAAGGTGGACAATGGAGAGATTATGGGTGGTGGCACCCATGAGGCCACTATCAGTATGGAATTCCGGGAGCATGAGCGCTTGAACCGCCCTGATTTGGCGAAGCTCTATCCGGGAACTTCTATGTGGCCGACATTACAGATTGGGATATGATCATGGGGTATGACTTCATGGTGGGAAACGCCATTGGAGCCCTTCCCCATCGTGCAAAGCTGGTCCGGGAGGATGATGAATGCCTCACATGGCTGTCCACGGATTATGCATGCGGATCATCCCAATGGAATGCTGAGGAAGAGGATCGGATCGTCCAAGCGGTGCAAGCTGTGGGTGTCAGGTCCAGAGGAGACCGCGGAGTTCAGCTCACGGAGTATGGAATGGCGCCGCAGATGTATGCCAGGATGATCCAGACGCTGGAAGCCGAAGCGCCCGAGACGGACGTCTTCGCTTCCCGGGATGCCCCACTTTTGAGGAAGTGTAGAAGGCATTGGCATCGAGGAGACTCAGCCTGGCACAGGCATTGGGGTTTGAAGGAGTGGGGGCCCATGTATTGGCATGGCTCCCTGTAAAATACCAGACCTACGGTGGAGAAGATCGTCGCGGATAGCGCGAAGGGGATCCTGGTCATAACCGGCATAGGATCCACCCCATGTCCGCTGGAAGGTCTCAAGTCGACGCTGGATTCTATCACCCTGAACGAGATGTCATTCTGGCCAGAGGAGGAGTTGTTCATCGACGCCAAGGGTCTATCAATGCCCTCCCCGGGTCAAGCGTGGGGTACCAAGGCTTTCCTGGTGGATGGGGCGCAAGCCCAGCCAACGGGTGATGAGGCATTCATCCGTAGGGTTGAGGCGGTGCCCATGCGGGTCATGTTTGAGCCCAAGGAGGGGACGGATCAGCCAGTGGATGGCATTGACGTCCTGTCCCAAGCCGAGATCGACCACGTCGTCAACTACATGCGAATGGGGATGCAGGACCGTGTGGCAGCCAAGGAGAGGCGGGCCATGGTCACATCTCCGCATTGATGGGATGACAAGATGTTGGTCAGCGGCAAGTACGAGAAGGATGAGTTCGTGGCGAGGGTCATGGATCACATCGCAGACCAATATGATGGTCCGGTTGGGTCGGACACGCCGACGTGGGATTTTCCAAGAATGGGGGCAGGTAGCGACAAGAACTCAGCCGATGCCGCAAATTTCCGAAGATTATCGGTGGGAAGCGCGCCCCACGACGATGAAGACGGCATATCGGACGAGGAGAAGTCAGACTCGGACCCGGAAGAGGCCTATACCGCAGTGCGGTCGGTTGTATCGATACCGAAGCAAGCGAATGAAGAGGCCCAGGAGAACCCGAAGGTCGCCGAGCTGAATGAGAGGCTGATAAATGCCTATCCGCGGCTATTCAGTGGCGTCGCCAACAAGAACCCTCCAGATCTTGGGAGGTTTGGCACAGCGAGGATCAAGCTGAAGCCAAACCCCCAGATCTATCGTCATTGGGAGTACCAACTTCAGGGCGATCGGGCCGAGGCCATGAAGAAGTTGTTGGCCGAGTTTATTGAGCGGGGCAGGATCGAACCCTCCGACAGTGAGTTGGCCAGCCCAGCCTTTATTTTGCCCAAGAAGGAGGAGGGCGAGTGGAGGTTGGTGGTTGATTACAGGGGTTTGAACGAGCAAACCGAGCACGACCCGTACTCGCTTCCCCTGATCGAGACCATCCTCAAAAAACAACAGAAAAAGCGGATCTTCACGGTGTTAGACCTGAAACACGGCTATCACCAGATGCCGCTACACCCGGACTCCAGGCCCTGCACAGCGATGTCGACGCCGCTGGGGCCCATGCAGTGGAAAGTGGTGCCTATGGGCGCCAAGAATGGCAACGCCGCTTTCCAGCGAATGATGGAGGACCTACTCGGTCCTGTCCGGGATTGTGCCGACCCTTTTGTGGATGACATCATCATAGGGTCCGGCACGAAAGACATGACGGAGGACGAGCTCATCGAAGCGCATGAGAAGGATCTGCGCAAAGTGCTCAGCGAGCTGGACAAGCACAACATGGTGTGCAAGCCCACCAAAGCCTCGCTCTTCGTGAAGGACGTGGAGTTTGCGGGTCACGTGGTTGGTCACGGGCAACGCCGACCCATGCCTTGGAAGCTGGCGTCCCTGCTGCACTGGGAGAAGCCCCAGACCATCAGCGAACCCCGATCCTTCATGGGGTTCTGTAATTACTATTCATGCTATGTCCGAATGTATGCAGAACTGTCGGGGCCGCTGCACAAGATGCTGCAGGTGGGCAAATTCGATGGCCGGAAGGGGAGCAAGAAGATTCTTAACTGGACCCCCGAGGCCGAAGATGCTTTCAGCCGCCTGAAGGAGCGACTCCTGGGGCAGCTGAGGCTATTCCTGGTGGACCCGGACAAGGGATTCCTGCTACGGACGGACGCCTCGGACTATGCTGTAGGGGCAGTCCTGAAGCAGGTCCGGGACGACGGGTCCGACGTACCCGTGGCGTTTTGGAGCTAGATCCTGGCCGAGGGCCAACGTCGAACCTGGACCGCGAGGGAGAAGGAGACGTACGCCATTGTTTGTGCGCTAAGGAAGTGGTCGGGCCACATCGCATTGCAACCGCCGGTGGTTTGTACGGACCATCAGTCCTTACAGAGCTGGCACAAGGAGCATGTCCACACCCCCTCGGGACCGGCGGCAAGGAGGGCCCGATGGCATGAGACGTTTGCCAAGTTCGACCTCAGCGTCGTATACGTCCCAGGGAAGGACAACACTGTGGCAGATTGCCTCAGTCGATGGGCATACCCCGCAGGCAAGGCTTGGATGGACATATCCAGCCATGGGGACACCGAGGAGACCGAGGAGGCCAAGCGCATCATCGAGATGGAGAAGGCTATGGAGCGAGAGGGGGTCAAGTGCTTTGTGGTGATGGCAAACCGTACAGACCTGGCCAAGTTCCGGGGCGCTCGAGTCCAAGCTATTTCAGAGGAAACCCTCCAGCAATGGATGGTGGCCCCCGTAGAGCTAGTCAGGTCGGTGCTCACAGAGGACTGGTCTGATGACTATGCGGCATCCGAGCACTGGAGCAGGTACTGGAATGCCGTGAGCGCCCCGTCGGACAACGAATGGCCTGAGGGCTTGACCGAGGATGGGGATAAATTATTCCTCAAGGACAAGCTATTGGTCCCTGAGAATCGAATGGAGCAGCTCATTGAGGACTGGCATAACGCCCAGCTCATGCATCCTGGTCGGGACAAGATGCAGCAGGACCTGGAGTGGCGCTTCAAGTTCCCACCGGGGTACTACGCCATCCTGGACAACTACTGCAGCGACTGCCCCGTGTGTCGGGCGACGAAGAGCCCCAACCACTCCACGGCTGGCAACTCGGTGTACACGGCTATACCGGAGGCCTGTATGCGGTCTGTGGCCATGGATGTATTCGCCATGCCTGAGGTCACCGTGGAAGGAGAGACCTACGACTGTGTCATCCTGGCGGTGGATAGGCACAGCGGGTATATCGTGGCCGTCCCTGGCAAGAAGTCCAAGAAGAAGGACAAGAAGGACAAGCATGGAGTGGGTCTGCAGGCCAAGACCGTCGCTAATGCCATGATCAGGCATTGGCTGACGATTTTTGATGTCCCAGCTGTCATCTGCAGCAATCAGGGCAGTCAATTCCTGGTGACGTGGTTCAAGACGATGTACAAGCACATGGGGATTCGGCACGCCAAGACCGTGGCGTACCACAGCCGGTCGAATGGCCAGGCTGAGGTGGCTGGGCGGCAGATGTTCGAAAAGTTCCGCCAGCTGCACATTGACGAACTGGGCCCGAATTGGTACAATTCGCTGTGGAGAGTACTCCAGGCGTACCACGACCTTCCGGGGCCCGCTGGACTGTCGCCCCATCGTATCCTGTTCCTGCGGGATCGAGTGTCACGCACTCTCCCGTGGTTGAACCATGGCAAGGTAGCCCGGGATGCGAGTGCTATGATGACTGAGGCGGACGACACGGCGGCCAAGGTGTGCAAAGCACTTCACGACGAGCATAAGAAGAGGGCCAAGTACTTCAAGCAGGGAAAAGTCCAGAAATATGCTCTCAGAGACACCGTGTGGGTGGAGCGGCACCACAAGGATGTCCTGTCCAGGCATCGGCAGGAGTCTTGGTATGTGCCGGGGGTAATCGTGCGGAAGGTCGGGCAGGATGTGTATGCGGTTCGTGTGGGGGATAACAAGATCCTGGACCGCGACCACACCCAGCTTCGTCCCTGAGCACCAGACCCTAGCGGACGTCCAGTCACCTTCAAGTTCACGGCTGGCGATGTGGACTCGGATGAGGAGGGTGAGGACGACAACTTCACCGCGGAGAGGATCCTGACGGACAAGCCGGACCCGGGGACACCTGGGGGGGGGCTTTAAAAAGTCCGTTGGAAGGGATTTGCTGCCTCCAGAGATTCGTGGGAACCTCCGAGCAGTTTCGTGCCGAGGTATACCACGGTCTGGATGGAGTATCTAAGGAGGAAGAACATCTCCTTGGATGTCAAGGACGTGTTGGTCCATTTGGTGGATGCAGCAGCACCGTAATTGATCCCCCTTGGCATTTTTGTTTGTTTTTGTGCTTGGGAGACGGCTGAGGGCGTTCATGCGGGGCTTTTTGGGCCTTGATTGGCTATATGCCCCCTTCACTCGGTCTCCACACATATAGATTTCATTGTGGTATACGTATTTAGATCGATCGACGACGTTTCTCTATCTTTGATCTCCTTGGTCCATGTTGTAGATCAAGAGGAGACCGGATATGGCGGAGGGCATCGATTATGGGTGTCCTCACCCCTCCCTTGGGGCATGGGGGATGCCTACGCCGTATGTGGGGCCTCCATGTGTCCTTGGGACATGGAGGGCGGGGGGTTGGGGCCCATTGGGGTCCTCCTGTCCTCTCTTCAATGACTTCCGAGCTGATACAACGCTCTGAGAAGGGGGGTGAAGCCGGTTCGGACCCCCGTGGCCATCTTTGGGTCACTTGGGGTGTGTATCTATGTGCCGGCAAGCCGCCATTGGCTGATATCATACTCTCCCATCCACCTGACCTAACCTGATGTGATAGCGTGATAGGTTTGGCCATTCCAGCTATGAGCGGCCATATTCAATATGAGGCGCCGCCGGCTGAGATTTATATATCAGAATATCAGGAATCAACAGGGTTTTTTTATCATAATGGTTCCGTAATTTTTCAGCTATCCGTTCTGATTGTCAATGTATCAGCGACTGTCAGTTGGCTCGCGATTTTGCGGTAACCGATTGGTTAACTGTTATTTCCAGATATTTTAGCGGAAACCCCGATGAAGGGTCCGATTTCATCAGAAGAGGGTTCGTTGCTTCCGCAATTTTCATGTTATACACTCGCAAAATTCATCCGATTTTTTCAGACATTCAGAATCGGATTTTCGACTTCGAGGTCGCCGCACTTGATATGATGAATTTCAGGTCGTCCTACATTTTTCCCCGATCACGAATCAACCTTCCTTTTGTTGTCTCCTTCATTTTTCTTGGAGATATCGTCGAAACAAAATTGATTTGTGAGGCCACTTTGAAGGATCATATCTCCGGCTCATTGCGAGGAGTTTCAATTTTGGGATATGGGCCGGAATTGCCTTGGTCTCAACTTAATTTAGGAAGCATCAAACGCCTTTGATGTGTACACATGCCGGGTGTAGCAAGCGATAATGGCCAAGAGGGTAGAAAGTGATTTACAACTCTTGGACCATGCAACCGAATATTTTATTGCGACTTTCGAGTGTACCGCATGAGTGTTGGGGTTGCATAGATACTTTCATTGGGTTCCTACGTATTTTTAACGTGAAGTTATGTCCATGGAGGGGCATGGCATACCATGGTGGGAGCCACGTTTTGAGGGGATGTGTTATAGGCATGGTATGTGCTTCGCTATGCTCACGCCCATGTTATATATCTCCGTTTGTAGGAAGATATGTGGAGTCATACGTGGCAAGGGCCTCGCCCATGTCCCAATGGTGAGCTCCATAGCGCTAGACTAAGTCTACCGCACATATAGTGCATGTGGGAAGGTTTACGGAGCGACCCACAAGCGCCACTATCAATTTTCCCAGTTTCATGGTGCGTGTTGGGAGGAGGTTCGAAGGTGTCCCCATGCGTCCATGTGGGGATTCAAGTGGGGGGATTGTTTGCAAATGGTCCCAAGCAATTGTGTTTTGAACCATATGTTGATACCATGGGTGAGCGAAGATATATACTATTGTGATTATCTTGAATTTGGGAATATTTGCATGTTTTTGACCTCATTTTACGCTCATTTTTGTGTTTTATGTGCTCAACTGGTCGGCTAACAGTAAAGTGCCTAGAGATCCGTGAACTATGGTATGTTGCTTATATGTTGGCATATGCTTCGGGGTTGCACCTCACAATATGCCGGATCACGTGGTCACTTTGGCGTAGCACACGAGGCCTCACAAAAATTGGTCTCAAATTCATGGGTTGACTTGTGAAGCATGCCACGTATCTAACCGGAGGGGTTTCGGAGCCAATGTTGGGATTTTCTTGGGCATGGACCTTTGGTCTATTTTACCCTTGTATTTTACTTTCCGGTTTGACACATGCATGGAGCATTTGAACATTTGCCGTATGCATCTTTGAGCATATAATTGAATTTTGGGCAGTATGGTGTGATTTGCCTAATTTTGCTATGTTGTGAGGTCATCTTCATGGGGCAATTCTCCAAGCCCAATCGACTCCAAGTCCAATCAAGGTTATGTCAGGGTAGGGCATGGTCCTGAGTGCCACTCTAGGCCATGACACGCCACCTCCCTCATTGGGCTAGGATTTAGAGACTTGGGAGGGAACACATTTTTGGGGTTTGTGTAGTGACTTTTGACACATGGCATTTAGCCATCTTATTTGACTTGGTTCAGGGCATCATGTTGGCGAGTCAAGGGAAGGTCCTGAGTCCAGGGAAAGAGGGGTCTATGGCTGTGATTGTGTATGTTTCCATCTTTCCCCAATTATGCTTGATATGTGTTCATATGCCAATTTCAGGGCTTCCTCTTTGGTGCACTTCTATGCACCTCCGCTAACGCCGGAGCCACCCTAGTTTCCTTATTGAGTTTTCGACTTTTGGATCTGTGACTGCTCTGCTAGGGGAAAAACCAATCCCCCATAAAAATTCTCGGTACCAATGTACGTGTGTTAAGGAGTTCAAGTATTGCATAACGTATAGAATGAAAATAAGAGGAGAAACTGCTGACACCAAGCCACTAGGCCAGCTCCATCAGCTTTGGGGCCCATACAGACGAAAACGGGTGGTACTTGCGCGTGTCAGGAGATGATTTCAACCGGAAAAGGCCACCTGTGACCCACATCACTTGTCATGCTGTCCACAGCACTTTACGTGGCAGGGTTGCGATGGTCTCTCCCTCATGTGTGCTTGCAAATTGCAAAATTGAGTGTGATATGCCATGCACATCTGTGTAACTACCCAAGGCCTTGTCAATGCAATCAGCTGCTACTTTTATCAGGGAGCAGCGAAATAGGAAGTGCAAATTGTCCTCGTCAGCTCCACAAGTGGGAGATCTCACAACCTGCCCAATTAGTGGCTGTACTCTGTCTTCTGTGCTAAGCTTTCCCCACAGCGCTCGATGTATGAAGTCCCGGGGCTATGGAGAATACTGGTTGGGCTTGAAGTATTTCCAAGGAAACTGTGACTCCTTGCAGAAACCAACTGGAAGACTGAGGATGTGTTTCACCATATCACGGGATCCTCAGGTCTCCGAGAAGCTGGGACAAGAGAGCTCAATCGGATGTAAATGGGCTCAGTGCAGCAGTCTTCTGGCAGCAATTTGGTAGGGGCATTTGCATGTGTGTCCTATTCCTTTAATGAGGGCGTCATGAGAGATGTCATGCCAATATACTACTCCTTTCCTGACCAGCTGAGGACAGTGATAGTTGCGATTATTCTCATTTTGACACAGCGCATTGTGCCACAGGGGTAGCTTTTGCAGGGATACCAATGGTGATGCATACAATTCATCCCGCTGCTTGAGCGAAGAAGCCTTTTACCTGACAACCCCAAATAAGGCACATGCTTCCACTCTGTGATGCCTATTTGCAACAGTGGTCAGAACGCTGGATGCGGAACCAGCCCAACGGGTTTGGACGAGTTTGTCATTGGCTGCACGATGTCAGCCGATAATTTGTGTGGTTGCCTAGTGAAGCCAACAAACATGTGTGCAAATCGCCAATGCAGATAGGCCTCTGGCTGCAGAAGGTTGTACCCTTTCTCTGGCGGCTGTGACAGTATCGGTAACGCGACAGACCAACTGCTAAACTTTAATCCCACCAAATATATTTTGCAGAGCTGTGAAATTACCAGGTCATTGCGCTGATATGCTCCGGCTGTGAAAGTCAGGAGCGGCAAGAACCAAATTTTGAGACTCAGTACCCTCTCATTTAGACCCAGCGGTAGCTTACGCAAGAACTGTGGTCTTTTCGGCGCAATTGCAAGACACTCAGCAAATGCTTGTTCCGTTTTGATGTGACCAATCCAGACCCCCAAATATTTCAACTTGGACACAATGAAGAGTTGTATGTCTCTATAATTGGCAGGCCTCAAGTCCCCTTTCAGGAGCAGCTTGCTCTTGTCTACATTGATTTTAAGCCCGGATAATTTGAAAAAATTCGCAATTTGTGCAAAATCTGCATAACCATAGCATGCACCTGAGTACTCTGACCTGTAAAGATTAGTGCTAGGTCCTCCACATACATTCATGGTACTGCACTGAGGTAGTGCTGCTGTAAATCATACAATAACGGGACACCATAAGCACAAACAAATAGGGTGAAAGCAGATCAGCCTGTCCAATCCCGGACTGTGGCACATGCATGATCTGATGTACAATTAGTCCATTGACAATGCATTTGCGTGGTGCTCTTAGAAGCGCAAGAATGACTTGAATCAAAAGCTGTGGGATACCCATGACTTGAAACACAGCAATGCAGAAGTTGAATAAGATGGTGTCGTAGGCTTTGAAGAAGTCAACCGATACAAACGCACTATGCTCTATATGAAACCACCCTCCGACTGTATCCCACAGATGCTCAAAGATCTTCCTACCACGAATTGAACCTTTTTGGGACAGGGGAACGCGGTAGTCAATACAGGGTTCCAACATAATAAACGGTATATTGCTGAACCATTTGAGAATGACATTCTGGAGCGCAAAGGGTCTCAACTGTTCCACTTGTGGGACTCCTGTGACCTTAGGCACCGAATTGATCAAACCTGCCACCAAATTGGGTGGTATGACTCCTGTGTCAAAGATGCGTTGTACATCGGAGTGCATTTGAGGTAGAAAAGCCTCACCCAGGGTCTGATAGAAGTGTGCACAAATTCCATCCTCACCTGGTGAAAGCCCTATTTTGAGTATGTGCAGTGCTGTGACTGTGAGCGGGTAATCATAGGGTCGCAGGAGCAAACCTGACTGTAATGCACGTCTTGGGAATTTTGGGAGGCTTTTAAGATACAGGGTGATTTCCGAAACGGTGCTGGTGCCCTGCACCATTACTGTGCTCCAGAAGCCCTTCGTCTTTTTTGCCACATCCAGTGGATTGGTACCAATATGCTCAGACTCACAAATCGCACACATAGTCCTAAGATTGTTCAACCGTTTCATCAGTCTGTATACCTGACTCACCCTTTCATTGCATGTGAGATCAAATTCCTCATCTTGTGTCAAAATATCTTGCAGTTTTGCCAAAACAGTCTGTCCCTGAAAGTCTTGGTGTAAGTTATCAAACATTTGACTCAGTGCCTTGTATGCAATCTCATGTGTTGGAGGCTCAATTCCCCGATCCCGGAGCAAGGCCCATCCTTCACCACACACTCTGTTAACCGAGCTCCGATATAATACAGAGACAACCTGACTGGCACATTTGGAATTTCCCGTCCTAACCCCAACCGGACTATAATGCGCTGCCGCCTCCCGTATCAGGGAGGCTGACACATCCACCAATCCTCTGCATCTTTTGGGATGGAGTGCGGGGCCCCGACGTCCAAGGGACAGATGCGTACCGGTCTTGCAGCAGAGCAGGTACTGGTTCACTGCCTTCTTGTGCACCCCAAGGACCTTCTTGCACTGCCTGAATGACCCCGCCGGCGGCACACCCAGCAGCGGCCGCTTCCACTGCTGTGGTCTCCTTGGGCAATGCATAGGATGGGTACCACGGTGCACACGTCTAGTTCCAACGTTCCCGGCGCTTGAAACGCGACAGCAATGGTCCAGAGCGGCCTTTAGGCAAGATGCGACATGCCTTTTTGATTTTGCGGTGTGCAGTAGAATGACCAGCGCAAATTCAAAACCGCTTTACTGAAAATAAAGTAAAGTAAAACAGCACCACGGACAGTAAACCTTCAAGCAGTTTTGCAATCGAAATTTCATGATGACAGATGAGGGTGCCTCAATTTGCGAGGCTGCGTTGCCCAGCTTTGCGCGGTCTGTTCTGGCGATTAGCGGCATCTGGCAGATTGATCTGAACATTTTGGCAAATCCTCAAACTACAGTTTCGTTAGTTACAGATCGTTCTTTTTCCAGCACAAATGTTTGCCTGGTGATTTTGCTGCTGCACTACAGGTGTCTAAAGAGTCATTTTACCTTATTGGACTTCCCAAACCAACCATCCATTGCGAAGCACAGCGCACACACCGCATATGCATATGTGTTGCTGCATAGCAGATACAGCGCAATGGCAATGAAATGCGGCTTCCATGATGCATTGCCCCCGCCTGTGCCTATTTGACCCCTGCGGCTTGCAACTGCCTCGTCATTAACCCCCCTTCCCCGTTGGTCACCAACCCGGCCAATCACGCCGCATTGCACCCCTTAATGAGGCCCATGACATGCGTGCTCAGCAAGTGGTTGAGGCCGTAAACACTGTAAACGCCTGGCAAAGTGGCGGTGGGACGCAACATGATGATATTTGGCTCGCAAAGAAAATTAAACTGCACAAGTCGCATCATGCTTAGGCAAATCAGGATAGAACTGTACCAAGTCTTCAAGATGGTGCCAGCAAAACATGCAAGATGGGGGCACAGCGCGCCACACCCACAATCCGCAAGACGTGTTTTGCATTACCCGATCCTACGGATGCGGATGTTCTTGAATCACAAGGTATGCATACAGGTCACCCTTTGGAGTAGGTGCATTTCGTGGTTCTGAACAAAGATTGCATTCTGCAGCCCAACTATTGGGGTCATGATGTAGTCCCAAAGGTCATCAAAGAACAACTTGCACGGCTTGAAAACACCCTCACGGGCACCAAATTCCAGATGGGCAGCGCATTGGAGATTTTTTTACGGGACAAACTGGCATCTCACTAGGCTTGGCATGCCGTGTATCTGCTCTCAACAAAGGACATAGGGGACATCAATGCAGAAAGGGCCAGATGTCCCCGCAAACCACTTCGTTGCATCCAAGCGACACCTAACACACCTAGGACATTTATTCAAATCGACAGGGAGTGAGATTCGGGACACAAAGATGTACTGGCACAGCCATAGCCAAACCATTTGTGAACAAGATGCGAGACAGCTACAAAGGAGAATGTGATGCACACTTCCCAAATTATGTCTGAGCAACCTCCCTGGCGCGCTTTGCACCAGGAGTACTTCTTTCACATCTATTTTTGCACCACAACCACCTTTTTTTAAGTGATCGGCACATACTGGACATGAACAGTCAGACAGCCGTACACTCCCGCACACTGCAACCAATGTTTGTTTGCTCATCCAAGAAGGGCCGTTCACCATGTATTCAATCTCAGAGTGGATCAATAGGCCAGGCAAGGGTTGGGTACTGGGACCGCCTGCTCGCACGGGGGGTTACGGGTCCACTAATTTTCTGTAGGCTGCGTGGCAGATCCTGTGCCCTATTGGGCCCCTATGCGGAAGCCGGCGGAGGGGGGGCAGACGGCTGCGTTCGCACAACAACAATCTCGCTCCCATCATCATCCCAGTCCACATTGCCATCCCCATCCCAAACCTCATGCGAGCACTACCACCCAGAGCCTCAACACAGCGAAAACGCATTGCTAGCATTGCTGCTGGCTTGCTGGGTCATCTGGAGGATGACATGCCGTGAAATCAGCGATGTTCTGGGAAACAAGAAAAAAAGAAACACTGTGACTGTAAACGAGAAGGCGCACAACAACGGACACTACCTTGCAAATTCAAAGGCCCATTGAAGAGAACAAGCAGGTGCAACAGACCACGCTTGGTAGTCCTTTAATGTCCAGAACCACAACCGGTGAGCAGGTGCGGAACGCAAAGGGCGAGTAGGGGAACATACCAACACACCAACCTCACATGCCGCAACCTTGCTGTGCCTCCTCCCTGCTTCAAAGGGTTCCGCAACAATGACATTCTTGCCGCAATATATATCCTCTTTTTGCCCTTCATCGTCTGTCATGGGCTCCCCCGTGCACACACTGGCGGCTGGTACCAACCGCGGGGGTGCCGGGTCTGTCTCTGCAAAGGGGCCACGGTTACCCTCATCCGCCTCAGGCAGTATGGATATTTTTATACTTGGTGCCACGCCTCCGAGTGGGATTTTCTGAAGTAATGCCATTGGTCAGGGTCTCACACAGCCTCCACCTGCCCCCCGCAAACGCACAGTAAAACCGGGGGCGCATGGCACCACTGGAACCAGAAAACCGACCGGCGCAGCGAGAGCAACCGGACAAAACAAGGCACCGCGCACCAGCGCGGGGGTACCACTTGTGCAAGAGAGGCACACCGCCGGCATCAACCAGGGCACAAGACCAGGTGCCAAACAACCACGGCAATCAGGTGCAGCCCACCCTGGAAACACGCAGAAGACCAGCACGACCGCGACGGGCCTGCAACCCGCGCGCGAGCGCGCGGGGCGCACTTAGAACCGCAGAGCACGCAATGAGCGTGACACTCCACACCGCGCAATATAACGCACAAGGCATGCACGGCGGTCAAGAACACCATACACGCAACACGCATGGCGCGCACACCGGTGAACGACCGCCAAGGAGCCATCGACACCACAGGAAGTACAACACAAAACGTGCACGTGCATGAACCAGATCCAAGGACCCACGGACACGGCACAGGCAACACACACGGCGCACACAGATGTCAGCAAGCGCAAAGGAGCAAATGACACCGCACGCGGAACACACAAGACGCGCACACCGCTGAACGAGCGCCAAGGTGCCCAGGATACCGCACACCCAACGGACAAGGCGCAGGCAGCGGTGAAAAAGCGCTAAGGAGCCACGTACACTGCACACATAAGGAACAAGACACGCACACCCTCCAATGAGCACCAAAGAGCCAGAGACACCGCACAAGCAACAGATCAGGCGCACGCACTGGTGAAAGAGCGCCAAGGAGCCAATGACACCGCACACGCAACACACAGGCCGCGAACAGCGGTGAACGAGCCCCAAGGAGCCAAGATCACGGCACAACCAACGAACAAGCCGCTCACACCGGTTGAAGAGCGCCAAGGAGCCAGGGACACCGGACACGCAAAATACATGGTGCGCACATCGGTGAACGAGCGCCAAGGAGTGGAGGACACCGCAGACGCATTACACAAGGTGCGCAGACCAGTCAACTAGAACCAAGGAGCCAAGGACAGGGCACGCGCTATGCACAAGGCACGCACATCTCTGAACGGGTGCCCATGAGCCAGGGTTTGAGGTTTGAGGTTTGATTTTGCGGGTACTAGACGCCTTTCGGCCCCGGGGGGCCACCTGGTCGGGCCAGGTGATATCCTCCCCACCGGGTCCTAGTGGGGGGCCCTCCATGACGCACCTCCTGCTTGGTGGCGGAGTCCCCCGGGTTCACAGGGCTCGGAGCCCCGTCCCTCCCCGGCTTCCCCATTTCGCCACTCCCCGGTCAGTGCATCACTTCGCAGCCGTGGCTGCGGGCGCTTACCCACCGCGTCGCCCCCCTAATGCGTGGTCGCCCGGGGTGCCGGCGCTGCCGGGCCCGTGCTACTGGCTTGTCGCCAGTGGGACCCCCGTGGGCTGGCGCGGAGGCTGCTTAGCCTTGGGGCTGGTGCGTGGCGCAGTGCGCCACTACTGCCTTGGCGGGTGCAGTGCCCTGGTCGTGTGTGCGCGGCGCTCGCAGCCGGTTCGGGGGGGGGCGGGCCGGTACCTGGTGTCGTGTCTTCCCCGTTTCCTCCTTCCCGCCCCGCGTGTCCTGCGCTGTGTGTGGCGGGCCGTCCCGTCCGGGTGCCCCTTACCCTCGCTCGCTGGTACGCCATTCCATGCGGTCCGTGCATTCCGCGGGCTCGGTCCGGGTGCCCCTCTGGTATTCCCCGCGTGTCCTTTGTGTGTGTGTGTGCGCTCGCGCTCCCGCGGCGTCCGCTCCCCCCCCCCTCCCCTGGGTGGTGTGGCGCGCGCACCTCGCGCGGTCCCGGTGCTGGGCGCTGGTAGGGCCGCTCCACGCGGTCCGTTCCCCTCCGCGTGTCCTGCCTCGGTCCCGTGTTCTCTTTGGCTTGCTTGGGTGGGGGGGGCGGCCCGGTCCCGTTTCCCCCCTACCTGGCTTGGGGCTGTGCGCTCCCCGTGGGGTGGGTCTGCGCGTCTGGGGCGTAGCAGCGCCGGGGGGTGGGGTGGGGGGGGGGGGGCTGTGCGCCGTGCCCCCCGACTGTGCGGCCGGGGGGGCCAGTGGGGCGGAGGGTCGCCTTGCCTCGGTCCGTCCCTCTTCCTTCCCTAGGCGGGCATCAAAGCGGGTGTCCTTGGCGTCGCTCTGGCAATGGAGGGCGTGGCCCCCATACGACTCCGGTTCGTGCTCGCTTGCTGTCCCCGGGCGCGGTCCGTGCGGCGCCCTGGCGTGTTGGCGCGGGTTCGCTTGTTCTTCGTGGTTCCTGCGGGAACAGGCGCCTGGGGCGTGGGGGCGGGCCCTGCTCCGGCCTCCCTCTCGGGCGCCGCGGTCCTGACAGGGGGAGGGCAGATCATCCCCTCTGCCTCGAGAGGGGTGGGGACTGGCGCCCCCGTGGCTTGCTGGCCGGTGGGGGGGGTGGGGGGACCAGGGGGGGGGGTCGCGCCGTGGCCCCCCTGCTCTCTCTCGGGGGGGGGGGGGGGCGGCCTGCGGCTCCCTACCCAGCCCCCCTTTCGTCGCCGGCGCATCCCCCCCTGGCGTACGCGTTCGGTCGGGGTCGCGGGGCAGCCCCGTGCGCCGGGTTTGGCCTGCCGCCGGCGGGCCAGCCTGGCGGGGGGAGGGGCGGGGCGGCCCGTGAACCGCCCCCCCGGACGCTCCGACAGACCCGGCCCGTCCCTCTGCCCTCCCCGAGCGGGCAACATTGCGAGCGTCATTGGCGATGCTCTGGTCATGGAAGGCGCGGCCCCCATACTGCTCCGTTTCGTCGTCGCGTGCCGCCCCCGGGCGTGGCCCGTGCGTCGTTCTGGCTCGCTGGTGCGGGCTCGCCCGCCGGTTGCGACCCCCGCGGGAGCAGGCGGTGGGGGGCGCGGGGGCGCGCGGCGTGCGGATCCAGCTGCGTCCACCCGCGGGCGTCACAGTCCCTTCTGGGGGAGGGGGGACGTCCCCTCGGCCCCGGAATGGGCGGAGGGCCAGAGCCCCCGCGGCCCGCAGGCCGGGGGGGGAGCGAGGGGGAGTGGGGGGGGGAGGGGGGGGCGCGCCGCTGCTCCCCGCCCCCCTACCCCGTTGGGTGGCCCGTGGCCCCCGTCCATGTCACCCTTCGTCTCTGGCGCGCCCCCCTTGGGTATACGCGTGCAGTCCGGGTTGCCGGGCGGCAGTGGGCGCCGGGCGCGGCCCGGTCGGCCGCCGGTGGGTCAGTGTGGCGGGGGGGGGGGGGGGGGAGAGGTCTCCTCGACCTGGTCCGCTCCCCCGCCTTCCCCAGGCTGGCACCAGAGTGGGCCGCTTCGTTTGCGCATTCCTGGGTGCCGCCGTTCCGTTGTCGGTCGGCAGCGGGTAATGCGGGAGTGAGATGGCGGTCTACCGGGGGCGCTTGGCGCGCGGCTGCGCTTGCCGCAGCTGTGGTGTCCCCCCCCCCCCGGGTGCAGCGGCCCCTCCGGGGGGGTGCGGGGCCGCTGTCTCTCCGGCCGGCCTCCGTCCGCCCGTGGGCTGGGGGGGGGGGGGGGTCCCCTGGTCCCCTGACGCCGCCCCCCGACGGCCGCGGGGGGGTGGCCTGGTGGTTCTGGCCCCGGGGGGCCAGCTGCCGACTCGGGGGGCGCAATCTTCCCCTGCCTCCCTATACCCTTTGGGTGCCGGACCCTCGTGCAGGCCCTCGCTCGGGCCCCCTGCTTCCCTTGCCGTCGCCGCACGGCTGGCTGGGGGGGGGGGGGGGGCGGTGAGTGCGGGGGGCGGCGGTTCGGGTCAGTGGTCAGCGGTTATTGGGCTGCGGGGCAGTGGGACTCCCCTCGCGCTCGGTGCCCCCGTCCTCTCTCCCGCAGGAGGTGGCGCGCGCCCCTCCGTCGCGCTGTACCGTGGGGGGGGCGTGGGTCGGGGGGCCCGGCTCCGCCGGGGGGGGGCGTCCTGCGGCACTGTCCCCCTCCCTCCCCCTCGCACCCATCGCCTGGGCCGACGGGGCGCGGCAGTCACTTGCGACGTCGCTTGTGTGGGGGCTGGGGCTGCGGTGGTGGCGGGTTCCGCCGGCGGTAGCGCCAGTGGGTGGAGGCGTTGCGCAAAGCCCGGGGGAGCCAGTTGTTGGCGTCCGCATCCGTGTTGCGGAGCACCGCCCCCCCCTCCAGGAAGGCCGTCCACGTCCGCTCTCTTTCAGGCCACGCCGCCCGAATCACCGCCCGGAGGACCGTCTCGTGGTCCCCTGAGGCCGCCCACCCCCTCGGGGGTACCTCCCGGTTTCCCCCGTCCCTCCGGAGGAGCACGGCATCAAAGGGCCGGTTCCTCATCTCCCTGGCGGTCCCCGAGCTGGCCCAGCTCAGCCACCCGTACACCTCCACCACCAGGGGGAGGGCCTCACCCCCCAGGGGGTCCGCGACCGTGTCCCAGTCCCGGTCCCTGAGCCGGGCCCCCCTTGCCCCTCGCGCCGGCTCCCCCTGCGGCCCCTGTGCCTGCGGCGCCGGCGCCGCGCCCCGCCCCCCCGCCGCCGAGGCAGTGGCCATCCGCGCTGGCTCCGCCCTCGGCGCGGGGGGGGGCTGGCTGGTGCTGGGGTCGGGGGGGTTGGGGGGGGATGAGGTCTCCGGCGTCGGGGTCGATGTTGTAGAGGTGGTGATGGTGGTGGTGGCGGGTGTGGTGCGCCGGCATTTGTTGGATGCCGGGGGGGATGCACCGCAGCGGCTGCACGTCCGGCTGTGGGGGCGCCCCGCCCCCCGTCCCCCTCTTCTCGCTCTGACCGCCCCACATGGCTCCCATGCCCCGTCCTGTTTGTTCCCGGGGGCCCGAGGCGCCCTTGCCCTTGTCCTTGGGTCCCTTTCCGGCTCCCACGCCTCTGTCGCCCTGTCCGTGCCGTGGGTCCCGCTCCCTGTCAACCGCGCCCTGGCCTGCACTGCCGGCGCCCGTGCCCTTCCCGTGCCCGTGCCCATGCCCTTGGCTGCGCCCACGCTCGCCGACCGCGCCCCGCTCCGCTCCATGCGCTCCGTGGCCGCCCGCCTCGGCGCCCTGCTCGCGCCCCTGCGTGTCCTTCCCCTGCCCTTGCCCCTTCCCGGCTCCCTGTCCCGCGTTGCGCCGTCCGCTGCCCGCACTCTATCCCCCTCCGCTGCCGCTGGCCTCGGCGCCTTGCCCGCGCTTTCGCCCTCGCTCCTTGCCGCGTGTGCCCTGGCCTGCCCCCTCCGTGTGTCACTAGGCACTCCCCTTGTCGCCTCCTGTCCCCCGCTCCGCGCTCCCGTGGCTGGCAGCCTGCCCCGCCTGTGCGCCGTTCCCCCCCTCCCGGATCACGCGCCGGGCGTCACGCTGCCGCCGCAGCTGCAGCAGCGTGACGCCCGGCGGCGAACGCTCGGGCGCCAGGGGGCGGACGTGCCGCGTCCGCCCCGTGGGGAAGGCGGCCTTGGGGGGGAACGGCTTAGGGGGGCTGGCGTGGGTGTGGCTGGGGTTGGTGTGGGGGCGGTACTTCGCACCCTCCCTGCCACTCGCTGCGGCTTCAGCCGCCCCCGGCGAGGCGCCCGGGGCCCGCGCGGGGTCCGTCCCCCGCGCCCGCGGCGTGCCGGGGGCCGTGGCGTGGCCGGCCGGGGCGGTGGCGCAGGTCGCCGGGGCCGCGGTCTCAACTCCTGGTGCACTCTCCCCGCCCCCCTCTGCGGCCGCGGTAGCCGCCGGCGAGGCACCCGGGGCCTGCGCCGGGGCCACCCCCCGTGCTGGCGGTGCGCGAGGGGCCGCGGCCGGGGCCGCGGCGCGGCTTGCCGGGGCTGCGGTCTCAGCCCCCCGTGCGCCTGGGGCCCCCTCCCGGGGCGGGGCGGCAGGGCTTGCTGCCTGGACGGCGGGGGCGGTCTCCTCGGCAGGCGCAGGCCCCTGGGTCCACGGCCCGGTGTCGGCGGAGGCTGCCCGGGGCTGCCTAGCCGGCGGCCCGACCGGCACTGCTGCCTCCGCCAGCCTTTGCTCCTCGCGCTCCGCGAAGGTCTCCTCCGCATATCCCGGGGAGACGGGGGAGCGGGAGCGGGACCGGTGGTGGTGGCGGTCGTCCCGCTGGGAGGAGCCATCGGAGTCCAACATCACTGTTATCCTGGTAGGCATGCGTGGTGGCAGGTGTGCCCTTCCCACTACCTCCCGGTGTATCTGTGTTGTGCCGTGGGCAGTGCTGTGCAGTGCTCCGCGGGGGGGAGGGGGGGAGGCGATGGGGGGCCGGCGGAGGCGTCAACCCCGTGCGGGCGGGGCCCGGTGGCCATCCATCGGCACTGGGTGGGGAGGCGGGGGAGCCACGCGGCCCACACGTCGCGCCACAGCTCCTACTCTGGGGTGGGGCTCAGGGCGCTGGGCCCCGGGGGGTCGTCGGGTGGTGCCGGGGGGAGCCGCACTAGGTGGACCCCCGTAACGGCGGTGACCTCCTGTGTTCGGAGGAAGGTGTGAACCCCGTCCCGCGCCGCAGGCGCCGGGAGGGGGGGGCGGGGTACAGGCGCTGCCCCGTACTGGTGGCTGGGGGTGATCCCCAAGACCCGCTCCGGGTCCCCCCGGGTCGCGACGACGAGGAGGAGCAGGGGGGTGCCCGGGCGCTCTTGCCAGAGGACCTGCCCCCTGTGGTGGGCACCCCTGGTCCTGGAGAGGGGGGGGGATAGGTTCGGGCTGGCTCGGCCGCGGGGCGCGTGCGTCGCCATCAGGGGGGCGTGGCACCAGGTGGGCTCCCTGGGGAACGCCTCGCACATGACGGCGTACGAGGGGGTCGGCCTGGCGCCGTCGTACACCGGGTTGGTCGGTCGGGGGCTGGTGGGCGCCTCGTCCGGGCCTTCCACGAATACCGTGACTTCGCCCACCTCCAGGTCCTTGTCCGGTGGATGTAGAAGGTGGAGCGCGGCGTCCAAGTCGGACACTCCCCCTGGGTATGTGGCCCGCGCCTGGTTCAGGTACGGGGCCGTGTCCCCGGGGCAACGCGCCCTGAGGGCGTGCAGCAGGGCTGGGGCGCTGCTGCGGAGGGACATAGCAGACCCCGCCCCCGTCAGTTGCAGTGTGTCCCCCATGGACAGGGGCCGGGCTGACCGTTTCAACTGGCGCCACTCCATCCAGTGCCCGTAGAGGGCCGCCTCCGGGCGGATGAGTCCTGGCTGGACAGCGTTCACAATCCGGTGCATCGCCGGGAGCAGCGCAGGGGCCCCTGCTCCGCTCAGGGCACGAACGGCCGGGAGGGCGGCCTCGCTGAGCAAAGCCCTCGCACTGCCCGCCGGGTCGTGCCGTGGGGCAGCGTGCGCCTCGTGCGCCTCCGTTACCGCGTCCGCTACTAGGCCCCGGACGGCCGCCTCCTGCGCTCGGCGGCGGGCTCTGGCAAGCCCCGGCCAGTCCTCCTGTCGGCGAGGCATGGTGCTGCGGGCCCTGCAAAGTGTGGCGGCGAGTGGGGGTCAAGGCGCTAACACGTGCGACAGGTGCGCGACGGACGTGGGGTCCCGCAGGTGCACGTGGATCCACAGGAGGGCGGCGCCCGCGGGGCCCGCGCGTTCGTGTGAGGGAGCGTGTGCTCCCCCGATGCGCCGGTGCAAAGCCTCCTCCTCCGTGCGCCTGTGCGGGCCCGCGGGAGGCTCGGGCCAGGGGCACGCGGCCACCTGGGAGCACTGCGCGCACCTGTTGGCGCCCGTCGGCGCTGCGGAGGACACCGTGTCGCATTCCCCGCAGAGGTGGCAGGTGTGTGTGGGAGGTGGGAGGGCGGCGACCACGGGCCGAGACGGCGGAGCCAGAGGTCGTCCCACCTCTGGCGGGGGGGGGGGGGGGCGATCTCCAGCAGGCGGGCGCGGACGCGGCGCCGGTAGTCCCTGCCGAGCGTCTTCTGCCGGACCTCGTGCCACGTGTCGTCGGGGAGAATCCCGTGGTCGTGGAAGGCGGCGATGAGGTCATCCCACGGCGCGCGGGGTTGGCCCTGGGGGGGGGGGGTTGCCATATACACGTGGCTCCCGGTGAGGTGGGGCGCCAGCATGCCGCACTGGCACTCGTCCAGGGCGTCCCGGTGGAGGAGGGCCAGTAGGTTGCCTTCCGCGACTGCCTCCCACCCTACTCGCAGCCCGTCGCAGCTGTCTAGCTCCTGGCGCAGCGCCGCTGCAAGGTTGGTGGGGAGCATGAGGAATGAGGGCCCCTGGGTGTCGTCCAGCCGGGACAGGGCGTCGTCGTACGCAGGCCCCCCAGTTTTGAAGTGCGCCACGGTGAGCCTAGTGGCTCAGTCCTCTGGGGGATGCCATGGGATGGTGGCCGCGTCGCGTCCCCATGTGTGTATCTCCGTGGCTCGGAACACGTTGGCGGTGTGGAGGACGATGCCGGGGGGGACGGGGCCTCGGGTGAGCGAGGACACGTCCCCATTCCACCCTGTTTGTGGCTCCGGGGCCGCTTGCAAGCATTCCTTCGCCGCCGCGTCCCACGTGTGGTCGGGGCCCGCCCCGCGGACCATGGCGGGCCTCAGCAGGGTGTGCGGCCCCCACCCCTCGAGCGGGATGGCGGCGTATTGTTGTGCGGGGGTCTCCGGGGCGCGCGTGGCGGCGCACCACCGCCCCCACTCGCGCGCCCACTCCTCGCCCACTATACGTGCCTCCCATGCGGTCATGGAGCCGCGCCCGATGATCCACTGTGGGAAGAGGGCGTCTTGTAGGTGTTTCGAGAAACCCCCCTCAGGACCCGGTACGGGTGGGGGTCCTCGTGCGGCGGGCACTGCAGAGTGCCATTCACGACACGGAGGGAGGCTACGAAGTCCTTGTCAGGGCGCGGGGGAGGGGGGGGGGCAGTTGCCCTCTGCCGCGGTGAGCCATCGGTGCACCCGGGCCGCTGCGCTTAGGGGCTCGCGGAGGAGTTCCTCCAGCCGGTGGTTGCGAAGCTCCCATGCGAAATCCCCCAGTCGGAGCATGTGGTGGAGAAAGTTGTCCACGGAGGTCCCTCCCAGCGGGTCGTAGCGGGCTATGGCGCGGAGCTGCGCCTCCGCCCCCTCCGGCACCAGCCCAGAGCAGAAGAATTCGGTCCACGCGACGCCCGCGGAGCGCTACGAGGCCACCCACAGGGCTTTGTCCCCGGGCGGGAGGTGGCGGGCCGCCTCTTGTACCGCCAGGCAGTAGTGGGGCCAGAGGAGCCGCGAGTGGGCGCACCCCACGTGCATGTGCACCGGGGTATCCTCCGGGCCGCCGCAGAGGAGGCACGGCTGTGGGAGGAGTGCGACGCCGGAGAGCCGCTCCTTTCGGACGCGGAGCCTGCGTTGCACGGGCGTGTGGCCGTCCCTGGCCCGCAGCGCCCGGTGGTTGGTGGCCACCGCGGTGACGTCCCGGGCGTGGACATAGGCTGTGGCGTGGGCCGCGCCCAGAGGTGTGTGTCCTCGGCGCGTCAGCGCATGGTCCGTCTGTGCTCGCTGCGCGATCTCGCCGAGCGTCCGCATCGTGGGGGGCCGTGGGTCGGGGCGGCCGTCATGACCGGCGACGATGAGTTGGGCGTGGCTGGGGCCCGGGGGCGTGTTCTGTAGGACGGTGTCCAGGGACGCCGGCCAGTCCGCCTTGTGCAGTAGGGTGTCGCTGTGGTGTGAGGTGGCTCGGACATACCTCAACGGGTGCCCGGCGTGTTGCCCTCGCGCGCGCAGGCCGTCCCAGAGCCATTGCAGGGGCATCTGGTTGACTACCTTTGCCGCGCCCGCGGGGACCCCCGTGGTTCGCTCGCGATCCGCGTGTCGCAGGAGGTGGAGGATGACTTCGGCGTCCACCGTATGGACCCATGGCCGGTGGGCGCCGTATTGCAGGGGGAGGGAGGCGGCCACCCCCTCCCCGTCGGGCACCGTGCCCGAGATGGCCACCGCCCACGTGCGGGTGAGGTCGGCGGCGAGAGCGACGCTGGTGGCGTGCTTGCAGGGTCCGCCCCCCGACGCATCGGAGGAGGTGTGGCCCCAGGCCTCCGGGATCCAGTAGTACGCGGTGGGGCTGAGCCACCCCGCGTTGAGGTGACGTCGGGGTGGCTGGGGGTCAGTTGGTCCACGCTCAGCGCCCCGGTGTCGCCGGGGCGGACTGCCGGGTGGTCGTGCAGTCGGATCTCTGCTCCAGCGATCGTGCTTGCCCAGGACCGGAGTGCCGTCACATGTTCCCTGAGCCACGCCGGGCCTCCGGGCTGGTGCACCACCAGGTGTCCCGTGTCCTCCGGTTGGTCCTCTAGCGCGTGCACTGCCATGTGTGGGTCGTGCGGCACCTCCGTAGCTACCAACAGGCCGGTGCCGCGGGGGAGTCCACGGGGCCTGGGCTGGCCTGCCCCTACCTGCACGATCACCCACTCGGTCTGGAGCTGCGCTTGCTCCGTCGCTCGGGTGCACTGGTCGTCCGTAGTCACCAACCACACCGGCGTCGGCGCGTGGGGCCATGGGCACAGGGGCTTGGGCCACGCCACATCCGCGATAGGCTCTCGGTGCTCGCCTTCTGCGAGTACATCGCGGAGGATGTACAGGAGGGTCGCCGGTGGGTGGTATGCCGCCCCCTGCGTGGGGGGGGATAGGCTGCCTCGACGGCAGTAGCCCCCGACGTGAAGGTGCAGGCCGTCCGGGGCCACCCCTGGGCCCGGGTGGGCGTCCTGGTTAGCCCTCGTGGGGTTGACGAGTCTCAAGTGGGGGTCCCGCGTGCCAGTGGTGTTGAAGAGGTGGACCAAAGCGTCGCGCCACCCAGGGTGGTTGGTGGGCTCCTGCTCGCGGCGGCAATAGTGAAGGTGTTCATCGGCGCACTGGTTGAGGCATTCCCGCACCGCCGTCGGCCACGGGTCGTCATTGTCGGGGAAGGGGTGGTGCCGCCCGTGGTGCCCATGCCACGGCGTCATGTGCCGCACCGTCAGTCAGCACGTCGCCGTTTCATAGCTTGGCGGTGCACAGCGTGACGATGTTGCCCGGTGGGGACTGTAGTTGGACGTGGGCTGCCCTGGGGCACGCGATGGGGTTGTAGAGCCCCACTCCGGGGGCGGCCAGGACCCGGGGTATGCGGTGGACCCAGTCGCCCCCCGCCAGGGTTGCGAACTCCGGGACGGGGTAGTGCACCTCGGGGCATATTCCGTGATTGCCGGGGATTTTCCAGAACATCTTGGTGACCTCAGCGCGCACACAGGTTGAGCGGTGGTGGACGAGTGTACCCACAAGGGCCACCGCTGCCTGCTGGCACCGCCTTGGCACCCGTGTGAACCCCAGGGTCCGGTCATCCTGCAGGCTGTCCCGCGAGGCGTCGAAGGCGTATCGCGCCCTGTCCTTCGCAACCTGGACCGTAATGTGGTCCAGGTGGCGCGCGGTGTGGGAGTCGTCGGCGATGAAGGGGGCGATGTATTGCGTCACCCCCCCTAGGATCGCCAGGATGACGTCCTGTACCACTTTTGGCGGCGCGAGGGTGTTGAGGCACCAGTGGTGCACCGCCGCGAGGCGCAGGCGGTGTTTGCGCTGCAGGGAGAACTCCCCGTCCGGCTGCAGCTGGAGTCCCAGGTAGGGGATGGAGTCCGCCGCCGGTACCCAGTGCCATGGGTTTTCCAGGTGGGGACAGAGGCGCAGCTGCAGGCCCGGGACCCCTTTGGTGGTGGCCATGGCACACTTGCGGGGGTTGAGCTCCATGCCCATCATCCCCAGGTACGCGGCCACCGCCCCCACGCCCTCGACGAAGTGCTGCAGTGTGTGGGCCACTACCAGCAGGTCGTCTATGTAGGCCTGGATGAGGCCCCATTCGGCCTCTCCGGGCGGACGCAGACGGTGCTACTGGGCCCTGAGCAGGGGCTCCAGGAGGAGCGCGTACAGCAGGGGGCTCTCGGGGTTGCCCTGCCGGACACCGCGCAGCATGTGGACGGGTTGTGTCAGCCCGTGCGTGGTGACGATGCGCAGCCTGGCGCACGTGTGGAGGAAGAGCACGAGGTTGATGACCTCCGGCGGCACAGAGAGGTGGCGTAGGATGAGGTGGAGGGCGCCGTGCGGGGCGGTGTGGAAGGCCTTGCGGGCGTCGAAGGAGCAGACGTAGTTGGGCCTCCCCCGTTGGAGCTGCCGCTGTGCCATGAACAGGGGGAGGGGCCGGTGTTGGAGCCGGGGAGGGCCCCTTGTTGCCAGTCGCTTACCACTCCGTGCCGTGTGAGCACTTCCGTCATGCGCTCGGTGAGGGGGCCCGTGAGCCGCTTCATGTCCAGCTGGCCTAGAGCTATGGGCCTGTACTCGTCCAGTCGGGCGGAGCCCGGTACCTTGGGGCTGAGCCAGATGTGCGCGTCCCTCCAGTGCATCGGCGGTGGGGCGCCACGGAGAATGGCCCGGTAGGAGTGGACCAGGAGCCACTGGACGGGTGCCGGGAGGGCCTTGATGAAACGGGCCTCCACGTGGTTGGGACCCGGGGCCTTGCCATCGGCCTTGTCCAGGGCGGACTGCAGGTCCTGCATGGAGTACTCCTGGACCTGGGCCGAGGCCCCGTCATGGACCCGGGGCACGTGGCGGCTGAGGACCGCCTGGAAGCCGGGAAGGTCCACCGGGCGTTTGTCATGCAGTTCCCGCCAGAAGGCGCGAACCGCGAACATCACGTCCTGGGCCTCTGTGAGGAGCCTTTGGGTGTTGGGGACCCGCACGTTCCAGAGGCCTGACGGGCCCGGGGCCTCTACCTCTATGGCCCCCCGCACGGCTTTCCACCGCTGGGCGATGTCAGTGGCGTGGCGGCGCGAGAAATCCTTGATGCCGGGCTTGCGGTCAGCCGCGAGGAGTGCGCGCAGTTGGCGGATGTCCTCTTCGAGGGCGGCTGCTTGTCTCTCCAGCTCCTCCTGCAGCTGGCCCTGCGTGGCCGGGCGGAACCCGGGCGACGCACCTCGCAGCTCCTCCGTGAGCCGGAGCGCCGGCTCAGACCGGATGCCATGTCGTGCCGCGTCCGCCTGGTATGCCGCCGGCGCGCACGCTGCCAGGGTGTCGTAGCGGAGGATCATCGCCTGGAGCCGTTTCCCGCTCTCAGGGGGGTCCCCCCCCGCCGGGTCCGTCCCCGCTGGGGACGGCTGCCGGTGTCCCACCACACGCGCCAAGGCGTCATGCGCCGCGTGGAGGTGTTCCAACACCTTGTCCACTGCGGCCGCGGGCATGGACCCGTAGGCGTGCTGCTCTGCGGGACCCGGCCAGAGCGCCAGGGAGGGCTCATCCTGCGCGGCAGTGACCGCTGCCTACAGGCAGTGTTGGACAGGCGCGGCCTCGGCGTTGTACGGGAGGAGGCGGCCCTCCGTGTGGCTGTAGGGGGTGGGCATTGTCGCGTGCCCTGCGGCGTTGAGGAGGCCTGGCAGGGCCAGGCGGACCGGGAGCTGGTACGACCTGATCACCTGGGGGTGTGCCATGCCGCGGGCCCAGACGCTTTCCCGCAGGGACCACGGCAGGAGGGGTTCGTTGACCAGGAATGTGTCCACCCTGTGCCGGAACGGGTGGAGCCTGGGGGTCATGTCCTCCGCGCCGCCTGCCTTGGCCCTCCGGAAACCGCAGGCCTCCGAGCCCGCGCAGAAGTGCTCTGTGGCCTGGTTGGAGGTGGCATCCATGTAGAAGTTGGTGTCGCCTGCAATGACCACCGGCTGTCTCGCATCGAGGCTGCGCGCCGTGGCATACATTTGTATGTCGGCCCAGAACGCCGCCCCTCCTGCCCATGGGAAGCAGCCTGCCTGCGGTCCGTGGACGTTGATGAGGGTGAGGCCTCCCCCATCTGTGCAGATCTCCAGGGCCGCGGCCTTCCCGGGGACGATTTCCGTAAAACCGAGCACCTCTTGCTCTGCCACGTACTTGCTGCTGACCGCGGTGAGGAGGCCTCCCCCTCTCGAGGTGGATGTGGCTCCCGTCTCCGGCAGCCGGCTGCTGAAGAAGGGGGTGTACCCCTTGTCCCGGAGCGCCGCGGCCACGTGCATCTCCTGCGCCCGGGTGGCGATCCCTGTTTCCTGGAGCATGATGGCAAAGCCCCCCCCCCCGGGGTAGCATGCCGTTGATGAGGTGCTCCTTGTCGGTACAGGCCGCCGGCTAGCGGCGCCGCCAGAGCGTGTCCCGGAGGGACCGGTCTGGCGGGACGAGGCCGTTGCGCAGGTTCCATGAGAGGAGCCATAGGGTGTCGTCCGCCGCGTCCTCCTGGAGTCAGCTGTCCCGCATCGGCATTGCCGCTGGGTCCGCTGGAGCAGCCAGGTCTCCCGGGTGTGCCGGGGCCATGGGGTGTGGGGAGCCCGTTCCCAGCGGGGCCCACAGGGGGGCCAGGGGGGCCAGTCCCGCGGGGATGGATCCTTGTTGGGCTGCACTGCTGGCTCCCGGGGCCGCATCGGGTGGCTCCTCCTCGCCTTCTGCGTGGCCGGCCGCCTGGGGCGGGGGGCGCCGGGCGTACGGGGCCTGCCACGGGGACCTCCGTGCCCTCCCTTGGAGGATGTGGGAGGCCGCCTCCTTGGCGTTCACCGGGGCTGCAGCGTGCACCGCGTGCCACGCCAGGTGTTCCAGCATCGCCCCGCTTGTGTAGTACTTGTCTGCACACAGGGGGCATTTCATTGGTTATGTGGCCCCTCGCGCCGGGAGGAGCGGCACCGACTTTTGGATGGCGCCCTCCGGCGCTGGTTCGAAGGGCAGGTTGGCCAGTGGAACCAAGTGTGGCGCTAACGCGCGGCCCGGGGCCGCCGCATCGAGGGCTCGTATTCCGGGCGCGGGTCCGAGACTCCGCACGGCGTTGCGCGGCGCGTCTGCCTGCAGCCACGCTTGCCAATGCGTGGCGCCGATTTGGCGGTCGGGCTTGCCCCTCCATTGCAGGAGGTGGAAGGCTTGTAGCCAGTGGTACACTGTGGTCGGGACCGCCAGCTGAAGCTCTAGGTCGGCGGGGTGCGCCGCTGCCGGCCACACTCCCGGCCTCGCTGCCTTGGCGTTGTCCTTCAGTCGGACTTGGAGCAGGAGGGCGTGGTGTTCGCCCTCTTGCAGCGCCTTGACGATCATGCGAGTGCAGTCTGCCACGCGGACTACGGCTACGGGTCCCAGCAGGCTCCCGGGGTCGCAGACGACGATGTGCGCGTCCCCCGGGCTGAAGATGCAGACCACCCACTGCGGGTTCTGTTGTCCCAGTTGAGCCACCGCGAGGGTAGCCGCCGGGCGGGCGTGCGTGATTGGCCCTGCTTGGAGGTCCGGGACGTCCGTGGCCCTGATGGCGTCTCCCTGCCATGCGGCCCGTAGATGCTCCTCCTGGTCGGGGCCCCAGACCAGTGCGGGGGGGTTGGCCCACCCCGGTTCCTGCCTCTTGTTGGGGGCGCTGACGGTGTGCAGCAAAACTGCTAGCGGCCAGGGGTCCGCCGTCATATAGTAGGCCTGGGTGGGCCCGTGCTGCCAGTCGACACGGGGCCGGGGCGGGAATGCCCCTTGCCTGGCGGCCAGGATGTGCGACCGGTACCCCCCGGCGTGGCCGTGCAGGATGGCCTGGTAGCCTGCCGTCTGTAGCACCAGTGCCTACCCCTGCTGAGGCCCGGGAGGGGGTGCGCCGCCGCCTGCGTACCTGACGCGGGTGCGCCCGCGGAGTGCGGCGTGCCACGGGTGGGGCGCGTCGCGCTGCGGCCCTTGTATGCTTCCCGCGATCTGCGCCGGGCCGTGGTGGTGGACGAAACTCTCCCAGCCGTCTGCCAGCAGCGCCGCCGTGACGACGTACCGCTGCTCCGCCGTGAGGGGTGCCGTCGGCGTGTGCTTTGCGGGTGGCTGGCGGGGCCGCGGGTCTCGGCAGGGGATGTGGGGCAGCAGTTGCGCTGGCCACGCCGCCACGGGTCCCATGGTGACGGCCGCAACCGTGGACGCCAGCGCCGTGCGGTCCGTTGGCCTGTACTTCCTGAGCCCCGTGGTATCCCGGGCGAGGTGCCTGCAGGCCGCCATCCAGGCCACCGCTCCGCAGTTCGTGCAGTCCGGTTCGGCCCCGTCCGCGCCGTTGCTTGCCCTTTGCTGTACCGTGGTGGTCGTGTCGAGCGGGGGGCCCCGTTGCAGCACCTCCGGGCCCTTTCCCGGCGGGAGGGCGGGCGGGGTCGGCTGCAGGAAGCTCTGTGCGCCCAGGCGCTCCGAGTGCGTGTGGTACGGGTTCTGTCGGCGGTGCTCCGGGGCCGCCCGGGGCAGGAAGAGGAGTTAGTGCAGGTACCAGTGGCCCTGTGCGGTGGACGGCTTGCGGAGTGTTAGCCACTGTTCCACCACTCCTCCCGGGTGCGCGGCCTCGACACGGCGCTGCTACCCCAGGCGGCCCAGGCAGTTTGACGTGCCCGCAGGCGGGATGTGGGTCTGCGGGTAGAGCACCCGCAGCGGCTCCAGCGCCAGGTCAAGCACCTCGTCGGTGAGCTGTTCCGTAAGGGCCGACGCCCTGTGCAGGGCGTGGCGGACGCCGGGTGTGGGGACCGTGAGCTGTTCGGGCACCGGCCCCGGTGGGCACCGTGCACCCGGGTTCGTCATTCACTCCCTGGGGTGGCTCAGCATGGCTCTCCACACTTCTCTTCTGAGGGCGTGGTGGGGGGCCAAGGAGGGGACCACCCGTAGGAGGCGGTGGCACGCCGGCGGCGATCGCACGGGTTGCGGGGCGGCCACAGTGATCCACCTGCACGCCGTGTCGGGCACGATCGCCCCCCATTCCACGGTCCCCATGCCCTCGGCGTGGAGTAGCGCCTGGCCCTGGACCAGGGGGAAATACGGGCTCGGGCGCCCGCCCTCCTCCCTCCACCGTACCCAGGCCGCTCCCGCCTGCAGGCTGCGGAGCAGGGCCACACCGGGGAGGAGCGGCTGTGGGAAGGCCCCCTTGACGGCTTGGGCGGCATGGGCCAGGGTGCCCATGGGCAAATACCACAGCGGGAGGACCCAGGGGTCCGGTAGCGGTTGCGCCGCCCCTGCGTCCCATCGCCACCCGGAGTCTGGCGGGGCGGCCGGGACCGTGCCCGTCTGCAGGAAGTGGCGTGCCCTCTTGTCGGGGTGCCGCTGGAGGGTTGCTGCGAGGCTGAACTCCTCTGCCGCGGGCCCCACTGGGAGGCCGCCCCGGGGCCTGCGCCAGGGGAAATCCTGGTCGGTCGGCCAGGCTTTGAGGTCCCGGACGATTTCCTCCGCGGTGTCTGTGGGGGCGTCCTCCGGTGCCAGGTGCCACATGACGGCGAGCACCGCCCATGTGGAGAAGGGCCACGCCCGTGGGGGGCTGTACACCTGTATGGTCCACTGTGGGCGAGCACGACGCAGGCGGGATGCGTGGAGCACCCCTCGGACCATGTCTGCCGCCAGGACCAGCACCATTCCCTAGGGCTCTACAACGATCCCCTCTGCCGGTCCGCCGTGGCGGCCCCGGGTGTGCAAGGCCACTTCCGCTTGCCCCGTGTGGGCGACTCGGTCGACGGCCTCCTCGATGTTCACGCCGCCGCGCGCGGTCTCATCCAGAATTCAGCCCTGCGCCACCCCGTAGCGCAGGGCGGCGCGTGCGGCCGCGTGCCCCACCGCGGGCATCAATCCGTCATCGGGGCCGGGTTGGGGGTGTTGCTTGGGGCACCAGCCTTCTCCGGTGCAATGGCCCCGTTTCCACACGGGGCAGGGGGCGGGCACGCTGCCCGCCGGCGGCGCAGGTTCCGCGGGCGTGCTGCGCGCGGGGTCTTCAGGATTATCTCCAGGTCGGAGTCCGCGCCCGCGTCCTCCTGTGGGGGGTCTCCTGCGCCGACTCTGAGTCCCATCGCCCTGATGGCCTCGTGTGCCGCGTCCAGCGTCGGGGATCTGGGGCGTGTTTTGCGTGGGCCCGCGGGTTCCGCCATTGTTGTGTTGTTGTGCCTAAGAGCAGGGGGTGGGGCGCGGATTTCCCGTGGCTGGTGTACGTGCTATGGGCGCGGCGGGGCGTGGGTTGGGGAGCTTGAACGCTGGCTCCGCGGGCTGGCGTTCACGTGTGCATGTGGGCATTAGGTGCTCCCCCTGCCGTCCGTGTAGCATGGGTGACCCCGTTCCGAGGGGCGTCCGAGGCCGGGCGCTCTCCCTCCTCCGGCTGCCCTCCTCCTTGGGGCTGCTGGGGCCAGCTATCCACGTGCCGTGGGCGCGCGTGTGCGGGTGTGGGGGCCCAGCACTGTCCTCTTGGCTTGCATGCCCTGCGGGGGCTGTGTGCCGTGGGGGTGGTGGGGGGCCGTCCCCGGGGGGGGTGGCCTGCCACCGTTGTGAGGGGCGTCTGGCGTCAGGCGCTGTTCCTCCCCCGGCCGCTCGTCCTCTGGGGCGGGCAGCTGGGGTTCCGCGACCCGTGTGTCCCCGGTGCGGTTGGTGCGGGCGCAGGGACCCAGCACCAGCCCCAGAGCGTGCGCCCTTGTGGGCCGGCGTTGCGCGCTGTGGGGTAGGCGGGAGGCCGTCCCCGGGGGGGGTGTGTTCCTCCGTTGTGAGGGGCTTCTGGGGTCGGGCGCTCCCCCTCCCCCGACTGCCCGCCCTCCTGGCGGGCTGTCGGGGTCCACTACCCACGTGCTGTGGGCGCGGGTGTGCGGGTGTGGGGGCCCAGCACTGTCCCCTTGGCTTGCATGTCCTGTGGGGGCTGCGTGCCGTGGGGGTGGTGGGCAGCCGTCCCCGGGGGGGGTGGCCCGCCATCGTTGTGAGGGGCGTCTGATGTCAGGCGCTGTCCCTCTCCCGGCCGCCCGTGTAATAGGATATCGCAAAATCTGGTTTTGAGAATCTATTTTCCCCGCAAATTCACTGGAACTTGAACAAGTGCTCGAACCGAATCAAAACCGACAAGAACGAGACGAAGGCAAACAAATCAGCACAAATGCAATAACATATTAGCTTTTACGCTATTTGTTCTGCACAAAATGTGATAACATGAATGCAAAACAAAAGCGTACAAATTTACATACCAATACACATCAATGAACTCATTTCTGTCTTGAGCTCTCTGCGTAATCTGCGTCAATATGACGCGCATGCGTTCTGCTGAGATTCTATGTCCCAAATCTACACTGAAACAAATCCAGCTACTTTTCTGCAAAATTTATCTCAAAATGCGAACACTCATTACACCCCCTTCCTAAGCTTCATGTTATTTCACAAAATGAAAATCACATGACAAGCTGATAAAAATTTAAATGGGTGTGGGCATTGCTGAGCCCTGCAGAAAATACAAAAACGAAAACGAAAACAAACAAAAATGCTGAACACCCCCTTCCTAGGCTAAGCCATAGGTAGGGTGTCATGGAATGCCTAAAATAGACACTCAGAAAAAAAAATCATCCCACAATCTGCCAACGTGTTTTTTCAAAACTGTTGTTACAGCTTTTCAAAAACCTGGCGAACAAACAAGAAAGAAAAATAATCTGCACCATGCAGTACAATGCACGAAATGCAAACAAAGGCAATGAATGTGTACTGTGCACACTCCACCAAGTTCGCAGGGGAGTTTAGACCCCTGCCAAACCCTATCTACAAAGTGTTGTCTTCTTGTACCTCTCCTCAGTTAGATTATTGGGATCCTCATCAAAGTCCTTCTGCGATTCAATTGGCCAACCGTTGATGCACCCATCTGCAAACGCACAGTAGCAGGCGATCAACCACATAGCCTTAGGCCAAAATCAGCCACTTAGGCCCAGGCGAAAATTCGCGGCACATCCACCATAACGCTGTTAGGGTTCGTCGCCCACTGACCACTCTCCTCGCATCGAACTCAGTTGGATCACATGCTTCCAACCATGAGTTGTACCTGACCAACATGCTTCGAAAGATCTGGTTGGTGTCCTTCATCGTGAGCTTTGCTCGCATCTGCTTGCTTCTTCTAGAGTCTTGCATTTGCCCTGTTGCCGCGGGCCTTGCGTCTTGGCTTGCCCTCAATTATCTCCTGACAGCGCAACTGTGCCAAATCCTCCAAACAGCCACGATTGCGAGACTCTTCAAGCTGTAAATTCAATAATGAAACTTGTAATGCTTCCTCCGTGGGCCAGGTCTGTACTGAAACGTGGGAACGCACCTGATCCATGACTGGGAATGCATTGTTCGCCGTTTGCTGCTCTGCCTTCTTCTCCAACACGCGTTGCAACGACTCTTCAATCATGGCGGCCAGCTGTTGATGGCCACCTGAACATACAACCGGTGTAGGTAAAGAAGCAGGATGCGACGACCGTGTAGTGCGCACCAACTGTACTGCTGGCGAAAGCGGCTTTACCTGCTGCGCTTGACGCGCGCTGACAGCCACAGGGCCACCACGGACAGGTTTTTCAGCCTCTACTTGTAGTACTTGGCGATACACGCGTTCGGCCTGCGGCTCAAACACTTCTGACAGCGACTCGCCTCGCAGCGCTGCATCCACTAGCACCGTTCGTACCCACGCTGCCATGCGTGCTTGTCTGTTGAGCTCTGACTCATGATAGTCTCGTGGATGCTCACACTGGGCAGCGAACTCTTGTTGACATACAAGCTGTGGTAGCTTCCATCTGTCTTGACGAGTTCCACCATGCACAGAGGCGTTGAGATTCCTGATTTCGTCCATATCGCGTCCCACAATGCACACCTGATATCTGAGGATATCAGTTGCTTCCTTGGTGTTCAGCTCCCAACTGGTCCCAAACTGGCGACGGTGATGGTAGCGACAAATTTCTCTTCCAGGGTGGTTGCAGCGGTCGAAGTCATACTTCTCGCGCGGTCTACTCTCACACCCGTCCACCTGGAAGAGGTTGGACGCAAACGTTCCGGACGGTGGATGAACTTCTGCAGTACAGGACGCATCAGTGGCGACAAAAGAAACGTGTCGGCATTGACCACGCCATGCTATAAGTGCGTTACGCAACGAACTCTCAGTGTTGTACTGTACCGGCTCAGCTTGAGCGATAGCCCTCACGTACACACCAACGTTTGGCATCAGCGCCGATGTTGACGGCGCCAGAACCAGTGAACGTAATACGGAATCGACAAAGAGCGTGTGATAGAATATCGCAAAATCTGGTTTTGAGAATCTATTTTCCCCGCAAATTCACTGGAACTTGAACAAGTGCTCGAACCGAATCAAAAACGACAAGAACGAGACGAAGGCAAACAAATCACCAGAAATGCAATAACATATTAGCTTTTACGCTATTTGTTCTGCACAAAATGTGATAACATGAATGCAAAACGAAAGCGTACAAATTTACATACCAATACACATGAAGGAACTCATTTCTATCTTTAGCTCTCTGCGTAATCTGCGTCAATATGACGCGCATGCGTTCTGCTGAGATTCTATGTCCCAAATCTACACTGAAACAAATCCAGCTACTTTTCTGCAAAATTTATCTCAAAATGCCAACACTCATTAGAGCCCGTCCCCTGGGGCGGGCAGCCGGGGTTCCGCGACCCCTGTGTCCCGGGTGCGGTTGGTGTGGGCGATGCGACCCTGCCCCTGCCTCACGGCGTGCGCCCTTGCGGGCCCTTGCGGAAGGGTGTCCCCGGGGGGGCCGCCTTTCGCCGTTGTGAGGGGGTCTGGGGTTGGGCGCTTCCCCTCCCCCGACTGCCCGCCCTCCGGGTGGGCTGTCGGGGTCCGCCACCCACGTGCTGTGGGCGCGGGTGTGCGGGCGTGGGGGCCCAGCACTGTCCCCTTGGCTTGCATGCCCTGTTGCGGCTGCGTGCCGCGGGAGTGGTGGGGGGCCGTCCCTGGGGGGGGTGGCCTGCCACCCTTGTGAGGGGCGGCTGGTGTCAGGCGCTGTCCCTCCCCCGGCCGCCTGTTCTTTGGGGCGGGCAGCCGGGGTTCCGCGACCCGTGTGTCCCGGGTGCGGTTGGTGTGGGCGTGGGGGCCCAGCACCGGCCCCACAGCGTGCGCCCTTGCGGGCCGGCATTGTGCGCTGCGGGGGTGGCGGAAGGGCGTCCCCGGGGGGGGGTGCCTTTCACCGTTGTGAGGGGCGTCTGAGGTCAGTCGCTCCCCCTCCCCCGACTACCCGCCCTCCGGGTGGGCTGTCGGGGTCCGCTCGCCACGTGCTGGGGGCGCGGGTGTGCGGGTGTGGGGGCCCAGCACTGTCCCCTTGGCTTGCATGCCCTTTGGAGGCTGCGTGCTGCGGAGAGTGGGGGGCCGTCCCCGGGGGGGGTGGCCTGCACAGAATGTGAGGGGCGTCTGGTGTCAGGCGCTGTCCCTCCCCCGGCCGCCCGTCCTCTAGGGCGGGCGGCCGGGGTTCCGCGACCCGTGTGTCCCGGGTGCGGTTGGTGCGGGCGTGGGGACCCGGCACCGGCCCCACAGCGTGCGCCCCTGCGGGCCGGCGTTGCGGGCTGTGGGGGTGGCGGAAGGGCGTCCCCGGGGGGGGCGCCTTTCACCGTTGTGAGGGGCGTCTGAGGTCAGGCGCTCCCCCTCCCCCGACTGCCCCCCCTTGGGGCGGGCTGTTCGGGTCCGCAACCCACGTGCTGTGGGCGTGGGTTTGCGGGTGTGGGGGCCCAGTACTGTCCCTTTGGCTTGCATGCCCTGTGGGGGCTGCGTGCCGCGGGGGTGGTGGGGGGCCGTCCCCGGGGGGGGTGGCCTGTCACCGTTGTGAGGGGCGTCTGGTGTCAGGCGCTGTCCCTCCCCCGGCCGCCCGTCCTTTGGGGCGGGCAGCCGGGGTTCCGCGACCCGCATGTCCCGGGTGCGGTTGGTGCGGGCATGAGGACCCAGCACCGGCCCCACAGCGTGCGCCCTTGCGGGCCGGCGTTGCACGCCGTGGGGGTGGTGGAAGGGCGTCCCCGGGGGGGGGTGCCTTTCGCCGTTGTGAGGGGCGTCTGAGGTCAGGCGCTCCCCCTCCCCCGACTGCCCGTTCTCCGGGCGGGGCTGTCGGGGTCCGCCACCCACGTGCTGTGGGTGCGAACCCCTCTGCCCGCCCCAGAGGACAGGCGGCCGGGGGAGGGACAGCCCCTGACACCAGACGCCCCTCACAACGGTGGCAGGCCACCCCCCCCAGGGACGGCGCCCCACCACCCCCGCGGCACGCAGGCCCCACAGGGCATGCAAGCCAAGGGGACAGTGCTGGGCCCCCACACCCGCACACCCGCGCCCACAGCACGTGGGTGGCGGACCCCGACAGCCCGCCCCAATGGGGGGCAGTCGGGGGAGGGGGGGCGCCTGACCTCAGACGCCCCTCACGACGGCGAAAGGCAACCCCCCCGGGGACGCCCTTCCGCCAGCCCCAAAGCGCGCAACGCCGGCCCGCAAGGGTGCACGCTGTGGGGCCGGTGCTGGGTCCCCACGCCCGTACCAACCGCACCCGGGACACGCGGGTTGCGGAACCCCGGCCGCCCGGCCCAGAGGACGGGCGGCCGGGGGAGGGACAGCGCCTGACACCAGACGCCCCTCACAACGGTGGCAGGCCACCCCCCCCAGGGACGGCGCCCCACCACCCCCGCGGCACGCAGGCCCCACAGGGCATGCAAGCCAAGGGGACAGTGCTGGGCCCCCACACCCGCACACCCGCGCCCACAGCACGTGGGTGGCGGACCCCGACAGCCCGCCCCAATGGGGGGCAGTCGGGGGAGGGGGGGCGCCTGACCTCAGACGCCCCTCACAATGGCAAAAGGCATCCCCCCTGGGGGACGCCCTTCCGCCACCCCCACAGGGCGCAACGCCGGCCCGCGAGGGCGCACGCTGTGGGGCCGATGCCTGGTCCCCACGCCCGCACCAACCGCACCCGGGACACACGGGTCGCGGAACCCTGGCGGCCCGCCCCAGAGGACGGGCGGCCGGGGGAGGGACAGCGCCTGACACCAGAGGCCCCTCAAAACGGTGGCACGCCACCCCCCCCGGGGACGGCCCCCCACCACCCCTGCGGCACGCAGCCCCCACAGGGGGTGCAAGCCAAGGGGACAGTGCTAAGGGACCCGTGTGTCCCGGGTGCGGTTGGTGCGGGCGTGGGGACTCAGCACCGGCCCCACAGCGCGCACCCTTGCGGGCCGGCGTTGCTCGCTGTGGGGCTGGCGGAAGGGCGTCCCCGGGGGGGGTGCCTTTCACCGTTGTGAGGGGCGTCTGAGGTCAGGCGCTCCCCCTCCCCCGACTGCCCCTCATTGGGGCGGGCTGTTCGGGTCCGCCACCCACGTGCTGTGGGCGTGGGTGTGCGGCTGTGGGGGCCCAGCACTGTCCCCTTGGCTTGCATGCCCTGTCGGGGCTGCGTGCCGCGGGGGTGGTGGGGGGCCGTCCCCGGGGGGGTTGGCCTGCCACCGTTGTGAGGGGCGTCTGGTGTCAGGTGCTGTCCCTCCCCCGGCCGCCCGTCCTCTGGGCCGGGCGGCCGGGGTTCCGCAACCCGCGTGTCCCGGGTGCGGTTGGTACGGGCGTGGGGACCCAGCACCGGCCCCACAGCGTGCACCCTTGCGGGCCGGCGTTGCGCGCTTTGGGGCTGGCGGAAGGGCGTCCCCGGGGGGGTTGCCTTTCGCCGTCGTGAGGGGCGTCTGAGGTCAGGCGCTCCCCCTCTCCCGGCTGCCCGCCCTCCGGGCGGGCTGTCAGGGTCCACTACCCACGTGTTGTGGGCCCGGGTGTGCGGCTGTGGGCGCCCAGCACTGTCCCCTTGGCTTGCATGCCCTGTCGGGGCTGCGTGCCGCGGGGGCGGTGGGGGGCCGTCCCCGGGGGGGTTAGCATGCCACCTTTGTGAGGGGCATCTGGTGTCAGGCGCTGTCCCTCCCCCGGCCGCCCGTCCTCTGGGGCGGGCGGCCGGGATTCCGCGACCCGTGTGTCCCGGGTGCGGTTGGTGCGGGCGTGGGGACCCAGCACCGGCCCCACAGCGTGCGCCCTTGCGGGCCGGCGTTGCGCGCTGTGGGGGTGGCGGAAGGGCGTCCCCGGGGGGGGTGCCTTTCGCCGTTGTGAGGGGCGTCTGGGGTCAGGCGCTCCCCCTCCCCTGACTGCCCGCCCTCCGGGCGGGCTGTTGGGGTCCGCTACCCACGTGCTGTGGGCGTGGGTGTGCGGCTGTGGGGCCCCTGCACTGGCCCCGTGGCTCACGTGCCCTGTGGGGGGCTGCGCGCCACAGGGGTGGCGGGGGGCGTCTGGGTTCAGGCGCCCCCCCTTCCCTGCTACCCGCCCTCCGGGCGGGCTGTCGGGGCCCACTGGCCACGTGCTGTGGGCGCGGGTGTGGGTGTGTGCGGTGTGTGTGGTGCCTGTGCTGTGCGTGCCGCGGTGCGTGGTGTTGCCTTTCCCCTGCCCCCTGGTGCCCCCCTCTCCGGTGCTTCGTTGCGGTGTTGTGCTGGCCGTGTGCTTGCCGTGCCCCATTCCCTGCGCGCGTCCCTTGCTCGGCTGCTGGCTACCCCCTGTTTCTTTCGTGGCTTCGTCGCTCTTTACACTTTCTTCTACTCTCCGCTGGCTCGCCCTCCTCCCTGGCATGCACTTTTTCCCTGCCTCCGCCCTGGTGTGTGTCTCGGTCTTTTTCCTTGCCTGCTTTCTTGCTCCCGGTTCCTGGGCCCTCTTCTTTCTCTCCTGTTGGGTCCTGTGAGACAGGGGGAGGATGGGGTGTGTGTTGGCTGTCGGGCGGCGGCTCCCTACGGTTACTAGGTAACATACTTGCGCTTGTCTCTTTACCCATGTTGGCGCCTTTATCGTTGCGTTCTCCGTTGCGTGGCACGTAACATACCTGTGTCTGCACTTGTGTTTGCGTGTGTGCGGAAACTCTTCACCCTTCTTGTCATACCATGGTGCTTGTTGCGTCACGCTTCCTCCTGCGTTGATGGCCTACAGAGAGAGGGAGGAGGGTGGTTTTCTTGGCGTCTTCTTGGCCGGCGGGTGCGCTGGCGTGGCGGTGTTGTTCACTTCGTTCTCTTAGTCTGTCCTTGGCCATCCCATTCTCGTGGCGTTCGCGGCGGCGTCTTCGGGCTCGTGCTTCCTCGCCATACCTTGCTTGTGCATGCTAGCGTGTGTGGGCATACCACTTGCTCTTTTTGTGCTCTCGGGCTTGTGGTTTGTGTGTTTGGTGGCGGTGGTGTGCCCTCCGGTGGCGTGTGGCTCCCTTCTCTCGGTTTTGTGGGGGTGGGTGCTCTTCATACCATCACTTCTTTCCGCATGGGCTGCCCATTAGGTATTCCCTCATACCACTCATGTTCCGTTCCTCGGTGTTGGCGGCCTTTCGTTCTTCGTGTGTTCTTTGGCGGTGTCCACGTTTTCTTCGGCGTTGGCGGCTTCCTCCCGCGTTGATGGCCTATGGAGAGAGGGAGGAGGGTGTTTTTCATGGCGCTTTTTCGGTCGGCGGGTGCGCTGGCTTGGCGGCGTTGTGTGTGTACTCCGTTCTCGTAGTCCATCCTTGGTCCTTCTATCCTCGTTGTATTTGCGGGTTCGTGCTCCCTCGCCATACCTCGCTTGTGTTTGTTTGCGCGCGTGGGCATACCACTCTTGCTCTTTTTGCGCCCTCAGGTTTGTGGTTTGCGTGTTTGGTGGCGGTGGTGTGCTCTCCGGTGGCGTGTGGCTCCCTTCTCTCGGTTTCGTGGGGGTGCCCTGCATACCATCACTTCTCTCCGCTTGGGCTGCCCATTAGGTATTCCCTCATACCATCCTTGTTCCGTTCCGCGGTGTTGGCGGCCTCCTGTTCTTCGTGTGATCTTCGGCGGTGTCCATAATTTCTTCGGCGTTGGCGGCCTATAGAGTGTACGTGTTCGGGAAAGGAGAAAGGGGTGGTTCTGGTGGCGGTTTCTTGGTTGGTGGGCGCTTTGGCGCCGTGGTTCGCATGTGTCTCCGTTAGCGGCGGCCCTTGTTGTGTACTTTCATACATACCTTTTGGCGCTTGCGGCGGCATATATGTGTGCGGGCATAACTCTTGCTCTTCTTGTGCCCTTGGGTATGTGGTATATGTGTTTTGTGGCGGTGGTGCGCTCTCTGGTGGCGTGTGGTTCCCTCCTTTCGGTTACGTGCGGGTGTCCCTCATACCATGCTTCTTTCCTCCGTGCGGACGGCCTAGAGTATAGAGAGCATAGAACGCATACGTGGGTGGTTGGGCGGCGGCGTGGTGCTCGTGGCGGTGGTTTGTTTGGTGGCGCGTCTCCTTGTTTATACCCTGTTGTGCTTGCGGCGGCTCTCACGGCGTGCGTGCATGGGCATACCTCATGGCTGCTTGGCGCCCGCGGGCACTCTTGCATGTGTTTCATGTTGTGGTGTACCTTTTTCTATTTTTCCGTGTGGCGCTTTGCGTTTGGGGGGTCTCTTCCCCTTTATTTTCACACACCTTGCTTGTCTCATGGCGTCCTCGTCCTATGCGTGCGGGGGATGGTAGCGGGCGTGCTGTGCTGTTACCGCGCGCAACAGTAGTTTGAGGCGTCCATGGATCCGCCCATGAGCCAGAGACACCACGTACGGAAAACAGAGGGCGCGCACACGCTCATTGAACACCAACGAGACACGGAGACCGCACGCGCAAGAAAAAAGGCAAGCACACCGGTGACCGAGCGCCAAAGAGCCAAGGCTACCGCGCAGTCAACGCACAAGGCAAGCACACCAGGAAATGAGCACCAGTGCGCCATGCATACGGTACACGCAACGCACAAGGCGCGCACACTAGTGAACAAATGCCACGGAGCCATAAACACCACACACGCAATACATAAGGTGTGCACACCAGCAAACCGGCGCCGAGGAGCCACGGACACCACACAGGCAACACACAAGGCACGCCCTGCGTTGAACAATCTCCAAGGAGCCACGGACACCGCACACGCAACACACACGGCATGCACACTGTTGAAAAGGCGCAAGGGAGCCAAGGCCACCGCGCAGGCAACGCACAAGGCGCGCACACCGGTGAACAAAGGCTAAGGAGCCATGGACACCGTCCACGCAATGCACAGGGTGCGCAAACTGTAAGCCGTTGCCACTTAGCCATAGACACAGCAAACACAACGCACAAGGCGTGGGCAGCGGGGAAAGAGCGCTAGGAAGCCATGGGAACCGCACACACAGCGACCGTGCGCGCGAAGTGGTGACGGGGCGGCAAGGGGCCATGAACACGGTACACACACGCGCCTCAAGGGAGGACAAGGTACGTGTTACACCGAACGACACCCCCTGTGTCGGACACACTTAGGCGACCGAGCCAATCCACCGGGCTAGGGGCGACAGCTGTACCCCAAGGCCTGTGGCCCAAGCCCGGCCACACTGCATCGGGGACCATGGCAAACGTCACCCGGAGTACGCATCTAAGTAGGGCAGTAAAATTGAACATTCAATGCAAAAAACGTCACAAGGAGCGATGGAAGCAATCAGTGACAAGCGCGCCGGTACCAAGTCTAGGAGGGGGCTGTCTGCCAAGCAACTGGACCCCGCTACTCTAGCCAAGCTGCCTCTGAAGCCGCCCCCGGAGGTGCCTAGGAAGACAGTATCGCGGCCAACCGGTCTGGGTGTCCCAATTGAGAGCGTATCGCCACATATGTCGAGAGGGTAGGCCCACAGGTCCCCTTCTTTGGGCGCCAACTGTATCAGGCTGATTAGTCTTGTGGCGTATCTCTCACCACAAGACCTTCTTCCTGCGTTATCAAAGGAGGCATCCGGAGCTCCCGAAGATACTTACCTACCTATCCTACCTACCCGATCCTACAGATGCTGATGCTGTTGATGCGCACGGCATGCATACAAGTCACACTTTAGAGTAGCTACAACACAACCATTTTCGAGCAACATGCGAGATGGCTACACAAGACGCTTTGGACGGAGAATACTTTTTCAACTTTTTTTTGCGCCACAATCATCGTTCATTAAGGGATCCGCACATACGGGACCTTAGCAATCAGATGGCCGCACACTCCCGTATACCGCAACCAACCTTTGTTTGGTCATCCTAGAACGGCCATTCACCACATTTTCAACCTCAGATCGGATTACTGGGCCACGCAAGTGTTGGGCACTGGGTTTGGACCTCCTCACAATGGAGGTTACGGGTTCAGTTGTTTGCTGTAGGCTGCGTGGCACTTCGAGGGCGCTGTTGGGCCTCATTGCAAAAGGCGGGGGGGGGGGGGGGTTGGACAGATGCCCTCCCATAAAAACATCCACACACCCATCATCATTCCAGCCCACATTGCCATCCCCATCGCAGTCCTCATCCGAGCAGCACCCCTCAAACTCCCAGCACCACCTATCCAAACACGCACTGCTCGCATAGGTGCTAGCTCGTTGAGTCATCCCTAGGATGGCATGGCGTGAGGTCACCGATATTGTGAAAAAGATAGAAAATGAAGCATTATGACCGTAAAGGGGAAGGCGCACAACAACAGACACTACCTTGTCAATTCAAAAGCACCATTGAGGACGAGACGCAGGACCAACGGAACACGCTTAGTAGATCTCTAATGTCCGGAGCCACATCCAGAGAGAAAGTGCAAGACGCAAAGGGCGACTAGGGAAAGATGGCGACACACCAACCTCATATGTCTCAATCTTGCTGTGCATCCTCCCCTGCTTCAAAGGTTTCTGGAACGATGGCATTTTTGTTGAATTGCTTCATTTCTTTTTGCCCTTCATCGTCTATTATGAGCTTTACCGTGATCATACTGGCGGGTGGCCCCACACGTGGGACTGCCGTGTCTCCGTCCGCATTGGGGCCACGGTAGTCCTCATCCGTCTCAGGCAATCTGGAGGGTTGTACACTTGGTGTCATGCCTCTTAGTTGCCTTTTCTGAAGTGATACATATCTTCGGGCTCCAACTAATTCTCACTTTGGTCTACCGCATGATGGGTCATGCAATATGTTGCACATTTGCGCAATCTCTAAACATTGTGATTTGGAAAAAAGTATGTGCACGGTCAAGATTTGACATGAATACCTCCGTTAAAGATGCGCACAGTAGTCGCGAAGAAAGTGGATTGGGCATTCGTTGGCTTCGAATACCTATCTATAAAGACAATGCTGACATAGCAATCAAAGCCCGCTAGCTTGAAGGACCTGTTGGGATCACACAGTTTTTGCGTGATTCCTACATATCTCTACATTAAGTTCATTTAAATCAGTTTTCCGTCAATGCTATCCATGTCTTAGGCCTCCATGCCCATGGCACTGGTTCCGCAAACACTTGGCGAGCCGCTACTCTTCGCTAAGAAGAAACAGTTTACACCAAGTTTTGTCCAGACAGAGGATTCAAGTTGTATCGTTTCCCCGGAATCCTGCTATAACCTCATGCATTGGTTGTGCGAGTAGAGTGGGGAGATGCAGCTCCATATGATAGACAGCAATCAATTGTGAATGCATGCTCCAATTGTTGTCTTTGACTCCAATCAACATACTGCTGTAGATTTTTAGCGACCGTCCAAAATCATCAAAAACCTTCCTGCAATTGTAGAATTAGTACACTTCCTTGGTGCCAATGAGCTGAGTTTGCATTACCATGTGAAAATTCTCTGAGAGTGGGGATCTGTTGACGCTTTGGATGTTGTACAGCCTTGCGCTAGTGCGCTTCATGTCTACTTGGACGGTTCACGGCCGCCGTAAGCGCAATCGGCGGCCATCGTTTACTTTTCTATCCGTAATACTTTGGTGTCCCCGAGTCTCTTTTTGTAAATGTTTTAAATTGTGTGCTATATACTTTGCTATTTGCTCTGCGGTATTTGGTGAAATTGGGGTCCTTTAGAGATGTTCATTTCTTCACGGACAATGCGGAGGTGGCACATGCCTTCTACAATATTCAAATCGGCGGCACTTGTCCAATCACCACAGAAGCAATCGGTAATATGGTGCTATCACTGCTGGTCACACTACGATAAACCTCTTTTGAACGAAATGTCCGTTGCATCACGGCACACGTGGGATCTGAGGGGAAGAAGTGTGCAGCTCGGTTGTCTAGGTGGGTGCCACCAATCTCCTTTCCAAACCTCTAATTGGGTGTTTCACCTTGGGAACAACCGCGACCATGGGACATGTTCCGCCTGACCATCTATGTTCTCGGCCCCCTAGACACGATCACCTAGGCTTACAAAAAGCGTCTAGCTCAGATGAATGCAGCTTAGTGGTGCGCGAGCACCCAAATAATGAAAACTCCTAACCAAACCCAACAATTGAAGGAGGAAAAAGACCCTTGTGCCTCTTCTTTGTCATTGGTATTAAACACAAAAATGTGACAGCAGCAGCAAACCATGTTGACCAGCGTTGTACGGGATTCAACCATCCGCAGGCGCTTGGGGAATCAGTCGATAAATAGAACCGCTAGAGTTCATGCAAGTGGGCCATCCACTTCCATGTCGCAAAGCTCTTATTTCAGACACCACAAAGTATCCTTGTTCGTCAAACAGTGTCCTACATCCAAAAAGGTGGCTTCACCCACGATAGTTTTTTTTAGCACGCCTTTTGGAAAAGGGGGTATCAACAACGGGTGCACTTGGCAAAGCCTTTTGTCCCTTCACCTTCTTGTATGGAACGTTGGGGGGGGGGGGCACGTAGCAATGCCTTCTTTCCCCTCACCTTCTGTGGCACGGGAAAAGGGGGCACTTGCCAAAGCCTTCTCTTCCTTCTCCTCTTGTTGTGGCACACGGCCTGTAGGAGGAGGCGCAAAGAGGTCTACCTCCCAATCCGATGACTGGTCGTCTTTTTTCTTCACCTCACCTGGGGGAGAGGCCTAAAAAAGATTAGAAAATACCTCCAACTCCTTGGCACTGGACACGGATTCCTTGAAGAAAGTGGCCGTCAAAACCTCCTCAACGGCTGCCTCCTAACGCAACTTTTGAAAAAAAGCACGTGTTACGGTGGCCCTTTCCACAAACTAGACACTTCAAAGTGTGCAGGCAAAACCCGCACCCCTCACAATGCATGCAACACAGGTGCACGGTCTTGTGACATTTGCCACACACATAAAGTGGCCGAAAAAAAATTAAGCAAAGCCAGTTCCTCCGATGCACCTCCATGAGCACATCAACAGTAGTAGAATCAAACCCACCATTGCTGGGTGCTTTCGGAGCAAGCGTGGAGACATCAGTAGGGTTCTTGTGTTGGCTCAGTGGGGGTGGAGTACTATGCAGCTTGGCGCAGTGTGGTCCCAAGCCGCCACTCCAAGTTGCCAAAGCTTTCACTCCCCCTCCCCAACCATGCAAGGGGCAACCCGCCCAACAAAAGCCCTATGTATGGTGTCTTCTTCGTGGACATTGGGGGAGCCTTAACCGCAGTGCGCGCGCAGTGCAACTATTTGGGCTTCTGGTTGTACTAGAGACCCATACTTTGAGATACTAGGGGCCCCTAGGGGCATCATGGTGACCCCTGGCGTACGTTTTGACTTCTTATTTTGTCCCCCTTTGTTGGGGACCCCCGAGAATGCAGGGGTGGTAGACCTGAATGAAGTTCAGGTGGAGTCGTTCGCGAGTAAAGAGTAGCATATGATGCAGCTCTACTGTTCGCGATACCTCAACAACGCCTATCGCTTCTACTGGAGATCGATGGGGTTGTGCTATGCTAACTCCCCATTCTCCCAACTTGCTAAGGTGTTGACCAAGATCGCCCTTAAAGGAGCAAGAGTGGTACTGTGTACCCCAGTTTGCAACTTTCTTGAGCTGGGGCAGTTTGGGTCACCTAATTCTAAGGGCGTTTCCAAGGGGTGTGCTCGGGGGGAACATAGTCTAAAAGTAGCGCGCAGTGTGCGTGCAGTGCGCGCGCAGTGCAAAGATTCCCCCATTAGTACCGGCTACCACCTTCCTGCGGCTTTTTGCAAATGCCTGTTTTTTGGGGGGGGTGTCAAGATTCTGTGACTGGCGGCTGCGAACCTTCCTTGATGGCTAGGCACGTGCCATCACCTTGCGCTCAATACGGCCCAACTTGAAAATGCATTGGGCGACAATCTCCCAAGAGTACTGTGAGGGTACCTTAGAAGTCGGTTGCCCTACGAAGAGCCACAGCAACACACCTTCACACATAGTGAACGTGCAGTAGCTAGCAAAACAACTGCTATGCGCTCGGTACACACGGTACATGCGACCTCGGCCATTGCAGCACCATCAACGGCCCGATACACCTTAACGGCTTGTCGGTTCAAGCCTCGGTTTTTTGGGTAATCTCCTGGGTCAAAGAACGGGGCATCACCATCATGGAAAAGAGCATGTGCCGGGTAGCTACATAACCCATGCTACCTGGGGGTCCCCAACGCTTCAGAGCAGGGGACTAAATCAGCTGTGGCCCACAAATGGGCCAGGTGGCTACACAACCCAGAACCCACCCAGAACTGTGAGCCTATCCACAGAAGAGCAAGTTGAAGCACACAAACAAAGTGGAAAGGACCAGCCGAATTATACATCTGGGTCGAGGCATTATTTGAAATCCACATTTCCCCTGGTGACATTTGAGGTAAACGTGGAGGTCGAACTGAATCGAATCTTGAGGTATGTCTCTGATGCTACAGGTGGGATCTATGGTTGTCGCTTAAGGTGGTGGGGATGGGCTAAGCTAAACCTCGATGAAGGCATGGCTGGCGGCAGTTGATGGTTATCTCATGTGGGTGGAAGCAACCGGAATACAGTCAGAGGTCAGCTGCGGGTTAGATGGCGTGGAGCCAGGATGCCAACTCACTCATGGGTCAGGGAAGAACTGGGACAACGACCTCTGAGCAGGCCCTGAACTCGTCGCCCATACACTTTGGGGGGATATCGTGGACAGTAGGGACCGCTACTAAGTGGGAGGGTTCGCGGTGGAAGCCGGGAGCGGGTGATCCCACCCTGGCCTCTGTAAAAAACGGCATGATAGAGGGATTCATGGGAGGAGATCACCCTCCACGAAATTCGTCGCAAGCCCTCCAATGGTTCCCTTGTGGAGTCCACACTCTTTGCGCCGGTCCCTCCAACACGACAATTCACAGTTTTGTCACAGCTCCTGGTACACAGTATCCCTGACAAACGTCCGGACTCGTGCAGCTCTACCTGACCATTGTTGGTCTTGGTCTTTGTACTAATGTCTCTGTTGCACTCCTTACCCTAGTCCCTTTTCATTGCGCGCACGCCGCATTGCGCATGGCTGCGAGCGAGCAGTCAGTGTGAGGCCCCCTTGCACATCAATGGGGGCATTGGCATATTTCAACAAGCACACCAGTCCCCCTGTTTCCTGCATAAACAGCAGCAGCAGCAGCAGCAGCAGCAGCAGCAGGGAACTCTATGGGCTGCAAAGCAGCAGCCTGATGTCCCTGCCCTGGTCCTGGAGTCGTTCTACAGGGGAACAACACCACGCGGTTCAATAGTAGACCATCAGTTGCATGGTCCCAGTATAATCCAGTGCAAATAGCTTCCCATCGATGGTGGGCTGTGAGAATGCTACTTGCTGCCTCGGGATCATGAAGCCGTACACCAGATTCTCACGGGCGACCTCCAGCAGCCGGGATGCAATGCCCTGGCGGCGGGCGGTCTGGTGCACCCATATCCGGCTGATGCCACACATGCACCACTCGAAACGTTCCTCTGCAGACTTGCAGCTGTGGGCCTTCTCTGCCCAGATCCTGGCCCTCTCCCCACAGTCCCAGTGCATGCCCCATTCTGTCCCCATTCCAGGTCCTCCTGCACAGGCTCCGGGGGAAGCCGCCTTGGGTTGAGACTGGAGGTGGGACTCCGGGGTCCTCCTGGCCTTCCAGTCCACCTCCAGATCCACATTGCGAAGCTGCCGATCAGATTCTCCTTCACTTTGGGACTTGATCCCTTGGGCTCCATCGCAACGCGCACCATCCCGAAGGCCTTGGGCAGGCGACACCTTCCCGTTTGGGTCATCCTGCAGAAGGTAGGCTGTGTCAATGCGCTCCACCACGGCAACACCCAGCACTCGCCGATGCCCATCAACGTAGAAAAACGTCATGCTCTGTTTGTCCTTTTCTGTGTCCATCGCATGGCCCAGCTCTGTATCCATCAGGTGCAGTGCGGCTGAGAGCTTCCTGTGGTGGATCCCTGTGGTTGGCTGCATGAGCACGCAATCGTCATCGTCCCCGTACCATACTGCCTTCTCCTGGGAGGGGAGGGGGGAGAGCAAGGAGACAGGTGTACCCAGAGACGTCCCCGACGGTCATGGAGAAAAACGGGCAGGAGTTCCGGAAAACCAGGGGTTCGATGAAGGGAACTGGGCCTTTGGTGCGTGTTCCTCCTCTGGGTAGCCCCCCCTGCACCTATGGCTCCCACCCCCTGCATGAAGACCCCTTACTGCTGAACCTCCAATTACCAACCAGGCAGGGGTCCAAGGTTCCCGTACCCAATCGGCATTTGGTTCCCAGTAGCAAGGAAAACGGGGGAAAACGGGGAAAAACGGGGGAAAACGGGGAAAAACGGGGGAAAACGGGGGAAAACGGGGGGAAACGGGGGGAAAACGGGGGAAAAACGGGGGAAAACGGGGGAAATCTGGGGGGGGGGGATTTGGGACAAGACCCACCCACCCGACTTTTGCCCCCCCCCCCCGTTTATAATTCTGTGGGGAGCATTTTTTGCAAACCAAATTGAAGCCAAGGCGCTCTCCCGGGTTAGGCATCCCAGCTCCAAAGGGTGACGCACATAGCAAAAAGAAAATAATCGATATGCACGTCACCCATTGATGCTGCCGTGCATGCATCAGTACGTGGATCCCATTGCAGCTGCAATGCAGCTGCAGCAGTTGCCATTGCGCTCGCACATGCATTTTTGTGTGCAGACCGGACACATTGGGGAGCAACCTGGGCAGGCACCCATTTTCCATCTCGTGCATTGCCCGCAAGACCAATGGCAGCTGACGATTTGGATGATGCGCCAAGACGTGTGAGGGCCTTGGAGATGTCCGATGACAAAGCCCATTTTTGTGACACCAAATGTTGTATGCGCACATACAATACACCTTCATGAGGATGAAAATTGGACATATCTTTGTGGAGATGAGAGCAACATAAGCAGGGGTATGCATATAAAAAATAGTGGCAGTGCAAGAGACCTGAGCACCTTGACCCATTCATCACAGTTCCCATCCTCCCCCATTTTCCCCCCGTTTTCCCCCCGTTTTCCCCCGTTTTCCCCCGTTTTTCCCCGTTTTCCCCCCGTTTTTCCCCGTTTTTCCTCCATCTGTATCCCTTAACCTATGTCACAAATTTTCCTCTCTTTGATCCTTTAGTAAAAAACCCTCTCCTGTATCCCGCACCCAAACGGCGTTTAGTCTCCTAATGTTCCCGGATCCTCGGAACCTTGGACCCCTGCAACGAGCTTGCCCAGTCACCCCCTGGAGTGTCCCATGAAGGCTGGTAGGGTTGCATGGGTGCAGCACATGCAATCCACCATTCCTGCAGGTGGGGTTGAGGGGCCTGACCGCAAAAAAATCCTCAACAACCCCATGCCCACATGACTACCACCTGCCATCAAGAAGAGTACAAAGCTGCATGTTGTTCGCCACCATCCATCACTACACAAGCATGCACGTGTACCATCTTCCCCCATTTGCGGTGACTTGCCCATGTTCCGACAGCCACACCCCGCTGGGGGCTCACACTCCAGTGCTCCACCCTCACATCCCCCTTCATAACGCCCTGGCATCCCCTTTTGAAAAAGGTAACTCGTGTACAAAAAAATTGTCAAGTCGTGTATTCTTTTTTTGCGGTAAATGCGGGTAATTTTTTTGCGGTACGTCGTGTAAATTATTTAAAAAATTGGAAAAATGAAAGAAATGCAACTTTTGCAATACATGCGCAATATGTACAATTGCCGGTGCCGTACGGCACCCCATAGTGACCTTAACAATGGCACGCTGAATCCACACGGCATCTAGTACTCTGTGTGGCCACCAATTAGTTGGGACTCGGCCAATATAACACAATATCACATGGTGTCATTGGCACTAGAAAAAAAATCGGGCCCAAGAGTCCTGACGGGGCCATGGCCAACATCCAGTGTGCCGCCGGCATTGGGAACAAAATCAAGCTCAAGAGTAGTGCAATCATAAAAGGCCACCACGGCACTGGGATGGGGCCAACATAATAGCATGCTTATGCGCTCCACCATTGGTACACCAAACAGGCGTAGGAAAATACAGCCCACAAAACATGCACCGGCTACAAGTAGTTGCACAATGCACGCTTGTAGATCAAGTCAAGTTTTGTGTCGCTGGACTTGGGCTTCTCACCAAGACTGGTGTTAAGCTGACAAGCGGTGCGCAACTCCACTACTCTCTGCTTGGCCAGCTCATTGATGAAAAGCTGGTCACGCTCCAGTTTGAAAAATGCATCTCTCGAGTAGCCATCTAGCACCTTGCGCCACTCTCCACGGATGAGGACCTTGGGACGGGTGGTCTCCTCTATGGGAAAGGCCATGGAAGGTTGCGCCTTAGCTTCCGGGGCTTCCACGCTTTGGTTGGCGGAGGCCTCGTTGCCTGCGAGTGGGTGTGGGGGTGGCCTGAACACTCTCCTCGATCCCCAAAAGTGCACCTTCAACTTGGGTGCTAGGGAGGGACTCAAGAGGGCAAGGAAGCTCAGTCACGGCGCGATCAGCATTAACAATGCTCAACACATAGTCGACAAAACTTGGACCCATTTGGGGTGCGGGGCACATCCAAAAAAGGAACCCCGGCGATCCACCAAAGGGTTTGTGATGTACAAGCTCTGAAAACCACAAGACCAACCGTCCTTTTGCAGGGGTATGCGCCCGCCAGCGCCAGACAACGGCTCCCCGCTAGAGAATTGTGGGGAATTATGGGGGAATTATGGGGAATTATGGGGAATTATGGGGAATGATGGGGAATTATGGGGAATGATGGGGAATTATGGTGGAATTTGGGTGGAATTATGGGGAATTACGGGGAATTATGGGGGAATTATGGGGAATTATGGGGAATTATGGGGGAAATATGGGGAATTATGGGGAATTAAGGGGGAATTATGGCGAATTATGGGCAATTATGGGGCATATGGGTGGAATTATGGGGAATTATGGGTAATTATGGGGAACCATTGTTCATTGTCTTGCGGAGATATGGGAGCATGGAATCACTGGCATGCACAGGCAACCCTGCTGCGAACCACTGTTTCAAAAAATCCTGCACAAATCTGGGCTTCTCCTTCTGAGCAATGGTTTTTGCAGCAGGCCTCTGCACACCCTGTGACAGCAAGGGGGGCATGGGTTCTTCCTGAAAGTGCTTCCTGCGGGTGGCCCTGTCGTCCTTTGTCTGTTGCACTACCTCACAATGGAGCCGCTTCCCCCCCTCTCGTCTCTCGTTGTCCCTTCGCCCAGCCCTCTGCTCGCGTTGTCGTTGGCGAATCTCATATCCTGGAGCCAAATGGAATTGAGTAGCAAATGCACTGTGCAACAGACGCTCATCATGGTCATCGCTAATTACGTGATCAATGACATTTTGCCTAGTGGTGCCATTTATCTTTGCATTGCAAGGGATGCAATGGAGGCTGTCACCCTTCCAAACAGTACCCTGACAGCCAAATTCCTTGTCAATGCCCTTTTCATACGGGTCGGTGATTGGGGGGGCACAAAACACAGTTTCGATTGCCAGCTTCAGAGATTCCAATAGAATATCAGCGCACATAGCTGGCACTGTGTCCTTCATGAACTGGGCACCAGTAGCAATCGGTTCTACCCGAAATTTGGCCAGCTTGGCGACCAGTTGAGCAGCAGGACGTTGCACCACGAAGTCCGACAGAGACCCCCGCTGCAACTTGGGGGCACGGGTCGCCGAACCACCAGATTCCTGCGGAGCAGCAACAGTTTGCGTAGCACCACCATGAAGATGGTCACTTTGTGCCACCGTGGACTCCTGAGGAGCAATAGATAGAAGTGCTTCAATATTGCCATGTGGTGCAGCAACAATGTCATCAAGTGTAGCAAGAGTGTCACCAGGTGGAACAGCAGAAGACACAACAGGTTGTTCAGGAGGCTCATGATGAGCATTGCCCGCAGTCGCAGCATCTGCAGTTGCAGGTGGTGCACCATCAGCAGCAGCATCAGACGTGCCAGCGGCTGGCAAACCAGCAGCAGTCGCGGCCTCAGCGAAAGCGGATGCACAAGCAGCACGGTGTCTAGGTGGCACAACATTCAATGCAGCAGCGCACGACATCCATGCACCACCACGACGGCCCCCAGCCACACTAAGCCCAATGTCACTAGGGTTGAGTGCCTTGATATTCAATTTCTTCATTTGCTTTGCCAGCAGCCCTTGGGAAATGTATTCCCTGGGGGCCTTGTATAGGTAGGGGAGTCACACATAAAGAACATTGTTGTGAGGATGAAAGTCTGACATGTCTGGGAAGCAAGGGGCCATACGACGACAAAAAACAACGATCAGCAACACAAGAAATGACATCCCATAATTCCCCATAATTCCCCATAATTCCACCACAATTCCCCATAATTCCCCATAATTCCAGCCAAATTCCCCATAATTCCACCCAAATTCCCCATAATTCCACCACAATTCCCCACAATTCCCCCGTAATTCCCCATAATTACCCATAATTCCCCATAATTCCACCACAATTCCCCATAATTCCCCACAATTCCCCATAATTCCACCATAATTCCCCATAATTCCCCATAATTCCCCATAATTCCTCCATAATTCCCCATAATGCCACCACAATTCCCCATAATTCCCCACAATTCCCCATAATTCCACCCGAATTCCCCCATAATTCCCCCATATTTCCCCATAATTCCCCATAATTCCACCCAAATTCCCCATAATTCCCATTAATTACAATTCCCCATAATTCCCCATAATTCCCCACAATTCCACCATAATTCCCCATATTTCCCCATAATTCCACCACAATTCCCCATAATTGCCCAAAATTCCCCATAATTCGACCACAATTCCACCCAAATTCCCCATAATTCCCCCATAATTCCCCATAGTTCCCCATAATTCCAGCCAAATTCCCCATAATTCCCCATAATTCCACCATAATTCCCCACAATTCCCCATAATTCCACCATAATTCCCCATAATTCCCCATGATTCCCCATAATTCCCCACCATTCCCCATAATTCCACCCAAATTCCCCATAATTCCCCATAATTCCCCATAGTTTACCCATAATTCCCCATAATTCCACCAATGTGACAGGACAGCCAAAGGTGTTGGACAAGCCCACTATAGCCTTTAGGAATTATGGGAAATTTCTCCGCCACCGCCAGACGAACTTTCCCTGCCAGCGCCGCTAGCGATTTGGCGGCCGCATACCCCTGCTTTTGGAATACCAAGGCCTAGTGCTTGGTGGTTAAGCAAAGCTTCTTGCACGCCGATAAGAAAGGACAGATCAAATGAATGGAGCTCAAGGGTTCCAAGACGCAAATAATAAAAGAATCAGAAGTGGCCCACAAGTGTGCCGGGTGGCTACATAACCCATGCAGCCTGGGGTCCCCAACGCTTTAGAGCAGGGGACAGAATCAGAAGTGGCCCACAAGTGGGCCGGGTGGCTACATAACCCCTACCGCCTGGGGTCACCAACGCTCCAAACCCCGGGACAAAATCCGCAGTGGCCCACAAGTGGGCCGAGTGGCTACCTAACCCCTATCGCCCGGGGGGTCCCCAAGGCTTCATATCGGGGGCCAAAATCAGCAGTGGCCCACAGGTGGGCACATTGGCTACATGCATGCATTTTCAGTAAAATTGGTAATTTTTTTCTTTGCAGTAAGGTTGCGCAATTTTTTTTTTGTAGTAAACGCATGTAAAAAAAAATTGTCAAGTCGTGTAATTGTTTTTTTGGGGTAATGCGAGTACGGGTTTACACAACTTACCGCAAAAAAAAATTACATGACGGAACGATTTTTGTGTTACACGCATTTACCGCAAAAAAAAAACGTATTGCAACATACACCATCCCCTTCTCACGAACGCCTGACAGGGGCGAGAAGTGGCTCTGAGTGGTTACAGTCATGTGGACTGTGTGAGACACCCACCTGCACCTTGCAGACTCCAGACAGCGTTACCAAGAAAGCTGATAGAGCGGGCGGATCAGACCTTCAGACAATCCACATCCCGTCGCTGCAGCACCAAATACGGCGGAAACAGGCAGTTCGCCTGTAAACTGTTGGCCTTGGCAACAAATCCGGTGCTGAGCTGAGGTGAAGCACTCGTCAGTAGTGTGGGAGCTCGGGCCTCCTGTCGCTGTGACACCGTTGCCAGAGATGCCCGCGGCAGTGCTGGGGGTGGTGTTGGTTGTGCTCCCTTTGTGGTTTTCGGCGATTTGCGATGGGTCGTTGCCGAGGCTGCTTCCGATTTCAGTGCTGCGCGATGCTTGTCCGGCAGCACGACACGGTCCTTGGTCGGCACCGCTGGCTGGTGTCTGCCAATGCTTGATTTGGCCTTCTTGGAGGGTGGCTCTTGCACACAGCCTGGACGTGCACGCACACCCCGCCGCTGCATCGGAATCGGAGTCTGGGCTGTCAAGGCGGGGCTGACTTTAGGCATCTTTTGGGGCTGTTGTCTCTGGACGCTCAGGCTCTTGTGTGGGGATCGTCGTTTTGATTGCAACGGAGTCTTCGACTCCTTTAAGAGGACAACACCGCTGTCTTGGCGGTGGAACGTCCGCATTGCAAAGCCTTACGCCAACAAAATGAGCATGGGCGTTTGATACTCAGGAGATCTTGCGAGGGCGGCCCCATGTGACAGTTCACTCCAAATGGCCAATTGCATGCACACAAGAGCCTGGGCCAAATGGTACCGTCAAGTGGTAACCTCCCAACAAGAGGTGTACCATCCACCTCAGCGCAAATTAACTCGGATAGGTTGCACACATGTCCAAGCTTTAGGAATGGCCCTTCATTCCGTCGCTCGAGGTGTTCAAAGCCGGCCAGACAAGCTTGCTGTGTTTCACATCCCCTCCTCTGCTTTGGCTTGCTGCAGCTAGCACACACCAAGAATGAACGTTGTTGGTGGCCGGCCACGTGTAAACGCCAAAGCCTAGGAGAAGGTGCTAGCCTTGGGGGTAAAAAAGTGGTGTTTCTCAAAAGACCTGCGTGGAACAGTCTTTGTGCCACGGAAATGCATTTGTCTTGTGTCCTGGAATGTGTCCTGGGACAGATGGTGCCAACCTTGGCTTCTCTTTATCTTCCCCCATCCTTTCCGTCTCTGCATGCAAGTACAGTTCCAAAGGCGAACCCTTTGCACCCTTTGCACATGGGGATCTAGGGAAAGGGTGATGCACAGCGGGACATTGTATGACATGAGACCAAAGGCATAACAAAAACACAAGCAAGCTGATTAGGAATGCATCAAAGGGTGAAAAAACAATTGCAGGGCACCTCATGGTCTACTGATGCCCACTTCTCATGTAATCTCCTCTAGGAAACTAATGTCTGGCCCCGCCAACCCCTGCCTTTCACTGACTTCAATTTGTTTGTCACGGACTTTGCGGTCGCAAAGCAACGTAGACAAATGGACAGCAAACTACAAGGAACCAATAGTCACCACCAACGGTCACGAGCAAGTTACCACAACAAAACAACGCAGACTCATCAGTGGCCGGCCATTGGCTGAGTACAACACAAGGAAATAGGCTGACGTGTTCCAAAGTTATCAATCAACGCGCACAGCATGTCATATGCCACAAATCAGAGCACCCTTTCAACCTTGTGAAACGTGCACCACCCACCACACACGTGCACACAAGCCTTTCATCTGCCTCATACTTCTAATCGCCACAAAACAGTTGCACAAACAGGACACTGTGTACATCAGACATTAAGCAAGACAGGGCCCCGAGTGGCCACAGGCGTGTGTACACCCTCCGCCTCCCCAAAGCTTTCCTTGTCTACAAGTCCCCGGGCTTGCACCCAAGCGCCAGCGGTACCAGGTCGAACGGCCTTAGGGTTGGCGGTAGGGGCCAGCTAACTGATGCACACTACCTCACTACTTCTGGACACCATGAAACAGTTGCAAAACTAGGACATCATACACATTGACGCCCCATTCCAAAAGGAGTTCACACATTCGCAATTATACAGGGCAACAACCAACGCACTAAAAATCCCGTGAGGCGAGCCCCGCCAAAAAGTGCCACTCCACAAGTACCCATGATAGAGCCACCAAGCACATGCCAAAGAGCAAGGCAACTTAATAACCTGCTTCCGAGCCTGAAATACCTTCATGGTTCAAGTCCAAGCACATTGAAGTTCAAGTTGCGTGCGTTGGGTTTGCTGTTTTCACCGGCCTTTCAAGAAGCAACCATGTCAGTGAAATGAGCATGCATGCTTACATTCATTTATTCCCTGATTTTCTTGCGGCTTATACCCCCACTTGGGCAAGTCTGCAGGTGCCTGGCCAAATACCAGCTCAGTTGTTTGTTCCTTCTTGAACAGATGCATGCGTGGGTTTGTGAGGCAAGGGAGAGACAAGGACACTCGCAGGATGCACATACTCTAGGTTTCCGGAACTCTTTCGGGGTGATTCTTGCTTGCTATGGGGATATGGTATTCTGCACACATGGTGGTGAACCATATAGCCTCCATTGAGGCAAGACAAATCTGAGGTAGGCAGTCCAACTTGCCGCTTGTGTTGTAGTAGCATCATGGTGCTTGGTGCAAAGTGGTGCCCCCCCTCCCACCCCCCTTCTACAGACGCACCAGCAAAAGGCCTTTTATAGACCCCCTGCAATTGTTTTGGGCCATTCCCGGGAAAAAAAGTCACAAGACCCACTTTCAAAAAGTACACTTTATGAGACCCACCAGGGAAATTTTTGGGGAAATTTGCAAACAATGTGTCCAATTGGCCATAGCCAGCTCCTCGTCAAGGAACCTTGCTTTGGGTTGCGATGGTAGTGGTGCTTTCTTTGATAAATGCGGTTTGGAAGTTCACTCAGCAATTCATGACAGCATGAACAAGCCTAAAGGAAGGGACACATGGGGTGCTGGAAGGCCTCCAAACAGTTGGGTAAGTGGCCCAAGCCTTCTAGTTAACTACTTAGCTGGTGGGTACCAGCGTCAGTCATGCGTCCCCTGGCAAGGCATGCTGCCATGAACTTGTTATACCCTAGGAACACACTCTTGTTTGATAGTGTGATTGCTCCTGTGTCACGTGCACAACTATACACCCGCCCAAGTCCATTCACAGAAGTCCAAAAGGTTCCTTCCGTTCTTAATACAGTGCTGCTTGCTCCTGATGCACCTCTCTTGCTTTTCTTTTGCTTCATGCAATGCCGTTGGGTGAAGGACAAATTTGCCAAGGCCAAATAATGAGCCATTCGTCGAGTGTCACAAGAGTGATGCACTCTTTTGCTAGCACCACATACACAACTCAAGCGATACATGTCCTGTAGCAACCTTGCTGGTTGTCTGGATGCACTTTCCCCTTGTGAGGAGTCCGATTTTTTTTGCGAATTATGTTTTTCAACGCGAAAATGTACCGAACCCACATGCAAGTTGGTTGTTTGTATCCATGGAGATAACAACAAGGGCAATGCCGCTATGGGGGGGTTTCCCAATAACTCGCACCATGCCAAGGGCAAAATTCACAATACATTGCAAAGGCAAATGGGTTGGTGCTCTATACCGATGTGTAGTTGACTTCACAAAAGTTGCCTCTGGAAACTAGGGCATTACTCTTTGCCTAATAGTCCTTAGGTCCCGTTGGGTACAGCGGCGTCGCATCCGCAATAGGGCCCGTTGGGAAAGATGCTTGCTGCATGCCAGGCGTAGCAAGCTCAAGGCCTCGTGCTCTTGAGCTTTGGGTGCAAGGTGGCCACAAATTGCAGCAGAGCGCTGTGCAAGGCAAACAAACAAAGTTCCCCCTTGGTGTTGGCGATTCGCTCAGTATTGGAATCACCCAAAAGAACCCAAACCAGCTTTTGAACCACGTTCAACCGCCGCCGCCGGCCTTTGGGGCACTGCTATTCGGTGTAGCGCCCGTGCATTCAGACGCCTCAAGGCATGGTTCACCGCACTATCCCTTCAGAATAAGAAGATTTTTATGTAAAGGCGGGAGGAGGCACGGAACTAATGCAAGTGCACAAAAACACCCGTGATAACTCCCTTGATAACTCCCACGATACCTAGTTATCGCGCAATAACCCCCGGCGATAACCCCATGATAACTCAGTGAGGGCACATTAACTTCGCGCCATAACTAGCTAGTGCACCTAGTAACGCGATAACTATTGCAAGAACTAGTTAGTGCACACGGTACCGCACACCTTATGGCGGGGCTAGTGCGCATTAGGGCAACCTAAACCCAAGCTCAACAAGCTGCGTGCACCAAGTAGGCTCACAATGGGGCATACAACCTGCAATATAGAGAATCACACTTCACCTCTGACCGTCCCATGGAAAAGGAGTATGCAATGCACGTGTGTTGAAGAGGACTAGGGCCTCGGCCATGGCTTGGCATGCCCAACCTTGGAATTCGGAGACCTCGTGCACACGGGTGTGGCGCTTCTTGTCCTTGATGGACGGGTCCAACAACCCACCACCCTCCAGCCAAAGAGCACCATCATTGAAGGAACCCACACATGCAATCAACACCATAGAACACCATTCTTTAAATGCTCATGGAAATACATAGCCTCACTCTCTTGAGGGGGCACAATCTGAATGTTACACCATGTGCACCAAAGTGGAGCATACAATTGCAGTAGTCATTCAACTATGCAATGAAAGGCAGCAATGGAGCCCTTGTTGGGGCACAAGCAAACTTGGTGCTCCGAAAATTGGTGGGTTTGGGGACACTACTTCCAACCAAGCCAAAATGGCACCTGTCCACATGGGCCCCATATCTCTTATCCCTCAAACAATGGCATGGGGCAGCTCCCTAAGCAAACCCAATAGCCATTGACTCAAACTCCTATAGGTGTCGCTATCTTGGCTGACAGCAAATGACGTGCTCAAGGTGGTTATGAGGCTCCTCACTTGTTGTACAGCAAGCTGCGACCTCTGCTTCACCTCATGCCTCTCTTGGTGAGGACGTCATTTTGTGCCCTAAATGTGGCACAATCCAACTATGCCCTCTCTACGCCCTTTGTCTTCCGTGCTAGGTTCGCCATCATCCCCTGTTGTTCCTCCCTATCCTGCCAGACTTGCTCATGAGCCCTCTCAAGGGTTCTCTGGGTGTGGCCCTGGCCTTTGTTAGCCTTAGCAAGAACAAACATCTAGCCCTGTTGCCTGCTCTTGCTAAGGCCCCCCTCAAAGCCCGTCACCGAAGATTGCTCGACACGTGTTGAGCAAGCATCCCTCACCTCACTTGCCATTGTGCGGCCCACAACATCCACACCTAAGGGAGGGGCGTGGGCTTGCACATTGGGAATCTTGGTAGGTTGGGGGGCGTGTCTAGCAATTGGCTTCTTGCTATTGCAAGCGGTGCGTTAAACCTCTACCTCCACCTCTTATTCCTCCCCGGAACTGCCGGTCTACCTCCCAAAGGGCGGTGTTTAGCCGCCTAGACCTCCGTTGGCGCTCGCACACCGTAGTGCCACTCAACGCCGCCCACCCACACAATATCCCCCCCCCCCGTGCAGTTTGTACGGAACCTCCCTACCGGTGTACACATTTGTTATGTTGTCGGCGTAAAAAGTGAGGAGGAGGAAGTGGGTCTTCCTCACCGGGGGGTCTACCATGCCGAAAAGGCACAGGAAGCACACCATTGATTCACCCTCCCCCACATCAGGCCATCCGGGCAATGTCTTCTCAGCGCTCACAAAAACATAAGTGGGGGCGACGTTGGTCTTTTGCCCCCCCCTCCTTCGCCGGAATGGCCACTGCTTCGACCAAGCAAGGGTCCCCATCCGGCATGCCTCGCTCCTTGGCTCCATCCACCTCCAAGCTCTCCCCTCCAGCATCGTCTTTGTCTTATACACCTCTCGCCCCGTCTCCTCCCGGATGGCCAAGGTCTTCGTGGTCTTGGGGGCGGGGCCTGCTGCAGCATCCTTGGCCTCCTTATTGTACAACCTTGGCAACTGCATGATGGTTGTGTGTGGGAACCAAGAGAACAGTGGAATTTGAAATGCGGAACTCCCGGGTCTGTAGTGAAGCCTAGTAAAAAACAATTTTTAGAAAAACTTTTTACTAGGTAACAATTTACTAGGTTCACTAGTTTTTACTAGGTATTGGGAACCTAGTAAAAAAATTTTTTTTACTGGGTTTCACAACCAAGTAAAAAAAAGTTCTTTTTACTAGGGTTCGAAACGTGGTAAAAAAAGTTTTTGTTTTTACTAGGTTTCGCAACCTGGTGAAAAAAAAGAGTTTTTGTTACTACGTTACTAGGTGGCCACCTTACCCACTTGTGGGCCACCTCCGATTCTGCCCGCCGCTCTGAAGCAGTGGGGACCCCCCGGGCGGCAGGGGTTATGCATACACCTTGCCCACTTGTGGGCCACTTGTGATTCTGCCCCCCGCTCCAGGGGGACTCACCATCCTTTTTTGATTTTGCTCCCCGCGCTTGGCGTTGGGGACCCCTGAGAATATAGGGGTGACGTAGCAATTGTGCCCTCTTTTGGGCCCCCCCTTTTTCCTTTTGCCCTTCGTGTTTGCAGCAGTGTCCTCCAAGCAAAGCTCTGCGGAAGGCACTGGGGTTGTGCCTCGAATGGGTGAACAATGGACCAAAGGCTACGAACAACTAGGGGGTATAGCTATGCAGCCCGCTCCCCGGATGTGGCAAGAGGCACAATGCATACTTCATGATGCAATCTTTCTCGATGATGGAGACGCAATCTTCTTCCATCAAGGTGTTGCATCACTGCCTGTCATCATTGCCTGTCCGTGAGTATCCCCCCCATTGATGGCATGCAAGTGGTCTAGTGGAAGAAAACCTTGGCCACCATATCTAACGGAGGTCGTGTCACATGGCCCAAATTTGTGAACTTCTTGAGGGTTCACCGTGTCACAGCTCGGGCTTGCACATGTGCCACATATTGCAGATTAGGTGTTTATGAGGTCTGTTTGTTGTGGCTTCTTGTGAAGGAACCCGGCTTCAAGGTGCCTTTGCACTACTCCTACAAGTTTGTTGGTTCCCGTCCCTTTAAGTTTGGTCCCGTGAGACACACCGTTGTAGCCCGCAATAAAGCGCCTCAGGTGCGTGCTCTCAAGTCAAAAGCAGGCCCCCAAAAAAAGAAAGCCGCCAAGAGGAGCCAAGAATCGTCAGGCTCTAATGCTGATTCAAATTCTAATTCCTCGGCGGATGGTAGCTGTGACGGTGAGTCCCTTGCCCTTGCACCCTTGTGGAGCGGGAATTGGACCGTGGAAGCAAGTGGTGGCATTCCATGCACCTGTACTGCCCCCCCATCACTTGTGGGCAGTGCCATCGGAAAGTTTTCTTATGGTGCGTCGATTGCGAGGGGTGCATGTGGTGTTTGAAATGTGAGGACTGCGTTGCTCGCAAGTTTAAACACAGAGATGAGTCGCGATGGGTCTTGCAAAAGTTGGAGGAGGGGACTGAGGTTGGGAAGATCTTGCATCCCACGCAATCCCATGCTAAAACTAGCCCCTCCTGCCCGTGTGCTTTGCCCCCCCCCCTCCCCACACCCGTCCACAAATGCATCTCCTACCAGCCCACCTCTAGCCATGGAGGAATTGCACGTGGATAGCATCTTGCACGCCACCCCCTGTATGAATGTGGATGGAAGTAGCACCTCTGTGGCCGAGGCATCGAGTACCCCGTTGGACCCCGTCCCACCCAGTTCCATTCCGTCCGGAATCGTTCTTCCTGCACCATCTGGTGATCACCCAGCATCTCCTTCTAGGTGCCCTAGTGCAGAACAAATCCTGCGTGATGTGTGGAAAGCACTGAGTGATAGCCAAGGCTCGTTTCGCCCATCTATGTCATTGGTAGAGGCGTTGTTTGGCAACGATTGGAGGGAGCCACCACATGTCACAGTTCCAGGTTTGTCACCGCAACAATTTGAGTTTGACATACTCAGCCTATTGCAAGGCCACCGTACACGAAATACCAGCAGCCCTCAACGGCCATGAAGGCCAGAGCACCAGGTCAAGTCCGTCAAGGGGGCGAAACATTGCAGAGTGCAAGCTGCCTATTTGGGCAAAAGGACACTTTGTGGTGGGACATCCCTTTGGGGCGGCGGTGGTGGTGGTGCTGGATGTCGTACCTGAGGGTGTTGCAATCCATTGTCCATCCCACTTTTTGCGGACTAGTAGCGGCGACCATAATGGTTAAGCGGGGCGGGATGTGTTGACTGCCCTAGTAGCCGGAAACGTGTGGCGAGCCAGGGGGATATCCCGCGGGTCCCTATCCAACTACGGGCAGAGGACGTCCAAGACATGCCACCACTTCCAAAGACACGAACAGAACCAAATCGCCCGACATCTAGGGCGGGTAGAATGCAAGATGGGGATTTCAGAGCCGCCACAGGATCAGACACGCACAACAAGCAGTACACACCCGTCACCTCTTGTTGGCTTTGCCCAGCTGTGCCATCTTGTGGACTTGCACCAGGATCCGGGGCTTGCTGGCAACGTGATGCAGCTCGTCAGAATCCCTTTCCGGAAAATAGCGCATGAGACCCGTCACCTTCATGCCACGCCCCTACTTGCTGACAAGATTATCCGTATTCAGTTCCGTTAGATGTTGAGCTCAAATACCCAACATATTTGAGAAGTCGTCGCCATGTCGCCAGCAACCTCCTCCTCTGCCATAGCCATGCAATGCCGCCTGCGCATGGTCATCCCAGATCTTGCTGAAGGGCAAGACGTGCTACTTTTTCGCCAGACGGGGCATGTCTTGGAAAGGAGCTGCATCATCACACCCATTTGTGCAAGATTGTACCTCACAATGGAGAGGCCGCACGAACAGAACACGGAAAACACGTAGAATGCGGGGACAGCTGCAGAGCCAGAAGCAGAGACATTGCGCGCCGCTGCCGCAACATCCATGACAACCCACGACAGCTCTGGAGCCAACACATAGGGAACACGCATGACGCAGGGCACACCCGTTGCTATCTGTAGTGGTGTACAAGGCGGCCAATATAGCAGCCATGTGGATCCGGCTGCAAAAAAAGTTCCCTATTTGTAAGTCGTGCCGAGCTTGATGTGGTGCTCGATCCACTGAATTATGAGTAGCCTTGGTCTTCAATTTGGTCCTTATCACCATAGTCATCGTTCTTCCCCAAAATCGTGGTCCTTGGAGCCTTTCGCGTGGGCTTCATTTTGAACGACCTCATCCTCCCCCATCTTCGGCTTTTTTGATGCGGCTGTTGGCGGCCGCATCTGCTTTCCTTTCTCCTTTTTCTTCTCCTCCCCCCCCTTCTGTTGTGCCTCCTCCCTTGTTGTTTCACCATGTTTCTTCTTCTTCTGCTTTCTCTCCTTGCTCTTGTCCTTAGTTGCCACATATGCAAAAAAACTCCCCTTCTTGAGCTTGGCGAAGCGGACCATCACATTCCCCAGCGTTCTCAATTTGTACACCTCACCCTTGGCATTGTCCACATGGTACCATCCCGCCTCCAAGAGGACCATTTCCGTCACCTTCATCACATTATCGTTTAATGTATGCAGGCGTTGGTTGCATCTAGCCTGCACCGTACCTGGTTGTGTCACAGCGAGGACACGTCTCCCAACATGAAACAAACGGCAAAGATGCGGCTGGCGTGCATACCCTTTCACATCCACGCTTGGGCACAAAGATAGCGACGTGAGCGACGTCCGTGACGAGTAGCACTAGCCGCATAGACAAGCGCAAAGGCAAGCATCAAGAAATTGGAGGACATGCAGCACAATCATTACCTGGACAAACCCACGGCACCCAGGAGGCACATACTCGTTTCTTGCCATATCTCAAACAACACCGCTGCAATGCAATCCGACGCGTAGTCTACATACTAGAAGAGTCAACCATCTCTAGGGGCGTACGGCTAGTTGAAATTCTTTGGGATACAACCGAATTGCCATCCTGCCATAGCAAACCGATGGGGGGCAAGAAACGCACGAACTCCACACCCAAAACCGTCTAGGGCTCGAGGGCCACAAAGGCCAGAGCGTCAGCCGATATCAAGGGTTAAACAAGTAGGCAATCGTGACGTTTTGGGTCACAGGACCATGCGCCTAAATGTAACAAATTTGGCTCAAACATCCAACATTCTAATTAGTGGACGATAGAACTATGCCTTCAGTGCAAAGTTGCACTTCCCAAACATTGGGATGCGGCGTTCTAGGGCGTGGTGCGGAACCCCTAGTTAGAGGACAATTTCCGGAACATGCCGATACCCCGTTAGGTGGAGGAAAACTGAAAAATGTTCCTCCATTTCTCGGCAAAAAAAGTGGAATGTGCCAAGCACCAATGGATCCACCTGGTGGGGGACCAACCTGAGTCTCCCCAAGCTCTTGAAATTTTTGTGGTCAACGCACGGTGGCATTCCACTTGGGTTAGAGTGTACATCTCCCTCCCCCTCCAAAGCTCACACAAACCCTCAATGCATTTTACCATGACATGCACAACAACCCATAGCAGAGGTCCATAAGGGCTCCTCACTGTGGGGACATGATCTTTGAGGCAATCCACAAATTGTCTTCGGAAGGGGGGGGGGGGTTAGGAAAACTTTGGTGCTTGTAAGATCAAAATCGTGTTACTTGGCCCTTGAGGCCGAGGGGAGACGTTCCCTTAGAGGAATGGCTGAGGTCTCATCCTTCAGGGCTTGTGTGACGGCTTGCAAAGCTGCAAGAGCTTGGGCCCTACCAGGGCGGGAAGAAAATTGCTCTGCAGGGGGAGGGGTGAAATGAAAACCCATTTTCCAACCCCCCCCTCCTTGGTCGCTGTGCCGGAACTATAGTTACCGAGTGCCAGCGGGGGTGGTACTTTTGTTTAAGGGTACGATGACCCCCGGTCACTTCAGGCTGCCATGCGGCGCCCCGCCTAGGCCTTACCGCGGCACCATGGAGATTGGCCTCTCAATCAGAAGCCGACCCTGATGAGTCATCGAAATCAGAGCTTGAGCTATTGCTAGAATCACAGCTGGAGTGATCGCTGGAATTAGAGCTGCCGTCCGAGGAGTCCGAGCTGCTGGAGGAGTTGGAACTAGAAGCAGAAGAGAAGGGCGCATCAGTGCAAGTCATAAAAGGAACATAATCTGCATCCGTACCACGTGATGGTGGTGCAGATACGTGGTTTCGCAGGCAGTTAGGGCACAACCATGGTCCATCAAGAATTTCATACAAAGGGGATTGACAGCACAATTGATGGCACCCACGTGGCTCTGAGTGGTCCCCATCACAAATGACAATACCATTCCCCTCAAAAACATCACCTCTCAAGCAAACAAAGCATATCAGATCATCCTCTACATCTTCGTCCTCATTGGAGCCATCTTCTTCAAGCATACTAATTGCCTACTCAGATTGTAGGCCTTGAGACTCCCTAATGCGCGCAATATTATTCTGCACCCGCTGAACCAATTCAACATTTGGACTTGAAGTGGTTAAGCCATGGTTGCCAAGCAGCAACTTCAGATTGGCAACTGTACACTGCCCGTTCCTGCCAAAAAGACCCCGTGTTTGCCTCAACAAGCGCTCCACATCACTCAACAGAGAGGGAGTGACCGCCCCACAGCGCCGCTTAAGCTTGGCCTCTGCTTTTGCAAACTGCAAAGAGCGCTTCACGGCAAACCACTTACTAATTCCTGATACCTTGGAGGTTGTGCCAAAAGCATTGCGTTGAGAGGTCAGCCATTTGGGCAGCAGTAGGGCTTGCAGTCTCTGCATACAGTTACTTGCACAAAATAGATGGAGGTGACTGCTTCATCACTATTTTTTTTCTGTTGCTTTTTTTTGCTCAACCTCAGCAGAGGACAGAAATTGCTCGTTGTTTCCAACAATGGGATCATCCAAGAACGGGCAAATGTCCTCACAACTTACCGCAAGATTGTTGCACATTGCAAATGTGGGGGCAGAGGGGTAATCTTGTGCGGTACACAAATACCCCAACACATCCATGCACGCTATGCGACGCAACTGAAAATCGAAGTGGCGTGCACAAGAATGCAATTGTTGGTACCTGAGGACACACCGAATGTGCGAGCGACGTTCAACTGGCATGTCCACTGCACATCCATCTAGGATTGCAAGAAAGTGTGACCAAAATTCAGCACCGTAAGTATCAGACCCTGCAACTTATGGGTGGGAGGCAAGGCTCACAATATTTTTTTTCGCATACACACCAGCCGCAATGGCTTCAGTGCGGATCATTTGAAAGCGTCTCCTACGTTGTTGCAGTGCTTTAGCGGCAGGAAGACTGTCATCCTCAAGCAAAAGGAGTGCATCTTTAATGCATGCCTTTTGAACGACACGAGTTTCCACACCATTTATCCTGTCGGCCTCATTGTAAGAGGACATACCGGCTGCCCTGAAAGTGGCATTGGTGTAGAGACGCCCGTTGTCCAAGTGTTCAAACGTCAGAGCTAGGCGGACCTCAGAGTTTCTGGGATTCTGTTCCCATCCACCATCACTGATGAAAGTGATTTTACCACCCTGTTTCTATTCACGGACCTGAGGTTGTGACAGCACCAATTGTAGATCATTGATCTGTTGCATGGGGTTGCTACGACGCTCGCTCACCACTCTGGTGACCCCGAAAGGAACTTTTCTGATCTTAAATTCATACTTCTGCGACACATGAGAAGCAGGTGAACCACATTCCTTGGGCAGGTAAAGCAGCACAGTGTTCCTGACGCATTTCAGTTGGCCTGTTACCACTGTGGCATCACTGTACGGTGCAGCTTCATGCAAGCGGGAGCTCATGAATACAAGCAGTTTTGTGAACGTGCTACTATTGAATTCCGAGCATGCATGGTCATCCCATGACACACCAATGCGCCGGCGATGCAGTGCTGTGGTGATGGCACATTTCACCAGTTTGTTTGAAAAATGCCCATCCACGTGCCATTCATCCGAAGCCCTTGCAAACTTGCGACGCAGAACAGCTGCAATGGGTTTATGCAGGGCAGCGACGGTGCTACTGCTACGCTGAGCTGCAACACAGTGGCGCACAGTGGCCTCTGAGATCTTGAAACCATGCCCAATTCGCTCCTCAACAAGGCGCGCAATATTCTGCCACGTGGCAGTGCGTGACCTAACAACTTCCTCGGTGTCCCTCGCCCGACCCACAGCACTCTCTTGAAAAACACCAAGATCGTTGGCGGCCTGTTCTATATGGACACCCAGATCAACGTTCAAATGTTCAGCCTGTTTTTTTTTGGAAGGACGCCCGCCCTTGTGCACAGCAGCAATCATGTCATGCATACCTGCAGACAGACTACGCTTCTGCGGCAACATATTCTGTGCTGCGCTCACATCCCTGGCTGTAGCCAAATGAAAAAGTTCAACGGCAGCAGTATGCAAGAACGTGGCAGTGACAATGGAATGCGCTGAACGCACACCTGCTTCGCGCCAATTAAACGTTCTCCGCTAAAAACTGGTCCCGGTCATGTTATAGAGGATTGATTTCAGCACCCCCTTTGCTACAGCACTGGGAAATGCGCGCAGAAACTGATGCACGGGCAGAGCGCGCACCTTAGAGCGCAGTACCGCAGCTCCCTGCTGTTCAGCAGCAACCTGTGAAACAAAAGTGAGGAGAGCAGCACGTGCCTCAGCTATCGCAGGGAGTTGAAACCACAAAACAGTTGGAGCCCCCCCCCTAGCGCACATGAAACATTCTGCCACGTTCTTCAGGTGTAACGTCAGCCATTCACCCATGTGCCCAGGTGAATGAAGGTGCCGGCTCTTTGGGGAGCAGCCACCTTCCATATGCAATGCTTGCAAATGAGACTAGCGCACACATACATGCTGTAACAGAGCATCAACACACAGCACCAGATGGTGGGCATTTGTCACACTCAAACGCGCAATGTTCGGGAAAGTGTGTGCCACCTTCTGTCTCTTAGGTTTTTTTTATCTGACACCTACTTCGCAACGTGCGCACGTAGTTCCTGCAGCAGCACGTACAACTGTGTTTCACGCCAAAGGGGGCTGGCACCCACATTCAGGGCCGCATACAAATCCAAAGTGGCCGGGGCTCTTTGTGCCTCCGAGTCTGTCGATGCCTCCGACATAATGGGAGATGATGGACCAAGGACAGGCTGTGCGTTGGTGAGGGGGGGGCTGAATGTGGTGTAGTGATTAGTGGTCTACAGTAGCACAGCATGCATTCCAGAGCCATATGACACATCAGGCTTTGCCACAATGTAAAAAACCCCATCCAGATCTTGCACCACGGTGCGGTACACTCCAAGCAGGTGTCCTAGCCTAACAGCGGTTCGTGGTTCTAAGCCCTGCAAATGAAGGAGTTCCTCCCGCATTGGCACACGTGGCACCATCACACGGATCATCTGCCTGACAGCGCAAATGCGTACAGCAGCGGCTGCCTCGGGATGCAAAGGAGGTGGGCGCAACAATGGCAGTCCTACAAAGAACATACCATACAATGCACAATCTGCCATTACCGAAGTTGCTTGAGATGTCCCTTGCACAGTCATAGGCCTACACACTTCATTGACCCCACACGTAGGTCGTGAAGAGTACACACCAGGAAGCATTGCTGAAATTGCGGTGCGAATGCGTGCAGTCAGACGAGGCAAGGGCGGTGATTCTTTCAAAGATGAAACTTCATTGCCTCGGGCAGTATGCAATATGTGATCCAAAGCACCGGTGGCATTAATACCTTGGTCACTAACAATTGACTCTACAAAGGAAACCAGAGTTTCTTCATGGGACAGGTACTGTGGGGATGGCTCAGGCAAAAGGCCCATGACATGACAAATGCGTTCCGTAGGGGGGTTGGAGGAACTGGGGCTGCTCCTTGGTGAAGCAACAAAGCGCTCCAAAGTTGCACTGTTGCAGGCGGGTTGCTGAGGCGGGGGGGGGGGGGGTGAAATAATCACGCAATGTCCTTTTTTTGGGAGTCTCAGACCAAGGTTCTGCACCCTCTGCTGTCACTATCTCACCGGCTCATGATAATTTGGTCATTAAAGCGTTCAGCTCACTCAGCCAGTGGCTATCGGCACAGCTCACTCAGCCAGTGGCTATCGCCACGTGGGTGTGCATTTTTTTCAATGCGCAAACGCACAGCGCGTTGTGCATCACACGGCAAACCTTTGTGGTGGACAAGCAGTGCACAACGGGCTGGCCGTAGCATAGATGCCTCCATGCTGGCAACCTGAATTTTCAGCTTCAAAGTACTCAATGCATCTACACTAAAGTTCTTGTCAGCCAGTTGTTTTTCGACGCTACGGATCAAAGCCCACCGTTGTTGGACATGAAGACTGCTTTCCTTCAAAGGCAAAGAGAAATGCACTTCATAGAAATGCACATGGTCGGAGTTCCAGAATACCTCATATGGGATCCCTGGGCGCGGAAACAGAGTGACTGCTAGAGGAATGACTTCCGACATTCTAAAAGCAAGACATTCCAAGTGTGAAAAAAGATACTTTTTTTTTAGGCATGGTAATGCATGGGTCACGTTAATCTTTGGTACCGGGTGCAGAATTTGGACCTACCCCAGCAACCCGGGGTGTGAGTGCGTATTTCGCTTAGCCCACTTTATAACAGGGTTGGGCATCGTGACCCTCAACTGATGAGAGCCCCAGGCATCCCTAGTCATCAGTTTTTTCTTTTCCCCTGTCTCCCAAGGCAGCCCTTGTTGGGAGGTGCATACACTTGCAAAAGAATGGTAAGTCAAGGCTACCGGTCCCCGGCCTCTAACAAAAAAGGCCTACTATCCGCTCAACCATTGGCGGGCGTATCATGCCAGCCCACGGCACTCATTGTCGCCGGCAAATTTTCAAACAAAGCTACAGAAATGCCCCTTGTTAAGGAGCGCGGCACGAACGTCCATTTCTCCAACACCCCCCCTCCTTCGGCGGGCGTTCATGTCACCCCCCCCCCCCCTGCAGAGCAATTTTCAGGTCGCCCAGGGGTACCAGGGGGGAGGGCCTGAAAGGTGGTCTCAGTGCGCTTTGCAGTGCTATTGCGAATGCAGCATGCTGCATGTTGGTAGTCCCCCGGCCGTCTATCGGGGGTCAGACATCTCAAAAATGCCCCCCATCTGGAGGTGGACGCCACCCCCATTTGCTCAACAATACCATTGGGGTCTTTGCACAACCAACACTTAGACCCAGCCTCCCGCATTGCTTGCATTCCCTTCCCATCCCCCGTCAAAATAACAATGCAAGTCAAAAATTGGTTTTGAAAGAGGACAACGTCCTCCTCCACATCCCTGTCTTGGTTGGTTGAGGTTGGCGGAGATGTCGAGGCTTCTCAAAAAAGCGTGTTCATCCCCGCCATCCATGCAAAACCATGAGGCCCATAGCTTCACCTTCGAAGCACACTTTGCCCCCCCCCCCCCCATACATTGATCCATACATCCGCATCGGTCGAGGATGCCTTCCACAAGAAAGTCGCATCAACTGAAATGGCAACAATGGCAACGCCACTAGGGGGGGGTATCCCAATAACTCGGGCCATAGATATTGCATTATGCACAATTGACTTCAAAGGCACATGGGCAGCAACCCAATTGCGGCCTGTGGTAGACCTTACAATAGTTGCTTGGGAAAGGGCCATTGTAGATTATTTGAGAGCTGAAGCGAAGAGGGGAAACATGGAACAAGAGAAAATGAAGCGCGATAACCTACGCGATAACTCGCACGATAACTAGTAACTGCGCGATATCTAGCGCGATAACCGCCGCAATAAGTATTGCTCTAGACCCGTTGTAACTAGTTAGAGCACAAAAAGACCAAATCGCAAAAAGTCCAAAACGGGCAATACCGAGCAAACGAGACATGCAAGGCACATTGTTGCATCATAGTGCGGCCATGTAACATGCAAAAGTCCGGGTGCCAACCATATTAACAACCCTAAATTGGGGGTGTCCTGCACCACGCCCTAGAACAACGCATCCCAGTCATTGCACGTGTGTTTGCCACCAACCTTCACATTTGAGCTGCACACATCTCCCTCCGTTGTCTAGCGGCCCCCTTTCAAACAACGTGCAATGTCCTTGCCAGCACGTGGCAAAACGTCTGGCCCATTTGTCTTGGACACAGCTGTTGGGGCGTGCAAACACACACCGTTCCCAAAGATGACTCAAAACATCGGCACCCTTCCCACAACAGTCCGCGGCCTAGTTTGCAACGTGGCGGCACATGCCTATCACCTCCGGACCACCGCGTCTGCAATCCTCACATGCTTTGAGCGCTTGCTTGGTCTACGCTTGTGTTTTCTAGTGGCGATGAAAGCAAAGAAACAAGGCTACAAGAAGAGACACCTGCCCGGTGGCAGCCGGCCTACAAGGCCTATTATATACCCTCGGGCCTCAAGAGGGCTGACGCCCTTCACAGGTTTGGCCCCTAACCCTTGCACACCGTAAAACAAACATAACCGAAAACCGCAAAAATTCCAGAACACAACACTCAACCTCCAGAGCGACAACCACGCCCAGGCAAAATGTCCGGAACACGTGCGACATGCACGGCACATGCAAGTGAAAAACAAAACACCTAGGACATGCAGAGCATTGGAGCCACCCTCCAAAAGTGGTTCTACCCTTCCAAACGTGACAATTGAAAAAATTCGACTACACCATTGCAATAGACACCCTCGAAAAGCCCAAGTTCCACTTTTATCGGTAGAGCGTCGCTGGTATCCTACGTGCCCCCCTAAAACACAGCCTAGGGAGTATAACGCAAGTGAAGTGGTGAAGGTCATGGCCCAAATGCATTCCACATAATGCAGCGAAACTCCCGCCGTAGTGCATCGTGGCTATGAGCATCCACTTGCATGAACTTGTACCAAATTCGTACAAGGTTGGTACAAAATTCAGACAAATTTTGTATGATTTCATGTGAACTCTGTTCAAATCTAACCTGTGCATGTGCAAAAGAGCGGGACTATGCACCCCATGGCACCCCAACACGCACCGCATTCCACAGGCAACCGTGGTATTTGTGCATCATGCATCTTTATGTATTTCTCTTGCGCCATGGGAACCGCCTCTCTCAGGTATGAAGGTGCTGCATGTTGGTTGGAAACCGTCTTCTTGTACGGGCCACGTGATTTTGTACAGTGAGGGGCATTTCCTAGTCTTGTGCCCTGTTGCTCGCATCCCAACTGTTTGCCGCACGCCAATCATCAATGGTGTCGTTGTCCACGACCATTTGAAACCCTAGCCTAGGCGCAGGCCCTCGCTATTTGCACAACATGCGCTTTAGCATCCCCGTCCATGGAAACGCGGGAGAACTTTGACAAGATTCCCCATACACTTCACTGTGCACTTCTTTGGGAAAAAATAAACACCATTGATTCAAAGATGCGTCCACAGAAGTTTGCCCTCATGGAGCTCATTATGCGCAATGCCCATGGCCAGACTACGTGCGCGGAGCCGCCGCAAGTTGGCACCAGGGAACGGTCAGCCAAGTGAAAAACATACCTTATCAAAAATATCCCTCTATGCCTTGCACACTGGCCTCCAATTTTTCCCTGCTGCCTAATGGTGCAATACATTTGGCTGTTGTAGGCAACATAGATAAACGAATATCTCACGTGGAGGGCCACTGCATGTGTTGCCCAAACCATCTTGGCGGCCAATTTTCAAGGAGGCACAGGTTGCTTCAAAAACTTGCACCCATTGAGCAATGAGAAGGTGAAAAAGAAAGGCAAGATCTGGATGGAGTTTGCTACCGCCCGTTGTGTCACTCCGCGTCCTGTCGGAAAGCAAACCCTATTTTGGTTGTTTCAAAATACTACTTTTCACTTGCAACGACCTATTTTTTGGGTATTTTGAATTGCGCAACCGCCTTATGCAACCGGTACCCCTTTTTGCAACCGCTTTATGCAACCCCTTCTGCAACCCCGAGGTGTTTTCGTGCAACCCCCTAAGCAACCCCAGTGCAACTTGCAACCCGTGAGCGACAATCACTGAATGAGGCAATGTTCGCACAAGCCAACCCATGGTGTGCCAGACACGGTGGTTTTGAGCCTACTTTTGTTTTTTTGTATATTGCCATACTATAATGTCCACGCCTATGGGTGGCTGTCGAAACATGACCGGGTGTTATCCCGTGTCCTATGGTTTATGCACCATTTTTGTCGCGTTTTGTTAAACAAAGGAAGGGCGTGCCCAATGACGCACATGTTGTGGCTAAGCCATGGCTACCAAAGCAGGAGTCCGCGGAAAGTGCAACACCAGGTGGAATTTTTGTGGTCCACTAGCTTACTACTTTGGCCGGTGTTAGTTGGGGCTTACAACACCAGGCTTTGAGCACTACAAGAATATGTTGATCACGTAACTCCGGCATGAGTCGGCTAAAACATAAAGCTTTAGCCAGGTCTGGTGGGGCTTTCGCGGAACAAACTGGCGAAGGCGACCAGGTTTTTTGCCTTTATGGGGGGCAATTGTTTCGTCCTCCGCGTAGCAAGCGCCGGAGTGCCAGGTGTGTTGACATTGGCGCTTGCACATGTGCAAAAGGTTGCAGATGTCTACCCTAAGCAACGTCCACAATAGGCAAAAAGTGCCAAAAAAACTATGCAACCGCCTTATGACACCGTGTTTTTTCAGCCGCAACCAAGAAAGCGACGTGTGCAACCGCCTTATGACACCGCTTTTTTCCGTGTGCAACCGCCGACATAGTTGTGCAATGTGTAATACTCGGCGCTTGCGACAAGGCCCCATTTCGGTCCTAGATGTCATCCACACGTCCACATTGTTGGTGAACTGCGGGTGTGTACCCTTCGTGAACGGGGGGTAAGTGGCCGCTTGAATGGGGGACGAACATTCGCGCGAATTTAGCCGAAGTTTGAGGTTTTGGGAGGAAAACACCATATTGTTGGTTGCTTCTTAGGAATTTGAGGGGGTAAAATTCATGCCCCAAATTCATTACACATCATCCAGTGAAAGTCCCGCCCCAAACGCATCCACCATGCCCAAACGGCGCCCAAAATGAAAGGAGCCAAAAGCCGGCAAGCCTGTAGCCGACCCATAGGCATGAATTCGTACAAATCCATCCAAATTTCACCCTTGTCCACCATCTCAGATGCTCCAACACCCGGAGTACCCCCCAATGCACCGCTGCATGCACGCTGGCCACAGGCAACATGAGCACATGTGTGTGGGTGTGGCTTGGTGTGGGGTGTGTGGGTTTGTGTGGGTTTGTGTATGGGTGTGTGGTTGGGGTTGCATGTGGGTGGATGTATGACTTTTTGTTTGTTTCTAGGTGCGGGCGTGCGGCTGTGTGCTGCTGTGTGTGAGGATGTGGGGGCCACCCGACCAGATACGCACACAAACGCGTACAAAACCTCTTACCAACACCCACACACGCACACGCAAAACCAGGCACCCAATTAGTCATGGACACACACCCACACACAAACACACACCCACGCGGACAAACCAATCCACACACCAACACACACACACACACACAAACACAATGATCCCGCCCCACATACCTAACCACGACACATCCACTACAAGTGTGTGTGGGTATGTGCGGCTGGGCGGTGTGTGGGTGTGGGTGGGGTGGCAGCGCGGTTTGATTTCGTTGATGGTACGTGGGTGTGTGTGTGTGGGGGGGGGGTGACTATTTGTTTGGTTTTGGGTGTGGGTGCGCGCCGGTGTGGGGGGGGGGGGAGATGTGAGCAGCACCAAACCACATATACGCACAAGCCACACACACACACACACACACCCTTCCCGCACCTCACACCAACACGCGCGCACACACAAACACACACTATACAATATTTGTGCCTATGCCACGGATATCTGCGTTGTATCCCGTGGCATATACCACGGATATCGACCGTCCGGTCGATATCCGTGGTATATGCCACGGGATACAACGCAGATATCCGTGGCATTGGGCACAAATATTATATCCGTGGCATTCAGGCCCGAGGATATCCGCAGATATCCATGGTATATGACCCGAGGAAATGGGTCACAGCATGGGTCACATGTGACAAGGTGTTGGGTACCACATGCACTCTTCTTGGTGGCATGGTCACAATGGTAGCATTGCATTTGCTTTTTCACTTGCACTTCCTTTCTCACTTTTTTGGCGGTTGCTCTTCAGACACAACCTTGCCCAAGGGTGATGGAATGGCTAACAAATCTTAGCTCATTGTCAATGTCCAGGAAGCTTTGCAGGTGTTGCCGAGGCTACCCATGAATGAGAACGGCACATCTCACACTTATATACAATGCCCTCCTGCTCATTAAGCTCATATGTAGACGCCTCCGGGGTTGTGTTGAAAAAGAAGAAGAGGGCGCTAGCAAGCACGCAAGGTGAACGCCGTCATCAGCACAATTCGAAAAGGTTGTGTACAGAGGAAAACATTGCACTGTGCGCTCCAGGTACGGTCATCAGGAAGCCTTTACGTTCAGACCAAAGGGCACCTGGCTGTTCTTGGTACACATGCCCCGGCCCTTTCTGTCTCTCACCTGCTATACACATAGGCCGGGCACACAGCTCCCATACTCCATGCATACAGGTCTTCCCACCCACACGGTTCCTTCTCACTCGATTGTGTCAATGGGAAGGTGGCATACTTCTCCCCGTAGTGAGATCAATGATCATCTTTGCAGAGGACGGAGAGGGTGTTTTTGTCTGGAAAAATAGGCTCATTGCGAAAAGCATTTTGCGAACGCACATCATTGAGTTTTGAGGGAGTTGACCCGGGATATCCGCAGATGTCCGTCGTATATAACCCAGGTTATCACCGTTGTGATATCCCGGGTCATGTACCACGGATACCTGCGGATATCCACGGGCCTATGCCACGGATATAACCACACACCCAAATACACATGGACACACCGACCCACACACACACACACATCCGCACGAAAGGATCCACACACACAGGCAGACACACACAGACACACACATAGAGCTCCCCCCCTAAACATTTAACCGTGACACATCCACTGTCCGGGTACATATGAGGGTGTGCGGGCGGGCGGTGTGTGGGTGTGGTTCGAGTGGGGGGATGTTTGCTTTCATTTGGGGTATGTGTGTGTTCGTGTATGGGTGTGTATGTGCATCTGTGTGTGTCTGTGTGTCTATGTGTGTGGGCGCCGGGGGGGCAGGTATGGGGAAATGTGTGTGGGTGTGGGGAATTCGGTGCATGCATAGGTGGTGTTGGTGTGGCTTTGCAAAAATGGTACGAAATTAGTATGAAGCTTGCAGGAAATTCCTACGAAATTCGTGCGAATTTTGTACGAATTTCGTTCAAAATTCGTCCCCAAAATGCCTCAAACGTAGGTACTATAAATGCGGTTGTTACGAATTTCATCCGAAATTCGTACGAATTCCGCATACTGTTCGAACAATTTGCAAGAACTCATATCATTTTTGTGCAGAGCAAACACACTCAGCCAATAGCACACAACACAGCAACACAACAACAACACACAAGAACAACACGGTCGGGTCATGAGCAACAATCACCAATGAGGAGCGGCAGACAGACGAAGGACAACAAGCAGCAAGCAAAAAAAATATACCAACACAGCCGAAAAGCAAGCATCACACACAGATCAATTAGCAGCAACACATTAGTCGGCAAACATCCAGCCATGGCAACCACTATACAAGAAACGCTATCGGGTAGCGTTTCACTATATCCACTATCGAAGTCTCACAATTTCTTTGCAAAGAAATGCTATCGCCCACCCTCCATGGCGAAACCCGCATTCCCACGACAATGACATCAAGAGGGGTAAAGAAGTCACGTTGAGTTGCGAAACGTCACCGTTTGTTGTGGCACCCCGTACATTCGGAGGCGGAATGGCTACCACATGGCTACTACCTCTTAGCCATAAATAGGGAAGAACTACGGCGTGATGGTGCAGCTTTCACAAATCCATGACCCATGACGAGGCACTCGAGTCAACTTGGCACACCGAAGGTGGTAGGTTGCACGGCATGCATCACATGACACCCGTTGAAGAGCAACATTGTCACGTTTCCTGGGGATCGGCTCATCACACATATAGCATACACTCGGTTCCACCTTGGGTCTACATGGGGCCTTTTTAGGCTTCTTTGCTGCTGTGAAGGGGTTAGGCATGTCTTCAAACACCTGATTGTGTGCTACACCCTCCTCACTAGGTGGGGCGGCAAAAGCTGCATCACGATATTCATTGATACCTTCTGCAAGTGAGGCAAACAAATCACCCTTCTGAGACAATTGAGTCGGAGGAAACTCTTCATACTTTGCTTCATCTCCGAAGGAAAGCTACGAGGAAACCACATAAGCATTCAACACATCGCAAGAATGCGAGTTCAACAAATCATCATCAGAGATGGTACAAATACTTACTTGACGATTGTCCATCTCTTGGGGAGATTCAAGTTTCACTTTCATTGGTGAAGGGTTCTGTGGTGGTTTTGGGCAAGGTTCGTCTTTTATCTCTGGTTTGGGGCACGGTTCGGCTTCGCTTTGCTCCTCCTCTTTTGCCACATTGTGTTTGCTCAAGAGCATTGCTGCTTTGGATTGCACCTGTTTGCCTTTTTGGTGATATACATTTAGTGTCCTTGGCTGCACACCAACATGCTTTGCGGCATCATGCCTTCTCTTGCCGTTCTCTTGGTATTCTTGGGTTTTCCGGTTTGATCCTCATGATTCGGGTCATCCTAAAACATATCGCTATTGATTGGTTCTTTGTTACCTTCTGTCTTATCTTTGCATTCTTGAAGTACACGAGTGAATTGTTCTACACGGGGTGGCGTGGGCAGTTGTGCCTCGGAAACCTTGGAATCTTTCTTGGACATTGTTGTGCTATTCTAGTAAACACAGAGGGGGAAAAATGCACACTAAAATTTCTTTGCGAAGAAATGCTATCGCCAAACATTTCTTTGCGAAGAAATGATACCCCTTAGTGTTTCTTTGCAAAGAAATGCTATCTCCAGGAGGGTCGGCGATAGCATTTCTTTGCAAAGAAATTGTCAGACCGATAGTGGATATAAAGCACAACCAACCAAGACACCACCAACCAAACAAAATTTTTGGCCTTTACTGTTTGGTTTTGTGGTTTATTTGTAAGCAATTGTGTGACGGTGTTGGACTGTGACGTTCTCTTTTCTATTGTGTGTGATTTAAGTTTGTTTGTTGCGTGGTCTTGGCTTTCTTTCGATGCATTTTTGATTGTGTGTTTTGTGTGTTTGGTACTGTTGTTTTTTTCTGTTTTCATGTTTGTTTTGTGTCTCGTGCTATGTTGCGTCGGATTGGTTGGACAAGGGGCAACTATTAGCATACACAGGGAGCCAAACTCGACAACAGCACAGCCGACATAGCTCTGCAACACAACATGACAAGCGACATCCACATTACGCAAATGACACTAAAGCACTCGCCAGCCAGTACAACAAAAAAAGGGAAGTGTGGCAAAAGACACAAAATAGAGACACAACATGGCTGACGAAACGAATGCAGTGAGCAACCAGTTGGAGTACTACAACATTGACTTGTCCAGCACCACCAATGAAGCACAAAAAGCACACAAGTGCAAGACAAACAACAATGAATCAAACCACGAATACAAATCCCAAGCATTGATAATCAGTGGCAAGGATGAAGGGTCAGGTGCCACAAATCGAGCACAAAGACCAAGGCTCAGCGAGATCATCTAAACAACCAAAACAATGAGACACAAACACCACAAAAGTAGTGCGACACATGATTCACCAAAAGGCATCCACCCATCCAACCATCCACACCCACACACACCCAGACCCCCACAACCCAAGAACCACCAATGCATGCACACATCACCCACCCACGCACACACCATCCACCCAAGCCGACACAAACAACAACCGCTATGACCACGCACGCACACACCAACAAAAATGATACAAATTCGTGCAAACCGTTCGCACTTTGTGCAAAATTCGTACAAAGTTCGTACGAAATCCATGCGAAATTCGTAACAACCACATTCACAGTACCTATGTTTGAGGCACCTTGGGGACGAATTTCGTACGAAATTCGTACGAAGTGTGCACAAATGTCGTATGAATTTCGTGCACACTTCGTACGAATTTCGTACCATTGTTGCAGCACACTGGCAGAAAAGCCACACAAACAGCACCTATGCACGCGCTGAAGTCCCCACACCCACTCACATTTCCCCATTCCCGCCCCCCCCCCCAAGCACACACACACACACACACCCATACACAAACACACACATACCCTCAATGAAAGCAAACAGCCCCCCCCCTCGACCCACACCCACACACCGCCCGCGCACACACCCTAATACGAAAGAGAGAAAGTCATACACAGGCATACATATACCCTCAATGACATCGAGAAGCCCCCACTCCAGACACATCCACGATATGTTGCAGCACGAAACAACTACACGCAACATACCTCAAACTCGATGCACCCAATGGCACGAAGCCATGAACACGAATGTTGCTACCCGCTGGCGTGTGAACACCCAAGTCAGGATCCCTGTTGGTGGGTGAACAAATCCAACTCTTCTACCCGGCTGCACGTGAGAATCTTGGAAGAGCCGACATCGAAGAATCAAGTAGTAGAAAAAACCTGTGAAGAGAAAAGGAGTACGCTCCCTAACCTTGACCGCACTGCAACAAGCAAGCCACCCTCATAACCCCAAACCCCGACACTCAGGGGGTGTAAGTGGAGGTCTGCTTGCCCCCCCCCCCCCTCCCAACCCTGGAAGGGTTGATTACGCTCCTACGGTTTGGCCCTATGGATCCCCCCACCCCACCCTCGTGCATCTACTAGCACCTATAATGTATGCTCTTCCTAACAAATGGGTGAGCAATGGAACAATGGTTTGACCCCAATGGACCCCCCCCACCACTGCATCCACTATCACCTATAGGCTATGCCCTTTCCAACAACTTTGTGAGCAATGCAATAAAGCATAAGAAATGTAATGTGTAATGTTTCGATTTGTTATTTGTGTTCTAGTGTAGAACAGATGTAGGCCAGCATGATTCCTATTCTAGTCTACGTTCTAGCTAGATGTAGTAGGCTAGAATGCGCTCGCGATGTGGTTCTAGGCTAGAACGAAATCGTGTGTGCTGACGTGTATCTAGGGATCTACAAAACAAATTGTTCCATATCCAATGTATGCAACCAATAACGGTGACAAGACAAAATGGGGCCAATTCGTACGAATTCGCATCAAATCTTCAATCTTGAATTTGTGTCTCTTGTGTGAATCTATGTGTGAATTTAGGTGCATTTGCACCAGGTTCGACCCAACAACACCAAATATGTGGAAACAGGTGGCTACTTAAAACGTTAAACTTCGACAAATTTACTGTAGCACCATTTTGGCGAAGATAGCACGAGAAACGCACAAGATGCCACCAAGTTACGCGCAACACACAGCCAAACATTGCCAAAATCGCACCTCTGCGAAACTCCCATTCAAACGGCCGCTTCCGCAAAGGTACATGCGAAATGACAAAGCACAACACAAAGACAAGCTGCTCACAAATGCATTTGAAGCTACAGAGTAGCGATCACACGTCACCGATCTAGTCCGTGGTCAAAAAGGGCTTGCAGTGCAGCACAGTACCCACCCCACGGACCCTACCGTGAGCTCCCCCTTCCGTTTCTCTACTTGCAGTCCCGTTTACGTCTGGGATGACAACATTTCAGTGTTGTAAACTTCACCTTGGGGCCTCTAGAGGCTCAACGACGAAGGCCAAAGGCACCCACATCAGAGTCCAAGTGTATCATACCACCAGCAGATGCTGCTCTATGCACATGTAAACCTGCAACGTAGTATGTAAGGGCACAGAGAACAGTGGAAAAAGCCGTGAAAAAATAGACAAAGCCCATCAGGAAGAGGGTGCACATATATGTGAAAATGTGGACCTTCAAAGCAACACGGGACGCCTGAAGTGAATGAATCACATCTGTAACAAAGCCTCGCCGTACAGAGCATGCATATATGCAGCATGCTTTCACATAGCACTGATGCATAAAATTGGCTGGCATTTAGCACCAAGCATCATGTGAGACCATGGACTTTCCACAATGGGATGCGCTGTTCTAGGGCGTGCTGCGGAACCCCCCCAATTTTGGGGGTTGTTAATATGGTTGGGACCCGGACTTTCGCATGCTACATGGGTGCACTATGATGCAACAATGTGCCTTGCATGTCTGATTTGCTCAATAATTGCCCGTTTTGCATTTTTTGCGATTTGGTCTTTGTGTGCTCTAACTCGCGATCACCTAGTTATCGCGTGAGTTATCGCGCTAGTTTTCGCACGATAACTAGCTATCGCGCGAGTTATCGCGTAGGTTATTGCGCTTCCTTTTCTCTTGTCCCATGTTTCCCCTCTTCGCTTTGGCTCTCAAATACTTTGTAATGGCCCTTGCTGCTGCCCACGCTTGGTGCGAGCACCATCAGAAACTCCTTGGGATCCGTCACCTTGGCGGACCCGAGGGGCTCACGATGGGTGACACCACTGTGAGGCGCCCTGTGGCGAGTCATTTCGAAAAGGGTGTGGACTTTGGACTCATCGTCCATAAGTCCCCCTTCATGACCGACGAGAGGGACCCCCTGCTTCTCAGCAACTACATCTTCGAGTTGCTAGAGGTAAATCCGGGGGTTGCTGGATTTTTGATCCAGCTTCATCCGGAGGATGTGGACGCCGTGGTGGAGTCCGTCACCGCCCATGCCGAGAAGTGTGCGGGGACGAAGACGACCCTCTATGCGGGTCAGGAGGAAGAGGAGGAAGTGGAGGAGGAAGTGGAGGAGGTGGAGGAAAAGGGGGGTGGGAGGGGGAAGGACAAGCCCCACCACCCCCTCATGATTGATGTCCAGAAGGTAAGGATCCGACCTGGTAAGGGGAAGGGGAAGTCCGATGGTTGGTTCCCCCAACCCCTCACCCACAACACCCGGCGGGTCTGCACTGACGACCCCGAAACCAAGCTCACCATGCACTCCCTTTGCCCCACAAGGGAGTGGGAGCGTGAGTGGTATGGGATCACCACTCCCAACATTGTTTCGTGGCAGGGGGTGATTCTTTTTTGTTTTTGGAGCAACACCTCGGGTGCGTCGCTAGAAGGTGTGCGCAAGAACCCCCCCCTTCTAGCGCCCTTTTTGCATGATTACCCAAGCCACACCACCTTGGCTCCGATCGGGTTGGAAGTCAACCCCATGGGTCCACTAGACAGTGGCCCATTGTGGAGCGGTGCTCCAAAAGTATCGCAACTCTTATGTGTTCAGCAGTATACCTGTGGAACACAGGCATAAGCCTTTCAAACTTGCTTTCAAAAACAGCATGCGTGGGTGGTGCCTTCACCGTCCACGCATTTCACGACGTGGTCTCACCCATGTATTGAACATGGAGACCCTTGACGTGGGGTTACGACACCGAGCGGCCCGGCAAAGGTTTGCCTTTGGCAAGGCCACAAAGGACCGAAGAAAAAGGCACTGCATGTACACTTGAGAAACCGAATTTGAACCGCGTGGATGCATTTGGTGCCCTTCCTGCAAAAATCCTCGGCGCAGAAACCCCCCCGCAGAAAGGGCGCAGAAATGGGGTTCTAGCGCACAAAGGGTGTGCAGAAAGGGTGCAGAAAGGGGGTTCTAGCGTAGAACGGGGGGTGCACAAAGGGCGCACAAAGGGTGCAGAAAGGGTGCAGAAAGGGCGCTAGAACCTCCCTCCCAGCAAAAGGGGGGGGGTGTAGAAAATCCGGCAAAAAGGATAGAAGTGAAAATCAGCCACCAAAAGGGGCGTAAACATGTGGTGAATGGCCCCCACCTGAATGCCTCACCGATTTTACGGCAGTGAGTCTTGGCCTCTTGCACGTGACCATTGGTCAATGGTGTCTTTTGCCACCACAAGGCATATAGGCTACGCATATAGCGCAGCAACAGTTCAATAAGTGTCCACAAGAGGACACCGCCAAACATGGTGTTAGGAAAATGGTTCCTGAGGCCATGTACAATTCGAACATGGTACTTGGGGTCTGTCAGGAACAACATAGAGGTGCTGATATCAAATTGCCCTGCCTTAGTGGTCTTTTGGAAAAGCCTGTCTGCAGAAGCCACATGCTTTACATCTGCTCAAAGGGTATACCATATAGACAAACTCACTAGAAATTCGCCGCACTCCAACAACACCCGGTGTTAACGTGGTAATAGTTTTTGTTAGGCGCTTCTTGAAAGCATTGGTTACCCTACAACCTGCGTGAGCATAGTCTCCAATGCGAATACAAACACTTCGAAGAAATGCCCCCCATTCAATTTTGTTTACTGTGCCCTCTATCGGCGCCAAGCCGGTGGCATCGGGGCAGCCCCACCAACACTTGCCCCCCCCCCCCCCCTTCGTCACCATCATTAGTTTCCCATCCCTGGTCAGTTTACATTGAAACTTTTTGGTTTCGTTTTTGACTCGGAATGTACAACTTTCTTGTAGGATGATAATTTGGGCATTGAGGCCCGCATCCTCATCTAAAGCCTGCAACCTTGCGGCGTCATCGGGCCCATCCATGCAAACCCACATCACCCATTTGTGGATGTCCCCTGTAGAAGAAAACCCCGAGGCCCAGCAGTTTACAAAAACATCGATCTTAGTGACCGATGTGTACCACAATGACGTTGCATCGGGGCATATTAAAATCCAAATCTTCTCAGTTTCCACTTCAAGCTCCCCTAGGGTCTCGGCTGTCTTCAACTGCGTAAAAACGAGGTCTTCTAGTGTTGCTGTCGCTGCGCATCGCCGCTCGATCATGTTGGGGCCATAGATAGCGTAGGTTGTGGTGGAGTACGGTGTTAACCTTGTGCGCGCTTCCGCATGATCGCGGCAAGTGCATTCACGCGGGAGGGCCAACATCTGCCGTATTGATAACTTCAATCTCCTACCGGTGGCCCATAGTTTGATTGCGCACACGACACAAGGGTCCTCGTCGTCGTCGTCGTGCCCGGCGAAACAAATGTACAAGCCCCAACCACCCTCAACGACAACTGCCTCCGGATCCACTAAAAGTTCCCGCATGATGGTCTGTATGTGGTGCCGCCGCTCTGCTCGGGCCTCCCCCTTGATGGCCCTATATGGCTTGAGCTGTGGAATGCTACCCACAAGTGCGGCAACTGCCTTCTCCATGGTTTCTGTGACAAACGGGAAAGGTGTGACCGCTGGAACTCCTGCTGGAACCCCTTGCTAGAACCCCTTTCTGCGCTGGCACTGCTGGAACCCATGCTGGAACCCCTTCCGGCGCTGGAACCCCCTTCTAGCGGACCCTTCCAGCGAACCCTTCCAGCGCTGGAACCCCTTCTAGCACCCCTTCCAGCACCCCCTTCCAGCACTGCCCCCCCCCCCCTTGTTTTGCCTTACCCTCTCACTGAGCCCAAGGTACAAACATAGGCACAGTGCAACGTCATGGTCAACACTTTGCAATGTCGTACAGTGTATTCATGTGTTGCACCCCATGGTACCACCGCCTTCAGTCCAGAATCAAACAGGCTACAATAGTATACCAAAACTTTGAAGGAATGCATGCATATAGGGCGTAAATCTTGGTGACGTCCCCAAGGGGTAGGCTATGTGAAGCCTCCCATTCGTGACACCACCTTAGGCACTTCCTGCACATCGCAACTGATGTCCGACGCGAGGTAGCACGCAACCCAGGGGCTAAAACCAAAAAAGGTTTCCGTTCAAGGTGGCGCATTGCCGTCGGCACCATCGCAGCGCACCACGTACCTGCACATGCACATGCACGTGTTATCTCATGTCCCAACAGGTCTGCTCTGCAGGTCCCAAAAGGTCTGCTCTCTAGGTCCCAACAGGTCTGCTCTCCAAGTCCCAACAGGTGTGCTCTCCAGGTCCCTACAGGGCTCCTCTCCAGGTCCCAACCGGTCTCATCACCAGGTCCCAACAGGTGCCGACAGGTCTCGTCTCTAGGTCCCAAAAGGTCTCGTCTCCAGTGCCTACGCCTTCTTGTAATTGCCCGCCAGCACCGCCAACAGCTGCTCCGCCTGTTGCTTTGCTTCAGCCGTCTTCGTGTTGCCCTCCACCAGCTGCTTCTTCATGCTCTCATTTTCCAGCTCCAACTCCCTGACCCGTTTCCGCGCGTTGTCCAACTGGGCCTCGGCGTTCGTCCGTCTCGTGCGCTCCGTGTCAAGTTGCTTGGTCGGCCGGCCAATCAGTGTCTCTGCCTTGCTCTGGGAGGCGTCAGACATCGCCTTTGCCAGTGCCGAAGGGACGCAATCTCTCAAGGTCACACTCATCTGTTGCGTCAAGGAGTCCTTGCACCACTGTACCACCTCGTCGGCCATAGCCCGAGCGTCAACCATTTGCTGGGACTGCTCGGACTGCTGGGACTGAGACTGCGATGACTGAGATGCCCGGGTTGTCTTGTCCTTGTCCTTGTCCTTGTCCCTGTCCTTGTCCTTGCGCTGGCCTTTGTCCTTGCCTTTCTGCTTTCGCTGGTCCTTGGCTTTGTCCTTGCCTTTGTCTTTGTCTTTGTCCTTCGGCTGCTCCTTGTCCTCGGCATCATCGTCGTCTCCTTCCACCTCAATCGCACCATCAACGTAACTCTCCTTGCGCTCGTTCACCCATGCAGCGCACACCTTCATGACGGACTCCGGGACCTCATCTCCTCCAACGCCTTGCAGCCCCCGCAGACCATACCACATGCTCCGCCCATCATGCTCATGGTACATCTGGTACGACCAAGATCGGTGCAGCCCTTTTCCAACGCCAAACATGAACTCAGCTCGCTTCTTGCCTTGCAGACCCTTTACTCGCACCGCAAAAAGGCACACCACCTTCATGCCGCTGGCTGTCGCCACATTGAGCTCCAGAACCTTGTACCACGGCGTTTGACCAAACTGGAACATGAGCTCTGCCATGGCCCCGGCTTTGCTGCTGCACTCGTTGGCCAAGTCACCTCCTCGCGGGCCTGCCACGCGACCTACACGCTGTCCACCACACATACTACAGTGCCCCCTCGCGCCTGCGGCCCAGCCACCGACTCGTCCCGCTGTACCAGTTGCGGCCAGACATCCACTTTAGCCTGAAGAAAGACGAAATGGAGGTGAAACGGGTGATACGATACCTGCTGGAACCCCTGCTACAACCCTTGCTGGAACCCCTTTCTGCGCTGGAACCCCTAGCTAAAACCGTGCTGGAACGCCCGTTCGAGTGCTAGAACCCCTTCCAGCACCTTTCTGGCACCCTTCCAGCAGAACCTTCCAACGCTAGAACCCCTTCCAGCGACCCTTTCAGCGACCTTCCAGCACCCCCCCCCCTCCGAGGCCTGTTTTGCCCAAAGCCTTAGCCCCACCAGACTGCCGGCTCATAATTGTTGGCAAGGGCATCCATACTCCTTCGGGCGCTCAGGGTTGGCCGGCAGAAGCCCCAATTGGACCCGGACAGACGCGTCAACGACGCTCGGGTGGGTGCAGGCAACATCCCATCGAAGTACTTGGGCGACCGGGGGGTCCGAGGTGTCCTCCACCACTGCCATCCCACCCACCTGGCCTTCACGCACCACGCTGCGTGGCGATGACGGGGAACTTGCTTGGGGTCGGGGCCTCCAACTCCTCCTCCTCGTGGACAAAGGTACCAAGGGGATAATTTTCGGGGGCGCAGGGTTGGGCGGACGCGTCGATCACCGGCCTGGTAGAAATCTTTGCCGCCAGCGGCCCTGGGCAATGGGTGGTGTACAGCACCGTCTGGTCCAAGGGCATCATCACCAGAGCCGCAAACCCGCATAGATCCTCCTCCACGATCTTCTGCTTCCCCAGGTCCTCATCGACTTCCTCTGCTCCCTCGGCCGACATCACCACGGCCTCCACAGCAGCTCGAGGGGCGGCCTCCACAGCAGGTCCAGGGGCGGCCTCCAAAGCAGGGTCTCCGGAATCCCGGTGACAGTCTTCACAGAGTTGCCCGACATGTAGAGCACAAAAGGGACGTTCGTCACAGGCGAAACGGTTCGCCGGCGGGTCGGCCTTCACCACGCGGTTGCACTGCGCTTCTTTACAGTGCACGACCTTCGGGGACGGTGGCGACGGTTGTTGCGCGGGGGCTTCAGCCCAGGGTGGCGGGATGATCGGCCCGGTGGTCTCGTAGTTGACGCGGCATGTGGCAATGGCGGCAAAGGCGATGATACCGGTTGATCCAGGCGGCACATCTCTCGGGACAGCCCCACCACGGTGAATGATGTACCTGCTCAGGATCTACAGCTCGCCCGCCAGCATACTCATCGAGACCTCCTGCCACAGATAGGGAACACCAGAGCCAGAACCGTACAGGAACATGTTCTCGCGGCCGTCCATGGGGCAGTCCACATTCACGGGCATGAAGCAGGAGAAGGCGTGCTCCACCCAAAGGGTTTGCAACTCCAGCGGCAGATGCCGATGCCATAGTTGTGGCTGATCCAACGTTGCCCGGACATACCCAACCTTCACTAAGAACAAACCCGGGTATTTCGTAGAGAGGGCTTGCAGATTGCTTTGCGGCCAAAGTACAACGTGAGGAAGCTGAAGACCTTCTTGACCCCCATTACCCGTAGGAATCACCGCGTACACCGCAGCCCTGTCGCCTGGATCAGGTGGCCGGTTTGGGCTTGGCCATGCCAGGTTGAAGATGCCGCCCCACCTCTGACCCACGTTGTCCGCCTCGATCTTCATGTTCGCCGGCATGTCACCATCCCTCGCCAGGAAATCGTCCTTGAACACGTGCACCGTCCGACCCAACTCCGAGAGTTCCTCGTTCGCTTCCCGGAAGATGTCCACCTGCTACACCGTTTCGCTTGTCCCAATGAGCGGCAAGGCGTGGCACGTGGGGAGGGGCAAGACCGCGTCCTCGCTCTCCATCAGCACCGGTGTAGTCAACCCCACGAGCTCCGGCTTCCAACGGTAGGGGGAGTGGCTGGTGAAGGAGTAGTTGGGCAGGGCCATGGCGGGCTTGCTGTCCACCACGTACCGGAGGGTGTTGAGGTGGGGGTGCTTGAAGGGGTACTTGTCCTTCCCGGCCTTCTTGGTGGTGGGCTTGTGGGCGGCGAAGAGGAGCGTGGTACCCTCCGTCCCCACATGACGCCGTTGCATATTGTTAACGGTGGGGTTCGCCCTCCTGGTGCAGGCTTGGATGACATCATCCACGTCGTCGGCATGCAGCCAGACCTGCAGGATCGGCACAGCGGGGGTGTCCTCCAAGTAACCCTGCAGCCAGTCCCTAAGGGCTCAAGGTGGCTTGTCGGCGGCGGGGAGGGGGCGCGTGAGGCGGATGCGGGCAATGGTGGTGCCCGAGGGGATCGCCACCTTGGTGTCGGGGTGGGCGGTGAGGTTGGTGCAGCCCAAGCCATGGGGCCAGCATAGCCCCGAGTGCCCACGGCAGCCCAGGCAGCCTTGGCCCAGTCCACCGAGGGGGCCAACAAAGGCATGTGGGCTGAAATGCAAGGGAACAAAGGTGAAACAAAGGTGCTGGAACCCCTGCTGGAACCCCTTGCTGGAACCCCTTTCTGCGCTGGAACCCTCTGCTGCAACCTTGCTGGAACCCCCTTTCTGCGCTGGAATCCCTGCTAGATCCCCTGCTGGAACCCCCCTTTCTGCGCTGGAACCCCTGCTGGAACCCACCTTTGTGCGCTTTTCATCATTTTTGGAAAATCAACATCTGTGTGGCCCTTCACAACCTAGGCGTGCTTTGGACTTAGGACACTACAGGAACTCCTACAGTGACTCTTAGGCATTGTAAACGCGTGCACATCGTGGTTCTAGTGGTACCCAAAAGGGGGGGAGGTTTCTGCGCACACCTTCTACCGACGCACCCCACCCCTCCTTATTGGGGAGGCCGAGGAAGTGGGTGCGGCAGAGCCCATGGGGGCCTGGAATAGGGATCCAAATGATCTTGTGGTCACCACCGGGGACAAGTTGGTGGTGAACCGCTTGCTGGAGCATTATTTTTTGAGTGATGTGCAGCTCGACAGTCTTTTGGGTGATCTTGAGAGGGTGCCTCTCTAAGAGAAGGCAGCCATTTTCAATGAGAACCCCCCCATTGTGGGCAGGCCACAAGATGAAGGGACCCGCCACACAATGTATGGCAACTATGGGGGGCGCAACCACCATAAGCACAAGCCCCACCAGCTGCACGATCTGCCGGTGCTCAAAAGGGTCGCAGAGCGTGTGGTTGAGACTGCGAAGAAGAGTGTGGTGGGGCGGGTTGGGTGGAGCAGCACCATTCTTGACATGGCACCAATTTGAGGCTATGACCACACCCTGCAGCACCACCATCGCGATGCCCCCCCCTACATTGTGCCTGAAGGCACATTGATTGTTAATTGCCTCGTTATGCTCACCCATAATCATGAGGCCGATGATGGGTTGCATTTTCTTTTTTTGCCCTCCAGCATTTCGGGGTTCCCAGCCTCTTCTCCCCCTCCAGCTCTGCACGGGCCGCCACCGGCTTGGGGCCCCGTGCCCGTGCTGCTTCTGCTGCTCCTCCTCCTGCTGCTGCTGCTGCCTCCGCTGCCTCCTTGACGAAGAGAAGCGGGAGCTGCAGGATTGTGGCCTGGGAAGAACAAAAGAAACAAAAAAAACACGCAATAGCTACCGCGATAACTCGCGCGATAACCTAGTTAGAGCGCGACAACACATGCGATAACCCCCGCGATAACCCCCGCGATAACTAATTCGAACGCGACAACCCAGCACGATAACTAGTTAGAGCACCCAGCTAGAGCGCGATAACTGCCGCAATAACTAGTTAGAGCAAAGGTTAGAGCAGTGTGTAGTGGGCACTTTTCACACCTGGTGACATGGGCACATGCCTTTGCCCGCCTCCTTCTTGGGGTCGTCGAGCACCAAGTTCACCCTCCGCAGCCAGACGAAGTCCGTGAGGGCTGCATACTCCTGAACTTGCCTCTACTCCACAACCTGGGCCACCCCCTCGAGCTCAAGGGGGATCCTTGCCACTCCTCCATACATTCCCTTCCTCACCACCAAAATGGTGCCAGCCGGCACCTTAATCCCAACATGCCCTTGCAAGGTGGGCCACGGTAGTGCCTCCCCATGGCACACCTTGGCCAAGGGGCACTGATCGGGGTGGCCTGCGACCCCCACCTCCTCAGTCCTGAGGGGGGCAACCACCTCCCTCCCAACCCTCCACCAAGACAACAAAAAATGCCCGGTGTTTGTTCCCACCGGGAGCAATCATTGACCACATTGCTCAATGTTGACCCCATTGGGGTCCTCCACCAACTACTCCTTCTCCCTCCCCTCCGGCTCCTCCCCCTCCTGGCATGGCACACGAAGACCATCTTTGTGTGCGGCACACAAACCCGCCCGCTCGCAGCCGTAGCACTTGGCAACAACCTTCCCCCTACACCTAACCGCCCCCTCACATGGCGCTGTCTTGGGACCCCGAGCACCATGTGCCCCTAGCTGGGGCCGCTTAATGGCCTGGGTGACATGCAGGTTGGAGAACCGCAGGTTAGGGCCTTGGGTTAGCTCAATTGCAAAAAATGCCATGAGGCGAGGATGGGTCACACCAGTTGGCGAGGCCTTTGGAATGCCCAACACCCGGTGTACATCAAGGGCATTAAAAAAAAAGGCAGTGCCCCTCTTGAATGGCAAAGCCCTCTCGACCCAAGGGTTAGTGCCGGAGGGGGCAACCTGGCGGTGGGGGCAGCCGGCGCACGAGGCCTGCCAGATGGGGGGGACCGGATGGTACCGCCAGGTCACCATCACGGGGAAGGAGGGGGGGTGGAGAGGGAGACCAACTTCACCCTCCCCTCCTATCTGTGGGTTCGGGGTAGACGGCCAAATAGCCGAATCCTGCTGAGGGGGAAATGGTTGCGGCTTTGTTGTGTTTGTTTGGGATGAGTGCCCCCCCCCCCCCCAAAGGAAAAGTTTTTTTTGTTGAGGCTGTGCTTCATTGATGAAGCATCGGGGGAGTACACTGGGAGGGAAGTGTGGCGGAAGCTGCACAGGGGGGGGGGGGGGGGGGCATCCACCAGGTTGGGGGGTACAAGGCCCCCCAATCTGTGTGTGATGCAACTGCCACATGGGTCCAGTCGTATGCGCCTAAGGGGGGAAGTCCCACCAAGCATATGAAGCGGGGGCTGAGCTGGTGGTCGTTGAGCCGGATGCCCCCCCCACCCCTAAGGGTAAGGCTCCCACCCCCTCCCCCGAGCCGTCGTAGGTGGACAAGGTGGCGGCCTAACCCCCCCCCCCCCCCCAAGGCCCTTGATGTGGGGGCCTTGGCGGCTAGTGTGGCGACCCACGTGACGGACACTTGCAAGACTTTGGTCGACCAAGCGGCCGCCACGGGGGTGGAGGCCGCCCTGGCCAAGGGTCGGGCGGCCGACCAAAAGTCGGCCTTGTCGAAGGCCTAGAAGGTCAAGGGCAACACTCAGCGCGCCCTGCACCAGGCCCTCAACTTGGCCACGAAGAGGGGAGAGGAGCTGGGGACGGTGCGGGGGGGCCTGAAGGAGGCCGAGGAGGGGAGGCAGAAGGCCGAGGTGGACGAGGCCCAGCTGAGGGTGGAGGTGGAGGCGCTGCGGAGGACTGGGGATGACCTCCAACACGCCTGGGGGTGGCTGGGGCGCAGGTGCGCAGCCTCACCTCCACCCTCAGTGCCACCTTCACCGCCCATTAGGGGCCGGGTCTGGGGTGCGTCGCTAGAAGGTGTGCGCAAGACCCCTCTTTCTAGCGCCCTTTTTGCATGATTACCCAAGCCACACCACCTTGTGTGGTTGGCAAGTGGTTTGGGGCCATTCACCACATGTTTACGCCCCTTTTGGTGCCTGATTTTCAGTTTTGTCCGAAACGGTCGGTTTTGCCAGATTTTCTACACCCCCCCCCTTTTGCTGGAAGGGGGGTTCTAGAACCCTTTCTTCACCCTTTCTGCACCCTGTGTGCGCTGGAACCCCCGTTCTGCACCATTTCTGCGGGGGGGTTTCTGCGCCAAGGATTTTTGCAAGAAGGGCACCAAATCCATCCACCGGGTTCAAATTTGGTTTCTCAAGCGTACATGCAGTGCCTTTTTCTTCGGTCCTTTGTGGCCTCGCCAAAGGTAAAGCTTTGCCGTGCCGCTCGGTGTCGTAACCCCACGTCAAGGGCCTCCACGTTCACTACATGGGTGAGACCACGTCGTGAAACGCGTGGGCGGCGAAGGCACCACCCACGCATGCTGCTTTTGAAAGCAAGTTTGAAAGGCGTATGCCTATGTTGTGCAGGTATACTGCTGAACACATAAAGGTTACGATACTTTTGGAGCACCGCTCCACAATAGGCCACTGTCTAGTGGACCCATGGGGTTGACTTCCAACCCAATCGGAGCCATGCCTCACCGATTTTACGGCAGTAAGACTTGGCCTCTTGCACGTGACCATTGGTCAATGGTGTGTTTTGCCTCTACAAGGCATATAGGCTACGCATATTGCGCCACAACACTTCGATAATAACATTTGGAAATTCGAAATAGCGTGTGGCCCTTCACAACCTAGGCTTGCTTTGGACTTAGGACACTTATGGGAACTCCTACAGTGACTCTTAGGCATTGTAAACGCGTGCACATCGTGGTTCTAGTGGTACCCAAAAGGGGGGGGGGGGGTTCTGCGCACACCTTCTAGCGACGCACCCCATTCACCAGGAGTGCAATGTCAGGGTAGCCAGAGCAGGAGTGGGAGTCAATGACTGGTGGATTTGCTCAAGGGGTTGCCTAAGGGCATTTTTCGTGGGGAGGAGCGATATGGGGCCCAAGTGGACATGTGCCACTTCAGCCTAGTGGGAAGCGGAAACCCCAGCCGCTCTGATTTTAGGGCGACCAACATGGCTGCTGCTACCCTGAGGCCTCCCCTCACCCCCTTGGTTGTGGGGCTGAATGAGTATTGCACTTGGAATGCTCCGCCATGGTTCACATGGTATCCAAGTTGTTTTGCCCCCAAGGGACGGACACCATGGGCCTTCACGCCCATTTGCGTGCTGGGGCGCCCATGGCGCTGATTGTGTGTGTGGGGTCTTTCAGGGGGGGAGATTTTGGGTTGAGAGTGGTGGCCTGCCGAATCCCTCCCTGATGGACAAAAAGCGGCACACACCTGTGAGCAAGAGTAGGGAGGTGGGGGGTCGGGCATGCAAGGCCACGCCCGAAGCCCCGGTGTTGCTCAACACCCGGGCACTACACACTCCATTGCCATGGGAGGGTGAGCGACGGAGCGTGATTTTTCACAGTGCAGAGGGGTCGCTGCATTGCACGCCTATGTGGCGGTAACAGCTTGTGGGCCTAGGTTTTAGGGTCCTTGCTTCAAAACCCTCCCTCATTTCCCGCCCAGGACCTCTTATTCTTCATGGATGTTGCTGATAATGAGGCACTGAGGGCTCTGAATTCCGCTAACCTGCGGCGGTACACCGATTTGCAATGTCCCAAGGTCCCGCGCCGGCGGTTGAAGGCTGTTCCGAGGCTGGTTCGAATTCTATTGGGGGATCCCAACATTGTGTGTGGCACCAACACCAAAGGAGAAGGTTCTTTGAGTGGCGGGGCGTGCACAGCCATCTATGGCACACTTGGTGGCCATCTTGCATTCAAAGCTCAAGAGCATGAGGCCCTGAGCATGCTACGCATGGCATGCAGCATGCATCTTTCCCGGCGTGCGTTTTTGCGAATGCGCCGCCGTTGTACCCAACGGGACCTAAGGACCATTCAACAACGGATAATGCCCTACTTTCCCCAAGCAACTATTGTAAGGTCTACCACAGGCCGCAATAGGGCAGCTGCCCATGTGCCTTTGCAGTTAATTGTGCATAATGCGATATATATGGCCCGAGTTGTTGGCAAACCCCCCCCTAGTGGCGTTGCCATTGTTGTCATTTCAGTTGATGTGACTTCCTTGTGGAAGGCATCCTCTACCCGTGGGGATGTATGGATCAATGTATGGGGGGGGGGGGGGGCAAAGTATGCTTCGGGGGTGAAGCTATGGGCCTCATGGTTTTGCATGGATGGCGGGGATGAAGAGGCTTTTTTGAGAAGCCTGGACATCTCCGCCAACCTCAACGAAGAAGTGAGGGATGTGGAGGAGGACCTTTTCCTCTTTCAAAACCAATTTTTGACTTGCATTGTTATTTTGACGGGGGATGGGAACGGGATGCAAGCAATGGGGGCGGGGGGTCTAAGTGTTGGTTGTGCAAAGACCCCAATGGTATTGTTGAGCAAATGGGGGTGGAGACCACCTCCGGAGGGGGGGCATTTTTGAGATGTGTGACCCCCGATAGACGGCCGGGGGACTACCAACATGCGGCATGCCGCATTCTAAGAGGCATTGCAGGGCGCACTGAGACCACCCTTCAGGCCCTCCCCCCTGGTACTTGCTAAGGGCCAAGCTCTTGCAGCTTTGCAGGCCTTCAAACAAGCCCTGCAGGAGCCATTCCTATGAGGGAACGTCTCCCCTCGGCCTCAAGGGCCCGGGGAAAAGGATTTCGATCTCACAAAGAGCAAAGTTTTCCAAACCTCCCTTCCAAAGACAATTTGTGGATCTCCTCAAAGATCATGACCCCACAGTGAGGAGCCCTTATGGACCTCTATTGTGGGTTGTTGTTCATGTCATGGTAAAATGCATTGAGGGTTGGTATGAGCTTTGGAGGATGAGGGAGATGCACACTCTAATCCAAGTGGAACGCCACCGTGCGTTGACCACAAACTTTTCAAAAGCTTGGGGAGACTCGGGTTGGTCCCCCACCAAGTGGATCCATTGGTGCTTGGCACATTCCACTTTTTTTGCCGAGAAATGGAGGACTATTTTTCACTTTTCCTCCATCCCAACGGACTATCGGCATGGGCCTTACAAGAGGAGGCTCAAAAATTGTTTTAAGGGTTGGTCCTTGGTGAGGCCAAATATTTCCCTCCGCCACATGCACCATTGCATGTCCATGAACGCCCTAGAGCAAGGGCTTTTGGGACTAGAGGCAGGCAAGGCCTCAGACATTGACGAGTTTGTGTGAAGAAAGACCATAAATGCTTAGTGCCAAGTGCTTTGTGTTGTTTGTCCGAGTGAGGGATGGAGGCTAGATGGGTGTTCCGGAAATTGTGCTCTAACTAGGGGTTCCGCACCACGCCCTAGAACGCTGCATCCCAAAAAAAAGTGCTTTCCGCAACAAAACTTCCGAACTGAAATCACACAAACAACATTCTCGGAAAATCAAGGCAACATATATATACCCATCCATGCCCACAAGAAACCATGCCAAGAAGTGACGCTGGTCATAATTCGGCAAAATCATTGCACGCCATTTCCTGCTCATTCGTTGCTGGGGTGAGTTAGTGCACTGCAGCGTAAGTCAGACTCGCTCCCTCACGGGCCCAGCCATCGACCGACCACATGTTGTCAAGGGAGTCGGACGGCGCAAAGGCAAAGAGCAAGCTGATCACATGTGCATATTAGCTGTACGGCGAGACACGCAATGTATTTTGATGTACATTTCGTGAATTGACACCACAACTATCGCTATCGCTGCATCTTATCCAATTCCTAAGTATATGTTTTTCCTAGTAACACAGGACGTACATGTGTCTATCAGGCAAGACCACATCGAATCATCGCACCTGCACGCTGGACACCTCGCATTTAGCAGGAAAAGTGCACCATAATATGTAATTAGCTTCATAAAACAGACATCAAAGAAAAAAAAGCAAAAACCACCAAGGAATCTGAGGCACCATTCCAGATGCAACTTTTGAACAGGCAATTCTGGGCCTTGCGGGTTCCTGGCAGTAGCGTAGGTCGCGTGCGCCAGCGTCTGCCAGTCTCAGTTGTCCCAGAAGTGACCACAGCACCATATAATAACCGTGAGACACCACCTCGGAACACCGTCGGTGGCCGTAGGGTCGGCTTGCCGGCCCCGGCCGGCGGCGGTGTGGAGTGGTGGTGTCTCACGGTTCCCGCCCCCTCCCCCCTGAAGATATGTGCCCATGAAACCGCTTGCTCTCATCAACCCAGGAAATCAGTTGTGCCCATGATACCACTCGCTGCAAAACATGTTCTTTGTAGAACCGGAACAAGGCCTGGTGCCACCACAATGTGGGATAACTTTTGGCCCCAATCCCCCACAGGACGGATCGTAGGTTCACTTTAATCGAAAAGGATGCGAGGGCATACCATAGGTATTTCATGAGGAGGGAAGGGAGCTGTGATCTCCAGACCGGGCGTGCATGTGGGGACCATGCGTCTACCCATCGTGACCACTCAACGATGGGGGGCAGGTCATACAGTTCCGTAGCCACTCCTTTTCGTTGCAGCACTACATTACCGACTGCATTGCAAGACAATCGCGCCTCCCCGCAGGTCACCGGCGTACCACCCGGTTCCCATTTCAAAGCAATCCCATATACATGGGCTAAGAAGAGGGTGATACCCTGTCTCACAACGGCTTGGAATTCATTGGGGACTGCGATGGTAACAATGTACAAATTGTCTTTAAACGTGGACAGCAGTACTCGCGGCATACTTGGGGACTGCAGCTGTGAGTGCAGTTTCTCGTCCCGGAGGATTTCGGGTAGAATAGCACGCAGTGGTCGAAACGGGTGAAAAAACTCCGTAACTAAACCCTGGTAGCGTCTCGGTGTGTCTCTCAGAATCACCTCCAACCGTCCACCCAGCATGCCATCCCATGCTTCGGTGTAACATATCCGAACACAAAAGTCCCCCACGCCAAAGGCAGCACACATCTTGTCCATGGGCTGCCACCAAGGACTGAACCCGGAATCATACAAAGAGTCTCCGGTCACTAGGTGGACTTGTGGATGCGCCAGTACTGAATCACCACTGTGGAACAGTACTGCGGTATTCAATGGGTCGTTCTGTGATATCGGCTGGGAAACGGAGAAATCTGATGTGCCACACAGGTGTAGAAATGGCTGTTGGGATAGGGGGACGGGTAATAGTTTCATCACATCAGGTTGTTTCATATCATCGCACCACGCAGTCATCACTTGTGGCCGACAGTCGCCAAACAAATACAAAGCCTCTCGCCATAGGCACCAGATCTCACTGATATGTGCCGATAGAAATCCACCGATCGGCACACCTTTTTCTCCCTGACACATCACCAGGGGGCCTAACACAAACAGTGTATTGTGGAAGAGTTCGAAATCGGTGTATCGCAGGACTTCGTGTGCCGACAGATTGTGGAAGTCTTTGCTCGTGCTACGACCAAGGTGGTCCAGCTCTTTCAGGCCGCCTTTAGCTACAGCAAAACATACATCAGACACTTGTCCAGCTGACGGCATCAATGCTACCGCCCATTTTAGTGCCTGTTGTGCCTGTTCTTTAGGTATCTCCCAAAACATGTCGTTCATGTCTTTTTCCATGAACTCAGTGCCCCCGCCCATTGGTTGGAGTCGTGTAGCGGCACGTGCCTGGTCAAGGACACCTAACAGGCTCTGAAAAGACCACGTGGGGTAATATGTGGCTAGGTGCCGTGTCATCAATTGCAGGCACCGGCCCACCACCCTGGCCTAGGTTCTAAAAATGTCGTGTTTGAACGATATCACAGCACGCCAAGACAACGAGGGTTCAGTAGCATGGTTCTCAGCCGACTTCCATTTTAACATGTTGAAAAAAGTCGGTGGTCCCGGTTGTGAATTGTGTGCTCTCCTGTTTGCTGGCACCTGTGCCCCAGGAGATCCTAGAAACTTCAAACACCGAGGGTTCCTGTAGTACTTTGCAACCCAATTGGTGATGGAGTGAGTCTTCAACAATACCACATTGTCTGGCCAGTTCTGCGAGCTCTAACATACAGACCGCCTGTGCCTGCGCTAGTTTCTCGCACAACCCCCAGACTGAAAACCTTCCACCAAATACAGTTGAATTGGTACTACGTTCTTCCAATTGGAGACGACACACGGCGTAGTGTCTCGTCAGTTGCTTGTCAGAAACCGCTCGAGACAGACATAGCAGATGTAACCGTTCACGTGCAAACCGTGCAACGTCTACCGTATTAGCCGGAAATCGTTGCGGGCCTTGCACATTCCGGATTTGTACTTGCTGCAGAAGGTCATCAGGTAGGTTAGACAGTACATTCTCGGAGAAACTCGCCTGTGCTGAAGAGCTGGCAACCTGTGTAGGCGTAGGTGCAAAGCACTGTGATATGCTGTGTAGTGCTTGCTCATGTGCCTGACCTAACGTGTAAGCAGAATGCCATAATCCGTTGCCACTGTTGCTACTGAGTAAAGCTCCCGCGTCAGACCCCAGCAGTGCATGCCACTGCGGTGGTTCTCGTAATACCACGTGCCCTAGTCGGTTGCTCAACTCTGGGTACTGTTCAAACAGGGCGGAACAATTGCAACCATGACTGCGCAGGGAAGTGAATACAGACTCACACAATGGTGCTATATCAAATGGTGGACACAGCTTTATAAAACTGACACGGGCTAATTCACAACATGTGTGTGGTACCTCGCGTCTGCTGCACGCTGCACGCACAATACGTGATGCTATACTCGGGCTTTTGGGTACTTCTTTTGGTCTGGAAGCCATCGTGGCAGGCGGGGATTGCAGAGGCATAACCGACAGCACTCTTACATACCACAATCGCACACTTAGTGCTTTGTCGAGGGTCATTGAAGCCTTCGTGATAGCTTTGCGTGTCACCATAATGGTATGCACGTCGTACGTGGGTACACGAATCACCACTCTACGTTTCAGAATGAATCCCCATTGCGCGCGCGCCTTTTGTCTGGTGAGATTAAAAAACCTCTCAAACAAAGATACTTCCACGTGACCGCAGCAATCTGTGGCGAGGGAAACAAGTTCATCGGCACTAAATGTTCTTGCTTGGCTGTTGACGACATCCAGTATGAGTGACTTCATCGATTTTTCTTGTGCAGTGTGGTGCGACCTGTTTAACACCGAATTGTACCGCATGCGGTCCAGTCCACCAAAGGGTAATACCTGGTTGAGTGTAGGGGAGAGAACGTGTATCCACCACCGTTCTGGGCCTCCGGCGTGTGTGGTTTCCGGTACCAACTGTAGACCTAAGATGGATGCTCGTGCTGCCCCTTCCCGGGAAAGGACTTGCGCCAAACTCGGTAATTTTCCAAAAGAACACAAGGCGTGCATGCGTCGTTTCTTTTTACCTTGGAAGTGTCTTTTCAATGATTTCGCTCTCCGTAAGTGCTCGCGGTAGCGTTCCATGAGTGAGTGTGGGCCTGTAATAACCCTGTCTGCCCCACATATGGTGGAAAAGGACCATATACCACATAGATGAGGCGTGCAGGTTGTCTCGGATCCCAAGAAAGTGGCAGTTTGGAAAGACGAGCTAGCTGTCTCAAGGACCTGTCTGGTGCATAGTGCAACAATTTATTAGAAGCAATTATGGTGTCAGCAATAGCGTCCCAGTCAACTATGCGTGAGGCTAACAACATGTCTCGTTGTCGTGCTATGTCGTCCCACTGGGACCAAAACAGTTGTACCACCTGGTCTTCATAATCAGACGGTACGCGTGTGTCATCAGTCACATGTGCGTCTTCATGCAACACGTGTGTGGGTGGTGCAGGTCGGTCTCCCGTGGCAGGAGGCAAGGGGTACCACACTGTGGTGTCAGTTTTCCTACCCAGATGCTTAACGGCGTCCGTATACATGAATCGGTCCACTGACGAATCTATACCGTGTACACCACTGTCAATGATGTACAGTTCCCATGGTCCATGGAGACTTTCCCACCGTTCTTTCTCTGTTTGTGAGCTGTACATGCGCATCCTCAACGAATCGGCTGCCCGGGCCAAAAAACTTCGCCCTCGTGATTCCCACTTCGCAACCCGAATACTGTGTCAGACCTATATTTACGCCACAGCGGAAAAGCGTGGGTCTCCACCATTTCCTGGGTTATGTGTAGTTCACATGTATGCGTACGCGTCATCGTACGCACTGATTTTGTAACGCGCACGACTCAGCGAACCAGCGCGTACGCGTTGCGATCTGAGTGCGTACGCGTTGTGATCTGAGTGCGTACGCGCTGGTATTTCGGCGCGTACGCGTTGGTATTTTAGCGCGTACGCACTCAGATTGCAACGCGAGCGCGTTGCCTATGGTGCCCGTACGCTGTCTGCAGTACTAGTGGTTGAATTGTGTTCCTTTTGACGTGACAAAGAAAATCTTTTTCTTTGCTTCACGTCTGTCTTCCTCTCCTTAGTGCTTTTCTGCACGACATGCCCGGAAAGAAAACACCGGCAAAGAAGAAGGTGGCGAGGAAAGGCTCCGGGCCTGCCGCCGAAGCCGGGGCCGTGGCAAAGAGGGCGCCGAGGACAAGTGTGGGTCAAGACGTGGTGGTGGGAGAGGGGTATTTTGATGAGGAGGAGGAGGAGGAGGATGAGGTGGTGGTCGAAGGTAATAGGCCCGCCGAGATTCTGAAGCGGGCCTCGGAGGTCGGGGAGTTGGAGGAGGATGAAACGGTGGAGCTTTGGTTCACGGACACTCGTGAGGCAGGAGATCTTGCACACGGTGTTCATGGTGTTGTTGCTGTTCATTTAACGTTGGGTGAGGAAGACACTAAGGGTCTTCCGGAATTGCCCAGTTCATGGCAAGATCTTTTGCTTTTGGATGTGAATGCGCAAGCACTAGGTGTTATTGCTGTTGTTGATAGTCGTTCCGTTCTTGCATGGCCCAATGCCGATGCATTGCCCCACACCCTTCTCCCTGCTGCTTTGTTTGAGTTTGTGGGTGAGCGTTTGCTCATGGTTTCCATTAGTTCGAGTGTTGGTGAGCGTGACGCACTTTTCACAACTATGAATGGGTGCTTGCGTAAGAGAGTTGCCAAGACCCTTACCCACAAATATGCCGTGCTCAACGATGGCACCCTTTTCCCCAACCCTGTTGCCAGTACCGTGGACTGCATTCGTCGCACCGACTCCTTTGTTCCCTACATGGGTTGTGCATCGGAGGAATGGAATGAGCATGGCCCCATTCAATGCCTGCCCCCACCCCTTTCGGTAAAATACCACCCCGATTGCTCAACGCCATATGTGTATGCAACCGCAGCTGAAGTTTTTGCAATGGGTTACGGTGCACCCACACCATTTTTTTGTGATATGCCGTTGCCCTCAAACCAGTTGCTTCCCGACCCACCCGTTGAAAATGTGCATGGGTTTGCACATGCCGGTTACCTCATTGAACGGCATTCGTTTGATGCCATTATTGGCGAAGCAATTTTAGACATTGAAATTGCCCCCCAGGATTGGGAGCTTATTACGTTGGAAGATGACACTTATGCAAGTGCCAACGTGATTCGGAGGCAAACAAAACCGTCGTCGAAATGGTTGCCCGAGGATTTGCGCACGCAAGTGTTGGGTGTGGTGACGCGCATTGAGGGTGTTGAGTGGAATGCGTTGAAACCCGTGGATCTGAAATTGCTGCATTGTACCCCATGCGACCCATGGGATGGGTATCAGTTGGTCCATTCGGATCACAACCTTATGGGTCCACCTTGGATGAAGGATTGCATCCAAGTCTTTATTCCCTTGGACAATGTTCCTCCCGAGTGTGCTTTGCAAGTCGGTGTGGGTTCACATCAGGTTGGGCAACATGAGTCCAATCTTTGGGATGTGTGTTCCATGGAATTGGGTGACATCCTTCTTTTAAAAGGTTGCACCTTTCATCGCGGGGCGGGTGGTGGGGAAAAGGGGCGTTACACTTTGTTCATCCCGTTTGTCCCTTTGGAGCATGCTGCCACCATGTCAAAGGTGCATCTAGCTCGCCAATTGTATGCTCTTCCTCCTATGGTTCAATTTCTGAAAGATGCCAAAGGCGTTCCTATCCCTTGGGGATATTTTACCCATTTTTCGGGTCCGTTGCTTGTTCGGCGACGGCAAGCTGTCCCCTATTGTGGTGACGTTGTGATTTTGGGCCATGGTGTGCAAGGTGCAACTTTCTTTTTCAATTGCCCCCCAGGCCCCGAGGAGCCACCATGTTCCTTGGCTCGGTTTCACCGTTGGTACCTCCCCAAGCCGAGTTTTGCCGGCGGGACACGGTTTACGGTTGAGAAAGGTTCATTGATGTTCACGTTTGCCATGTGTGGTTGGACGTTGAGGCGGGATGAGGATGGGCCGGAATGGATGGGGTGGGCAGCAATGGAACATGCCTTGCATGTGGCGCCTACTAGTTTTGCGGCGGCGGTGGAGCACAATTGGGTGGTGCAGTGGCCGACAGCGGGCGGCGGAATGGAGTACTCATGTGCGTGCATGGACCATTGTGATAATTATGGGAAGGTATGTACTTCTTGCGCATGTGACACGTACGCACCGCGTACGTTTTGTGCACGTGCCTCGTACGCGTTACATTTTTCGTCCGTACGTGTTGACTTGCCAACACATACGCGTCGGCCAGACAGATCGTACGTGTTGGGGTAGCAACACGTACGCGTTGCCCGAACGGTTCGTACGCGTTGGCGTACCAGCACGTACGTGTTGCCCAAGTAGATCGTACGCGCTAATGTACCAACGCGTACGTATTGCGTGCGCTGCCCACGCGTGCTATTTCACTGAGGTGCGCACCTAGTGTCACCATTAACCTTCCTCTATTCCTTTGTCTACCATCCGTACGATTCTGGCCGGAGGCGCGCTTTTGTGGCCAACGGTGTTGCACGTAAGGTTTTGAAAACGCGTAGAGCGCGCACAACGCGTACAACACGTACAGACCAAGTAACAGGCACAGAACGCGTAGCACGCCGAACACACGCCTCCTGAGGCACGTGCAGAATTGAAACACTAGAACGCGCAGAACGCGCTGACGCGCAACACGTCGCTTTGCACACGTGCGGACATCGAGGAGGGGCCGCGTCCTCACAGTTGGGTATCCAGCCTACGCGGTTGTCCCCCACGGTTCGCACTGGTCCCATGGGTAGGGATAGCAAAGGCTCCGCCTCCATGACCGTCTCGTTCAAGCCCCCCATTCCACCACACTACTCCTCATCTTCCTCATCCTCCGCATCCTCCTCGTCCTCCTCGTCCTCCTCATCCTCCTCATCCTCCTCGTCCTGCTCATCCTCCTCATCCTCCTCATCCTCTTCGTCCTCCTCGTCCTCCTCGCCCTCCTTGTCCTCCTCGTCCTCCTCGTCCTCCCCGTCCTCTTCGTCCTCCTCATGGTCCTCCTCCCACACCTCCTCGTCCTCCTCGTCTACCTCCATGTCCCGTGCGCCTTGCACACCTCCATAGCCATGTCCCGGTGCAAAGCACAACACGTGGAACGCCTTTCCACAACGGGTACATTCATAACCGGTTCTTCCCCTCTTGCAAAAGTGGCACACACGCCGCCGTTGTGTCGCCACCGGCACGTGCACCTCTTGTCGGAGGGGGTGGGCAAAGTACCGCCGCCGCAACACTTGCCATTGCCACTTGCACATACTAGTGGTCTCCTTACAAAGTCCCAATTGCCAGCAAGTTGTGAACGAATTCACAACCGCGTACCGGAGCACGAACGCACGCACCGCCCAGGCCCATGTCATCTGGCGGCCAGCCTGCCTCATCTGCAGGGCCATCTGGTTCACACCATCAACACCGCGCGACAGTGTGCGGTACGCCGCCACCACGGGGTGCACTTTGCGCCCGCTTCGCCGGTGAGGTGGTCCCTTTCGGGCAAACCACACATTCGTTAACATCGGCACAACGCGGGGGAGGTTTGTGCCCGACCTTCGGATTCTTGTACACGCACAAACTGTACTTGAAATCCGCAACAGTGCACACCGCCGTCTGCCCCTCCTGCACCAGCTCCCTGGCCCATGTCACGCCGTACGTGGACCTCTTCGTCATCATGAGGAATGCCCGCTTGTTGGCGGCCAATTCCTTTGCGAGGCCGTGGGACCCGAAAAAGGAGTCGGCACATAGCACCGCCCGCTCGGGTAGCAATGATGCCCACAACTTCATGATGTTTTTGGAATCAAAGTTTCCCGCCGCAGCGCCATAGCGGCGTAGCCTGCCCCGTACAGCGGTGTACAAATACATGTCCACCACGTACCCCCATGTTGCGTCCGCCAGGCAATACAACTTTATGCCGGTTGGGTGCGGTTTCCGGGCAATGAACATTTTCAGGGGTCCCGCTAGCATCCCCTTGTGGGGCACCACCAACTCATCGCCGCAGGCCCCACCCCCCATGCACCACGCTCCCGCCCATTGGCCATTGCATTCTTCCAGTAGCAAGACCACATCGGTACGTGGCAAACATTGCAGCAAGTAATATTGGCGACGCGTCAGCATGTTTGCCATATAGGGATTGTAGAATAGGCCCTTGCGGTGCCAAACCACGTCCACCTGCATGGATGGCACCATCCACAATAGAATTAGAAATGCATTGTACCTAGGTACTAGAGGTAGCAGGTCTGGCCTTCCGTGGTCCCGTAGGGCTTGGCATTGTAGATTCTCTATGGGGGCCATGATATGGTCCCACACCTCGTCCTCAATGTAGCCGATGAGCCAGGACTCCCCTGGCCCGATATCGTAATGGATATCGGCCGCACAGTCCCCTGTGGGAGCCTATGGTCGTACAGCGGTGGCTGAAATTTTGGTGGCATCACAAAACAAGATTGCTGGGAAACGAGACTCTGTAGAACACGCAACACACCAGTGGCGGTTCCAGAGGCAACTGCAGAGGCAGCATGCGCGGAACGCGCAGAACGCGCAGCGCATGCAGAACGCGTAACACAACCTCCAAAGGCAGAAGCAGAAGTGGACACGTAGAGCGCGTATCACACGAAACACACACAGGACACGTTGCGGGGACATGGGCTGGGCAAAGGGCCATGGGGACGGGTCAATGGGGGCGGCAGCACGAACAATTCAATTGTTGCTTTCTTCAATCGGTGTCCGTGCACCCCGCATGGTCCACGCAAGGCAGCGGTCGCAGCCGCCACCATTCATCCGCACGTCGAAAAAGTATTCACGACGCAATAAATAACGGCGTCGGTGCCCCAATGGAAGCGCCGCCTACCGATGCCACCACTGTGGGGTTGGCTGTGAGTGTGCTTGCTGGGCCAGCGGCAATGGCCTTGAATAGAAAAGGGGTTGTGAGGTTTGTCTGCCGCGGACCTCATCGGGGTCGGGTCACTCATCCCCATCCGAAAAATGTGTGTTGGAAAATATGCTGCCTGGGCTGCTCCAACTTAGATCGGAGCGATTGACTAAATCCGCACTATCTCGTCCTTCTCCATCTCCTCTCCCGCCGCTGCGGCTTCCTCCGGGGGCTGCTCTCCCATCTCCGCATCGCTCTTCGCCGCCCCAGCGCTCTCTTTCTCGGCTGCCTCCGGCTCCTGCGGTGGTTCCACTGGCGGGGTTGACTCCTCCTCCGGCTCCGTTTTGATTGGGTGCTGCAGAACACGAAAAACGCGTGACACGTGCAACCCACCTCCAGAGGCAAGCTGAGAGGCACCAAAACGAACACGTCTGGAACGCGCAAAACGCGGAGAACACGGGGCCCACATCCAGAGGCACACCCGGAGGCTACGTGCAAATCCCCTGGAACGCATAGTACTAATGTGCAGCGTGCACCTGTGCACCTTCCGTGTGCGGGGGTGCCTCCTCCCGCCCCATCTCCGGCCTGCCTTGCGGCTCCCCGGACGGTGGCGGTGGTGGTGGCTGACGTCCCCGCGGTAGTGGCGTTGGTGGGAGTAGTGGCGCTGGTGGGATCCCCGGCGGTGGCGGTGCGGCAGCGTTGGTTGCGGTGGAAGATACGTGGGTGGCGGCGGGTACGCGGGGGGCTCGTACCTGTACGGGTCGGACCCATACGGGAGGCTCCCGGAGCTCCGAGGCATTTCCGGATCCGTCTCCATCGGCTGGTACTCGTACCGCGGCTCATACTCGTACCGCGGCTCATATTGATACCCGTGCTGCTGCGGCCACACCTCCGAGCTTGTCTGCAGAACATGTAGGGCGCGCAAAACAGCTAAAACATGGGAAGGCAACTCCAGAGGCAGTCACAGAATCGAACGTGCACACCGCGTAGAACGCGTAGGACACGCAAAGCAGACAGCAGGCAACTCCAGAGGCAAGTGCAAAGACCCGTGCCACGACGCCCAACACAGGAATGCACACCCGCTGCCTCTTTGCACCCTTTGTCCTCACGAGTGTCCATGCCCCTGTGTCGGGCAGGTCGACACCTCTGTCCTCCGGTGGGATGTAGGCCATGAGGCCAGCCATGCGGACCGCGCGCGACAGTTTCTCCTGTACACACCACGCAAAGCGCGTGCAACACAGGAAGGCACCCCCAGAGGCAACGAAGAGGCGCAACATCGGGAACACGTAGCACGTGCAGAACGCGGAAAACGCGCTACACGCTGGACCGGAGGCGTTGGAGAGGGAACACGCAACACATGCAGTACACCTGCAAAGCGTCAGTGGGCATGTCGACAATGTCCTCCGCACGAAACGCACTCAGTTGGTCCATGCTGCGCCGCTGTCGGTATCCTGACGAAAGGGGCTCCCCCTTCAATTTCGCCAACGGCAGGCCTGCAGCTGCGGGGTCACCAAAGTCCGTAGGCCAGTCCGAGGCTCCAACACAGTTCGTGCACACCGACATCCCCTTGATCAACCTGATTGCGACTTGGCGGGGTGAGCTGCTGCGGTATCGCTCCTCAATCAGTTCTCTGAGAGCGGGCGTGCTTTGTGCTTTCTTCGTGCCACAGCGGAGGACCGTCTGCACACTGTACGCCCTCACATCAGTCACCAGAAGCAGCGCCAGGCCCCATTCGCGGCGGGCTTGTGTTTCCTCAGCCAAACACACTTTGTAGTGTTGGCATACTCGTCCGAGTGACACTTCGTAGTCCGACTCCAGGGTGCGCTGCATGGCCTGCACATCGTTGTCGTAAGCGGCCCCGGCTTGGTATTTCTCCCCTCGGGTTGCACCTGTGGGCATCGTCCTGTGCGGTTCGCCTTCGACTGCGTAACGCACATGCTTCGGCTTCACCTCCAGTTTCCCCTTGCCCTTGCTCTTCTTCTGCGGTGGACTCTTCGCCTTTTCCTTCTTCTTCTTGGACAGCTCCTCCGGCTCTGGCTTTGCCTCCGGCTTCGCCTTGACAGGGGTACCCTTTGGTTGTGCTTGTGCCGCCATGCGGGCAACCTCCAGGTGGGTGCTGCGGGGGGCGCGTTGGGCGAGGGAGGGCTCGTCCTTGTCCTTCACACTGGCAGCATCACTGCCCTCCTCCTCCTTCTCGTCCTCCTCCTCTGCCTCCTCCGCCTCCTCTTCCGACTCCTCTTCCGACTCCTACTCATCCGAACTCTCCGTGGTTGCGTCATCTTGGATCCACGTCCACAGCCGGTCGCGCGGAATCTGTAGAACATGCAGAACATGCAAGACACATGGAGGCAACCCCGGAGGCAACACCGGAGGCAACTGTACGAAACGCGTACAACGCTCGGAACATGCAAAACGCGTAGCACACAACCAGAGGCAGCTCCAGAGGCAACGAAAAAGGGAACGAATGAAACGCGCAAAACGCACAGAACACCTTTTTGCATTTCAAGAAGCCATCCTTCTTGTTGCGGACGTCTTGCACCACATGTGGCGCATGTGGCTTGCCCGTCAGGGCCTTCACCTGTAAAAGGGTGCAAGAGGCGGTAGGGGACAAAAGGCAGCGCGAAATAGTGCTCACATGAACCGCAAACCCGTGAACGTGGTACACCCGATATGTTGTGACGTTCGTGAACCAAAATTCTTTGTCCTGCCGGTCCTTGGCCCCTTTCTTCTTCCGATTGACCCATCCGGCATGCCACCCCGCTGCGACACAAGGGGGTGAGGAGGACAACGGTGCAAGGCGGGAAGCGAGACGAAAACGAAGACACACACTACTCATACGAAGACACACTAACACATACTCGTGACTTGTTTAATTTGAGAGACAACGAAGGCGTCGTGCTTCAGTTTCTCCGGATGCTTCCACTCTCCCACCTTCCCACCCTTCTGCAACCATTGAGAATGTGTGGCGGGGTACAGGGGTGCAGGCATGGCTCCTGCACCATAAAAGCAGAGCGGCCTAACAATGGTGAGGCAAAAGCGTTGCTGCAGAGCACGTAGCACGCGTACAAGGGTGGGCGAAAATTGGCTTGCGCCCACGGGGGGTCACGGATGTCCATTTCCCAAACCCCCCCCCCCTTCTGGCCCGCCGTGACGGGGCAGTGACAACCGGTATACACAGCCCCCCAGTCCCCCCCCCCCCTACCCCCAACGGTGGTGGTATTTATGTCCGGTCCATTCCGGTTGCATCCCATAGCACGGGGGGGGGGGGGATGCAACGCCCCACCATGGCCTCCCGTTGGCAAATTAGTCTGATGCAGATGTCAAGGAAGACACATCAAAGGACTCCGATGAATCAGAATCAGAACATGTGCTGTCACTGTCCGAGCTTGACGTTTTTAAACCCCACCCTGCTCTCTTGGACCCCTTGGGTGCCTGGGCGTCCTCTCCTCCCCCCCCTGTAGGGCAAGAAGGCGAAACCTGCCTGCCCAGGCACCCAGCCATCAGACAGCACCTGTTTAACTCAGAAAGGAAGGTTCGCCAAAAAAGAAAAAAGAAATTTGCAAAGTGGTGCTGTCAGTGGCCCCCTGTGTTTAACTGACTTTTGTTTGTTTCCTTGTCAGGGGCTGGTTGCTTCGGGGAAGGGGTCGAGAGCAGGGGGGGGGGGTTTAAGGGGTATGTGTGCCTGTGACTGACACAAAGGGTCCCCCCTGATGGGGGGACCTGTAGAAAACTGTCTTGGGGGGGGCATGCACATGCAAACATGCGAACATGAAGACATAAAAAAGACGAAAAAAGCGAAGGGGAAAAAAGAGTGCATGAAGTTGGGCTTGAACCCAGGACTCTGGAATCAGAGCCTAGGCCTACTACCCACTATGCTAACTCAGGATCTGGCTAAAATCAAAAATCAGAGAGTGTATAGCATACTAAAAAAAAAAAAGGCTGACAATGAGGACAATACATAGGTCCTGTCACAGGTGTCCATTTCCCAAACCCTCCCCCCCCCCTCCTTCAGGCGACAGCCGTGACCCCCCCCGGGCGCAAGCCAATTTTCGCCATCCCCAAATGACAACACGCAAAACACCCAACACACGTGGGCAATGTAGCACCAAGGCAAAGGCATAGGCAGGCGGCAATTGTCATTCGAATACGCACGTTTGAGTTCCATTGGGAACCACTGCAGCTGTGTGGCAGAGTACACGGGTGCAAGCATGGCAAAAAAAAAAAACGGGTGTGGTATGATAGGTGTGAAGCAATTAGGGCCCGCAGAACGCGTAGAACGCGTAGGAAGACTTCCACAGGCAGACTCAGAGGCACCGGACCGAAACGCGCAGGACGTGCAACACACACAGCATGCGTAGCACCAAGACAGAGGCAGAGGCAGGAGGCAATTGTGCTTCTCTCCTCAAAAATGGTTGAATTGAGCTAAACGGATAGCTGCATTGCGTCGGGCACCCTCGAAAATCCCCCGGAAGCACAAAACAATGATAAAAGCAAAAACGCGAGAAAATTTCGTGCTATGCGTTCTACGCGTGGTAGCCAAAGGACTATGCTTTCCTCTTGCAGTTGAACGTCACCCCCTTCAAGTACAAGGAGCGGCGCCCTTGGCCCTCTGAAGCACAAGTGCGCCCGACGCCTCCGGATGCGGGCCGGAAGGTGCTGAAGCCGAAGTGGCTTCTTCAGAGCCCCCCAGGCGCTCCACTGGTGGCCCAGGACCCTGAGTCGATAGGGACAATTCGAGGGCAACTGGTGCAGGTGAGTGAGGAGGAGGTGGTGGACAACGTCCATATTGGGTATGTTGCCAAGTTTTTATGATCAGGTTACATTGCAGGCAAAGGTAAAGGAAGACAGTGGTGCGGTCACATGGGCTGAGCCCGTGATGGTCCGCTTTCCCATGTGGATGAAGGGGCATGCCGTTGGGAGGGACCCTGCAGCAGTTTTTATTGGGGGGACTTTGTACCAGATTAAAGGTGACAGCCACAGTTACGTGCAAACATGGCGTGTGCATGGAGGGCAGCTCAAGCAGGCCAAGCGTGTTCCGTGGTCAGTGGTGGCGGGTTACCTCCCAATCAATGACGCTGCTGTTGTTGCAGAGGTGGATGGGGCAATGGAGAGGTGGAAGCTTCTCCTTGCGGGGAAGGTTGGGGGGAAGAGGGAGACGGAGACGGGGGGGGGGAGTGGAGGGCTACGACACCGACCAATCGCGGCACGGTTCTCGTATGTCCCGTGCCAAGAAACCAAAGCTTGGCGCCAAGGGGGGGGCCATACTCCCCCCAAAGGTCCCCCCCGCCTCCACCTCAGCACCACTGCGTGAGCACCTCAAAGACACACAGCAGCAACTAAAGGCGCGAATTGAGGAACTTGAGAAGGTGCGCAAGCAGAGTGCGCAGGCACAGAAAGCTGCAAAGGACATGCTGAGGGAAGAGCGTGTAAAGTGGGAGGAAGAGCGAAGAGAAAAGGACAGTGAGATTAGGGACTTAAGAGTGAAGCTGCAGGATGCCTCTGTTAGGGCAAGCAAGAAAGGCCCAGCCAGCCCTGGCCCTGGGGAGGGGGGGAAAGATGTGGAAGACCAGAGGAGTTTTTTGCAGCTGGCAGCAATGGAAATCAGGGATGGCCTTGTCCAAGCCACCACATCCATTGAAGACCTGAGGGATTCACTCATCGATGCAAGAGGCAAGGAGTCGACACAAGGGCAAAAGACTCTCTCTGCCCTTACATCATTGAAGAACAAGTACACTGTGCAGAGTCTACAGTTAGGCAAGGCGGTGGAGCAGCCCACTCACTGGCAGTGGCGGTGGCGGTGGCGGTTGAATCCCAGGGGCTGCTGCTCTGCCCTCCTCTCACATATGTTTTTTGTTGGAGGGGTTGGATGGGGCGTGGCAGTCCAAGGACAGGTGGGGAGTACGATTGCGTTCCGCGATGTTTGGGGTGGTGCAGCGTGGCAATGTCCGTGTGGCTGTTGCAACACGCAACTTCCCAAAGGTGTGCCGGGCCATCAATGCCTACGGGCGCGCACGGTTGCCATCGTGGTTCACTTGGACTGCCGTCCAAGTGAACCACACTATTTCCCCTTCAAGCACTATGCCAGGGCACAAGCACCAGGACCACCTGCCCTTGAGTGCCATTGTGACTGTTGGTGATTTTTCAGGTGGGGAGTTTTGTGTGGAAGAGGCGGGGCACGTGTTCCCCACAAGGGGAACCCGCCCCTACACAATGGCATGTGTTGCAGGACCAGAGGGCCATGACAGGGTGGATGAGGATGGGGTGGCATTGGATGCCCGGAATGGGGTTTTTTTTGCAATGGTGCTTTGCAGCTGCCAGCCCCCTGGCTTGGTGAACGCTACGCACTGGTGTTTTTTACCCAGGTCGGCCTCGGCAAGGTGTCGTGGGAGGACCTGGTGCTGCTGCGGAGTCTTGGGTTCAGGCTGTGTGCGGGGCAGCTATGTGTATAAAGTCTGAAGTCTGAAGTCTGATTTGGCATCTCGTGTCAAGGACATAAAATAGAACACATCTCAGGAAAAGTCTGATAAAAGTGTGGTACCCGCCCCCTCCCTTCCTTCCTTCCTCTCCCCCCCCCCCACACATAGCCACCCACCTGAAGAAAAACCATCGTAAAAATGGAAGATTGGGAAGAATGGGAGACCATGCAACACAGGGGAACACGCCCCCCCGAAAGAAAAAGCAGGGTGGAAAAATGGGGCATTGAAGAAAATGGGAGGCCGGGGAAAATATTCCACTGAGGTGGTGTACGCCCCCCTCTGGATAAATATTCCACTGAGGTGGTGTACACCCCCCCCCTCTGGATAAATATTCCATTGAAGTGGTATACACCCCCCCTCTGGATAAATATTCCGTTGAGGTGGTGTACACCCCCTCTGGATATATATTCCATTGAGGTGGTGTACAACCCCCCTTTGGATAAATATTCCATTGAGGTGGTGTACACCCCCCCTCTGGATAAATATTCCATTGAAGTGGTATACACCCCCACCTCTCGATTAATATTCCATTGAGGTGGTATACAGCCCCCCTCTGGACAAATATCCCACTGAGGTGGTGTACACCCCCCCTGTGAATAAATATTCCACCGAGGTGGTGTGCCCCCCCCCCCCTATGGATAAATATTCCACCGAGGTGGTGTACACCCCCCCCCCTCTGGATAAATATTCCATTGAAGTGGTATACACCCCCCCTCTAGATAAATATTTCATTGGGGTGGTGTACACCCCCGCTCTGGATATATAATTCACGGAGGAGGGTAAACAATTCACGGAGGGGTAAAATAATTCACGGAGGGGGGTAAACAATTCAGGGAGGGGTAAAAGAATTCACGGAGGGGGGTAAATAATTCCCGGAGGGGGGTAAACAATTCACGGAGGGGGGTAAACGATTCACGGAGGGGTAAAATAATTCACGGAGGGGGGCAAATAATTCACGGAGGGATAAAATAATTCACGAAGGGGGGTAAACAATTCACAGAGGGGTAAACAAATTCACAGAGGGGGACAAGTAATTCACGGAGGGGTAAAATGATTCACGGAGGGGGGTAAATAATTCACGGAGGGGTGAAACAATTCACGGAGGGGGGTAAATAATTCACGGAGAGGTAATATAATTCACGGAGGGGGGTAAACAATTCACAGAGGGGTAAAATAATTAACGGAGGGGGGTAAATAATTCACGGAGGGGGGTAAACAATTCACGGAGGGGTAAAATGGTTCACGGAGGGAGGTAAACAATTCACGGAGGGGTAAAATAATTCACGGAGGGGGGTAAAAAATTCACGGAGGGGTAAAATAATTCACGGAGGGGGGTAACCAATTCACGGAGGGGTAAAACAATTCACGGAGGGGGGCAAATAATTCACGGAGGGGTAAAATAATTCACGGAGGGGGGTAAACAATTCACGGAGGGGTAAAATAATTCACAGAGGGGGACAAGTAATTCACGGAGGGGTAAAATAATTCACGGAGGGGGGTAAATAATTCACGGAGGGGTAAAATAGTTCACGGAGGGGGGGAAATAATTGACGGAGGGGTAAAATAATTCACAGAGGGGGGTAAACAATTCACGGAGGGGTAAAATAATTCACGGAGGGGGGTAAACAATTCACGGAGGGGTCAAATAATTCACGGAGGGAGGTAAACAATTCGGGGAGGGGTAAAATAATTCACGGAGGGGGTTAAATAATTCACGGAGGGGTAAAATAATTCACGGAGGGGGGTAAATAATTCACAGAGGGGTAAAATAATTCACGGAGGGGGGTGAATGATTCATGGAGGGGTAAAAAAATTCACGGAGGGGGGTAAATAATTCACCGAGGGGTCAAATAATTCACGGAGGGGGGTAAAGATTTCACGGAGGGGTAAAATAATTCACGGAGGGGGGTAAACAATTCACGGAGGGGTGAAATAATTCACGGAGGGGGGTAAACAATTCACGGAGGGGTAAAATAATTCACGGAGGGGGGTAAAGATTTCACGGAGGGGTAAAACAATTCACGGAGGGGGGTAAATAATTCACGGAGGGGTCAAATAATTCACGGAGGGGGGTAAATAATTCACGGAGGGTCAAAACAATTCACGGAGGGGGGTAAATAATTCACGGAGGGGGGTAAACAATTCACAGAGGGGTAAAATAATTCACGGAGGGGTAAAATAATTCACGGAGGGGTGAAATAATTCACGGAGGGGGGTAAACAATTCACGGAGGGGTACAATAATTAACGGAGGGGGGTAAATAATTCACGGGGGGTCAAAATAATTCACGGAGGGGGGTAAACAATTCACGGAGGGGTAAAATAATTCACGGAGGGGGGCAAATAATTCACGGAGGGGTAAAATAATTCACGGAGGGGGGTAAACAATTCACGGAGGGGTAAAATAATTCACAGAGGGGGGAAAGTAATTCACGGAGGGGTAAAATAATTCACGGAGGAGGGTAAATAATTCACGGAGGGGTAAAATAATTCACGGAGGGGGGTAAATAATTCACGGAGGGGTAAAATAATTCACGGAGGGGGGTAAACAATTCACAGAGGGGTAAAATAATTCACGGAGGGGGGTAAATAATTCACGGAGGGGTAAAATAATTCACGGAGGTGGGTAAACAATCCACGGAGGTATAAAATAATTCACGGAGGGGGGTAAACAATTCACGGAGGGGTCAAATAATTCACGGGGGGAGGTAAACAATTCACGGAGGGGTAAAATAATGCACGGAGGGGGGTAAGTAAATTCACGGAGGGGTAAAATAAGTCACGGAGGGGGGTAATTATTTCACGGAGGGGTAAAAAAATTCACGGAGGGGGGAAATAATTCATGGAGGGGTAAAATAATTCACGGAGGGGGGTAAATAATTCACCGAGGGGTCAAATAATTCACGGAAGGGGGTAAAGATTTCACGGAGGGGTAAAATAATTCACGGAGGGGGGTAAACAATTCAAAGAGGGGTAAAATAATTAACGGAGGGAGGTAAACAATTCACGGAGGGGTAAAATAATTCACGGAGGGGGGTAAAGATTTCACGGAGGGGTAAAATAATTGACGGAGGGGGGTAAATAATTCACGGAGGGGTCAAATAATTCACGGAGGGGGGTAAACAATTCACGGAGGGGTAAAATAATTCAGCAAGGGGTGAAATAATTCACGGAGGGGGGTAAACAATTCACGGAGGATTAAAAAAATTCACGGAGGGGGGTAAAGATTTCACGGAGGGGTAAAATAATTCACGGAGGGGGGTAAATAATTCACGGAGGGGTAAAATAATTCACGGAGGGGGGTAAACAATTCACAGAGGGGTAAAATAATTCACGGAGGGGGGTAAACAATTCACGGAGGGGGGTAAACAATTCACGGAGGGGTAAAATAATTCACGGAGGGGGGTAAACAATTCAAGGAGGGTCAAAATAATTCACGGAGGGGGGTAAACAATTCACGGAGGGGTAAAATAATTCACGGAGGGGGGTAAATAATTCACGGAGGGGTAAAATAATTCACGGAGGGGGGTAAACAATTCACGGAGGGGTAAAATAATTCACGGAGGGGGGTAAACAATTCACGGAGGGGTAAAATAATTCACGGAGGGGGGTAAACAATTCACGGAGGGGTAAAATCTGACCCCTCCGTGAATTGTTTACCCCCCTCCGTGAATTATAATTCACGGAGGGGTAAAATAATTCACGGAGGGGTAAAATAATTCACGGAGGGGGTAAACAATTCACGGAGGGGTAAAATAATTCACGGAGGGGGGTAAATAATTCACGGAGGGGTCAAATAATTCACGGAGGGGGGTAAATAATTCACGGAGGAGTAAAATAATTCACGGAGGGGGGTAAAATGATTCACGGAGGGGTAAAATAATTCACGGAGGGGGGTAAATAATTCACGGAGGGCTACAATAATTCACGGAGGGGGGTAAATAATTCACGGAGGGGTCAAATAATTCACGGAGGGGGGTAAACAATTCACGGAGGGGTGAAAAAATTCACAGAGGGGGGTAAACAATTCACGGAGGGGTAAAATAATTCACGGAGGGGGGTAAAGATTTCACGGAGGGGTAAAATAATTCACGGAGGGGTCAAATAATTCACGGAGGGGGGTAAACAATTCACGGAGGGGTAAAATAATTCACGGAGGGGTGAAATAATTCACGGAGGGGGGTAAATAATTCACGGAGGGGTAAAATAATTCACGGAGGGGGGTAAGGATTTCACGGAGGGGTAAAATAATTCACGGAGGGGTAAAATAATTCACGGAGGGGGGTAAACAATTCACGGAGGGGTAAAACAATTCATGGAGGGGGGTAAACAATTCACGGAGGGGTAAAATAATTCACGGAGGGGGGTAAACAATTCACGGAGGGGTAAAATAATTCACGGAGGGGGGTAAACAATTCACGGAGGGGTAAAATAATTCACGGAGGGGGGTAAATAATTCACGGAGGGGTAAAATAATTCACGGAGGGGGGAAAATAATTCACGGAGGGGTCAAACAATTCACGGAGGGGTAAAATAATGCACGGAGGAGGGCAAATAATTCACGGAGGGGTAAAATAATTCACGGAGGGGGGCAAAAAATTCACGGAGGGGTCAAATAATTCACGGAGTGGGGTAAACAATTCACGGAGGGGTAAAATAATTCACGGAGGGGGGCAAATAATTCACGGAGGGGTAAAATAATTCACGGAGGGGGGTAAACTATTCACGGAGGGGTAAAATAATTCACGGAGGGGGGTAAACAATTCACGGAGGGGTAAAATAATTCACGGAGGGGGGCAAATAATTCACGGAGGGGTAAAATAATTCACGGAGGGGGGTAAATAATTCACGGAGGGGTCAAAAAATTCACGGAGGGGGGTAAATAATTCACCGAGGGGTCAAATAATTCACGGAGGGGGGCAAATAATTCACGGAGGGGTACAATAATTCACGGAGGGGGGTAAAGAATTCACGGAGGGGTAAAATATTTCATGGAGGGGGGTAAATAATTCACGGAGGGGAAAAATGAGTCACGGAGGGGGGTAAATAATTCACGGAGGGGTAAAACAATTCACGGAGGGGGGTAAACAATTCACGGAGGGGTAAAATAATTCACAGAGGGGGTAAAACAATTCACGGAGGGGGGTAAACAAATCACGGAGGGGTAAAATAATTCACAGAGGGGGTTAAACAATTCACGGAGGGGTAAAAAAAATTCACGGAGGGGGGCAAACAATTCACGGAGGGGTACAATAATTCACGGAGGGGGGTAAATAATTCACGGAGGGGTAAAATAATTCACGGAGGGGGGTAAATAATTCACGGGGGGTAAAGTAATTCACGGAGGGGAGTAAATATTTCACGGAGTGGTCAAATAATTCACGGAGGGGGGTAAACAATTCACGGAGGGGTAAAATAATTCACGGAGGGGGGTAAACAATTCACGGAGGGCTGAAAGAATTCATGGAGGGGGGTAAACAATTCACGGAGGGCTAAAATAATTCATGGAGGGGGGTAAAGATTTCACGGAGGGGTCAAATTATTCACGGAGGGGGGTAAATAATTCCCGGAGGGGTTAAATAATTCACGGAGGGGGGTAAACAATTCACGGAGGGGTAAAAAAATTCACGGAGGGGGGTAAACAATTCACGGAGGGGTAAAAAAATTCACTGAGGGGGGTAAATAATTCACGGAGGGGTAGAATTATTCACGGAGCGGTAAAATAATTCACGGAGGCAGGTAAATAATTCACGGAGGGGTAAAATAATTCACAGAGGGGGTTAAATAATTCACGGAGGGGTAAAATAATTCACGGAGGGGGGCAAATAATTCACGGAGGGGTAAAATAATTCACGGAGGGGGGTAAACAATTCACGGAGGGGTAAAATAATTCACGGAGGGGGGTAAAGATTTCACGGAGTGGTCAAATAATTCACGGAGGGGGGTAAACAATTCACGGAGGGCTGAAATAATTCACGGAGGGGGGTAAACAATTCACGGAGGGGTAAAATAATTCACGGAGGGGGTTAAATAATTCACGGAGGGGTCAAATAATAATTCATGGAGGGGGGTAAAGATTTCACGGAGGGTTCAAATAATTCACGGAGGGGGGTAAATGATTCCCGGAGGGGTGAAATAATTCACGGAGGGGGGTAAATAATTCACGGAGGGGTCAAATAATAATTCACGGAGGGGGGTAAATAATTCACGGAGGGGTAAAATAATTCACGGAGGGGGGTAAACAATTCACGGAGGGGTAAAATAATGCACGGAGGGGGGTAAACAATTCACGGAGGGGTAAAATAATTCACAGAGGGGGGTAAAGATTTCACGGAGGGGTAAAATAATTCACGGAGGGGGGTAAAGAATTCACGGAGGGGTCAAATAATTCACAGAGGGGGGTAAACAATTCACGGAGGGGTAAAATAATTCACGGAGGGGTGAAATAATTCACGGAGGGGGGTAAAGATTTCACGGAGGGGTAAAATAATTCACGGAGGGGGGTAAATGATTCACGGAGGGGGGTAAACAATTCACGGAGGGGTAAAATAATTCACTGAGGGCGGTAAACGATTCACGGAGGGTCAAAATAATTCACGGAGGGGCTAAACAATTCACGGACGGGTAAAAAAATTCACGGAGGGGGATAAAATGATTCACAGAGGGGTAAAATAATTCACGGAGGGGGTGAATAATTCACGGAGGGTCAAAATAATTCACGGAGGGTGGTAAACAATTCACGGAGGGGTAAAAAAATTCACTGAGGGGGGTAAATAATTCACGGAGGGGTAAAATTATTCACGGAGGGGTAAAATAATTCACGGAGGCAGGTAAATAATTCACGGAGGGGTAAAATAATTCACAGAGGGGGTTAAATAATTCACGGAGGGGTAAAATAATTCACGGAGGGGGGCAAATAATTCACGGAGGGGTAAAATAATTCACGGAGGGGGGTAAATAATTCACGGAGGGGTAAAATAATTCACGGAGGGGGGTAAAGATTTCACGAGGTGGTCAAATAATTCACGGAGGGGGGTAAACAATTCACGGAGGGGTAAAATAATTCACGGAGGGGGGTAAACAATTCACGGAGGGGTAAAATAATTCACGGAGGGGGGTAAACAATTCACGGAGGGGTAAAATAATTCACGGAGGGGGGTAAAGATTTCACGGAGGGGTAAAATAATTCACGGAGGGGGGTAAAGAATTCACGGAGGGGTGAAATAATTCACGGAGGGGGGTAAAGATTTCACGGAGGGGTAAAATAATTCACGGAGGGGGGTAAATGATTCACGGAGGGGGGTAAACAATTCACGGAGGGGTAAAATAATTCACGGAGGGCGGTAAACAATTCACGGAGGGTCAAAATAATTCACGGAGGGGCTAAACAATTCACGGAGGGGTAAAATAATTCACGGAGGGGGGTAAAATGATTCACGGAGGGGTAAAATAATTCATGGAGGGGGTAAATAATTCACGGACGGTCAAAATAATTCACGGAGGGGGGTAAACAATTCACGGAGGGGTAAAATAATTCACGGAGGGAGGTAAACAATTCACGGAGGGGTAAAATAATTCACGGAGGGGGGTAAACAATTCACGGAGGGGTAAAATAATTCACGGAGGGGTAAAATAATTCACGGAGGGGTAAAATAATTCACGGAGGGGGGTAAACAATTCGTGGAGTGGTAAAATAATTCACGGAGGGGGATAAACAATTCACGAAGGGGTAAAATAATTCACGGAGGGGGGTAAACAATTCACGGAGGGGTAAAATAATTCACGGAGGGGGGTAAAGATTTCACGGAGGGGTAAAATAATTCACGGAGGGGGGTAAAGAATTCACAGAGGGGTGAAATAATTCACGGAGGGGGGTAAAGATTTCACGGAGGGGTAAAATAATTCACGGAGGGGGGTAAACAATTCACGGAGGGGTAAAATAATTCACGGAGGGGGGTAAATAATTCACGGAGGGGTAAAACAATTCACGGAGGGGGGTAAACAATTCACGGAGGGGTAAAATAATTCACGGAGGGGGGTAAACAATTCACGGAGGGGTAAAATGATTCACGGAGGGGGGTAAATAATTCACAGAGGGGTAAAATAATTCACGGAGGGGGTAAATAATTCACGGAGGGTCAAAATAATTCACGGAGGGTGGTAAACAATTCACGAAGGGGTAAAAAAATTCACTGAGGGGGGTAAATAATTCACGGAGGGGTAAAATTATTCACGGAGGGGTAAAATAATTCACGGAGGCAGGTAAATAATTCACGGAGGGGTAAAATAATTCACAGAGGGGGTTAAATAATTCACGGAGGGGTAAAATAATTCACGGAGGGGGGCAAATAATTCACGGAGGGGTAAAATAATTCACGGAGGGGGGTAAACAATTCACGGAGGGGTAAAATAATTCACGGAGGGGGGTAAAGATTTCACGGAGTGGTCAAATAATTCACGGAGGGGGGTAAACAATTCACGGAGGGGTAAAATAATTCACGGAGGGGGGTAAACAATTCACGGAGGGGTAAAATAATTCACGGAGGGGGGTAAACAATTCACGGAGGGGTAAAATAATTCACGGAGGGGGGTAAAGATTTCACGGAGGGGTAAAATAATTCACGGAGGGGGGTAAAGAATTCACAGAGGGGTGAAATAATTCACGGAGGGGGGTAAAGATTTCACGGAGGGGTAAAATAATTCACGGAGGGGAGTAAATGATTCACGGAGGGGGGTAAACAATTCACGGAGGGGTAAAATAATTCACGGAGGGCGGTAAACAATTCACGGAGGGTCAAAATAATTCACGGAGGGGCTAAACAATTCACGGAGGGGTAAAATAATTCACGGAGGGGGGTAAAATGATTCACGGAGGGGTAAAATAATTCATGGAGGGGGTAAATAATTCACGGAGGGTCAAAATAATTCACGGAGGGGGGTAAACAATTCACGGAGGGGTAAAATAATTCACGGAGGGGGGTAAACAATTCACGGAGGGGTAAAATAATTCACGGAGGGGGGTAAACAATTCACGGAGGGGTAAAATAATTCACGGAGGGGGGTAAATAATTCACGGAGGGGTAAAACAATTCACGGAGGGGGGTAAACAATTCACGGAGGGGTAAAATAATTCACGGAGGGGGGCAAATAATTCACGGAGGGGTAAAATAATTCACGGAGGGGGGTAAACAATTCGCGGAGTGGTAAAATAATTCACGGAGGGGGATAAACAATTCACGAAGGGGTAAAATAATTCACGGAGGGGGGTAAACAATTCAAGGAGGGGTAAAATAATTCACGGAGGGGGGTAAACAATTCACGGAGGGGTAAAATAATTCACGGAGGAGGGTAAATAATTCACGGAGGGGTAAAACAATTCACGGAGGCGGGTAAACAATTCACGGAGGGGTAAAATAATTCACGGAGGGGGGTAAACAATTCACGGAGGGGTAAAATAATTCACGGAGGGGGGTAAATAATTCACGGAGGGGTAAAATAATTCACGGAGGGGGGTAAATAATTCACGGAGGGGTAAAATAATTCACGGAGGGGGAAAAATAATTCACGGAGGGGTCAAATAATTCACGGAGGGGGGTAAACAATTCACGGAGGGGTAAAATAATTCACGGAGGGGGGCAAATAATTCACGGAGGGGTAAAATAATTCACGGAGGGGGGCAAATAATTCACGGAGGGGTCAAATAATTCACGGAGGGGGGTAAACAATTCACGGAGGGGTAAAATAATTCACGGAGGGGGGCAAATAATTCACGGAGGGGTAAAATAATTCACGGAGGGGGGTAAACAATTCACGGAGGGGTAAAATAATTCACGGAAGGGGGTAAACAATTCACGGAGGGGTCAAATAATTCACGGAGGGGGGTAAACAATTCACGGAGGGGTAAAATAATTCACGGAGGGGGGCAAAATAATTCACGGAGGGGTACAATAATTCACGGAGGGGGGTAAATGATTCACGGAGGGGTAAAATAATTCACGGAGGGGGGTAAATAATTGACGGGGGGTAAAACAATTCACGGAGGGGGGTAAATAATTCACGGAGGGGTAAAATAATTCACGGAGGGGGGTAAAGATTTCACGGAGTGGTCAAATAATTCACGGAGGGGGGTAAACAATTCACGGAGGGCTGAAATAATTCACGGAGGGGGGTAAACAATTCACGGAGGGCTAAAATAATTCATGGAGGGGGGTAAACATTTCACGGAGGGGTCAAAAAATTCACGGAGGGGGGTAAATAATGCCCGGAGGGGTTAAATAATTCACGGAGGGGGGTAAACAATTCACGGAGGGGTAAAATAATTCACGGAGGGGGGTAAACAATTCACGGATGGGTAAAAAAATTCACTGAGGGGGGTAAATAATTCACGGAGGGGTAAAATTATTCACGGAGGGGTAAAATAATTCACGGAGGCAGGTAAATAATTCACGGAGGGGTAAAATAATTCACAGAGGGGGTTAAATAATTCACGGAGGGGTAAAATAATTCACGGAGGGGGCCAAATGATTCACGGAGGGGTAAAAAAATTCACGGAGGGGGGTAAAAAATTCACGGAGGGGTAAAATAATTCACGGAGGGGGGTAAAGATTTCACGGAGTGGTCAAATAATTCACGGAGGGGGGTAAACAATTCACGGAGGGCTGAAATAATTCGAGGAGGGGGGTAAACGATTCACGGAGGGCTAAAATAATTCATGGAGGGGGGTAAAGATTTCACGGAGGGGTCAAATAATTCACGGAGGGGGGTAAATAATTCACGGAGGGGTAAAATAATTCACGGAGGGGGGTAAACAATTCACGGAGGGGTAAAATAATTCACGGAGGGGGGTAAACAATTCACGGAGGGGTCAAATAATTCACGGAGGGGGGTAAACAATTCACGGAGTGGTCAAATAATTCACGGAGGGGGGTAAACAATTCACGGAGGGGTAAAATAATTCACGGAGGTGGGCAAATAATTCACGGAGGGGTAAAATAATTCACGGAGGGGGGTAAATAATTCGCGGAGGGGTAAAATAATTCACGGAGGGGGGTAAACAATTCACGGAGGGGTAAAATAATTCACGGAGGGGGGTAAACAATTCACGGAGGGGTAAAATAATTCACGGAGGGGGGTAAATAATTCACGGAGGGGTAAAATAATTCACGGAGGGGGGTAAACAAATCACGGAGGGGTAAAATAATTCACGGAGGGGGGTAAATAATCCACAGAGGGGTAAAATAATTCTCGGAGGGGGGTAAATAATTCACGGAGGGGGGTAAATAATTCACGGAGGGGTCAAATAATTCACGGAGGGGGGTAAACGATTCACGGAGGGGTAAAATAATTCACGGAAGGGGGCAAAAAATTCACGGAGGGGTAAAATAATTCGCGGAGGGGGGTAAATAATTCACGGAGGGGTAAAATAATTCACGGAGGGGGGTAAATAATTAACGGAGGGCTAAAAGAATTCACGGAGGGGGGTAAACAATTCACGGAGGGGTAAAATAGTTCACGGAGGGGGGTAAATAATTCGCAGAGGGGTAAAATAATTCACGGAGGGGGGCAAATAATTCACGGAGGGGTAAAAAAATTCACGGAGGGGGGTAAACAATTCACGGAGGGGTAAAATGATTCACGGAGGGGGGTAAACAATTCACGGAGTTGTCAAATAATTCACAGAGGGGGGTAAACAATTCACGGAGGGGTAAAATAATTCACGGAGGGGGGTAAACAATTCACGGAGGGGAAAAATAATTCACGGAGGGGGGTAAACAATTCACGGAGGGGTAAAATAATTCATGGAGGGGGGTACAGATTTCACGGAGGGGTAAAATAATTCACGGAGGGGGGTAAACAATTCACGGAGGGGTGAAATAATTCACAGAGGGGGGTAAACAATTCACGGAGGGGTAACATAATTCACGGAGGGGGGTAAACAATTCACGGAGGGGTAAAATAATTCACGGAGGGGGGTAAATAATTCACGGAGGGGTAAAATAATTCACGGAGGGGGGTAAACAATTCACGGAGGGGTAAAATAATTCACGGAGGGGGGTAAACAATTCACGGAGGGGTAAAATAATTCACGGAGGGGGGTAAACAATTCACGGAGAAGTAAAATAATTCACGGAGGGGGGTAAACAATTCACGGATGGGTAAAATAATTCACGGAGGGGGGTAAACAATTTACAGAGGGGTAAATCAATTCACGGAGGGGGGTAAATAATTCACGGAGGGGTAAAATAATTCACGGTGGGCTAAAACAATTCACGGAGGGGGGTAAACAATTCACGGAGGGGTAAAATAATTCACGAAGGGGGGTAAAACAATTCACGGAGGGGGGTAAACAATTCACGGAGGGGTAAAATAATTCACGGAGGGGTAAATCAATTCACGGAGGGGGGTAAATAATTCACGGAGGGGTAAAATAATTCACGGAGGGGTAAAACAATTCACGGAGGGGGGTAAACAATTCACGGAGGGGTAAAATAATTAACAGAGGGGGTTAAACAATTCACGGAGGGGTAAAATAATTCACGGAGGGGGGTAAATAATTCACGGAGGGGGGTAAAATAATTCACGGAGGGGGTAAATAATTCACGGAGGGGTGAAATAATTCACGGAGGGGGGTAAACAATTCACAGAGGGGTAAAATAATTCACTAAGGGGGGTACATAATTCACGGAGGGGTAAAATAATTCACGGAGGGGGGTAAATAATTCACGGAGGGGTAAAATAATTCATGGGGGGGGGTAAACAATTCACGGAGGGGTAAAATAATTCACGGAGGGGGGTAAATAATTCACGGAGGGGTAAAATAATTCACGGAGGGGGGTATATAATTCACGGAGGGGTAAAATAATTCATGGGGGGGGTAAACAATTCACGGAGGGGGGTAAACAATTCACGGAGGGGTAAAATAATTCACGGAGGGGGGTAAACAATTCACGGAGGGGGGTAAATAATTCACGGAGGGGTAAAATAATTCACGGAGGGGGGTAAACAATTCACGGAGGGGTAAAATAATTCACGGAGGGGGGTAAATAATTCACGGACGGGTAAAAAAATTCACGGAGGGGGGTATATAATTCACGGAGAGGTAAAAGAATTCACGGAGGGGGGTAAACAATTCACGGAGGGGGGTAAACAATTCACGGAGGGGTAAAATAATTCAGGGAGGGGGGTAAATAATTCACGGAGGGGTAAAATAATTCACGGAGGGGGGTAAACAATTCACGGAGGGGTAAAATAATTCACGGAAGGGGGTAAACAATTCACGGAGGGGTAAAATAATTCACGGAGGGGGGTAAATAATTCACGGAGGGGTAAAATAATTCACGGAGGGGGGTAAACAATTCACCGCGGGGTAAAATAATTCACGGAGGGGGTAAATAATTCACAGAGGGGTAAAATAATTCACGGAGGGGGGTAAACAATTCACGGAGGGGTAAAATAATTCACGGAGGGGGGTAAACAATTCACGGAGGGGTCAAATAATTCACGGAGGGGGGTAAACCATTCACGGAGGGGTAAAATAATTCACGGAGGGGGGTAAACAATTCACGGAGGGGTAAAATAATTCACGGAGGGGATTAAATAATTCACGGAGGGGTAAAATAATTCACGGAGGGGGGTAAATAATTCACGGAGGGGTAAAATAATTCACGGAGGGGGGTAAATAAATCACGGAGGGGTAAAAAATTCACGGAGGGGGGTAAATAATTCACGGGGGGGGTTAATTTTTCACGGAGGGGGGTAAACAATTCACGGAGGGGTAAAATAATTCACGGAGGGGGGTAAATAATTCACGGAGGGGTAAAATAATTCACGGAGGGGGGTAAACAATTCACGGAGGGGTAAAATAATTCACGGAGGGGGGTAAACAATTCACGGAGGGGTAAAAAAATTCACGGAGGGGGGTAAACAATTCACGGAGAAGTAAAATAATTCACGGAGGGGGGTAAACAATTCACGGATGGGTAAAATAATTCACGGAGGGGGGTAAACAGTTTACGGAGGGGTAAATCAATTCACGGAGGGGGGTAAATAATTCACGGAGGGGTAAAATAATTCACGGTGGGGTAAAACAATTCACGGAGGGGGGTAAACAATTCACGGAGGGGTAAAATAATTCACGGAGGGGTAAATCAATTCACGGAGGGGGATAAATAAATTACGGAGGGGTAAAATAATTCACGGAGGGGTAAAACAATTCACGGAGGGGGGTAAACAATTCACGGAGGGGTAAAATAATTAACAGAGGGGGTTAAACAATTCACGGAGGGGTAAAATAATTCACGGAGGGGGGTAAATGATTCACGGAGGGGGGTAAAATAATTCACGGAGGGGGTAAATAATTCACGGAGGGGTGAAATAATTCACGGAGGGGGGTAAACAATTCACAGAGGGGTAAAATAATTCACTAAGGGGGGTACATAATTCACGGAGGGGTAAAATAATTCACGGAGGGGGGTAAATAATTCACGGAGGGGTAAAATAATTCATGGGGGGGGGTAAACAATTCACGGAGGGGTAAAATAATTCACGGAGGGGGGTAAATAATTCACGGAGGGGTAAAATAATTCACGGAGGGGGGTATATAATTCACGGAGGGGTAAAATAATTCATGGGGGGGGTAAACAATTCACGGAGGGGGGTAAACAATTCACGGAGGGGTAAAATAATTCACGGAGGGGGGTAAACAATTCACGGAGGGGGGTAAATAATTCACGGAGGGGTCAAATAATTCACGGAGGGGGGTAAACAATTCACGGAGGGGTAAAATAATTCACGGAGGGGGGTAAATAAGTCACGGAGGGGTAAAAAAATTCACGGAGGGGGGTATATAATTCACGGAGAGGTAAAAGAATTCACGGAGGGGGGTAAACAATTCACGGAGGGGGGTAAACAATTCACGGAGGGGTAAAATAATTCAGGGAGGGGGGTAAATAATTCACGGAGGGGTAAAATAATTCACGGAGGGGGGTAAACAATTCACGGAGGGGTAAAATAATTCACGGAAGGGGGTAAACAATTCACGGAGGGGTAAAATAATTCACGGAGGGGGGTAAATAATTCACGGAGGGGTAAAATAATTCACGGAGGGGGGTAAACAATTCACCGCGGGGTAAAATAATTCACGGAGGGGGTAAATAATTCACAGAGGGGTAAAATAATTCACGGAGGGGGGTAAACAATTCACGGAGGGGTAAAATAATTAACGGAGGGGGGTAAACAATTCACGGAGGGGTCAAATAATTCACCGAGGGGGGTAAACAATTCACGGAGGGGTAAAATAATTCACGGAGGGGGGTAAATAAATCACGGAGGGGTAAAAAATTCACGGAGGGGGGTAAATAATTCACGGGGGGGGTTAATTTTTCACGGAGGGGGGTAAACAATTCACGGAGGGGTAAAATAATTCACGGAGGGGGGTAAATAATTCACGGAGGGGTAAAATAATTCACGGAGGGGGGTAAACAATTCACGGAGGGGTAAAATAATTCACGGAGGGGGGTAAACAATTCACGGAGGGGTAAAAAAATTCACGGAGGGGGGTAAACAATTCACGGAGAAGTAAAATAATTCACGGAGGGGGGTAAACAATTCACGGATGGGTAAAATAATTCACGGAGGGGGGTAAACAGTTTACGGAGGGGTAAATCAATTCACGGAGGGGGGTAAATAATTCACGGAGGGGTAAAATAATTCACGGTGGGGTAAAACAATTCACGGAGGGGGGTAAACAATTCACGGAGGGGTAAAATAATTCACGGAGGGGTAAATCAATTCACGGAGGGGGATAAATAAATTACGGAGGGGTAAAATAATTCACGGAGGGGTAAAACAATTCACGGAGGGGGGTAAACAATTCACGGAGGGGTAAAATAATTAACAGAGGGGGTTAAACAATTCACGGAGGGGTAAAATAATTCACGGAGGGGGGTAAATGATTCACGGAGGGGGGTAAAATAATTCACGGAGGGGGTAAATAATTCACGGAGGGGTGAAATAATTCACGGAGGGGGGTAAACAATTCACAGAGGGGTAAAATAGTTCACTAAGGGGGGTACATAATTCACGGAGGGGTAAAATAATTCACGGAGGGGGGTAAATAATTCACGGAGGGGTAAAATAATTCATGGGGGGGGGTAAACAATTCACGGAGGGGTAAAATAATTCACGGAGGGGGGTAAATAATTCACGGAGGGGTAAAATAATTCACGGAGGGGGGTATATAATTCACGGAGGGGTAAAAAAATTCATGGGGGGGGTAAACAATTCACGGAGGGGGGTAAACAATTCACGGAGGGGTAAAATAATTCACGGAGGGGGGTAAACAATTCACGGAGGGGGGTAAATAATTCACGGAGGGGTCAAATAATTCACGGAGGGGGGTAAATAATTCACGGAGGGGTAAAATAATTCACGGAGGGGGGTAAACAATTCACGGAGGGGTAAAATAATTCACGGAAGGGGGTAAACAATTCACGGAGGGGTAAAATAATTCACGGAGGGGGGTAAATAATTCACGGAGGGGTAAAATAATTCACGGAGGGGGGTATATAATTCACGGAGGGGTAAAATAATTCATGGGGGGGGTAAACAATTCACGGAGGGGGGTAAACAATTCACGGAGGGGTCAAATAATTCACGGAGGGGGGTAAACAATTCACGGAGGGGTAAAATAATTCAGGGAGGGGGGTAAATAATTCACGGAGGGGTCAAATAATTCACGGAGGGGGGTAAACAATTCAAGGAGGGGTAAAATAATTCACGGAAGGGGGTAAACAATTCACGGAGGGGTAAAATAATTCACGGAGGGGGGTAAATAATTTACGGAGGGGTAAAATAATTCACGGAGGGGGGTAAACAATTCACCGCGGGGTAAAATAATTCACGGAGGGGGTAAATAATTCACAGAGGGGTAAAATAATTCACGGAGGGGGGTAAACAATTCACGGAGGGGTAAAATAATTAACGGAGGGGGGTAAACAATTCACGGAGGGGTCAAATAATTCACCGAGGGGGGTAAACAATTCACGGAGGGGTAAAATAATTCACGGAGGGGGGTAAACAATTCACGGAGGGGTAAAATAATTCACGGAGGGGGGTAAATAATTCACGGAGGGGTAAAATAATTCACGGAGGGGGGTAAATAATTCACGGAGGGGTAAAATAATTCACGGAGGGGGGTAAATAAATCACGGAGGGGTAAAAAATTCACGGAGGGGGGTAAATAATTCACGGGGGGGGTTAATTTTTCACGGACGGGGGTAAACAATTCACGGAGGGGTAAAATAATTCACGGAGGGGGGTAAATAATTCACCGAGGGGTAAAATAATTCACGGAGGGGGGCAAATAATTCACGGAGGGGTAAAAAAATTCACGGAGGGGGGCAAATAATTCACGGAGGGGTGAAATAATTCACGGAGGGGGGTAAATAATTCACGGAGGGGTAAAATAATTCACGGAGGGGGGTAAACGATTCACGAAGGGGTAAAATAATTCACGGAGGGGGGTAAACAATTCACGGAGTGGTCAAATGATTCACGGAGGGGGGTAAACAATTCACGGAGGGGTGAAATAATTCACGGAGGGGGGTAAACAATTCACGGAGGGGTAAAATAATTTACAGAGGGGGGTAAACAATTCACGGAGGGGTAAAATAATTCACGGAGGGGGGTAAACAATTCACGGAGGGGTGGGAGAATTCACGGAGGGGGGTAAACGATTCACGGAGGGGTAAAATAATTCACGGAGGGGGGTAAACAATTCACGGAGGGGTAAAATAATTCACGGAGGGGGGTAAAGATTTCACGGAGTGGTCAAATAATTCACGGAGGGGGGTAAATAATTCACGGAGGGGTAAAATAATTCACGGAGGGGGGTAAATAATTCACGGAGGGGTAAAATAATTCACGGAGGGGGGTAAATAATTCACGGAGGGGTAAAATAATTCACGGAGGGGGGTAAACGATTCACGGAGGGGTAAAATAATTCACGGGGGGGGTAAACAATTCACGGAGTGGTCAAATGATTCATGGAGGGGGGTAAACAATTCACGGAGGGGTGAAATAATTCACGGAGGGGGGTAAACAATTCACGGAGGGGTAAAATAATTCACGGGGGGGGTAAACAATTCACGGAGGGGTAAAATAATTCACGGAGGGGGGTAAACAATTCACGGAGGGGTGAAAGAATTCACGGAGGGGGGTAAACGATTCACGGAGGGGTAAAATAATTCACGGAGGGGGGTAAACAATTCACGGAGGGGTAAAATAATTCACGGAGGGGGGTAAAGATTTCACGGAGTGGTCAAATAATTCACGGAGGGGGGTAAATAATTCACGGAGGGGTAAAATAATTCACGGAGGGGGGTAAATAATTCACGGAGGGGTAAAATAATTCACGGAGGGGGGTAAATAATTCACGGAGGGGTAAAATAATTCACGGAGGGGGGTAAATAATTCACGGAGGGGTCAAATAATTCACGTAGGGGGGTAAACAATTCACGGAGGGGTAAAATAATTCACGGAGGGGGGTAAATAATTCACGGAGGGGTAAAATAATTCACGGAGGGGGGTAAATAATTCACGGAGGGGTAAAATAATTCACGGAGGGGGGTAAACAATTCACGGAGGGGTAAAATAATTCACGGGGGGGGGAAACAATTCACGGAGTGGTCAAATAATTCACGGAGGGGGGTAAACAATTCACGGAGGGGTGAAATAATTCACGGAGGGGGGTAAACAATTCACCGAGGGGTAAAATAATTCACGGAGGGGGGTAAACAATTCACGGAGGGGTAAAATAATTCACGGAGGGGGGTAAACAATTCACGGAGGGGTAAAATAATACACGGAGGGGGGTAAACAATTCACGGAGGGGAAAAATAATTCACGGAGGGGGGTAAATTATTCACAGAGGGGTAAAACAATTCACGGAGGGGGGTAAACAATTCACTGACGGGTAAATTAATTCACAGAGGGGGTTAAACAATTCACGGAGGGGTAAAATAATTCACGGAGGGGGGCAAATAATTCACGGAGGGGTAAAATAATTCACGGAGGGGGGTAAACAATTCACGGATGGGTAAAATAATTCACGGAGGGGGGTAAATGATTCACGGAGGGGTAAAATAATTCACGGAGGGGGGTAAACAATTCACGGAGGGGGTTAAACAATTCACGGAGGGGTAAAATAATTCACGGAGGGGGGTAAACAATTCACGGAGTTGTCAAATAATTCACAGAGGGGGGTAAACAATTCACGGAGGGGTAAAATAATTCACGGAGGGGGGTAAACAATTCACGGAGGGGAAAAATAATTCACGGAGGGGGGTAAACAATTCACGGAGAAGTAAAATAATTCACGGAGGGGGGTAAACAATTCACGGATGGGTAAAATAATTCACGGAGGGGGGTAAACAGTTTACGGAGGGGTAAATCAATTCACGGAGGGGGGTAAATAATTCACGGAGGGGTAAAATAATTCACGGTGGGGTAAAACAATTCACGGAGGGGGGTAAACAATTCACGGAGGGGTAAAATAATTCACGGAGGGGTAAATCAATTCACGGAGGGGGATAAATAAATTACGGAGGGGTAAAATAATTCACGGAGGGGTAAAACAATTCACGGAGGGGGGTAAACAATTCACGGAGGGGTAAAATAATTAACAGAGGGGGTTAAACAATTCACGGAGGGGTAAAATAATTCACGGAGGGGGGTAAATGATTCACGGAGGGGGGTAAAATAATTCACGGAGGGGGTAAATAATTCACGGAGGGGTGAAATAATTCACGGAGGGGGGTAAACAATTCACAGAGGGGTAAAATAGTTCACTAAGGGGGGTACATAATTCACGGAGGGGTAAAATAATTCACGGAGGGGGGTAAATAATTCACGGAGGGGTAAAATAATTCATGGGGGGGGGTAAACAATTCACGGAGGGGTAAAATAATTCACGGAGGGGGGTAAATAATTCACGGAGGGGTAAAATAATTCACGGAGGGGGGTATATAATTCACGGAGGGGTAAAATAATTCATGGGGGGGGTAAACAATTCACGGAGGGGGGTAAACAATTCACGGAGGGGTAAAATAATTCACGGAGGGGGGTAAACAATTCACGGAGGGGGGTAAATAATTCACGGAGGGGTCAAATAATTCACGGAGGGGGGTAAATAATTCACGGAGGGGTAAAATAATTCACGGAGGGGGGTAAACAATTCACGGAGGGGTAAAATAATTCACGGAAGGGGGTAAACAATTCACGGAGGGGTAAAATAATTCACGGAGGGGGGTAAATAATTCACGGAGGGGTAAAATAATTCACGGAGGGGGGTATATAATTCACGGAGGGGTAAAATAATTCATGGGGGGGGTAAACAATTCACGGAGGGGGGTAAACAATTCACGGAGGGGTCAAATAATTCACGGAGGGGGGTAAACAATTCACGGAGGGGTAAAATAATTCAGGGAGGGGGGTAAATAATTCACGGAGGGGTAAAATAATTCACGGAGGGGGGTAAACAATTCAAGGAGGGGTAAAATAATTCACGGAAGGGGGTAAACAATTCACGGAGGGGTAAAATAATTCACGGAGGGGGGTAAATAATTTACGGAGGGGTAAAATAATTCACGGAGGGGGGTAAACAATTCACCGCGGGGTAAAATAATTCACGGAGGGGGTAAATAATTCACAGAGGGGTAAAATAATTCACGGAGGGGGGTAAACAATTCACGGAGGGGTAAAATAATTAACGGAGGGGGGTAAACAATTCACGGAGGGGTCAAATAATTCACCGAGGGGGGTAAACAATTCACGGAGGGGTAAAATAATTCACGGAGGGGGGTAAACAATTCACGGAGGGGTAAAATAATTCACGGAGGGGGGTAAATAATTCACGGAGGGGTAAAATAATTCACGGAGGGGGGTAAATAATTCACGGAGGGGTAAAATAATTCACGGAGGGGGGTAAATAAATCACGGAGGGGTAAAAAATTCACGGAGGGGGGTAAATAATTCACGGGGGGGGTTAATTTTTCACGGACGGGGGTAAACAATTCACGGAGGGGTAAAATAATTCACGGAGGGGGGTAAATAATTCACCGAGGGGTAAAATAATTCACGGAGGGGGGCAAATAATTCACGGAGGGGTAAAAAAATTCACGGAGGGGGGCAAATAATTCACGGAGGGGTGAAATAATTCACGGAGGGGGGTAAATAATTCACGGAGGGGTAAAATAATTCACGGAGGGGGGTAAACGATTCACGAAGGGGTAAAATAATTCACGGAGGGGGGTAAACAATTCACGGAGTGGTCAAATGATTCACGGAGGGGGGTAAACAATTCACGGAGGGGTGAAATAATTCACGGAGGGGGGTAAACAATTCACGGAGGGGTAAAATAATTTACAGAGGGGGGTAAACAATTCACGGAGGGGTAAAATAATTCACGGAGGGGGGTAAACAATTCACGGAGGGGTGGGAGAATTCACGGAGGGGGGTAAACGATTCACGGAGGGGTAAAATAATTCACGGAGGGGGGTAAACAATTCACGGAGGGGTAAAATAATTCACGGAGGGGGGTAAAGATTTCACGGAGTGGTCAAATAATTCACGGAGGGGGGTAAATAATTCACGGAGGGGTAAAATAATTCACGGAGGGGGGTAAATAATTCACGGAGGGGTAAAATAATTCACGGAGGGGGGTAAATAATTCACGGAGGGGTAAAATAATTCACGGAGGGGGGTAAACGATTCACGGAGGGGTAAAATAATTCACGGGGGGGGTAAACAATTCACGGAGTGGTCAAATGATTCATGGAGGGGGGTAAACAATTCACGGAGGGGTGAAATAATTCACGGAGGGGGGTAAACAATTCACGGAGGGGTAAAATAATTCACGGGGGGGGTAAACAATTCACGGAGGGGTAAAATAATTCACGGAGGGGGGTAAACAATTCACGGAGGGGTGAAAGAATTCACGGAGGGGGGTAAACGATTCACGGAGGGGTAAAATAATTCACGGAGGGGGGTAAACAATTCACGGAGGGGTAAAATAATTCACGGAGGGGGGTAAAGATTTCACGGAGTGGTCAAATAATTCACGGAGGGGGGTAAATAATTCACGGAGGGGTAAAATAATTCACGGAGGGGGGTAAATAATTCACGGAGGGGTAAAATAATTCACGGAGGGGGGTAAATAATTCACGGAGGGGTAAAATAATTCACGGAGGGGGGTAAATAATTCACGGAGGGGTCAAATAATTCACGTAGGGGGGTAAACAATTCACGGAGGGGTAAAATAATTCACGGAGGGGGGTAAATAATTCACGGAGGGGTAAAATAATTCACGGAGGGGGGTAAATAATTCACGGAGGGGTAAAATAATTCACGGAGGGGGGTAAACAATTCACGGAGGGGTAAAATAATTCACGGGGGGGGGAAACAATTCACGGAGTGGTCAAATAATTCACGGAGGGGGGTAAACAATTCACGGAGGGGTGAAATAATTCACGGAGGGGGGTAAACAATTCACCGAGGGGTAAAATAATTCACGGAGGGGGGTAAACAATTCACGGAGGGGTAAAATAATTCACGGAGGGGGGTAAACAATTCACGGAGGGGTAAAATAATACACGGAGGGGGGTAAACAATTCACGGAGGGGAAAAATAATTCACGGAGGGGGGTAAATTATTCACAGAGGGGTAAAACAATTCACGGAGGGGGGTAAACAATTCACTGACGGGTAAATTAATTCACAGAGGGGGTTAAACAATTCACGGAGGGGTAAAATAATTCACGGAGGGGGGCAAATAATTCACGGAGGGGTAAAATAATTCACGGAGGGGGGTAAACAATTCACGGATGGGTAAAATAATTCACGGAGGGGGGTAAATGATTCACGGAGGGGTAAAATAATTCACGGAGGGGGGTAAACAATTCACGGAGGGGGTTAAACAATTCACGGAGGGGTAAAATAATTCACGGAGGGGGGTAAACAATTCACGGAGTTGTCAAATAATTCACAGAGGGGGGTAAACAATTCACGGAGGGGTAAAATAATTCACGGAGGGGGGTAAACAATTCACGGAGGGGAAAAATAATTCACGGAGGGGGGTAAACAATTCACGGAGGGGTAAAATAATTCATGGAGGGGGGTACAGATTTCACGGAGGGGTAAAATAATTCACGGAGGGGGGTAAACAATTCACGGAGGGGTGAAATAATTCACGGAGGGGGGTAAACAATTCACGGAGGGGTAAAATAATTCACGGAGGGGGGTAAACAATTCACGGAGGGGTCAAATAATTCACGGAGGGGGGTAAATAATTCACGGAGGGGTAAAATAATTCACGGAGGGGGGTAAACAATTCACGGAGGGGTAAAATAATTCACGGAGGGGGGTAAACAATTCACGGAGGGGTAAAATAATTCACGGAGGGGGGTAAACAATTCACCGAGGGGTAAAATAATTCACGGAGGGGGGTAAATAATTCACGGAGGGGTAAAATAATTCACGGAGCGGAGTGAACAATTCACGGAGGGGTAAAATAATTCACGGAGGGGGTTAAACAATTCACGGAGGGGTAAAAAATTTACGGAGGGGGGTAAACAATTCACGGAGGGGTCAAATAATTCACGGAGGGGGGTAAACAATTCACGGAGGGGTAAAATAATTCACAGAGGGGGGTAAATAATTCACAGAGGGGTAAAATAATTCACGGAGGGGGTTAAACAATTCAGGGAGGGGTAAAAAATTTACGGAGGGGGATAAAGGATTCACGGAGGGGTAAAATAATTCACGGAGGGGGGTAAACAATTCACGGAGGGGTAAAATAATTCACGGAGGGGGGTAAACAATTCACCGAGGGGTAAAATAATTCACGGAGGGGGGTAAATAATTCACGGAGGGGTAAAATAATTCACGGAGCGGGGTGAACAATTCACGGAGGGGTAAAATAATTCACGGAGGGGGTTAAACAATTCACGGAGGGGTAAAAAATTTACGGAGGGGGGTAAACAATTCACGGAGGGGTCAAATAATTCACGGAGGGGGGTAAACAATTCACGGAGGGGTAAAATAATTCACAGAGGGGGGTAAATAATTCACAGAGGGGTAAAATAATTCACGGAGGGGGGTAAATAATTCACAGAGGGGTAAAATAATTCACGGAGGGGGGTAAATAATTCACGGAGGGGTAAAATAATTCACGGAGGGGGGTAAATAATTCACGGAGGGGGGTAAACAATTCACGGAGGGGTAAAATAATTCACGGAGGGGGGTAAACAATTCACGGAGGGGTAAAATAATTCACGGAGGGGGGTAAAGATTTCACGGAGTGGTCAAATAATTCACGGAGGGGGGTAAATAATTCACGGAGGGGTAAAATAATTCACGGAGGGGGGTAAATAATTCACGGAGGGGTAAAATAATTCACGGAGGGGGGTAAATAATTCACGGAGGGGTAAAATAATTCACGGAGGGGGGTAAATAATTCACGGAGGGGTCAAATAATTCACGGAGGGGGGTAAACAATTCACGGAGGGGTAAAATAATTCACGGAGGGGGGTAAAAAATTCACGGAGGGGTAAAATAATTCACGGAGGGGGGTAAATAATTCACGGAGGGGTAAAATAATTCACGGAGGGGGGTAAACAATTCACGGAGGGGTAAAATAATTCACGGGGGGGTAAACAATTCACGGAGTGGTCAAATAATTCACGGAGGGGGGTAAATAATTCACGGAGGGGTAAAATAATTCACAGAGGGGGGTAAATAATTCACAGAGGGGTAAAATAATTCACGGAGGGGGGTAAACAATTCACGGAGTGGTCAAATGATTCATGGAGGGGGGTAAACAATTCACGGAGGGGTGAAATAATTCACGGAGGGGGGTAAACAATTCACGGAGGGGTAAAATAATTCACGGAGGGGGGTAAACAATTCACGGAGGGGTAAAATAATTCACGGAGGGGGGTAAACAATTCACGGAGGGGTAAAATAATTCACGGAGGGGGGTAAACAATTCACGGAGGGGTAAAATAATTCACGGAGGGGGGTAAAGATTTCACGGAGTGGTCAAATAATTCACGGAGGGGGGTAAATAATTCACGGAGGGGTAAAATAATTCACGGAGGGGGGTAAATAATTCACGGAGGGGTAAAATAATTCACGGAGGGGGGTAAATAATTCACGGAGGGGTAAAATAATTCACGGAGGGGGGTAAACAATTCACGGAGGGGTCAAATAATTCACGGAGGGGGGTGAACAATTCACGGAGGGGTAAAATAATTCACGGAGGGGGGTAAATAATTCACGGAGGGGTAAAATAATTCACGGAGGGGGGTAAATAATTCACGGAGGGGTAAAATAATTCATGGAGGGGGGTAAACAATTCACGGAGGGGTAAAATAATTCACGGGGGGGGGAAACAATTCACGGAGTGGTCAAAAAATTCACGGAGGGGGGTAAACAATTCACGGAGGGGTGAAATAATTCACGGAGGGGGGTAAACAATTCACGGAGGGGTAAAATAGTTCACGGAGGGGGGTAAACAATTCACCGAGGAGTAAAATAATTCACGGAGGGGGGTAAACAATTCACGGAGGGGTAAAATAATTCACGGAGGGGGGTAAACAATTCACGGAGGGGTAAAATAATACACGGAGGGGGGTAAACAATTCACGGAGGGGAAAAATAATTCACGGAGGGGGGTAAATAATTCACAGAGGGGTAAAACAATTCACGGAGGGGGGTAAACAATTCACTGAGGGGTAAATCAATTCACAGAGGGGGTTAAACAATTCACGGAGGGGTAAAATAATTCACGGAGGGGGGCAAATAATTCACGGAGGGGTAAAATAATTCACGGAGGGGGGTAAACAATTCACGGATGGGTAAAATAATTCACGGAGGGGGGTAAAGAATTCACGGAGGGGTAAAATAATTCGCGGAGGGGGGTAAACAATTCACGGAGGGGGTTAAACAATTCACGGAGGGGTCAAATAATTCACGGAGGGGGGTAAACAATTCACGGAGGGGTAAAATAATTCACGGAGGGGGGTAAACAATTCACGGAGGGGTAAAATAATTCACAGACGGGGGTAAACAATTCACGGAGGGGTGAAAGAATTCACGGAGGGGGGTAAACAATTCACCGAGGGGTAAAATAATTCACGGAGGGGGGTAAATAATTCACGGAGGGGTAAAATAATTCACGGAGCGGGGTGAACAATTCACGGAGGGGTAAAATAATTCACGGAGGGGGGTAAACAATTCACGGAGGGGTAAAATAATTCACAGACGGGGGTAAATAATTCACAGAGGGGTAAAATAATTCATGGAGGGGGGTAAACAATTCACCGAGGGGTAAAATAATTCACGGAGGGGGGTAAATAATTCACGGAGGGGTAAAATAATTCACGGAGCGGGGTGAACAATTCACGGAGGGGTAAAATAATTCACGGAGGGGGTTAAACAATTCACGGAGGGGTAAAAAAATTACGGAGGGGGGTAAACAATTCACGGAGGGGTCAAATAATTCACGGAGGGGGGTAAACAATTCACGGAGGGGTAAAATAATTCACAGAGGGGGGTAAATAATTCACAGAGGGGTAAAATAATTCACGGAGGGGGTTAAACAATTCAGGGAGGGGTAAAAAATTTACGGAGGGGGATAAATAATTCACGGAGGGGTAAAATAATTCACGGAGGGGGGTAAACAATTCACGGAGGGGTAAAATAATTCACAGAGGGGGGTAAATAATTCACGGAGGGGTAAAATAATTCACGGAGGGGGGTAAATAATTCACGGAGGGGTAAAATAATTCACGGAGGGGGGTAAATAATTCACGGAGGGGGGTAAACAATTCATGGAGGGGTAAAATAATTCACGGAGGGGGGTAAACAATTCACGGAGGGGTAAAATAATTCACGGAGGGGGGTAAAGATTTCACGGAGTGGTCAAATAATTCACGGAGGGGGGTAAATAATTCACGGAGGGGTAAAATAATTCACGGAGGGGGGTAAATAATTCACGGAGGGGTAAATTAATTCACAGAGGGGGGTAAATAATTCACGGAGGGGTAAAATAATTCACGGAGGGGGGTAAATAATTCACGGAGGGGTCAAATAATTCACGGAGGGGGGTAAACAATTCACGGAGGGGTAAAATAATTCACGGAGGGGGGTAAAAAATTCACGGAGGGGCAAAATAATTCACGGAGGGGGGTAAATAATTCACGGAGGGGTAAAATAATTCACGGAGGGGGGTAAACAATTCACGGAGGGGTAAAATAATTCACGGGGGGGTAAACAATTCACGGAGTGGTCAAATAATTCACGGAGGGGGGTAAATAATTCACGGAGGGGTAAAATAATTCACAGAGGGGGGTAAATAATTCACAGAGGGGTAAAATAATTCACGGAGGGGGGTAAACAATTCACCGAGGGGTAAAATAATTCACGGAGGGGGGTAAATATTTCACGGAGGGGTAAAATAATTCACGGAGCGGGGTGAACAATTCACGGAGGGGTAAAATAATTCACGGAGGGGGTTAAACCATTCACGGAGGGGTAAAAAATTTACGGAGGGGGGTAAACAATTCACGGAGGGGTCAAATAATTCACGGAGGGGGGTAAACAATTCACGGAGGGGTAAAATAATTCACAGAGGGGGGTAAATAATTCACAGAGGGGTAAAATAATTCACGGAGGGGTTTAAACAATTCACGGAGGGGTAAAAAATTTACGGAGGGGGATAAATAATTCACGGAGGGGTAAAATAATTCACGGAGGGGGGTAAACAATTCACGGAGGGGTAAAATAATTCACAGAGGGGGGTAAATAATTCACAGAGGGGTAAAATAATTCACGGAGGGGGGTAAATAATTCACGGAGGGGTAAAATAATTCACGGAGGGGGGTAAAAATTTCACGGAGGGGGGTAAACAATTCACGGAGGGGTAAAATAATTCACGGAGGGGGGTAAACAATTCACGGGGGGTAAAATAATTCACGGAGGGGGGTAAAGATTTCACGGAGTGGTCAAATAATTCACGGAGGGGGGTAAATAATTCACGGAGGGGTAAAATAATTCACAGAGGGGGGTAAATAATTCACGGACGGGTAAAATAATTCACGGAGGGGGGTGGATAATTCACGGAGGGGTCAGATAATTCACGGAGGGGGGTAAACAATTCACGGAGGGGTAAAATAATTCACGGAGGGGGGTAAATAATTCACGGAGGGGTAAAATATCTCACGTAGGGGGGTAAATAATTCACGGAGGGGTAAAAGAATTCACGGAGGGGGGTAAACAATTCACGGAGGGGTAAAATAATTCACGGGGGGGGGTAAACAATTCACGGAGTGGTCAAATAATTCACGGAGGGGGGTAAACATTTCACGGAGGGGTGAAATAATTCACGGAGGGGGGTAAACAATTCACGGAGGGGTAAAACAATTCACGGAGGGGGGTAAACAATTCACCGAGGGGTAAAATAATTCACGGAGGGGGGTAAACAATTCACGGAGGGGTAAAATAATTCACGGAGGGGGGTAAACAATTCACGGAGGGGTAAAATAATACACGGAGGGGGGTAAACAATTCACGGAGGGGAAAAATAATTCACGGAGGGGGGTAAATAATTCACAGAGGGGTAAAACAATTCACGGAGGGGGGTAAACAATTCACTGAGGGGTAAATTAATTCACAGAGGGGGTTAAACAATTCATGGAGGGGTAAAATAATTCATGGAGGGGGGCAAATAATTCACGGAGGGGTAAAATAATTCACGGAGGGGGGTAAACAATTCACGGAGTTGTCAAATAATTCACGGAGGGGGGTAAACAATTCAAGGAGGGGTAAAATACTTCACGGAGGGGGGTAAATAATTCACGGATGGGTAAAATAATTCACGGAGGGGGGTAAATAATTCACGGAGGGGTAAAATAATTCACGGAGGGGGGTAAAAAATTCACGGAGGGGGTTAAACAATTCACGGAGGGGTAAAAAAATTCACGGAGGGGGGTAAACAATTCACGGAGGGGTAAAATAATTCACAGAGGGGGGTAAATAATTCACAGAGGGGTAAAATAATTCACGGAGGGGGGTAAATAATTCACGGAGGGGTAAAATAATTCATGGTGCGGGGTGAACAATTCACGGAGGGGTAAAATAATTCACGGAGGGGGTTAAACAATTCACGGAGGGGTAAAAAATTTACGGAGGGGGGTAAACAATTCACGGAGGGGTCAAATAATTCACGGAGGGGGGTAAACAATTCACGGAGGGGTAAAATAATTCACAGAGGGGGGTAAATAATTCACAGAGGGGTAAAATAATTCATGGAGCGGGGTGAACAATTCACGGAGGGGTAAAATAATTCACAGAGGGGGGTAAATAATTCACAGAGGGGTAAAATAATTCACGGAGGGGGGTAAATAATTCACGGAGGGGTAAAATAATTCACGGAGGGGGGTAAATAATTCACGGAGGGGTCAAATAATTCACGGAGGGGGGTAAATAATTCACGGGGGGGGTAAAATAATTCACGGAGGGGGGTAAATAATTCACGGAGGGGTAAAATAATTCACGGAGGGGAGTAAATAATTCACGGGGGGGTAAAATAATTCACGGAGGGGGGTAAACAATTCACGGAGGGGGGTAAATAATTCACGGAGGGGTAAAATAATTCACGGAGGGGGGTAAATAATTCACGGAGGGGTAAAATAATTCATGGAGCGGGGTGAACAATTCACGGAGGGGTAAAATAATTCACAGAGGGGGTGAATAATTCACAGAGGGGTAAAACAATTCACGGAGGGGGGTAAATAATTCACGGAGGGGTAAAATAATTCACGGAGGGGGGTAAATAATTCACGGAGGGGTCAAATAATTCACGGAGGGGGGTAAATAATTCACGGAGGGGTAAAATAATTCACGGAGGGGGGTAAATAATTCACGGAGGGGTAAAATAATTCAAGGAGGGGAGTAAATAATTCACGGGGGGGTAAAATAATTCACGGAGGGGGGTAAACAATTCACGGAGGGGGGTAAATAATTCACGGAGGGGTAAAATAATAATTCACGGAGGGGGGTAAATAATTCACGGAGGGGTAAAATAATTCACGGAGGGGGGTAAATAATTCACGGAGGGGGTAAAATAATTCACGGAGGGGGGTAAACAATTCACGGAGGGGTAAAATAATTCATGGAGGGGTAAAATAATTCACGGAGGGGGGTAAATAATTCACGGAGGGGTAAAATAATTCATGGAGCGGGCTGAACAATTCACGGAGGGGTAAAATAATTCACAGAGGGGGTGAATAATTCACAGAGGGGTAAAACAATTCACGGAGGGGGGTAAATAATTCACGGAGGGGTAAAATAATTCACGGAGGGGGGTAAATAATTCACGGAGGGGTCAAATAATTCACGGAGGGGGGTAAATAATTCACGGAGGGGTAAAATAATTCACGGAGGGGGGTAAATAATTCACGGAGGGGTAAAATAATTCACGGAGGGGAGTAAATAATTCACGGGGGGGTAAAATAATTCACGGAGGGGGGTAAACAATTCACGGAGGGGGGTAAATAATTCACGGAGGGGTAAAATAATAATTCACGGAGGGGGGTAAATAATTCACGGAGGGGTAAAATAATTCACGGAGGGGGGTAAATAATTCACGGGGGGGGTAAAATAATTCACGGAGGGGGGTAAACAATTCACGGAGGGGTAAAATAATTCACGGAGGGGGGTAAATAATTCACGGAGGGGTCAAATAATTCACGGAGGGGGGTAAATAATTCACGGAGGGGTAAAATAATTCACGGAGGGGGGTAAATAATTCACGGAGGGGTAAAATAATTCACGGAGGGGGGTAAATAATTCACGGAGGGGTAAAATAATTCACGGAGGGGAGTAAATAATTCACGGGGGGGTAAAATAATTCACGGAGGGGGGTAAACAATTCACGGAGGGGGGTAAATAATTCACGGAGGGGTAAAATAATAATTCACGGAGGGGGGTAAATAATTCATGGAGGGGTAAAATAATTCACGGAGGGGGGTAAATAATTCACGGGGGGGTAAAATAATTCACGGAGGGGGGTAAACAATTCACGGAGGGGTAAAATAATTCACGGAGGGGGGTAAACAATTCAGGGAGGGGTCAAAAAATTCACGGAGGGGGGTAAACAATTCACGGAGGGCTGAAATAATTCACGGAGGGGGGTAAACAATTCACGGAGGGGTAAAATAATTCACGGAGGGGGGTAAACATTTCACGGAGGGGTAAAATAATTCACGGAGGGGGGTAAATAATTCACGGAGGGGTAAAATAATTCACGGAGGGGGGTAAATAATTCACGGAGGGGTAAAATAATTCACGGAGGGGGGTAAATAATTCAGGGGGGGGGTAAAATAATTCACGGAGGGGGGTAAACAATTCACGGAGGGGTAAAATAATTCACGGAGGGGGGTAAATAATTCACGGAGGGGTCAAATAATTCACGGAGGGGGGTAAATAATTCACGGAGGGGTAAAATAATTCACGGAGGGGGGTAAATAATTCACGGAGGGGTAAAATAATTCACGGAGGGGGGTAAATAATTCACGGGGGGGGGTAAAATAATTCACGGAGGGGGGTAAACAATTCACGGAGGGGTAAAATAATTCACGGAGGGGGGTAAATAATTCACGGAGGGGTCAAATAATTCACGGAGGGGGGTAAATAATTCACGGAGGGGTAAAATAATTCACGGAGGGGGGTAAATAATTCACGGAGGGGTAAAATAATTCACGGAGGGGGGTAAATAATTCACGGGGGGGGGTAAAATAATTCACGGAGGGGGGTAAATAATTCACGGGGGGGGTAAAATAATTCACGGAGGGGGGTAAACAATTCACGGAGGGGTAAAATAATTCATGGAGGGGGGTAAATAATTCACGGAGGGGTAAAATAATTCACGGAGGGGGGTAAATAATTCACGGAGGGGTAAAATAATTCACGGAGGGGGGTAAACATTTCACGGAGGGGTAAAATAATTCACGGAGGTGGGTGAATAATTCACGGAGGGGTAAAATAATTCACGGAGGGGGGTAAATCATTCACGGAGGGGTAAAATAATTCACGGAGGGGGGTAAATAATTCACGGAGGGGTCAAATAATTCACGGAGGGGGGTAAATAATTCACGGAGGGGTAAAATAATTCACGGAGGGGGGTAAATAATTCACAGGGGGGGTAAAATAGTTCACGCAGGGGGGTAAACGATTCGCGGAGGGGGGTAAACAATTCACGGAGGGGTAAAATAATTCACGGAGGGGGGTAAATAATTCCCGGAGGGGTAAAAAAATTCACGGAGGGTGGTAAATAATTCACGGGGGGGTAAAATAATTCACGGAGGGGGGTAAACGATTCACGGAGGGGTAAAATAATTCACGGAGGGGGGTAAATAATTCATGGAGGGATAAAATAATTCACGGGTGGGGGTAAACAATTCACGGAGGGGTAAAATGATTCACGGAGGGGGGTAAACATTTCACGGAGGGGTAAAATAATTCACAGAGGGGGGTAAACAATTCACAGAGGGGTAAAATAATTCACGGAGGGGGGTAAATAATTCACGGAGGGGTCAAATAATTCACGGAGGGGGGTAAACAATTCACGGAGGGGTAAAATAATTCACGGAGGGGGGCAAATAATTCACGGAGGGGTAAAATAATTCACGGAGGGGGGTAAATAATTCACGGAGGGGTAAAATAATTCACGGAGGGGGGTAAATAATTCACGGAGGGGTAAAATAATTCACGGAGGGGGGTAAACAATTCACGGAGGGGGGTAAACAATTCACGGAGGGGTAAAAAAATTCACAGAGGGGGGTAAATAATTCACGGAGGGGTAAAATAATTCACGGAGGGGGGTAAATAATTCACGGGGGGGTAAAATAATTCACGGAGGGGGGTAAACAATTCATCGAGGGGTAAAAGAATTCACGGAGGGGTAAAATAATTCACGGAGGGGTAAAATAATTCACGGAGGGGTAAAATAAATCACGGAGGGGGGTAAATAATTCACCAAAGGGTAAAATAATTCACGGAGGGGGGTAAACATTTCACGGAGGGGTAAAATAATTCACGGAGGGGGGTAAATAATTCACAGAGGGGTAAAATAATTCACGGAAGGGGGTAAACAATTCACAGAGGGGTAAAATAATTCACGGAGGGGGGTAAATAATTCACGGAGGGGGGTAAACAATTCACGGAGGGGGGTAAATAATTCACGGAGGGGTAAAATAATTCACGGAGGGGGGTAAATAATTCACGGAGGGGTAAAATAATTCACGAAGGGGGGTAAATAATTCACGGAGGGGTAAAATGATTCACGGAGGGGGGTAAATAATTCACGGAGGGGTAAAATAATTCACGGAGGGGGGTAAACAATTCACGGAGGGGTAAAATAATTCACGGAGGGGGGTAAACAATTCACGGAGGGGAAAAATAATTCACGGAGGGGGGTAAATAATTCACGGAGGGGTAAAACAATTCACGGAGGGGGGTAAACAATTCACGGAGGGGTAAAATAATTCACGAAGGGGGGTAAATAATTCACGGAGGGGTAAAATGATTCACGGAGGGGGGTAAATAATTCACGGAGGGGTAAAATAATTCACGGAGGGGGGTAAATAATTCACGGAGGGGTAAAATGATTCACGGAGGGGGGTAAATAATTCACGGAGGGGTAAAATAATTCACGGAGGGGGGTAAATAATTCACGGAGGGGTAAAACAATTCACGGAGGGGGGTAAACAATTCACGGAGGGGTAAAATAATTCACGAAGGGGGGTAAATAATTCACGGAGGGGTAAAATGATTCACGGAGGGGGGTAAATAATTCACGGAGGGGTAAAATAATTCACGGAGGGGGGTAAATAATTCACGGAGGGGTAAAATGATTCACGGAGGGGGGTAAATAATTCACGGAGGGGTAAAATAATTCACGGAGGGGGGTAAATAATTCACGGAGGGGTAAAATAATTCACGAAGGGGGGTAAATAATTCACGGAGGGGTAAAATGATTCACGGAGGGGGGTAAATAATTCACGGAGGGGTAAAATAATTCACGGAGGGGGGTAAACAATTCACGGAGGGGTAAAATAATTCACGGAGGGGGGTAAACAATTCACGGAGGGGAAAAATAATTCACGGAGGGGGGTAAATAATTCACGGAGGGGTAAAACAATTCACGGAGGGGGGTAAACAATTCACGGAGGGGTAAAATAATTCACGAAGGGGGGTAAATAATTCACGGAGGGGTAAAATGATTCACGGAGGGGGGTAAATAATTCACGGAGGGGTAAAATAATTCACGGAGGGGGGTAAACAATTCACGGAGGGGGGTAAATAATTCACGGAGGGGTAAAATAATTCACGGAGGGGGGTAAATAATTCACGCAGGGGTAAAATAATTCACGAAGGGGGCCAAATAATTCACGGAGGGGTAAAATGATTCACGGAGGGGTAAAATAATTCACGGAGGGGGGTAAACAATTCACGGAGGGGTAAAATAATTCACGGAGGGGGGTAAATAATTCACGGAGGGGGGTAAACAATTCACGGAGGGGGGTAAATAATTCACGGAGGGGTAAAATAATTCACGGAGGGGGGTAAATAATTCACGGAGGGGTAAAATAATTCACGAAGCGGGGTAAATAATTCACGGAGGGGTAAAATGATTCACGGAGGGGGGTAAATAATTCACGGAGGGCTAAAATAATTCACGGAGGGGGGTAAACAATTCACGGAGGGGTAAAATAATTCACGGAGGGGGGTAAACAATTCACGGAGGGGAAAAATAATTCACGGAGGGGGGTAAATAATTCACGGAGGGGTAAAACAATTCACGGAGGGGGGTAAACAATTCACGGAGGGGTAAAATAATTCACAGAGGGGGTTAAACGATTCACGGAGGGGTAAAATAATTCACCGAGGGGGGCAAATAATTCACCGAGGGGTAAAATAATTCACGGAACGGGGTAAACAATTCACGGAGGGGTAAAATAATTCATGGAGGGGGGTAAACAATTCACGGAGGGGTAAAATAATTCACGGAGGGGGGTAAATAATTCACGGAGGGGTAAAATAATTCACGGAGGGGGGTAAATAATTCACGGAGGGGTAAAACAATTCACGGAGGGGGATAAACAATTCACGGAGGGGTAAAATAATTCACAGAGGGGGTTAAACAATTCACGGAGGGGTAAAAAAATTTACGGAGGGGGGTAAACAATTCACGGAGGGGTAAAATAATTCACGCAGGGGGATAAATAATTCACGGAGGGGTAAAAAAATTCACGGAGGGGGGTAAATAATTCACGGAGGGGTAAAATAATTCACGGAGGGGGGTAAATAATTCACGGAGGGGTAAAATAATTCACGGAGGGGGGTAAGGAAATTCACGGAGGGGTCAAATAATTCACGGAGGGGGGTAAATAAGTCACGGAGGGGAAAAATAATTCACGGAGGGAGGTAAATAATTCACGGAGGGGTAAAATAATTCACGGAGGGGGGTAAATAATTCACGGAGGGGTAAAATAATTCACGGAGGGGGGTAAATAATTCACGGAGGGGTAAAATAATTCACGGAGGGGGGTAAATAATTCACGGAGGGGTAAAATAATTCACGGAGGGGGGTAAATAATTCACGGAGGGGTCAAATAATTCACGGAGGGGGGTAAATAATTCACGGAGGGGAAAAATAATTCACGGAGGGGGGTAAATAATTCACGGAGGGGTAAAATAATTCACGGAGGGGGGTAAACAATTCACGGAGTGGTCAAATGATTCACGGAAGGGGGTAAACAATTCACGGAGGGGTAAAATAATTCACGGAGGGGGGTAAACAATTCACGGAGGGGTAAAATAATTCACGGAGGGGGGTAAACAATTCACGGATGGGTAAAATAATTCACAGAGGGGGGTAAATAATTCACGGAGGGGTAAAATGATTCACGGAGGGGGGTAAATAATTCACGGAGGGGTAAAACAATTCACGGAGGGGGATAAACAATTCACGGAGGGGTAAAATAATTCACAGAGGGGGTTAAACAATTCACGGAGGGGTAAACAAATTTACGGAGGGGGGTAAACAATTCACGGAGGGGTAAAATAATTCACGGAGGGGGGTAAATAATTCACAGAGGGGTAAAATAATTCACGGAGGGGGGTAAATAATTCACGGAGGGGTAAAATGATTCACGGAGGGGGGTAAATAATTCACGGAGGGGTAAAATAATTCACGGAGGGGGGTAAATAATTCACAGAGGGGTCAAATAATTCACGGAGGGGGGTAAATAATTCACGGAGGGGAAAAATAATTCACGGGGGGGTAAAATAATTCACAAAGGGGGGTAAACAATTCACGGAGGGGGGTAAACAATTTACGGAGGGGTAAAATAATTCACGGAGGGGGGTAAATAATTCACGGAGGGGTAAAATAATTCACGGAGGGGGGTAAATAATTCACGGAGGGGTAAAATAATTCACGGAGGGGGGTAAACATTTCACGGAGGGATAAAATAATTCACAGAGGGGGGTATATAATTCACAGAGGGGTAAAATAATTCACGGAGGGGGGTAAATAATTCACGGAGGGGTAAAATAATTCACGGAGGGGGGTAAATAATTCACGGAGGGGTCAAATAATTCACGGAGGGGGGTAAACAATTCACGGAGGGGTAGAATGATTCACGGAGGGGGGCAAATAATTCACGGAGGGGTAAAATAATTCACGGAGGGGAGTAAATAATTCACGGAGGGGTAAAAAAATTTCACGGAGGGGGGTAAACAATTCACGGAGGGGTAAAATAATTCACGGAGGGGGGTAAATAATTCACGGAGGGGTAAAATAATTCACGGTGGGGGGTAAACAATTCACGGAGGGCTAAAAAAATTCACGGAGGGGGGTAAATAATTCACGGAGGGGTCAAATAATTCATGGAGGGGGGTAAATATTTCACGGAGGGGTAAAATAATTCACGGAGGGGGGTAAATCATTCACGGGGGGGTAAAATAATTCACGGAGGGGGGTAAACAATTCATGGAGGGGGGTAAACAATTCACGGAGGGGTAAAATAATTCACGGAGGGGGGTAAATAATTCACGGAGGGGTAAAATAATTCACGGAGGGGGGTAAATAATTCACAGGGGGGTAAAATAATTCACGGAGGGGGGTAAACAATTCACGGAGGGGTAAAATAATTCACGGAGGGGGGTAAACAATTCACGGAGGGGTCAAATAATTCACGGAGGGGGGTAAATAATTCACGGAGGGGTAAAATAATTCACGGAGGGGGGTAAACATTTCACGAAGGGGTAAAATAATTCACGGAGGGGGGTAAATAATTCACAGAGGGGTAAAATAATTCACGGAGGGGGGTAAATAATTCACGAAGGGGTAAAATAATTCACGGAGGGGGGTAAACAATTCACGGAGGGGTAAAATAATTCACGGAGGGGGGTAAACGATTCACGGCGGGCTAAAAAAATTCACGGAGGGGGGTAAACAATTCTCAGAGGGGTAAAATAATTCACGGAGGGGGATAAATAATTCACGCAGGGGTAAAATAATTCACGGAGGGGGGCAAATAATTCACGGAGGGGTAAAACAATTCACGGAGGGGGGTAAACAATTCACGGAGGGGTAAAATAATTCATGGAGGGGGGTAAAGATTTCACGGAGGGGTCAAATAATTCACGGAGGGGAGGAATAATTCACGGAGGGCTGAAATGATTCACGGTGGGGGGTAAACAATTCACGGAGGGGTAAAATAATTCATGGAGGGGGGTAAAGATTTCACGGAGGGGTAAAATAATTCACGGAGGGGAGGAATAATTCACGGAGGGCTGAAATAATTCACGGAGGGGGGTAAACAATTCACGGAGGGGTAAAATAATTCACGGAGGGGGGTAAATAATTCACGGAGGGGTGAAATATTACACGGAGGGGGGTAAACAATTCACGGAGGGGGGTGAACAATTCACGGAGTGGTCAAATAATTCACGGAGGGGGGTAAACAATTCACAGAGGGGTAAAATAATTCACGGAGGGGGGTAAACAATTCACGGAGGGGGGTAAACAATTTACGGAGGGGTAAAATAATTCACGGAGGGGGGTAAACAATTCACGGAGGGGTAAAATAATTCACGGAGGGGGGTAAACAATTCACGGAGGGGTAAAATAATTCACGGAGGGGGGTAAACATTTCACGGAGGGGTAAAATAATTCACGGAGGGGGGTATATAATTCACAGAGGGGTAAAATAATTCACGGAGGGGGGTAAATAATTCACGGAGGGGTAAAATAATTCACGGAGGGGGGTAAATAATTCACGGAGGGGTCAAATAATTCACGGAGGGGGGTAAACAATTCACGGAGGGGTAAAATAATTCACGGAGGGGGGCAAATAATTCACGGAGGGGTAAAATAATTCACGGAGGGGGATAAACAATTCACAGAGGGGTGAAATAATTCACGGAGGGGAGTAAATAATTCACGGAGGGGTAAAAAAATTCACGGTGGGGGGTAAACAATTCACGGAGGGCTAAAATAATTCACGGAGGGGGGTAAATAATTCACGGAGGGGTCAAATAATTCACGGAGGGGGGTAAATAATTCACGGAGGGGTAAAATAATTCACGGAGGGGGGTAAATAATTCACGGGGGGGGTAAAATAATTCACGGAGGGGTAAAATAATTCACGGAGGGGGGTAAACAATTCACGGAGGGGTAAAATAATTCACGGAGGGGGGTAAATAATTCACGGAGGGGTAAAATAATTCACGGAGGGAGGTAAATAATTCACGGGGGGGTAAAATAATTCACGGAGGGGGGTAAACAATTCACGGAGGGGTAAAATAATTCACGGAGGGGGTTAAACAATTCACGGAGGGGTCAAATAATTCACGGAGGGGGGTAAATAATTCACGGAGGGGTAAAATAATTCACGGAGGGGGGTAAACATTTCACGAAGGGGTAAAATAATTCACGGAGGGGGGTAAATAATTCACAGAGGGGGAAAATAATTCACGGAGGGGGTAAATAATTCACGGAGGGGTAAAATAATTCACGGAGGGGGGTAAATAATTCACGGAGGGGTTAAAAATTCACGGGGGGGTAAACGATTCACGGCGGGCTAAAATAATTCACGGAGGGGGGTAAACAATTCACGGAGGGGTAAAATAATTCACGGAGGGGGGTAAATAATTCACGGAGGGGTAAAATAATTCACGGAGGGGGGCAAATAATTCACGGAGGGGGGTAAATAATTCACGGAGGGGTGAAATATTACACGGAGGGGGGTAAACAATTCACGGAGGGGTAAAATAATTCACGGAGGGGGGTGAACAATTCACGGAGTGGTCAAATAATTCACGGAGGGGGGTAAACAATTCACAGAGGGGTAAAATAATTCACGGAGGGGGGTAAACAATTCACGGAGGGGCAAAAAAATTCACGGAGGGGGGTAAACAATTCACGGATGGGTAAAATAATTCACAGAAGGGGGTAAATAATTCACGGAGGGGTAAAATAATTCATGGAGGGGGGCAAATAATTCACGGAGGGGTAAAACAATTCACGGAGGGGAGGAATAATTCACGGAGGGATAAAATAATTCACGGAGGGGGGTAAACAATTCACGGAGGGCTAAAATAATCCACGGAGGGGGGTAAATAATTCACGGAGGGGTAAAATAATTCACGGAGGGGGGTAAACAATTCACGGAGGGGTAAAATAATTCACGGAGGGGGGTAAATAATTCACGGAGGGGTAAAATAATTCACGGAGGGGGGTAAATAATTCACGGAGGGGTAAAAGAATTCACGGAGGGGGGTAAATAATTCACGGAGGGGTCAAATAATTCACGGAGGGGGGTAAACAATTCATGGAGGGGGGTAAGCAATTCACAGAGGGGTAAAATAATTCACGGAGGGGGGTAAATAATTCACGGAGGGGTAAAATAATTCACGGAGGGGGGTAAACAATTCACGGAGGGGTAAAATAATTCACGGAGGGGGGTAAACAATTCACGGGGGGGTAAAATAATTCACGGAGGGGGGTAAACAATTCACGGAGGGCTGAAATAATTCACGGAGGGGGGTAAACAATTCACGGAGGGGTAGAAAAATTCACGGAGGGGGGTAAATAATTCACGGAGGGGTAAAATAATTCACGGAGGGGGGTAAATAATTCACGGAGGGGTAAAATAATTCACGGAGGGGGGTAAACAATTCACGGAGGGGTAAAATAATTCACGGAGGGGGGTAAATAATTCACGGAGGGGTAAAATAATAATTCACGGAGGGGGGTAAATAATTCACGGAGGGGTAAAATAATTCACCGAGGGGGGTAAACAATTCATGGAGGGGTAAAATAATTCACGGAGGGGGGCAAATAATTCACGGAGGGGTCAAATAATAATTCACGGAGGGGGGTAAATAATTCACGGAGGGGTAAAATAATTCACGGAGGGGGGTAAACAATTCACGGAGGGCTGAAATAATTCACGGAGGGGGGTAAATAATTCACGGAGGGGTCAAATAATTCACGGAGGGGGGTAAATAATTCACGGAGGGGTAAAATAATTCACGGAGGGGGGTAAACAATTCACGGAGGGGTAAAATAATTGACGGAGGGGGGTAAACAATTCACGGAGGGGTCAAATAATTCACGGAGGGGGGTAAATAATTCACGGAGGGATAAAATAATTCACGGAGGGGGGTAAACAATTCACGGAGGGGTAAAATAATTCACGGAGGGGGGTAAACAATTCACGGAGGGGTAAAATAATTCACAGAGGCGCGCGCCGACACTCAACTGACATTCAGATTGTGCGCGAAGGCTCAAACTAGACTCAGAGCACGCGCCACCACTCAAATGACACTCACAACACACGCCCACACTCAAATCACACTCACAGCACGCGCGAACGCTCAACTTTTGGTCACAGCACGCGCGAACACTAAAATGACACTCACAGCACACGTCCACACTCAAATTAAACTCACAGCACGCGTCGACACTCAAATGACACTCACAGCACCCGCGAACACTCAAATGACACTCACAGAACGGGCCGACACTCAAATGCCACTCATAGCACGCGCGAACACCCAAATGACACTCATAGCACGCGCGAACACCCAAATGACACTCACAGCACGCGCGAACACTCAAATGACACTCACAGCACGCGCAAACCCTGAAATTACACTCACAGCACGCGCCGAGACTCAAATGACACTCAAAGCACACGGGAACACTCAAATGACACTCACAGAACGGGCCGACACTCAAATGCCACTCATAGCACGCGCGAACACCCAAATGACACTCATAGCACGCGCGAACACCCAAATGACACTCACAGCACGCGCCAACACTCAAATGACACTCACAGCACGCGCAAACCCTGAAATTACACTCACAGCACGGGCCGAGACTCAAATGACACTCAAAGCACACGGGAACACTCAAATGACACTCACAGAACGGGCCGACACTCAAATGCCACTCATAGCACGCGCGAACACTCAAATGACACTAACAGCACACCCCGACACTCAAATTACATCCACAGCACGCGCGGACACTCAAATCAAACTCACAGCACGCGCCAACGCTCAAATTACACTCACAGCATGCCGAACACTCAATTGGTGTTGGGGGCTAACCTGTGAAGCGTGGAACAGGCTACGAGCCGAAGGCTCGTAGACACTGGGCTAACTGGTGAACATACCAGGAACCACCAGCTAGCGCTTGGAAGGGAGGACCGCGAGCACCACGGAAAAGAAAATTTGACGCACTGTGACGCAACGTGAGTACGTGTTGTTCATGGCGAAGTCGTTCTTCATCTTCTTCTGTGCTTCCCCATTTGTTTGGTGTGATCTGCGCCCTTTTTGCTGGGCGAAAAATTGCGCTGTGGAAGACAGCGAAGTGCACCAATCACCCTGCCCTACACCACCTGAAACGTTCACATGCAGGCACTGTTTCGGGCTGAGGAACCTAACCACCCTCGCCGTATTATACGGGTCTTCGAGTGGAAAATAATACGCTGTCCCGAAACAGGTCCTTCCAAGCAAGCAAGCTTAAGGAACTCCGCCCATTCTCTTATAGAACGTAGGGCGGAGCCCCTGGGTAACCTAAACAAGGGTTTACCGAGCGCACCACGTGTGGCCTACCCTTTAATGCGTCATGTGCATGCATCACATCACATCACATCACATCACATCACAGCCCCTGGGGGGGCTGGCGCCCCCCCTGGTCAAGAAACTGGGGGGCCTCCCCTTATTTCATCCCATTTCCTCCACCCCGTGGGGACACCGAAAGTGGCGTCCCCCACGGACAAAGAACCAGGGACCGGGGGGCCTCCCCTTCTTTCAGGACAGCTCCGGGCATTGGGAGGGGATGGCGCCCCTCCGCGGTACAGGCTCGGGGGGCCTCCCCTTAGTTCACCCCACACGCTCCCCACATCCGACCCGTGACCGGGGGGGCTCCCCTTATTTCAAGGCACACCGGGCAGATAGCGCCCCTTTGTGGTAACCCCGGGGGGGGGGCGCCCCTGCCATCATGGACTGTCATGTTCTCGTGCGGCCCGCCCCCCCCCCTTAATTCATGGGGAGCCAGATCGCCGAAGCTGCAGGTAGGTGCCATTACCCCGGCGCAGTGAGCACCGTAGCGGCAGGCGCTGGCCCTTTCCTCAGCCCCGGCGTTGTCTCCCCTTTACTCCACCGTCCCCCAGCTCCCGTAGGCCCGACCGGGCACCGCGGAGGCTTCGGTAGCCCCCATGTCCAAGAGCTGGATCCCCCAACCCGTGATGCACCTGTGCAGAACACGCGGAGTGCATGGGCTGGGGAAAGGGGGGAAACTCAAGCCCTGGGGTGGGCTGGGCCACAGGGAGACCCGGAAACCCTCGCTAACCGCCACCCCCCGGTGGAGCCCACCCTGTACCATCGTGGCTCCCCGACGGGGCGCGTGATCCCGCGACCCAGCCGCCGCGGCTGGACTGGGCCGCCCCCCAGATTGCGTGCCCCCCCCCTGGTTTCAGCCCCACACCACGGTGAGGTCACGCGCCCCTGGGCGGCCGTGGGGGTATCACATCACATCACATCACATCACATGACATGACATGACATGACATGACATGACATGCACCCTCATAATCACCGATTCCCTCATCCTTCCTCCCTGAATCAGGACATATTATCAGGAAATGAAGCAAGCTGTAGAAGGGGGGTGTACAAACAAGGACAACTCAATAGTTGCAAATGTGGGGAGAGGGGGGGGGGGACAGCTCTGCTCAGTGATTCTGTCCTCTGTGTCCTTTTCTAGGTTTTTCCCTAACCAAAGGCTTGAGAAAGCCGAAGCACGAGGGGTTGCCGGCAGGGGAGGGACCGAGAGGCTCGTAGGGGTGCCTAATCTTTTAGGTAGGACAATGTACCCCTCAGCCTCGCTCTCCTTGACTCTCTGGTGCTTGGGCGTCCTCTCGGGCCCCCCACACCCGGCGAAGAACCCCTTGCACCCCACCCAGGCACCAACCCTGCAGACAGTGTCGTTTAAGTGACAGAAAAAAAAGGCCATGTGGAAAATAGCAGGCGCACCTGCAAAAAAAATTGTTTTTGGCAGAAGAGACACTGCTGCGGGCCCCCGTTTCATTGAAAAAAAGAGGGGAAGAGTCGAGAGCGGGGAGAGGGGGGTAGACCGTAGACGGTAGACAATGGAAAAATTGGGTCCCCCACACTAAATGGGGGACCCCACTGAAATCGGGGGGTGTGAAGCAAAGCAGAATGCCCCTCCAGGCAGACACACAAAGAATGCAAAACACATACACAGAGCAATGTGAAGCAAAACACTGAATGTACAATCACATGTGCTTCCATGACCCTGCATCGCCTGTCTCCCTGGACTGAGATTCAGGGCTCACATTGCCCCGAAAATACCCCAAAATGTACTAAAAAGCCCCCCAAAACGTACTACAAAACCCCCGGAAATGTACTAAAAGATCCCCTGAAATGCACTAAAAAACCCCCCCAAATGTACTAAAAAAACCCCCCTAGCTGTTCTCAAAAACCCCCTAACTGTACTAAAAAACCCCCCTAACTGTACCAAAAAACCCCCCGAAATGTACTAAAAAAACCCCCGAAATGTACTAAAACTCCTTTGTACCAACAACCAACAAACAAATTGCAATCACAAAAAGACTGGCAACGCGATATCCTGAACTAGCCCCTTTATCTGCTTTGGGGCACATCAACAGCCACATTCAAATATGCACATCCCGAACTAGCCCCTTTATCTGCATTGGGGCACATCAGCAACCACATTCAAATATCCACGGCCCAAACTAGCCCCTTTATCTGCTTTGGGGCACATCAGCAGCCAAATTCCACTACGGTGCGTCGCACGGTATTTTAACACTTGTCACAATCCTGGATACATCATTCTCTGAAAGCAAAGCAAGGTGCAGAACGGGGCATGGGACACGGAAGAGGGGGACAACAAGCAGTGGGGCAAACTCTCCCGCGATTCTGGCATTCTTGCAAAAAGGGGGGCAGGGGCAAAAATTATTTTATTTTTGCGATTTTTTTTGCGGAACCCATTTTTGCGTAAGGCGTGAAGCCAATAATTAATTTTTTTTGCGTTTTTTTTTGCGGACAGTGTGGGGGGGGGGAGAAAAGCCTGATGAGGGGTTTAGGGTTGAGCGTTGGGGTAGCCCACTAGCAAAACCGACCCTGTTGTTATTCACATACCTAGTTCATGCCTACGGTCATGGTCTGCAAAGGAAGCAAGGTGCAGAATTGGGCAAGAGAAAAGGGGGGGGGAGCCAAGTCTGATATGGGGGGCAAAGCACAGGTGTGATATTTGGGGGGGGGGGGCAAAGGCCTATCATGGGGGGCTTGGGGGGTTGGGGGTTGGGGGTGATGGCCCATAAAAGTCTGAAGTCTGAAGTCTGATAGCCCATTGGGTTACTATACCCATAGCTGGTGCGGAGTAGCACGTGCAATGGGTGCAGTGCGCGTCAACACGCGCACGTTGTGGAAGGGGCGCGTACGCGCTGGGGTGCGTGGTGCGTACCCGTTACGGTGTTGCATCGTACGCGTTGCTATGTTGGCGCGTACGCGCTGGGTTCATGACGCGTACCATTCGCTGTTCTGGCGCGTACACGTTGGGTTCATGAAACGTACGATTCGGTGTTGTGGAACGTACGCATTAAAAATGAAACGCGTACGCGGCTCGTACACACATGCCTATACGTGTGAACCTTGTTGTGTCCATGCACCGCCCCCCCTTGTTGTCTTTCCCTAGGGTTTTTTTTTCCCACTCAAGGAACATGCCCCCGTGCAAGGAGTACCAACAGCTGGGAAGGACTAAGAGATGGGAACGGATGGCTGAACTGCAAACGGCAGTCACGGAAATTCTTGGTCCAACGTGGCAAGTGCAAGCTGGCGAAAACGTGGGCACCCTCATTTTGAAATCGCCGGATGGGCCCATGCCCCAAAACCAGATGTGGCATGCAAAGGCCCTCCTGTGGGATTGCCGCAAAGAGGGCAAAAGCTGGCGGGCCCTACAGTAATCCATCCCCACGTCCCGGATCAAATTCCCCCTCGATGAAATCAAACGAGTGAAGGACGAACTTAGTGCACCACCAGTAGTTGACTACAATGCAATGGACGGGGACCACACATTGCTCGGGGCCGGTACAAATTTGAGGGAGAAGCTGGGACTCATGATGGCCGCCCGTAAGAGAAATTTGTACCCGGACCTCTGGGTACGCCTTTGTGTGGATGGTACACAACTACACAAGCGGCACTTCGAGCATTTTATGCTTGGAGTGCTTGGATCGGGTAACCCGCTTGGTAGCTGGTGCATTTTACATGGCTCTGAAAAACGTGCTGTGCTACGATCACTCACAAGGGTTAGCAAAATGGATGAGCAGGTGCAAGAGGCTCTGAACACAAAGTATGAGGTACCAGGGGGTTACATGGAAAAACCCCATATTTTCCCGGTTGCAAATCTCGTTGCACAACACGCAATGGCAGGCATCAAAAGATGGAACTGCACCAGTGTAGACCCAGTGTGTTGGGTATGTGGAAAATGCAGGGCACATTGCGATCGCGACTTTGGGAAGGGACTTTCACCCATTCTATCACACTGGACCTGGTACGGGCAGGTGCTACGTAGCATTTTGCCTAAGTACAGGCCTCCCGACTATGCATTGCATGGGGTGACACGTGTAACTCACAGTGGCCTTGATGGATGTTGGAGGGCTCTTGTACAGCACCATCGCTTCACGAAGAGGCGCGTTGTTGCATGGGTGCAGACCCATGTAAATCCTTGCAGGGTTGCGTCACACAGTGTTGCACCACAAGACATCGCAGGGCAGGGGGGTGAAAAACCATCACTCCGTTGTGAACAGAGCGCAGCAATTCAATTTGTTTCGACAAAGGCCTGGGGCCCCCTCATTGTAGAGCTGAACAATGAAGGTCTCTTGCAACATGTCGTGGAAGGGGGACACACATGAACGCAAAATTTTGATTGGTGGTGGGACTGTTTGCACAAAAGTGCAACCATTGCCAAAAAGGAGGGGCTCTTAGGAGCCCAAGAAATTGACACCCTAAAAAATGTGCTACCCCAAATGGCAGTGCATCACAAAAGGTGCCAATTGGGGCAAACCCTGTGGGTGCAGCTTTGGGTTGACCACAAGCTTGGGTTTGCTTAGCAGTGGCATGCCCTTGGTGCCTTTGCTGCCTTCAAGGCAGAAAAAAAGCCACAAGACTGTGAAAACCTAGATTCGGTTTAGGAGCTTCAAGGGGGGGGTGGGATGCAACGTTCTAGGGCGTGGTGCGGAACCCCTAGTTAGAACGCAATTTCCGGAACACCCGCCTACCCTCAATTTTGGGGCAAACCACCTAAAAAAATGGATCCAGCACACTCAAAAACCCCCCATCCCCTTTCTTTCCCCACATAACCCGCATCATGGGGGTGGTTTTTTTGGGGGGGGGGTCAAAGAGTTAGAGCACAGTTAGAAGACAGTTGGAACACAGTTAGAGCACCTTGCTCTAACTAGTTAGAGCACTAGTTATCGCGCGATAACTCAGGTTTCGCGCAATAACTCAGTTATCGCGTAGTTATCGCGGGTAGTTATCGCGCACCCCTCCTCCATCCCTCACTAGGACAAACAACACAAAACACTTGGCACAAAGCATGTATGGTCTTTTTTCATACAAAGTCATCAATGTCTGAGGCCTTGGCTGCCTCCAGTCCCAAAAGCCCTTGCTCCAGGGCGTTCAGGGACATGCAATGGTGCATGTGGCGGAGCAACATACTTGGCCTCACCAAGGACCAACCCTTAAAACAATTTTTGAGCCTCCTCTTGTAAGGCCCATGCCGATACTCCGTTGGGATGGAGGAAAACTGAAAAATGTTCCTCCATTTCTCGGCAAAAAAGGTGGAATGTGCCAAGCACCAATGGATCCACTTGGTGGGGGACCAACCTGAGTCTCCCCAAGCTTTTGAAAATTTTGTGGTCAACGCACGGTGGCGTTCCACTTCGGTTAGAGTGTACATCTCCCTCACCCTCCAAAGCTCATACAAACCCTCAATGCATTTCACCATGACATGCACAACAACCCATAATGGAGGTCCACCAGGGGTCCTGAATGTGGGGACATGCTCTTTGAGGCAATCCACAAATTGCCTTTGGAAGGGGGGGGAGGTTAGGAAAATTTGGTGCTTGTAAGATCGAAATCTTTTTCTGTGGCCCTGGAGGCCGAGGGGAGACGCTCCCTCAGAGGGATGCCTGAGGTCTCATCCTTCAGGGCTTGCTTGAAGGCTTGCAAAGCTGCAAGAGCTTAGGCCTTACCAGGGGTACCAGGGGGGAGGGCTTGAAGGGTGGTCTCAATGCGCTTTGCAATGCCGTTTAGGATGCGGCATGCTGCATGTTGGTAGTCCCCCGGCCACCTATCAGGGGTCACACTTCTCAACAATGCCCCCCATCTTGAGGTGGACTCCACCCCCCTTTGCTCAACAATACCATTGGGGTCTTTGCACAACCAACACTTAGACCCAGCCCCCCCCCATTGCTTGCATCCCCTTCCCATCCCCTGTCAAAATGACAGTGCAAGTCAAAAATTGGTTTTGAAAGCGGACGACGTCCTCCTCCACATCCCTCACCTCTTGGTTGAGGTTGGCGGAGATGTCCAGGCTTCTCAAAAAAGCCTGTTCATCCCCGCCATCCATGCAAAACCATGAGGCCCATAGCTTCACCTTCGAAGCATACTTTGCCCCCCCCCGACCCCATACATTAACCCATACATCCGCACGGGTGGAGGATGCCTTCCACAAGGAAGTCACATCAACTGAAATGACAACATGGCAACGCCACTAGGGGGGGGTTTCCCAATAACTCGGGCCATAGATATGGCATTTTGCACAATTGACTGCAAAGGCACATGGGCAGCTGCCCTATTGCAGCCTGTGGTACACTTTACAATGGTTGTTTGGGGAAAGTAGGGCATGATCTGTTGCCGAACGGTCCTTAGGTCCCGTTGTGTGCAACGGCGGGGCATTCGCAAAAGGGCCCGTTGGGAGAGATGCATGCTGCATGCCATTGGTAGCATGCTCAGGGCCTCATGCTCCTGAGCTGTGAATGCAAGATGGCCACCAAGTGGGCCAGACAGGGCAGTGCACGCCCCACCACTTAAGCAAACTTCTCCTTTGGTGTTGGTGCCACACACAACGTTCGTATCACCCAATGGAACTCGCACCAGCCGCTGAACCGCCTTCAAACGCCGGCGCCGGGCCTTGGGGCACTGCAGATCGGTGTACCGCCGGAGGTTAGCTGTGTTCAGAGCCCTCAGGGCCTCATTGACAACATTATCCATGAAGAATAAGAGGGCCTGGGCAGGAAATGAGGGAGGGTTTTGAAGCAAGGGCCCAAAAAACACACGCGACAACCCACGCGATAACCCCCGCGATAACTAGGTTATCGCGCGATAACCCCCGCAATAACCCCCCGCGATAACTAGTTAGAACGTGATAACCCCCCGCGATAACTAGTTAGAGCACCCAGTTAGAGCGCAATAACTACCGCGATAACTAGTTAGAGCAGGGGTTAGTGCGCACTAACTGGAGGGGTTAGAGCAAGCATTGGGCACCCTAAAACCCATGGCCACCAGCTGCTGCCGCCACGGTGGCGTGCAGTGCAGCACCCCACCCCGCACTGTAAAAAATCACGCTCCATCGCTCGCCCTCCCATGGCAATGGAGCGTGTAGTGCCCTGGTGTTGAACAACACCGGGGATTGGGGGGTGGCCTTGCATGCCCAACCCTCCGCCGCCCTACCCTTGCACACACGGGTGTGCCGCCTTGTTTCCCTCAGGGAGGGATTCATCAGGCCACCATTCTCCACCAAAAAATCACCCCCCGTGAAAGACCCCACACACACAATAAGCGCCATGGGCGCCCCATCACGCAAATGGGCGTGAAGGCCCGTAGTGTCCGTCCCTTGGGGGCGAACAACTTGGATGCTATACCATGTGAACCATGGTGGACCATTGGAGGTGCAAAACGCATTCAGGTCTACAACCAAGGGGGTGAGGGCAGGCCTCAGGGTAGCAGCAGCCATGTGGGTCGCCCTAAAATTAGAGGGGTTGGAGTTTCCGCTTCCCACTAGGCCGAAGTGGCACATGTCCACTTGGGCCCCATATTGCTCCTCCCCACGAAAAATGCCCTTAGGCAACCCCCTTAGCAAACCCATGAGTCATTGACTCCCATTCCTACCCCCGCTACCCTGACTCTGCATTCCTTGCGGCCCCAGACCCTGCTGGGCGGTGAAGGTGGCACTGAGGGTGGAGGTGAGGCTGCGCACCTGCGCCTCAGCCACCCCCAGGCGCTGCTGGAGGTCATCCCCCCTCCTCCGCTGCGCCTCCACCTCCACCCTCAGATGGGCCGCCTCCACCTCCGCCTTCCGCCTCCCATCCTCGGCCTCCCTAAGGGCCCCCCTCATCGCCTCCACCTCCTCCCCCCTCTTGGCGGCCAGGTTGAGGGCCTGGTCTAGGGCACGCTGGGTGTTGCCCTGGACCTTTTCGGCCTTCGCCAAGGCCGACTTGTGGTCGGCCGATCGACCCTTGGCCAGTGCGGCCTCGACCCCCGTGGTGGCCGCCTGCTCCACCAAAACCTGGCAAGCGTCCGTCACGAGGGTGGCCACACTGGCCCCCAAGGCCTCCACATCCAGGGCCTCAGGGGGGGGCTGGGCCGCCACCTTCGCCACCTTCGACGGCTTGGGGGAGGGCTTGGGGGAGGGTGTGTGGCCCTTACCCCTATGGGGGGAGGGGTCATTCGGCTCAACAACCACCACCTCAGGCCCCCGCTTCGTCAGCTTTCCCGGCCTTCCCCCCTTGGGTGCATACTGCCGAACCCATTCGGCAGTGGCCTCCAACACAGATGGGGGGGGGTCATACCCCCCAACCTGGTGGATGCCCCCCCCCCCCCTTTGCAGCTTCTGCCACACTTCCCTCCCGGTGTACTCCCCCTCCCACAAAAAACACACCCTCAACAAAAAATAATTTTTCCTTTGGGGGAGGTCACTCATCCCAAACAAACACAAAAAAGCCGCAACCGTTCCCCCTCAGCAGCATTCGGCCATTTGGCCGTTTCCCCCCCAACCCACACATAGGAGGGGAGGGTGAGGCCCTTGCACGCACATGAGTTGCCCAAGGCACCCCCCGGCGACCGGTGCGGGTTTGCAGTACCCCACAAAAGCCACAAGTGTAGCAACATGCTACTGATACTCCATGGTACAAGTGCTTTACATGGAAAAATGTAATGGGGTATTGCATCACCCATTGGGTGTCACCGGGTGGGCTTCTCAATCAGCGTCCGTATGAAGAAACTGATGCAACTCGGATGCACTCAATGCCATGTCATTGCGGAGCCTAGCTGTTTCAGAACGCGTTAGGCGTGGCTGCCACACATGTACTCGGTTAGATGGGGCTGAGCGCTCTCTGCCTTGTTGTACTCCCTCCGTCAAACCGCTGGACAGAGTAGGTACACTTTGTTCTGAGGTGCTTGCACTTGCATCATTCTGTGCTGCACAATCAGAGCCGTGAGCAACATCTGCATCCTCCTCCTCATCGTCCTCATTCGCACTATCGTCTTCGAGGACTCCTCTTGGAACTTCGTATTCTAGATGCTCCGCAGGTGGGGCACCTTCGGGGGTGTGTGGCCACACACCTGCAAGCTCATACATGACTTTGCGACTCAATTCGAAGTTCACAAAATTAAATAGAACATGTATGCGTCGTTGCAACTCACAAGCACCTTCCAAGCCCTTGCCACGCCACACTTGATGCACAATGGCAAATGGCCAAATACGGGTGAAGACATGTTCCACTCGTGCCCTGAAAAATGCATGGATCTGGTTGTACCTTTCCATACGACTGGGGAGCGGCTTGCCCTTTGGCTTTCAGTACGGTGCCGCTAACCGAAAATTTCCACTGTATGCTCCATCCGGCCCCCCACGCTCCTGCCCATAAGTAGGAACAACATCTCTTCACACCAACTTTGGATGGACACAACACAACACAACACAACACAGCACAACACAACACAACACAACACAACACAACACGAATTTTGCATCTACAAAAAAAATTGTTCAAGGTGTGACATGCAAATACAACGCAAAGAAGTGACGCTTCAATTGAAAAGATGTGCTTTTAGACATTTCTATTGAATGTGGGTTTCGGGGGCAAAAACTGGTTCAGCGGGACGCGGGGGCGGCGCGGGGGAGGACGCGGGGGGGACGCGGGGTAGGCAACCTCACAAAAAACACACCCTCAACAAAAAATAATTTTTCCTTTGGGGGGGGTCACTCATCCCAAACAAACACAAAAAAGCCGCAACCGTTCCCCCTCAGCGGCATTGGGCCATTTGGCCGTTTCCCCCCCAACCCACACAGAGGAGGGGAGGGTGAGGTTGGTGTTCCTCTCCACCCCCCCCTCCCTCTCGGTGATGGTGACCTGCCGGTACCATCCCGTCCCCCCCATCCGGCAGGCCTCATCCCCAGGCTCCCCCTCCGGCAGCCTCTTCTCCCCCTCCAGCTCCACACGGGCCGCCACCGGCTTGGCGGGCCGTGCCCCTGCTGCTTCTGCTGCTCCTCCTGCTGCTCCGGCTGGCTGGGCTTCGTCCTTGACGAAGATACGGGGCAGCTGCATGATGGTGGCCTGAGAAAAACAAAAGAAACAAAAAAAAACCCGCGATAGGTACCGCGATAACTCGCGCGATAACCCAGTTAGAACGCATTAACCCCCGCGACAACCCCCCGCGATAACCCCGCGATAACTAGCTAGGACGCGATAACCTAGCGCGATAACTAGTTAGAGCACGCGTTAGTGCGGGGTGTTGTGGGAAGTTTTCACACCTGGTGACATGGGCACATGCCTTGGCCCTCCTTCTTGCCGTGGTCCAGCACCAGGTTCATCCTCCGCAGCCACACGAAGTCCGTGACGGCGGCATACTCCCCCACTTGCCTCCACTCCACCACCTGGGCCACCCCCTCCACCTCAGGGCCCACCCTCGCCACTACTCCCCACAATCGCCTCCTCACCACCAAAATGCACCCTGGCGGCACCCTAATCCCAACATGCCCTTGCAGGGAGGGCCAGGGCAGTGCCTCCCCATGGCACACCTTGGCCAAGGGGCACTGATCGGGGTGGCCTGCGACCCCCTCCACCTAACAAATCACACTAGGGTGGGATGCATGATGGAACAAATCACACCACGGTGGAAGGAAAATTGGAACAAATCACACAAGGGTGGAAGGAATGTCGGAACAATCCACACCAAGGTGGGAGGAATGTTGGATACCATACCACGGTAGAAGGAATGTTGGAACAAATCTCACCAAGGAAGAGGGATTGTTGACACAAAACACACCATGGTGGAAGGAGTGTTGGGACAAATCTTACCACCGTAAAAGGAAAGTTTGGAACAAGTCACGCCATGGTGGAAGGAACGTTGGAATAAATCACACTAGGGTGGAGGGAATGTTGGAACATATCACACCAGGGTGGAAGGAACGTTGGAATAAATCACGCCATGGTGGAACGTTGGAACCAATCAAACCAGGCTAATTGTATGCATTGGGCCTCAAAGGCACACCCACTTCAAGAAGTAGAAGGGTGTGTTTTTCACACCACTTTTTAAAACCTTTTACGACTTTGGTGACGCTGGGCCAGGCCCGTTTAAGCTATTTGTGTCGCAAAGGTTCTGCCAAGTGTCTGCGGACTGCCGTCAACCAATCATACAAGCTGAGATGCACACAAGTACGAGCAAAGGTGCGGAGCTCTTTGCCGGGAGGGGGGGGGGGGTTTGGTGTCAAGCATCCTCATTAGTGAGGGGGGCAATCACCTCCCTCCCATTCCCCCGGCCCGACAACAAAGAATGCCCGGTGGTTGTTCCCACCAGGAGCAAGCACCGAGCACATTGCTCAATGCTGACCCCATTGGGGTCCTCCAACACCTCCTCCTCCTCTCCCCCCTCCACCTCCTCCCCCTCCTGGCATGGCACACAAAGGCCATCTTTGTGGGCGGCGCACAAAACTGCCCGGTTGCAGCCGTAGCAATTGGCTACCACCTTCCCCCTACACCTAACCGCCCCATCACACTGGACTGTCTTGGCCACCCGGCCACCAGGTGCCCCCAGCTGGGGCCGCTTGATGGACTGGGTCACGTGGAGGTTGGGGAATCGAAGATTCCCCCCTTGGGTTAGCTCAATGGCAAAAAAGGCCATGAGGCGGGGGTGGCTCACCCCCGTGGGGGAGGCCTTTGGAATGCCCGACCCCCGGTGGACATCAAGGGCATTAAAAAAAAAGGCAGTGCCCTTCTTGAATGGCACAGCCCTCTCTACCCAAGAGTCAGGGAACCCCGAACTACTATAGAGGGCACAAAAAGAAAACGTGACGCATCCTCCTCCTCATGATTATGGGTTAGCATAATAAGCTAGGCAATTGACAATCAATGTGCCTTCAGGAATGGTGTGGGGGGGGGGTCGCGATGGAGGTGCGGGGGGGTGTGGTCATAGCTCGAAATTTCGGCCATGTCAAGGATCGATGGTGCAGCTCCATCCGACGGCCCCCACGACAGTCTTCTTCGCCGTCTCCAGCACACGATCTGCCACCCTTTTGAGGACTGGCAGATCATGGAGCTTGTGGGGGTTGTGCTTGTGGTGGTTGGCACCCACATAGTTGCCATACAATGTGCGGCGGGTCCCAAAATCTTGGGGCCTGCCGATAATGGGGGGGTTCTCATTGAAAATGGGTGCCTTCTCTGAGAGAGGCACCCTATCCAAATCATCCAAAAGACTGCACATCACTCAAAAAATCGTGCTCGAGGAGGTGGTTGACCACCAGCCTTCCCCCCACAGTGAGCACAAGGTCATTGGGGTCCCTATTAAAGGCCCCCAAGGGCTCGGCGGCAACCACCTCCTCCGCCTCCCCAATAAGGGGGAGTGTTGCCCCAAATGGAAGAAGAATCACCCCCTGCCCCGAAATAGTGTTGGGAGTGGTGACCCCATACCACTCACGCTCCCACTCCCTTGAGGGGCAAAGGGAGTGCATGGGGAGCTTGTTTTCGGGGTCGTCAGTGCAGACCCGGCGGGTGTTGTGGGTGAGGGGTTGGGGGAACCAAACATCCGGCTTCCCCTTCCCCTTACCCGGTCGGATCCTTACCTTCTAGGCACTAATCGTGAGGGGGTTGTGGGGCTTCCCCCTCCCAGCCCCCACCTCCTCCACCTCCTCCACTTCCTCCTCCACTTCCTCCGCTTCCTCCTGACCCACATAAAGGGTCGTCTTCGTCCCCGCACCCTTCTCGGCATGGGCGGTGACGGACTCCAACACCGCGTCCACATGCTCGGGATGCAGCTGGATCACGAATCCAGCAACCCCTGGATTTACCTCTAGCATTTCCAAGACGTAGTTGCTGAGAACCAGGGGGTCTCTCTTGTCGGCCATGAAGGGGGACTTATGGACAAGGAGTCCAAAGTCCACACCATGTTCAAAGCGAGTCGCCACGGGGCGCCTCACGTTTGCGTCACCCATCGTAAACCCCTCAGGACCGCCAAGGCGACGGACCCCAAGGAGCTTTTGATGGTGCTCGCACCAAGCGTGGGCAGCAGCAAGGGCCATTACAAAGGATATGAAAGCTTTGAGAGCGAAAAGCGCAAAACGGGAAACATAAAATGAAGCGCGATAACCTACGCCATAACTCGCGCGATAACTAGTTATCGCGCGATAACCCCCGCGATAACCCCCGCGATAACTAGGTTATCGCGCGATAACCCAGGGGACAACTAGTGCTCTAACCCCGTTCTAACCCCGTCCTAACTAGTTAGAGCACACAAAGATCAAATCCCAAAAAGTGCAAAACAGGCAATATCGAGCAAACGAAACATGCAAGGCACATTGTTGCATCATAGTGCACCCATGTAACATGTGAAATTCCGGGTTCCAACCATATTAACAACACCCAAAATTGGGGGGGTTCCGCACCACGCCCTAGAACGCTGCATCCCAGGCAAGGAAAGTAAAAGGGCGGGTACGGGGACGGAGAGGTAGACTGGTGAGGCAAGTTTTCGTGAAAGGGTGGAGGGAAGTTGTAAAAAATGATAATCTGGATGGGGGTTTGTTAAAGAGGGGGTGGGATGTATGGGTGCGTGCATGGACACAACAACCACACGTGAAGGAACACAAAACATATTGGAAGGCCAATGCGCCTTAGCAGTCTGTATGGTGTTTCAGCTGTTGTATATTCCTTTGTCTACGACGTAGATGACGAAATGGGCGCTTCTAGGGGTCAGGAAAAACACCCTTGCTTTTACGACGCTTCCGGGGGTTTTTGAGGTGGCCCGACGCACTCGCGCATGAGTTTTCATGCGGTTCATCCATTTTCAAGGAGGGAAGCACTTTGCATGTTGCCTCTGCCTCTTTTTCCATCGTTCTGAGCGTTGTACAGGTGCCGCGCGTCGGCCGCGTTTTCCGTGTTCCGCTCTGGTGCTTCCGGCCGTGCTTCTGGAGGTACGTTTGCTGTGTTTGCCGCGTTCTATTCGTCTTCCCCGTTGCCCCTGAGGCCCTCTTCTCACCAAATGACCAGCCCGCTGTACCCCAACAACTGTAAGCAGTGGCTGAAGGCTGATGGAGCGTTGGAGAAGTGGAAGCCGAAGGAGGCGGGCCAGATGAGCTTCGTTGTTTTCCGGCTGAAAGCACAAACATGTATGTGCCCGCAACATGCAACCTTCGTTGTCCTCGTTCGTTTTGTCCGTCACATGCTTACTCGACATTGCCCCTTGATATGGTTCCCCATGCTTCTCCTCTCTTGATTGCATTCTTTTCTGCACAGCGGGGTACTGGTGCGAGTGGGTCGAGCAGAGGGCCAAGAAGCAGAAGAAGCTGCCGGATGGTTGGGAAGACGGCAAGAGCTTCTACTTGACCACGGTGCAGCAGTACCACGTCAAGGTGCCGAAGGCCGCACAGAAGGGGGCCGTGCCCCAGGTCTGCGATTGCCGCAGCAAGCAAGATCAGTGGTTCAAGTACAACAGGGTATGTCAATGCGTTGCAAGTGTGCCTCTAGTTTCAGGGGGGCCTAGGCTGTGTTTTCTGCGTTCATGACGTGCTGCATCACTGCCTCCGAACGCGCTTCCGAAAGCGTTTCGCACGTTATCAGCGTTCTGCGCGTTCCGGTTTCTTGCCTCCACCCCTGCTTCTGGATGCACGTCTTGCGTTATCTGTGTTCTGTACGTTCTTTTCAGCTGCAGAAGGACCGGTTTTGGGCCTGGGCGGAGGACAGGCCGCAAGAAGAAGAGCAGGAGGAGGAGGAAGACGAGTCCTCCAGCAGCAGCAGCAGCAGCACCACCAGCAGTGCCAGCGCCAGCGGCGCCGGTGGCAGTCAGCGGGCGCCCACTCCGGAGAAGAAGGCCGCAAGGAGTACCGTTTTGGAGAAAGAGAAGGAGAAGCACAAGGAGAAGGAGAAGGACAAGGAGAAGGAGCCAGAGGCAGAAGGAGAGGCGGTTGGGCAGCAGAAGCAGGAGCTGGCAGCGGCGGCGCAGGACGTTGTGGTGGTGGAGGGTGCGAAGGGGAAGGAAGGGAAAGCCAAGGAGGGGAAGCCGAAGGGCAAAGAGAAGGGGAAAGAGAAGGGGAAAAGGAAAGCGGGCGGAGTGGGCGGCGTGGGCTTCAAGATTGAAGGAGCGGTGGGTCCCCAGAAGTCCATGCCGGCGAAGACGACTCGCTTCTAGCACTACAAAGACAGCGCGCAATACATGAACGACATGCAGGTGTTATTCACGTCCCATGCGTTGTGTTTTGCGTGCCTCCGACCATGCTTCTAGAGGCATCCGCCGCGTTATGCGCGTGATCCGCGTGCCGGTTCTCTGCTTCCGGACATGCTTCTGGAGGACATTTGTGTGTTTTTCGCGTTCTTCAGGTTCTGGAGTCCGGACTGGCGGAGTATGGGTTGACGCTGGGACGGCTGGAGAAGCACTACCGAGTGTGCTTGAGCGCGGACGCCAGTGGTCGGAAGGATGCTGCCGCTGCCACCCTGCTGCACAGCCAGGTGCGCCCGACCGCGGTGCAGGGTCTGCTGGCCTGCGGCGTTAAGAACGCGCAATCCGCCTCCGCCGCCCGTGGACACTTGGACCGCGTCTACCGGACGTCGGGGCACCGGCAGGCCACAGATGGGATCCTGAAAGGAATCTCCGTTTGTTCTGGCTGCGTGGAGGCCCCAGAGAGGCCACCCACCGCGCTCGTGGGGATAGAGGCACCGGGCCCGGAGCTGCACGGGGTCCCCTTGGCAGCGCTGAAGGGGCAGCACCCCCTTGGGGAGCAGAGGCGTCCGCCGCCGTCCCTTGCGAGCCTGGCCGCCGAAGATCTCGTGGACATGAGTACCGACGACCTCAAGGAGAGATACAAGAGAATGGTCACAATGGCCGGGATGATGGCGTATACCCTCACCGAACACCGCGAGGAGGAGCTGCCGGTGACGGGCGCGTGGATGATGATCAAGAAGAGGCAGTTGGCGTCGCTGCGGGTATGCTGCGTTATGTACGTTATGTACGTTCCGGTTTTTTGCCTCCCAACGCGCCTCTGGGGTTGCTTCCGGTTGTTCTGCGCGTTCGCCGTGTGATCCACGTTGCCGAAGTCGTTATTCCGGACCTGCCTCCAGGGGTAATAATCCTCGTTCCGTGTGTTTTCGTTGCAGATGGCAGCAGATTACGAAGACGCTCGGAGCACAACCCAGTTGCGTCTGCCACCCGCGTTTGGGTACCCCCATCTCCCGCGCCCGGTCCAGCCCCACCACCACCACCATCACCCCTACGAACACCACCATCAACTGCAACCCCGACCCCGACTGCGGATGTTGGAGCCAGAGCCGGAGCCGTACGTCAAGATGGAGCAGGAGTGGGAGCACGAGTGGGAGTGGCGGGGCAAGCAAGAGTACGTGGAGCCGGGAGAAGCGAAAGCGCCGGAATGGTGGGAGCAATATGAGCGGCCACCGACGCAACAGGAAAGACTGCAAGGCGGACCGATGCAAGCAGAACCGATGCAAGCCGAAGGTAGGGCCACTGTGTCTTCCATGTTCTGCATGTCCCCCTAATGTGATTTCGGTCATGCTTCCAGAGGCGTCGGCCGCGTTTTCCACGTGATCCGCGTCCCGGTCCTGTGCTTCCGGTCACACCTCTGGGGGCAGTTGCACTGTCCTGCACGCTTTTGGCGTCCCCTGTACAGAGCCCCGCGCCGACAGGGACCGCAGCATCACGCCGGTGGAGCAGAGGAGGTCGTCGATCAACGTGAAGGTCGAAGGAGTGAGGAGGAATCCGCCGACAAAAATGTTATGCTGGAGATAGGTGTGAGTTCGTCGTTTGTCGCCGTTCACGTTCCGCAAGTTGCGTCCCTGTGCCTCCGGCCATGCTTCTAGGGGCCTTCGCCGCGTTATGCGCGTGATCCGTGTCATTGCTGGTTTGCTTCCGCCGTGCTTCTGGAATCGTTCGCTGCGTGATGGACGTTATCCGCGTTCTTTTTGCCATTCAGTAACGCCCCAGAAGAACATGCCAGCCGTCAGAACCGACTTCGAGAGCCCGGTGACTTGGCCAACGCCGGGTTCAACGCAGTGCACGGCCTCCTGGCCGGATGCCGACGAGGCCGTCGGCCGTAAGGCCTCCCAGCCCCACCCGGTGGCGCCCGCATGGGGCAGCCCAATGCCGGCACCCCTTACCCAACAGCCCCCCCACTGGTGGCAACGCGGAGGTGGCGGTTCGTGGCCTGCCCCTTTGACGGGCCACGAACGACCCCACAGCCCTGTTAGTTGATTATTACCCCACCAGAGGTCCCAGCCAACCCGCATGGCGGGAAGGGGGAGAGAAAACATTAATGGATACACGGTTTGATTGGAAAAAGAATATGACCCACCGTTTTCTGTGTTGCCTGCGTTCTCCGTGCTCTATTTCGTGCGCCTCCCCCATGCTTCTGGAAGCATTCGCCTGTGTTGTACGCGTTTTCCGCGTTCTTCGCGTTCCGGTTAGCGTGCCTCCGAACGTGCCTCTAGAAGCTGTGCACACTGCGTTTCGCGTATTTGGTGTGTAATGTGTGTCCCATCATTGCTACCAACATTATTTTAGAGCACTTTGAAATGCCTCTTAATCTCTCGGCTGGTCGCCTCCGCAAGGAGCACTGTGCCACTTCAATTGAGTACGGGTTACGACCCGGGGAGGCCAAACTCGGTGAGCTAGACACGGATGGAATATGGGACTACAAGATGAAACCCATTGCGAATGCCCAAGAGGCCATCCTCAGAGCCCGGGAAAGGGAGGACCTCATCCCCTTAGTACCACGGTACAACACCTTCGTGCTGTTGCTGGGCATGGTGCGGCCCATGCAGGTGGATGGTGTCTGGGACCGTGATGGATTGGTGTACAATGCCTATCTAGCACGGTTGCTATCCCGGGGGCAATACTACGATCTACACAAACATTGTCGCCCGGATGTGGTGGACCTCATTGAGGCGGTTAGTGCCCATTGGGCTGCAGCATGGACCATGGGAGGCGCGGCCACGGGGGATGAAACCCTAGTGCCGCATACCGGCCTTAGGGCAGGCCCCCTCAAGATGTACATTGTGCGGAAACCGCACAACACCCGCATCAAGCTCTATTGCTTGGCCGATGCCGGTACGGGGTACATTGTAAACGTGTACCTCTACACTGGCCGCCGTGGTGTCCTCCGCCGACACGGTTGTGGTGCGGGCAACCTCAACGCCCGACAGCTGATGGCGATGTGGTCCAAACAGCTGCCGGCTTACACGGTCCTTGTAGGGGACTCGTTCTTCGGGTCACACACCACCGCACAACGGCTTGCGCGTGAGGGCCGGCCCTTCATCACCATGGTGCGAAAGGACAGGGCCGGTGTCCAGCAAGCCGGTGACGCCATCCAGGCCGGGCAGACGGCTGTGGCCACGGTTGACGGCCACAAGTACGCCCTGCATGTCAAGCAGCCGAAAACCGGAGGCAAAAGTCCCAAATTGGTGCCGATCTTGTCCAACGTGTGGTACGCTGCGCGGGGCCCCCTGCACCACACGGGCCGGGAAATCCACCCCCTCGTTGCTGCGTACCGCCAAGTGGCACGGGGGGTGGACTCTGCCAACCAGATGGCGTTGCAGATGCGCCGCTTGGGAAGGCAGATGTCCTGGTCGCAAGCCGTGCGAGGCTTCTTGCTGCGATACACCGCGGCCAACGCGTTTGCACCCTGCCGCGCCCTAGAAAGGTGCCTTGGCACGGATAGCATGTGGGAGTGGCAGTGGGCCCTCCTTTGCCGCCGGTACTGTACCAATGCGCAGCCGCGACGCAACATCCACGTCCCCGTTGCCGGCGCCCAACGGCGCACTTGTGCACATTGCGGCAAAGGCCGCACACAATACGTGTGTAGCGGATGCCCCGACACCCCGTTGCATGTGCAATGCTTTGCATCCGCGCACGGGATCACTACAACGGGTACGGAGGGGGCCGAGGGAAGCGAGCCGCCCCTTAGCCAGGAGACTCATGAGGGGGACGCCGGGGAGCACGACCCGGAAGCGGACGGCGAGGACGAGGAGGAGGCGGATAGCGATGAGGAGGAAGAAGAGGAGGAATCAGAGGACGCTAGAGGGAGCGCAGGTCATTTTGGGGGGTTGCTCCTCGTTCGCAGCCAAAAACCCCGGAGCCACTGTTTGTTGGCTGTGTGGGAAAAATCGGGCAACCATTCTGCACGAATTTGGTTGCGGGATGGGGGTGATTGTCGAGGAGTGGCTCTGGGAAGGGATGATTTGCCCAATCGTGCGCCCCCCCCAGCGGCCCCCCGATTATGGGCTGCATGGCGTGCACCGGCAAGTGCACAATGGGCTTTGAGCCCTCGTGAACAGCCTCCACACGGTGCATCGGTGGAAGAGGGGAAAGGCCGTGAGGTGGGTGCAATGGTTCTTGGATCCCATTCGGATCCATGCACGGACCGCCACCAGTGTGGCGTTGGAAGAGGAGAGGAAGGATAAGAAGAAGGTGCCCCTGAAAATCTAGCAAACGGCGGCTGCAGAGTGGGTGAAGAGTGAGGGATGGGACACCATGTGTGACCATGTGGAGGGGGAGGGCCCCCTGCAGCATGTCGTTGACATGGGGGGGGGTCCAGGTGTCCTGGACGGACGCCTTCCGGCAATGGGGAAAATCTCTGTTGGCAACAAGCGATGTCGTCTGGAAATCAGGACCGTTGCAGTTGCCCGACATCAAAATTCTGCGAACAGAATTGAAAAAAATGGGGGAGGCCCATAAGGCCTGTGAAATGAACGTCACCCTGTGGGCCCATCTGTGGATTGACCACCTGTTGGGATGGGCCCGCAGGTGGGGGCACATTGCCATTTTTGCCGCCTTCAAAGGAGAGGGGCGGCACAAAGCCCTGAAATGTGAAATTTCCAAGCGCAGCTTTCGAGGTGGAAGTAAAGGCGGCCGGGTGTCCAAACTGCGGGGGACCAGAGTGCGGGTGAAGGGGGGCAAGGGGGATCGCACGCGGAAGGGGTGGGGGGAAGTGATCCGCTCAGATAATCTGGACTGGGGGTTGTATAATGCAAATTTTTCTGTTGGGGAGTCGTCGTGGACGAAGCAAAGGGGGTACATAGAGAATAAGGGGGTCTTCGTCCTGATTGAACAGGGGTCCCAAGGCATGTGACCTCTATATATATATATATATATGATTGATATGCCTCCATGGCCCCCAGTTTTGAGCTACGGCTCCACAGTGTATATTACATCGGGAAGCACATCTCTTGCAAATCGTTTTACACAGTTTTTTGCACATTCATCAAAAAAAGATGGAACAATGCTTTCTTCGTGCCAAGTGTGCAAGGGCAGGTGAGGCACGGAATTTCTAGTGACAACAATAGTGTGTAAGTCGATGGTTTGATCGGTGGGGGGACATTTGGCGCGCGCCAAGTCCGGGGTTGGCGCGCCAACTTGCGACTTGGCGCGCCAACTTGTGAATTTGCGCGAGCCCAGGCCCGGGAAGCCAACTTTGGGACTTTTTTACCGTGTAGGAGTGTTTTCAGCACGAGAGGGGCATGAAACCCGGGGTTTTTCAGGGTAAGAAGTTTCCATTTACACCAAAAAGGAGGAAAAAATCCCTAGGTAGCCAGTGTAACAACATAATAGACACCCGCCATGATTTGGCTGCATTCCGAAGCAAGTTGGTGAATGTCTCTTGGCTTCGTAGTTACAAATGGGATCCCAAATCAAATATCATATTCCTTTGTCTACAGAAGCGCCATTTTTGGGCTTCCACTCACCATACCTGCTAGTACGTTATCCCCGTAAGCTAGGAGAACGCGCAGAACGCGGATAACGCGGAGAACGCGGCACACCTATGTTGGGGGGGCCGCGTCCTCACAGTTGGGTATCCAGCCTACGCGGTTGGTCCCCCCCAGGTTTCGCACTGGTCCCCATGGGTGGGGATGGCAGAGGCTTGGCGGCCATGACCTTCTCGATCCCACCACGGCCGCCTCCGCCCCCCCGTCTACTGCACGCTGAAGGAGAAGTTCTCCAACGTATCGTCCTCTACGCGCCTTGGTGTCTGCTATAAAAAAAGAAAGCACCTTACGCAGGTAGCCCCCTTCATCGGGGATTTGCTGCTGCGCCACCTCGCTGAGGTCCCCGTTCACGTCATAGACCTCGGCCAATTGGGTAATGATGGCCTTCTTCTCGGATCCGCGCAGCAAGATCCAAGAGCCCAAGGGCATATGACTCCCCAGGTCTCCAACGGCAAAATGCACGAAGCAGGCCTGCTAGAGCTTTGTCCCGTCGAAGGAGATGCCCACCCACACGTTGTCTGTCAGGAACGTGGGGCCGTCACGGTGCCACATCACCTGTGCCAGAAAACAGGCCGTGTGTAACAGGTCACCGTGAACGGTCACCAAGAAACGCTTTGGTGCAGGGTGAAAATACCTGCAGTTTCTGCCACAGATTGCACGCGGCCCCAAAAATGTCATTGTCCTCGTCCGTCTGAAAATGGACCTCGGTGACACGGGGGGCGGACAATGCCTTTCGCACCTGCATCAGGGTTCCCCATGGGCACTTCCATTGGCTGTGTGCCCGGCTGTACTGCAGTTTGCGGAAGCTGTCGCCATTTTTGCGGCTCTCCCACAGAATGGCCGCGGCCAACAACTCCAAATCGGGGCTGGGGGGTTTGCCCTCCCCGCAAACGAGGTGGATGCGGCGGCGGCCGGGTTTGACGTGTACTTGCCAATGTGGCCCCTCAATCTCCCCCACGACTTCGTGAAGGCGCGCCAGCCGCGCGCGCCTGTCGCGGTAGTTTGAGGGCGCCAGCTGCTCAAAGGGCCGCTGCATGGTGCACAAACAAAGACCTGCGGCACGTGAGGACGTGGCAGGCGGGTTGGATCATACAACGGAACGTTGGTGCACGTTGGCACACAGATGGCACACAGTTGGCACGCAGTTGGCGCGCGCCAAGTCTTGAGTTGGCGCGCGCCAAGTGGGAAGTTGGCGCGCCAACTTCCCATTTGGCGCGCACCAACTCCCCTGTTGGCGCACGCCAAATCAGAAGTTGGTGCGCCAACTTACCACTTGGCGCGCGCCAAAGCCATGCCAAGCCAGTGCTTGCTCATTTCCTCGACCGCTTGCTGCCCTGACTCAGACTCCCCTCGCCCTCTTCCGCCCGCCTGCGCTTGGCGTCAAGCAGGTGCGCAACCGGGTGCTTGTCCAGCAGGCCCTTCAGCTCCATGAGGGTGGCCTCTTTGACCCCCATGTTGATGGCCACATGGCGTTGGGCGCTCAGTGTAGAGTGCAACTCAACCGCCGCGGCCTGCAGGTACAGCACATGCTGCCCATGGTCGGGGTCGGCACCACCCTCTGCCCCCCCCCCCCCCCCACTGCACGCACCTGCGCCGTGGCGGTCACCTCCTGCTGCAACTCCCCCCTCTGCTTTTCCCACCCCTTCTCCCGCCGCTCCCACAAGGCGCGCTCACCAGTGAGCGCCTCCTGTGCCGTCTTGCGGGCGGCCTCCGCCGCCTTCAGCTGCTGGCGCAGCAGCTTGTTCTCCGCCTCCAGGCGGAGAATCTCCGCCTTCTCTTGTGCCCCCCCCCCCCCGTCTCGCGCTGCCTGCGCTGCCTGTGCTGCCTCTTGGGGGGTGGTCGTGGGGCGAGGGCGCCTGGGGCCCCTAGCGTGCTCCTCTGTGCGGCCCTTGCTCTGTAGGGAGGGGTCCCTAGACGCGTCGGATCCGGCCCTGCCCCCCTTCTCCCCCTTCGGCCCTCTCCCCACGAGCTGCTTCTGGAGGCGGAGGAGATGTACCCTTCGTGAACGGCCGTTAAGTGGCCGTTTGAATAATTGCGTGAATTTCACGTGAATTTACCCAAATTTGGAGGTTTTTGGGGGAAAACGCCATATTCTTGGTTCATTCCAAGGGGTTTGAGGGGCCAAAATTCCTCCCCTAGCTTTGTTACGCATCATCCAATGAAAGTCCCGCCCCTAAAGCATCCATCATGTCCTAACCGTGCCCAAAACGAGAGGTACCGGAACCCGGCAAGCCTGTAGCCGACTCACAGCCGTGAATTCACGTGAATTCGTACGAAATTCGCACGAATTTCGTACGAATTTCGAACGAATTTCACGTGAATTCACGTGAATTTACACAAATGTTACCGGTGTGCACCCCTCGATTTGTCCTCACACCCCTAGTAAGCCCCCCAGCATGCACCCCGGTCACAGTCAACAATGGTCTGGGTTCGTAAGGTGATCTCATGTCCGTCTCTTGCGGCACCGGAACCGCCGCTGTAGAGTCTGAAGGTGCTGCATGTCGGTTAGAAGCCGTCTTCTTGTGCGGCTTGCATACGTTTGTACACTTATGGGCCCATGCCCATGTTGAGCCCTTTTGGTCGCATCCCACCAATGCAACCAAAGGCTATCGTCAATGGTGTGGTTGTCCACAACCACTTGCACCCCTAGTCTCCCCCGGAGGAGGCTTAGGCCCCCGCTGTTGCGCAACATGCGCTTCAGCCTCCGGTGACTTCCCTCCATGGCAAAGCAGGAGAACTTTGACAAGATTCTCCACTTCTTTGCAAAATAATACATGTGGTCGATCCAAAGATGCGTCCACAAAAGTTTGCCCCGCTGGAGCTCATTGTGGGCAGCGCCCATGGCTATGCTATGGTTCCGGAGCCGCCCCAAGTCGGCCCCGGAAAACCATGCGGAACGCCACGCGTATACAGACATGCTTGCAAAATTCTCCCACCACGTTTTGCACACCGACTCCCAACTTTTTCCCCCTACTTGATGCTGCCTCACACTAGGCTGCTCTAGGCAAGCATCTATTATCCTCCCCCCACCCCTATTCCGCATGAAATGGATGGCAGCAGCACACTCCATCCTCACCTTCCCCTTGCTGTTTGCCTTGTCATTATTTAATGAAGCACGGGTGCAAGTTCGTGCAGCAAGCCGTGCCTCATCTAGAACCGGTTGCAGCATGGTGCGTGCCACAGTGGCCGGTGCCTTCCCTGTCAATTGTACAACTAGGTCCCGTGTCCTGTTGACTGCACACAACAGGACACGAAGGACCCCATGGAGGCCATCATCAGGCACTCGCCTATCACTCGTAATGGTCCTATATATAGCATTTATGGCAACGGCTGGTTCCCAGTTGCCATCTATCGCACTTGCTGTGCCAAAAGTAGCAAGGCACAGAGCACGGTTACGCATGCAGACCCAACACACAGTGGCACCAGGGGATTCTGCCTTCCAGTTTTGGCAGCCCGCCATGAGCACCTGTGCTTTACCATCCGCACACAGAAAAAAACCGGACTGCCTATCGTTCCCTGCCGTATCCTTAAAACTTACGGTTGCGGCCTTGCGCAACTCATCATCAAAATCAATTTCCTGGGAGGCCGCGTAGAGGGTCTCCCACTTTTCACTGCCCCCTAGTAGCCACCAACTAGATAGTTGGTTGGGGCTGGCGGTGCCACCAAGCGTGCAATGGACGTACAAGGCCTCATGCCTCGATGTACCGTCCACCGCAATAGGCAACCAATGCAGCCGTCGGTCCCTGGGCTGCATGATGGCCGAGGGTGGGGGTGGTCGACACTTGAATAGGTGGCCGATGCGGTCAGATAGGTAGCATGCCGCACCATTGATGGCCGTGTCGTCTCCCGTATAGGCGGTGAACGCCCGGGACACCGGCAATGCTAGCTGCCCAAGCATGCCGTACACCTGGTCCCATACCACACCGTACGTCATGCTCCCCACTAGGTACCGGGACTCCGTCCTAGAGAGGTGCAATGACCGGATCCTCCAGACGGCCATAATCAACCTCTCCTCCTGGGTGGGCTCAGGCTGGACGGTGGCTACAACTCTTGTTTCGGGGGTAAGCACTATTTGCCCCGTGTCGGGCAGGTACTTGACGGTGTAGGGTGCTGCAAGCTCCTTGGTAACAACCTCCTAGAGCTCTTGCAGGCGCCGCCGTCGTGTACGATCCGCTAGCAGATAGAATGGCTCCTTGGGCCGCGGCATGGTGTGAGATACAAGACCTGTTGAATGGGGAGGCAGTCATCGCAAGGTTTCTACCATCCCCCTCCCGCAGACAACTCTCTCTATTGTGGTTCGCATGCAATTTGAAGAAATTCACATAAATTCGCACGAAATTCGTACGAATTTCGTGCGAATTTCGTACGAATTTCGTGCGAAATTCACGTGAATAGAAATGTGTGAATATTCTGCAAATGTGAAATTCGCACGAAATTCGTATGGAATTTGTACGAATTTCGTACGAAATTCACATGACTGTCACAGAATTTCTGCCGAAGCCTTATCCTTCTGCCCACGTTGACCCTCACAAAGCAAACGCAGGATGGTGCACATTGGTTATCACACACCCAGTCCAGTGGTTGTCATTCCGGCTGACACTCAGCCAGCAGTGTAACACGTTAGGGGGCATAGCATACCCCAAATAAAATACAAACAGTTCCGCAGAAAATATCGCAAACAGGTCAGGGGGCATAGTGTACCCCAAATAATGTACAGGCAGTGCTGCAGAAAATTTCGCACAGTGGTGGGGGAGTGCCCCACATGTCGGTCAAAGTGCCCATGCTTTGGGGGGGGGGGGCAGGATAACATTCGTGGTGGTTAGAAAGGACAGGTGCTCCGGAGGGTAAAGGGTCAGCTACGCACCCCCCCCCCCCCCTGGAGCAGAGCTCCGGCTAGCGGAGCCCTGGGAGCTCTGCTCCCCCACCGCCTCCACAAAGGAGGGGTCCATGGCCGCCGACGTGACGCAGTGGGGGTACTGCCGGCGCACGTCCTCCATTGCGGCAGTCACCTTGGGGGCGTCAGGGGCTAGGCTGTCCACATCGACCTGCTGGCCACTGGCCATCATGGCCATCCGCAGGCCGGTGGACACTGCCGACATCTGGCCGGCGCATGCCTCGGCCTGGGCATGCCAGGCCTGTGCACCGGCCAGGAGGTACCGAACACCGGCAGCACTGGCCCCCCCTTGGCACCCGGGGGGGCGGGGGCCTCGGCACCCTCAGCCCTCTCCACTGCCTCTGCTGGCTGTGCCGCTGGCTTTGCCTTGCGCAACGTCGCCACATCGCGCTCAAGGGTCTTCACCTTAGTGGCCAGCCGGTCACGCTCCTTGGTGACGTCCGCCAACCGCGACTCGCAGTCCCGCCTTTCCTCGTTGGCCCTGGACAGACGGGCCTCGAGGTCGCGGTTGGCGGCCTCCGCGCTGATTGCGCGTGCCTCCCACGCCCCCGCCCGCTGCTGGTCCATCCACTCCTGCACCACCCCCCTCTGCCCCCACCCCCCCACCTGCTCCGCCTGCTGCGCCCGCACTGCCCGCTCCGCCGGGGTGGCCGTACGCGGGGCTTCGGGGGGGGGGGGCGTGTCCCCTTCGGGGCGCCCTTTGCGCTTGCGCGTGGGGGGGGGGTTCGTCCCCCTCGACGTCAATGACGTCAGCCACCCCCATTTTCCGCTGCCTCCCCACATGGACGCGCAGGGCAAGCCATGCCACGTCTACCCACTCCGCCCTCCGCTGCTCCCAACCCGTGAGCACATTCAGCCCAAAAACCCCAGCCGTTGTCACCGTCCCCGCCTCCCCAGTCCGCGCCACCCCCGTCTGCACCCGCCAGTGCCCACTCACGAGCCGGTAGGCAAACATGCCCACCAGCTCCTGCCCCGCAGGCAGGTTGGCCCCCCCCCCCCCGGGCCACAATGGGGCAGGGGAAGGAGATGCGGAGGGTGCCCTGCACCCCCCGCGACTCCAACACCATGTCCCAAACGGCACTGAGATGCCGCTGCCGCACATCCGGCCCAGACGGCACCTGCTGGGTCCAGGCCGGATCCGGCTGCCTGGCGGCCAGGGTGACCAGGTCCAGGGGGGGTCGTTGTGGGCGTCGCCCAACTCGTCGCGGGACATCTGGGGCACCACCACCTCGCGCGCCACATGCCCCCTGGCGGTGCTGGCCTCGCTGCCTCCCGAACGTCGAGAGCGCTGCCACCCCTCGCTGCGCACACTGATGGCCTCGCTTGGCGCCCGTCCACCGCCGGTGCCTGCGGGCTGGTCGCCACCGGGACGTTCGGCGGGCGCGGCGTGCTCCTCGGGCAATCGGGGCCGGGGCTTGTACTTGCGCTTGGTGTGGTGCCGAATATCCGGCGACCAAGCGGTGAACGGGACCTGCAGATGTGGGGAGGTGTGCCAGGCACAAATTGAGAAAGGGAGAGTGGACACGAGGCAATGCAAGAGCAAAAGGAGCAAATTGGACGAAATTCACAGAAATTCGTACGACATTCGTACGAAATTCGTACGAATTTCACATTTCCAGAATATTCACACAAATTTATTCACGTGAAATTCGTGCGAAATTCGTACGAAATTCGTACGAATTTCGTACCAATTTCATGTGAATTTCGTCCAATTTGCCAATACACAAAGCAAACACACAAGCAAGCACACCTTGCACTCGCATGGGCATGGGTGATACTCCATGCCCCGGTCTTCGCGCACTTGGGCGACCGCCACGCTGGGACCGTGTTCACTAGGTGCCACAACGTGGTCCGCCGACCCGGGGGGGCAATGCCGGACAAGGCGAAGTGGATCTTCGACTCCGCATCGACATTGTCCCCCTTGTAGACCTCCAGCTGGTGCACGCTGCCCACGAAGAACAGCATGCACTGCTCGCCGACCTCGATGACGGCGAGGTCGGAGGCCGGGGCCAACCGGGAGATGAAGGTGGGGTGGAAGATGCAGGTGGGGGGGCCTGCCGTGACCGTCTGGGAGGGGTCGGCGAAGAGGGCCTGGGCAGCCTCCCCCTCCCACAACCCCACCCTCCCAACCGCCCCCTTCCCCACCCACAACACCTGGTCCACGCTGGGGCAGTCCCAGCTCAACAAATCCCCAGCAACATCCAGGGCCTCCTTGGGGGGGGTGGCGTCCAAGTGTGTGGTGTTGGCCTGGTGGTGTTTGTGTTGGGGGTCGGGGGTCCACAAGTTAAAAAGAGCCCCCTGCAACCTATCCTTGGAGTCGGGGAGGGCAGGCAACCCATGATGGCGGCTGGTGGCCACCATCAGCAGCATGTCATCCCGATGCAGCTCCACGGTGTCCCAGCGCGCCTCCCCCGCCTCCACCAGGGCCGTCCCCGCTTGCACCGCCACCTGGTAGTCCTCTGACAAGCAGAGGAAGCTACTCAGGTGGCACTCCCCCACCTCCCTGTCGTGGGGGGGGTGGACCTCGGGGTGGGTGGCCACGTCGGTGTGTGGAGCTGCGGCCCACTCCCCACGCTGGCCACAATGACGCTGCCCGGCGTCATTGGGTGGAGGTCCCCAACCCCAGGGACACTTTCGGTGAGGTGGGGGTGGAACTTCTTGAAGAGGGGCCCCCCCACCCCCGACCCCAAGGTGCTCTTGCTTTGCCAACGGCGGGGGAGCGCAGGATCCTTGGCCTGCTCCTCACTCCGCACGGTGTTGAAAAGGAGCTCCAAATTCTTTGCGACGACTTTTTCGTCGCCGCTGCCCCACGCCTTCATCACCTTGTTCCACCCCACCTCACAATCCCGTGCCTCCACAAGCCCCCGAAGCACAATGTAGCCGTTCCCATCAACAAAGTTGAGGGGCGGCTGAGAGGGGCCAACCCTGTCGCAGGCGGGGTCAAGGCTGCCCATCACCCCATGAGGGGAGTCGGAAAGGGGTTCGGTGCGGACGGGGGGCTCACTTGAAATGAAGGGGGGGGCGCATGAGGCACCACGGTACCATTGCAAAGAAGTTGTGCTATAGAAGGTGGGGTGGGTGACGTCGGGGACGTGCACCTGGGGGGACATGGTGGGATGGAAGGGGGCGATGCCCGAATCATCCCACCACCGGGGGTTGGCAAGGTGCCAAGAAAAGGGGGGAAAAGAGTGATCTGCTGGTGCACCCGCAGCATGATCCTGCAGGCACACCATATCGCAGTGGGGGGGGGGTGTGGACGAGTTTAGTGGTGGGGTACACCTGGAAGTGGGCGTCCTTAGGCTTCCCCACAGGGTTAGTCCTCATCGAGTTGAGGAGCTGGTCAACACTGGAGGGGAGAGGGGTTAGATGGACAAATTTGAGGGTGGGGAGTTGGCGGCGCAGTTCCCTCCACAGAAGTTGTGGCCCATCCCCTCCCCTCGAGGTAGCTGTTGCGGGTGGGGCTGCGCATGTCAATGTGGATGACATCGGGGGAGGGGTCGAGGGAGGCTGCCCAGCCCACGATGTCATCCACCCCCAGTGCCCCCGACTCGTACGTTGCCTCCTCCAATTGATGGTGGGCAACGGGGAGGGCTTGGTAGTGGGCGAGGGTGTCGGCTGCGGGGTCGGGGCGCGAGGCCAGGCTTGCGGGTTGAGACATAGTCTGCTGGGACATTGTTAAAAGAGAAGAACGCGAGGGCTTTGAGAGCTGTAACAAAGCGAAAGAGTGGAAAGGAGGGTAAATTCGTACGAATTTCGTACGAATTCGTACGAAATTCGTGCGAATTTCACATTCTCGTGAATCTGTGAATCTATCGTGAATTTCTGCGTGAAATTAGGTGCGTGAATTTCACATTCACGCGAATCTCACCAAATGTGTTGAATCATGCGGGGACTTTAAACCTCTAAATTGCACCTATTTGTTGCATCTTACTTTGGGCGAAGGTAGCACAACAAAAGCACACGATAGCACCAAGTTACGAGCAAAACACAGCAAAATTGGGTGAAATTCACGGTACCGTGAATCTTGGATTCAAACGGCCGGTTCACGAAGGGTACAGAAACGCCTGCGCTGCTTCCTTCAAGTGGGGGGCAGGGGCAATGGCCCGCACGTCGCTCCACCCGCACTGCTTCCACCTCTGCAGTTGTCCCAGAGCGTCAATGCTGCAGAGGAGGAGCCGGTTGTGCGTGGAGGGGGGGCGCCCCTGCACAAAGGGCACAACTGAGACAACCTATGGTTGAACCCCCGCCTTCCACTGCACCACTGCCCAGAACGGGCACTCCGCGACCCTATTTGGTCCGGACCCCCGCCAAATCACCTGCGCCTGGAACAGGCGGCTGATGATCGCCCCCTCCCCCCCCATCGATGACGTCCACCGCCGTCGCCTCGGCGGACGTCACCTTCAGAAACTTATCGGGGCTGTGCAAGGCATCCCCGAAGTCTGCAAGTTCCGGGACCTCCGGAACTTCCCAATCCACCACCGCGTCCACATCCACCTCCAACACCTCCTGCTGCTCCTGCCGCTGCTCCTGCTGCTGCTCCTGCGGCTGCCCCTCCAGCTGCTCCGCACCGGCCGGCACGGGCACTGGTGGCCTCGGCGGACGTCACCTTCAGAAAATTATCGGGGCTGTGCAAGGCGTCCCCGAAGTCTGCAAGTTCCGGGACCTCTGGAACTTCCCAATCCACCACCACGTCCACATCCACCTCCAACCCCTCCTGCTACTCCTGCCGCTGCTCCTGCTGCTGCTCCTGCGGCTGCCCCTCCAGCTGCTCCGCACCGGCCGGCACGGGCACTGGTGGCCTCGGCGGACGTCACCTTCAGAAAATTATCGGGGCTGTGCAAGGCGTCCCCGAAGTCTGCAAGTTCCGGGACCTCTGGAACTTCCCAATCCACCACCACGTCCACATCCACCTCCAACCCCTCCTGCTACTCCTGCCGCTGCTCCTGCTGCTGCTCCTGCGGCTGCCCCTCCAGCTGCTCCGCCCCGGCCGGCACGGGCACTGGACGCGGGTCCACTTCCAATTGAAAATTGGCGTAGTGGATGAGGACCTGCAAATACGCAAGAACACATTGAACAAGCATAGAACAATGCACACACCGACACCAATGCGACAACCAAAACAACACAAAAACCCGCCACACAACAACGTTTCCGGTAAAACCGAACCAATTAAATTCAAGCGCCAAAGCTGCACTTGGCGCGCGCCAACTAGCTACTTGGCGTTCCAAAACCGGACTTGGCGCGCGCCAAAACTGGACTTGGCGCGCGCCAACCGAACACTTGGCGCGCCAACCGATGAGTTGGCGCGCGCCAAGATGGAAATTGGCGCGCGCCGACTGCGAAGTTGGCGCGCCAATCTGCTATTTGGCGCGCGCCAAATTTGTGTGACGTGTGACAACATCGCGTGCATGCAAAGCACCGAGCGGGCACACCTTCTCGCTGCAGGAGCAGATGGTGCGGCGTGCCTTGTCCACGTGGACGAGGTCCAACATCTCGGCGTCTTGTGGGATGCAGCGTTCTAGGGCGTGGTGCGGAACCCCTAGTTAGAACGCAATTTTTGGAACACCCACCTACCCTCAATTTTGGGGCAAACCACCTAAAAAAATGGATTCAGCACCCTCAAAAAACCCCCATCCCCTTTCTTTCCCCCCATAACCCTCATTGTGGGGGTGGTTTTTTGGGGGGGGGGTCAAAGAGTTAGAGCACAGTTAGAACAGAGTTAGAACACAGTTAGAGGACCTTGCTATAACTCGTTATCGCGCTAGTTATCGCGCGATAACTCAGTTATCGCGTAGTTATCGCGTGTAGTTATCGCGCACCCCTCCTCCCTCCCTCCCTAGGACAAACAACACAAAACACTTCGCACAAAGCATGTATGGTCGTTTTTCATACAAAGTCATCAATGTCTGAGGCCTTGGCTGCCTCCAGTCCCAAAAGCCCTTGCTCCAGGGCGTTCATGGACATGCAATGATGCATGTGGCGGAGGGACACACTTGGCCTCACCAAGGACCAACCCTTAAAACAATTTTTGAGCCTCCTTTTGTAAGGCCCATGCCGATACTCCGTTGGGATGGAGGAAAACTGAAAAATGTTCCTCCATTTCTCGGCAAAAAAGGTGGAATGTGCCAAGCACCAATGGATCCACCTAGTGGGGGACCAACCTGAGTCTCCCCATGCTTTTGAAAATTTTGTGGTCAACGCATGGTGGCATTCCACTTGGGTTAGAGTGTACAACTCCCTCACCCTCCAAAGCTCATACAAACCCTGAATGCATTTCACCATGACATGCACAACAACCCATAACATAGGTCCCCCAAAGGTCCTCACTGTGGGGACATGCTCTTTGAGGCAATCCACAAATTGCCTTTGGAAGGGGGGGGAGGTTAGGAAAACTTTGGTGCTTGTTAGATCGAAATCTTTTTCTGTGGCCCTTGAGGCCGAAGGGAAGCGTTCCCTCACAGGGATGCCTGAGGTCTCATCCTTGAGGGCTTGTTTGAAGGCCTGCAAAGCTGCAAGAGCTTGGGCCTTACCAGGGGTACCAGGGGGGAGGGCCTGAAGGGTGGTCTCAATGCGCTTTGCAATGCCGTTTAGGATGCGGCATGCTGCATGTTGGTAGTCCCCCGGCCACCTATCAGGGGTCACACTTCTCAAGAATGCCCCCCATCTTGAGGTGGACTCCACCCCCCTTTGCTCAATAATCCCATTGGGGTCTTTGCACAACCAACACTTAGACCCAGCCCCCCCGCATTGCTTGCATCCCCTTCCCTTCCCCTCCCAAAATGACAGTGCAAGTCAAAAATTGGTTTTGAAAGCGGACAACGTCCTCCTCCACATCCCTCACCTCTTGGTTGAGGTTGGCGGAGATGTCGAGGCTTCTCAAAAAAGCCCGTTCATCCCCGCCATCCATGCAAAACCATGAGGCCCATAGCTTCACCTTCGAAGCATATTTTGCCCCCCCCCCCATACATTAACCCATACATCCGCACGGGTAGAGGATGCCTTCCACAAGGAAGTCGCATCAACTGAAATAACAACAATGGCAACGCCACTAGGGGGGGGTTTCCCGATAACTCTGGCCATAGATATTGCATTTTGCACAATTGATTGCAAAGGCACATGGGCAGCTGCCCTATTGCGGCCTGTGGTAGACTTTACAATGGTTGTTTGGGGAAAGTAGGGCATGATCCGTTGCCGAACGGTCCTTAGGTCCCGTTGTGTGCAACGGCGGGGCATTCGCAAAAGGGCCCGTTGGGAGAGATGCATGCTGCATGCCATGCGTAGCATGCTCAGGGCCTCATGCTCCCGAGCTGTTAATGCAAGATGGCCGCCAAGTGGGCCAGACAGGGCAGTGCACGCCCCACCACTTTAACAAACTTCGCCTTTGGTGTTGGTGCCACACACAACGTTTGGGTCACCCAATAGAACTCGCACCAGCCGCTGAACCGCCTTCAAACGCCGCCGCCGGGCCTTGGGGCACTGCAGATCGGCCGGGGGTTATCGCGTGGGTTATCGCGTGTGTTTTTTGGGCCCTTGCTTCAAAACCCTCCCTTATTTCGTGCCCGGGTCCTCTTATTCTTCATGGATAGTGCTGTCAATGAGGCCCCGCGGGCTCTCAACAGAGCTAACCTCCGGCGGTACACTAGGTTATCGCGCGATAACCCCCGTGATAACGCCCCGCGATAACTAGTTAGAGCGCGATAACCCCCCGCGATAACTAGTTAGAGCACCCAGTTATCGCGCGACAACCCCGGCAATAACTAGTTAGAGCAGGGGTTATCGCGCACTAAGTGGAGGGGTTAGAGCAAGCGTTGGGCACCCTAAAACCTTCACAAACGTTGATTTTGCACCCAGGAAACCTTGGAGATGTCAACAATGTGCAGGCACGGGGTATATGGTGCCACAATCACAAATTCAAATCAGTCAAATGGACATGTTCCGGGCTAGTTGCCCCTCCTCAGAGTACACAATGACAAACCACGGTGGGCATCCCACCAAAGCAGAAAAAATAGAAATAGTGAACAATAATCGAATCACAAATTACACTAGCTGGAGGGGTTAGAGGAAGCATTGGGCACCCTAAAACCCATGGACACCAGCTGCTGCCGCCACACAGGCGTGCAGTGCAGAACCCCCCCCGCACTATAAAAAATCACGCTCCATCGCTCGCCCTCCCATGGCGATGGAGCGTGTAGTGCCCTGGTGTTGAACAACACCGGGGCTTGGGGGGTGGCGGTGCATGCCCAACCCTCCACCGCCCTACCCTTGCACAGACGGGTGTGCCGCTTTTTTTCCCTCATGGAGGGATTCAGCAGGCCACCACTCTCCACCCAAAAATCACCCCCTGTGAAAGACCCCACACACACAATAAGCGCCATGGGCGCCCCATCGCGCAAATGGGAGTGGAGGCCCATGGTGTCCGTCCCTTGGGGGCGAACAATTTGGATGCTACACCATGTGAACCATGGTGGAGCATTGGAGGTGCAAAACGCATTCAGGTCTGCAACCAAGGGGGTGAGGGCAGGCCTGGGGGTAGCAGCGGCCATGTGGGTCGCCCTAAAATTAGAGGGGTTGGGGTTTCCACTTCCCACGAGGCCGAAGTGGCACATGTCCACTTGGGCCCCATATCGCTCCTCCCCACGAAAAATGCCCTTGGGCAACCCCCTTAGCAAACCCACGAGTCATTGGCTCCCACTCCTACTCCTGCTACCCTGACTCTGCAACCCTTGCGGCGCCAGCCCCTGCTGGGCGGTGAAGGAGGCACTAAGGGTGGAGGTGAGGCTGCGCACCTGCGCCTCAGCCACCCCCAAGCGCTGCTGGAGGTCATCCCCCCTCCTCCGCTGCCCCTCCACCTCCACCCTAAGCTGGGCCGCCTCCACCTCCGCCTTCCGCCTCCCCTCCTGGGCCTCCCTCAGGGCCTCCCTCATCGCCTCCACCTCCTCCCCCCTCTTGGGCGGCCAGGTTGAGGGCCTGGTCCAGGGCACGCTGGGTGTTGCCCTGGGCCTTTTCGGCCTTCGCCAAGGCCGACTTGTGGTCGGCCGACGGACCCTTGGCCAGTGCGGCCTCGACCCCCGTGGCGGCCGCCTGCTCCACCAAAACCTGGCAAGCGTCCGTCACGTGGGTGGCCACACTGGCCCCCAAGGCCTCCACGTCCAGGGCCTCATGGGGGGGCTGGGCCGCCGCCACCTTTGCCACCTTCGATGGCTTGGGGGAGGGCTTGGGGGCGGGGGTTTGGCCCTTACCCCTAAAGGGGGGGGGGCATCCGGCTCAACCACCACAACGTCTCGTCCCCGCTTCGTTTGGCCTTTTCCCGGCCTTCCCCCCTTGGGTGCATGCTGCCGAACCCAATCAGCAGTGGCGTCCACCACAGAAGGGGGGGGGTTATACCCACCAACCTGGTGGATGCCCCCCCCCCCCTGTGCAGCTTCTGCCACACTTCCCTCCCCGTATACTCCCCCTCCCACAAAAAACACACCCTCAAAAGGATATAAGATTTCCTTTGGGGGGCGTCGCTCATCCCAAACAAACACAAAAAAGCCGCAACCGTTTCCCCCTCTGCGGCATTCGGCCACTTATCCGTTTCCCCCCCAACCCACACATAGGAGGGGAGGGTGAGGTTGGTCTTCCTCTCCACCCCCCCCTCCTTCTCGGTGATGGTGACCTGCCGGTACCATCCCGTCCCCCCCATCCTGCAGGCCTCATCCCCAGGCTCCCCCCACCGCCACGACGCCCCCTCCGGCAGCCTCTTCTCCCCCTCCAGCTCCAAACGGGCCGCCACCGGCTTGGCGGGCCGTGCCCCTGCTGCTTCTGCTGCTCCGCCTGCTGCCTCGGCGTCGTCCTTGACGAAGATACGGGGCAGCTGCAAGATGGTAGCCTGAAAAAAAACAAAAGAAACAAAAAAAAAACACACGATAACCCGCGCGATAACCCCCGCGATAACTAGGTTATCGCGCGATAACCCCCGCGATAACCCCCCGCGATAACTAGTTAGAACGCGATAACCTAGCGCGATAACTAGTTAGAGCACCTAGTTAGAACGCGATAACCTAGCGCGATAACTAGTTAGAGCAGGGGTTAGAGCAGCGTGTTGTGGGAAGTTTTCACACCTGGTGACATGGACACATGCCTTGGCCCTCCTTCTTGGCGTCGTCCAGCACCAGGCCCAGCCTCCGCAGCCACACGAAGTCCGTGACGGCCGCATACTCCCCCACCTGTGCTACTCCACCACCTGGGCCACCCCCTCCACCTCAGGGGCCACCCTTGCCACTCCCCCATACAACCCCCTCCTCACCACCAAAATGGTGCCCGCCGGCACCTTAATCCCAACATGCCTTTGCAAGGTGGGCCAGGGCAGTGCCTCCCCATGGCACACCTTGGCCAAGGGGCACTGATCGGGGTGGCCTGCGACCGCCCCCGCCTCCTCATTAGTGAGGGGGGCAATCACCTCCCTCCCAATCCCCCACCCCGACAACAAAAAATGCCCTGTGGTTGTTCCCACCGGGAGCAAGCACTGAGCAGATTGCTCAATGCTGACCCCATTGGGGTCCACCACCACCTCCTCCTCCTCCCCCTCCTGGCATGGCACACAAAGGCCATCTTTGTGGTGTTGCACAAATTCAGCCGATTGCATCCGTAGCAATTGGCTACCACCTTCCCCCTACACCTAACCGCCCCATCACACCGGGCTGTCCTGGCCACCCGGCCACTAGGTGCCCCCAGCTGGGGCCTTTTAATGGACTGCGTCACGTGCAGGTTGGGGAATCGAAGATTCCCCCCCTGGGTAAGCTCAATGGCAAAAAATGCCATGAGGCGGGGGTCCCTTACCCCCATGGGGGAGGCCTTGGGAATCCCCGACCCCCTGTGGACATCAAGGGCATTCAAAAAAAAGGCAGTGCCCCTCTTGAATGGCACAGCCCTCTCCACCCAAGGGTCAGGGAACCCCGAGCTGCTGGAGGGCACAAAAAGAAAATGTGACCCATCCTCCTCCTCATGATTATGGGTTAGCATGATAAGGCAATTGACAATCAATGTGCCTTCAGGAATGGTGTAGGGGGGGGCGTCGCGATGGAGGTGCTGGGGGGTGTGGTCATAGCTCGAAATTTCGGCCATGTCAAGGATGGTGCAGCTCCATCCGACCCCCCCCACCACAGTCTTCTTCGCGGTCTCAAGCACACGATCTGCCACCCTTTTGAGGACTGGCAGATCATGGAGCTTGTGGGGGTTGTGCTTGTGGTGGTTGGCACCCCCATAGTTGCCATACAATGTGCGGTGGGTCCCACAATCTTGGGGCCTGCCGACAATGGGGGAGTTCTCATTGAAAATGGGTGCCTTCTCTGAGAGAGGCACCCTATCCAAATCATCCAAAAGACTTTGCAGCTGAATGTCACTCAAAAAATCGTGTTCCGGGAGGTGGTTGACCACCAGCTTTCCCCCCACCGTGAGCACAAGGTCATTGGGGTCCCTATTAAAGGCCCCCAAGGGCTCGGCGGCAACCACCTCCTCCGCGTCCCCAATAAGGGGGGGTGTTGCCCCAAATGAAAAAAGAATCACCCCCTGCCGGGAAATAATGTTGGGAGTGGTGGCCCCATACTAATCACGCTCCCACTCCCTTGTGGGGCAAAGGGAGTGCATGGGGAGCTTGTTTTCGGGGTCGTCAGTGCAGACCCGGCGGGTGTTGTGGGTGAGGGGTTGGGGGAACCAACCATCCGACTTCCCCTTCCCCTCACCAGGTCTCACCCTTACCTTCTGGACACTAATCATGAGGGGGTTGTGGGGCTTCTCCTTCCTCCCCCCAGCCCCCACACCCCCCGCATCCTCCTCCTCCTCCTCCACTTCCTCCTCCTCCTCCTCCTGACCCACATAGAGGGTCCTCTTCGTCCCCGCACCCTTCTCGGCATGGGCGGTGACGGACTCCACCACCGCGTCCACATCCTCGGTATGAAGCTGGATCAAAAATCCAGCAACCCCTGGATTCACCTCTAGCAACTCGAAGATGTAGTTGCTGAGAACCAGGGGGTCTCGCTTGTCCGCCATGAAGGGGGACTTATGGACAAGGAGTACAAAGACCACACCATGTTCAGAGCGGGTCGCCACAGGGCGCCTCACGTTGGCATCACCCATCGTAAACCCCTCTGGACCGCCAAGGCAACGGACCCCAAGGAGCTTTTGATGGTGCTCGCACCAGGCGTGGGCAGCAGCAAGGGCCATTACGAAGAATATGAAAGCTTTGACAGCTGAAGCGAAAAGGGGAAACATAAAATGAAGCGCGATAACCTACGCGATAACTCGCGCGATAACTAGTTATCGCGCGATAACCCCCGCGATAACCCCCGCGATAACTAGGTTATCGCGCGATAACCCACGCGATAACTAGTGCTCTAACCCCGTTCTAACCCCGTTCTAACTAGTTAGAGCACACAAAGACCAAATCGCAAAAAGTGCAAAACGGGCAATATCGAGCAAACGAAACATGGAAGGCACATTGTTGCATCATAGTGCACCCATGTAACATGTGAAATTCCGGGTTCCAACCATATTAACAACACCCAAAATTGGGGGGATTCCGCACCACGCCCTAGAACGCTGCATCCCATGGGAGCTCAGGGGCGGCGTGAAGTGGGCCATGGCCATCCAGGCCATGCGGCCGGCCCCTGGCTCCCGCACGAACGCGGCGCCAAGTGCGGCGAACGAGTACACCACCGTGCCGGCCGTGCAGCGCAAGCGGCACAAGTCGGTGGCCTCGTGGGGGGGGAAGCCACCACCGGTGGATGCGCGGAGTGAGGCAGGCATCCGCTCTGGCCGCCTTGGCGGTGGGCCCCACGTGCGCGTGGTCGGTGGGGGTAAGGACCAGCCCCGCAAACATCCCCTCTTGCAGGAGGAGGACGTCCCCCATGTAGGGCAACGGGGGGTCCAACGGCTGCTCAACCTGCGACACGAAGCAAACTGGCTGGGGGATCGCGTCGGTAGTGAGGACGTCCTCGTCTGCCGCACTCTCTGGGGGGGGGGGGGCGGCATCCGCATCAGCCGGCGCGGCTGGCCTCTCCTCCGCATCCGCCGGCGCGTCCAGCATGTCCTCCTCTTGGGGGGCAGGCACGGGGTCGGCCTCCTCAGACCCTTGGTCGAGGGGGCTGTAGTTCAAACTGGCCTCTGTGCCCAGAGGAGACCCGGCTGCAGCCCCCTCGGCCAGAAGCTCGGAGGGCATCACCGGAACACTGTTCATCAGCTCCGTTACACTCCCCGGCTCCACGGTGAGCATGCGCGACCGGTAGCCGACGGGTGCAAACAGGATGAACAGTGCCCGGCCAGGCCCTCCCGCACCGCGGTGGATCACCACCCCGCGGAGGAGCGTCACGCTGCGAAGCGGTTGGATAACAATATCCCACAGATTCGCAGCATGATAGCCCCCCTGGGTGCCCGGGCACACCTGCAGGGACTTGGACGGGGGGGAGGTGGTGAGGGGGATGAACACGACCATGCACTGCAGTGACTGTTTCACTGACAGTGCAAAATCGCGGTGGGGGATCTCGAAACCCCTCCAGGGTTCTGCCTCCCACCGCTCGATGATCTTGGGGCACAAGGCCTCAAGTCCCTCCAGCGGTGGGAGGGAGAACCCCAGCAGGGCCAGAACTGCCTGCCAGAGGTCGTCCGGGAGCCAGTGGGGGACGCTGGAGACCGTCGTCTGATAGCGCCCCCCACCTTCCCCGGGGGACTGGAGGTCCACCTCCTCGAGCATCGACGGGTTGAGTTCCACCGTGGCGAGCTCCGCCAGTCTGGCCCACAGATCCTCGGGGATGATGCGGTCATACTGGCGGTAGCCCGCCGCGGCAAGACCCTCCTCCGTGACGATGGGGGGGTTGGGGATGTCGTGGGTGGCAACGGGGTAGGAGTTGTGGAAGGAGGGGTGGGGGCAACCCATGCCAAGCATGGTGAAGGGGGCGTCGGTGCTGTAGAGGGTGTGGGGTGTAACATAGTAAGGGGGTGCATAGTAACCCCCCCAAAATGGACACCTCTGCCATTACCACATCTGCCCATATTGCTAGGACCTAGGCGCATATTTATGTTCTCCATGTCCAAAATAGGGGAGGGCATGTGTCTCTCCGCCCGTATGCCCTCGGTAGACAAAGTTGAAAAAAGTCAGTAACCCCCCCCCGTTTGGGTCAGTAAGGGTTACTAACCTTGGGTCAGTAACCCCCTTACTGAGCAGTAACCCCCCTTACTGAACCCCCCTTACTGACTCCGTAACCCCCTTTCTGACTCGGTAACCCCCCCCTTACTGACTCAGTAACCCCCCCCTTACTAACTCAGTAACCCCCTTACTGACCCCCCTTACTGAGTTTTGCGCTGTGTCCTTCGTGCACACTTTTGTTCTCCTTTTAGACTTTTTGTGGCCCCGGAGTGCCATGGCTTGTGCTGGGCTACTGGCTGCCTTCCCGCCCGTCCTAACGTGGGTCAACCATGTCAATAACCTAGTTGGGACACACGGGTACGGGGGGGGGGATGGGTTTGTCGAGCATGGTGCGGTTGTTAAGCATGCGAGTGAGTTCGTTGAGTTTCCCGCGGATACGGATTTTGGTTCCGTCAAGGTGACTTTCCCCCTCTTCGACAAGAGGGCACCGTGTGTGCTTTCCGATTTTATCCTCGACATCGCAGCTCGCCACCCCCACGTGCCGTGTTTCCGGATCCGCCTCCCTTTCGCAGAGTATGACCACCTGACCAAAGTGCTGGATAAGAAAATCACCACAACAGTGAACAAAACCCAAAAACTTTGGGTTGCACCGTTGCACGGTGCAGTTCAATTTAGTGTCCAGAAGCCGAAACCTCGCGATTTTCAGGAGGGACAATGGTGCCCCCAACAATGCGTGCAGCAACTGCGCTATGTTCGCTCAACAGATTGGGAGGAGATTGTAAGGGAGTTACTGAGTCACTAAGGGGGTCAGTAACCCCCCTTACTGATTTGGGTTACTGCGGTAGTAAGGGTGTCAGTAAGGGGGGTTCTGAGTTTTGGGGGGGTTTCGCGAAATCGACACACCATGGAGTTCCGGGTAAACGAAGTTATACACCTGTAGAGTGTGTACCCTTCGTGAACGGCCGTTAAGTGGCCGTTTGAATAATTGCGTGAATTTCACGTGAATTTAACCAAATTTTGAGGTTTTTGGGGAAAAATGCCATATTCTTGGTTCATTCCAAGGGATTTGAGGGGCCAAAATTCTTCCCCTAGCTTTGTTACGCATCATCCAATGAAAGTCCCGCCCCAAAAGCATCCATCATGTCCGAACCGTGCCCAAAACGAGAGGTGCCGGAACCCGGCAAGCCTGTAGCCGATTCACAGCCGTGAATTCACGTGAATTCGTACGAAATTCGCACGAATTTCGTACGAATTTCGTACGAATTTCGTACGAATTTCACGTGAATTCACGTGAATTCATACCAATTTCACCCTTGTGCACCCCCTCATTTGTCCTAACACCCGGGGTACCTCCCCCCCAAACACCCCTGCAGGCACCCTGGCTACAGGCAACATGTGCACATGTGTGTGGGTGTGCCTTTGTGTGGGGTGTGTGGGTTTGTGTGGGTTTGTGTATGGTTGTATGGTTGGGTTTGCATGTGGGTGGATGCGTGACTTCCTGTTTGTTTCTACGTGCGGGCGTGCGTCTGTGTGTTGGTGTGTGTGAGGATGTGGGGGCCACCCGACCACATACGCACACAAACCCGTCCCAAACCTCCCACCAACACCCACACACCCACACACACAACCACGGACCCATGGATACACACCCACGCACAAACACGCACCCACGCGCACAAACCAATCAACACACACACACACACACACACATCCACTGTCCAGGTACGTATGAGGGTGTGTCGGCGGGCAGTGTGTGGGTATGGGTCGAGTGGGGGGCTGTTTGCTTTCATTGAGGGTATGTGTGTGTTCGTGCATGGGTGTGTGTGTGTCTCTGTGTGGGGGGGGGGTGTATGACTGTCTTTTTGGTTATGGGTGTGGGCGTGCGCCTGTGTGTGTGGGGCGGGTGAGGATGTGAGGAGCACCAAACCAGATATACGCACAAGCCATACACACACACACACACACACACACACACACACACACACACACATACAGACACACCCTTCCTGCACCTCACACCAACACGCGCATACACACAAACACACACAACCGGACACCCAACTACACATGGACACAACGACCCACCCACCCACCCACACACACACACATCCGCAGAAACCCATCCACACACACAGGCAGACACACATACACACACACACACACAGAACCCCCCCCCCCCCCCTAAACATCTAACCGTGGCACATCCACTGTCCAGGTACGTATGAGGGTGTGTGAGCGGGCAGTGTGTGGGTGTGGGTCGAGTGCATGGGGGGCTGTTTGCTTTCATTGAGGGTATGTGTGTGTTTGTGCATGGGTGTGTGTGTGTGTCTGTGTGTGTGTGTGTGTTTGTGTGTGTGTGTGTGTGCCGGGGGGGGGGGCAGGTACAGGGAAATGTGTGTGGGTGTGGGGACTTCGTTATTGCATAGGTGGTGTTGGTGTGGCTCTTCTGCCAGTGTCCTGCAAAAATGGTAGGAAATTCGCACGAATTTCGCACGAAATTCGTACGAAGTTCGTGCGAAATTCGTACGAATTTCGTGCAAATTTCGTACCAATTTCGTGCGAATTTCGTACGAAATTCGTCCCCAAAGTGTACCGTGAATGTGGTTGTTAGGAAATTCGTACGAAATTGGCACGAATTTCATACGAATTTCGCACGAATTTCGTACGAATTTCGAACAATTTGCATGAATTTGTATCATTTTTATGCAGAACAAACACACTCAGCCCATAGCACACAACACAGCAACACAACAACAACACAAAAGAACAACACCGTCACCCCATATCACACAGCACAGCAACACAACAACAACACAGAAGAACAGCACAGTCAGGTCATCAGCAACAGTCACCAATAAGGAGCAGCAGACAGACGAAGCACAACAAGCAGCAAGCAAAACAACGGTACCAACACAGCCGAAAAGCAGGCATTACACACACATCATGACAATCAGCAGCAACAAACACAAACGACAGACAGTCACAAACTACAAACAGCACAAAAGTATTGTCCCACATGATTCAACAACAGGCAGCCACCAATCCAACCATCCACACCCACTCATAGCACACAGCACAGCAACACAACAACAACACAGAAAAACAACACAGTCAGGTCATCAGCAACAGTCACCAGTGAGGAGCAGCAGACAGACAAAGCACAACAAGCAGCAAGCAAAACAGCGATACCAACGCAGTCGAAAAGCAGGCATCAAACCCACATAATGACATTCAGCAGCAACAAACACAAACGACAGACAGTCACAAACTACAAACAACACAAAAGTATTGTCCCACATGATTCAACAAAACCACCCAAGAACCCAAGAACCACCAATGCATGCACATATCACCCAGGCACGCACACACCATGCACCCACGCCCACACAAACAACAACCCCTCCGACCAGGCACACCCACACACACACAAAAATGACACAAATTCATGCAAATTGTTCGAACTTCGTACGAATTTCGTACGAAATTCGTACGAATTTCGTAACAACCACATTTACGGTACGTATTGAGGGACGAAATTGGTACGAAATTCGCACGAATTTCGTACGAAATTCGTACGACATTCGCACGAATTTCGTACGAATTTCGTGCGAACTTCGTACGAATCTCGCACCATTTTTGCACGACACTGGCAAAAGAGCCACACCAACACCACCTATGCATGTACCGGAGTCCCCACACCCACACACATTTCCCTATACCTGCCCCCCCGGCACACACACAGACATAAAGTGCAGCAATGTACACACACACACACACCGCACAGACACACACACACACACACACACACAGGAGGAGGGGGCCACCCCTTCTTTCATGTACCGCAATATCCAAAGAAGCTCCCGGGGGGGCTGGCGCCCCCCCTGTTCGATCACTGGGGGGCCACCCCTTATTTCATGCACCACAGTTCCCGAGGAGCACACACACACACACACACACACACACACACACACACACACACACACACACACACACACACACACACGGTATGTGGTAGCACCAAAAAAATACATGCAACATACCTCAGTCCGGATGCACCCAATCGCACGGAGCCATGAACACGGATGCTGCTACCCCATGGCGTGTGAACACGTGTCACGATCCCTGTTGGTGGGTGAACAATCCAACTCTTCTACCCAGCTGCAGGTGGGAAGCTTGGAAGCGCCGACATCGAAGAATCAAACAGTACAAAAAACCTGCGAAGAGAAAAGGAGTACCCTCCCTAACCTTAACCGCACTGCAACAAGCAAGACACCCTCCTAACCCCACACCCGGACACTCAGGTGTAAGTGGGGGTCTCCTTGCCCCCCCCCCCCTCCCAACCCTAGACGTGGTTGATTACGCTCCTATGGTTTGACCCAATGGACCCCCCCACCCATCCGTCATGCATCTACTAGCAACTATCACCTTTGCCCTTCCCAACAACTGTGTGAGCAATGCAACAATGGTTTAACCCCAATGGACCCCCCACCACTGCATCCACTATCACCTATAACCTATGCCCTTCCCAACAAATTTGTGAGCAAAGCAACAAAGCATAAGAAATGTAATGTGTATAATGGTTTGATTTGTTATGTGTGTTCTAGTGTAGAACAAATCTAGGCTAGAATGATTCCTGTTCTAGTCTACGTTCTAGCTAGATGTTGTAGGCTAGAACGCCCTCGCGATGTCGTTTTAGGCTAGAACGAAATTGTGCGTGCTAGCGTGTATCTAGGGATCTACAAAACAAATTGTTCAATATCCAATGTGTGCAACAAATAGCAGTGACAAGACAAAATTGGGGCCGATTCGTACGAATTCGCACGAAATTCGCACGAAATTCGTACGAAATTCGTACAAATTCGTACGAAATTCGTGCGAATTTCACATTCTTGTGAATCTGTGAAGCTAGCGTGAATTTATGCGTGAATTTGGGTGCGTGAATTTCACATTCACGCGAATCTCACCAAATGTGTTGACCCATGCGGCTACTTCAAAACTGTAAATTGCACACATTTGTTGGATCTTACTTTGGGCGAAGATAGCACGACAAAAGCACACGATAGCACCTAGTTACGAGCAAAACACAGCAAAAATGGGTGAAATTCACGGTACCGTGAATCTCGGATGCAAACGGCCGGTTCACGAAGGGTACATGGACATAGGGAAGTGTGTTGGACCACCCAGGGTGGAGACAAACAACCGGGACACATGTTTGGGAGGGGGGGCAAAGTCAAACTCAGTAAGGGGGGGTTACTATGCACCCCCTTACCGTGTTACACCCTATGGGGTGGGTGATGTCGGGGATGTGGATGCGCAGGCGACGGTTGGTGGGGAGCTACTGTATCCCACGCCTGCACCTTCACCGTCTGGTACCGCACGACGGGTTCAGTGGCCGTGCGGTGCGTCCAGCCACTTTTTTTGACTGGATCCACCCACAGCCACTGCTCCTCGGGGTCGAGACCGTTAGGCGGCTTCTCCTGCAGCTCCAGAACGTTGACGAACTCTTTTGACGCTGCAGCAGTGCACAGCTTCAGGGTCTTGTTGAAGGCCTCAAGGGTGACTTGAGAAAGCTTCAACTCGACCGCGAGGGTCGTGGGGTACCGGCCCATCACAGCACAGCAGAACCTGCTAAGAACCCCCGTGGTCAGGGCGAAGTTGACGCGGGTGGCGTCAATTCGCCAGACCAAGTAGGGATTGCCCGGCTGGTCCCACTTGCCGAAGAGGGCGGCCTCCAGGGGTTCGCGGAGGGGGGGGAGCTGGGGGAAGGATTCGGCGTCCGGGGGGGTGAGGGTGTAGGGGATGGGAAAATAGCCCGCGGGGAAGTGCTCGGAGCCCACGTTGGCGATGTGGGCATCGAGCACCGCCTGCACCTCGGGGTTGGCGGGGGCAGACGTGGGGTCGGTGACTGTCACCTTCTTCCCCTTGCCCTTCTTGGGTTGCTTTGGAGGCATAAGAAAGTGAGATGCCTAGAAGGAAAAGGGAATGCACGAAGGGTGCAAACGAACAGGAAGAATGGGGCAGTTGGCGCGCACCAAAACCGGACTTGGCGCGCGCCAACTCAAGAGTTGGCGCGCCAACTTTTACTTGGCTTCCAAAAAGTTGGCTTCGACCCAAAAAACCCACATATTGCAACATATCAATAAAGCAACGCAACCATAAGCTGTAATATATATATATATATATATATATATATATATATATATATATATATATGTATTACTACACCCCTCTCCCCTTAAATTTAGCTAACAACAAGCAACAACAACAAGCAACAAGCAACAACACGTCTCAGTGCCGTTTTGGCCATTGCTCCGTCCCAACGCTTCGGATCTTTTGCCCATGTAGCCATCTTGGAGCCTAGGTGGTGGCCTTGCCAAATCCAAGTTTTGAGCCAAAAACTCACCGGTGGCGGCCCGGGGCGGTGGCGCCAAGTCGGGAGGTGCCCTCCCAAATCTGCGCAGTTTTGGGCCAAAAACAGCCATTTTTCGCCCAAAATAGCCCTAGTAAGAGTTCAAAACAGCCAAACGAAGGCAAACGGCTGCTACACTCCACGTGCGGATTGACTTTCTCGCAACCAAGGGACCTTTGGTGCCCTCTAACTCCACGATATGTCCGAGAAACGGCCCAAAAAGCCCCAAAAACTGCGCAATGTGCACCAGCACCCCGAAACCAAGAACGGGCCGTATCTTGGGCTACGTGGCTCAAAAACAAATTCCGAGGGCACCTAGTCCACCCGCAACCCCCCACTTTTTATGGTTTCCAAGCCTCAGAATCGCCCAACGAGACACGTAGACCCCCGTACCAGTGGTCACTTGGTGCAGCCGGAGGGCCGGCCAGCCCACGCACAGTGGGGGCCAACGGTGGGTCCACCAGGGTCCCCAGGGCGAAAAAAAGATTTTTTCCAAAGTTGTTCCTAGACCACTTGGGATGCTCAAACAAGTGTTTTTGGGCCGTTTTGAGCCCGTGGTGGCGCGTTTGGGGCCATGGAAAATCCCAAAATGCCTTGAAAATGGGCCGTTTTGGGACCAACAATGGGTCAAAAATGGGTCAAAAAAGCGTTTTTACAAAAATGATCGTGGACCATTTATGATGCTCAAACAAGTGGTTTTGGCCCATTTTGAGCCCTTGGGGACGGGTTTTGGCTCCCGGAAACTCCCAAAATGCTTGGAAAATGGGCCATTTTGGGACCAAAAATGGGTCAAAAATGGGTCAAAAACGCGTTTTCCCAAAAGTGATCCCGGACCATTTGGGATGCTCGAACGAGTGTTTTTAGCCCGTTTTGAGCCCGTTTTGACCGAGTTTAGCCCCTTCCACCACATGTATGCACCACTTTGTGCCCTTCGCACGTACCTTAGAGCCGTGTGGTGGAGCCACCTAGAGTTGGGAGAGGGGTGTAGATTAGAGGATATATATATATATATATATATATATATATATATAATATATATATATATATATATATATATATATATATATATATATATATATATATATATATATATATATATATATATATATATATATATATATGGCATAAGGTGTGAGCCCCCCCCCCCTAGGGACCTATGGGCCGGGGTCGGGTGGGGACCTAGGACCCCCCCCCCTATTTTTGGGTCGAGAAATTCAAAAAAAGAGGAATTAGCTTGATCCGAGACAGTGGGAGGGCACAATTTCAAGATTCAGATGCAAAAAATAGGGTCCTAACCAGTGCACTAAAAATAGCAAAATATGCAAGGTTGGCTCAAAAATTGGTACACTGGGGTGTAGGTGGCCCTTCCCCTGCCCCTAGTGGGGCAAAAGGGTGATGAATAGATCCAAATGAAGGCATTGACGGCAATAGGCTGGGGGTTTTGTGGGTTTTGTGAGGTGAAGAGGGCTATTTTTACGATTTTGAGGCTATTTTTGGGGATGATGTCACTCGGTAAGAAATACCTATTTTTAGCAACTTCGAAGGGTCATACCGGCCCACCACCGTCTCCAATCACTCTAATTCCTCTTTTTTTGAATTTCTCGACCCAAAAATAGGGGGGGGAGGTCCTTGGCCCCAACCCACCCGCGGCCGGTGGGTCCGTGGAGGGGGGGGGGGGCCCTCACACCTTGTGCCATATATATATATATATATATATATATATATATATATATATATATATATATATATATATATATATATATATATATATATATATATATATATATATATATATATATATATATATATATATATATATATATATATATATATATATATATATATGTATATGTATATATATATATATATATATATAGTCATAGTCATAGTCATAGTCATAACCACTTATCATGCCGTCTACTGGAGTTACCGGGCATCTCGCGCCGACAGGTGGTTCCTGCCTCGCTCGATCCCGTGGGTCCCAGGGCTGCCTGAGGTGGCCCACAGCATGACGGAGGACCCAGAGGACCGGGGATACCGGTCAACCAGGCTTTGGGGGCAGTGGCAACTGCAAAGCGTTAGCATTAGCAACGGCGACGGACGCTGGCCCGTTTGTTCGCCGGGGGTAAGGGGGCAAGGCAAAGCAGCGCAGCAGCATCGCAACAAGCAGAAAGCAAGGGCTTCTCTGTCCGTCGCAAAGCGGCAACCAAGGAACAAAGCAGCACGCATGCGGCGAAGCGGGAGCTGACCCTCCGTCGTTCGCGTACCCCCGCCACCGTGAAGACATCCATCACTCATGACCCCATGGAATCCATTGCCGTCTGCGTCCTCGAAACTGCCCACCACCCCTGACTCCACGTATCCCTCTGCCAGCACGCAATAGCCCGTATGTGCATAGCCAGGATTTCTGGGAGGCTCCAGCCTAGCCTGGCCCTCAGCTTTCATCGCCCCCATGTCTCCACAATGTACGCCACCGTCCCACCGCACCAGTCCCCTAGTATAGTACAGAAACACGTTACCAATTCCACGTCCCCGTGGCCCTGAGCTGCTCCCACAGCCCAGATATATACCATGCCGGCACCCCATGTCAGGGGCCAGCGCCCAATCTGCTTCGAGGTATCCACTTGCCCACATATAATATATCTTGAGGGTCTACAGGGGGGGACGCCGGCCGCTACGCGACGGGAGTGGCGCAGCCCGTGAATATCGCTGGCTGGGATTCGGGCTGGTGGGTGCCGTAGCTTGGTTATCGACCCCCTGTAGGGGTACCCACCTGAGGCTCGCCCCGGGCCGTGGTAACCAGGTGCACCTCATCTGGCCCACATACATTGCCCTGGCGCCTACCCTTGACCCTTACCTGCACTAATTGGCCAGCTTCCGTGGTTGCGCCTCTTCCGCCACAGCAGCGGCCAGGCCGCAGGTTCGGCCCCCACCGACGACGTGGCGAGCCTACTTATAGCATTGGCCCGCGCGTCACCCCCCGGACCACTCAGCATGCCGCTCCTCTGCCCTCCTCGCCTCTAGCCGACCGGACTGGTGCCCCCTAGGGGTAAGCCGTTACAGTGGTGAGGCGACTGCATACTCTTCGCTACGACGCTACGCAGTACCGCTGTTGCCACGCCGACGCCACCTGCGAGCCGCCACGACACGCACCACCGCAACCACAAGGCCATGGTCAGAGGTTAGACTATGTACATGCCCGCAGGCACGGTCCCTCTAGTTTGTTAACGGGGCCACGGGATGCCCCGCGCTCCCCCTGAGTTGTTAGAGGGGTCAGGGGGACACCCCAGTACCGCCATGCAACCCCGTAGCGCCCCCACTGTACGGCCCCCCAGTACCGCCGCGTACCCTCACCATACGGTCCCCAGTACCGCCGCGTATACCCCCACGACGCCAGTACACCGTCATCTGGAACTTCCCCGCTGCTCCCCCACTGTACGGTTCCCCAGTACCGCCGCGTACCCCCACCGTACGGATCCCAGTACCGCCGCGTTTACCCCCAAGACTCCAGTACGCCGTCACCTGGAACTCCACGTGCCCCCCGTGAGTGCTCCTCCCAGGCTGCCACGCCGTCTCCACGACTCCCGCCATACTGTCCCCCTGACGACCCCACCGTCATATCCTTCCACGCACACATCTTCGCCTCGTCGCCGCTCCCGGGGCCTGCAGGCTGACCCCGCAACCCCGTGTAACACTCCCAGGGGGCGCCGCAACGCTGTAACCCCCAGACAACTCCGTGCACCCCCGGTGTATCCCGAGCTACCACTCCCAATACTGCCGTAGCCGGGCCGCCTGTAGAGACCCCGGTGCCATGGGAATACCCTACAGGGGTTTGGGCCTTATTACCCTGGTCGGGACGACCCATGACACCTCACTGTTGTATGCGGCGACCCGGGGCAGGCGGGTGAAGCATCCCTGTCCGACCCTCATGCACGGGGGCAGTACGGCTCACCATCAGGCCGGCACGACGTGTCACATCGCGTTGGCCGTCATACGCCGCCTGCCAGTACCGCACAATCAGGCCGCGAAGGTACTGCTTCTCAGGCCGTACCCCCTCCGCTGCGTCCAGCGTAGGGACGGTAGCAGGTGCACCCACAATTCCCAACCCCATCAATCTGCACCCCTGGCCTCCACCACGCCGTCACCATTTCCTCCGCGATGCCACAACCAGAGTATCCGTGAGTCGCCCTCCAGAGCCGCCCACCACAGCATCAGGGGCAGGGCCGCAGACGGCGCTCCAGGGCACCGTACCCCTTCCACTCGGACGCTCTTCAGGCCATCCTGAATAGTCTTCCAGGCACTCGAGGACATCTGTCCAGAGTGCTGCAGTGCCCACCTCGCCTTAGGCCACCCCCTATCGGCACGCTCCTTACATGTCCCGCACAGCGGGGCGGAGGCACACTGATGAACCCAAACTGACACCGTTTCCCCGCACCCGTGGCATCGCTGCGGAAGCACAGACCGCGATGGAGCGCAGCTACCATCACAACACTGCGACCACAGGTCCTGCCATACATCGCAGCACGCGTCCTGGAGCCCGAGCAAAGCCCTCGCCAGCGTGCGTGCTGTGGCACAACTGAGGAGGCTGCGCCTCGCTTCCTCCCACGTGGACACCGGGCGGAGTATCGGTCGCCCGTCGGGCATCTCCGGCAGGTTCTCAAGCAGCCGGGGCCACCGCGCCACTTTGGGGCCGCGCGTGCCATGCGCCAGGAGCTCCCAACCGTAGTCCCGCAAGACCTCCCCGATGACATCAACCCCGTCCTGCTCCGGGCCCCTGGCGGAAGCCAGAACCAAGCGTTGTCCTCCCGCCCGAGCCTCAATGACCGCCTCGAGGCCCAGGGTGTCAAGGGTGTGACGGGCATCGGCAGCCACGTGGTCGTCCCCCTCTGGCAGAGAGAACATGGCCTCCGTGACGTGGCCTTGCGCGTCGTCGCCCTGTACCCGTGCCAGCTGCTTGGAGCCCACTAACACTGCCATGGACCGCTGCTCCGTGACCGCTTGTACGGCTCGTCGCAGCTGTCGGTCATACAACCACAACGTACCCACGTCAAGTACAACAGCCACCGCCAGGATTGGGAGACTGCACAGAGGTTGCTGAAGGACCGGCAGCACCTCGCGAGGCCAGCCCATGACGTTCCCCACTGCTGGATGGTTGGCGTATACCTGAAGCCAGGGATCACTCTGGCCGTCAGGGCTTCTCACCTTGGTACCACGCACCTGGGCCCACGACTGCGCCGACACCACGCGGGACCACTCCCTGAATGTCGTGATGTCCCGCGCCACCCAGGAACCGATCCACTGGTCGAAGGCCTGCGCCACCGCCGCCATCTAGTGAGGGAACAAGGACAGGGCCTCGTCATGCTCGATGCACGACCGCGACACCAGCAGTGCGTGCAGCGGTGCCCTCTGAAAGGTTGCCCGCAGGTCGCCGGGGAGGCCGGCAAACGGGTTCCACGGCGGACGATGCAGGATCCTCCCTGCCGGCGGGCAGAAGGGTGTGTCACCGCGCAGGAACGCGTATACCGCTCTCCTTCGATCTTGCATCGGCAGCTGCATGATCTGGGTGAGCCGATGGTTCCTGCGGGCATACACATCTTCCCCAATCTGGACCATGTCCTCCACAAAGAGCCTGGCCTTGGCAGGGCCCCGGGACGACGCCGCTCGCACCGCAGCGAACAGCCGCTTCAGGTCCCCGGCGACGACACCCGCCATCAGGGATTCAGTCCACCTGCAGCCGTGCTCCCTCCACGCCACGAACTCCACCGCCCTGTCCGTCAGGGGTAGCTCCGCCGTGAACTCCTCCACACGCCTGCACAGGAGCCCAGCCACCTCCTCGTCCCGCGCACACAGTAGGCGCATGTGGCCAATGTCCTCCTCCGGCCCCCCACAGAAGATACAGGGGTGGGCTGGTATTGCCATAAGCGTGAGCTTCTGTCTCCACCGTCGCATGACCTGCATGGTGGACAAGCGACCGTCACGTGCCCGCAGCATATTCCTGTGCGTTGGGCCGTGGTGCACAGCTCCCAGGGGCATCGCCTCGCAGGCGCCAGCCAGTGGCGTGTGCGCCCTGGTGCGAGCCGCCAGCGAACGCCACTCCATCTCCCGGACTTGCTGAAGGGCTTGCATGGAAGGCACACACGGCTCGAGCTCACCATTATCCCCCGGCACCAAGAGGATGGCGTGCTCCTTCGGCAGGACAAGATGGACTGGCGGGGCCATTGCACGGGCCGCGGCAGAGTCCGGTGCCTCGAGCGGGACCGCCGCCAAGTGCGAGCTCTGCCTCACCACCCAGTGGTGCGGCCCCCCAACGGGGCGCGGCAGCCGTCGCAGCCCCTCCACTATCCAGCTCAGTGCGTGCTGATTGACCAGATGTGATGTCCGCCCCTTGATGCCACGCTACAGGGCCTCCTGCGCCCTGCGGAGATGCGCTCCTATGACGGACGCATCCACCACGTGTACCGTGCACGCCGACGGGGGCGTGTGCAACAAGTACGCCGCCGCTCCAATGATCTCTGCCTCCGGGACCGTGCCGTAGATGGCACCCGTCCACGTGGGGATTCCGTGGCTGGCCACCGCCACGTTTGTGGCGTCGTCTCCCTGGGGCGACGCGTCAGACGATGTGACTTTAGTCGCCACCGGCACCTAGCAGTACCGGTGGGGCTCCAGCCACGCCACGTCGGAGTGGGGGCTCTGCACCACCTTTCCCAGGGACGCCGCACTGGAGGCCGTGAGCTCCGGGGACAGGACCACCCTCGGTCGATACACCGCATGTGGTCTCCAGGCCAGGTCACATCCGCAGACTGACTTTATGGCGTCCAAGGCGGTGGTATACTCCGCCCCCCAAACCGTTGCGGAGCAGGAAGGCTGGTATACCACCACAGACCCCTGCTCCACTGCGCCGCCATCACGCAACGACGTGACGGCGACGTGCGGATCGTGCGGCACGTTGGACATCCGGACCACTTCCGGGACCGAGTACTCATCCGGATCCGGGATTGGGCCTGCCGGCAACAGAAGAACAATGTACCTGCGGCTCACTGGTGGCTAAGTGGAAATGTGAAGTTGGGGCTCATTTGGGGCTCAGTTGTGCATTGCGATGTCTTTGTGCTTGTTTGTTGTGCGTTTTGCATGCTAGGTAATGTGCATTTAATGTTTTTAGAAGTTTTAGATACTCACTTGGTCAAGGTTCAAGGGGGGGGGTACTTTTTTTGGCGACGGCTCAGTTGACTGAGCGCCCGACTGAGCCGTCACTGAGCCGTCACTGAGCCGGCTCACTGAGCGCTCAGTGAGCGCTCAGTGAGCGCTCACTGAGCGCGCCAAATGGCTCAGTGAGCGCTCAGTGAGCGCTCAGTGAGAGCTAATTGGGGGCTCACTCAGAGGGTTCCCCCCCCTTTCCGCCTCTCCTCCGCCCCCCTATCCGCCTACCCATCCATTCCTTCTCGCTCCCATAGGTCCTCTCTTTCACACCATGTCTATTGTTGTCCCAGGCCTGGAACCGGCAGCTTCAAAGGCTCTCGCGTCTTTCCTTAGTCGCCCCCGGGTACCTACCGCTTTCACAGAGGCAGCGTACCCGGGGGTGCCTTCGACGGACCTAGAGCCCTTGAAGCTGTGGGCCCAGCAGCTCCCTGCCCCTTCCCCAGAAGTGGTCCACATCAACGTGACCGATGTGACCCTTCTTGGAAAGAGCTGGATGCACCGGTGCAACCAAGTGTTGCGCCAGGTGCATCCAGCTCTTCGTGCCGTACGCTTCCGCTTTCCTGTGGCTGCTGTCCAAGATTTGGTGCAGCAGTCCTCAGGAAAGCTGATCGGTACCCCCCACGAGTTCGGGACACGGGTTCATGACACCAAAGATCTCCAACACGGTTGGACTTCAGATCTTGGTGTGAGCCACGTCGCTCCCAAGAAGGGACTCCTTGAGCCCCTGCCTTTCGGGGTCGGGGTGGTGTCAGGGGAATGGTGGGAAAGCCTTTCGGCTTGTCCCATCATTCCTGAGTGGTGCCATGTGGTGCCCGACTACACCACCCCAGCCTTGTACAGGACCAAGGAGCCCGTGTTCCTCCGCGGTGCCGCCTCCCCTCCCCCCTACATTTCCCTGGCTGCCCCGGTGTTCTCACATGAACTCCCGGCTCATGACCTTGAGTCGGATGAGTCCTTGTGCGACTTGGGGCTCCGGGTGGTTAGGGGGGCGGTAGAGGCCAAGGAGTGCGAGAACTGGTACCACATTCTCGTCGACTCCTGCGGCACCCAGCCGGATGCAATTTGGGATCTGCTGTCCAATGCACACTCTCGCGAGGAGTGCTTGGCTGATCCCAAACTGCCACGGCGCTGGGGTACTCGGCCCGGCAAGCTTATCTCTGTGTTGGGAAGGGACCCCTTGCAACGGGCTAGTCAGCAGTGCAGTGCTCGCTGGCCCGAGATGAGGGGTCTCTTCCCAACGCAGTGGTCGGCAATTGCCGCCGGGGAAGATGCTAGGGAGCAGACCTGGCACACTGACATTGATAAGTTGCCAGGGACGCTCCCTATCATGGGTGAGCTGCCCGACCATCTCTCAATGATGCTTGTCCTCTCGGACAAGTATCATTTAGAGGTGCACCTGGGCAGCCACCTGGGTGACCATGACGCTCTGCGGGTCGAGACCTTCGAGTTTCAGCGTGGGGACATGGTTCTCTTTGCCTCCACGCTGAGACATCGGGGTCTCGCCGCGCTGCCGGGGGTGGGGAAGCAGGTCGTTCTCTTCCGCTTCCTCACCCCCGACGAGCGTCACAAGTGGGTGGACGTGGAGCGGTTCATCCTTGACCCTCTGCCAGGGGCCAAGGATGAGCTGGCTTCACGGCCACGGGGAGACGGGCCGCTGCCCAACCCCAGGGCTATCAGCCACTGGGGGCAGTACTTCGCCTTCGGCGAGGGACTGCAGGGCGCGGTCGGTCTGCCGCGGTTTGAGCAGCTGGACGACTGGCTGGCCCCCGTGGGCGCGTCAGGCCCCGGCTGCCCATACCACCCGCTGCTGCTGGCCAGGCCTGCCCTGGACGCCGCCGACCCTATGTGCCACGTGTACGTGGAGGAAGGCGACGTTCTGTGGACAAGCGGGCCATCATGGCTCGACCTGGGTAACAGTGGACCCGGGGAGGCCGCCATGCTGCAGCAGTATTGGGCCCCCTGCTCCCGCCCCATCTCCGCACAGCAGGCTTTGCTGCTCGGCTTCTCGTGGCATCGCGGGCCGGAGAAGCGGTGTACACGGAGCGATGCGGGCGCCGAGGTCCCGCTTTTGATGCGCTGCATCTGCAGCGGCAAGGTCTTACTCCCTTCTCCCCCTGCCCTGCAGGATTCACACCGGGGTGTTGGGCGGAATATTGGTAGGGGGCGCGACAGGGTGGTGGTGGGGTGCACCAGGGTGTTTGGAAAGGTGGGTCTGGGGCTGTGGGCCTGTGGGGCTGTGGGCTGGCAGGGGGTTCTCTGTGTGCCCCACGAGCGGGCTTAACATGTGCACAGGGTGCCCCACGAGTGGGTTTAACATGTGCACAGGGTGCCCCACGAGTGGGTTTAACATGTGCAGAGGCTGGCCAGCGCGTGGGCCTACTGCACAGGCCGTGCCAGTCTGCTGCTGGCCTTTACGGGGCCTGTATGGGGGCCTGTACGGGCCCTGTGTGTGGCCTGCATGGGGCTGTGCTCAGGCGGCTCCAGCACCCTGCCGCCAGTTGCAGTTGCCAGTCTGGAGGTGCAACTGAGACCTGACTGAGCCGTCTGGTGCGCTCAGTGAGCGCTCACTGAGCCATTTGGCGCGCTCACTGAGCGCTCACTGAGCGCTCACTGCGCCATTTGGCGCGCTCACTGAGCGCTCAGTGAGCGCTCAGTGAGCGCTCAGTGAGCGCGCCAAATGGCTCAGTGAGCGCTCAGTGAGCCCAATTAGCTCTCACTGACGGCTCAGTGAGCTCTCAGTGGGGGAGGCGCGAACGTTACCTGGCACCTTCGGTGGGCGGCGCGAACGTTACCGGGCGCGAACGTTGACTCTGTGCTTTGCTGCTGTTTCCATCTTTTTTTTTGGACCCCCCCCCCCCCCCCTACGTTTGCAGGCTCAATTCCCCCTGCACGAGCCTTTGGTTGATGCAAACGGCAGCAAAACACAGAGTCAACTTTTGCGCCCGGTAACGTTCGCGCCGCCCACCGAAGGCAGCTCCTCACGACCACCGCTGGCAACGCGACGGCAACTGCAACTGGTGTCAGCGATGAAGGATGGGGCATCGGGAGCGGAGCCTGCGATGGCAGCGGCGGTTGACAAGGCTCGGGGGCCGGTGGGCCCATCACTCGCCGACCTGGCCATCGGGTCCCCGGTCCCTTTTCCCGTGGTGCAGCCACCCCGGGCCAGTGATGTACGCGCGGGCTTCTTGGGGCTGTACATTGCCCCGGTCAACAAGCAGCCCGCACCGGCGTACCTCCTCAACAGGACGGTGAACGTGAAGGGGGTACCGCGGCACTCCACCGAGAGGTGGTATTGGAGCGTCACCCTCAACGCGGTCACCGCCGCGCAGCAAACGACGGTCACCCAGATGCACCTGCCGTGCAGGGTGACCCTGTCTGAGGATTGTGGGCTTGTGGCAGGGGAGGGGGGATTTTTTGTAGCCCGTTTTGCCTACCGGCTGGGGTCCAAACACTGGTGCTTGGACCTAGCCGTGGGGTCGGAGGAGGGGGGGTTGATGGCGCGCGCTGGCTCAATTGCTTTTAAGCAGGTGCTGTCATGGGACGTGCAGGGGGAGGGGTTTTTCTCGGAGGCTTGGCACGCCATGCGTGGCCACGTCTCCACCTTCCGTGCCAGCGCTCTGGGGGGGGACGTCATTGACCCAGAGGTGGTCAGTGATGGGGAGGTGACGGATGGGGGGAAGAGTGATGGCGGCCGCAGTGATCGGAGTGCCCGCAGTGGGACCGCAAAAGGAAAAAAACGGGCCGCCAAGGACATCAACCCCCCCGCCCCCCCCAAAAAGCTGGCGGGCAAGGGAAATGCAGCCGCACCTCAGAAGGCGGCCCTGGGGAGCCCCCTTCGTGAGCCTGGGTCACCGGGCACTGTGCCCATGATCGTGTACCGGGAGGCATGCCGTGACCGTGACCAGTTTCGCCAGGAGCGGGATGCTGCCCGTCTGGCAGCGGAAGCAGCCACCCGTCTCAAGGAGGAGCTGGACACGGTCAAGCGGCAGCGGGACGACCTGCAGGCGAAGCTCGTGGACGCTGATCGCCAAGGGGCTGCCACTGAGGCACGCCTGGAGGTGCTGCAGCGGTCCAAGGGCTGGAAGAACATTGAATCTGGGCCGGGGGCTGCATCCCCCTCCCAGTCAGGGGTTCCGGTTGCACCCCCCGCCACCTACAGCGCGCAGTCCATGCAATTCCTGGCATCGGGACTGTTGGAGTACGCCCACTTGGCCACGCGGCTGATGGCCGACGCCAAGTCGTCGTGCCAGCAGCTGCAGACCATTGCTGGGCTGGCTCGAACAACCACGATGCCGGACCTGAGCGTGGACAGCCTGCCGAAGGTTGAGGCGGAAGTGTCAACCCGCCTGCAGAACGCCGACCGCCGGTACCGGTCGGATGTGGTGGCGGCTGCTCAGCAGCCTGGCTGGGAGCCAGAGCAGTCCGCGTTCGGCAGTCCGGGTTCTCTCCCTGGAACTGCGGCTCTGTGGTAGCCGCTGGACCCCCACTACGTGGTTCGTATATATGTATGGTATATATTGTTGTTGAGCACTTCATGACATTTCTTTTGGGGGGGCTGGGGCCACAGATTGCAGCGTGCTGTGCACTTGCTGCACCACTTTCTGCCCTGCTGTGTGCCTTTGTTTCACAGGTAAACGTGCCGTGATTGTGGCCGTGTACCGATTGCAACTGTATGTTATTCCAAAAATATTGACGGAGCTGAAAATTTTCCAAGGCGGCCAGGGGCCACCACTTTCAGCTCTGATGTGCTGCTTCTTTTCACACAGGCCAGTGGCCACAACTTTCAGCCCTGGTATGGGCACGAACAAGTGAGGGCTGTGCTGCCTTTTTTCACACAGGCCAGTGGCCACAACTTTCAGCCCTGTTGTGGGCCTGTGTTCAAGACCAGGGCCGACTCTGGCCCCTGTGGTATGTTAATTGCGACCCTTTTTTTTTTCTTTCAATTTTGCATGCAGGCCAGAGGCCACGTCTTTCAGCCCTGTTACGGGCACGAACCAGAGCAGGGGTGTGCTGCCTTTGTTCACACAGGCCACACAGACCGCAAACAGTATTTGAAAACAGTATTGGCCTCTTGTGTGGTGCCTGTGTACTGCCTGTCTTTTGGTGTGCAGTGACTGAGAGGTAACTGAGAGCTCAGTGAGAGCTAACTGAGCGCTCACTGAGCTCACTGAGCGCTCACTGAGCCATTTGGCGCGCTCAGTGAGCGCTCACTGAGCGCTCAGTGAGCGCTCACTGAGCGCGCCAAATGGCTCAGTGAGCGCTCAGTGAGCGCTCAGTGAGCGCGCCAAACGGCTCAGTGGGCTCTCAGTCGGGTGGATGGAATTGTTGGCCGCCACAAACAGGTGGTTGTGGGCAGGGGGTGCAAGGGGGATGTGCCACCTACCACCAGGGACTGAAAACAGGTGTGTGCCAGGGCTGGGGGGGGGGGGGGGGGGCTGCAGCGCATATTACGGCAGCAACCGGGCGGAGGGGGGCGTCAAAGGGGGCAATGCGAGACGCTGCGGGGGGTGGGGGGGGGGGGGGGGAGGATGGGACAAACTCCCTGGCGGCATCCTCGGGGGGGGGTACGACGGGACAAACACGCTGGCGGCATCCCCGGGGGGGAGAGGGGGGCAAACACCATGGCGGCATCCCCCCGGGGGGGGGGGGGGGTGGGACAAACACCCTGGTGCAACCCCACTACCCCAACCCGACGAAGAGTGTGAATCCTGCAGGGGCAAGGGGGGGGAAGGCTAGGGACAACAATCAAGGGGAAACAGGTGGGGGGGATAGCAAAGAGATGTGAAAAGAGGTAAGTGTGACGCAAGCACGGGGACTGCATGTGGCAATACACCTCTACCACAGGTCCTACACAAAATGCCACCCAAGCGGCCCTTTTCCTTGTTGGGAACACAGCGCCAGCGCGCAACCCGGATTGAGCATCTGGAGGCCGCGGTGGCGGCCTCCCTATGTGAGGAATATCGGGCCGAGCTGCAACCCGATGGTAGCATACTGCTAGTCCCTGAGGACTATAGCCGGCCCACGGACACCACCCCCGACATCAAGTCGGAGGCCTTGCGCGTGCTGTGGCGGATGCGTAGTTCACAGATGTCGCGCCGCGACATGGCCTACCTGCTGCCCGACCTGGACAGCACCGTTAGCTGGGCCGACGTGGCCCCGTGGCTGAAGCACCTCAGCCAACCTGCTAGCCGGCGGGTTTGTATCCTTGAGGGGGAGTATGAGATGCAAGGGGCGTACTGCAATATTGCTGAGCGGCTAGCCCTGCTCTATGAAGCGCGTGCCGTACGCACACCGGAAGCCTTGCAACCGGGCGCGCAGCGCAACACCTGGGTGACCATCGGCGTTGACGGCACCAACCGGTGGAATCGGGCCTACGTGCACTGTGCAGTGGCTGCACCGGGTTGTGGGCCCACACAGCTTGCTAGCTGGTGGCTGTTTGAGGGTAGCGAGATGTGGGCCACGGTGTACGGCATGCAATCGGAGTGTGACTTCGATACGCAGCTCCGCGCTGCTACGGCCCTGCAACTGCCGCATGCGGATGGGGTGGCACGCAGCCCCCTATTCTTCGTCCGGGCCGATGGCAAGGCCCACATCATGCTGGCCGGCGGGGACGGCTTCACCAAGAAGAGCCCCGGGGCCATGGTGTGCCACTGCTGCGGGGCAAACAGTGAAACGGTTTTGCGCAAGTTCGGGGGACAAGAGGTTGCCCTGGAAGGAATCAAGGGACATGTACGGCTGACCGGGGTGTTTCGTGACATCCCGGCGGACCGCCGCATTCCTGACTTCGGTGCGCATGGAGTCATGCGTGTTGCCATTGCGGGGGTCAATGGAATTGTGCGGGGGCTGGTGACCCATGGCGGGGTATCGAGGAAGAGTGCGGCCACCATGGTGCAGGGGGTTATAAACGGGGCACGGAAAGTGGCCCGCACGGTGCGGCCTGGAAAGTGGGGGGCGGACAAGGCAAATGCCAAAGGACAGGTGCGCATGGAGTTGGGGGCTGCTGCGCACTTTGTCAAGGCCCGGCTGTGGGGCCCACTGTTGCAGCTGGTTGCACCGGTGATGGGGAACCATCAAGTGGGGGGCAGGCCATGGGTTGATGTGTGCACGGAGTGGTGGGAGGCGTTTGCGGCCATGGCCGAGGTGGCCTGGAAGGCCGACTTTCTGAGTGGTGCAGAGCAACGTGCCTTGCTGCAACGGCAACGGACCATGGGGGCAAGGCACCTTGACCTGGGATGGGGGAAGACGTTGTGGACGCACATGTGGGTTGACCACATGTATGCGTATGTTGCACGGTGGGGGACCATTGCAAGGTTTAGTTGCTTTGCATTGGAGGGCAGCCACGTGCGACTGAAACGGTTGCTTAGGAATAGTGGGGGGGTTAGCTTGCTGAACGATAGGTCCGGCTTGCAGTGTGTGGTGGATAACCACACGCTAGATGACCACCTCCGCAAGGAAGGTTGGGAGGTGGAGAGTAGGGCCGTGACCAAGCAAAGGGGGTTCCAACGACGGTGCATGACTTGGTCACGTGCCCGGCGGGAGAGGAAGGGGAGGGAGAACATGGTGAGGAGGATTGTGGAACGTGCATTGCGACAAAGGACCAAGTAAGTGCTTATGATGGATGATTTGTGCCCGTGCATGTTAAGTGAGCCCTGAGTGAGCCCCCAATTAGCTCTCACTGAGCGCTCACTGAGCGCTCACTGAGCCATTTGGCGCGCTCACTGAGCGCTCAGTGAGCCCTCACTGAGCGCTCAGTGAGCCGGCTCAGTCACGGCTCAGTGACGGCTCAGTCGGGATGCTCAGTCAACTGAGCCGTCGAAAAAAAGAAACCCCCCCGGTGAAATCCTCTTGGCCTAGGGATTGGGATCCCTTTGGGGACATTCCAAAACCCCAACCCACCCCCGAAAGCCACAACTTTTCACATTAAACCCCTTGAAAAACACCACTTAGCCCCAAATGAGCCGTTTTAGCCCCAAATGAGCCCCAACTTCACATTTCCAAGTGAGCCGCAGGTACAAATTGCCCATTCGCTGCACTTGTGAACCGCCGCGCACGCCCTGGAAAACGCTGGCCGCCCGTGCACAACCCACAGTGGTGGCGGGCTTATGCCGCCCCCGGTGTGAGGATTGAGCAGGGGGACGGACGCCGGATCGTCTTGCTGTTGGTAGCCCTCAAAGACGTCCCCCAACAGAAACAGGAGGGCGGCTAGCGGGACGAACGGCATGGACAGCCCCGGTTTGGCCGGGTCCCATCCTTCCTCCCTGTATCCGCCCACCACATACACGTCCCCCGCTGCGGACTGTCTATTGCGTTTGCTGGCCTTCTTTCGGCGCACCGGGTGTATCAGCCGGTGAGTCAACGGACCGGGCAGCTGCGGCCGGAAGACGTCGCGAAGCCCCGTGAGCCACACGTGGTCCAGGCGTGGGGCCCCACTCCCGCGTGCGGAAGGTGCAGGTGGTCCTCATGGCACTCCTGAAGCTGGACAGCCCAGTGCCCAGGCGCAGGGCAGGGGAGCCGCGCATGCAGGAGGTCATTTGCGGGATCAGTCAGGGACTGTACTGTCGCATCTGTGCGGGGCCTTGAGAGAATGCAGATGTCCCTACCCTTGAAGGTATAGGATTGGGACACCCACTTCCGCCCCGCCCACTGCACTTGCGGCAAATGGGCGTGCACACATGAGTACACCGACGAAGGCATGAGAAGCCCTACGCGCAACGTCCCCATCGCCCTGAGTACCCTGTCCACCCACGTATTGCCAGCGTGTGTGGCGAATGACGCAGAGGGCACCATGAACTGCCCGCACACTCCGTACTGCACGTGCATGTCTCGGAGCATGGCCCGCAGCTCATCCCGGACTGTCGTCGACCTGTGGTGGGTGAGCTGAGCCAAGGTCGCCACGACGGAGTCGCGGCATATAACCTGGACATCCGCCAACCGTAGCCCATGACCTGACCGCACCGCCACGTTGGACAGGTCCTTGGGCAGCTTCTCGAACTGCAGGGCCGCAGCCTTGATGGCAGCATTCAGCTTGATCACCGCCTCTGCCGTGTCGGACAGGTAGGGCGCCGCGTACCGCACGATGCCTCCAACCACAGCCGCCATCACCTCATGAGGCACCGACGCCGGCCCCAACGTGTTCTTGCACCAGCCCAGCAGGGCTTCGGACCGGAGTACATGTTTCTCCTTCATGGTCGCCATCCCCCTGGGATCAAGGCGCAGGCCCAAGTATGGTACCGTGCCCTTGGCACGTAAGCATACCCATGGGGCCGCCGTGTCCCCCGGGTTCAGGTATACCATAATCGAATGGATGCGAGCAGTATTGGCATAGGCGCATTTGCCCACGTCCAGGGACATGCCCATGTCCGTGAGATACCGCGCTATCGCCGCCGCATACTCCAGGAATTGCGGCAGGGAGTGCACTATCAACAGGAGGTCATCACAGTACGCCTGCACCAGGGGTGGCACCGCATGGCGAGCATCTCCCCGCGCCTTGCAGGCGAGGCTCCGCAGGAGAGGCTCCAAAAGGAGGAGGTAGAGCACAGCGCTCTCCGCACTGCCCTGCCGCAGGCCCCTGTGGAGTCGTATGCCCGGCGTCGGGCCGTGCGCGGTGATGATGCGCAACAGAGACCCGCAGCTGAGGGTTTCGGAAGAGCCTGATGAGCTCTTCCGGGACACCCATGTGGCGCAGGAGGAGCGCTAGCGCTCCGTGCGGCGCCGTGTCAAAAGCTTTTGAAACATCGAAGGCCAGGACGTGGTTTTCCTCCAACCCACGCTGCAGCCTGCGCTGGGCCAGGAACACCGGGGCAACCGCCGTGGAGCCCGGCATGGCTCCGAACTGCCAGTCCGCGGCCAGCCCCTTGCGTGCTAGAACAGCTGTGAACCTTCGCATGAGGGGAGTCATGAGCATTCGCATGTCTTGCTGCCCCAGCGCTATCGGCCTGTACTCGTCCAGGTTGCCCGTGGCTGTGCCCTTGGGCATCAGCCAGATAATGGCCTCGTGCCAGGACTCCGGGACGTCCGCACCCCGCAGGATTGCCCTGTACGCATGCACCAGGAGCCCCTGCACCTGTTCAGGCAGCTGTGCTATGAGGGCAGCCGTGACCCGGTTGGACCCCGGAGCTTTGTCGTCCGCCACAGCCTGCCTCACGGCATCTTTAAGGTCCTGCATGGTGTAGTCCTGTACCGACCTCCATTCCTCCGGCACCCCTGTGGGAATGTGGGCTCGGACCAGCCGCTGGAAGGCCGGCAGGTTCACTGGCCGCTTGGCGTACAGCGCCTCCCAATACCTTTGGACCTCACCGATGACGTCCGAGGCCTCCAAGAGCACCTTCTCTGACTCGCGGACGCGTACGGACCATAGGCCTGAAGGGGCATAGTTCACCACGTTGATGGCCCCCCGCATCGCCGTCCATCGGAGCTGCAGATCCGGTACCCTGCCCCGCCAGTAGTCCTTGATGGACCGGCGCCTGTTGCTCCTGAGGACATCCCGCAGCTCCTCCACGCGTGTCTCCAGCTGGTGGAACTGTTGGTCCAATGCGGCACGCAGGTCCTCTACCGAGGCGGGGGACAGGTCGGGGTCCACTCGCCGGAGGTGCTGTAGCAGGGCAGTCGCTTTCATGGGAGTGGAGTCCGGCCGCCGCCGCGTCCCGTTGCCACAGCTGATGGGCGCGCCAGGCCAGGGCCTGCTGATCCGAGAGGACCTGGTCCAACGACGCCTCCGTTTCCGCCTGCCCGTACGGGTACTGCGGGTCCACGCCTGAAGGCATGCGCACTCCCGTGACCCTGGACACGTCATCACGGAAAGCGTAGAGCACGTCAAAGACCGCTTGCACCTCCGACGTGCCCATGGTGGCAGTGTCCTGGTCCGACGAGAGCCACGCCTGTAGCCGCCGATCCCCGCAGGCCTTCTGCAGTACTGCCGCCGCCGCCTCACGAACCCCCGGGGAGTCCGGGCGTATGGCATGCAGCGTGCCCTGGGCGTGCGAGTAGGCCATCCTGGTGACCCTCTCCTTGCCGGCCACCGCTAGCGGGATGTCCAGGACCACAGGGCCATGATCCGACCCCAGTGACGCAGGAGACCGCCCCGGCGCCAAGTGAGGGCGCTCACGCGCCGCCCATGGGACCAGAGGCGAGTTTAGAAGGAAGGAGTCCAGTCGGTGCCCTGCTCTCGTGGGCCTCCTGTCCTCCTCCCGTTCCGGGCCTGCCCTGTGGAAACCACACTGTTCCCACACGGCTTGGAACATCCTCGTGGTAGGGTGCCACGGGGACTCCAGCCACACGTTGAAGTCCCCTCCGAGGAGCACGGCCCTGGTGCCACCCGCGCTCTTGGCCGCCGCGTACATGGCCACGTCAGCCCAGAAGGACGCCTTAGACGCCCAGGAGTCGCCGCCGCTACCCGGGCCGTGGACGTTGATGACCGTGAGGGTGCCACCTGCGGTCACCACATCGAGGGCCATGGCCTTGCCTGGCACGATGTCCACGATATCTCGAACTTCCTCCGCGGCGAACACGTCCGCCCGAAGGGCAATCAAGAGCCCGCCGCGCACCGCCGCCGCCGACGCCGCCTGGGCATCCACCCCTGGGTACGCATGATACCCGTGGTTACGCCACTGGTTCTCGGAGTGCACCACACCTTGTGGGTCCTGCAGGCCGGTCTCCTGGAATAGGCCCAGGATGGCACCCTCGGCCTTCATGATGCCCGCCGCCACCGCTTCACCGTCGAGCATACCTGGGGCCACTGGTACGCCGTCCCCCCGCATCGAGCCCTGGACGTTCCAGGACACCGCCGCTCGGGTGTCGGAGGCTGGGCCCCTTCATGGCTGCACGTGTGGATCGGGGCCCCCCGCCGGATCCGGATCACTGGACGGAGAGGGGCCACGAGCAGGTTCAGGGGGACCACCCGCACCCGGCGCGGGCGGCCGGCGAGGTGGCCCCTGACCCCGTGGGCCTCCGCCCGAGGCGGTCGCCGCCTGCTGAGACCCGGCAGATGCGGCGGGCTCCCCTTCTGCCTGTCCGCCGGATGTACCTGCCGCCGTACTCCCCGTTGAAGTCACTGCCCCACTACGTGCTGCAGACCCAATCGCTCCAGATCGTGCCGCCGACGGCGACGCCCCGTGCTCCGCCGCAGGGCGGGCACCCGTGGGCAGCGTGAGCGCTCTGGACCCCGCCTGGGCCGACGCGAAAGGCCCCGCCTGGCCCCCCGGCATAACGCCAGCCAGCATGGCCAGCGCCTGGTCCCGTTGCGCCGGATCAGCCGCATGGTCCCGCTGGATGTGGTCCAGCGGGTCCTGGGGTTGGAGGTGGGTAGGCCGGCAGTGCGTGCCAGCTTTCCAAGTGCAATGACCAGCCCCATCCGGCCGAGACCAGGGGCAGACATTGATCGCCTTTGTCCCACGCTGATCCGTGGCCAAGTCACCACCGAAGTGCCGCAGCACATACCGAATGTTGGCATAGGCGCCATATTGAGGCGGGGGGCTCCTCTTGGGCGGCGGCTTGGGCGCCGCTTTCGGGGCCTGCCTCGCCGCCGCGGCCGGGGGTGCCGCAGGCCGTACTGGTGGCACGCTTGGTGGTTGCGGCAGGTGCAGCATTCCCCCCACGGGAAACTGCTCCTCCACCCAGCGGCGCCACGCGTTGGCGAACTTCTCCCGGTCGCCCTCGACCTTCCACCTGGACGTGGAGAGCGCCCGGAGCCACGGCCCCATGTTCTCCGCCATGACCAGGCGGAGGGCATCTCCTCCGCTCTGCCGGCGGAAGCGTGTCGCGGCCGCGCCTGCCATGGTCCCTTGGAGGTACAGCGCGTCGCCTCCGTCGCCACTCAGTGCACTAAGGTGCAGGGCCTCCAGGTCGGCGGGGCGGACAATGAGCACCGTGCCCTCTCCGCGATCGTACAGGCGCAGCGCCGAGGAGTGGGGCTCCAACGCCGCCACAACCCAATACCACGCCCGCGACGCGCTATGCAGCAGTGCCAGCGAGGCTGCCGGCCTGTTGCTGGAGGACTGCGCCGCCGGGGCCCTGGGGAGGGCCGCCGCGTGACCCTGCAGCGCCCTGCACATGCCAGCTGCATGCTCAGTCTGCCACACGTTGCTCGGGGCTACGGGCCAGACGTCCTGCCCTGGGATCACCGGCGGCCGCGTGACCTCCACAAAGACCGCCGGTGCCGACGGGATGTCCTCGGCCGTGCACCTGTGCGCCCTGCGCACCGGCCCCAGCCCACTGAGGCACTCCCGGAACACATGGTAGCAGGCCGGGCCCCTGGACTGCTGCCTCCTGAGCCGGCACGCGGTGACTACGACCCACTCCAGTCCCCCTGTTTCCACCCGAACACAGGCCCAATACTCCGCCCCCTCCAACACCGCCAGCCGCCCCATATCCGCCATGCCCACCGCATGGGTGGAAGGCACGCTCTCCACCCTCAGCCACCGCTTGGCGCTTTCTTCCCACGGCTGGGGGGCATGCATCTGCTGCTGCTGCATCGCGTCCTGCACATGCTGCAGGGACACCGTCGCCAGCATGGACATCCCCCCGTCCGCCGCCGCCGCCATACACAGCAGGGCATGTTGCATGCGCGCCCCGGGCAGCCCCACGTTGTGCGGGACGTTCGCCAGGTCCAAGGGCGTGCGGGGCGCCGGCAGGGCTTGCAACACCGCTGCAGGCAGCTCCCCCAGGGACGGCAGACGCGCGATGGGCCCCATGTCCCTGTTGAGGACCACCGTCGCCACCCACCGCCTGTCCAGCGCGGACAGGAGGTTGCCTGGCCTCGGCACCCTGAGGAGGGTACCGACGGCGGACATGAGGGCGCACACGCCACAGTCCTTGGTGTTGCCGGCCGGCCGCTGCACCTGTGCCGCCCGGGCCTCCGCCAGTAGATGCTCCGCACCCGGCCATCCCGCCCACTGGCCCCTCGGTGCCATGCGCATCGTCCGGACCGCCATGTCCCACGTGTGCGGCCATTGGGGCGGGGCCCCCGACATCACAGGCCGGCCCAGCGGGTCCACGGCCAACCGCATGTCAGGGGCCACGAGGTGGTGGGCCGTCCAGTGCCGCACGCCCGGCGTCTCCAACCGGTCGAGGTACACCGCCTCTGAGCCCCCCAGCTGGACGTACCTCGCAATGAGGAGGGCAGCCGGGGTTTGGTCTTGCCGCTGGCCTTCCCACCCCTCCCTCGGGAGCATCATGGCATGGGGGGCCAAGCACTGCACCACGTCGGCTGCCAGCGCGACCTTGTCGTCGCTGAGCTCCACCCCATGGTCCGCGGCCACCAGGAAATGGTGCCTGGGCTTGGAGTACACGTGCTCCAGGGCGCCCTGCAACTCAGCTGGCGGGGGAGAGGCATCTCCGCAGCCCCGCAGCCAGGGGAGTGCGCCCGGGAGACGCCGCCCTGCTCCTCCTGACCAGACGGCGGCCTTAAGGACCGGCAGGTCCCGCCAGACAGCCCTAGCGACCTGATCGCGCCAGGGCTGTGGCTTGTTTGCACCCCACTGGAGGACGGCCACCACAGCATGTGTGGTCAGGGGCTCTGCCGTGAGCTGCAACGCTGTCCCCCCGTCGGTCTCGATCACCGTGCCCCTTGGGGCAGTGAAGACGTGGCCATCGGCCCCACGGACCGCCACCCATCCCCACAAGACCGCCACGGTCTCCCAGCTGGGGTGGTTGGTTCTCCTGGGCAGGACCACCACCGGTGGGCATGGGCCGTTGGCGGCCCACACGCGCCATTCCATTCCCACCAGACGCTCGTGACCAGGGGGCCGGTACACCTGCGGCCACGCGTCTGGGAGCTGGCGATGGACAGCGGTCCACACATCAGCCCCGCCAGCCCGCGTGAACTGGAGTCCCCCCAGGATGTCCCCGTCCACAGGGCTGGGGAGGCGGGCGGTGCGAACTTCCATCCCCTGACCCAGGCGAAGCCCTGGACCCTCTCGGTCTCCCAGCAGCGAGACCTCCGGGTCTGTGGCCGCAAGACGAGCCGCCACCGTGGGGAGATGCAGGGAGACAGTCCACGGCTGGACTGAGACGGGCTCGCGCGGGAGGTCAGGGCAGGCCGCCACAGCACTGCCATCCCTCGCCCAGCTGAGCGCCCTGTCCCACCATTGCGCCCACGCACCCGGCGCTGCCGGCAACGACCAGGACAGGTACGTCACGACCGCCTTAGCCTGCCACTCGCGAGGGTCCATGCCGGCGGGGTGTGTGTGCCACGTGCACACCCATCCCAGATTGGCTTCCTGGACGGCGACCACGTCCCTCCACGGGACCACCGGGAACGGAGTGAGCAGGGCCGCCATGCCACATGGCAACGCCACCGCCCACTCGGTCAGGCCCCCACTCTCCACCGCATACCCCACCGCCGGGAGCCCTCCCCCTTGCGCCTTTGCCACCGCTTCCTGCAGCAACGTTCCGTGGCCCCGGCCGTGGTCATGGCTGCGGTCCAGGCTGAGGGCCCCCACACGGGCCATGGCCTGGAGGATCAGGAGCAATTCCTGGGGTACTCCCCGCGGCAACGGCGGCTGGGGGTGGGCGAACCGGCAGGCATCTGCCCGCATGCACCACCCCTTGGCCCAGTGCCTGCAGGTTTCCACCTCCCCCGTCTTCGGCCCAGCCTTATCCGCCACCCCCAGCTCCCGTGGACCCACCTCACGCGCCTCCTTCGCGCCCACGATCACCAGCTCCTCGTCCTGCTCCCCGGCGCCCTGTGCCTCTTCACCCTTGAACTCCGGCTCCTCGTCCTGCTCCATGGCGACTTGTGCCTCCTCACCCCTCCTGCGTTGGTCCTCCTCCTCCAGTGCCTCCGCCGTCGGCGGCGGGCCCGCAGCATCCGTGTACTTCGCCAGATCCGCCGCCACAATGGCCTGCACGTCCACCTCCTCCCCGGCCACCTCCGGCTGATCCTGCTGCTGCTCCTCCTCCGTGGGTTGCTCTTGCCCCACCCCGTCACCGCCACGGCCTGCTTCCTCGTCACCCCCCACCGGGATCGCGTGTTCGGACCCCTGGGGGGCGGCGCTCCCGTCGAGGCGCGTGCCCACCACCACCAGCAGCTTGAGGTCACCGCCGCGGCTCTCAAGGCGGTAGCTGCTGGTGGTGGGGACGAGGACTGCCCCATCCCCGGCCAGCAGCAGGCGGTCCGCGTCGAACACGACCTCTGCACCCTCACGGTGCAACGCCACCAGGAGCGCATGGGACCCCAGCGCCTGGGGTGTGAGGGGCCGCCCGGCCTGCTCGCGACGCCAAGCGTCACCCCCACCTCGCCACAAGGCCACGTACAGGCCTTCGTCCCGCCGCACGTCCTCCAGCCCTGCCTCGCCCAGCAGGCGCCCCACGGACAGGCGCACCGACAGGGGGAGGCCTTCCTGGGGCTCGGCCGCCCGGACATCACCGGGGTGGTGACCCAGGACCGCCGCATTCCCCAGTTGGACACAGCGGACCTGGCCGTTGTCCGGGGACGCTGCCGCCAGGGCCATCTCCCGGGCGACCTGCCCTGGGCGCTGGAGCTCATAGCGCTCCAGGGCGTCCGCCAGCATCCCTGCCTCCCGCTGCCCCGTGCCCGTGAGGCGGTGCCTGTGGGCGCCCTCGGCCGCATGGTACCTGCAGTGCCGCCGCTCACAGCTCCCCAGGGGAGGGGGCGGCACCGCAGTGGGCATGGGCCGCAGCTGCTCGTTGGCCGGGTCCTCGTCCATGCCGGCGTAGACGTCGGGCCCGGCGTCGTCCTCAAACATGAGGGCCAGCGCCGACTCGCCTGGCCTGTATGCCTCCTCCTCCCCCTCGCACTCCTCCTCCTGCTCCCCCTCCAACCCTTCTCCATCCGCGTCCACCGCCGGCGGCGTGTCCGGCCGCGGCGGGAAGGGCGCCAGAGGTCGCTCGTCAGCGCCTCCGCCCCTTGCCGCCTCCGCCGCGTCCAGCCGTGCCCGCAGGTTGGCGGGCAGCCGGGCCCAGCTGGTGCCCGCATGGAGATCCATGCGGTACGCCAGCCCCGCCGGACACGGCTCACCGGGTGCCACCTGGCGCCACTCCCGCCACTCCCACATCCAGTCCTCCACTCCTTTCCCCGTGGCACGTCCCCCACTGGGCTCCACAACCCCGCCGCCCTCCACCGGCGTGTGCGCCTTCGGCACACCCCGCCCCGCGTCCTGTCCCCCCGAATAAACCGCCTCCGTCGGCGTCTCCTTGGCCCCTTCCGTCCTCGGGGCGACAGCCGCGAGCGCCTGTGCTATCAGCTCGCCGGCGTCAGCCCCTTCCGGCTCGGCTCCCCCACTCCCCACGGTTGTCCGCCGGTACTCCTCCAGGGCCTGCGCGAGCAGCTCGCTGATGTCCCCGCTCGTTCCCCCGCCGTAGTCCTCCCCATGGGGGCCGCGCCCTGCATCCCATGCGTCGGGGGCAGACCCCCACCCGGCACCACTGGCTCAGGGTCCGTCGGCACCACGGGCGGGGCTTCGCCGGGCACGGCTGGGTCCGGCATCTGGACCGCAGCGGTGGTGACCCCGCCGCGGGAAACTCCGGCTGGGGCACCGCCAGGGGTGGCGCAGCCGCAGGTGCCCCCATTCCCCTCGCCTCGCCCGGGGGCACGCCACGTGCCTCCCCTTGCGACACCCCTTGCTGTTGGGCGCCCTGCCCCGGCCCAGGTGTCGGTACCGGTACCGGCACCGGCATTGTGTGCTGATGCACCGGCCGTGAGTGCTGCTGGGGTAGGGGATGAGGGTACTCCACATGCAGGTGCGGACGGTGATGGTGATGGTGATGGTGAGTGTGGACGGGGTGCTGTGGCACAGCCCCTTGCGACACCCCCTCCTGTTGGGCGCTCCGCCCCGGCCCAGGCACCGGTACCGGTTCCGGCACCGGCATTGTGTGCTGAGGCGGTCGTGGGTACTGCTGGGGCAGGGGATGTGGGTATTCCACATGCTGGTGCGGACGATGATGGTGATGGTGATGGTGAAGGTAGACTGGGTGCTGTGGCACAGCCCCTTGCGACACCCCCTGCTGCTGGGCGCTCCGCCCCGGCTCAGGCACCGGTACCGGCTCCGGCACCGGCATTGTGTGCTGAGGCGGCCGTGAGTGCTGCTGGGGCAGGGGATGCGGGTACTCCACTTTCTGGTGCGGAAGGTGATGGTGACGGTGATGGTGATAGTGGACGGGGTGCTGTGGCACAGCCCCTTGCGACACCCCCCGCTGCTGGGCGCCCCGCCCCGGCTCAGGCACCGGTACCGGTTCCGGCACCGGCACTGTGTGCTGAGGCGGTCGTGGGTGCTGCTGGGGCAGGGGATGCGGGCACTCCACGTGCTGGTGCGGACGGTGATGGTGATGGTGTTGGTGTAGGTGGACGGGGTGCTGTGGCACAGCCGCCAGCTGGTGGTGATGGTGAAGATGGACGGGGGGCTGCGGCACAGCCGTCGGGTGTACGTGTTGGTGTGGGAAGTGATGCTGCATCATGGGGAACCCGACGGGGTGATGGAGTAGGTGATGGAGATGGAGTTGGTGGTGGTGGTGAGCCCCAAAGGGCGGGATGGGCATAGGCCCGAGGCCTAGGGGCGGCGGCATCGGAAACGCACCCGGCGCCGCATACCCCGGCTGCCCCGCCGACCCCATTGGGGGCCGCCCGCGCTGCGCGTCCTCGAGCTGCCCGAGATCTTGTAGACATCGGAGTAGTCGGTTGAGCAGGTGCACCCCGAACGGCACCGTGCCCGCTGCGAACCGCGCCTGAACGTCGGGCGCGTTGTACGGGTGGGGATCGCGGGCCAACATCTGCCGCAAGCAGACGTCGACGAAGTGGTCCCACCCGTTGTCCCTGGCCGGACGGTCCGCGTCCACGCGCGCCTGGAACGCCGCATACGTGTGCGGCCCGTGTCTAACGAGATCAGACACTGTGTCTACCAGGCGCCGGGCACGTCGCCGGAAGGCTGGCAACTCCGCGGGATTGGCGGGGACAGATAGCGACATTTAGCTAACGAAGGCTGTGTGAGCTAAGGACACGGGAGAACGGGTGGACTCTGTGGCCCGTCCCGCCCGCCGCTGGCTTATTGTTGCACGACACTTCGCACGACACAGTTGCGCACCCCTCTTGCGCGCCCCTCTTCCCTGCCGTGTTCCTTTGCCCCCGGTTGTGCCCGTTAGGTGTGCCCCTTGGCCCAGCCCGGTTGCTGGCGGGCTTGTTGCCAGGCAGGGATGGGGGGGGGGGGGCGCCCGACGCTGGCTCCGGTCCCTCTCTCCGGGAGTTTTCCCACGGGGGGGCCGATTCACGCACTCCCCGAGAAACGGCCCAAAAAGCCCCAAAAACTGCGCAATGTGCACCAGCACCCCGAAACCAAGAACGGGCCGTATCTTGGGCTACGTGGCTCAAAAACAAATTCCGAGGGCACCTAGTCCACCCGCAACCCCCCACTTTTTATGGTTTCCAAGCCTCAGAATCGCCCAACGAGACACGTAGACCCCCGTACCAGTGGTCACTTGGTGCAGCCGGAGGGCCGGCCAGCCCACGCACAGTGGGGGCCAACGGTGGGTCCACCAGGGTCCCCAGGGCGAAAAAAATGATTTTTTCCAAAGTTGTTCCTAGACCACTTGGGATGCTCAAACAAGTGTTTTTGGGCCGTTTTGAGCCCGTGGTGGCGCGTTTGGGGCCATGGAAAATCCCAAAATGCCTTGAAAATGGGCCGTTTTGGGACCAACAATGGGTCAAAAATGGGTCAAAAACGCGTTTTTACAAAAATGATCGTGGACCATTTATGATGCTCAAACAAGTGGTTTTAGCCCATTTTGAGCCCTTGGGGACGGGTTTTGGCTCCTGGAAACTCCCACAATGCCTTGAAAATGGGCCATTTTGGGACCAAAAATGGGTCAAAAATGGGTCAAAAACACGTTTTTCCAAAAGTGATCCCGGACCATTTGGGTTGCTCAAACAAGTGTTTTTAGCCCGTTTTGAGCCCGTTTTGACCGAGTTTAGCCCCTTCCACCACATGTATGCACCACTTTGTGCCCTTCGCCCGTACCTTAGAGCCGTGTGGTGGAGCCACCTAGAGTTGGGAGAGGGGTGTAGATTAGAGGATACATATATATATATATATATATACATATATATATATATATAATATATATATATATATATATATGTATATATATATATATATATATATATATATATATATATATATATATATATGTATATATATATATATATATATATATATGTGTATATATATATGGCATAACGCGGCAACGGCCACACCCCCCACCCCTGTGACTTGGGGAGGATTGGAGGGCACGTAAGGGCCACACCCCCTATTTTAAGGATGGGGAACACAAATAAACACCTTTGAGAAGGTTTTTGGATGGTTGTGGTGGAGCATTTGGGCATACACAAGTGTGGGTAGGGCTAAAAATAGGGTATGACATCACCAAAAATAGGGTCTTAACCAGTGACCTCAAAATAGCAAAATATTCAACGTTGGCTCAAAAAATGGTACGGTGGGGTTAAGGTGCCCCTTCCTTGGCCCCTAGTAGGGCAAAAGGGTGAGGAATGCATCTAGTGGAAGGCATTGTCGGCAATGGTGTGGGATGTAGGTGGGTTTTGTGACGCAAAAGGCGCTATTTTTGGATTTTGAGGGTGTTTTTGGTGATGATGTCACTCAGTAGGAAATACCTATTTTTAGCAACTTTGAAGGGTCATAGCGACCCACCACTGTCTCCAATCACCGTAAAACCTATTTTTTTGCGTTTCCCGACCCAACCCCGGCCGGTGGGGCCCTGGGGGGGGGGGGGGTGGCCGTTGTCGCGTTATGCCATATATATATATATATATATATATATATATGCCATATATATATATATATATATATATATATATATATATATATATATATATATATATATATATATATATATATATATATATATATATATATATATATATATATATATATATATATATATATATATATATATATATATATATATATATATATATATATATATATATATATATATATATATATATATATATATATATATATATATATATATATATATATATATATATATAGTCATAGTCATAGTCATAGTCATGACCACTTATCATGCCGTCTACTGGAGTTACCGGGCATCTCGCGCCGACAGGTGGTTCCTGCCTCGCTCGATCCCGTGGGTCCCAGGGCTGCCTGAGGTGGCCCACAGCATGACGGAGGCCCCAAAGGACCGGGGATACCGGTCAACCAGGCTTTGGGGGCAGTGGCAACTGCATAGCGTTAGCATTAGCAACGGCGACGGACGCTGGCCCGTTTGTTCTCGCCGGGGGTAAGGGGGCAAGGCACAGCAACGCAGCAGCATCGCAACAAGCAGAAAGCAAGGGCTTCTCTGTCCGGCGCAAAGCAGACCAAGGAACAAAGCAGCACATATGCGGCGAAGCAAGAGCGGACCCTCCGTCGTTCGCATACCCCCGCCACCGTGGAGACGTCCATCACCCGTGACCCCACGGAATCCATTGCCATCTGCGTACTCGTAATTGCCCACCACCCCTGACTCCACGTATCCCACTGCCAGCACGCAATAACCCGTATATGCATAGCCAGGATTTCTGGGAGGCTCCAGCCTAGCCTGGCCCTCAGCTTTCATCGCCCCCATGCCCCCACAATGTACGCCGCCGACCCACCGCACCAGTCCCCTAGTATAGTACAGAAACACGGTATCAACTCCACGTCCCCGTGGCCATGAGCAGCACCCACACCCCCGATATATACCATGCCGGCACTCCATGTCAGGGGCCAGTACCCAATCAGCTTCGAGGCATCCTCTTTCCCACGTATAATATAACATGAGGGTCTACAGGGGGGACGCCGGCCGCTACACGACGGGAGTGGCGCAACCCGTGAATATCGCTGGCTGGGATTCGGGCTGGTGGGTGCCGTAGCTTGGTTATCGACCCCCTGTAGGGGTACCCACCAGAGGCTCGCCCCAGGCTGTGGTAACCAGGTGCACCTCATCTGGCCCACATACATTGCCCTGGCGCCTACCCTTGACCCTTACCTGCACTGTTTGGCCAGCTCCCGTGGTTGCGCCTCTTCCGCCACAGCAGCGGCCAGGCCGAAGGTTCGGCCCCCACCGACGACGTGGCGAGCCTACTTATAGCATTGGCCCGCGCGTCACCCTCCGGACCACTCAGCATGCCGCTCCTCCTCTCTCCCCGCCTCTAGCCGACCGGACTGGCGCCCCCCAGGGGTAAGTCGTTACAATGGTGAGGCGACCGCATACTCATCGCTACAACGCCGCGCAGTACCGCTGTTGCCACGCCGATGCCACCTGCGAGCCGCCACCATACGCACCACCGCAACCGCAAGGCCATGGTCAGAGGTTAGACTATGTACATGCCCGCAGGCACGGTCCCTCTAGTTTGTTAACGGGGCCAGGGGATGTATTACTACATATATATATATATATATATATATACATATATATATATATATATATATATATATATATATATATATATATATATATATATCCTCCAATCTACACCCCTCTCCCAACTCTAGGTGGCTCCACCACACGGCTCTAAGGTACGTGCGAAAGGCACAAAGTGGTGCATACATGTGGTGCAAGGGGCTAAACTCGGTCAAAACGGGCTCAAAACGGGCTAAAAACACTTGTTTGAGCATCCCAAATGGTCCGGGATCACTTTCAGAAAAACGCGTTTTTGACCCATTTTTGACCCATTTTTAGTCCCAAAATGGCGCATTTTCAAGGCATTTTGGGATTTTCATGGGCCAAAACCCGTCAGCACGGGCTCAAAATGGGCCAAAACCACTTGTTTGAGCATCATAAATGGCCCAGGATCATTTTTGAAGAAACGCGTTTTTGACCCATTTATATATATATATATATATATATATATATATATATATATATATGGCATAAGTGGTCAACGCCCCCCCCCCCCCTAGGGCCCCACCGGGGAGGGTTGGGTGGGGACTAGGGACCCCCCCCCCTATTTTGGGGTCGGGAAATCCAAAAAAACAGGTTTTGGAAGCAGGTGGGACAGTGGGAAGGCTGAATTTGGGCAAACCTGGCGTCATAAACGGCGTTTTGCCCTGGGGGCAGGTCCACCAGAAAGGGCCCGTTTTCTGGGTGGCTGGGGGTCTGAGGTGGGTGTCCGTGCTCGGGAGCCCATGTTAAGAGATCGTTGCCGTGGTGGGGAGGACGGTCCCCGCTTCTTGATGAGGTCGCAGATTGAGGCAAACAAGCAGTCCGAGGTGTTGTAGCGCCACTCAAATTCCCGCATGTACCATTCCAGGCGGTGCTTGCGGATTCCAAAGCGCGCGTTGATGAAACCCCGGACATGGCCCCAAAAACCATCGATTTTGTTTGTATGCACCTTTTTGGTGCCAACGGTGCGTGTCCACTCCCCCTTTTTGTGGCTGACGGCATGATGTGTCCACCCCAACTCGGCTGCAACGACCTCATAGGCACGCGCGCCGTCAGTGTGAACAGTGGACCCTGGCTGGATCCAGGTTGAAGCAAACGGTCGCACCTCACCTGCTTCCAAAACCTGTTTTTTTGGATTTCCCGACCCCAAAATAGGGGGGGGGGTCCCTAGTCCCCACCCAACCCTCCCCGGTGGGGCCCTGGGGGGGGGGGGGGCGTTGACCACTTATGCCATATATATATATATATATATATATATATATATATATATATATATATATATATATCCTCCAATCTACACCCCTCTCCCAACTGTAGGTGGCTCCACCACACGGCTCTAAGGTACGTGCGAAGGGCACAAAGTGGTGCATACATGTGGTGGAAGGGGCTAAACTCGGTCAAAACGGGCTCAAAACGGGCTCAAAACACTTGTTTGAGCAACCCAAATGGTCTGGGATCACTTTTGGAAAAACGCGTTTTTGACCCATTTTTGACTCATTTTTGGTCCCAAAATGGCCCATTTTCAAGGCATTTTGGGAGTTTCCAGGAGCCAAAACCCGTCCCCACGGGCTCAAAATGGGTCCAAACCACTTGTTTGAGCATCCCGAATGGTCCAGGATCACTTTCGGGAAAACGCGTTTTTGACCCATTTTTGACCCATTTTTGGTCCCAAAACGGCCCATTTTCAAGGCATTTTGGGATTTTCCGTGGCCCATAACGCACCACCACGGGCTCAAAACGGCCTAAAAACACTTCTCTGAACATCCCAAGTGGTCTAGGAACAACTTTGGAAAAAATGGTTTTTTTCGCCCTGGGGACCCTGGTGGACCCACCGTTGGCCCCCACCGTGCGCGGGCCGGGCTGCCCTCTGGCTCCACCAAGTGACCACTGGTACGGGGGTCTGAGTGGCTCGTTGGGCGATTCTGACGCTTGGAAACCATAAAAAGTGGGGGCTTGCGGGTGGACTAGGTGCCCTCGGAATTCGGATTTGAGCCACGTAACCCAAGATACGCCCTGTGCTTGGTTTCGGGGTGTTGGTGCGCATTGCGCAGGTTTTTGGGGCTTTTTGGCGCCTTTTTGGGCCGTTTCTCGGACATATCGTGGAAATGAAGGGCACTAGAGAGCTCTTTGACACGGTGAAGTCAAGCCGCACGTGCAGTGTACTCACCGTATCCCTTCGTTTGGGCGTTTCGCCCGGGTTTTGGGGCTGTTTTGGGCGAAAAATGGCTGTTTTTGGCCCAAAACTGCGCAGATTTGGGAGGGCACCTCCCGAGTTGGCGCCACCGCCCCGGGCCGCCACCGGTGAGTTTCTGGCCCAAAACTTGGATTTGGCAAGGCCACCACCTAGGCTCTAGGATGGCTAGAGTAGAGTAGAGCCCGGAGCGATGAGGCGGAGCAATGGCCAAAACGGCGAGGAGAAGTGCTTGTTGCTCGTTGTTGCTTGTTGCTTGCTTGTTGCTTGCTTGTTGTTGCTTGTTAGCTAGATTTAAGGGGAGAGGGGTGTAGTAATATATATATATATATATATATATATATATACATATGTATATATATATATATATATATATATATATATATATATATATATATATATATATATATATACATATATATATATATATACATATATATATATATATATATATCTATATATATATATATATATATATATATATATTACTACACCCCTCTCCCCTTAAATCTAGCTAACAAGCAACAAGCAAGCAACAAGCAAGCAACAACCAACAAGCACTTCTCCTTTCCGTTTTGGCCATTGCTCCGCCTCATCGCTCCGGACTCTACTCTACTCTAGCCATCTTGGAGCCCAGGTGGTGCCCTTGCCAAATCCAAGTTTTGAGCCAAAAACTCACCGGTGGCGGCCCGGGGCGGTGGCGCCAAGTCGGGAGGTGCCCTCCCAAATCTGCGCAGTTTTGGGCCAAAAACAGCCATTTTTGGCGCAAAATAGCCCTAGTAAGGGTTCAAAACAGCCAAACGAAGGCAAAGGGCTGCTACACTCCACGTGCGCCTTGACTTTCTCATGACCAAGGGACCTTTGTTGCCCCCTAACTCCACGATATGTCCGAGAAACGGCCCAAAAAGGCGCCAAAAAGCCCCAAAAACCTGCGCCATGTGCACCAGCACCCCGAAACCAAGAACGGGCCGTATCTTGGGCTACGTGGCTCAAAAACAAATTCCGAGGGCACCTAGTCCACCCGCAACCCCCCACTTTTTGTGGTTTCCAAGCGTCAGAATCGCCCAACGAGACACGTAGACCCCCGTACCAGTGGTCACTTGGTGCAGCCGGAGGGCCGGCCAGCCCACGCACAGTGGGGGCCAACGGTGGGTCCACCAGGGTCCCCGGGTCGACAAAAATCATTTTTTCCAAAGTTGTTCCTAGACCACTTGGGATGCTCAAACAAGTGTTTTTAGGCCGTCTTGAGCCCGTGGTGGCGCGTTTGGGGCCATGGAAAATCCCAAAATGCCTTGAAAATGGGCCGTTTTGGGACCAACAATGGGTCAAAAATGGGTCAAAAACGCGTTTTTTCAAAAATGATCCTGGACCATTTATGATGCTCAAACAAGTGGTTTTGGCCCATTTTGAGCCCGTGGCGACGGGTTTTGGCCAATGAAAAATCTCAAAATGCCTTGAAAATGCGCCATTTTGGGACCAAAAATGGGTCAAAAATGGGTCAAAAACACGTTTTTCCAAAAGTGATCCCGGACCATTTGGGTTGCTCAAACAAGTGTTTTGAGCCCGTTTTGAGCCCGTTTTGACCGAGTTTAGCCCCTTCCACCACATGTATGCACCACTTTGTGCCCTTCGCACGTACCTTAGAGCCGTGTGGTGGAGCCACCTAGAGTTGGGAGAGGGGTGTAGATTGGAGGATATATATATATATATATATGTATGTAGTAATACATATATATATATATATATATATATATATATATCTATATCCATAGATAGTTCCTCACGTTTCATGCACAAGGCGTAGCAACAACACAGTGCACAAGTACAAGCAAGTTGAATGCTCTCGACATGGAGTTGACCAGGATCAGAGTTGGCGAATGTACAGTATCTGAGGTTGGCTTCGTAGTTACATTGAAATCTCTTGGGCAAGTATACTTCGTCTTCAATGCACGGTGCATTCAACATGCTGTTCTGGTGCAGTACTACTTTACGTGATGCTCTTTGCAAGGGAGGGGTGGTTTAGATTCCTGCAACGTTCGTCTGTGGATGAGTGGTTATGGGCGTAGACTCCGGCGGTAGGGCTCCTTGGTTCGAACCCTGGCCAGGCCAACTCCAACAATAGCTCCAGCCCAGCACCAGCCTCCTCGTCGTCGAACAGCCTCCGGCACAGGGATGGTGGCTCCAACAAGACCAGCCCAGCCCACGCTGGGACAGCCACAACAGACCAGCCCTCGGTAGGCCTTATTGCTAAAAAAAACCAAGGGCAGCTGGTGATCACATTTGAATTCCTATCTTCAGCGCCTGTATTTGTTGGTGGCGCCCCATGGGGTAAGCGTCCCTGCGTGCGCGCAATGGTGCATTTTTTCCATAGTGCGCGCAAATTTTCAAAAGTATGACCTTTATAGCGCGCCTATTGCGCGCGCTCTACCGCGCTATATTGTCCCGTTTTTCAAATTTTTCAAAACCGGAAAATGTTTCAAAACCATGCTTTTTCCAGTGTCCTGCGTTTCTCAAAAACCCCTTGCTTTTCAAAAACATTCCCTGTTGCTCATCCAACCCAAGTCACATGCAAAAACACTGTCTGAAAGGTCTGAAAAGTGTGCAACGGTACAGGTCCTCACGGGCATAGACAATGTAGCGCGCACAACATATTTGCAGCGCGCGCTATGAGCCTTACGGCGCGCGCTATACCAGGTATAGCGCGCGCTGTCATTCAGTGATCTCCTTAATGGTTTGGACCACCACTTCGGCCTCCCACTCCTTCTCCCATTCAGGTCTGTGGTCTTCTGCCCCAGTGGCAGCTGGGGTTGCATCCCCTTCTTCTTGTGGGCTTGGGTCGCCTTCTGGGGTTGCTCCTTCTGGTGCCTCTTCTTCTTTCGGGGCTGCTCCTTCTCCTTCTTGTGGCGCGGCCGCTGGTGCCTCTTCTTCTTGTGGTGGGGCTGGTGCGTCGTCTTCTTGTGCTGCTACTGCTGCTGGGGCTGGTGCCTCTTCTTCTTGTGCAGCTGCTGCTGGTGCTTCTGCTGGTGCTGCAGCTTCGGCAGGTCCCTTGTCTTCTTGTGGGGGGGCTGGTGGCTGGGTTGCTGGGTCTCCTTGGGGCTTCTTCTTCTTTGGGGTTGGTGGCTTGGACGGGGGCATCCTCATGGTCTTTGGGTCGGGGCAGAGGTCCACAATTTCATCGGCCTCGTACGTCTCCCACCACGACTGCCACTTGTCCAACTCCTCATACGCTTTGCTTTTGGCGGAGAACACCTGGCAGGTGGGCATGAACTCCCACCAGTCGTCCTCTTCCTCCTCCTCCCCCCCTTGTAGGCTGGGGCTCCACTGATCGTTGGGGATGATGACGGCCACGTGGTCCTGAGGGGCCCTCCTGGCGCCTGCTGGCTTGACTTCGGCTCCCTCCACAATCATCGGCGCGATCGCAGTGGTGCAGTAGATGATCCACCGAGGCTTGTAGCCTTCTTTGTAGGACCAATCTCGGCGCTGCATGAGCGCATCCCTTGCCTCCTTGTCCGCGTCGGCTCTGCTCTGCTGCTTGGCCTTGGGAGCCGTACTGGGTGGGGTGGAACCGCACGGACCTCCTTGTTCTTGTGGCTGGTCTGGGACTGGGACAGGCTGCTTCGGTGCTGGCTTTGATGCGAGCTGCGGCTGGGGTGCCTGCTTCGGTGCCGTCTTGCTTGCCTGGAAAGAGTAGCGCAGAGGCATAGCACAGGCATAGCACGCGCAATACGGAGCATAGCACGCGCGACGAAATGCATAGCACGTGCAATGCCAACGATAGCGCGCGCTGCATTACCTTTTCTGCTTTCTCCTCCTCTGCTTTCTTCCGTCTCTTCTCCTCCTCTTCCTTCTCCTTCTTCTTCCTCCTCTCTTCCTCTTCCTTCTCCTTCTTCTTCCTCTTTTCCTCCTCTTCCTTCTTCTTCTTCTTTGCTTCGTCCTCTTTCTTCTTGGCCTGTTCCGCCTGACGTTGGACTCTCTGTGCCGCCTGTGCCAGCAGCTGCTGGTCGGCAGTCTTCTGGGCAAGGACCTTTCCAGGCGGGTGGGGGGGCTTAGCGGTGTGGGAGGCGGAGATGGCTGGTGGTAGGTGGTTGGTGGCTGCTGGCTCCTCGGTACGCTTCTTCTTGGGTCTTGGGACTGTCACGGATTCCGTCTCCGGCACGGCAAAGGCGTCGGCCCAGTCCACCTCCAGCTCCTCCATCTGCCGCTTAACCCGGGCCAGCACCGGGGAGGGGCCTTGCTCCTTCCGTCCGTCAAGCCAGTCGGCCGCATGCTTGGACTGCCCGGCAATGTCCGCGGGCACGCTGATCATCAACGGCCCTCTGCGGGATCCCAGGCACAGGAGCTGCTCGAAGCTTCCCACCTACGCGACAATGGGACAGAAGGTAGGGCCGTAGCGCGCGCAAACAATCAAATCGCGCGCGCTACAACAAATGAAGCGCGCGCAACAATGTCGAAAGCGCGCGCAATGGCAAACATAGCGCGTACCTGTGCCTGTGCCAGTTGTTGTTGTTGTTGCTGCTGTTGCTGGGCCATCTGCACCCGCTGCTGCTGCTGGAGCAGCTGCAGTGTTGCCTGCTGCACGGCTGCCTGCTGTTGGAGCTGCTGCTGCTGCACTTGCTGCTGCTGCGGCTGCTCCTCGTCCTTGACCGCCGTGGTTTTGACTTTGGCGCCGGTTGCAAGTGCCCTTGCGGCACTGGCTCCTTTCTTGGCTGACCACCGCAGCAAACTGGCACCCGCACTTGTCACCGAGGCGCACTCGTTCTTGAAGGCCATTGCCCCCGCGTCGGTCGCGTTGATGAAGCTCGGTGTGTACCCTTCGTGAACGGGGGTTAAGTGGCCGTTTGAATAATTGCGTGAATTTCACGTGAATTTACCCAAATTTTGAGGTTTTTGGGGGAAAATGCCATATTTTTGGATCCTTCCGAGGGATTTGAGGGGCCAAAATTCTTCCCCCGGCTTCATTACGCATCATCCAATGAAAGTCCCCCCCCAAAAGCATCCATCATGTCCGAACCGTGCCCAAAACGAGAGGTGCCGAAACCCGGCAAGCCTGTAGCCGATTCACAGGCGTGAATTCACGTGAATTCGTACGAAATTCGCACGAATTTCGTACGAATTTCGTACGAATTTCACGTGAATTCACGTGAATTCATACAAATTTCACCCTTGTGCACCCCCTCATTTGTCCTAACACCCGGGGTACCCCCCCCCCCAATGCACCCCTGCAGGCACCTTGGCTACATGCAACATGTGCACATGTGTGTGGGTGTGCCTTTGTGTGGGGTGTGTGGATTTGTGTGGGTTTGTGTATGGGTGTATGGTTGGGTTTGAATGTGGGTGGATGCATGACTTCCTGTTTGTGTCTACGTGCGGGCATGCGTCTGTGTGTTGGTGTGTGTGAGGATGTGGGGGCCACCCGACCACATACGCACACAAACCCGTCCCAAACCTCACACCAACACCCACACACCCACACACACAACCACGGACCCATGGATACACACCCACACACAAACACGCACCCACGCGCACAAACCAATCCACACACACATACACACACACACACACACACATAGACACACCCACAATGATCCCGCCCCAAATACCTAACCACGACACATCCACTATGCAGGTGTGTGTGCGTATGTGTGGCTGGGCAGTTTGTGGGTGTGGGTGTGGGTGGGGTGGCAGGGCGGCTTCATTCCACTAATGGCATGTGGGTGTGTGTGTGTGGGGGGGGGGGGTACATGTACGATTGTCTGTTTGTTTCTGGGTGTGGGCGTGCGCCTGTGTGTGTGGGGGGGGGGGTGAGGATGTGAGGAACACCAAACCATGCACATATACGCACAAGCCATACACACGCATACACACATACCCTTCCCGCACCTCACACCAACACACGCGCACACACAAACACACACAACCACACACCCAACTACACATGGACACACCGACCCACATACACGCATCCGCACAAACCCATCCACAAACACAGGCAGACACACATACACACACACAGAACCCCCCTCCCCTAAACATTTAACCGTGACACATCCACTGTCCAGGTACGTTTCATTGATGGTATGTGGGTGGGTGGGGGGGGGTGCATGACTGTCTTTTTGGTTCTGCGTGTGGGCGTGCGCCTGTGTGTGGGGGGGGGGGGGGTGAGGATGTGAGGAGCACCAAACCACATATACGCACAAGCCATACACACACACAGACACACACACACATACAGACACACCCTTCCCGCACCTCACAGCAAAACGCGCGTACACACAAACACACACAACCACACACCCAACTACACATGGACACACCGACCCACCCACAGAAAAACACACACATATCCATCCACAGAAACCCATCCACACACACAGGCAGACACACACACACACACACACACAGAACCCCCCCCCCCCAAACATCTAACCGTGACACATCCACTGTCCAGGTACGTATGAGGGTGTGTGGGCGGGCAGTGTGTGGGTGTGAGTCGAGTGGGGGGCTGTTTGCTTTCATTGAGGGTATGTGTGTGTTTTGTGCATGGGTGTGTGTGTGTGTGTGTGTGTGTGTGTGCGTGTGTTTGTGGGTGTGTGTGTGCCGGGGGGGCAGGTACAGGGAAATGTGTGTGGGTGTGGGGACTTTGTTGCATGCATAGGTGGTGTTGGTGTGGCTCTTCGTGCAGTGTCCTGCAAAAATGGTACGAAATTCGTACGAAGTTCGCACCAAATTCGTACGAAATTCGTACGAAATTCGTGCGAAATCCGTACGAATTTCGTGCGAATTTGGTACGAATTTGGTGCGAAATTCGCCCCAAAAGTACCGTGAATACGTACCATGAATGTGGTTGTTACGAATTTCGTACGAAATTCGTACGAACTTCGTACGAACTTCGTACGAATTTCGTACGAATTTCGAACAATTTGCATGAATTTGTATCATTTTTCTCCAGAACAAACACACTCAGCCCATAGCACACAGCACAGCAACACCAAAACAACACAGAAGAACAACACATTCAGCCCATAGCACACAGCACAGCAACACCACAACAACACAGAAGAACAACACATTAAGCCCATAGCACACAGCACAGCAACACAGCAACAACACAGAAGAACAACACAGTCAGGTCATCAGCAACAGTCACCAATGAGGAGCAGCAGACACACAAAGCACAACAAGCAGCAAGCAAAACAGCGATACCAACACAGCCGAAAAGCAGGCATTACACACACATCATGACAATCAGCAGCAACAAACACAAACGACAGACAGTCACAAACCACAAACAGCACAAAAGTATTGTCCCACATGATTCAACAACAGGCAACCACCCATCCGACCATCCACACCCACCCATAGCACACAGCACAGCAACACCACAACAACACAGAAGAACAACACAGTCAGCCCATAGCACACAGCACAGCAACACAACAACAACACAGAAGAACAACACAGTCAGGTCCTCAGCAACAGTCACCAGTGAGAAGCAGCAGACACACGAAGCACAACAAGCAGCAAGCAAAATAGCGATACCAACACAGCCGAAAAGCAGGCATTACACACACATCATGACAATCAGCAGCAACGAACACAAACGACAGACAGTCACAAACTATAAACGGCACAAAAGTATTGTCCCACATGATTCAACAACAGGCAGCCACCCATCCAACCATCCACACCCACCCATAGCACACAGCACAGCAACACAACAACAACACAGAAGAACAACAAAGTCAGGTCATCAGCAACAGTCACCAGTGAGAAGCAGCAGACACACGAAGCACAACAAGCAGCAAGCAAAATAGCGATACCAACACAGCCGAAAAGCAGGCATTACACACACATCATGACAATCAGCAGCAACAAACACAAACGACAGACAGTCAGAAACTACAAACAGCACAAAAGTATCGTCCCACATGATTCAACAAAACCACCCAAGAACCCAAGAACCACCAATGCATGCACATATTACCCAGGCGCGCACACACCATGCACCCACGCCCACACAAACAACAACCCCTCTGACCAGGCACACCCACACACACACAAAAATGACACAAGTTCATGCAAATTGTTTGAACTTCGTGCGAAATTCGTACGAAGTTCGTACGAATTTCGTACGAATTTCGTAACAACCACATTCACAGTACCTATCTGTGAGACACTTTTCGTACGAAATTCGTACGAAATTCGCACGAATTTCGTACGAATTTTGCACGAATTTCGTACGAACTTCGTACGAATTTCGTACGAATTTCGTACCATTTTTGCAGGACACTGCACGAAGAGCCACACCAACACCACCTATGCATGTACCGAAGTCCCCACACCCACACACATTTCCCTATACCTGCCCCCCCGGCACACACACACACATACACACACACACACACCGCACATACACACACACACACACACACACACGCAGACACACACACACACACACACACACACACACACACACACACACACACACACGGCGTGAGGTGACCAAAGAACCAAGCACACACATTTCCCTACACCTGCCCCCCGGCACACACACACACAGACACACACACACACACACATACACACACACACCCATACACACCCGTACCCGAATCATCCGATTAGTAAAGCGTCTGTGGAGGTAGTGGTATTTCATTGCAAGCTTGCGCGTAGCAGCGCGGAGCCTCATCCAGAAGGAAGAGCCGACAGTCGAGATGGCCGCGAAGGCCATGATCAATGCCATGAGTTGGCGCGCACTTCCCACCTGTGTTACACCCTCCATGCTGCTGCACTCTGTCAGACTAGAGTCAAACTCAACAGGGTCTTCTTTCCCCGCTGGAACACCCAAGCCCGTTCCCTTGGCGGTTGGTTCACCAGCCAGCATCTAGGGACAGCAGGAATCTCGTTGATCCATTCATGCGCGTCAATAATCAGTCGACGAGGCATTTGGCTACCTTAAGAGAGTCATAGTTACTCCCGCCGTTTACCCGCGCTTGGCTAAATCTCTTTGCATTGACAATCAGAGCACTGGGCAGAAGTCACCTCGCGGAACCAGCCAGCAGGTCCCATCGCAAAGCTGTGTTTCAATTAAACAGTCAGATTCCCCTGCGTAGTACACAGTTCCGAGTAGACACGGGAGCATACTGTAAAGTTGGCGCTAACTTGATTATTTGCTGCCAAAGCATGAGCAACTAGCACATGAGAGCCATGGGGATACAGAAAACCTGTGAAGAGAAAAAGGATACCCTCCCTAACCTTAACCGCACTGCAACAAGCAAGACACCCTCATAACCCCACACCTAGACACTCAGGGGCTGTAAGTGGGGGGTCTCCTTGCCCCCCCCCCCCCTCCCAACCCTAGACGTGGTTGATTACGCTCCTATGGTTTGACCCAATGGACCCCCCCACCCCACCCTCATGCATCTACTAGCAACTATAACCTTTGCCCTTCCCAACAACTGTGTGAGCAATGCAACAATGGTTTGACCCCAACGGACCCCCCCACCATTGCATCCACTATCACCTATAACCTATGCCCTTCCCAACAAATTTGTGAGCAATGCAACAAAGATTAAGAAATGTAATGTGTATTGTTTTGATTTGTTATTTGTGTTCTAGTGTAGAATACATCTAGGCTAGAATGATTCCTGTTCTATGTACCTGCGGCTCACCTGGAAATGTGAAGTTGGGGCTCACTTGGGGCTAAAACGGCTCATTTGGGGCTAAGTGGTGTTTTTCAAGGGGTTTAATGTGAAAAGTTGTGGCTTTCGGGGGTGGGTCGGGGTTTTGGAATGTCCCCAAAGGGACACCAGTCCCTAGGCCAAGAGGATTTGACCGGGGGGGTTTCTTTTTTTCGACGGCTCAGTTGACTGAGCGCCCCGACTGAGCCGTCACTGAGCCGTCACTGAGCTGGCTCACTGAGCGCTCACTAAGCGCTTAGTGAGCGCTCAGTGAGCGCGCCAAATGGCTCAGTGAGCGCTCAGTGAGCGCTCACTGAGAGCTAATTGGGGGCTCACTCAGGGCACACTCGGGAGTTTCTCCCCCTTTCCGCCCTCTCTTCCCACCCTTGCTGGCCCACACTTCACCCTTTTCACACCAACATTGGTCCGCAGTTCTCACCACGTCTTTTCTCCAAGAACTTGAGCGTGCATGCACACATACATACTTGCATACATGAACCTGTGGCGACAAACACACAAACATCCAAACACACACACTTCGTCAGGGACACAAATATCCAAACACATACACACACATACACCATACACACATCCACACACACATGCACATGCACAAATTGACAACCACATTCATTCTTGTGTGCAATTATCTTGCGTGTACATAAACACATGGCCACATTGAACCATGTGAAGTGAAGGGCTAGGGAGAGATGGTTACGGGGTTGGGGTTCGGGGATATGAACCTAACCATTTGCGAGGGTGTTCCTTGTTGCCTCATGACAATGGCACCCCCCCCCCCCCCATACACACACACACACACACCATGAAGCACAAATAGGGCACAAAGGACATTGCTCGCTTTTGTGACGTTGATCATACAACCATCTTGACCTACACCATGACACGTTGATCCCCCTCCCTCCTTATCCCCTCCCCTCCCCTTTCGCTTGTCAGCGGGACCAACACCGCTCGGCAGCGCCCTGTCGCCTTTGAGAATGGCGTGTCAAACCAAGGGACATGGGCGTAACAGCCACGCGTACCCAGGTGGAAGGGGTGTACAAACGTTGGAACATACCGATACCGCTGAAACCAGGGTGCAGGTGGGCCTGAGGGCGATAGGACGTCTCATAGGGCGTTCCGCGAGCCGGTCGGGGCTAAACACCACCAGTGTGAGGGTGAACACCAGGGGAGGGAGCACGGCAAGTGGCAGGTTTAGGGACCTGAGGGTGTGCCTGTTGAGGGTAGGGCAGGGTGTGTATTGCCTGTGTGTTTTCTCACAGCGGTCCCGGCGTTACGGTGCCCTCTTCGGGCATTCGGCGAGCCAAGCTGGACTAGCTTCCACACACGGGTCACCAAACACCGCAGTCCCGGCGTTATTGGATGCAGCGTTCTAGGGCGTGGTGCGGAACCCCTAGTTAGAACGCAATTTCTGGAACACCCACCTACCCTTAATTTTGGGGCAAACCACCTAAAAAAATGGATTCAGCACCCTCAAAAACCCCCCATCCCCTTTCTTTCCCCACATAACCCTCATTGTAGGGGTGGTTTTTGGGGGGGGGGTCAAAGAGTTAGAGCACAGTTAGAACAGAGTTAGAACGCAGTTAGAGCACCCTGCTCTAACTAGTTATCGCGCTAGTTATCGCGCGATAACTCAGTTATCGCGCAGTTATCGCGGGTAGTTATCGCGCACCCTTCCTCCATCCTTCATCCTTACCTTCTGGACACTAATCATGAGGGGGTTGTGGGGCTTCTCCTTCCTCCCCCCAGCCCCCACACCCCCCCGCATCCTCCTCCTCCTCCTCCACTTCCTCCACTTCCTCCTCCTCCTGACCCACATAGAGGGTCGTCTTCGTCCCCGCACCCTTCTCGGCATGGGCGGTGACGGACTCCACCACCGCGTCCACATCGTCCGGATGAAGCTGGATCAAAAATCCAGCAACCCCTGGATTTACCTCTAGCAACTCGAAGATGTAGTTGCTGAGAACCAGGGGGTCTCGGTTGTCCGCCATGAAGGGGGACTTATGGACAAGGAGTCCAAAGTCCACACCATGTTCAAAGCGGGTCGCCACAGGGCGCCTCACATTGGCATCACCCATCGTAAACCCCTCAGGACCGCCAAGGCGACGGACCCCAAGGAGCTTTTGATGGTGCTCGCACCAAGCGTGGGCAGCAGCAAGGGCCATTATCAAAGAATATGAAAGCTTTGAGAGCTAAAGCGAAAAGGGGAAACATAAAATGAAGCGCGATAACCCACGCGATAACCCACGCGATGACTAGTTATCGCGCGATAACCCCCGCGATAACCCCCGCGATAACTAGGTTATCGCGCGATAACCCACGCGATAACTAGTGCTCTAACCCCGTTCTAACCCCGCGATAACTAGTTAGAGCACACAAAGATCAAATCGCAAAAAGTGCAAAACGGGCAATATCGAGCAAACGAAACATGGAAGGCACATTGTTGCATCATAGTGCACCCATGTAACATGTGAAATTCCGGGTTCCAACCATATTAACAACACCCAAAATTGGGGGGGTTCCGCACCACGCCCTAGAACGCTGCATCCCATACGGTGTCCATCTTGGGCATTCGGCGAGCCAAGCTGGACGTGCTACACGCCACTGACCACCCATCACAGCAGTCCCGGCGTTACGGTGTCCATCTTGGGCATTCGGCGAGCCAAGCTGGACGTGCTACACGCCACTGACCACCCATCACAGCAGTCCCGGCGTTACGGTGTCCATCTTGGGCATTCGGCGAGCCAAGCTGGACGTGCTACACGCCACTGACCACCCATCACAGCAGTCCCGGCGCTACGGTGTCCATCTTGGGCATTCGGCGAGCCAAGCTGGACGTGCTACACGCCACTGACCACCCATCACAGAGAGAAGGTCGCGTAGTTCAGCGGTCATGCACGTGACACCTGAACTAGAGGTGCTCGGTTCGAATCCCGGTGGGGTTGGAACGCAGTGTCCTAGGCGCTAGGGTGTCGGTGACCCCGCGAGCCGGAAGGGATGCTGCGAGGGACAGGTAGGGATCACGGATACGCTGGAGTTCGGTGAGCGCCCGAGCACTTTACCACCCATCACAGCAGTCCCGGCGTTACGGTGTCCATCTTGGGCATTCGGCGAGCCAAGCTGGACGTGCTACACGCCACTGACCACCCATCACAGCAGTCCCGGCGTTACGGTGTCCATCTTGGGCATTCGGCGAGCCAAGCTGGACGTGCTACACGCCACTGACCACCCATCACAGAGAGAAGGTCGCGTAGTTCAGCGGTCATGCACGTGACACCTGAACTAGAGGTGCTCGGTTTGAATCCCGGTGGGGTTGGAACGCAGTGTCCTAGGCGCTAGGGTGTCTGTGACCCCGCGAGCCGGAAGGGATGCTGCGAGGGACAGGTAGGGATCACGGATACGCTGGAGTTCGGTGAGCGCCCGAGCACTTTACCACCCATCACAGCAGTCCCGGCGTTACGGTGTCCATCTTGGGCATTCGGCGAGCCAAGCTGGACGTGCTACACGCCAATGACCACCCATCACAGCAGTCCCGGCGTTACGGTGTCCATCTTGGGCATTCGGTGAGCCAAGCTGGACGTGCTTCACGCCACTGACCACCCATCACAGCAGTCCCGGCGCTACGGTGTCCATCTTGGGCATTCGGCGAGCCAAGCTGGACGTGCTACACGCCACTGACCACCCATCACAGAGAGAAGGTCGCGTAGTTCAGCGGTCATGCACGTGGCACGTGAACTAGAGGTGCTCGGTTCGAATCCCGGTGGGGTTGGAACGCAGTGTCCTAGGCGCTAGGGTGTCGGTGACCCCGCGAGCCGGAAGGGATGCTGCGAGGGACAGGTAGGGATCACGGATACGCTGGAGTTCGGTGAGCGCCCGAGCACCTTACCACCCATCACAGCAGTCCCGGCGTTACGGTGTCCATCTTGGGCATTCGGCGAGCCAAGCTGGACGTGCTACACGCCACTGACCACCCATCACAGCAGTCCCGGCGTTACGGTGTCCATCTTGGGCATTCGGCGAGCCCAGCTGGACGTGCTACACGCCACTGACCATTGTCTGTGCGCGTGCCACCTCGGGCACTGCGGCGGGGCGGCCAGTACACGTTGCGAGTGCTGTACTGTGATGTCTTGCGGTGCCAGGCGGCAGAAGCACGACCGAAGTACAGGAACGCCTGTGTCGTGTGCCCGTGTGAGCGAGGGCACGCTCCGCACTGGGACTTCTATGCACTGTATGGTACAGTGGCTCTTTACGTTTCCCGCGAATTCACTGTACCGGAGTTGCAGCTGTTTGAAGAGTGTAGTATGATGTAGCGTGCTGTGCCTTGGGACAGGTAGGGATCACGGATACGCTGGAGTTCGGAGATCGCCCGAGCACTTTACCTTTACCTTTACCCTCCCCTTTCGCTATGCTACGTTCCCCCGCTTCCCTCGTGCGTAGCCCTTCTGTTCTCTTGCCTGTCCCGTCCCCTTTGTCCTACCTTTCCTATTTTTTGGCCATGGCATCACATGCATGATGGTGGCGGCAAGGACGATGACCTTTGCAGGTATGTTGTGCTATTATGTGTGTGGGTGTGCGTGTGTGTGCTTGCATGCGTGTGTAGTTGTGTCCATGCGCATGTGCGCAGCTGTAGATGGTTTGTTCGTTCTTGGTTTCTCTCATTTAGTGTGTTTGTATGTCTGCTTGTGTGTGTGTGGGGGGGGGGGGGTTGCATGGATCGATGTGTGAGTGAAGGTGGCTTTGTGCGTGAGTGGTTGTGAGTGTGTGACTGTGTTCTTTGGTTTCTGGTTGCCTAGGTTCGTGCGTGTATGTGGATTCGTGAATGTGTGTACGCGCAGGTGTGTGTGTGTGTGTGTGTTGCAGCTGTTGTTTTGGATGTTGTTGTTGGTTTTGGTGTTGTGTGGCATAGGCTTTGATTGTGTGGGCATAACATTGTGTTTGTGGCTGCATACGCAGGTATGTTTGTGTTTGTGGTTGTAGCTGTGTTTCTGGGCTTGCGCACGGTTGTTGCCATGGCTGTTGTGGTAGCTGTCGTTCTTGGTGTGGTTATGGTAGTGGCTGTGGTTGCGGCTTTGCTTGTGGGTGTGGGTGTGGGTGTGGGTGTGGGTGTGGGTGTGGGTGTGTGTCCGGGTGTGGGTGTGGGTGTGGGTGTGTTTCTGCAAGCTGTGTTGTGTGTGGATTTGGTTGTGGTTGTGTCAGTGTGTGTGGCCCTGGCTGTGGCGAAGGCTGCAGTTGCAGCTTTCACTGTGGCTGCAGCTGTTCTTTGGGTTCAGGCTGTAGCTGTGGGGGGGGGGGGGGTAAAGGACTACAAAGAGGGGGGCTCAAATCACCATCCACCCCCTCCCAAAAAAGACCGCACCAAGTTTACAGACAGTGTACAGTGACAGTGTACAATGACAGTGTATAGTGAGAGCATACAGTGAGTGTAGAGTGACAGCGTAGAGTGCTAGTATAGAGACTTGGGCGTTGTGGCGGACGTACTGTGTGTGGGGATACATTCTATGAGACCTTGGGGAGTACAGTGTACAGAGTACAGTGTACAGTGTACAGTGTACAGTGTACAGTGACAATGTACAGTGATAGTGTATAGTGACAGTGTGCAGTGGCAGTGTGCAGTGTGCAGTGACAGCGTACAGTGCCGGAATACAGTGTACCATGTACAGTGACAGTAGACAGTGACACCATTGACAGTGTACATGGACAGTGTACAGTGACAGTGTACAGTGACAGTGTACAGTGACAGTGAACCATGAGTGAGCCCTCACTGAGCGCTCACTGAGCCATTTGGCGCGCTCAGTGAGCGCTCACTGAGCCATTTGGCGCGCTCACTGAGCGCTCAGTGAGCGCGCGAAACGGCGCAGTGAGCGCTCAGTGAGCGCGCCAAATGGCTCAGTGAGCGCTCAGTGAGGGCTCACTCATGGTTCACTGTCACTGTACAGTGTCACTGCACACTGTGTATTGCACACTGCACGCTGCACACTGTGTACTGCACACCACACACTGCATACTGTGTATTGCACACTGCACACTGCACACTGCACACTGTGTGTTACAAATTGCACACTGCACACTGTAATGCACACTGCACACCCTGTAATGCACACTGCGCACTGTGTATTGCACACTGCACACTGAGCGCCCGAACGCTTGCACTGTTTGGTGTGCAGTGTGCATGACACAGTGTGCAGTGTGCATTACACAGTGTGTAGTGCGCAGTGTACACTGCGCACTGCGCACTGTGTACTGCACACTGCACACTGCACACTGCACACTGTGTATTGCACACTGCACATTGTGTATTGCACACTGCACACTGTAATGCACACTGCACATTGTGTATTGCACACTGCACACTGCACACTGTGCATTACAAATTGCACACTGCACACTGTAATGCACACTGCACACTGTGTATTGCACACTACACACCGCGCCCTGCGTAATGCACACTGGGTATTGCACACTGCACACGGTGCACTGTGCAATACCCAATGTGCAATACACAGGGTGCAGGGTGTAGTGTGCATGACACAGTGTGCAGTGTGCATTACACGGTGTGCCGTGTGGATTACATCACACACGGCATACTACACCCTGTGTAGTGCACACTACACACAGTGTGCAGTGTGCAGTGTGCAATACACAGCGTGCAGTGTGCAGTGTGCAATACACAGTGTGCAGAGTGTATTACACAGTGTGCAGTGTGCATTACAGTGTGCAGTGCGCAATTTGTAACACACAGTGTGCAGTGTGCAGTGTGCAATAGGCAGTTTGCAGTGTGCACTGTGCAATACACAGTATACAGTGTGCAGTGTGCAATACACCGTGTGCAGTGTGCATTGCAGTGTGCAGTGTGCAATTTGTAACACACGGTGTGCAGTGTGCAGTGTGCAATACACAGTGTGCAGTGTGCATGACAGCGTGCTGTGTGCAGTTTGTAATGCACAGTGTGCAGTGTGCATTACAGTGTGCAGTGTGCAATACACAGTGTGCAGTGTGCATTACAGTGTGCAGTGTGCAATACACAGTGTGCAGTGTGCATTACAGTGTGCAGTGTGCAGTACACAGTGTGCAGTGCGCAGTGTACACTGCACACTACACGCTGTGTAATGCACACTGCACACCGTGGATTGCACACTGCACAGTGCACACTGGGCATTGCACACTGCACACGGTGCACTGCGCAGTGTGCAGTGTGCCACTGCACACTGGGTATTGCACACTGCACACGGTGCACTGTGCAGTGTGCAGTGTGCAATACACAGTGCGCAGTGTGCATTACAGGGTGTGCAGTGTGCATTACAGTGTGCAGTGTGCATTGCGGTGTGCAGTGTGCAATTTGTAACACACAGTGTGCAGTGTGCAGTGTGCAATACACAGTATGCATTGTGCAGTGTGCAATACACAGTGTGCAGTGTGCAGTGTGCAATACACAGTGTGCAGTGACAGTGTACAGTGACAGTGAACCATGGGTGAGCCCTCACTGAGCGCTCACTGAGCCATTTGGCGCGCTCACTGAGCGCTCACTGCACACTGCACACTGCACACTGCACACTGTGTATTGCACACTGCACATTGTGTATTGCACACTGCACACTGTAATGCACACTGCACATTGTGTATTGCACACTGCACACTGCACACTGTGCATTACAAATTGCACACTGCACACTGTAATGCACACTGCACACTGTGTATTGCACACTACACACCGCGCCCTGCGTAATGCACACTGGGTATTGCACACTGCACACGGTGCACTGTGCAATACCCAATGTGCAATACACAGGGTGCAGGGTGTAGTGTGCATGACACAGTGTGCAGTGTGCATTACACGGTGTGCCGTGTGGATTACATCACACACGGCATACTACACCCTGTGTAGTGCACACTACACACAGTGTGCAGTGTGCAGTGTGCAATACACAGCGTGCAGTGTGCAGTGTGCAATACACAGTGTGCAGAGTGTATTACACAGTGTGCAGTGTGCATTACAGTGTGCAGTGCGCAATTTGTAACACACAGTGTGCAGTGTGCAGTGTGCAATACACAGTTTGCAGTGTGCACTGTGCAATACACAGTATACAGTGTGCAGTGTGCAATACACCGTGTGCAGTGTGCATTGCAGTGTGCAGTGTGCAATTTGTAACACACGGTGTGCAGTGTGCAGTGTGCAATACACAGTGTGCAGTGTGCATGACAGCGTGCTGTGTGCAGTTTGTAATGCACAGTGTGCAGTGTGCATTACAGTGTGCAGTGTGCAATACACAGTGTGCAGTGTGCATTACAGTGTGCAGTGTGCAATACACAGTGTGCAGTGTGCATTACAGTGTGCAGTGTGCAGTACACAGTGTGCAGTGCGCAGTGTACACTGCACACTACACGCTGTGTAATGCACACTGCACACCGTGGATTGCACACTGCACAGTGCACACTGGGCATTGCACACTGCACACGGTGCACTGCGCAGTGTGCAGTGTGCCACTGCACACTGGGTATTGCACACTGCACACGGTGCACTGTGCAGTGTGCAGTGTGCAATACACAGTGCGCAGTGTGCATTACAGGGTGTGCAGTGTGCATTACAGTGTGCAGTGTGCATTGCGGTGTGCAGTGTGCAATTTGTAACACACAGTGTGCAGTGTGCAGTGTGCAATACACAGTATGCATTGTGCAGTGTGCAATACACAGTGTGCAGTGTGCAGTGTGCAATACACAGTGTGCAGTGACAGTGTACAGTGACAGTGAACCATGGGTGAGCCCTCACTGAGCGCTCACTGAGCCATTTGGCGCGCTCACTGAGCGCTCACTGCGCCGTTTCGCGCGCTCAGTGAGCGCTCAGTGAGCGCGCCAAATGGCTCAGTGAGCGCTCACTGAGCGCGCCAAATGGCTCAGTGAGCGCTCAGTGAGGGCTCACTCATGGTTCACTGTCACTGTACACTGTCACTGTACACTGTCACTGTACACTGTCCATGTACACTGTCAATGGTGTCACTGTCTACTGTCACTGTACATGGTACACTGTATTCTGGCACTGTACGCTGTCACTGCACACTGCACACTGCCACTGCACACTGTCACTATACACTATCACTGTACATTGTCACTGTACACTGTACACTGTACACTGTACACTGTACTCCCCAAGGTCTCATAGAATGTATCCCCACACACAGTACGTCCGCCACAACGCCCAAGTCTCTATACTAGCACCCTACACTGTCACTCTACACTCACTGTATGCTCTCACTATACACTGTCATTGTACACTGTCACTGTACACTGTCAGTGTAAACTTGGTGCGGTCTTTTTTGGGAGGGGGTGGATGGTGATTTGAGCCCCCCTCTTTGTAGTCCTTTACCCCGCCCCCCCCCCCCCCCCCCCACAGCTACAGCCTGAACCCAAAGAACAGCTGCAGCCACAGTGAAAGCTGCAACTGCAGCCTTCGCCACAGCCAGGGCCACACACACTGACACAACCACAACCAAATCCACACACAACACAGCTTGCAGACACACACCCACACCCGGACACACACCCACACCCACACCCACACCCACACCCACACCCACACCCACACCCACACCCACACCCACAAGCAAAGCCGCAACCACAGCCACTACCATAACCACACCAAGAACGACAGCTACCACAACAGCCATGGCAGCGACCTCACGCAAGCCCAGAACCACAGCCACAACCACAAACACAAACATACCTGCGTATGCAGCCACAAACACAATGTTATGCGCACACAATCAAAGCCTATGCCACACAACACCAAAACCAACAACAGGATCCAAAACAACAGCTGCAAAAGCTGCAACACACAGACACACACACACACACACATTGGCACACACACACACACACACCTGCGCGTACACACATTCACGAATCCACGTACGCACACAAACCTAGACAACCGGAAACCAAAGAATGCAGTCACACACTCACAGTGACGCACAAGGACACCTTCACCCTTGCATCGATCCAAGCAACCCCCCCCCCCCCCCCCGACTCACACACAAACATACATACAATCACACTAAATGAGAGAAACCAAGTGGGAACAAACCATCCACACTTGCGCACATGCGCATGCGCACAAGCACACACCTGCGAACACACACACTAGCACAACATACCTGCAAAGGTCATCGTCATTGCCGCCACCATCATGCACTCGATGCCATGGCCAGCAAATAGGGAAGGCATGGCAAGGGCAGGGCAAGGGGACGCGACAGGCAAGATAAGAGAAGGGGTTGGCATGGGGTAAGCGGGGGGATCAGGCATGGCAAAAGGGGACGGGAGGGGATAAGGAGGGAGGGAAATGAGTGTGTCATCGTGTAGGTCACGATTGTTGTATGATCAACCTCACAAAAGCGAGCAATATCCTCTGTGCCCTATTTGTGCTTCATGGCGCGCGCGCCCGTGTGTGTGTGTGTGGGGGGGGGGTGCCATTGTCATGAGGCAGCAAGGAACACCCTCGCAATTGGTTAGGTTCATATCCCCGAACCCCAACCCCGTAACCATCTCTCCCTAGCCCTTCACTTCACATGGTTCAATGTGGCCATGTGTTTATGTACACGCAAGATAATTGCACACAAGAATGAATGTGGTTGTCAATTTGTGCATGTGCATGTGTGTGTGGACGTGTGTATGGTGTATGTGTGTGTATGTGTTTGGATATTTGTGTCCCTGACGAAGTGTGTGTGTTTGGATGTTTGTGTGTTTGTCGCCACAGGTTCATGTATGCAAGTATGTATGTGTGCATGCACGCTCAAGTTCTTGGAGAAAAGACGTGGTGAGAACTGCGGACCAATGTTGGTGTGAAAAGGGTGAAGTGTGGGCCAGCAAGGGTGGGAAGAGAGGGCGGAAAGGGGGAGAAACTCCCGAGTGTGCCCTGAGTGAGCCCCCAATTAGCTCTCAGTGAGCGCTCACTGAGCGCTCACTGAGCCATTTGGCGCGCTCACTGAGCGCTCAGTGAGCGCTCAGTGAGCCGGCTCAGTGACGGCTCAGTGACGGCTCAGTCGGGCGCTCAGTCAACTGAGCCGTCGCCAAAAAAAGTACCCCCCACCTTGAACCTTGACCAAGTGAGTATCTAAAACTTCTAAAAACATTAAATGCACACTACCTAGCATGCAAAACGCACAACAAACAAGCACAAAGACATCGCAATGCACAACTGAGCCCCAAATGAGCCCCAACTTCACATTTCCACTTAGCCACCAGTGAGCCGCAGGTACATAGTCTACGTTCTAGCTAGATGTTGTGGGGTAGAATGCCCTCGCGATGTCGTTTTAGGCTAGAACGAAATTGTGCGTGCTAGCGTGTATCTAGGGATCTACAAAACAAATTGTTCAATATCCAATGTGTGCAACAAATAGCAGTGACAAGACAAAATTGGGGCCGATTCGCACGAATTCGCACGAAATTCGCACGAAATTCGTACGAAATTCGTACGAAATTCGTACGAATTTCGTGCGAATTTCGTGCGAATTTCACATTCTCGTGGATCTGTGAATCTAGCGTGAATTTATGCGTGAATTTGGGTGCGTGAATTTCACATTCACGCGAATCTCACCAAATGTGTTGAACCATGCGACTACTTCAAACCTCTAAATTGCACACATTTGTTGGATCTTACTTTGGGCGAAGATAGCACGACAAAAGCACACAATGGCACCAAGTTACGAGCAAAACACAGCAAAAATAGGTGAAATTCACGGTACCGTGAATCTCGGATTCAAACGGCCGGTTCACGAAGGGTACACCCATCCCCCCTCACAATGATCCACAGCTCTCCTTGGCACTCCTTGGGGTATTGGAGGTTAGAAACAATGGAATCAAAGGAAAATATATAGTCAAAAAAGTGCTGCAGGGGCCACTGCGAAAAGACTGTGACCCCATCTGTGTGCACGGCAACCTGTAAATGCTGCCTACTTGCAAGCTGGTTCCATTCGGTGGCGAAACTAGCATAGGACGGGAGAGAAAAAAGGTGTGTGGGGACCTTACTTCTCGTCCAAGTAATCAAATCTTTGTACCTGAGTAAAATAGCGCGTGCAACATGAGGACGTAGCGCGCGCAGAAGTCAACGAAGCGCGTGCTATGAGCGGAAGTGCGCGCTATGTCACATGCAAAGCGCGCGCAATAATACCTTCTTCTTGGAATCTTCAGGAGCAGGACCAAGTCCACCACCGACAGGGGTGTGACGGCGTTGGCAGCCTCGGTCCTGCGACGCTTCTTCTCTGCTTCAGACACGGGGACCCTTTTTTCCAACTTGGCCCACAAAGACCGTTGGACGGCAGACCCTGAGCAAAAAAACTCAACTAGGTCCGCCAAAAGGTCCTCGTTCTTCCACAGGGACCACCCATAGTGGGGGCCCAAAATGCTGGCAATCTTTCCTGACATTGACAGCGTCACATGCGGTGCCGGAAGCATCTGAAACTTTAGAAAAATAGGCGTTTTTGCCCTGCTTATTAGGACATGGGGTCACAAACCCAAGACCCCGAGCCATAGCGCGCGCTATGCTGCGCGCTATAGTTTTGTAGTGCGCACTGAGCCATCGCGCGGCAATACCCTGTAGCGCGCACGCAGGGTTGTCCTCCACGTCCTTTGTGGGCCCCTGGTCTTGCGGTTCCTCTTCCTAGCTACGATGCAGACACAGTGCGTATGCAAGGGTTTATATCCGGGGCATGGGCCCGAGGATATCCGCAGATATCCGGGGCATATGACCCGGGATACAGCAGCGGTGATATCCTAGGTCATATGCCCCGGATATCTGCTGATATCCCTGGGGCATGTAGGAAATCATCAAATTTGTAGATTAATCACCGCGAACAACAGAATCACCGAGGGTTGTGACCAATCAATGAAACCGCCTTTCCGAGGCGGTTCCAATGAGCTAAGGAAGAGAAGGCCTCTAATAGTGCCACTTTGTCACCAAAGCGTGAGGTCGTGTGTGTTAGCCTCAGTCGAGTCAAAGTAGAGAAGAAACGGAGGGATAGGACACCTTCTCCATCCTCTCCGAAGATCGTCATTGATCTAACAGCGGAGGAGGAGTATGCCACCTTCCCTCTCACACCATTGAGTGAGAAAGAACCTTCTATATTCCTTTGGCTACCATACGCGAATATTTTCACAACCGGTCCACCGGTCTTCGTTAACTCACCGTTTCGACTAGGCAAAATCACCAACTGTTCAGTTGAGACCGTTTCGCGCCACTTTAGCTTTCTGTAGCGAACCGGTTAGTTCGGGGAGACCGGTCGGACCGGTCCGACCGGTCCTTGCAAACTGAACGGACCGGACCATTTTAGCACACTTTAGCACACTTTGGAGCACTTGGTGATGCGTGTGTAATGTGTGTGTCCGCATGTGTGTGTTGTGTGTGTGCGTGTGCTGTGTTGTGCGTGTTCACACCTTTGCACAGACATTGCAATGCATGGGAGTCAATCCTCACAAGACATCTATTCATGGTTCATTCATGATGGTCCGCAAAGCATTCGACGTGTAGATAGCACCCACATGCTTTGCACTTGTATCGAGTGGTGCCCATCCCACAATGTACACAAAAGCCCCGCTTCCCAACCACTATTGGTATATGCTTGTCCACCACCTCAATTTGCCTTGCCGGAAACATGTATCTCATCAACCTCCATTGCCAGTCAAACATTGTTTCACCCCCCGGACTAAGGCGCAACGCTTGGCATGACGTAAATGCATTTGTTGCCGCTATCCTTAACACCATCCCCCCAAGTGCCTTCCACCATGATTGAAACCGGTGCTCTTCCCGGTGTTGTAAGCACATTTGGTTAAACGTATCCACCCCCGGGGCAAACCTACGGTAGTTGGCAATTATCCCCGGTAGGTGGTATCGTCCACTTCGGTGTGGGAGCGAACCTCCGGTTAAGCAATTGGTTAGTAGTGGTACCACGTTTGCCGGCTTGCGCCCCCCTTTGGGGTTTTTGTATACCGAGAGTGCATACCGATGTTCCTTGTGCACCACCGTGTTCACATCCCCCGGGTCTAATCCAACGTTCCCATCTTGCACCAAAGCACTTGTGGAAGTGAGCATCAAGAACGGACGCTCTTGTGCACTTAGCATCGCCGCCGCATCATGAGACCCAAAGAATGAGTCCGCCACAAGCACCTTTCCGGGTGGAGTCACATCATTCCAAAGTTGCACGATCTCAAACGCATTGTAGTGGCCTGCAAACCGGCTCCGGGACTGTGGACCCACACGAGGGGCTGCACCACGGTACAAATACACATGCCAAATGTAATGGCTTTGTGCGTCGCACAACGCGTACAGTTTCACACCGGTGCTGTGAGGCTTGCGCGGTATGAACTGGCGGATCACAAATAACCCCTTGTGGGGGACCACGGTCTCATCCCCGCACACCACGTCACCTAGTTCCCATCCGCCTTGCCAGTGCATCGTGCACAACTCAATCAACGCATCCGCATCCGGGTCCGCAAGTCGCTGCAGCACATAAAACTGTCGCCTGCTAGGAAACAGTTCCGCCATGTCGGGCTCATCCTTGATCCCCAAGCACGTCGGACACGTTGCAGCCCCCTGCAAGACCTTCTCTGTGGAGAAATGGAATAAAGTGTGCTAAAGTGTGCTAAAGTGAAGCGGTCCGAACGGTTTACGACAGTTTGTGTGGTCGATATCCGGGGCATATGCCCCGGGATACAGCGCAGATATCCGGGTCATAGGCCCAATTTTTGTATAGAACCCAGGGTTCCGAAACGTAGGGAACATGCACATACCTCTAGACCAACTAGCTGCCATACCACATAACACGTAATAGGCAGTGCGTACGAACTGCGTACGCACCGGCAGATCAACACGTACGCGTCGGTAATCTGACGCGTACGCGCTGGTGAGCTAACGCGTACGTGTTAAGTTACTAACGCGTACGCGTCGAAACACCAACGCGTACGCACCACGCACCCAACGCGTACGCGTTGCACTTCCAACACGCACGTGTCAGAGGACAGTCTGAAAGCAAGGTTTTGGGAAATTCAGTATGGTTTTCGGGACACTTTGTGGAGGGAGAAGGCGACCTACGGTCGGCAATGTTTGCAGTGGCACCCAGTGGTATGAGGGAAGTGCAAAAAGGGGTTGGGTTGGGCAAGGTGATACCCCACACATGAATTTTCCATGAAAAATGATAAATTTCGAACAAAGAGAAAACCAACGCGTACGTGTTGAGATTTCAACACGTACTCGTCTATTATAATGTGAACAGATCTTAGCAGTTACAATAGTGCTTGCAATGTCTAAGTAAGCAATTGGCAAGTCAGCACGAGACCACAGCCCATTGAATCCCATTTCCTGAACACGTTCCATGGTGGCCGTATGTAAATTGCTTGCCCGCGAAATCGGTCCATGAGGGACCATACTGGCTGCTTGTACAGTTTAACACACTGGCAAATTGCCACTGTGAAATCACTGTCCGTAGCCAAACAAAAATGGGTGCTCTCTTTACGGCACTTCATACACAGGGCCTGCTCAGTCGGGGTCTCGGACAAATGGGAGGAAGCGGAGCACATACAAATTTGAATTAACGCCCGTGACACCGAATTTTCAAACGGTCTTGTCTAGGTTAGGTTTAGGGTTAGGATAGCTCGTCATTGTCGGCAAACTGCCGTGTAAACTCCCTCCATGCTACCCAGATCTCAGCCCGCTGTGCACACAGGAACTCCCCAATCGGAACCCCCGGTAGGCCTTGCTGATTTAGTACCCGTCCAGACACCAAGAGTGTGTTCCCGTGCATATTGAACTGCAGAAAACACATCACTTGTGTTGCTATCACCAATCGAAACGTATGCGTTGAACTCCTACCTACCGCGCAAACTTTTGAAATTTGCGCAACTCTCATTTTTGCGTATGAACCTTGCCAATACTCCCCCTAGCTTGTAAGACCTGCTAAATTGTTTTTGCCTCGATCGCTTCCACTATGCCCTAATAGGAAAAAAATTTTTTTTGGCGCCTTCGGCGCCGTGTCCCATGGTTTCTATGTTGTCCTCCTACGAATACTACGAACGCGGCATACGGCAAAGCACACATGACGGAGCAAAAAGCATTGGTTGAAAACCCATTACCCATAACAGCCGGCAATGTTCCCGTTGTGATTTGCGTCTCGAAATCTTCAAACCAATCAATCAAATACTGAGGCAATGATGCACGGGGTGAATTAGGATTTGTACAGCAAAATGTCATGACACCGGACTTTTGACAAGGTGATACTAAAAAACGTGAAAAATCATTTGATATTTTACCTTTTGAGGACTGGCAGATCATGGAGCTTGTGGGGGTTGTGCTTGTGGTGGTTGGCACCCCCATAGTTGCCATACAATGTGCGGCGGGTCCCACAATCTTGGGGCCTGCCGACATGTAACTGCTAAGATCTGCCCCATTTTGTTCACATGTATGCGTACGCGTTAGCGTACGCACTGATTTTGTAACGCGCATGAACCAGCGAACCAGCGCGTACGCGTTGCGATCTGAGTGCGTACGCGTTGCGTTCTGAGTGCGTGCGCGCTGGTATTTTGGCGCGTACGCGTTGGTATTTTGGCGCGTACGCACTCAGATCGCAACGCGTGCGTGCTGCCTATGGTGCCCGTACGCTGTCTGTAGTACTGGCGGTTGAATTGTGCTCCTTTTGACGTGACAAAGAAAAACTTTTACTTTGCTTCATGTCTGTTTTCCTTTTCTTAGTGCTTTTCTGCACGACATGCCCGGCAAGAAAAACCCGGCAAAGAAGAAGGTGGCGAGGAAGGTCTCCGTGCCTCCCACCGACGCCGGGGCAGTGGCAAGGAGGGCGCCAAGGACAAGTGTGGGTCAAGACGTGGTGGAGGGAGACGTGGATTTGGAGGAGGAGGTCGAGGAGGAGGATGAGGTGGTGGCCGAAGGCAATAGGCCCGCCGAGATTGTGAAGCGGGCCTTGGAGGTTGGGTTGTTGGAGGAGGATGAAACGGTGGAGCGTTGGTTCACGGACACTCGTGAGGCAGGAGATCTTGCTCACGGTGTTCATGGTGTTGTTGGTGTTCGTTTAGCGTTGGGTGAGGAAGACATTAAGGGTCCCCCGGAATTGCCAAGTTCATGGCAAGATCTTTTGCTTTTGGATGTGAATGCGCAAGCACTAGGTGTTATTGCTGTTGTTGATAGTCGTTCCGTTCTTGCATGGCCCAATGCCGATGCAATGCCCCACACCCTTCTCCCTGCTGCTTTGTATGAGTTTGTGGGTGAGCGGTTGCTCATGGTTTCCATTAGCTTGAGTGTTGGTGAGCGTGATGCACTTTTCACAACTATGAATGCGTCCTTGCGTAAGAGAGTTGCCAAGACCCTTACCCACAAATATGCGGTGCTCAATGATGGTACCCTTTTCCCCAATCCCGTTGCCAGTGAGGTGGATAGCATTTGTCGCACGGACTCCTTTGTGCGGTACATGGGTTGTGCATCGGATGAATGGAATGAGCATGGCCCCATTCAATGCGTGCCCCCACCCCTTTCGGTAAATTACCACCCCGATTGCTCAACGCCGTATGTGTATGCAACCGCGGCAGAGTTTTTTGCATTGGGTTACGGTGCACCCACACCATTTTTTTGTGATATGCCCTTGCCCTCAAACCAATTGCTTCCGGACGCACCCGTTGAAAATGTGCATGGGTTTGCACATGCCGGTTATTTCATTGAACGGCATTCGTTTGATGCCGTTATTTGTACCCTTCGTGAACGGCCGTTAAGTGGCCGTTTGAATAATTGCGTGAATTTCACGTGAATTTACCCAAAATTTGAGGTTTTTGGGGGAAAATGCCATATTCTTGGTTCGCTTCAAGGGCTTTGAGGGGCCAAAATTCCTCCCCTAGCTTTGTTACGCATCATCCAATGAAAGTCCCGCCCCAAAAGCATGCATCATGACCGCACCGTGCCCAAAACGAGAGGTGCCGGAACCCGGCAAGCCTGTAGCCGATTCACAGCCGTGAATTCACGTGAATTCACGTGAAATTCGTACGAATTTCGTACGAATTTCGTACGAATTTCACGTGAATTCACGTGAATTCACGTGAATTTACACAAATGTTACCCGTGTGCACCCCCTGATTTGTCCTCACACCCCTAGTAAGCCCCCCAGCATGCACCCCGGTCACAGGCAACAATGGTCTGGGTTCGTAAGGTGATATCATGTCCGTCTCTTGCGGCACCGGAACCGCCGCTGTAGAGTCTGAAGGTGCTGCATGTCGGTTAGAAGCCGTCTTCTTGTACGGCTTGCATACGTTTGTACACTTATGGGCCCTTGCCCATGTTGAGCCCTTTTGGTCGCATCCCACCCATGCAACCAAAGGCTATCGTCAATGGTGTGGTTGTCCACAACCACTTGCACCCCTAGTCTCCCCCGGAGGAGGCTTAGGCCCCCGCTGTTGCGCAACATGCGCTTCAGCCTCCGGTGACTTCCCTCCATGGCAAAGCAGGAGAACTTTGACAAGATTCTCAACTTCTTTGCAAAATAATACATGTGGTCGATCCAAAGATGCGTCCACAGAAGTTTGCCCCACTGGAGCTCATTGTGGGCAGCGCCCATGGCTATGCTATGGTTCCGGAGCCGCCCCAAGTCGGCCCCGGAGAACCATGCGGAACGCCACGCGTATACACACATGCTTGCAAAATTCTCCTACCACGTTTTGCACACCGACTCCCAACTTTTTCCCCCTACTTGATGCTGCCTCACACTAGGCTGCTCTAGGCAAGCATCTATTATCTTCTCCCAACCCTTATTGCGCATGAAATGGATGGCAGCAGCACACTCCATCCTCACCTTCCCCTTGCTGTTTGCCTTGTCATTATTTAATGAGGCACGGGTGCAAGTTCGTGCAGCAAGCCGTGCCTCATCTAAAACCGGTTGCAGCATGGTGCGTGCCACAGTGGCCGGTGCCTTCCCTGTCAATTGTACAACTAGGTCCCGTGTCCCGTTGACTGCACACAACAGGACACGAAGGACCCCATGGAGGCCATAATCAGGCACTCGCCTATCGGCACCAGGGGATTCTGCCTTCCAGTTTTGGCAGCCCGCCATGAGCACCTGTGCCTTACCATCTGCACACAGAAAAAAAAGGGACTGCCTATCGTCCCCTGCCGTATCCTTAAAACTTACGGTTGCGGCCTTGCGCAACTCATCATCAAAATCAATTTCCTGGGAGGCCGCGTAGAGGGTGTCCCACTTTTCACTGCCCCCTAGTAGCCACCAACTAGATAGTTGGTTGGGGCTGGCGGTGCCACCAAGCGTGCAATGGACGTACGAGGCCTCATGCCTCGATGTACCGTCCACCGCAATAGGCAACCAATGCAGCCGTCGGTCCCCGGGCTGCATGATGGCCGAGGGTGGTGGTGGTCGACACTTGAATAGGTGGGCGATGCGGTCAGGTAGGTAGCAGGCCGCACCATTGATGGCCGTGTCGTCACCCGTATAGGCAGTAAACGCCCGGGACTCCGGCAACGCTAGCTGCCGGAGCATGCCGTACACCTGGTCCCATACCACACCGTACGTCATGCTCCCCACCAGGTACCGGGACTCTGTCCTAGAGAGGTGCAATGACCGGATCCTCCACACGGCCATAATCAACCTCTCCTCCTGGGTGGGCTCGGGCTGGACGGTGGCTACAATTCTTGTTTCGGGGCCAAGCACTATTTGCCCCGTGTCGGGCAGGTACTTGACGGTGTAGGGTGCTGCAAGCTCCTTGGAAACAACCTCCTGGAGCTCTTGTACGCGCCGCCGTCGTGTACGATCCGCTACCAGATGGAATGGCTCCTTGGGCCGTGGCATGATGTGAGATACAGGACCTGTTGAATGGGCAGGCAGTCATCGCAAAGTTTCTACCATCCCCCTGCCGCAGACCACTCTCTCTACTGTGATTCGCATGCAATTAAAAGAAATTCACATAGATTCGCACGAAATTCGTACGAAATTCGTACGAATTTCGTACGAAATTCGTACGAATTTCGCATGAATAGAAATGTGTGAATATTCTGAAAATGTGAAATTCGTACGAAATTCGTACGAATTTCGTACGAATTTCGTACGAATTTCGTGCGAATTTCACATGACTGTCACAGAATTTCTGCCAAAGCCTCATCCTTGTGCCCTCGTTGACCCTCACAAAGCAAGCTCAGGATGGTGCTCATGCTGTCATTGTCATTGTCATTGTCTCATGCTGTCATTCCGGCTGTCACTCAGCCAGCAGTGTAATATACAAACAGTTCCGGAGAAAGGAATCGCAAATTAACAGGTTAACAGGTTAACAGGTCAGGGGGCACATCAGGTCAGGGGGTAATGTACAAACAATGCTGCAGAAAATTTCGCACAGTGGGGGGGGAGTACCACACATATCGGTCAAACTGCCCATGCTTGGGGGGGGGGGGGGGGCAGGATAACATTCGTCGTGGTTAGAAAGGCGTGGTTAGAAAGGACAGGTGCTCCGGAGGGTACCTACACACCCCCCCCCCCGGGAGCAGAGCTCCGGCTAGCGGAGCCCTGGGAGCTCTGCTCCGCCACCGCCTCCACAAAGGAGGGGTCCATGGCCGCCGACGTGAGGCGGTGGGGGGGGTACTGCCGGCGCACATCCTCCATTGCGGCAGTCACCTTGGGGACGTCCGGGGCCATGGTGTCCACATTGACCTGCTGGCCACTGGCCATCATGGCCATCCGCAGGCCGGTGGACACTGCGGACACCTGGCCGGCGCATGCCTCGGCCTGGGCATGCCAGGCCTGTGCGCCGGCCAGGAGGTACCGGACACCGGCAGCACTGGCCCCCCCCCTGTCACCCGGGGGGGCGGGGGCCTCGGCACCCTCAGCCCTCTCCACTGCCTCTGCTGGCTGTGCCGCTGGCTTTGCCTTGCGCAACGTCGCCACGTCACGCTCCAGGGTCTTCGCCTTGGTGGCCAGCCGGTCACGCTCCCTGGTGACGTCCGCCAACCGCGACTCGCAGTCCCGCAGACGGGCCTCGAGGTCGCGGTTGGCGGCCTCCGCGCTGATGGCGCGTGCCTCCCACGCCCCCGCCCGCTGCTGGTCCACCCACTCCTGCACCACCCCCCTCTGCCCCCGCCCCCCCGACGGCTCCGCCTGCTCCGCCCGCCCTGCCCGCTCCCCCGGGGTGGCCGTACGCGGGGCTTTGGGGGGGGGGTGGGGCCCGTGTCCCCTTCGGGGCGCCCTTTCCGCTTGCGCGTGGGGGGGGGTTCGTCCTCCTCGACGTCAATGACGTCAGCCACCACCCCCATCTTCCGCTGCCTCCCCACATGGACGCGCATGGCAACCCATGCCACGTCCACCCACTCCGGCCTCCGCTGCTCCCAACCCGTGAGCACATTCAGCCCACAAATCCCTGCCGTCGTCACCATCCCCCCCTCCCCGATCCCCGACACCCCCGTCTGCACCCGCCAGTGCCCACTCACAAGCCGGTAGGCAAACATGCCCACCAGCTCCTGCCCCGCAGGCAGGTTGGACCCCCCCCGGAGCACACTGGGGCAGGGGAAGGAGATGCGGAGGGTGCCCTGCACCCCCCGCGACTCCAACTCCATGTCCCACACGGCACTGAGGTGCCGCTGCCGCCCATCCGGCCCGGGCGGCACCTGCTGGGTCCAGGCCGGATCCGGCTGCCTGGCGGCCAGGGTGACCCGGTCCAGGGGGGGGTCGGTGTGGGCCTCGCCCAGCGCGTCGCGGGACGGCTGGGGCACCACCACCTCGCGCGCCATATGCCCCCTGGCGGTGCTGGCCTCGCTGCCTCCCGAACGCCGAGAGCGCTGCGACCCCACACTGCGCACGCTGCCGGCCTCGCTTGGTGCCCGTCCACCGCCGGTGCCTGCGGGCTGGGCGCCACCGGGGCCTTCGGCGGGCTCGGCGTGCTCCTCAGGCAATCGGGGCCGGGGCTTGTACTGGCGCCTGTGGTGCCGAATATCCGGCGACCAGGCGGTGAACGGGACCTGCATGCAGATGTGGGGAGGTGTGCAAGGCAAAAATTGAGAAAGGGGGAGTGGAGACGGGGCAATGCAAGAGCAATAGGAGCAAATTGGACGAAATTCACAGAAATTCGTACGAAATTCGTACGAAATTCGTACGAAATTCGTACGAATTTCGTACGAATTTCACATCTCGAGAAAATTCACACAAATTTATTCACGTGAAATTCGTACGAAATTCGTACGAAATTCGTACGAATTTCGTACGAATTTCGTACGAATTTCACGTGAATTTCGTCCAATTGTTGCAAATACACAAAGCAAACACACAAGCAGGCACACCTTGCAGTCGCATGGGCAGGTGATGCTCCATGCCCCGGTCCTCGCGCACTTGGGCGACCGCCACGCTGGGACCGTGTTCACCAGGTGCCACAGCGTGGTCGGCCGACCCGGGGGGGCAATGCCGGACAAGGCGAAGTGGATCTCCGACTCCGCGTCGACATCGCCCCCCTTCACGACCTCCAGCTGGTGCACGCTGCCCAGGAAGAACAGCATGCACTGGGGGCCGACCTCGATGACGGCGAGGTCGGCGGCCGGGGCCGACCGGGAGATGAAGGTGGGGTGGAAGGGGCAGGTGGGGGGGCCTGCCGGGAGCGTCTGCGGGGGGTCGGCGAACAGGGCCTGGGCAGCCTCCCCCTCCCACAACCCCACCCTCGCAACCGCCCCCTTCCCCACCCACAACACCTGGTCCACGCTGGGGAGGTCCCAGCTGGACAAATCCCCAGCAACGTCCAGGGCCTCCTTGGGGGGGATGGCGTCCAAGTGTGTGGTGTTGGCCTGGTGGTGTTTGTGTCGGGGGTCGGGGGTCCACAAGTTAAAAAGAGCCCCCTGCAGCCCATCCTTGGAGTCAGGGTGGGCAGGCAATCCATGATGGCGGCTGGTGGCCACCATCAGCAGCATGTCCCCCCGATGCAGCTGAACGGTGTCCCAGCGCGCCTCCGCCGCCTCCCCCAGGGCCGTCCCCGCCTGCACCGCCACCTGGTAGTCCTCTGACAAGCAGAGGAAGCTACTCAGGTGGCAGTCCCCCACCGCCTTGTCGCTGGGGGGGAGGACTTCGGGGTGGGTGGTCACGTCGGTGTGGGGGAGCTGCGGCCCACTCCCCACACTGGCCACAATGACGCTGCCCGGCGTCATTGGGTGGAGGTCCTCAACCCCAGGGACACTTTCGGTGAGGTGGGGGTGGAACTTCTTGAAGAGAGGCCCCCCCACCCCCGACCCCAAGGCGCTCTTGGTTTGCCACCGGCGGGGGAGCTCGGGATCCTTGGCCTGCTCCTCACTCCGCGCGGCGTTGAAAAGGAGCTCAAAATTTTTTGCGACGACTTTTTCGTCGCCGCTGCCCCACGCCTTCATCACCTTGTTCCACCCCACCTCACAATCCCGTTCCTCCACAAGCCCCCGAAGCACAATGTAGCCGTTCCCATCAACAAAGTTGAGGGGCGGCTGAGAGGGGCCAACCCTGTCGGGGGCGGGGTCAGGGCTGCCCGTCACCCCATGAGGGGGGTCGGGAAGGGGTTCGGTGCGGAGGGGGGGTTCACTCGAAATGAAGGGGGGGGCGCATGAGGCACCACGGTACCATTGCAAAGAAGTTGTGCTGTAGAAGGTGGGGTGGGTGACGTCGGGGACGTGCACCTGGGGGGGGATGGTGGGATGGAAAGGGGCGATGCCCAAATCATCCCACCACCGGGGGTTGGCAAGATGCCAAGAAAAGGGGAAAAAAGAGTGGCCTGCTGGTGCACCTGCAGCAAGATCCTGCAGGCACACCATATCGCAGTGGGGGGGGGTGTGGACGAGGTTAGCGGTGGGGTACACCTGGACGTGGGCGTCCTTAGGCTTCCCCACAGGGTTATTCCTCATCGAGTTGAGGAGCTGGTCAACACTGGAGGGGAGGGGGGTCAGATGGAGAAATTTGAGGGTGGGGAGTTGGTGGCGCAGTTCCCTCCACAGGGTTGTGGCCCATCCCCTCCCCCCGAGGTAGCTGTTGCGGGTGGGGCTGCGCATGTCGATGTGGATGACATCGGGGGAGGGGTCGAGGGAGGCTGCCCAGCCCACGATGGCATCCACCCCCAGTGCCTCCGACTCGTACGTTGCCTCCTCCAATTGATGGTGGGCAACGGGGAGGGCTTGGTAGTGGGCGAGGGTGTCGGCTGCGGGGTCGGGGCGCGAGGCCAGGCTGGCAAGCTGAGACATAGTCTGCTGCGACATTGTCAAAGAGAATGCGAAGAAAGCTTGAGCTGTGGGAAAGCGAAACAGTGGAAATGAGGGTAAATTCGTACGAAATTCGTACGAAATTCGTACGAATTTCGTACGAATTTCGTACGAATTTCACATACTGTGAATCTGTGAATCTAGCGTGAATTTTTGCGTGAATTTAGGTGCGTGAATCTCACATTCACGTGAATCTCACCAAATCTGTTAAACCATGCGGGGACTTTAAACCTCTAAATTGCACCTATTTGTTGCATCTTACTTTGGGCGAAGGTAGCACGACAAAAGCACACGATAGCACCAAGTTACGAGCAAAACACAGCAAAATTGGGTGAAATTCACGGTACCGTGAATCTCCGATTCAAACGGCCGGTTCACGAAGGGTACATTGGCGAAGCCATTTTAAACATTGACATTGCCCCCCGTGATTGGGAGGTGATTACGTTGGAAGATGACACTTATGCAAGTGCCAACGTGATTCGGAAGCAAACAAAACGGTCGTCGAAATGGTTGCCCGAGGAGTGGCGCACGCAAGTGTTGGGTGCGGTGACGCGCATTGAGGGTGTTGAGTGGAGTGCGTTGAAACCCGTGGATCTGAAATTGCTACATTGTACCCCATGCGCCCCATGGGATGGGTATCAGTTGGTCCATTCGGATCACAACCTTATGGGTCCACCTTGGATGAAGGATTGCATCCAAGTCTTTATTCCCTTGGACAATGTTCCTCCCGAGTGTGCTTTGCAAGTCGGAGTGGGTTCACATCAGGTTGGGCAACATGAGTCCAATCGTTGGGATGTGTGCTCCATGGAATTGGGTGACATCCTTCTTTTAAAAGGTTGCACCTTTCATCGCGGGGCAGGTGGTGGGGCGAAGGGGCGCTACACTTTGTTCATCCCGTTTGTCCCTTTGGAGCATGCTGCGACCATGTCAAAGGTGCATCTTGCTCGCCAATTGTATGCCCTTCCTCCTATGGTTCAATTTCTGAAAGATGCCAAAGGTGTTCCTATCCCTTGGGAATCTTTTACCCATTTTTCGGCTCCGTTGCTTGTTTGGCGACGGCAAGCTATCCCCTATTGTGGTGACGTTGTGATTTTGGGCCATGGTGTGCAAGGTGCAACTTTCTTTTTTAAGTGCCCCCCCGGCCCCGAGGAGCCACCATGTCCCTTGGCCCGGTTTCACCGTTGGTACCTCCCAAAGGCAAGTTTTGACGGCGGGACACGGTTTACGGTTGAGAAAGGTTCGTTGGTGTTCACGTTTGCTACGTGTGGTTACGTGTTGAGGCGGGACGAGGATGGGCCGGAATGGATGGAGTGGGCAGCCATGGGGCATGCCCTGCATGTGGCGCCCGCTAGTGTTGCGGAGGCGGTGGAGCAGAACTGGGAGGTGCAGCGGCCGACGGCGACGGGCGGAATGGCGTACTCATGTGGGTGCATGGACCATTGTGACAATTATGGGGAGGTATGCATTTCTTGCGCATGTGGCACGTACGCACCGCGTACGTGTTGCGCAAGTGCCTCGTACGCGTTATGTTTTTGGTGCGTACGTGTTGACCTACCAACACGTACGCGTAGGCCACACAGATCGTACGTGTTGGGGTAGCAACACGTACGCGTTGCCCGAGCGCCTCGTACGCATTGACGTACCAGCACGTACGTGTTGCCCCGGTAGATTGTACGCGCTAATGCACCAACTCGTACGTGTTGCGTGCGCTGCCCACACGTGTTGTTTCATAATTAACGTGTCTCTACGCTTTCCTCTTGCAGTTGAACGTCACCCCCTTGAAGTACAAGGAGCGGCGCCCTTGGCCCTCTGAAGCACAAGTGCACCCGACGCCTCCGGATTCGGGCCGGAAGGCGCTGCAGCCGAAGGCGCTTCTTCAGAGCCCCCCAGGGCGCTCCCTTGGTTGCCCCGGACCCTGAGTCGATAGGGACAATTGCAGGGCAGTTGGTGCAGGTGAGTAAGGAGGATGTGGTGGACAACGTCCATGTTGGGGATGTTGCCAAATACAGTTTTTTTGATCAGGTTACGTTGCAGGCAAAGGTAAAGGAAGACAGTGGTGCGGTCTCATGGCTTGAGCCCATGATGGTCCGCTGTCCCATGTGGATGAAGGGCCATGCCGTTGGCAGGGACCCTGCAGTAGTTTTTATTGGGGGGACTTTGTACCAGATCAAAGGTGACAGCCACAGTTACGTGCAGACATGGCGTGTGCATGGAGGGCAGCTCAAGCAGGCCAAGCGTGCTCAGTGGTCAGGGGTGGCGGGTTACCTCCCAATCACCGACGCTGCTATTGTTGCAGAGGTGGAGGGTGCAATGGAGAGGTGGAAGCTTCTCCTTGCGGGGAAGGTTGGGGGGAAGAGGGACACGGGGACAAGGGGGGATGAGGAGGGCTACGACACCGACCAATCGCGGCAAGACAATGAGATTAGGGAGTTAAGAGTGAAGCTGCAGGATGCCTCTGTGAGGGCAAGCAAGAAAGTCCCATCCAGCCCTGGCCCTGGGGAGGGGGGGGAAGATGTGGAAGATCAGAAGAATTTTTCGCAGCTGGCAGCAATGGAAATCGGGGATGGCCTTGTCCAAGCCACCACATCCATTGAGGACCTGAGGGATTCATTGCACGATGCAAGAGGCAGGGAGACATCACAGGGACAGAAGACTCTCACAGCCCTTATAGCATTGACGGACAAGTACAATGTCCGGAGTCTACAGTCCGGCAAGCCGGCGGAGCAACCCGGCGGTGGCAATGGTGGTGGGAGTCGACTCCTAGGGGCTGCTGCTCTCTCCTCCTCTCACATGTTACAGTGTTTTTTGTTGGAGGGGTTGGATGGGGGGGTGTGGCAGTCCAAGGACAGGTGGGGAGTACGATTGCGGTCCGCGGGTTTGGAGTGGTGCAGCGTGGCAATGTCCGGTTGGCGGTTGCAACACGCAACTTCCCGAAGGTGTGCCGGGCCATCAACGCCTACGGGCGCGCACGGTTGCCATCGTGGTTCACTTGGACTGCCGTCCAAGTGAACCATGGTATTTCCCCTTCAAGCACTATGCCAGGGCACAAGCACCAGGACCACTTGCCCTTGAGTGCCATTGTGACTGTTGGTGATTTTTCAGGTGGGGAGTTTTGTGTGGAAGAGGCGGGGCTCGTGTTCCCCACAAAGGGAACCCGTCCCTACACAATGGCATGTGTTGCAGGGCCAGAGGGCCAAGACAGAGTGGATGAGGATGGGTTCGCATTGGATGCCCGGAATGGGGTTGTTTTTTGCAGTGGTGCTTTGCACATGCCAGCCCCGTGGCTTGGTGAGCGCTACGCACTGGTGTTTTTTACCCAGGTCGGTCTTGGCAAGGTGTCCTTGGAGGACCTCGTGCTGCTGCGCAGTCTTGGGTTCCGGCTGTGTGCCGGGTAGCATGTGCATGCATTGTGCATTAATGATTGATGAGTGAAGTGTGGGTCAACACGCGCGCGTTGTGGCAGGGGCGCGTACGCGCTGGCGTACGTGGTGCGTACACGTTACGGTGTTGCATCGTACACGTTGCTGTGTTGGCGCGTACGCGCTGGGGTCATGACGCGTACGATTCGCTGTTCTGGCGCGTACGCGTTGTGTTCATGAAACGTACGATTCGGTGTTGTGGAACGTACGCATTAAGAATGGAACGCGTACGCGGCTCGTACGCGAAGACGTACGTGTTGCATGTTGCCTGTACGTGTGAAGCTTGTTGTGTCCATGCACCCCCCCCCCCCTGTTGTCTTTCCCTAGGTTTTTTTTTTTCCCCCCTCAAGGAACATGCCCCCGTTCAAGGAGTACCAACAGTTGGGAAGGACTAAGAGATGGGAACGGATGGCCGAACTGCAAACGGCAGTCACAGAAATTCTTGGCCCAACCTGGCAAGTGCAAGCTGGCGAAAACGTGGGCACCCTCATTTTGAAAACGACGGAAGGGCCCATGCCCAAAAACCACATGTGGCATGCCGAGGCCCTCCTGTGGGATTGCCGAAAAGAGGGCAAAAGCTGGCGGGCCCTCCAGTACTCCATCCCCACGTCCAGGATCAAATGCCCCCTTGATGAAATCAGACGTGTGAAGGAGGATCTTAGTGCACCACCAGTAGTGGACTACAATGCAATGGACGGGGACCATTGACACGCATTGCTGGGGGCCGGTACAAATTTGAGGGAGAAGCTGGGACTCATGATGGCCGCCCGTAAGGGAAATTTGTACCCGGACCTATGGGTACGGCTATGTGTGGATGGCACACAACTACACAAGCGGCACTTCGAGCATTTTATGCTTGGAGTGCTTGGATCGGGCAACCCGCTTGGTAGCTGGTGCATTTTGCACGGCTCTGAAAAACGTGCTGTGCTACGATCGCTCACAAGGGTTAGCGAAATGGATGAGCAGGTGCAAGAGGCCCTAAACACGAGGTATGAGGTACAAGGGGGTTACATGGAAAAACCCCATATTTTCCTGGTTGCAGATGTCGTTGCACAACAAGCAATGGCAGGCATCAAAAGATGGAACTGCACCAGTGAGGACCCAGTGTGCTGGGTATGCGGCAAATGTAGGGCACATTGCGATCGCGACTTTGGAAAGGGACTTTCACCCATTCTGTCAGACTGGACCTGGTACGGGCAGGTGCTACATAGCATTGTGCCCAAGTACAGGCCTCCTGACTATGCATTGCATGGGGTCACACGTGTAACCCACAGTGGCCTTGATGGATGCTGGAGGGCTCTTGTACAGCACCATCGCTTCACGAAGAGACGCGCTCTTACATGGGTGCAGACCCATGTAAATCCTTGCAGGGTTGCCTCACACAGTGTTGCACCGCAAGACATCGCAGGGCAGGCGGGTGACAAACCGTCACTCCGTTGTGAACGGAGCGCAGCAATTCTATTTGTTTCGACAAAGGCCTGGGGTCCCCTCATTGTAGGGCTGAACAATGAAGGTCTCTTGCAACATGTCGTGGAAGGGGGTCACACTTGGGCGCAAAATTTTGATTCGTGGTGGGACTGTCTGCACAAAAGTGCAACCATTGCCAAAAAGGAGGGGCTGTTAGGAGCCCAAGAGATTGACGCCCTAAAAAATGTGCTACCCCAAATGGCAGTGCATCACAAAAGGTGCCAACTGGGGCAAACCCTGTGGGTGCACCTTTGGGTTGATCACATGCTTGGGTATGCTAAGCAGTGGCATGCCCTTGGTGCCTTTGCTGCCTTCAAGGCAGAAGAAAGGCACAAGACTCTGAAAACAGAGATTCCGTTTAGGAGCTTCAAGGGGGGGGCAAGGAAAGTAAAAGGGGGGGTACGGGGACGGAGAGGTAGACTTGTGAGGCAAGTTTTCGTGAAAGGGTGGAGGGAAGTTGTAAAAAATGATAATCTGGATTGGGGTTTGTTAAAGAGGGGGTCGGATGTATGGGTGCGTGCATGGACACAGCAAGCACACGTGAAGGAACACAAAACGTATTGGAAGGCCAACGCGCCTTAGGAGTCTGTATGGTGTTTCAGCTCTTGTGTACGATATTTGATTTGGGATTCCATTGAATTGCTTTGGGCAAGTATACTACGTCTTCAATGCACATTGCATTCAACATGGTGTTCTGGTGCAGTTATGTGCTTTGCAAGGGAGGGAGCTAAAAAAACCAAGGGCAGCTGGTGGTCTCATTTCAATGCCTGTCTTCAGCGCCTGTGTTTGTTGGTTGCCCCACTAGGTAGGTCTTTGGCAAGCATCTCCTCGTCGCGTCTTCAGCCGGATCCACCTCCTTTGTGGGCCCCTGGTCATGCGGTTGGGGTCGCCTCACGCCCTCTCCTGCTCTTGTGTGTCCTCATCCTAAGGTGCAGACACAGTGCGTGTGCAAGGGTTCGAACCCAGGGTCCCGAAACGTAGGGAACATGCACATACCTCTAGACCAACCAGCTGCCATAGCACATAACACGTCGGCGGTGCGTAAGAAAAAGCGTACGCACCAGCAGATCAACGCGTACGCGTCCGTAATCTAACACGTACGCGTTGCTGTTTCGACGCGTACGTGTTAAGTTACCAACGCGTACGCGTCGAAACACCAACACGTACGCGCCATGCACCCAACGCGTACGCGTTGCACTTCCAACACGCACGCGTCAGAGGACAATCTGAAAGCAAGGTTTTGGGAAATTCAGTATGGTTTTCGGGACACTCTGCAGAGGGAGAAGGCGACCTACGGTCGGCAATGTTTGCAGTGGCACCCAGTGGTGTAGGGGAAGTGCAAAGAGGGGTTGGGTTGGGTAAGGTGATACCCCACACATGAATTTTGCATGAAAAATGACAAATTTCCAACAAAGAAAAAACCAACGCGTACGTGTTGAGATTTCAACACGTACGCGTCTATGTGAACAGATCTTAGCAGTTACACAATGGGGGGGTTCTCATTGAAAATGGGTGCCTTCTCTGAGAGAGGCACCCTATCCAAATCTTCCAAAAGACTTTGCAGCTGAATGTCACTCAAAAAATCGTGTTCCAGGAGGTGGTTGACCACCAGCCTTCCCCCCACAGTGAGCACAAGGTCATTGGGGTCCCTATCAAAGGCCCCCAAGGGCTCGGCGGCAACCACCTCCTCCGCCTCCCCAATAAGGGGGGGTGTTGCCCCAAATGGAAAAAGAATCACCCCCTGCCCCGAAATAATGTTGGGAGTGGTGACCCCATACCACTCACGCTCCCACTCCCTTGTGGGGCAAAGGGAGTGCATGGGGAGCTTGTTTTCGGGGTCGTCAGTGCATACCCGGCGCGTGTTGTGGGTGAGGGGTTGGGGGAACCAACCATCCGACTTCCCCTTCCCCTTACCCGGTCGGATCCTTACCTTCTGGGCACTAATCATGAGGGGGTTGTGGGGCTTCCCCTTCCCAGCCCCCACCTCCTCCACCTCCTCCGCTTCCTCCTCCACTTCCTCCTCTTCCTCCTGACCCACATAAAGGGTCGTCTTCGTCCCCGCACCCTTCTCGGCATGGGCGGTGACGGACTCCAACACCGCGTCCACGTCCTCGGGATGCAGCTGGATCAGGAATCCAGCAACCCCTGGATTTACCTGTAGCAACTCGAAGACGTATTTGCTGAGAACCAGGGGGTCTCTCTTGTCGGCCATGAAGGGGGACTTATGGACAAGGAGTCCAAAGTCCACACCATGTTCAAAGCGAGTCGCCACAGGGCGCCTCACGTTTGCGTCACCCATCGTAAACCCCTCAGGACCGCCAAGGCGACGGACCCCAAGGAGCTTTTGATGGTGCTCGCACCAAGCGTGGGCAGCGGCAAGGGCCATTATCAAAGAATACGAAGGCTGTGAGAGCTAAAGCGAAAAGGGGAAACATAAAGTGAAGCGCGATAACCTACGCCATAACTCGCGCGATAACTAGTTATCGCGCGATAACCCCTGCGATAACCCCCGCGATAACTAAGTTATCGCGCGATAACCCCCGCGATAACTACTGCTCTAACCCCGTTCTAACCCCGTTCTAACTAGTTAGAGCACAAAAAGATCAAATCGCAAAAAGTACAAAACGGGCAATATGGAGCAAACAAAACATGCAAGGCACATTGTTGCATCATAGTGCACCCTTGTAACATGTGAAATTCCGGGTTCCCACCATTTTAACAACACCCAAAATTGGGGGGGTTCCGCACCACGCCCTAGAACGCTGCATCCCATAGATGCAAAAAACGCATTCATACCTGCCGGAAAAACTTCAAAAAGTCTTGCCCCAAGAACCCAAATCTCAGCTGTTAGAGGGCCAAGAGGGGCAGGACGAGTGCAAACACCAAGACTGGTCACAGGCAGTAACTTCACTAGACGGGGGTAATGGTGACTGGGGGAGAAAAATCTTCAAGTCGCCCTCCAGCTCGGGGCACTTCTTCTTCCCCTTCTTGGGACCACCCGAAACGGTGGTCACCAAAAGCAACAACAACAGTATGCGTTGATAGAACTTCATGTCCTACAAAGGACAGATTGGGAGAGAATCAGGGTCGTGAATCACAAATCTGAGGTGCAATTGGGAATGTTCGGTGTTGCAATTTGTGTGTCAAAAAAGTAATTTCAACGATTTTCATCATTCTCCAATGCCGCAAGCCACATTCAATTCCCATGCCCGCCCAGGGCATACGGACCACAACAGTATGTGTGGTCCGTATGCCCCGGGCGGGCACGGGATTGAATCCCGCTTGTGTACAATACATACATGATTGGGTAACCTATATACGTGTAAATACAGTAAGGCTTCAGGTGGGAGTATGGTTCCATGGAGCGTACCTCTAAAATGGAGTGTAGCTCGAAAGGTAACCGGAACCATACTCACGTGCGTTCCCAGGTAAAACGCACTGCCACCCAGAGGCAAATCGGGGCTTGAATTGAGAGTATCATCCCCAACCACGATCCCGAAACGCGTGTAGCATCAACCAACTTTTGGAAATCTGAACCTCGATTGTTGCTTAGGTTCCTTAGCGTTGCTTATCTGCCTTATCTACACCTTCCTACCACAAATGCAAACCAGATTGGCAACCTTATCACAAGTCAAAGTCAAGCTTTCACGAGCCTTTCACTGAATCCAATTTCTGCAGCACAACGAAACTGGAACCAAAAAATCAACCTGCCTGTATTGCTATTCATCAAATAATTAATTCATTCCTTTGGGCCCGCGGCCCGCTCCAATTTCCGGCTGTGGGTTCGGTCCCGGCAGCCGGACAGGAGACAATCACCATATAGGTCACCCGAGCGATCATCGAGCGATTTCTGTGGTCCCATCGAGTATTGTTTACATATTTAGAAATGCGATAATCTCAGTGATATGAATCAGAAGCGTCTTTGTCACAAACCTTTTTGGTTGAAAACACCTTTTTGCCAGGAGAGCAATTTGTGCGGGCGGCAAAAGCAGGACTGCGCGCGTGCAAGTTGGGGGACCGTGGAGTGTGTACTGCAAAGACTGTACTCTGTAACTTCTGGTGTGTAAAGTCCAATTTACAGACCTGAGTTCTTACCAGTGAAAATGACCGAAACATCAAGAAAACACCTTTTGTGTGTAACTGGTGGTGCAATGTCCTTGATTTCAGATCGCTTTGAGTGTTTTTTAATCTTCCGACCACAAGCAACTGACAATTGAGTACATTCCTTGAAGAGGTCGAATTGAAGTCTTGGCTCTCTTGAACTAAAAAACAAAGGCTGCTTGGCGCGCTTGGAGCGGGGCATGCCCCGCGTCCAAGCGCGCCAAGCGGCTTCACAGGCCCTTTTTTTGGTTTTTGGTGTCGTTTCGAGCATGTTTCGTCACGAATTGTCTGTTATAAAGATATATCTACAGACTTCAAACATACACTTTACGTGCTATACCCAAGCCTGTACCTAGTGAAACTTCACCCTTGCTTGTTAACTGCGGATGCGACAAATGCATTCCATAATTCAACAGAACATTTCTGATTGTCTTTTTTCATCATTTTTTGTCTGTTCCCGCGCACAAATATCGATTCGCAGGTTTTACAAGCCAGGGGGAGTACTGTGGTTACAAAGTAATTTGCAGTATAATAACGTCAACGAAAAACAAAAATGTAAAATGTAAATGTTAAAAAAGATAATGAGGCCGAAAAATGGATAATGTAAAATGTTGTTTCCTAATGGACCGGGGTCTCGGATAATGTAATTGGATGTTTTTCTGAATTTTTGCTTCGGCGCCCTCGGCGCCTCATGTAAAAGAACAAAGACGAAAACAACAAATACCATTCCCAATGTAATAATAGTCCAAAACACGAAATTCGCAAACAGAAGTCTGTTGCTTTGCAGAACTGGCGATCCCTCCGATCCCGGCAGGCTGCTGCGCTGTTGCTGCTGAAAGTGGGAAAAAAAAGTGCATAACTCTTCCTCTTCCACCGGAATCGAACCCATGTTTGCCAAGTCGTACGCCAGAGCGCTGGCCGCTAGGGTACTCCCTCTCGGCAGGGCGCGCGCACATCATCTGTATAACGTAAATGTAAATGTAAAGTAAATAATAATGCTCAGGACCTCATACTGTAAATGTAAATTTAAAAAATAATAATGCAGCCTGAATCGGGCGCTATTATTGTAAATCACTTTGTAACCACAGTAATTACTGTGTCATTTGGAGGTTTTTTTAATTTTTGCATTAACGTGAAATTCAACGCGTGCCGCCCTCCGAATTAATTTGCTTTACAATTCCTAACGTTTGCGCGGTACCCTGTCCAACCCTTTGTCTCCCGACTTAATTGGAAATGGCAAAACCACAAGTCTTCAACCTCAAACTGTTCCTGGGTTTCAGCGTCCGGTAGGGCTCGCTCTTTTGTGAGACGTGACTTTTTGTTTTTGCCATACAATGTGGAAATCAGCCAGCGTACGGAGGAAATCGCTTCAAGTTGGGGTGTCTCCAAAAAACTTGTCATCCATGTCCATTTCTTTTAGCTCGGGTGTTTGATGGTATTGCTCTCAAGTGTTGTGCTGAAAAAATGAGATCTCTCACCCCAAGCATTCCCGGAAAACCAATCACAGGGGTTCGGGTCATGAATTCCTAGAGACCCTTTTGCAAACACCGACTTATGACCCTAGAATATGATTGTAGCGGATGGTTCATATGGGACACTACCGTTCGAAATTACAACGACGCCATTTCACACTCTTTGTATTTCCATTGGAGTAGTTTAAAAAGGGTAGGGCTTGACAGAGGTGATTTCAGGATACCACACTCTGACGTTCATTCCGCTGGGCACCCATTCAGTTTCAAGCCACCGCGGTGTGTCTCCCTGCGTGGGGAAGCATTTTTTACATACGCCTGCTTCCCATGCATCATGAATAACCCCTACCGTGCGTGCATTGGAAATAATTTCCCGCTGTGCCATTGCACGTGCCATCATTGGTGTATCGCCCCACCCCAACGGCGTCAACTTTGGTCCAAAATGCGTGGAATGAAAGGTTCTCTGCTAAAGTAACAGATCACATGCGCCATATTGTCGGTGTGTCATTTCATCGCAACAACCACCTACAATCCGCAACGTAGGTAGCATTTCCCTTGCCTCCGTCGCATTGTCCTCTGACAACCATGGGGACTCCTGGACCTCCTGGTTTACATGCGAAACCACCACTTCATACGCAGAGTCACATGTTGCCTGTATGACCCCATGGTGCAGGATACCTGCGGGCTCAAAACGTCCCGTTTTTAGATCTGCCTTGGGCACGATCAAGGAGGCCGGGGATTTCTACAATGATGCAACCTTGATGACGGCAATAGCTCATTCGTGGCATTCGTGGTCAACATCTATGCTATGCATTCACCCTTTACGTAAAATCACATGACCTTTCTGACTTACAAGTAGTGGCTTGTTGTCGACTATTTTCTACACTGTATCGCACTACAGGGGGGGGGGTAAAAAGTCAAAAGGGTAAAATTCCGAAAAACTCGAAATTCGTAACTACCCTTTTCGTATTTCTACACTGTTTGTCGCCTAGGCTTTTCGGATTTTGCCGTATTCGTATTTTGTGCTCACGCCGGCACTGCCGCATCGCCGCCATCGGAGACTTTTGTTTGGACGATTTCTCAAACTTCCTGAGGATCTAGAAGCTGAAATCTCGCAGATTATTAATTCTTGACGAAACCTACTTGTTAATCATTTCAGTTTCTGCTGTGGTGGGATTTTTTTAGTGCCAGATCGGAACAAAAAAATCACAGGAGAACACAAACTAAGATGATAGATAGTTGGATCTTATCACAACTGGATGATCCTAAGAGTTTCAGCTTACAACTCTTTGAAAGTTTGCAGAAATCGTCCAAATCAAAAGTCGGAAAATCGCCGGTGCGGCAGTGGCGGCGACGGCTTTGGGGGGCAGATTTCTGGTTTTTGATACAAAAACCACATGCATTTTTCTTAACTTAGATACACAAAGTTGTTTCGCAATGCCCATTTCTGATATTAGCTTCATTCCCAGTTTTTCCCTCCCCTGTAGCAATTAGGACCCTGCAAGTGCTGCAAAACAAGTGCTTTCACTGCCTCGATGTCCACATTTTCGGGCACACGAAAAGCACCCCCCGAGTCAGCGAACTACAGTGAAGGTGCGATCCGGCACAGTTCATTCAACACCATAGCTATCCATCGCATTGCTTTTGGAACAGCCGTCCCTGCTGTAGTTGAACTCTTTCTTATTCCCCGCAGTCGAGATGTGGACCAAGGAGTGCATGAGCGAAGTGCGTAGACCAGTGGGCATGCGAATATCTTTCACCGCCTCTTTGCAGATTTTGGTCATGTCTGAGCAGACCTTTTAGTCATGCAATGGGAGGCGTACAACCCACCGCCGTCTCAGAACCACCCCTCATTGTCCTTTTACCACTCTGGCAACCATTCTGAACAACCTACCGAACAACTGTGCGTCGATGTGTTTGTCACCAACAGCCAACAATTCCAGCCGTTGTTCCATGCACAGACCATCCACAGACCGGATCTTGTAGGGCCCAAAGTAGGGGTCATCGCTGGTGGAGCGAGGCCAGGCGTGTAGCCGACTTTGGTGTACCAGCACCCAGTCTCCCTATTGATAGGAGGCAGGCACCACGTGCTTGTTCTTCTTGTTGCACTGGCGCTCCCTCACTCTGTGGAGCATAGCCTTGGCCTTGTCCGCCTTGTCTTGCTGCTCCTTCACCCACTTACCCACAGTGGAGTAGGAATCCTCAGCATAGGGAGCGTGTAGGAACCACGCCGGGCGTCCCATGAACAGCTCATGGGGCGTATAGCCAGTAGCCGAACTCTCATGGGAGTTCTGCAACAGGGTCGGCTTTCCTCCTTTGGGTTACCCCCCACGGCATCGGTCCCAAGACCAATCCAAGCCCCCCCCACACACAACATACCCTTGGGGTGGGATGCAGTGGATCCCAAGGGGGCTGAATTACTCCTTTTCTGGCCTGGTGCGCGCGCGACATAAATCGCGATCGGGCGTGAGCCTACTGATTTTTTTCTTTCCAATTCTGATTTCTGCGGGTCTAGATTTACGAGATCATGGATTTCTGGGGTTTTAGACCCGTACAATTTGAATCGTGCTTTTGGTTTGGTGTGAGGAGCTGATTTTGCCGTTCACACATCTTAGAGGTCCGACACAGACTAATCTTTGTCGCCGTAGCGTTGCTCGTTCCGTATAGTACTCAATTGTGTCGCTTTAGTATTGGTAAAAAACTGAGTGTCTATTTGTTGTGCTCTTGTTTGTATGTTTACTTATCTATTGGATAGATAAAATAAGATGACATCATGTAAGGTTTATTGCTCGAATTATATGTGATACTCTATGTGAGAGAGCTTCATAAAGGATCAAGACCAAGTTTGGAAAGTGTCTTTGCTCGCCTTTGTCATTGTGCATCTATTTTGATTGAGATTTGTGGTTTCCATCCATGTAGCATGCTAAAGAATAGACATCCTTGGTCATTGGCAAGTTCGAATTTTTGGCATTTGAGTTTAAAATTTTGAAAAGGGAGAAAGTTATTTGACTTGACGAACATGGCAGATCTTTACAATCTTATACTTACCTTATGGTGGAGATGGATGGAATTGACTTCTTGCTCTTTGCCAAGACAACATTGGTTTGGTGAAGGTTATCGCTCCTTTTTGCACTTCCCCCAATCCATTCTTGGCGAAATATTTAGTTCGAAAAAATTCTTGAAGGTCACACCCTATTTGAAGGTCGCTCGACTCGAATTTACATGAGTTCTAATTATTTCGACCTCTATGACGACGACTTTTGCTCTTTACCAAGACTACATGGGTGTGGTGAAGGCTATCACTCCACTTGTTCATTTCTTGCACTTCGTCCAATCCATAGTGGGCGAACTATTTAGTTCGAAAAAAAATTCCCTCGAACCCATACCCTATTTCGAGGTCGCTCGACTCGAAATTGCATGAGTTCGAATTTATTTCGACCTCTATGGTACACATCTTTATGCCTTTTGTTGGCCTATTTTTGCATTTTTGGCCATTTCGCATGTGTGCACATTGTGCATGTTCCCCCAAGTGCTACAGGTGAGGTTGGTGAGTTCGAAAAAATTATTTTCCAACACCCACACCCTATTTTGAGGTCGCTCGACTCGAATTTGCATGATTTTGAATTTATTTCGACCTCTGAAGCAGGTCACAACCCTACCCTGGCATTTTACCCCTAAGGGAGCATTATTTGGCCCTATATATGGGATATATGTGGGATAGGGCATATCATATTCCATTTCCTTGTTAGGAACATAGGATGTGGGATAGATAAGGCAATCTTGGATGTTTAGTAGTTATATCAATTAGTGGATGATAGGGTGGATTTCTCATATGTGCATATTAGGTATTTCATTGGCTATGTGTACCATATGTGTTTGCAGGATACTATTCAGTCAACACTATCGTTATGTCTTCTGTGCCAAGCAATGTTGCTGCCCATGCCACTGCGACCTCTGCTCCTGACCACCCGGTCTGGTTTCATGGTAGCACAGGCGAAAATTTTTCGTCTCTGTTGGGCGTTTGGCATCGCGGAAAGCGATCGGTCCAAGACATCGTGGACCAAATTCAAATTAAAATCTCTTCCCCGGGAGGGATAGCTGCGGGTGTCCAGGTCCCCACTCTCAGGACCTCCTCGGCCCTGACCCCATCGACCGGGCAGGGGCCGCAAAAACGGGCCAAGCCCCAAGTGGCTACAAATCCTAAGTTTCCGAAATCCCCGAATGTTCCCATCGGGGCCCCCCATCATCGAAATACAGCTGGTGTACCTGGGATGGTTGGGGGGGAAATAGACGGCCACCCTCAGGGAGCGATAAGAGGTCCACAATCGCCTATTATGGGCTCGGGAACCGTTACTAGCGCCGAGAATCGGGCAGTAATCGACCTATCTACTGGGGTGATCGAGCGTACGAACGCTGCGCCCTCACGCGCTGCCGACTGGGGTACGATGGCTTCGCCAATGGGGCCTATCGTGGTCGACTCTGGCACTCCTCTGTCGCTAGGGGGGTTGCCAGAGCCTCAGGTCAGAAAAAACCTGTTTGCGGCAGGGCCCATCAGCCCCATTGTTGACCAACTCAACGCTGAAAACCGTCGAGTCCTCGCGCTCACGCCAGATCCCCATGGCCATCTGGGTCCGGCTCGAGAGGCCGTGGCCCTGATCCAGCAAGCCGTGTCGGGGACTAGGCAGAACCCCACTGTGGTGGAATCGCCGCCCACTCCAATGAGTGGATTGCGGCGGTTTCCCTCCCTGGTGGAGGAATCTCCTGCCTTGGGAGAGTATCCCAATCCCCCGAGCGGATCCAGGCTAAATCCTACGATCATCGAGGAATCCCCCACGCAAATCGAGGAGGATGAGTGTGACCAGTGGTTCCCCCTGGCGGTGGAGCAGTGGAACAACGATGAGGAGGAGGAGATTGCAGTGTTGGAACGTCATGAACTCCATCATTCCCCTATTTCCGTTGCCTCTTCGCCTGCACCTCCTGAACCCATGTCAGGGACCAGGGATCGCCCCATGCTTGTGGAAGAATCCCCGGCCCCCGAATACATCACGGTGGAGGACTCTCCGGCCCCTCAGTTCATTGCTGTGGAAGAGTCCCCGGTGACTATGAGCGGCGTCAAAAAACGCCCGTGTCTTGTCGTGGAATCTCCGGAGCCTACGGAGGACCGGGCCGGTACTACATCTCCAGTGCCTATGAGTGGCACGACAGATCGTCCATCCCTAGTGGATGATTCTCCGGCAATGCCGAAGGTCAACAATGTGTGCTGGGGGGGAGGGAATCAGGTGGAGGGAGGTTCAGCAACCCTCCCAATAAATTTGGTCTCTCCCCCCACAAATACATCTCCTACGGAGGACCCCCAACTGCCCAATTGGGGGGGGGATCCAGAGGTTGCAACGGGATCGGAGCCTGTTTTTGCTTCCCATCCGAGAACTCGATCACCTATGGTGGTTCATGAGTCACCACAGTATATTGTGGTGGACGATTCCCCACCCCCACCGCCGCGACCGAATACTGTTGGTCATGTTCCCCCTCCGCCGTCACCCCGCCACCGCCAGGTGGCTTACATCGAGCACGTGCAAGGAATCCCGCACCTGGTTCGGCCATCCAGTGGTGGGGGTTCGGGGGGGGGGCATCCCTCTAGTGGGGGGGCGCCAACGCCTGTTGCTGTGCGCCCCACACCCCCGTCTCGCCCTGCGGGGGGGCCCTCTGGTCCCTCCGTGGCAGGGGGGGCTGCTGGGGGGGGCGGTGGAGGGTCATCTCCTCCTCGTGGAGGGGGGGGTCCATCCTTTCGACATTCTGGGGGCCCCACTCCTACACGGGGGGAGGACGACCTACAGCACACCTGTGGCTGTCCCCGGTGTGTGGTGCACTACGAAACGTGCATCCAATCTCTGATGGCACAGGTGAAGGACCTGCGAGTTCAGAATCTAGAGTTGCAGCAATCCCATCAGGAACTTTCTCAGGCAGTAGCCTCTACTGTGGGCATCAGTCAGTCCTACGGGGACCGGATGACCCAAATCTTGTCTACGTTGGCTAAATTTGACGCGGCGGTTCAGGGCTACCGCCGGGATTCTAAGGTGGTGGAGGCTAGCGTGGCAGATCATCTTACGATGTCCAACGGCAACACGGCTAAGTGCTTTAGCGCAGTGGAGTCGCTCGCTACACGTTACGCCGCCGTTGCATGTAGGATCGATGCGTGGGACCACTGGTACTCCACGCCTGCGGAACCCGTTACGGTGGTCCTACCCCCGCCATCGGCGCCTCCGCCCGTTCCTGATCCTACACCGGCGGCGCCTCCCATGCCGCCTCCCACAACCATCACCGGCGGACCGGCTCTTCTTCACCGACGCCTCAGGCGAATCCGCCCTCACGCCCATCACCGGGGGGGCCACCCTGCAACTAACCCACACCGGGGAACACTACCACATGGACCACCACACGGGCCACACCACCTATGGGGCCTCTTCCCACGGGGAGCTAGGGGCCATGGCTGACGCCATCACCGAGGTCGCGGCCCACCTACCCGCCCACTCCCCGCACATCGTCCGGGTCTGGTTCGTGGTAGACGCCACTGTCGACACGCACCTGCTCCTCCGCATAGCAAGGCAACCACTTCACAAAGCAACCGCGACGAGCCTCGGCACCCAGGCACTGCTACTCTGGAAAGCCCTACGCAGCCTTCCCCCCTACGTCCAACTCCACATCGTGAAACAGGAGTCCCACAGGCACCAATACGGAAATGGTAAGGTCGACAACCAGGCAGTACACCAGCGCACAACACACCTACCAGCCCTCCAGATCCCTGACCTCGGCCGCAACCACACACACCTCCAACACGTGCCCCCTGTACCCGAGCCCCATCAGACCCCGGACTGGGTACCAGAGGACGCCCCCTATTCCTCCCACGACAGAGCGTACCACTACCCCAACCCCGTCCAACATCTCGCCCGCGTGCTCGGCGACGCAGACAGCCGGGCGCACATCCAGGAGCTCCAGGACAGACTGCAAGTCCCCCTCTACCACTCAGCGCTCCGCCCAGCAAACGTCCCAGCCCACCTCCAGAAACGACGCATCCAGCTCCTCAGGGAGCAACTGCCTTTCCTCACCAGGGTCGCCAGATGGCTCGCCCGCAAGCACATCCACGTCCCCGACGAACACACCCGTTGCCCATGCGACCACACCACCCCGGAAGACTGGGAACACTTCAAGAAATGCCCCCTCCATACAGACAGGGACACCCTAGTGGGCTGGTCCCCGGCGGAAACCCTGCGGCAACACGAAGGATGGCCAGCCCACAGCCACGCACACCAGGCCACCGAACACCTCTTCCGGGACCCCCTGATCAAAGAAGCCACCAGGAGAGGGGCAGTGACACAGGCCCTGCACCGACACCTCACCAAACACACGGAAAGCCCCATGGAAGCAGCAGCACACCTCCAGCTAGAAGCGGTCCGCAGAGCAGCAGCCCAAATGGTACACCGCAAACACCTCCTGCTAACACACGCGGAACAACTCACCGACCCCACCGCCAGGGAACACATGCAGCGTCTCATCCATTACCATGCCGTGCATGACCCAGACGTCCACTAACCCGCTCCGCGCCCCGCACGCGCCCCCCGTCTCCATCCACAGGTCTCCAAGGCACCACCACAGCGCCCCGAGACCCGTCTCGCACCCAAGAAGCCACCCGGCACCGCCCAGTCCGGCCGAACCCAGCCAGGGCCAACCATCCATCGACGTAGACGCGCAAGACCCCGGCAGCCCATCCAGCCCACCCCCCCCGGAACCGGGACACCCTCCCCTCACACCGGCCACCATCCGCGACCCCGACCTCCTCCGAGCGACCCTCCAAGACAGGGCCCCGACCACCCCCCTGGGCTGGTACCGCCTACAAGAGGACTGGACCAAGCTCACCGTCAAAGCCCTCCGGGACCTGACCACCCCAGGCAGCGGCCTCCACGAGACCATAGTAGACCTCGTGCTCTGGCGAGCCCGCAAACACACCCGGGGCCAGCCCATCTGGATCCCCCCCATCGAGTGGGGCCAGGCCCTGACGCACGACACCGGCAGCAACGTCACGCGTCGAGGGACCATACGCCTACGGCGGGCCCAAGCGGAGACGGACCACCCAGCGGACCCGAACCACCCGGAGCAGTGGGAACAGGCCACCGCGCCCAACCGCGACACCGCCCTCCGCGCCGCCGGCCTCCGCACCCCGGACGACGACCTCCCCCCCCCACCTACAGACAGTGACCACCCCCCGCCGGAGGTCTGGGTTACAGTCCTCGAGCGCGGCCACTACTACGTGATAGCCGCTATGGCTACGTCCCACGGCCCGCAATGGATCATCCAGGGGACAGACACCATGTTCGCCCCGGAGACCGCCCCACCAGGGGCAGTGGGGGACCCCACCACCCAGCACAGGATCCTCAGGGGTCTCCTCCAGCCAGGGGACACGCCCCCAGCCCGCGCCCTGGCCCAAATCACCTCAGGGAAGGCGGGCTACCACCTGGGATTGTCTATGCTCTGCCTAACCCACTGGATCCAGCGCCACTGGCCACCCACGGGGACCGTGCCCTGGGTTTGGGCCATCCCCACCGCCCACACACAAGTCGAAGCAGGCCCGGACACACGACCAAACCCCCCCCCCAGGCCGCAGCAGTCCCTCACCTGCGGGTACCACGCCATCCACAGGGTCCTCAACCGCGCGGGTCTTAGCCCAAAGCTAGCATGCCCCCTTCCCACCACTGACCAAGAGGTCCACCAGATACGAACGCTCGTCTGCGAAATCCTTGCCGCGGCAGCAGAAGACGGCAAGCTTCTCCTCCAAACCGCCCGGCCTACAACTGCCCACGCAAGCGCGCAGCAAGCGGACACATACACCGGCGCAGCACAACCCCCCGCACAATCCCCGCCCATGCCCCCCCCCTCTCGCTGCTCAACCGGAGACTCACACACGCCCACTATCGCGCGCACCCCCGGGCCCCGCGACACGGGCCTCCCCCACCCGCCCGAACACCAGCACACGCCCGCCACACACCCACCCACCGGCCACCCTTCACCGCCCCCCACACTCGACAACCCACACACACCCGCCAAGGGGAGCCCCACGCCCCGCGGCACGCCCACCCCACCCAGTGGCCCGCCCACGCCCCCCACACACACCCCAGAGGACCCAGGCCCACCCCCCCCGGCCCCTGAATGCAGCCCACGCGAACTGTTCCCCCCCGCTGACACAAACCCACACGACCTCGCACATTGCAGGACCCGGGCCCAGCCGAGCCCAGAAAGAGAAGGCCGCAGCCCCGCGCCTCCCTCCCCCGCCGCAGCCGACCAGAGCGGCCCGCCGGGCCGCCAGGTCACGACCGGGCCCCCCCAGCCGCCCGCCCCCAACCTACAACCCGGGGACATGCCCTCCATCCTCCCCGCCGTGGCCGCGGCAGAAGCCGCCGCCCGCAAGCCCGCCCGCATCACAGCCCAACCCGCGTCCACCACCTCCTCCTCGTCCTCAGCCTCGTCCACCTCCTCCACCTCATCCTCCGACCCCCCCCTCCCCGCCAAACTCATCCTCAAGGCCACGGCGAAAGCCAAAGCCGCGGCCGCACGCACCAACCCCCCAACCCCCACACAGGCGACTCAGGCACCCCGGCAACCCACCGGGACGACCCCCGACCCGGCATCGACGCCCTCACACCTCCGGACAGAGGTACTCCTCAACCTGGAACCGGACCCCAACCCCAAACCCGACCCCAAACCCAAACCGGACCCCAACCCCAAACCCAACCCCAAACCCAAGCCGGCGCCCACGCGACCACACACAACACCGCATACGCAACGACACACAACCACCCGATACCGGCCCCGCCCAGGCCCTTGCCCAAGCCAGGACCCCCCACCCACCACGACCCGCGCCCCCCTCCCGCCGGCACCCACCACCACCGCGGAGACGGCCACCCAGCACGACCCCCTCCAAACCCTCGTCAAAATCCCCGTCATCAAACGCCCCGTCATCCATCCCCCACAAACCACCACCACCGCCGGCCAAACCGACCCAGGGATGTGGGACCCCTCAACCATCGTCACCGTCAAGCCCGCCCCCCAACCCTTCCTCCATGCCCACCACATAGTGCAGCCCCGGGGACTGCCCACGATGCCCAACCCCCCACCCCCACAAGGGGGACCGGAAAACCCACAAGGACTCCATGGGCCATACCCGCAACACCAACCCCACCACTACACACACCACCACCACCAGCGGCCCCACCACCACCACTACCAACACCACCCCCACCACTACCACTGCCCACCGCCCTACCCCACCGGGCCACAACCCCCCGTACACCAACAGCACCAGCGGACGGGATGGCAGCCGCCGAACGCCCCGCTCGCATACCCACCCCCCCCGTACCAGCCACCACCCCCGTACCAGCCGTACCCCCGCGGCCACCATCCGATGGCCGAGGGGGCCCCATGGACGACGGGGGATCTCCCCCCCCAACCAGCACCGCGTGACGCCCCGTACCCCCCCGGCCACCATCCGATGGCCGAAGGGGCCCCAAGGACGACGGGGGACCTCCCCCCCCAAGCGGCGCCGCGCGAGCCCCCCCAGAGGCCGCCGACGCTTCCGGACTGGCCCGACTCGAGCGACGAGGGCCGGTCCCGCAAGCGGCGGCGCTCCCGCTCCCCCCCCGCACGGCACACTCGCCCACGGCGCCCACACTCCCACCGCGCCTCAACCACCCACTCGCGCCGCTCCCGCTCCCCCCGGTACCACCACGACCCCCAGGGACCCCGCTCCCGTCGCTCCCACTCCCCCGGGCACCACCACGAGCGCCACCGCCGCCCCATGTCCCCCTCCCCCTCCCCCCACCGGCCACCCAGCCCCCGCCACCACCACTCCCGCTCCCCCCGACGCAGCCAGGCACGCCGCCGCCGCCCCACGTCCACCTCCCCCTCCCCCCACACGCCCCGCCGGGCTCCCCGTTCCCCCCGCCACCCGTACCCATCCACCACCCCCAGCCCCCGCCACCACCACTCCCGCTCCCCCGGACGCCACCGAGCGCGCCACCGCAGCCCCATGTCCACCTCCCCCTCCCGCTCCCCCCTCCGCCCGTACCCGTCCTCCACCCCCAGCCCCCGCCGCCGCCGCTCCCGCTCCCCCAGCCACCGCCACCCCCGCCACCACCGCAGGTCCACATCTTCCCCCCGCCGCTCCAGGACCCCAGGCACGGACCCCTCCCCCCCCCGGGCCCCCGCCCACCTCGCCTGGTGGTCTCCCTCCGCTCTGCAGGAGCTCCGCCGCTGGGTGAAATGGGCCGGGGCAGCGGGAAGACACGGAGGGGTGCACACGGTGCATACCTTCGAGGAGGTGCGCACCCGCACCCCCGCAAACCCCAATGAGGCCGCCCCGGAGACCATCATGCCGCAAGCGGCATGGGAGGCCCTCCTCCGCGATGCGGTCCAGGGCCTCCGCCCCCCCTACACCCCCCAAGCCCTCCGCCGGTGGCTCCAGGCCACCCACCCCCAAGCCTGGGCCACCGGCGCCCCCTCCCCACCCCGCCCCTCCCACCACCACCACACCAGGAAGGGGCAGGACAAGGGCAAGGGAAGGGCAAGGGACACCAAGGACCACACAGGCAAGAGGGCACGGAAGGGCCCCAAGTGAGGGCAGGCACACGCAGGGACAGGGCGCCGGAAGCGACACCACATGGGGTCAGGACACCACCCAAGAACCAGGAAGGAACGGGAACGGGGACCAAGACACGGAGGAAAAGGGCACCACGACAGCCCCAGAGGACACGAGACCAAGGCACAGGCCCCCAGGGAGGGCAACCCCACGGACCGTCACGCGACCACACCATGGGCTATAAGGGCCGGGCTGCGCTACCGTCGCGGTTTGACGCAGAGTATTGCTACGGGGGCTTGATCTCGGCTGGTCTCACGTCCGTGAGGGCATCCGTCACCAACCTGTTGCGTCCAGTGGAGGAATGGCACTGCGGCGGCGCACCGATCCCGTCCATGATGAATATCGAGCATCGCAAGGGGAAACGAATCGATCGCGAAGGCTTTGGTGCTGCTGGACGGTGCCCCCCTTCAACGCCATCTCCGAGCGCCGTGAAGACTGGAAGTACCAAGAATACTACCGATGCCCCGGACCCCAGCAGTCCAGCACCGGAGATATGGACATCCCCCTTACCCTACAGTGTGAGCTCATCCCTGCCGGCGGCACCGCCCCGGACCCTGCCAGCGCAGCCGAGCTGCAGTGAAAGCCATTCGCCACTCAAACAGCGTTCGGAAGCCACCTCCACCGTCCGACTCCTGATGTCTGTTTGTCTGCCTTGGAGAAGGAACGCTTTTCCTACACCCCGAGTACACCTGCCTGTCTGCGAGGCCCGGTGAAGATTGAGTCCATGGGTGAGAGTCAGTGTGCACGCCCCAAGGACACCGTGATCATTCAGCAGAATTTCCCGAAGACCTAACCGACCCACACAGGCCAGGCTGACCTCCACTGACCCACCGCGGCACCACGCGAGACCACGGCACACCACACCACAGCGCGCCACAGAGCAACGCACCACAGCACGACGCGACGCGACGCGGCACAGAGCGGCACAACACGACACAACTGACCCTAACCTGAGGGACTAACCGAAGCCAGCCACCGCACACCCGGGAAGGCGCCGCGCCACCACGCCACACACCGGCACCACAGGCCACACACGGGACCACAGAGCGCCAGGCGACAACGGTGACGGACCACCCAGAAGATTACAGCCGGCACCGCGGAGGGGTAAGGACACGAGCAACCCCAGCCCCCTAACCCAAAACCACAAGCAGCCACCTGGCGCAGCCGCCCAGCCGGCAGAGCCAGGACCTAACCCAGCAAGAAGGGGCGCCGAGCCCACAGTGTACAGAGCCCACCCGACCCATGGGGCCGGAACATGGCCACACAGAACCCAACTGAAAACAGCAGCCCGGAAGACAACACTGAATACAGGCCAGTGCGTGCGCCAGCCCAGGGAAGGCAGAGGCAGGAACAGGCAAGCCCCCCCCCCCAAAAAAAAAAAAAAAAAAAAAGGAGGGGGGAAGGGGAAAAGGCACGAAAACAGCCCACAGCCGCCCAACCACCCGCCAACACCACCACAGGCGGCCAGGCCCCCCCCCCAGAAGAAAAAAAAAAAAAAAAAAAAAGGGGGACCCCCGCAGAGGCACAGGCGAACCACCCACCCAAAAACCGGCAACACCAAGCCAGTAACAGCGGACCACGGGGAAAAGGGACAGAAAAAAAAAAAAAAAAAAAAAAGAGAGCCACCAGCCCAGCCCGAAAGAAAGGGGATGGAGGGACAGGGACCACAAAGCCCAGAAAAAAAAAAAAAAAAAAGAAAAGAAAAAACCAAAGAAAAAAAAAAAACACACCCCGACAACCCAGCCAAGACGGACTGGGCACAGGCGAGACCCGGGCCCGGCACACACGCCCACACCGCGCGCCGGAACCGGAAACGGCGGGGGGCAAGCGGGGCGCCCACGAAACCACACACGTCCCAAAAGCAGACCGAAACCGAAGCCCAACCACGAACACCACAAATAGCCGACACTAGGGGGACAACACCACAAATCGAGCCCAAAAACACCCACCCTAAACCCCAGCCAGGACAGACGGGGTTAACAAAACCCGCACCCAACCGCCAACCGGACCCAAACACAAACACCACACAACAGTAGGAAACCCAGTGCCCACAGCCCGGGCACTGAGGCAGCCCGTGCCATGCAGGTGACCCGGCCAAACGAGATCCGGAGCCCGGGGGTAAGGCTGCATCCTAAGGCCTGCGCTGCTTTGGGACTCGAGGCGGAGCGTGCGACACCCAAGCGCCTCGGAACCCTAGTACCAGGAACGTGCATGCACGCCTTGGGAACGGGGTACGCCAGGAAGTCCGGTGAACCCCTAGGGTTCCGCCCAAAGGAGGGGACGTGCGCAAGCACGGGGGCACACCCTCCCGGCGAGACAAGCATGTCACGCTGGCGGCGATCAGCCCTCCCGGCGTAGCCCGGGGCCGCTTTGTTGGGGGCCAACAGTCAGGTCTAGCGGGAAGTAAGCCGCCTCCCCTCTTCACGCGCGAAGCCTCTTCCTGTTCGTCACAGGGGCGACGCCAGGGGGAACCATGGGGCGCCTCTCCACGACCGAGTGCACCTACCTACCTACCTGCGGCGGTTTCCCTCCCTGGTGGAGGAATCTCCTGCCTTGGGAGAGTATCCCAATCCCCCGAGCGGATCCAGGCCAAATCCTACGATCATCGAGGAATCCCCCACGCAAATCGAGGAGGATGAGTGTGACCAGTGGTTCCCCCTGGCGGTGGAGCAGTGGAACAACGATGAGGAGGAGGAGATTGGAGTGTTGGAACGTCATGAACTCCATCATTCCCCTATTTCCGTTGCCTCGTCGCCTGCACCTCCTGAACCCATGTCAGGGACCAGGGATCGCCCCATGCTTGTGGAAGAATCCCCGGCCCCCGAATACATCACGGTGGAGGACTCTCCGGCCCCTCAGTTCATTGCTGTGGAAGAGTCCCCGGTGCCTATGAGCGGCGTCAAAAAACGCCCGTGTCTTGTCGTGGAATCTCCGGAGCCTACGGAGGACCGGGCCGGTACTACATCTCCAGTGCCTATGAGTGGCACGACAGATCGTCCATCCCTAGTGGATGATTCTCCGGCAATGCCGAAGGTCAACAATGTGTGCTGGGGGGGAGGGAATCAGGTGGAGGGAGATTCAGCAACCCTCCCAATAAATTTGGTCTCTCCCCCCACAAATACATCTCCTACGGAGGACCCCCAACTGCCCAATTGGGGGGGGGATCCAGAGGTTGCAACGGGATCGGAGCCTGTTTTTGCTTCCCATCCGAGAACTCGATCACCTATGGTGGTTCATGAGTCACCACAGTATATTGTGGTGGACGATTCCCCACCCCCACCGCCGCGACCGAATACTGTTGGTCATGTTCCCCCTCCGCCGTCACCCCGCCACCGCCAGGTGGCTTACATCGAGCACGTGCAAGGAATCCCGCACCTGGTTCGGCCATCCAGTGGTGGGGGTTCGGGGGGGGGACATCCCTCTAGTGGGGGGGCGCCAACGCCTGTTGCTGTGCGCCCCACACCCCCGTCTCGCCCTGCGGGGGGGCCCTCTGGTCCCTCCGTGGCAGGGGGGGCTGCTGGGGGGGGCGGTGGTGGGTCATCTCCTCCTCGTGGAGGGGGGGGTCCATCCTTTCGACATTCTGGGGGCCCCACTCCTACACGGGGGGAGGACGACCTACAGCACACCTGTGGCTGTCCCCGGTGTGTGGTGCACTACGAAACGTGCATCCAATCTCTGATGGCACAGGTGAAGGACCTGCGAGTTCAGAATCTAGAGTTGCAGCAATCCCATCAGGAACTTTCTCAGGCAGTAGCCTCTACTGTGGGCATCAGTCAGTCCTACGGGGACCGGATGACCCAAATCTTGTCTACGTTGGCTAAATTTGACGCGGCGGTTCAGGGCTACCGCCGGGATTCTAAGGTGGTGGAGGCTAGCGTGGCAGATCATCTTACGATGTCCAACGGCAACACGGCTAAGTGCTTTAGCGCAGTGGAGTCGCTCGCTACACGTTACGCCGCCGTTGCATGTAGGATCGATGCGTGGGACCACTGGTACTCCACGCCTGCGGAACCCGTTACGGTGGTCCTACCCCCGCCATCGGCGCCTCCGCCCGTTCCTGATCCTACACCGGCGGCGCCTACAGCGCCCATGGGCGCGCCATCCGGTTCATCCGGTGGTGGGTGTGTCCTTCCTTTCTCCGTCCACCCATCCCACGATTGCATCTACCATCCGAACGCTTGTCCGGATTCGGGGTGGCCGAGGGGGGGGGAAGAACACCACGAACACCCCCATCCCCAAGAACCTACATCGTGGAGGGGAATCGCCGAAAGGCAGAAGGAACGTGCTGTTCCCGAGTGGCGGGCGACGCCTAAGGGCGAAGAACACCCCACAGAGCCTACGGCCCCGTCGTCCAATGAAGAGGAGAACACCTCTTCGTTGGGGAACATTAATCCCCTCACGAAAAATGTTTTCACTTCCCCTGGGAAACCTTCGTACACGCCCTGTCATCCTACGGATACGTGTACAGTCTTTGCAGTGAAGGTTGCACCAAGTGCAAGTGCAGGTGCACCCCCAACCATGGCTCCCCCTGCTTACCACCCGTACCAAATGCCTATGGTGCAAAATAGTTACACCAAAGCGGTGGAGGATAGTGATATGCCTAAACCGCAATTTAATGGGCAGCTAGAGTGCTACGACGAGTGGGTGGAGAAGCTTCAACAATGGTTGGGGGGGTGTGATCCCATGTACCGAAAGGCCAACGAGGCAAAAATGATTTTGAGTACCTTGCCCCCATGGCTAACGGCGATCATCAACGCCCGGGTTGCCGAGGCCACCCACCACACACGCACGGCCCCCACCCTCAAAGAGTTGTGGGACTTTTTGGAACAACGTTTCCACGAGTATGACCCCTCAAGGGCTGATGAAAGGTGGCGAGCCCTCACCCCCAGGGTGGTTAAAGGGCAAGTGACCCTCATCGACCTTGAAGATTTCTATGCTCGTTGGCAACGTTTGTTGCCTCTGAGCAATGAGACTCGTCCCCACGTGATCCGGGAGCAGCTCCTAAGCAAGCTCCCGTGGATCAAGGAGAAGTTCGTCAAGCAAGAGGCTAAGAATAGCCCAGACAGCTATGTGGTGGATTTTAATGGCCTTGACCCTTCGCCGGGTCGCGCCCCGTTCGAAAAAGAACTCAGGAAATATAGCGCTCAAGCTTGCACTACGGTTCCTGAGATTGTTTCCTATTCGGGGCCGGGGGTGATAGTTGACTGCAAAGACCCGGCTCTCCAGGAGTGGATCTTGAAACTCAACAACACACCTCACACACGCGGCTACAGTATGAAAGTGGAGCAACGTAGGCCTCGTTTCAAGCCTGCGGAAATCTACGCCCTTGCCCATAAAAGCGTATCGGAGAGGGAAGCTCTCGAACGCCTCAATAAAGGAGACAAGACGACGGTGACGTACACTCATCGCCCTTCTCACAATAAAACCGCGGTGAATGCGGTTAATGCGGAGGCTACGGCGGACCCTGACACCTCCGAACCCGCTGACACCTCCGTCAACGCCGTGGGTCACTCTAAACCTCCGGCGAAGAAACCCGTCGACCCCGGGGCTAAACCGCCACCTACCTTTTGGGTTCCGTGTTCCAAACATTGGAAAACACGTAAACAAACGGAGATGGACATGTCTTGGATTGATTGGGGTGCCACCAATACCACCCTTTGGACGTGTAAGCCTAATTCTCCGTGCAATGACACTCATTGGACCATTGCGGGTAAGTCTAAAGGTGGTAAGCCTAAGGGTGGCGATAAGGGTGGCGGTGGTGATAAGGGTGGTGGTGGTTATAAGGGTGGCGGCGGCAAGGGGAATAAAGGAGGCAAGGGAGCGCTGAACGGGCGCGGACGTTGGTAGGAGTGCCCAGAGGCGCCCCCTTCGAAAGAAGAAAACCTCGGGCACCCCTGTGACACTACCGTGGCTCTCATTCCATCGAGAGTCATGAAGGGGCATATAGTGACTAGTGAGATTCAAACCGAACTTTCCGTTCAGGTTGTTTTGCCCAATGGAGAATGCAAGGCCCTCCGTATTTTGGTGGATTTTGGGTGCCAAGCGGTCGCTTTGGCCAACCCCAATGTTTTTGGAGACCAACTCTCCGAAAAATATGAATCCCCCCAACGGAGGCGCCTACTCCAAGCCGATAATGAGACGCCTTTGCCGGGGGGGGACGAGCAAATAGACGTCAAAATTCAATTTACGGGGGTTGTGGATGGTAGTGTTTCACTTCCTCGTGTTGCCCAGTATGGCGTGTCCCCGTACCTTGTCCCGAATTTACCTTGGGATATGGTTTTGGGGAACCCATGGGGTTACGAACATTGTGTGAGCCATTTTGCCCGTTTCAATTGTTTGTACTCTCACCATCCAGTGCACCCCCGTTTTTGGATTCAGGACTTCCGTGAGGCTCCACGAACCGGCAAACCAATTTTGGTGAAACCCATTCATGGTAAGGTGTCCCGTCAGTCCGTGTGGGGCCTAACCGTTCCAGTCATTGGGGCGGTCACCCCTACGCACCCTGCCCCGGCCATTGTGGTTACGCCCCCTGGTGGCGAACCGCCTAACGGTGTTGAGGCCGAGAAACACATATCCTATGCCTTGACCGCTTCCTCCGTGGCCCCCGTACAGGACCGGGCTTGTGCTTTGGAGCTCGTTGAATTTGCTGCCGAAGCCCTTGCCCGTGATGTTCTACCTACGCGACGTGATGGGTCCATGTGGACCCAGTCTGACTATGGCCTCACGCCATATTGGGCCTCACGTGTCAAAAAACAATTTGGCAAAAACCCCGACGTGGACGCCTTCAATAGGGTCCCGGGTATGGCCCAGGCTACCCGTTGGGTTTCGCCGCTTGAAGATTTCTTTTCCACTCCCGCGGACCCCTCCAAATTGTATTGGATGTGCCCTCCCTATCATCGGTTTTCCGATTGTGTTCGGAAAATTTGGCAAGAAAAACTACGAGCCATCGTTGTAGGGCCGAAGTGGACACATAGGGAGTGGTGGAAACCCCTTATGGAAATTACTTTGCAAGGGTACCACCTTCCTGGGCCAGAGACTAAAGCCTGTCTCTATCAGAATGACCACCTCACGCCCCTTCCTCAACGGGGTTGGTCCACGGTGGCGCTATACGTGGACGGTGGTATTGCGGAGGAAAATTTGGCGGCCACTAAATGTCATGTGGCCTCCGTTTTGGCACCGGCCGTCTCTAACCCCAACACGGATGGCGAGCCGGGCATGACCTCGGAGGAAGAGTCGGAGGATGAAAGGGTGCCTAACCATTTGGCTTCGGTGCGCACCCTCACGTATCAGGCGACCCATAAAAAACTCCTCGCACCCATTACTCTTGATCCTACCCCCGGAGATTTGGAGGCACAAGAATGCGTGCGTTCACGCATTGCGAAAATTGAACGAGAGTTATTGGGTGGGAGGGCCACTACCGTTAAGCGTTACCGAAAACGTAAAGGCGCCACACGATTGTTGGCGGCTTCTCCTGTGGGTGGCGCTGTCACCACCCAAGAGCCTATTGTGTCTCCGGAGGTGGAGCTCATGAGGAGGCGCATCCTCGCGGACTATGAGCGGGATGTTTTTAGTGGGGAGGTTCGTCTCCGTCCGGGCCAGGAACACCCTAAGGTCCGTGGTACGGAGCGGTTGGGGTTAGCTAAACTTGACCTATACCCAAACGCCAAACCCAAGTCCGTAAAACCTATACGGTTGGTGGGGGAGCGTGCCGCGGTGGAGCAAGAAATAGTGGAGGACTTTTTGGCTCGTGGCTGGATTGAGCCGTGCCCTGCCTCCGAATGGGCGTCCAACGGTTTCGTTGTGCCCAAGAAAGAGAAGGGAAAATGGCGCCTCGTGGTGGACTACCGCCAACTTAATGAGGCTACCTTGCCCGACGCACACCCCCACCCCCTCATAGAAAACATGTTGGAAAATCAATCCAAACACAAGATTTTCACTATTGTGGACTTGAGTAAAGGGTTTCATCAAATTCCCCTTCACCCTGAATCCCGGGCTAAGACCGCCATGAATTTGGCGGGTGAGCGATACCAATGGCGTGTTATGCCTATGGGTATCAAGAATGGGCCCGCTATTTTTCAACGGGTCATGGACCATGTTTTGCAGGGTTTGGATTGTGCGGACGTATATATTGATGATATTATTTTTGGCTTCCTCCGGTGCGACGGAGGAGGAGCTATTGGCTAACCACGACCGCGACGTGCGTGCCGTGTTGGATAGGCTACGAAAAGAGGAGTTGGTTGCTTCGGTTAGCAAAACCGATTTCTTTGTTCGTTCGGTTGAGTTTTCTGGCCATGCGTTGGAAAATGGCACACGTCGGCCGGCGCCAGGGAAAATGTTGGCGCTTGAGCGTTGGGACAAACCGGATAATGTTCGGGAGCTCCGGGGGTTCTTGGGGCTCGCCAACTATTATTCGGGCTATGTCCAAAACTACGCCTCCATAGCTACCCCTTTGATTCATATGTTGAAGGATTTGCCTAAGCATAAGAATGGCAAAAAGATAGGCCTAACATGGAATGCTTCGGCTAACGAGGCCTTTTTGAAGCTCAAGCGTGCTATTACGGATATTGTTCCCCTCCAACTAGCCGATTGGGATAAGGACTTTGTCCTCACCCCGGACGCTAGTAATTGGGCGGTGGGGGCGGCCCTACAGCAGGAAGGTCCCGATGGTGCCCTACGCCCCCTTGCCTTTTTCTCCCGCAAATTGTCAGGCAGCCAATTGAATTGGAGCCCTCGGGAGAAAGAATGCTACGCCATAGTGGCGGCGCTTTTAAAATGGCATGGTTGGGTGGGGAACAAGCGCGTGGAGGTCCGTACGGACCACCGTAGCCTTGAAAATTGGGCTACGGAGGACCTCAAAACCGTGGGGGGTCCCTCTCCACGCCAAGCACGTTGGCATGAATTGTTCTCTAAATTCGACCTCCATGTGGTGTACACTCCGGGGCCAGTGAACCCCGTGGGTGATTTCTTGTCCCGTTGGGCTTACCCTGCTAACCCGGCGTTGGGTGATGTGTCCATACATGGGACGGCCCAAGCGGCCGGGGATGTGCGGGACATGATGGCGGCCGAGAAGGAGGAACTTCTCGCCCGCCCCCTTGTATTTAGGGCGGTTGTGGCGCCCGTTGTTACTAGGTCTAAAGCGGCGCCTCGGGCCCAAGGGGCACCCGCGTGTGATCCACCCCCTCTGGCTTCGCCTCCAGTGGGGGGGGGGACGAAGCAAAAGAGAAAGCTTCGGAGACTGGAGCGAATTGTCAAGATAAAAAAATCTTGGAAGTCCCACAAGAAAGCAACTCCTATACATGGGGAGGATGCTCCCAATGCTTTTGAGATAAATTGGGCTAAACACTACCCAAATTGTCAACGCTACAAACAAATGTGGCAAGATGCCTTGAATGGGAGCTTCCAAGATGGAGTGAGGTTGGTGGATAACAAGCTCGTCCGTAATGGACGGTGGTGTGTTCCTACGCCGCTAGTGCATCGTTTGGTAGCCGAATACCATGATGCATTTCACTTAACTACCTCCAGTGTGGAAAAACACTGGAAGGAAATTAACCACGGCGTGGAAGGTGAGGGGTTGTACAAAGCAGTGGAACTGCAATGTCACACGTGTCCCTCATGTGCCATTCACACGCATGACACCAAGCGCAGGCAAGGGTACATGACCCCTATGCCTATACCTATGGAGCCCATGGACTCCATAGCGCTTGATGTGTTTCACTACCCTTCCACCTCCCACGATGGAGAGGTGTATGACCGAATGCTCCTATGTGTATGCCGGCTTTCCGGCTACCTCATCGCGATCCCTATTCCTAAACCCCGTCATGAAGACAAGGATGAGGGGCTAACGGGGAGAAGAGCGGCCCATTTGGTAATGAAGCGCTGGGTGGATAGGTTCGGAGCCCCTCGTGAAATATGCTCCGACCGTGGGCCACAATTTGTGAGCCAATATTTCCAAACCCTTTGTTCTAAGATTGGTGCCCGCTCGACTATGTGTCTCGCGGGTAGGCACCAAGGTAATGGCAAGGCCGAAAATACTGGCAAGCAGCTAAGGCGTGCCGTTGCTAAAGCCCTTACCTTGAAGAAAAAGAAAACTAATTGGGTAGAGGTTTTGCCCGCCGTTGTACGAGCGTGGCATGAGACTACAGGTCCTTCAGGTTATACACCTAACGAGATTGTGTTTGGTAAACACAACCGTACTAAGGGGCCTCCTCTTGCTGAGCCTAAGGGGGTTGCCCAAGACGCCGCTCACTACTTCCAACGGCGTGAGGAGCTTGTTGCTCTTGCACGGAGGGCTATGATTCAAGTGCAAGAGACAATGGCTCGTAAGTATAATAAGAGTAGGAGGATGTCCCCCAATTTCTCAAAAGGGGACCGTGTATGGGTCCGTCGCCAACGCAAAAATCTTGGCGATAAGACTTGTCCCTATTGGGATGGGCCCTATGAGGTTGTGGCCAAGAAGGCGCACGACCTCTATGTTATTCAAGTGGACCAACGGAGGTTAGTTGACGTCCACGTTGATTGTTTAATGAAAACAGTCAACTCCCCTCGCTCCCCCGTGCCTCTAAATTACACGGAGGAGGTTGCTAGAGTGCCCTCCCAGTTTGAGGAGGACACCTATAATTTCAAGAAAATATTAAGTCACCGTACTTACCGCAAGAGACTTCTCTTCAAGGTGCGGTGGGAGGGTTATACCAAAGATTGGGATACCGAGGAACCCGTTGAAACCTTCTTACCATCCTACAACAAAGTTTGGAGAGATTACTTGCAGAAACAGAATCTCACCCAAACCGTTGACATCCTTGCCCACCTTGGTGGACCGCTCTCATGAGCGTGCCACGAAAAGAAAACCCTAACCAATATGGATATATTATTGTTTGGGGAAGGGGGGAGAGAGCGAGAAGCGGTGGGAGACAGGAAAGAAGATGTGCATGCACGGCGCGCTCCTCGGTTACAAAAATCCCCACCGGAGCAGGGCGGTGGGTACCGCAGGTTTACCCCACCGTCTACCTCTCTCACCGCTAAAGGCTTGAGAGTCCTTTGGGGTGGGGTGGCGTGGCATATAGCCTGGGGCGGAAGTGGGACGTGTTCTTTCGGGGGTCTTAATGCCATTCAAACCCCTATCCTTGGGTCTTACTGGAGCACTCCTACCACCACCAGGACTACTGCCACAAGTCCTGCCCACGATGACGCCCCCCGTCAACGGTGCTAACAACGTGGCGAGCACTTCCCGAAGACTCTACCGGGTTGTGCGCATGGTGGTGTTTGCAAGGTTTCGGAGTGCCGCCCCGTACCGAAACCACGACCCCACGACCGTTTCTGACCCGTGACCCAAGCCAACGAGCTAAATCATTTGCTCAAAATGGCGAATGCTTGAAACCTTCGTTGGGTTGGCGGGTACAACCCATTTTCCCTTTTTGTGTTGGGCGTGATGGTTTTCCACCGATTTGCCCTTGTCCACACGAGGGTAGGTATACAAGGTACGAAGTACTCGTGTGGCTCACATTACGTGGAAAAAATTTCGTGGCGTGCAAAATTGCCACTACATACGGCGAGGACTTAAGCCTAGAGGGAGGGGTCGTCCTCTACAATACAAGTATTCTAATATGAATTGCAATGGGTGCCTTTGCCCCGTCACTCTATGAGTGGGTGGGGTCTTCAAAGGCAGAGAGTGGCGTTGCGGATTTGGGCCGTCTCCGCCGCCTGGGTATTTGTCCCCGGTCGCTATGCGTGCCCGGGTCGGGAGTGGGTACCCTCCATTGCCATTGCATGGGGCCGCATGCTGTCTGGGTGTGCTCTTCATGTCCTTGATGAATTTCGCGGGGGAATTCCTGCCTGCAACGAGAGGGAACAAACAATATGATGAAAAAGGCGAGTGTGCACATGCATATGTTGATGAGAGAATATGTATATTAATGTTTTCTCTAGAGTTCCCCACGAGTGGACTTGGATTTCCACAACACCCGAGGGGTCCTCTATCCCAACACCCAACCAAACGGGTTGGGATATGGGCGTGGCATTTTTCTTTATAGAGACCCGTGCGTGGACTTGGATTTCCACAACACACACGAGTCTCTCTGTCCGATACACACCAAAACCGGGTGTGCCCGTGGCCAATGGTAGCGTGTGTGTGCGCATGCCCTTAATTTAGTTACGGGATTATATGGTTGCCTATTACGTTGGTTATCACCCGCCCCCCGAACAAGCAAGACCTAGGTTGACACCTACCTTTGGGGTTTTTTAGCCGTGTACACCGGCCCAAGTTTACACACGGAGGTGTAAACATGAACCGTCATACACGGTGTAGAGGGGTTGGGGGAGTAAAACTCCTTCGGGGCGTGTCATCGTGCCCCCGGGGAGCAGGGTGGGCTGATACACCAGCGGGACCGTACGGGCGACCTCCCCAATTTGCAACCTGGAGGTGACCCCCTGCGCTACGGCCCGCCGGTGGCACACCCACCGACAAAGGTAACACGCAAGCTAACCTAAGTGTTTATACGCACGCCCCCAAGACACACACGAACACCAAGCAACAAGGTGGCGTATCTATACACGTGTTCTATTGTGGATATGCTTACTGTTTGTTGTGTGTACGTGAGTAGTTTGTGGAAGCTCTTGCACGTGCCGTATGTGTGGAGTGCCCCCATCACGTGCTCCAAGCCCGCCACCGCGCGACCCACACTCTGTGATGCCCTCCTCGCGAGTGTGTGCCCCCGGGCCCTGCCAATGGGTGTGTGCGCACAAGTGTGTCTTGTGTTTGTCCGTGTGCATCGCTCTATTGTGTGTATATATGATATATATACGTAGTATGGCTCCTAGGTGAGGGGTTAGCAGTGAGGTCAGGTTATTATTACATGGTTATGAGGTTTGTCTATTTAAGTGTGTCTACTCACACCCTCATCCCATCTCCGTACCTCCTCCTTTACCCTCTATGTGGTGCATCACGTGTGACACACATGCTAAGTTAGACATCCACACGGACACGACCCTTGGCTGAGCCGTGCCCGTATCGTACAGTCACAACCGTGACTGGTTCATTCATCCTGGTCCGTTCCAGACGATCATCTTTCTTTGGTGTCTGGTCTGTTTGACAAGTGGGCCTTTGGCTAGGCCTTGTCTCGGTCTTTTACAAGCAAGTAATCAAGCAAGTTTACATGTTACAAGCAAGAGCTCACTCATTACTACAAGCGTTACGGGCAAGCACATCAAGAACATCAAGCACATCAAGCCCTCATAAACGATCTAAAGCACGTGGGTGCAAGGTGTGGGCATCGTACCCGTGTTTTGGTTTGTGCCTGAATGATCGTCGATCATTTACCCTGAGGCCATCGTGACCTCTTTCCTCTACTTAGTGAGCTACCGCGCGCACTGTGGCGCCATCGTGGCCGTGTTTATTAGTGGGCCTAAGCATGCACAAGACAGAGGCAGGCACGAGACGGTGATGCATCGCAAGGCAACAATATGGCAAGATCACGGTGTTCACTGTTCCAAAGTATGAAAAAAGGGCTGTGGTGGCTGTAAGGACTGTTACCGCGGTTGCCCCGCGTTGCACTGCGAGACGGGACCGTTAGCCCCCCGTGGTAGCAGTCCCCTGGCCGAAGGCCATCAGGTTTTGTTGTGTCCCTTGTGAATGTTTCCCTGGCCTCTATCTGTTTTATCCCTCGTGCTCCCTTGTGCAGGCACAGTCCTACGTTGCTGTTTGACACTCCCGTCAATTCTCCTGGTAGTTTTTTCAAAAAGTGAAATTTTTGCACTTTCGCGTCGCACTGCTTCGCATGTACCATTACCCTAGTTTTGTTTAAAAGTGTGATTCCACTTTGCCTTTAGTTTTCATTCTTTGAAAAACTACCTGCCCTTACCTGCTGGACCCCACATGCCTCATGCGACACGCAGGGACCAGACTCTACGCGCAACAGCTCGCGATTTCGCCTACTACTTATTGCGGGACCTGCGGGATCCCGTTCGTCAATTTCTGTATTCCGACGGTGGTTCGATTCCCACCGCTCGGATCTACCCCAGCGGCCGTGCGGCCGGCTCCGAGACTGCCTACGTAGGTTCGATTCCCTATGGGAGGGAGTCTGCTAACATGTGATTTGCTGCTGTTTGTGACTGCTACGTTCCTCTTGGGCATGTACTTCCTGCCCGTGGCAGTCGTTTTAAGTGGGGGGGTGAAGCAGGTCACAACCCTACCCTGGCATTTTACCCCTAAGGGAGCATTATTTGGCCCTATATATGGGATATATGTGGGATAGGGTATATCATATTCCATTTCCTTGTTAGGAACATAGGATGTGGGATAGATAAGGCAATCCTGGATGTGTAGTAGTTATATCAATTAGTGGATGATAGGGTGGATTTCTCATATGTGCACATCAGGTATTTCATTGGCTATGTGTACCATATCTGTTTGCAGGATACTATTCAGTCAACACTATCGTTATGTCTTCTGTGCCAAGCAATGTTGCTGCCCATGCCACTGCGACCTCTGCTCCTGACCACCTGGTCTGGTTTCACCTCTATTGCACACATTTTTCTGCTTTTTGTTGGTCTATTTTTGCCTTTTTGGCCATTTTGCATGTGTGCACATTGTGTGTGTACCCCCAAGTCACACAATGAGTTGTGTAGACTTTGAATAATTATGAAGTGTGTACACCCACCCTAATTGGGAGTCACTCGACTCAAATATGTTTGAGTTCGAATTTTTTCGAATTTTATTGCATACTTTTTTGGGCTTTGTTTTGGCCATTTTTGAAATTATTGTCCATTTTTGAGACTTCTTCACTTGTCACTTCCTCCTAATTTTTCTGGGTTGGGAAACTAATCCCAAATAAATTCGACAAAGGGGCACACACCCTATTTCGAATATGCCCCACTCGAATATGCATGATTTTGAATTTATTTCGAACTCAACTGTACATATCTTTGGGATTTGTTTTGGCCATTTTTGACACTGTTGGCCATTTTTAGCATTTCCTCACGTGTAACTCCCCCCAAAATTTTTTTTTGGTCGGGAAGCTAAGCCCAAATAAATTCGACGAAGGGGCATACACCCTATTTGAAATGTGCCACACTCGAATATGCATGATTTCGAATTTATTTCGAACTCCATTGTACATCTTCTTGAGGCTTTGTTTTGGCCATTTTTGACATTTTAGGCCAATATCCACATGTATTGATATGTTACACCCTCCAATCTTTTTTGGAGTGGTGCATCAAGCCCAAAATAATTCGAAAAGGGATCATGCACCCTATTTCAAATGTTTTTGACACAATTATGCACATGGTTCGAATTCATATGAGTGCATTGACCCAACTTTTTAATGATTGTTTTGGTCACTTTTTGGCACTTTTTGATCAATTTTTGGGCCATAGTGACCAAATTAACATATCAAGGTATCCATTGCCCCCATTTTGAGAATGCCGGTCGCGATGAGAATAGTGGTGAGGCTTGACAAAATGCGAATGACCCTTGAATTTCGATTTTCGTGTTAATTTCACATGCTTTGTCCTTGCCCAACCTACTCACCGCATACACTCTTTGTGATTTTTTCCTCAACCTACTACATGCTCAAAGAGAGGTTTTTTTTTTATCAACAATGACTGTATATTAGACGATGACGCCTTGGTTGAAGCCTTGTATGTACATGTGTTTGGATCTAACCTTTCCCAATTGCCTCCAAGTCCCGCGAGACCTCCTGTTTGTCTCTATTTTTCTCCCCATCTTTGGCAAGTAGGGCCCATCCTCTTGGGGATGTGGAATGCCACATTTAAGTTGGTCTTCCTTAATTTACTGGCGCGACTTGACTTTTCATGGACTCTACTCTCCCCACAGCACACAAACACACCCACATACTCACATGCACGTGTGTTTGCCCTTCCTAATCTTCTTGTGAGATGTCATTTAAGCTTGATGGCCATCTTCCTCTTTGCCTTCTCTGCATATGTCCAGTACCGAGCACGGGGCTTGGTGACTGCACGGCGCAATCGGTGAACGCCCACAACCTCCATTCCTACGGGGACCGGTGCTAGATGAACCATTCCTGGTGTCGCCCCGTTGAAGCCGATCTACGGACACCTGACGTGCGGTATATGCCGCTTACACGTGGTCATTCACCCCTCCTGCACGTGAGCTGTCTGTGGAACAGGGTCAGGGGATCTGCTGCACTTCGGCCGTGATGTGATGTGGAGCCGCCGACACACAAACAAATCAAGTCTTGGGTGTGCATTGAGCTTGTCTGGTTTGGTGTTTTCCTTTCCCCCCTAACCCCCTATGTGTCCTACCCTCTTCTGCTTGGTCACATCCACACCAATCTGTATGGCTTTAGTTCCATACCAGCCCGGAGAGAGGAATGGCCCATCCTCACAGCCATAAAAGATATGAGGTTATGTGAGTTGTTGTCTTTTGGGTCCTAAGGGCCAGGCAGGGCAGGTGCGGGCCACGTGAGCCATGTGTAGGAGCTAGGGAGCCCAGTGCACTTCGACCGTGAGCTGCACCCCCCCCCCCCCGTGACGCGCGGTCAATAGCTTTTCCCCTACTGGGTACCGCCGCAGCAGGCCCCCGCCAAGACGGCCCACGCCACCGTCTTAGGGGCAAGGGGCTCGCCGGAACGTGCTGTGGGGAGCCCTATGGCGAGATAAAGCGTGTACGTGAACAAGACCCCCCCACCCGAACCTTGCTTGGTGTGCCGTTGAGCCGAGAGTGAGTCTTGTGGCCGGTAACCCCCCCCCCCCCCAAAGGTATGCAACTGAAGGTAGTACTGCTGTGCGAGCTCTGTTTTCTGCCACGTCCATTTTGTTTGCCGACGGGTATTCAAGTGCGGCTACAAGGGCGATGGAGGTAGGGTTGAGTTGGGCCCCCATGTGTGACCTGCGGCAGATATCCCGCCAGGAGAAGGCCACGTGGTGTTCACCTTCCGCGGGCCTATAACACCCCATATATTCAGGTGCAGTGGTCGCTAAGGCCGTGAAGGCGTACTTGGGGTAGCACTAGGAGGGTGTGTAAGGAAGGTACACCTGCGGGTTGTGTTGCTGATTTCTGATTTTTGGCCTTTCTGGTGTTCCTGACGCCTGGAGTGCTGAATTTCTGTCACTCTGAAATTCTGGGGTCCTGAATTCTGTGACTGCTTGCTTTTGTGCTTGCTTGATGGCTGAATTTTTGTCTTTTTGTCTGAATTTCTGCCCTGTAGGGACCCAAGTGGTGCCGAGGCACTTGCGGTTTCGAACCCGCCCCACCACACCCACAACCACGCCCACAAAGGGACACACACACCCCCCACATCACTGTTTGTGGTCAGCCAATCCTATATGGTTCTGATTTCAGCCCAAACTTATGGTTGCACCCTAAGCTCCGTCTTGGGAGGGGAGTGCAATAGGGTTGGCTTTCCCCCTTTGGGTTACCCCCCACGGCATCGGTTCCAAGACCGATCCAAGCCCCTGCCACACACAACATACCCTTGGGGTGGGATGCAGTAGATCCTAGGGGGGCTTACTTACTCCTCTTCTGGCCTGGTGCGCAGGTGACAGAAATCGCGATCGGGCGAGAGCCTACTGAGTTTTTATTTTCCAATTCTGATTTCTGCGGGTTTGAATTGACGAGATCGTGGATTTCTGGGGTTTCAGACCCGTACAATTTGATTGGTGCTTTTGGTTTGGTGTGAGGAGCTGATTTTGCCGTTCACACATGTTAGAGGTCCGACACACACGAATCTTTGTCGCCGTAGTGTTGCTCGTTGTGTATAGTACTCAATTGTGTCGCTTTAGTATTAGTAAAAAACTGAGTGTCTACTTGTTGTGCTCTTGTTTGTATGTTTACTTATCTATTTCATAGATAAGTATAAGATGACATTACGTAAGGTTTATTGCTCGAATGTTATGTGATACTCTATTTGAGAGACCTTCAACAAGGATCAAGACGAAGTTTGGAAAGTGTCTTTGCTCGCCTATGGCATTGTGCATCTACTTTGATTGAGATTTGTGGTTTCCATCCATGTACCATACTAAAGAATAGACATCCTTGGTCATTGGCAAGTTGGAATTTTTGGAATTTGAGTTCAAAATTTTCAAAATATCATTGGGAGAAAGTCATTTGACTTGACCAACATGGGAGATCCTTACAAGTTCATCATCAGGGATAGGACGGGGAGTAGTGTCACCCAGTCTTTGGTGCCTTCCACCTTGCACCATATCCTCACGTTTTCTTTGAGAACTCGAATCTGTCGCTCACATAGTAAAGAAGGTCCCTACCAGGACCGGCCCCCGCTGTGCCCCTTCCGCCTGTAACCCCTGCCGATTTGCTCCTGATCAACGATTGCATTGCTCAAAATCCGAGGTTCCAAATCCAAAAATATAGAAAGTAAAATCCTCCTTCAACCCTGAATGGCAACCAGATCCCACAAATACAGCAATAACCCAATTCACAATCCAAATCAGGCTGCGGGCTTTCGTTCAGCACACCGGTCGTCTCACGGTGGCGGGCATGTACAAGAATTGCACCAAGGAAGAGAGCCCTGAAATTGGCATATGAACACAAATAGATCAAAGTTGGGGAAAGAGGTAAACATACACATTCACAACCATAAACCCCTCATTCCCTGGACTCAAGACCTTCCCTTGACTCACCAACATATTACCCTGAACCAGGTCAAATGAGATGGCTAAATGCCATGTGTCAAAAGTCACTACATAAACCCCAAAAATGTGTTCACTCCCAAGCCTCTAAATCCTAGCCCAATAGGGGATGTGGCGTGTCATGGCCTAGAGTGGCACTCAGGACCATGCCCTACCCTGACATAACCTTGGTTGGACTTGGAGTTGAATGGGCTTGGAGATATGCCCCATGAGTTTGAACTCATAACATGCCAAAAAACTGCCAATTCACACCATATTGGCCATATATCAAATATATGCTCAAAATTGAGGTTACCACTTATCCGAAGGCTCAAAGCATGCATGGAATCGAAGTCTAGTATTCATGGAAGATAGAGACCAAAGGCCAATGCCCATGTACATCCCCACTTTACCCTCGAAACCCCTTCGGATAAGGGCGCCACGCACTGCCCAAGTCAGCCCATGATCTTGAGACCAATTCTTGTGATCCTTCGTGCGCCAAGCCAAATGGAGTACGCGATCCGGCATATGGTGATGTTCAACTCCAAAGCATATGCCAACATATGAACAACATACCATGGTTCGACTCCCCATAGGCTTCTTGCTGTTTGCCGACCAGGTAAGTACACAAAACGCAAAAATGAGCAAAAATTGAGGTCAAAAACATGAAAATATGACCAAATACAAAGTTGTCATGATAGTATATCTCTATGCTCACCCATGATATCCGCTCATGGTTCAATACACAAATGATTGGAACCCATTGCAAACAATTCCCCCACTTGGATCCCCAATCGGGCGCATGGAGATACCTTCGCCACTCGTATCTACATGCCCCATGAAAATGGGAGTGCACTCATGGATCTCTTTGCCTAACATACCATGAGCCATACATATGCGGTAGACTTAGTCTAGCGCTTTGATTTCCACAATTGGGACATGGGCAAAACCCTTGTCACGTATGGCTCCCCATCTCTTCGGCCACACGAAGATATATAACATGGGCGTGAGCATATCAAGACATATACCATGCATATAAAACATACCCTCAAAAGTGGCTCCCACCATGATATGTCATGACCCTCCATGGACATAACTTCACGTTAAAAATACGTAGGAACCCAAAGAAAAATGCTATGCAACCCCAACACTCATGCGATACACTCGAAAGTCGCATTAAAATATTCGGTTGCACGGTCCAAGAGTTATATATCACTTTATACCCTCTTGACCATTTTCCCTTGCTACACCGGGCATGTGTACACACCAAAGGCGTTTGATGCTTCCTAAATTAAGTTGAGAGTAAGGCGCTTGCAACCCAACCTTCTTTCTTCTCTTCCCTCACACTCGCGCGTAGATATGGCCATTCAAAATGGCCCCGCGATTCACTTTTGTTTCCCTTATATCTCCAAGTCAAATGGGTGGCAAGTATAAGGGAAACCTGATTCGGGCATAGGGAGAAGAGTATGATCACTCGAAGAAGTCCAAATCAAGTGCGGCGATGTCGAAGTCGAAAATCCGATTTCGACATCGCGAAAAATTCCGAATAAAATTTCGAGTGCTTATTTAGAAAATTGCGGAAGCAACGAACCCTTTGCTGATGAAATCTGACCCTTCAACGGAGTATCCGCCAAAATATCTGGAAATAACAGTTAACCAATCGGTTAACGCAAAATCGCGAGCCAACTGACGGTCGCCGATACATTGACCATCAGAACGAAAGGCTGAAATATTACGGAAACCTTATGATAATAAAACCCTGTTGATTCCTGATATTCCGATATATAAATCTCCGCTGGCGGTGCCTCGGTTCTGAATATGGCCGCTCATAGCCGGAATGGCCAAACCTATCACACTTTCACATCGGGTTAGATCAGGTGGATGGGAGAGTATGATATCAGCCCATGGTGGCTTGCCGGCACATAGATACACACCCCAAGTGACCCCAAGATGGCCACTGGGGTCCGAACCGGCTTCACCCCCCTTCTCAGAGCGTTGTTACCGCTCGGAAGTCATTGAAGAGAGGACGGGAGGACCCCAATGGGCTCCAACCCCCCCCTCCATGTCCCAAGGACACATGGCGGCCCCACACACGCCGTAGGCGTCCCCCATGCCCCAAGGGAGGGGTGAGGACACTGATAATCGGTGCCCTACGCCATATCCGGTCTCCACTTGATCTACAACATGGACCAAGGGGATCAAAGATAGAAAAACGTCGTCGGTCGACCTAAATAAGTATACCACAGTAAAATATATACGTGGAGATCGAGTGAAGGGGGTATATGGCCAATCAAGGCCGAAAAATCCCCGGATGAACGCCCTCACCCGTCTCCTCAATCACAGAAACAAACAAAATGCCAAGGGGGGATCCATTACGGTGCTACAGCAGCAACCAAATGGACCAACACGTCCTTGACATCCAAAGAAATATTCTTTTTCTTTAGGTAGTCCATCCAGACCGTGGTATACCTCGGCACGAAACTGCTCGGAGGTTCCCACGAATCCCTGGATGCGGCGAATCCCTTCCATCGGACTTTGCAAAGCCTTCCCCCAGGCGTCCCCGGGTCCGGCTTGTCCGCCAGGATCTTCTCCGCGGTGAAGTCGTCGTCCTCACTTTCGTCGTCCGAGTCCACATCGCCGGCCGTGAACTCGAAGGTGACGGGACGTCCGCTGGGGTCTGGTGCTCGGGGACGAAGCTGGGTATGGTCGCGGTCCAGGATCTTGTTATCCCCCACACGAACCGCATACACATCCTGCCCGACCTTCCGAACGATTACCCCCGGCACATACCAAGATGCCTGCCGATGCCTGGACAGGACATCCTTGTGGTGCCTCTCCACCCACACCGTGTCTTGGAGAGCATACTTCTGGACTTTTCCCTGCTTGAAGTACTTGGCCCTCTTGTCATGCTCGTCCTGAAGTGCTTTGCACACTTTGGCCGCCGTGTCGTCCACCTCAGCCATCATAGCGTTCGCATCCCGGGCCACTTTGCCATTGTTCAACCACGGGAGTGTGCGTGACACTCGATCCCGTAGGAACAGGATACGATGGGGCGACAGTCCAGTGGGTCCCGGAAGGTCGTGATACGCTTGGAGCACTCTCCACAGCGAATTGTACCAGTTCCGGCCCGGTTCGTCGATGTGCAGCTGGCGGAACTTCTGGAACATCTGCCGCCCGGCCACCTCAGCTCGGCCATTCGACCGGCTGTGGTACGCCACGGTCTTGGCGTGCCGAATACCCATGTGCTTGCACATCGTCTTGAACCACGTCCCCACGAATTGACTGCCCCGATCGCTGCAGATGACAGCTGGGACATCGAAAATCGTCAGCCAATGCCTGATCATGGCATTAGCGACGGTCTTGGCCTGCAGCCCCACTCCATGCTTGTCCTTCTTGTCCTTCTTCTTGGACTTCTTGCCAGGGACTGCCACGATATACCCGCTGTGCCTGTCCACCGCCAGGATGACACAGTCGTAGGTCTCTCCGTCCACGGTGACCTCAGGCATGGCGAACACATCCATGGCCACGGACCGCATAGGGGCCTCCGGTATAGCCGTATACACCGGGTTGCCCGCTGTGGAGTGGTTGGGGCTCTTCGTGGCCCGACACACGGCACAGTCGCTGCAATACCTGTCCAGGATGGCGTAGTACCCCGGAGGGAACTTGAAACGCCACTCCAGGTCCTGCTGCATCTTGTCTCGGCCAGGGTGCATGAGCTGGGCATTGTGCCAATGGTCAATGAGCTCCTCCACTCGGTTCTCGGGCACCAGCAGCTTGTCCTTGAGGAACAACTTGTCGCCATCCTCGGTCAAGCCCTCGGGCCATTCGTTGTCCGACGGGGCGCTCACGGCATTCCAGTACTTGCTCCAGTGCTCGGATGCCGCATAGTCATCCGACCAGTCCTCTGTGAGCACCGACCTGACTAGCTCTACAGGGGCCACCATCCATTGCTCGAGGGTTTCCTCTCGAATAGCCTGGACACGGGCACCCCGGAACTTGGCCAGGTCCGTACGGTTTGCCATCACCACAAAGCACTTGACCCCCTCTTGCTCCATGACCTTCTCCATCTCGATGATGCGCTTGGCCTCCTCGGTTTCCTCGGCGTCCCCATGGCTGGATATGTCCATCCAAGCCCTGCCCGCGGGGTAGGCGCAGCGACTGAGGCAATCTGCCACAGTGTTGTCCTTCCCCGGGACGTACACGACGCTGAGGTCGAACTTGGCGAACGTCTCGTGCCATCGGGCCCTCCTAGCCGCTGTTCCTGAGGGGGTGTCGACATGCTCCTTGTGCCAGCTTTGCAAGGACTGATGGTCCGTGCAAACCACCACTGGTTGCAATGCGATGTGGCCAGACCACTTCCTGAGCGCACATACAATGGCGTATGTCTCCTTCTCCCTCGCGGTCCATGTTCGGCGTTGGCCCTCGGCCAGGATCCTGCTCCAAAACGCCACGGGAACATGAGTCCCGTCGTCCCGGACTTGCTCGAGGACTGCCCCTACGGCATAGTCCGAGGCGTCTGTCCGTAGCACGAATCCCTTGTCCGGGTCCACCAAGAATAGCCCCAACTGCCCCAGGAGTCGCTCCTTCAGGCTGTTGAACGCATCCTCAGCCTCAGGGGTCCAGGCAAGCTTCTTCTTGCTCCCCTTCCGGCCATCGAACTTGCCCACTTGCAGCATCTTGTGCAGCGGCCCCGACAGTTCTGCATACATCCGGACATAGCCAGAATAGTAGTTGCAGAACCCCATGAAGGACCGGAGTTCGCTGATGGTCTGGGGCTTCTCCCAGTGGTGCAGGGACGCCAGCTCCCAGGCATGGGACGGCGTTGCCCGTGACCAACCACGTGACCCGCGAACTCCACTTCCTTCACGAAGAGTGAGGCTTTGGTGGGCTTGCACACCATGTTGTGCTTGTCCAACCCGCTGAGCACTCGGCGCAGATCCTTCTCATGCGCGTCGATGAGCTCGTCCTCAGTCATGTTCTCCGTGCCGGACCCGATGATGATGTCATCCACGAAGCGATCGGCACAGTCCCGGACAGGACCGAGTAGGTCCTCCATCATGCGCTGGAAAGCGGCGTTGCCATTCTTGGCCCCCATAGGCACCACTTTCCACTGCATGGGCCCCAGCGGCGTCGACATCGCTGTGCAGGGCCTAGAGTCTGGGTGTAGCGGCATCTGGTGATAGCCGTGTTTCAGGTCTAACACCGTGAAAATCCGCTTTTTCTGTTGCTTTTGGAGGATGGAGTCGATCAGGGGAAGCGAGTACGAGTCGTGCTCGGTCTGCTCGTTCAAACCTCTGTAATCAACCACCAACCTCCACTCGCCCTTCTCCTTCTTGGGCACGATGAAGGCTGGGCTGGCCCACTCACTGTCGGAGGGTTCGATCCATCCCCGCTCAATGAACTCGGCCAACAGCTTCTTCATGGCTTCGGTCCGATCGCCCTGAAGTTGGTACTCCCGATGACGATAGATCTTCGGGTTCGGCTTCAGCTTGATCTTCGCTGTACCAAACCTCCCGCGATCTGGAGGGTTCTTGTTGGCGACGCCACTGAATAGCCGCAGATAGGCCTTGATCAGCCTCTCCTTCAGCTCGGCGACCTTCGGGTTCTCCTGGGCCTCTTCAGCCGCTTGCTTCGGTATCGATACAACCGACCGCACTGCGGTATAGGCCTCTTCTGGGTCCGATTCCGACTTCTCCTCGTTCGATATGCCGTCCTCATCGTCGTGGGGCGCGCGTCCCACCGATAATCTTTGAAAATTTGCGGCCTCGGGCTGGTGCTCGTCGCTACCGGTTCCCACTCTTGGAAAACTGCACGTTGGTGGGTCCGACCCAACCGGACCATCGTATTGGTCCGCGATGTGATCCATGACCCTCGCCACGAACTCATCCTTCTCGTACTTGCCGGTGACCAACATCCTGTCATCCCACCAATGCGGAGATGTGACCATGGCCCGCCTCTTCTTGGCTGCCACACGATCGTGCATCCCCATCCGCATGTAGTTGACGACGTCGTCCATCTCGGCATGGGACAGGACGTCAATGCCATCAATTGGCTGATCCGTCCCCTCCTTGGGCTCAAACATGACCTTCATGGGCACCGCCTCCACCCTACGGATGAATGCTTCATCACCCGTGGGCTGGGCTTGCGCCCCATCCACCAGGAAAGCCTTGGTACCCCACGCTTGACCCGGGGAGGGCATTGATACACCCTTGGCGTCGATGAACAACTCATCCTCTGGCCCGAATGACATCTCGTTCAGGGTGATGGAGTCCAGCGTCGACTTGAGACCCTCCAGCAGACATGGGGTGGATCCTATGCCGGTTATGACCAGGATCCCCTTCGCCCTATCCGCGATGATCTTCTCCACCGTACGTCTGGTATTGTCCAGGAAGCCATGCCAATACATGGGTCCCCACTCCTTCCAACCCCAATGCCAAGCCAGGCTGAGTCTCCTCGATGCCAATGCCTCCTACACTTCCGCAAAAGTGGGGCATCCCGGGAAGCGAAGACGTCCGTCTCGGGCGTTTCGGCTCCCAGCGTCTGGATCATCCTGTCGTACACCTGCGGCGCCATTCCATACTCCGTGAGCTGAACTCCGCGGTCTCCTCTGGACTTGGTACCCACAGCTTGCACCGCTTGGACGATCCGATCCTCTTCCCCAGCATTCCATTGGGATGATCCGCATGCATAGTCCGTGGACAGCCATGTAAGGCATTCATCATCCTCCCGGACCAGCGTTGCACGATGGGGAAGGGCTCCAATGGCGTTTGCCACCATGAAGTCATACCCCGTGATCATATCCCAATCTGTAATGTCGGCCACATAGAAGTTCCCGGATAGAGTGCTTCTCTTCGCCTGATCAGGGCGGTTCAACCGCTCATGCTCCCAGAATTCCATGCTGATTGTGGCCTCATGGGTGCCACCACCCATGATCTCTCCGTTGGCGACCTTCAGGCGGACCGGTCTCCCGCTGGGCTGCAGGAATTCCTCCTTGACCAACCCTCTCCGGACCAGGCTCACCTGGGCACCCGTATCCACCAACACATCCACCACCTTCTCCTCTCGTCCGCACCGTACTCGCACTTTCAAGTGCAACTGCCGCTCGTCGCCATGAGGTGTATGGACGACTCTCACAGCATGCAACTCTAGCACGTCCGGGTGCATCAGGACTTCAAGGGTATGGTCACGGATGGTGTAGATCTTGGGTTGGTCCTGCCCGTCCACCGGGCTCTCTGTGGTCGCTCCTTCCTTCTTGCCGTGTCCCGTACCCACATGTACTTCCCTTGGCAGGGCGCTTCAGGGGTTGGGAGTGGCGAAACTCAGTGGTTTTGGCTCTTCTGGAGCCTTCTTCGGCACCCGATGTGCCTTCGCTTTCTCTGGGATTCCACTGATTTTCGGAGGAGAGACCTCCGAGGTACCACTCCCGTGGGGGCTCCTCTAGACTTGACTTCCCGCAGCCCCTTCCGGCTGCGATCCGCCAGGACTTTGTCCACCACGCTGCTGGGCCTTGAGTTCCTCCAACGTCCTCGACATGTCCTCAGCAACTTCCTCGATCGACCTTACTCGTCGGTCTTGGCCAGGTCCACCACCATAGCCTCTTCCTCCGCCTTTTCCTTGGCCTTTGCCTTGGTCTTTTCCCCCGTCTCCGCCCTTTGCCTTCCAGACGGAAATCCGCTGCTCCTTGGGCTTCTTCTCGGGGTGTGCGGCGAAGTAGGCCTTCTTGTCCGCCTCATACACCTTGCACTGACGGTGGTCGTGTGCATGGTTGTTTCCCTTACCATAACAGACCCAGCACCCGTCGTGCTGAGATCTGTACTCCCGGAACGAGAGCGGTGGGTTCCCGATCCTCCTTGGTCCTTCTCTGTTCTTCCTGGGTCCCACCTGGCTCCATCTGGACCGATCCTGCCCATGGTTCTACACGTTGTGTGCCACGAACGCGAAGAAATGGGCCTCCTCGTGATCCTCCCGAGACCAGTGGTCTTGGCCACTTCCACTACCATCCTCCACAGAGTTGGCCGTGTCCTCCTGGATCTCCCGATGGTGGCGGTCTTCTCGGTGGCCTCGTTGTCCATGACCATGTCGGTCCTGCACGTGGGCCTCGTTCTTCGCATTGAGCTTCAACTCCACCGTGATGTACTTCACGATCTCGTCCAGGCTCATGCGCGCGAAGATGACCTGCATCCTCAGCGGCTCCCCGCGCCTCCACTCCACGTTATTGAGGCGCAGCAACCTGTGCCCCATGGAGTCTCCAAACACCTCCACATACACGGCGTTCTTCAGTCCCAACATCCGGTTGGGTTCGCCCAGGTTCCTCCTGAAGAACTCCATGATACCCGAATGCCTATCCTCCGCCGCCATGATCCGCACCGCCACCCGCTTCTTGGCGCGCTTCTTCTCCTCGTCCTCCACTCGCCTCTTCCAGTTGCTGGGGAGGATGTCCTTCAGCAAGTGGCGGATTTCACTGGCCTCGTTCCAGTCTTCCACCAGCTTGAGGCATCTGCGGTACTTCCGCAGATACCGGTTCCACTCCCAGACCCGCAACTCACCGCGGTCCAGCGGCAGTGGAATGGACCACAGGTCCTCCAGCTTCTGGTTCGGAGCGTCCACCCGCTCCTCATCCTCCAGCCACTGAAAGCAGGCCTGCTCTGTACGGATCAATCCTTCTCGGATCTGATCCCGCAGCTCCTCCTTCAGGTCCTGCGCCAGGCGGTGTGGGAATGTCCGGCATACCCACTTATCCCGCGGCGCTCCCCGCATCTCGCCGACGACCTCCTCGGCGAAGTCCTCTCAGTCCAGGATGAAGTCATCCAGGTTGGACGGGTTCCCGTCGTAATAGGGGATTTTGATTCCCCTGAGGTCGTCAATCCTGATGGCGTCTCCAACGTCTCCAGCCACCACTCCACCGAGACGGATACCACCTGTGGCCGGGGGGTGTGAGTACACTCCCCGTACATCCCTCTCCTCCATGGAGTGCGGTCCAGTTGGGCCTGAACCCATGGGGTTTGGAATGCGGGAAGGACTTGCTCCATCGGCCGTCCATATCCCCGTATTGGGGTCCTTCGCCCACAGGTTTCCGCTTGGATGGCCTCGACCATGTCCGTCGGCGCTTGCCATGGTTCGCCCCTGAATGGTATGGTTCTCGATCTTCTCTTCCGCATAAACCACCATATTCGTCGTGATCGGTACATCCTGGGCGGCATGGGACATCTGTACCGTCAGGCTCCTCGGGTCCGTGGTTACGTGCCCTTCCCGCATGGACCCAGCCGGTGCCGTGTGTTCCCCGAGCATTGTGGATTCGCTGAACATGGGAACAAACGGCAGCGCACCCGGGTCAACACGCGGAGGCGCGTATGGTGCCTCTGCAGGGCCGCCCATGGGTTTCTCCATGGCGCTCCTGAGGGTCTTAACCCGCTCCACCAGCTCTACCGCGGCCGGCTTTGCCGGGAGCTCCGGACCCGAGGCGAGGGGCTGTCGCTCCTCTAGCCTTTTAAGGCGTCCCGACATGTCCTCCACTAAGTGGAGGAGGCTGTCCACCACTTGCTGCTGCTTCTGCAGGGCCAGCTCCAGATTCTCCCGGTACCGGGCCTGATCCGCTCGCAGCTCCTCCATGTGGTTCTCCGCGGCTGACTGGTCGTCCAGGATCCCCGCGACGTCCTCCTCTAGACCGTCCTTGGCGTTGTCCAGGCGGTCGAGGCGATGCACGATGGCGTCCATCCCCATCTTCGGGTACTTGCCCATGAGGAAGGAAACGTGCTCGCAGTGGCACGCAGCGTGCCTTCCGCCGGATTCAGCGCATCCTGCGGTTCCCGGCACCTCAGACTCATCATCCATAGGCGTATCGCCTATGGCGTCCGTCTCTGGTCCCGTGTGCCGGGGCACAGGTGCCGTCCGGGCCCTGGCTGGCCTCTCCAAGCCCTCGGCATCGTGCTTCAGGGCGGGCTCGGGGGCCGTATGCGCCCTGGCGATCGGCGCGGACATCTCCGGCTCCGAAGGTGGCTCGTAGGCTGTCTGATAGCCCTTGGGGTGCCCCTCGGATTCCCACAGCCTGACTGGGCTGGGGTCCGTGTCCATAGCCCCGGCGTGCCTTGCCGCGGACTTGGGTGACCCGCGCTTCCGGTAGCGCCGGGCCCGTCCTCCACTGCTGCCTGAATGGCAAGCCTCATCAGAGTCCTCCGCGGCGGAGCGGAGGTTGCATGCCTTTCGGCAGCGACGCTCACACATGGAGACTAGGTCCTCCATGTCACGTCCTCCTCTTCCCGAATGTCGTACTTCTCTTCGGGCTTCAACTTCCGGAGTTCGCCATGCTCTTGAACGTCTCGGTTCTTCGATGGCTCCAATCTCCGGCGTGGTCTCCACCGAGTCCACAATACGCACCCGGGGCGTACTTGGGCAGGGCTCATATGGGCCCAAGTCCCCGGGTCGGCGGTTGGTAGGGGCAGCAGGTAAGCCTCTGCTACCATAAAGAAGGTCCCTACCAGGACCGGCCCCCGCTGTGCCCCTTCCGCCTGTAACCCCTGCCGATTTGCTCCTGATCAACGATTGCATTGCTCAAAATCCAAGGTTCCAAATCCAAAAATATAGAAAATAAAATCCTCCTTCAACCCTGAATGGCAACCAGATCCCACAAATACAGCAATAACCCAATTCACAATCCAAATCAGGCTGCGGGCTTTCGTTCAGCACACCGGTCGTCTCACGGTGGCGGGCATGTACAAGAATTGCACCAAGGAAGAAAGCCCTGAAATTGGCATATGAACACAAATAGATCAAAGTTGGGGAAAGAGGTAAACATACACATTCACAACCATAAACCCCTCATTCCCTGGACTCAAGACCTTCCCTTGACTCACCAACATATTACCCTGAACCAGGTCAAATGAGATGGCTAAATGCCATGTGTCAAAAGTCACTACATAAACCCCAAAAATGTGTTCACTCCCAAGCCTCTAAATCCTAGCCCAATAGGGGATGTGGCGTGTCATGGCCTAGAGTGGCACTCAGGACCATGCCCTACCCTGACATAACCTTGGTTGGACTTGGAGTCGAATGGGCTTGGAGATATGCCCCATGAGTTTGAACTCATAACATGCCAAAAAACTGCCAATTCACACCATATTGGCCATATATCAAATATATGCTCAAATTGAGGTTACCACTTATCCGAAGGCTCAGAGCATGCATGGAATCGAAGTCTAGTATTCATGGAGGATAGAGACCAAAGGCCAATGCCCATGTACATCCCCACTTTACCCTCGAAACCCCTTCGGATATGGGCGCCGCGCACCGCCCAAGTCAGCCCATGATCTTGAGACCAATTCTTGTGATCCTTCGTGCGCCAAGCCAAATGGAGTACGCGATCCGGCATATGGTGATGTTCATCTCCAAAGCATATGCCAACATATGAACAACATACCATGGTTCGACTCCCCATAGGCTTCTTGCTGTTTGCCGACCAGGTAAGTACACAAAACGCAAAAATGAGCAAAAATTGAGGTCAAAAACATGAAAATATGACCAAATACATAGTTGTAATGATAGTATATCTCTATGCTCACCCATGATATCCGCTCATGGTTCAATACACAAATGATTGGAACCCATTACAAACAATTCCCCCGCTTGGATCCCCAATCGGGCGCATGGAGATACCTTCGCCACTCGTATCTACATGCCCCATGAAAATGGGAGTGCACTCATGAATCTCTTTGCCTAACATACCATGAGCAATACATATGCGGTAGACTTAGTCTAGCGCTTTGAATTCCACAATTGGGACATGGGCAAAACCCTTGTCACGTATGGCTCCCCATCTCTTCGGCCACACGAAGATATATAACATGGGCGTGAGCATATCAAGACATATACCATGCATATAAAACATACCCTCAAAAGTGGCTCCCACCATGATATGTCATGACCCTCCATGGACATAACTTCACGTTAAAAATACGTAGGAACCCAAAGATAGATGCTATGCAACCCCAACACTCATGCGATACACTCGAAAGTCGCATTAAAATATTCGGTTGCACGGTCCAAGAGTTATATATCACTTTATACCCTCTTGACCACTATCCCTTGCTACACCGGGCATGTGTACACACCAAAAGCGTTTGATGCTTCCTAAATTAAGTTGAGAGTAAGGCGCTTGCAACCCAACCTTCTTTATTCTCTTTCCTCACACTCGCGCGTAGATATGGCCATTCAAAGTGGTCCCGCGATTCACTTTTGTTTCCCTTATATCTCCAAGTCAAATGGGTGGCAAGTATAAGGGAAACCTGATTCGGGCATAGGGAAAAGAGTATGATCACTCGAAGAAGTCCAAATCAAGTGCGGCGATGTCGAAGTCCAAAATCCGATTTCGACATTGCGAAAAATTCCGAATAAAATTTCGAGTGCTTATTTAGAAAATTGCGGAAGCAACGAACCCTTTGCTGATGAAATCTGACCCTTCAACGGAGTATCCGCCAAAATATCTGGAAATAACAGTTAACCAATCGGTTAACGCAAAATCGCCAGCCAACTGACGGTCGCCGATACATTGACCATCAGAACGAAAGGCTGAAATATTACGGAAACATTATGATAATAAAACCCTGTTGATTCCTGATATTCCGATATATAAATCTCCGCTGGCGGTGCCTCGGTTCTGAATATGGCCGCTCATAGCCGGAATGGCCAAACCTATCACACTTTCACATCGGGTTAGATCAGGTGGATGGGAGAGTATGATATCAGCCCATGGCGGCTTGCCGGCACATAGATACACACCCCAAGTGACCCCAAGATGGCCACGGGGGTCCGAACCGGCTTCAATAGGGGGTTACTCGTATGAGTGTAGGGAATCCCCGTTGACACCTGGACATTGAGGGACCTCAGGACCCTCTTGTACCAGCCATTGTCTGAGCGTACTCGGACTCCCTCGTCCGAGTTGATTTCTTTGCTTGCCCCATAGACACAAAACCACTTTTCGGGGAGTATCTTGATGGTCTCCTCACCAGTGATGTGTTTAGTGCATGGGAATACCCTGATAAACCTGGTCAGCCCGCAGGTCAACACTAGGGCGAAATCATAGCCCCCGAACTTAGGCATCTCCGTGTAGTGCACGTAGAGAACACTGTTGGCACAGTGGGGGATAGGAAGGGTGGAATAGAGACCTCTGTCCCTGATATCCCCAGGTCTGCAGCACCGATAGGGGCACTTGTCCACGACGGGCTGGAGGGCTTTCTGAAGCTGATCGTCACTCCACGTAGTGCAGAACCACTGCTTGAAGAGCCTCAGGGTACGGTCCGCTCTAACATGACCAGTAGACTCATGGGTCCACTTGAGGAGTGCCGGGATACGGTCGCTAGGCACAACTATCCGGTGCTCATGCCAGAGGTAGGTCTTGTCCCTCTTCCATTGTTCCTGGTTGACCAGGACGGGTTCCAGACGCTTCTCGAGGCGTTTGTAGATGTCTCCAGACTCTTTCAGGTACTCAACTTGTTTCAGTCCATCTAGGGGTCTGATCATGGTCATGTTGAGGTCCAGGTGTACATCCGTACCGCTGAACACCTCTTTGGCTAGTTTTTCAGACTTGGCACCAATCATGTCGTCGAAGTTGTTGCGGCTGATGTAGTCCGCGCACTCGTTCTTGACGCCCTGGATATGATGTACTGAAAGCCGTAGCTGGCTCAGGTAGGTCCATCAGCGTCTGAGCTTAGCCTTCCCAGCTGCGGGTCCCTTCCGGAAGGTGCAGACCGGTTCTTGGTCACACAGCCAAACCACTGGGTTGCCCCCCTCACAATCGGGACTGAGAGGGCAGCACAACCATACCCGCCAGCAGTTCCTACTCATAGGTAGAGTAGTTACCCCGGGCGTGGTTCCATTTTCAGTTCTAATGACCCAGGGGAACCAGGTAAGGCAGAGATAACAGCAGCAACGGCGCGATCGCAAATCCGGCAGAGCAACAAAGCCAAATCAGGACATTACATCCATACCAGAGGGCTCTGTGATAAAAAGGACAATACAGACCCATAGAACAACCAAAGGCGCATCAGCCTACATTGTAAAATCCAACCATTTTCAAATGTATCCGAACTACAATCCCTAGGTCCACGTCAGCCCTATCTAGTGCCATAGGCCAATTCTAGGGTCCCATTGAGTCAGGTCCTGCTGGTCTGCTGCACGTTTCTGCAAGTCACAACCAGGGGCTGGGTCTGACTGACAACCCATAGCGACCAATGGCAGACCTGACATACGTGGCGGGATCAGAACACAAACCCAAAAAGAGCAGAAACACACTCATGCAACCAAAGTTTTTTTTTTCCCTGACAGCAATCATAGGCAAAGCAGAACAAAAGCGCTGTGTGTCCTTCGCCTGGAGCATTTACAGCACTTGTGACACAACCCTGCGTGGACTGGGACTGTGTGTGACGCTGTCTTACTCTGTCCTGTTACCCAGAGATCCGAACTCTGACTTCAGGGGAAATTGGACTGCCTTGATGGCTTGATTGCCCCAAGCTGCACGCAGACCTGTACACAAGCAGAAAGGGAGGAAAGTAACACACCCCACTCTGGCAAACAGTTGAGAGGGTCGTGACACTCAGAACAGCGACTGGCCCCGTTAAGAAAAAAATAGGAAAAAAAATCAGAGCAAGTACTGTGCATCCGCAGCACCCCCCCCCCCCCCGCCACTGCGGGTGGGAGTCCAGGACCTGTCGCTTTCCCTCACCTGACACCCTGTCCCTTGTCTGGGGATGGACGTGTCGATTCTGATCCCCTACTGTATCCTACAACTATCGCCTGGACGGGCTCCCCGGAGCCCTGGTTTGCCCTGTCCCGAGCCGAGAACAAAAAATAGCAAGACCATGCAGAGTTGTTACTGTACAATGTCTGAAATGAGCAGATCCAGCCCTTTGACTGCATTAAAATCACGCCAGGGCTGGGCAACATGATTGAAAAAACGAAGAGGCAGGCTCCCACGTGGGCTTGTCATGGCCCTTCCACAGAACGTGCCACTTTCGATGCCTTTTTCTGCCCTTCCCGAATCCCTGCACCTTCAGAACCTTATCCAGGACCCATTCCTCCTCCACATGGGCACGTGGGTTGTTCCTCTTGCGATGAAAATGAAACGCTTCCCGCTTGCCCTGCGGTGCCACATAATACTTTAACCAGGTCCACCTCCCCGTCCCTCCACAGGCCCCGCCGGGCTCCCCGTTCCCCCCGCCGCCCATACCCGTCCACCACCCCCAGCCCCCGCCACCACCACTCCCGCTCCCCCGGACGCCACCAAGCGCGCCACCGCCGCCCCATGTCCACCTCCCCCTCCCGTTTCCCCTACCGCCCGTACCCGTCCTCCACCCCCAGCCCCCGCCACCGCCGCTCCCGCTCCCCCAGGCACCGCCACCCCCACCACCACCACAGGTCCACGTCCTCCCCCCGCCGCTCCAGGACCCCGGGCACGGACCCCTCCCCCCCCCAGGCCCCCGCCCACCTCGCCTGGTGGTCTGCCGCCGCTTTGCAGGAGCTCCGCCGCTGGGTGAAGTGGGCCGGGGGAGGGGGAAGGCACGATGGGGTGCACATGGTGCATACCTTCGAGGAGATACGCACCCGCACCCCCGCCGACCCCAACCAGGCCGCCCCGGAGGCCATCATGCCACAAGCGGCATGGGGGGCCCTCCTCCGCGATGCGGTCCAGGGCCTCCGCCCCCCCTACACCCTCCAAGCCCTCCGCCAATAACTCCAGGCCACCCACCCCCAGGCCTGGGCCGTCGGCGCCCCCTCCCCACCCCGCCCCTCCCGCCACCACCACACCAGGAAGGGGAAGGACAAGGGCAAGGGGAGGGCAAGGGAGACCAAGGGGCACTCAGGCAAGAGGGCACGGAGGGGCCCCAAGTGAGGGCAGGCACCCATAGGGACAGGGCGCCCGAAGAGACACCACATGGGGGCAGGAAACCACCCAAGAACCAGGAAGGGGCAGGAGCGGGGACCAAGGCGCGGAGGAAAAGGGCACCATGGCAAACGCCACGACCCACACCCGGAAAGGGCGTACAACGACGGGGGGACCAGTGCCGCCCAACCCCCACCGAACGCCCCACGACTCCCGGGGGCGCATCCCCCAACACGCACCGCCGAAGCAAGCATCGGACGCCGTACGGAGCACACCAGCGCACACCCACCAGCCACCGGAAACCACACGGGGAATGGAGGGCACACCTACACGGGGAGAACAGGCCACACCCACAGAGGAAGCCGCAGGGAACGCCGCCGCACGGCGCACCACCACGCCCTCACCGCCAGGCAACGACCCCGTCCGCCACAAGGGCCACCTCAGAGGCACCGGAAGAGGACAAAGGCACGGCCACAGCGACCAGGGCTAGGGACCGAAACCCCCAGAGGACACTGGACCAAGGCACAGGCCCCCAGGGAGGGCAATCCCACGGACGCCTACCCGACCCACCAGCCCGAGCGGCACGCCCAGGCCCCCACAGCACGGACCCAGCGAGACACCCACACCTAACCGCACCCCCCAGCCACCAGCCAGCCACACTCCGGCCCGCACTCCGCACCACGACACAGGCCCGGCTGACCTCCACTGACCCACCGCGGCACAACGCAAGACCACGGGGCACCGCACCACAGCGCGCCACAGTGCAACGCGCCACAGCACGACATGACGCGACGCGGCACAGAGCGGCACAACATGGCACGACTGACCCTAACCTGAAGGACTAATTGAAGCAAGCCACCGCACACCCCGGAAGGCGCCGCACCAGCACGCCACACACCGGCACCGCAGGCCACACACGGGGCCACACCGCGCCCGGCAACAACGGTTGCGGACCACCCAGAAGGTTAAAACCGGCACCGCAGAGGGGAAAGGACACGAACAACCCCAGCCCCCTAACCCAGAGCCACACGCAGCCGCCTGGCGCAGCCGCACAGCCGGCAGAGCCAGGACCTAACCCGGCAAGAAGGGGCGCCGAGCCCAACGTGAACATAGCCCACCCGACCCATGGGGCCGGGACACGGCCAAACAGAATGCAACCGCCAACAGCAGCCCGGAAGACAACACTGAATGCGGGCCAGTGCGTGCGCCAGCCCAGGGAAGGCAGAGGGAGGAACAGGCAGGCACCCCCCCCCAAAAAAAAAACAACAGAGGGGGGAGGGGGGGGGGGCGCGAAAACAGCCCACAGCCACCGAACCGCCCGCCAACACCACCAGAGGCGGCCAAACCCCCCCCCCCCAGAAGGCACCGAAGACAGGACCGCCAAAGGGGCACAGGGGGACCACCCAGCCAAAACCCGCAACACCAAGCAAGGAACAGCGGCCCACCGGTAAAAGGGACACCGAAACATGCAGACGCACACCACGAAAAAAAAAGAGCCAGCAGCCCAGCCCGAAAGAAAGGGGATGGGGGGACAGGGACCACAAGGCCCGGGACAGGGACACCCAGCAACCGACACCACAAAGAAAAGAAGAAGAAAACAAAAGCGCAAATAACACACCCCGACAACTCAGCCAAGAAGGGCGGGGCACAGCCGAGACCCGGGCCCAGCACGCACGCCCACACCGCACACCGGAACCGGAAACGGCGGGGGGCAAGCGGAGCGCCCACGAAACCACACACGTCCCATAAGCAGGCCGAAACCGAAGCCGAACCACGAAAACCACAAAGAGCCGACACCAGAGGGACAACACCACAAACCGTGCCCAAACACACCCAGCCAAGACCCCAGCCAGGACTGGCGGGGTTAACAAAACCCACACCCAACCGCAAACCGGACCCAAACACAAACGCCGCACAACAGTAGGAAACCCAGTGCCCACAGCCCGGGCACTGAGGCAGCCCGTGCCATGCAGGTGACCCGGCCAAACGAGATCCGGAGACCGGGGGTAAGGCTGCATCCTAAGGCCTGCGCTGCTTTGGGACTTGAGGCGGAGCTTGCGACACCCAAGCGCCTCGGAACCCCAGTACCAAGAACGTGCATGCATGCCTTTGGAACGGGATACACCAGGAAGTCCGGTGCACCTCTAGGGTTCCGCCCAAAGGAGGGGACGTGCGCAAGCACGGGGGCACACCCTCCCGGCGAGACAAGCACGTCACGCCGGCGGCGATCAGCCCTCCTGGTGTTGCCCGGGGCCGCTCTGTTGGGGGCCAACAGTCAGGTCTAGCGGGATGTATGCCGCCTCCCCTCTTCACGCGCGGAGCCTCTTCCTGTTCGTCACAGGGGCGACGCCAGGGGGAACCATGGGGCGCCTCTCCACGACCGAGTGCACCTACCTACCTACCTACCCTTTAACCGGGTCGCTGGCAGCACCTGTACGCCGTCAGGGGTATCAAACTTGAATCTTGTACCGCTGACGACTTGGAGTACTTCACAAGGCCCCTGCCATAGGCGCTCAAGCTTGCTCTCCCCCGGCAAGTGAAGCACCCACACCGCATCTCCCACAGACAAGCTCAACTTGGGACGTTGTCCCTCAAATTTTTTTCGCGGAGCTTTATGCAGCTTATGAAGCTGTTTTGGAACCTGGGTATGCTCCCCGAAACCCGTTCGAAAAACTGCAGGGCATCCTCGGGGCCCTGCCAATCCTCCATGGGGGGTGTATTCCCAAACCACGGGGGGTCACGCCCAAACACCACCCGATGGGGAGAGTAGGGGGTGACAGCCCCTGGTAGGTCATTCAGACCCCAGAGCGCCATCGGCAGCGCCTCAACCCGATTAGCCGGGCGCTCCTCCAGAAAGCGCCAATTCGGCAGCATCCAGCCCCTTCTTTCGGGTGGGGATGGCTATAATATAGCCACTGAGCCTACACACAACTATCAGAGCGGAATCAAAATTCTCTCCGTCCACCTTGACAGAATCTAACTCCACAAAATCCATGCCAAGACTTGAGAAAGTGGTGGAAGGAATGAAAAAGTGCCGCAGTGTATCAGCGCTGCACCTGTTCGGCGCTTTGCATGACTGGCACACTAGACATTGGGCAATGACATCAGCATTCAGCTTTTTTGGAGAGAAGGGGAATAAAAAGCGGCGGCGACACAGCACATCCAGCTTGCGCTGACCCCGATGGCTGTACGCATGCATGGCAGCAACGACAGTTTGTACTAAGCACCTAGGCACCACCCGCTTTCCTTTACACCTAATCTTCCCTTTATACAAGGCGCAGTTTCGTACATACTCGCCTTTTTGCAACTGCTTATATACAGAAGACCACTGAGAGTCCTGACTGTATGCATTTGCCCAACTGTTGAAAAGAACAGAAACAGGAAGAGTGGAAACATCATCATACTTCGCCGCAGGATTCCCGGCGCGATCCGATGGCTGTCCACCGCGAGTACTCTTCCGGTGGTGAACGCCAATTGGCATCTGTGTAACGGCAGAAATGGAAGCAAGAGACCTAGGAGCAGCAGGAAATTCAGCCAAAAAACACTGGGGTCTGGGGCCGACATAGCCCGTAGCTGAAAAAGGGTCTCATAGCTCCAACACTGATGTCGCAGCCTGCTACACACAGACTGTATCCTGACATCCCCACCTGCCTGAAGCTGTGCTATGGTTGTTGAATGGGATGCCCCTGGACCACCGGGTCCTAAAAAAGGATCAAACCCCAGGTATGCGAAGGGCAAAAAGGAAGAGTGCTGCTGATCATCAGCTGCTAACTCCCTCCCCACCAAAGCCAATATTCCCCGCTCCCGATCAGCATGCTCCTGGGCCACAAGGCAGGATATTGCGTTCGCCAAGGTGTGGTACTCCCACCGCTTTTGATCGTTAATGTGGCGTTGGACTCCAGCAAAATCCTCCTTGCTCCCATGCATGCAGGCGTAAGGGGCATGCTCGCAGGCTGCATAGGCTTAGCGGCTCATGGTGTCCGCCCCCACATTGTCCTCCCCCTTCTTATATTGCACCTCGGGGTGAAATTGAGAGGGGAACTCATGTCATCTCCCTCTGCGGCCCACAGGGCCGCTGATGGACCCGAGGTCCTCGCTAAAGAAGGTCTGTAGGACCAGCCCCTGCCATAGTGCGAGCTCTACCGCCTATACCGGATTTCTCCACCCTCTTTCCCGTGATTCCCATCGTCTTTGACCTCACTAGTGCTTCCATGTTTCACCAAATCCAAAGTTCAAAATTCCTGCAAGTACCCTTGGTAACCCCTGACCACAGAATGCAAACAAATCCCGCAGGTACACCCGTTGGCAACCCTTGCAATGAAATCGGAAGACTTGATGAGTACACTTGAGTGAATTTGACCAGTGCAGTCCAAATAATCGATCAGCAAATGGAGTTGAGTGTGACCTCATCAATACATGGACATGATCATGGAGAAGGTAACAAATGAGCCAATGTCGGGCAAAGGTGAAGGCAGAAACAGAAGTATAAGTGAAGCCCTGGAATAGGGTATGCGATTATTGAAGACGATGTGGCATCCCTACTCCAAGAATCGATTTTATATACCATGCACATTCGAACTACGGACATATGACGCCATGCGGACACAACCTCGGTTCAACACATTAAGGAAAATGACATTGATTCACGGGGGTCATGCGCGACAAAATGACATCAATGAGGTCCATATATATATGGCACATGGGAGACAACACAAAAAAATGATACACGACACCATGGCATCATCGGATTCAACATTAGCGTGGCCCACATGGCCCATCCTCACCCTTGCTTACAAGACGGCAAAAAATGGAATTGAGAAACATGAGCTCCAAATATGAGGAATGTCCTGCCGTGGATCAAGTGCGACATCATGGCCTCCATGAACACAAAGTACGTCATGGCCACAAACATGACTTGTCCACACTCATGAATCAGCAATGATCACAGGTAAAGAGCTTGCAATGAGGATCACCAAAAATGAGTCAGGAGGGTGATCTCATGGCAATACCTGACATCTGGCATGTGTGACACAGTCCATATATAATCATGCTGGCAATGCCGCGGTACTTCACACCGGACGCCGGGTGCCTATCACTTAGCAATAACATACACAATGGCCAACAAGTGAAGAGACTTGGCGGGTTTACTTGCTGCTCGCGAACAAGACATCAAGAAGGGCCAGCCCACCAAACCTCACCTGTTTAGTGTATGCTGCATACCAATTGCTGGGCTCCTGCGGTTAGAGCATCGCGAACCAAAGGCACGAACAAAATGTAAAGCCAACACACCGCATATGTCTCATGCCCTCACACCCTTGGACATGCCACTCGGCCCCATCACCTGGTACCTAATTGCTTGGGACCCGAAAAAATAGGCAACCAAAATCGTCATGTGTATTAGAAACCATCCACACATGGACATGTGAAACCAATATTGCCTAATTGCATGTTCGTGTCACACCGAACCAATTCAATGCATGCTACTCGGAGAGAGATTGGGTAAGAGTGCTTGGGTAAGAAGATGCCCCGGGTCACATGAAGAGACCTAGACCCGGCCCGCAGAGGGAGTGCATGGAGAGATATCCTGGGTCCAAAGAGAGCACATCTGACACATGGTGAGATTGTCCTATCCAAAGGAGTGATGGTCCCGCCTCCAAGAGAGATGGTCCCGCCCCAATCCAGGCCTTGAGAGAGATGGTCCCCACCCAGTCCATGCCCTGAGAGAGAGACCCTCACCCATCCATGCCCAGGGGAGAGAACCTAACCAATCCATGGCCAAAGAGAGATAACCTAACCAATCCATGGCCCAGGAGGGAGAACCTGACCTCACCAAAACCCGATCCCGAGCGCATAGCCTAGCCATGACCCATGGGAGCATGCATATGGAGAGAGACTTTCGCCTAGCCATGACACATGAAGGCATGCATGGACTTGAAGTGAGAATCACCAACATAGATTGAGGATTATTTCTACACCCAATTGCCAAATCAAATGAGCTATCCTCATGCCATGACATACCTCATGTGGACGAAGGAGGGATAGTGGATCACCAACCGTGTTAGACCAATGATATGAATTCACCGAAGTGTTCAACCAATGCCATGAATTCACCGAAGGTCACCGGAGTAAGACAGCAAATGAGAGGTTAACAACCAGGGCATCAGTGCAATTCTCCACCTTTAGCATGTTCACCCATTGCCCGTGCACACCACATGTTCAACACACACAGTCACCAAAGGTTGACCCTCTTTGATTCCATGGGAGATCAAGCTGTCATGACATATGCAAAGGGAAAAAAATGATAAGTCAAAGAATGAGAAATTGCTTTGTATTGCGGAGCAACGACCGACGTACTTTCTTCCCTTCCGGTGCGCCTACCTATGCTTCCCTTCGTCTCACCTCTCGTCCCCTTCGGAAGACACCCCATGTGACTGGTAGGTTTTGCCGTGACTACTGATACCACCATAGCAGAGATAAGGACGGTCTTGGTTTCCCCGGAGGTACTCCCTCAACACTGCCCACAGAAGCGATCAACGTACGTACTATGGCTGTCACATAGTCCTTCTCCGGTGGGATAAGTGATTCCAATTTCCACATGATAGATCTAACACTATTAGCACCCGTTGGGAAGAATTTTCACACGATCCGCCCGCATTGAGGAACACAGAGCACGCGCACGCCAACAGGATCACGAGAAGGGCGCTCGCACACACAGCAGGCCTGGTCCCAACAACAAATGTTAAATCCTTCATCCTGTGGTTTATCAATAATATAATTTCGGAATTCTCCTGAAATTATATCCGAAATCGCTGAAATCGCAGAAATCGCTCAAAAATAGAACACTGCAGTCAATTGGGATCTGAACTGGCTTCACCCTCCTTCCCAGAGCATTGTCACCTGCTCGGAAAGACAAAAGAGGACGGGAGGATCCCTTGGCTCTCCGCGTATTGTGGGAGGGTACCACATACACCGTGGCCACCCACCCAAGTAATAGGGGGGAGGAATGAAAGAACTCAACAGAATGAATTCCCTCCTGTCAACACTAGACCTAAAAGCATAGGCTCGGCAGATCAAAGATAGACAAAGGCAACGTCGTCGACCGGTCTACATAAAAAGACCACAAACAGATATATGAAGCTCGACATGCACAGCATGAACCCCTCACATGACCCGGACTCCCACCAAGAGCCATGAGAGTAATGGACCACCTCCGGGAGACATTGGCGTTTGGGGGGGTCATCATGCATCATGATAAGTGTAGACACAAACAATGCAGAGAAAAAGTTTTTTTCCCGGAGAAAAATTTTCTGAATTTTTTCTTTCAATTATTTTCGGAGTCATCGGTCTCCAGGTGCAAGATGAGCTGGAACGGACGTCGCCATCGCGTCCGGCTGGCGAAAAAATGGTCGTGGATCTGGTCGGATGGTCCCCAGGTGCCCAAAATGCGGCGAAATGAGAAAGCAATTTTCTACTAAAAATAGTAAAATTTGTTACTAAAAATAGCGCAGGCAAAAAATTGAGATCTCCGACCTGGGGGACCCTGGAGGGAAACCGACCTCACCAATGCGACGGCGACAGCTACTGGGACGCTGCGGATTCAGACAAAACGCGAAACAGGGCCGGTATGGTGGAGTTCTAAAAATAGAAACTTTGCTGCTAAAAATAGCGCAAGTGTTCGAAAAATAGAACGTGGTGTGCTAAAAATAGAAGTAGTAGCTGGGGAGGGATTTAGCACAACCGGCGGTCCCCATTGCGTCCAGCAACCTCCAAATGGGTGCAATCGCTCAAAAAAATAGCGAAAACAAAGCAACAAAGCAAGGTGGGTGAGGAGATCCAAACAAATAAATATCAACTTCATATCCCCTGTAAACCCTGGAATTCCAACCCAGAAATCCCCGAACGATCCCATATAGCGGGGGTGTCGCTCCCGCTGATGCACTTATGAAAGGCTCCACCAAAAAAAAAAGCAAAGATGAGTGGGTCTTGACAATCCTTGATCCGTAGGAATCTCCTGAGCAAGCGGCGACCGATTGTGCACACAAAAAAAATGAACACAATCCAAGACTGATCTTGGTTCCATATGCCCGTCTCATGTCAAGGAAATTGGGGTGGGGGGTACTTGGGAGGTATTGAGCCATGGTATGTGCATCCCTGCGGCAATCTAAGCAAAAACAAACAATCTTGTCAAGGGTGAAGGGAGAATCACTCAATCCCGTTCGTGCATGATCAAATGCACCAAGACATCCTTGACATCTAGATTAATCCCCTTCTTCTTGAGGTAGTCCAGCCACAACGTGGTATACCTCGGCACAAAACTGCTCGGGGGCTCCCACGAGTCTCGCGAAGCGGCAAATCCTTTCCAACGAACCTTGTATAGCCTCCCCCCCGGTGTGGCGGGGTCCGGCTTGTCCGTTAGGATTCGCTCCGCGTTGTAGTCATCCTCCTCACCGTCAACGTCGGAGTCCAAGTCTCCCGCCGTGAACTCAAACGTCACCGCTCGCCCGCTGGGATCCGGCGCTCGTGGTCGGAGCTGCGTATGGTCCCGATCCACGATTTTGTTGTCTCCCACCTGGACGGCATACACGTCTTGCCCGATCTTGCGCACGATGACCCCTGGGATATACCACGATTGTTGGCGATGGCGGGTTAGCACGTCCTTGTGATGGTGCTCCACCCAAACGGTGTCCTTGAGGGAGTACTTGTGGATCGTGCCTTCCTTGAAGTACTTGGCCCTCCGCTCATGCTCATCATGCAAGGACTTGCACACCTTGGCCGCTGTGGCATCCGCTTCACTCATCATGGCGTCCTCATCCCGAGCAACCTTGCTATGGTTCATCCACGGGAGAGTTCGAGACACTCGATCCCGTAGGAATAAAATGCGGTGCGGAGACAATCCCGTAGGCCCCGATAAGTCATGGAAGGCTTGTAAAACCCTCCAAGGAGAGTGAAGCCAATTCCTCCCCTGCTCCTCGATGTGCTATTGGCGGAACTTCTCGAACATTTGCCTCCCGGCGACCTCCGCACGGCCGTTTGACCGGCTATGATACGCCACGGTCTCAGCATGTCGAATACCCATGTGCTTGCACATGCTCTTGAACCAGGAGCCCACAAATTGACTCCCCCGGTCGCTGCATATGACAGCGGGGACGTCGAAGATGGTTAGCCAATGCCGAATCATGGCTTTGGCTATGGTCTTGGCTTGGAGACCCACTCCATGCTTGTCTTTCTTGTCCTTCTTCTTGGACTTCTTACCCGGAACCGCCACGCTCTACCCGCTATGTCGGTCCACGGCGGAAATAATACAATCATATTTTTCCCCCTCAACCGTGACCTCGGGCATGGCAAACACGTCGATGGCAATGGAGCGCATCGGTGCCTCGGGGATCGCTGTATAAACAGGGTTCCCCGCAGTGGACTGGTTCGGGCTTTTGGTGGCCCTACACACGGCGCAATCATTGCAATAACGATTTAAGATTGCGTAGTATCCCGGAGGGAACTCAAACCTCCATTCGAGATCTCGTTGCATCTTGTCGCGGCCCGGATGCATAAGTTGGGCGTTGTGCCAATGGTCAATGAGCGCCTCGACCCGGTTTTCCGGCACCAATAGCTTGTCATTGAGGGAGAGCTTGTCCCTGTCCTCCGTCAAGCCTTCGCGCCACTCATCGTCTGAGGGGGCACTCACGGCGTTTCAATACCTGTTCCAGTGCTCCGAGGCGGCATAATCCTCCGACCAATCTTCCATGAGCACCGCCTCCACGTACTCAATGGGCGCCATGATACATTCCTCCAAAGTCTCTTCCGTCAAAACCCGAACTCGGGCATCCCGTCGTTGACTCAACTCCGCCTTGGATGCCATGACCATAAAGCACTTGGTGTCGCCCTCTTCCATGGCCTTCTCGAGCTCAATGATGCGTTTGGCCTCCTCCTTTCCTCGGCGTCTCCATGGCTAGATATGTCCATCCAAGCCTTGCCCGCGGGATAGGCTGAACGACTGAGGCAATCGGCTACAGTGTTGTCCTTCCCGGGGACATAGACGACGCTCAAGTCAAACTTCGCAAAGGTCTCGTGCCATCGGGCTCGCCTTGCCGCTGGCCTCGAGGGAGTATCCACATGCTCCTTGTGCCAACCCTGAAGTGATTGATGATCGGTACATACCACCATGGGTTGAAGTCTGATGTCACCCGACCATTTCCGAAGGGCACACACAATGGCATAAGTCTCCTTCTCCCTCGCGGTCCACGTCTGACGTTGGCCTTCCGCAAGGTCTCGACTCCAAAAAGCCACCGGGACATGCGTTCCATCGCACCGGACTTGCTCGAGGACTGCCCCAACGGCATAGTCCGAGGCATCCGTGCGCAGCACAAATCCCTTGTCCGGGTCAACCAAGAAAAGACCCATTTGACCCAATAGTCGTTCCTTCAACTTGTCGAACGCTTGTTGGGCTTCGGTGGTCCATGCCAATTTTTTCTTGCTTCACTTGCGACCATCGAACTTGCCCGCCTGTAGCATCTTGTGGAGAGGCCCCGAGAGATCCGCGTACATTCGTACATATCCCGAATAATAATTGCAAAATCCCATGAAGGACCGGAGTTCACTTATGGTCTGGGGTTTTTCCCAGTGGCGTAGTGCTGCCAATTTCGTAGGCACGGGTCGGCGTTGCCCGTGACCAACCACATGTGCAGCGAACTCCACTTCTCTCACAAAGAGTGAGGCCTTTGTGGGCTTGCACACCATGCTGTGCCTGTCCAAGACCCCCAATACCTGGCGCAAGTCCTTCTCATGCGCCTCGATGAGCTCGTCGTCGGTCATGTCCTCGGTGCCCGACCCAATAATGATGTCATCAACAAACGGGTCGGCACAATCTCGAACGGGTTGAAGGAGATCCTCCATCATGCGTTGAAAGGCAGCATTCCCATTCTTGGCTCCCATGGGAACTACCTTCCATTGCATGGGCCCCAGCGGAGTGGACATCGCTGTGCATGGCCTGGAGTCCTCATGCAGCAGCATTTGGTGGTACCCGTGCTTCAGGTCCAACACCGTGAAGATGCGCTTCTTCTGCTGCTTTTGTAGGATGGAGTCAATCAGCGGTAACGAGTACAAGTCATGCTCGGTTTGTTCGTTCAATCCCCTGTAATCGACAACCAACCTCCATTCACCCTTCTTCTCCTTTGGGACGATGAAGGCCGGGCTTGCCCACTCACTATCGGAGGGTTCAATCCAACCACGCTCAATAAATTCCATCAAGAGCTTCTTCATCGCTTCCGCTCGTTCCCCTTGGAGTTGATATTCCCGGTGACGATAAATTTTCGGGTTGGGTTTCAGCTTGATCTTGGCAGTACCATATTTCCCGCGATCCGGAGGATTCCTGTTGGCAACTCCACTAAATAGCCATGGGTACGCTTCAATAAGTCTATCCTTGAGCTCGCTTACCTTTGGATTCTCCTTGGCTTCTTCCGCTGCTTGCCGGGGTACTGAAACTACCAACTTCACGGCGGTGTATGCCTCTTGTGGATCCACGTCTGACCTCTCCTCGTCCGATATGCCCTGTTCATCGACGTGGGCGGCCGTTCCCACCGATAATCTTCGAAAAATTCGGGCCACGGGCTGGAGTTCGTCGAACTTGTCACCCACTCTTGGAAAACCCCATGTCGGAGGGTCGGACCCTACGGGACCATCGTATTGGTCGGCCAAATGGTCCATAACTCTTGCCACGAACTCATCCTTCTCGAACTTCCCGTTCACCAACTCCCGGTCGTCCCACCAATGGGGTGACTTGGCCGGGGCTCGCTAGCACATGAGAGCCATGGGGATACAGAAAACCTGTGAAGAAAAAAAGGATACCCTCCCTAACCTTAACCGCACTGCAACAAGCAAGACACCCTCATAACCCCACACCCAGACACTCAGGGGCTGTAAGTGGGGGGTCTCCTTGCCCCCCGGTCCACTGAGATAATCCTGGGGCATGGTCCGTGGATAGCAAAGTAAGAGGCTCCTTGTCCTCTCGAACCAACGTTGCACAGTGAGGAAGAGCTCCAATGGCGTTGCTCAGCATAAAATCATACCCCATAATAATATCCCAATCGGAAATGTCCGCGGCATAAAAATTCCCGGAAAGTACGATCTGCTTCGACAAATCAGGTCGGTTCAAGCGATCATGTTTCCAAAATTCCATGCCGGTAGTGGCTTCATGGGTACCCCCACCCATAATTTCGCCATTGGCGACCTTCAAGCGCACCGGTCTTTGGCTGGGCTTCAGACATTCTTCCGAAAATAATCCCTTCCGAACCAAGCTCACTTGGGCACCCGTATCCACCAATACATCCGCAATCACCTCTTTCTTTCCACACCGCACTCGCACTTTCAAGTGCAATTGCCGTTCGTCGCCATGTGGAGTATGAAAAACTCTCACGGCATGCAACTCTAGTACGCTTGGATGCATCAATACTTCGAGCGTGTGATCCCGGATGGTGTAGATCTTGGGTTGGTCATGCCCATCCACGAGGCTCTCCGTGGTCTCTCCATCAATTTTTTGTGTGCGACCCACATCCATATGTACTTCCCTTGGGAGGGTGTTCCATGGGCTGGGACTTGCAAAGTTCAGCTTTTTTGGCTCTTCCAGAGCCCTCTTTGGTACCATGGGTACCTTCTTTCTTTCGATTTTGCTGATTTGTGGCGGAGAGACCTCCGGTGTCCCATCCCCGTGGGGGCTTCTCTAGGTCCGGTTTACCGCAGCACCATCATGCTGCGAATCACCTGGGCCTTGACTTCCCATTCGTTCTTGCAAATTTTTCAAGTCCTCCGTGGCTTTCCTTAGCAACTCGGCAACCTCATCAATTTGCCGAATCCGCCGATCGCCACCATGGCTTGATCCCACATGTCGACCTCCATCAGCTTGTCTCTTTTTCCATTCATCAATCCGCTTCTGCCTGGGGACTTTTTCGGGGTGGGCTTGGAAGTATGCCCGCTTGTCCTCCTCGTACACCTTGCACGTTTTGTGGGGGTGCTTATGGGATCCCCTTTTCCCATAGCAGACCCAGCACCCACCATGTTCCCGCCGGTACTCGGTAAAGCTCAACGGGGGATTTCCGATTCTCCGCGGCTCCTTTCCTTGACGGGGTGGTGCTTTCCTTCACTTGCCCTTGTCATGACCATACGCTTTCGTGTTGTGGGCCACGAATGCGAAGAAGTGTGCATCTTCATGATCTTCGCCAGTCATGTACTCCCAGCCGGACAACGTCTTTCCATCCTCGGACCCTGGATCTTGACTTCGGTCTCCGCCGACGGTTCGATCTTCTTGGATGGCGCGATAATTCCGATCGTCGCGGGGCTCGCGATTCCGATTGCCGTGACGGTCCTTAATGTGAGCCTCGTTTTTTGAATTAAGCTTCAATTCCACGCTCACGTATTGAACTATCGAGTCCAGGCTCATGCGGGCTGGGATCATCTGCATCCTCAGCTTCTCCCCACGTGAAGCAGGTCCAGGGTACCGGGGACTGAGTCTACGGATACTTATGGAAGTAATTTTCTCCCGGGTCCTTGGTTTCGACCTGTGGGTTTTCCAAACACTCTAAAAGTACCGCCGCTGCAAAAGAACCTCAGTTTCACCACTGCAAAAACCCGAAAGTCCTGCTGTTCATGATTTTTGAAGCCGATGTTGATCTCGAGTTACGCTGCCAGATTTTCGCTTAATCTTGCTTGGGGGACGCATCAGCAGAAAAGCACATCGACAGAGCACACGGCAGTAGCGACAGAACCCGTTGTACCATACTGCTCCATCAGACTGTCATCGTGCCGAACTCGTAGTGCCAGCTACGAAAAGTTCTAGGACTTTTGCCAAGTCCTGCTGCTCCATGACACAATCTGAGCTGTGTGCAAACAAAACAATAATGCAAAATGCATGAATAAATAATAATGCATAAACAATAATGCACGCTATATTTCACGCAATACTTCGTACAATCTCGATTCAGAGTCCTGATCACGACACGCAAGCGCTGGAGCGTGCGCCTGTATTCTGCTGTGCGCGCGTGTTCTTCGACGCTGTCAGGGCGGCTTTTCGAGTAGCCATCGAGGCAGGACAGACCAAGGGTCTGATTCTGCGTCACCCCCCTCTCAGGAACGAACTGCAGGGTCCGCAGGTCGCTCCGAACTCCCTACCGGCTGACCCGACACCCACCTGCGATAGTATACACCTCACAGCACCGACCATGGTGCCGCCCTCGCTCCCCAAGGCTGTCGGTTACCTTGCGGCGTGGTGTGTGGTCATTTCGGAATGTCAGCCGTGGGAGGCTACACACATAATGTATATTGCGACAGATGATCAGAAGCGCAATACGTAATACAATAAAAAAACTTTGATCATGGAACAGGCTGAACTCTAGTCCGCACGCGCTGCAGACCAAAGTCGATAATTAAAATCCCAGACATAGGTTTAGCCTAGAGGATGCGTCGGCAACGTCGGTGACAGCTCCTGGTGGTTCTGGGCGCTGCTGGTGGCTTCAGGGTCGATGTCCGCCTTCGGTTGCATCCAGGCCCCATCGGTTCGCGGGCTTCGTCAACCAGGCTCGGCTGGCTCCACGGCGGGCGCCATTGCCTTGGTCCAGTCCTAGCTCACGCGCTGAACCTTGCTCCAGGCGAAAATCCATGAACCTCCACGCTGGTCACACTGTGCCGCCAAAAGTCCTCCCAGCGCCAACCGGCGTCGCAGTTGAAGTTGTCGGCGCACCATGATGGACCCAAGGGCGATCTTCTGGCGTCCAAGGGTGCTGTTCTGGACGATCTTCAGTCAGTTGAGCTATGTAGTAGAACTTTTCTGAAGCAGGTCCAGGGTACCGGGGATTGCGTCTACGGATACTTATGGAAGTAATTTTCTCCCGGGTCCTTGGTTTCCACCTGTGGGTTTTCCGAACACTCTAAAAGTACCGCCGCTGCAAAAGAACCTCAGTTTCAACACTGCAAAAACCCGAAAGTCCTGCTGTTCATGATTTTTGAAGCGGATGTTGATCTCGAGTTACGCTGCCAGAGTTTCGCTTAATCCTGCTTGGGGGACGCATCAGCAGAAAAGCACATCAACAGAGCACACGGCAGTAGCGACAGAAGCCGTTGTACCATACTGCTCCATCAGACTGTCATCGTGCTGAACTCGTAGTGCCAGCTACGAAAAGTTGTAGGACTTTTGCCAAGTCCTGCTGCTCCATGACACAATCTGAGCTGTGTGCAAACAAAACAATAATGCATAATGCATAAATAAATAATAATGCATAAACAATAATGCACGCTATATTTCACGCAATACTTCGTACAATCTCGATTCAGAGTCCTGATCACGACACGCAAGCGCTGGAGCGTGCGCCTGTATTCTGCTGTGCGCGCGTGTTCTTCGACGCTGTCAGGGCGGCTTTTCGAGTAGCCATCGAGGCAGGACAGACCAAGGGTCTGATTCTGCGTCACCCCCCTCTCAGGAACGAACTGCAGGGTCCGCAGGTCGCTCCGAACTCCCTACCGGCTGACCTGACACCCACCTGCGATAGTATACACCTCACAGCACCGACCATGGTGCCGCCCTCGCTCCTCAAGGCTGTCGGTTACCTTGCGGCGTGGTGTGTGGTCATTTCGGAATGTCAGCCGTGGGAGGCTACACACATAATGTATATTGCGACAGATGATCAGAAGCGCAATACATAATACAATAAAAAAAATTTGATCATGGAACAGGCTGAACTCTAGTCCGCACGCGCTGCAGACCAAAGTCGATAATTAAAACCCGAGACATAGGTTTAGCCAAGAGGATGCGTCGGCAACGTCGGTGACAGCTCCTGGTGGTTCTGGGCGCTGCTGGTGGCTTCAGGGTCGATGTCCGCCTTCGGTTGTATCCAGGCCCCATCGGTTCGCGGGCTTCGTCAACCAGGCTCGGCTGGCTCCACGGCGGGCGCCATTGCCTTGGTCCAGTCCTAGCTCACGCGCTGAACCTTGCTCCAGGCGAAAATCCATGAACCTCCACGCTGGTCACACTGTGCCGCCAAAAGTCCTCCCAGCGCCAACCGGCGTCGCAGTTGAAGTTGTCGGCGCACCATGATGGACCCAAGGGCGATCTTCTGGCGTCCAAGGGTGCTGTTCTGGACGATCTTCAGTCAGTTGAGCTATGTAGTAGAACTTTTCTGAAGCAGGTCCAGGGTACCGGGGATTGCGTCTACGGATACTTATGGAAGTAATTTTCTCCCGGGTCCTTGGTTTCCACCTGTGGGTTTTCCGAACACTCTAAAAGTACCGCCGCTGCAAAAGAACCTCAGTTTCAACACTGCAAAAACCCGAAAGTCCTGCTGTTCATGATTTTTGAAGCCGATGTTGATCTCGAGTTACGCTGCCAGAGTTTCGCTTAATCCTGCTTGGGGGACGCATCAGCAGAAAAGCACATCAACAGAGCACACGGCAGTAGCGACAGAACCCGTTGTACCATACTGCTCCATCAGACTGTCATCGTGCTGAACTCGTAGTGCCAGCTACGAAAAGTTCTAGGACTTTTGCCAAGTCCTGCTGCTCCATGACACAATCTGAGCTGTGTGCAAACAAAACAATAATGCATAATGCATAAATAAATAATAATGCATAAACAATAATGCACGCTATATTTCACGCAATACTTCGTACAATCTCGATTCAGAGTCCTGATCACGACACGCAAGCGCTGGAGCGTGCGCCTGTATTCTGCTGTGCGCGCGTGTTCTTCGACGCTGTCAGGGCGGCTTTTCGAGTAGCCATCGAGGCAGGACAGACCAAGGGTCTGATTCTGCGTCACCCCCCTCAAAGAAGGTCCCTACCAGGACCGGCCCCTGCTGTGCCCCTTCCGCCTGTTACCCCTGCTGACTTGCTCCTGATCAGCGATTGCATTTTTCAAAGTCCAGGGTCCAGAATCCAAAAATATAGAAAGTACAATCCTCCTTCAACCCTGAACAGCAACCAGATCCCACAAATACAGCAATAACCCAATTCACAATCCAATCCTCACTGCGGGCTTCCGTTGAGCACACCGGTTGTCTCCCGGCGGCGGGCATGTACAAGAATTGCACCAAAGAGGAAAGCCCTGAAATTGGCATATGAACACATATAAAGCAAAGTTGGGGAAAGAGGTAAACATACACAGACTCAGCCATAGACCCCTCATTCCCTGGACTCAAGATCTTCCCCTAAATCACCAACATGATGCCCTGAACCCAGTCAAATAAGATGGCTAAATGCCATATGTCAAAAGTCACTACACAAACCCCAAAAATGTGTTCACTCCCAAGCCTCTAAATCCTAGCCCAATAGGGGAGGTGGCGTGTCATGGCCTAGAGTGGCACTCAGGACCATGCCCTACCCTGACATAACCTTAGTTGGACTTGGAGTCGATTGGGCTTAGAGATATGCCCCATGAGTTTGAAATCATAACATGCCAAAAACTGCCAATTCACACCATATTGGCCATATATCAAATATATGCTCAAAATTGAAGTTACCACTTATCCGAAGGCTCAAAGTATGCATGGAATCTAAGTCTAGTATTCATGGAGGATAGAGACCAAAGGTTTATGCCCATGAACATCCCCACTTTACCCTCAAAACCCCTTCAGATATGGGCGCCGCGCACCGCCCAAGTCAGCCCATGATCTTGAGACCAATTCTTGAAATCCATCGTGCGCCAAGCCAAATGGAGTACGCGATCCGGCATATGGTGGTGTTCAACCCCAAGGCATATGCGAACATATGAACAACATACCATGGTTCGACTCTCCATAGGCTTCTTGCTGTTTGCCGACCAGATAAGTACCCAAAACGCAAAAATGAGAAAAACTGAGGTCAAAAACATGAAAATATGTCCAAATACAAAGTTGTCATGATAGTATATCTCTATGCTCACCCATGATATCCGCGCATGGTTCAATATACAAATGATTGGAACCATTTGCGAACGATTCCCCCACTTGGATCCCCAATCAGGCGCATGGAGATACCTTCACCACTCATATCTACATGCCCCATGAAAATGGGAGTGCACTCATGGATCTCTTTGCCGAACATACCATGAGCAATACATACGCGGCAGACTTAGTCTAGTGCTTTGAATTCCACAATTGGGACATGGGCAAGGCCCTTGTCACGTGTGGCTCCCCATCTCTTCGGCCACACGAAGATATATAACATGGGCGTGAGCATATCGAAGCACATACCATGCATATAACACATACCCTCAAAAGGTGGCTCCCACCATGGTATGCCATGCCCCTCCATGGACATAACTTCACGTTAACAATACGTGGGAACCCAAAGAAAAATGCTATGCAACCCCAACACTCATGCGGTACACTCGAAAGTCGCAATAAAATATTCGGTTGCACGGTCCAAGAGTTATATATCACTTTCTACCCTCTTGACCACTATCCCTTGCTACAGCGGGCATGTGTACACACCAAAGCCGTCTGATGCTTTCCAAATTAAGTTGGGACCAAGGCGGTTCGAACCCAATTCTCGAAATTGGAACTGCTCGCGCTGAGCCCGAGATATGACCTTTCAAAGTGGCCTCACGAATCAACTTTGTTTCGCCTATGTCTCCAAGCAAAACGAAGGGCATAACAAAAGGAAGGTTGATTCGTGATCGGGGAAAAATGTAGGACCACTCGAGACTCATCATATCAAGTGCGGCGATGTCAAAGTCGAAAATCCGATTCTGAAAGTCTGAAAAGATCGGATTAAGTTTGCAAGTGTATAATATGAAAATTGCGGAAGCAACGAACCCTTTACTGATGAAATCTGACCGTTCATCGGGGTTTCCGCCAAAATATCTGTAAATAACAGTTAACCAATCGGTTACCGCAAAATCGCGAGCCAACTGACAGTTGCTGATACATTGACAATCAGAACGGAAGGCGGCAAAATTACAGAAACATTCTGATAAAAAAGCCCTGTTGATTCCTGATATTCTGATATATAAATCTTTGCTGGCGGCGCCTCGGTACTGAATATGGCCGCTCATAGCCGGAATGGCCAAACCTATCACACTATTACATCGGGTTAGGTCAGGTGGATGGGAGAGTATGATATCAGCCAATGGCGGCTTGCCGGCACATAGATACACACCCCAAGTGTCCTCAAGATGGCCACGGGGGTTCGAACCGGCTTCACCCCCCTTCTCAGAGCGTTGTTACCGCTCGGATAACATTGAAGAGGGGACGGGAGGACCCCAATGGGCCCCACAACCCCCCCTCACGTCCCGAGGACACATGGAGGCCCCACACACGTCGTAGGCGTCCCCCATGCCCCGAGAGAGGGGTGAGGACACTGATAATCGGTGCCCTACGCCATATCCGGTCTCCTCTTGATCTACAACATGGACCAAGGGGATCAAAGATAGAGAAACGTCGTCGGTCGACCTAAATAAGTATATCACAGTGAAATATATATGTTGGGATCGAGTGAAGGGGGTATATGGCCAATCAAGGCCCAAAAATCCCCGGATGAACGCCCTCACCCGTCTCCCAAGCACAAAAACAAACAAAAATGCCAAGGGGGATCCATTATAGTGCTACAGCAGCAATCAAATGGACCAACACGTCCGTGACATCCAAAGAAATGTTCTTTTTCTTCAGATAGTCCATCCAGACCGTCGTGTACCTCGGCACAAAGCTGCTCGGAGCTTCCCACGAGTCCCTGGATGCGGCGAATCCCTTCCAACGGACTTTTTAAAGCCTCCCCCCAGGCGTCCCCGGGTCCGGCTTGTCCGCCAGGATCCTCTCGGCGGTGAAGTCGTCGTCCTCACCCTCGTCGTCCGAGTCCCCATTGCCGGCCGTGAACTCGAAGGTGACGGGACGTCCGCTGGGGTCTGGTGCTCGGGGACGAAGCTGGATATGGTCGCGGTCCAGGATCTTGTTATCCCCCACACGAACCGCATACACATCCTGCCCGACCTTCCGCACGATACCCCCCGGCCCATACCAAGACGCCTGCGGATGCCTGGACAGGACATCCTTGTGGTGCCGCTCCACCCACACGGTGTCTTGGAGAGCATATTTCTGGACCTTTCCCTGCTTGAAGTACTTGGCCCTCTTCTCATCCTCGTCCTGAAGTGCCTTGCACACCTTGGCCGCCGTGTCGTCCGCCTCAGCCATCATAGCATTTGCATCCCGGGCCACTTTGCCATGGTTCAACCACGGGAGAGTGCGTGACACTCGATCCCGCAAGAATAGGATACGATGGGGCGACAGTCCAGTGGGTCCCAGAAGGTCATGGTACGCCTGGGGTACTCTCCACAGCGAATTGTACCGATTCCGGCCCAGTTCGTCGATGTGCAGCTGGCGGAACTTTTCGAACATCTGTCGCCCGGCCACCTCAGCCCGGCCAATCGACAGGCTGTGGTACGCCACGGTCTTGGCGTGCCGAATCCCCATGTGCTTGCACATCGTCTTGAACCACGTCCCCACGAATTGACTGCCCCGATCGCTGCAGATGACAGCTGGGACATCAAAAATCGTCAGCCAATGCCTGATCATGGCGTTGGCGACGGTCTTGGCCTGCAGACCCACTCCATGCTTGTCCTTCTTGTCCTTCTTCTTGGACTTCTTGCCCAGGACTGCCACGATATACCCGCTGTGCCTGTCCACCGCCAGGATGACACAGTCGTAGGTCTCTCCTTCCACGGTGACCTCAGGCATGGCGAATACATCCATGGCCACGGACCGCATAGGGGCCTCCCGTATAGCCGTATACACCGGGTCGCCCGCTGTGGAGTTGTTGGGGGTCTTCGTGGCCCGACACACGGCGCAGTCGCTGCAATACTTGTCCAGGAGGGCGTAGTACCCCGGTGGGAACTTGAAGCGCCACTCCAGGTCCTGCTGCATCTTGTCCTGACCAGGATGCATGAGCTGGGCGTTATGCCAGTGGTCAATGAGCTCCTCCATTCGGTTCTCAGGGACCAATAGCTTGTCCTTGAGGAACAGTTTGTCCCCATCCTCGGTCAAGCCCTCATGCCATTCGTCGTCCGACGGGGCGCTCACGGCATTCCAGTACTTGCTCCAGTGCTCGGATGCCGCATAGTCATTGGACCAGTCCTCTATGAGCACCGATTTGACTAGCTCTACAGGGGCCACCATCCACTGCTCGAGAGTTTCCTCTCGAATAGCTTGGACTCGGGCGCCCCGGAACTTGGCCAGGTCCGTACGGTTTGCCATCACCACAAAGCACTTGACCCCCTCTTGCTCCATGGCCTTCTCCCTCTCGATGATGCGCTTGGCCTCCTTGGTCTCCTCGGCGTCCCCATGGCTGGATATGTCCATCCAAGCCTTGCCCGCAGGGTAGGCCCATCGACTGAGGCAATCTGCCACAGTGTTGTCCTTCCCCGGGACATACACGACGCTGAGGTCGAACTTGGCGAACGTCTCATGCCATCGGGCCCTCCTTGCCGCCGGTCCCGAGGGGGTGTCGACGTGCTCCTTGTGCCAGCTCTGTAAGGACTGATGGTCCGTGCAAACCACCACCGGTTGCAATCCGATGTGGCCAGACCACTTCCTGAGCGCACAAACAATGGCGTACGTCTCCTTCTCCCTCGCGGTTCAGGTGCGGCGTTGGCCCTCGGCCAGAATTCGACTCCAAAACGCCACGGGTACGTGCGACCTGTCGTCCCGGATCTGCTCGAGGACTGCCCCTACAGCATAGTCCGAGGCGTCCGTTCGTAGCACGAACCCCTTGTCCGGGTCCACCAGGAATAGCCCCAGCTGCCCGAGGAGTCGCTCCTTCAGGCGGCTGAACGTATCTTCGGCCACAGGGGTGCAGGCAAGCTTCTTCTTGCTCCCCTTCCGGCAATCGAACTTGCCCACTTGCAGCATCTTGTGCAGCGGCCCCGACAGTTCTGCATACATTCGGACATAGCCTGAATAGTAGTTGCAGAACCCCATGAAGGATCGGAGTTCGCTGATGGTCTGGGGCTTTTTCCAGTGGTGCAGGGACGCCAGCTTCCCAGGCATGGGACTGCGTTGCCCGTGACCAACCACGTGACCCGCGAACTCCACTTCCTTCACGAAGAGTGAGGCTTTGATGGGCTTGCGCACCATGTTGTGCTTGTCCAGCTCGCTGAGCACTCGGCGCAGATCCTTCTCATGCGCTTCGATGAGCTCGTCCTCAGTCATGTTCTCCGTGCCGGACCCGATGATGATGTCATCCACAAAGGGATCGGCACAGTCCCGGACAGGACCGAGTAGGTCCTCCATCATGCGCTGGAAGGCGGCGTTGCCATTCTTGGCGCCCATAGGCACCACTTTCCACTGCATGGGCCCCAGCGGCGTCGAAATCGCTGTGCAGGGCCTGGAGTCCCGGCGTAGCGGCATCTGGTGATAGCCGTGTTTCAGGTCCAACACCGTGAAGATCCGCTTTTTCTGTTGTTTTTGGAGGATGGTGTCGATCAGAGGAAGCGAGTATGAGTCGTGCTCGGTTTGCTCGTTTAAACCCCTGTAATCAACCACCAACCTCCAGTCGCCCTTCTCCTTCTTGGGCACGATGAAGGCTGGGCTGGCCCACTCACCGTCGGAGGGTTCGATCCATCCCCGCTCAATGAACGCGGCCAACAACTTCTTCATGGCCTCGGCCCGATCGCCCTGAAGTTGGTACTCCCGATGACGATAGATCTTGGGGTTCGGCTTCAGCTTGATCCTCGCTGTGCCAAACCTTCCCCGATCTGGAGGGTTCTTGTTGGCGACACCACTGAATAGCCGCGGATAGGCATTGATCAACCTCTCCTTCAGCTCGGCGACCTTCGGGTTCTCCTGGGCCTCTTCAGCCGCTTGCTTCGGTATCGATACAACCGACCGCACTGCGGTAGAGGCCTCTTCTGGGTCCGAATCCGACTTCTCCTCGTCCGATATGCCGTCTTCATCGTCGTGGGGTGCACTTCCCACCGATAATCTTCGGAAATTTGCGGCGTCGGGCTGATTACTGTCGCTATGGGCCCCCATTCTTGGAAAATCCCACGTCGGCGTGTCCGACCCAACCGGACCATCGTATTGGTCCGCGATGTGATCCATGACCCTCGCCACGAACTCATCCTTCTCGTACTTGCCGGTGACCAACATCTTGTCATCCCACCAATGCGGAGATGTGACCATCGCCCGCCTCTTCTTGGCTGCCACACGGTCCTGCATCCCCATCCGCATGTAGTTGACGACGTCGTCGATCTCAGCGTGGGACAGGACGTCAATGCCATCAATAGGTTGATCCGTCCCCTCCTTGGGCTCAAACATGACCTTCATGGGCACCGCCTCCACCCTACGGATGAATGCTTCATCACCCGTGGGCTGGGCTTGCGCCCCATTCACCAGGAAAGCCTTGGTACCCCACGCTTTACTCGGGGAGGGCATTGATACACCCTTGGCGTCGATGAACAACTCCTCCTCTGGCCCGAATGACATCTCGTTCAGGGTGATGGAGTCCAGCGTCGACTTGAGACCCTCCAGCGGACATTGGGTGGATCCTATGCCGGTTATGAACAGGATCCCCTTCGCCCTATGCGCGACGATCTTCTCCACCGTACGTCTGGTATTGTCCAGGGAGCCATGCCAATACATGGGTCCCCACTCCTTCAAACCCCAATGCCTGTGCCAGGCTGAGTCTCCTCGATGCCAATGCCTCCTACACTTCCGCAAAAATGGGGCATCCCGGGAAGCGAAGACGTCCGTCTCGGGCGCTTCGGCTCCCAGCGTCTGGATCATCCTGTCATACACCTGTGGCGCCATTCCATACTCCGTGAGCTGAACTCCGCGGTCTCCTCTGGAATTGGCACCCACAGCTTGCACCGCTCGGACGATCTGATCCTCTTGCTCAGCATTCCATTGGGATGATCCGCATGCATAGTCTGTGGACAGCCATGGGAGGCATTCATCATCCTCCCGGACCAGCGTTGCGCAATGGGGAAGGGCTCCAATGGCGTTTGCCACCATGAAGTCATACCCCATGATCATATCCCAATCTGTAATGTCGGCCACATAAAAGTTCCCGGATAGAGTGCTTCTCTTCGCCAGATCAGGGCGGTTCAAGCGCTCATGTTCCCAGAATTCCATACTGATAGTGGCCTCATGGGTGCCACCACCCATAATCTCTCCGACCTTCAGGCGGACCGGTCTCCGGCTGGGCTGCAGGAGTTCCTCCTTGAAGAACCCTCTCCGGACCAGGCTCACCTGGGCACCCGTATCCACCAACACATCCACCACCTTCTCCTCTCGTCCGCACCGTACTCGCACTTTCAAGTGCAACTGCCGCTCGTCACCATGAGGCGTATGGACGACTCTCACGGCATGCAACTCTAGCACGTCCGGGTGCATCAGGACTTCAAGGGTATGGTCACGGATGGTGTAGATCTTGGGCTGGTCCTGCCCATCCACGGGGCTCTCCGTGGTCGCTCCTTCCTTCTTGCCATGTCCCGTACCCACATGTACTTCCCTTGGCAGGGCGCTCCAGGGGTTGGGAGGGGCGAAACTCAGTGGTTTTGGCTCATCTGGAGCCTTTTTTGGCACCCGATGTGCCTCGGATTCCTCAGGGATTCCACTGATTTTCAGAGGAGAGACCACGGAGGTCCCACTCCCGTGGGGGCTCCACTGGACTTGACTTCCCGCAGCCCCTTCCGGCTGCGATCCGCCAGGACTTTGTCCACCACGTTGCTGGGCTTTGAGTTCCTCCAACGTCCTCAACATGTCCTCAGCAACCTCCTCGATCGACCTCACGCGTCGGTCTTGGCCAGGTCCACCACAATAGCCTCTTTCTCCGCCTTTTCCTTGGCCTTTGCCTTGGCCTTTTCCCCCGTCTCCACCTTTCGCCTTCCAATCGGCAAACCGCTGCTCCTTGGGCTTCTTCTCGGGGTGGGCGGCGAAGTAGGCCTTCTTGTCCGCCTCATACACCTTGCACTGACGGTGGTCGTGTGCATGGTTGTGTCCCTTGCTATAACAGATCCAGCACCCGTCGTGCTGAGACCTGTAGTCCCGGAATGAGAGCGGTGGGTTCCCGATCATCCTTGGCTCTTTGCCCTTCTTGGGTCCCACTGGGTTCCATCTGGACCGATCCTGCCCATGTTCCCTCACGTTGTGCGCCACAAACGCGAAGAAATGGGCCTCCTCGTGATCCTCCTGGGACCCGGTCCAGTGGTCTTGGCCACTTCCACTACCATCCTCCGCGGAGTTGGCCGTGTCCTCCTGGATCTCCCGATGATGGCGGTCTTCTGGGTGGCCTCGTTGTCCATGGCCTTGTCGATCCTGCACGTGGGCCTCGTTCTTGGCGTTGAGCTTCAGCTCCACCATGATGTACTTCACGATCTCGTCCAGGCTCATGCGGGCGAGGATGACCTGCATCCTCAGCTGCTCTCCGCGCCTCCACTCCACGTTGTTGAGGCGCATCAGCCTTTGCCCCATGGTGTCGCCGAATACCTCCACGTAGACAGCGTTCTTCAGCCCCAACATTCGGCTGGGCTCGCCGAGGTTTCGCCGGAGAAAACTCCATTACCCCGGCGTGGGTGTCCTCCGATGCCATGATTCGTACGGCCACGCGCTTCTTTGCTCTCCTCTTCTCTTCATCCTCCACTCTCCTCTTCCAGTGCCCGTGGAGGACGTCCTTCAGCAGGTGTCTGATCTCGCTGGCCTCATTCCAGTCGTCCACCAGCTTGAGGCTTCTTCGGTACTTGCGGATGTACCGATTCCACTCTCGGACCCTCAGTTCCCCGCGCTCCAGCGGCAGCGGAATGGGCCACAAATCCTCCAACTTCTGGTTGGGGGCGTCCACTCGCTCTTCGTCCTCCAGCCACTGGAGGCAGGCCTGCTCCGTCTGGATCACTCCCTCACGGATCTGATCCCTGAGCTCCTCCTTCAGGTCCTGCGCCAGCCTGTGTGGAAATGTCCGACATACCCACTTGTCCCTTGGCGCTTCCCTCATCTCGCCGACGACCTCCTCAGCGAAGTCCTCCCAATCCAGGATGAAGTCATCCAGGTTGGAGGGGTTGCCATCGTAGTAGGGGATTTTGATTCCCCTGAGGTTGTCAATCCTGATGGCGTCTCCGACGTCCGCAGCCACCACTCCACCGAGACGGATACCACCCGTGGCCGGGGGGTGTGAATACACTTCCCGTACATCCCTCTCCTCCATGGAGTGCGGTCCAGTTGGGCCTGAACCCATGGGGTTTGGAATGCGGGAAGGACTTGCTCCACCGGCTGTCCATATCCCCGTAGTGGGGTCCTTCGCCCACAGATTTCCGCCTGGGTGGCCTCGACCATGTCCGTCAGCGCTTCCCATGGTTCGCCCCTGCATGGTCTGCCTCTGGATCTCCTCTTCCGCATAAACTGCATGGGCAGTCGTAGTGGTCGGTAGATCCTGGGCGGCATGGGACATCTGTACCGTCAGGCTCCACGGGTCCGTGGTTACGTGCCCTTCCCGCATGGACCCAGCCGGTGCCGTGTGTTCCCCGAGCATTGTGGATTCGCTGAACATGGGAACAAACGGCAGCGCAACCGGGTCAACACGCGGAGGCGCGTAGGAAGTTCAACGCCAAGAACGAGGCCCACGTGCAGGATCGACAAGGCCATGGACAACGAGGCCACCGAGAAGACCGCCATCATCGGGAGATCCAGGAGGACACGGCCAACTCCGCGGAGGATGGTAGTGGAAGTGGCCAAGACCACTGGACCGGGTCCCGGGAGGATCACGAGGAGGCCCATTTCTTCGCGTCTGTGGCGCACAACGTGAGGGAACATGGGCAGGATCGGTCCAGATGGAACCCAGTGGGACCCAAGAAGGGCAAAGAGCCAAGCAGGATCGGGAACCCACCGCTCTCATTCCGGCAGTACAGGTCTCAGCACGACGGGTGCTGGATCTGTTATGGCCAGGGAAACAACCATGCACACGACCACCGTCAGTGCAAGGTGTATGAGGCGGACAAGAAGGCCTACTTCGCCGCCCAGCCCGAGAAGAAGCCCAAGGAGCAGCGGATTGCCGATTGGAAGGCGAAGGGCGGAGACGGGGGAAAAGGCCAAGGCAAAGGCCAAGGAAAAGGCGGAGGAAGAGGCTATTGTGGTGGACCTGGCCAAGACCGACGCGTGAGGTCGATCGAGGAGGTTGCTGAGGACATGTTGAGGACGTTGGAGGAACTCAAAGCCCAGCAAAGTGGTGGATGAAGTCCTGGCGGATCGCAGCCGGAAGGGGCTGCGGGAAGTCAAGTCCAGAGGAGCCCCCACGGGAGTGGGACCTCGGAGGTCTGTCATCCGAAAATCGGTGGAATCCCTGAGGAATCCGAGGCACATCGGGTGCCAAAGAAGGCTCCGGATGAGCCAAAACCACTGAGTTTCGCCACTCCCAACCCCTGGAGCGCCCTGCCAAGGGAAGTACATGTGGGTACGGGACATGGCAAGAAGGAAGGAGCGACCACGGAGAGCCCCGTGGATGGGCAGGACCAGCCCAAGATCTACACCATCCGTGACCATACCCTTGAAGTCCTGATGCACCCAGACGTGCTAGAGTTGCATGCCGTGAGAGTCGTCCATACGCCTCATGGTGACGAGCGGCAGTTGCACTTGAAAGTGCGAGTACGGTGCGGACGAGAGGAGAAGGTGGTGGATGTGAGAGTATGATATCAGCCAATGGCGGCTTGCCGGCACATAGATACACACCCCAAGTAACCCCAAGATGGCCACGGGGGTCCGAGGTAGGTAGGTAGGTAGGTATCTTCGGGAGCTCAGGATGCCTCCTTTGACGAGGCAGGAAGAAGGTCTTACCAAGGGGACGTCCTGTCCCTCCCACTGCCCTATGTTAGGTGCCTCTTGAGCCGCTCCCGCATGTGCTTGGGAAGGCATTGTTGCGGCCACCCGGTCCATGTGTCCCAAGTGGGAGGGTGTCCCCACATGTGTCCATGAGTAGGGCCACATGCCCCCTCCTTTGGGCGGCAGCTCTGGGGGCTGCCCAGCCGTGTGGAGTATCTCTCACCACAAGGGGTATTGCTCCCGCTTGTCTACGGTACGACCGCCTCACCCTTGTGGCTTGAGTTGCGGGGCCGCTCCGCTTGGCAGGCGACCCCCTCCTGAACTGTGTACCGGCTCGCCTGTCACCGGTTGCTGCCATGGCTCCGGGTGACGTTTGCCATGGTCCCCGATGCAGCCTGGCCGGGCTCGGACCAGCAGCCTTGGAGTACCGCTCCTGCCACGGGCCCGGTGGGTCGGCTGGGTCGCCCCGGTGTGTCCGACCCATGGGGTGTTGGTTATTTCCTGTCCCCCGGCCGCCCTACGTGTGTGCGGTCTCCTGGGCCACCCGGCTCCTGTTCACCGGTGTGCCCGCTCGGTGTGTTGTTTTGCCTGTGCGGTGTCCTGGGCCTCCTGGCTCCTGTTCACCGCTGTGCCCTCTCGGTGTGTTGTGTTGCGTGTGCGGTGTCCTGGGCCAGCTGGCTCCTGTTCAGCGGTGTGCCCGCTCTGTGTGTTGTGTTGGGAACGCTGTGTCCTGGGCCTCCTGGCTCCTGTTCACCGGTGTGTCCGCTCGGTGTGTTGTGTGGCCTGTGCGGTGTCCTGGGCCTCCTAGCTCCTGTTCACCGCTGTGCCCGCTCCGTGCGTTGTTTCGCGTGTGCGGCGTCCTGGGCCCCCTGGCTCCTGTTCACCGGTGTGCCCGCTCGGTGTGTTGTTTTGCGTGTGCGGTGTCCTGGGCCTTCTGGCTCCTGTTCACCGGTGTGCCCGCTCAGTGCGTTGTTTCGCGTGTGCGGCGTCCTGGGCCACCTGGCTCCTGTTCACCGGTGCGCCCGCTCGGTGTGTTGTGTTGCGTGTGCGGTGTCCTGGGCCTCCTGGCTCCTGTTCACCGGTGTGCCCGCTCGGTGTGTTGTTGTACGTGTGCGGTGTCCTGGGCCTCCTGGCTCCTGTTCACCGGTGTGCCCGCTCGGTGTGTTGTGTTGCGTGTGCGGTGTCCTGGACCACCTGGCTCCTGTTCACCAGTGTGCCCGCTCGGTGTGTTGTTTTGCGCGTGCGGTGTCCTGGGCCTCCTGGCTTCTGTTCACCGGTGTGCCCGCTCGGTGTGTTGTTGTGCGTGTGCGGTGTCCTGGGCCAGCTGGCTCCTGTTCACCGGTGTGCCCGCTCAGTGTGTTGTGTTGCGTGTGCGGTGTCCTGGGCCACCTGGCTCCTGTTCACCGGTGTGCCGCTCGGTGTGTTGTTCTGCGTGTGCGGTGTCCTGGGCCCCCTGGCTCCTGTTCACCGGTGTGCCCGCTCGGTGTGTTGTGTTGCGTGTGCGGTGTCCTGGGCCTCCTGGCTCCTGTTCACCGGTGTGCCCGCTCGGTGTGTTGTGTTGGGTGTGCGGTGTCCTGGGCCTCCTGGCTCCTGTTCACCGGTGTGCCCGCTCGGTGTGCTGTTTCGCGTGTGCGGCGTCCTCGGCCTCCTGGCTCCTGTTCACCGTTGCGCCTGCTCGGTGTGTTGTGTTGCGTGTGCGGTGTCCTGGGCCTCCTGGCTCCTGTTCACCGGTGTGCCCGCTCGGTGTGTTGTTTTGCGTGTGCGGTGTCCTGGGCCTCCTGGCTCCTGTTCACCGGTGTGCCCGCTCGGTGTGTTGTTGTGCGTGTGCGGTGTCCTGGGCCCACTGGCTCCTGTTCACCGCCGTGCACGCTGGGTGTGTTGTGTTGGGTGTGCGGTGTCCTGGGCCTCCTGGCTCCTGTTCACCGGTGTGCCCGCTCGGTGTGTTGTGTTGCGTGTGCGGTGTCCTGGGCCTCCTGACTCTCGTTCACCGGTGTGCCCGCTCCGTGCGTTGTTTCGCGTGTCAGCGTCCTGGGCCTCCTGGCTCCTGTTCACCGGTGTGCCGCTCGGTGTGTTGTTCTGCGTGTGCGGTGTCCTCGGCCCCCTGGCTCCTGTTCACCGGTGTGCCCGCTCGGTGTGTTGTTTTGCGTGTGCGGTGTCCTGGGCCTCCTAGCTCTTGTTCACCGGTGCGCCCGCTCGGTGTGTTGTGTTGCATGTGCGGTGTCCTGGGCCTCCTGGCTCCTGTTCACCGGTCTGCCCGCCCGGTGTGTTGTTGTGAGTGTGCGGTATCCTGGGCCAACTGGCTCCTGTTCACCGGTGTGCCCGCTCGGTGTGTTGTGTTGGGTGTGCGGTGTCCTGGGCCTCCTGGCTCTTGTTCCCCGGTGTGCCCGCTCGCTGTGTTGTGTTGCGTGTGCGGTGTCCTGGGCCTCCTGGCTCCTGTTCACCGGTGTGCCCGCTCGGTGTGTTGTGTTGCGTGTGCGGTGTCCTGGGCCACCTGGCTCCTGTTCACCGGTGTGCCCGCTCGGTGTGTTGTGTTGCGTGTGCGGTGTCCTGGGCGTCCTGGCTCCTGTTCACCGGTGTGCCCGCTCGGTGTGTTGTGTTGCGTGTGCCGTGTCCTGGGCCTCCTGGCTCCTGTTCACCGGTGTGCCCGCTCGGTGTGTTGTGTTGCGTGTGCGGTGTCCTGGGCCAGCTGGCTCCTGTTCACCGGTGTGCCCGCTCGGTGTGTTGTGTTGGGTGTGCGGTGTTTTGGGCCTCCTGGCTCCTGTTCACCGGTGTGCCCGCTCCGTGCGTTGTTTCGCGTGTGCGGCGTCCTGGGCGCCCTGGCTCTTGTTCACCGGTGTGCCCGCTCGGTGTGTTGTGTTGCGTGTGCGGTGTCCTGGGCCTCCTGGCTCCTGTTCACCGGTGTGCCCGCTCGGTGCGTTGTGTTGCGTGTGCGGTGTCCTGGGCCAACTGGCTCCTGTTCACCGGTGTGCCCGCTCGGAGTGTTGTGTTGCGTGTGCGGTGTCCTGGGCCTCCTGGCTCCTGTTCACCGGTGTGCCCGCTCGGTGTGTTGTGTTGCGTGTGCGGTGTCCTGGGCCTCCTGGCTCCTGTTCACCGGTGTGCCCGCTCCGTGCGTTGTTTCCCGTGTGCGGCGTCCTGGGCCCCCTGGCTCCTGTTCACCGGTGTGCCTACTCGGTGTGTTGTTTTGCGTGTGCGGTGTCCTGGGCCTCCTGGCTCCTGTTCGGCGGTGTGCCCGCTCGGTGCGTTGTTTCGCGTGTGCGGCGTCCTGGGCCACCTGGCTCCTGTTCAACGGTGCTTCCGCTCGTTGTGTTGTGTTGCGTGTGCGGTGTCCTGGGCCTCCTGGCTCCTGTTCACCGGTGTGCCCGCTCGGTGTGTTGTTTTGCGCATGCGGTGTCCTGGGCCTCCTGGCTCCTGTTCACCGGTGTGCCTGCTCGGTGTGTTGTTGTGCGTGTGCGGTGTCCTGGGTCAACTGGCTCCTGTTCACCGGTGTGCCCGCTCGGTGTGTAGTGTTGCGTGTGCCGTGTCCTGGGCCTCCTGGCTCCTGTTCACCGGTGTGCCCGCTCGGTGTGTTGTGTTAGGTGTGCGGTGTCCTGGCCCTCCTGGCTCCTGTTCACTGGTGTACCCGCTCCGTGCGTTGTTTCGCGTGTGCGGCGTCCTGGGCCTCCTGGCTCCTGTTCACCGGTGTGCCGCTCGGTGTGTTGTTCTGCGTGTGCGGTGTCCTGGGCCAGCTGGCTCCTGTTCACCGGTGTGCCCGCTCGGTGTGTTGTGTTGGGTGTGCGGTGTCCTGGGCCTCCTGGCTCTTGTTCCCCGGTGTGCCCGCTCGCTGTGTTGTGTTGCGTGTGCGGTGTCCTGGGCCTCCTGGCTCCTGTTCACCGGTGTGCCCGCTCGGTGTGTTGTGTTGCGTGTGCGGTGTCCTGGGCCACCTGGCTCCTGTTCACCGGTGTGCCCGCTCGGTGTGTTGTGTTGCGTGTGCGGTGTCCTGGGCGTCCTGGCTCCTGTTCACCGGTGTGCCCGCTCGGTGTGTTGTGTTGCGTGTGCGGTGTCCTGGGCCTCCTGGCTCCTGTTCACCGGTGTGCTCGCTCGGTGTGTTGTGTTGCGTGTGCGGTGTCCTGGGCCAACTGGCTCCTGTTCACCGGTGTGCCCGCTCGGTGTGTTGTGTTGCGTGTGCGGTGTCCTGGGCCTCCTGGCTCCTGTCCACCGGTGTGCCCGCTCGGTGTGTTGTGTTGCGTGTGCGGTGTCCTGGGCCAGCTGGCTCCTGTTCACCGGTGTGCCCGCTCGGTGTCTTGTGTTGGGTGTGCGGTGTCCTGGGCCTCCTGGTACCTGTTCACCGGTGTGCCCGCTCCGTGCGTTGTTTCGCGTGTGCGGCGTCCTGGGCCCCCTGGCTCTTGTTCACCGGTGTGCCCGCTCGGTGTGTTGTGTTGCGTGTGCGGTGTCCTGGGCCTCCTGGCTCCTGTTCACCGGTGTGCCCGCTCGGTGCGTTGTGTTGCGTGTGCGGTGTCCTGGGCCAACTGGCTCCTGTTCACCGGTGTGCCCGCTCGGAGTGTTGTGTTGCGTGTGCGGTGTCCTGGGCCTCCTGGCTCCTGTTCACCGGTGTGCCCGCTCGGTGTGTTGTGTTGCGTGTGCGGTGTCCTGGGCCTCCTGGCTCCTGTTCACCGGTGTGCCCGCTCCGTGCGTTGTTTCCCGTGTGCGGCGTCCTGGGCCCCCTGGCTCCCGTTCACCGGTGTGCCTGCTCGGTGTGTTGTTTTGCGTGTGCGGTGTCCTGGGCCTCCTGGCTCCTGTTCACCGGTGTGCCCGCTCGGTGCGTTGTTTCGCGTGTGCGGCGTCCTGGGCCACCTGGCTCCTGTTCAACGGTGCTCCCGCTCGTTGTGTTGTGTTGCGTGTGCGGTGTCCTGGCCCTCCTGGCTCCTGTTCACCGGTGTGCCCGCTCGGTGTGTTGTTTTGCGCATGCGGTGTCCTGGGCCTCCTGGCTCCTGTTCACCGGTGTGCCCGCTCGGTGTGTTGTTGTGCGTGTGCGGTGTCCTGGGTCAACTGGCTCCTGTTCACCGGTGTGCCCGCTCGGTGTGTAGTGTTGCGTGTGCGGTGTCCTGGGCCTCCTGGCTCCTGTTCACCGGTGTGCCCGCTCGGTGTGTTGTGTTGGGTGTGCGGTGTCCTGGCCCTCCTGGCTCCTGTTCACTGGTGTACCCGCTCCGTGCGTTGTTTCGCGTGTGCGGAGTCCTGGGCCTCCTGGCTCCTGTTCACCGGTGTGCCGCTCGGTGTGTTGTTCTGCGTGTGCGGTGTCCTGGGCCCCCTGGCTCCTGTTCACCGGTGTGCCCGCTCGGTGTGCTGTTTTGCGTGTGCGGTGTCCTAGGCCTCCTGGCTCCTGTTCACCGGTGCGCCCGCTCGGTGTGTTGTGTTGCGTGTGCGAGGTCCTGGGCCTCCTGGCTCCTGTTCACCGGTGTGCCTGCCCAGTGTGTTGTTGTGCGTGTGCGGTGTCCTGGGCCAACTGGCTCCTGTTCACGGGTGTGCCTGCTCGGTGTGTTGTGTTGGGTGTGCGGTGTCCTGGGCCTCCTGGCTCTTGTTCCCCGGTGTGCCCGCTCGCTGTGTTGTGTTGCGTGTGCGGTGTCCTGGGCCTCCTGGCTCCTGTTCACCGGTGTGCCCGCTCGGTGCGTTGTGTTGCGTGTGCGGTGTCCTGGGCCACCTGGCTCCTGTTCACCGGTGTGCCCGCTCGGTGTGTTGTGTTGCGTGTGCGGTGTCCTGGGCCTCCTGGCTCCTGTTCACCGGTGTGCCCGCTCGGTGTGTTGTGTTGCGTGTGCGGTGTCCTGGGCCTCCTGGCTCCTGTTCACCGGTGTGCCCGCTCGGTGTGTTGTGTTGCGTGTGCGGTGTCCTGGGCCAACTGGCTCCTGTTCACCGGTGTGCCCGCTCGGTGTGGTGTTTTGCCTGTGCGGTGTCCTCGGCCTCCTGGCTCCTGTTCACCGGTGTGCCCGCTCGGTGTGTTGTGTTGCGTGTGCGGTGTCCTGGGCCAACTGGCTCCTGTTCACCGGTGTGCCCGCTCGGTGTGTTGTGTTGCGTGTGCGGTGTCCTGGGCCTCCTGGCTCCTGTTCACCGGTGTGCCCGCTCGGTGTGTTGTGTTGCGTGTGCGGTGTCCTGGGCCTCCTGGCTCCTGTTCACCGGTGTGCCCGCTCCGTGCGTTGTTTCGCGTGTGCGGCGTCCTGGGCCCCCTGGCTCTTGTTCACCGGTGTGCCCGCTCGGTGTGTTGTGTTGCGTGTGCGGTGTCCTGGGCCTCCTGGCTCCTGTTCACCGGTGTGCCCGCTTGGTGCGTTGTTTCGCGTGTGCGGCGTCCTGGGCCAACTGGCTCCTGTTCACCGGTGCGCCCGCTCGGTGTGTTGTGTTGCGTGTGCGGTGTCCTGGGCCTCCTGGCTCCTGTTCACCGGTGTGCCCGCTCGGTGTGTTGTTTTGCGCGTGCGGTGTCCTGGGCCTCCTGGCTCCTGTTCACCGGTGTGCCCGCTCGGTGTGTTGTTGTGCGTGTGCGGTGTCCTGGGCCAACTGGCTCCTGTTCACCGGTGTGCCCGCTCGGTGTGTTGTGTTGGGTGTGCGGTGTCCTGGGCCTCCTGGCTCCTGTTCACCGGTGTGCCCGCTCGGTGTGTTGTGTTGGGTGTGCGGTGTCCTGGGCCTCCTGACTCCTGTTCACCGGTGTGCCCGCTCCGTGCGTTGTTTCGCGTGTGCGGCGTCCTGGGTCTGTGGCGCACAACATGAGGGAACATGGGCAGGATCGGTCCAGATGGAACCCAGTGGGACCCAAGAAGGGCAAAGAGCCAAGGAGGATCGGGAACCCACCGCTCTCGTTCCGGGAGTACAGGTCTCAGCACGACGGGTGCTGGATCTGTTATGGCCAGGGAAACAAGCATGCACACGACCACCGTCAGTGCAAGGTGTATGAGGCGGACAAAAAGGCCTACTTCGCCGCCCACCCCGAGAAGAAGCCCAAGGAGCAGCGGATTGCCGATTGGAAGGCGAAGGGCGGAGACGGGGGAAAAGGCCAAGGCAAAGGCCAAGGAAAAGGCGGAGGGAGAGGCTATGGTGGTGGACCTGGCCAAGACCGACGCGTGAGGTCGATCGAGGAGGTTGCTGAGGACATGTTGAGGACGTTGGAGGAACTCAAAGCCCAGCAACGTGGTGGACAAAGTCCTGGCGGATCGCAGCCGGTAGGGGCTGCGGATAGTCAAGTCCAGAGGAGCCTCCACGGGAGTGGGACCTCGGAGGTCTGTCATCCGAAAATCGGTGGAATCCCTGAGGAATCCGAGGCACATAGGGTGCCAAAGAAGGCTCCGGATGAGCCAAAACCACTGAGTTTCGCCACTCCCAACCCCTGGAGCGCCCTGCCAAGGGAAGTGCATTTTGGTACGGGACATGGCAAGAAGGAAGGAGCGACCACGGAGAGCCCCGTGGATGGGCAGGACCAGCCCAAGATCTACACCATCCGTGACCATACCCTTGAAGTCCTGATGCACCCGGACGTGCTAGAGTTGCATGCCGTGAGAGTCGTCCATACGCCTCATGGTGACGAGCGGCAGTTGCACTTGAAAGTGCGAGTACGGTGCGGACGAGGGGAGAATGTGGTGGATGTGAGAGTATCATATCAGCCAATGGCGGCTTGCCGGCACATAGATACACACCCCAAGTAACTCAAGATGGCCACAGGGGTCCGAACCGGCTTCACACGTCTCCACTGGACGTTGTTGAGCCTCAGCAAACGTCCTCCGGCGGTGTCCCCGAACACCTCCACGTAGACCGAATTCTTCATGGAGATCATCCGGTCGCGTTCCCCCAGGTTCCTCCGGAATTATTCCATGATACGAGGATGCTGATCTTCCGGCGACATAATGCGTACAGCCAAGCGCTTCTTGGCCCGCTTCTTTTCCTCGTCTTCCACACGCTTCCTCCAGTACGATGGCAGTACATCTCGCAAGAGATGACAAATCTCGCTTGATTTGGACCAATCTTCCACTTGCTTCAGGAGCCGGCGGTACTTTCGGAGATACCTCCTCCAATCCCTCAACCACAATTCTCCACGCTCCAAGTTGAGGGGTATTGACCAAAGATCGTCCAACTTTTGGTTTGGAGTATCAACTCTTTCCTCTTGCTCCAGCCAATCGAGGCATTGCTCCTCCGTACTGATCCGCTTCTCCCGAATTTGATCACGTAAATCCGCCTTTAGCTCCGAGGCCAAACGGTGTGGGAAAGTGCGACATGCCCACTTGTCACGGGCATCCTGCCGCATCCAACCCACGACTTCCTCAGCAAAATCTTCCCAGTCGAGGATGAAGTCGTCGAGGTTGGCTGGATTGGCGTCGTAGTAGGTGATTTTCACAACCCGAAGGTCTTCCGGCCTCAGGGCATCCCCAACATCGGAAGCTATGACGCCCCCGAGGCGGATTCCTCCCAAACTCCCATTGCCTGGGGAGTGGGACTATACACCCCTGATTTCCATGTCTTCACGTGGCCGGGGCTCAGCTTCTCCCCCGCTCGGACCTCCCATAGTCCATATTCCCGACGCGGGTCCATCACCCATGGATCTACCGCTCCTCCACTTGAACCATCTCGGCGAACCGCTGACCTCGAGGCTTCTTCGTCCACACGTGCCGCATAGGCAGCTCTTTCGTCGAACGTCGCCGCGGCCGGAGGACTACTCATGTCGATCTCAACGGTCTCCTCACGGGCATCCCGCTTGGGTGTACAAATCCCCGAACCTTTTTCCGGCGTCTTCTTCCCCAGCATGACACTTGCTGAAAATATTGGGATGTGCCTCAATAGCGAGGGAATCAACCCGTGGCGGCCCATCAGGCACCGACTCCATGGGACCCTCCACGGGCGCCACTCCTTCTGTCGCTGTCCTCAACGTCGTCACCCGTCTTAGCAACGACTCTGGGGCAGGATACCGTGGCAGGTCGGGGCCTAGTCCCGGGACGGGCGTTGGGATTCCCCCACGCTTCTCCAACTCCCTCATCCTGTCCTCGACTGTCTCCAAGTACTTGATCATGTTGGCCACCACCCGTTGCTGCTTTACCAGCATGCTCTCCAATTTGGCCTCGTAGTCCTCTCAATGTGATCGGATTGTCTTCAGATCGTTGTCGAAGATGGCCTGGTCCTCAAAGAATCTAGAGGTGGTGTCATCCAACTTGTCGATCTCTGAATAAGGGCATCTTTGCCCACCCGGGGATAACTTCTGATGGGGAAGTCAACATGGTGGCAATGGCAGTGACCTCCACCTGGAACCGGACCCCGACCCCAAACCTGACCCCAAACCCAAACCGGTGCCCAAGCGAGCACACACAACACCAAAAACGCAACGACACAAACCCAACCGACACCGCCCTAACCCAAACCCTAACCCAAGCCAGGACCCCCCACCCACCACAACCCACGCCCCCCCCCCACCAGCAGCCACCGCCACCGCAGAGGCGGCCACCCAACACGACCCCGTCCAAACCCTCGTCAAAATCCCCGTCACCAAGCGCCCCGTCATCCATCCCCCACAAACCACCACCACCGCCGGCGAAACTAACCCAGGGACGTGGGACCCCTTGACCACCGTCACCGTCAAGCCCGGCTTCCGACCTGCCCCCCCTGCCCACCACAAAGTACAGCCCCAGGGGCTGCGCACCATGCCCGACCCCCCACCCCCACAAGGGGGACCGAAATACCCACAAGGGGTCCAAGGGCCATACCCGCAACACCAACCCCACCACCACCAGCGGCCCCACCACCACCACCACCAACACCACCCCCACCAGTACCACTGCCCACCACCCTGCCCCACCAGGCCAGAACCCAACGTGCACGAACAGCACCAGCGAATGGGATGGCAGCCACCGAGCGCTCCACCCGCATACCCAACCTACCACCAGGGGCCACCCCCCCCGTACCAGCCACCCCCCCCGTACCAGGAACCTCATCTTCCCGGCCACCACGTCCACGTCGAAGGGGCCCCCCGGGCCCAACCCCGCCAGGGACAGTCACTCGACCCATACCACCAGCCGCTGCCGCCACCACACCCCTACGTGGCGGATCCATGGACGACGGGGGACCTCGACCCCCCCCAAGTACCAGGCGGCACCACATGAGGCCCCCCAGGACCCGCCGACGCCTCCTGACTGGCCCGACTCGAGCGATGAGGCCCGGTCCCGCAAACGGCGGCGCTCCTGCCCCCCCCCCGCACGGCACACTCGCCCCCGGCGCCCACACTCCCCACACCGCCACCGCGCCTCAACCACCCACTCGCGCCGCTCCCGCTCCCTGAAGCGCCCCCAAAAACCCCCGGGACCCCGCTCCCGCCGCTCCCGCTCCCCCGGGCGCCACCACAAGCGCCACCGCCACCCCATGTCCACCTCCCCCTCCCCCCTCCGGCCGTACAAGACCCCCACCCCGAGCCCCCGCCACCACCGCTCCCGCTCCCCCCGGCGCCGCCAGGCACGCCACCGCCGCCCCACGTCCACCTCCCCCTCCCCCCACAGGCCCCGCTGGGCTCCCCGTTCTCCCTGCCGCCCATACCCATCCACCACCCCCAGCCCCCGCCACCACCACTCCCGCTCCCCGAGGCGCCACGAAGCGCGCCACCGCCGCCCCATGTCCACCTCCCCCTCCCGTTCCCCCCTCCGCCCGTACCCGTCCTCCAGCCCCAGCCCCCGCCACCGCCGCTCAGGCTCCCCCAGGCACCGCCACCCCCACCACCACCGCAGGTCCACGTCCTCCCCCCGCCTCTCCTGGACCCCGAGCATGGACCCCTCCCCCCCCCGGGCCCCGGCCCAGCTCGCTTGGTGGTCTGCCCCTGCTTTGCAGGAGCTCCGCCGCTGGGTGAGGTGGGCCGGGGGAGCGAAAAGGCGAGAAGGGGTGCACATGGTGCACACCTCCGAGGAGATGTGCACCCACACCCCCGCCGACCCCAACGAGGCCGCCCCGGAGGCCATCATGCCGCAAGCGGCATGGGAGGCACTCCTCTGCGATGCGGTCCAGGGCCTCCGCCCCCCATACACCCCCCAAGCCCTCCGCCAATGGCTCCAGGCCACCCACCCCCAGGCCTGGGCCATCTGCACCCCCTCCCCACCCCGCCACCACCACACCAGGAAGGGGAAGGACAAGGGCAAGGGGAGGGCAAGGGACAGCAAGGGGCATTCAGGCAAGAGGGCACGGAGGGGCCCCAAGTGAGGGCAGGCACCCATAGGGACAGGGCGCCGGAAGAGACACAACATGGGGGCAGGAAACCACCCAAGAACCAGGAAGGGGCAGGAGCGGGGACCGAGGCACAGAGGAAAAGGGCACCACGGCAAACGCCACGACCCACACCCAGGAAGGGCATACCACGACAGGGGGACCAGTGCCGCCCCACCCCCACCGAACGCCGCACGACTCCCGGGGGCACCCCCCCCAACACGCAACGCCGAAGCAAGCATCCGACGCCGTACTGATCACACCAGCGCACACCGACCAGCCACTGGAAACCACACGGGCGATGGAGGGCACACCTACACGGGGAGAACGGGCCACACCCACAGAGGAAGCCGCAGGGAACGCCGCCGCGCGGCGCACCACCACGCCCTCACCGCCAGGCGACAACCCCGGCCGCCACAAGGGCCGCCTCACAGGCACCGGAAGAGGACAAAGGCACGGCCAGAGCGACCAGGAATAGGGACCGGGACCCCAAGAGGACACGGGACCAAGGCACAGGCCCCCAGGGAGGGCAACCCCACGGACGCCTACCCAACCAACCAGCCCGACCGGCACGCCCAGGCCCCCACAGCACGGACCCAGCGAGACGCCGACACCTAACCACACCCCCCCGCCACCAGCCAGCCACACTCTGGCCTGCACCCCGCACCACGACACAGGCCAGGCTGACCTCCACTGACCCACCACGGCACAATGCGAGACAGCACGGCAAACCGCACAACAGCGCGCCACAGAGCAACGCGCCACAGCACGACGCGACGCGACGCGGCACAGAGCTGCACAACACGGCACGACTGACCCTAACCTGAAGGATTAACCGAAACAAGCCACCATACACCCCGGAAGGCGCCGCACCAGCACACCACACACCGGCAACGCAGGCCACACATGGGGCCACCGCGCGCCCGGCAACAACGATGGCGGACCACCCAGAAGGTTAAAACCGGCACCGCAGAGGAGAAAGGACACGGACAACCCCAGCCCCCTGACCCAGAGCCACAGGCAGCCGCCTGGCGCAGCCGCCCAGCCGGCAGAGCCAGGTCCTAACCCGGCAGGAAGCGGCGCCGAGCCCAACGTGTACATAGCCCACTCGACCCATGGGGCCGGAACACGGCCAAGCAGAACGCAACCGCCAACAGCAGCCCGGAAGACCACACTGAATGCAGGCCAGTGCGTGCGCCAGCCCAGGGAAGGCAGAGGGAGGAACAGGCAGCCCCCCCCAAAGAAAAAAGAAAACAGGGGGGGGGAGGGGGGGGGGGGCGAGAGAACAGCCCACAGCCACCAAACCGCCCGCCAACACCACAAGAGGCGGCCAAACCCCCCACCCAGAAGGCACCGAAGACAGGACCCCCAAAGAGGCACAGGGGTACCACCCAGCCAAAACCGGCAACACCAAGCCAGGATCAGCGGCCCACCGGGAAAAGGGACACCGAAACATGCAGACACACACCACGCTGGAAAAAAAAAAGAGAGCCAGCAGCCCAGCCCGAAAGAGAGGGGTTGGGGGGACAGGGACCACAAGGCCCGGGACAGGGACAGCCAGCAACCGACACCACAAAGCGAAACCAAGACACGCCCAAAAAAAAGCGCAAAAAACACACCCCGACAACCCAACCAAGAGGGGCCGGGCACAGCCGAGACCGTGGCCCAGCACGCACGCCCACACACCGCACCCCAGCCAGGAAAGGCGGGGAACAAGCGGGGCGCGCGCACAAACACGCACCCCCGCACAGCAACCCCAACCAGGAGGTGCAGGGGACCACGCGGGACGGGCGCACGAGCACACACACACCCCAACACCCCCCAATGAGAGGCGGGGCGCAGCCAAAAACCCAAGCCCCAGCACGCACGCCCACACCGCACACCGGAACCGGAAACAGCGGGGTCAAGCGGAGCGCGCACACAACCACACACGTCCCATAAGCAGGCCGAATCCTAAGCCCAACCACGAACACCACAAACAGCCGGCAAAAGGGGGACAACACCACAAACCGTACCCAAACACACCCGCCCAAGACCCCAGCCAGGACTGGCGGGGTTAACTAAACCCACACCCAACCGCAACCCGGACCCAAACACAAACACCGCACAACAGTAGGAAACCCAGTGTCCACAGCCCGGGCACTGAGGCAGCCCGTGCCATGCAGCTGACCCGGCCAAACAAGATCCGGAGACCGGGGGTAAGGCTGCATCCTAAGGCCTGCGCTGCTTTGGGACTTGAGGCAGAGCGTGCGACAGCCAAGCGCCTCGGAACCCTAGTACCAAGAACGTGCATGCATGCCTCGGGAACGGGATACGCCAGGAAGTCCGGTGAACCTCTAGGGTTCCGCCCAAAGGAGCAGACGTGCGCAAGCACGGGGGCACACGGTCCTGGCAAGACAAGCACGTTACGCCGGCGGCGATCAGCCCTCCCGGTGTTGCCCGGGGCCGCTTTGTTGGGGGCCAACAGTCAGGTCTAGCGGGATGTAAGCCGCCTCCCCTCTTCATGCGCGCAGCCTCTTCCTGTTCGTCACAGGGGCGACGCCAGGGGGAACCATGGGGCGCCTCCCCACGACGGAGTGCACCTACCTACCTACCTCCTCCGTACTGATCCTCTCCTCCCGAATTTGATCACGTAAATCCGCCTTTAGCTCCGAGGCGAAAACGATGTGGGAAAGTGCGACATGCCCACTTGTCACAGGCATCCTGCCACATCCCACCCACGACTCCCTCGGCAAAATCTTCCCAGTCGAGGATGAAGTTGTCGAGGTTGGCTGGATTGGCGTCGTAGTAGGTAATTTTCACACCCCGAAGGTCTTCAAGCCTCACGGCATCCCCAACATCGGAAGCTATGACGCCCCCGAGGCGGATTCCTCCCGAACTCCAATTGCCTGGGGAGTGGGAATATACACCCCTGATTTCCATGTCTTCACGCGGCCGGGGCTCAGCTTCTCCCCCGCTCGGACCTCCCATAGTCCATATTCCGGACCGCGGGTCCATCATCCATGGATCTACCGCTCCTCCACTTGAACCATCTCGGCGAGCCGCTGACCTCGAGGCTTCTTCGTCCACACGTGCCGCATAGGCAGCTCTGGCGTCGAATGTCGCCACGGCCGGAGGACTACTCATGTCGATCTGAACGGTCTCCTCACAGGCATCTCGCCTCGGCGTACCAATCCCCGAACCTTTTTCCGGCGTCTTCTCCCCCTGCATGACACTTGCCAAAAATAGTGGGATGTGCCTCAATAGCGAGGGATCAACCTGTGGCGGCCCATCAGGCACCAACTTCATGGGACCCTCCATGGGCGCCACTCCTTCTGCCGCTGTCCTCAAGGACGTCACCCGTCTTAGCAATGACTCTGGGGCAGGATCCCGTCGCAGGTCGGGGCCTAGTCCCGGGACGGGCGTTGGGATTCCTCCACGCTTTTCCAACTCCCTCATTCTGTCCTCGACTGTCTCCAAGTACTTGATCATGTTGTCCACCACCCGTTGCTGCTTTACCAACATGCTCTCCAACTTGGCCTCGTAGTCCTCTTGATGTGATCGAATTGTCTTCAGATCATTGTCGATGATGGCCTTGTTCTCAAGGATTCTAGAGGTGGTGTCATCCAACTTGTCGATCTTCTGAATAAGGGCATCTTTGCCCACCCGGGGATAACTTTTGATGAGGAAGTCCACATGGTGGCAATGGCATTGACCTCCACTCCCCGCTTGCCCACACGCCGCCTTCTTGATGTCCTCGTGAGGATGGCGGTCATATCCTTCACGATCCCGTGGCAGCTTCCCCGGAGTTCCACGCTCTTCACCTCCACCCATGATGGTGTCGCCTGTAGCGTCAGCGTCCATCCTCACTTCCTCACCATCGCCCATGTGCCTCGGGACAATGGTGGTGCCTGCCCTTCGCGGCAATGCTTCCTGTTCTGCATCATGAGCAAGTTCAGGATTTGGGGCGGTATGCGACCGCCCCGCCGGGACATCTGGCTCTGCGCCGGCATCATCTGAAGGGTAACAAGTATGATATCCCTCGGAGTCCGACAGAGCACTGAACATCCGGCGGACGGGGCTCGGCATCGTTTCCATCGCTGTTTCTGCATCCCCCTTGGACGGTTTCGGCAAACCACGTTTGCGGTAGCGCCTAGTCATTGAGCTGCTGCTGCAACTCGTGACCTCGCCTGATTCTTCTGCGGGTACTTGGAGATGACGTCCTTTTCCACATGATCCTTCACAAAAGGTGACCATGTCCTCCATGTCGGTACCCGGTCTTCTCTCCGACTGTCTTCTTTCTTCTCGGGCTTCAACAATGGTGACCCGGGGTCCACTTGGGCAGGGCTCATGAGGGCCCAAGCTCCCCGGGTGGCGGTAGGCGGCAGGTACTCCTCTGCTACCATACAGAAGGTCTGTAGGACCAGCCTCTGCCATAGTGCGAGCTCTACCGCCTATACCCCATTTCCCCACCCTCTTTCCCGTGATTCCCATTGTCTTTGACCCCACCAGTGCTTCCATGTCTCATCAAATCCAAAGTCCAAAATCCCTGCAAGTACCCTTGGTAACCCCTGACCACAGAATGCAAACAAATCCCGCAGGTACACCCATTGGCAACCCTTGCAATAAAATCGGAACACTTGATGAGTACAATCGAGTGAACTTGACCAGTGCAGTCCAAAAGATCGATCACCAAGTGGAGTTGAGTGTCACCACATCAATACATGGACATGATCATGGAGAAGGGAACAAATGAGACAATGTCGGGCAAAGGGAGAGGCAGAAACAGAAGTATAAGTGAAGCCCTGGAATAGAGTATGCGATTATCGAAGACGATGTGGCATCCCTACTCCAAGAATCGATTTTATATACCATGCACATTCGAACTACGGACATATGACGCCATGCGGACGCAACCTCGGTTCAACACATTAAGGAAAATGACATTGATTCACGGGGGTCATGCGCGACAAAATGGCATCAATGAGGTCCATATATATATGGCACATGGCGGAACACAAAGAAATGATACACGACACCATGGCATCATCGGATTCAACATAAGCGTGGCCCACATGGCCCATCCTCACCCTTGCTTACAAGACGGCAAAAAATGGAATTGAGAAACATGAACTCCAAATATGAGGAATGTCCCACCGTGGATCAAGTGTGACATCATGGCCTCCATGAACAAAAAGTACGGCATGGCCACAAACATGGCTTGTCCACACTCATGAATCACCAATGATCACAGCTAAAGAGCTTGCAATGAGGATCACCAAATATGAGTCAGGAGAGTGACTTCATGGCAATACCTGACATCTGGCATGTGTGACACAGTCCATATATCATCATGCTGGCAATGCATCAGTACTTCACACCGGACACCGGGTGCCTATCACTTAGCAATAACATACACAATGGCCAGCAAGTGAATAGACTTGGCGGGTTTACTTGCTGCTCGCGAACAAGACATCAAGAAGGGCCAGCCCACCAAACCTCACCTGTTTAATGTATGCTGCATACCAATTGCTGGGCTCCTGCGGTTAGAGTATCGCGAACCAAAGGCACGAACAAAATGTAAAGCCAACACACGGCATATGTCTCATGCCCTCACACCCTTGGACATGCCACTTGGCCCCATCACTTGGTACCTAATTGCTTGGGACCCGATGGCATAGGCAACCACAATCGTCATGTGCATTAGAAACCATCCACACATGGACATGTGAAACCAATATTGCCTAATTGCATGTTCGTGTCAGACCGAACCAATTCAATGCATGCTACTTGGAGAGAGATTGGGTAAGAGTGCTTGGGTAACAAGATGCTCCGGGTCACATGAAGAGACCTAGACCCGGCCCGCAGAGAGAGTGCATGGAGAGATATCCTGGGTCCAAAGAGAGCACATCTGACACATGGTGAGATTGTCCTATCCCAAGGAGAGATTGTCCTGCCCCCAAGAGAGATGGTCCCGCCCAAATCCAAGCCTTGAGAGAGATGGTCCCCACCCAGTCCATGCCCTGAGAGAGAGACCCTCACCCATCCATGCCCAGGAGAGAGAACCTAACCAATCCATGGCCGAAGAGAGATAACCTAACCAATCCATGGCCCAGGAGGGAGAAACTGACCTCACCAGAACCCAATCCCAAGCGCATAGCCTAGCCATGACTCATGGGAGCATGCATATGGAGAGAGACTTTCGCCTAGCCATGACCCATGAAGGCATGCATGCACTTGAAATGAGAATCACCAACATAGATTGAGGATTATCCCTACACCCAATTGCCAAATCAAATGAGCTATCCTGATGCCATTACATACTTCATGTGGACAAAGGAGGGATAGTGGATCACCAACCGTGTTGGACCAATGATATGAATTCACCAAAGTGTTCAACCAATGCCATGAATTCACCGAAGGTCACCGGAGTAAGACAGCAAATGAGAGGTTAACAACCAGGGCATAAGTGCAATTCTCCACCTTTAGCATGTTCACCCATTGCCCGTGCACACCACATGTTCAACACACACAGTCACCAAAGGTCAACCCTCTTTGATTCCAGGGCAGATCAAGTTGTCATGACATATCCAAAGCAAACAAATGTTAAGTCAAAGAATGAGAAATTGCTTTGTATTGCGGAGCAACGACCGACGTACTTTCTTCCCTTCCGGTGCGCCTACCTATGCTTCCCTTGGTATCACGTCTCGTCCCCTTCGGAAGACACCCCATGTGACTGGTAGGTTTTGCCGTGACTACTAATACCACCATAGCAGAGATAAGGACGGTCTTGGTTTCCCCGGAGGTACTCCCTCAACACTGCCCACAGAAGCGATCATTGTACGTACTATGGCTGTCACATAGTCCTCCTCCGGTTGGATAAGTGATTGCAATTTCCACATGATAGATCTAACACTATTAGCACCCGTTGGGAAGAATTTTCAGACGATCGGCCCGCATTGAGGAACACAGAGCACGCGCAGGCCAACAGGAACACGAGAAGGGCACGTGCACACACAGCAGGCCTGGTCCGAACGCTAAATGTTGAATCCTCCATCCTGTGGTTTATAAATAATATAATTTCGGAATTCTCCTGAAATTATATCCGAAATCGCTGAAATCGCGGAAATCGCTCAAAAATAGGACACTGCAGTCAATTGGGATCCGAACCGGCTTCATCGCGGAACCGATAGACCAGCGCCCGATGGACTGTGCTGGCCCTGACAATCACCCAAGACTTAATCCAGCTACGGAATTGGTGCAGCGCAGCACAAGGGCATAAGTCTCATTCTCCTGTACCGACCCTCCCCGCAGGCCCTGTATTCCCTTCCCTTGCAGCTTGCGGCTGAAAAAAATACAGGCAGCAGAAGGCCTTCTTTGTCGCGCTGACTCAATACTGCGCCAACTGCAAAATTGGAGGCATCAGTGTTCAGAAAAGAAGGACTTGCGGGATCAGGAATGTCGAGCATGGCCTCCTGAGTTAGAGATTCTCTGATCTGATTGAAGGCATGCTTCATCGCCTCACTCCACTTAATCTTATGCCGCTTAGCACTGTAACCCCCCTTTTTTCTTATTACTCTCCAGACGCGTCAGTGCCTCAGAGAGTATTGCCGCATGCATAGCATAGTTTTTCATGTACATCGCATACCATTGCGTCAGCCCGAGGGATGCTTTTAAATGAGTGGGCGTGATAATATGCGTGTGATTGCAGCGCTCAATGGCGCGCGTCTATCCGGCGCGGAAAAGCAAATGCCATGCTGTAAGATATGGCCACAGAATTTTACTCCCATTTGGAACAGGAACATTTTCTCACGTTTCACAGTGAGTTTATAACAACAAAAAATGTCAAAAACACGCCGCAAATCAGTATGATGCGCTTGCAGCACGTCGAACGCCACTTCAGATTACTTTTCTGACGGATTCTAGGGGTCTGGGGGTACCTCTTTCACTGTCGCAGGGGGCCCTGGCGTCCCTGCCGGCACATCGTCGATGTACGGCTTCGCACTGATGCGCTTATCCTGTTCCAATCAGCACCGTACCATACGCTGGTACTGGGCTGGGGCTGTTTTCAGCCCCATGGGGAGCACGAGCAATTCATTGACTCCCCATGGGGTCATGAATGCCGTATATTTCCGAGAGGACTCGGCTAACAGTATTTGATGAAAACCGTCTTCAAGGTCAAAAAATGGCCAGATGACATTTTTGCCTTCCTCTAAAATTTTGTCCTCCAGATAGGGCAGGGGAAAAGTAAAATCTTTGATATGGGAGTTTAGGTGGCGGTAGTCTATCACTAACCGCGACTTCCCTCCCTGCTTGGGCACCACAAAGGCTGGGCTAGTCCATTGTGGATTTACCGCCTCTTGTAGCATGCCCCGGGACTGAAATTTGTCCAAAAGCGCTTTAAATGGTGCAGTCCGCAACCCAACACAGCGGTACGGTACCACTTTCTGTGGCTTTGCATCTGGTTTTTGAATTATCGTGGCAACACCATCATAACTGCGATACGGGGCTTCCATGTCTGGCTTAAACATCAATACATCCTCATATTCCTGCTCAAGCTTCTCTCGAAAAACCCGGCAACCAGGGTCCTCCTGATCTGCCTCAATGACTGCCCTGATGTCGCGGTTAAATCGCGAGTCATTTGAGGCTCGCATGGATCCACGATGGCGTCTGGGGGCTTGGTGATGTGGCTCGGGGTTCTGTGCATGAAAACGCACCAAGCGCCAATTATCAGAACTGAGTACAGGGGTGCCTTGTGGCGATTCAAAGATTTTTTTGTCAGGTGGAATATCCCACCAATCCAAAGACAACTCCCCCGAGGCCCAGAACCAGGGTTCCTCCCTCTTTGTGCCCATAGAGGAGGTTTTTATCCACTGTGCGCTTGTAACAGTGCTGCGGTGGGCATAAGAACATCATTTCTGTGCCCCAACACTGTTCGAAGGCATTCTGCTGACGCCCCCAAGACTTTACGCGTGGGCCAGGCATGGGACGTCATCCAGCTGCGAATGTGTCAACCCACTTCCTTTTCTCAGGCTCACCTGACCATGTCCTGACTTCACTCAAAAAATCGGAAGACACAGACGGGCCCTTGGACTTCTTCCTGAGGCTGTATCCGACTCCAGATATGTTACGTGCTGGACGCCATGAGACCTGACAACTGGAGGCATCAGGGGACATCTCAGGTTTGGCCAAACCCAGCGCATCACCAAGGTCCTGTGACGTGGCCTCCGTAGAAGAACCTGATGCACGACCTCGAGAAAAATCCCACCCCCAACATAACTGGTCAGGAGCTCCTGAAAAATCATCGGAGTCCACCAACTCAGCGTCAGAGATCTCGTAGGATTCCCCATCACTGGCAGTCATGCTGCAGGCCTCACATGCCCATTATTTAACCTCCATGGGGTGAGGTGTGTCTGCAACCAGTTGGCTGACCAAATCAGGACGTCTGTCAATCTCACTTGCAGTCAACACGCACAATTCGGCGCATCGACACTGGTGCCGGGTAAGCGGAGGCTCCTTCTCAGTAATTCCTGTGGAGCGGACCTGTGCACTCTGGTCCGTTTTTTCCCGACATGCAAAAGTCACAGATATGCTTGTCACAGGTGCAGAACCCCGGCCCTGCCACAGTAGCAATTTCTTTTTCATCAGACTTCTGCGGTGACTCAAAAGCCTGTCGTAACTGCGGCTGCAGGCTCTGCATCGGGGCTTCATGGCTGCACGGACAGGACTGCCCCCCCCCCCCCTGGCCGTAAAGCGCCGACCCCCGGCCTCAGAGGTGGATGCCATGCGTCCGCACGCCCTGCCTGCAGGCATTGATGCTTACATGCACACCTGGCGGCACATCCACAGTGGAACATTTTGCCATTATTCGAACTCCGTCGCCGTTCTCTGGATATACCTGAAGGCAGGCATGCTGTTCCGATAGTGACACACCAAGGTAGCAAGAACACAGCAAAATCAGAAAGCAGAGCAAAGCAGCCAGCCTGAAAAGACTGCAGAGGGGAGGAAGCCACACTGATGCCTCTCCCCCCGCCTGCCGGTGTCTTAGTCAGGACTTGTGGGGAATCTATAAGGGCACAACATTTACCCGCCCCACAAGTTGCGTTATTTGTCCTGAGCTGATTTCTCTCACTCTGAAATCTGTTCATGTCAACAGTGATCCCTCCCGTGGTTTTATACAAGACTCCAGGGGGTACGGCACTAATTGATAAGCAGCCAGGACTGGCCATATCAAAATGAGGTCATTTGGCACTCCTGCCTCATAGACGAATGCCCCAGGGCAGTGACACAAGAGTCCCCCGAGGCTGTCACAGATAGGCAGCGATACTGTCACCAATGTTCCAACTTTGCCCCCTGTCACTCCCCCTGAGTTGACCGACGACAAGCGCAATGGATGCCCCGCCGTCTCCAGGGTCCCCTGCGGAAAAAGCTTACGAGGGGCAACAGCAAACATGGAACACCCTGTGTCAATCAGCGCCAAGACCTGGTGCTCAGCGCCGCCAGAAAATCTGGCAGTGACTAGCACTGTGATCTCGACCTTAACAGATCGGACCATCCTGGCCATTGTCCGCCTCAGCTGCCACACCCGTGCCCTACTCAGGACACGACCCGGCTCAGGTGTGCAACAGCCTGGGACTTGGTTTTTGGGCGGGGAAGCAACGGTTACTCCCCCACACCCTTAGCCCTTGCCCCCACCCCTGCCAGACTGATCCTTGCCTGAAGGGTCCGCCTTCTTCTTAGAGGGGCAATCCTTTTGTAGTTGTCCCTTCTTACCACACTTGTGGCATGGACGTCCCTCGCCCCCAGAATCCGCACCACCCGCTTGCTTTTTCTCTTCGGGGTGTCCTCGCGGGTCCTGTGAGCATCGGGTGCCCTTGGGATGTCTGTCCTTACCGTGGTGGATGCAATTGTGTTGCTTCCACCTGTCAAGCATTTGCTTTCTTCTCTGCGGGAACTGCTGCAAGACCTTCTGGAGCCAATAGCACTTCTCAGAATATTTCACGTTGCAATTATCACTGGAGTGGTGTCCATGGCAGTGCGTGCACTGAGGCCGGTCTTGCTGGTCGCCCATTTTGTTGCGGTACCCCAGTGCTGATCTGGTTCGGCGAGGTCCGCCACCCTTACCACCATCAATCCTGTTTATAGAAGAGGTACTGTGGCGGTACCTGTGAATGGCATCAACCCTCCGAGTGGTCAGCAACTTAGGGAAAAAGAATATATGGGCTTCCATGTACGCGTACTCACGCCCTCAAAGCATCTCTTCTTCGACCAAGTCTTTCAGGGGTTCTTCATGCCGGCCCCCTGCCCTGCTAAGCGCTCGTGTCTATTGCTTTTTCGCATGGCGATTGGTGACCTCCCCCACGTTAGCCAACCTGACACACCAGGAAGTGAACCACCTCCTATAGGCAAGGACATCATCCCCATCAGGAGTACTCTCCTCCCAGTCGTCGTCAACAACATCCGGATTAACCAAGTTCTTCCCTTCTGCACTCAGGATACCCCAGATGTCCTTGTATGACCAACAGAAAAACAAGAAAAAACTGGGCCTCTTTTTCGGAAATGGCAGACAAAAGAAGAATAGCTTGGACATCCGACCCGAGGGCACTACCAAAAAGATCTAACCACCAATTCCATTCAACGGAAAAATTCGCCAATAGAGCATGATTCCCATTTCAAGTAGGCCGTTTCATGAATCTGTGCATACTTTTACGAGTCTCCTGATCAAGAAACTTAAACTCCTTAACATCTCCCGTCCCCGCAAAAAGTCCCGGAATGGTGGCACTTACTGGACCCCTCACAGGGTCATCATCTGGGGAGTCCTCAAGGGACTCTAGTAAAGAGAAAAATGCACGTGTTTGTTGGACTATGTCCTTTTGGGTGTCAAAAGCCATGGTATCCGTCCAACCTGGTACCGATATTGGGTGGATGGGTGCCACCAATCCGCGTGTAAGGGGAGACGCAGTTACCGTCGCCAAACCTGTGAGAGGTTTAACCCGTGGCTCCCCGAGCGCAGTATCCCTGCTCCTTAGTAACTCCAAGCGCCCTGCGCCCGTCAACGGAGACTTGAGGACGCTGTCAACTGCCGCTGTTGAGGCGACGGCACCTGTGGTTTCCTCACGCTCAACCTCATCGTCAGCAAAGGAAACTGCTTTTCCTACATTGTCATGTTACCATGCACAAACCTTGGTTGTTTCATGCATACCATGGTCCTCATCGTCCATGATGGTCCCCGCGACTCGGGGTCTACGGAAAGGCAAGATTTGAGAACCTGGCACCTGAGTGTCCGCACGCTCTCACCCAACACATCCACATCATCTACCAATTTGGACACCTCAATGTCCACCCATTCATTATGCAAGTCCTCAATGTTTTTTTCACACTCATGAACCCTTTCTTCCCATGAAAAAACTCACGCACACACGTCACCATACATCGTCCCATACGATTGAAGGAGCAACAATTACGGTGCACACGCACGGAACTTTTTTTCCATGGTGTGGCCTATCATCTCCGATGAGGGCACCAATTCTTCAATCAAATGCGTCAATAATTCACCATTTTTTTTCAAAGGCCCAACAAGGTCATGGAGTTTGGCATCACTGCAGGCACGCAATTTTGTGTCCAGCGACGTCAAATCCCTCGCGACCGAAGCTTGATGTGCCTCAAACTTATTTAGCAATTCCTGCATGACGAACCGCTTCCCTACACCAACCGTGGGTTCTGGGCTACTCGTAGAGCTCGTTCGTTCGGCGGTAGCCGCCTCGACCTTAGGTCCTCTTATTTGGAGTACATCCGCGTCCACAACAACACGTTGCAAATCCCTTTTTACCTCATGCACCACGTCATGCATGTCCTCATTGCGAGTGCAAACCCTGCTGATTCTGTCAAATTCGCAGGTAATGGTTCCAAACTTCTCTTCATTCTGTTTTGCACCCGCTTCAATGGCTAAATGACAAGATGCAACCTCGCACGAATCTGCGATCATTGTCTTGACTCGTGATTCAAAATCATTCATGCTGCACGTCAGTTCATGCAATAAACTTGACTCTTTTGTTGCAAAAGGGTCACATACCGCGAAAACGTGTCCACATGCTGCCTCGAGTGCCTTACATTCGATATTCTCACACGACTGATGTACAAATGCCTCAACAAAAGAAGTTAACTCATGCACACTTGAATCAATTGGTTCATTGCACACACACTTGAAATCGTTCATGCAAGAATCAAAAAGTCGGCGTTGTTCATGCCATGAGGGCTCGACAATATCATGAATTGAAGATGTATCTGATTGAAGATTATTCTCCACATGTTGCGGACTTTGCGAAGCAAGCAGGGAAACACTTGTTTGACAATATTGTTCCGTTCCCTGAATTCGTGCATCCAAAACATTCTTACTCGCCAAATGATGTTGGATGTGCTCTTGTTGTTGACGAAATTGGCCGTGCAATTGAATCAGTTGGCCACGGACGCTCTCAATGTTTTGCGTTGCTGACCTGCACATTTGTTCTACTCCTTGCACGGAGGCGGCATGCACCTCCTTGTGAACAAAATGTTGTTGTGAATGCTCTTGATGTTGTTTGATCTGTTGCTCAAGACTCTCAATACGTTGCAAACGCTCCTCATGTCCTTGCAACACTCGGCTCATGTCTCCTTGGAGTGTCTCACATTTGTTGCCGGCATTGATAATTCTATTGATATCTCCATGGCATTGTTGCAAATACCCATGGACTTGTGTCAATTGTGCAATGAGTGTATCTACCGTGATGTTGAGCTCCTCCATCATTTGTTGAGGAGCTTGTGGCTCATGTGTGAGCGTGCGCCACCTTTCGAATATACCACCGCCGTCTTCAAACCTAATATGTTCAAGGCGAGCCTCACCAAACGCACACTCCATGTCTGCACCACTGCTTTCTGACTGTCCGAAGACGCGTTCGGGTTCACGAACGGAAATTTCTCCATGTCCACGATGATGCGGTGGACGAATCGTGCTCCGTCCTCGTGCCCATAACCCTCGAATGGTGTTTGGTGTCAAATTACTTGTCGGAACCAACAACATCTCGATACTCGCAAAAACGATTGGAATTGATCAATTAATAATCGAATCAAATTGAATTGTTCAGAATGGGCTCAAAAAACTCCCGCAGAACTTCAACAAGCCTCTGCTACCATAAGGCAGAGATAACAGCGGCAACGGCGCGATCGCAAATCCGGCAGAGCAACAAAGCCAAATCAGGACATGAAACCCATAACAGAGGGGTCTTTGATAAAAAGGACAATACAGACCCATAGAACAAACAAAGGAGCATCAGCCTACATTATAAAGACCAACAATTTGCAAATGAATGTGAACTACAAACCCTAGGTCCACGTCAGCCCTATGTAGTGCCATAGGCCAATCTTAGTGTCCCTTGGGTCAGGTCCTGCTGGTCTACTGCACCAGGACCCGTTTCTCGTCAGGTTAGCTGTGCTTGAGGGTACCGTCTCAGTTGAGTCCATCAGTCCCCCATTGGGAAATGGCCGAGTCGAACTCTTCCTTCTCAAGTGCTTGCCACAGGAACAACGTTCCACCTCCGCCCACATTGCTGGCGTCAGTCACCAGTATGATTTCGCCTTGTGCTCTAGGCACGCCCAAGAACTTATCGGTGGCACACTTTGTCCTTGAGCTAGTCAAACTCTTTTTGCTCTTGAGGGCCCCAGCCCCAGGTAGTACTCTTCCTCATGAGGTCCGTCAGGATGGCGCTCGTGTAGGTGAAATTTTGGATGTGGCGGCGGTAGTAGTTGCAGGCCCGAATGAAACCGCGTACATCATGGAGTCCTTTCTTGGGGTCTTCATGTGGTACCTTAGCATCCATCACGGGATTGGCCTTAGAGGACGCAGGGGTCCACCAGGCATAACCAATATCAAACCCCAGGTACTGCATAGTCTCCTGCATGAACTCACACTTCTCCAGCTTGAGTCTGGTGTGGTTTTCCTGGCAGACAGCAAAGAACTCACCCAACAGGATTAGGTGGTCCTCCTGAGTATTCGTCCCCAGGCATACGTCGTCGATGTGTGCTTTCATCTGGGCGCCTCGAAATATGAGTTCTTGCACCACATATCTCCGACGTAGGATGGACAGGATCTTGCTCATCAGCTCTTGGAAAAGAGCGGGTGTGTTGGCCACACCAAAGGGCATGACGCCCCACTTGAACACCCCCCCTGAGGGGTGATGAAGGCTAAGAACTCCTGAGCATTGGGCGTCAGGTCCACTTGCCAGAATCCGCTCCGCTTGTCCATCTTCGTCTTGTAGCGGCAGGAGGCTATCTTCTCGAGGGTTGACTCCATGTTAGGAATGCACCCTGAGTCGTTCAGCGCCATTTTCTTCAGCTGTCCATAGTGCACTACCAGCCAATTGGCTGTAGACCCAGGCTTAGCCAACAGCAAACAGGGGCTGCAATGTTGGGGGTAGTCCCCATCCTTGTACTCCAGGACCACGCCCGCGTCGATACATTCTTGTATCTGTCGCTCGATCTCACCGGCCTGCTCTTTAGGAGCCAGGTAGGGTCTCCTACGTATCTTGTGACCCACAAGCTCGGGCTTCAGCTTGAGGTCGATCGGTACTAGCTTGTCACAGGAAGCTGGAGGGGGTAGTTCTCCGAATACCTCCACGTAGGTGCTGTTCAGCTTCTGTACTCTAGGGTCCAAGAGCTTGATCTTATCCCCAATGTCCTTGTCAGAGTGTAGATTGCTTGCCCCTTGGTGTATAGAAGCGGGGAGGTGATCCTCAACCGGCTCAGCGTCCTTGGTAGTATCCCTCAGCCCTTGGTAGGAATATGGAAGGTCCCGTTCCAGAGTCTCAGGTGGTCGGTGACAACATTGGCACACTCGCAGGGGTTCACATACGCATTCCTCTGAGAGTTCATCTTGCTCTGGGGTCCTCACATGGGCACCCCACACACTGTTCATGAGCTTCAGATCCACTTCTCGTTGCCAGGTGGTAATCTTTTGTGCAAGGCCCTCCTTCAGTTGGGAGATATCTCCCATAGACCCTTGCTTCAACAGCCATGAGCGGCAAATAGGCCTAGCGTAGCATAGCATTTCCGCCACCAATCTCCTCTTGGAGTCCATGTACTCTCTCAGCCTGGATCAGGGGAGCAACTCCTCGTCCAGGGGCTCCTCTCCCCTCATGGCAAATAGCTCCACGATTAGGTCTTCCCGGGAGTGTCCAAACTCCCTCAGACCTTGGTCTAAGACATCCCTAAGGAGCTGATAGTCCTCACTTTTGGAGGCGACCATCACGGTAGAGGGCTCCCTCTTGCATACCCTCAGGTAGCTAGACGTGTGTTCAGACTGCTCCAGTGGTACAGATTCCCCTCCGTCACCATGGTCCACTTGGAGGACGTAGGGTGCTTGCAGAGTGAGGGAGAAAATTTCGGAGTGCTCGACGAAGAAGTTGGTCCCCAGTACTAAGTCCAAGGCTTCGGTGTCCATCACGCAGAACAGATGGGCAATACTCCTTCATCCGATAGGCACGTTGACCTCACAGTCCCCACAATTGTGCACCACATGCCCATCTCCCATGCAGAAGTCTGCGGTAGGCATGATGTTCTTCAGGTCCCCATGAGGTAAACTTTTCTTGGCCACAATAGATATAGTGGCACCAATATCCAGTACTCCAGCCATTCTCGTCCCCTAAGACGGATACGTACCAAGAACACCAGAGCTGTAGGTCCCCCGGAGCATCCCTGTCAGAACTCCACGGGGCAGGTCACTTCAAACCCTTTCTTCTGCAATTTCGGCGCCATGCGCATGAAACGGGAACGTTTTGAAGCCGGTTCGGACCCCCGTGGCCATCTTGGGGTCACTTGGGGTGTGTATCTATGTGCCGGCAAGCCGCCATTGGCTGATATCATACTCTCCCATCCACCTGACCTAACCTGATGTGATGGTGTGATAGGTTTGGCCATTCCGGCTATGAGCGGCCATATTCAGTACCGAGGCACCGCCAGGGGAGTTTTATATATCGGAATATCTGGAATCAACAGGGTTTTTTTATCATAATGTTTCTGTAATTTTTGAGCCTTCCGTTCTGATTGTCAATGTATCGGCGACTGTCAGTTGGCTCGCGATTTTGCGGTAACCGATTGGTTAACTGTTATTTACAGATATTTTGGCGGAAACCCCGATGAAGGGTTAGATTTCATCAGTAAAGGGTTCGTTGCTTCCGCAATTTTCATATTATACACTCGCAAAATTCATCCGATTTTTTCAGACTTTCAGAATCGGATTTTCGACTTCGACATCGCCGCACTTGATATGACGAATCTCGGGTGGTCCTACATTTTTCCCCGATCACGAATCAGCCTTCCTTTTGATATGTCCTTGGTTTGCTTGGAGATATAGGCAAAACAAAATTGACTCGTGAGGCCACTTTGAAAGGTCATATCTCCCGCTCACGGCTAGGAATATCAAATTCGAGAAATGGGTTGGAACTGCCTTGGTCTCAATCGATTTAGGAAGCATCAAACGCCTTTGGTGTGTACACATGCCTGGTATAGCAAGGGATAATGGTCAAGAGGGTAGAAAGTGATATATAACTCTTGGACCGTGCAACCGTATATTTTATTGCGACTTTCGAGTGTACCGCATGAGTGTTGGGGTTGCATAGCAACTTTCTTTGGGTTCCTACCTATTTTTAACGTGAAGTTATGTCCATGGAGGGGCATGGCATATCATGGTGGGAGCCACCTATTGAGGGTATGTGTTATATGCATGGTATGTGCTTCGATATGCTCACGCCCATGTTATATATCTTCGTGTGGCCGGAGAGATGGAGAGCCACACGTGACAAGGGCCTTGCCCATGTCCCAATTTTGGAATTCAAAGCGCTAGACTAAGTCTACCGCGTATGTATTGCTCATGGTATGTTTGGCAAAGAGAACCATGAGTGCACTCCCATTTTCATGGGGCATGTAGATATGAGTGGCGAAGGTATCTCCATGCGCCTGATTGGGGATCCAAGTGGGCAAATTGTTCGCAAATGGTTCCAATCATTTGTATATTGAACCATGCGCGAATATCATGCGTGAGCATAGAGATATACTATCATGACAACTTTGTATTTGGACATATTTTCATGTTTTTGACCTCAATTTTTGCTCATTTTTGCGTTTTGTGTACTTACCTGGTCGGCAAACAGCAAGAAGCCTATGGAGGGTCGAACCATAATATGCTGTACATATGTTGGCATATGCTTTGGGGTTGAACACCACCATTGGCCGGATCGCGTACTCCATTTGGCTTGGCGCACGAAGGATTACAAGAATTGAACTCAAGATCATGGGCTGACTTGGGCAGTGCGTGGCGCCCATTTCCGAAGGAGTTTCGAGGGTAAAGTGGGGATGTACATGGGCATTGACCTTTGGTCTTCATTCTCCATGAATACTAGACTTCGACTCCATGCATACTTTGAGCCTTCGGATAAGTGGTAACTTCAATTTTGAGCATATATTTGATATATGGCCAATATGGTGTTGATTGGCAGTTTTTGGCATGTTATGAGTTCAAACTCATGGGGCATATCTCCAAGCCCATTCGACTCCAAGCCCAACCAAGGTTATGTCAGGGTAGAACATGGTCCTGAGTGCCACTCTAGGCCATGACACGCCACCTCCCCTATTGGACTAGAATTGAGAGGCTTGGGAGTTAACACATTTTTTGGGTTTGTGTAGTGACTTTTGACACATGGCATTTAGCCATCTTATTTGACTGGGTTCAGGGCAACATGTTGGTGAGTCAGTCTTGAGTCCAGGGAATGAGGGGTCTATGGCTGAGTCTGTGTATGTTTACCTCTTTCCCCAACTTTGCTTCATTTGTGTTCATATGCCAATTTCAGGGCTTTCCTCTTTGGTGCATTTCTTGTACATGCCCGCCACCGTGGGACGACCGGTGTGCTGAACGGAAGCCCTCAGTGTGGATTGGATCGTGGATTGGGTTATTGCTGTATTTGTGGGATCTGGTTGCTGTTCAGGGTTGAAGGAGGATTGTATTTTCTATATTTTTGGATTTTGGACCCTGGATTTTGAGGAATGCAAGCGCTGATCCGGAGCAAGTCAGCAGGGGTTACAGGCGGAAGGGGCACAGCAGGGGCCGGTCCTGGTAGGGACCTTCTTTATGGTAGCAGAGGCGTACCTGCTGCCCCTACCTACCGCCGACCCGGGGACTTGGGCCCCTATGAGCCCTGCCCAAGTACACCCCAAGTGCGTATTGTGGACTCGGTGGAGACCACGCCGGAGATTGGAGCCATAGAAGAGCCGAGACGCTCAGGAGCATGGCGAACTCCGGAAGTTGAAGCCCGAAGAGAGGTACGACGTTCGGGAAGAGGAGGACTTGACATGGAGGACCTGGTCTCCATGTGCGAGCGTCGCTGCCGAAAGGCATGCAACCTCCGCTCCGCCGCGGAGGACTCTGAGGCGACCTGCCATTCAGGCAGCAGTGGAGGACGGGCCCGGCGCTACCGGAAGCGCGGGTCACCCAAGCCCGCGGCAGGGGACGCCGGGGCTATGGATACGGACCCCAGCCCGGTCAGGCTGTGGGAATCCGAGGGGCAGTCCGAGGGCTATCGGACGGCCTATGAGCAACCTTCGGAGTCGGAGGAGACGGCCAGACCGCCCACAAGGGCGAACACGGCCCCAGAACCCAGCCTGGAGCATGACGCCAACGCGTTGGAGAGGCCCGCCAGACCCAGAACGGCGCCTGTGGCCCGGCACACGGAGCCAACGCGGGATAAGGTGGGCGACACACCCATGGCGGAAGAGTTTGAGGCGCTGGGAACCGCGGGACGCGCCAAATCGGGTGGAAAGCACGCAGAGTGCCACTGCGAGCACGTGTCCTTCCTCATGGGCAAGTACCCAAAGATGGGGATGGACGCCATCGTGCATCGCCTCGACAGCCTGGACAACGCGAAGGACGGCCTAGAGGAGGACGTCGCCGGGATCCTGGATGACCAGTCGGCCGCGGAGAGAGACACGGCGGAGCTGCGAGCGGAACGGGACCGATACCAGGAGAATCTGGAGCTGGCCCTGCAGAAGCAGCAGCGAGTGGTGGACTGCCTCCTCCACTTAGTGGAGGACATGTCGGGACGCCTGAAAAGGCTAGAGGAGCAACAGCCCCTCACCTCGGGTCCCAAGCTCCCGGCAAAGCCAGCAGCGGCAGACCTGGTGGAGCGGGTTAAGACCCTCCGGAGCGCCATGGATAAACCCATTAGCGGCCCGGCAGAGGCACCCGCACCTCCGCGTGTTGACCCGCTTGCGCTGCCGTTTGTCCCCATGTTCAGCGAATCCACAATGCTCGGGGAACACACGGCACCGGCTGGGTGCATGCGGGAAGGGCACGTACCCACGGACCCGGGGAGCCTGACGGTACAGATGTCCCATGCCCCCCAGGATCTACCGATCACTACGACTGCCCATGCAGTTTATGCGGAAGAGGTGATCCAGAGCCAGACCATGCAGGGGCAAACCATGCGAAGCGCCGACGGACATGGTCGAGGCCACGGAGGCGGAAACCTGTGGGTGAGGGACCCCAATACGGGGATATGGACGGCCGGTGGAGCAAGTCCTTCCCGCATTCCAAACCCCATGGGTTCAGGCCCAACTGGACCCCACTCCATGGAGAAGAGGGATGTACGGGGAGTGTACTCACACCCCCCGGCCCCAGGTGGTATCCGTCTCGGTGGAGTGGTGGCTGCGGACGTCGGAGACGCCATCAGGATTGACGACCTCAGGGGAATCAAAATCCCCTACTACGATGGCAACCCATCCAACCTGGACGACTTCATCCTGGATTGGGAGGACTTCGCCGAGGAGGTCGTCGGCGAGATGAGAGGAGCGCCAAGGGACAAGTGGGTATGCCAGACATTTCCACACAGGCTGGCGCAGGACCTGAAGGAGGAGCTCAGGGATCAGATCCGCGAGGGAGTGATCCAGACAGAGCAGGCCTGCCTACAGTGGCTGGATGACGAGGAGCGAGTGGACGCCCCCAACCAGAAGTTGGAGGATTTGTGGTCCATTCCGCTGCCGCTGGAGCGCGGAGAGCTGAGGGTCCGGGCATGGAATCGGTACATCCGAAAGTACCGAAGAAGCCTCAAGCTGGTGGAGGACTGGAATGAGGCCAGAGAGATCCGCCACCTGCTGAAGGACGTCCTCCCCGGGAACTGGAAGAGGCGAGTGGAGAACGAGGAGAAGAAGCGCGCCAAGAAGCGGGTGGCAGTGAGGATCATGGCTGCGGAGGATACCCATGCGGGTATCATGGAGTTCTTCAGGAGGAACCTGGGCGAGCCCAACCGGATGTTGGGACTGAAGAACGCCGTGTACGTGGAGGTATTTGGCGACACGATCGGGCAAAGGCTGATGCGCCTCAACAACGTGGAGTCAAGGCGCGGAGAGCCACTGAGGATGCAGGTCATCTGCGCCCGCATGAGCCTGGACGAGATCGTGAAGTACATCACGGTGGAGCTGAAGCTCAACGCCAAGAACGAGGCCCACGTGCAGAATCGACATGGTCATGGACAACGAGGCCAACGAGAAGACCGCCATCATCGGGAGATCCAGGAGGACACGGCCAACTCTGCGGAGGATGGTAGTGGAAGCGGCCAAGACCACTGGACCGGGTCCTGGGAGGATCACGAGGAGGCCCATTTCTTCGCAGTTTGTGGCGCACAACGTGAGGGACCATGGGCAGGATCGGTCCAAATGGAACCGGTTGGAACCCAAGAAGAGCAAAGAGCCAAGGAGGATCAGGAACCCACCGCTCTCGTTCCGGGAGTACAGGTCTCAGCACGACGGCTGCTGGGTCTGTTATGGCAAGGGAAACAACCATGCACACGACCACCGTCAGTGCAAGGTGTATGAGGCGGACAAGAAGGCCTACTTCGCCGCCCACCCCGAGAAGAAGCCCAAGGAGCAGCGGATTGCCGATTGGAAGGCGAAGGGCGGAGACGGGGGAAAAGGCCAAGGCAAAGGCCAAGGGAAAGGCGGAGGAAGAGGCTACGGTGGTGGACCTGGCCAAGACCGACGGGTGAGATCGATCGAGGAGGTTGCTGAAGACATGTTGAGAACGCTGGAGGAACTCAAAGCCCAGCAACGTGGTGGACAAAGCCCTGGCGGATGGCAGCCGGAAGGGGCTGCGGGAAGTCAAGTCTAGAGAAGCCCCAACGGGAGTGGGACCTCGGAGGTCTCTCATCTGAAAATCAGTGGAATCCCTGAGGAATCCGAGGCACATCGGGTGCCGAAGAAGGCTCCTGAAGGGCCAAAACCACTGAGTTTCGCCACTCCGAACCCCTGGAGCGCGCTGCCAAGGGAAGTACATGAGGGTACGGGACATGGCAAGAAGGAAGGAGCGACCACGGAGAGCCCCGTGGATGGGCAGGACCAGCCCAAGATCTACACCATCCGTGACCATACCCTTGAAGTCCTGATGCATCCGGACGTGCTAGAGTTTCATGCCGTGAGAGTCGTCCATACGCCTCATGGTGACGAGCGGCAGTTGCACTTGAAAGTGCGAGTACGGTGCGGACGAGAGGAGAAGGTGGTGGATGTGTTGGTGGATACGGGTGCCCAGGTGAGCCTGGTCCGGAGAGGGTTATTCAAGGAGGAACTCCTGCAGCCAAGCCGGAGACCGGTCCGCCTGAAGGTCGCCAACGGTGAGATTATGGGTGGTGGCATCCATGAGGCCACTATCAGTATGAAATTTTGGGAACATGAGCGCTTGAACCCCCCTGATCTGGCGAAGACAAGCACTCTATCCGGGAACTTCTATGTGGCCGACATTACATATTGGGATATGATCATGGGGTATGACTTCAATGTGGCAAACGCCATTGGAGCCCTTCCCCATCGTGCAACGCTGGTGCGGGAGGATGATGAATGCCTCACATGGCTGTCCACGGACTATGCATGCGGATCATCCCAATGGAATGCTGAGGAAGAGGATCGGATCGTCCGAGCGGTGCAAGCTGTGGGTGCCAAGTCCAGAGGAGACCGCGGAGTTCAGCTCACGGAGTATGGAATGGCGCCACAGGTGTATGACAGGATGATCCAGACGCTGGGAGCCGAAGCGCCCGAGACGGACGTCTTCGCTTCCCGAGATGCCCCACTTCTGCGGAAGTGTAGGAGGCATTGGCATCGAGGAGACTCAGCCTGGCACAGGCATTGGGGTTTGAGGGAGTGAGGGCCCATGTATTGGCATGGCTCCCTGGACAATACCAGACGTACGGTGGAGAAGGTCGTCGCGGATAGGGCGAAGGGGATCCTGGTCATAACTGGCATAGGATCCACCTGATGTCCGCTGGAAGGTCTCAAGTCGACGCTGGACTCCATCACCCTGAACGAGATGTCATTCAGGCCAGAGGAGGAGTTGTTCATCGACGCCAAGGGTGTATCAATGCCCTCCCCGGGTCAAGCGTGGGGTACCAAGGCTTTCCTGGTGGATGGGGCGCAAGCCCAGCCCACGGGTGATGAAGCATTCATCCGTAGGGCGGAGGCGGTGCCCATGAGGGTCATGTTCGAGCCCAAGGAGGGGACGGATCAGCCAGTTGATGGCATTGACATCCTGTCCCATTCCGAGATCGACGACGTCGTCAACTACATGCGGATGGGGATGCACGACCGTGTGGCAGCCAAGAAGAGGCGGGCCATGGTCACATCTCCGCATTGGTGGGATGACAAGATGTTGGTCACCGGCAAGTACAAGAAGGATGAGTTCGTGGCGAGGGTCATGGATCACATCGCGGACCAATACGACGGTCCGGTTGGGTCGGACCCGCCAACGTGGGATTTTCCAGGAATGGGGGCCGATAGCGACAAGAACCAGCCCGACGCCGCAAATTTCCGAAGATTATCGGTGGGAAGCATGCCCCACGACGATGAAGACGGCATATCGGACGAGGAGAAGTCGGACTCGGACCCAGAAGAGGCCTATACCGCAGTGCGGTCGGTTGTATCGATACCGAGGCAAGCGGCTGAGGAGGCCCAGGAGAATCCGAAGGTCGCCGAGCTGAAGGAGAGGCTGATCAATGCCTATCCGCGGCTATTCAGTGGCGTCGCCAACAAGAACCCCCCAGATTGTGGGAGGTTTGGCACAGCGAGGATCCAGCTGAAGCCAAAGCCCAAGATCTATCGTCATCGGGAGTACCAACTTCAGGGCGATCGGGCCGAGGCCATGAAGAAGTTGTTGGCCGAGTTCATTGAGCGGGGATGCATCGAACCCTCCGACAGTGAGTGGGCCAGCCCAGCCTTTATCGTGCCCAAGAAGGAGAAGGGCGAGTGGAGGTTGGTGATGGATTACAGGGGTTTGAATGAGCAAACCGAGCACGACTCGTACTCGCTTCCCCTGATCCACTCCATCCTCCATAAAAAAAACAGAAAAAACGGATCTTCACGGTGTTGGACCTGAAACACGGTTATCACCAGATGCCGCTACACCTGGACTCCAGGCCCTGCACAGCGATGTCGACGCCGCTGGGGCCCATGCAGTGGAAAGTGGTGCCCATGGGCGCCAAGAATGGCAACGCCGCTTTCCAGCGCATGATGGAGGACCTACTCGGTCCAGTCAGGGATTGTGCCGACCCCTTTGTGGATGACATCATCATCGGGTCCGGCACGGAGGACATGACTGAGGACGAGCTCATCGAACCGCATTAGAAGGATCTGCGCCGAGTGCTCAGCGAGCTGGACAAGCACAACATGGTGTGCAAGCCCACCAAAGCCTCACTCTTCGTGAAGGAAGTGGAGTTCGCGGGTCACGTGGTTGGTCACGGGCAACGCCGTCCCATGCCTGGGAAGCTGGCGTCTCTGCACCACTGGGAAAAGCCCCAGACCATCAGCGAACTCCGGTCCTTCATGGGGTTCTGCAATTACTATTCGGGCTGTGTCCGAATGTATGCAGAACTTCCGGGGCCTCTGCACAAGATGCTGCAGGTGGGGAAGTTCGATGGCCAGAAGGGGAGCAAGAAGAAGCTTGCCTGGACCCCTGAAGCCGAAGATGCGTTCAGCCGCCTGAAGGAGCGACTCCTGAAGCAGCTGGGGCTATTTCTGGTTGACCCGGACAAGGGATTTGTGCTACGAACGGACACCTCGGACTATGCTGTAGGTGCAGTCCTCGAGCAGATCCGGGACGACGGGTCGCACGTACCCGTGGCCTTTTGGAGCCGGATCCTGGCCGAGGGCCAACGCCGCACCTCGACCGCGAGGGAGAAGGAGATGTACACCATTGTTTATGCGCTCAGGAAGTGGTCTGGCCACATCGGATTGCAACCGGTGGTGGTTTGCACGGACCATCAGTCCTTGCAGAGCTGGCACAAGAAGCATGTCGACACCCCCTCGGGACCGGCGGCAAGGAGGGCAAGATGGCATGAGACGTTCGCCAAGTTCGACCTCAGCGTCGTATACGTCCCGGGGAAGGACAACACTGTGGCAGATTGCCTCAGTCGATGGGCCTACCCCGCGGGCAAGGCTTGGATGGACATATCCAGCCCTGGGGATGCTGAGGAGACGGAGGAGGCCAAGCGCATCATCGAGATGGAGAAGGCCATGGAGCAAGAGGGGGTCAAGTGCTTTGTGGTGATGGCAAACCGTACGGACCTGGCCAAGTTCCGGGGTGCCCGCGTCCAAGCTATTTGAGAGGAAACCCTCGAGAACTGGATGGTGGCCCCTGTAGAGCTAATCAGGTCGGTGCTCACAGAGGACTGGTCGGATGACTATGCGGCATCCGAGCACTGGAGCAAGTACTGGACCGCCGTGAGCGCCCCGTCAGACGACGAATGGCCCGAGGGCTTGACCGAGGATGGGGACAAACTGTTCCTCAGGGACAAGCTATTGGTCCCAGAGAACCGAATGGAGGAGCTCATTGACCACTGGCATAACGCCCAGCTCATGCATCCTGGTCGGGACAAGATGCAGCAGGACCTGGAGTGGCGCTTCAAGTTCCCACCGGGGTACTACGCCCTCCTGGACAAGTACTGCAGCGACTGCGCTGTGTGTCGGGCCACGAAGAGCCCCAACCACTCCACAGCTGGCAACCCGGTGTACAGGGCTATACCGGAAGCCCCTATGCGGTCCGTGGCCATGGATGTATTCGCCATGCCTGAGGTCACTGTGGAAGGAGAGACCTACGACTGTGTCATCCTGGCGGTGGATAGGCACAGCGGGTATATCGTGGCGGTCCCTGGCAAGAAGTCCAAGAAGAAGGACAAGAAGGACAAGCATCGAGTGGGGCTGCAGGCCAAGACCGTCGCTAATGCCATGATCAGGCATTGGCTGACGATTTTTGATGTCCCAGCTGTCATCTGCAGCGATCGGGGCGGTCAATTTGTGGGGACGTGGTTCAAGACGATGTGCAAGCACATGGGCATTCGGCACACCAAGACCGTGGCGTACCACAGCCGGTCGATTGGCCGGGCTGAGGTGGCCGGGCGGCAGATGTTCGAAAAGTTCCGCCAGCTGCACATTGACGAACCGGGCCGGAATCGGTACAATTCCCTGTGGAGAGTACTCCAGGCGTACCATGACCTTCCGGGACCCACTGGACTGTCGCCCCATCGTATCCTGTTCCTGCGGGATCGAGTGTCACGCACTCTCCCGTGGTTGAACCATGGCAAGGTGGCCCGGGATGCGAATGCTATGATGGCCGAGGCGGACGACACGGCGGCCAAGGTCTGCAAGGCACTTCAGGACGAGCATGAGAAGAGAGCCAAGTACTTCAAGCAGGGAAAGGTCCAGAAATATGCTCTCCAAGACACCGTGTGGGTGGAGCGGCACCACAAGGATGTCCTGTCCAGGCATCGGCAGGCGTCCTGGTATGTGCCGGGGGTAATCGTGCGGAAGGTCGGGCAGGATGTGTATGCGGTTCGTGTGGGGGATAACAAGATCCTGGACAGCGACCATACTCAGCTTTGTCCCCGAGCACCAGACCCCAGCGGACGTCCCGTCACCTTCGAGTTCACGGCCGGCGATGTGGACTCGGACGACGAGGGTGAGGACGACGACTTCACCGCCGAGAGGATCCTGGCGGACAAGCCAGACCCGGGGATGCCTGGGGGGAGGCTTTATAAAGTCCGTTGGAAGGGATTCGCTGCATTCAGGGATTCGTGGGAGACTCCGAGCAGCTTTGTGCCGAGGTACACCACGGTCTGGATGGACTATCTGAAGAAAAAGAACATTTCTTTGGATGTCAAGGACGTGTTGGTCCATTTGGTGGCTGCAGTAGCACCGTAATGGATCCCCCTTGGCATTTTTGTTTGTTTCTGTGCTTGGGAGTCGGGTGAGGGCGTTCATCCGGGGATTTTTTGGCCTTGATTGGCCGTATACCCCCTTCACCCGATCTCCACATATATATTTCATTGTGGTATACTTATTTAGGTCGACCGACGACGTTTCTCTATCTTTGATCCTCTTGGTCCATGTTGTAGATCAATAGGAGACCGGATATCGCGTAGGGCACCGATTATGAGTGTCCTCACCCCTCCCTTGGGGCGTCCGGGACGCCTACGACGTGTGTGGGGCCTCCATGTGTCCTTGGGACATGGGGGGGGGGGTTGGAGCCCATTGGGGTCCTCCCGTCCTCTATTCAATGACTTCTGAGAGGTAACAACGCTCTGAGAAGGGGGGTGAAGCCGGTTCGGACCCCCGTGGCCATCTTGGGGTCACTTGGGGTGTGTATCTATGTGCCGGCAGGCCGCCATTGGCTGATATCATACTCTCTCATCCACCTGACCTAACCCGATGTGATAGTGTGATAGGTTTGGCCATTCCGGCTATGAGCGGCCATATTCAGTACCGAGGCACCGCCAGCGGAGATTTATATATCGGAATATCAGGAATCAACAGGGTTTTTTTATCATAATGTTTCCGTAATTTTTGAGCCTTCTGTTCTGATTGTCAATGTATCGGCGACTGTCAGTTGGCTCGCGATTTTGCGGTAACCGATTGGTTAACTGTTATTTACAAATATTTTGGCGGAAACCCCGATGAAGGGTTAGATTTCATCAGTAAAGGGTTCGTTGCTTCCGCAATTTTCATATTATACACTCGCAAAATTAGTCCTATTCTTTCAGACTCTCAGAATCGGATTTTCGACTTCAACATCGCTGCACTTGATATGACGAATCTCGCGTGGTCCTACATTTTTCCCCGATCACGAATCAGCCTTCCTTTTGATATGTCCTTCGTTTTGCTTGGAGATATAGGCAAAACAAAATTGATTCGTGAGGTCACTTTGAAAGGTCACATCTCCAGCTCACGGCGAGGAATATCAATTTCGAGAATTGGGTTGGAACTGCCTTGGTCTCAATCGATTTAGGAAGCATCAAACGCCTTTGGTGTGTACACATGCCTGGTATAGCAAGGGATAATGGTCAAGAGGGTAGAAAGTGATATATAACTCTTGGAACGTGCAACCGAATATTTTATTGCGACTTTCGAGTGTACCGCATGAGTGTTGGGGTTGCATAGCAACTTTCCTTGGGTTCCTACGTATTTTTAACGTGACGTTATGTCCATGGAGGGGCATGGAATATCATGGTGGGAGCCACCTTCTGAGGGTATGTGTTATATGCATGGTATGTGCTTCGATATGCTCACGCCCATGTTATATATCTTCGTGTGGCCGAGGAGATGGGGAGCCACACGTGACAAGGGCCTTGCCCATGTCCCAATTGTGGAATTCAAAGCGCTAGACTAAGTCTACCGCGTATGTATTGCTCATGGTATGTTTGGCAAAGAGATCCATGAGTGCACTCCCATTTCCATGGGGCAGGTGGATATGAGTGGCGAAGGTATCTCCATGCGCCCGATTGGGGATCCAAGTGGGGGAATTGTTTGCAATTGTTTCCAATCATTTGTATATTGAACCATGCACGAATATCATGGGTGAGCATAGAGATATACTATCATGACAACTTTGTATTTGGACATATTTTCATGTTTTTGACCTTAATTTTTGCCAATTTTTTCGTTTTGTGTACTTACCTGGTTGGCAAACAGCAAGAAGCCTATGGAGAGTCGAACCATGGTATGTTGTTCATATGTTGGCATATCCTCTATGAATACTAGACTTCGACTCCATGCATACTTTGAGCCTTCGGATAAGTGGTAACTTCAATTTTCAGCATATATTTGATATATGGCCAATATGGTGTGAACTGGCAGTTTTTGGCATGTTATGAGTTCAAACTCATGCGGCATATCTCTAAGCCCATTCCACTCCAAGCCCAACAAAGGTTATGTCAGGGTAGGGCATGGTCCTGAGTGCCAATCTAGGCCATGACACGCCACCCCCCCTAGTCGGCTAGGTTTTAGAGGCTTGGGAGTGAACACATTTTTGGGGTTTGTGTAGTGACTTTTGACACATGGCATTTAGCCATCTTATTTGACTGGGTTCAGGGCAACATGTCGGTGAGTCAAGGGAAGGTCTTGAGTCCAGGGAATGAGGGGTCTATGGCTGAGTCTGTGTATGTTTACCTCTTTCCCCAACTTTGCTTCATTTGTGTTCATATGCCAATTTCAGGGCTTTCCTCTTTGGTGCAATTCTTGTACATGCCCGCCACCTTGGGACGACGGGTGTGCTGAACGGAAGCCCGCAGTGTGGATTGGATCGTGGATTCGGTTATTGCTGTATTTGTGGGATCTGGTTGCTGTTCAGGGTTGAAGGAGGATAGTATTTTCTATAATTTTGGATTTTGGACCCTGGATTTTGAGGAATGCAAGCGCTGATCCGGAGCAAGTCAGCAGGGGTTACAGGCGGGAGTTCGACCAGTCCCCATCTTCTTTGCAAGCTTAGTCCCTTGTTCTTGTTGGGCTTGCGTCTGGGAACGGGTCGTAGTGAAGCAGTACCCAGAACCTATGGCCCATGGCCCGGAAGCCTGTGAGCCGTCACACCCGTTATGGCCCATGGCCCGGAGGTCTGCGAGCCGTTGACACCCGTGCGGAAGCCGTTGACACCGGCTTTCCCTGTTCTCTAACCCGCGAAATCTGGAATCCGATTTCTAACCAATAAATCGATGTAGAATTACCGTAATTTTATTGTCTTGATCGATTTTCGGTCAGAAATCGGTGAAATACCCGATTTCTACCGCGATTTCCAATTGTCGTAAAATCGCCGCCTGATGTCGCCTGTTCGTGCGCCTCCGTCGCTTCTCCGTGGCGAGTTTTGTGATTGACTTTTCTCGAGTACCTGTGAGGTTCTAAGAGAACTTAAGGGATGAATCTAGAGGGTATTTAATGTACTTTCATCTGGTGTGTTCACCAGAATTTTTCGCCGTTAAGTTTTCGAGAAAATCAGCGCGCAAGGCTTTCCATCGATTGTGCGAACTCATGCTTCTCAAGGACCATGAGTTCGCACGGAACCCTACGTCTCCCCCCTATGTCTTTCATCCATGCCCCTTTCACGCGGGCATATCATCTTGCTTAGGGAAGCGGGCAATGGCGGTGTTTTAGGCAGCCTATGGGTCTCGCAAACCCAAGTCGTTTGCGTGCGCAAACGCTAACTTTGTGGCCTTGTGAGCATGAACGTTAATGACCGAACACAATGCTCACAAGACCAAAAGCCCGATGTCATTTTCGTTTTAGGAGCCAACTCAACGATGGCTCCACGCAATTCAATGCGTACCAAAACTCTATTTCCAAAAGAGGGCAAGTTTTGGTCGAAAATTAGGCCAAAATGGCCAAACCCCCGAGGCTCGTACTCGAAGCCTATAGGGAGGTGAGCCTCGAACCAAGGCAATATGTAAAGTAGAGACCAGGGACGACATCGTGGATGGCTTGGTTGATTTTTACAACCTTGTCTTCCATTTTATATAATTTCGCCTTGTGAGCACGCGTGCCACATGGCCTCTTTGTACACACGCTCATATGCAAGCACTAATGACACGAGTGGGCGGTGACAATCTAACTATAGTGTGCATATTTGAAAGCACCTACTATGGGCCTACTCCAAAAGTGTTTACTCATATTTTTGCTCCGCAAGGTCCCAAAGATATGTGCATGCCAATATCGCCGATATACGCACTTTTTCCCATAAATAGTGTGCTTCAAGGATTGAGGTGTTAAAAATGCTTTCTTTATGCTTTGAACCTCAACCCTTGTTGCAAAAGGGAAGCAAAGCTTCGGTTTGCATCCATGCAAAAGCCCGAGGCTCCTTTCTCTTGCGATACGGAGATACGATATTTGGAGGGACCACTTTTGGGTGAATTTTGGCCTTTTTGCCCAAAATGGCCACAAACACCTTCTCTTCCTGATTTCACCCCCGAGGTTGCGTGCGCCACTTGACCAAGGGTAAGGGCAATTCGGAGAGGGCACATAAACCCACATCGAATGGGGTGTTTCCCCATGTGGCCTCTCCTCTCGATGGGAGAGTTGTGAGTCACCCAATTTGGGGTATGTTGCCATTCTGCCCCATTTGCGTATCACTTTCCCTCCAATGGGGAAAATAGCTAGAGGCGACCATGAGGGTTGGCAAGTGGCATATATTCGGACCTAAGTCCCATGTGTCCATAACATCTTTGGTTGAGAAGATCCTCGCCGTGGCCATGGAGATATGGAATCATGAGTGCGGGCCATTTTGGCCAAATTTCGCTGTTTTTGCCATTGTATGCCATATTGGAATTACCATATCTCCATGGGGCACGGGATCTAGCCAGAGGAAAAGCGCGCATATTGTAGCATATGACCAAGGGTTGAACGCCCTAGAGTTTCGTATCTGCTCCTCCTGCTCATCAGGAGTTATTCAACTTTTGGTGCAATCCACGATCCCCACCTTTGCACCGCATGTTGCTTTCTGCCCCGTCCGTGTGGTCATCCCCTCGGTGAACAGTAAGCAGCCGGCGTGACAGCAAGCGATAACCCAGGGCATGGGACCAAAGAGGATATCAAGGGTTGTGAATCAAGGTTTGGCGCGTCAATATCGCCAAGACTTCCTACCCTGGACGGTCGCCCGAGACGGCCGATTTTGCCATTTTGGCAATCATGACCCCACGTGACGAAACCGTGGTGCCCTGATGCGGGGACCTCAGAGGGAACCAGGTTGGGTGAGGGCTCCAGGGAGATGGTACACGAAGGGCATAAGGTCAGTTGCCCCGTCCCTACCTCTGGCGGGTCCGGACGAGGGGTCGATTTTAGAGTTTTCGGAGCTAATATCAGTTTGGGCTGAAACAGCCCATTTTCAGCTACCAACTCCTAGGGGATAATGGCGGAGCCATATCTCTGGCTCAGAGAGGAGTTCGGACCTGCTGTTATAGGAGAGCATAGGCAGCCACTGTCGGTTGGCCTTGGAGCCTCTTGGTTTCCAGGAACTCGCCTGTGGCCGGGGGGACAGCCCCCCTATTGGCAGGGTTTCAGGGTCCGGACTGAGCAGGGCATGGGTTGTGTTTGAGCCCCCGCCCCCACCCGCCACTGAGAGGGTCGGACCTGGGATTGGGATACGAGTTAGGACTGAGTGTCTATTGTCCTGAGATGCCCTTACCCCAGTCCAGTCTTAACCCCATGTGTACATATCCTGATGTGTTGCTGTACATACTTTCGTTCCCTTGTTGCAGAGTGGCAAGGATCCTGAAACGCTTTGTCACATGACACGAGCGTATTGATGCCCTTGTGAGCGTAGTGCTTTGCCTGCCTGCTCACCTGTGCGTGTCACCGCAGCGTCCCGTGGCCGGCCCCCCACGGGAACGCGTCAAAAGCGTTTCACCGCCGCGGGGTTACCCATCCCCCGCGTGCCACTCGGGGCCACCAACCCCGAGCAGCGTGGCGCAGCAGCTCGCAGCTCGCAGCTCGCAGCGCAGCGCAGCAGCTCGCAGCGCAGCGCAGCAGCTCGCAGCGCCGCCCAGCGACAGCGCCGAGTTCGTCACGGAGCCCGCAGCGCCGTCCAGAGCATCGCCCTGACCGCGCAGCGACCGTGAAAGAGGTGCACAGACCAGGACTCCTGCATCAGCGAGTCCCATCGGCCGACCAGCAAGGCCGCGTCAACCACCTCCACAACCACCGGCTGACCAGCACCAGCAGCACTCCCAGTCCAGTGCTGCAACACCCGCCTCAACAACCACCACCAGTTCGTTGAGTGGAACGAGTGCACACCAAGGACCTCAAGACCAACTACGCCCCCCGCTGCCATGGTAAACTGGCAAGAAGCGGGCAGGACGTGGCCGCGGCCCCACCCCCATGCAGCGCACCTAGTGCGTGGGTTGGTTTGGGACCAGCACTACCGCCACAGCCACCCCCAGTGCGAAGGTGGCATTCCCAGGAGCTTTGAGCTCCGCACGGACATGGCCCCCGACCGCCTGCAGGCTGTGGAGGACTGGCTGCGGGCGGAAGGGTTTGCCTTCCGCTTCCAGCAGACGCGCTGGAGGACCTGGACCCGGCCGGACAGGCCCGGCGAAGGGCTGCGCCCCGACGGGATTGAGGAGGACGAGGACTCCAACGCGTACCCGTCGGGCGCCACGATCAATGTCTCCATGTGGGACATGATCGAGAAGAACTTCCCAGAACCGGGGAGCGAGCGCAGGCTGCAGGGCAGCAGCAGCGCGTCTCCGGGGAAGGAGAAGCGGTCCGCCGGGGACAGGAAGCGGGACCAGAAGTGGCGGGAGTACCAGGAGTCCCTGGCCGCCGAAGCCGCCCAAGGCGCCAAGGGCGGAACCCCAGCCCCCAGTCCCCAACGGGCCAATGGCGGTCACCACCCCGGCTCCACCACCCTTGGCGACTACATCCAAGTCGCCAAGCAGACCAAGGCAAAGCCCCGTCCGCTGCTCCTGAGGCCCCAGCAGGCCCCAGCAGGCCCCAGCAGCGACGTGGAGTCAGCCCACCGCGGGAGGATGCCGGCCGACCAGGCCAGCTCCAGCAGCAGCGCCGCTCCCGCCCAAAGGGACGTGGCGCGCGCCTGTGAGCGCGCCTGTGGGGTGCCCTGCAACCTTCGGGTTGCCCGGCAACGGGCCACACAGGAGAACGCTGCCGTGGAGGGCGCCGTCGGCATCGCCCATGAGGAGGCAACCGAGTGGGGCAGAGGCATGGACTACCACGCCTCGAAAGTGGCAGCCATCGCGGCCGGTCTCACGGCTGCGGCCGCCCATGAGGCAGTGGCTGCCCGGATCAGGGCAACCGACGAGGAAGCCCGCCGGACGCAGGAGGCCATTGCCTGCAGGGAGGCTGAGGTGAAGGCGCTGGAAGAGGCGCTTGCCCAAGAGAGGTCAAAGAAAGAGGCGGAGGAAAGGGCACATGCCGAAGCAACGGCGAAGGCCCAGGCGGACGCCGCCAAGAAGGACGCCATCGAGGCCGCGCGACGGAAGGTCGCTGAGGACAGGGCCAAGACAGAGGCGGAGTTGGCGGCGTTGGAAGCGGAGAAGGCGCGGCTGCAGCAGACCCGGGAAGCCGAGGCGGCTCGTGCCCGGGAGGAGGCCGAGAGGCGAGCTGCCGCAGCCACCGCCGCCGCAATGGAGGAGGCAGAGGCCAAACTCCGCCGCGAGACTCCCCCGGGAGGATCACGAGTGGAGACCCTTCGAAAGCTTTTCGAAGGGGACGCCTCCTCCAAGATGACGCTGGACGAGGTCGACACGGGCAGCAGTGGGAGCAGTGGCCCCACCGCCAACCGACGGAGGAAGGGTAAGGGGAAGACCCCCGAGAGGCCACGGAGGCCAGCGGGCGGACACCCCCACGACAGTGACCCCTTCTTCACTGCCAGCGACGGGGATGAACGAGGCCGCCGACATCGCCAAGTGGTGGCTTCGACGGGCGGAGGAGGCGGAGACGTCCCCATGGAACCGGAAGGTGAGGATGAGGATCTCCCTCCTCCCTACCGGAGCTCGGAGTCTTCCGAGACCGAGCCGCCCAGGTGGGGCGACATGGACGAGGATGACGACATGGACTTTGGCATCACGAAGAAGCGCCCATCCTCGGACCCACCGAGGCGACCCGGCGGAGACCCACTGGGACCCCCTGGCGGAGGACCACCAGGACCCCCTGGAGGACGCCCACCAAGTGGACCCCCTGGAGGCGGACCACTGGGCGGGGGAGGACCCCCTGGACCGGGCGGACCCGGCGGAGGCCCTCCTGGAGGGATTGGCGTGATGAGTGGCTCAGCGCGGAGTACCGCAACCGCCGTGCTCCACCGCGGACACCGGTACGCCCCCGGCGCCCCGCACCAGCCATGGAGCCAATCCCAATTGCTGGTGGACGTTATGGTGGACTCAGGGATGAGGTCCCCAGAGGAGACGTGGAGTGGGATGTCGGCGAAGGTGAGGACCTGGACCTGGAACCGGAGGAGTTCGACATCAGCCTGCCGCGTGGTGTACGAAGGGAGGCCGCTGAACGCAGCCGTGGGCGCCGTGATGAGGATGCGTACATGGAAGGAGTACGGCGTGAACATCTAGGTTCAGCGTACATGGAGGAACCACGGCGTAGCCACAGGGATTCCATGGAGGAGATGGACGTGGCGGAAGTGGGAGTCCGTGGCCGAGGCCGATGGGAACCTCGGTCGACCTCGCGGCCGGCGTTCATGGTCTCTAAGGCCGCGGATGCCGCCGTGTGGGAAGACTTGAAGGACATCAAGCCCCCCATGTACGATGGCAACCCCCTCAACCTCGACCGCTTCTCAGAGAAGCTGGACGATTGGGGGCTGACCGTCACGGAAGACATGCCTCCCGCGGATGCGGAGAAATATGTCTTCAGACGGTTCAGGTACCGCCTGCCGGAAGTGCTCGGAGAGCTCTACTTCTTGGCGACCAAGGAGGGGAGTGTCAAGACCCTCAAGGAAGCCAACAAGTGGCTCAAAGAGCAGGAGCGGGTGGATGCTCCGCAGGTGGCTGCCAAGCGGTGGAAGTCCATCAAGCTTCAGCATGATGGACGGGAGATTCGCCTACGGGACTGGCGAGACTTCCGAGGGCACTACACCCTCCTCCGCCGCAACGTGGAGGATTGGAACGAGGGTGACGAGCAGGCTCGCCTGCTCTCCATGCTGCCGGAGGCATGGATCAAGAGGGTCACCAAGGAGGAATCCAAGCGGGCCAAGTGCAACCACACGGTCAAGATGATGCTCCCCAAAGAGTATCATATGAACGTGGTGGCTTGGACGAGGAAGAACGTGGCCCGGGATGTCAAAAGGCACTCCCTGCGGAACGCTCTCCTCATCACCGTCTCGGGCGATCGCGAGAAGACCGCGATGTGGCGCCTTGATGAGTGTGAGTTGAGCGGCCAGACCATCCGTCTGCAGGCCATCCCGGCGCAGATGAGCTGCGACGAGATCCTGGAGTGGGTTGGAGAGGAGGTGCTCAAGGAGTACCGGAACCTCCACCACACCCGCGGGTTGAGGCCCGGCGACCGCGACGTCAACTACGTTGGCGAGGGACATGGCGGGGAAGCTGCCATGGACCCAGCGGGAGCCGACGGCGATGAGACTCTCGTCAACGATGACGACGACAATAAGCCTGCCGAGGTGGCCGTTTGCGCCTTTGTGGCCAACAACCTGAGCGCGGGGAAAAACCGGGGAAGCTGGACGCCCCTGCACCTGAGTTGGAAGAAGAAAGAGAAGAGGGACCCTGGCCGCGTTGGCGACCCTCCGCTGTCCTTTGGGGAGTTGATACGAGCTCACCCGCAGGGCTGTTTCGTGTGTTATGGGAGGAAGAAAGGCTTCAACCATGACCACCGAACATGCCCCACCCACAAGGCCGACACGGAGGCTTACAAGAAGGCGCACGGGTCGAAGAAGCGTGCGCCCGCGGGTATCCGGGAAGCCAAAGTGGAGGTCGACAAGGACGAGCTGGCCAAGCTGATGTCGTCGGTGGGGACCGAGTTGGCCAAGGAGATCCAGGAGATCAAGCGGAACTGGGTCCCAAGGTCGGACAACAAGAACAAGGAGAACAACCAGAATGACCAGAACAAGGACAAGGACAAGAAGGGTAAGAAAGGGGGAAGGAAGAAGGGCGTCAACGAGGTTGATGCGGAGGAGAACACCCCTACTTCCACAACCGACGCCCCCTAGCCGAGCCCCTGCAGCCAAGGGCCCCAGCTAGGGCGGTCGCAGGATGGTGACGTGGGAAGCGCCGAACCATCCCAGCCGGGAGTCAATAAGCACAAGGGGACTGCCGCGGGCGGAAGGCCCGGTCCGGCACCCAGTCGCGGAGGCGGGGTGAGGGCAAGTGAAGGCACGAACCCTTGCACCCGTCCGTCCTTCGCGACCAAGAATGTGTTTGATGTACTTCAAGATCTTTCCGAGAGTATCGGAGGATCACCCGGACCGCAGCTGGATGCTGCAGATGGGCAGCCTGAGCCCATTATCCACGACCTGCACCAGTCGCTTGTCGAGCTTCTGGAACGGCCGGAGATCCTGAGTTTGCACGCCGTGCGCCGTGTCGGTCGCGAGCGGCAGTTGCATCTTAAGGTCCGTGCCCTATGCGGGGAAGTGGAAAAGGTTTTCGACGTGTTGGTCGACACGGGAGCTCAAGTCAGCTTGGTCAAGGCTGGCCTACTTCCACCAGAGTGTCTGACCGACAGTCGGAAACCTGTCAGGCTGAAGGTGGCGAACGGCCAGTACATGGTGGGAGGCACGAAGGAAGCGGCCATCGGGCTGCAGTTCGTGAACCATCGTGAGCTGAGCCGCCCAGACCACGGCAAGGAAATCCTCCTGCACGGTCGCTTCTACGAGGCCGAGATGGACTGGGACATGATCGTTGGGTACGACTTCATGATGGAGACGGACTCCGGCGTTCTCCCGGCCCAGGCCTCCATGACCCTGTACCAGGACGACCAGCTCTTGTGGCTTTTGTCACCTGAGCACCATGTGGAATGCCAATCGATCCACCCCGAACGCAATCAGCTCGTAGTGGCCGCGCTGGACACTGAGCCAACTGGTCCGGCAAACCAGGAGTACGGCGTAATGCCGGAAGTGGCGAGCCGAGTTGTCGCTGACTTGGGAGCTTCGGATCTGGCCCTGGATGCGTTCTCTTCAGGAACCTCCGCCCATCTTCGGGTTTGTGAGAAGTACTGGAGCGCCCAGGACTCCGCGTGGAAGAAGCACTGGGGTCCGCATCAGGGATTGATGTGGATCCATTGCCCCCGTTGGGACATTCCAAGAGCGATAGCGAAGATTCGCAAGGACCGCTCCAAGGCAGTGCTGGTTGTTCCTATGGGATGCACCGAGGAGGAAAGTACCCGACATTGGGTAGCCTCATTGACCAACATGACCTTAAACAAGGTCGTCCTACCGGCTGGACAGAGTGTCTATCAGGACGCTATGGGACAGCCCATGCCACCCCAGAGATGGCCAACGTAATTCCACTATGTGGATGCGGGCCTTGATCAGGCCGACACCACGGACTTCGTGTGTGTCAACCGCATCGTAGCGGAGCCTTGGAGGCAATGCTTTGCGGTTTCCCCTGTTGACATCGGAGAATCGGAAGACCCCCTCACTGAAGAGGAGCTGGATCTGGTTCAGGGGTATATGGATCAGCCCTTTCACGACTGGGGAACCCAGCGTGAGGGCAAAGGCCAGGACAAAGCCTGGTGGTAAGTGGACTCAATCGTCTCTGGTTCCTATGACGGGAATACCTTCGTACAGAGGGTGCTGGATCACATGTCCAGCCAGGACGAGCCGCCCGGCGGCAACCCACCCACCTACGGCGACTTATTCCGAGGCAAGACCAGAGATGGCCCTTTGGAGCACCTGGGAAGACCACCTGAGCCGAAACCGAGCGGGGTCGCTACCCCTCAAGTAAACTCCGTGGTTCAAGTGCCCGGAAAAGCCAAGGCGGAGTCCGATGACTGCCCCAAGATCCAGGCAGTGAGGGCCAGGCTGAAGCAGAAGTATGGGGACACCTTCTTCAGCGGAAAGCCTGTGTTTCCCCCGCCGGTGCGTGGACCGTATGGCGAGGCCAAGATACGACTGAAGCAGGACCCCCGTGTGTATCGGCACCGGGAGTTTGCCCTGAGGGGCGAGAGGAAGGAGGCCATGGAGAAGATCCTCCGTGACTTCATCCAGAGAGGCTGGCTTGAGCCGTGCCACTCCGAGTGGGCCTCTCCGTGCTTCGTCGTCCCCAAGAAGGTGGCCGGTGAGTGGCGGCTCCTGGTCGACTACCGCGGCCTAAACGCCCAAACGCAGCATGATAGCTATACGCTTCCCCTCATTGAGGACATGCTGCAAAAACAACACCGGCGGAGGATCTTCACGGTGATTGACCTGAAACATGGTTATCATCAGATGCCTGTCGCCGAAGAGTCCCGTGCCTGCACGGCCATGAGCACTCCACTTGGACCTCTCCAGTGGAAGGTGATGCCCATGGGCGTTACCAACGGCAATGCGGCTTTTCGGCGGATGCTGGAGAACCTGCTTGAGCCGGTGCGTGACTGTGCGGACCCACTCGTGGACGACGTAATCATCGCGTCCGGGTACCCCAGTATGAGCTACGAGGAGCTCCTGGAGGCACATGAGAGGGACGTCACTCGAGTGCTGGACCTTCTGGTTCGGCACAAACTCACGGGCAGCAGTGACAAGGCCACCATTGCGGTAAGCGAGGTGGTCTTCGCTAGCCACGTAGTTGGGAACGGGCAGCGAAAGCCCATACCTGGCAAGGTGGCTGCGATTGAGCACTGGGAAAAGCCCAAGACGGTCTCTGAGCTACGGGCGTATCTGGGGTTCTGCAACTACTACTCGGGGTATATCAAAATGTATGCCGAGTATGCAGCCCCCATGACGACCATGCTCAAGGGCAACCGAGAGGAGACCAAGAAGGGATCCAAGAAGGCTCTGGTCTGGGATGCTGATTCCGACCGTGCCTTTGAGGGGATGAAGCAGGCGCTGCTATCCGCAGTGGGTCTGCACCTCGTGGATCCCGACCGAGGGTTCGTCCTGCGCACCGACGCTTCCGACTACGCCGTGGGCGCTGTGTTGGAGCAAGTGCTTGACGACGGGAGGTACGTGCCCGTGGCCTTCTGGAGGGGAGTCCTGGCGGAAGGCCAGAAACGGACGTGGACGCCCCGTGAAAAGCAGGCGTATGCCATCGTCATGGCTCTCAGGAAATCGGCTGGGTACATAGCCCTCCATCCCGTCACCGTCTGCACCGACCATCAGAGTCTGCAGTCGTGGCACAAGGAGCACGTGGACACCCCCTCAGGTCCCGCCTCCCGACGGGCAAGATGGCATGAGACCTTGGCCAAGTTCGATCTGACGGTTGTGTATATTCCTGGAAAGGATGACACCGTGGCGGACTGTCTCAGCAGGTGGGCCTATCCCGCCAGCAAGGGCATGACGGATATCTCTGCCCATGGCGATGAGGCTGAGACCGCTGAAGCCAAGAAGATCATCGAAATGGAGCGCCTGATGGAGGAGGAGGGTGTTAAATGCTTCGTCGTCATGGCTGCGGATGCCCCTCTCGCGTCGAGGGTGAGCAGAGCGGTCAGAGTACTCGCCCCTGAGGGAGCTGAGTCGGACAAGCACCTCTTCCCGGAGTCTTGCCTCCAGGACGACTGGACGGACGATTACGCCAAGTCTGAGGCCTTTGCGGCCGAGTATAGGGCTGTGACCGACCCTGACGACGGGCAGAAGTGGCCAAAGGGGCTGACCGAGGAAGATGGCAAGCTCTACCGGAATGGTAAGCTGCTGGTACCGGAGTCCCGGGTGCTCGAGCTTTGTGAAGCTTGGCACCACCACATGCTGCACCCAGGGGTCAAGAAGCAAGCTCTTGACATGCAGCGTCGGTTCGAGATCGACCATATCCTTCTCTACACCGCCATCAAGAAGGTCAGGAAGGGTTGCTCGGTCTGTCAGGCCTGCAATCCCGACAACCGGAACATCAAGGGGGAAGCCCAATGGACCCCGGTTCCTGACCAGCCCATGGAGAGCGTGGCCATGGACGTCTTCTCCATGCCCGAAGTTCACATTGGCAAGGAGACCTTTGACTGTGTGGTTCTTTGTGTGGATCGCCACAGTGGCTACGTAGTAGCCGTTCCGGCACGCAAAAAGGGGTTGCTTGCCAAGGAAGTGGCAGTCATGATGATTCGTCATTGGCTGACCGTCTTTGACATCCCCCGCACCATTTGCAGTGACCGAGGGCCCCAGTTTACTGGTTGCTGGTTCAAGGGTATGTGTTCCCTCATGGGGATACGTCATGCCAAGAGCGTCGCCTATCTCAGCCGGTCTAACGGCCGTGCTGAAGTGGCTGGACGGCAGCTGTTCGAGAAGCTGCGCAAGATCCACATCACCAATCCACGGCGGAACTGGTTTCAGGAGATGTGGCCTGCTCTGAAGGCCCATCATGACACCCCCACACCGGGTGGTTTGTCCCCTCACCAGATACTGTTCGGCAGGGACCCCCTGGGTAGGGGACTTCCCTTGTCTGGTGATGGCATGGCTATGGATGCCGAGGAATTCTTCGCGCGGCAAGAGCAAACGGCACGGGACATCCGCCAGCAGCTCGAAAAGGAGCATGCTGAGCGTCAGAAGTCCGCCCCGAGCTCGACAGCGCAGAAGTTCAGGGTGGGAGACCCGGTGTGGGTGATCAGACCCCGCCCTATGGGCACCCACCGCACCAAGACCTGGTTCACACCCGGCGAGGTGGTCCGCAGGATTGGTGAGGACACCTACCGCATCAAGGTGGGTCACGGACAGTTCCGGGAGCGCCACGAGAGTCAACTCCGTGTGCGGGAACCCGACCTCCGTGGCCAACATGTGTCCCTGAGCTATGCTGCACATGAGGCTGATTCGGATGATGACTATGCTGAACAGGACGACTATACCGTCGAGAAGATCCTGGCTCAGCGTCCGAAAGCCTCGGCACCCGGAGGTCTGGAGTTCAAGGTTCGTTGGCGAGGCTATGGGCCGTCCCACGACACCTGGGAACCCGTCTCCTCGTTCGTGCCGCGGGTCAATACTCCCTTCATGGAGTACATCCGCAAGCACAAGACCAAGATCCATGTCTCGGACTTGGCAGCACTCACCCGGGCGATTGCAGCCAGGGGTGCCTGATCAGCGCCCTGAGCTCTCCCCTGATGCATTCTGAGCGCTTGTGAGGTCGACGGATCGTCCCTTACTTGCTTGCTCTCTTACATCTTCCGGTGGCCTGCCATCAGAGTGGCCATATACCCCCCCCTGCTGAATCCAGAGGAGGATGGCCCCTCTCTTCTTCCATTCGTCACTCCCTCCCCCTGCTGAATACTTGGGAAACCAGGTAGGGCGACTGACCTTCATTTTTCTGAGCTCTTGGGGCCTTGTAGCCCATAAAACGTTGCGCAACGGATGCCGCTGTCATCGGCATTGCGATTTTTGGTGTGTGGTCTGGTCCCATGGCATGCGGGATCCAGACCAGCCGACGTGTGTCTCGAGACTATATATGGCCTGAACTCAGGCATTTTCCTGTCCACCCTCCTGCATTTGCCTTATCCTAACCGGGGCATTGTTTGGCGCTCTGTTCAGAGTTTGTTTACACGCCTATTTACCCTGCTTGTTTTGCTTTTCTGCCCTCCCCAGGATATGTGCATTTGTATGTTGCGATTGTCAGCCCATCACCGACTGATGGACTGCTTTTTTCCCCCCGATGGGATGCGAATCGACTACGAAGTCGCCCTGCCTCGCCGTTTACATGCTTTTACTTAAGGTCCAGCCTGGACCAGTACCTGGTACAGATTCTTCTGTTTGAGTGCCTGTGATACCGTGTGCCCTATTCGCTGTGATGTGGAGATCCTGATGGCGCCAGGCGGGAAGCCCAGTTGCCTGACTACACTCCCAGCGGTCCGCCACTGTCAGTCCCAGTGTGAGCCTACCGACTCGCAGACGCACTTGCAGTCGGATGGCGGCCTCCGGTGCTCCTGACCTCGGTCAGTCTGCCTGGGAAACTGGTGGTTTGAGGAGTGGACGCCTCCGCCCACACTGCATGAGGACTCCCTCATGTATGGCCTTCGTGGTAATAGGGCGAGGGAAAAGACGGCCTTGATGCCCGATCCCTTAAGGAGGAGCTCGTTCGGCTGTACCACTCTGGACTCGCGTCGTATGGATATGGACATGGTGCGCCCGAGGAAGGACCCGTGGGGACTGTCCCCAGTCGGCGGGCCTTGGGAAGCTTGGGGTAGCCTGATGGATCTTTGTGGTCGCTCTCGACCTGTGGGACCACCTCGGTCGTCGTGTGACGCCTATGTTGGCCGTGTATGCCACTACCACTGTGGTGGTGACCGTAGCAGCCGGCACCCGGTGCGCCTGGTATGGGTTAACGGGTCCTTTGGATGCCGAACAATCGCCGCCAGGACCCGGGACTTGATACTTGATACTATACTTGCAGTTACTAACAGTTACAGCATCATACCTGTTTCACCGTGGGATCGCGATGGGCAACCTAACCCACAGATCGGCCTGAAGTGAGGATGTGACACCCCCCTCTTCAGGGGATGGTCCTGGGTACCCGCTGCCATGCTTGGGTGTTATTGAGCCCCCCCCAGGGTTTGCTCTAAGGAGGGGGGTGAAGCGGTACCCAGAACCTATGGCCCATGGCCCGGAAGCCTGTGAGCCGTCACACCTGTTATGGCCCATGGCCCGGAGGTCTGCGAGCCGTTGACACCCGTGCGGAAGCCGTTGACACCGGCTTTCCCTGTTCTCTAACCCGCGAAATCTGGAATCCGATTTCTAACCAATAAATCGATGTAGAATTACCGTAATTTTATTGTCTTGATCGATTTTCGGTCAGAAATCGGTGAAATACCTGATTTCTACCGCGATTTCCAATTGTCGTGAAATCGCCGCCTGATGTCGCCTGTTCGTGCGCCTCCGTCGCTTCTCCGTGGCGAGTTTTGTGATTGACTTTTCTCGAGTACCTGTGAGGTTCTAAGAGAACTTAAGGGATGAATCTAGAGGGTATTTAATGTACTTTCATCTGGTGTGTTCACCAGAATTTTTCGCCGTTACGTTTTCGAGAAAATCAGCGCGCAAGGCTTTCCATCGATTGTGCGAACTCATGCTTCTCAAGGACCAAGAGTTCGCACGGAACCCTACGTCTCCCCCCTATGTCTTTCATCCATGCCCCTTTCACGCGGGCATATCATCTTGCTTAGGGAAGCGGGCAATGGCGGTGTTTTAGGCAGCCTATGGGTCTCGCAAACCCAAGTCGTTTGCGTGCGCAAACGCTAACTTTGTGGCCTTGTGAGCATGAACGTTAATGACCGAACACAATGCTCACAAGACCAAAAGCCCGAGGCCATTTTCGTTTTAGGAGCCAACTCAACGATGGCTCCACGCAATTCAATGCGTACCAAAACTCTATTTTCAAAAAAGGGCAAGTTTTGGTCGAAAATTAGGCCAAAATGGCCAAACCCCCGAGGCTCGTACTCGAAGCTTATGGGGAGGTGAGCCTCGAATTAAGGCAATATGTAAAGTAGAGACCACGAAAAACATCGTGGATGGCTTGGTTGATTTTTACAACCTTGTCTTCTATTTGATATAATTTCGCCTTGTGAGCACGCGTGCCACATGGCCTCTTTGCACACACGCTCATATGCAAGCACTAATGACAGGAGTGGGCAGGGACAATCTAACCATAGTGTGCATATTTGAAAGCACCTACTATGGGCCTACTCCAAAAGTGTTTACTCATCTTTTTGCTCCTCAAGGTCCCAAAGATATGTGCATGCCAATATCGCCGATATACGCACTTTTTCCCATAAATAGTGTGCTTCAAGGATTGAGGTGTTAAAAATGCTTTCTTTATGCTTTGAACCGCAACCCTTGTTGCAAAAGGGAAGCAAAGTTTCGGTTTGCATCCATGCAAAAGCCCGAGGCTCCTTTCTCTTGCGATACGGAGATACGATATTTGGAGGGACCACTTTTGGGTGAATTTTGGCCGTTTTGCCCAGAATGGCCACAAACACCTTCTCTTCCTGATTTCACCCCCGAGGTTGCGTGCGCCACTTGACCAAGGGTAAGGGCAATTCGGAGAGGGCACAAAAACCCACATCGAATGGGGTGTTTCCCTATGTGGCCTCTCCCCTCGATGGGAGAGTTGTGAGTCACCCAATTTGGGGTATGTTGCCATTCTGCCCCATTTGCGTATCACTTTCTCTCCAATGGGGAAAATAGCTAGAGGCGACCATGAGGGTTGGCAAGTGGCATACATTGGGACTCAAGTCCCATGTGTCCATAACACCTTTGGTTGAGAGAATCCTCGCCGTGGCCATGGAGATATGGAATCATGAGTGCGGGCCATTTTGGCCAAATTTCGCTGTTTTTGCCATTGTATGCCATATTGGAATTACCATATCTCCATGGGGCACGGGATCTAGCCAGAGGGAAGGCGCGCATATTGTAGCATATGATGAAGGATTGAACGCCCTAGAGTTTCGTATCTGCTCCTCCTGCTCATCCGGAGTTATTCAACTTTTGGTGCCATCCACGATCCCCACCTTTGCACCGCATGTTGCTTTCTGCCCCGTCCGTGTGGTCATCCCCTCGGTGAACAGTAAGCAGCCGGCGTGACAGCAAGCGATAACCCAGGGCATGGGACCAAAGGGGATATCAAGGGTTGTGAATCAAGGTTTGGCGCGTCAATATCGCCAAGACTTCCTACCCTGGACGGTCGCCCGAGACGGCTGATTTTGCCATTTTGGCAATCATGACCCCAAGTGACGAAATCGTGGTGCCCTGATGCCGGGACCTCAGAGGGAACCAGGTTGGGTGAGGGCTTCAGGGAGATCGTACACGAAGGGCATAGGCTCAGTTGCCTCGTCCCTACCTCTGGCGGGTCCGGACGAGGGGTCAATTTTAGAGTTTTCGGAGCTAATATCAGTTTGGGCTGAAACAGCCCATTTTCAGCTACCAACTCCTAGGGGATAATGGCGGAGCCATATCTCTGGCTCAGAGGGGAGTTCGGACCTGCTGTTATAAAAGAGCATAGGCAGCCACTGTCGGTTGGCCTTGGAACCCCTTGGTTCCCAGGAACTCGCCTGTGGCTGGGCCAGACACCCCCCCTATTGGCAGGGTTTCAGGGTCCGGACTGAGCAGGGCATGGGTTGTGTTTGAGCCCCCGCCCCCACCAGCCACTGAGAGGGTCGGACCTGGGACTGGGATACGAGTTAGGACTGAGTGTCTATTGTCCTGAGATGCCCTTACCCCAGTCCAGTCTTAACCCCATGTGTACATATCCTGATGTGTTGCTGTACATACTTTCGTTCCCTTGTTGCAGAGTGGCAAGGATCCTGAAACGCTTTGTCACATGACACGAGCGTATTGATGCCCTTGTGAGCGTAGTGCTCTGCCTGCCTGCTCACCTGTGCGTGTCACCGCAGCGTCCCGTGGCCGGCCCCCCACGGGAACGCGTCAGTAGGTCCCGTGTTTGGTTGCCCACCAGAGAGCTCAGAGTTCCCCCCTGGTGTAGGATTGGGATTTCCTCAGGATGGGTCCACCTTCTTGTCCTTGTCCGGCCTGCGGTCAAAGCCTCCTCGTCCACCTTTGCCCTTGCCACCTTGGCCTTTGCCATGGCCCTTGGACGTGCCCTTGCCACTGTCCTGGTCGGCGTTGCCCTTGCCACCGCCCTTGCCACTGCCGTTCTCGGTGTTGAGCTTCGCCGAAAGGCTTTGCTTGTGGTAGCACTCGTCTTCTTAGTGCTTCCTCTTCCGACAGAACGCACAGGTGGTTGTGCACCTGTAGTGGTCCGGCATCTTGGCTTTGCTGCCGTTGTTGGTCTCCTGCTTCTTCCCCTGGCCCACAAAACAGTTCTGCTGGTCACAGTCAAGGGCATGAAGCACGCAGCCCCGTTCGTCTCTGGCTTCACACCAGAAGAGATGCTGGACATTGCTTATGAAGGGAGCATTCTTGGGGGTAGCACACACAAGTCCTCGTAGGTGAGCGCCCTTGCCTTGCGCTCCGCCGTTGCCCGGCATTCATCCCACACTTCTCGTGGGAGCTTGGCCACCAACTGGAAAAGCAGCTCATCGCTGCCATAGGAACCGGGCGTCAGTCGCCCTACCCAGTGGTCCACGTCGGCCAGCAGCTCCAAAATCATGGCAGGCTTGGGGTTGTTGGGCAACGCCGCCAGGTTCTGGATCTCGGCCCAGATGGAGAGGTCGGTCTCGTAGGAAGGGCATTGCCTCTCCAAGGCAACCAACACGTCGGCAAAGGTAACGGACCTCGTCACGATCTGCTTGACCTCCTTTTCCAGGTTCTTGGTCTTGAAGCACTGCAGGAGCAGATCGCACTGCACTTGCCCACTAGCACGGGTTTGGCCGGTCATCCTCAGGAACGGGCCGAAGTTCTCAACGAACAGAAAGAGTTTCTGATGTCCCTTGCTTGTTGTTGATATTGAAAACCTTGATTGCTTTTCAAAAGATGTTTCCCCAAAACTGCAAAAAGGTAAATTCCACGAACAAGGAACACCACAAACAGGATCAAAGTCAGAATCGTGATAGTATTCTTCCAAATCAAAGCATTGTAAGAAAAGAGGGGCTGCATATAGACAAATGAGGAATGAAATATGCAACTCAAAACAAATGATTTTAGGTGAAAACTGACATGACTCAGGCCTCCAAGATAGCACCAAGCACTTCATGTGCACTCATTTGGATGAAATGGAGCTGGTTAGGAATCTGGGGCAGGGGAGTTAGGCCAGACACAGAAAATGACTTGGCCAAGCAACTGCATTCAGAAACAGTTACAATCTGGAACCACAATAAGTAGTAGAAACTTTTGAGTATAGGGGTCTTGAGGTGGGAGACCACTAGGCTTAACCTACAAGGCCCAAGGCATGAAGTGCCTACTTTACTTTGGTATAACCTCCATGAGGGATGATACCTCCGCTCCTTTGAGTGGTAGGGGTGAACTTCATGGGGGAGCTAGGGTTTTAACCCTAGTTGCCGAGAAAGTGTACCTAAAGCTTCATAAGAGAAACAAAAAATGTTTAAGTGTTAGTCTCAGCACTTCCTTAGGCAAAAGAGGAGGCTGTAGCCAGGATCAAGTACCCCAAGAAAGACATGGTAGTGACTTTTTCTTACTCCCCCTCGGAGTACTAGTTAGCTAAGCTAGTAGGACCAAGGAAAAAGGCTCAAATTACCCTGAAATTACCTCAGAAAATGGTGTAAACCTTCACAACAACTCCTCATCAGTTCGTAGAAGCTGTTCACACTGCTGGTACCCTTTAGAAACAGCGTGATGTACCGTGAATGATGTCCCTTCGAAGGGGCATTCCTCAAAAGTAGCTGGCGTGAGCGTAAACCTTTGAAAAAACAGTTGGGGGGCAGTGGGGTGTGAACCCATGACCTCCTCCCTGGAGTCTGCATTGCTACCCACTAGGGTATGATCGAACGCTCTAACGCGGACGGTCATCGCTGTATAAACAGCGTATTTCATTAATCGTCCTGACCAACGGCCAGGGGGGAGCAATACTCCTGATGGAGCCCACAAAACTTCAGGAGCTCAAAAAAATAGAAATGAGGTCCAACAGGGAGTGAATCCTGTGGTTTAGCGAAAGGTTTAGCGACATAGCAAGTCAAATCGCTAAAAAGTGACGATAAGACGTTAGAAATCGTCATTTATAGGCCCAAACTCAAAGTCGCAGACAAGCGCAACAGAGCCGCGCCCAAGAAAAGGGGTTAACGGCACTAGAAGGCACTCGAGTAGAGAGGTGTGTGCCGTGCCTTGACAGAGAGAAACCAAACATTTCTGCATGGTTGCATCAAAATTTTCATAAAACATAGGGACAAACCTCAAAAACACAAACAAAAGGAAGAGCAGGCGAAACATTCGCCTCTCAGGTATGCCAGTGTCATGACACACATATGCATTGTGTTCGTCGTGGTTGTTGCGTTAAAACGTTAGGGTTGTCTCCGTCGTGTCTCCAAGGGGGTCGGGCGACTCCTGCATTCCCCCTGCAGCGGTAAAAACAAGGTTGTAAGGTATGCTCGACGAATGGTGCACGCAGTGCGCACGTAGGGTTAGAGAAGATGAAGTGCTCGCGATGCATGTGCCGGATTCCGACATACACACGTTGCCACGCTTCCTTGTGCATGCACCCACCTTCCCTTCTCTTCAAAGGTCCAAAGGAGAAGTGTGTGCTCGTGTTTGCGTCGTGTGTGCGTTAAATTAGGGTTGTTTAAACGCTTAGGTTTGTTTTGCGTTCGATTCACTTTGGCATTCACACGATGCATGGTGAGTAAGGTAGGTAAGCCCAGGAGGAGCTCATCCTCTGGTTGAGTCAGTGTGGTTAAAGTGGTTTTGGTCTCGCCTCCCTTTTCTGCATGCGTGCACACGATGCATTAAAGGGATTTGACAGTAGGCCACGCGCGGTGCACGCGGTATGAACCCTTGCCAGGTTACCAAGGGCCTCGCCCTACGTTCCATAAGGGAACGAACGAAGTCCTTAAGCTTGCTTGCTTGCAACTGGGTTCAGGAACAGTGTATTATAGGGCACACTAAGAAGCGTATAATACGTGGAGTGTGTCTTGGTTCCTCTGTCTTGAACCCAGTCCATTGGCCTCTGTTGTACAGGTGGGAGGGTCAGGGTGAACTGGTGCAGTCCCTTGAGCCGTGCTAAATTATACGGCTCTGATCACACAATCAATTGACTGTGCCTCAGCCAGTTGTGACGAGGGCAGTTCGACTCCATCGACATCTGCGCACTGCACGCCTCTTGTGCGCCCTTCCCCTCCAAGCCCTAGCAGGGAAACGTGTTGTGACGTCCCTGTTAGGCCACAGTTGCTTAGCAGCGCTGTGTTCTCTTGTCTTCTTCACAGGAGGGTCATTAGGACTAAAGAAGGTCCCTACCAGGACCGGCCCCCGCTGTGCCCCTTCCGCCTGTCACCCCCGCTGACTTGCTCCTGATCAACGATTGCATTTCTCAAAATCCTCAAAGTCCAGTCTCCAAAATCCAAAAATATAGAAAGAAAAATCCTCCTTCAACCCTGAATAGCAACCAGATCCAACCAATACAGCAATATCCCAATTCACAATCCAAATCAGGCTGCGGGCTTCCGTTCAGCACACCGGTATTCCCACGGTGGCGGGCATGTACAAGAATTGCACCAAGGAAGAAAGCCCTGAAATTGGCATAGGAACACAAATAAAGCAAAGTTGGGGAAAGAGGTAAACGTACACATTCACAGCCATAGACTCCTCATTCCCTGGACTCAAGACCTTCCCTTGACTCACCAACATATTGCCCTGAACCAGGTCAAATGAGATGGCTGAATGCCATGTGTCACAAGTCACTACACAAACCCCAAAAATGTGTTCACTCCCAAGCCTCTAAATCCTAGCCCAAAAGGGGAGGTGGCGTGTCATGGCCTAGAGTGGCACTCAGGACCATGCCCTACCCTGACAGAACCTTGGTTGGACTTGGAGTCGAACAGGCGTAGAGAAATGACCTATGAGTTTGAACTCATAACCTGCCAAAAAACTGCCAATTCACACCCTATTGGCCATATATCACATATATGCTCAAAATTGAAGTTACCACTTATCCGAAGGCTCAAAGCATGCATGGAATCGAAGTCCATTTTTCATGGAGGATAGAGACCAAAGGCCAATGCCCATGTACATCCCCACTTTACCCTCGAAACCCCTTCGGAAATGGGCGCCACGCACTGCCCAAGTCAGCCCATGATCTTGAGACCAATTCTTGAAATCCTTCGTGCGCCAAGCCAAATGGAGTACGCGATCCGGCATATGGTGGTGTTCAACCCCAAAGGGGCTGCCAACATATGAACAACATACCATGGTTCGACTCACCATAGGCTTCTTGCTGTTTGCCGACCAGGTAAGTACACGAAACGCAAAAATGAGCAAAAATTGAGGTCAAAAACATGAAAATATGTCCAAATACAAAGTTGTCATGATAGTATATCTCTATGCCCACCCATGATATCCGCTCATGGTTCAATACACAAATGATTGGAACCATTTGCGAACAATTCTCCCACTTGGATCCCCAATCGGGCGCATGGAGATACCTTCGCCACTCATATCCACATGCCTCACTAAAATGGGAGTGCACTCACGGATCTCTTTCTCAAACATACCATGTGCAATACATATGCGGTAGACTTAGTCTAGCGCTTTGGATTCCACAATTGGGACATGGGCAAAACCCTTGTCACGTGTGGCTCCCCATCTCTTCGGCCACACGAAGATATATAACATGGGGGTGAGCATATCAAGACATATACCATGCATATAAAACATACCCTTAAATGTGGTTCCCACCATGATATGCCATGTCCCTCCATGGACATAACTTCACGTTAAAAATGCGTAGGAACCCAAAGAAAGTGTCTATGCAACCCCAACACTCATGCAGTACACTCGAAAGTCGCATTAAAATATTCCGTTGCACGGTCCAAGAGTTATATATCACTTTATACCCTCTTGACCATTATCCCTTGCAACACCGGGCATGTGTACGCACCAAAGGCGTTTGATGCTTCCTAAATTAAGTTGAGACCAAGGCGCTTGCAACGCAACTTTTCTTATTCTCTTTCCTCACACTCGCTCGTCGATATGGCCCTTCAAAGTGGTCCCACGATTCAATTTTGTTTCCCTTATATCTCCAAGTCAAATGGGTGGCAAGTATAAGGGAAACCTGATTCGGGCATAGGGAAAAGAGTATGACCACTCGAAGAAGACAACATCAAGTGCAGCGATGTCGAAGTCGAAAGTCCGATTTCGACATCGCGAAAAATTCAGATTAAAATTTCGAGTGCTTAATTAGAAAATTGCGGAAGCAACGAACCCTTTGCTGATGAAATCTGACCCTTCAACGGAGTATCCGCCAAAATCTCTGGAAATAACAGTTAACCAATCGGTTAACGCAAAATCGCGAGCCAACTGACGGTCGCCGATACCTTGACCATCAGAACGAAAGGCTGAAAAATTACGGAAACATCATGATAATAAAACCCTGTTGATTCCTGATATTCTGATATATAAATCTCCGCTGGCAGTGCCTCGGTACTGAATATGGCCGCTCATAGCCGGAATGGCCAAACCTATCACACTATCACATCGGGTTAGGTCGGGTGGATGGGAGAGTATGATATCAGCCAATGGCGGCTTGCCGGCACATAGATACACACCCCAAGTGACCCCAAGACGGCCACGGGGGTCCGAACCGGCTTCACCCCCCTTCTCAGAGCGTTGTTACCGCTCGGAAGTCATTGAAGAGAGGACGGGAGGACCCCAATGGGCTCCAACCCCCCCCTCCATGTCGCAAGGACACATGGAGGCCCCACACACGTCGTAGGCGTCCCCCATGCCCCATGAGAGGGGTGACGACACTGATACTCAGCGCCCTACGCCATATCCGGTCTCCTCTTGATCTACAACATGGACCAAGGGGATCAAAGATAGAAAAACGTCGTCGGTCGACCTAAATAAGTATACCACAATGAAATATATATGTGGAGATCGAGTGAAGGGGGTAGATGGCCAATCAAGGCCCAAAAAACCCCGGATGAACGCCCTCACCCATCTCCCCAAGCACAGAAACAAACAAAATGCCAAGGAGGATTCATTATGGTGCTACAGCAGCTACCAAGTGGACATCCAAAGAAATGTTCTATTTCTTCAGGTAGTCCATCTAGACCGTGGTGTACCTCGGCACAAAACTGCTCGGAGGCTCCCACGAATCCCTGGATGCGGCGAAACCCTTCCAACGGACTTTATAAAGCCTACCCCCAGGCGTCCCCGGGTCCGGCTTGTCCGCCAGGATCTTCTCAGCGGTGAAGTCGTCGTCCTCACCCTCGTCGTCCGAGTCCACATCGCCGGCCGTGAACTCGAAGGTGACGGGACGTCCGCTGGGGTCTGGTGCTCGGGGACGAAGCTGGGTATGATCGCGGTCCAGGATCTTGTTATCCCCCACACGCACCGCATACACATCCTGCCCGACCTTCCGCACGATTACCCCCGGCACATACCAAGACGCCTGCCGATGCCTGGAAAGGACATCCTTGTGGTGCCGCTCCACCCACACGGTGTCTTGGAGAGCATACTTCTGGACTTTTCCCTGCTTGAAGTACTTGGCCCTCTTGTCATGCTCGTCCTGAAGTGCCTTGCACACCTTGGTCGCCGTGTCGTCCGCCTCAGCCATCATAGCGTTCGCATCCCGGGCCACTTTGCCATGGTTCAACCACGGGAGAGTGCGATCCCGTAGGAACAGGATACGATGGGGCGACAGTCCAGTGGGTCCCGGAAGGTCGTGATACGCTTGGAGTACTCTCCACAGCGAATTGTACCGATTCCGGCCCGGTTCGTCGATGTGCAGCTGGCAGAACTTCTCAAACATCTGCCGCCCGGCCACCTCAGCACGGCCATTTGACCCGCTGTGGTATGCCACGGTCTTGGCGTGCCGAATCCCCATGTGCTTGCACATTGTCTTGAACCACGTCCCCACGAATTGACTGCCCCGATCGCTGCAGATGACAGCTGGGACATCAAAGATCGTCAGCCAATGCCTGATCATGGCATTAGCGACGGTCTTGGCCTGCAGCCCCACTCCATGCTTGTCCTTCTTGTCCTTCTTCTTGGACTTCTTGCCAGGGACCGCCACGGTATACCCACTGTGCCTATCCACCGCCAGGATGACACAGTCGTAGGTCTCTCCTTCCACGGTGACCTCAGGCATGGCGAATACATCCATGGCCACGGACCGCATAGGGGCCTCCGGTATAGCCGTATACACCGGGTTGCCCGCTGTGGAGTGGTTGGGGCTCTTCGTGGCCCGACACACGGCACAGTCGCTGCAGTACCTATCCAGGATGGCGTAGTACCCCGGAGGGAACTTGAAACGCCACTCCAGGTCCTGCTGCATCTTGTCCCGGCCAGGGTGCATGAGCTGGGCGTTGTGCCAATGGTCAATGAGCTCCTCCACTCGGTTCTCGGGCACCAGCAGCTTGTCCTTGAGGAACAACTTGTCCCCATCCTCGGTCAAGCCCTCGGGCCATTCGTCGTCCGACGGGGCGCTCAGGGCATTCCAGTACTTGCTCCAGTGCTCGGATGCCGCATAGTCATCCGACCAGTCCTCTGTGAGCACCGACCTGACTAGCTCTACAGGGGCCACCATCCATTGCTCGAGGGTTTCCTCTCGAATAGCTTGGACGCGGGCACCCCGGAACTTGGCCAGGTCCGTACGGTTTGCCATCACCACAAAGCACTTGACCCCCTCTTGCTCCATGACCTTCTCCATCTCGATGATGCGCTTGGCCTCCTCGGTCTCCTCGGCGTCCCCATGGCTGGATATGTCCATCCACGCCTTGCCCGCGGGGTAGGCCCATCGACTGAGGCAATCTGCCACAGTGTTGTCCTTCCCCGGGACGTATACGACGCTGAGGTCGAACTTGGCGAACATCTCGTGCCATCGGGCCCTCCTAGCCGCTGGTCCTGAGGGGGTGTCCACATGCTCCTTGTGCCAGCTCTGTAGGGACTGGTGGTCCGTGCAAACCACCACGGGCTGCAGTCCGATGTGGCCAGACCACTTCCTGAGCGCACATACAATGGTGTACGTCTCCTTCTCCCTCGCGGTCCATGTTCGGCGTTGACCCTCGGCCAGGATCCTGCTCCAAAACGCCACGGGAACATGAGTCCCCTCGTCCCGGACTTGCTCGAGGACTGCCCCCACAGCATAGTCCGAGGCGTCTGTCCGTAGCACGAATCCCTTGTCCGGGTCCACCAGGAATAGCCCCAACTGCCCCAGGAGTCGCTCCTTCAGGCAGTTGAACGCATCCTCGGCCTCAGGGGTCCAAGCAAGTTTCTTCTTGCTCCCCTTCCGGCCATCGAACTTGCCCACTTGCAGCATCTTGTGCAACGGCCCCGACAGTTCCGCGTACATCCGGACATAGCCCGAAAAGTAGTTGCAGAACCCCATGAAGGACCGGAGTTCGCTGATGGTCTGGAACTTCTCCCAGTGGTGCAGGGACGCCAGCTTCCCAGGCATGGGACGGCGTTGCCCGTGACCAACCACGTGACCCGCGAACTCCACTTCCTTCACGAAGGGTGAGGCTTTGGTGGGCTTGCACACCATGTTGTGCTTGTCCAACTCGCTGAGCACTCGGCGCAGATCCTTCTCATGCGCGTCGATGAGCTCGTCCTCAGTCATGTTCTCCGTGCCGGACCCGATGATGATGTCATCCACGAAAGGATCGGCACAGTCCCGGACAGGACCGAGTAGGTCCTCCATCATGCGCTGGAAAGCGGCGTTGCCATTCTTGGCACCCATAGGCACCGCTTTCCACTGCATGGGCCCCAGCGGCGTCGACATCGCTGTGCAGGGCCTGGAGTCCGGGTGTAGCGGCATCTGGTGGTAACCGTGTTTCAGGTCCAACACCGTGAAAATCCGCTTTTTCTGTTGCTTTTGGAGGGTGGAGTCGATCAGGGGAAGCGAGTACGAGTCGTGCTCGGTCTGCTCGTTCAAACACCTGTAATCCATCACCAACCTCCACTCGCCCTTCTCCTTCTTGGGCACGATGAAGGCTGGGCTGGCCCACTCACTGTCAGAGGGTTCGATCCATCCCCGCTCGATGAACTCAGCCAACAGCTTCTTCATGGCCTCGGCCCGATCGCCCTGAAGTTGGTACTCCTGATGACGATAGATCTTCGGGTTCGCCTTCAGCTTGATCTTCGCTGTACCAAACCTCCCACGATCTGGAGGGTTCTTGTTGGCGACGCCACTGAATAGCCGCGGATAGGCCTTGATCAGCCTCTCCTTCAGCTCGGCGACCTTCGGGTTCTCCTGGGCCTCCTCAGCCGCTTGCTTCGGTATAGATACAACCGACCGCACTGCAGTATAGGCCTCTTCTGGGTCCGATTCCGACTTCTTCTCGTTCGATATGCCGTCTTCATCGTCGTGGGGAGCTCCTCCCACCGATAATCTTCGTAAATTTGCGGCATCGGGCTGGTGACTGTCGCTATCGGCACCCATTCTTGGAAAATCCCATGTTGGTGGGTCCGACCCAACCGGACCATCGTATTGGTCCGCGATGTGATCCATGACCCTCGCCACGAACTCATCCTTCTCGTACTTGCCGGTGACCAACAACTTGTCATCCCACCAATGCGGAGATATGACCATTGCTCGCCTCTTCTTGGCTGCCACACAGTCGTGCATCCCCATCCGCATGTAGTTGACGACATCGTCGATCTCGGCATGGGACAGGATGTCAATGCCATCAATTGGCTGATCCGTCCCCTCCTTGGGCTCAAACATGACCTTCATGGGCACCGCCTCCACCCTACGGATGAATGCTTCATCACCCGTGGGCTGGGCTTGCGCCCCATCCACCAGGAAAACCTTGGTACCCAACGCTTGACCCGGGTAGGGCATTGATACACCCTTGGCGTCGATGAACAACTCCTCCTCTGGCCCGAATGACATCTTGTTCAGGGTGATGGAGTCCAGCGTCGACTTGAGACCCTCCAGCGGACATGGGATGGATCCTATGCCGGTTATGACCAGGATCCCTTCGCCCTATCCGCGATGATCTTCTCCACCGTACATCTGGTATTGTCCAGGGAGCCATGCCAATACATGGGCCCCCACTCCTTGAAACCCCAATGCCTGTGCCAGGCTGAGTCTACTCGATGCCAATGCCTCCTACACTTCCGCAGAAGTGGGGCATCCCGGGAAGCGAAGACGTCCGTCTCGGGCGCTTCGGCTCCCAGCGTCTGGATCATCCTGTCGTACACCTGCGGCGCCATTCCATACTCCGTGAGTTGAACTCCGCGGTCTCCTCTGGACTTGGCACCCACAGCTTGCACCGCTTGGACGATCCGATCCTCTTCCTCAGCATTCCATTGGGATGATCCGCATGCATAGTCCGTGGACAGCCATGTGAGGCATTCATCATCCTCCCGGACCAGCGTTGCACGATGGGGAAGGGCTCCAATGGCGTTTGCCACCATGAAGTCATACCCCATGATCATATCCCAATCGGTAATGTCGGCCACATAGAAGTTCCCGGATAGAGTGCTTCTCTTCGCCTGATCTGGCAGTTCAAGCGCTCATGCTCCCAGAATTCCATACTGATGGTGGCCTCATGGGTACCACCACCCATAATCTCTCCGTTGGCGACCTTCAGGCCGACCGGTCTCCGGCTGGGCTGCAGGAGTTCCTCCTTGAACAACCCTCTCCGGACCAGGCTCACCTGGGCACCCGTATCCACCAACACATCCACCACCTTCTCCTCTCATCCGCACCGTACTCGCACTTTCAAGTGCAACTGCCGCTCGTCGCCATGAGGTGTATGGACGACTCTCACGGCATGCAACTCCAGCACGTCCAGGTGCATCAGGACTTCAAGGGTATGGTCACGGATGGTGTAGATCTTGGGTTGGTCCTGCCCGTCCACGGGGCTCTCCGCGGTCGCTCTCTCCTTCTTACCATGTCCCGTACCCACATGTACCTCCCTTGGCAGGGCGCTCCAGGGGTTGGGAGTGGCGAAACTCAGTGGTTTTGGCTCTTCTGGAGCCTTCTTCGGCACCCGATGTGCATTCGCTTTCTCTGGGATTCCACTGATTTTCAGAGGAGAGACCTCCGAGGTCCCACTCCCGTGGGGGCTCCTCTAGACTTGGTTTCCCGCAGCCCCTTCCGGCTGCGATCCGCCAGGACTTTGTCCAGCGCGTTGCTGGGCTTTGAGTTCCTCCAACGTCCTCAGCATGTCCTCAGCAACCTCCTCGATCGACCTCACTCGTCGGTCTTGGCCAGGTCCACCACCATAGCCTCTTCCTCCGCCTTTTCCTTGGCCTATGCCTTGGCCTTTTCCCCCGTCTCCGCCCTTCGCCTTCCAGTCGGAAATCCGCTGCTCCTTGGGCTTCTTCTCGGGGTGGGCTGCGAAGTAGGCCCTCTTGTCCGCCTCATACACCTTGCACTGACGGTGGTCTTGTGCATGGTTGTTTTCCTTGCCATAACAGACCAAGCACCCGTCGTGCTGAGACCTTTATTCTCGGAACGAGAGCGGTGGGGTCCCGATCCTCCTTGGCTCTTTGCCCTTCTTGGGTCCCACCTGGGTCCATCTGGACCGATCCTGCCCATTGTTCCTCACGTTGTGCGCCACAAACGCGAAGAAATGGGCCTCCTCGTGATCCTCCCGGGACCAGTGGTCTTGGCCACTACCACTACCATCCTCCGCGGAATTCGCCGTGTCCTCCTGGATCTCCTGATGATGGCGGTCTTCTCGTTGGCCTCGTTGTCCATGACCATGTCGATCCTGCACGTGGGCCTCGTTCTTCGCATTGAGCTTCAACTCCACCGTGATGTACTTCACGATCTCATCCAGGCTCATGCGGGCGAAGATGACCTGCATCCTCAGCGGCTCCCCGAGCCTCCACTCCACGTTGTTGAGGCGCAGCAACCTTTGCCCCATGGAGTCTCCAAACACCTCCACATACACGGCGTTCTTCAGTCCCAACATCCGGTTGGGTTCGCCCAGGTTCCTCCTGAAGAACTCCATGATACCCGCATGGGTATCCTCCGCCGCCATAATCCTCACCGCCACCCGCTTCTTGGCGCGCTTCTTCTCCTCGTCCTCCACTCCTCTCTTCCAGTTGCCGGGGAGGACTTCTTTCAGGAGGTGGCGGATCTCGCTGGCCTCGTTCCAGTCCTCCACCAGCTTGAGGCATCTGCGGTACTTCCGCAGATACCGGTTCCACTCCCGGACCCGCAACTCACCGCGGTCCAGCGGCAGTGGAATGGACCACAGGTCCTCCAGCCTCTGGTTCGGAGCGTCCACCCGCTCCTCATCCTCCAACCACTGAAGGCAGGCCTGCTCCGTACGGATCAATCCTTCCCGGATCTGATCCCGCAGCTCCCCCTTCAGGTCCTGCGCCAGCCTGTGTGGGAATGTCCGGCATACCCACTTATCCCGCGGCGCTCCCCGCATCTCGCGGACGACCTCCTCGGCAAAGTCCTCCCAATCCAGGATGAAGTCATCCAGGTTGGAGGGGTTGCCATCGTAGTAGGGGATTTTGATTCCCCTGAGGTCGTCAATCCTGATGGCGTCTCCGACGTCTCCGGCCACCACTCCACCGAGACGGATACCACCTGTGGCCGGGGGGTGTGAGTACACTCCCCGTACATCCCTCTCCTCCATGGAGTTTGGTCCAGTTGGGCCTGAACCCATGGGGCTTGGAATGCGGGAAGGATTTGCTCCATCGGCCGTCCATATCCCCGTATTGGGGTCCTTCGCCCACAGGTTTCCGCCCGGATGGCCTCGACCATGTCCGTCGGCGCTTCCCATGGTTTGCCCCTGCATGGTCTGGCTCTCGATCTTCTCTTCCGCATAAACTACCATGTTCGCCGTGATCGGTACATCCTGGGCGGCATGGGACATCTGTACCGTCAGGCTCCTCGGGTCCGTGGTTACGTGCCCTTCCCGCATGGACCCAGCCGGTGCCGTGTGTTCCCCGAGCATTGTAGATTCGCTGAACATGGGAACAAACGGCAGCGCACCCGGGTCAACACGCGGAGGCGCGTATGGCGTATGGCGCTCCTGAGGGTCTTAACCCGCTCCACCACCTCTACCGCGGCCGGCTTTGCCGGGAGCTCCGGACCCGAGGCGAGGGGCTTTAGCTCCTCTAGCCTTTTCAGGCGTCCCGACATGTCCTCCACCAGGTGGAGGAGGCTGTCCACCACTCGCTGCTGCTTCTCCAGGGCCAGCTCCAGATTCTCCTGGTACCGGTCCTGTTCCGCTCGCAGCTCCTCCATGTCTTTCTCCGCGGCCGACTGGTCGTCCAGGATCCCCGCGACGTCCTCTTCTGGACCATCCTTGGCGTTGTCCAGGCGGTCAAGACGATGCACGATGGCGTCCATCCCCATCTTCGGGTACTTGCCCATGAGGAAGGACACGTGCTCGCGGTGGCACGCAGCGTGCTTTCCGCCGGATTCAGCACATCCCGCGGTTCCCGGCACCTCAGACTCATCGCCCATGGGCGTATCGCCTATGGCGTCCGTCTCTGGTCCCGTGTGCCGGGGCAGAGGTGCCGTCCGGGCCCTGGCCGGCCTCTCCAAGCCCTCGGCGTCGTGCTTCAGGGCGGGCTCGGGGGCTGTATGCGCCCTGGCGATCGGCGCAGACATCTCCGGCTCCAGAGGTGGCTCGTAGGCTGTCCCATAGCCCTCGGAGTGCTCCTCGGATTCCCACAGCCTGACCAGCCTGGGGTCCGTGTCCATAGCCCCGGCGTCCCTTACCGCGGACTTGGGTGACCCGCGCTTTCGGTAGCGCCGGGCCTGTCCTCCACTGCTGCCTGAATGGCAAGCCTCATCAGAGTCCTCCGCGGCAGAGCGGAGGTTGCGTGCCTTTCGGCAGCGACGCTCACACATGGAGACCAGGTCCTCCATGTCACGTCCTCCTCTTCCCGAATGTCGTACTTCTCTTCGGGCTTCAACTTCCGGAGTTCGCCATGCTCTTGAACGTCTCGGTTCTTCTATGGCTCCAATCTCCGGCGTGGTCTCCACCGAGTCCACAATACGCACCCCGGGCGTACTTGGGCAGGGCTCATAGGGGCCCAAGTCCCCGGGTCGGGGGTTGGTAGGGGCAGCAGGTAAGCCTCTGCTACCATAAAGAAGGTCCCTGCCAGGACCGGCCCCCGCTGTGCCCCTTCCGCCTGTCACCCCCGCTGACTTGCTCCTGATCAACGATTGCATTTCTCAAAATCCTCAGAGTCCAGGGTCCAAAATCCAAAAATATAGAAAATAAAATCCTCCTTTAACCCTGAATAGCAACCAGATCCAACCAATACAGCAACAACCCAATTCACAATCCAAATCAGGCTGCGGGCTTCCGTTCAGCACACCGGTATTCCCACGGTGGCGGGCATGTACAAGAATTGCACCAAGGGAGAAAGCCCTGAAATTGGCATAGGAACACAAATAAAGCAAAGTTGGCGAAAGAGGTAAACGTACATATTCACAGCCATAAACTCCTCATTCCCTGGACTCAAGACCTTCCCTTGACTCACCAACATATTGCCCTGAACCAGGTCAAATGAGATGGCTGAATGCCATGTGTCACAAGTCACTACACAAACCCCAAAAATGTGTTCACTCCCAAGCCTCCAAATCCTAGCCCAAAGAAGGAGGTGGCGTGTCATGGCCTAGAGTGGCACTCAGGACCATGCCCTACCCTGACATAACCTTGGTTGGACTTGGAGTTGAACGCGCTTAGAGAAATGACCTATGAGTTTGAACTCATAACCTGCCAAAAAACTGCCAATTCACACCCTATTGGCCATATATCACATATATGCTCAAAATTGAAGTTACCACTTATCCAAAGGCTCAGAGCATGCATGGAATCGAAGTCTATCATTCATGGAAGATAGAGACCAAAGGCCAATGCCCATGTACATCCCCACCTTACCCTCGAAACCCCTTCGGAAATGGGCGCCACGCACTGCCCAAGTCAGCCCATGATCTTGAGACCAATTCTTGAAATCCTTCGTGCGCCAAGCCAAATGGATTACGCGATCCGGCATATGGTGGTGTTCAAGTCCGAAGCATATGCCAACATATGAACAACATACCATGGTCCGACTCTCCATAGGCTTCTTGCTGTTTGCCGACCAGATAAGTACACAAAACGCAAAAATGAGCAAAAATTGAGGTCAAAAACATGAAAATATGACCAAATACAAAGTTGTCATGATAGTATATCTCTATGCCCACCCATGATATCCGCTCATGGTTCAATACACAAATGATTGGAACCATTTGCGAACAATTCCCCCACTTGGATCCCCAATCAGGCGCATGGAGATACCTTCGCCACTCATATCTACATGCCCCATGAAAATGGGAGTGCACTCATGGATCTCTTTCTCAAACATACCATGAGCAATACATATGCGGTAGACTTAGTCTAGCGCTTTGAATTCCACAATTAGGACATGGGCGAAACCCTTGTCACGTATGGCTCCCCATCTCTTCGGCCACACGAAGATATATAACATGGGCGCGAGCATATCAAGACATATACCATGCATAAAAAACATACCCTCAAAAGTGGCTCCCACCATGATATGCCATGTCCCTCCATGGACATAACTTCACATTAAAAATGCGTAGGAACCCAAGGAAAGGGTCTATGCAACCCCAACACTCATGCGGTACACTCGAAAGTCGCATTAAAATATTCGGTTGCACGGTCCAAGAGTTATATATCACTTTATACCCTCTTGACCATTATCCCTTGCAACAGCGGGTATTTGTACGCACCAAAGGCGTTTGATGCTTCCTAAATTAAGTTCAGACCAAGGCGCTTGCAACGCAACTTTTCTTATTCTCTTTCCTCACACTCGCTCGTAGATATGGCTCTTCAAAGTGGTCCCACGAATCAATTTTGTTTCCCTTATATCTCCAAGTGAAGCCGGTTCGGACCCCCGTGGCCATCTTGGGGTCACTTGGGGTGTGTATCTATGTGCCGGCAAGGCGCCATTGGCTGATATCATACTCTCCCATCCACCTGAACTAACCCGATGTGATAGTGTGATAGGTTTGGCCATTCCGGCTATGAGCGGCCATATTCAGAACCGAGGCACCGCCAGCGGAGATTTATATAGCAGAATATCAGGAATCAACAGGGTTTTATTATCATAATGTTTCCGTAATTTTTCAGCCTTTCGTTCTGATAGTCAATGTATCGGCGACTGTCAGTTGGCTCGCGATTTTGCGTTAACCGATTGGTTAACTGTTATTTCCAGAAATTTTGGCGGAAACGTCTCTGAAGGGTCAGATTTCATCTGTAAAGGGTTCGTTGCTTCCGCAATTTTCTAAATAAGCACTCGAAAATTTAATCGGAATTTTTCGTGATGTCGAAATCGGATTTTCGACTTCGACATCGCCGCACTTGATTTGGACTTCTTCGAGTGGTCATACTCCTTCCCCTATGCCCGAATCAGGTTTCCCTTATACTTGCCACCCATTTGACTTGGAGATATAAGGGAAACAAAATCGAATCGTGGGATCACTTTGAAGAGCCATATCTACGCGCGAGTGTGAGGAATGAGAATAAGGAAGGTTGGGTTGGAACTGCCTTGGTCTCAACTTAATTTAGGAAGCATCAAACGCCTTTGGTGCGCACACATGCCCGGTGTAGCAAGGGAAAAGGGTCAAGAAGGTATAAAGTGATATATAACTCTTGGACCGTGCAACCGAATGTTTTAATGCGACTTTCGAGTGTGCCGCATGGGTGTTGGGGTTGCATAGCAACTTTCCTTGGGTTCCTACGTATTTTTAACGTGAAGTTATGTCAATGGAGGGACATGGTATATCATGGTGGGAGCCACATTTTGAGGGTATTTGTTCTATGCATGGTATATGTTTGATATGCTCACGTCCATGTTATATATCTTCGTGTGGCCGAAGAGATGGGGAGCCATACGTGACAAGGGCTTTGCCCATGTCCCAATTGTGGAATTCAAAGCGCTAGACCAAGTCTACCGCGTATGTATTGCTCATGGTATGTTTGACAAAGAGATCCATGGGTGCACTCCCATTTTCATGGGGCATGTAGATATTAGTGACGAAGGTATCTCTGTGCGCCCGATTGGGGATCCAAGTGGGGGAATTGTTCGCAAATGGTTCCAATCATTTGTGTATTGAACCATGAGCGGATATCATGGGTGAGCATAGAGATATACTATCATGACAACTTTGTATTTGGTCATATTTTCATGTTTTTGACCTCAATTTTTGCTCATTTTTGCGTTTTGTGTACTCACCTGGTCAGCTAACAGCAAGAAGCCTATGGAGAGTCGAACCATGGTATGTTGTTCATATGTTGGCATATGCTTTGGAGTTGAACACCACCATATGCCGGATCATGAACTCCATTTGGCTTGGCGCACGAAGGATTTCAAGAATTGGTCTCAAGATCATGGGCTGACTTGGGCAGTGCGTGGCGCCCATATCCGAAAGGGTTTCGAGGGTAAAATGGGGATGTACATGGGCATTGGCCTTTGGTCTCTATCCTCCATGAATGGTAGACTTCGATTCCATGCATGCTTGGAGCCTTCGGATATGTAGTAACTTCAATTTTGAGGATATTTTCGATATATGGCCAATATGGTGTGAATTGGCAGTTTTTTGACATGTTATGAGTTCAAACTCATAAGTCATTTCTCTAAGCCCATTCGACTCCAAGTCCAACCAAGGTTATGTCAGGGTAGGGCATGGTCCTGAGTGCCACTCTAAGTCATGACACGCCACCTCCCCTATTGGGCTAGGATTTAGAGGCTTGGGAGTGAACACAATTTTGGGGTTTATGTAGTGACTTGTGACACATGGCATTCAGCCATCTCATTTGACCTGGTTCAGGGCAATATGTTGGTGAGTCATGGGAAGGTCTTGAGTCCAGGGAATGAGGGGTTTATGGCTGTGAATGTGTATGTTTACCTCTTTCCCCAACTTTGCTTTATTTGTGTTCATATGCCAATTTCAGGGCTTTCTTCCTTGGTGCAATTCTTGTACATGCCCGCCACCGTGGGAATACCGGTGTGCTGAACGAAAGCCCGCAGCCTGATTTGGATTGTGAATTGGGTTATTGCCATACTTGTGGGATCTGGTTGCCATTCAGGGTTGAAGGAGGATTGTATTTTCTATTTTCTATATTTTTGGTTTTGGACCCTGGATTTTGATAAATGCAAGCATTGATCCGGAGTAAGTCAGCGGGGATTACAGGCGGAAGGGGCACAGCGGTGGCCGGTCCTGGTAGGGACCTTCTTTATGGTAGCAGAGGCTTACCTGCTGCCCCTACCAACCGCCGACCCGGGGACTTGGGCCCTTATGAGCCCTGCCCAAGTACGCCCCGGGTGCGTATTGTGGACTCGGTGGAGACCACGCCGGAGATTAGAGCCATAGAAGGACCGAGACGTTCAAGAGCATGGCGAACTCCGGAATTTGAAGCCCGAAGAGAAGAACGACACTCGGGAAGAGGAGGACGTGACATGGAGGACCTGGTCTCCATGTGTGAGCGTCGCTGCCGAAAGGCATGCAACCTCCGCTCCGCCGCGGAGGACTCCGATGAGGCCTGCCATTCAGGCAGCAGTGGAGGACGGGCCCGGCGCTACCGGAAGCGCGGGTCACCCAAGTCCGCGGCAAGGGACGCCAGGACTATGGACACGGACCCCAGCCTGGTCAGGCTGTGGGAATCCGAGGGGCACTCCGAGGGCTATCGGACAGCCCACGAGCCACCTTCGGAGCCGGAGATGTCCGCGCCGATCGCCAGGGCGCATACGGCCCCCGAGCCCGCCCTGCAGCACGACGCCGAGGGCTTGGAGAGGCCAGCCAGGGCCCGGACGGCACCTGTGCCCCGGCACATGAGCCCAGAGACGGACGCCATAGGCGATACGCCTATGGGCGATGAGTCTGAGGTGCCGGGAACCGCGGGATGCGCTGAATCCGGCGGAAAGCACGCTACGTGCCACTGCGAGCACGTGTCCTTCCTCATGGGCAAGTACCCGAAGATGGGGATGGACGCCATCGTGAATCATCTTGACCGCCTGGACAACGCCAAGGATGCTCTAGAGGAGGACGTCGCGGGGATTCTGGATGACCAGTCGGCCGCGGAGAACCACATGGAGGAGCTGCGAGCGGATCAGGCCCGGTACCGGGAGAATCTGGAGCTGGCCCTGCAGAAGCAGCAGCAAGTGGTGGACAGCCTCCTCCACTTAGTGGAGGACATGTCGGGACGCCTGAGAAGGCTAGAGGAGCGACAGCCCCTCGCCTCGGGTCCGGAGCTCCCGGCAAAGCCGGCCGCGGTAGAGCTGATTGAGCGGGTTAAGACCCTCAGGAGCGCCATGGAGAAACCCATGGGCGGCCCTGCAGAGGCACCCTACGTGCCTCCGCGTGTTGACCCGGGTGCGCTGCCGTTTGTTCCCCTATTCAGCGAGTCCACAATGCTCGGGGAACACACGGCACCGGCCGGGTCCAGGCGGGAAGGGCACGTAGCCACAGACCCGAGGAGCCTGACGGTGCAGATGCCCCATGCCACCCGGGATCCACCGCCCGCTACGACTACATATGCAGTTTATGCGGAAGAGGACGGCCGATGGAGCAAGTCCTTCCCGAATTCCAAACCCCATGGGTTCAGGCCCAACTGGACCGCACTCCATGGAGGAGAGGGATGTACGGGGAGTGTACTCAAATCCCCCGGCCACAGGTGGTATCCGTCTTGGTGGAGTGGTGGCTGGAGACGTCGGAGACGCCATCAGGATCGACGACCTCAGGGGAATCAAAATCCCCTATTACGACGGGAACCCGTCCAACCTGGATGACTTCATCCTGGACTGGGAGGATTTCGCCATGGAGGTCGTCGGCGAGATGCGGGGAGCGCCGCGGGACAAGTGGGTGTGCCAGACATTCCCACACCGGCTGGCGCAGGACCTCAAGGAGGAGCTGCGGGATCAGATCCGGGAAGGATTGATCCGGACGGAACAGGGCTGCCTCCAGTGGTTGGAGGACGAGGAGCGGGTGGACGCTCCCAACCAGAAGCTGGAGGACCTGTGGTCCATTCCACTGCCGCTGGACCGCGGTGAGTTGCGGGTCCGGGAGTGGAACCGGTATCTGCGGAAGTACCGCAGATGCCTCAAGTTGGTGGAAGACTGGAACGAGGCCAGTGAGATCCGCCACTTGCTGAAGGACGTCCTGCCCGGCAGCTGGAAGAGGAGAGTGGAGGACGAGGAGAAGAAGCGCGCCAAGCGACGGGTGGCGGTGAGGATTATGGCGGCGGAGGATACCCATGCGGGTATCATGGAGTTCTTCAGGAGGAACCTGGGCGAACCCGACCAGATGTTGGGCCTGAAGAACGCCGTGTACGTGGAGGTATTCGGGGACTCCATGGGGCAAAGGTTGCTGCGCCTCAACAACGTGGAGTGGAGGCGCGGGGAGCCGCTGAAGATGCAAGTCATCTTCGCTCGCATGAGCCTGGACGAGATCGTGAAGTACATCACGGTGGAGTTGAAGCTCAATGCGAAGAACGAGGCCCACGTGCAGGATCGGCATGGTCATGGACAACGAGGACACCGAGACGACCGCCATCATCGGGAGATCCAGGAGGACACGGCCAACTCCGCGGAGGATCGAAGTGGAAGTGGCCAAGACCACTGGTCCCGGGAGGATCACGAGGAGGCCCATTTCTTCGCGTTCGTGGCGCACAACGTGAAGAACCATGGGCAGGATCGGTCCAGATGGAGCCAGGTGGGACCCAGGAAGAACAGAGAAGGACCAAGGAGGATCGGGAACCCACCGCTCTCGTTCCGAGAGTACAGGTCTAAGCACGATGGGTGCTGGGTCTGTTATGGCAAGGGACACAACCATGCACACGACCACCGTCAGTGCAAGGTGTATGAGGCGGACAAGAAGGCCTACTTCGCCGCTCACCCCGAGAAGAAGCCCAAAGAGCAGCGGATTTCCGACTGGAAGGCAAAGGGCGGAGACAGGGGAAAAGGCCAAGGCAAAGGCCAAGGAAAAGGCGGAGGAAGAGGCTATGGTGGTGGACCTGGCCAAGACCGACGAGTGAGGTCGATCGAGGAAGTTGCTGAGGACATGTTGAGGACGTTGGCGGAACTCAAAGCCCAGCAAAGTGGAGGACAAAGTCCTGGCGGATCGCAGCCGGAAGGGGCTGCGGGAAGCCAAGTCTAGAGGAGCCCCCACGGGAGTGGGACCTCGGAGGTCTCTCCTCCGAAAATCAGTGGAATCCCTGAGAAGGCGAAGGCACATCGGGTGCCGAGGAAGGCTCCGGAAGAGCCAAAACCACTGAGTTTCGCCACTCCCAACCCCTGGAGCGCCCTGCCAAGGGAAGTACATGTGGGTACGGGACATGGCAAGAAGGAAGGAGCGACCACGGAGAGCCCCGTGGACGGGCAGGACCAACCCAAGATCTACACCATCTGTGACCATACCCTTGAAGTCCTGATGCACCCGGACGTGCTAGAGTTGCATGCCGTGAGAGTCGTCCATACACCTCATGGCGACGAGCGGCAGTTGCACTTGAAAGTGCGAGTACGGTGCGGACGAGAGGAGAAGGTGGTGGATGTGTTGGTGGATACGGGTGCCCAGGTGAGCCTGGTCCGGAGAGGGTTGTTCAAGGAGGAATTCCTGCAGCCCAGCCGGAGACCGGTCCGCCTGAAGGTCGCCAATGGAGAGATCATGGGTGGTGGCACCCATGAGGCCACTATCAGTATCGAATTCTGGGAACATGAGCGCTTGAACCGCCCTGATCAGGCGAAGAGAAGCACTCTATCCGGGAACTTCTATGTGGCCGACATTACTGATTGGGATATGATCATGGGGTACGACTTCATGGTGGCCAACGCCATTGGAGCCCTTCCCCATCGCGCAACGCTGGTCCGGGAGGATGACGAATGCCTCACATGGCTGTCCACGGATTATGCGTGCGGGTCATCCCAATGGAATGCTGAGGAAGAGGATCGGATCGTCCGAGCGGTGCAAGCTGTGGGTGCCAAGTCCAGAGGAGACCGTGGAGTTCAGCTCACGGAGTATGGAATGGCGCCGCAGGTGTACGACAGGATGATCCAGACGCTGGGAGCCGAAGCGCCCGAGACGGACGTCTTCGCTTCCCGGGATGCCCCACTTCTGCGGAAGTGTAGGAGGCATTGGCATCGAGGAGACTCAGCCTGGCATAGGCATTGGGGTTTGAAGGAGTGGGGACCCATGTATTGGCATGGCTCCCTGGATATCACCAGACGTACGGTGGAGAAGATCATCACGGATAGGGCGAAGGGGATCCTGGTCATAACCGGCATAGGATCCACCCCATGTCCGCTGGAGGGTCTCAAGTCGACGCTGGACTCCATCACCCTGAACGAGATGTCATTCGAGCCAGAGGAGGAGTTGTTCATCGACGCCAAGGGTGTATCAATGCCCTCCCCGGGTCAAGCGTGGGGTACCAAGGCTTTCCTGGTGGATGGGGCGCAAGCCCAGCCCACGGGTGATGAAGCATTCATCCGTAGGGTGGAGGCGGTGCCCATGAAGGTCATGTTTGAGCCCAAGGAGGGGACGGATCAGCCTATTGATGGCATTGACATCCTGTCCCACTCCGAGATCGACGACGTCGTCAACTACATGCGAATGGGGATGCACGACCGTGTGGCAGCCAAGAAGAGGCGGGCCATGGTCACATCTCCGCATTGGTGGGATGACAAGATGTTGGTCACCGGCAAGTACGAGAAGGATGAGTTCGTGGCGAGGGTCATGGATCACATCGCGGACCAATACGATGGTCCGGTTGGGTCGGACCCACCAACGTGGGGTTTTCCAAGAGTGGGAACCGGTAGCGACAAGCACCAGCCCGAGGCCGCAAATTTTCGAAGATTATCGGTGGGAATCGCGACCCACGACGATGAAGACGGCATATCGGACGAGGAGAAGTCGGACTCGGACCCAGAAGAGGCCTATACCGCAGTGCGGTCGGTGGTATCGATACCGAAGCAAGCGGCTGAAGAGGCCCAGGAGAACCCGAAGGTCGCCGAGCTGAAGGAGAGGCTGATCAAGGCCTATCCGCGGCTATTCAGTGGCGTCGCCAACAAGAACCCTCCAGATCGCGGGAGGTTTGGTACAGCGAAGATCAAGCTGAAGCCGAACCCGAAGATCTATCGTCATCGGGAGTACCAACTTCAGGGCGATCGGGCCGAGGCCATGAAGAAGCTGTTGGCCGAGTTCATTGAGCGGGGATGGATCGAACCCTCCGACAGTGAATGGGCCAGCCCAGCCTTCATCGTACCCAAGAAGGAGAAGGGCGAGTGGAGGTTGGTGGTGGATTACAGGGGTTTGAACGAGCAGACCGAGCACGACTCGTACTCGCTTCCCCTGATCGACTCCATCCTCCAAAAGCAACAGAAAAAGCGAATCTTCATGGTGTTGGACCTGAAACACGGTTACCACCAGATGCCGCTACACCCGGACTCCAGGCCCTGCACAGCGATGTCGACGCCGCTTGGGCCCATGCAGTGGAAAGTGGTGCCTATGGGTGCCAAGAATGGCAACGCCGTTTTCCAGCGCATGATGGAGGACCTACTCGGTCCTGTCCGGGACTGTGCCGATCCCTTCGTGGATGACATCATCATCGGGTCCGGCACGGAGAACACGACTGAGGACGAGCTCATCGACGCGCATGAGAAGGATCTGCGCCGAGTGCTCAGCGAGTTGGACAAACACAACATGGTGTGCAAGCCCACCAAAGCCTCACTATTCGTGAAGGAAGTGGAGTTCGCGGGTCACGTGGTTGGTCACGGGCAACGCCGTCCCATGCCTGGGAAGCTGGCGTCCCTGCACCACTGGGAGAAGCCCCAGACCATCAGCGAACTCCGGTCCTTCATGGGGTTCTGCAACTACTATTCGGGCTATGTCCGTATGTATGCAGAACTGTCGGGGCCGCTGCACAAGATGCTGCAAGTGGGCAAGTTCGATGGCTGGAAGGGGAGCAAGAAGAAGCTTGCCTGGACCCCTGAGGCTGAGGATGCGTTCAACCGCCTGAAGGAGCGACTCCTGGGGCAGTTGGGGTTGTTCCTGGTGGACCCGGACAAGGGATTCGTGCTACGGACAGACGCCTCGGACTATGCCGTGGGGGCAGTCCTCGAGCAAGTCCGGGACGACGGGACTCATGTTCCCGTGGCGTTTTGGAGCAGGATCCTGGCCGAGGGCCAACGCCGAACATGGACCGCGAGGGAGAAGGAGACATACGCCATTGTATGTGCGCTCAGGAAGTGGTCTGGCCACATCGGACTGCAGCCGGTGGTGGTTTGCACGGACCACCAGTCCCTACAGAGCTGGCACAAGGAGCATGTCGACACCCCCTCAGGACCAGCGGCTGGGAGGGCCCGATGGCACGAGACGTTCGCCAAGTTCGACCTCAGCGTCGTGTATATCCCGGGGAAGGACAACACTGTGGCAGATTGCCTCAGTCGCTGGGCCTACCCCGCGGGCAAGGCGTGGATGGACATATCCAGCCATGGGGACGCTGAGGAGACCGAGGAGGCCAAGCGCATCATCGAGATGGAGAAGGTCATGGAGCAAGAGGGGGTCAAGTGCTTTGTGGTGATGGCAAACCGTACGGACCTGGCCAAGTTCCGGGGTGCCCGCGTCCAAGCTATTCGAGAGGAAACCCTCGAGCAATGGATGGTGGCCCCTGTAGAGCTAGTCAAGTAGGTGCTCACAGAGGACTGGTCGGATGACTACGCGGCATCCGAGCACTGGAGCAAGTACTGGAATGCCGTGAGCGCCCCGTCGGACGACGAATGGCCCGAGGGCGTGACCGAGGATGGCGACAAGTCGTTCCTCAAGGACAAGCTGCTGGTGCCCGAGAACCGAGTGGAGGAGCTCATTGACCATTGGCACAACGCTCAGCTCATGCATCCTGGCCGAGACAAGATGCAGCAGGACCTGGAGTGGCGTTTCAAGTTCCCTCCGGGGTACTACGCCATCCTGGATAGGTACTGCAGCGACTGTGCCGTGTGTCGGGCCACGAAGAGCCCCAACCACTCCACAGCGGGCAACCCGGTGTATACGGCTATACCGGAGGCCCCTATGCGGTCCGTTGCCATGGATGTGTTCGCCATGCCCGAGGTCACCGTGGAAGGAGAGACCTACGACTGTGTCATCCTGGCGGTGGACAGAGACAGCGGGTATATCGTGGCAGTTCCGGGCAAGAAGTCCAAGAAGAAGGACAAGAAGGACAAGCATGGTTTGGGGCTGCAGGCCAAGACCGTCGCTAATGCCATGATCAGGCATTGGCTGACGATTTTCGATGTCCCAGCTGTCATCTGCAGCGATCGGGGCAGTTAATTCGTGGGGACGTGGTTCAAGACGATGTGCAAGCACATGGGGATTCGGCATGCCAAGACCGTGGCGTACCACAGCCGGTCGAATGGCCGTGCTGAGGTGGCCGGGCGGCAGATGTTCGAGAAGTTCCGCCAGCTACACATTGACGAACCGGGCCGGAACTGGTATAACTCGCTGTGGAGAGTGCTCAAGGCGTATCACGACCTTCCGGGACCCACTGGACTGTCACCCCATCGCATCCTGTTCCTACGAGATCGAGTGTCACGCACTCTCCCGTGGATGAACCATGGCAAAGTGGCCCGGGATGCGAACGCTATGATGTCTGAGGCGGACGACACGGCGGCCAAAGTGTGCAAGGCACTTCAGGACGAGCATGACAGGAGGGCCAAGTACTTCAAGCAAGGAAAAGTCCAAAAGTATGCTCTCCAAGACACTGTGTGGGTGGAGCGGCACCACAAGGATGTCCTGTCCAGGCATCGGCAGGCATCTTGGTATGTGCCGGGGGTAATCGTGCGGAAGGTCGGACAGGATGTGTATGCGGTTCGTGTGGGGGATAACAAGATCCTGGACCGCGACCATACCCAGCTTCGTCCCCGAGCACCAGACCCCAGCGGACGTCCCGTCACCTTCGAGTTCACGGCCGGCGATGTGGACTCGGACGACGAGGGTGAGGACGACGATTTCACCGCGGAGAAGATCCTGGCGGACAAGCCGGACCCGGGGACGCCTGGGGGAAGGCTTTATAAAGTCCGATGGAAGGGATTCGCCGCATCCAGGGATTCGTGGGAACCTCCGAGCAGTTTCGTGCCGAGGTATACCACGGTCTGGATGGACTACCTAAAGAAAAAGGGTATTTCTTTGGATGTCAAGGACGTATTGGTCCATTTGGTTGCTGCTGTAGCACCGTAATGGATCCCCCCTTGGCATTTTGTTTGTTTCTGTGAATGGGGAGACAAGTGAGGGCGTTCATCCGGGGATTTTCGGCCTTGATCGGCCATATACCCCCTTCACTCGATCTCCACATATATATTGCATTGTGGTATACTTATTTAGGTCGACCGACGACGTTTTTCTATCTTTGATCCCCTTGGTCCATGTTGTAGATCAAGAGGAGACCGGATATGGCGTAGGGCGCTGATTATCAGTGTCCTCACCCCTCCCTTGGGGCATGGGGGACGCCTACGACGTGTGTGGGGCCTCCATGTGTCCTTGGGACATGGAGGGGGGGGTTGGAGCCCATTGGGGTCCTCCCGTCCTCTCTTCATTGGTTTCCGAGCGGATACAACGCTCTGAGAAGGGGGGTGAAGCCGGTTCGGACCCCCGTGGCCATCTTGGGGTCACTTGGGGTGTGTATCTATGTGCCGGCAAGCCGCCATTGGCTGATATCATACTCTCCCATCCACCTGAACTAACCCGATGTGATAGTGTGATAGGTTTGGCCATTCCGGCTATGAGCGGCCATATTCAGAACCGAGGCACCGCCAGCGGAGATTTATATAGCAGAATATCAGGAATCAACAGGGTTTTATTATCATAATGTTTCCGTAATTTCTCAGCCTTTCGTTCTGATAGTCAATGTATCGGCGACTGTCAGTTGGCTCGCGATTTTGCGTTAACGGATTGGTTAACTGTTATTTCCAGATATTTTGGCGGAAACGTTTCTGAAGGGTCAGATTTCATCTGTAAAGGGTTCGTTGCTTCCGCAATATTCTAAATAAGCACTCGAAAATTTAATCGGAATTTTTCGTGATGTCGAAATCGGATTTTCGACTTCGACATCGCCGCACTTGATTTGGACTTCTTCGAGTGGTCATACTCCTTCCCCTATGCCCGAATCAGGTTTCCCTTATACTTGCCACCCATTCGACTTGGAGATATAAGGGAAACAAAATCGAATCGTGGGATCACTTTGAAGAGCCATATCTACGCGCGAGTGTGAGGAATGAGAAAAAGGAAGGTTGGGTTGGAACTGCCTTGGTCTCAACTTAATTTAGGAAGCATCAAACGCCTTTGGTGCGCACACATGCCCGGTGTAGCAAGGGAAAAGGGTCAAGAACGTATAAAGTGATATATAACTCTTGGACCGTGCAACTGAATGTTTTAATGCGACTTTCGAGTGTGCTGCATGGGTTTTGGGGTCGCATAGCAACTTTCTTTGGGTTCCTACGTATTTTTAACGTGAAGTTATGTCAATGGAGGGACATGGCATATCATGGTGGGAGCCACATTTTGAGGGTATTTGTTATATGCATGGTATATGTTTGATATGCTCACGTCCATGTTATATATCTTCGTGTGGCCGAAGAGATGGGAAGCCATACGTGACAAGGGCCTTGCCCATGTCCCAATTGGGGAATTCAAAGCGCTAGACCAAGTCTACCGCGTATGTATTGCTCATGGTATGTTTGACAAAGAGATCCATGGGTGCACTCCCATTTTCATGGGGCATGTAGATATTAGTGGCGAAGGTATCTCCGTGCGCCCGATTGGGGATCCAAGTGGGGGAATTGTTCGCAAATGGTTCCAATCCTTTGTGTATTGAACCATGAGCGGATATCATGGGTGAGCATAGAGATATACTATCATGACAACTTTGTATTTGGTCATATTTTCATGTTTTTGACCTCAATTTTTGCTCATTTTTGCGTTTTGTGTACTCACCTGGTCAGCTAACAGCAAGAAGCCTATGGGGAGTCGAACCATGGTATGTTGTTCATATGTTGGCACATGCTTTGGAGTTGAACACCACCATATGCCGGATCATGAACTCCATTTGGCTTGGCGCACGAAGAATTTCAAGAATTGGTCTCAAGATCATGGGCTGACTTGGGCAGTGCGTGGCGCCCATATCCAAAGGGGTTTCGAGGGTAAAATGGGGATGTACATGGGCATTGGTCTTTGGTCTCTATCCTCCATGAGTGGTAGACTTCGATTCCATGCATGCTTGGAGCCTTCGGATATGTGGTAACTTCAATTTTGAGCATATTTTCGATATATGGCCAATATGGTGTGAATTGGCAGTTTTCTGACATGTTATGAGTTCAAACTCATAAGTCATTTCTCTAAGCCCATTCGACTCCAAGTCCAACCAAGGTTATGTCAGGGTAGGGCATGGTCCTGAGTGCCACCCTAGGTCATGACACGCCACCTCCCCTATTGGGCTAGGATTTAGAGGCTTGGGAGTGAACACATTTTTGGGGTTTATGTAGTGACTTGTGACACATGGCATTCAGCCATCTCATTTGACCTGGTTCAGGGCAATATGTTGGTCAGTCAAGGGAAGGTCTTGAGTCCAGGGAATGAGGGGTTTATGGCTGTGAATGTGTATGTTTACCTCTTTCCCCAACTTTGCTTTATTTGTGTTCATATGCCAATTTCAGGGCTTTCTTCCTTGGTGCAATTCTTGTACATGCCCGCCACCGTGGGAATACCGGTGTGCTGAACGAAAGCCCGCAGCCTGATTTGGATTTTGAATTGGGTTTTTGCCATACTTGTGGGATCTGGTTGCCATTCAGGGTTGAAGGAGGATTGTACTTTCTATTTTCTATATTTTTGGTTTTGGACCCTGGATTTTGATAAATGCAAGCATTGATTCGGAGTAAGTCAGCGGGGATTACAGGCGGAAGGGGCACAGCGGGGGCCGGTCCTGGTAGGGACCTTCTTGACAAGTCAAATGGGTGGCAAGTATCAGGGAAACCTGATTCGGGCATAGGGAAAAGAGTATAACCACTCGAAGAGGACAAAATCAAGTGCGGCGATGTTGAAGTCGAAAATCCGATTTCGACATCGCGAAAAATTCAGACCCCCATGGCCATCGTTGGGTCACTTGGGGTGTGTATCTATGTGCCGGCAAGCCGCCATTGGCTGATATCATACTCTCCCATCCACCTGACCTAGCCTGATGTGATAGTGTGATAGGTTTGGCCATTCCAGCTATGAGCGGCCATATTCAATACCGAGGCGCCGCCGACTGAGATTTATATACCAGAATATCAGGAACCAACAGGTTTTTTCATCATAATGTCTCCGTAATTTTTCCGCCTTTCGTTCTGATTGTCAATGTATCGGCGACTGTCAGTTGGCTGGCGATTTTGCGGTAACCGATTGGTTAACTGTTATTTACAGATATTTTGGCAGAAACCCCGATGAAGGGTCAGATTTCATCAGTAACGGGTTCGTTGCTTCCGCAATTTTCATATTATACACTCGCAAAATTAATCTGATTTTTTTAGACATTCAGAATCGGATTTTCGACTTCGACATCGCCGCACTTGGTATGATGAATCTCGACTGGTCCTACATTTTTCCCCGATCACAAATCAACTTTTTTTTGGTTATGCTCTTCGCTTTTCTTGGAGATATAGGCGAAACAAAATTGATTCGTGAGGCCACTTTGAAAGGTCATATCTCCGGCTCACGGCGAGGAATACCAAGGTCGAGAATTGGGTTGGAACTGCCTTTGTCTCAACTTAAGTTGAGGAGCATCAAACGCCTATTGATGTGTACACATGCCTGGTGTAGCAAGGGATAATGGTCAAGAGGGTGGAAAGTGATATATAACTCTTGGACCGTGCAACCGAATATTTTAATGCGACTTTCGAGTGTACCGCATGAGTGTTGGTGTTGCATAGAGACTTTCCTTGGGTTCCTACGTAGTTTAACCTGTAGTTTTGTCCATGGAGGGGCATGGCATATCATGATAGGAGCCACCTTTGGAGGGTATGTGTTATATGCATGGTATGTGCTTCGATATGCTCAAGCCCATGTTATATATCTCCGTTTGTGGGTAGATATATGGAGTCATACGTGGCAAGGGCTTCGCCCATGTCTTAATGGTGAGCTCCAGAGCGCTAGACCAAGTCTACCGCACATAGAGTGTATGTGGGAAGGTTTACGGAGCAACCTACAAGCGCCACTATCAATTTTCCCATTTTCATGGTGCGTGTTGGGAGGAGGTTCGAAGGTGTCCCCATGCGTCCATGTGGGGATCCAAGTGAGGGATTGGTTGCAAATGGTCCGAAGCAATTGTGGTTTGAACCATACGTTGATACCATGGGTGAGCGAAGTTCTATACTATTGTAATTATCTTGAATTTGGCATTATTTGCATGTTTTTGACCTCATTTTATGCTCATTTTTCTATTTTATGTGCTCAACTGGTCGGCTAACAATAAAGTGCCTAGTGATCTGTGAACTACGGTATGTTGCTTATATGTTGGCATATGCTTCGGTGTTGCACCTCACCATATGCCGGATCACGTGGTAACTTTGGCTTGGCACACGAGGCCTCACAAAATTAGGTCTCAAATTTATGAGTTTACTTGTGAAGCATGTCATGTACATAACCGGAGGGGTTTCGGAGCCAATGATGGGATATTCTTCAGCATCAACGTTTGGTCTATATAACCCTTGCATATTACTGAAAGTGCTGCCCTGGGTCGATGTTTGTGCCGGAGGGCTCGGGGCCGGCAAGACCGGTGGGGCAGGCACGCGAGGAGTCTCCCTGAACGCTGCTATTGGGGGTAGAACCGGATACTCCGACACCAACGGAGGCGAGAGCAGCAACAACTGAAGCAAGGTCCATGCTGATTGTGGTCGGGCAGAAAATCCCAGTCTATGAAGAAAATTGATGCGGATTATTCTAAATACATCTGAGTGTCCAAAACTGTCCGAAAAGATTCAAATAAATCCAATTGTAAAAAATGTTTGGCCGATCTGGCCCGCGAGCGCGCGTCAGCGGCAAATGGCGATTCCAGCTAAATGATCGGAACGCGGCGGATTTACGGGGAATGGACCGCGGAATCAAATCAGGCATATCAGAAATATATAGGAAATATCCTGAGACTGAGCTGCGAGGCGGCGATTCTGAAAATCTGAGCAGATGGGGGTTAGCCGCACTTACACCTCCCCTTCCAAAAACACACTGGGGTGTGTCGCTACGTCAACGAAGAACGTAGTGCGGGTAAGTCCCAGAAAAAAATAGAAATGTAGCCTCGATGGGGCGAAATCTGCTTGATCTGACCTGATTTGGGCTGAATGGGCACTGAATCAGGATGGATGAACCTGAAATGAGACAGAATGAGAAGTGACGAACAGTCCTCCGTGCAGTAAAACACTAGGTTAAGGGTTAAAAAGCATGTAAACGTATCGAGAATCGATACCAAACCATACTTTGGTTGAGAATGAGGTAGATTATTGGTGGATTGAGTGGGGGAATCAAGAAATGGAGTGACATCTCAGCGCTCTGGCACAGTTTCGCTGTCGCGGGCACGCTACGGTGTCCTCGCCGAACTCTACATCGTGTTATTCCCGCTTTTCTCGTTCTGAAAAGTGCAGCATGTGCTTCAGATTTGGCGCATCTGGTGGATGATCACAAGATTCAGCAAGATTGAGATTCAGATTGAGCAGAGATGAAGGAGATTAAGCAGTCACAGAGAGGGAAAACAAATACAAATGTAGTCTACAGACCCTAAGTGAACCACAGAAGGCAAGGTTGTTTTTCTGGGCACTTAGATCTAAACAGATCTTCGAGGAATGTGAGGAAATGACAAGGAAATCAACCTAAATTGCCCTAACATCAGCAATTTCCCTAAGATGAAGGTGAAATGAAGCGGAATGTCTAGAACTGAAACTACTAACACCTTCGTTTAGACTAGAGTTAATATATATTGTCGTTTATTCAGCTCAATTGTGCTTTCCGGCACGTTGGTTCGCGAGCATCTAACAGGGTCTATGAAAATGTGGATCATGTGATGATGCATCATGATGGGACATGCTGGCCCTGGATCCTTGGCATGTAACGCGCCGAAGGTTCGCTGAAGGCGCTTTACTGACAGTATATAACTGAGAGACACCGAAGAGTCCTTTATTTACAGTGGCGGCGGTGTCAATCGACTTGGACAAGGCCAATCTTTCGAATGAGTCCCACAAGACACTTGGATTCACCATTTTCGACAGTTTCAGGTCGGATTGAGCTCACATTGGCGTGTGCCAAAAATACAACGAAGCTTACGGACTTCAGAGGTTGCTGTCAGAAGTCCCTAGAGCTCCTATCTGAAGGTTGTCTGAACAATTGACATCTGGGTTTCGTGCAACAGTGGCAGAATGATGGACAAACCTGAGGAATTCAAGGTAAATTCAAGGAATCTGGATCTGAATCTGGACTTTGACTTCAGCATCACGGCAAATGAAGGTAAGATCTGAGTTCCTGGCGTCGCAACTGGTGCAGCCAGTACTACAGGGGGTGCCTGTAGGGGTGAATGTCGCCGGCCGGCGTTGACACTATGTACATTTGCTTCCATCTGCACGAGTAGCCAAATTCCAAAGATGCACAGACCAACAGAGACAAGATTACCCCGAATCTGCCTGAATTAAGCCTGAGTTTGGTTTTTTCTGAACACGGCAGCACACTCCGTAGCTTTCGGCAGCGTATCTACGCCTTGTCTGCCGAACGGAGACCAAAAAAAAGTTGATTGACGTCAAATTATCAAACATTTGCAGTTCTCCACATCAGTTCGAAATCAGGAAGAATGAACAGTGGATTGAGCAGAATGTGGTTGGGGCGAGGCTGAAGTCGGCCACGCACGAATACATGTGACCACCAACCTGTCTGGTCGGGCCCTCGTACGGCTTGGGCGCTGCAAATCAGCGGCCGAACTTGAAGCTTGGTCCTCATTTGGCTCCTGGGCTGGCCTGACCACAGGAGGGGGGATCGACGGATCAGCCCTGGAATGTGACGAATGAGGGCCGTAAAAGGCTGGATCTCGATTCACCACAGGTCGTTTTCCGTCGCTCTCCACTTGTCTGTCTGGTTTCGACAGACAGTCTGTCAGGAGTACTCCAATTTCGGGGTGCTTCTTGAGGAAGTCGATGAACCCCTTGGTGTACCCATGGACAAAAGATTGGGCTGGTTCCCAGTTGTTGTGACTGGAATCAAAGCCCCTCCACTCACACAGAAATTCCCATTCGCCCTTGGCGTCACGTCTTGCTTCAACAATCCTCTTGAGTTCGTACTTTCCCCCTTCGATGACCCGATCAGACAAATGTTTCGCAGTCCAAAAAAGGGGTTTAACCTGATCCTTGGGGGAGGGGATCTCTCTCTTGAGGCGATCGCACGAAACGTCAATTTCCCTGCTGACATCCACACGAATCCTCCACCTGTTCTCACCTAGACGCGCTGTAACAGCGAATGGCCCCTCCCACAAGGGAAGAAGCTTGTCATCTCCGTCCAGGGTGGTTTCGGATTTTCGAAGCCAAACTCGATCATCGACTTCAAAATTGTGGGGGTTTTTTCGACCTTGATTCTGAACCCAAAGCCAGTCAGCTTGATGCTTCTCGATTAATTTCGAGACAGTTTTATCTGCTCGTTGGACTTCGTCCAAAAACAACGAAGCATCTTTACAGGGGCGAGGATTATTCAACGGCATGTTCCACCAACACTTCTTTCGTCCAAAGACAATTTCATTTGGAGAAAGGCCATGATACAAAGGCGTGTTGTGGTAACGGCGAAGCAATGCGAAGAGAACTTCCATCCAATGGAAATCCTTTTCACTCGCGAGCTCCTTACGAAGCATATTTATTATAGAGCGGCCGGCTCTTTCGCCAGGCAGCGCTCGATGCGAGTGGATTTCACATCGGAGGTGGTGGATTCCAAGGCGAGCACATAATTCTCTCCACCATTCGGAGGTGTACTCTTGGCCTGAATCCGTCACCACCTCGGATGGGACGTCCCAGCCTCCCATCCAGGTCTGCGCGCACCATTTGGCGGCAGCCTTGCCAGTCATCGACTCAATGTTGCAAGGCAACACCTGTATGTAGCCGGAATGACGGCACTGAATAAGGAGCACACCATTGACTTTTTTATTAGTCCAATGACACTCTTCGTCATCGAGTTCACCGAGATAGAAAAAATCACTGGTGACTCTGTTAAAGAGGCGCTCCGGAATAGGATGAGGCCTCAGATGGCCGTGCTTCTTCGCGCTGGGGGGCGTCGAGACAGCACATTGGGCACATCCGGCGGCTACTTTCATGCAGTGAGTATATAGCGGTGAGCCAAACAACCTATGTTTAATCATCGACCACAGTCGACGGCCATGTGCGTGGGGGGACTCCCATTTATGCCACCAGTTTAACACTCGGGGGGCCAGGGCGTCTGGTACGCACAATTTACCCTCCATCCACAGCTTCCCCCCATCCAACGAATACTCAGAAAAAATCCCATCCTTATGAGCATCTTTGGATTCGAGATTTCCAAAGACCTCTTTGAACATGGGATCCTGCAGATAATCGGACGTCCAGTCACGGATGATCAGGGAATCTTTAGGCAGGGGTGGAGTTTTGGCCGGATCTCGACGCTTAATGCCCTGGATCAACCGAAATCGACTTACTCGTCGGGAATAGTCAAACCGTTTCACACTCCCTGAGGAGGGATCGGTGACTTTTTCCACGGCTTTCAGTGTTTTGGTGCAGATCTCATGAGCATGCGCCGGATCTGTGATGGCCGTGATGTCATGGCACGGTAATGCTTGCTGTTTAACAGCGCATTGCATGCATGCACGTCGAATGAGTTTCTTTTCTTCCTGATCCCATTCGATTATTACATGGCGGTCCTGCTCCGTACCATGGATGTTGGTACTTTGCAGCCCCTCTGAAGCGGGGTAAGCCCATCGGCTCAGAGCATCCGCTACCGTGTTGTGTTTTCCAGGCAAATACGACACATGGAGGTCAAACAGAGAGAGAAATTCGTGCCATCTGGCCCGTCGACCAGCTGGGCTCGCCACAGTATCAATGTGTTCGGTGGCCCAATACTCCAGAGATCGATGATCCGTCAGGACCTCGACTCGATTGGTGCCCACCCACGATTGGTACTTTTTTAGAGCACAGATTATGGCGTAGGTCTCTTGCTCACGCGGTGACCATTGCATCTGGCGTGGAGCTAGCTTCCGCGACCAAAATGCTAGAGGGTAATGATCACCTGTGGCTTCATCAACCTGTTCAAGGACAGCTCCGATCGCGTACCTAGAAGCGTCAGTTCTTATGTAGAAGGGTCGGTCAAATTGGGGCACATGCAACGTGGCGACTTCGCAGAGGGCCGCCTTCAAGTGATGGAAGGCCTCCTCGCACTCGTCAGTCCACTTGACACGAACCTTTGAACCTGCCTTGCCTGCATCTCTCCCTACCTTCAATAATTCAGTGAAGGGGGGCAGCAAATTTGGCATAATTCGGCACAAAAGTGTGGTAAAATTTGCAACAACCCAGGAATCCTCTCAACTCTGTGATCGTCTCAGGGCGCTTCCACTTCTGAATAGCGACGAGCTTCCCTGGACTGGGTCGTCGGGTGCCATTCTCAAGGAGAGAACCACAAAATTCGACTGATTTTAAGGATAATTTTCCCTTCTTTGGCCCACAAATCAGCTGATTGGCATCAAGAATGTCCAAAACTTGGTTCAGCTGCTTTTCATGTAGGGCCACCAGCTCGGCTTCGGTCAGTCCCTCCCCTTCCGTCGCGATGATTATGTCATCTATGTACACGCTCACGAAGGCACGAAGCTCAGGATGAGCTGAAAAAATCACATCCTCCATCATTCTTTGAAAAAACGAAGGGGCGTTCTTCAGGCCCATGGGCATGACTGTCCACTGGACTGGGCCACATGGCGTGCACATACAAGTGAGAGGTCGGCTGTCCTTCCTCAACGGCATTTGGTGAAAGCCGTGACGGAGATCCAGCACAGAAAACAAACGACCTCTTGCCCTCTTGGCGATTTCCTCCTCAATGAGGGGCAGGGGGTGTGAATCTGCCTTGGTTTCGGCGTTGAGATTGCGAAAATCAACAACCATTCGCCAACCATCTATAGTGTTCTGGTCTGCAGGCGGTGGCTTCGGGACTGTGAAGGGTGCACAGCACCATTCGCTGGTCATACAACCCTCAAGCCAACCAAATTCCCTGAGATTTCTCTCGATGATTTTTCTGAGGATCTCATGTTTATGTCCATGATTCTCATAAGGGCGCTGTTTCTTCGCCTTGTACCCTTCACGAAGCTCGATGAAGGCTTCACCGAACTGCCCACGGACAGGGGGGTCTTTGATCAACTTTCCCGAAAGGGTTGTGTCCTTCCGTTCCTCAAAAATCTTTTCTCTTGACTTGGAACACAATTCAGTGTCCACCTGATCGCCAGGAATTACTGTCGAACAAACTTTGGCGACTTCTTCGGCTTTGGCAGTAAGAACCTTCTTACGGATGTCCCTAAAGAGGTCCGTATCAACTGCCTCTTGAAGATAGGTGGGTCGAGTGTCAACATTCCAGAGATTCTCTTCGTGATCCAGCTCCTCGAAAGGATCTATGAAAGCTTCCACAGGGGGTTTTTCATAAAAAACTCTGAATTTGCGGCGCGATTTGAAATTTTTCTTCGCCCGTGCACTGAAGATTCTTTTCGATGTCGATCGTATTGGGGAAGAGGGAGGCGAGGCGGATCCATTTGACGTTGGATCACCTTGGGTATCTGACGGACAAAAATCAGAAAAAATAGATTCATCATCAGTACCACGCTCAACCTCAGATTCAGACCCAACACAAGAATCAGTACCAGAATCAGCAGAATTAGAGTCAGAAAGCTTTCCATCCACCAGGAATGCAAGCGAATTCCAGGACCGCTGTGGCAGGGGACCTGTGTCGTCCCTGGCATACAGCTTAATCTTCCTGGGAAGTTCGATGTAATCTACACAAATGTCCTGTAATTCCTGAAACCAAGGCTTGTCGTCCCACAAGGGCACAACTAAAATCGCCTGGGTTTTATCTTGCTTGATTTTGTGGATGACCTGCTGGATTAAGTGAAACGGAGGATTAATCCATAACTTCTTGTCCCATTTATGGGTCCAAGCGTCGCGAAAATGCTTGTCGAAGCGCTTGTTCTCGCGGTTAGCAAAGGCATCATACTGTGGCCAAAAGGAATGGTGTTCATGAAAATATTCACAAATTGCATCGCGCCAGTTGTCGACAACTCTGTACGATGAAGAGTGCCAGCGCGAAGGGCGTCGTGGCTGGGAGTCCCTACGAAGACATTCTAACTCTCGGGAGTAATCGGCACTCCCATTCACCTCTGCAATGGTGACATCTTCGCCAAATTTTGGTGTAACTTTTTGCTTCAAAAATTCTTCTGCACTTTTAAACCCTGCGTGCAAAAAACGAAATTCAGGACGCTCCAAGGGACCTGACTCCAGCAAAAAACAACGCCGATGACCTACGGGTGCCACCCTGTTCTTGCGAAGCCAAGGATGGCCCAAGTAAAGGTCATACTTGATGTCGGCACGATAGAAGTAGTCATCCTTAAGGACAACTTCTTCCACATTACCTTCTTCTCAAAGGTCTTGAGCGACCAAATGAGTTGATATATAACAACCGCGTTGCCCACCTGCGAGAGAATGTCCAGAAACTCCCTCGAGGGTAACGGGATAAAGCGAATCCTGTAAGCAGTCGTCGGGTAAGAAAGAGTTGGATTGGAGATTTACCTCTGATCCATTGTCACACAAACAAGTGGCGAGGTGGAAATTTCCCTTGCAATCAGAGACCCACAGCTTTGTGACAAACTGACGGGCCCTGTGCTTGGACTGTACACCAACCTCGTCCACTACAACAGAAGGATCCGCTGCCGGATCCAGGGGAGAGGAGACAAGCGACCCTACATCAAGTAATGGTCGAGATGGAATCTGGGGATCGTGCCTGAAATCGCCTGGGGAGGGGCGATTTTCGTGGCTCCCCTAGGCGTTCTGACCTCCAGTGGATGCGTTAACATTGTGAACACACCCTGATTCGTCGACCCACTCATCTTGGAACGGATCATCTGCTGGATTCAAGGCATTTTCAACGTAATCTCGATCCGCATCGGACACCTGATCTGCACCTGAGACCTGATCCACACGATGGTTGCCCTTTCCACGTCCACGGCCACGGCCGCCGGATGATGGACCACCACCGTCGCCACGCCCTCTGCCCTTACCAGAGAAGGGGGTTCCCGAAGGATTTCCCTTACCTTTACCCTGTGATCCTGGAGCATTTCCTTTGTTTGTACCGGAATGAGAGGTTTGGCCTGGATTTCGATTTCCGCCTCCGGCGTTGCCATTGGGACTTTTCTGGCCGTTCGGCTGCCCACCGGAGCCGGATGGAGTCCGATTTTCTGTGCCTTGGGACCCGCCAGGGCCTCCAGTATTTTCGTTTCCACCAGAGGAGGTCGGATTCCCTTTTCCAGACTTCCCACCATGCACCTGTCTGTCATTCCTGTCTCAATCTTGCGAATTACTGACATTTTCACCAATCACCTTGTGATCGTAAGCAGACCATCGGTGATTACCAGTAGAATGCGTCTTAGCTCGGTTCGTAGAACCTACAAGAAGACAGATGCTACAGTGATCCTGAACATTCCGGGTGTCATTCACCTTTCTGTTGCCCTTTTGGGCCCCATTTTGGGTGTTTTGCTGGGTATTCTTGTTTCCCCCAAGACCCTCATGGAAATTTTGATTGGCGGCGTCAGCGAGCCGCTCAACCTCTTCCCACAGTTCCTGCGGGGTGAACGAAAACACCCATTTCCTCGCCTTCAGGCGATGGCCGTGGAAACTTACTCCCCTGTTGAGGACTTGGACAAACAAGTCCCGATCCTCGTGTTCATTAAACTTGATTTTCCACGTGTTTTCAGTGAATTTCACCTTGGTAAACGACGTGGGGGAACACTTTTGAAGTGATTCCCTGACGGAAAACCTGTTGGCCGAGGCATCGAAGCCTTCGACCTCCGCCCACCAGTTCTTGACCTTTTCTTCGGATTGTTTATTCCGAAGGGTGGCGGCAGTTTCGGAGGGGATCTTGTCAAAAATCAGATTTTTCAGCTCGGCACTAGAAAATTTTTCGCCTGAATGTTCAGACTCTTCCACTAGATTCCAGAAGCGCTGTCTTTTGTCTTGCACTTCGTGCAAGATTAATCGAGAGAATGAAGGAAAATTCTTCAACATCTGGTGGTAATGATCCTCTGGCAGCCGGGATCCACGTACCTCCAATTGCTCCCACACCTCATCAAAGGTAAGAGGGGAACTTGAATGTTCACGATCACTCCAGGTCCTGAGCCAAGTGTTGGCCGGCGCTCCCTCAAGGCAGTCCAAGAGGGCCATCAGGAACTGATCATCTTGGAGTTTTTGAGTTTTAACCCACAGTTTAAATTCCCGTTGGAACTGAGGCCAACGTCTGGGGTTCCAATTATACTTCGGTTGCTTGGCAACCTGACGAAGTCGCAATGAAGTAGGATTTAGAAGCGAATCCAGCCCAACACCAGCTGTAATGGCAGACACCTTGGCGGCATCATTCGCCACACCAGCTCCGGCGAGGGTCTGGGCGAGCAACAGCTGGGCTAAGGCGTTGGAATCAGCAGCAGGAGGGGCAGTACGGGAGGCAGTTCGCTTGGCATTCTGAGCCTCAGTCCTAGCCTTCGCCGTCCTACTCTGAGATCGAGAGATTGTAACCCTTTCCTTTAGCTTGGTCCTCCTGATCCTGGCGTCGGTGGTCTTAGAGTCCACCGAAGGAGCAATCGAAAAAATTTCTGTCGCCTCCTCCGACGGTTCTGTTGTTTGTTCCACCGATGATGCGCCCTCAGATCGCATGTGCGTCTTGAAAAGATCTTTTATTCCCAGCGTTTGAATGATGAGTTGCATTTGATCCTTGAGCAATTGGAGCTCAGTATCTCGCTGGGGTCTGCAGGAGCAGTCGGCAGGAGAGTACATACCGTGTCCTGAAGGGCCTGAGCAGGCTGTCGGACCGCTAATCTCAGTGGTCCGCAGCCAGGAGTCCACTTGGGGAGCTCCTTCAGCCCTAATTTCCAGACTTGCCTGCCTGGCTGCCTCTAAAATTCCTTCCTCAACCGCGGCGGCTAGATCGTCGCGGATTGAAACAGGGGGATGAGGGGCGGAGGGCCCGGCAACAGGTGCCTTGGTCTTCTCCTTCGGGAAGGGGCTTGCCTCCCAGATCTGCAAAAAAATGGCAAAAGAGTCATCTTCTTGAGAACGCCACCACATCCTGGTATTAATTTCTTCTTGAAGGAGGAAAAAATATTCGAATAAAAAATCAGAGGCGATTCTTTCTTGTCCAATCAGCTTAGACGTGGCTAAGAGACAAAGGGCCTCAAGCGCCTCAAGGTTACGGGTCACTTCTGAAGACAAATGGTTGTCCAATTGTGCCCAAGAGGCTGGTCGATTATAGCTAGGTACCTCACCTGGACCACCCATCTCAATGTCGTCAATGTCGGCTTCGATGGTCTCGAATGTTGGACATTGGTGAGGAATGTGGGTACCTGCCAGCTCCGTAAGGTCCACCGGAGCGTTGCCATCGCCGTAGGCTGGGAGATTCCAGCTGCTTGATGGCCAATTTCGACTGGGATTTGGAAAATTTGGGTCCCCACAGCTGCTGATTTGTGCCCTTCTTGGGCAGCTTGGGCTTGCACAAGGCATTCCTCTCAAGGCCTCGTTCGCACAGCACCACGGCAGCGTAATTGTTACGTCTCCAGGAGCGGTGGAGTCTACGGGGCCGTACTGGGGAGCTAACTGTGGTTGGGACACCAAAGGAACAACATTCAGGTAGCCTCTGCTACCATGAAAGTGCTGCCCTGGGTCGATGTTTGTGCCGGAGGGCTCGGGGCCGGCAAGACCGGTGGGGCAGGCACGCGAGGAGTCTCCCTGAACGCTGCTATTGGGGGTAGAACCGGATACTCGGACACCAACGGAGGCGAGAGCAGCAACAACTGAAGCAAGGTCCATGCTGATTGTGGTCCGGCAGAAAATCCCAGTCTATGAAGAAAATTGATGCGGATTATTCTAAATACATCTGAGTGTCCAAAACTGTCTGAAAAGATTTAAATAAATCCAATTGTGAAAAATGTTTGGCCGATCTGGCCCGCGAGCGCGCGTCAGCGGCAAATGGCGATTCCACCTAAATGATCAGAACGCGGCGGATTTACGGGGAATCGACCGCGGAATCAAATCCGGCATATCAGAAATATATAGGAAATATCCTGAGACTGAGCTGCGAGGCGGCGATTCTGAAAATCTGAGCAGATGCAGGTTAGCCGCACTTACAATTACGTTCCGGTTTGACACATGCATGTAGCATATGAACATTTGCAGTATGCATTTTTGAGTTTATGGTTGATTTTTGGGCATAATGGTGTGATTTGCCTGATTTTGCCATGTTGTGAGGTCATCTTCATGGGGCAGTTCCCCAAGCCCAATCGACTCCAAGTCCAACCAAGGTTATGTCAGGGTAGGGCATGGTCCTGAGTGCCACTCTAGGCCATGACACGCCACCTCCCCTATTGGGCTAGGATATAGAGGCTTGGAAGAGAACACATTATTTGGGTTTGTGTGGTGACTTTTGACACATGGCATTCAGCCATCTCATTTGACTTGGTTCAGGGCAACATGGTGGCGAGTCAAGGGAAGGTCCTGAGTCCAGGGAATGAGGGGTCTATGGCTGTGATTGTGTAGGTTTCCATCTTTCCTCCATATTGCTTTATATGTGTTCATATGCCAATTTCAGGGCTTCCTCCTTGGTGCAATTCTTGTACATGCCCGCCACCGTGAGACAACCGGTGTGCTGAACCAAAGCCCGCAGTGTGGATTGGATTTGGATTGCGCCTGGGTATTGCAAGGGTTTGTGTGAAGGAGTTTTTTTCTATTTTTTGTGGAAATGCAGACCCTGGTGAGGAGCAAGACCCTAGGAGTTACGGGTTATGGCGGAAGGGGTACAGCAGGGGCCGGTCCTGGTAGGGACTTTCTTTATGGTAGCAGAGGAGTACCTGCCCCCTACCGCCGCACCGGGGACTTGGGCCCTCATGAGCCCTGCCCAAGGACGCCTCGGGTGCAGATCATCGAGTCCGTGGAGTGGACGCCGGACTCGGAAGCCCGAGAAGAGCGAAGATGCTCAGAACGGAGAGCCCTTGCAGGACACGGGCTGGACATGGAGGACCTGGCCTCCATGTGCGAAAGGCAATGCCGCAAGGCTTGCAATCTCCGCTCCGCTGCGGAGGGATTGGAGGAGACTGGTAGCAACGGCAGAGCTCGGCGTTACCGGAAGCGCGGGTCCCCAAAACCCGCGGCGGAAGCCGAGGCGATTGAGACGGATCCCAGCCCGGTCAGGTTGTGGTCAGCTGCAGATTCCGAGGGGCACTCCGAGGGCTATTGGACAGCTTATGAGCAACCTTCGGAGTCGGAAGAGATGGCCAGACCGCCCATAAGGGCGAACACGGCCCCAGAACCCAGCCTGGAGCATGACGCCGAGGCATTGGAGAGGCCCGCCAGAGCCAGAACGGCGCCTGTGGCCCGGCACACGGAACCAACGCGGGATAGCATGGGCGACACACCCATGGCGGAGGATTCCGAGGCGCCGGGAACCGTGGGATGCGCCGGATCTGGTGGAGGCACATTGAGTGCCACTGCGAGCACGTATCCTTCCTCATCGGCAAGTACCCAAAGATGGGGATGGACGCCATCGTGCAGCACCTCGACCGCCTGGACAACACGAAGGACGGCCTAGAGAAGGACATCGCGGGGATCCTGGATGACGAGTCCGCAGCGGAGAGAGACATGGCGGAGCTGCGAGCGGAACAGGACCGGTACCGGGAGAATCTGGAGCTGGCCCTGCAGAAGCAGCAGCAAGTGGTGGACAGTCTTCTCCACCTGGTGGAGGACATGTCGGGAAGCCTGAGAAACCTAGAGGAGTTACAACCCCTCGCCTCGGGTCCGGAGCTCCCAGCAAAGCCAGCAGCGGCAGACCTGGTGGAGCGGCTTAAGACCCTCAGGAGCGCCATGGAGAAACCCATGGGCGGCCCTGCAGAGGCACCTTACGCGCCTCCGCGTGTTGACCCGGGTGCGCTGCCTTTTGTTCCCATGTTTAGCGAATCCACAATGCTCGGGGAACAAACGGCACCGGCTGGGTCCATGCGGGAATGGCACGCAACCACGGACCCGAGGAGCCTGACGGTACAGATGTCCCATGCCGCCCAGGATCCACCGACCACTACGACTGCCGTTGCAGTTTATGCGGAAGAGGAGATCCAGAGCCAGACCATGCAGGGGCGAACCATGGGAAGCGCCGACGGACATGGTCGAGGCCATCCGGGCGGAAACCTGTGGGTGAAGGACCCCACTACGGGGATATGGACAGCCGGTGGAGCAAGTCCTTCCCGCATTCCAAACCCCATGGGTTCAGGCCCAACTGGACCGCACTCCATGGAAGAGAGGGATGTACGAGGAGTGTACTCACACCCCCCGGCCACAGGTGGTATCCGTCTGGGTGGAGTGGTGGCTGCGGACGTCGGAGACGCCATCAGGATTGACGACCTCAGGGGAATCAAAATCCCCTACTACGATGGCAACCCCTCCAACCTGGACGACTTCATCCTGGATTCGGATGATTTCGCCGAGGAGGTCGTCGGCGAGATGAGGGGAGCGCCAAGGGACAAGTGGGTATGTCGGACATTCCCACACAGGCTGGCGCAGGACCTGAAGGAGGAGCTCAGGGATCAGATCCGCGAGGGAGTGATCCAGACGGAGCAGGCCTGCCTCCAGTGGCTGGAGGACGAAGAGCGAGTGGACGCCCCCCACCAGAAGTTGGAGGATTTGTGGTCCAATCCGCTACCGCTGGAGCGTGGGGAACTGAGGGTCCGAGAATGGAATCGGTACATCCGCAAGTACCGAAGAAGCCTCAAGCTGGTGGAGGACTGGAATGAGGCCAGCGAGATCCGACACCTGCTGAAGGACGTCCTCCCCGGGCACTGGAAGAGAAGAGTGGAGGATGAAGAGAAGAAGAGAGCAAAGAAGCGCGTGGCCTGTACGGATCATGGCATCGGAGGACATCCACACCGGAATAATGGAGTTCTTCCGGCGAAACCTAGGCGAGCTCAGCCGAATGTTGGGGTTGAAGAACGCCGTCTACGTGGAGGTATTCGGCGACACCATGGGGCAAAGGCTGATGCGCCTCAACAACGTGGAGTGGAGGCGCGGAGAACAGCTGAGGATGCAGGTCATCTTCGCCCGCATGAGCCTGGACGAGATCGTGAAGTACATCACGGTGGAGCTGAAGCTCAATGCCAAGAACGAGGCCCACGTGCAGGATCGACAAGGCCAAGGACATCGAGGTCATTGAGAAGATCGCCACGGGCAAGAGGTCAAGGGGGACACGGTCGGCACCGCGGAAGGAGGCAGTGGAAGCGGCCAAGATCTCTGGACTGTGACCACCCAGGAGGATCATGAAGAAGCCCACTTCTTCGCATTCGTAGCGCACAACATGAAGGAGAACGGGCAGGACAGGTCGAGGTGGAACCGTCTGGACCCCAGGACCAAGAACCGGACAGAACCGCGGAGGATCGGGAACCCGCCGCTCTCGTTCCGTGAGTACAGATCGCAGCACACCGGTTGCTGGGTCTGCTACGGCAAGGGCAACAACCATGCACATGACCACCGGCATTGCAAGGTATATGAGGAGGACAAGAAGACCTACTTCGCCGCCCATCCCGACAGGAAGCCCAAGGAGCAACAAATTTCCGATTGGAAGGCAAAGGGCGGAGACGGTGGAAAAGGCCAAGGAAAAGGCCAATGCAAAGGCGGAGGAAAAGGCTATGGTGGAGGACCCGGTCCAGACCGAAGCGTCGAATCGATCGAGGAGGTTGCTGAGGACATGCTGAGGACGTTGGAGGAACTCAAAGCCCAGCAACGTGGTGGACAAGGTCTGAGCGGATCGCAGCAGGAGGGAGCTGCGGCAGGCCATGTCTAGAGGAGCCCCCACGGGAGTGGGACCTCGGAGGTCTCTTCTCCGAAAATCAGTGGAATCCGAGAGAAAGCGAAGGCACATCGGGTGCCGAAGAAGGCTCCAGAAGAGCCAAAACCACTGAGTTTCGCCACTCCCAACCCCTGGAGCGCTCTGCCAAGGGAAGCTTATGTGGGCAAGAGACGTGGCAAGAAGGAAGGAGCGACCACGGAGAGCCCCGTGGATGAGCAGGACCAGCCCAAGATCTACACCATCCGTGACCATACCCTCGAAGTCCTGATGCACCCAGATGTGCTAGAGTTGCATGCCGTGAGAGTCGTCCATACACCACATGGTGACGAGCGGCAGTTGCACTTGAAGGTGCGTGTACCGTGCGGACAAGAGGAGTTGGTGGTGGATGTTTTGGTGGATACGGGTGTCAAGGTGAGCCTGGTCCAGAGAGGCTTGTTCAAGGAGGAATCCCTGCAGCCCAGCCGTAGACCGGTACGCCTGAAGGTGGCCAATGGAGAGATTATGGGTGATGGCACCCAGGAGGCCACTATCAGTATGGAATTCTGGGAGCATGAGCGCTTGAACCGCCCTGATTTGGCGAAGAGAAGCACTCTATCCGGGAACTTCTATGTGGCCGACATTACAGATTGGGATATGATCATGGGGTATGACTTCATGGTGGCAAATGCCATCGGAGCCCTTCCCCATTTTGCAACGCTGGTCAGGGAGGATGATGAATGCCTTACATGGCTGTCCACGGACTATGCATGCGGATCATCCCAATGGAAGGCTGAGGAAGAGAATCGGATCGTCCGAGCGGTGCAAGCTGTGGGTGCCAAGTCCAGAGGAGACCGCGGAGTTCAGGTCACGGAGTATGGAATGGCGCCGCAGGTGTATGACAGGATGATCCAGACGCTGGGAGCCGAATCGCCCGAGACGGACGTCTTCGCTTCCCGGGATGCCCCACTTTTGCGGAAGTGTAGGAGGCATTGGCATCGAGGAGACTCAGCCTGGCACAGGCATTGGGGTTTGAAGGAGTGGGGTCCCGTGTATTGGCATGGCCCCCTGGACAATACCAGACGTACGGTGGAGAAGATCGTCGCGGATAGGGCGAAGGGGATCCTGGTCATAACCGGCATAGGATCCACCCCATGTCCGCTGGAGGGTCTCAAGTCGACGCTGGACTCCATCACCCTGAACGAGATGTCATTCGGGCCAGAGGAGGAGTTGTTCATCGACGCCAAGGGTGTATCAATGCCCTCCCTGGGTCAAGCGTGGAGTACCAAGGCTTTCCTGGTGGACGGGGCGCAAGCCCAGCCCACTGGTGATGAAGCATTCATCAGTAGGGTTGAGGCGGTGCCCATGCGGGTCATGTTTGAGCCCAAGGAGGGGACAGATCAGCCAGTTGATGGCATTGACATCCTGTCCCACACCGAGATCGACGACGTTGTCAACTACATGTGGATGGGAATGCATGATCGGGTGGCAGCCAAGAAAAGGCGGGCCATGGTCACATCTCCGCATTGGTGGGATGACAAGATGTTTGTCACCGGCAAGTACGAGAAGGATGAGTTCGTGGCGAGGGTCATGGATCACATCGCGGACCAATATGATGATCCGGTTGGATCGGACCCGCCGACGTGGGATTCCCCAAGAATGGGGGCCGATAGCGACAAAAACCAGGCCGATGCCGCAAATTTCCGAAGATTATCGGTGGGAAGCGCGCCCCACGACGATGAAGACGGCATATCGGACGAGGAGAAGTCAGACTCGGACCCAGAAGAGGCCGATACCGCATTGCGGTTGGTTGTATCGATACCGAAGCAAGCGGCTGAAGAGGCCCAGGAGGACCCGAAGGTCGCCGAGCTGAAGGAGAGGCTGATCAATGCCTACCCGCGGCTATTCAGCGGTGTCGCCAACAAGAACCCTCCAGATCGTGGGAGGTTTGGCACAGCGAGGATCAAGCTGAAGCTGAACCCCAAGATCTATCGTCATCAGGAGTACCAACTTCAGGGCGATCGAGCCAAGGCCATGAAGAAGTTGTTGGCCGAGTTCATTGAGCGGGGCTGGATCGAACCCTCCGACAGTGAGTGGGCCAGCCCAGCCTTTATCGTGTTCAAGAAGGAGAAGGGCAAGTGGAGGTTGGTGGTCGATTACAGAGGCTTGAACGAGCAAACCGCGCACAACTCGTACTCGCTTCCGCTGATCGACACCATCCTCCAAAAGCAACAGAAAAAGCGGATCTTTACGGTGTTAGACCTGAAACACGGCTATCACCAGATGCCGCTACACCCGGACTCCAGGCCCTGCACAGCGATGTTGACGCTGCTGGGGCCCATGCAGTGGAAAGTGGTGCCTATGGGCGCCAAGAATGGCAACGCCGCTTTCCAGCGCATGATGGAGGACCTACTCGGTCCTGTCAGGGACTGTGCCCACCCCATTTGTGGATGACATCATCATCGGGTCCGGCACGGAGAACATGACTGAGGACGAGCTCATGGAAGCGCATGAGAAGGATCTGCGCCGAGTGCTCAGCGAGTTGGACAAGCACAACAGGGTGTGCAGGCCCACCAAAGCCTCACTCTTCGTGAAGGAAGTGGAGTTCGCGGGTCACGTGGTTGGTCACAGGCAGCGCCGTCCCATGCCTGGGAAGCTGGCGTCCCTGCACCACTGGGAGAAGCCCCAGACCATCAGCGAACTCGGATCCTTCATGAGGTTCTGCAACTACTATTCGGGCTATGTCCGGATGTATGCAGAACTATCGGGGCCGCTGCACAAGATGCTGCGGGTGGGCAAGTTTGATGGCCGGAAAGGGGAGCAAGAAGAAGCTTGCTTGGACCCCTGAGGCCGAAGATGCGTTCATCCTCCTGAAGGAGCGAGTCCTGGGGCAGCTGGGGCTGTTCCTGGTTGACCCGGACAAGGGATTCGTGCTACGAACGGACGCCTCGGACTACGCCGTAGGTGCAGTCCTCGAGCAGGTCCGGGACGACGGGTCGCACGTACCCGTGGCGTTTTGGAGCCGGATCCTGGCCGAGGGCCAATGTCGAACCTGGACCGGGAAGGAGAAGGAGACGTACGCCATTGTCTGTGCGCTCAGGAAGTGGTCTGGCCACATCGGATTGCAACCGGTGGTGGTTTGTACGGACCATCAGTCCCTGCAGAGCTGGCACAAGGAGCACGTCGACACCCCCTCGGGACCGGCGGCAAGGAGGGCCTGATGGCATGAGACGTTCGCCAAGTTCGACCTCAGCGTCGTGTATGTCCCGGGGAAGGACAACACTGTGGCGGATTGCCTCAGTCCAAGGGCCTACCCCGAGGGCAAGGCATGGATGGACATATCCAGCCATGGGGACACCGAGGAGACGGAGTAGGCGAAACGCATCATCGAGATGGAGAAGGCCATGGAGCAAGAGGGGGTCAAGTGCTTTGTGGTGATGGCAAACCGTACGGATCTGGCCAAGTTCCGGGGCGCCCGCGTCCAAGCTTTACGAGAGGAAACCCTCGAGCAATGGATGGTGGCCCCTGTAGAGCTAGTCAGGTCGGTGCTCACAGAGGACTGGTCGGATGACTATGCGGCATCCGAGCACTGGAGCAAGTACTTGAATGCCGTAAGCGCCCCGTCGGACGAAGAATGGCCTGAGGGCTTGACCGAGGATGGGGACAAACTGTTCCTCAAGGACAAGCTATTGGTCCCTGAGAACCGAATGGAGGAGCTCATTGACCACTGGCATAACGCCCAGCTCATGCATCCTGGTCGGGACAAGATGCAGCAGGACCTTGAGTGGCGCTTCAAGTTCCCACAGGGGTACTACGCCATCTTGGACAAGTACTGCAGCGACTGCGCCGTGTGTCGGGCCACGAAGAGCCCCAACCATTCCACAGCGGGCAACCCGGTGTATACGGCTATACCGGAGGCCCCTATGCGGTCCATGGCCATGGATGTGTTCGCCATGCCGGAGGTCACCGTCGAAGGAGAGACATATGATTGTGTCATCCAGGCGGTGGACAGGCACAGCGGGTATATCGTGGCAGTCCCGGGCAAGAAGTCCAAGAAGAAGGACAAGAAGGACAAGCATGGAGTCGGTCTGCAGGCCAAGACCGTCGCCAACGCCATGATCAGGCATTGGCTGACGATTTTTGATGTCCCAGCTGTCATCTGCAGCGATCGGGGCAGTCAATTTGTGGGGACGTGGTTCAAGACAATGTGCAAGCACATGGGGATTCGGCACGCCAAGACCGTGGCGTACCACAGCCGGTCGAATGGCCGGGCTGAGGTGGCCGGGCGGCAGATGTTCGAGAAGTTCCGCCAGCTGCACATTGACGAACCGGGTCGGAACAGGTATAATTCGCTGTGGAGAGTACTCCAGGCGTACCATGACCTTCCGGGGCCCACTGGACTGTCGCCCCATCGTATCCTCTTCCTGCGGGATCAAGTGTCACGCACTCTCCCGTGGTTGAACCATGGCAAAGTAGCCCGGGATGCGAATGCTATGATGGCTGAGGCGGACGACACGGCGGCAAAGGTGTGCAAAGCACTTCAGGACGAGCATGAGAAGAGGGCCAAGTACTTCAAGCAGGGAAAAGTCCAGAAATATGCTCTCCAAGACACCGTATGGGTGGAGCGGCACCACAAAGATTGTCCTGTCCAGGCATCGGCAGGCGTCCTGGTATGTGCCGGGGGTAATCGTGCGGAAGGTCGGGCAGGATGTGTATGCGGTTCCTGTGGGGGATAACAAGATCCTGCACCGCGACCACACCCAGCTTTGTCCCCGAGCACCAGACCCCAGCGGACGTCCCGTCACCTTTGAGTTCACGGCCGGCGATGTGGACTCGGACCACGAGGGTGAGGACGACGACTTCACCGCCGAGAGGATCCTGGCGGACAAGCCGGACCCGGGGACGCCTGGGGGGAGGCTTTATGAAGTCCGTTGGAAGGGATTCGCCGCATCCAGGGATTTGTGGGAGCCTCCGAGCAGCTTTGTGCCGAGGTATACCACGGTCTGGATGGACTATCTAAAGAAAAAGAACGTTTCTTTGGATGTCAAGGACATGTTGGTCCATTTGGTGGCTGCAGTAGCACCGTAATGGATCCCCCTTGGCATTTCTCTTTGTTTTTGTGCTTGGGAGTCGGGTGAGGGCGTTCATCTGGGGATTTTTGGGCGTTGACTGGCCATGTACCCCCTTCACTTGATCTCCACATATTTTTTTCATTGTGGTATACTTACTTAGGTCGACCGACGACGTTTCTCTATCTTTGATCCCTTGGTCCATGTTGTAGATCAAGAGGAGACCGGATATGGCGTAGGGCACTGATCATCAGTGTCCTCACCCCTCTCTTGGGGCATGGGGGACGCCTACGACGTGTGTGGGGCCTCCATATGTCCTTGGGACATGGGGGGGGGGGTTTGGAGCCCATTGGGGTCCTCCCGTCCTCTCTTCAATGACTTCCGAGCGGATACAACGCTCTGAGAAGGGGGGTGAAGCCGCTTCGGACCCCCGTGGCCATCTTTGGGTCACTTGGGGTTTGTATCTATGTGCCGGCAAGCCGCCATTGGCTGATATCATACTCTCCCATCCACCCGACCTAACCTGATGTGATAGTGTGATAGGTTTGGCCATTCCAGCTATGAGCGGCCATATTCAATACCGAGGCGCCGCCGGCTGAGATTTATATATCAGAATATCAGGAATCAACAGAGTTTTTTTATCATAATGCTTCCGTAATTTTTTCTGCCTTTCGTTCTGATCGTCAATGTATCAGCGACTGTCAGTTGGCTCGCGATTTTGCGGTAACCGATTGGTTAACTGTTATTTACAGATATTTTGGCGGAAACCCCGATGAAGGGTCAGATTTCATCAGTAACGGGTTAGTTGCTTCCGCAATTTCCATATTATACACTCGCAAAATTAAGCCGATTTTTTCAGACATTCAGAATCGGATTTTCGACTTCGACATCGCCGCACTTGATATGATGAATCTCGAGTGGTCCTACATTTTTCCCCGATCACGAATCAACCTTCCTCTGGTTATGCCCTTCGCTTTTCTTGAAGATATAGGCGAAACAAAATTGATTCGTGGGGCCACTTTGAAAGGTCATATCTCCGGCTGACGGCGAGGAATACCAGAGTCGAGAATTGGGTTGAAATTGCCTTGGTCTCAACTTAATTTAGAAAGCATCAAACGCCTTTGATGTGTACACATGTCCGGTGTAGCAAGGGATAATGGTCAAGAGGGTAGAAAGTGATATATAACTCTTGGACCGTGCAACCGAATATTTCAATGCGACTTTCGAGTGTACCGCATGAGTGTTGGTGTTGCATAGAAACTTTTCTTGGGTTCCTACGTATTTTTAACGTGAAGTTATGTCCATGGAGGGGCATGGCATATCATGGTGGGAGCCACTTTTTGAGGGTATGTGTTATATGCATGGTATGTGCTTCGATATGCTCACGCCCATGTTATATATCTCCGTTTGTAGGAAGATATATGGAGTCATACGTGGCAAGGGCTTCACTCATGTCTGAATGATGAGCTTCATAGCGCTAGAGCAAGTCTACTGCACATATAGTGCATGTGGGAAAGTTTACCGAGCGACCCACAAGCGCCAGTATCAATTTTCCCATTTTCATGGTGCGTGTTGGGAGGAGGTTCGCAGGTGTCCCTCTGCGTCCACGTGAGGATCCAAGTGGGCGGATTGTTTGCAAATGGTCCCAAGCAATTGTGGTTTGAACTATAGGTTGAGACCATGGGTGAGCGAAGTTTTAGACTATTGTAATTATCTTGAATCTGGCATTATTTGCATGTTTTTGACCTCATTTGATAATCATTTTTGTATTTTATGTGCTCAACTGGTCGGCTAACAATAAAGTGCCTAGTGATCTGTGACCTATGGTATGTTGCTTATATGTTGGCATATGCTTCGGTGTTGCACCTCACCATATGCCAGATCACATGGTCACTTTGGCTTGGCACACGAGGCCTCACAAAATCAGGTCTCAAATTCATGAGTTGACTTGTGAAGCATGTCATTTACATGACTGGAGGGTCTTCGGAGCCAATGATGTGATATTCTTGGGCATCAATCCTTGGTCTATATAACCCTTGCATATTACTTCCCGGTTTGACACATGCATGGAGCATATGAACATTTGCCGTATGCATTTTTGAGTATATAATTGAATTTTTCGGCATAATGGTGTTATTTGCCTGATTTTGCCATGTTGTGAGGTCATCTTCATGGGGCAGCTCTCCAAGCCCAATCGACTGCAAGTCCAACCAAGGTTATGTCAGGGTAGGGCATGGTCCTGAGTGCCACTCTAGGCCATGACACGCCACCTTCCCTTTTGGGCTAGGATATAGCGGCTTGGAGGGGAACACAATTTTGGCGTTTGTGTAGTGACTTCTGACACATGGCATTCTGCCATCTCATCTGACTTGGTTCAGGGCAACATGGTGGCGAGTCAGGGGAATGTCCTGAGTCCAGGGAATGAGGGGTCTATGGCTGTGATTGTGTAGGTTTCCATCTTTCCCCCATATTGCTTTATATGTGTTCATATGCCAATTTCAGGGCTTCCTCTTTGGTGCAATTCTTGTACATGCCCGCCTCCGTGAGACAACCGGTGTGCTGAACGGAAGCCCGCAGTGTGGATTGGATTTGGATTGTGCCACGGTAATGCAAGGGTTTGTGTGAAGGAGTTTTTTTCTATTTTTTGTGCAAATGCAGACCCTGGTGAGGAGCAAGACCCTGGGAGTGACGGGTTATGGCGGAAGGGGTACAGCAGGGGCCGGTCCTGGTAGGGACCTTCTTTATGGTAGCAGAGGAGTACCTTCCCCCTACCGCCGCACCGGGGTCTTGGGCCCTCATGACCCGTGCCCAAGGACGCTGTGGCAGTGGTTAGGTCAGCGTTTTGGCCACTTAGCAAAATGGCGTTTTCATGCCTTCATAGCTTTTGATCACCCCTCCTATTAGTAGTCAGGTAGGTAGGAAAAACCTTACCAGGATTAGTACGCTGGGTATTCCCCCAAGGTTTTGCGCCAGCACAGAAATTGGCCGCATAGGGGAGGAGAGACCCGGGGCGTACCCCGTGGCATCAATAACACAACCCTCCAGGTTTAGCAAGCGTGCAGACTTGGGTATAATTAGGACACCACTTCTGCAACTTGCTCTTAGGACCTCAGGCATAGCACACTCACACATACCTAGGCAGACATGTATAGTGACCAGGTTAGGAAGGGTAGAACCCCATGGGTCTGGACCAGTTAGGGGTCCTAACTGTGGGCATGCTTGTCCCCAAGGAGGGTGAACACACCTTGCTTGTCATTCCCCCCTGGTCATTAGAGTAGCTAGCCACCGTTCATCGTTGGCTCCCCAAGGTCATAACATCAGGGCAGGTCCCATGGCACACATGGTCAACAAGGCAAACACTCGCTGGTTGGCTGCAAACCTGATAAGCGGCCATCTGGCTCACGCTGGTAACCATAGGCATCGGACTGCAGGGCACAGTCACGGTTGGTGCAGTGCTCCGAGCGCTCACCGACCCACGGGAGGTTAGTTCCTCTTCTTACACTGGGACAGGGTCTCAGCACGGGTTAGCAACTGCCCCTCGTTGTTCTCAACGAGGTAGGAACGAAAGCTTGGATTGATACTCCCATCTGGCTGTATGAAGGCTGACATAGGCTCCCAGGTAGCCTCTGATAGCCCATAGCCATCCCACAGGGTCAGGAGTTTCCAGCCCTGTTTATACTTGTGGCGTGCAATACCTGCAACCAAGTAGTAGCCATCGACTGCCATTTCCTCGGCAGTCATCTCCTTGAGTTCGTCTGCCTCCTCAGGGGTGGCAGCATTCTCTAGGTCGATACGCTTGACCTCACAGTCAGGCAAGCGCCACTCATCCCACGATAGTTCATCAGGGGAGTGGTAGTGTCTGAGGTGCTTAGGAGCACACAGCAGCTCCCCACGTAGACGGGGGCTGCACCTCACATGGATCCTGGATCCATCTATCCTGATAATACGATAGGGCCCAAAGTAGGGGTCCTGCAAGCAGTTGCGGGGCCATGTGGGCAATCGTGCGTGGTGTGCAAGCACCAGGTCTCCTACCTTGAAACTGGTAGGACGTCTCGTGCGGTTACGCCGGGTTAGTTCGCGTTCTCGAACGTGTTCCAGGTTAGCTCTGGCCCTGTTAGCCAGGTCCTGCCGGTGCTCCAGCCAGTCCCCAACTGGGCTCTTATAGTCCTCGGGGAAAGGGGTGTTGAAACACCACGCAGGACGCCCCCCATGGAACAGTTCGTGGGGGGTATAGCCGGTTGAAGAACTCTCTTGAGAGTTCATGGTCAGAACGGCCCAGGGCAACAGGCGTGCCCAATCTTTGGTGCGCTCCTGTTTCATCAGAATCCTCAGATTCTGCTCCATTACACGATTCTGTCTCTCACAAAGAGGGTTAGACGTGTGCGTGTAAGGTACACCTGTGGTTACCTGGACGTTCAGGGCGTCCAGCACTCGCTTGTACCAACCGGTATCACTGCGGAAGTGTACATCTTCATCGGAGTGGATCTCCTTAGGCGCCCCATAGGGCTCAAACCACTCCTCCACCAGGATCTTCACAGTCTGCTCTCCTGTGATCTTCTTGTTGCAGGGGAAAGCACGTGTGAAGCGGGTTAGACCACAGGTGACCACCAAACAACTACCAGAGCCACCAAACTTAGGCAGACCGTGGATGAAATCCGCGTACAACAGGGAGTTACCACAGTAGGGTATGTGGAGACTGGAGACCAGTCCTCTGTCACGTGAGTCGCTCTGTTTGCTGGCGTGACAGTCACAGGAGTCCACTATGGACTGCATACGGGCACGTAGTTCAGACTGGGTTAGTCGGCAGTAGAAACGCTCACTGAAGAAAGCAGCAGACCGGTTGCACCCTGTGTGGCCGGAGCTGTGGTGTGCCCACTGCAGACAGCCGTCCAGTCGTGCCTCAGGCACAACTATGCGGTTCTCATAGTATAGGTACTGGTTATCTTTATACCAGCGGTTGCCATCTATTAGGCCTACCTCTAGGCCATCACTGAGGGTACCGAGTACACACTGGTACTCAGCCTGGTGGTCCCTTAGGCTCCAGCCCTCCAGTACACCTGCCGTACGCATGGATAGGTCCAGCTGGACATCCATACGTTGGAACGCCTCTTTGGCCAACGCTTCAGAGCTCTCACCTAGGAGGGCGTCGAAGTTATTACGCGAGATGTAGTCAGCCATCTCGTTCTTTATACCTTGTATATGATGGACGGTCAACCTGAACTGACTCAGGTATGTCCACCATCGTTTTAGTTTCGCTTTTTCAGGAGGCAGGCCCTTCTGAAATGTCTTCACGGGCTATTGGTCAGAGAGCCATACAACAGGGTTAGTACCTAGAAGACGGGATTGGGAAGGGAGCACGAGCATCCCAGCCAGGAGTTCCTCGTCGTAGGTACTGTAGTTGGATCGTGCTTGATTCCACTTCCAGGTCCAGTGCCCCAGAGGCACCAGACGCCATTCATTGGCGGAATAGTCATGCTTCAGGGTTCCATCGCGGTTCAGACCTGAAGTGTGAAACTGGCAGTGCGACAACTCATTGGGGTTAAGCTCCTGCCACTGGTATAGGGTACCACCCCCCCCTACGTCACACGCATCCGTGACGAGTATTATCTCGCCCTTAGGGCGGGGCACCCCCAGGCAGTTGGTGGAAGATATTTTCCTCTTCAACTCCTGGAAACAGGCCTCCTCCTCATCGGTCCACCGCCAAGGGTTGGTCTTCTTTAAAAGGTCAGTCAGGGGGGCTGATGAATACGTAAAATTGTGGATATGGCGTCGGTAAAAATTGCAGGGGCCAATAAAAACTCTGCACATTGTGTAGACCCTTCTTAGGGTCGTCACGTATCTGCATGTCCTGTAGGGGCTGCATCTTAGACGCAGCTGGTTTCCACCAGCCATACCCAACGTCAAACCCTAGGTACTCCATCTCCTGTCGCATAAACTCACACTTCTCGAGTTTGATGCGGAGATGGTTTTCCTGACAGACGGTGAAAAACTCTTGCAGGAGGAGGATATGATCCTCTTGGGTATTAGTACCCAGGCTCACGTCGTCGATGTGGGCCTCCATCTCAGCCGCGCGGGAAACCAGTTCCTGCACAAGGGGTCTGCGTCTCAGGATATATAGGATTTTGTTCATCAGCTCCTGAAAGAGAGCAGGGGCATCCGCGACACCAAAGGGCGTGACCTTCCAGCGGAAGACACGGCCCTTAGGGGTTACAAAGGCGAGCAGTTCCTGGGCTGCTCGGGTTAGGTCTACTTGCCAGAAGCCACTGCGCTTATCCATCTTGGTCTTGAATCGACACTTAGCGATTCTCTCCAGGGTGTTCTCCATGTTGGGGATACTCCCTGAGTCGTTCTGGGTCTTTTCCTTGACCTCCCCATAGTCAACGACCAAGCGTATAGCACTGGACCCAGGTTTAGCAACCAGAAAACAAGGGCTACAATGGCGGGGGTAGTCCCCGTGCTTATACTCCTCGACGAGGCCAGCATCTATACACTCTTGGATCTGGCGTTCGATCTTGTCGATTTGGTCTTGTGGGGCGGGGTATGGACGCCGCCTCACTACCGACCCTTCAAACTCGGGTTTGAGTTTGAGGTCCATCTGGACCAGTTTCTTACAGGACAGGGGTGGGGGCAAGGCTCCAAAAACCTCCTGATACTTGTCGATGAGCTTAGTGAGACGGGGGTCGAGATTCATGCTCTCCACTTTCTCGGAAAAATCATCCTCAGCGCGGAGGTTACTCTTCCCTTTATCCTGCTTTTTTATACGCCCCACCGTTTCGGGGGGCAACTCATCCTCCCAGTCCTGGCGTTCCTGAGCATAGTGGAGGGAGTATACCAGAGGGGTCTCAGGATCGGGGAGAGTCATCTCTTCATCATCCTCCTCGGACCAAATAGAGGTTTTCCAGGTCCTCTTGAGGAGGTCCAGGCAGGTCCGTCGCTCAATACCCTCAGCCTTAGCCCACAGGACCTGTTGTAGTTCCTGCACGTCATACCAAGAGACAGGCATGTTATTGCGTGAGGGTTTAGCGCAAGGTACCTGACCTGGGAGGCCATCAGTGGCCCTCATAGAGAACACGGCGTGATCATTAGACCCACCAGGGGCAGACTCGCGGAGATCCACCTCTTCCATGAGAAACTGCGCTAGGAGAGCGCTATGCTTCAGTGTCACAACGTCTGGGTCGACAGGGGGTATTACACTGGCGATATCGCTCAGGTGGTCGTTAGCATCAGCCAGCAGAGTAGAGACTGCTGGTGTCTCCGGCTCATCGGGGCACTCACCACTCGTAGTGGTAACCAAAGAGTACTCAGATCTCTTCTTGAGATCATGGAGGGTAAGGCTCTTGTTTTCGGCCATCAACTTCTTGAGTACAACCTGATCAAGGTCACTCACGGGCACGGGGTTGAGAGCACCATCTACAATGAATAGGAAACTGCCCCATTCAGGGGCGTGCATGGTCTCCTGAGAGTCCTCAGAGACGTAGATGGGACGGTTGGGCAGTTCAATCCTTCCCACGGTCATACGGTCCAAGAGGCGCCTCCAATAGGCGTGTTCACCTGAGGTACCCCAGTCGGGGGTGCACACCACCACTCTCGCTCCTTCAAGGGCGATTTTGGTAATCACATTGGCGAGCTGGGAGAGACGGGGGTTCGCGTAGCATAACCCCATTGATTTCCAGTAAAAGCGGTACGCATTGTTGAGGTTCCGCGAACAGTAGAGCTGCATCAGATGCTGCTCTTTACTCGCGAACAGTTCTACCTGAATTTAATTCAGGTCCAGCTGCAGGGCGGCCAGTCCATTCTCCAACACGGGCCGCACCAACTGATAGTTCTCAATTCGGTAAGACCGGTTCACGTAACGTAGACCGGATTTTTTCAGACCTGACAGCTCCGGAGGGACAGAGTATAGGCCACTGCCAAAATCGCAGTGAAGGGCATAGGGACGTTGCAAGGACAGCAACTTCACCTGGGGGTTGAAGCGCAGAAAATCAGTGCCAATGACAATGTCAAAGGCGTCGGTGTCAAGCACGTTGCAGTGCTGCGTCACCTCCTCATCGCCTAGACATACAGTCACATCAACCCCCCCCAGGGAATGGATGGTCCGACCATCCCCTACCCTTATGGCCACTGTTTTGGTTTTCCGGGTCTTGGCTTGTTTTAGCAATCTGCGGGCCACGATTGAGAGCGTGGCGCCAGTGTCCAAGACCGCTTTGTAAACCTGATCACCTATTTTGACGGTGATCCAGAAAACCAAATCTTCTTCCCCAAAGCCGCCCCCCTATTCCCCTTCAGGGAGTTTCACTTCAAAGCCCGCCGCCCGCAGGCACTTAGAGTGCCAGTTGAGGCGGCGCTTCTTGGCGTTGTCCTTTCTCTTGTCACCGCCACCGGTGCTGGGGGTAGAGGGTACGGTTGGCTTCTCCGCAGGCAGCTTACCCTTCGGGGTGGGGCCTGGCTTTCCACCTGTGGGGGGTGAGGAGTTTCCCTGCCCTCCTCCAGGGTTACCTCCACCGGGAGTTCCCCCAGGGGTACTGGCTCCCCCCCCCGTACCGGCGTTCTTACGCCGTTCTTCCTCGGCCTTCTTTAGCTTCGCGGACTCGCGGCGTTTTATGTGGCACTCATCCTCGTAGTGCCTCCTCTTGCCGCAGTAGCCACACGTGATAGTGCAGCGGAAGTGGTCCTGGTGTTTGACCCCCTGACCATCCTTGGTCTTCTGAGTCCGCCGTAACTGGAGCATACAGGAGCTGCGTCCATCGAAGTCAGGGGCGTGACATGGTCCCCCCTTGTCGTCCGTAGGCTGGCAATAAAAAAGATTGGGGGCTCCCTTGGCTTTAGCGGGGGGGGTCTCCTTCATATGCTTCAGTTGCCCTCCCTTACCCTTCCCAGGGTTGGAGTGGGGTTGTGGGGACCTCCCTCCCTGAGGCTTTTCAGCATGGGCCTCCCTCCGCAGATGTTTGCGCAGATATTTATCCATGTGAGAGTCGTTTTCTCTCTCCATGGCGAGTTCGATCAGAAGATCGACCAACTCATCGTATGAATGAGTCCGGGATTTCCTCTCGGAAGTCTCCTTACAATTCTCCCAAGTCCTGGGAGGAATTTTACCCACGAGCCACAGATGAGGCTCGGTAGGCCCGTATGAGGAGGGGTTCATCCTCCCCATTAGCTCCTCCAGCTGCGCCACGAACAGAAATTCTCCATCGCGGCCTGGGCTTTCTTAGCGATTAAGGAATCAGGATCAGGGGCATCCTCAGAAGGAGGTAAGGAAGATACGACAGACAGGAGGGCAGCTGCCATCGGCTCCCTCCCTTCGAGGTTTCTGAGGCGTTCCTGGGTTAACACAGGCGCCTCAGGGGCTTCTCTCATATTTTTTTCTTCCGCCCCTCTTGCTTGGTGCTCTCCGCGCCAGCCAGTAGAGTCCACAACGACTGTATCATCTCTTCCGCTCAGGGACATAGCCCTGGAAGGTCCTGCTACAGGCCCCGCCGTTGGTTGGGACCTGATTGACAGGGTCTTGGTGCTCAGTGTAACTGATGGACGTGACATTGCTGAATACGCTGTGAATTTCTTGTGCTTTAGCTTGGCGAGGGTGTTGCACTCTGCTACCAGAAAGAGTTTCTGATGTCCCTTGCTTGTTGTTGATATTGAAAACCTTGATTGCTTTTCAAAAGATGTTTCCCCAAAACTGCAAAAAGGTAAAGTCCACGAACAAGGAACACCACAAACAGGATCAAAATCAGAATCGTGATAGTATTCTTCCAAATCAAAGCATTGTAAGCAAAGAGGGGCTGCATATAGACAAATGAGGAATCAAATATGCAACTCAAAGCAAATGATTTTAGGTGAAAACTGGCATGACTCAGGCCTCGAAGGGTGGGGGGGGTCCAAGGGTGGGGGGGGGGCTAACTCCGGAAAATATGCTCTTTATGGTATAATTTGGCAGGGAAAGCAGTATTTCTGACTGTAGCTGGTTTTGGGATTTTTGGACCCCATAAAATCCTAGGTGAAGCACTTCATGTGCACTCATTTGGATGAAATGGAGCTGGTTAGGAATCTGGGGCATAGGAGTTAGGCCAGACACAGAAAATGACTTGGCCAAGCAACTCAATTCAGAAACAGTTACAATCTGGAACCACAATAAGTAGTACAAACTTTTGAGTATAGGGGTGCTGAGGTGGGAGACCACTAGGCTTAACCTACAAGGCCCAAGGCATGAAGTGCCTACCTTATTTCGGTATAACCTCCATGAGGGATGATACCTCCGCTCCTTTGAGTGGTAGGGGTGAACTTAATGGGGGAGCTAGGGTTTTAACCCTAGTTGCCGAGAAAGTGTACTTAAAGCTTCATAAGAGAAAAAATAATGTTTAACTGTTAGTCTCAGCACTTCTTTAGGCAGATAAAGGGGGCTGTAGCCAGGATCAAGTACCCCAAGAAAGACATGGTAGTGACCGTTTCTTACTCGAACTCGCTGAGGTGCTTCCCCGTGAACTCCGGCAAGTTCACCAATATCTTGGAGGTGGCAATAGCCTTAGCGTCCTGAGACCTGCGTTTCTTGTGGCGCTTGGTCTTCCTCTTTTTCTTCTTCGTCTTGCCGCTCAGGTTCTCGGGGTCCTCAGGGTCACCATCCTCAGAGGGTGACGGAGACGTCATAGATGGCGGCTCATCATCAGAAGGATAACCGCCCAGGTCACTAGAGCCGTAGGGCTCATCATCAACCATAGCCCTTAGGGCTGTCCACCCCAACTGGTCCAGCTTGGCTCGCGTGGAGTTCTACACGTGGCTGTAGGGTGGCTGGGCCGTTCTTGGGACGGAAGCTCCTTGGTATCACAGCAAGGGTCGGCATAGGTCGGCTCCTCAAGCCTCCTAGGGTGTTCCTCAGTCCCGCCATCAGATGATTGGCTTGGAGACGATGAGGAGAAGCTCCCATGGTGGTAGGTGACGCTTGGGGAGGAATCAGGGGCTCCAACGTGGCCAGAGTTTCCTTAGTTAGATCGCCCACCAGGTCTGCAGTGGCTCCTCGAAGAGCTTCCCATATCACCGACCGCGTCAGGAACTTGTTTGAGGATCTTCCTGATCCTATGCTCCTGCCACCACAAGACTCAGGGCCACGTAGGCCACTCAGAGAGGTGAAGCCAGGTACTGGCATGATATAGCCAGGCTCGGGCGCCGCATAGCCAAGTATACCAGTCATGTACACAGCCGCCGCGGGTCTGTGATAGTCATCATCATAGCGGCACGGTATAGACTCACGAATACCGGTGTAAGCGGAGCTAGATGCCACTGATTCGCTGACTGCAGTCGCCATAGGTGGCGCAGTTGCCGCTGGAGTCACACCATAGGTCAGGTAAGGCATATCAGTAAAGCCTAGACCCTCAGCCATAGGTGGAGTGGTTGTGCGTGAGGATGTCGCTGGGTGTGTGGCTGGTAGTGTAGTGGTTGTTGGAGAGGGTACTGCAGGGTGATCAGAGGCGCTCGGCGCACTCTCAACAGGTTTTCTCATCGAAGGGTACCTCATCGGATGTTTCGTGTACATCTTCCGGGTCTTTGTTCTCGATTCCCCTATCCACTGCTTCCTTCTGCTTCTCCTTCTCTTTGCCTGCAGGTCTTCCAACAGAGAGTCCACTGAATGCAGCTCCAGAGCCCTCCAGGGAATCATCCCCAAGCCCACTTAAGGGCACTGAAGGTACAGGCTCCTCAGGTTCAGGTTCTCCAGCAGGTGTGGGCGCTGGCGCTCGCTTGGCTGGTGCCACTGAGGGCGGGGTCTTCTCGGCAGTGTCCTTGGTGTGCATGTTGTATTTCTTCTGCCCTTCAGAAGTGTACTGCACGGGGTTGCACGTACGCAAAGAGTGAAACGTCTGCTACCAGAAAGTTAAAACAGGCTTTCACTGTTGATTGCTTTGAGGATATTGTTTTGTTTGTGCCTCTGCTTGCTCCTGCTGCTTCCTGGTATAGTTCAGGTTTTCCAAAAAAATGTGTTCTGATGAGATCAAGCAGAAATACAAGTACCCACAGTGCAAGCAAGGGACCACGGGATCAAATCCAGAACATGAAAGACTGCAGTCAAAGGAGATAGTGTACCAACAAAGAAAATCACAATGACTACAGATTTATGAAAACATAGTTAAGAAATATCCTACAATCATGTGAAAACTGCCCACATGGGCACTCTTCCTTTTATGGTGCCATCTAGAGATGTGCACTCTTTGTTTTGGGGCCCATAGGTGCTGAGGTGGCATGGCTTGTGGCACTGAGGTCACTGCCATGTCACATGGGATCTTCCTACTTAGCTAGGCTGACTGGAAATTGAACCCAGCACCTCTCAAAAAGAGGTGCCCGAGCCCCCTAGGGCGCAGACCACTAGGATAGCTAAGCATTCATGAGAAAATATAGGAAAATGTAGAGGCTCTGGATTAATGTTAGCGCCCCAGTCAGTCCAGAAAATGGTGCATAAGGCCGATCAGGTTGGGGGTCAGGGGTCCACACAGCCTCCAAACATCAATGCTTGGTTCTATAGGTCAAAATGTTTTGTCACCCCTTTCTGGATAGGCCAATACTAAGATAAAAATGATAGTATGCCCTTGGGCATCTCTAAAACAACTAAAGCTTACCATTTGGCAGGGAAATACACCTCTTCTTACTTGCCACCCTAGAAAACAATTTTTGAATTCATTTTGTGCGAATCTGCGAGCCTGCTGCAGCATCTCTTTCTATTATTTTCAGATCGGTCGTCGTCGTCGTGTAAGGCGGCGGCGGCGGTGGTGGCGCGCGTGTGCACATCGCAGAATAAATTTATACTACAAGGGAGGATTTTTTCTTCTGATTGCACCAATGGATGCGCATTTTGGAGGCGGAACGAGAGGTTTTGCAGTACGGTTGCTTCTTCGCCGATTCTGGCTGTCCAGTTGGTGAAGCGGGCGCTAACCACCTATAACAACTGCAAGAACCACCTGTTAACGCTATATGCCGATGTTATTGGGGGCGCCAGCGCCGGCGCTGCACGGCACTACGCATGTGTCAGTCAATTTCTGCAAATCGCCTGAAGTTTCCTCCATGCACCAGTATTGCCTTGGAGCAAACTTCCGGCCAGCATTGCATCACTGGTGCAATACCCCCCTGTCCGGTGCACCCATTGCTGTTTGTACGTACTCATGTCTGCAATTAGCTTCAGTCCCTATAGCTGTAGCCCGTACAGCGAGGTGGATCCATTCAGCCACCCAGGGGAATGGAGGCTAGAGGAGGTTCTTTGGCATCCCATCAGACATCTCTGGGCCAACTCAGTCGCTGTCCCCGGCACCTCAGTCGCCATCCCCGCCCTCCCCGGCACCTCAGTTGCCATGCCCGGCATCAGGGGCACCTCTTCTGGCCCTTGCAGCACTTCCCCGCAAACCCAGTACCTTCGTTCGCGAAACGTTGGCAAGGGCTTGTGCATACCGCGAAGCTCTTCATTAAGTTCAAGCCCGAGTCAAAGCCCGAGATCCTCCTCCCCCGCGACGCCTAACAAAGGCCGAGCGTCGAGGACCACGAACCCTAACCGCAAAGTAAAGGGTTCAGAAGCTCCTGAAAGCGCGCAAGACCCCTCAACATAACGAACGCTAACCCACCCCTAACCAAAGAAAAAAACACAGGTTGGACCTCACATTGCTCTATGTCCTGCTAACCCCCCTCTAATAAGAAAAAACAAAAAGAAAAAAGCTGTTGGACCTCACAATGCTCAATGTTCTGAAAGCGCCGTGTGCGGCTTCGTTCGGGAAGTGGCACGTGTAGCCATGAGTGGACCCAGCGGTGAGTGTAAAGGTTTCTCCACCTCAAAGATGTTTGACTAACTTCTTGGTCTTCTTGCATCATTGGTGCAACACACCCGTGGTGCACACAACATGTGACACTGACCACATCAACCTAAAGCACAAATGCAAAATTTGGGAACCCAAACCTTAAGGGGAGCATGTAAAGGCTATCATGTATCATTTCAATTTAAGTAAAGCGTATGTGGTAACTGTATCCGTAAAAGTAGCTGTATTTGCAACGACGATTGCAAAATGTAGCCATAGGTGAGTGTAGCCATGAAGGTAAAATGTGGCACCGAGGGTGGTGATGAGTGCAAAATGTAGCCATGAGTGTAGCCATTGGTGTGAAATGTAGCCTTAGGTCTAGTCCTACGTGTAAATGCTATCCTGTAAAAGGTATCATGTAAAGGGTATGCTTTTAAAGTAACTCTAACAACAATTGTACCTACCACCATGAGTGCAAAATGTAACCATGGGTGAGTCTAGCCATGAGTGTAATATGTAGCACTCAGTGTAGCCATGAGCGTAAAATGTAGCCATGACATAAGCCATGAGTGGACGTAGGCATGAGTGTAAGATGTAGCCATGAGTGTAGCCATGAGTGCTAAATGTAGCCGTATGTGTCGCCATTGGTGTAAAATGGAGCCACGAGCGTAAAAAATAGCCATGGGTGTAGCCATGAGTTTTGAATGTAGCCTTCAGAGTAGCGGTGCGCACCAATGGTAGGCCGGAGTGTGACCATGCCAGCAAAAGGTAGTCATGAGTATACCCGTGAGTGTAAAATGTTGCCATCAGTGTATGATTAGTGTAAAATTTAAATTTGAATCTAAATGTAGCCATGAACATAAACGCTGAGGCCAACAACATGTACAAAAAAAATTGAATGCTATCACCAAATTTTCTACCCGCGCATTCGCGCGGGCTAACGGCTAGTTTCTTCTATTTTCAGACTGGTCGTCGTCGTTGTGTAAAGCAGCATCGGGGGGGGTGGCGCGCGTGTGCGCATCGCAAAAAAATTCATGCTACAAGCAAGGATTTTTTCTTCTGATTGCACAGATGGATGCGCATTTTTGAGGTGCATCGAGCGGTGCGCAGTACGGTTGCATTTTCGCCGATTCTGGCTGTCCAGTTGGTGACGTGGGCACTAACTGCTTATAACTACTGCCAGAACCACCTGTGAACGCTATTTGTCGATGTTATCGGGGGCGCCAGCGCCGGCGCTGCACGTCACGACACATGTGTCAGTCAATTTCTGCAGATCCCCTGAAGTTTCCTCCATGTACCAATATTGGCTTGGAGCGAACTTCCAGCCGGCATTGCATCAGTGGTGCCATACCCCCCTGTCCGGTGCGGCCATTGCTCTTTGCAGGTACTCATGTCTGCAATTAGCCTCGGCCCCTTTAACTGTAGCCCGTACAGCGAGGTGGATCCATTCACCCACCCAAGCGAATGGAGGCTAAAGGAGGTTCTTTGGCATCCCATGCGGTTGCCATCAGACATTGCTAGGCTAACCCAGTCACCGTCCCCGGCACCTCAGTTGCCATCCCCGCCCTCCCCGGCACCTCAGTTGCCATGTCCGGCATCAGGGGCACCTCTTCTCGCCCCTGCAGCACTTCCCCGCAATCCCAGTACCTTCGATCGCGAAAAGTTCACAAAGGCTCGTGCATGCCGCGAAGCTCTTCGTGAAGCCCAAGCCGGAGTCAAAGCCCGAGACCCTCCTCCCCCGCGACGCCTAACAAAGTTTGAGGCTTGAGGACCACGACCCCTAACCGCAAAGCAAAGGGTTCGGAAGCTCTTGAAAGCGTGCAAGACCCCTCAGCATAAGGAACGCTAACCCACCTCTAACCAAAGAAGGAAAAGAGGTTGGACCTCACATTGCTCTATGTCCTGCTAACCCACCTCTAATAAGAGACAAAAGAAAAAAAAAGTGGTGGGACCTCACATTGCTCAATGTTCCGAAAATTCCTTGCGCGGCTTTGTCCAGGAAGTGGCACGTGTAGCCAGGAGTGAGTGCAGCCGTGAGTGTAGAAGTTTCTCCACGTCAAAGATGTTTGACTAACTTCTTGGCCTTCTTGCATGATTGGTGCAATACACCCGTGTTGCACACAACATGTGATACTGACGGCATCCACCTAAAGCACAAATGCAAAGTTGGGAACCCCAACATTAATGCGAGCATGTAAAAGCTATCATGTATCATTTAAATTAAAGTAAAGTGTACGCGGTAACTGTATCCGTAAAAGTAACTGTATTTGCAACCACGATTGCACAATGTAGCAATGCGGCGATGCTATGACGAGACCATGACATGCCGAGGACTGGATCATCCTGAGCAAAAGAAGGAGCAGCGGCCAGAGCACAACGAGAGCATCAGCCGGGGAAAAAAGACCTGACGCCCTGGGCTGGATCAGCCGGGGCGGATCAAGCAGCAGGAGCCGCCGCCCCCTGGACTGGATCATCCAGGGACATGAGGCGGCCAGGCGGCCCGGACTGGATCATCCGGGGCTGGCGACCTGTCCGCGCAAGTGCCGGGCCCAACAGGCCGCGCAGAGGCGGGCCCCGTAATCCGGGTATAGCAGGCCAGACGTTAGTGCTACGCCTCTCCGCACCCCCACCATGCATGAGTCACTCCTACCACAGGTGGGACACGTAGGGTGAAGTGCTGCACCCAGGGCCACCCACCCAGCAAAACCAAGGGTGGAGTCACACGAACTGCAAGATGTCCGAGCCAGGAATGGTGAGGGAACAACAACTGAAGTACCATCCCCCCCGAACCGGAGGGGGGACAACAACATGGACACCAAGTACGCACGCCGGGCACAACAGCAAAGCACTCCATCCCTCCAAGCCCTAGCAGCGGTACGTGTAGTGGCGTCCCTGCTAGGCCACAGCCGCGAAGGAAAATGCTTTGTTCTCTTGCACAAACGCAGGTGAACAATTGGGCAGCCCACGCTGCATAACCGAGGGCTCAGGTCACACACAGGGCAACAGGCCCGAGCCAGGTATGGAGGGGACAGAAGGAAGAAGGACCCTCGGCCAGGAATGGCGAGGGACAAACATCAGAAGGGCCATCTGCCGGGGATGGCGAGGACTGAACAACGATGTGAAGGACGGCAATACCACATGCGGTGCACGCATACAGAACACACCACCCCTTCAGGCCCTAGTGGGGTTACGTGTAGTGTCGTCCCTGCTGGTCCACAGCCGCATAGAGGCGCTGTGTTCTCGTGCCAAGACACAGGTAGGCCAATAGGGCCTCAGCATGGGAAATGTGGCCAGACAGCCCGGAGAGGATCATCCGGGACTGTTCAAGAGAACGCACCATGAGCGCGGGACAAGGAGATGGGATAGGAGCGACCCGTGCAAGGAGCACGAAACGGTCCCCGGATGGATGAGGACCCTGTGGGCCCGCACCCCTGGGTTGCTGGCGGCCCGGTGGGGTATAAACACGGGATGAGGGATGGGATGACGGGACGGGACCAGGAAAGGAGTGGGGGAAGGGCAGCACCACAGCCCCTAGAGAACGGGAAACCACAGGACGCGGGGATTGGGCGGGTGACGGGATGAGGCAAAGGGGAACGGGACATCGCGGGGTGGCGAATGAAACAGAGGAGGGAAAGATGGCAGAAAGCGCCAAGCAACAGCCCCGTGGGATTCGGAAACCAGTTGCCATGGATTGGTGAACCATGGGCCAACCATGGGGAGCCTGACCACAGGAAGTAGGGAAAATGCCCTGAACTCCGGGACGGCCGTGAGTTGTCCACAAGGGTGAGGGTTGACCCTGAGGTCCCCGGGTCAATGGCCTGAGTACACGTAGGTTCACGCGTGAGCGGGACCTTGGGGAACGTGGAAAGGGTCGCCCCAAGGACTTCAGGCGCGGATGGACAACACCCAAGTGCATCCGGGAGCCGAGTGGGTACTTCAACCGGTGAGGGATGGGGGATGGTGGAATGTGGTTGAGAGCAAGGCTGCGCTGTCGGCGACGGCTATCCACAGGAAACCCGCCTGCAGGGACCCAAAAGGCTGTGCTAGGGGGGGAAGGCCGGAGGATCCTTTGAGGGGTGACCAGAAGGAGCTGAGACCGTGAGGGCAGCCACTAAAGGAAACCTACCACCGGTCATGCCCCAAGGGAACCTGGTTGATGTTGCCGGCCGTGAGGTGAGACAGGGGTCGCCAGGGGAACTGATGGTGGAGAGCTCCTCTTCCCGCCACAGGCGGCCACCATTTAAAACAAACAGAGAGATGTCAGATGAGGCTGCGGACGCGACCGCCCGTACTTCTTTTGCAAAATGTAGCCATAGGTGAGTGTAGCCATGAAGGTAAAATGTGGCACCGAGCGTGGCCATGAGTGTGAAATGTAGCCATGAGCGTAGCCGTTGGTGCAAAATGTAGCCCTACGTGTAGCCCTATGTGTAAATGCTATCCTGCAAAAGGTATCATGTTAAGGTATGCGGTAAAAGTAACTCTGAAAAAAACTGTCTGTACCACCATGAGTGCAAAATGTACCAATGGTTGAGTGTAGCCATGGGTGTAATATGTAGCACTCAGTGTAGCCATGAGCGTAAAATGTAGCCATAACGCAAGCCATGAGTGGACGTAGGCATGAGTGTAAGATGTAGCCATGAGTGTAGCCATGAGTGCAAAGTGTAGCCGTACGTGTAGCCTTTGGTGTAAAATGGAGCCATGAGCGTAAAAAGTAGCCATGGGTGTAGCCATGAGTTTTGAATGTAGCCTTGAGAGTAGCGGTGCGCACCAAATGTAGCCCGCAGTGTGGCCATGAGAGCAAAAGGTAGCCATGAGTATAGCCGTGAGTGGAAAATGTTGCCATCAGTGTATGATTAGTGTAAAATGTAAATCTAAATCTATATGTAGCCATGAACTTAAACGCTGAGGCCAACACCATGTACAAAATAAAAGTCCAATGCTATCACCAAATTTTCTACCCCCGCATTTGCTCGGGCTAACGGCTAGTTTCTACTTTTTTCAGACTAGTCCTCGTCGTCGTGTAAAGCGGCAGCGGCGGCGGCAGCGCGCGTGTGCGCATCGCAAAAACATTTTCTGCCACAAGGGAGGCTTGTTTCTTCTGATTGCACACATGGATCCTGATTTTTGACTAACGGCTAGTAATTGATTATTATGGCCCAGTTCTGCGATGATTTGTCATCGCGCGCTGCGGGTTTCTGCTGAGATTTGGATTCCTAGGGCAAGACGTTTTGACGTTTTTCTGGCAGGTATGAATTCGTTTTTTGCATCAATGTAAAGGATTTTTCACGTTCTCTCAGATCCCGTCATCAAAAGTCTGGCGGTCCAACATTTTGCTTTATGAATCCTCATTCACCTTGGTGTGTAGGCACACCAAAATAACGGAGGTCCTTGAGCTGTGCGCACACATAGGCCGCTCCCAGACCAGCAAATTCAACCCGAGTCCCTTAGGTCTGTTTTGTGCTTTGTTGAATCCAAAGTGTGATTTGTATGTTTTGTAATCTGGCATGTTAAAGTTTAATTCCCCCCCCCCGTCCCAGAGCGTAAAACCCCAAGAGGGCACCCAACCGAAGGCTGCACCGCAGCATCCGCATGAAGATGACCATGAGTACGAGGTCGACAAAATTGTAGGCAAGGTGGTGCGGCCCACTGGTGTGCGGTACATTGTAAGGTGGCGTGTTGCGAGCCCGGACGATGATACTGAGGAGCCGGCGTCCAACCTATCGAATCGGATGATCGCGGCGTTTGAAGCTAGTAATGAGATGAATGAGCAGTAGGTATATGGGCCCGGGTACAACACTTGGGAGCCCCGTGCAGCGTTGCCAGGCACGCACCACACCGGCACTGGCGACCCCTCCTCCCCCCCCGTGCCCCCGATCCCACCAGACAAACCCGTGGGGGGGTGGGTGGGTGGACAGAAAACTGCGTGAAAAAGAAAGGCAAACAATTGTTTTTGGGAAAAAACAAGGGTTCGCCAAGGAGGGAAGGAACACACTGCACAAGTCATTAATGGCATGTAACTCAGACTGGGTGTACTGCTGTCTAGTACAACCTGGTCCATGCCACTAGAGCGAATGGTGATTGCCACTGTGCAAAGCCCGGTTGCGCACTTGAAAAATTATGAACTGCGGAGAAAAAGAAAAAGCACGAAAGGAAAAAAGCACGAACCCCCCCATCCCCCCACCCTCCCAGCCACAAGCCACCACGTCGCTCTCCTTTGCGGCGGCATCAAACTGCCTCCCCGCCACCGGCTGCTCCAGCCTCTTGCGCCACGCAGTGAGGTCCGTGGTGACATCTAATGTGGCTGCAATGCCAAGGCGCCCAGGTCGGTCTGGGGCCACGTGGGCGGGTGGGGCGGAGGGATACCCTCCCTTCTCCCAAAAATACGGACGGAAAACGGCCTGAGAAAGAAAGGCAAACAATTTTTTTTAGTAAAAAACACGGGTTTCAAACACAACATTGATCATCATAATTGGCAATTTAGAGGTATTCCCCAACTCACCTATGCATGCATTGTGAATTGAACATTAGTAGCCACTCGTACATGCCACATACCCCTTTCTCCGAAAACCCCCTCTTTTACCCGTATACTACCTGGTTTTCCTGGTATGCCAGGTCATGCTCACCATATTTGCTAGGATTCAATGTTTTGTTCAGGACCGTCTCCCAAAGGACATTGGCGAAATCCATCTGTGGCGCCACTTGGTTGGTCGTTGGGGCCCGTGTTGATTCCCTCCCATTCACGAGCTGGCATGCGTTGTCAGCTGTCGCTCTCTGTAGGGGAGATATTGTTCCCGTTGCCGGGCCGTGCATGGCGAGGACTCGCTGTAGGTAGTGGGATCTTCCAAACCCTTTGAAAAGCCTTAGTTTGCGTTGCTTGTTTCCCAAGTATCTGCCTGCCAGGGCACAGGCTTTCCTGACGTGTTCTTCCCATCTCTTGATCGGTGGCCGGGGTTTCTCTCTCGTCTTGTGACCCACTCAATCTACACTACAACCTACACTGAAACCCCTCAACCATCTGGATCAATTGCACGCCGGCGTGAACTTCTTCTAGCTGCCCAAGGAAGGCAAAATCCATCCGTGGCGCCACTTGGTTGGTCGTTGGGGCCAGTGTTGACTCCCACCCATTCACGAGCTGGCATGCGTTGTCAGCTGTCGCTCTCTGCAGGGGAGATATTGTTCCCGTTGCCGGGCCGTGCATGGCGAGGACTCGCTGTAGGGAGTGCGATCTTCCAAACCCTTTGAAAATCCTTAGTTTGCGTTGCTTGTTACCCAAGTATCTGCCTGCCAGGGCACAGGCTTTCCTGACGTGTTCTTCCCATCTCTTGATCGGTGGCCGGGATTTCTCTCTCGTCTTGTGACCGACTCAATCTACACTACAACCTACACTGAAACCTCTCAACCATCTGGATCAATTGCACGCCGGCGTGAACTTCTTCTAGCTGCCCAAGGAATAGATTGGACACAGATGGATGGCAGTCAACAACAAATTTTGATGGATATGCTGCCCGTATACCTTAAGAGAGTGTTCACCCCCTGTCCCCCTTGCGTCCCCCCTGCGTCCCCCCCGCGTCCCGCTGAAGCAGTTTTTGCCTCCAAAACCCACATTCAAAAGAAATGTCTAAAAGCACCTTTTTTCAAATGAAGCATCACTTCTTTGCGTTGTATTTGCATGTCACACGTCGAACAATCCTTTTTGTAGTTGCAAAATTTCTTTTGTGTTGTGTTGTGTTGTGTCTTGTCATGTTGTGTTGTGTTGTGTTGTGTTGTGTTGTGTTGTGCTGTGTTGTGTTGTGTTGTGTTGTGTTGTGTTGTGTTCTGCTGTGTTGTGTCCATCCAAAGTTGGTGTGAAGAGATGGTGTTCCTACTTACTCACGACTTGGAATGATGAAGCTCTTGAAGCAATTGCCCTTTCTCTACTTCTTCTTTGTTACCGAAGCAGAACCTCAAAACGGTACCAACGCCACTTTGGTTTGGTGGCCCCCGGATTCATCACTTGTCCTTGGCATCCATTTGGGTGCACCGGGGGGAGGAGGTGGCCCCGGTGCTGCAGGATCTGATTTTGTTTATCTCACTTCGTTTCGATGTTCCTGACGATCGGGGAGATGCTGCCAGTTTGGACGCCCTTGCCACCTTGGTTTCGCAAGAAGTTGAGGTTGCAACTAGGCTCCAGGTCATTGATGTTCTCTCCGAACTTGAGCCTCAAGCCCCTTATACGTTTACAATGGCTGCTTCTTTGTTTGGGGGTGCCGCGGATTGTCCATTCCTTCATGAGACACAGGTTGCCTCCAGATGTGGGTAGCATGTCTACCTTGCACCTCCCATGGACAAAACGGGGTTGCCATCAATGGTGAAAACTTCCAAACACTACGTAGAATTGTTGAAAAGCCGCTTTGCTTTACCAAGCACTCCAACACACATCCAAGTCCTACCTCCCCACAATAAATGGTTCCCTCATTCAAATAAAAGATTTCATCGCCGAGATCCATGTTTTCAAGGAGACCAGAGGCCAATTTGCTTTCGTAAGGAACAACACACCCAACTTTGTTGAAACAAACGGACAATCTCTCCCCGTCGTGGCCTTATGGCTTGATAGCCGTAAAAGCAGAACCGATGAAATTCAATTCTTTGATGTCAACCTCTACAAACCATCTCTCTCCGAAGCTTTGCAACACGCCCGCATCAACAAACCACCCAACACGGTCAACTCCAAGGTTCGGATTGACGTTATCATCAAGACCCTACGCGCTTTCTATGAAGAATCCAAAGTTCTGAACCCAAAAATCCAGGGAGACTTCTCGCCCACGGACAATAGAATCATGCAAACGGGTTTCAATCGAGCCTTCGGCGGTTTGAGTGACGCGGCTAGCATCACTAGGAGGAATCCGCAACTTCCGCTCTCCTCTTGAAGGTTTAGTGAGGTATGATTGGGACCTCCTACCACCCTTCAACACCTACCTTCGCAATGCAGTGGTCAACTCCCCGGCGTTTGCCAAAGGAGACATTTTCATCATGCGTATCGAAGACCTCCAAAGCCTACGAACATTCCAGGTTGTACCCTCTTGTGACTGCAAATCTCGCAACCCCGATGACAAAGCAGGCGATATTTGGTCCATCACAAGGCGGAATTATGTGGCCCACCCACACTACTGCATGTACGAAGGAGCTCTTATAAAAAACTCCACGAGTCTGCTAGTTACTCTAGACTACTCGGCGGTACCATGCGAACCTAAAAAAACTCCGCTTCAAACTCTAGCACAAATATTGTTCCGTGACGATGGATTCTTGTTATTCAAAGGACCGGCGGGCGCCATGGTTCCCTTTTGGGATGAAAAACCTAAAGCAGCCTCCCTTGCATCTACGGCTCTCCCCCAAGACAAATGGCCTCTTCCGAAAGACCCAGTCCGCATGCCGAGTGACCCATGCTTAGTTGAAGTTGCCGCGCCGATGACGGAACCTCTTCATTCGGTCAAAATTGTTATGCGCTTGCTAGGGCCCTTTCTCTCAATTGACAAGGTGATCACGTCATCTATTGTTGCCACTCTATACGAACTCAAATATCAAAAGAGGGACTCGGCTCTACTGGCACATGGCTTCAGCTATCGGGGAATATCTGCACGTTGCCTCGAACCGGACCATGTCTCTCGGGAAAAAATCCTCAAACCGCACACTGACGAAGAACACCCCAACGACCTCATCGCCATTCTCCAATGTGGAGGAACCCTCGGTGCCGGAGCCTTTGTCACCCAACTCATGGAACTCCAAGAGAAACTGGACGCACCACCTCCGACCCCGCGTGACAAAATATCCCAATGGAACACGGAAGACAACACTCCCGAGACACCAACACTCGCTGACACCTCCATGGCCTCCCCTCCTTCACCACCCCTCTTTCCTCCTTCAGGAGCTACGGCACCCGACAACTCCGAGTCAACCTCAAGCACTCCCTGCCCAACCACATCCGGTCCGTCACCGCCAAACAACGACCACCAATCGCCCTCGCCAGAGATGCAGCCTCAGACCAAAGGGGACACGGATGACCAACAACTCCTCACTCCTATACTCGAAGCACACACCCACAACCCATACAGCCCAAACATGAATAAAGAAGTTGGAAACAAAGCCATCTCAGACTCCCAAAAAGATCACAAATTGGCCGAAGCCATCAATGTAGATCAAGACCCCTCGCCGGAGGAGAAAACCGAGTAAACCAACACCATCGTAGTCGACCACGATCCTGCGCCTGAGGTGAACTCCGTCTCCGAAGCTATCAATGTAGATCAAGACCCTTCGCCGGAAGCGATAGCCGGGAAAATTGACACCATCGAAGTCCACCACGACCCTCCGCCTGAAGAGAACCCGGAAGCTCCCTACAAAATGCCTGCTGCACATTTCGCCTCTAACAAAGTCCCCCACGGCCTGGACTACTTTCCAGAACTCTTCATTGCTGTGGAAGAAGACAGCCTCATTACTATATTTGATCACCTCCAACCGAATCAGGACACCTCTATGCATCGACATCTGAAGCACTTTGGCTATGGAATGGGAGCTAATGGCACCGATATCACACGGTTGGAAGACCTGCCACCCGAGTTCGAGCCCGACATTGAAAAAATTCTGCTTCAATTGTCCTCCCGCGGCATTTCTATCAATGCTCCGAACCAAGTGACTGTCGCCCGTTACGAGCCTGGATCAGGCATAGGGGATCATGTGGATGCCGAAGCGTTGGGCAAGTATGTGCTAGACTTGAACCTCAGATGTCCCGTCCCCATGCACCTTCGCCATTGGAAAGGGGGACATCACTACGTCCACTGGATGGACTCCGGTTCGCTTACATGTTTGCAAGGAGAAGCCCGCTGGTCATACTTGCATGCAATTCCCAAAACTACCATGGATGAAAGAAATGGCTAATACACGCAGCGAGTTCTCCGATACGCCATGATATTGCACCATTGCGAATGCCATGGTTAAAGGTCTGAAGGACGTGCTCATCGGGGCTGGCATAGCAGCCCCGTCTGCCTCGACCCTTGTGGAATCCCACATGAACACCGTGCCTTTTTTTCCTTCTCCTCCCTCACCCACAGATCTCACACACCTCACGGCGACCGACCTTGAACCTACCACCCTCCCGACGGTTGCCGCACGTCCAACACATAATTCAAACACTCCTCACCTCGAGCCACCCTCCAACCCAAGAACCCCCTCCCCTCCCCCAGTGACAACCAAAATGAAAAAAGGCTACGCTGCGGCAAAGTCATCACCCAAAAACCTAATCCACACCATCGGTGCCGTCACCCACAATACAGAAAAGAAGTCTCCGACCCCCCTTCTTTTGCAACACCTCAAGCAAGGCTTCGACATTTTTTTCCTTCAAGAACTCAGAATAAAACCCCTCCTGCCCCAGGTTTACAATCAAAAAGGTGACAGAGCTGTGATTTTCTCAAACTTATCCCCCCACCACGAACACGGGTCCGGTTTAGCCTTCTCACCCCTCCTAAGCCGGTTCGTCACCCCTTACGATAATCCAGACACAGATGGACTCATCACAGCTGCCTTCCTAACCCTGCCCGGTGCACCAACTCCCCTAGTCGCCTCTGTGTACACGCCTGCAGGCTAGGTATGGAGGAGGAAAGTGGGAACCAGCTTACGCCCCCTCCTCAAGCAATTTCCAAGCTTCCTGTTGGCAGTTGACTTCAATTGTCTGATTCATCCCGCCTTGGACAGCCAGGGGCTTCTGAGTGACAATCATTGGCCATGGATCAGTAAAGAAGGTCCCTACCAGGACCGGCCCCCGCTGTGCCCCTTCCGCCTGTAACCCCTGCCGATTTGCTCCTGATCAACGATTGCATTGCTCAAAATCCAAGGTTCCAAATCCAACAATATAGAAAATAAAATCCTCCTTCAACCCTGAATGGCAACCAGATCCCACAAATACAGCAATAACCCAATTCACAATCCAAATCAGGCTGCGGGCTTTCGTTCAGCACACCGGTATTCCCACGGTGGCGGGCATGTACAAGAATTGCACCAAGGAAGAAAGCCCTGAAACTGGCATATGAACACAAATAAAGCAACGTTGGGGAAAGATGGAAACCTACACAATCACAGCCATAGACCCCTCATTCCCTGGACTCAATACCTTCCCTTGACTCACCAACATGATGCCCTGAACCCAGTCCAATAAGATGGTTAAATGCCATGTATCAAAAGTCACTACATAAACCCCAAATATGTGTTCACTCCCAAGCCTCTAAATCCTAGCCCAATGGGGGGGGTGGCGTGTCATGGTCTAGAGTGGCACTCAGGACCATGCCCTACCCTGACATAACCTTGGCTGGACTTGGAGTCGAATGGGCTTAGAGAAATGACCTATGAGTTTGAACTCATAACATGCCAAAAAACTGCCAATTCACACCATATTGGCCATATCACATATATGCTCAAAATTGAAGCTACCACTTATCCGAAAGCTCAAAGCATGCATGGAATCGAAATCTAATATTCATGGAGGATAGGGACCAAAAGCCAATGCCCATGTACATCCCCATATTACCCTCGAGACATCTTCGGATATGGGCGCCACGTACTGCCCAAGTCAGCCCATGATCTTGAGAGCGATTCCAGTGATCCTTCGTGCGCCAAGCCAAATGGAGTACGCGATCCGGCATATGGTGGTGTTCAACTCCAAAGCATATGCCAACATATGAACAACATACCATGGTTCGACTCCCCATAGGCTTCTTGCTGTTTGCTGACCAGGTAAGTACACAAAACGCAAAAATGAGCACAAATTGAGGTCAAAAACATGAAAATATGACCAAATACAAAGTTGTCATGATAGTATATCTCTATGCTCACCCATGATATCCGCTCATGATTCAATACACAAATGATTGGAACCATTTGCCAACAATTCCCCCACTTGGATCCCCAATCGGGCGCATGGAGATACCTTCGCCACTAATATCTACATGCCCCATGAAAATGAAAGTGCACCCATGGAGCTCTTTGTCAAACATACCATGAGCAATACATACGCGGTAGACTTGGTCTAGCGCTTTGAATTCCACAATTCGGACATGGGCAAGGCCCTTGTCACGTATGGCTCCCCATCTCTACGGCCACACGAAGATATATAACATGGGCGTGAGCATATCAAACATATACCATACATACAACACATACCCTCAAAATATGGCTCCCACCATGATATGCCATGTCCCTCCATTGACATAACTTCACGTTAAAAATACGTAGGAACCCAAAAAAAGTTGCTATGCAACCCCAACACTCATGCAGTACACTCAAAAGTAACAACAAAATGTTCGGTTGCACGGTCCAAGAGTTATATATCACTTTATACCCTCTTGACCATTATCCCTTGCTATATCAGGCATGTGTACACACCAAAGGCGTTTGATGCTTCCTGAATTAAGTTGGGACCAAGGCGTTTGCAACCCAACCTTCTTTATTCTCTTTCCTCACACTCGCGCGTAGATATGGTCCTTCCAAGTGGTCCCACGATTCACTTTTGTTTCCCTTATATCTCCAAGTCAAATGGGTGGCAAGTATAAGGGAAACCTGATTCGGGCATAGGGAAAAGAGTACGACCACTCGAAGAAGTCCAAATCAAGTGCGGCGATGTGGAAGTCGAAAATCCGATTTCGACATCGCGAACAATTCTGATTAAAATTTCGAGTGCTTATTTAGAGAATTGCGGAAGCAACGAACCCTTTGCTGATGAAATCTGACCCTTCAACGGAGTATCCGCCAAAATATCTGGAAATAACAGTTAACCAATCGGTTAACGCAAAATCGCGAGCCAACTGACAGTCGCCGATACATTGACCATCAGAACGAAAGGCTGAAAAATTACGGAAACATTATGATAATAAAACCCTGTTGATTCCTGATATTCCGATATATAAATCTCCGCTGGCGGCGCCTCGGTACTGAATATGGCCGCTCATAGCCGGAATGGCCAAACCTATCACACTATCACATCGGGTTAGATCAGGTGGACGGGAGAGTATGATATCAGCCAATGGCGGCTTGCCGGCACATATATACACACCCCAAGTGACCCCAAGATGGCCACGGGGGTCCGAACCGGCTTCACCCCCCTTCTCAGAGCGTTGTATCCGCTCGGAAACCAATGAAGAGAGGACGGGAGGACCCCAATGGGCTCCAACCCCCCCCTCCATGTCCCAAGGACACATGGAGGCCCCACACACGTCGTAGGCGTCCCCCATGCCCCAAGAGAGGGCCGAGGACACTGATAATCAGCGCCCTACGCCATATCCGGTCTCCTCTTGATCTACAACATGGACCAAGGGGATCAAAGATAGAAAAATGTCGTCGGTCGACCTAAATAAGTATACCACAATGCAATATATATGTGGAGATCGAGTGAAGGGGGTATATGGCCGATCAAGGCCGAAAAATCCCCGGATGAACGCCCTCACTCGTCCCCCCATTCACAGAAACAAACAAAATGCCAAAGGGGATCCATTACTGTGCTACAGCAGCAACCAAATGGACCAATACGTCCTTGACATCCAAAGAAATATTCTTTTTCTTTAGGTAGTCCATCCAGACCGTGGTGTACCTCGGCACAAAACTGCCCGGAGGTTTGCACGAGTCCCTGGATGCGGCGAATCCTTTCCAACGGACTTTATAAAGCCTACCCCCAGGCGTCCCCGGGTCCGGCTTGTCCGCCAGGATCTTCTCAGCGGTGAAGTCGTCGTCCTCACCCTCGTCGTCCGAGTCCACATCGCCGGCCGTGAACTCGAAGGTGACGGGACGTCCGCTGGGGTCTGGTGCTCGGGGACGAAGCTGGGTATGGTCGCGGTCCAGGATCTTGTTATCCCCCACACGAACCGCATATACATCCTGCCCGACCTTCCGCACGATTACCCCCGGCACATACCAAGATGCCTGCCGATGCCTGGACAGGACATCCTTGTGGTGCCGCTCCACCCACACGGTGTCTTGAAGAGCATACTTCTGGACTTTTCCTTGTTTGAAGTACTTGGCCCTCTTGTCATGCTCGTCCTGAAGTGCCTTGCACACTTTGGCCGCCGTGTCGTCCGCCTCAGCCATCATAGCGTTCGCATCTCGGGCCACTTTGCCATGGTTCAACCACGGGAGAGTGCGTGACACTCGATCCCGTAGGAACAGGATGCGATGGGGCGACAGTCCAGTGGGTCCCGGAAGGTCATGGTACACCTGGAGCACTCTCCACAGCGAATTATACCAGTTCCGGCCCGGTTCGTCGATGTGTAGCTGGCGGAACTTCTCGAACATCTGCCGCCCGGCCACCTCAGCCCGGCCATTTGACCGGCTATGGTATGCCACGGTCTTGGCATGCCGAATCCCCATGTGCTTGCACATCGTCTTGAACCACGTCCCCACGAATTGACTGCCCCGATCGCTGCAGATGACAGCCTGGACATCGAAAATCGTCAGCCAGTGCCTGATCATGGCATTAGCGACGGTCTTGGCCTGCAGCCCCACTCCATGCTTGTCCTTCTTGTCCTTCTTCTTGGACTTCTTGCCCGGGACTGCCACGATATACCCTCTGTGCCTCCCCACCGCCAGGATGACACAGTCGTAGGTCTCTCCGTCCACGGTGACCTCAGGCATGGCGAACACATCCATGGCCACGGACCGCATAGGGGCCTCCGGTATAGCCGTATACACCGGGTTGCCCGCTGTGGAGTGGTTGGGGCTCTTCGTGGTCCGACACACGGCACAGTCGCTGCAGTACCTATCCAGGATAGCGTAGTACCCCGGAGGGAACTTGAAACGCCACTCCAGGTCCTGCTGCATCTTGTCTCGGCCAGGGTGCATGAGCTGGGCGTTGTGCCAATGGTCAATGAGCTCCTCCACTCGGTTCTCGGGCACCAGCAGCTTGTCCTTGAGGAACAACTTGTCCCCATCCTCGGTCAGACCCTCAGGCCAGTCGTCGTCCGACGGGGCGCTCACGGCATTCCAGTACTTGCTCCAGTGCTCGGATGCCGCGTAGTCATCCCACCAGTCCTCTGTGAGCACCGACCTGACTAGCTCTACAGGGGCCACCATCCATCGCTCGAGGGTTTCCTCTCGTAAAGCTTGGACGCGGGCACCCCGGAACTTGGCCAGGTCCGTAGGGTTTGCCATCACCACAAAGAACTTGACCCCCTCTTGCTCCATGGTTTTCTCCATCTCGATGATGCGCTTGGCCTCCTCGGTCTCCTCGGCGTCTCCATGGCTGGATATGTCCATCCAAGCCTTGCCCGCCGGGTAGGCCCACCGACTGAGGCAATCTGCCACAGTGTTGTCCTTCCCCGGGACGTATACGACGCTGAGGTCGAACTTGGCGAACGTCTCGTGCCACCGGGCCCTCCTTGCCGCCGGTCCCGAGGGGGTGTCGACGTGCTCCTTGTGCCAGCTCTGTAAGGACTGATGGTCCGTGCAAACCACTACCGGTTGCAATCCGATGTGGCCAGACCACTTCCTGAGCGCACAAACAATGGCGTACGTCTCCTTCTCCCTCGCGGTCCAGGTGCGGCGTTGGCCCTCGGCCAGGATCCGGCTCCAAACCGCCACGGGTACATGTGACCCGTCGTCTCGGATCTGCTCGAGGACTGCCCCCACAGCATAGTCCGAGGCGTCCGTTCGTAGCACGAATCCCTTGTCCGGGTCCACCAGGAATAGCCCCAGTTGCCCCAGGAGTCGCTCCTTCAGGCGGCTGAACGCATCCTCGGCCTCAGGGGTCCAGGCAAGTTTCTTCTTGCTCCCCTTCCGGCCATCGAACTTGCCCACTTGCAGCATCTTGTGCAACGGCCCCGACAGTTCCGCGTACATCCGGACATAGCCCGAATAGTAGTTGCAGAACCCCATGAAGGACCGGAGTTCGCTGATGGTCTGGGGCTTCTCCCAGTGGTGCAGGGACGCCAGCTTCCCAGGCATGGGACGGCGTTGCCCGTGACCAACCACGTGACCCGCGAACTCCACTTCCTTCACAAAGAGTGAGGCTTTGGTGGGCTTGCACACCATGTTGTGCTTGTCCAACTCGCTGAGCACTCGGCGCAGATCCTTCTCATGCGCGTCGATGAGCTCGTCCTCCGTCATGTTCTCCGTGCCGGACCCGATGATGATGTCATCCACGAAGGGATCGGCACAGTCCCGGACAGGACCGAGTAGGTCCTCCATCATGCGCTGGAAAGCGGCGTTGCCATTCTTGGCGCCCATAGGCACCACTTTCCACTGCATGGGCCCCAGCGGCGTCGACATCGCTGTGCAGGGCCTGGAGTCCCGGTGTAGCGGCATCTGGTGGTAACCGTGTTTCAGGTCCAACACCGTGAAAATCCGCTTTTTCTGTTGCTTTTGGAGGATGGAGTCGATCAGGGGAAGCGAGTACGAGTCGTGCTCGGTCTGCTCGTTCAAACCTCTGTAATCAACCACCAACCTCCACTCGCCCTTCTCCTTCTTGGGCACGATGAAGGCTGGGCTGGCCCACTCACTGTCGGAGGGTTCGATCCATCCCCGCTCAATGAACTCGGCCAACAGCTTCTTCATGGCCTCGGCCCGATCGCCCTGAAGTTGGTACTCCCGATGACGATAGATCTTCGGGTTCGGCTTCAGCTTGATCTTCGCTGTACCAAATCTCCCACGATCTGGAGGGTTCTTGTTGGCGACGCCACTGAATAGCCGCGGATAGGCCTTGATCAGCCTCTCCTTCAGCTCGGCGACCTTCGGGTTCTCCTGGGCCTCCTGAGCCGCTTGCTTCGGTATAGACACAACCGACCGCACTGCGGTATAGGCCTCTTCTGGGTCCGATTCTGACTTCTCCTCGTCCGATATGCCGTCTTCATCGTCGTGGGGAGCTCTTCCCACCGATAATCTTCGGAAATTTGCGGCCTCGGGCTGGTGACTCTCGCTATCGGCACCCATTCTTGGAAAATCCCATGTTGGTGGGTCCGACCCAACCGGACCATCGTATTGGTCCGCGATGTGATCCATGACCCTCGCCACGAACTCGTCCTTCTCGTACTTGCCGGTAACCAACATCTTGTCATCCCACCAATGCGGAGATGTGACCATGGCCCGCCTCTTCTTGGCTGCCACGCGGTCATGCATCCCCATCCGCATGTAGTTGACGACGTCGTCGATCTCGGCGTGGGACAGGACGTCAATGCCATCAATTGGCTGAACCGTCCCCTCCTTGGGCTCAAACATGACCTTCATGGGCACCGCCTCCACCCTACGGATGAATGCTTCATCACCCGTGGGCTGGGCTTGCGCCCCATCCACGAGGAAAGCCTTGGTACCCCACGCTTGACCCGGGGAGGGCATTGATACACCCTTGGCGTCGATGAACAACTCCTCCTCTGACCCGAATGACATCTCGTTCAGGGTGATGGAGTCCAGCGTCGACTTGAGACCCTCCAGCGGACATGGGGTGGATCCTATGCCGGTTATGACCAGGATCCCCTTCGCCCTATCCGCGATGATCTTCTCCACCGTACGTCTTGTGTTATCCAGGGAGCCATGCCAATACATGGGCCCCCACTCCTTCATACCCCAATGCCTGTGCCAGGCTGAGTCTCCTCGATGCCAATGCCTCCTACACTTCCGCAAAAGTGGGAAGCGAAGACGTCCGTCTCGGGCGCTTCGGCTCCCAGCGTCTGGATCATCCTGTCGTACACCTGCGGCGCCATTCCATACTCCGTGAGCTGAACTCCGCGGTCTCCTCTGGACTTGGCACCCACAGCTTGCACCGCTTGGACGATCCGATCCTCTTCCTCAGCATTCCATTGGGATGATCCGCATGCATAATCCGTGGACAGCCATGTGAGACATTCATCATCCTCTCGGACCAGCGTTGCTCGATGGGGAAGGGCTCCAATGGCGTTTGCCACCATGAAGTCATACCCCATGATCATATCCCAATCTGTAATGTCGGCCACATAGAAGTTCCCGGATAGAGTGCTTCTCTTCGCCTGATCAGGGCGGTTCAAGCGCTCATGCTCCCAGAATTCCATACTGATAGTGGCCTCATGGGTGCCACCACCCATTATCTCTCCATTGGCAACCTTCAGGCGGACCGGTCTCCGGCTGGGCTGCAGGGATTCCTCCTTGAACAACCCTCTCCGGACCAGGCTCACCTGGGCCCCCGTGTCCACCAACACATCCACCACCTTCTCCTCTCGTCCGCACCGTACTCGCACTTTCAAGTGCAACTGCCGCTCGTCGCCATGAGGTGTATGGACGACTCTCACGGCATGCAACTCTAGCACGTCCGGGTGCATCAGGACTTCAAGGGTATGGTCACGGATGGTGTAGATCTTTGGTTGGTCCTGCCCGTCCACGGGGCTCTCCGTGGTCGCTCCTTCCTTCTTGCCATGTCCCGTACCCACATGTACTTCCCCTGGCAGGGCGCTCCAGGGGTTGGGAGTGGCGAAACTCAGTGGTTTTGGCTCGTCTGGAGCCTTCTTCGGCACCCGCTGTGCCTTCGCTTTCTCTGGGATTCCACTGATTTTCGGAGGAGAGACCTCCGAAGTCCCACTCCCGTGGGGGCTCCTCTAGACTTGGCTTCCCGCAGCCCCTTCCGGCTGCGATCTGCCAGAACTTTGTCCACCACGTTGCTGGGCTTTGAGTTCCTCCAACGTCCTCAACATGTCCTCAGCAACCTCCTCGATCCACCTTACTCGTCGGTCTTGGCCAGGTCCACCACCATAGCCTCTTCCTCCGCCTTTTCCTTGGCCTTTTCCTTGGCCTTTTCCCCCGTCTCCGACCTTCGCCTTCCAATCGGAAATCCGCTGCTCCTTGGGCTTCTTCTCGGGGTGAGCTGCGAAGTAGGCCTTCTTGTCCGCCTCATACACCTTGCACTGACGATGGTCGTGTGCATGGTTGTCTCCCTTGCCATAACAGACCCAGCACCCGTCGTGCTGAGACCTGTACTCCCGGAACGAGAGCGGTGGGTTCCCGATCCTCCTTGGCTCTTTGCCCTTTTTGGGTCCCACCTGGCTCCATCTGGACCGATCCTGCCCATGGTTCTTCACGCTGTGCGCCACAAACGCGAGGAAATGGGCCTCCTCGTGATCCTCCCGGGACCAGTGGTCTTGGCCACTTCCACTACCATCCTCCGCAGAGTTGGCCGTGTCCTCCTGGATCTCTCGATGATGGCGGTCTTCTCGGTGGCCTCGTTGTCCATGACCATGTCGATCCTGCACGTGGGCCTCGTTCTTCGCATTGAGCTTCAACTCCACCGTGATATACTTCACGATCTCGTCAAGGCTCATGCGGGCGAAGATGACCTGCATCCTCAGCGGCTCCCCGCGCCTCCACTCCACGTTGTTGAGGCGCAGCAACCTTTGCCCCATGGAGTCCCCGAATACCTACACGTACACGGCGTTCTTCAGGCCCAACATCCGGTTGGGTTCGCCCAGGTTCCTCCTGAAGAACTCCATGATACCCGCATGGGTATCCTCCGCCGCCATAATCCTCACCGCCACGCGCTTCTTCGCGCGCTTCTTCTCCTCGTCCTCCACTCTCCTCTTCCAGTTGCCGGGGAGGACGTCCTTCAGCAAGTGGCGGATTTCACTGGCCTCGTTCCAGTCTTCCACCAACTTGAGGCATCTGCGGTACTTCCGCAGATACCGGTTCCACTCCCGGACCCGCAACTCACCGCGGTCCAGCGGCAGTGGAATGGACCACAGGTCCTCCAGCTTCTGGTTTGGAGCGTCCACCCGCTCCTCGTCCTCCAACCACTGGAGGCAGGCCTGCTCCGTTCGGATCAATCCTTCCCGGATCTGATCCCGCAGCTCCTCCTTGAGGTCCTGCGCCAGCCGGTGTGGGAATGTCCGGCATACCCACTTATCCCGCGGCGCTCCCCGCATCTCGCCGACGACCTCCTCGGCGAAGTCCTCCCAGTCCAGGATGAAGTCATCCAGGTTGGACGGGTTCCCGTCGTAATAAGGGATTTTGATTCCCCTGAGGTCGTCGATCCTGATGGCGTCTCCGACATCTCCAGCCACCACTCCACCGAGACAGATACCACCTGTGGCCGGGGGGTGTGAGTACACTCCCCGTACATCCCTCTCCTCCATGGAATGCGGTCCAGTTGGGCCTGAACCCATGGGGTTTGGAATGCGGGAAGGACTTGCTCCATCGGCCGTCCATATCCCCGTATTGGGGTCCTTCGCCCACAGGTTTCCACCTGGATGACCTCGACCATGTCCGTCGGCGCTTCCCATGGTTCGCCCCTGCATGGTGTGGTTCTCGATCTCCTCTTCCGCATAAACTGCATGGGCAGTCGTCGTGATCGGTACATCCTGGGCGGCATGGGACATCTGCACCGTCAGGCTCCTCGGGTCCGTGGTTACGCGCCCTTCCCGCATGGACCCAGCCGGTGCCGTGTGTTCCCCGAGCATTGTGGATTCGCTGAATAGGGGAACAAACGGCAACGCACCCGGGTCAACACGCGGAGGCGCGTATGGTGCCTCTGCAGGGCCGCCCATGGGTTTCTCCATGGCGCTCCTGAGGGTCTTAACCCGCTCCACCAGCTCTACCGCGGCCGGCTTTGCCGGGAGCTCCGGACCCGAGGCGAGGGGCTGTCGCTCCTCTAGCCTTCTCAGGCGTCCCGACATGTCCTCCACTAGGTGGAGGAGGCTGTCCACCACTTGCTGCTGCTTCTGCAGGGCTAGCTCCAGATTCTCCCGGTACCGGGCCTGATCCGCTCGCAGCTCCTCCATGTGGTTCTCCGCGGCCGACTGGTCGTCCAGGATCCCCGCGACGTCCTCCTCTAGAGCGTCCTTGGCGTTGTCCAGGCGGTCAAGATGATTCACGATGGCGTCCATCCCCATCTTCGGGTACTTGCCCATGAGGAAGGACACGTGCTCGCAGTGGCACGCAGTGTGCTTTCCGCCGGATTCAGCACATCCCGCGGTTCCCGGCACCTCGGACTCATCGCCCATGGGCGTATCGCCGATGGCGTCCATCTCTGGTCCCGTGTGCCGGGGCACAGGTGCCGTCCGGGCCCTGGCTGGCCTCTCCAAACCCTCGGCGTCGTGCTGCAGGGCGGGCTCGGGGGCTGTATGCGCCCTGGCGATCGGCGCGGACATCTCCGGCTCCGAAGGTTGCTCGTAGGCTGTCCGATAGCCCTCGGAGTGCCCCTCGGATTCTCACAGCCTGACCGGGCTGGGGTCCGTGTCCATAGCCCCGGCGTCCCTTGCCGCGGACTTGGGTGACCCGCGCTTCCGGTAGCGCCGGGCCCGTCCTCCACTGCTGCCTGAATGGCGAGCCTCATCAGAGTCCTCCGCGGCGGAGCGGAGGTTGCATGCCTTTCGGCAGCGACGCTCACACATGGAGACCAGGTCCTCCATGTCACGTCCTCCTCTTCCCGAGTGTCGTTCTTCTCTTCGGGCTTCAACTTCCGGAGTTCGCCATACTCTTGAACGTCTCGGTCCTTCTATGGCTCCAATCTCCGGCGTGGTCTCCACCGAGTCCACAATACGCACCCGGGGCGTACTTGGGCAGGGCTCATGAGGGCCCAAGTCCCCGGGTCGGCGGTAGGTAGGGGCAGCAGGTAAGCCTCTGCTACCATAAAGAAGGTCCCTACCAGGACCGGCCCCCGCTGTGCCCCTTCCGCCTGTAACCCCTGCCGATTTGCTCCTGATCAACGATTGCATTGCTCAAAATCCAAGGTTCCAAATCCAAAAATATAGAAAATAAAATCCTCCTTCAACCCTGAATGGGAACCAGATCCCACAAATACAGCAATAACCAAATTCACAATCCAAATCAGGCTGCGGGCTTTCGTTCAGCACACCGGTATTCCCACCGTGGCGGGCATGTACAAGAATTGCACCAAGGAAGAAAGCCCTGAAATTGGCATATGAACACAAATAAAGCAACGTTGGGGAAAGATGGAAACTTACACAATCACAGCCATAGACCCCTCATTCCCTGGACTCAAGACCTTCCCTTGACTCACCAACATGATGCCCTGAACCCAGTCCAATAAGATGGTTAAATGCCATGTATCAAAACTCACTACATAAACCCCAAATATGTGTTCACTCCCAAGCCTCTAAATCCTAGCCCAATAGGGGAGGTGGCGTGTCATGGCCTAGAGTGGCACTCAGGACCATGCCCTACCCTGACATAACCTTGGCTGGACTTGGGGTCGAATGGGCTTAGAGAAATGACCTATGAGTTTGAACTCATAACATGCCAAAAAACTGCCAATTCACACCATATTGGCCATATCACATATATGCTCAAAATTGAAGTTACCACTTATCCGAAAGCTCAAAGCATGCATGGAATCGAAATCTAATCCTCATGGAGGATGGAGACCAAAAGCCAATGCCCATGTACATCCCCATATTACCCTCGAGACCTCTTCGGATATGGGCGCCACGCACTGCCCAAGTCAGCCCATGATCTTGAGACCAATTCCTGTGATCCTTCGTGCGCCAAGCCAAATGGAGTACGCGATCCGGCATATGGTGGTGTTCAACTCCAAAGCATTTGCCAACATATGAACAACATACCATGGTTCGACTCCCCATAGGCTTCTTGCTGTTTGCTGACCAGGTAAGTACACAAAACGCAAAAATGAGCAAAAATTGAGGTCAAAAACATGAAAATATGACCAAATACAAAGTTGTCATGATAGTATATCTCTATGCTCACCCATGATATCCGCTCATGATTCAATACACAAATGATTGGAACCATTTGCGAACAATTCCCCCACTTGGATCCCAAATCGGGCGCATGGAGATACCTTCGCCACTCATATCTACATGCCCCATGAAAATGGGAGTGCACCCATGGATCTCTTTGTCAAACATACCATGAGCAATACATACGCGGTAGACTTGGTCTAGCGCTTTGAATTCCACAATTGGGACATGGGCAAAGCCCTTGTCACGTATGGCTCCCCATCTCTTCGGCCACACGAAGATATATAACATGGGCGTGAGCATATCAAACATATACCATACATACAACACATACCCTCAAAATATGGCTCCCACCATGATATGCCATGTCCCTCCATTGACATAACTTCACGTTAAAAATACGTAGGAACCCAAGGAAAGTTGCTATGCAACCCCAACACTCATGCAGTACACTCGAAAGTCACAACAAAATGTTCGGTTGCACAGTCCAAGAGTTATATATCACTTTATACCCTCTTGACCATTATCCCTTGCTATATCGGGCATGTGTACACACCAAAGGCGTTTGATGCTTCCTAAATTAAGTTGAGACCAAGGCGTTTGCAACCCAACCTTTATTATTCTCTTTCCTCACACTCGCGCGTAGATATGGTCCTTCCAAGTGGTCCCACGATTCACTTTTGTTTCCCTTATATCTCCAAGTCAAATGGGTGGCAAGTATAAGGGAAACCTGATTCGGGCATAGGGAAAAGAGTACGACCACTCGAAGAAGTCCAAATCAAGTGCGGCGATGTCGAAGTCGAAAATCCGATTTCGACATCGCGAAAAATTCTGATTAAAATTTCGAGTGCTTATTTAGAGAATTGCGGAAGCAACGAACCCTTTGCTGATGAAATCTGACCCTTCAACGGAGTATCCGCCAAAATATCTGGAAATAACAGTTAACCAATCGGTTAACGCAAAATCGCGAGCCAACTGACAGTCGCCGATACATTGACCATCAGAACGAAAGGCTGAAAAATTACGGAAACATTATGATAATAAAACCCTGTTGATTCCTGATATTCCGATATATAAATCTCCGCTGGCGGCGCCTCGGTACTGAATATGGCAGCTCATAGCCGGAATGGCCAAACCTATCACACTATCACATCGGGTTAGATCAGGTGGACGAGAGAGTATGATATCAGCCAATGGCGGCTTGCCGGCACATAGATACACACCCCAAGTGACCCCAAGATGGCCACGGGGGTCCGAACCGGCTTCATCAGACACTCAGCCACGGCCACCCCAACCCCTACTAGGCGACACCTACCGCCTGGCTAACACTACAACGCGCGAGTTTACAAGGTATCCACAAGGACACCGTACCAGCTCGTCTAGACTAGACTACATTTTCATTTCCCCGGCCTCACTAGAGAAGATGTCCCTCTTGGATGCCTGCATTCACTCAGAGAACCGGGCTACTGATCACCATCCCTCCTCGTGCACCCCTTCTGTCCCCCCCACCCCCTTCCACTCATCTACAATTACCAAGCGTGTTTTCAGAGAGCTCAACAAGTCTGAGGTCAGCACGTTCAACGATGCACTAAAAGAAATGTCTGATTGGTGCCAATCATTTACCCCTCTCATCAAAAACACCCTCATTACTACGGTCCAAAAATACACCTCCATGGTCATTCGGGAGCGCTCAATACCACAACACCACAGCCCCCCGCATCAAACCCGACTCCCGTGCCGTCAAATTCATTCGCCAGGCGTTATATGATGTCCCCCCCCTAACGCACCCGCAGTTTTTGGCTCGAATGGCACAATTGAACGATGCAATCCAACAATGGGATGACACTTACAACAAATCTAAACAGTCAAAAATACACAGCCGCCTCATCCAAAAAACAAACGTCAAGAAAACACTCAACGAAGCGGCGAACCGAACGGAACATCGAACAGCCTCGTTAAAAGACGCAACCACAGGCAAACTAACATGTGACACTAAACGTCTCACCGAAATTTTATTCCGACACCCTACTCACGCTGGGCGGTCCTCGAAACTATGAGCCCAGTGGACACACTGCCGAAGAACTCCTCCAGCATACGCCCCAGTGCCCCCCCACCACCGCCACCACCCCTACGCCAGAAATCTCATGGCACAGTTTCACCTCTCACCTGCACTCCTGCAAACCTTCAAAGGCGGGTGGCCGAGACTCCACGAATGGTTACCTCTTCCACATCTCTCCTGAACCAGTGAAACGATTTCTGCTCTCTGTCTGCAACCTTCACCTTACCAACGATATGCCTGATGAGTGGTTGGAAGCCAACGTGGTCTTGCTTTACAAAAAAGGCCGAACACACGACCCGGTGAACTACAGACCAATCGCCCTCCTCAACACGCTCTATAAAATTGTGGCCACTCACGCTGTCAAAGACCTATACGAAATTTCCTCGTTTTATGGCCTGATCCACAAAACCCAGTTCGGAGGCCTTCCCAACTGCCGGTGCTCAGATCACATTTTTCAGCTATTAGCCAGATACCAAAACTGCCCGGCTTCATATAGCCTCTACATAGATTTCAACAAAGCTTTCAACAGTGTCCCTCACGGGTCCCTGTTTAAGACCCTGGAACACTACCGCCTCCCCTCCCCCCTCATCCGTCTCATCCGAGGGCTCTACCGAGCTCCACGAGATTACCCGGTAGTTAACGGCCACACCTGTGCATCACACCTGCAAACCAGGGGCGTCCGCCAAGGACGTCCCTTATCACCGATCCTGTTCGTGTCCCATGTGAATGTCTTATTATTCGCTGTCCCTCACTACCTGTCCACTCCCATCACACAACATGAATCTAGCCATGCAGTCGTGGATGACCTGCTGTACCGCTCTGAATCCTACGACTCCAACGGTCGGGCATGGCGCCTAGACATCAACCTGAGCAAAACAGAACTCCACAGCATGGGAAAGGCCCTCCAAACCACGATCACAGCGCCCTCTGGAAAAAGGCTGTCAACCATCGACTGAAAAAACCTCGCCCCCGGAAAGTATACAAATACCTCGGTGTCTATCTGTTTACAGACCCCGACCACACCTTCACATATGAACTGGCTAAATCTGAAATCACGTCTTTTTTCACTTTCTTACACCCACTCAACCTCACCCTTTCTGAATATATCCGACTGGTGAACCTCCAACTCATCCCCACTCTCCAATATCGCCTAATGGCACACCCAATCGAACAATCACAGCTTCGCTCCCTGCAAAATGTCATTTGGAAACACATTGCCATTGACCGTGATCCAGAGAAACGCAACCGCATCTCCAGGTTGGTGTCTAACAAAGACAAATACACTTCCAGACCCCCTGGAGGACTTGACTTGCGCCACTTCCAACACTGCCTAAACATCTCTACTGTCAATGCGGCCATCCGTTACTTGAACAACGAGGGCCCGGATGAAAGCAACCAACTTTTTCGGAAAGCAGCACTCAACGAGGAAAATTCGTTGGTCCTTAAGCTTGTCAACGACGCCTGTCACAGTCTCCACCTGAGATTCACCACCACAAGTTCTGAAATCAACACCCCACCCCACCTGCTCCAAAAACATGAACAGGCCTATGTTCGTTTCACCACTTACTCCAACAACAGAGTTACTAAGTGGGGAAACAAACAACGCCACCAAAACACAGACCTTGGCATCCACAGAGGCATCATGGCTGATACCTCCTGCGACCAAGCATCCATTTACTTCTCAGGGGACGACACAACCTTCAACCTCCGGGGTTCCAAAAAAGTCTACACCATCCACCCCCCAGTCATAGCAGCACCCAATAACATCCTCGGGAACCACTTTCTCTTAATCCCGTCCTACAACGCATGCCCTCCCTTACGTGACAACCCCCCCCCCCCCCCTTGAACGGGGTCCTGCTCCCAGCCTCACCATTGGGATACCTGTACCAGGTCCACGGTTTACCCCCCCACTCCCTACAAAGTGAAGACCTCAAAGCGTGGAAATGCAACAGAGCATCCCAACTTCTGCAAGAGGGCTCCTCCGAAACAACCTGGGTGTACCTGGATGGTTCAGCAGGGCAAGGGGGTTTCGGCTCTGCTGCCACCATCTACAAACCCAACGGTACAATCCTGGTTCTGCGCCTCCCATCTCCCTACCATTCCTCTGAGGGATCCGAGTACTGGGCCGGCATTTTTTTTCTTTGGTGGGTATCCTCCCTGAACCAACCCATGCAGTGCATTATTCTTGGAGATAACGAACAAGTGATTCGCACTGTGAACAACCAATCATACGTGATGGCATCACGCTTATAGCATGGCACATGGGTTAAAGCTTACACCTCATTCCAAGCTCAAATGCGTACATTTGTGTCAACAAAATTTGCATGGATCAAAGGACATGCAGGATTTCAGGGGAAAGAATGTTCGGATCTGTTCTCCAAGTGGATTGCATACAGCTCATCATCCTCTCCTGAGTTGTTGCCCCCACCCCCCCTAGAAACTGCATCCTTCGGTAGCTTGCCCGTCTGTCATTGCCTGACGACCTCAGTATCAAGGGCCTTCATCCCCCATCATCACCACTACAACATCCACGTGCCGTCCAGTTTTTTCTTCTACAATCGCTCATCGTGGTTCTCCGGACTCCCCTTCAAATGGTCATCAGGTAACTTGAAGTTTCTTACATATGCATTCCACAACGACTTGACACCCCGAATTTGCCACAAATGCTCACAGTCTCACCCCCTCGATGTAGCCTCCTTCTTGTCCCATTGCCCCAGCGCTGACCACATTGTTCAAAGCTTCATACATGCGTGGCCTCAGCCCTTCAACCAGGTAGCAAGCATCTGGTGGGCCCAGTGCTCCCAACAAGGAGACAAGCGAAATTCCGTCAAATTCCTGGTGCCCTCCACCCTGTACGAAGCCATGACTACACCCACCACAGGCGAAACAAAACCCCAGCGCGTTTTGACTTTTAAAAACGCACTCCCCCAGCGCCAGCAACAGTTGAAAGACGCTCTGTCCAAAGCACTAACTTGGCTAGCCGAAGATCCCCCCCGCCTTCCACGCCCCCCTCCCCAAGGTCCCAACACCTGGGGCAAACCATACAGCACCTACAGCACGTCACACACCCCACCGGCGCACAGCGATTACCGCTATCCCCTGCCTCCAGACCACGTGCCAGACTCAGTCCCACCCCCCCCTTCAAAAAAGCCACGCACCCACAAAACCAAAAAGCCCATGCGACCCAAACAACCATCCACGAAACGCAGCCGGGACACTGAAGACCCTCTACCACGCAAAACACGTAGTGACCCCTACGCCCCTAAACCGGTGGCACCCCCCCAACCCCCCGGCGCTGACAGTTCCAACCGACGGATTACAGATTTTTTCCGAACTCCAGCCCCCCCCCCCCCGCCTCCGGCCGAGCCGCCCCCATCAGTGAGTTCAACACCAGAGTCTTTTTCACCCCCTCCATCGCTCGCCCTACCCCCCCTCAGCATTGGGTTGAATCCCGGTCAAACACAGAGTGAACCCCGTCCTCACTTCTCAGTACTTCTGATTTGTTCCAACACTTGAGTAAGCCCCGGCTGATTTCGTCCACGTCTCACGTCTCACCACGACTCACACCATAACGCCTCCATCCCTCTCCTCGATCCTGATCCCATTATGTCAATCCACCAGTTCTATGTGCAACTAACCAGGCACCCACACGGGCGCGTGCCAAGGCAACCTAGTTCTCTACAACCCTACCCATCCATGACAGGGCGAGTTCCAAGGTTCGTCCATGGCTACAACCCTCACATCGTGCTAGGGAGAGCCAAGCACATTTGTTTATACACATCACTCTGATTGAGGGCTGTGTCCCTGTCCGGACATTAAAGTGGCTGTACAATTCAAACAAAAAAAGATGTAGGTTGCATGTTGTTAACGTGCTGCTAGGCAGAAAGGCCTACAAACCAGAGACATTTGGTGCGGTAGTGAATGAAGTTCTGCAAAGTGAAGTGGGTAGTGTCGTTACCCGTGGAGAATTGTGCACTCACATACGGACGCTGATTGAGAAGCCCACCCGGTGACACCCAATGGGTGATGCAATAACCGATTACATGTTTCCATGTAAAGCACTTGTACCATGGAGTATCAGTAGCATGTTGCAAGACTGGTTGCTTTTGTGTGGTACTGCAAATCCGCAACGTTCGCCGGGGGGTGCCTTGGGCAATTCATCTGCGTGAAAGGGCCTATCTTGTATTTTTCCACGAGTAGTTCAAAGAGACATGGGGCTGTGGGGGTTTAGGGCCCCGAAAAAGGCTGCAAAATGGGCTACAAAAAACTCCCCGTTCCGTTCCCTCCCCGCGTCCCCCCCCCGAGACCTGTCCCCGCGTCCCCCCTGCGTCCCAGGCACCCTGTAATAACACAAGGTATTTGAATGAAGCAATGACCCCTGGAATGCGGAGACTCAAGGGCGACTGGGAATCATTTTTGACGTCCACCATGAAGATACTATACAGGAAACGCTATCGGGTAGCGTTTCACTATATCCACTATCGAAGTGTCACAACTTCTTTGCAAAGAATCGCTATCGCCGACTCTCCATGCCAAAACCCGCATTCCAAAGACATTGACATCAAGAGGGGTAAAGAAGTCAGGTTGAGTTGCGAAACTTCACTGTTTGCTGTGGCACACCGCACATTCCGAGGCGGAAGGGCTACCACATGGCTACTACCTCTTAGCCATAAATAGGGAAGAACTACGGCGTCATGGGGCGGCTTTCACAAATCCATGATCCATGACGGTGGTAGGTTGCACGGCGTGCAACACATGACACCGGTTGAAGAGCAATAGCGTCACGTTTCCTAGGGATCGGCTCATCACACATATAGCATTCACTCCGTTCCACCTTGGGTCTACATGGGGCCTTTTTAGGCTTCTCTGCTGCTGTGAAGGGGTTAGGCATGTCTTCAAACACCTTATTTTGTGCTGCACCCTCCTCACTAGGTGGGGCGGCAAAAGCTGCATCACGATATTCATTGATACCTTCTGCAAGTGAGGCAAACAAATCACCCTTCTCAGACAATTGAGTCGGAGGAAACTCTTCATACTCATTTGCTTCATCTCCGAAGGAAAGCTACGAGGAAATCACAGAAACATTCAACACATCGCAAGAAGGTGAGCTCAACAAATCATCATCAGAGATGGTATAAATACTTACTTGACAATTGTCCATCTCTTGGGGAGACTCAAGTTTCACTTTCATTGGTGAAGGGTTATGTGGTGGTTTTGGGCAAGGTTCGGCTTTTATCTCTGGTTTGGGGCACGGTTCTGTTTCGCTTTGCCCCTGCTCTTTTCCCACATTCTGTTTGCTCACGAGCATTGCTGTTTTGGATTTCACCTGTTTGCCTTTTTGGTGATATACATTTAGTGTTCTAGGCTGCACACCAACATGCTTTGCGGCATCATGCCTTCTCTTGCCGTTCTCTTGGTGTTCTTGGGTTTTCTGATTTGATCATCATGATCCGAGTCATCCTCAAACATGTTGCTATTGATTGGTTCCTTGTTACCTTCTTTCCTATCTTTGCATTCTTGAAGTAGACGAACGAATTGCTCTACACGGGGTGGCGTGGGCAATTGTGCGACGGAAACCTCCGAATATTTCTTGGACATTGTTGTGCCATTCTCGTAAACACAGAGGGGATAAAATGCACACTAACATTTCTTTGCGAAGAAATGCTATCGCCTAACGTTTCTTTGCGAAGAAATGCTACCCCTTAGCGTTTCTTTGCAAAGAAATTGTGAGACTGATAGCGGATATAATGTGCGTTGCATACCCCCCCCCCCAATATCACCGGTGAAAGATTGCATTGTGATTTCGCCTGAATGCGCGTTTTACGGCGCAATGAACACTCCTTTCGCTACTAGCAAAACGGTCTCGTCCGGTCCGGAGTTTTGTGCCAAGTGTGACTTTTGTGTGAAAGGTTGGGTGAGGGGTATTTGCGTGTGGCGGATCTTTCGGTTTTGTTGTAGTTTGATGATTCCATGAAGATTAAGACTTTTGCATGTAGACCAGGTTGGCAGACCACAGGACCGGTCTAGACCGGTCTTTGTACCAACTAGAATGAACTGGGCGGTCCCATCAGTTTGCGTAGATCGCCACACTTCACAAAACATGCACCTACGACACACATACAGAGCGTGGAGAGAGATATCACCTACTCCACGCGTTGTATGGATGCTTGTCCAAGGTTCTCAGGGTATTAGAACACTTTAATATTGCATGATGGGCATGTAAATGTAGAACAATTGTCACAGAGCACGTTATGCACTTTGTTGAGAGACTGCTGTGGACCGGTCTTCTAACAAACTAAAGCGGACCGCACGGTCGGACCACTTGGTCTTTACGTTGCAGTTTATGGCGGAGCAGGTGTTTTGCACTCTTTTTGCGTTGCAGTGCTTGTATGCATGCTCCCCAAAGGACCTTAGGCCACTGTGACGCTGTAAGACGCCTTCTTGTTAGGGTTAGGGCAGTTCAGGCAAAGCGGCTCCCTATCCGTGCCAACCGTGGTTTGTGCGTGTGTTTTCGGAGCGGCACATCGGCGTACAAACGCCAAGGTTTTGGCGTTTCGTTGCACGTTGATTGCTTTGCGCAGTACCATCAGTAGAACTGAAGGGCGGTGATATGGCATGGCGGGAAGTGCCCGATTGTGATGCTCCCGCCGTATAGTAGAGTTAACGACCCGGATTGCGGCCACCCCTCGATGGTTCTAGCTGGGATCGAAGCCATTGGTATGTGGCACAAACAGACACACGCGTGCAAACCCACAAGCACACGTACACCACCTACCCACACCCACACCAACACACACACAGGCACATACACTATGAAGTGAAATGAACTCCACAAACTGATCGGACCGCTCGGTGTACGGGGTTTTATGCGGTTTGTACAAGGACCAGACCAGAGCGATCAGACCGGACAGAACCGGTCCTCGGTCTTCACGCACGAACTGCATACTGTGGTTACAAAGTGATTTAGAGTATAATAATGTAGACGAAAAGCGAAAATGTTAAATGTAAATGTAGAAGAAAAACAATGTGGCCAAAAACTGAATAATGTAAAGCGTTATCTTTAATGGACGGGGGTCTAGGATAATGTAATTGGATGTTTTTCTCAATTTTCGCTTCGGCGCCTTCGGCGCCCAATGTGGACTCCCTTCAAGGAAAAATGTAGAACAGAGGAGGGGGCGGGTGTTGGGGGCGGGGGGGTTGCCTTCTTGGTACCTCTCTGCTCCCTCTCGCCCTCCCAAAGGCACATAAGACAAGCAGTACTCCAAAGCAACATTGATCTGAAGTAGGACTGAAGCATCGTGACGTGCTAGTCCCTTGTGGGTCGCTTGACGCGCCTCCCTGACCAAGTGAAACACTTGACCAGAGGATCCAGCAACACAGTATCCCTTTCATCATCCATCACCTCTACCTTCTCACCCTCCCCATCTCCCATGGTAGCTAGAATGTCCTCCTACTCCGCCTCATCGACCTCCGTATCCTCGGAGTCAGAGGCCGAGTCTTCAACCGCCGCATGGCGACGGGACCGTTACTGTGGGGCATTCTCAATAATGTGATTCATGCTGCCACCCAAAACAGCAAAGTCCTTCGACCAACCAGCGGCCACTCCGAATAGCGTTCCCGCAGCCTAAAGCAATTGTCACAATGCATAGCGAATTAACGTCCAAACCATTCCAAAACATTTCAAGAAGTGCAACACACAATGACTAAGACCATTGATGATGTGGCAACCAATGGGGGCCCCATACTTCACGGTCTGAGGCTGCACTGAACAGGGTGGGTTCGTGCACACAATCCCAAATGGCCATCAACCCAGCCTTCTTCAATCCGTCCTTCAGAATTTTGGGTTTCAATTGTTCAATTCTATTCTACAAAGGATGGGTGTACAAGCAATAGATGTGGAAGAAACATACCTTTGCGCTTACAACCCATGAGATGAACGGCTCACGCAACGTGGTCAACCTCAGGTCCACCTTCAAGTCAGAGGCCGCCACCACGTTGTCAAATTGCTTCTTGGCTTCCATAGCCAACCAAGCTGCAAAGAAAGAAGTTATGAGGCACTTCAAAACACTATTCACCGCCACATCCAAAGGTTGTAGCATTGAAGTACAAGAGGCGGGAACATAAAGCAAAATGCAATTGGGGTATAGGTTGTTAGAGGGCCAAGAGGGGCAGAACGGGCGCAAACACCAAGACTGGTCACATGTACATGAGCTGCAGATAGTATTGAACGGTACGGGTTCCATGCTCAGCACATCACACACGATTTTGTCCGCGACCCACTCCAAAACATAATCCAACCGATGCACATAGTACACATCCCACAAGAGGATCCATTTTTGTGTTCGGGCACAACTCAAATCTTCAATTTGGGGCCAAATGCAATCCTCATGCAACTTGGTCTCATAATTCTTAATAGTATCCTCTACAGACCAATGAGACTGTGGAACATCATGGAAAACATGCTCTTCGAAAGACTCCATAAAACCTTGCTTTGGAGAAGTAATCCAAATGAGCTAGAACCTACCGGCAGTCTTTCCTGGGGCACTTACTCCAAATAGAAGCGTGAATTGCCTCTTGTCTCCAAAGCCTTGCAATGACACTTGGTCAGAGCCCCTCTCCCCATAGGGTTCCTTTGAACATGGTACAAAAAGAACCCCGGTCTCATCAGCATTCACAGCCAAGTCCGGTGGAATGTTGTGCAAAGCACACACATATACCAAGCGCAGCAAAAAGGTTCGCTTAATCTCCTCAAAATTATCAAGGAGGGTTCTTTGAGCTTTGCTGACACGGCGCCATGAAAGCCCAATCTTGCGGAAAAAGAAGTAGTACCATGGAGCTGTGCCTAGCCGCGGCTGGGCTGCTGGGAGGCTTTGATAACCCCCCCCCCCCCCCTGGCTGGTTGGCTCGCCGGCACGCCCCTGGAACACAGGCAAAATACGTAGTGCACCATTGTACCGCCTCTTCTCACGCATGGTGTGCGTATGGGGATGCGTTTGCAAGGGTGGGGGGGGGTCGGCCACCTTTCAAGAACACTCCCTGCTCATACTCCAAGTTGCCTTGTTTTCGGAACCTCCCATAAAGACCAAGAACACGAAACATAGAATCGCCGTATCAAACGAATGTGCAACTGCAAATTTTGTTGTTATCGATAGCAACCCTAGAGTACACAATTGTCCTTAATCCCAAGTATATACCATCCGCATTGGAATAAATAAATATATATATATATATATATCCCAAGGCACCTTTCCAAAGAATACTTGCCGTATATCAGTTCGGCAAGAGTCCACTGAACACTGATTTCGGCATTAACGAGGTATTTCCCGCAACAAGCCTTGACCGGAAAATCGGGGCCATACTCCGGAGATGGTTGAGACATATCCCAAACAGCAAAGCACAATACACAAAGGAAAGGGGCATACGCATGCACTAATCACAAATCGGACCGCCTAATTGTAACAAACACCTAAACAAGCATGAACCAAGAAAAATAAGTTTAAGGCCTCTCTATATGATTGTGGCAAGTGTGAGTGGATCGCGTCCCATCTTTGGACCCCAACGCGGATGGGGCTCGGCCATTCTACATCCCTGGTCCTGTCGACACATTTTTCCCTATTTAGAAAATGCATGCACTGGGGCATCTCCATGCATGCTTGCCGACGTTAGTTGGACACGGGGGCGCTACAACACAGAGCAACCGCAATTGTGTTGGTGATTGTGCAACTGGACAACTAGGTCCGGATTCCCACACGAGCAAACAACTGGAAACCCCATGCCAATGCATGATGTGTCTTGTTTAAAGGGAAGGAAATTTTACTACACACTCCATGGAACGGTGACATCATCTTGAGATCTTGAGAGCAAGGGCGGTGAGGCAAAGATGCATGTACAAAGCAATGGTGGCCTGCTGGGTGGTTGCTGGCTAGGTGGCCGGCTAGGAGGCTGGGTGGCTGGTTGGCCGGCTCGCCGAATCCCCTCCCGCCCCCGGCTGGCTGGCGCAGCTCCCATAACTTCTTAGGCCTCCACGTGTCCTCATTCACGGAATCAAAATATGCCACCACTAATGGCTGAATGATGGCACGTGTCAAAGGGAGGCCCGCTTGGGAGTGACACACGACCATTGATGCAATTTAAAGAAGTGTCCCATGCGATACACGACAATTGGGACGGCGGTCGAAGTGTCCGATGGCATGTGTCTGTTTTGTCCTGCCTTACTTGGGGTTGAGTTTTGCCGCCTCCTCTTGTCATCCTCCATAAAATGGAAGGGCAGAGTGTATGGACCAATTGAATCCAACAATGGGTGAAAAATGACTGTGCATACTAGTTTGCTACGATGCCATCCCTAAAATTCCACGCATATAACCGTGATAAGGAGCGGTGGCTATGCGTCAAGCCCCAATTTGAGTGGTACATTTTAGAGTCAGGATGCCACCCTATCGGGACGCATGAACATAAAAAAGACTACATGTACGCGTTGAGACAGATGCTATCAACAAAAGTGTGGTCCCCTTCGAGATCTCCCCTGACACTTGCCTGATACAGCAATCTATAATGTTGCTTTTCAGTAAGGGGTCGGCTGTATTGTACAGCCAGACACAGATTCATGAATTTGAAAAAAGCTGGATTTACTTGTACAACAGAGAAACGAGGAATACAAACACAAACATATGCATAAAGCACAAATTGTGGAACTAATGCAACGATTGAATGCCTCAATGCAAAATTGTCCGGATACAAGATGAAGGCACATTGCGCGACTCTCTGAACTCCAACCTTCTCCCTACCCCAGTCGATCAGCAACGTTGCTGGCACTTCTGCAGGCGACCATGCAGCGTTGCTTTTTTTTTTGGCATGGCGACGAGTTGCTTCCCGCCAGCACAGGGCAGCAGCGAGCAGCCGATGGTGCAGCGATCGTGTAGCGGTCGCCGATTGATCATTGGTTGCCGATTCCTTTGCCATGGGTGTGGTACCGATGCCAATTTTTTGAACCATGCCTCCCATGTCCTCACAACACTTGCAGCAGCTGATGTTCTCGTACTCCCTCTAGCAAACAAGACGAGGGAGGAAGTGAAGAGGAGGGGATGGAGCACCAAGAGCTTGAAGACAAACTCTATGTTGCTGGCTTGTCAAAATTTTTGTTGCCGGTAGTCGGGTGTCCACAGAGAACATGTTCACGAAGCGGATCAATTAATCATGCATCTCAAACCGCGTGCACACCGACCACTGGCAGTAATAGTGCGGCGCTTGGGGCGTGACCCCAACATGGTCTCCGCCGGCCGCTTGCGTCGCGGTGGATTCTTGCGCAACCCACTCACCACACGTACGGCCGAGTGAGGCGGGTTAGAAGGGCCCGGCTCGCTCGAGACATTTACACTCGCGGCCTCAGGCTGAACCTCTCTCAAACCAACTGCAAGCTCTCGTGCTGGGGGGGCGGGTTCAACCTCTTGGTGCTCCGTCCCCTCCTCTTCCCTTCCTCCCTCCTCTCGGTTGCTAGAGGGAGTACGAGAAGGGCAGGGACCGGTGGGCCAAGAACTTGAAGGAATGTGCACTGAACTCAAACGAGACTGCAGCGCCTTTGCTAAAAAGTCCTTCGTTCCTAACCTGCAATAATGACTGTTAAAGGCCGTCAGGTTGGCCCGACTGGCAACTTTGGCGGACTGTTCCGCTGACAAACCTAATTGACGCAATAAGTCAAGCCCATCCCCTCGAGTTGAATGAGTGCCGAAAAAGTCGGCGTCGACGCCGGCATCGTGTAAAACTTCCTTGGTGAGGGACGAAATGCGCGCCGGCAACAAGGGCCGGAATCGGTGTGTGACCGCCAAATATACGGGACGAGGTGAACCATGGGAAGTGGCGCCCTCCTTGGATAGGTTAATATACGCACGGAGCAAAGAAATCGAACACATGTGGTCTAAACTTTGCAAACGTCATAGACGGCTTCACGTTAAGGTGGCCGGAGGTTTTTGACGCGTGGGCAGAAACCATTGATCATCAATGTTGCCCCATAAACGCACCATGTCGGCGCAATCAAAAGAGCGGTAAAGTTGAAACAAACGTAGTTCAATGATGCGACAGGAACGCAAATGGAAAGGGGACGTCCAATCCATCAACGTGCCAAGCAAGCGGGCCACAAGTGGTTCACCTGACCAGAAAGCTGTGTATTTTGGAGTGGATTGGTTCCAACGTTGGCGCATAGCGCGGATGGCTGGGTCGAACTGGAGTGCAAAGTGGGAAACCTTTGGAGCGCCGCGAAAGCAGAACGCACCTCCGGCGCGGATTCGGCATCTATGGTGGATAGAATGCTTGCTACCTGCGCGGACGAAACATTGGGGAAATACGCCATCCCTAGTCCAACAGCGCAAAACAGCTTGAAAGCCGAGTTATACTGGACTATAGATTTTGAATGCTTCTTCAAAAGCGCTTGGAGCGCCGTGTCAGTGTACCCTTTTTCCCTGAAACCTTGCTCGATAATGCAACGCAAAGGGGGGAAGTCTTTGGTCCTTGCATGGGCGGATTGAAGCAATCGAGAAATGGCCCCATTCGCAGCAGGACGCGCATGGGTTTGCATCGCGGATCGTAAAGGTGCATTAGACGACGCCACCACGGGCAACCCGGCCAAAGTGGCACCACGAGCATGAAAAGAACGTTGGGTTTGAGGTTTGAGGTTTGATTTTGCGGGTACTAGACGCCTTTTGGCCCCGGGGGGCCACGTGGTCGGGCTAGGTGATATCCTCCCCACCGGGTCCTAGTGGGGGGCCCTCCAAGACGCACCTCCTGCCTGGTGGCGGAGTCCCCCGGGTTCACAGAGCTCGGAGCCCCGTCCCTCCCCGGCTTTCCCGTTTCGCCACTCCCCAGTCAGTGCATCAATTTGCAGCCGTGGCTGCAGGCGCTTACCCACCGCGTCGCGCCGCTGATGCGTGGTTGCCCGGGGCGCCGGCGCCGCCGGGCCCGTGCTACTGGCTTGTCGCCAGTGGGACCCTCTTGGGCTCGCGCGGAGGCTGCCTTGCCTAGGGGTTGGGGCGTGGCGCAGTGCGCCACTACTGCCTTGGCGGGTGCAGTGCCCCGTCTGTGTGTGCGCGGCGCTCGCGGCCGGCTTGGGGGGCTCGGGCCGGTACCTGGTGTTGTGTCTCTCCCGTTTCCCCCTTCCCGCCTCGCGTGTGACGCGCTGCGTGCCGCGGGCCGTCCCGTCTGGGTGTCCCTTACCCTTGCTCGCTGGTACACCATTCCACGCAGTCTGTGCGTTCCGCGAGCTCGGTTTGGTTGCCCTTCTGGTAGTCCCCGCGTGCCCTCTGCGTGTGTGCGCTCGCGCTCCCGCGGCGTCCGCCCCCCCCCCCCCCCTGGGTGGTGTGGCGTGCGCACCTCGCGCGGTCCCGGCACTGGGCGCTGGTAGGGCCGTTCCACGTGGTCCGTGCCCCTCCGCGTGTCCTGCCCTGGTGCCTTGCTGCGTCTGGCATGCTTGGGGGGGGGCAGTCCGGTCCCGGTTCCTCCCCAGCTGGCTTGGCCTGCACGCCCTGTGGGGGCTGCGTGCCGCAGGGATGGTGGGGGGCCGTCCCCGGGGGGGGGTGGCCTGCCACTGTTGTGAGGGGCGTCTGATGTCAGGCGCTGTCCCTCCCCCGACCGCCCGTCCTCTGGGGCGGACAGCCGGGGTACCCCGACCCGTGTGTTCCGGGTGCGGCCGGTGCGGGCGTGGGGACCGAGCACCGGTTCCACAGCATGCGCCCCTGCGGGCCGGCGTTTCTCGCTGTGGGGATGGCGGAAGGGCGTCCCCGGGGGGGGTGCCTTCAACCATTACGAGGGGCGTCTGGGGTCGGGCGCTCCCCCTCCCCCGACTGCCCACCCACTTGGTGGGCTGTTGGGGTCCGTCACCCGCATGCTGTGGGCGCAGGCGTGTGGCTGTGGGGGCCCATCACTGCCCCCCTGGCCTGCATGCCCTGTGGGGGCTGCGTGCCGCGGGGGTGGCGGGGGGCCGTTCCGGGGGGGTGGCCTGCCACTGTTGCGAGGGGCGTCTGGTGTCAGGCGCTGTCCCTCCCCCGGGCACCCGTCCTCTGGGGCGGGCGGCCGGGGTCCCGCGACCCGTTTGTCCCGGGTGCGGTCAGTGCGGGCGTGGGGACCCAGCACCGGCCCCACAGCGTGCGCCTTTGCATACCGGCGTTGCCCGCTGTGGGGGTCGCGGAGGGGCGTCCCCGGGGGGGTGCCTTCCACGGTTCTGAGGGGCGTCTGAGGTCAGGCGCTCCCCCTCCCCTGACTGCCCTCCTACTGGGCGGGATGTTGGGGTCCGCTACCCACGTGCTGTGGGCGCGGGCGTGTGGGTGTGGGGGCCCAACACTGTCTCCTTGGCCTGCACGCCCTGTGGGGGCTGCGTGCCGCGGGGGTGGTGGGGGGCCGTCCCCGGGGGGGGGTGGCCTGCCACTGTTGTGAGGGGGGTCTGGTGTCAGGCGCTGTCCCTTCCCCGGCCGCCCGTCCTCTGGGGCGGGCAGCTGGGGTTCCGCGACCCGTGTTGCCGGGTGCGGTGGGTGCAGGTGTGGGGACCCAGCACCAGCCCCAGAGCGTGCGCCCTTGCGGGCCGGCGTTGCTCGCAGCGGGGGTCGCGGAAGGGCGTCCCCAGGGGGGGTGCCTTCCACCGTTCTGAGGGGCGTCTGAGGTCAGGCGCTCCCCCTCCCCCGACTGCCCGCCCACTGGGCGGGCTGTTGGGGTCCGCCACCCACGTGCTGCGGGCGCGGGTGTGTGGATGTGGGGGCCCATCACAGTCCCCTTGGCCTGCACGCCCTGTGGGGGCTGCGTGCCGCGGGGTGGTGGGGGGCCGTCCCCGGGGGAGGTGGCCTGCCGCCGTCGTGAGGGGCGTCTGGTGTCAGGCGCTGTCCCTCCCCCGGCCGCCCGTCCTCTGGAGCGGGCAGCCGGGGTTCCGCGACCCGTGTGTCCCGGGTGCGGTCGGTGCGGGTGTGGGGACCCAGCACCGGCCCCACAGCGTGCGCCCTTGCGGGCCGGCGTTGCTCGCCGTGGGGGTGGCGGAAGGGCGTTCCCGGGGGGGTGCCTTCCACCGTCGTGAGGGGCGTCTGTGGTCAGGCGCTCCCCTTCCCTGAACTGCCCGCCCACTGGGCGGGCTGCTGGGGTCCGCCACCCACATGCTGTGGGCGCAGGCGTGTGAATGTGTGGGCCCAACACTGTCCCCTTGGCCTGCATGCCCTGTGCGGGCTGCGTGCCGCGGGGGAGGTGGGGGGCCGTCCCCGGGCGGGGTGGCCTACCACTGTTGTGGGGGGCGTCTGGTGTCAGGCGCTGTCCCTTCCCCGGCCACGCGCCCTCTGGGGCGGGCGGCCGGGGTTCTGCGACCCATGTGTCCCGGGTTCGGTCGGTGCGGGTGTGGGGACCCAGCATCGGCCCCACAGCGTGCGCCCTTGCCGGCCGGCGTTGCTCGCTGTGGGGGTGGCAGAAGGGCGTCCCCGGGGGGGGTGCCTTCCGGCATTGTGAGGGGCATCTGAGGTCAGGCGCTGTCCCTCCCCTGACTGCCAGCCCACTGGGCGGGCTGTCGGGGTCCGCCACCCACGTGCTGTGGGCGCGGGTGTGTGGGTGTGGGGGCCCAACACTGTCCCCTTGGCCTGCATGCCCTGTGGGGGCTGCGTGCCGCGGGGGTGGTGGGGGGCCGTCCCCGGGGGGGATGGCCTGCCACTGTTGTGAGGGGCGTCTGGTGTCAGGCGCTGTCCCTCCCCCGGCCGCCCGTCCTCTGGAGCAGGCAGCCAGGGTTCCGCGACCCGTGCGTCCCGGGTGCGGTCGGTGCGGGCGTGGGGACCCAGCACCAGCCCCACAGCGTGCGCCCTTGCGGGCCGGCGTTGCTCCCTGTCGGGGTGGCGAAAGGGCGTCCCCGGGGGGGCTGCCTTCCACCATTGTGGGGGGCGTCTGAGGTCAGGCGCTGTCCCTCCCCCGACTGCCCGCCCACTGGGCGGGCTGTTGGGGTCCGCTACCCACGTGCTGTGGCTGCGGGTGTGTGTTTGTGGGGGCCCAACACTGTCCCCTTGGCCTGCATGCCCTGTGGGGGCTGCGTGCCGCGGGGGTGGTTGGGGGCCGTCCCCGGGGGGGGTGGCCTGCCACCGTTGTGTGGGGCGTCTGGTGTCAGGCACTGTCCCTCCCCAAGCCGCCTGTCCTCTGGAGCGGGCAGCCAGGCTTCTGCGACCCGTGTGTCCCGGGTGCGGTCGGTGCGGGCGTGGGGACCCAGCACCGGCGTGGGACCTTGTGGGCCACCATTGCTCGCTGTGGGGGTGGCGGAAGGGCGTCCCCGGGGGGGGGTGCCTTCAACCATTGTCAGGGGCGTCTGAGGTCAGGCGCTGTCCCTCCCCGGACAGCCCGCCCACTGGGCGGGCTGTTGGGGTCCGCAACCCAAGTGCTGTGGGCATTGGTGTGTGGGTGTAGGGGCCCAACACTGTCCCCTTGGCCTGCATGCCCTCTGGGGGCTGCGATCCGCGAGGGTGGTGGGGGGCCGTCCCCGGGGGGGGTGGCCTGCAACCGTTGTGAGAGGCGTCTGGTGTCAGGCGCTGTCCCTCCCCCAGCTGCCCGTCCTCTGGAGCGGGCAGCCAGGGTTCCGCGACCTGTGCGTCCCGGATGCGGTCGGTGCGGGCGTGGGGACCCAGCACCGGGCCCACAATGTGCGCCTTGCGGGCCGGCGTTGCTCGCTGTGGGGGTGACGGAAGGACGTCCCCGGGGGGGGTGCCTTCCACCATTGTGAGGGGCGTCTGAGGTCAGGCGCTGTCCCTCCCCTGACTGCCCACCCACTGGGCGGGCTGTTGGGGTCCGCTACCCACGTGCTGTGGGCGCGGGTGTGTGGGTGTCGGGGCCCAACACTGTCCCCTTGGCCTGCATGCCCTGTGGGGGCTGCGTGCCGCGGGGTGGTGGGGGGCCGTCCCCGGGGGGGGTGGCCTGCCGCCGTTGTGAGGGGCGTCTGGTGTCAGGCGCTGTCCCTCCCCCGGCCGCCCGTCCTCTGGAGCGGGCAGCCAGGGTTCCGCGACCCGTGTGTGCCGGGTGCGGTCGGTGCGGGCGTGGGGACCCAGCACCGGCCCCACAGCGTGCGCCCTTGCGGGCCGGCGTTGTTCGCTGTGGGGGTGGCGGAAGGGCGTCCCCGGGGGGGGTGCCTTCCACCATTGTGAGGGGCGTCTGAGGTCAGGCGCTGTCACTCTCCCGACTGCCTGCCCACTGGGCGGGCTGTTGGGGTCCGCCACCCACGTGCTGTGGGCGCGGGTGTGTGGGTGTTGGGGCCCAACACTGTCCCCTTGGCCTGCATGCCCTGTGGGCGCTGCGTGCCGCGGGGGTGGTGGGGGGGTTATCCCCGGGGGGGTTGGCCTGCCACCGTTGTGAGGGGCGTCTGGTGTCAGGCGCTGTCCCTCCCCCCGCCGCCCGTCCTCTGGAGCGGGCAGGCGGGGCTCCGCGACCCGTGTGTCCCGGGTGCGGTTGGTGCGGGCGTGGGGACCCAGCCCCGGCATCACAGCGCCCTTGCGGACAGGCGATGCTCGCTGTGGGCGTGGCTGAAGGGGGTCCCGGGGGGGGTGCCTTCCGCCGTTGTGTGGGGCGTCTGTGGTCAGGCGCCCCCCCTCCCCCGACTGCTCGCCCTCTGGGCGTGCTGTTGGGGTCTGTCACCCACATGCCGTGGGCGCGGGTGTGTGGGTGTGGGGGCCCAACACTGTCCCCTTGGCTCGCATGCCCTGTGGGGGTTGCGTGCCGCGGGGGTGGTGGGGGGCCGTCCCGGGGGGGGCGGCCTGCCACCGTTGTGAGGGGCATCTGGTGTCAGGCGCTGTCCCTCCCCTGGCCGCTCGTCCTCTGGGGAGGGCAGCCAGGGTTCCGCGACCCGTGTGTGCCGGGTGCGGTTGGTGTGGGCAAGGGGACCCAGCAACGGCCCCACGTCGCGCGCCCTTGCGGGCCGGCATTGTGCGCCATGGGGGTGGCCGAAGGGCGTCCCCGGGGGGGGTGCCGTTCACCGTTGTGAGGGGTGTGTGGGGTCAGGCGCTCCCCCTCCCCCGACTGCCCGCCCTCTGGGCGGGCTGTCGGGGTCCGCTACCCACGTGCTGTGGGCGCGGGTGTGCGGGCGTGGGGGCCCTGCAACGACCCCGTGGCCCGCGTGCCCTGTGGGGGGCTGCGCGCCACGGGGCTGGGAGGGGGCGTCTGGGTTCAGGCGCCCCCTCCTCCCTGCTGCCCGCCCTCTGGGCGGGCTGCCGGGGCCCGCTGGCCGCGTGCCGTGGGTGCGGGTGTGGGTGTGTGCGGTGTGTGTGGTGCCTGTGCGGTGCGTGCCGTGGTGCTGGGTGTTGCCCCTCGCCTGTCCCTCTGATGCCCCCCTCTCTGATGCTTTGTTGCGGTGTTGCGCTCCCCGTGTGCTTGCCGTGCCCCCTTCCCTGTGCGCATCCCTTGCTTGTCTGCTGGCTACCTCTTGTTTGTTTCTTTGATTCGTCGTTCTTTACCCTTTCCTCTGCCCTCCGTTGGCTCGCCCTCCTCTCTGGCATGCACGTTTTCCCTGCCTCCGCCCTGGTGTGTGTCTCGGTCTTTACCCTTGCCTGCTTCCTTGGCCCCGGTTCCCGGGCCCTCTTCTTTCTCTCCTGTTGCGTCCTGTGAGACAGAGCGAGGATTGGAGCGGGTGGGCCTACTAGGTAACTAGGCTACTAGGTAACATACTTGCGCTTGTCTCCTTACCCATGTTGGCGCCATTATCGTTGCGTTCTCTGTCGCATGGCACATAACATACCTGTGTTTGCGTTTGTGTTCATACCATGGTGCTTGTTCATGGCGGTGGCGGTCGTGTGGCTCGTGCGGGCAGGCCTGCTTGTTGTGTTATGCTTCCTCCCTCGAGGGCCTGATCCATCGGCCCCGCAAGGGGTCGGTGGAGAACTGCCGCCTCCGGCCGGCGGGGGGTAGGATGCTGCAGGACGCATGGGAAGCCATGCTCTCCGATGCGCTCCAACCCCTGGGAGTCCACCCCCGCAACCTCCCTGCGCCCCAGGACCACCCGTATGTCCTCAGGCGCCTGCGGGAGACCCGCCAGGAGACACAGCGAGACGGCATCCGCCTGTGGGACATCACCCAAAGCCCAGCCCCGCACACACACAACCACTCACCACCCACCAAGCGTCGGCGCACCGACACCGGCGGCACCCACAGCACCCCAGGAGCCCTGCGCACCACACAACACGACGCGCCTGACCCCCCGGCCAGCGGCGCCGCCACCTAACCCTGTTACCCAGCAAACCACCACCACAGGGCGCCACGCCAGGCCCCGCCCAGAAGTCACCAAACAAACTGGACGCCGAAGGACTCCAGCGCACACGACAACGGGCACCACTACGCCCAAAGGCAGCGAACCCAGGCCCGCTACCGTCGCAACCGCCTAACCGAGGCAAAACCCAAACACAAATCAAACCCGAGCCACACCCCAAAACCGCTAACCCTTGGCATATGTACACAAATGAAGCAAAGTTGGGGAGAGATGGAAATTTACACAATCACAGCCATAGACCCATCATTCCCTGGACTCAAGACCTTCCCTTGACCCACCAACATGATGCCCTGACCCCAGTCCAATAAGATGGCTAAATGCCATGTATCAAAAGTCACTACACAAACCCCAAAAATGTGTTCACCCCCAAGCCTATAAATCCTAGCCCAATAGGGGGGGTGGCGTGTCATGGTCTAGAGTGGCACTCAGGACCATGCCCTACCCTGACATAACCTTGGTTGGACTTGGAGTCGAATGGGCTTTGAGATATGCCCCATGAGCTTGAACTCATAACATGCCAAAAACGGCCAATTCACACCATATTGGCCATATATATCAAATATATGCTCAAAATTGAAGTTACCACTTATCCGAAGGCTCAAAGCATGCATGGAATCGAAGTCTAGTAATCATGGAGGATATATACCAAAGGTCAATGCCCATGTACATCCCCATTCTACCCTCGAAACCCCTTCGAATATGGGCGCCACGCACTGCCCTAGTCAGCCCATGATCTTGAGACCAATTCTTGTCATCCTTCGTGCGACAAGCAAAATGGAGTACGCGATCCGGCATATGGTGATTTTCAACTCCAAAGCATATGCCAACATATGAACAACATACCATGGTTACAATCTCCATAGGCTTCTTGCTGTTTGCCGACCAGGTAAGTACACAAAACGCAAAAATGAGCGAAAATTGAGGTCAAAAACATGAAAGAATGTCCGAATACAAGGTTGTCATGATAGTATATCTCTATGCTCACCCATGATGTCCGCTCATGGTTCAATACACAAATGATTGGAACCATTTGCGAACAATTCCCCCACTTGGAATTCCCAATCGGGCGCATAGAGATACCTTCGCCACTCATATCTACATGCCCCATGAAAATGGGAGTGCACTCATGGATCTCTTTGCCAAACATACCATGAGCAATACATACGCGGTAGACTTAGTCTAGCGCTTTGAATTCCACAATTGGGACATGGGCAAAGCCCTCGTCACGTGTGGCTCTCCATCTGCTTGGCCACAGGAAGATATATAACATGGGTGTGAGCATATAAAGACATATACTACCAATATCACACATAGCCCTTAAAATTGGCTCCCACCATGGTATGCCATGCCCCTCCATGGCAATAACTTTTGGTTCAATGGACGTGGGAACCTAAGAAAAGATGGTATGCAACCGCAAGACTCGTGCGCTACACTTGAAAGTCGAAATATCAAGTCCGGACACATGGTCAACAAGTTATAAATAAGTTTCTACCATGTTGACCATGATCCTATGATACAACGAGTGTGTGTGACGTCTTAAGGTGTTGGACCCTCCTAAAAAGAAATTTAGACTGAGGCGCTTGCAACGCAACCTTCCTTATTCTCTTTCCTCACACTCGCGCGTAGATATGGCCCTTCAAAGTGGTCCCACGATTAACTTTTGTTTCCCTTATATCTCCAAGTCAAATGGGTGGCAAGTACAAGGGAAACCTGATTTAGGCATAGGGAAAGGAGTATGACCACTCGAAGAAGACCAAATCAAGTGCGGCGATGTCGAAGTCGAAAATCCAATTTCGACATCGCGAAAAATTCAGATTAAAATTTCGAGTGCATATTTAGAAAATTGCGGAAGCAACGAACCCTTTACTAATGAAATCTGACGCTTCATCGGGGTTTCCGCCAAAATATCTGGAAATAACAGTTAACCAATCGGTTACCGCAAAATCGCGAGCCAACTGACAGTCGCCGATACATTGACCATCAGAACGTAAGGCGGAAAAATTACGGAGACATTATGATAAAAAAACCCTGTTGATTCCTGATATTCTGATATATAAATCTCAGCTGGCGGCGCCTCGGTACTGAATATGGCCGCTCATAGCCGGAATGGCCAAACCTATCACACTATCACATCAGGTTAGGTCAGGTGGATGAGAGAGTATGATATCAGCCAATGGCGGCTTACCGGCACATAGATACACACCCCAAGTGACCCCAAGATGGCCACGGGGGTCCGAACGGGCTTCACCCCCCTTCTCAGAGCGTTGTTACCGCTCGGAAGTCATTGAAGAGAGGACGGCAGGACCCCAATGGGCTCCAACCTCCCCCCCATGTCCCAAGGACACATGGAGGCCCCAGACACGTCGTAGGTGTCCCCCACGCCCCGAGTGAGGGATGAGGACACTGATAATCGGTGCCCTACGCCATATCCGGTCTCCTCTTGATCTACAACATGGACCAAGGGGATCAAAGATAGAGAAACGTCGTCGGTCAACCTAAATTAGTACACCACAATGAAATATATATGTGGAGATCCAGTGAAGGGGGTAGGTGGCCAATCAAGGCCCATAAATCCCCGGATGAACGCCCTCACCCGTCTCCCAAGCACAGAAACAAACAAAAATGCCAAGAGGGATCCACTACGGGGCTACAGCAGCAACCAAATGGACCAACACGTCCTTGACATCCAAAGAAATATTCTTTTTCTTCAAATAGTCCATCCAGACCGTGGTATACCTCGGCACAAAACTGCTCGGAGGCTCCCATGAATCCCTGGATTCGGCGAATCCCTTCCAACCGACTTTATAAAGCCTCCCGCCAGGCGTCCCCGGGTCTGGCTTGTCCGCCAGGATCTTCTCAGCGGTGAAGTCGTCGTCCTCACCCTCCTCGTCCGAGTCCACATCGCCAGCCGTGAACTCGAAGGTGACGGGACGTCCGCTGAGGTCTGGTGCTCGGGGACGAAGCTGGGTATGGTCGCGGTCCAGGATCTTGTTATCCCCCACTCGAACCGCATACACATCCTGCCCGACCTTCCGCACGATTACCCCGGCACATACCAAGATGCCTGCCGATGCCTGGACAGGACATCCTTGTGGTGCCGCTCCACCCATACGGTGTCTTGGAGAGCATACTTCTGGACCTTTCCCTCCTTGAAGTACTTGGCCCTCTTGTCATGCTCGTCCTGAAGTGCCTTGCACACCTTGGCTGCCGTGTCGTCCGCCTCAGCCATCATAGCGTTCGCATCCCGGGCCACTTTGCCATGGTTCAACCACGGGAGAGTGCGTGACACTCGATCCCGTAGGAACAGGATACGATGGGGCGATAGTCCAGTGGGTCCCGGAAGGTCGTGATACGCTTGGAGTACTCTCCACAGCGAATCATACCAATTCCGGCCCGGTTCGTCGATGTGCAGCTGGCAGAACTTCTCGAACATCTGCCGCCCGGCCACCTCAGCTCAGCCATTCGACCAGCTGTGGTACGCCACGGTCTTGGCGTGCCGAATACCCATGTGCTTGCACATCGTCTTGAACCACGTCCCGACAAACTGACTGCCCCGATCGCTGCAGATGACAGCCGGGACATCAAAAATCGTCAGCCAATGCCTGATCATGGCATTAGCGACGGTCCTGGCCTGCAGCCCCACTCCATGCTTGTTCTTCCTGTCCTTCTTCTTGGACTTCTTGCCAGGGACCGCCACGATATACCCACTGTGCCCATCCACCGCCAGGATGACACAGTCGTAGGTCTCTCCTTCCACGGTGACCTCAGGCATGGCGAATACATCCATGGCCACGGACCGCAAAGGGGTCCTCCGGTATAGCCGTGTACACCGCGTTGCCCGCTGTGGAGTGGTTCGGGCTCCTCGTGGCCCGACACACGGCGCAGTCGCTGCAGTACTTGTCCAGGATGGCGTAGTACCCCGGTGGGAACTTGAAGCGCCACTCCAGGTCCTGCTGCATCTTGTCCCGACCAGGATGCCAGTGGTCAATGAGCTCCTCCACTCGGTTCTCAGGGACCAGTAGCTTGTCCTTGAGGAACAGTTTGTCCCCATCCTCGGTCAAGCCCTCAGGCCACTCGTCGTCTGACGGGGCGCTCACGGCATTCCAGTACTTGCTCCAGTGCTCGGATGCCGCATAGTCATCCGACCAGTCCTCTGTGAGCACCGACCTGACTAGCTCTACAGGGGCCACCATCCATTGCTCGAGGGTCTCCTCTCGAATAGCTTGGACGCGGGCACCCCGGAACTTGGCCAGGTCCGTACGGTTTGCCATCACCACAAAGCACTTGACCCCCTCTTGCTCCATGGCCTTCTCCATCTCGATGATGCGCTTGGCCTCCTCGGTTTCCTCGGCGTCCCCATGGCAGGATATGTCCATCCAAGCCTTGCCCGCGGGGTAGGCCCATCGACTGAGGCAATCTGCCACAGTGTTGTCCTTCCCCGGGTCGTATACTACGCTGAGGCCGAACTTGGCGAACGTCTCATGCCATCGGGCCCTCCTTGCCGCCGGTCCCGAGGGGGTGTCGACGTGCTCCTTGTGCCAGCTCTGCAAGGACTGATGGTCCGTGCAAACCACCACCGGTTGCAATCCGATGTGGCCAGACCACTTCCTGAGCGCACAAACAATGGCGTACGTCTCCTTCTCCCTCGCAGTCCAGGTGCGGCGTTGGCCCTCGGCCAGGATCCGACTCCAAAACGCCACAGGTACGTGTGACCCGTCGTCCCGGATCTGCTCGAGGACTGCCCCTACAGCATAGTCCGAGGCGTCCGTCCGTAGCACAAATCCCTTGTCCGGGTACACCAAGAATAGTCTCAGCTGCCCAAGGAGTCGCTCCTTCAGGCGGCTGAACGCATCTTCGGCCTCAGGGGTCCAGGCAAGCTTCTTCTTGCTCCCCTTCCGGCCATCGAACTTGCCCACTTGCAGCATCTTGTGCAGCGGCCCCGACAGTTCTGCATACATTCGGACATAGCCCGAATAGTAATTACAGAACCCCATGAAGGATCGGAGTTCGCTGATGGTCTGGGGCTTCTCCCAGTGGTGCAGGGACGCCAGCTTCCCAGGCATGGGACGGCGTTGCCTGTGACCAACCACGTGACCCGCGAACTCCACTTCCTTCACGAAGAGTGCGGCTTTGGTGGGCTTGCACACCATGTTGTGCTTGTCCAGCTCGCTGAGCACTCGGCGCAGATCCTTCTCATGCGCTTCGATGAGCTCGTCCTCAGTCATGTCCTCCGTGCTGGATCCGATGATGATGTCATCCACAAAGGGGTCGGCACAGTCCCGGCCAGGACCGAGTAGGTCCTCCATCATGCGCTGGAAAGCGGCGTTGCCATTCTTGGCGCCCATGGGCACCACTTTCTACTGCATGGGCCCCAGCGGCGTCGACATCGCTGTGCAGGGCCTGGAGTCCGGGTGTAGCGGCATCTAGTAATAGCCGTGTTTCAGGTCTAACACCGTGAAGATCCGCTTTTTCTGTTGTTTTTGGAGGATCGTGTCGATCAGAGGTAGCGAGTACGAGTCGTGCTCGGTTTGCTCGTTCAAACCCCTGTAATCCACCACCAACCTCCATTCGCCCTTCTCCTTCTTGGGCATGATAAAGGCTAGGCTGGCCCACTCACTGTCGGAGGGTTCAATCCATCCTCGCTCAATGAACTCGGCCGACAACTTCTTCGTGGCCTCGGCCCGATCGCCCTGAAGTTGGTACTCCCGATGACGATAGATCTTGGGGTTCAGCTTCAGCTTGATCCTAGCTGTGCCAAACCTCCCACGATGTGAAGGGTTCTTGTTGGCGGCGCCACTGAATAGCCGCGGATAGGCATTGATCAGCCTCTCCTTCAGCTCGGCGACCTTCGGGTTCTCCTGGGCCTCTTCAGCCGCTTGCCTCGGTATCGATACAACCGACCGCACTGCGGTATAGGCCTCTTCTGGGTCCGAGTCCGACTTCTCCTCGTCCGATATGCCGTCTTCATCGTCCCGGGGCGCGCTTTCCACCGATAATCTTCGAAAATTTGCGGCATCGGGCTGGTTCTTATCACTCCCGTCCCCCATTCTTGGAAAATCACACGTCGGCGGGTCCGACCCAACCGGACCATCATATTGGTCCGCGATGTGATCCATGACCCTCGCCACGAACCCATCCTTCCCGTACTTGCCAGTGACCAACATCTTGTCATCCCAGCAATGCGGAGATGTGACCATGGCCCGCCTCTTCTTGGCTGCCACACGATCATGCATCCCCATCCGCATGTAGTTGACGACGTCGTCGATCTCGGCGTGGGACAGAACGTCAATGTCATCAATAGGCTGATCCGTCCCCTCCTTGGGCTCAAACATGACCTTCATGGGCACCGCCTCCACCCTACGGATGAATGCTTCATCACCCGTGGGCTGGGCTTGCGCCCCATGCACGAGGAAAGCTTTGGTACCCCACGCTTGACCCGGGGAGGGCATTGATACACCCTTGGTGTCGATGAACAACTCCTCCTCTGGCCCGAATGACATCTCGTTCAGGGTGATGGAGTCTAGCGTCGACTTGAGACCTTCCAGCGGACATGGGGTGGATCCTATGCCAGTGATGACCAGGATCCTCTTCGCCCTATCCGCGACGATCTTCTCCACCGTACGCCTGGTATTGTTCAGGGAGCCATGCCAATACATGGGCCCCGACTCCTTCAAACCCCCATGCCTATGCCAGGCTGAGTCTCCTCGATGCCAATGCCTCCTACACTTCCGCAAAAGTGGGGCATCCCGGAAAGCGAAGACGTCCGTCTCGGGCGCTTCGGCTCCCAGTGTCTGGATCATCCTGTCATACACCTGTGGCGCCATTCCATACTCCGTGAGCTGAAATCCGCGGTTTCCTCTGGGCTTGGCACCCACAGCTTGCACCGCTCGGACGATCCGATCCTCTTCCTCAGCATTCCATCCGGATGATCCGCATGCATAATCCGTGGACAGACATCTGAGGCATTCATCATCCTCCAGGACCAGCGTTGCGCGATGGGGAAGGGCTCCAATGGCGTTTTTCACCATGAAGTCATACCCCATGATCATATCCCAATCTGTAATGTCGGCCACATAGAAGTTCCCGGATAGAGTGCTTCTCTTCGCCGAATCAGGGCGGTTCAATCGCTCATGCTCCCAGAATTCCATACTGATAGTGGCCTCATGGGTGCCCCCACCCATGATCTCTCCGTTGGCGACCTTCAGGCGTACCGGTCTCCGGCTGGGCTGCAGGAGTTCCTCCTTGAACAACCCCCTCTGGACCAGGCTCACCTGGGCACCCGTATCCACCAACACATCCACCACCTTATCCTCTCGTCCGCACCGTACTCGCACTTTCAAGTGCAACTGCCGCTCGTCACCATGAGGCGTATGGACGACTCTCACGGCATGCAACTCTAGCACGTCCGGGTGCATCAGGACTTCAAGGGTATGGTCACGGATGGTGTAGATCTTGGGCTGGTCCTGCCCATCCACGGGGCTCTCCGTGGTCGCTCCTTCCTTCTTGCCATGTCCCGTACCCACATGTACTTCCCATGGCAGGGCGCTCCAGGGGTTGGGATTGGCGAAACCCAGTGGTTTTGGCTCTTCTGAAGCCTTCTTTGGCACCCGATGTGCCTCGGATTCCTCAGGGATTCGACCGATTTTCGGAGGAGAGACCTCCGAGGTCCCACTCCCGTGGGGGCTCCTCTGGACTTGACTTCCCGCAGCCCCTTCCGGCTGCGATCCGCCAGGACTTTGTCCACCACGTTGCTGGGCTTTGAGTTCCTCCAACGTCCTCAACATGTCCTCAGCAACCTCCTCGATCGACCTCACCCGTCCGTCTTGGCCAGGTCCACCACCATAGCCTCTTCCTCCGCCTTTCCCTTGGCCTTTGCCTTGGCCCTTTCCCCCGTCTCCGCCCTTCGCCTTCCAATCGGCAATCCGCTGCTCCTTGGGCTTCTTCTCGGGGTGGGCGGCGAAGTAGGCCTTCTCGTCCGCCTCATACACCTTGCACTGACGGTGTTCGTGTGCATGGTTGTTTCCCTTGCCATATCAGACCCAGCACCCGTCGTGCTGAGACCTGTACTCCCGGAACGAGAGCGGTGGGTTCCCGATCCTCCTTGGCTCGTTGCCCTTCCTGAGTCCCACCCGGCTCCATCTGGACAGATCCTGCCCATGGTCCCTCACGTTGTGCGCCACAAACGCGAAGAAGTGGGCCTCCTCGTGATCCTCCCGGGATCAGGTCCAATGGTCTTGGCCACTTCCACTACCATCCTTTGCAGAGTTGGCCGTGTCCTCCTGGATCTGCCGATGATGGCGGTCTTCTCGGTGGCCTCCTTGTCCATGACCATGTTGTTCCTGCACGTGGGCCTGGTTCTTCGCATTGAGCTTCAACTCCACCGTGATGTACTTCACGATCTCGTCCAGGCTCATGCGGGCGAGGATGACCTTCATCCTCAGCGGCTCCCCGCGCCTCCACTCCACGTTGTTGAGGCGCAGCAACCTTTGCCCCATGGTGTCTCCAAATACCTCCACGTACACGGCGTTCTTCAGTCCCAACATCCGGTTGGGCTCGCCCAGGTTCCTCCTGAAGAACTCCATGATACCCGCATGGGTATCCTCTGCCGCCATGATCCCCACCGCCACGCGCTTCTTCGCTCTCCTCTCTTCCTCGTCCCCCACTCTCCTCTTCCAGTTGCCGGGGAGGACGTCCTTCAGCAGGTGGCGGATCTCGCTGGCCTCATTCCAGTCCTCCACCAGCTTGAAGCATCTTCGGTACTTTCGCAGGTACCGGTTCCACTCCCGGACCCGCAACTCACCGCGGTCCAGCGGCAGCGGGATGGACCACAAGGGCTCCAGCTTCTGGTTCAGAGCGTCCACCCGCTCCTCATCCTCCAACCACTGGAGGCAGGCCTGCTCTGTAGGGATCAGTCCTTCCCGAATCTGATCCCGCAGCTCCTCCTTCAGGTCCTGCGCAAGCCGGTGTGGGAATGTCCGGCATACCCACTTGTCCCGCGGCGCTCCCCGCATCTCACCGACGACCTCCTCGGCAAAGTCCTCCCAATCCAGGATGAAGCCATCCAGGTTGGAGGGGTTGCCATCGTAGTAGGGGGTTTTGATTCCCCTGAGGTCGTCAATCCTGATGGCGTCTCCGACGTCCCCAGCCACCACTCCACCGGAACGGATACCACCTGTGGCTGGGAAGTGTGAGTACACTCCCCGTACATCCCTCTCCTCCATGGAGTGCGGTCCAGTTGGGCCTGAACCCATGGGGTTTGGAATGCGGGAAGGACTTGCTCTGTCGGCCGTCCATATCCCCGTATTCGGGTCCTTCGCCCACAGGTTTCCGCCTGGATGACCTCGACCATGTCCGTCGGCGCTTCCCATGGTTCGCCCCTGAATGGTCTGGCTCTGGATCTCCTCTTCCGCATAAACTGCATGGGCAGTCGTAGTGATCGGTAGATCCTGGGCGGCATGGGACATCTGTACCGTCAGGCTCCTCGGGTCCGTGGTTACGTGCCCTTCCAGCATGGACCCAGCCGGTGCCGTGTGTTCCCCGAGCATTGTGGATTCGCTGAACATGGGAACAAACGGCAGCGCACCCAGGTCAACACGCGGAGGCGCGTAGGGTGCCTCTGCCGGGCCGCCCATGGGTTTATCCATGGCGCTTCGGAGGGTCTTAACCCGCTCCACCAGCTCTGCCGCTGCTGGCTTTGCAGGGAGCTCCGGACCCGAGGTGAGGGGCTGTGGCTCCTCTAGCCTTTTCAGGCGTCCCGACATGTCCTCCACTAAGTGGAGGAGGCTGTCCACCACTCGCTGCTGCTTCTCCAGGACCAGCTCCAGATTCTTCCGGTACCGGTCCCGTTCCGCTCGCAGCTCCGCCATGTCTCTCTCCATGGCCGACTGGTCATCCAGGATCCCGGGGACGTCCTCCTCTAGGCCGTCCTTCGCGTTGTCCAGGCTATCGAGGCGATGCCGATGGCGTCCATCCCCATCTTTGGGTACTTGCCCATGAGGAAGGACACGTGCTTGCAGTGGCACTCAGCGTGCTTTCCACCTGATCCGGCGCATCCCGCGGTTCCTGGCGCCTCGGACTCCTCCGCCATGGGTGTGTCGCCCATGATATCCCGTGTTGGCTCCGTGTGCCGGGCCACAGGCGCCGTTCTGGCTCTGGCGGGCCTCTCCAACGCCTCGGCGTCATGCTCCAGGCTGGGATCTGGGGCCGTGTTGGCCCTTGTGGGCCGTCTGGCCGTCTCTTCCGACTCCGAAGGTTGCTCATAGGCTGTCCGATAGCCCTCGGAGTGCCCCTCAGAGTCCCACAGCCTGACCGGGCTGGGGTCCGTATCCATAGCCCCGGCGTCCCCTGCCGCGGGCTTGGGTGACCCGCGCTTCCGGTAGCGCCGGGCCCGTCCTCCACTGCTGCCTGAATGGCAGGTCTCCTCAGAATCCTCCGCGGCGGATCGGAGGTTGCATGCCTTTCGGCAGCGACGCTCACACATGGAGACCAAGTCCTCCATGTCAAGTCCTCCTCTTCCCGAACGTCGTACTTCTCTTCGGGCTTCAACTTCCGGAGTTCGCCATGCTCCTGAGCGTCTCGGCTCTTCTCTGGCTCCAATCTCCGGCGTGGTCTCCACCGAGCCCACAATACGCACCCGGGGCGTACTTGGGCAGGGCTCATAGGGGCCCAAGTTCCCGGGTCGGCGGTAGGTAGGGGCAGCAGGTACGCCTCTGCTACCATAAAGAAGGTCCCTACCAGGACCGGCCCCCGCTGTGCCCCTTCCGCCTGTAACCCCTGCTGACTTGCTCCTGATCAATGATTGCATTTATCAAAATCCAGGGTTCCAAATCCTAAAATATAGAATATACTATCCTCCTTCAAACCTGAACAGCAACCAGATCCCACAAATAAATCACAGCCATAGACGCATCATTCCCTGGATTCAAGACCTTCCCTTGACTCACCAACATGATGCCCTGACCCCAGTCCAATAAGATGGCTAAATGCCATGTATCAAAAGTCACTACACAAACCCCAAAAATGTGTTCACTCCCAAACCTATAAATCCTAGCCCAATATGGGAGGTGGCGTGTCATGGTCTAGAGTAGCACTCAGGACCATTCCCTACCCTGACATAACCTTGGTTGGACTTGGAGTTGAATGGGCTTGGAGATATGCCCCATGAGGATGAACTCATAAAATGCCAAAAACGGCCAATTCACACCATATTGGCCATATATCAAATATATGCTCAAAATTGAAGTTATCACTTATCTGAAGGCTCAAAGCATGCATGGAATCGAAGTCTAGTATTCATGGAGGATATAGACCAAAGGTTAATGCCCATGTACATCCCCACTCTACCCTCGAAACCCCTTCAGATATGGGCGCCACGCACTGCCCAAGTCAGCCCATGATCTTGAGACCAATTCTTGTAATCCTTCGTGCGACAAACCAAATGGAGTACGCAATCCGGCATATGGTGATTTTCAACTCCAAAGCAAATGCCAACATATGAACTACATACCATGGTTAAACTCCCCACAGGCTTCTTGCTGTTCGCCGACCAGGTAAGTACACAAAACGCAAAAATGAGCAAAAATTGAGGTCAAAAACATGAAAATATGTCCGAATACAAGGTTGTCATGATAGTATATCTCTATGCTCACCCATGATGTCCGCTCATGGTTCATTACACAAATGAATGGAACCATTTGCGAACAATTCCCCCACTTGAATCCCCTATCGGGCGCATGGAGATACCTTCGCCACTCATATCTACATGCCCCATGGAAATGGGAGTGCACTCATGGATCTCTTTGCCAATCATACCATGAGCAATACATACGCGGTAGACTTAGTCTAGCGCTTTGAATTCCACAATTGGGACATGGGCAAGGCCCTCGTCACGTGTGGCTCCCCATCTCCCCGGCCACACGAAGATATATAACATGGGCGTGAGCATATCAAGACATATACTACCAATATCACACATAGCCCTTAAAATTGGCTCCCACGATGGTATGCCATGCCCCTCCATGGTCATAACTTTTGGTTCATTGGACGTGGGAACCTAAGGAAAGATGCTATGCAACCGCAAGACTCATGCGCTACACTCGAAAGTCATAATATCAAGTCCAGACACATGGTCAACAAGTTATAAACAAGTTTCTACCATGTTGACCATCATCCTATGATACAACAAGGGTGTGTGTCAACTTAAGGTGTTGGACCCTCCTAAAAATAAGTTAAGACTAAGGCGCTTGCAACGCAATCTTTCTTATTCTCTTTCCTCACACTCGCGCGTAGATATGGCCCTTCAAAGTGGTCCCACAATTCACTTTTTGTTTCCCTTATATCTCCAGGTCAAATGGGTGGTGAGTACAAGGGAAACCTGATTTGGGCATAGGAGAAGGAGTATGACCACTCGAAGAAGACCAAATCAAGTGCGGCGATGTCGAAGTCAAAAATCCGATTTCGACATCGGGAAAAATTCAGATTAAAATTTCGAGTGCATATTTAGAAAATTGCGGAAGCAACGAACCCTTTACTAATGAAAGCTGACCCTTCATCGGGAATTCCGCCAAAATATCTGGAAATAACAGTTAACCAATCGGTTACCGCAAAATCGCGAGCCAACTGACAGTCGCTGATACATTGACCATCAGAACGTAAGGCGGAAAAATTACGGAAACATTATGATAAAAAAACCCTGTTGATTCCTGATATTCTGATATATAAATCTCAGCTGGCGGCGCCTCGGTACTGAATATGACCGCTCATAGCCGGAATGGCCAAACCTATCACACTATCACATCAGGTTAGGTCAGGTGGATGGGAGAGTCTGATATCAGCCAATGGCGGCTAGCCGGCACATAGATACACACCCCAAGTGACCCCAAGATGGCCATAGGGGTCCGAACCGGCTTCACCAGGCCCGCCGAGGGAACAACGTAACCACAGCCCACACCCACAGCCCACACAGCCGCCTAACCAGCCAGCTCCGGAAGCAAAGAGACACCTAACCAATCCTACCCTGGCCCGAGCCCATGTACATCAGAACGCGCGAGCCGCACCCCTGGGGCGCAACCGCCGCCAGAGGACACAAAACGAGGACACAAAACTATTGCACCGCCGCACCAGCTTCCCGTGCCTGTGCCTGCAGTGTACGCGCACCCCTGTTTTTCTTTTTTCTCCATCAAAGAGAAAAAAAAAAGAAAATTAGGGGGGGAGGAAGAGGGACACAACCACCCATGGCACACGCGCACCGCACACAGCGCGCACACCGGTGAACGGGAGCCAGGTGGCCCAGGACACCGCACACGCAACACAACACACGGAGCGAGCACACCGGTGAACAGGAGCCAAGTGGCCCAGGACACCGCAGACGCAACACAGCAAACCGCGCGGGCACACCAGTGAACAGGAGCCAAGCGGCCCAGGACACTGCACACACGTAGGGCGGCCGAGGGACAGGAAAGAAAAAACACCCCATGGGTCGGACACACTGGGGCAACCCAGCCGACCCACCGGGCCAGTGGCAGGAGCGGTACTCCAAGGCCACTGGTCCGAGCCCGGCCAGGCTGCATCGTGGACCGAGGCAAACGTCACACGGAGCCATGGAAGAAACTGGTGACAGGCGAGCCGGTACACAGTCCAGGAGGGGGCCGCCTGCCAAGCAGAGTGGCCCCGCAAGTCAAGCCACAAGGGTGAGGCGGTCGTACCGTAGACTAGCGGGAGCAATACCCCTTGTGGTGAGAGATACTCCACACGGCTGGGCAGCCCCAAGAGCTGCCGCCGGAAGGAGGGGGCATGTGGCCCTACCCATGGACACATGTGGGGACACCCTCCCGCCTGGGACACATGGACCGGGTGGCCGCGACAATGCCTTCCCAAGCACATACGGGAGCGGCTCAAGAGGCACCTGACATAGGGCAGTGGGAGGGACAGGACATCCCCTTGGTAAGACCTTCTTCCTGCAATGTCAAAAGAGGCATCCCGAGCTCCCGAAGATACCTACCTACCTACCTATGCTTCCTCCCGCGTTGATGGCCTACAGAGAGAGGGAGGAGGGTGGGTTTCTTGGCGGGTTCGGGCTCGCGCTCCCTCGCCATACCTTGCTCGTGCATCCTTGCGTGCGTGGGAATACCACTTGCTCTTCTTGTGCCCTCGGGCTTGTGGTTTGTGTGTTTGGTGGCGGTGGCGTCCTCTCTGGTGGCGTGTGGCTCCCGTCCCTCGGTTTCGCGGGGGTGGGCGCCCTTCTTACCATCGCTTCATCCCGTTAGGTATTCCCTCATACCACTCATGTTCCGTTCCTCGGTGTTGGGGGCTTCTTGTTCTTCGCATGTTCTCTCGCGGCGTCCTCATTTTCTCCGGCGTTGGCGGCTTCCTCCCGCGTTGATGGCCTATGGAGAGAGGGTTGGGGGTAGTATTCATGGCATTTCCTCGGTGGGCGTTGTGTACTTCGTGCTCGTAGTCCGTGCTTGGTCCTTCTATCCCCGTGGCGATTGCTGCGGCGGGCTCGGGCTCATGCTCCTTTGCCATACCTTGTTTCTGTTTGGTTGCGCGCGTGGGCATACCACTCTTGCTCTTTGTGTGCCCTCGGGTCTGCGGTTTGTGTGTTTGGTGGCGGTGGTGTGCTCTCCGTCGGCGTGTGGCTCCCTTCCCTCGGTTTCGCGGGGGTTCCCTTCATACTATCACTTCTTTCCGCGTGGGCTGCCCACTAGGTATGCCCTCATACCATCCTTATTCCGTTCCGCGGTGTTGTTGGCCTCTTGTTCTTCGTGTGTTCTTTCGCGGTGTCCACATTTTCTTCGGCGGCGGCGGCCTATAGGGTGTGTATGTTCAGGAAAGGAGAAAGGGTGGCAGTTTCTTTGGTTGCTGGGAGCGTTGGTGCTGCATGTGTCTCCATCCGCGGTGGCCCTTGTTGTGTACATACATACCTTTTGTTGTTTGCGGCGGCATATATGTGCGCGGGCATACCGTGTGGTTCCCTTCTTTTGGTTTCATACGGGTGTCCCTCATACCATGCTTTCTTCCTCCGCGCGAACGGCCTAGAGTGTAGAGAGCATAGAATGCGTACGTGAGTGGTTGGGCGGCGGCGTGGTGCTCGTGGCGGTGGTTTCTTCGGTGGTGGGTACGTCTCCTTGTTTATACCTTGTCGTGCATGCGGCGGCTCCAACGGCGTGTGCGTGCATGGACAGACCTCATGGCTTGGCGTCCGCGGGCACTTTTGCATGTGTTTCATGGTGTGGTGTGCCTTTCTCTATTTTTCCGTGTGGCGCTTTGCGCTTGGGTGGTCTTTTCCCCTTGTCACTCTCACACACCTTGCTTGTCCCATGGCTTCCTTGTCCTATGCGTGCGCAGGATAGTAGCGGGTGTGCTCTTTTGTTGGTGGTGGCGTGGCGGTTCTGCCTTTTCCCTCGTGCGTTGACCTCGGCTCCCCTTCGTCGTGTGGCTGCGTGGCGTATCGTGTAACATACTTGGTTCGGCAGCCGGCGTGTTCTTGTGGCGTCTACGCTATGTTGTCTTGTTGTTTTGCTTTGCTTGTTGGTGTTGGGGCGCGTACAACTCCCCTACTCCTATTGCATGCACTTTGCTAAGTGATTCGGGGCACGCATCGTTTCGCTTTCCCGTCTTGGCGGCTCTTTTGTGCTACAAAAAGGGAGGTTGGTGTGTAAGAGCGGTTGTCATGGTTGCCCCGCATTGCATCGCAGGACAGGACCGTTAGCCCCCCATGACAACCACTCCCTGGCCGAAGGCCATCGTTTTTGCTCTTGTCTCGCCTCTCATCATCTTCTTTGTTGTTGGAGCGCGCACAAGTCCCTAGCGCCTAGGAGAAGCACTTTGCTAGGTGTTTTGGGGCAAGCAACGCTCAAATTCGTGGCCGTCCCGACTCTGTCGTTCTTCTTTTTCTCTGAGTGTCCTACATTTTGCAACCTCGGCAAACAGCGGCGTAAAAAACCTTTTTGGGGTTTCTGAGGTCGGAAAAATCGATTTTTCGCTTTATTTCCTCTGGTTGTGCGTCTTTTTCTTTGTTTTTTTTTTCTGCTGCGATCGCGCGACACCGGGTTATGTTATCTCATGAACGTGGGCAGAAACCATTGATCATCAATGTTGCCCCATAAACGCACCATGTCGGCGCAATGAAAAGAGCGGTAAAGTTGAAACAAACGTAGTTCAATGATGAGACAGGAACGCAAATGGAAACGGGACGTCCAATCCATCAAAGTGCCAAGCAAGCGGGCCACAAGTGCTTCACCTGACCAAAAAACTGTCTATTTTGGAGTGGATTGGTTCCAAATTTTGCGCATAGCGCGGATGGCTGGGTCGAACTGGAGTGCAGTGTGGGAAACCTTTGGAGCGCCGCGAATGCGGAACGCGCCTCCGTCGCGGATTCGGCATCTATGGTGCATAGAATGCTTGCTACCTGCGCGGACGAAACATTGGGGAAATAACCCCATCCCTAGTCCAACGGCGCAAAACAGCTTGAAAGCCGAGTTATACCGGACTATAGATTTTGAATGCTTCTTCAAAAGCGCTTGGAGCGCCGTGTCAGTGTACCCTTTTTCCCTGAAACCTTGCTCGATAATGCAAAGCAAGGGAGGGAGGTCTTAGGTTTTTGCATGGGCTGATTGAAGCGATCGAGAAATGGCGCCATTCGCGGGTGGGACGCGCATGGGTTTGCATCGCGGATCGTAAAAGTGCATTAGACGGGGCCACCACGGGCAACCCGGCCAAAGTGGCACCACGAGCATGCCAAGAACGTTAAGAACCAGAATGAAGTGTTGGAGAAATTGCCCTGTTATGTGTGTCGCATGCGTGCCAAATCGGTTTTTGAAATGTCCTGGGCAAAGGCTTCCGGATGTTTGTAGCGCGAGATGAAGAGAGGGGGGTGTGTTGGTTGCGGATGCAAAAACGTCGATCATGGGTTGACAACGGAAGCATGTGTGTGAGCGGGAGAAAAATTGTTCTGTTGGGACTGCACTCTTGGGGCTCCTTGCCTCGACGTAAAATCTCATCGGTGGGATGGCATGCAGTGGGCACCCAAACTGGATGAAGTTGAATTCATCCCGCCGAACCTTCCTCGAAAAACTGGCGAATCACCCGGATGAGGTGTTTGCGTGGTCCACCCTGATTGAGCAAGTAGTAATGTGCACATGTGTTGTCAACTAGCAGTTTGACTACATCGTTGAGTTTGCACAAGGCTAAAACGCTTATGGTGGAGGCTTGCAATTCTTTTGAATTGATGTGAAGGGAGGCGGAAGTGTAGGAGTGTGTGATTGCACGTGTAGAAAGGTCAACGGCGCCAACTCCGTGATCGCTTGCGTCAGTTGCCAAAAGCCTGGCAGGTGGAGAGAGCATAGGTCTCCCGCCCCACAAAAAGAGATGTTGTTGGCACGCCAAGACTTGATGTTTCAAGGTGAGAGTAATTGGCATGACCGTGTCAAACCCGTATCGATGGGCGAGTTGCACAAACTCAACCAACTCATCCCTCAGCTTGCGTAGGCCCGGGAAGCAAGCGAGCAAGCTGCGGACTTTGCCCAAAATGGCACTGGCAGACCTCAAGTAAATTGAATCCTTGGTGATTAGTTTGCCTAAATCCTTGCAGTGGAACTTTCTTTTGCGTTCAAGAATGGAGATCACCCCCAACCGAAAATCGAAGTCTATCCCCAAAAACTCCACTAGTTGCGATGGTGTGAGTTGAGATTTGTCGAAATTAACGAGACAACGTGCTTCTTTCAATGTTCATAGAACTTCATTGGTGGCTAAAAAACATTCGTGGAAAGAATTGCCAAAAATCAAAATGTCATTAACATATACAAAGAAGAGTAGGCCCCGTGAGCGCCATATGCGCACGGGAACCTTGACAATCGATTGCCATACTCCCGCTAGCTTGTAAGACCTGCTAATTATTTTTTTCCAGGGGCTACCCGCGGATTAGCGGAAATGAAAATCAAAATACATTCCATTGCACCGCGGATTAGCGGATATTCTGGGGCAATGTATCTGCCAAAATGTTTTTGCCTCGATCGCCTCCACTACGCCCTAATAAGAAAACATTTTTCGGCACCGTGTCCCATGGTTTCTATGTTTTCGTCCTACACATACTACAAACACGGAATACGGCAAAGCACACATGACGAAAGCAAAACGCATTGGTCCGGAACCCATTACCCATAACCTCGGGCAATGTTGCCATTGTGATTGGTGTCTCGAAGTCTCAGGCATGTTCACACTGATCGTGGTTCGCAGTGTCGCTCCCACCAGAGCGTTTGTGTCGCTCCCACGAGAGCAGAGTTTGGGCGGGTCCCATGGGTTCCGGAGACTGCACCGGCAGAAGAGCCCCTCACCCCTACCTAGGCAGGCAGGATTGTGTCGTAGTCTGCCTGCCCACCCCCCACCCACGAAGGGAGAAGGATGGCACGGTCTTGACCGTGGAGGGTGCCAGCCTTTGTTTCTCTGCCCAGCCACCCCCCCACGGGGGGGTAGGGATTTGTCTACTTGTCTGGTGTTATCTGCCCCTGATAAGGGGGGGGAGGCCGGTCACTATCGCCTCCGGGAGCTGGTCAGTGCAACACTATGGGCAGTGCTGCCCTTCTCGCACTGTCGGTTTCTGGCACACCCAGTCTGAGTTACATGCCAGTAATGACTTGTGCAGTGCGTTCGTTCCCTCCTTGGCAAACTCGTCTTTTGAGCTTGCTCAAAACACCAGTTTAACTTAATAGCCTCTTCATTAGGCATTTGTCGGTTTGCTTTCCTTTTGCCAAGTCCAGGCCTCACGGTAGCAATGGAATGCACGAGGATGCAATTTTAGTATCCGATGAGTCGGTCGCGGAATCGGGAAAGGCAAAAGAATTAGCCGAATTAAAGGCCATGCTTCGTAGGCGGGACGGCGAAATGGAGCGCTTGAGGACACAATTGGCCGCGACAGACATTGAAAAGCGCAAGGAACGGAAGTGACGGACCTCAACATGGCGGGGATTGACGAATTTTTAAAGAAGGATGGGGTCACGGTTTGGATGAAGGATGCTTGCGTCGTGTTGAAGCATTATGTACCTCCAAGCAAACTATACGATCAAACCATCCGATGTCGGTGGCAAGCAAGGGCAGCAATTAAGCCTTGGAGATGCATTGGCGTACCGTATGTGGAAATTACTCAATGTTGCCCATGCGACGTATGTGACGCGTCCCACGCCGGGAATCAGGACAGGGCCAAAAGGGAAATCCGCATCGTTTGAGGAGGCCATGGCGGCGGGAGGAGACTCGTGGAGATACAAGAGTATCCGGGTCAAGAAGCGGGATGGTGTGTATTATTGGTTATGCAAGGCCGGCGACTGGATCCCAGTCTATGCGTAACCAAGCGAAGATTGCCGAAGGTGTTCGGCGGCGGGAAAAGTGGACAACTTGCGGCATCGGTGTTTCCGATGCCCATTATGGTCGTGACGGAAAAACCCGTGGCTGTATGGATATGCCCTCACGCCAATCACTCTGTCAGGGGAGGAGAGACCGACCCTCCGGTGGCTGGCGATGGAGTTTGAGTTGTACCGTCGTGAGGAAGAACCAACAACACCTGTGCCCTAGACTACCGTTTTAAGGTTATCATCGTTAATTTCATTTAAACTCAGATGAATTTGTCAATTTAACCCATTTGAACACAATTGAACAGGGACAGAAATGCACGCGCTCAGAGCGCTGCCGCATTCACGCGCGCGCACTGAGTGGTTTGAAAAAGGAACGGAAAAAAGGCGTTGCACAGCAGAAGAAGAACGTGCGTGGCTGCAAAATGTTAGGGAAATAATGTGGTACCACTAGCACAACTTTACCCACTTCCTTTGAAATGTCGGGGAGTGGTGCGTAAGTCTGTCGGTGAAAGATGAATAGTTGTAACACACGATATGTTCTATTCATTACTATAGATCATGGTGACCCGTCAACGGTTGTTTGACCCATGTGGGCTACGGGAGTTCCTATTGGATAGCACTAACACAACCAATCTCTTTGCTGAAGAGGTCATAAACGTATTGGCTAACTTCCTTTGTCAAACACCACGGCACCGAAACTTCTTGAATGAGGTTCACAACAAAATAGTCAATGGAGACCACCGCCAAATGTGTGCACAACAACTCATAAATGGTGTTCCAAGTGTGGTATGCACACCAACTGATGCGGTGCAACTATTGGTGGACCTACGTGTGCCACCCAATCGGTATGCAGTACTCCAAATTTTTATGACCCAAGTTGGTACCACCTTCTCCGCAAAAGCTAGAATTGATTGGCAACCAAGAATTCCAAGTAGCCAACATATGGAACAAGCTTGGACCCAACTAGTTGAGGCAATGCAATCGGATTATCCCGAAATTGATAAAGAAGCCCAAGCCGTTGGAATATCATGGCCCCTACCCAAAGTCTTCAAATTTATTGAGCAACACCCCATCTTTCATCAACATTGGGACTCGAGCATGCCGGTGATGCCCATTATCCGCGGTGATGCCTTCCCAATTTCCGGCACCCAATGGTCTCAAATCTCCCTAACCTTCGGAAATTGGGAGGCATTGGCGCGGAATCTTTCACATACGTTTGGGGTGGCCTATACCGATGATAAAGACGCAAGTGTGCTAGCACGCCTTTGGGAGAAAATATTAAAGTATTTTGTTGAATTTAACGTTAATTTGTCAATTTTGCATGTTGACCCTTAAACTGAACGATGAAATGTCGACGTAGGAGCTAGTACTTGTTGCGTAGCAAGCATAGGAGGGCGATTATTGATTTTCTAGATACTCCAAGACATTGTGGATAGTGGCACCATTACATGGTTTGGGTTTCGCACGAGTGCCAAAGTGTGGTGTGGCGAAGATGAACCCTGGCTACGCCGATGGCTAGGAATTAGTGAATTTGGGGAGCTTGCTTCAATTTCTACATATGCCACATGGAGCCGTGAACTACAAAAACTCATGGATGTCTTAGGTTGGAGAACACCAAGTCAAGATGCTACCTACCGCACATGGAGCCTTCGTTGTGTCCAAAAAAAGGGGTGTATGACGGAACCTTTACTTGCTTTGGAAGATGGTTGTAGGTGGGTGCAATGCATTTTACATTGTTTAATGGCAAGCGGCCGTCCAATTTGTACTTTCATAGATGAGTGTATTGACGACCTCTCAACTCCATGTGCCCAAGCGATCCGAAACCTTTTGAGAGTTTGTAGAGTCAGATGGCGGCTCGTCACAAAACCCAAGCCCACCGGCGAGGGCACATGGAGATTGATGCTATATGGATGGCCAATCATAGTTGATTGGTTGAATATGAAAGGTAGTCGAAGTGACCATGCCGTTACCAACATGTGTTGGCTCCTTTGCCGCCTATATAGAACATGGCGTAACGACGAGGCCATTTCTTGGTGTGCTAGTGTTGCTCGTGAATTCTGCCAGGAGATTGCCCCAACGAGTGCTTCGCACTATTTGTTGTTCCTAGAAACCGTGTGCCCCACACTCCTCCCCAAACTCGGCCAATTTGGCCTAGGCATCTTTTGCCAAGACTCGGCGGAGTCTCTAAACCACCTCATCAAAATTGTTTTTCTTACACTAACAAATCGCGGTGGTTCCACACAACGCAATGATACTTTGCCTTGGAACACTTCTCATAGCATGCATTCTCAATCTATTGCTTTGCGCCGATGCCTACAATATATTTTTTTGTACTTTTACCTTCCGGTGTTTAAGCGGGGAGAAACTCGGTGGCATGAGTCTGCTAATCAAGAGTGCCTCAAAGAATTGGAGGAGTGGTTTGCAAATAATGAGAGTGCGGGTTTGAAGGACTATGAGTGATGGTTAATCCTCCCATACGTGTTTGGAAAGGGCCTCATTTACATGGCGGCGCTTGCCCTTGATGAAGAACAACTACAAGCGTTGGCAAGTGTATGCGAGTGCATGAAGGGTCGCATCAATGTGAGCAACCAACCTTCTAGTGGGCCTATCTAAGGAACCGAAGCTCAGAGCCCCGTCCAAGGCGTTGGAGAAGGGGCCCAAGTATGATGTTTCACCTACTCCAAATGTGACACACGTGCCTCACCTACTCCTACCGGTGGGTCCATTTACTGGTTCAATTTAAATTGAACAGAAATGAACGTTAAATTTAACAGCGGTGTCCAATTTAACGCATCGGTGCATATTCCACATAGGTGGTTGCGCGTGCCCTCCAAGCAATTGCCGTGCAACAAGGCCAAGGGACAACCACATCGCCGCCAAAGTCGGAGGCCTCCCCGATTGCTGTGGAACGGAGCCCATCTTCCCAGGTTTAGCCGATTCAACACTCGTGACCACTCGCCAGCGCCACCGCTACCAGCATGAACACTCGTGAGTGCTCGTGGCACGACACACGTGTGTTGGGGTTTATTTTTTGGTCACTCCTCCAGTTTTTCATTACGTAGATCAAGGAAGAGACGTTTTGGCAACAAACGTTCGGAGATGAAGTAGTGGTACCAGAACTCCCTTATCCGGACTTGATGTTTGATGAAGATGATCCAATTCTCGACGTCAACCCTCTTGAGGTTGGGAGCGAAAGCGATGCGTGGTTCCGGGAGGTAAAGGCAGAAGAAGCTGGACCATCACCACGACCACCACCAGCACCGCAACCACCAGTAGTTCCCTCTCCACCATGTCCTTCCACGACTGTGGTTGCCATCGCATTCCACTTGACGCAGGCAATGCTACAAGGCTGTTGGCCCCACCCACAAGCTATTATAGTGACGGAAGCGCACGGTGCGCATTTGACTTTGTTAAGCATTTTCCTATGGACGTTCCAAAAAATGGTGAACACCTTTGGTGCCTTTGGACCGCATTGGGGGCCAGTTGAGGCCAGAGATGCGCAACAGCGTCACATATTCAGTCTCCAAGGTAATAGGCCACCAAATGTTGCAGTGTGGGCAAGGACTTTCATGGCGTGGGACCGCTAGGGGCTGGGATGGTTCATGCATCAAGGTGCCCTTGGTCCTCGAAGCCCAGGGAGTATGAGCTTCTGCGAACCCTCAAGGGATTGGTACTGTCCAGAGAATGCGTGGCAGTACCAGGGTAAGATTCGAGGTGTGGTCCTCGCCCGCAGAGGCTACCGCAAGGGCCCACTCCAACAGATTTTGCATGATGAATCAAGAAGTGCGCGGGACCCAAAAGCCGATTTCAGCTCTGCCGCCGCTGCACTGCGCGACCACATTGACCCTGCATGGGTCGCTACCAATTTCTTTGTCAGTCCGAGAGGCATACAACTCTCCATGGAGCACCCAACCAAAAGAGAGAAGCTCGTGGACATGGGCAATTCGGGCCAATTGCTTACCACACAACCGGATTGGGCACTCAAGGTGATCCATAGTATTGGGCAACACACCACCCAACTCCGCCACAAGGTTGCAGCCTTTGAGCGAGATGAGAAGCGTCCACTAGGAAAGTGTGGTTGGTGGAAACCATTGGAACAAGTTGCACTCCTCCCAACAAAGACACCAGCGTTTAGTAAGGTGGAGAACCGCTTGAAGTTGCGATAGGAGAGTAGTGCGGAAAGCGGTGGGTCCGACGGGGAATACAATGACGGAGGCCCAAGAGGAGGAAGCATTTGAAGCCCAAGAATGCGAGGAAGGCACGCACCGAAGAGTCACCACCCAATAAAACAGAGAAAAACGCAACTACACCAGGTGTGGCACGTTCCACTGAACTCATTTCGCGTCAATTGAACAGAATTTACCTAAATTGAACAGAAATGAACATACAAATTCAGCGTGTGTGTACATTGCACTCCCCTTCCATGTGTACAATGCGTAGTGGCGCGGATGAGCAAAAAGCCGCTCGCGCAATTGGACAAGCTCAGGCTGAACAACAAGTCGAGGGCCGAACGATCCTCCCAAATTGAGGAGGCCGAAGAGAAGGCTGAAGCCGCACCGAAGGCGCAACCTTCGCAACCTTTTCAACAGGCAAAGGAAGCTCCAAAGAGTAGCCCCAAGGTGAGCACCTTGGCCCACCTCCGTGGCGCATTGTTTAGTTGTTTGCTCTCCCTCCCATGGCGACATGTAGAGCGCTTCAGTGCAAAATTTTGAAACCTCATCTTTGGTGTTACGCCAGTTTTTCCTCATTATAGGTCTGTCGCCTTCAGTGGTCCATGGATGCAATATTCTGATCTTGTTTTGGCCCCATAATACTTTGGCATTAGTGGCATCTGAGGAATGGCACTTTGAGTACACGGCTATCGCCGTGGTGTTCGGTTACGGGAATACACCAATACGGTTGCACACACACATGAACGATCATTCTCCCATCTCCGGCTCTATTACCGGTGGCGATTATGTTGGGGGAGCGTTGTTTGTGGAGGAGGGGGGACTGCTTTGGGAGGGGGGGGGGGGTGCCGGCCATTGGCACAAATGATGGGAGGCAGGTTCGGGGCACGTTGCATGATGGATGAAGAGGAGTGAAGTTTGATTCCCATGCACTTCATGGCCCTTGGCCATGGGATGGCACCAGCATTGCCTTGGTGTACTATAGCCGTGCGGCGGCACAAGAGGTGACTAGTGAGGAGCAACAACACATGCGGCAAATGGGTTTCCCCATTGGGGCCTAAGGGGTTGATGGGTAGCCTCTTCTCAACATCTGTTTGCCACACTTTGGTATGTGTCGATGTGCGTTTGATATTGACACGGCAAAAGTGTGGTGCTTTTTTTTCATTTTGCAATGTGTGTGATAATGGGCATCCTCATATGATGACGGACATCCTCATCTCAATGCCTATGTGGCATCATCACATTTCATCACATTGCCATTGCACAAAGTCTGTTACATTGTCCTGCTCTCGTGGTTATTTTGTGTTTCTCTCTTTTTTTTTTAGAAATCGTTCGAGGTGACAGCAATACCAAAGGATGAGGAAGTCCTAGTGGATGAGAGTGCGGAAGGCGCAAAGATGGATGCCATGGTGAATGAACCCCAAGAGGAGATTGAAGTGTTTGAAGAGGGAACTAACAGGCCTCAAGTAAAGGAGTCTTTGGTAGGGCAAGGGGATGACGATGGTGAACAAGGGGATGACGATGATGAACAAGGGGATGACGATGGTGAATGGCCACTACGGCTAGGCAACCTAGAAAAGGTCTGGGTTCCAATGAGAATGGATGGGACAAAGGAATTTGTAGCATGTTGTGGTTACAAAGCAAGTAGGCTCAAAGGCACTAGCCTTGACGACGCCACTCCTGAACTATGGCGTAAAGCACAAAACCCCGGATGGAGAATGTTGCTAATGCCTGCACGATTCCCAGCTGAGGATGACCTCTCGCTGGTACCGGTGCGGCGGGCCGATCGTGAAAAACATGAGTCGGCAGCATTGGCAAGGTGTAGGGACTATGAGGCTAACGGGGCAAGGGAGAGGAGAGAGACATAGTGCTCTACAAATGTATATGAGTTTTTTGATTCTATGTGGTGTATGAGGGTGCTCATGTGGGCATTTGTTCTTCAATACATGAGATAAATCGAGCCCATCGTGCCACACCTCATCGTGCCCCATTCGGCATCCTGGTTCAATTTAACGCTCATTTTCCTCACTCTGTTCCATTGGTGTGGATATCTGCATTTGTCTTTGTGGAAAGGTAGGGGGGTCGTTTGCCATTGGTGGGAAACTCATTTTTGCATGAGGTAGTATATGTTTGGGTTTTCTTTTGGCCTCCAAAATGTGATTTTCTGAGCAAAACACACTTGTGGAATTGAAGCATTCAATTTCACACAACCGAGTACAATTGAAACAATTGCATTGGGATGAAATGAACAACGATAACCTTAGAATGGTATTCTAGGGGGGTATTGCTGTTCGGTGGGGGCAACTATCCACCACAGCGGGATACGCATCGAGTCTGCAAAAGATTGCGGACCTCGGGGAGAGCGTTGGAGAAGAAGGAAACTTGCCGGCCATATTATCCAGGAAGCTCGCGCAACACGTACAAAATGGAGGTAGTTCCAGCTGAGCCAGGGGCATCATATCAGCAGTGCGAGCGTGCGAGAACCTCCAGATGGTTGCAGGAATTCTCAAGCCGCTGCAGGAGCACAGGCGGGGGCCCAGGAATATGCCAGCCCACTTGTGTTGCGACACCTTGTGGAAAAAGCAGTTTCAGAAAACGCAAAGGCGGTTGTGGCGATGGTCCTCATTTCTTATGTCTGTTTTTTGCGTGTCGCAGAGGCGGCTAGCGTGCGTGCTGGGGATGTTCCTGACAGCAGTTCTTTGGTTTTTTGGAATAGGAAGACTGGGACCGAGGGATGGCAGAGGCGACCGGTTCCTCGATGGCTCCGGCCTTTTGTTGAGTGGCTTCATGACTGGGCTATTGGGCGGGGTTGCGCCCGTGATGATTTGTTGTTCCCAGCGGGGTCTGCTCAGCTGGAGAAGGCGTTGGCAGACATGGTACATGGAAGGACCTGGTCCAGGCACAGGTGGCGTTGCCTCAGGCGGGGAGGAGCATTGGCCTGCTGGGGGAGGGGACCAGCCCTACCTCATTTTAGATTTCGTCGGACGACGGGCAGCAACCGCCACGGCGATGGCGTATGCGTTCCGATACCGGGATGAGGATGTCGTGGCCCCGCTCTGCTTACCCCAGGTTTGGGGTTCTCGTTCCATGTTGGCATTCGTGGACCCACAGCAAGCGTGGGGCGACATGATGTTCGACGAGAGGCAGCAGCAGACCGGTGTGGGGCCGAGGAGAAAGACGATGCGCGGCGCCAAATATGATCCGAGGCAAGCGCTTTGCGGGTGAACCCAGGTCCGAGGCGGCAGACCTTGGGAGCTCTTCGGAGGACGCCGCCTCGGGGATGTCGGCAGATGAAGCAGCAGATGCACGCCAGGGTATGCGCACGGCTACAAAAGCTGTTCCACAGGCAGCGATCTGAAGGAGATGTCGAACTGGACAGGATGCGGGGAGCAGAGGCAGTGTTGGGCGGAGGCTGCAGGCTCTTGCCGAGGAGTTGCCCAGTGATGCTTCCGAATCCGGGGGCAACGGAGAGCGACCGAGGTGCAAGTCCACGGCCCCACTGTCAGGCAAACCGAGAGCGCCGCCGACAGCGGGACCGCGGCCATCTGCCACTGACGCTGCCAGAGGGGACTGAGGAGTGCAGCGTACGGTGGTTCGCAGCGCCCTCTCAGTACCAGCAAGGCGGGACGGTGGCGCAACACTGGCGATGGCATCGACTTCGGCGAGGAACCCGGCTCCCGCGCGGGTGGCGCGAGCTGGAAGACGGGCTCCACAGAGTGATGAAGAATTGGGGCCGAGAAGACTCCATTTCTTCATTTACAGCACTTCATCTCACAACCCCACCTTGTTGACCTACCAAAACGGACAAACAAAACAGTCGCCAATAAACACCCTCACAAACACAGACACATACACAGCAACAACAAAAAAACCAAATCCCAACTACTTAATTTACCGTAAGTACCCACATAGAAACACGTTACCATAAAGAGCCATCGCGAAAAGAAACTAAGCTCCGCAAGCAACTCGGGGGTTTCTGCCCCGCTTTGGTCTCGGGGTGACGAGTTTCTCCCCCCTTTTTTTCTTTTTTCTCTATGTCTTTCACATTTTTCACTGTCCTCCTCATCTTCAACACCTGCGATCTGCAGACCCTCCCCCTAGTCCCTTGATACCATTTGACAGATCGACGAGATGGGACCACGTTCGTGTCAACGAATTATCTCTGTTATCTATTGATGCTCTCTTCCAGCACCTTTTGGTACACCATTCAGGATTTTGGAGAAAGGAATCCTATATAGCGTGGTGATTCATGATTGATGTCCAAGGCTATCCTTTGAGTCTCTGATTTATATCCGCTTTTTCCCTGGTCGCTGGATTTCTGTGAATGCAGATCAGTGGTTTCCAATCCATTCCTTTCCTTGAGGTCACTGTTGCCCAGATTTGACTTTCCGCACTGGACTTCAGCCTAGTGGAGCGATGTCAGTGGATTCCACGTAACTGGAGGTCTCTTATGGCACCCCAGGAAATCTTTGGCCGGAGTTACTTATTTGTTTCTGCTTTCTATATATATATATATATATATATATAGTCCATTTCATTTTTGATTCGTCTCGCGCCATTACACCAAACACAGGGCCAATGGCGAAGCCACAGCCCACAGTAACCAGGCCTTTGGTGCATTTTGGAGCAGGGTCACACCCCCTGAGTTACTGTACATATGGCTGCTGTCCTTCGAGGAATTTGGGCTCACCATGACCGCTCACTTGCCCGTGGTTAGGCCGCTTTTGTGTTATGCTCGCCGGGGGGCAACCCCCATGCACCAATAAAATCGGGGCCGGGAAGAAAACGATCCCGGACTTTACCCGGTGGGGGCGGCAGGACAGGACCCCCCCATCCTTCCCCCCCCCAGGATGATCCTCCCATGGCTTCAGCTTTCAGGGTACCTGGGGTTCTAGGCGGCTGGGTGGGTACGGAAAACGATCTGCGACTTAAGGCTGGGTTTTTCCTGACCATCATGGTTGTCCTCAACCGGCATTTCTTGTGCCTGGCGTGTAGGTTACGGTATGCGACAGGCCTTCTTGTACGGCGGCTCAGGATCTTGTTGAACCGCATTGCTTCTGGTTGTGAGGATTTCAGACTAGACCAGCCGTTGGGGGTATGTTTAATGGTGGTTCTGTGCCTTTCTCCGGGAGTTTGGGACTCTGTGAAACACCTTTCCACCTCACCCAAGCCGCGGGAGGCCAAGATCACGCCACAGATTTTGCCGGCGGGCAATGGGGGTGTAGGGTGTTATCGGATGACTGATCAGGAGTGGGGTGCCGCGGTGCCACCTGAATTTCTGAGGTACAGGCAAACTTTTGATTTACGTACAGCGGATAGGGGTAATGGGAGGGTGCGGGCGACCGTGAGTTGGATGACCTACACCAATTGGCCTTACTGGGGTGTTGCACGACGAGGATTGCCTCCTTACCGCCGACCTGTTTTCCCTTTGTCATTCCCAAAAATGATATCAAATGCTCCCTGTTTTTAAACTGCGTAGGCATTCACTGTGGTATGCATTTGAGGCCCCCCAAGTTTTCTTTGGCGTCTAGGGAGGGGATTGGAAGGTGGATGGCCGAACAGCCGAGTGCGGCATAATTGTATGGCACGCATATAGACCGTTCTAATGCATTTTGGTTCTTCCTCTTGCCCAGGAAAGCACGACGAATTTTCAGATTTAATACACATCAGAAGGGGGGGTTGCTGTCTTTGGACCGGCTGCCCTTCGGGTGGGCTTTCTCACCCTATCTGAGTCAGGAGATCCTAGGCAGGGTGGTGGGGGACGCGGTGCCGGACGGGGTCTATTTGGTGCATTTTTTAGATGATTTCAATTTACTTTCTAGTGATAAGCACTTGCTGACGGTGACCACGCAGGAATTGACAGACAGAATTGTTAGGGTAGGGTTTCTGGTTAGTTCCAAAAGCACGCTGACGCCAGTTCAGGTTCTGCACGCGCTGGGGAAGGTCGTCAATTTGCAAGAGCGCTCCATACAGGTCCAGTCGTTCAACTTTTTGCAGCTTTTGGTGGCGTGGCTGCGCTTGGCTACGGGGGGATATTCGAAGAGGAGATTGGATAAATTGTTGGGTACTCCGTAGTGGCACCTGAGGCTCAGACGTGGCTTCTCCGGGATGCTGGCAGGGGTGTATGCGTGGTCGCGGTTTGGGTCTGAAAGGACTGCAGTTACACCTGTCAAGGTACTGGAGGGGCTGGCGCCTGCTTTTGCAGGCATAGCGCAGAACTGGGGGCCATTGTCGGATGCGCGAAAGGGCCGGGTCAGGCAGTTGGGGGGCTGGTGTCTCTCGGAAAGACCAGCGTCCTGGAGCGATATGTGTGGCGCTGTAATTTTAGTTGATGCAGCGAAGGATGGTGCCTGCTACAGGCTGGGGTGAGTGTTGCCCTCTATTCCGGCTGTGCAAACGGGGATATGCCCCCCAGGGCCATGTAATGAGCGGGTTGCGGAGCTTATGGGCATCGCCTTGGCGGTACGGCTGGCGGTGCGACTGGGTTGAAACCTTCTGATAGTTTTTTTTGGGACAACATGGTGAAGCTCGCACAGGTACGGGGTTTGAGAGCTGGTTCCTACCTCTGTACGCAGCTGCGTGTGTTGCGGGCGCTCACCTGGGTCCTGTACAATACAGGCGTAATTGTACGACTGATATGGGTGCCGTTAGAGTTGCACTCGGCTGATCCGATGAGCCATATTGCAGCGGACTTTTGAGGTAGTGCACATCACGCAGTGATGGAAGCTTGGGACAGATGCGGGGTCCTACAGAGACACCCTGATTTGTGCTGGGTACAAGGCGTGAGTTATGTGTGATGTCAGTCTAGGTCGGGCAGCGGGTGAAAGACGTCGATCCGGTAGAGCGTACCAGGGAGCCTGAGGCAAGCAGAGTTTGTTGTGAGCTGTATTGTTTCGTGCATGCACTAGGGTTAAACTCGTGGTTTGACCTTGCTCAAAACACTAGTTTACCTTGATTACCTCTTCATTAGGCATTTGTCGGTTTGTTTTCCACACACACACACACACCCTGCAACTGGTCTGGGGCGTACACACTCGTGCCATGGTTGTCTTTTGTGGCATGAGCAGAAGGTGTGGCTGGAGGGTTGAGAGGCCTTTGGAGGGAAAGATGTGGTCCAGAGAGTTGTGGTGCATGCGAGGGAAGACCTGTGAACCCAGCCACCCACCCCCTGCCGCTGTGGAGACGTGTTTGCTAACCCACACAGTAAGTAAGTAAGTAAGTAAGTGCGGCCGCGTCCGCAGCCTCATCTGACATCTCCTTGTTTGTTTTACATGGTCGCCGCCTCTGGCAGGAAGGAGAGCTCTCCACCATCAGTTCCCCTGGCGACCCCTGTCTCACCTCACGGCCGAGAACTTCAACCAGGTTCCCTTGGGTCATGACCGGTGGTAGGCTCCCTTCAGTCGCTGTCCTCACGGTTTCAGCTCCTTCCGGTCAGCGTTTGAAGGATCCCCCGGCCTTCCCCCCTTAGCACAGCCTATTGGGCGCCTGCAGGCGGGTCTCCTGTGGATAGCCCTCGCCGACAGCGGAGCATTTCTCTCTGTCAACCACATTCCACCACACCCCATCCCTCACGGGTTGGAGTACCCACTCGGTCCCCGGATGCACTTGGGTGTCGTCCATCCACAGCTGGAGGCCAGGGGGCGACCCTTTCCACGTTCTTCCTGGTCCCGCTCACGCGTGAACTTACGTGTACTCAGGCCATTGACCCGGGGATCTCAAGGTCAACCCTCACGCCTGCGGACACCTCACAACCGTCCCGGAGTTCAGGGCATTTTGCCGACTTCCCGTGGTCAGGTTCCCCATGGTTGGCCCATGGTTCACCACTCCGTGGCAACTGGTTTCCCAATTCCACGGGGCTGTTGCTTGGCGCTTTCAGTCTCCCTGCCCATCCCATGTCCCATTCCCCTTTGCCTCACCCTGGCACCGGCCCGTTCCCAGCGTCCCATGGACTCCCTACCCCGGCGGGCCGTTGTGCGGCCCTAGCCACACGCCCTTCCCTGCCCCGTCCCCTTGTCCCAACATCCCAACATCTTTATACCCCGAGGGGTCGCCAGCAACCCTGTGGCGCGGGCCGGCTGGATCCCTTCCATCCAGGGACCGCTTCGTGCGCCTAGCACGGGTCGCTCCCTTCCCGCCCCCGTCCCTTTCCCCTGTGCCGCGGCCCCGGTCTAATCCCCTGGGCTGTTGTGCGGCCCCATCCCATCCCTCATCCCGTGTTTATACCCCACCGCGCCGCCACCAACCCTGTAGCGCGGGCCCACAGGATCCTCATCGATCCGGGGACCGTTTCGTGCGCCTAGCACGGGTCGCTCCCTTCCCGCCCTTTTCCCCTGTGCCGCGGCCCCAATGTAATCCCCTGGGCTGTTGTGCGGCCCCATCCCATCCCTCATCCCGTGTTTATACCCCACCGAGCCGCCAGCAACGCTGTGGCGCGGGCCCACTGGATCCTCATCCATCCGGGGACCGTTTTGTGCGCCTAGCACGGTTCGCTCCCCTCCCGCCCCCGCCCCTCTCTCCTGTGCCGCCTCCCATGCTGTCCTAGTCCCCCGGGGCCGTCGCGTGGCCCTAGCTACACAGGTCCGGGTTCCATGTGCCAATCCGCCTCTCATTCTTCTCCTTCTCCTCTCGCTTCCCGCCTCTTGCTCTTCTTGTCCTCGTTCTCCCCCTTCCCCGGTGCTTGTACTTGCTCTCCTTGCCGTTTCTTGCCGCCGCCGCTTCATCTTCCTCCTGGAGCCCCGGACGCTCCCATCCAGGGCCACCTCGCCCCCGGATGTTCCAGTCCTGATGCGCTGCTTCCCTCTTTGTTCCCGTCCGGGTTCCACGTGTTTGGCCGCTTTTCTATCTGCTCCTTCCCCTCCCGCTTCCACACTCTTATTCGTCGTATCCTTCCTCATCTGGTCCTGGCCCTTGTTCATGTGCTCCTCGCCGTTGTTCTCCGCTACCGTATCCCCATCCTTTCGCAGCCCCGGACGTTCCAATCGCAGGCCGGCGCTTCCCCAGACGCTCCAGTCCTGGGCCTCTGCCCCCCGGATGTCCCAGTCCGGGTGTTTTGCTACCCCGGATGTTCCAGTCCGGGTTCCACGTGTTTGCTTCTCCTTCTCCTCCCTCTTCCCTTCTCTTGCTCTCCTCGTCCTCTCTCTCCACCGATTCTGACTCTCGTGCACGCACCCCTTACCCCTTGTCGATTCTTGCCGCCGCCGCCTCTTCTTCCTCCTGGAGCTCCGGACGCTCCTTTCCATGGCCGCCTTGCCCCCGGATGTACCTGCCCTGGTGCGCTGCTCCCCCGGTTGTCCTTGTCCGGGTTCCACGTGGGTGGCCGCTTTTCCTTTTGCTCCTTCTCCTCCCACTTCCCTTCTCTCGTCCGTCTTGTCCTTCCCCATCTGGTCCATGCTGGTCCTTGCTGTTCTGGTGCTCCTCATCGCTTCTCTCCGCCGCCATTTCCTCCTCCTTCTGAGGTCCCGAGGTTCCACTCCCGGGCCGTTGCCTCCCCGGACGTTCCAGTCCAGGGCTTCCGCCCCCCGGATGATCAAGTCCGGGTGCCGTGTGCCTGCCTCCCCTTCTCCTCCCCCTTCCCGTCTCTCGGTTTTCCTGTCCTCTCTCTCCACCTTTCCTGACTCCTGTTCATGCACTCCTTTTCCGTTCTTGCCGCCGCCGCTGCTCCTTCCTCACGGAGCCTCGGCCGCTCTCGCTTGACGATCTCCTGTGCCGCCCCGCTCCCGGTTGATCCTGACTGGTTGCGTTGCTTCCCCCGTTGTTCCCATCCGGGCTCCATGTGTTTTGCTGCTTCACCTTCTTCTCTTTCTCCTCCCGCTTCGGGTCTTCTCTGCTTCTTGTCCTCCCCCCTCCGCTCCTTGCTCTTGTTCTTGTTCTCCTCTCCGTGTCTCTCCGCCGCCGTCTCCTTCTCCTTGTTTGTTGCCCCGGACATTCCATTCCCGGGCCGCTTCATCCCCGAACGTTGCAGTCCGCGTGCGTTGCGTCCCCGGATGTTCCAGTCCGCGGCTCCGGGTGCACCCCCGGACGAACCAGTCCGGGGGTTCGGGCCTTGCTCCTGTCCGCCTCGGATGCGAGAATCTGGGGCGTCTTTTTGCCGTTTTCTCTCCGTCGCCTCGGGCGTTCCAGTCCATGGCCCCAGGTTCCCCCCCGGACGATCCTGTCCTGGGGCTTCTGCCGTGCTCCAATCCGCGCCGGATGCTCCAATCCGGGGCTTCTTTTGGTCGTATTCTCTCCATTGTCTCGGACGCTCCAGTCCGTGGCACCGGGTTTACCCCCGGACGATCCAGTCTGGGGGCTTGTGCCGTGCTTCATTCCGCCCCGGTTGCTCCAATCCGGGGCGTCTTTTAATCGTATTCTCTCCGCACCTATGATTTTAGCAGCTGTTTTTTCCCAAAATTCCAAGTCATGCATTTTCAGAAGAGCGATATCATCGGTACACAGTAGTACTGTTGTTTTTGTGTTTTCTCAAATTTTCAACAAAATTATGCTGTCGCTGGAGCTGGAGACGCAGATCAACTGTCGACAACTGCCGCGTACGCGAGTTTCAGATTCCGTTGCCTCGGATGCTCCAGTCCGTGGCACCTGGTTCACCCCCGGACGATCCAGTCCGGGGGCTTGGGCCGTGCTCCACTCCGCCCCGGATGCTCCTATCCGGGGCGTCTTTTTGCCGTATTATCTCCGTTGCCTCGGACGCTCCAGTCCGTGGCACCAGGTTCAGCCCCGGACGATTCTGTCCGGGGGCTTGTGCCGTGCTCCACTCCGCCCCGGATGCTCCAATCCGGGGCGTCTTTTTGCTGTTTTCTCTCCGTTGCCTCGGACGCTCCGGTCCGTGGCACCGGGTTCACCCCCGGACGATCCAGTCCGGGGGCTCGTGCCGTGCTTCATTCCGCCCCGGTTGCAGCAATCCGGGGCGTCTTTTTGTCGTATTCCCTCTGTTGCCTCGGATGCTCCAGTCGACGGCACCTGGTTCACCAGCGGAGGATCCAGTCCGGGGGCTAGTGCCGTGCTTCATTCCGCACTGGATGCTCCAATCCGGGGCGTCTTTTTACCGTATTCTCTCCGTTGCCTCGGATGCTCCAGTCCGTGGCACCGGGTTCTCCCCCGGACGATCCAGTCCGGGGGCTTGGGCCGTGCTCCACTCTGCCCCGGATGCTCCATTCCGGGGCGTCTTTTTGCGGTATTCTCTCCGTTGCCTCGGACGCTCCAGTCCGTGGCACCGGTTCACCCCCGGACGATCCAGTCAAAGGGCTTGGGCCGAGCTCCACTCCGCCCGGGATGCTCCAATCCGGGGCGTCATGTCTCTTACTCTCTTTGCTGTCTTTGGCTCACCAACCCCACAGCGCGCGCTGAAGCGAGCTGGCTTTGCGCGCTGTGGGGGCGGCCCATGGGCGCCCAGGGGGGGGCGCCTCTTGCCTGGGTGTGGGGCGTGCGGGGTCGGGCGCTCACCTACCCCCAACCACTCGTCCTTTCGGGCGTGCGGCCGGGGCCCACTTCCCGCTGGCCGTGGGTGCGGTGTGCGGGCGTGGGGGCCCGGCTGTCCTTGGCACCTTGTCCCGTGCCGCGGTTCGTCGTGTGTTGCGCGCGCTTCCCGGGTTCGCCGCACCCGGTGGCCGTTGTGGCTTGGAACCTGTCCTTGTGCCGTGGTCTTGGCCGGCGGTGTGCCTCTCTGGCGTGCCTCGTGGCCCCGCGTTGGTGCGCCCCTCTTCGTCCGGTCCGGTCGCTCTCGGTGCTCCGGTCGGCTTTCCCGTCGCCGTGGTGCCTTCCCCCACCCCGGGGGCTGTCGCCCCCGGCTTTACTGGGTGGCTGCGCGGGGCACGTGGAGGCCGGCCGAGAACCGGGCTCATTGTGCCTGCCGCTGGCCCCTGCCAAGGAAAGGGCGCTCGGCGCCCTCCGAGTCGTACCCGTTCGGGGCCCCGCGATGGGGTTGTCCCTGGCGGGTCCCTCCGGCTTCGGTCTTGAGCTGAGTGCGCTGCGGTGGTTCGGCGTGTGTTGACCTGGTCACTGACGCGTCCGGTTTCCCGTACCGTCCGTCTTTCGACGGGGTACTCGGTTGGTGCACCGGGGCTGTTTCGTGTGGACGCCGACACCGCCCCTCTTGGGTCGGAGGACACCACGCCCGGGTCCCGCGCGTGTGTGTGTGCGTGCTCTTCTTGGCCGGGTCGGGCGGGCCGGCCTCCCGGGCGCGTTTTGGCGCGCCTCACCTTTCCTTTGGCCGTTCTAGGTGCGCTCTTTGCTTGTTCGGCCCCCTCTGGGCGGGGGTTGCCCCGTTTGTGGTTGTTGTTGTGTTTTTTTTTTCCTTGTTGCGCCCCCGTTGTGTCCTGCTTGGCGTGTTTTCCAACCCCGGTTGCCTTGGGCCTTGGCGTCTTGTCGCCCCCCCCCCCTTTTTTTTGTCCCCTCCCCCCCCTCTGTGCGCCCCGTTGTCTCCCTCTTTTCGTGTTTTGCGGCCTCGGGTGCCTTGGGCCTCAGCCTCTGGTTGCCCCCCCCCCCCCCCCCCCCTTTTTTTTGCCCCCCCTCTGTTATCCTTGGCGTTTCCTGCTTTCCGGCTGCTTTGGGCCTTTGCGCCCCCCCCCTCTTTTTTTTGGTTTTTTTTTTCTTCCCTCTTTTTCCTTTTTTTTGGTCGGTTGGGCGGTGCGGGGCGGGTTCGTGCGTCTCGGGCCGTTGAGTGTGCCCGCGTGTGCCTCGATGGTGCTGTCCATGTCGTTGCTCTGTGTGCGCTGGCTGGTGTTGTGTGGTGCTGTCTGTTGGGCCATGTAATAAGCGGGTTGCGGAGCTTATGGGCATCGCCTTGGCGGTACGGCTGGCGGTGCGACTGTGTTGAAACCTTCTGATAGTTTTTGGTGACAACATGGTGAAGCTCGCACAGGTGCGGGGTTTGAGAGCTGGTTCCTACCTCTGTACGCAGCTGCGTGTGTTGCGGGCGCTCACCTGGGTCCTGTACAATACAGGCGTAATTGTACGACTGATATGGGTGCCGTTAGGGTTGCACTCGGCTGATCCGATGAGCCGTATTGCAGCGGATTTTCAGGGTAGTGCACATCACGCAGTGATGGAAGCTTGGGACAGATGCAGGGTCCTACAGGAACACTCTGATTTGTGCTGGGTACAAGGCGTGCGTTATGTGTGATGTCAGTCTAGGTCGGGCAGCGGGTGAAAGACGTCGATCCGGTAGAGCGTACCAGGGAGCCTGAGGCAAGCAGAGTTTGTTGTGAGCTGTATTGTTTCGTGCATGCACTAGGGTTAAACTCGTGGTTTGACCTTGCTCAAAACACTAGTTTACCTTGATTACCTCTTCATTAGGCATTTGTCGGTTTGTTTTCCACACACACACACACACCCTGCAACTGGTCTGGGGCGTACACACTCGTGCCTCGGTTGTCTTTTGTGGCATGAGCAGAAGGTGTGGCTGGAGGGTTGAGAGGCCTTTGGAGGGAAAAATGTGGTGCATGCGAGAGAAGGCCTGTGACCCCAGCCACCCACCCCCTGCCGCTGTCGAGACGTGTTTGCTAACCCAACACATGCCGGCTAATTACTACAGACCAGAAGTGCAAGGGCAGGGCGACATGATATGTATGGTTTTTGAGCGGTTCGTCGGCGAGGTGAGACAAAGAACGCGGGTCGGTGTAGAGTCGTGTGGGTATTGGTCGGGTCCCCTGCGGGGAGGGGGACACTGTCGAGCCAGAACGATGTCAAACTCGCCATTCGGGTGGCATCTGAACAGGCCAGGGCGCCTAAGGCAAGCAGAGTTTGTTGTGAGCTGTATTGTTTCGTGCATGCACTAGGGTTAAACTACCCCGTTTCGGGCTCTCGGGGCACAAGGCCGTATACTCAAGGCTCCATACCTCAGTATACGGCCGTATACTCTGGAGTATACGGCCGTATACTGAACGTATACGGCCGTATACTGGGAGTACTTGTTTGCGCTGCGTGGTTGTTTCGAGTTGACAAATTCCATTGTTGTGCCTTTTTTGCCCATCTTGTTGCATGCTTTGCCTTTGCCAAACAATTGCACACCACTTGAAACCAATCTAGGCTCATACTTTACTCATGATTGCAATGAATGTCTCCATATGTGTCCATTCCAATCCATATTCTGTTGGTTCTTGCTCTCCTAGGCCCCCCTTTCATTGGCACCATAACTGATGTGGGCACTCATGCCTGGCTGAAGAAGTGGGCCGATGCCGTAGCTCTCCGCACAGTGCAAAGAGGTGTTTACAGCTCCGACGGCACACGCACCGTGTCTTGGGCTTCTCATGAAAATTGTGCTCGGTCCACCTTTGACACCCGTGTGGCCCTGGTGAAGGTAACGCAACCCGGCGTTGCCCATCCCCACAGCCTCACTAACCCTCTGTTGTCATTGTTTGGCAATAATCCTAACCTGCAAGCTATTGTGCTGCAACTCCATGACGAAGATGCCCGCGCTGTCGCGGAGCACGTTAAAAAAAGCTGTGGGGGACCAAATAGGGGCATGAGTTTGTATTTGAGGGAATGGGAGATGCCGGATGGCTCTCCGGCGATTCAGGTCTCGGGGGACCTGCCTGCTGGCTCGCGCAAATGGGAGTGCAAGGCCCAGCAAGTGCAGCAGGGAATTGGGAGGACACCGCCCCCCTCTACTCCCTCCCTCCCAATCGCCATTGTCCTGGCATGCCGATTTGGAGGGCCACACCCTCCCCACCTGGTACAAGGGTACTGGGATGCACCCCTCCCTTTTCTTCCCCCTCACCACCGGCCCCCTTTTTGGTGTTGAACACCATCATGTCTCCATCCCCGTTAGGGTCATCGATCATCGTCATGTCCACGACCCCAAGGATTCGCCCAAATTGAGGCATGCTTTCCAAACTGGCTTTAATTCTGTTGATTGGATGCAGAAGCTTCAGGATGAGTATGGGGAACTTAGGGGGGATGCAGGGGGATGCAAAATATGACTCGTGCAGGGGACAGTGGCACCCGCCGCACGGTGACTCCACCGCAGGGGGCTGCAATGTACAGATTTGCAAGGGAGGTCTTTATTCCCTACTTGGAGACTCTTCGGGGTTGGAAGTGTCCGGTCGTCAATCTCACCACCTTTGGTGTGGTGAAGGCCACTACAGTGGATGTGCAAAAAAAGCAGTGTTGGCACCGTGACATCTATCTCAGCCATGTTACCGGTCCGGATCAACACCATGTTATTTGCTTGTTCCCGGTGTTCAGCCCCACACCCGATGATGGTTGTGGTGGGGATTTCGTGGCCCCATCACACAGGGGCCTGCCGGACCCTTGAGTGGTGGCCCCATTGGCGCCATTGGACATCGGGGGTGTGTGGTTGGGCAATGCACTGAAGCCGGTTCGGACCCCCGTGGCCATCTTGGGGTCACTTCGGGTGTGTATCTATGTGCCGGCAAGCCGCCATTGGCTGATATCATACTCTCCCATCAACCTGAGCTAACCCGATGTGATAGTGTGATAGGTTCGGCCATTCCGGCTATGAGCGGCCATATTCATTACCGAGGCGCCGCCAGCTGAGATTTATATATGAGAATATCAGGAATCAACAGGGGTTTTTTATCATAATGTTTCCGTAATTTTTTAGCCCTCCGTTCTGATAGTCAATGTATCGGCGACTGTCAGTTGGCTCGCGATTTTGCGGTAACCGATTGGTTAACTGTTATTTACAGATATTTTGGCGGAAGCCCGGATGAAGGGTCAGATTTCATCAGTAAAGGGTTCGTTGCTTCCGCATTTTTCATATTAGCCACTCGCAAAATTAATCCTATTTTTTCAGACCTTCAGAATCTGATTTTCGACTCCGACATCGCTGCACTTGATATGATGAGTCTCGAGTGGTCATACATTTTTCCCCGATCACAAATCAACCTTCCTTTTGTTATCCCCTTCATTTTTCTTGGAGATATAGTCGAAACAAAAGTGATTCGTGAGACCACTTTGAAGAGTCATTTCTCCGGCTCACTGCGAGGAATATCAATATCGAGAATTGAGTTGGAACTGCCTTGGTCTCAACTTAATTTGGTAAGCATCAAACGCCTTTGGTGTGTACACATGCCCGGTGTAGCAAGGGATATGGGCCAAGAGGGTAGAAAGTGGTTTACAACTCTTGGACCATAGAACTGAATATTTTATTGCGACTTTTGAGTGTACCGCATGAGTGTTGGGGTTGCATAGTTACTTTCCTTGGGTTTCTACGTATTTTTAACGTGACGTTATGTCCATGGAGGGGCATGGCATATCATGGTGGGAGCCACTTTTTGAGGGTATGTGTTATATGCATGGTATGTGCTTCGATATGCTCACGCCCATGTTATATATCTCCGTTTGTAGGAAGATATATGGAGTCATACGTGGCAAGGGCTTCGCCCATGTCCCAATGATGAACTCCATAGCACTGGACTAAGTCCACTGATCATATAGTGCATGTGGGAGGGCTTACGAAGCGACCCACAAGCGCCAATATTAATTTTCCCATTTTCATGGTGCGTGTTGGGAGGAGGTTCGAAGGTGTCCCTATGCGTCCATATGGGGATCCAAGTGGGGGGATTGTTTGCAAATGGTCCCAAACAATCGTGTTTTGATTCATATGTTGATACCATGGGTGAGCGGAGTTATATACTATTGTAATTATCTTGAATTTGGCATTATTTGCATGTTTTTGACCTCATTTTATGCTCATTTTTTTGTGTTTTATGTGCTCAACTGGTCGGCTAACAGTAAGGTGCCTAGAGATTCGTGAACTATGATATGTTGCTTATATGTTGGCATATGCTTCGGTGTTGTACCTCACCATATGCCGGATCATGTGGTCACTTTGGCTTGGCATACGAGGCCTCACAAAATTAGGTCTCAAACTCATGAGCTGACTTGTGAAGCATGTCATGTACATAACCGGAGGGGTATCGGAGCTCCTGATGGAATATTCTTGGGCATGGACTTTTGGTCTATATCACCCTTGTATACTACTTTCCCGTTTGACACATGCATGGAGCATTTGGATATTTGCCGTATGCATTTTTGAGTATATAATTGACTTTTGGGCATAATGGTGTGATTTGCCTCATTTTGCCATGTTGTGAGGTCATCTTCATGGGGCAGCTCTCCAAGCCCAATCAACTCCAAGTCCAACCAAGGTTATGTCAGGGTAGGGCATGATCCTGAGTGCCACTCTGGGCCATGACACGCCACCTCCCCTTTTGAGCTAGGATTTAGATGCTTGGGAGGGTACACATTTTTGGGGTTTGTGTAGTGACTTGTGACACATGGCATTTAGCCATCTTATTTGACTGGGTTCAGGGCAACATGTTGGCGAGTCAAGGGAAGGTCTTGAGTCCAGGGAATGAGGGGTCTATGGCTGTGATTGTGCAGGTTCCCATCTTTCCCCAACTTTGCTTTATTTGTGTTCATATGCCAATTTGAGGGCTTTCCTTTTTGGTGCAATTCTTGTACATGCCCGCCACCGTGGGACGACCGGTGTGCTAAACGGAAGCCTGCAGCGTGGATTGGATTGTGGATTGGGTTATTGCTGTATTTGTGGGATCTGGTTGCTGTTCAGGGTTGAAGGAGGATTGTATTTTCTATATTTTTGGATTTTGGACCCTGGACTTTGAGAAATGCAATCGCTGATCAGGAGCAAGTCAGCAGGGGTGACAGGCGGAAGGGGCACAGCAGGGGCCGGTCCTGGTAGGGACCTTCTTTATGGTAGCAGAGGCATACCTCCTGCCCCTACCTACCGCCGACCCGGGGACTTGGGCCCCTATGAGCCCTGCCCAGGTACGCCCCGGGTAAGTATTGTGGACTCGGTGGAGACCACGCCAGAGATTGGAGCCAGAGAAGAGCCGAGACGCTCAGGAGCATGGCGAACTCCGGAAGTTGAAGCCCGAAGAGAAGTACGACGTTCGGTAAGAAGAAGACTTGACATGGAGGACCTGGTCTCCATGTGTGAGCGTCGCTGCCGAAAGGCATGCAACCTCCGCTCCGCCGCGGGGGACTCTGAGGAGACTTGCCATTCAGGCAGCAGTGGAGGACGGGCCCGGCGCTACCGGAAGCGCGGGTCACCCAAGCCCGCGGCAGGGGACGCCGGGGCTATGGATATGGACCCCAGCCCGGTCAGGCTGTGGGACTCTGAGGAGCACTCCGAGGGCTATCTGACAGCTTATGAGCAACCTTCGGAGTCGGAGGAGACGGCCAGATCGCCCACAAGGGCGAACACGGCCCCAGAACCCAGCCTGGAGCATGACGCCGAGGCGTTGAAGAGGCCCGCCAGAGCCAGGACGGCACCTGTGGCCCGGCACACGGAGCCAACGGGGGATAGCATGGGCAACACACCCATGGCGGAGGGGTCCGAGGCGCCGGGAACAGTGGGATGCGCCGGATCAGGTGGAAAGCACGCTGAGTGCCACTGCGAGCACGTGTCCTTCCTCATGGGCAAGTACCCAAAGATGGGGATGGACGCCATCGTGCATCGCCTCGACAGCCTGGACAACGCGAAGGACGGCCCAAAGGAGGACGTCGCCGGGATCCTGGATGACCAGTCGGCCGCGGAGAGAGACATGGCGGAGCTGCGAGCGGAACGGGACCGGTACCGGGAGAATCTGGAGCTGGCCCTGCAGAAGCAGCAGCGAGTGGTGGACAGCCTCCCCCACCTGGTGGAGGACATGTCGGGACGCCTGAAAAGGCTAGAGGAGTCACAAGCCCTCGCCTCGGGTCCGGAGCTCCCGGCAAAGCCAGCAGCGGCAGAGCTGGTGGAGCGGGTTAAGAGCCTCAGGAGCACCATGGAGAAACCCATGGGCGACCCTGCAGAGGCACCACACGCGCCTCCGCGTGTTGACCCGGGTGCGCTGCCCTTTGTTCCCATGTTCAGCGAATCCACAATGCTCGGGGAACAAACGGCACCGGCTGGGTCCATGCGGGAAGGGCGCGCAACCACGGACCCGAGGAGCCTGACGGTACAGATGTCCCATGCCGCCCAGGACCCACCGACCACTACGACTGCCCATGCAGTTTATGCGGAAGAGGCGATCCAGAGCCAGACCATGCAGGGGCAAACCATGGGAAGCGGCGACGGACATGGTCCACCCAAGCGGAAGCTTGTGGGTGAAGGACCCCGATACGGGGATCTGGACAGCCGGAGGGGCAAGTGCATCCGGCGCCCCAAACCCCATGGGATCAGGCCCAGCTGGACCATACCCCATTGAGGAGAGGGACGTACGGGGAGTGTACTCCCACCCCGGCCACAGAAGGCATCCGTCTTGGCGGATTGGTGGCCGCTGACGTGGAGGACGCCGTCAGAATCGATGACCTCCGGGGAATCAAGATCCCCTATTGCGACGGAAACCCATCCAACCTGGATGACTTCATCCTGGGCTGGGAGGACTTCGCCGAGGAGGTCGTCGGCGAGATGCGGGGAGCGCCGCGGGACAAGTGGGTATGCCGGACATTCCCACACCGGCTGGCGCAGGACCTGAAGGAGGAGCTGCGGGATCAGATCCGGGAAGGACTGATCCATACGGAGCAGGCCTGCCCCCAGTGGTTGGAGGATGAGGAGCGGGTGGACGCTCCGAACCAGAAGCTGGAGGACTTGTGGTCCATCCCGCTGCAGCTGGACCGCGGTGAGTTGCGGGTCCGGGAGTGGAACCGGTATCTGCGGAAGTACCGACGGAGCCTCAGGCTGGTTGAGGACTGGAACGAGTCCAGCGAGATTCGTCACCTGCTGAAGGACGTTCTGCCCGGCCACTGGAAGAGGCGAGTGGAGGACGAGGAAAAGAAGCGAGCCAAGAAGCGGGTGGCGGTGAGGATCATGGCCGCAGAGGATACCCATGCGGGTATCATGGAGTTCTTCAGGAGGAACCTGGGCGAGCCCAACCGGATGTTGGGACTGAAGAACGCCGTGTACGTGGAGGTATTTGGAGACACCATGGGGCAAAGGTTGCTGCGCCTCAACAACGTGGAGTGGAGGCGCAGAGAGCAGCTGAGGATGCAAGTCATCTTCGCCCGCATGAGCCTGGACGAGATTGTGAAGTACATCACGGTGGAGCTGAAGCTCAACACCAAGAACGAGGCCCACGTGCAGGATCGACAAGGCCATGGACAACGAGGCCACCGAGTAGACCGCCATCATTGGGAGATCCAGGAGGACACGGCGTACTCCGCGGAGGATGGTAGTGGAAGTGGCCAAGACCACTGGACCGGGTCCCGGGAGGATCACGAGGAGGGACCATGGGCAGGATCGGTCCAGATGGAGCCGGGTGGGACCCAAGAAGGGCAAAGAGCCAAGGAGGATCGGGAACCCACCGCTCTGGTTCCGGGAGTACAGGTCTCAGCACGACGGGTGCTGGGTCTGTTATGGCAAGGGAAACAACCATGCACAGGACCACCGTCAGTGCAAGGTGTATGAGGCGGACAAGAAGGCCTACTTCGCCACCGACCCCGAGAGGAAGCCCAAGGAGCAGCGGATTGCCGATTGGAAGGCAAAGGGCGGAGACGGGGGAAAAGGCCAAGGCAGAGGCCAAGGGAAAGGTGGAGGAAGAGGCTATGGTGGTGGACCCGGCCAAGACCGACGAGTGAGGTCGATCGAGGAGGTTGCTGAGGACATGTTGAGGACGTTGGTGGAACTCAAAGCTCAGCAACGTGGTGGACAAAGTCCTGGCGGATCGCCGCCGGAAGGGGCTGCGGGAAGTCATGTCTAGAGGAGCCCCCACGGGAGTGGGACCTCGGAGGTCTCTCCTCCGAAAGTCAGTGGAATCCCTGAGAAATCCGAGGCACGTCGGGTGCCGAAGAAGGCTTCGGAAGAGCCAAAACAACTGAGTTTCGCCACTCCCAACCCCTGGAGCGCCCTGCCAAGGGAGGTACATGTGGGTACGGGACATGGCAAGAAGGAAGGAGCGACCACGGAGAGCCCCGTGGATGGGCAGGACCAGCCCAAGATCTACACCATCCGTGACCATACCCTTGAAGTCCTGATGCACCCGGACGTGCTAGAGTTGCATGCCGTGAGAGTCGTCCATACGCCTCATGGTGACGAGCGGCAGTTGCACTTGAAAGTGCGAGTACGGTGCGGACGAGACGAGAAGGTGGTGGATGTGTTGGTGGATACGGGTGCCCAGGTCAGCCTGGTCCGGAGAGGGTTGTTCAAGAAGGAATCCCTGCAGCCCAGCCGGAGACCGGTACGCCTGAGGGTTGCCAATGGAGAGATAATGGGTGGTGGCACCCATGAGGCCACTATCCGTATGGAATTCTGGGAGCATGAGCGCTTGAACCGCCCTGATCTGGCGAGGAGAAGCACTCTATCCGGGAACTTCTATGTGACCGACATTACAGATTGGGATATGATCATGGGGTATGACTTCATGGTGGCAAACGCCATTGGAGCCCTTCCCCATCGTGCAACGCTGGTCCGGGAGGATGATGAATGCCTCACATGGCTGTCCACGGACGATGCATGCGGATCATCCCAATGGAATGCTGAGGAAGAGGATCGGATCGTCCGAGCGGTGCAAGCTGTGGGTGCCCAGTCCAGAGGAGACCGCGGAGTTCAGCTCACGGAGTATGGAATGGCGCAGCAGATGTATGACAGGATGATCCAGACGCTGGGAGCCGAAGCGCCCGAGACGGACGTCTTCGCTTCCCGGGATGCCCCACTTCTGCGGAATTGTAGGAGGCATTGGCATCGAGGAGACTCAGCCTGGCACAGGCATTGGGGATTGAAGGACTGGGGGCCCATGTATTGGCATGGCTCCCTGGACAAAACCAGACGTACGGTGGAGAAGATCGTCGCGGATAGGGCAAAGGGGATCCTGGTCATAACCAGCATAGGATCCACCCCATGTCCGCTGGATGGTCTCAAGTCGATGCTGGACTCCATCACCCTGAACGAGATGTCATTCGGGCCAGAGGACGAGCTGTTCATCGACGCCAAGGGTGTATCAATGCCCTCCCCGGGTCAAGCGTGGGGTACCAAGGCTTTCCTAGTGGATGGGGCGCAAGCCCAGCCAACGGGTGATGAAGCATTCATCCGTAGGGTCGAGGCAGTGCCCGTGCGGGTCATGTTTGAGCCCAAGGAGGGGACGGATCAGCCAGTGGATGGCATTGATGTCCTATCCCACGCCGAGATCGACGACGTCGTCAACTACATGCGGATGGGGATGCACGACTGTGTGGCAGCCAGGAAGAGGCGGGCCATGGTCACATCTTCGCATTGGTGGGATGACAAGATGTTGGTCACTGGCAAGTACGAGAAGGATGAGTTCGTGGCGAGGGTCATGGATCACATCGCGGACCAATATGATGGTCCGGTTGGGTCGGACCCGCCGACGTGGGATTTTCCAAGAATGGGGGCCCAGAGCGACAAGAACCAGCCCGATGCCGCAAATTTTCGAAGATTATTGGTGGGAAGCGGGCCCAACGACGATGAAGACGGCATATCGGACGAGGAGAAGTCGGACTCGGACCCAGAAGAGGCCTATACCGCAGTGCGGTCGGTTGTATCAATACCGAAGCAAGCGGCTGAAGAGGCCCAGGAGAACCCGAAGGTCGCCGAGCTGAAGGAGAGGCTGATCAATGCCTATCCGCGGCTATTCAGTGGCGTCGCCAACAGGAACCCCCCAGATCGTGGGAGGTTTGGCACAGCGAGGATCAAGCTGAAGCCAAACCCCAAGATCTATCGTCATTGGGAGTACCAACTTCAGGGCGATCGGGCCGAGGCCATGAAGAAGCTGTTGGCCGAGTTCATTGAGCGAGGATGGATCGAACCCTCCGACAGTGAGTGGGCCAGCGGAGCCTTCATTGTGCCCAAGAAGGAGAAGGGCTTGTGGAGGTTGGTGGTTGATTACAGAGGTTTGAACGAGCAGACCGAGCACGACTCGTACTCGCTTCCCCTGATCGACTCCATCCTCCAAAAACAACAGAAAAAGCGGATTTTCACGGTACTAGACCTGAAACACGGCTATCACCAGATGCCGCTACACCCCGACTGCAGGCGCTGCACAGCGATGTCGACGCCGCTGGGGCCCATGCAGTGGAACGTGGTGCCTATGGGCGCCAAGAATGGCAACGCCGCTTTCCAGCGCATGATGGAGGACCTACTCCGTCCTGTCCGGGACTGTGCCGACCCCTTTGTGGATGACATCATCATCGGGTCCGGCACGGAGAACATGACTGAGGACGAGGTCATCGATGCGCATGAGAAGGATCTGCGCCCAGTGCTCAGCGAGCTGGACAAGCACAACATGGTGTGCAAGCCCACCAAAGCCTCAGTCTTCGTGAATGAAGTGGAGTTCGCGGGTCACGTGGTTGGCCACTGTCAGCGCCATCCCATGCCTGGGAAACTGGCGTCCCTGAACCACTGGGAGAGACCCCAGACCATCAGCGAACTCCAGTCCTTCATGGGGTTCTGGAATTACTATTCGAGCAATGTCCGGATGTATGCAGAACTCTCGGGGCCGCTGCACAAGATGCTGCAGGTGGGGAAGTTCGATGGCCGGAAGGGGAGCAAGAAGAAGCTTGCCTGGACCCCTGATGCCGAAGATGCGTTCAGCCGCCTGAATGAGCGACTCCCGGGGCAGCTGGGGCTATTCCTGGTGGACCCGGACAAGGGATTCGTGCTAGGAACGGACGCCTCGGACTATGCTGTAGGGGCAGTCCTCGAGCAGGTCCGGGACGACGGGTCGCACGTACCCGTGGCGTTTTGGAGCCGGATCCTGGCCGAGGGTCAACGCCGAACCTGGACAGCGAGGGAGAAGGAGACGTACGCCATTGTTTGTGCGCTCGGGAAGTGGTCTTGCCACATCGGATTGCAACCGGTGGTGGTTTGTACGGACCATCAGTCCTTGTAGAGCTGGTACAAGGAGCACGTCAACACCCCCTCGGGACTGGCAGCAAGGAGGGCCCGATGGCACGAGACGTTCGCCAAGTTCGACCTCAGCGTCGTGTACGTCCCGGGGAAGGACAACACTGTGGCGGACTGCCTCAGTCGATGGGCCTACCCCGCGGGCAAGGCTTGTTGTACGTTCAGGAGGTATTTGCCCTTACACTAACCCCAATCGGCCCCAATTTTTTGGGTTCCATTTCGGTTGGTACCTCAAGGTTCGACAACAACAACACTTGCCCTGTTGTTGTTCTTCCTTGGGCCAACAAAGCGGTCGCATCCCCCCATGGGTCTCAAGTCCTTCATGCCACTTGTGGTGCAGTTGGTTGTGAGGTGTTGGTGGACATGAATGATGATACCACACGTTTTGGTATTACATGACGTAACAAGCCATTGTGTGCATGCATGCCAACCCCTTGCCTGCCTTGGGCTCGGATGGGACTTTCCTTGCTTGTCCCCCCGGTTCATTGGTGGTTTCGCGGGGTTTGATTGGTGGTGTTGCTTTGGCTTCCACCGATGCCACAATTGGCGGGGTTTTGCACTGGTTTGCTTTCGGGCACAAGTACCACCTCATGGATGTTGCACTGGCGGAGAGCTACGGTTGGATGAAGTGGTGGCCATTCAAGGCCATCTCAGGAAAGAAGAAGTCGAAGCCAAAGCCCAGGCCAAAGTCAAGAAAGGGCAAGGAGAAGGCCGGGGAAGAAGTTGAGGAGGAGGAGGAGGAGGAAGAGGAGAAGAATTAGCTGTGGTGCATCTGCCATCAGGTATTTGTTGTGGGCTCTCGGCATGAGTGGAAGGGTGTTGTTGTTATTCATTAAGTGTCATTCATTTCAAAAGGTAGGGTCACCGGTGGATTTCTATTGTTTGCCTGTTGTCGGCGCCTCTCTATATGGTTGCCGTTCTTCAGGTTGAATTTTTTTTAGCGTCAACCTTTTCAGCTTCTTCGCAGCATTCTTCAATGGCCTACACACGTTTTTGCATGTTGGAGGGCAGTGTGGTTTCAAACACGGAGGTTACGTGCGCAAGTGTGGCATGCATACCTCTCACCCACCCGGTGCCCTGGTCTTGCAATACGGCTGTATACGTTGTGTATACGGCCGTATACCCTCGGTGTACGGCCGTATACCCCCGGTATACGGCCGTATACCGCGAGTATACGGCCATATACACCTCACCCATTCCGGGTATACGGCCGTATGCTCCAGGGTATACGGCCGTATACTGGGGGGTATGTGGCCGTATACTCATGGTATTTGTTGTCAATTCCAATCCATTCTGACTAGTTCTTTGTTAGAATTCCACCCTTCCTTTTTATGCAGGTCTAGTATGATCCCGGGCCACTGCGGAGCATCACTGATTACGAAGTGGCCGAGCCTGGGGTGGAGTTGGTGGCGCCGAGGGCTGCTACGGGTCAAGTGGTCTCCGGTGGGAGTACCAGGAACCCATTGCACTGGGGTGGGGGGAGGTTGCCAGGGTGCCGTCTGACCTGGCATGCACCACTGACAAGGACACTGGGTTCGATTACCGACTAAACGTCCATGCCAGTGGTGCACTGTATGGCATTCCACTGCCCATCAGCGTGGTTGCAAATTTGAAGGAGGGGGTAGTTGAGGCGTTTGGGGGGCTGCAGTGGGTTTGAAGAGCTTGGGGAAGGTGCGGGTTCTTTTTAGCACCACAGGGGGAAAATGGAGCATTTCGGACTCCATCAGGGTGCCCGGAAGTTTAGGGGGGGAGCCTGTACCCCCGGAGCAATGCTAGGCCCTTCAGGCCGAGTTGGCCCCGAGGGCCGGAAACCAGCTTGGGGGGAGGGGACTGAAGCGGGCTCATGATGCGCCCGCTGAGGTGAGCGCCACTCCTGCAACCTCCCCCGAGCCGGAAGCCCCCCAACCCTTGTGGCACTGCTGCTGCTGCTGTTGCTGTGGGCTGGGGGGGTCGTCGGGGGCTTGGGGGGATGGGAGGGATTAAGGCGGCTGCCCACCGCGGCGCATGCGAGGGCTTGGCGGACCTCGCTGTGCCAACCACCACTGACATTCTCAGTGCGGTGGTGGCGGGCTTGGGGAAGTTCCGTCTGAACATCTCCGAGGAGATTGGGCAGTTCAGGCGCACCTCCCTGACCTCCCTGAGGGTGGCCAATGCCTCCCTGAAGAAGGAGCTGAAGGTCGCCCATGCTTATGGTGTCGCCCAGGATAGGGGGATTGTGGACCTAGATGCCAAGTTGGCCGAGGCCACCTCAAGTGCCCATGAGTGGCATCTCGAGACCAAGGAGTTGGAGACACAACTCCCTGCGACCAAGGCAAATGAGGATTGGGCGGGGTCCATTGTTGCCGGTAATGTCACACGGTCTGCACCCCCACCCCAAGGGTCTGAGAGTCGGGGCAGAGAGAGTCAGGGCACTCCATCCGCCTCCCCAGCACGTGGCCTGCCCCCAAAGCCGGCATGACCAGCTTTGTGCCGAGAGTTGGTGTACCGCAAGGTGCACATCTTGGGTGTACAAGTGCACAAAGTGCAGTTTGGGGCTATAGGGACACAGAGGCAAGAGAAAGACCTGGCGCTGTGCGCGCTTGTGCAGCGGGAATGAACGGCCAAGGGAGCTAATTTGCCTTTCAAATGCACATGCACATGCAAATTTTCCAAGGCGGTTTCATTTGTCCACCAATCAAGTGGTACAATGCAGTACCTCGCAAAGAATGCCCGGGCATTGCCATATGAGGGACCCTTCTCCGGTTTCCGCCATTTGCGTTGTCGGGGCGCAAAGGGGAGGGGAGGTCTGTGTTGAGTCAGGTGGAGTGCTCCATAGTCCCAGGCAAGGGACCCCGATGCGGTTTGATGTATATGGAGGTGGTGTTGTGGATGTGAAGGCCTACAAGGGTTGGCCGGGACTGGTTTTTAACTCCAAAGCCTACCATGGGCCTGCCCCATGGAGGGGGGAGCGCTATGCCATTGCTATCTACAATGATTGCAACACAAATCACCTCCCTCGGGAATGTATTGAAGAGTTATTGGCCTATGGCTTTCGTCCTTGGGGCCACTAGGGAGCACCGTATACTACTGGTATACGGCCGTATACCTCCGAGTATACGGCCGTATACCTGTCAGTATGTGGCCGTATACTGGAAGTATACGGCGAACGGTTTGCGCTGAATCTTGCATGATGTGCCCCTGTTGCATGCGCTTGTGCGCAGGGTTTCATGGGGCAACTGGCCCACATATGCTCGGAACATGCTTCTGCAGCAATTATTCTTACAACTATGTTTACGAATGCCCATCCGAAGGAGAAGGGGCTCTGTTTGGAGAGTATTCAAGAATGTTGTGAGGGAATCAAACGCTTGCATTTGACCCCCTATGCAGTATGTGATCTGCGTCCACAGACGTCAACGCCACCACATTACTTTGTTTCATATCATTTGCCCCCCCTGTTTTTTTTTACATTAGGATTGCGGGGAACGAGGGCAACGGCAAAGATGTTTGTGGATGCAATCGGTAGCGTCAACATTGCCCGGTGATGATGTACTTTTGCGACCCCATGCCCAAGGCCTCATGATTTTTTCAAAAGATGGTGAGGTAGATGCCGCTGACAAGGAGGAGATTAACCTACTCTGATGGATGCGGCGGCACCATCTTTCCATCCGGGTATTGAAGGGTTGCATGAGGACAACATGCACTTGGGACCATGTGATGGCAATGCGTAAGCTCATCACACCCTACTTGTCCAAGGGGAGGGTATTGGAGGTGACTGCTGAAGGGGGTACGCGGACATGTGGGGTGGTGGAATTGCATGATATCATCACCACCATGGTTGCATGTGCCCATGCTGAGGAGAGCATTCCGAAGTATGAGGAAAATACATATTTGGCTGTTGTAATCTGTTCTGATGGCACTGTTTTGCATAATGCCAGTACCACACGCTGTGACGTGTTTGTGGACCTATGGGAGGATAGGTCGGCACACCATGATGGTCAAGTGTGGGCCTCATGATTAATTTTTGATCGGGGGTATGATATGGCTTATCTGCAAAGGATGGATGCCGTGGATGGGAAAATTGAACGACCAAGTCAAAACACTTGACGCCCAGGGAGGCATGGAAATTGGAGGAACTCCCAAAAAATTGTTGTGTTTTAAAAATGGGGATGGGGAAGTCATGATGTAGGGTTCGTGTGGGAAATGTAGCAATTGCAATCTCAAGTATGACCGATTCCAAGCCCATTTATTTGCAATTGCAGATTTTCCAGTGGTTGCTCGCATTAGCTCCCTTATGTCTTGCATCCCTCCCGTCCGCAATGTTGGAGATGTGGCACATTGTTCTGCAAGGGTGGGGATGGGCATTTGGAAGCGTCTCAAGGACAGTGCCCGCCCATGGGGCTCACCAGGAGCCCTAGGGGCCGTATCCTCTTTTATTTCTGACCTCCGACAAGAGGCGAAGCACATCCCTGTGGCTGAGAGAGTGATGCGTGCTCCCTCAAAAGAGAAGGAACACACTGTCGACATCAACTTCTCCCGCCCCTTTTTTATGAAACACCTGAGTTGCGCGCCGAGTTGGTGCGCATTGTTGCAATGTATTGTACCCATGTTGTGAGGTGGGAGGGCAATAGGTGGCTGAGAACCAGTGCGGTCCAGCACCTCGTGTTGCAGGCTTGATACTATATGCAAAAGATTTGGCGCCATGTGGGTCCTACTCCCATGGATCAAAGCCAATGTTATGCATGCATGGTTGCACAATTCACCAAGGCATGGAAAGCACTGGCGTGGAGTGTTCCGGTTTGTGGTGTGCCACAATGGTGCATACCTCCAAAGGTGAGGTAATTTTACTAAGTTTTCCTCCATTCCCACGGAATGGAGGAACAGATGTTTGAAAATGGATATCTGCCACCTTTTTCGAGGGTGGAAGCTTAGCAAGCCTTATGGCACCCGATGGGGACTAAGGCATCCTCTATGGTGAGCATGACATGGCATACCAGGAATACCTGGGAGTATAATGGTAAAGAAGGGGCTTTTGGGAGAAGAGGGTGTGTGGCATGTACTGGTGGGTACTAATGTACAATGCACAATGCATGCATAGGTGAGTTGGGGAATACCTCTAGTTTGCCAATTGTTATGATCAATGGTGTTTGAAACTACCCCATTTTGGGCTCTTGGGGTATACGGCCGTATACTCAAGGCTCCAATACCTCAGTATACGGCCGTATACTCTGGAGTATACGGCCGTGTACTTAGAGTATACGGCGGTATACTGGGGTGATTTGTTTGCACCACGTGGTTGTTCCAAGTTGAAAAATTCCATTGTGGTGCCTTTTGTGCCCATCTTGTTGCATGCTTTGCCTTTGCCAAACAATTGCACACCACTTGAAACCAATCTAGGCTCATACTTTACTCATGATTGCAATTTATGTTTCCACATGTGTCCATTTCAATCCATATTATGTTGCTTCTTGCTCTCCTAGGCCCTCTTTTTCTGGCACCATGACTGATGTGGGCACTCATGCCTTGCTGAAGAAGTCAGCCGAACAGTAATTTCTCCGCACCATGCACACAGGTGTTTACAGCCCCGACAGCACAGGCACCGTGTCTTGGGCTTCTCTTGAAAATTGTGCTTGGTCCACCTTTGACACCCGTGTGGCCCTGGTGAAGGTAACGCAACCCGGCGTTGCCCAACCCCACCGCCTCATTGACCGTTTGTTGTCGTTGTTTGACAATAACCCTAATCTGCAAGCTATTGTGCTGAAAATCCATGACGCGGATGCCCGCGCTGTCGCGGAGCACGTTAAAAAAAGCTGTCGGGGACCAAATAGTGGGATGAGGGAATGGGAGATGCCGGATGGCTCTTCGGGGATTCAAGTCTCGGGGGACCTGGCTGCTGGCTTTCGCAAATGGGAGTGCAAGACCTAGCAACTGCAGCAAGGGGGGTATTCTTGGTATGCCAGGTTATGCTCACCATATCTGCACCTGGATGCCCTTGGTTGGGGCATTCGTTTGTGGTTCCGGGAGAAGGGCTTTGGTAGAGGAGGGATCAGGTTTGGCATGCAACACATGCGGAGGAAGCATCGTGCACCAAAGCACATGTAGGTATATGTCATGTGATATGATATGATGTGCAATGTAGAGAAGTATGTATATTAAGTGTATATAACATGCATAAGTAGATCACATTTGACATTTCGGATAAGACATCAAACAAGGATGCTTCTTGTGGTCTTCTGCTTTGTTCATATGGTGCTCTTTTGTGTGTACAATGTGTTTTGGGGTTGGAGAGTCATGAGTACTTGCAGAGGGGGGGGGTAGTTGATGAGAATGGTGGCATGGGTGCAAGGCAGAAAGTCCCCGTTTCCTCCAAGTATACAGCCGTATACTTCCCAGGATACGGCCGTCCCTATGTGCTCATTTGGATCAGGTACTTCACACAGTGGTTTTACCCGGTTTAACCTGGTTGAACTCGGAAGGGGCGCGGGTGAACCGCTGAACCGCGGTGGAACCGCGGTTGAACCACCGCCAGCGCTGGCGGCGGCGGCTGCGCCAGCGGCGCACGCTTTTCTGAACAAAATATTTGCGTAACCACCTGAACCTGACGCGTGACAAACCTTTTCTAAAAAATGTCCCACCACTGGCTGCAAGTGGTGAACGACCACTACAGCGGGTGGGGGGACCAACAGCTGGTGGACGACTTGTTCATCTTTTTTTGCACAAATGGCACGACAAAACGCCTCTGGAAACAACTTGCTGACCGAATTGGTAACACACAGAGGGCTTCCAAACAGACCAAAAGGGCTACAAAAAAAGCTTTCAGAGGATCCGACGCTGTGCGCCTCATTTTGGACCTTGGGATGCCGAAGCGAACGTATGTGGCATAATGCACACATGCCTACAAGTGGTTCAACGTGGTTCTACGGTGCGGTTGAACCCTTATCACAAATGAACAATTGTGATTGTGCTTCATGACAACGTTTGCACGGCAAAATAATCGCTTAATGTTGCCCAAAGCATGAACATATGAGTTGCATTGTGTTGCCCGCGTCACAAAGGTGAATACTTTGTGGTTTGTACCATTGGACGCTTTTTGGTGCCATGAAGGCAACCCATTCAACCGCAGGTTGAACCGCGCACTTTATCCTAATTTTTCGGTTCAGCCGTCCCTAGGTACAAGAAGCTCATTTCGTGGGCCGAGGCCAAAGAGAAGAAAACCCGTGCAAGCACCGTCCCATGGACACATTGCTTTCTGTCGTATGCAACGATGGATAAAGCTTGGTCCACGTTAAGTGAGAGACAAGTACTAAAAACGACCATAAAGGATCGAAGAGTTGGGGTTCCTTGGGATGTGGATGATTGGATACAATATATAGGTGATCAAAGGGATGTGCTAGAAGAAATGCACTTCCCAAGATTTAGGGATGATCACCCCTATGTACTTATAGTGCGTGGTGATGGGTTTCCATGTGGAGCAAGGTCATGGTGCCAAATTGCATATGGTTTTGCAAACCACATGCAAAAAGCACGAACCTTGCTCTACAATTCAACCGTGGGGAAGCCGTAATGAAAGTGCGCGGTTGAACTCGGTTGAACCACGGTTTCACTTGGGTAATTCAAGGGTACCTGATCAAAAAAAGCACGTAGGAGTATGCTCTGAGGTTTACGGCAAGAATACTTCTCCAACACTTTGAGTATACTGACAAATACCTCCAAAGGTGTAGATTGCCACACACAGTTGTGGGTGTATGGAATCGGCATTGAGGTTTTTTGACCCCCTCCCCCCCTATTTTTAGGGTGCTAAACTCATTTTTTCATATCCCATGGGCACACGGAACGACTAGGTACATGTGACAAAATGGCTGTTTTGGGGGGGTATTTTTGGTATGCCAGGTTATGCTCACAATAAATGCAAAACCACAATTGCCGGATTCAACACCATACTGACGGCACAGCATAATGTGATGACCGTGGATGAGTTATGTCAGCTTGTAACGGTGTCCCGAGGATATGTAACACTGCAGCAGTTTGAATGCCTCTGGCGCCTATGTACTAGACGAGTGCGCGGGCAGCACAAAATATCCATACCAAGCAGACTCATGGTTCCTATGCCGCCCCTCACTGATGAACTGAAGCCGCAAGCGCAAGAGTTTGTGAGAGGCGTCTTGCACAGATTGCAACTCCTTAGGAGGCCTTAATTGCCCGCCCTGGTGACCCTCAAGAAGTCGAATTTGTTACCCCGAACTGGGGTGTTTCTTAACGGTATGAAATGCAGGAGGGGGGGGTCACCGTCTCAATTTATGTTTTAAAAGCCAATTTTTGGAACCATACCAATGTCCGAGTTCGGACTAGTCAATATCACGTAGGATTTTATGGCGTCCAAAAATCCCAAAAACCTGCAACATAAAAAAAAACACCCTTTTAAGTAGTTAGCATGCTGTAAATTGTGTTTGGGCGATCTGTGTCCCCATACTGAAGCGGTACCCAGAACCTATGGCCCATGGCCCGGAGGCCTGTGATCCGTCACACCCGTGCGGAAGCCGTTGACACCGGCTGTCAGGCGGATATCCCTGTTCTCTAATCCGCAAAATCTGGTTCCAATTTCTAACCATTAAATCGATGTAGAATTACCATAATTTCATTGTCTTGGTCAATTTTCGGTCAGAAATCAGTGAAATACCCGATTTCTACCGCGATTTCTAATTGTCGTGAAATCGCCGCCTGTTGTCGCCTGCTTGCGCGCCTTCGTCGCTTCTCCGTGGCGAGTTTTGTGATGGAGTTTTCTTGAGTACCTTTGAGGTTCTAAAGGAACTCAAGGGCCCGATCTAGAGGGTCTTTCTTGTACTTTCATCTGGTGCGTTCCTCAGAACCTTTCGCCGTTGCGTCTGAGAGAAAATCAGCGCCCAAGCTTTTCCGTCAATCGCTCGAACTCATGGTTCTCAAGGACCATGAGTTTGGACGGAACCCTACATTCCCCCCCTATGCCTTTCATCCATGCCCCTTTCACATGGGCATATCACTTTGAATAGGGAGGAGGGCAATAGGGATGTTTTAGGCAGCCTATGGGTTTCACAAACCCAAGGTAGGTAGGTAGGTATCTTCGGGAGCTCGGGATGCCTCTTTTGACATTGCAGGAAGAAGGTCTTACCAAGGGGACGTCCTGTCCCTCCCACTGCCCTATGTCAGGTGCCTCTTGAGCCGCCCCCGCATGTGCTTGGGAAGGCATTGTCGCAGCCACCCGGTCCATGTGTCCCGGGTGGGGGGGTGTCCCCACATGTGTCCATGGGTAGGGCCACATGCCCCCTCCTATGGGCGGCCGCTCTGGGGGCTGCCCAGCCGTGTGCAGTATCTCTCACCAGAAGGGGTATTGCTCCCGCTAGTCTACGGTACGACCGCCTCAACCTTGTGGCTTCAGAACCATGAGTTCGGACGGAACCCTACATTCCCCCCCTATGCCTTTCATCCATGCCCCTTTCACATGGGCATATCACTTTGAAAAGGGAAGAGGGCAATAGAGATGTTTTAGGGTTCCCTATGGGTTTCACAAATCCAAGTCGTTTGCGTGCGCAAACGCTAACTTTGTGGCCTTGTGAGCATGAACGTTAATAACCGAACACAATGCTCACATGACCAAACGTCCTAGGCCATTCTTGATTTTTGAGCCAACTCAACGATGGCTCCACGCAATTCAATGCGTACCAAAACTGTATTTTCCAAAGAGGGCAAGTTTTGGTCGAAAATTATGCCAAAATGGCCAATCCCCTGAGGCTTGTACTCAAAGCCTATGGGGAGTTGAGCCTTGAACCAAGAAAATATGTAAAGTAGAGACCACGAAGAACATCGTGGATGGCTTGGTGGTTTTTTACAACCTTGTCTCCTCTTTCATACAATGTCACCTTTTGAGCACGCGTGCCATACTGCCTCTTTGCACACGCGCTCATATGCAAGCACTAATGACATGAGTGGGCGGAGACGATCTAACCATAGTGGGCATATTTGAAGGCACCTACTATGGGCCTACTCCAAAAATGTTTGCTCAGATTTTTGTTCCTCAATGACCCAAAGATATGTACATACCAATATCGCCGATATATGCACTTTTTCCCATAAATAGTGTGCTTCAAGAATTGAGGTGTTAAAAATGTTTCCATTATGCTTTGAACCTCAACCCCTGTTGCAAAAGGGAAGCAAAGCTTCGGTTTGCATCCATGCAAAAGCCCGAGGGTCCTTTCTCTTGTGATACGGAGATACGATTTTTCGAGTGACCACTTTTGGGTGAATTTTGGCCGTTTCGCCCAGAATGGCCACAAAGCCCTTCTCCCCCTGATTTGTCCCCCGAGGTTGCGTGCACCACTTGACCAAGGGGAAGGGCAATTCGAAGAGGGCACATAAACCCGCATCGAATGGGGTGTTTCCCCATGTGGCCTCTCCTCTCGAGGGGAGAGTTGTGAGTCACCCAATTTGGGGTATGTTGCCATTCTGCCCCATTTGTGTGTCACACTCTTTCAATGGGCAAGATAGCTAGAGGCGACCATGAGAGTTGGCAAGCGGCATATATTGGGACCTAAGTCCCATGTGTCTATAGCGTCTTTGGTTGAAAGGATCCTCGCCCTGGCCATGGAGATATGGAATCATGAGTGCGGGCCATTTTGGCCAAATTTCGCTGTTTTTGCCATTGTATGCCATATTGGATCTACCATATCTCCATGGGGCACGGGATCCAGGTAGGAGAGAGGAGCGATTATTGTAGCATATGACCAAGGGTTGAACACCATTGAGTTTGGCATTTGCTTCTCTGGCTCATCCGGAGTTATTCAACTTTTGGTGCGATCCCTGATCCCCCCCTTTGCACCGCATGTTGCTTTCTGCCCCGTCCGTGTGGTCATCCCCTCGGTGAACAGTAAGCAGCCAGCGTGACAGCACACCATAACCCAGGGCATGGGACCATAGGGGATATCAAGGGTCGTGAATCAAGGCTTGGCGCAACGAGATCGCCAAGGTTTCCTACCCTGACCGGTCGCCCGACATGACCAATTTTGCCATTTTGGCAGCTGTGGACCCAGTTTGGATCATCACCACGCCGAGGGCCATGGAGATCCTTGAGAGCCAAGTACATGCGAGTCTCCGTTTAACTCCCAGTGGATTGCATATGGAATGGCGGATCCCATCTCCAAGCCGGCGTGGGAATATATACTTGAGGACACCCCCGATCTTGGCTAATTTTGAGCAGCCAAAATGACCCCCCTTGGGGACCCCAATTTCACCCCCCCGTGTGGTCAATTGGTGGCCCCATATCTCTGTGCCCAGGTGGACCCCGGACCCAATTTCAAGTCGTGCATTCTGATGTAGGTCCCAGGTTCTGCCTCCTATCCTGTGAGTCATTGGCCTTGCCCCTGCCGGGCGAGCCACTCGTGGGGATGACTCCAATTTGGATGATTTAGGCATCATGACCCCACATGGCGAAACCGTGTTGCCCTGATGCTGGGGAGTCAGAGGGAGCCAGGTTCAGTGAGGGCTCTAGTGAGCTCGTACCTGAAGGGCATAGGGTCAGTTGTCTTGTCCCTACCTCTGGCTGGTCCGGACGAGGGGTCAAGTCGGGAGTTTTTCGAGCTAATGTCAGTTTGGGCTGAAACAGCCCATTCTCAGTTACCAACTCCTAGGGGATAATGGCAGGGCCTCATCTCTGGCTCAAAGGCAAGTTGGGACCTGCCATCAAGGGAGCATGGGAAACCACTGTCGGTTGGCATTGGAGTCCCTTGGTTCCCAGGAACTCGCCTGTGGCTGGGTGGGACACCCTCCCCTATTGGCAGGGTTCCAGGGTCTGGACTGAGCAGGGCATGGGTTGTGTTTGAGCCCCGGCCCCTGCCAGCCACTGAGGGGGTCGGACCTGGGATTGGGAAATGAGTTGGGACTGAGTGTCTATTGTCCTGTGATGCCCTTACTCCAGTCCAGTCTTAACCCCAGGTGTACATATCCTGATGTGTTGCCGTACATACTTTTGTTTCCTTGTTTCAGAGTGGCAAGGATCCTGAAACGCTTTGTCACATGACACGAGCATGAGGATGCCCTTGTGAGCGCAGTGCTTTGTCTGCCTGCTTGCTTGTGCGTGTCCGCCGCAGCGTCCCGTGGCCAGGCCCCCCACGGGAATGCGTCAAACGCGTTTCATCGCCGCGGGGTTACCCATCCCTCGCGTGCCACTCGGGGCCACCTGAATCCCGAGCACCACGAGCTTCGCAGCGCCTCCCGGAGCATCTCCCCGAGCGTCAGCAACAGCGCCGAGTCCGTGAAGGAGGTGTAGCGACCGGAACTCCGACATCAGCGAGTTCCTTCGGCCGACCAGTACCGGCCGCACTCCCAGCTGCATCACCCACCCCAACAATCACCATCAGGCGTCTGGGTCCCAGCCCTGTAGATAGAGTGGACCGCAACAACCGCTTCAACAGCCACCCCCAGGGCTACTCCATCGAGGGGAACGAGCGCCGATGGTGAACCGGCAGGAGGCTGGCAAGACGTGGCCGCTGCCCCACCCCCATGCTGTGTACCCACTGCGTGGGTTGGTATGGGGGCAGCACTACCGCCACAGCGACCCCCAGTGCGAAGGCGGCATGCCCGGGAGCTTCGAGCTCCGCAAAGATATGGGCGCCGACCGCCTGCAGGCAGTGGAAGACTTGCTGCGGGTGGAAGGATACGCCTGCCTCTTCCGCCAGAAGCGCTAGAGGGTCTGGACCCGCCCGGACAGGCCCGGCGAAGGGCTGCGCCTTGACGGGATTGATGAGGACGAGAACCCCAACGAGTACCCGTTGGGCGCCACGATCAACGTCTCTATATGGGACATGATCGAGAAGAAGTTCCCGGAACCGGGGAACAAGCGTACGCTGCAGGGCAGCAACAGCAGCGCGTCCCCTGGGGAGGAGAAGCGATCCGCCGGGGACAAGAAGCGGAACAAGAAATGTCGGGAGTACCAGGAATCCCTGGCCGCCGAAGCCGCCCAAGCCGCGGAGAACGAGACCAAGGGCGGAACCTCAGCCCCCAGCCCCCAACGGGCCACTGGCGGTCACCAGCCCGGCCACACCACCGTTGGCGACTTCCTTGAGGTCGCCAAGAAGGCAAAGGCCAAGCCCCGTCAGCTGCACCTGAGGAAGTCAGGCCCCAGCAGCGACGTGGAGTCGGCCCACCGTGGGAGGCTGCCGGCCGACCAGGCCAGCTCCAGCAGCAGCGTCGCTCCCGACCAAAGGGACGTGGCCCGCGCCTGCAAGCGCGCCTGTGGGGTGCCCTGCAACCTTCGGGTTGCCCGGCAACGGGGCACGCAGCAGAACGCTGCCGTGGAGGGCGCCGTTGGCATCGCCCAGGAAGAGGCTGCAGATTGGGGCGGAGGCATGGCCTTCCATGCCTCGACCGTGGCGGCCATTGCGGCCGGACTCACGGCTGCAGCCGCCCAGGAGGCAGCGACTGTCCGGGTCAGGGGTGAGCTGGCGGCAGCCGCCCAGGGAGGCCCGCCTGTCCCACGAGGCCATTGTCCCTAAGGATGCCGAGGTGAAAGCGCTGGAAGAGGCGCTTGCCCAAGAGAGGGCAAGGAAGGAGGCGGAGGAAAGGGCCCACGCCGAAGCAACGGCCAAGGCCCAAGCGGACGCCGCCAGTAAAGATGCCATCGAGGCCGCGCCACTGAAGGTCGCTGAGGAGAGGGCCAAGACGGAGACGGAGCTGGCAGCATTGGAAGCGGAGAAGGCTCGGCTGCAGCGGGCTCGGGAAGCCGAGGCTGCCCGTGCCCGGGAGGAGGCCAAAAGGCGAGCCGCCGCAGCCACGGCCGCCGCAATGGAGGAGGCGGAGGCCAAGCTCCAGCGCAAGACACCCCCCGGAGGATCCCGAGTGGAGACCCTTCGAAAGCCCTTCGAAGGGGAGGCCTCCTGCAAGATGACGCTGGATCTGGAGGAGGTTGACATGGGCAGCAGTGGGGACAGTGGCCCCACCGCCTACCGACAAAGGAGGGGTAAGGGGAAGACCCCCGAGAGGAGAAGGAGGCCAGCGGGCGGACACCCCCATGACTCTGACCCCTTTTTCACCGCCAGCGACGAGGATGGACGAGACCGCCGACATCGCCGAGGAGTGGCTGGAGGAGGAGGCAGAGATGTCTCCATGGAGCCGGAGGGTGAGGGTGAGAATCTCAATCCTCTTTACCGGAGCTCAGAGTCCACCGAGTGCGAGACCGAGACGGCTAGGTGGGGCGACATGGACGAGGATGATGACATGGACTTTGGCTACACGGAGAAGCCCCCATCCTCGGACCCACCGAGGGGACCCGGCGGAGGCCCCCCGGGACCCCCTGGCGGAGGACCATCAGGACCCCCTGGAGGACGCCCACCAGGTGGACCCCCCGGAGGCGGACCTCCGGGCGGGGGAGGACCCCCTGGACCGGGCGGATGCGGCGGAGGCCCTCCTGGAGGACCCCCTGGGGACCCCGACGGCCCACCAGAAGAGGGTGACCTGGAGGCCACTTGGCCCCGGATCGTCCACCTCCGCGGGAGGGTCCAGACCCTCGAGGGTGAGGTAGACACGGGCAAAGGGGAGATGATCCGCATTGCCAGGGTCGCCGCGGGCGCGCAGAAGGAGCTGGAAATCGCCAAGACGGAGACGGTCAAGATCGCCAAGGTCGCCACTGCTGCCAAGAGGGAGCTGGACATCGCCAGGGGCGAGACCAGGATGCTGAACGAGGTCGTCAACGGCCTGCAGCAGAGGTTGGACAAGCTGGAAGGCTGTGGGAACGTCGGCAACGACCACCCACCCCTGGAGTCCGGCTCGTCGGATGATTGCTGGGTACCTGGACCAGGACCAGGCAGAGCCCACGCCCCCGGCGGAGTCCCCAGGAGTCGCCCCAGTGCCAGTGCCCCCTCTCTCAGCGCCCCCTCTCATCACAGCGCGGGCCGCCGTAACAAGCGTATGCCGCCCAGCAGTGGCAGTGACGATTGGTGTGACGAGTGGCTCAGTGCGGAGTACCACAAACGCCGTGCTCCACCGCGGACAGCGGTACGCCCCCGACGCCCCGCACCAGCCCGAGACCCCATCCCAATGGCTGTTGGCCGATACGGTGGACTCAGAGATGAGGTCCCTGGAGGAGACGTGGAGTGGGATGTCGGCAGAGGCGAGGAAGATCTGGAGGAGTTGGGCATTACCCCGCCGCGTGGTGTACGACGGGAGGCCGCTGAATGCAGCCGCCGGCGCCGTGATGAGGAGGTGTACATGGAGGGAGTACGGCGCGAACATCTAGGTTCGGCGTACATGGAGGAACCACGGCGTAGCCACATGGATACCGCGGAGGAGATGGAAGTGGCAGCCGTGGGAGTCCGTGGAGGACGCCGATGGGAACCTGGGTCGACCTCGCGGCCGGCGTTCATGGTCTCTAAGGCCGCGGATGCCGCGTCGTGGGAAGATCTGAAGCACATCAAGCCCCCCACGTACGATGGCAACCCCCTCAACCTCGACCGCTTCTTGGAGAAGCTGGACAATTGGGGGATGACCGTCACTGAAGACATGGATCCCGCAGAGGCGAAGAAATATGTCTTCAAACGGTTCAGGTACCGCCTGCCGGAGGTGCTCCAAGAGCTATACTTCGTGGCGACCAAGGAGGGGAAAATCAAGACCCTCAAGGAAGCCAAGAAGTGGCTCAACGAGCAGGAGCGGGTAGACGCTCCGCAGGTGGCTGCCAAGCGGTGGAAGGCCATCAAGCTTCAGCATGATGGTCGGAAGATCCGCCTACGAGATTGGCAGGACTTCCGGGGGCAATACACCCTCTTCCGCTGCAACGTGGAGGACTGGAATGAAGGTGACGAGCAGGCCCGCCTGCTCTCCATGCTGCCGGAAGCATGGATCAAGGGAGTCACCAAGGAGGAAGCAAAGAGAGCCAGGTCCAACCACACGGTCAAGATGATGCTCCCCAAGGAGTATCATACGAACGTGGTGGCTTGGACAAAGAAGAACGTGACCCGGGACGTCAAGCGGCACCCCCTGCGGAACGCCCTCCTCATCACCGTCACGGGCGATCGCGAGAAGACTGCGATGTGGCGCCTTGATGAGTGTGACGTGGACGGCCAGACCATCCGTCTGCAGGCCATCCCGGCGCGGATGAGTTGCGACGAGGTCCTGGAGTGGGTTGGAGAGGAGGTACTCAAGGAGTACCGGAACCTCCAGCACACCCACGGGTTGAGGCCTGGCGACCGTGACGTCAACTACGTTGGCGAGGGGTCTGGCGGGGAAGCTGCCATGGACCCAGCGGGAGCCGATGGCGATGAGGCTCTCGACGATGATGACGGCGACGATGGGCCCGCCGAAACGGCCGTATGTGCCTTCGTGGCCAGCAACCTGAACGCGGGGAGCAACCTGGGAAGCTGGAAGCCCCTGCAGAAGGGTTGGAAGAAGAAGGAGAAGAAGGAGCCGCGCCGCATAGGCGACCCTCCGCTGTCCTTTGGGGAGTTCATACGAGCTCACCCTCATTGCTGTTTCGTGTGTTATGGAAGGAACAAAGGGTTCAACCATGACCACCGGACATGCCCCATCCACAAGGCCGACACGGAGGCCTACAAGAATATGCGGTTTGAGGTTTGAGGTTTGATTTTGCGGGTACTAGACGCCTTTCGGCCCCGGGGGGCCACCTGGTCGGGCCAGGTGATATCCTCCCCACCGGGTCCTAGTGGGGGGCCCTCCAAGACGCACCTCCTGCCTGGTGGCGGAGTCCCCCGGGTTCACAGAGCTCGGAGCCCCGTCCTTCCCCGGCGTCCCCGTTTCGCCACTCCTCGGTCAGTGCATCAATTCGCAGCCGTGGCTGCGGGCGCTTACCCACTGCGTCGCCCCCCTAATGCGTGGTCGCCCGGGGCGCCGGCGCCGCCGGGCCCGTGCTACTGGCTTGTCGCCAGTGGGACCCCCTTGGGCTGGCGCGGAGGCTGCCTAGCCTAGGGGTTGGGGCGTGGCGCTGTGCGCCACTACTGCCTTGGCGGGTGCAGTGTCCCGTCTGTGTGTGCGCGGCGCTCGCGGCCGGTTCGGGGGGGGTTCGGGCCGGTACCTGGTGTTGTGTCTCTCCTGTTTCCCCCTTCCCGCCCCGCGTGTTCCGCGCTGCGTGTGGCGGGCCGTCCCCTCCGGGTGTCCCTTACCCTCGCCCGCTGGTACGCCATTCCATGCGGTCTGTGCGTTCCGCGCGCTCGGTCCGGTTGCCCTTCCGGTTGTCCCCGCGTGTCCTTTTCGTGTGTGTGCGCTCGCGCTCTCGCGGTGTCCGCTCCCCCCCCCGCTGGGTGGTGTGGCGCGCGCATCTCGCGTGGTCCCGGCACTGGGCGCTGGTAGGGCCGTTCCACTTGGTCCGTGCCCCTCCGCGTGTCCTGCCCCGGTCCCGTGCTCCGTCTGGCGTGCTTGGGGGGGGGCGGTCCGGTCCCGGTTCCCCCCTCCTTGGCTTGGGGTTGCGGGGGCGGCGGCCCCTGGCCGCCCGTCCTGTGGAGCGGGCAGCCAGGGTTCCGCGTCCCGCGTGTCCTGGGTGCGGTCGGTGCGGGCGTGGGATCTCCGCACCGGCCCCACAGCGTGAGCCCTCGCGGGCCGGTGTTGCTCGCTGTGGGGGTGGCGGAAGGGCGTCCCCGGGGGGGGTGCTTTCCACCTTTGTGAGGGGCGCCTGGTGTCAGGCGCTGTCCCTCCCCCGGCCGCCCGTCCTCTGGAGCGGGCTGCCAGGGTCCGAGGGTTCCGCGACCCGTGTGTCCCGGGTGCGGTCGATACGGGCGTGTGTACCCAGCACCGGCCCCCCAGCGTGCGCCCTTGCGGGCCGGCGTTGCTCGCTATGGGGGTGGTGAAAGGGCGTCCCCGGGGGGGGTGCCTTCCACCGTTGTGAGGGGCGCCTGGTGTCAGGCGCTGTCCCTCCCCCGGCCGCCCGTCCTCTGGAGCGGGCGGCCGGGGTTCCGCGACCCGTGTGTCCCGGGTGCGGTCGATGCGGGCGTGTGAACCCAGCACCGGCCCCCCAGCGTGCGCCCCCGCGGGCCGGCGTTGCTCGCTGTGGGGGTGGCGGAAGGGCGTCCCCGGGGGGGGTGCCTTCCACCGTTGTGAGGGGCGCCTGGTGTCAGGCGCTGTCCTTCCCCCGACCGCCCGTCCTCTGGAGCGGGCTGCCAGGGTTCCGCAACCCGTGTGTCCCGGGTGCGGTCGATGTGGGCGTGTGGACCCAGCACCGGCCCCACTGCGTGCGCCCTTGCGGGCCGGCGTTGCTCGCTGTGGGGGTGGCGGAAGGGCGTCCCCGGGGGGGGTGCCTTCCACCGTTGTGAGGGGCGCCTGGTGTCAGGCGCTGTCCCTCCCCCGGCCGCCCGTCCTCTGGAGCGGGCAGCCAGGGTTCCGCGACCCGTGTGTCCCGGGTGCGGTCGATGCGGGCGTGTGGACCCAGCACCGGCCCCACAGCGTGCGCCCTTGCGGGCCGGCGTTGCTCGCTGTGGGGGTGGCGGAAGGGTGTCCCCGGGGGGGGTGCCTTCCACCGTTGTGAGGGGCGCCTGGTGTCAGGCGCTGTCCCTCCCCCGGCCGCCCGTCCTCTGGAGCGGGCAGCCAGGGTTCCGCGACCCGTGTGTCCCGGGTGCGGTCGATGCGGGCGTGTGGACCCAGCACCGGCCCCACAGCGTGCGCCCTTGCGGGCCGGCGTTGCTCGCTGTGGGGGTGGCGGAAGGGCGTCCCCGGGGGGGGTGTCTTCCACCGTTGTGAGGGGCGCCTGGTGTCAGGCGCTGTCCCTCCCCCGGCCGCCAGTCCTCTGGAGCGGGCAGCCAGGGTTCCGCAACCCGTGTGTCCCGGGTGCGGTCGATGCGGGCGTGTGGACCCTGCACCGGCCCCACAGCGTGCGCCCTTGCGGGCCGGCGTTGCTCGCTGTGGGGGTGGCGGAAGGGTGTCCCCGGGGGGGGTGCCTTCCACCGTTGTGAGGGGCGCCTGGTGTCAGGCGCTGTCCCTCCCCCGGCCGCCCGTCCTCTGGAGCGGGCAGCCAGGGTTCCGCGTCCCGTGTGTCCCGGGTGCGGTCGATGCGGGCGTGTGGACCCTGCACCGGCCCCACAGCGTGCGCCCTTGCGGGCCGGCGTTGCTCGCTGTGGGGGTGGCGGAAGGGCGTCCCCGGGGGGGGTCGCTTCCACCGTTGTGAGGGGCGCCTGGTGTCAGGCGCTGTCCCTCCCCCGGCCGCCCGTCCTCTGGAGCGGGCAGCCAGGGTTCCGCAACCCGTGTGTCCCGGGTGCGGTCGATGCGGGCGTGTGGACCCTGCACCTGCCCCACAGCGTGCGCCCTTGCGGGCCGGCGTTGCTCGCTGTGGGGGTGGCGGAAGGGCGTCCCCGGGGGGGGTGCCTTCCGCCGTTGTGAGGGGCGCCTGGTGTCAGGCGCTGTCCCTCCCCCGGCCGCCCGTCCTCTGGAGCGGGCAGCCCGGGTTCCGGTGTGCGTGTGTGTTCGTGTGCGTGCTCTGCTTGGCCGGGTCGGGCGGGCCGGCCTCCCGGGCGCGTTCTGGTGCGCCTCACCTTTTCCTTTGGCCGCTTTGTCTTTCTGCTTTGCTTGGCCCCCTCCGGGCTGGGGTTGCCCCCCTCTCTCTCGCTGCTGCTGCCTTTCCTCGTTGCCCTGGCGCTTTGTTTTTTTTTTTTTTTTTTTTTTTTTTTTTCCCCTCTCGCTGCCTGGTTGGTTGGTGTCTCCCGCTTGGCCGTTGGCTGCTCGCTGGTGGTTGCTCCCCTGCCCCCCTCCCCTTGTGTGTCCCGCGGTTTTTGTCGCTCCCGCTTGGTGCCTGGGTGTTGTTTTTTTTTTTTTTTTTTTTTTTTGTTTTTTCTTCACGTTCTTCTTTCTCCGTGCGCCCCCGTTGTCTCCGGCTTTCTCTGGTTTCCGGCCCCGGTTGCCTTGGGCCTCGGCGCTTGCGTTGTTTGCTTTGTTGGCCTGCCGCTTCTCGGCTCTCCGTGCACTTGTTCCTCTTTCGTGCTTTCCGCCTGGCTGTTGGCTGCTCCCTCGTGGTTGCTGCCTCCCCCCCCCCCCTTTTGTTTCTCACGGTTTCCGTCGCCGCCGCTCGGTGCTGCGTGCCGTGTTGTGCTGTGCGTGGCTGGGTGCTGCGCTGCGCCGCGCTGCTGCGCGCTGTGTCGCCCGGTGGTGTGCTGTCCTGTGCTGTGTTGCGCTCGTTTGGTGCCGCTGCTTGTTGCGCCGTGCCCTCTGGCGCTGCCCGTCGCCCTGGGGCCCTGTGCTCTGCGGCACTGTGTTTTGCGTTGTTCCCCCGCGCTGTGTGCTCTGTGCTGTGTGTGTTTTGTCGTGGCGCGGTGGTGCGTGCTGTTGTTCGCCGCTCTGCTTTGTGCTGTGTGTGTCCCGGGGTGCTGTGCTGTGCGTTCCCTGTGCTCTCCGCTCTGCGCGGTGCTGTGCTTCGCTGTGCTGGTGCGCTCGCGTTGTGCTGTTCGTGTGGTGCGTGCCGTTGCTGGCGCCTGGCGCTGTGGTGCGCTGCTGTGTGTTGTGCTGTTTCCTGTGGTGTGCCGTGGTGCGGTGCTGGGTCTGTTGGCCCGTGGTTGTTTGCTGGTGGCGTGTTTCGGTGTCGGTGTCCCTGTCTGGCCGGGTGGTCTGCTTCCCTGTGGTTGGTGTGCTTTGCTGTGGTGCCCTGCTTTCCTGTGTCGTGTTCTGTGGTGCTGTGCTGTCGCGTGGTGCTGTGCTGTTGCTCTCTGCTGTCGTTTTGCGGTGCTTTTGGGGCTTGCTTTGCCCTTCTGTGGGCTGTCGCGCTTTGCTGTGTTGTGCTGTTGGTTGGCTGTGCTGTTTTTTGCCCGGTGGTGGTGTCTGCGCGCTGTGGTGCTCTTTCCCTCGTGCCCTGGTGCCGTGCTGCCGCGTGGTGCCGTGGTGTCCTGTCCTGTCGCCTTGTTGGGTTTGTTTCTTGCGTGGGTGTGGCTGTACCTACTTAAAAAACATCTGCAAAATTTCGTGTAAAAAAAAAAAAAAAAAATTTTTTGAAAATAAAATAAAATTATACACGACCCAACACATTCGCGTGCAGCAAGACCATGTTCGCTGCTGTGCCTTACGTGCTACCCGCTGTTCTTGATGTTCTCGGCCTTGTTCTTGTGTGGCGTCGTGGAGCGTGTTGGCGTTCATTGCTAAGGGTTAACCGCGTTCCCCCAGGGCCGCCGCCTGAGCTGCAGGGCAAGGGGAGTGATGGGCACGAGGACGGGGAGGGAGGTGCATGGAGAAGAAGAAGAAAAAGGCGGCAGGGCGCGACGTGAGGGGTCGTGGCGAGTTATGAAAAATTTTTCGAGTTTTACGCGCTGCGTGGTGGCTTGGACAAAGAAGAACGTGACCCGGGACGTCAAGCGGCACCCCCTGCGGAACGCCCTCCTCATCACCGTCACGGGCGATCGCGAGAAGACTGCGATGTGGCGCCTTGATGAGTGTGACGTGGACGGCCAGACCATCCGTCTGCAGGCCATCCCGGCGCGGATGAGTTGCGACGAGGTCCTGGAGTGGGTTGGAGAGGAGGTACTCAAGGAGTACCGGAACCTCCAGCACACCCACGGGTTGAGGCCTGGCGACCGTGACGTCAACTACGTTGGCGAGGGGTCTGGCGGGGAAGCTGCCATGGACCCAGCGGGAGCCGATGGCGATGAGGCTCTCGACGATGATGACGGCGACGATGGGCCCGCCGAAACGGCCGTATGTGCCTTCGTGGCCAGCAACCTGAACGCGGGGAGCAACCTGGGAAGCTGGAAGCCCCTGCAGAAGGGTTGGAAGAAGAAGGAGAAGAAGGAGCCGCGCCGCATAGGCGACCCTCCGCTGTCCTTTGGGGAGTTCATACGAGCTCACCCTCATTGCTGTTTCGTGTGTTATGGAAGGAACAAAGGGTTCAACCATGACCACCGGACATGCCCCATCCACAAGGCCGACACGGAGGCCTACAAGAATATGCACGCGTCGAAGAAGCGTGCACCCGCGGGTATCCGGGAGACCAAGCTGGAGGTCACCAAGGACGAGCTCTTCAAGCTGATGTCGGTGGGGACCGACTTGGCCAAGGAGATCCAGGAGATCAAGAGGTCCTGGGTTCCCAAGTCGGATGACAAGAACAAGGACAAGGACAAGGAGGGTAAGGAAGGGGGAAAGAAGAAGGGTGTCAACGAGGTTGATGCGGAGGAGAGTACCGCTACTACCACAAGCGACGCCCCTCAGCGGAGCCCCTGCAGCCAAGGGCCCCAGCTAGGGCGGTCGCAGGATGGTGTCGCGGGAAGCGCTACACCATCCCAGTCGGGAGACAATGAGCACAAAGGGATTGCCGCGGGGGGAAGGCCCGGTCCGGCACCCAAGACGAAAGACAGTCGCAGTGGCAGGGTGAGGGCAAGTGAAGGCACGAACCCTTGCACCCGTCCATCCTTCGCGACCAAGAATGTATTTGATGTGCTTCAAGATCTATTCGAGAGTATCGGAGGATGACCCGGACCGCAGCTGGATGCTGCAGATAGGAAGCCTGAGCCCATTGTCCACGACCTGCACCAGTCGCTTATTGAGCTTCTGGAACGGCCGGAGATCCTGAGCTTGCACGCCGTGCGCCGTGTGGGGCCTGAGCGGCAGTTGCATCTTAAGGTCCGTGCCTTATGCGGGGATGTGGAGAAGGTCTTCGACGTGTTGGGCGACACGGGAGCTCAGGTCAGCTTGGTCAAGGCTGGATTACTTCCGCCAGAGTGCTTGACCGACAGTCGAAAGCCTGTCAGGCTGAACGTGGCGAACGGCCGGTACATGGTGGGAGGCACGAGGGAAGCGGCCATTGGGCTGCAGTTCTTGAACCACCGTGAGCTGAGCCGCCCGGACCTCGGGAAGGAAATTCTCCTGCAAGGTCGCTTCTACGAGGCCCAGATGGACTGGGACATGATCGTGTGGTACGACTTCATGATGGAGACGGACTCCAGCGTTCTCCCCGCCCAGGCCTCGATGACCCTGTACCAGGACGACCAGCTCTCGTGGCTTTCGTCACCTGAGCACCATATGGGGGGCTAATGGATCCACCCAGAACGCAATCAGCTGGAAGTAGCCGCGCTGGGGACTGAGCGAGCTGGGCCAGCCAACCAGGAGTACGGCGTAATGCCGGAAGTGGCGAGTCGAGTGGTTGCGGACCTGGGAGCTTCGGATCTTACCCTGGATGCGTTCTCTTCAGGAACCTCCGCTCATCTTCGGGTTTGCGAGAAGTACTGGAGCGCCAAGGACTCTGCGTGGAAGAAGCACTGGGGTCCGCATCAGGGTTTGATGTGGATCCATTGCCCCTGATGGGACATTCCAAGGGCGGTAGCGAAGATTCGCAAGGACCGCTCCAAGGCAGTGCTGGTTGTTCCCATGGGATGCACCGAGGAGGAAAGCACCCAAGATTTGGTGGTCTCACTGACCAACATGACCTTAAACAAGGTCGTCCTACCGGCTGGAGAGAGTGTCTATCAGGACGCTAAGGGACAGCCGATGCCACCCCAGAGATGGCCAACGGAATTCCACTATGTGGATGGGGGCCTTGAGCAGGCCAACAACACGGACTTCGTGCGTGTCAACCGCATCATAGCGGAGCCATGGGGGTAATGCTTTGCGGTTTCCCCTGTTGACATCGGAGAACCGGAGGACCTCCTCACTGAAGAGGAGCTGGACCTGGTTCAGGGGTATATGGATCAGCCCTTTCACGACTGGGGAAGCCAGCGTGAGCAGAAAGGCCAGGAGAAAGCCTGGTGGGAGCCGGAATCCATCGTCTCCGGTTCCTATGATGGGAATACCTTCGTAAGGAGGGTACTGCACCACATTTCAGCCAGGACAAGCCAATCGGCGGGAAGCCGTGCACCTATGGTGACTTGTTCCGAGGCAAGACCAGAGATGGCCCTTTGGGCCACCTGGGAAGACCACCAGAGCCCAAATTATTCGGTGACACCCCGCAAGTAAGCTCAGTGGTTCAGGTGCCCGGCAAGGCCAAGGCGGAGTCTGATGAGTGCCCCAAGATCCAGGAATTGAGGGCCAGGCTGAGGCAGAAGTATGGGGATACCTTCTTCAGCGGAAAACCTGTGTTTCCCCCACCGGTGCGTGGACCGTATGGCGAGGCAAGATACGACTGAAGCTGGACCCCCGTGTGTACCGACACTGGGAGTTCGCCCTGAGGGGCCAGAGAAACGAGGCCATGGAGAAGATCCTCCGTGAATTCATTGAGAGGGGCTGGCTTGAGCCGTGCCACTCCGAGTGGGCCTCCCCGTGCTTCTTCGTCCCCAAGAAGGTGGCCGGAGAGTGGCGGCTCGTAGTCGACTACCGCGGCCTAAACGCCCAAACGCAGCATGACAGCTATACGCTGCACCTCATTGAGGACATGCTGCAAAAACAACACCGGCGGAGGATCTTCACGGTGATTGACCCGAAACATGGTTATCATCAGATGCCTCTCGCCGAGGAGTCCCGTGCTTGCACAGCAATGAGCACACCAGTTGGAACCCTCCAGTGGAAGGTGATGCCCATGGGCGTTACCAAAAGCAATGCGGCTTTTCAGCGGATTCTGGATAACCTGCTTGAGCCGGTGCGTGACTGTGCGGACCCCCTCGTGGACGACGTGATCATCGCGTCCGGGGACCCCAGTAGGAGCTATGAGGAGCTCCTGGAGGCACATGAGAGGGACGTCACGAGAGTGCTGGACCTTCTGGTTCGGCACAAGCTCACGGGCAGCACTGACAAGGCCACCATTGCGGTAAGCGAGGTGGTCTTCGCTGGCCACGTAGTTGGGAACGGGCAGCGGAAGCCCATACCTGGCAAGGTGGCTGCGATCGAGCACTGGGAAAAGCCCAAAACGGTCTCTGAGCTACGGGCGTACTTGGGATTCTGCAACTACTACTTAGGGTATATCAAGATGTATGCCGAGTATGCAGCCCCCATGACGACCATGCTCAAGGGCAACCGAGAGGAGACCAAGAAGGGGTCCAAGAGGGCTCTGGTCTGGAATGAAGAGTCCGACCGTGCCTTTGAGGGGATGAAGCAGGCGCTGCTATCCGCAGTGGGTCTGCACCTCGTGGATCCTGACGGATGGTTCGTCCTGCGCACTGACGCTTCCGACTACGCCGTTGGCGCTGTGTTGGAACAAGTGCTTGACGATGGGAGGCACGTGCAAGTGGCCTTCTGGAGCCGAGTCCTAGCGGAAGGCCAGAGACGGACGTGGAAGCCCCGAGAAAAGGAGGCGTATGCCATCGTCATGGCTCTCAGGAAATGGGCTGGGTACATAGCCCTCCATCCCGTCACCGTCTGCACCGACCATCAGGGTCTGCAGTCGTGGCACAAAGAGCACGTGGACACCCCCTCCAGTCCCGCCTCCTGACGGACAAGATGGCATGAGACCTTGGCCAAGTTCGACCTCACGGCTGTGTATGTTCCTGGCAAGAACAACACCGTGGCGGACTGTCTCAGTAGGTGGGCCTATCCCGCCAGCAAGGGCATGACGGATGTCTCTGCCCATGGCGATGAGGCTGAGACCGCTGAGGCCAAGAGGATCATAGAAATGGAGCGCCTGATGGAGGAGGAGGGTGTTAAATGCTTTGTCGTCATGGCTGCGGATGCCCCCCTCGGAAGGAGGATGGGCAGAGCGGTCAGGGTACTCCTCCTGAAAGAGCCGAGTCCGACAAGCACCTCTTCTCTGAATCGTGCCTCCAGGACGACTGGACCGACGACTACGCTAAGTCTGAGGCCTTTGAGGCCGAGTATAGGGCTGTGACCGTCCCTGATGACGGGCACAAGTGGCCAAAGGGGCTGACTGAGGAGGATGGCAAGCTCTACCGGAATGGTAAGCTGCTGGTGCCAGAGTCCCGAGTGCTCGAGCTATATGAGGCTTAGCACCACCACATGATGCACCCAGGGGTCAGGAAGCAAGCCCTGGATATGCAGCGCCGGTTCGAAATCGACCAGATCAGTCTCTACAATGCTATCAAGAAGGTCAGAAAGGGTTGCTTGGTCTGTCAGGCCTGCAATCCTGACAACCTGAACGTCAAGGGGGAAGCCCAATGGACTCCGGTGCCTGACCAGCCCATGGAGAGCGTGGCCATGGACATCTTCTCCATGCCCGAAGTTCACATAGGCAAGGAGACCTTTGACTGTGTGGTCCTTTGTGTGGACCGCCACAGCGGCTATGTAGTAGCTGTTCCGGCACGCAAAAAGGGGTTGCTTGCCAAGGAAGTGGCAGTCATGATGATTCGTCATTGGCTGGCCGTCTTTGACATCCCCCGCACCATTTGCAGTGACCAAGGGCCCCAGTTTACTGGTGGCTGGTTCAAGGCCATGTGTTCCCTCATGGGAATACGTCATGCCAAGAGCGTTGCCTATCTCAGCCGGTCCAACGGCCGGGCTGAAGTGGCTGGAAGGCAGCTGTTCGAGAAGCTACGCAAGATTCACATCACCAATCCACGTCGGAATTGGTTTGAGGAGATGTGGCCCGCTCTGAAGGCCCATCATGACACCCCCATTCCGGGTGGTTTGTCCCCTCACCAAGTTCTGTTCGGCAGGGACCCCCTTGGTCGGGGACTTCCCTTGTCTGGTGATGGTATGGCCATGGACGCCAAGGAATTCTTCGCGCGGCAAGAGGCAACGGCGCGGGACATCCGCCAGCAGCTCGAGAAGGAGCATGCTGAGCGTCAGAAGTCCGCCCCGAGCTCGACAGCGCAAAGGTTCAGGGTGGGAGACCCGGTGTGGGTGATCAGACCCCGCCCTATGGGCACCCACCGCACCAAAACCTGGTTCACACCCGGAGAGGTGGTCCGCAGGATTGGTGAGGACACCTACCGCATCAAGGTGGGTCACGGACAGTTCCGGGAGCGCCACCAGAGTCAGCTCCGTGTGCGGGAACCCAACCTCCGTGGCCAACATGTGTCCCTGGACTATGCCGCACATGAGGCTGATTCGGACGACGACTATGCTGAGCAGGACGACTACACCGTCCAGAAGATCCTGGCCCAGCGTCCGAACGCCTCGGCATCCGGAGGCCTGGAGTTCAAGGTTCGTTGGCGAGGCTATGGGCCGTCCCACGACACCTGGGAACCCGTCTCCTCGTTCGTGCCGCGGATTAATACCCCCTTTATGGATTACATCCGCAAGCACAAGACCAAGCTCCATGTTACGGACTTGGCAGCACTCACCCGGGCGATTGTAGCCAGAGGCGCCTGATCACCGCCCTGGGCTCTCCCCTGTGAGCATCGCTGGGGTTTGCAGTGCAATTCCTGAATCCACGCTCCATGACATTGCAGAGCATATTAATGCTTATCGAGCTGGATTGTGCCCACGTTGGATGGTCAGTTAGGGCTTAGATGCTTTCGGCAAACATTGACCGTAAGCATTTTCCTGCTGACATTTCCCTGGCAGGCTTGGACGGCCGCACCTACCAGTGTGCATAGCCCCCCCCTTCATTATTCCAGATTGAGGCCTTAGGGCCCATACGACGTTGCGCAACGGATGCCGCTGTCATCGGCATTGCGATTTTTGGGTGTGTGGTCTTGTCCCATGGCACTTGCGAGATCCAGACCAGTCTACGTGTGTCTGCAGACTATATATGGCCTGAACTCAGGCGTCTTTCTGTCCACCCTCCTGCATATTCCCTATCCTGACCGAGGCGTGGTTTGGCGCTCTATCCAGAGTGTGTTTACACGCCTATTTACCTATTTCTTGCACACTTTTCTGCCCCCCAGGATATGTGCATCTGTATGTTAAGTGTGTTCAGCCCATCACCGAGATATGGACTGTTTTTCCCCCCGAAGGGACAGGATTAGGAATACGAAGGCGCCCTGAGTCGCCGTGTACGTGTTCTTACATAACCTCCAGCCTGGACCAGTACCTAAGTACAGATTGTCATGTTTGAGTGCCCGTGATACTGTATGCGCCAGTGGCTGTGATGTGCTAAGATCCTGATGGCGCCAGGCGGGAAGCCCAGTTGCCTGACTACACTCCCAGCGGTCCGCCACTATCAGTCCCAGTGTGAGCCTACCGACTCGCAGACGCACTTGCGGTCGGGTGGCGACCTCTGGTGTGCTGACCTCGGTCAGTCTGCCTGGGAAACTGGTGGTTTGAGGAGTCGACGCCTCCGCCCAAACTGCATGGGGACTCCCCCATGCATGGCCTTCGTGGTAATGGGGCGAGGGAAAAGACGGCCTTGATGCCCGATCCCTTATGGAGGAGCTCGTTCGGCTTTACCACTCTGGACTCGCGTCGTGGATATGGACATGGTGCGCCCAAGGAAGGACCCGTGAGGACTCTCCCCCAGCCTGCGGCCTTGGGAAGCCTGGGGCAGCCTGATGGATCTTTGTGGTCGCTTTCAACCTGTGGGACCACCTCGGTCGTCATGTGGCGCCTATGTTGGCCGTGTATGCCACTGCCACTGTGGTAGTGACCGTCGCAGCCGGCACCCGGTGCGCCTGGTATGGGTTAACGGGTTCTTTGGATGCCGAACAATCGCCGCCAGGACCCGGGACTTGATACTTGATACTATACATGCACTACAAGGTTTTACAGTGCCATACATGTCTAACCGTGAGTGGCAATGGGCAACCTGACCCAGAGCGAGCCTGGAGTCTGAGGTGTAACACCCCCCCCCTTCAGGGGATGGTCCTGGGTACCCGCTGCCGTGCTTGGGTGTTATCGAGCCCCCCCCCCAGGGTTTGCTCTAAGAAGGGGGGTGAAGCGGTACCCAGAACCTATGGCCCATGGCCCGGAGGCCTGTGAGCCGGCACACCCGTGCGGAAGCCGTTGACACCGGCTGTCAGCGGGATATCCCTGTTCTGTAATCCGCGAAATCTGGAATCCGATTTCTAACCATTAAATCGATGTAGATTTACCATAATTTTATTGTCTCGGTCGATTTTCGGTCAGAAATCGGTGAAATACCCAATTTCTACCGCGATTTCTAATTGTCGTGAAATCGCCGCCTGTTGTCGCCTGCTTGCGCGCCTTCGTCGCTTCTCCGTGGCCATTTTTGTGATGGATTTTTCTCGAGTTCCTTTTGAGGTTCTAAAGGAACTCAAGGGCTGGATCTAGAGGGTTTTTCTTGTACTTTCATCTGGTGTGTTCATCAGAATTTTTCGCCGTTGCGTCTGGGAGAAGATCAGCGCCCAAGCTTTTCCGTCAATCGCTCGATCTCATGGTTCTCAAGGACCATGAGTTCGGACGGAACCCTACATTCCCCCCCTATGCCTTTCATCCATGCCCCTTCCACATGGGCATATCACTTTGAATAGGGAAGAGGGCAATAGGGATGTTTTAGGCAGCCTATGGGTTTCGCAAACCCAAGTCGTTTGCTTGCGCAAACGCTGACTTTGTGGCCTTGTGAGCATGAACGTTAATAACCGAACACAATGCTCACAAGACCAAACGTCCTAGGCCATTTGTGATTTTTGAGCCAACTCAACGATGGCTCCACGCAATTCAATGCGTACCAAAACTCTATTTTCGAAAAAGGGCAAGTTTTTGTCGACAATTAGGCCAAAATGGCCAATCCCTGGAGGCTCGTACTCAAAGCCTGTGGGGAGTTGAGCCTTGAACCAAGACAATACGTAAAGTAGAGACCAGAAAGAACATCGTGGATGGCTTGGTTGATTTTTACAACCTTGTCTTCTATTTCATATAATGTCGCCTTGTGAGCAGGCGTGCCATACTGCCTCTTAGCACACGCGCTCATATGCAAGCACTAATGACATGAGTGGGCGGAGACGATCTAACCATAGTGGGCATATTTGAAGGCACCTACTATGGGCCTACTCCAAAACTGTTTGCTCAGATTTTTGTTCCTCAATGACCCAAAGATATACATACCAATATCGCCGATATATGCACTTTTTCCCATAAATAGTGCGCTTCAAGGATTGCGGTGTTAAAAATGTTTCCATTATGCTTTGACCCTCAACCCTTGTTGCAAAAGGGAAGCAAAGCTTCGGTTTGCATCCATGCAAAAGCCCGTGGCTCCTTTCTCTTGTGATACGGAGATACGATTTTTCGAGTGACCACTTTTGGGTGAATTTCGGCTGATTTGCCCAGAATGGCCACAAAGCCCTTCCCCCCCTGATTTCACCCCCGAGGTTGCGTGCGCCACTTGACCAAGGGTAAGGGCAACTCGAAGAGGGCACATGAACCCGCATCGAATGGGCTGTTTCCCCGTGTAGCCTCTCCTCTCGAGGGGAGAGTTGTGAGTCACGCAATTTGCGGTATGTTGCCATTCTGCCCCATTTGTGTGTCACTCCCCCTCCGATGGGGAAAATAGCTAGAGGCGACCATGAGGGTTGGCAAGCGGCATATATGGGGACCTAAGTCCCATGTGTCTATAGCGTCTTTGGTTGAAAGGATCCTCGCCGTAGCCATGGAGATATGCAATCATGAGTGCGGGCCATTTTGGCCAAATTTCGCTGTTTTTGCCATTGTATGCCATATTGGAATTACCATATCTCCATGGGGCACGGGATCCAGGTAGGAGAGAGGAGCGATTATTGTAGCATATGACCCAGGGTTGAACACCATTGAGTTTCGTATTTGCTCCTTTGGCTCATCCGGAGTTATTCAACTTTTGGTGCAATCCATGATCGCCCCCTTTGCACCGCATGTTGCTTTCTGCCCCGTCCGTGTGGTCATCCCCTCCATGAACAGTAAGCAGCCAGCGTGACAGCAAACCATAACCCAGGGCATGGGACCAAAGGGGATATCAAGGGTCGTGAATTAAGGCTTGGCGCGACGAGATCGCCAAGGTCTCCTACCCTGACCGGTCGCCCGAGACGACCGATTTTGCCATTTTGGCAGTTGTGGACCCAGGTTGGTTTGAGGTTTGAGGTTCCATTTTGCGGGTACTAGACGCCTTTCGGCCCCGGGGGGCCACCTCGTCGGGCCAGGTGATATCCTCCCCACCGGGTCCTAGTGGGGGACCCTCCAAGACGCACCTCCTGCCTGGTGGCGGAGCCCCCCGGGTTCACAGGGCTCGGAGCCCCGTCCTTCCCCGGCTTCCCCGTTTCGCCACTCCCCGGTCAGTGCATCAATTCGCAGCCGTGGCTGCGGGCGCTTACCCACTGCGTCGCCCCCCTAATGCGTGGTCGCCCAGGGCGCCGGCGCCGCCGGGCCCGTGCTACTGGCTTGTCGGCAGTGGGACCCCCTTTGGCTGGCGCGGAGGCTGCCTAGCCTAGGGGTTGGGGTGTGGCGCTGTGCGCCACTACTGCCTTGGTGGGTGCAGTGCCCCGTCTGTGTGTGCGCGGCGCTCGCGGCCGGTTCGGGGGGTTCGGGCCGGTACCTGGTGTTGTGTCTCTCTTGTTTCCCCCTTCCCGCCCCGCGTGTTCCGCGCTGTGTGTGGCGGGCCGTCCCGTCTGGGTGTCCCTTACCCCCGCTCGCTGGTACGCCATTCCACGCAGTCTGTGCGTTCCGCGCGCTCGGTCCCGTTGCCCTTCTGGTAGTCCCCGCGTTCCCTTTGCGTGTGTGTGCGCTCGCGCTCCCGCGGCGTCCGCTCCCCCCCCACCTGGGTGGTGTGGCGTGCGCACCTCGCGCGGTCCCGGCACTGGGCGCTGGTAGGGCCCTTCCACGTGGTCCGTGCCCCTCCGCGTGTCCTGCCCCGGTCCCCTGCTCCGTCTGGCGTGCGTGGGGGGGGGGGCGGTCCGGTCCCGGTTCCCCCCTACTTGGCTTGGGGTTGTGGGGGTGGCGGTAGGGCGTCCCCGGGGGGGGTGCCTTCTACTGTTGCGAGGGGCGTCTGGGGTCAGGCGTTCCCCCTCCCCCGACTGCCCGTTCACTGGGCGGGCTGTTGGGCTCCGCTATCCACGTGTTGTGGGCGCGGGCGTGCGGGTGTGGGGGCCCTTCTCTGTCACCTCGGCCTGCACGCCCTGTGGGGGCTGCGCGCCGCGGGGCGGGTCCGTGGCGTTCGTGTGCCGGGGGGCGGGCTGGGGGGGGGGGGCGTGCGCCGTACCCCCCGTTTGTGCGGCCGGGGGGGGGCCTGTAGGGTCGGATGTCGCTCTGCCTCGTTCCGTCCCTCTGCCTTCCCTGGGCAGGCAACAAAGCGGTTGTCACTGGCGTCGTGCTGTATATGGGGGGCGTGGCCCCCCATACCACTCCGGTTCGTGCTCGCCCGCCTTCTCCGGGCGTGATCTGTGCGGCGTTCTGTCGCGTTGGCGCGGGCTCACTTGTTCTCCGCGGCCCCTGTGGGAGACGGCGGCTGGGGCGGGGGGGCAGGTCGCGCTCCGGCTCCTCTCTCGGGCGGGGGGGGGGGAGATCGCCAAGGTTTCCTACCCTGACCGGTCGCCCGAGACGACCCATTTTGCCATTTTGGCAGTTGTGGACCCAGTTTGGATCATCACCACGCCGAGGGCCATGGAGATCCTTGAGAGCCAAGTACATGTGAGTCTTCGTTGGACTCCCAGTGGATGGCATATGGAATGGCGGATCCGATCTCCAAGCCGGCGTGGAGATATACCATTGAGGACACCCCCGATCTTGGCTCATTTTGAGCAGCCAAAATGACCCCCCTTTGGGACCCCAATTTCACCCCCCCTCCGTGTGGTCAATTGGCGGCCCCATATCTCTGTGCCCATGTGGACCCCGGACCCAATTTCAAGTCGTGCATTCTGATGTAGGTCCTAGGTCCTGCCTCCTATCCTGTGTGTTATTGGCCTTGCCCCGGCCGGGCGAGCCACTCGTGGGGATGACTCCAGTTTGGATGAATTTGGCATCATGACCCCACATGGCGAAACCGTGGCGCCCCGATGCTGGGGACTCAGAGGGAGCCAGGTTGAGTGAGGGCTCTAGAGACTTTGTGCTTGAAGGGCATAGGGTCAGTCGCCTCGTCCCTACCTCTGGCTGGTCCGGACGAGGGGTCAATTTTAGAGCTTTTCGAGCTAATGTCAGTTTTGGCTGAAACAGCCCATTCTCAGTTACCAACTCCTAGGGGATAATGGCAGGGCCTAATCTCTGGCTCAAAGGGGAGTCCGGACCTGCCATCAAGGGAGCAGGGGGAAACACTGTCGGTTGGCCTTGGAGCCCCTTGGTTCCCAGGAACTGGCCTGTGGCTGGGCGGGACACCCTCCCCTATTGGCAGGGCTTCAGGGTCCGGACTGAGCAGGGCATGGGTTGTGTTTGAGCTCCCGCCCCTGCCAGCCACTGAGGGGGTCGGACCTGGGATTGGGAAATGAGTTGGGACTGAGTGTCTATTGTCCTGTGATGCCCTTACCCCAGTCCAGTCTTAACCCCAGGTGTACATATCCTGATGTGTTGCTGTACATACTTTTGTTCCCTTGTTTCAAAGTGGCAAGGATCCTGAAACGCTTTGTCACATGACACGAGCATGAGGATGCCCTTGTGAGCGCAGTGCTTTGCCTGCCTGCTTGCTTGTGCGTGTCCGCCGCAGCGTCCCGTGGCCAGGCCCCCCACGGGAATGCGTCAATACAACATGCTTTCTTTGCATCCAGCACCCTCAAAATAGCGGTGGGGAGGTCTTCAACTGCTTGGCTGAGGACAAAAAACACAATTCTTCACCAAAAAGCGGCCTTTTTTTGCCGTTTTTTTCCATGAAAAATGGCAAGTTTTGGTGCATACGCATGCTGTAAATTGCGTTTTTGTGATCTGTGTGCCATTTTTGGCCGATTTTTCATTCAAAATGGGAAGTTTTGGTACATACAGATGCTGCAAATTGTGTTCTCGTCGTCTGTGTGCCCTTACAACCTGCTTCTTCGCATCCAGCACCCTCAAAGTGTGGGGGGGGGGGGTCTTCAAATGCTTGTCTGGCGCCGAAAAACTCAATCTTTGACCAAAAAACGGCCATTCTTGGCCGTTTTTTTTCATGAAAAATGACAAATGTTGGTGCATACGCATGCTGTAAATTGTGATTTGGTGATCTGTGTCTGCCTAGAAGCTGCTTCTTTGCATCCAGCACCCTCGAATTAGGGTGGGGGGGTCTTCAAATGCTTGTCTGAGGCCGAAAAACTCAATTTTTGACCAAAAACGGCCATTCTTGGCCGTTTTTTCATGAAAAATGTTTGCTGTAAATTGTGTTTTCGTGATCCGTGTCTCTCTAGAACCTGCTTTTTCGCATGCAGCACCCTCACAATAGAGAGGGGGGTTTTCAATTGCTTGTCTGAAGCCGAAAAACTCAATTTTTGACCAAAAGGCGGCCATTTTTTGCCGCTTTTTTCATGAAAAATTGGAAATTTGGGTGCATATGGATGCTGTAAATTGTGTTCTCTTGATCTATGTGTGCCTCCAACCTGCTTTGTCGCATCCAGCAGCCTCAAAATGGGGGGGGAGTCTTCAACTGCTTGGCTGAAGGCAAAAAAATTCAATTTTTGACCAAAAAACTGCCTTTTTTGGCCGATTTGCGGAGGAAAATGGTCTTCAACAGCTTGTCTGAGGCCAAAAAACTCAACTTATGACCAAAAAACGGCCATTTTTTGGACGTTTTTTCATCGTTGGGCAAGATGCGAGAAAATTGCACGTAGGCGCCGGCATGGGTTCGATGAAACATTCGGTCCGACCTGTGCAGACCACACTGCCATGCCGAGGCAACGGAGATGTGGGATGGACACCTGGGTGTTGCGTTAAGAAAAGACAAAATAAGTTGCTGGCAAAATGCAGTTTGGGCATCTGCTCAATACACCTATGTGTATGCAGGAGTGGGCAGCGGACCACTGTACGTTGGGTAGGCAACAGGCGCACCATATGTGTAAGGAGGTGGGGATCCCAAGGACCCACCCGCAAAGGAAACCAAACCAAAAGCCGAGAAGACCGAAGCGGACTGTCTTTGACAAACCAATCCGCTTGTAGATCTGAACATAGAGGAGCAGGACACAGAACACACATGGAACCATGATCAGCAGCCACAAGACGCAGTGTGTAACATCTCGGTAATCAATGTAACAGAACCCATCGTACTTGACATAAGAGGCCACCCCAATGACTAACCTTAGCAACAGGGGTGAGCAATTGGAAATCGCATGACACCTCCCCTAAATCTACTTATGCGAGATTTACAAGTTAAAAAGGGCAAATATGGCTGTTTTGGGGCAATTGTGGCACCCGCCACTCAATTATCTTGATCCACCACCATTTGGGGTGGAATGTGGTGGTTTGCTAAGTCCAAACTAACCTTAGGGAGAGCCTTGACCCATTTGAAATCTCATGAGACCTCCCCGAAATCCACTTATGCTACTTTCTTCGTGAAAAAGTAGCAAAAAAGGCCCGAAAAGGCGGTATTTTGGAAATATCTCCCTAAAGGGTGATGGGATGACCGTCATTGGATCACAGGAGCACAAAATGACTGTGATTGGCAGATTGCGCTTCTTAAATGTGCTTAACTGCGCACAGCATTGGCACAAATCTCGCAAAATGAGCCAAAAATGCTTGCGGCGGCGGGAAAATTGCGACCGCGGCGGTTTCTGCGATAGTCCGGCAACTGAATTTTGGGATCTGGCGACATCGTAGAATCATATGTGTCAACCCCCAGATCAGCCAAATTCCGAAAATGAAGCGACATATCGCCAAACCTTTGAAATTGGCCCATATCATTCAGCCTGTCCAACCACGCGCGACTAATAAATTAGTGCAGGCGACTCGGATTTTTTCTCATTACAAAAATGAACGTCGAAATTGTGCGAATTGTGATGGGATATTTTAATACCATACTTCTGAAGTATTAAATTGAACAGATCAACGATCAGAAGTCCGGTGTCTCTCTGTTTGATGCATGTGACACCACTTTGCAAATGCCAGGACTTGTCTAACTCAAATAAAGCCGGTAGGCATGTATTAGGATGCTTTGGGTGGTCTGTGGTGCATTTATCTTATCGGTCCGACGTTTCAGTTTGCAGCTTTGTTGAGATTGTGGTACTGATTCCCTCACCTTGAGGCATTCCCTCCTAATGGCTCATCTTGTCTAATGTTGTACACATGTGCAGTTCGTTTTGCAACTCATGCAACTCAAGTAACAAGGGTACTCCCCCTGTCGCCCAGTTGCCCATCAAGACAGCCTACAAACTCGAGTGGTATGTAGATGTGCCTCTAGTTCCTCGATGATGCCCTTTCTCCCAATTCGGGCATCATTGTGCTATTTGGTCACAATCTAACTAGTAGCTGGTACACAGGTTACACGCAAGCCTTTCAGCGGTGGAGCAATTGCCCCACGGAGATCTTCCCTCGCTTCCCATATTTATCGGCACACCATCAAATTTGGGTGCGGTTGTACATTCAATGCCTTGACGATGTGTTTCAAAAGCATAAGTTGAACATTCGTGCTCCCACGCGCATCAACCCGGTCAACCGCTTTGGTGAGACCATGTTCCGGTACACCCGTGCACGCCCAGCCGAGAATGAGCGCACACGGTGCTTGCTCATGGAAGCATATATCCGTGTCCGCCTTAGTTATTTTCGCAATGAGGCTTATACCCATTACACTAACCATGGCCCTCACTCTAGGGAATTTTCACGCCTCATTGAGAATGATTGGGAAAACAGCCTTAAGCAGTACAATGCGGATAAGGCGGCACTCCTCTTAGAGAAGTGCCATGAGGAGGAGTGTAAGGAGAAGGTAGCGCATCGAGATGCAACAATATTTGCCGCTCTTGATCGTTGTAGCTTGTTGCCTAACCCCACTCCTAAGAGGTCTACTGTAGATGTCTTGAAGGGTGCCATTAAAGCGATCAAGGCCTCTTCGACATTTCAGTATGCAGGTCTGAGGGTGGTAGGGAACCGTGCGTCTTTGTTGGACCAAATTGAGGCTGTCCTGGAACCTTCTGAAGCCCAAGACCTATCTTTTGTGTACAAAGCATGATTTGAATGCCTTTATTCAGTTGCGATCTGGTTCTCTATGCTTCCGTCAATGCAAGTTGCGGTCTAGGGTAGGTTTTGCTGCTGTCTGAACAGGTCCAGACAGGTAGGAGGGAGACACCCGGGGGGCTGGGGGGGGTCAAAAATGAACCGTGGATTTCCCGTACGCCACTTTGCCCTATCAATTCTATGGGTGTGAGGACCCCCCCAGTCAAACGGCGTACGGGAAATATACACGTAGCCCGAGTTATGAGCCGTCGGATTTTTGGCCCCCCTAGGCAGCGGTTGGACACACTGACATATCATGCCCCTTTTTCATGCATTTTTTCTCCAATGAGACGCAAAATTTCATCTCTCCTTCTTTTTTTGATGAATTAATGCCCTTACTGTGTATTTGCATTTGTGTATGTTACTTTGATTTGATTTGCACCCCCGAATCGGCCAATTTCCAAAATGAACCTAAATTTCGCAAATATTTTGAAATTGGCCGATATGATACCCTCTTTTCATGCATTTTTTCTCTAATGAGACGCAAAAGTTCGTCACTCTTTCATTATTTGATGAATTAATGCCGTAATTGTGTATTTGCATTTATGTATGTTGATTTGATTTGATTTGTACCGAAAAGTGCGCGTTTGATGAATTTTATGTCATGCTGGCGGTTTCGGTATGCCGTCTTTTCATTATTGTGACGCAATTATGTGATTCTTTGCTGTGAGGTGCCCACAGGGCATGGACCCAGCACTGCTAAGGGTGGTTGTGGCAAGACGTGAGTTTTGGAACGTTGATTACCTCATGACGGATGTTGCAAATGGGGGCTTTGCAAGGCTTTTGGCCGTCTGGGCTATGGCAATGCGAATAAATCTCGTGTTTTGAGCTTGCTCAAAACGCTAGTTTAACTTAATTCATCTACATTAGGCATTTGTCCGTTTGTTTCTCATTTGCCATGTCTGGTCTCCATGGAAGCAGTGGTATGCAAGAGGATATCGTTGTGGTTTCGGATGATTTGGCGGTTGGTTCCGACACGGCAAAGGAGTTAGCCGAACTGAAAATGATGTTGCGCAAGCAAGATGCCGAAATGAAGAAAATGCGAACACACTTGGCGGCGACGGAAATGGGGAAGCGCAAAGAGGAAGTGATCCCGGATTTGAGTTTGGAAGAAATTGAGCAATTTCTGAAAAAGGAGCGCGTGACGGTTTGGATGAAAGACATGTCTGAGGTGTTGAAAAATTACGTTGCTGCAGTACCGAATCCAAGTAGACCTACCAACGTGGGTGGCAGACAGGGAGAGCAATTGAGTTTGGGCGATGTGTTGGCTTACAGGGTTTGGAAGGTTTTGAACATTGCACATTCTGCTTATGTCAAAAGGTATTCTGATGGTGAGAAGTCAGGACCAAAAGGGGCATCGGAGACCTTTGAGCAGGCTATGACGGCGGGCTGAGATTCGTGGCGTTACAACAGCATTTAATTCAAGCGCAAGGATGGCGTGCCCTATTGGTTATCCAAGGCCAGAGATTGGATTCCCCTAGACGCATCGCCGACTGAGGATTGCCGGAGGTGTGCTGCTACCGGGAAGACGGAAAAGTTACGCCATTGGCGTTTCAGGTGCCCACTTTGGTCATGAAAAAACAACCCGTGGCGGTACCGGGACGCCGTCAAGGGAATACCAGCGCCAGGAGAAGAGGTAGGTAGGTAGGTATCTTCGGGAGCTCGGGATGCCTCCTTTGACATTGCAGGAAGAAGGTCTTACCAAAGGGGCCGTCCTGTCCCTCCCACTGCCCTATGTCAGGTGCCTCTTGAGCCGCTCCCGCATGTGCTTGGGAAGGCATTGTCGCGGCCACCCGGTCCATGTGTCCCAGGTGGGAGGGTGTCCCCACATGTGTCCATGGGTAGGGCCACATGCCCCCTCCTTTGGGCGGCAGCTCTGGGGGCTGCCCAGCCGTGTGGAGTATCTCTCACCACAAGGGGTATTGCTCCCGCTAGTCTACGGTACCACCGCCTCACCCTTGTGGCTTGAGTTGCGGGGCCACTCTGCATGGCAGGCGACCCCCTCCTGGACTGTGTACCGGCTCGCCTGTCACCGGTTGCTTCCAATGCTCCGAGTGACGGTTGCCATGGTCCCCGATGCAGCCTGGCCGGGCTCGGACCAGTGACCTTGGAGTACCGCTCCTGCCACTCGCCCGGTGGGTCTGCTGGGTCGCCCCAGTGCGTCCGACCCATGGGGTGTTGGTTCTTTCCTGTCCCTCGGCCGCCCTATGTGTGTGCAGTGTCCTGGGCCGCTTGGCTCCTGTTCACCGGTGTGCCTGCGCGGTTTGCTGTGTTGCGTCTGCGGTGTCCTGGGCAACTTGGCTCCTGTTCACCGGTGTGCTCGCTCGGTGTGTTGTGTTGCGTGTGCGGTGTCCTGGGCCACTTGGCTCCCGTTCACCGGTGTGCGCGCTGTGTGCGGTGCGCGTGTGCCATGGGTGGTTGTGTCCCTCTTCCTCCCCCCCTAATTTTCGTTTTTTTTTTTGCTGGAAAAAAAGGAAAACAGGGGCGCGCGTACACTGCAGGCACAGGCACGGGCAGCTGGTGCGGCGGTGCAATAGTGTTGTGTCCTCTGGCGTGTGTCGTCGGTGCTGTGGCGGCGGTCGCGCCCCAGGGGTGCGGCTCGCGCGTCCTGATGTACACGGGCTTCGGCCAGGGTGGGTTTGGTTAGGTGTCTCTTTGCTTCTGGAGCTGGCTGGTTAGGCGGCGGTGTGGGCTGTGGGTGTGGGCTGTGGTTACGTTGTTCCCTCGGCGGGCCTGGTTAGGAGTCAAGAATTAGCGGTTTCCGGGTGTGGCTCGGGTTTGATTTGTGTTTCGGTTTTGGCTCAGTTAGGCGGTTGCAACGGTAGCGGGCCTGGGTTCGGTGCCTTTGGGCGTAGTGGTGCCCGTTGTCGTGTGCGTTGGCGTCCTTCGGCGTCCGGTTTGTTTGGTGACTTCTGGGCGGGGCCTGGCGTGGCGCCCCGTGGTGGTGGTTTGCTGGGTAACGGGGTTAGGTGGCGGCGCCGCTGGCCGGGGGGTCAGGCGCGTCGTGTTGTGTGGTGCGCAGGGCCCCTGGGGTGCTGTGGGTGCCGCCGGTGTGGGTGCGCCGACGCTTGTGGGGTGGTGAGGGGGTGTCTGTGTGCGGGGCTGGGCTTGGGGTGATGTCCCACAGGCGGATGCCGTCTCCTTGTGTCTCCTGGAGGGTCTCCCGCAGGCGCCTGAGGACATACGGGTGGTCCTGGTGCGCGGGGAGGTTGCGGCGGTGGACCCCCAGGGGGTGGAGCGCATCGGCCAGCATGGCTTCCCATGCGGCCTGCGGCATCCACCCCCCCGCCGGAGCCCTCGAGGGAGGCCTCGAGGGAGGGCTCTCCCCGGGCCGAATTTCGCAGCTCCCAGAGCTGCGTGTGGGTCCAGCGCTGCCAGCACTGTCCCTGGGCGGGCCTGCGGTCTTGGGCGGAGGAGTGGGCGTGGGTGGGTGTGACGGGGTCGTGGGAGACGGTGGCGGTGGCGGGCCTGGGGGATTCCTCGGAGTCCTGTTCCGTGGGGGTGCGCGGGGAGTCGGGGCGCGCGCGGATGTGGACCCGCGGGTGTGCGCGCACGGTCTCCGCCTCGGGGTTGGGCGGGGACTCGCGGCGGCGACGGTAGCGGGGCATGCGCTGTATGTGGGCTGTCATCGAGGGTTGGTAGGGGGGCGGGGACGCTGCTGGCGGACCCTGGCTTCGTTCTGGCCTGGTCGGGGGCGGTCCGTGGGCCTGGGGTGCGGGCTTTGAGAGGTGGCGGGACGAGGTGCGTCGTGCTTCGGCCGCGGCGCGCTCCGCTATGAAGGTGGTGGCGGCGGCGTCGGTGACGGTGGGGGGGCGCCGCGCTGGGCGCTGCTGCCTCCGGGCCTGCGACGGCTGGGGCCGAATGTCATAGAGGACGTCCTCGGGGGGCCGGGCTAGCGCTGCCGTTGTGGCGCCGGGTTTGGACTTGGGTTTGGGCTTGGCTGCGGGTTGCGGTCGTGGCGCGCTGACGGGTTTGGGTGGCTGTTTGGCGGCGGTCTTGGGTTTCGGCTGGGTCGCGGGTGTGGGCCTCGTCGGGGCGTGGGCCTTGGCGGCGGCGGGGTTGCTCGCGGTGGGGGCGGGTTTGGGGGCCCGTTTGGGAGGTGGGAGGGATGAGGACGTGGTGGTGGTGGTGGATGAGGTGGTCGTGGTGGTGGAGGTTGTGGAGTCGGAGGCTGGGGAGAGGGCTGTGGGAGACGGCGGAGGCTCCTGGGCTTCAGGGGCGGGCGTAGGATGCTGGGTCCTGCAAGTAGCGAGAAAGAGGGTGCGGGTTCGGGCACCGGGCGTGTGCGCGCGTTTTTCCTGGTGATCCGTGCGTGCTGGTGCTGGTGTGGCGGCGTTGTCTCGGCTGCGCGGGCACGTGGGTTACCCGGGGGGTGGCCATATCTGCTCCAGGACGTGCAGGTGTGTTTGCTGGAGGTAGTCGAGGGTGCGGAAGAAGCATCGCTGGATGCCGGGCATGTCCTCCTCTGTGAGTTGGGGGTAGTTTGTGGTGGGGGTGTCTGGGCCTGGCCACAGCAGCGCCATGAGGCGGGCTGCCACCATGTATGGGCAGAGCTGTAGGGTGATGGGGCGTGGGGGGGTGGGTCCCCTGCGGTTTTGGGGGGCTTCCCTCTGCTGGGGGCGCAGCGTTACCACCCACACCCACCGGTCCGTGGGGATCCCCCAGGTCCGTTGGGTCCACTTGGCGAGGCAATACATCGCCCTACCAAGGCCCTGGCTGCCGCTGCGGATGGAGAGCAGCATGTCCAGCGATTTGCCTTCCCACGTGCCCCAGATGTGGGGGTCGTCCGGGTCGTCCCCCCTGGCGTACGTGTCGAGGCGTGGGTTGTGTGAGGGGGGGGCGTAGTTGGCGGGGAGGAGGGAGTCGGGTGCCGTGTACCACCCAGTGGTCAGTGGGTGCGTGGTAGTGGGTGGTGGAGAGGGTGTAGTGCAGATTGTACACGAGGGTCATGTACGTGGAGGGGGCTGGCTGCCGGTCGTCGGGGGTCGGGATGTCCCCCGGGACGTGGAGCCGGAAGTTGCTCAGGGAGGCCATCCGGGCTACCCATGTTTCCCGCTCCATCTCTTTGGTGTTGTCGGGGGTGGCGCCCGGTGGGGGGTGGGCCATGTTGCGCTCGCGGTAGCGGGTGCGGCCCTGGGTGCTGTCGCGCTCCGGCACGGGGTGTCCGACTAGGTGTCGCCCCCAGTCGATGGGGGGCACCCAGATCCGGCTCCCCGTGGGGGGCGGGCTCTCGCCGTCTGGGGTGGCGCGTGGGGGGCGGTCGTGTCGGGCGACGTGGAGGAAGGCGTCGAAGAGGAAGTCTCGGACGCCTTCCCCCAGGGTGGCCGCCTGGACCAGGGTGGCCGCCCGGATGCGGGTGCTGGTGCCAGAGGTGCGGAGGCACAGCACGTCCTGTTCCCCGAGTCCCCGGAGGTGCTGCCGTACCGCTGCGGGGTTGTGTAGGGCGTAGGGTTCGACCGGTGCGGCGGCTTGTGGTGCGGGGTGTGATGGGGGGGGTGGTGTGGGTTCGGGGGGGCGGTCGTCGTTGTCCCGCGTGGGGTCCGGTGATGGGGTCTCTTGTGGCGGTCGCGGGAGGGGGGATTCGCGGTGGCGTGTGTCGGCGGGGGCATCGACATCAATTGGCTGGTGCTGGCTGCCGCGTGTTGCGTCCGTGGCCTGGTCTGGGGGGGGGGGGGCGGGGGGGGTAGGTGTGGGGGTGGCGCTGTTGGTGGTGGGGGGGGCGGGGGTGGGTGTTGTGCTGGCTGGGGGTCTGGGCGTCCCTGTGGGTCGTGTGGGTGTTGCGTGTGTGCGCCGTGCGGTCCTTGCGGTTCTTGACTGGTTGTGGTGCCGAGGTGTGGGTGGGAGGCGGCCGCATGGGCGTCCAGGTGGGGCTGTGGTCCGTATGTAATGGGTGGCTGCTGGTGGATGATGCTCGCTGGTATGGGGTGTCGGTGGGGGGGCTGCTGCTGGTGGTGGGGCGCTCCCACTAGGCCCTGGTGTTGCTGCTGTGCGTGCGCGGCTCCCCGCGGGTCCATGGGGGTGTACCGTGGCTCCTGTGTTGTGGGCCCGTGTAGCGGGGGCAGCGGGTGGTGCTGGACCGCGTGGTGGTGGTGTTGAGGGTGTGCTGGTTGTGTGTGGTACCCCGGCTGTTCGAGGGCGAGTTGGAGTCGAGGTTTTTGTAGGTGTGCTTGGAGGCTATCCGGGCGCAGGGCGGAGTAGTAGAGGGGGGTGTGCACGGAGTCTTCGAGGCGTCGGAGGAGTTCGGTGTTCGCTGGGTGGCCCAGTGTGGTGGCCAGTTGCTGGATGGGTGTGGGGTAGTGGTACTGCTTGTCTCGATCTGTGTACGGCGTGTCCTCCGGCATCCATTGGGGGGGCTGTGTGGCCGGGGGTATCGCGGGCAGGTGCTGCAGGTGGCTGTGGTGTGGGGTGTCCAGTCGCAGGTGTTCGAGCCCTGGGGTGTGGCTGGTGTTCTGGTGTTTGGCCTGCGTGTCTGCGCGTCCATTGCCGTATGCGTAGCGGTGTGACTCCTGTTTGACGATGTGTAGGGCGTCCTGGGGGTGCATGCCCCTGAAGGCCATCCATAGTCCCAACGCCTGTGTGGTGAGGCCGGACTCGAGTGCCTTGTGGAGGGGCAGGTCCGCAAGGCGCCTGGTGAGGTGGATGTCGACCGTGGCGTGCACGACTACCCATATGTTGCGGGGCCGGATCGTTGTGGGTGGCGGTGTGGCGGTGACGGCGTCTGCCATGGTGCACGGTTCGCCGTGGGAGGACGCCCCAAAGATGGTGGCCCCGGTGTGGTGTTCCACGTGGAGGCCGTCCGCGTGCCGGGTAATGCGCACGGAGGCGCAACCGACCGTGGGGGTGCGTTGCTGGGTGCCGGATGCGTCAGTGAAGTAGATGATGTCGGTGTCGCTGGGTATGGGTAGGCGGGCAATTGCTGTGGGGTGATAGACGTAGATGAGGTTCCCTTGGGCGGTTCTGGCGGTGATTTGTGTGGGTTGTAGTAGTGGCGCTGCATAGACGCCTATCCCCTGGGTGATGATGGCCTCGGCTCGTGGGGTGAGGCGGAGGAGGCCCCTGTCTGGGCGCCCCTGGGTGATATACGCGTACATCAGGTTGAAGAGGTATCCCGTATTGGGGTGGACCTTCTGGCACGTGATGGTCTGTCGCCGCTCCTTGTCGTCTTTGTCGCCGCAGAGGGTGGGGCATTTGTGCTGTAGGGGGCGCATGGGTGCCTCCTGAGGTCCTGCGCAGTGTGGGTCGCAGCAGTCGTACTCTATGGCCACGCTGTCCGGGTCTGCCCGCTCGTTGGTGAACGTCCATGTCGCCGTGGGTGTTCGGGTCCAGGCTACGTGCGCCGGGTGGTCTGGGGGTACCGTGTGAAACCAGGGGGAGAGCCATGCCTGCTGGTCGGCGGTGGCGGCGGCGGTGGGGGTGTGGTAGTGGGTGGAGATGAGGTGTAGCAGGGGCCGCGGAGTGTCGAGGGCTGCCGGGCCGCAGTGCCAGCACGTGCGTGGTATGCCCTGGTCACGGTGTCTGACTGGTGGTACATCGGTCTCCGGTGCATTGTGTTTGGGGATGGACCAGGGGGCATGGTGTCGCTGGACAGTGCGGGTAGCATGTTTGTGGCCGTTTGTTGCTAGTAGCAGGATGGTGGCTGGTGTCCAGCCTTCGGCTGACGTGGTGGGCTCCTCCTGCGTTGTGCTGCCGTCGTTGGGGGTCTCGTGCTCGCTCGGGCGGGGCCCGGGGTGCTGGCGCTGGAAGGCTGTGTACGCCCCGTCGATGTCCTTGGGCCCCGGCATGTCGCGCCCTGCCTTCGTAGCACATGCGCGGAGGTATGCTTGGAAGACGTGGCGTGCTGGCCATTGTTGGTCGGAAAGGAACGGGGCGTGGTGGGCGTCGCATTGGGCCATGATCCTCATCTGTGTTGGGGTGATATACACTATGGTGACGGTGGCCCCCACGAGGCGCAGGGTGTCCACCTCGCCTGCCAGGTGTCGGTGGATGTCGGTGTGCGTGGCCACGAGTGGCCCCTGTTGATCGCAGTGGTGGTTTGTCAGGATGGCGTGTGTGTGGTGCGGTAGGAGGAGTTGCAGCTGGGCCCAGATGCCAGTGCCCACGGAGGTGGAGACGCCGTGTTGCGCCAGTATCCACCGGGGGCAGGTGTTGCGGGCCATTTGCGCTTCTTTTATGCGTATGGCTGCCGCCTCGCGAACTTCAGGTTGGTGGTTGTGTGTCACCCTGTGTAGGAGGTGCGCTGCGTGTTTGGCATAGGCGATGTCGACCAGGGTGCCTGTATTGTCTCCGTAGTAGCGCCAGTGGGCCATCATGGCCTCCTTGGGGAAAGACGTGGGCCAGCCTCCGTGTTGCGCCCATGCCTTCGTCACTTGCCGTCGAGCGTGGCGTAGGGCGTCTTGGGGGCGCGGGAGGTGCAGGGCTCGGTACCCGATGGCCGCGTTGAGCACCGCTTCCATGAAGTACGCCAGGCCTTGCGTAGACAGGAGGTCCCCCCTGGCAATTCGGGCCAGCCGGGCGAGGCGCTCTTCCAGTCTGCTTGGGAGTGTGATGTGGTGGTGCCGCGTGGCCTGTGTGACTCCCAGGTGGACTGTGGTGTCTTCCAGGTGTAGGGGTTCGCCTTTCTGGATGTGGGGGGTGGGGGTCCTGGCGTCGGCCAGCCCGACCGATTTGCGGGGGTGCACTAGGAGCTGGTGGGCGTCCAGGTAGGTTGTGGTGAGTTGGAGAATGGCGGACGCTTGCTCGGTGGTCGTTGGTAGCCCTGCGTTCTCAGGGTCGCGGTGGCAGGTGGCCGTAGTTAGGAGGTTGTCGTCCGCGAAGTTGATGAGGGGGGACCGTAGCGGATATGGGGCGTACCCCGGGTATACCCGTGCTAGCTCGAATGCCAGTGGTAGGGTGACGAGGAGGTAGAGGAAGGGGCCTTCGGCGCCTCCAGGGGGGACCCCGCTGTCTGTGCCGGTCCAGGGGGTGAGGCCTGCGGCTGTGATGACGGAGTAAGAAAAAGTGCTTTTCCAATGCTTTGAGGCATACTCTAGTTGTATTAGAGATGCACTGAGCATCCATGCATTTCTATCTTAGTATTGGTCCCACCAAAAGTGGTGATAACACATTTTGACCTATGGAATCAAACACCCAATCAGGATATGGAGTGGACCCCTTAATCCCCTTTCAATGTGAGGCAAATCATCTTTTCCTGAGTTGACTGAGAACTGACATATCCAAGGCAGAGCCTATGAATTTATCTATGTTTTTCCATGAATTCTTAGCTATCCTAGTGGTATGCACACTAGGGGGCTGGGCACCTCTTTTTGAGAGGTCCTGGGTTCAATTCCTGGTCAGCCTAGCTAAGTAGGAAGATCCCATGTGACATGGCAGTGACCTCATCGCCACATGCCCTGCCACCTCAGCACATATGGGACCCAAAACAAAGAGTGCACATCTCCTGAGATGGCACTATGGAGAGAGAGTGACCATGGGGCAGTTTTCCAACTCTTTTCCAAAAACAATTTAGCTATCTTTGTGAATATGCATTCCGATTTGACCTGAGTTGCAGTTTCTGTGAATATCCAATCATCTTTCACTGTTTACACTGCAGCCCTTCATGCTTTGATCCTGAATTCTCTTCTCCTTGCATACTTCTGGCTTGGGCTATCCTGGATTGACTTGGATTTACTGTATTTCAACAAACAAAAGCTTTTCATCTCCAAAAACAAGCAGCAGGACACCCTACAGCAACAGCAAGCAGCAGGAGAAGCAAAAACACAGTGCTGAAACCACTATAAACTTTTCTGGTAGCAGAGGCAGTCTGTCTCTGCGCAGCGGCAGCAACCCCGTGCCGTACATCCAGTGCGCCGAGTACAGGCACATATAAGCAGAAGGGTGACTGAAGATGGACACAAGGAAGGAGGACGCCGACGTGAAGACAGCGCCAGCGCCTGAGGCACCGGCAAGGCCAGCACCTGGCGCTGTACCTTCGGCGGAGCCCTTACATGGGCCAGTGGATGCGGCTGAGGACTCCCTGGATGGACTCCAGACGGCCTTCGGGGCCTTGTCAGTCGAGGAGGTGGTCTCTCAGCCTGTGAAGAGGAAGAGAGAGAGCGAGAAGGATGCTGGAGACGAAGCAGACGAAGGAGAGGAGCAAGGGCAAGACCTGACGCATGACCCTACCTTCGAAGTCGCACCAAGCGCTTCTGGCCTCCACGCATCACCCTCTCCTTTAACCACCACACTCCCAGCCGCTGCAACATCCACTTCCACAACCAACCCGCCTACGGCAGAGGGCACAGGCTTTACTGGCATGCCTCCCTACCCCGCCTATGGTATGGGCCCACCTACCACTGCGCTCCATGAGGCAACTACTGCCAGTGGGCCGGTGGCTACCAGCTCTGCGCCGCGATGGTATGCGGCTGAATATCCCCATCCACTACCCGCTACTGGAACCTATGTGGATGTTCCTGGGTATGCACCTGGCTATGCAACCTTGAGTGGGTTGAGGAGAGGACCTGAATCTCTTGGTGGCAGGAGTAGAGGATCGGGAAGATCCTCCAACAGGTCCCTGACGCGGTCGGAGATCAACGAGGTGCTCCGAGGAGCCACTTCAAAAGATCAAGAGATCAGAGAGAAGCTGGAGCCCCTGATGATCCCGCCCCAAGCGTCACCTATTTCGGTGGGAATGTCACCCCACCGAGTACAGGCTAACCACCTGGCGGCAGGGTTGACAAATACCCTGGGGAGCCTGAGGAGCAGACCGATGCCGACACCCGCAGCTATACCGAGAAGTCCCTTCGTGCCGAGAACGGCCCAGCCGCCCTACAGCCACGTGACGAACTCGAAGAGGGCCGAGCTGGACCGGCTGGGGCTAACAGCCTTGAGGGCTATGGTGGGCGTGGAGCCTTATGGCTCTAGTGATCTTGGCGGAGACCCCTCCGATGACGAGCCGCCATCGATGACTTCAACTTCGCCCTCGGAGGACGATGACCCGGAGGACCCCGAGGATCCAAAGGGGAAGAAGAAGAAGAAGAAGAGGAAGAAGAAGACCCGACGCCCTGAAGGACGCAGGTCTCAGGAGGCGAAGGCTATTGCCACCTCCAAGATCGTGGTGAACCTGCCTGAGTTCACAGGCAAGGACCTCAGCGAGTTCGCTGAGAATTTGGCTGGTTTCTACGACTGACCGGCCAAACCCACGCTAGTGGGCGAGTGAAGTGCGATCTGCTCCTGCAGTGCTGCAAGACCAAGTACCTGGAGAAGCAGGTCAGGCAGATCGTGACTAACTCCGCCACCTTTGCTGATGTTTTGGTTGCCCTGGAGAGGCAGTACCCGACCCACGAAACCGACCTCTCCATCAGGGCCGAGATCCAGAACCTACCCGTGCTGCCCAACAACCCCAAACCTGGCAGGGTCTCTGAGCTGTTGGCTGATCTGGATCACTGGGCGGGACGACTGACGACCGGTTCCTACAGCAGCGACGACCTGCTGTTCTGGTTGGTGGCCAAGCTCCCTCGAGAGCTATGGGAGGAGTGCCGTTCGACGGCGGAGCGCAAGGCTAGATCCCTCCGCTACGAGGATCCATGCGTGCTACTCCTGGAGCTGGCGCTGGAGAAGGAGAGCGACCAGCACTTGAACAACTACCGTCCTGGTGGTGGAGGTTCTGGAGGCCATGGCAAAGGGTACCAAGGGTCCCGACCTGGGCAGGGGACTACCCCCAAACACGCCCACGCCCGCATCATGGAGAACGTGAAGGAGCTATTCTGGTGTGATGCCAGAGACGAGCAGGGCCACCTGCAGCACGCCCCTGACTGGGAGCAGCGAGACTGCTTCGTAGTCCAGGGGAAGCAGCAGGAGAAGAACACCGGCGCCAAAGCTAAGCTGCCGGATCATTACAGGTGCACCATCACGTGTGCATTTTACGGGAAGCGGAAGCACTACGAGGATGAGTGCTACCATAAGCAACGCCTATCGGCGAAGCTTAAGGGTGAAGATCCTGGCAAGAGCTCAGGCAAAGGTGGAGGCAAAGGCAAAGACAATGACTCCGGCAAGGGCAAGTCGAAAGGACGTGGTCAAGGGCAAGACAAGGGTCAAGGTGGACGAGGAGGAGGCGCTAACTGCCAGCCCGACAACAAGAACAAGGACAAGAACGGAAGCAACCCCAACCCTAATCCAGGGGGGAACTCCGAGCCCTCTGGATGGCAGTCTGGACCTACCACACGCTCACAAACGCAGGCCCAGCAAGAACAAGGAGCCAAGCGTGAGCATGAAGGTGGTGATGACGGCAACGCTAAGAAGAGGAGCCGCTTCATGAGGATGGCCCGCAAATTGCGGAACAAGGGGTTCGAGGTGACCTGTCCTGCGGAGTTCTGACGGGGACGCTCTGGTGGCACCCAAGACCTGGTGTTTTGGGTACGTATCCGACTAGGGGGACGCGAATACCTGGGGGTATTGGATACTGGCGCCACAATATCTATAGTGGCCAAAAAAACTTAACCTTGTGGGAGCCTGAAGAACACCATGACCACCGCCGCTATACGCATGGGGGTTGGACATGTGGTGCACAGCTGCGGGGACTGTGAAGTGGAGGTACCTATGGGCTCCTGTACTATCGCCCATCGGTTCTATGTGATGGACACTGAAGCCTTCGACTTTGTACTGGGTACTGACTTCTTCGTACAGCACTCCCAGATACAATCCCTGACGCTGCAAGCGCCCTACCTCCTCTACGTGGACCACGGCAGTGGCAGGGAGTCTGTGCCACTGGAGCAGTCGGAACATACCTTGAGTTACCTGAGACTATCGAAGGAGGAGCCCTCGAACATGATGGCGTCCTCCAGAACTGAGGACTATCAACTATTGGGCCGTAAGCACCGTAACGCTCGTGGGACCCCAACGCCGTCCTTGCCAACGTCTAACTCGCTATAGGCGCAAAGAAAATCGCGTCGCGAGCAGCGCGTAAAACTCGAAAAATTTTTCATAACTCGCCACGACCCCTCACGTCGCGCCCTGCCGCCTTTTTCTTCTTATCCTTCATGCACCCGCCTCCCCACCCTCGTGCCCATCACTCCCCTTGCCCTGCAGCTCAGGCGGCGGCCCTGAGGGAACGCGGTTAACCCTTAGCAATGGACACCAACACGCTCCACGACGCCACGCACAAGAACAAGGCCGAGAACATCAAGAACGACGGGTAGCATGTAAGGCACAGCAGCGAACATGGTCTTGCTGCACGCGAGTGTGTTGGGTCGTGTATAATTTTATTTTATTTTCAAAAAAAAAAAAAAAAAGAGTTTTCAAAGGCACGGAAAAACGGCAGGGGTTTTTAGCAAAGGAAAAGAGGACAAAAGGAAAAACAAACACCAGCAGCGCAGACAACCGCACAGCACAGCCAACCAGCACAGCACCGCAGGACAGCACGGCACCACAGGACATGGCACAGAGCGCAGGACACCACAGGACAACGCACAGCACAGCAAGACACCACGACACACCAGAGCAGCACCACCACACCGCAGAACGCCCAGGGAGACACCACAACGCACAGGGACACGCCACAGCACGAGGCACCAACAACAGCGCAGACCACACTGGCGCCGCACGACAGGCCGCAGGAGGGCAAAGCAAACACAAACAGCACCGAAAAACGACAGCAGAGCACGACAGCACAGCACCACACGACAGCACAGCGCCACAGCACACGACACAGGAAAGCAGGGCACCACAGCCAGCACAACAAGGCACCGCAGCGCACAGAGCGGAGAAGACAGGGAACGCACAGGGCGAGGAAAAGAGCACCACAGCACGCAGACACCACCACCGGGCCAAAAACAGCACAGCCAACCAACAGCACAACACAGCACAGTACGACAGCCCACAGGAGGGCAAAGGGCAAAGCAAGCCCCTACAGCACCGCAACACGACAGCAGAGCACAACAGCACAGCACCACGCGACAGCACAGCACCACAGAACACGACACAGGAAAGCAGGGCACCACAGCAAACCACACAAACCACAGGGAAGCAGACCACGCGGCCAGACAGGGACACCGCCACCGAAACACGCCACCAGCAGACAACCACGGGCCACCAGACCCAGCACCGCACCACGGCACACCACAGGAAACAGCACAACACACAGCAGCGAACCACAGCACCAGGCGCCAGCAACAGCACGCACCACACGAACAGCACAACGCGAGCGCACCAGCACAGCGAAGCACAGCACCGCACAGAACGGAGAGCACAGGGAACGCACAGCACAGCACCCCGGGACACACACAGCACAAGGCAGAGCGGCGAACAACAGCACGCACCACCGCACCACGACAAAACACACACAGCACAGAGCACACAGCGCGGGGGAACACCGCAAAACACAGCGCCGCAGAGCACAGGGCCCCAGGGCGACGGGCAGCGCCAGAGGGCACGGCGCAACAAGCAGCGGCACCAAACGAGCGCAACACAGCACACGACAGCGCAACACCGGGCGACACAACGCGCAGCAGCGCGGGGCAGCACCGCACCCAGGGACGCACAGCACAACACGGCACACAGCACCGAGCGGCAGGAACGAAAACCGCGAGACACAAAGGGGGGGGGGGGCAGCAACCACGCGGGAGCAGCCAACGGCCAGGCGGAAAGCACGAAAGAGGGACAAGCGCACGGAGAGCCGAGAAGCGGAAGGCCAACAAAACAAACAACGCAAGCGCCGAGGCCCAGCGCAACCCGGGGCCGGAAACCAAAGGAAGCCGGAGACAACGGGGGCGCACGGAGGCAGAAGAAGAAGAAAAAAAAAAAAACACCAAGGCCACAAGCAGGAGCGACGAAAACCGCGAGACACAAAGGGGGGGGGGGGGCGGGGGAGCAACCACCAAAGAGCAGCCAACGGCCAAGCGGGAGACACAAACGAGGCGCGAGCCAGGCAGCGGGAGGCCGGGACAAACAACCAACGAGGAACGGCAACAGCAGCAAAAGAGAGAGGGCCAACCCCAGCCCGGAGGGGGCCAAGCAAAGCAGAGAGACAAAGCGGCCAAAGGAAAAGGTGAGGCGCACCAGAACGCGCCCGGGAGGCCGGCCCGCCCGACCCGGCCAAGCAAAGCACGCACACCACCGCTGCCAGCGGACCCCAGCCAGGAGTGGCGGGGACCGCCCACCACCAGCGGCAGCGAAACCCAGCCAGGAGTGGCGGGGAGTAGCACACAGGAACCTCCGCCAGGAGTGGCGAGGGACCCCAACAACACACCACACACCACACACCACACAGCGCACACCACCGCCGCCAACGGACCCCAGCCAGGAGTGGCGGGGACCGCCCACCACCACCGGCAGCGAAACCCAGCCAGGAGTGGCGGGGAGTAGCACACAGGGGACCTCCGCCAGAAGTGGCGAGGGACCAACCACACCACACACCAGCCACAACCCCAACAACACACCACCGCCACACACCACACACCGACGCCGCCAGCGGACCCCAGCCAGGAGTGGCGGGGACCGCCCACCACCACCGGCAGCGAAACCCAGCCAGGAGTGGCGGGGAGTAGCACACAGGAACCTCCGCCAGGAGTGGCGAGGGACCAACCACACCACACACCAGCCACAACCCCACCAACACACCACCGCCACACACCACACACCACACACCACACACCACCGCCGCAAGCGGACCCCAGCCAGGAGTGGCGGGGACCGCCCACCACCACCGGCAGCGAAACCCAGCCAGGAGTGGCGGGGAGTAGCACACAGGAACCACCGCCAGGAGTGGCGAGGGACCAACCACACCACACACCAGCCACAGCCCCACCAACACACCACCGCCACACACCACACACCACACAGCAACGCCGCCAACGGACCCCAGCCAGGAGTGGCGGGGACCGCCCACCACCACCGGCAGCGAAACCCAGCCAGGAGTGGCGGGGAGTAGCACACAGGAACCTCCGCCAGGAGTGGCGAGGGACCAACCACACCACACACCAGCCACAACCCCACCAACACACCACCGCCACACACCACACACCACACACCACCGCCGCAAGCGGACCTCAGCCAGAAGTGGCGGGGACCGCCCACCACCACCGGCAGCGAAACCCAGCCAGGAGTGGCGGGGAGTAGCACACAGGAACCGCCGCCAGGAGTGGCAAGGGACCAACCACACCACACACCAGCCACAACCCCACCAACACACCACCGCCACACACCACACACCACACACCACCGCCGCAAGCGGACCCCAGCCAGGAGTGGCGGGGACCGCCCACCACCACCGGCAGCGAAACCCAGCCAGGAGTGGCGGGGAGTAGCACACAGGAACCGCCGCCAGGAGTGGCGAGGGACCAACCACACCACACACCAGCCACAACCCCACCAACACACCACCGCCACACACCACACACCGACGCCGCCAGCGGACCCCAGCCAGGAGTGGCGGGGACCGCCCACCACCACCGGCAGCGAAACCCAGCCAGGAGTGGCGGGGAGTAGCACACAGGAACCTCCGCCAGGAGTGGAGAGGGACCAACCACACCACACACCAGCCACAGAGCAAGCGCCAGCCGAGGGAAGGCAAAGGGAGGAACAGCCAGGCAGCCCCCCCCCCCCCCCCCCAAAAAAAAAGGGGGGGGGGAGGGCCCCGCGAAAACAGCCCACAGCCACCAAACGCCCGCCAACAACACAGAAGGGGGCCAAACCCCCCACCCAGAGGGCACCGAAGACAGGACCCCCAAACAGGCACAGGGGGACCACCCAGCCAAAACCGGCAACACCAAGCCAGGAACAGCCGCCAAGCGGGAAAAGGGGCACCGAAACAAGCAGACAAAAAAAAAAAGCCAGCAGCCCAGCCCGAAAGAAAGGAGACGGGGGGAGAGACCACAAGGCCCGGGACAGGGACACCCAGCAACCGGAAAAAAAAAAAAAACAAAAAAGAAAACAAAAAAGCGCAAAAAACACAACCCGACAACCCAGCCAAGAAGGGCGGGGCACAGCCGAGACCCGGGCCCAGCACGCACGCCCACACCGCACACCGGAACCGGAAACGGCGGGGGGCAAGGGAAACGCGCACGAAACCACACAGGTCCCGAAAGCAGGCCGACACCAAAGCCCAACCACGAACACCACAAACAGCCGGCAAAAGAGGGACAACACCACAAACCGAGCCCAAACACACCCACCCAAGACCCCAGCCACAACGGGCAGGGGTAAACAAAAACCACGACCAACCGCAACCCGGACCCAACCACAAACGCAAGCCAACAGTAGGAAACCCAGTGCCCACAGCCCGGGCACTGAGGCAGCCCGCGCCATGCAGGTGACCCGGCCAAACGAGATCCAGAGACCGGGGGTAAGGCTGCATCCTAAGGCCTGCGCTGCTTTGGGACACGAGGCGGAGCGTGCGACACCCAAGCGCCTCGGAGCCCTAGTACCAAGAACATGCATGCATGCCTTGGCAACGGGATACGCCAGGAAGTCCGGTGAACCCCTAGGGTTCCGCCCAAAGGAGGGGACGTGCGCAAGCACGGGGGCACACCCTCCCGGCGAGACAAGCACGTCAAGCTGGCGGCGATCAGCCCTCCCGGTGTAGCCCGGGGCCGCTTTGTTGGGGGCCAACAGTCAGGTCTAGCGGGAAGTAAGCCGCCTCCCCTCTTCACGCGCGGAGCCTCTTCCTGTTCGTCACAGGGGCAACGCCAGGGGGAACCATGGGGCGCCTCTCCACGACCGAGTGCACCTACCTACCTACCTATCAACTATTGGGGGAAGTCCTAGACCAAGGTCTGAAGGAGTTGGGTTACTCTCGAGAAGACCTGAGTGTGGAGTTGTTCGCCAGCGACAAGCAGCATGTACTGGACCTTTACTGCAGCAAGGGGAAGAACTGCAGCTACAAATTTTACTGGCCCTCCTTCGGGATGGCCTACGGGAACCCCAGGTTCAGTGAACTGGGGAAGGTGCTGACCAAGGTGGCCTTGGAACGTTCCCGTATGGTCGTGTGTTCCCCCGATTGGGGAGCCGACGGGGGCAACGAGTACTGGCGAAACCTCCTGGACAGGCTGACTATCAGCTCTGTTCGTTTGCCTGATGAGGCCATCTACGTGCCTCTGGGGCGCAAGACGCCTATTGGGAAGCCCGGATGGGGGAGTATGCTCAGCGTGGTGGACGGAAGTCTTACCACCATTCCCTGGGAGGACCTGGACCCAACTCTGGTCCAAGCTATACAACGAGAAAGCGATGGACTCGCCTTGGGTGACTTGAAGGATCGCCTACGACCTCAAGATGCTGTTGAGACTACACCCGGAGGAGATGAGTACGTCGTGACTGGCACCAACGCCCCCAATTCTCCCTGTCATGTACCTGTTCCTGATGGAGTCTCTGAGTGTGGACTATCTGAGCTACCTAGCTCTATCCACTCAGATGACAAAACTGAGCACGACGCCTTCTTCGTGCAGACCTGTGTGGAGGAAGTGGAGAACGCCGAGTACGTCGCCCCACTGAAACCCCTACTCTCCATGAGGGTGGAAGACCCCGTGGATGAAGAGCTGGACCCTCGATCCAGGCTCAGGGAGTATGTGGATTCCAAGAGGAAGTTGGTGGCGAAAAAGCTATGCTACGCGAAGCCTACCCGCAGCTCATGGCCACTGAAGCAAGGACGTATGGGAGACCTATCCCAATTGAAGGAGGACCTCGAAGAGAAGATCACCACCTGGCAAAGGGAGGTAGATCTTAAGCTCATGAAGAGCGTGTGGGGTGCCCATGTAAGGACCCCAGAGGAGGACGACCTCTCGGAGGAATGTGTATGTGAACCCCCTCGAGCGTGCCTATGTTGCCATCGTCCATCGGAGATGGTTGAACAAGACCTTCTATATGCCCACCAAACCTTGAAGGATACTACCACGGGCGAAGAGTCGGTGGAGGACCACCTCCCGACGTCTATTACTCAGGGGGCAAGCAACTTACACTCTGACGAGGACATGGAGGACAAGATCAAGGTATTGGACCCGCGGGTACAGAAGCTTATAAGGACCTATCTGGAGGTGTTCGGAGAACTACCCCCTCCAGCCTCATGTGACAAGCTGGTACAGATGGACCTCAAGCTGAAACCCGAGTTCGTGGGTCACAAGATCCGGAGGAGACCCTATCCAGTTCCTAAAGAGCAGGCCGACGAGATTGAGCGACAGATACAAGCATGTATCGACGCTGGCCTAGTCCTGGAGTACAAGGACGGGGACTATCCCCTACAATGCAGCCCCTGTTTCCTGGTGGCTAAACCTGGGTCTACAGCCAAACGGCTGGTAGTGGACTATGGAGACCTGAACAAGAAGACGCTGAACCACTCAGGGTCCATTCCCAATATGGAGTCTACCCTGGAGAAGATAGCCTCCTGTCGCTACAGGACCAAATGGACAAGAGGAGCGGATTCTGGCAAGTGGACCTGACGCCCAACGCACAGGAACTACTGGCCTTCATCACCCCTCAGGGGAGGGTCAAGTGGAAGGTTATGCCGTTTGGCGTGCCTAACGCACCCGCTCTATTCCAAGAGCTGATGAACAAGATCTTGTCCATCCTAGGAAGGAGACCTAAGGTGCAGGAGCTCATATCCCGTGGCGCCCAGATGGAGGCTCACATCGACGATGTATGCCTCGGGACCAATACCCAGGAGGATCACCTAATCCTCTTGGGTGAGTTCTTTGCGGTCTGCCAGGGGAACCACACACGACTCAAGCTGGAGAAGTGTGAGTTCATGCAGGAGACCATGCAGTACCTGGGGTTTGATGTTGGCTATGGGTGGTGGACCCCAGCGGCCTCTAAGGCCAAACCCCTGATGGATGCCAAGGTACGACACGAAGACCCCAAGAAAGGACTTCATGATGTACGCAGTTTCATTGGGGCGTGCAACTTTTATCGCCGCCACATCAAAAACTTCACCTACACCAGCGCCGTCCTGACGGACTTGATCAAGAAGAGTACTACTTGGCGCTGGGGCCCACAAGAGCAACAAGCGTTTGACGAGCTCAAAGACAAGGTAGCCAACGCTAAGTGCTTGGGCGTGCCTAGAGCACAAGGGGAGATTATCCTGGTGACCGACGCCAGCAATGTGGGCGGTGGTGGAACGTTGTTCCAATGGCAAGCACTAGAGAAGGAGGAGTTCGACTCGGCCACTTCCCAATGGGGGACGGAAGGTCTCAACCGAGATGGAACCCTCAAGCACAGCTATTCTGACGACAAGTGGGTCCTAGTACCTCTGGGCCACTGGAACTGGAAGTGGAACCAGGCCAGGGGGAACTACTCCACCTATGAGCAGGAATTGCTCGCGCGTATGCTGGTGCTATCCTCACAAGCACGACTGTTGGGGAGTAACCCTGTGGTCTGGCTGTGCGACCAAGAACCGGTCCGCAGTTTCCAGAAGGGTCCCCCACCTGAGAAGGCCAAACTACGGCGCTGGTGGACCTACCTGAGTCAACTACGGCTGACGGTACACCATATGCAGGGAGTGAAGAACGAGTGTGCCGACTACATCAGCCGCAACAACTTCGACGCCCTGATTGGTGCCCGGTCTGAAGCGCTGGCTAAGGAGGCGTTCAGCCGTATGGACGTCCACTTGGACCTCAACATGACGATGATACGCCCCCTGGATGGACTCCAACAATCGGAGTACCTGAAGGAGTTTGGGGATATCTACAAGCGCCTGGAGAAACGCTTTGAACCCCTCCTGGTCAACCAAGACCAGTGGAAGAGGGACAAGAGCTACCTATGGCACGAGGACCGTATTGTGGTGCCTAGTGACCGAGTCCCAGCGCTGCTGAAGTCGACCCATGAGTCCAGTGGTCATGTGGGTGCAGACCGCACCCTGAGGCTGTTCAAGCAGTGGTTCCACACTACGTGGACTGACGACCAACTGCGGAAAACCCTCCAGCCTATCGTGGACAAGTGCCCGTGCAGGTCCTGTAAACCAGGGGATATCAGGGACAGAGGTCTCTACTCGACCCTGCCCATCCCTCACTGTGCTAACAGTGTTCTATACGTGGACTACACGGAGATGCCGAAGTTCGGGGGCTATGACTTCGCCCTCGTGGTAACCTGTGGGTTGACCAGGTTTACCAGGGTGTTCCCATGTACCAAGCACATTACCGGGGAGGAGACTATCAAGATACTCCTGGAGGAGTGGTTTTGTGTCTATGGGGCGCCCAAGGAGATCAACTCCGATGAGGACGTACGAGTACGCTCCGATAACGGTTGGTACAAGAGGGTCCTGAGATCCCTCAATGTCCAGGTGTCTACGGGGATTCCCTACTCTCACACGAGCAACCCCCTATGTGAGCGACAGATCCGTGTCCTCAAGGAGAATGTAAGGATATGGTGCAAAACTGAACGCACCAGGGACTGGGTGAGACTACTCCCCGTCATATCCTTGATGATGAACTCACAAGAGAGTTCTGCTACTGGCTACTCGCCCCATGAGCTATTCCTCGGGCGCCCGGCATGGTTCCTACATGCCCCCTATCCAGAGGACACCCATTCTTCTGTGGGTGAATGGGTCCAAGAGCAACAAGCGAAGGTCGACAAGGCCAAGGCTATGCTCCAGAGAGTGAGGGAGCGTCAGTGGAACAAGAAGAACAAGCACTGAGTACCGGCCACCTACCAAGAGGGGGACTGGGTGCTGGTGCACCACAGTCGACTACCCGCCTGGCCACGCTCTACCAGCGATGACCCCTACTTCGGGCCGTACAAGATCCTATCAGTGGATGGACACCGTATCACCGTGCGGTGTTCTCCCCGTCTAGGGGGGACCCTGGTGTGCGCTTCTCAACACCTGAAGTGCTACTATGATCCTGAAGACCTCTGTGGGGAGGAGTGGGAGCTGAACGACGAGGAAATCGCCGCTCTGGATCTACAAGGGGCTGCCAGCCCTATGGAAGTTGAAGGTGAACTCCCCGACATGAACGCCGAGAGGATGGCTAAGGAGGGCTTCTACCTGGTGAAGTCTGTCCTACGCCACCGCTATCGCCAGGGTTGGCGCTTCCTCAACCTCTGGGAAGGGTTTGGAGTCGAAGAGGCCACCTGGGAGCCCTTCTCCGCATTTGTTCTACCTGAGGGACGCCTAAACTCAGTTCTGGTTGACTATCTGTCCCAGAACAACCTTGGTGAGTTGCTGAGGCTCGCTGAGACGCTTGCCTCCAAGACTAAAGCTAGGGACTGAACCTTACCCTTACCTGCCAAAGTGTATGTGTGAGTGTGCTATTCCTAAGGTCCTGAGAGCAAGCCGCAGAAGTGGTGTCCTAATTATACCCAAGTCTGCACGCTTGCTAAACCTGGAGGGTTGGCTTATTGATGCCACGGGGTACGCCCCGGGTCTCCCCTCCCCTAAGCGCCCAATTTCTGTGCTGGCGCAAAACCTTTGGGGAATACCCAGCGTACTAATCCAGGTATTGTTTTCCCTACCTATCTGTCTACTACAGGGAGGGGTGGCCAAAAGCTATGAAGGCATGAAAACGCCGTTTTGCTATGTGGCAAAAACACTGACCTAACCACTGCCACAGCCCACCAACCCTGCTAAAATTGCTGGAAACGGGTGGGACAGTGACACACGCACTACAGGTCCTACACACCCTATAGTGGCACCATCCTGGTGGGCGAGCACTGGGGCAACTGGCTCAAGCCCCCACTCAGGACTACCACTCCTACACGCACACTCTACTGGGCGTTGCGAAGGCAAAGGTCTCGTGGGTCCTAGCGACCCTCCTGTGAAATGACAAGAGAACACAGCGCTGCTAAGCCACTGTGGCCTAACAGGGGACGCCACAACGCGTTTCCCCTGCTAGGGCTTGGAGGGAAGGAGTGCTCTTGCGTGCACGGCGCAGATGTCGATGGAGTCGGACTCCCTGCTCTGCCACAGGCAGAGGGGAGTTACTTGTTTGTGTGATCTGCGCCCTTGTTTAGCAGGACATGAAAAAAATGGTATGCTGCTGCACCAATCACCCTACCTGCCCACCTGTAAAGCAAAGGCAAATGAAGAGGCGTTTGCGGCGGAGGAACCAAGCCACACTCCCCGTATTATACGGTTCTCAGTGTGACCTATAATACACTGTCCGCAAACACGCTGAAGCTTCAGCTACCTCTGTCAAGCAAGCAAGCGTTAAGGGACTCCTCAGGTTCTCTTAAAGAACGTACCGAGGAGCCCCTGGGTAGCCTAAACAAGTTTTACCGTGCGCACTTCGCGTGGCCTACCCTTTAATGCGTGTGTGAATGCGCGAGCATGCACTTGCGTCGTGGGCAAACCTGCCCATCTCAACCACAATCACGAACTCCACCAGGGGGTGGCCCCGCCTGGGCTTACTCACCTTACCTACCGCTGGAGAGAGAGAGCAAGTGAGGGGCGCACACGAAGAACGTTGCTATGCACTTGTGTGTATGTCTAATCACCCTGATCTGACCTCTCATCATCTGCAATCTTTCTAATCAATCCCTCTATCGCGTCCTATCGTTGTTAGCGCTGCTACAGGACTCGTTCACGGAGACACGAGACGAGCAATGTGTATGCGGCATGGAGACGAGCATACCTGTGGTTCCTACCTGATCCATTGAAGTCTTTTTCATTGATTTTCGAATTCTTGAATTTTCGATACTTCTATTAGTGTGGGTGGAATCTGTATGTTTATTTATTAATGTGTGTCTCGTCATTTTCAAGACTACGTGAGACATACGTTTATAATTCCATTTTTTCTCCATTTTCCGGCGCTTCGCTAGGAGCCGCTCCTGCGCGCCGCCTTTTTATGCGTATGAATTTCTGGATTTAAAAAATCCAGAGATGACTATAATTTTTATAAAAATGTGCTTCTGATGCACAATTGAATTCTGCTCAGGTGTGTTGTTTCAGAAACATTCTAGGCCGTCATTTGACGGATTTTGATGTCGTCGCTTCGTTTTTGCGCGGATTCGTCCATAGTTCTCCCATTCCTGCCTCTGCAGATACCCACGCGCAGCTTCGCTGAGTAGGCCGTGTTCGGGCCGAAACGCAGCAGCCTGGAGAGACTGAGCAGAACCCAAGATCCCACCAAGGGGCAAATTAATTTCTTTCACGACTCCCTTCGGCCTAAGACAGGTCACAGGTCGCCAGCAGGTTTACGAGAACCCATGCGAGTGTGTATATTGTGTCTTGCGTTGGGTTTGTGTCGCGCTGCGTCTTGGAGGGAGGGATGCACATGCACATGTTTTGGCATGCTCCCAAACTAACCCAACCAAGCCACAGGAGCCCCGGCAGCGCCATGAGCGCTGAGTTTTCTGTAGGAAATGTTATAAACAGAGCAGCAAAAGAGCGCCAGCCATGGTGAGCGCCCATTTTTCTTTGTGAGGGAAACTATAGGTGTTTTAAAGTAGATGTGGAAACCAAGGAAAGGCCAAGAAAAATTCCCTTTTTCCTAAAATGCGACAGTGGTGGCCACCACAGCACAAGGGGGGAGTAAGAAAAAGGGCTTTTCCAATGCTTTGAGGCATACTCTAGTTGTATTAGAGATGCACTGAGCATCCATGCATTTCTATCTTAGTATTGGTCCCACCAAAAGTGGTGATAACACATTTTGACCTATGGAACCAAACACCCAATCAGGATATGGATTGGACCCCTTAATCCCCTTCCAATGTGAGGCAAATCATCTTTTCCTGAGTTGACTGAGAACTGACATATCCAAGGCAGAGCCTATGAATTTATCTATGTTTTTCCATGAATTCTTAGCTATCCTAGTGGTATGCACACTAGGGGGCTGGGCACCTCTTTTTGAGAGGTCCTGGGTTCAATTCCTGGTCAGCCTAGCTAAGTAGGAAGATCCCATGTGACATGGCAGTGACCTCATCGCCACATGCCCTGCCACCTCAGCACATATGGGACCCAAAACAAAGAGTGCACATCTCCTGAGATGGCACTATGGAGAGAGAGTGACCATGGGGCAGTTTTCCAACTCTTTTCCAAAAACAATTTAGCTATCTTTGTGAATATGCATTCCGATTTGACCTGAGTTGCAGTTTCTGAGAATATCCAATCATCTTTCACTGTTTACACTGCAGCCCTTCATGCTTTGATCCTGAATTCTCTTCTCCTTGCATACTTCTGGCTTGAGCTATCCTGGATTGACTTGGATTTACTGTATTTCAACACACAAAAGCTTTTCATCTCCAAAAACAAGCAGCAGGACACCCTACAGCAACAGCAAGCAGCAGGAGAAGCAAAAACACAGTGCTGAAACCACAATAAACCTTTCTGACGGCGTAGAGTCGGGTCTGGATGTACCCGGTCATGAAGGATAGGAATGGGAGGCCCATGGCATCCCATACCTCCGTGAGGAGCCGGTGTGGGGCGTGGGGGAACGCGCCTTGGACATCGAGGGAGGCGATAATCATCTCGCCAGGAGAAGAGAGGCCGACGTTCCGGTGGTTGGCGATGGATTTTGACTCGCTCCGACGCGAGGAAGAACCCACTACGCCTGTGGGTATTGCAATTCGGAGCTGGGAGGCATCCACAACGGCAGGGTATGCAACTCATCTTCGGGGATTGGCGGATGTCGGGGATGAATTGGGGGAAGAAGGGTGGTTACCCGAAATTTTGTCGCGGCGACTTGCGTGACATGTGCAACACGGAGGCAGTGGGAGTGCAGCCAGAGGCATGATATCAGCGGTCCGTGCATGCGAGGATTTGCAGTGGGTTGCAGGAGTGGTGCAGCCGATCCATTGGAGATTGGCTAAGGCTGGAGCGCAGTCTGGTGCCCAAGAGTATGCTAGTCCTGTTATGCTACGGCATTTGGTTGAGGCAGCGAAGTCAGCAGACGATAGGGCGGTGGTGGCTATGGCATTGGTTTCGTATTTGTGTTTTTTGCGAGTGGCGAAGGCAGCTAGTGTTCGTGCTGGGGATGTTCGTGACCGTTGCTACGTAGTTTTCTGGAATAGCAAAACCGGGGATGAAGGATGGCAGCGGAGACCTATACCGGAGTGGCTGCGGCCTTATGTGGAGTGGCTTCTCGAATGGGCCGAGGACAGAGGGCTGGCCCGGGATGATCTCTTGTTCCCTGCAGGGGCAGCTCAATTGAAAAGGTCGCTAGCGGACCTGGTGCGCGGAACGACTGGGACTGGTCACAGGTGGCACTCCTTGCGCAGAGGCGGTGCAGCGCCTTGCTGGAAAAGGAGTCTGGAACTACCACATTTCAAGTGGTGGGGCCGGTGGGCAGCCACGGCCACGGGAATGGCTTACTTCCTGAGATATCGGGATGAGGATGTTGTCGCCCCACTTTGCTTGCCGCAGGTTTGGAGTGTGGAGCCAAGATCACTGTTTGTGGAGCCCCAGAAAGTGTGGGGTGACATCATGTACGAGGGTCAACGACACGACAAGAACAAGCCGGTTTGGGGACGTGGAGAAAGAAGGAGGGCAGCACCAAGCATGGTGAAGGGAAAGAGGTATGCCGGCGAACCACGATCTGACGCGGCGGATCTGGGCAGCTCATCGGACGATTCCGACTCCGGGGTTTCGGCGGACGAAGGTGTTGTGCAGCGTCCAGGTGTGCAACGACCTTCAGGAGTTGTTCAGCCGGCAGCGGGAAAGAGAGGCTCCGGGCGAGGTGGCGGTGCAGGGGCCAGAAGTGTGGGTGACGGTGCCCAGCGGGGTGCCGGTGCAGACTCCTGGCGTGCAAGACAACAAGCAGAACAGTCAGGTGCAGGGTCAAGCAACACGTCGACAAGAGATGGTGGGGAGTTCAAGTTCACGCCGCCGCCTTCGGCCGAGCCCGGGGCCGGGGAAGTCCGGGATCCATGGCGCTTTGCGCACACTGCTCATGGAGTCCCAGGAGCCAAGAAGAGACCGCTGGCTGGCCGAGCCTTATCAGTGCCACCAAGGAGGACGCGTGGCGAGGCATTGGAGGTGGCGCAAAATTCTAGACGGGGAGCCGGTGCCCGAAGGGTGGAGAGACTGTTGTGCTTTGTTTCTTGGGAACTCGACTGTGCCTCTTGTTTCTCGAAAATCCCAAAATACGACAAACCTCTTCTGCGCAGGATCTTTAGACGGGGCACCAATAATAACACAATCTCGAAGACATAAACCCTGTTCAAAGATCGAAGTATCTTGCAGCGCTCATTCACAGTTGGCATTCGATGCTTCTTTATTATTCACAGACTGTCAGCGCGATGGCGACTGCGACTTGCGACTTGCGCGCTGCTGCGCTGCTGCTGTACGAAGCCATAACACTACCCCCCCGCCGAGACCTTGAAGAGGTCTCACTCACCTGGGCGGGCGTCACAATGTCGAATGCAGAGCAGGCCCAGAAAAAAAAAATTTTTTCGGACCTCGACATGTGTTGGCTATTGAAGCATAACAGTGGACCAATCCTGGTCGAAACTCACACACTGAGGTGCAGTCATGGTACACCCATCGTCAGCGCCTCATTCATACGCCGCGTTCGACTCTGCCACGGCTGTGGCTCTTGGCGGAAGCTGCAGAAGACAACCTCGCCAGGCACACTGCACGGGCGCTGTACCCGCAGCAAGGCTGTGGGCAAGTCGAACCATAACATACCATAACATTGGGCGCAGCTATCGAAGCTGGATGCTCAGCAGACCAACAGGCCTACACATCTGTCAGCTCGACAGGACATATGAAGGCAGTCGATACCATTAATGGCATCCAGACTGTCGAATAAGCCATTACTTGGCATCCAGACCGTCGAATAAGCCATTACTTGGCATCCAGACATGTCGAATCAGCTGTCCGTGCCCCACGTAAACGTGAATGAACGATCCACCGGGAGTCGACATACTTCATGCACTTCCTTCAGTGTCTCGACGCCAGCCATGAACTTGAAGGTGTCATGACCCGTGTAGTGTCGACGGATATCACTGTCGAGGGCACGCTTCTGAATCAGGATACCAGATCGATGGTTCAGCAGTCGAAGATTGGGATCACCAGGTCGGTTGTCGACGGGGCACTTGTACTGGAATGCGAAGACATGTTCACGGGCAAGCGCTCGAAATTGTTTACGTCCCAGTGTTTGTGCCCTGGTCGAATAGAAGTCCCAGAGGCTCGACGGTTTCCAAACGTCCTCACGCCACAGATCGGTCCGATTGGTGGCCTCGAAGGAGCATCCGTCATGTCGACCAGTAGACCATCGATAGGTTTCCTTCGATCCAGTGCCAACGGACATGCTGTGGTAGAACTGACCAGTTCGCGTATCGACTCGCCACCACGGCGTGTCGGCAATCGAAAGTCGTCGTACGACAATGATGGCGCTGATGTCGTCCACTTCAGGGCCGAGGGCATATCGGTCGACGATCTCAAGCATGTCGGTTCGAGAACCTTCTTCTTGGAGTCGACCGAGGTGTTGATGTACATACTGACCATCAGCGAGGGAACTCTGCAGAGCAAATCGAACCGCTTCTGCAGTCACAAGGCTCAAGCCGTGTCAACAATGACCGCTTCGAGGACTTGGTCTCGGCAGCTGACCTTGCGTCGATGTGCAGCTTTAAAGTCATCGTGGATCGGTGTGAGGTACTTGAAGAACGGGATGTCGAAGTGGTGCTGATAGGCGTTCGACTCCATTAACAAAAACCGGTGATCGAGGGGGTCCGGGTGGAACGGGTCGCTCGCAGGCGAGTCGGTTTTCTCGATCTCCTCCCGTTCATCAGTATAGACATCCCTTCGAAACTGGACCGCTCGACGCCAACGTTGTCCATCTTCGTATCCGGCCTCGAAGGGGGACATGAGGTATTTCGAGGTACCCAGGCGTCGAACCAATTCGGGGGCATCCACGAAAGGGAAAAGGTTGGCATACTCTTCATTCGATGAGTGAAGGGCAGCAACTCGTCGGATTGCCTTATCGAAGTCGTGGTACCCGAGCCGTCCGGGTCCAGTCTGGTAGATCGTCGCCAACTGGACAAGGTCGATGGGGGCGCCTGGTGCGACGGCGTTGTACGCATAGGGTTCGATCTGTTCTCCGAGTCGAAAGTACTCCTGGAGGTAGGTAGGAAGGTAGGTAGGTGCACTCGGTCGTGGAGAGGCGCCCCATGGTTCCCCCTGGCGTCGCCCCTGTGACGAACAGGAAGAGGCTCCGCGCGTGAAGAGGGGAGGCGGCTTACATCCCGCTAGACCTGGCTGTTGGCCCCAAACAAAGCGGCCCCGGGCAACACCGGGAGGGCTGATCGCCGCCAGCGTGACGTGCTTGTCTCGCCGGGAGGGTCTGCCCCCGTGCTTGCGCACGTCCCCTCCTTTGGGCGGAACCCTAGGGGTTCACCGGACTTTCTGGCGTATCCCGTTCCCAAGGCATGCATGCATGTTCTTGGTACTAGGGCTCCGAGGCACTTGGGTGTCGCACGCTCCGCCTCGAGTCCCAAGTACTTCTGGAGCTGGACCGCAAGGTCCTGTGTTCGATGTGGAGCGCACCCATACCGCTTATACCCAAGTCGAGAGGTGCCTCGAAGGCCGCGCAGTTGGTGTCGGCGAAGAAGCAAATCGACTTTGTACGCAAGAAAGGGGGCTCGATCTTCGAAGAGCCAGTCGTTCGCCTGGCAAACCTTCTGAAGATCACGGATAACTCCCATGATCGAAACGGCAACGGGAGCTTCTCGTTTCATCCTTTCGTAGGTCCAGAAGCGTCGATATTTGAAGATCAGGTCGATTCCATCAGCAACGTTTATCAGGTCGTCGATTCCCGAGATCTCTCGATGCATGCGGTTGAGTCGAGCAATTTGACCCGGCAGGGTATATTCGGTGAGGCCTTGTCGGAATCCCCAATCGAGCTCTTCATCATAACGTCGCCATGCGACGAGGGCCGCTCGAAAGTTCTGACAAGCCACTTCGATTCTTGTATACCACTGGTATCCCGGCTTACCACCAAGATTTCCACGCTCATCGAAAGACGTGTCAGGGGCGCTTCGAGCCAGTTCGTAAGGGAATGGTGCGGTTCGTCCCCAACTGTCGATGCAGATGGTCTTGCCTAACTCGGAAATGGTGGCATTTGCTCTCGACACGGTTGCAGCATGTTTCTCGTTCAGGAACGTGTGCGGTCCTCGAAAACCAGCCATGGTACTCGACGCAATAGTGAGTACCGATGGCTCGAGCTTAGTGTATTCCGTCTTCATCGGATCATCCTCATGTGTCCCAAATCGATAGGGTGGCTTCAATCCGAACGTGCCCAAGTGTCGGAATTCGTCGATGGTCTCGATTTCATGATTGTACTGCGGCATGTTGTAGGGCTGCCACTTCGACTTTGGCACCGGCACAGAATCGTAGCTGGGTGGTGCTGTCGACCACACGGGCTCGTAAGGATATTCTTCTTCGTCGTAGGCTTCGTCGTAGGACTCGAGTGGCCAGGGTTCATCGTCGTGGTTGTGGTCGTCGTCGTGGTAATAGGAGTCGGATAGGTTCGTTCGAGTAGAAGCTTGTGTTTTCGGGACCTTCGAATGCCAGGATTGGTCGACCTAGTCGTCTTCGACTTTCGGCTCTCCGGTACCCGGTTCGTCCCTGGATGGCCTCGATGTCCAAGAACTGTCGACCCATCCGGGCGCTGAACAGCGGAAGGAAGATCAGTTGTCGTACCCCCTATAGCAAGCAAGATCTTCATCAGAATCGAACCAGTCAGGGCTTGAGCACCGCTCTCGAAAGTATTCTGCATCGACCGGGGGCGGAGGCCCGTACAGCTTACAGAGTTCTGGCTGCATGTCGGGTGGGGTCCCTCCCTTGGTCGGTTCCAGAACAGGCCAGTTGGCCAGGGCTATCTCGAGCACTTCCAAGCCTGTGGTGCCTCCTGATATGACGGGCCGTCCACTCGGCGCTATTCCTGCAAATTCCCCGCGAGGGAACACACCTCCCTTGCCTCCTTTCGACGGGCCTCCTTTTCCTTTCGAGCTCCCAGCATATGCCGACTGGCTGTAGTTCGGCGGTTCGAATGGATCGAGAGGTCGACTCGGACGAGTTGGCGCTGATGCTACCGACAAACAGCGGCCAGTTGAAGTCGTCCTCGCTGGGGGTTTGGCACCAACGTTGTCATTGATCGCGTCAACTCCGATGACGTTCGACGGTAATGCTCGAGAAGGCGGATGTCGAGAGGAGTTTCGGGGCGTCCGGGATGTAGTACCATAGGCGGAGGCTCCGGTGATCGACCCGGAACCTCGCATGAGTTTTTCGAAAAACCACGCTGCAGAGAAGAGTAAGGTGTTACTCAGTTACTCAGGGTGGAGTCGAAGGAACTCAAGGTACACAAGATCCTCCTCTAGAGCCTTGCTCGACTCCCGAGACCATGTGTCGTCATCCCATTCACAACGGTACAGGAATGTGCGGCGCTTTTTAGATCCCACTCGACGTCTAGCCACAATCTTGACAAGTCCAGGAGATTCTCCAGTTTTGACAGGGGGCATCGGAAACTCCCACACGGGCTGTCCCTCTCGATGGATGTAGGGTTTTATGCTGTCTCGATTGAAAACTCGTAACCCATCGAAGGGGGCAGGGATGTCCAGTTTGACATTCTCGCCCTTGTTCAGTACCTCGAGTATTTTGTAAGGGCCGCACCAGACAACATCGAGTTTCCCTTTATGTCGATATTCCGGCACCAACACCCACCATCGTTCACCGACTTCAGGCACTCGAACGTGTCGGTCCATTTGCAGGACCACATGCATCTGGCGTCGACGTTCCTCGGCAAGCATTGCACGCACAGAATCGAAGGTACGTTCCGCTCGTTGCATGTAATCATTCACGGTCGATGGTTCATGTGCATGAGAAGTCATTCGGGGAAAATCCAATGGAAAATGGGGTGTTCGTCCTTCATCTATCTCGAACGGGGATAGTCGAAGACTATTGGATGTCAGGTTGTTGAACTGGATTTCGGCGAACAGGAGGTCGACATCCCACTCGTTGTTGCCGAAGATGCCATGTGTACGCAGGCGTTGGAGGATGGACTGATTGCTGCGCTCCGCCAGGCCATTGCCTCGAGGTCGGTTGGCCACTGTTTGATGCATCTCAATCTTGAAGCGCTGAGCCAACTCCTTCCACGCCTCAGACTCGAACAGCTTGTCTCGGTCAGAAACAATTTGTCGAGGGCATCCTTTCAATCGAATCACCTCACGTAGGAACACATAGATAAGGTCGTCGGCTGTCATATCCTTGCGACAAGGGATGAATGTTCCGCGCTTGGAAAATCGGTCGACTACAGTCATGATGGCGTCATGGCCCCTTGTGGTCGGCGGCAATCCCGAAACCCAATCGATGGACACACTGTGCCATTTGGTGTCGGGCACCGGCAATGGCCTTGGCACTCTGGCGGTGTCGACTCGTCTTGATTTCGCCGTTTGACAGACATCGCAACTTAGTATGTATCGCTCGACGTAGTGTCGAAGGTGTGAACATACGTAGTCGCGCTTAATCAGGGCCATGGTTCGAAGGACTCCTGAGTGGCCATAGAACTCCGACTCGTGATACATAGCCACAATCGACGTAACGGGCGTTCGGGGGACAAGCACACGTTTGCCCATCGTCAACAAATGGAAGAATTTGCCATCATCGAAGGACAACTTGGCATCTCGAAGCTGGTGTCGTGCCGCAGGGCTTCGAATCGCGACTTCTTAGATGTGCTCCGTCCGTGGGTCATCTCGATAGGCTGCCGCCCACACAGCTGTCGAAGTCAAGTCTTTGCACTGATAATGTCGATGTACTCGGCGGTGTGTACCCTTAAGACTCGAAGGGTACGGCGTGTTCGACCCAACCTTCGGCAATGGGAGTGATTGCAACGTGCCGTCGCGGTGACGTCCACAGCGAATCAGTTCCGCCATGGTTGGAGCGTATCGAAGTTCATTGCCAAAGGTGACTCGAAGAGGGCGATCAATGCTTACATCGGGGAGGTCGTCGGTGTCGGTAGACATGTCTGGCTCATTGCCAGCCTCATCGAGATGCATGTCTGGTTGGTGTGAATTCTCAGCCATGATCTCGTCCGATGGTGCTGGTTCCAGTTCCAGGTCTTCCGGCTCAGCAGTTGTCGCGCTCGACGGTAGCGGCTCCAGGTCCTCCGGTCCGACAGCGGTTTCGTCGGATTGGGGGGCTGGTTCCGCAAGCTCATCTGCGTCAAGATCCTTCCCCACGGAGCGTCCGCTTCGTAGTGAAACATACAGGTGGTCGTACGGCTGGGGCCACACCTCGTCATGAGAGAATGAGTCTTCGAGTAAATGTAGGAACTCATCGACAGGTTCTCCTTCCGGTGAAGCCCAATCTTCGACCAGGGGAATTGCGAAAGCCCGTGTACGTGTGGCATTCGATGCATCTTTATTATTCACAGACTGTCAGCGCGATGGCGACTGCGACTTGCGACTTGCGCGCTGCTGCGCTGCTGCTGTACGAAGCCATAACAAGACCTTGGCGGCGAGACCGGACAAGCGATGGCGAATCTGGAACCCAGCGAAAACGATCCAGGACTCTACCCCGTGGTCCCATCAAGTGACAGCGGAGTACACGCTGTTTTGAGTGAGCGGGGTCTGAGATGAAGGTTTCGGGTATCCTGGAGGGTGTTGTTGGCCTCGGTCCGGGGCTACATTATAAGGGAGGCGTTTTCGTCACTATAATGCCCGAGCTAACTCCGCATTTTGTTTGGATGGCTGTGAAGCTGGCTTGTGCGGAAGCTCTTCTGGTGCACAGTCCATGGATTTTTTTGCTTAGATTGACCAGTGTGTGTGAGGACTTTCGGCTTGATGAGCCGATGGCTGTTTGTCTCATGGCTGTGTGTTGTCCTTCACCGAAGGCTTGGGACTCCTTGAATCATCTTTCTACCTCCCCCAAGCCCAAACTGGCTAGGGTTACACCGAAGATTTTGTGGGAAGGCATCAAGGAGGTTGGGTGTTACCAGATGACCGAGAGGGAGTGGGACGAGATAGTGCCCCCGAGATTTCTGCGGTTCATGGAGTTTTTTGACTTGCGTGAGGTGCCCAAGGGTAAGCCAGTCCTGGATATGACCGATGTAATTCGCGGGACGGGTGTATTACACGACAAGGACCCCTCGATGACCCCAACGTGCTTCCCCTTCGTTATATCAAAAATTTCTGTGAAGTGTTCCTTGATCCTGAGTTGTGTAGGTATACACGAAGGCTTGCCTCTGAAGCTGCCAAAGTTCTCTTTGGCGTCGTGGGAGTTGATAGGGCGGTGGATGGCAGAGCAAGACCCTTCCATAGAGTTGTACGGGACACATGTGGATCTGTCGAATGCATTTTGGTCATTAAAATTGCCACGAGAGGCCAGGAGAATTTTTAGGTCTTATACCACCCAGGGGGGGGGGGGGGGTTGGTGTCACTCGATCGGTTGCCTTTCGGTTGGGACTTCTCGCCTTTTATTTGTCACGAGTTGCTGGGCAGGGTTGTCCGTGACATCATGCCGGAGGGTGTTTATTTAGTGCATGATTTAGATGATTTTATATTATTATCTTGCGATCGTGATTTGTTGGAGGATGTGACGAGGACGGTGGCGGTGCGGATACGGCAAGCAGGCTTTTTAGATAGTTCTAAAAGTACCCTGAGTCCTGTGCAGGTGCTGCAGGCGCTGGGAAAGGTTGTAAATTTGCCAGAGCGGTTTATCTAGGTGCAGCCGTTTGTCTTCCTGCAGCTTATGGTGGCGTGGATCCGATTGGCCACGTGTGGTTATTCCAAAAAAACAGTTGAATAAATTGTTAGGAACCTTGTAGTAGCATCTTCGCCCTCGTAAAGGTTTCTCTGGGGTTCTTGCTGCGGCATATGCCTGGTCTCCGTTCGGACCCGTGCGCGCCAAGGCCACCCCCCTGAACGTGCTGGAGGGATTGGTTACAGCGATCACGCGTATACGACACAGATGGAGGCCCATTTCCCGCTACCGAGTTGAGAGGGTGAGGCATTTGGGAGCGTGGTGCCTGCAGGAGCGGCGGGCGACGCCGTCTGATTTTCGTAGATGCAGCTAAGGACATGCGCCCGTATAGACTAGGGTGTGTGCTGCCCTACTTGCATGTGGTACGAACCTGGTGGTGTCTGGAGGGGCCGTGTAATCAGCAAGTAGCCGAGCTCATGGGATTTGCCTGGTCGATTCGACTGGCAGTGCGCCTGGGTTGGAGATCCGTCACAATTTTTGCGGACAGTTTGGTTGGTATTTCACAGACGGTCCGGTTGCGTGCGGCGTTTTATGTGAAAACCCAATTGCGTGTGTTACGCGCGCTGAAATGGGTTTTGCATAATTCTGGCCCGATTGCTAAGTTGATTTGGGTGCCGTCCATTTTGCACCCGGCTGATCCTAGGAGCCGGGTAGACGCTGAGTTTGAGGGCAGTGTTTTTCGGGCGGAGGAGGTTGCTTGGAACCGGTGGTATGTCGTCCAGTGACAGCCGGATTTGTGTTGGGTCCAGGGATTGGCATATGTTTAATGTCTGTGGGTCATTGAGCTTCGGGTGAAAGACGTCTGTAGGGTAAAGTTAACCGGAGAGCCTGAGGCAAGCATGTTCGGTTTGAGTCAGCGTGTGTTTCGTGCATGCCCTAGGGTTAAACTCGTGTTTTGAGCTTGCTCAAAACGCTAGTTTAACTTAATTCATCTACATTAGGCATTTGTCCGTTTGTTTCTCCTCCCCTCCACCCCCGGCCGCTTTTTCACGACGACCGAGGCTGAGGCACGACGTTGTTTTGCCGAGTTGACCATGTCAGCCCCCCACATCAACCACATGGGAGGCGGTTGTGGGCACTCGTACGACTGTACCCCACCCACCCCCCCCTTGCGGCGACAGTGCAAGCGATGAGACAAGCGGTCCTGTATGTTGCGTGCTTGATTCGAGAATGACATGTGACCCGCCGCATGCGAGTGTACACTTTGTATGAACGTGTAGGGTAGGGTGGGGTCCCCTGCGGGGAGGCGGCGGAACACATGTGCAGTATCGAAGGACTATTAGCCACTGCGAGTGGCAACTGATTGGGCCGGAGAGCCTGAGGCAAGCATATTCGGTTTGAGTCAGCCTGTGTTTCGTGCATGCCCTGGGGTTAAACGATGTTCACGGATGGATCTTACTCAGTTGCTGTTTGCCTGTGGATTACGGAAGAAGCCCCATTGGTACATTGTTTTCTCAAATCAAGTGATATGCTTGTGGCGATTTTTGAGAAAGATGGCGGCCCCTCATGCACAATCCCAAGATGTACCAATGCCTATTTCAATTATGGGGTGGACCCACTGCATCCTGAACACTCCATAAATTGCGCAGCTGTGGCCGTCTTGCATCTGCTAGCGCCACCGCCATTTTCGGGTCACGTCTCACTAATTCATGCTGTCCAGACAATTAGGGCACGTGTTGATGCTTTGCAACTACGTTATGCGGTCTTGCTTCGGCGGGTTTATGCTCTTCGTGACATGATTCAGTGTGCCAACAGCCAGGTGCGGATAATGCAAGCGATGATGAGTGCGGCAGGCAGGGGGGGGGGGGGGGGGGGGTTTTCGGGGTGGGTGATCCGGATCATTTTTGATCCAAACACTAGGCAGTGGGGAGGGGGGGGGGGGTTTTCGGGGGTGGTGATCCGTGGATCACTTTGGATCATTCTTGGACCATTCCGGACCATTTTGCTTATTGCACTTTCAACTTTGTGTCAATGGTCGTGTGGACTTGTGGATCATTTTTTGCAAGTTAAATTAATGGAACAAGTGAACTTCCATTTTTGGTTCCTTTTTTTTTATGTTGCTGTGTGATACTTACATTTGGAAGATACATTTTTGGATCATTTTTTGCAACACAAATTGGTCAATCAATATGTTGTTTTGTGCGTGCTCTACGTGATACTTACATTTGGAAGTTACATTTTTGGATCATTTTTTGCAACACAAATTGGTCAATCAATATGTTGCTTTGTGCGTGCTCTACGTGATGCTTACATTTGGGGGTTGCATTTTCGGATCATTTTTTGCAACACAAATTGGTCAATCACTATCTTGTTTTGTGCGTGCTCCGTCTTTGGATCATTTTTGTTGCTTATGATTTGGTGGATCATTTGCCCTTGTGTTCTCTACTTTTTCTACTAGTGGCCTAGTTTGTGTAATGTCGGAGCCATCCCATATGTGTACGCATCACGACCACGGGTTCTTGAGCCCCTAGGACTGTCCACGTGTCCGAATTAGTGATCCGGAAAATTCCGGATCATTTTGCTAGGCAGTGGGGGGGGGGGGGGGGGTTTATGGGGTGGGTGATCCGTGATCCGCGGATCATTCGGTGGGGGGGGAGGGGGGGGTTTTTGGACCCCCGCGGATCAGTGATCCGCGGACCGCCTACCACACTGAGGACGATGGCCCTGGGGTGCCTTTGTTTGCAGTCCACGGCGACAATGATAACAGTAGTGTTTCGGATGATGACGATATAGTAGCAATTCTAGATGAAGAAGTGTTTTTTTGGACAGGATACTTCAACATGGGACTGTCATACCTGTTGTCCTTACAATGTACTACAAACTGTCCTTTGATTGTGGCGGTTTTGCATTGGATTGCAAAATTTCGCCACATCAGGCATAATTGGTGTTTTCAGTATTGGATTTCCCATTTTTGCATTGAGACACGAAATTTCGCATGTGTTTGCTTTTTTTTATGTTTCAAGCCTGCCCGGTAAAGGGTATTTTACGCTGCAGCCAGTCCTACCAACAATTTGCTACTGTTTCTTTGCTAATGTAATGTACTATCTTTTGCTGACAATATCGTGACGTGTGATTCAGGGTACAATATGCAATTTCCCTAGATTCCCCTTTGCACAGGCCATAAATTAGGGATAGTGGGTACCGAAAACAACAAATTACCGCCATGTACCCTGAGGTCCATAACCAGAGCACCCTAATTTCCTCCAAGCCCCCGTTGTCATGTCATTTGTACCCCCAAAATCAAATAACAATGTGCCTGTGGCCCCAGAGCCACCCTCATTGTCATAACCATCGCAGGGGTCGTCCCAGGGCCCCAGTCAACGGACGCCGCACACCCGGGCAAAGGGACCTTCGAAAACAGTCACTCTAGCAGATGCGGTCCAGCAGACAGCGGTGTTATCCTACAAGGTCGTGCGGGTGGACGTGAACCGGGAGCATAGGCAACTCAAGAAGGTTAGTGAGACCCGACTGAAGCTGCGGCTGGAGGATTTGGCAAGGGTACCTCCCATGGGTATCATCAAACTTAGGAGGCCTTAATTGCCCGCCCCGGTGACCCTCAAGAAATCGAATTTGCTACCCCGAACTGGGGTGTTTTTTTAGGGTCTATAATGCAGGCGGGGGCGAGTCACCGTTTCAGTTTGTGTTTTAAAAGCCATTTTTTTCAACCATACCAATGTCCGAATTCCGAATAGTCAATTTCAACCCCTAAATCAGCCGAATTCCAAAATGAAGCGAAATTTCGCCACTCCTTTGAAATTGGCCAATATCATTTTTTCTCCAATGAGACTCAAAATTTCGTCACTTTTTCATTATTTGATGTATTAATGCCCTTATTGTGTATTTGCATTTGTGTATGTTACTTTGATTTGATTTGTACCCCCAAATCAGCCAATTTCCAAAATGAAGCGAAATTTCGCCACTATTTTGAAATTGGCCGATATGATACCCCTTTTTCATGCATTTTTTCTCCAATGAGAAGCGAAATTTCGTCACTCCTTCATTATTTGATGAATTAATGCCCTTATTGTGTATTTGCATTTATGTATGTTGATTTGATTTGATTTGTACCGAACTTTGTGCCTTTGATGAATTTTATGAACATTCCGACAATCTTGGTATGCAGTCTTTTCACTGTTCTTAGGCAATTATGTGATTCTTTGCTGTGAGGTGACCACAGGACATGGATCCGGCACGGCTAAGGGTGGTTGTGGCAAGTCGACTGATCATAGTACCGAACCACAAGGAACGCCTACAGAAAGGGCTCGATCACCCTCTGTTGAGGCTCCAGCGGCGCAGGATGATGAGCAGCAGACACAACAGCAGAGTCAGCAGTTGGTCACGTCTCACAAAGGAAATACGCATCCACTGTTGGAGCCGAAAAGAGAGTCACCGGCACCAGAGGGATGGCAGAGTTTTGCGAATTTGGTCAGTGGTGGGACTGCACCAGCAGTCCAGCCACAACGGCAACCTCAGAAAGGAGCGCGCTTGGGAGAAACGACGACAGTGATTTAGGTTTTGGTGACTGCAAAACCACCATCCTCTGAGCAGTTGACTTGAATATTAATTTGTGTCCGACTTTATTTGACGTGTTATTCTGACTCACCCTTCGTAGGTGTTGGCACGTGGAATTGCCTTTTGTAGGCAACATTTGGTAATTTCTTTGATGTATGTTTGTGTATTGATTGATTATAAAGAGTTCCTTATTACCGAGCTGGGTTTACCCTGTCGAGGTTTTACACCACCTTTTAGGGGCCAAGGGTGAGCAACACGTTTTAGCAGCAACAGCAAGCAGCAAGCAGCAGGCGCCCCAAAAGTCCTTGAGACCACACTGCGGCTCAAAACCGGCATCCAAGTAGCTCAAAACGACCAGGGAGCTAAGGCGCATCACCACAAACAAGTTTCGTTGAGTTTCGCTGCTACGCCAAGCAGGTGTTTCCGATGAGGGCCGTTGTTCTTTCACGGCGATTGGGCTATCAAAGGATGGCAAATGGGTGTTCAATAAGGCGGGTACCACTCCGTGGTGCCACGCAGTGGTCCATTTTGAGGTGAAAATGAGCCGTTTTCCAGCCGCGTTTTAGGACCATCGCCGTAACCATGGAGGCACATCTCTAAAGCAAGGGGTCTTTCTTCAACGGTGATTTCCCATGCGTTACGCAAGACTAGGACCCAGCTCGGTCCTAGTTCGAGTCTTGATGGTTACTGAGCCGGGTTTACCCTGTCGAGGTTTTACACCACCTTTTAGGGGCCAAGGGTGAGCAACACGTTTTGGCAAGCAGCAGCAGCAAGCAGCAGCAGCAGCAGGCGAGTAAAATGTCCTTGCGACCACACCGTGGCTCAAAACCGGCATCCAAGTAGCTCAAAATGACCGGGGCGCAAAGGCGGGGAATGGCTATGCAGGACTACGGCTTAGGACTGCGCGTAGGACTAAAGGATCTGCCCACATCTGGCGCCTGCGCTTGAATTAACTGAAAATGGGAAAAAAATGGAATTGATTTTCTGGTTTAATTGATTGCTGGGGCTGAACAGCGTATTTTTATAAATGCCAGCATCAAGCGCATCTGTTCTACTATTTTTCAGACACAGATGTCAGACACATCATCTGAGCTCAACTACAGTCCCCTTCCCTTGTCCCCGGCACCATCGGAGGTCCTCGAAGAAGACCCATATGAAGCGTGCTCCGATGAGGAAGATAATGATGATGAAGATGACAGCATGAAGTTTCCGGAGATGGGTGCCACTTGGGAGCCGGTTGTGCATGCGTTTGCCGGCTCTAGTCACCAAGAAGTTTGCGACCGCATGGAGGATTGGGCGGATGAGAATGGCTATATTCTCAGTCGTCGTGGCGATAAAAAAAAAGGCCAGGCATATTTTTATTGCCACAAAGTAGGCCGCCAAAAACAGCACAATCGTAACGCAGCCCAATCCGGGGTCCTTCCCGAGGATAGTAGGACGGTGCCAACATATTCCTTTGTCTACGACGTAGATGACGAAATGGGCGCTTCTAGGGGTCGGGAAAAACACCCTTGTTTTTACAGCGCTTCTGGGAGTTTTTGAGGTAGCCCGACGCACTCGCGCATGAGTTTTTATGCGGTTCAGCCACTTTCAAGGAGAAAAGCACTTTGCATGTTGCCTCCCGCTTTGCTTCCACCGTTCTTATGGGATGCAGCGTTCTAGGGCGTGGTGCGGAACCCCTAGTTAGAACGCAATTTCTGGAACACCCACCTACCCTCAATTTTGGGGCAAACCACCTAAAAAAATGGATTCAGCACCCTCAAAAACCCCCCATCCCCTTTCTTTCCCCACATAACCCTCATTGTAGGGGTGGTTTTTGGGGGGGGGGTCAAAGAGTTAGAGCACAGTTAGAACAGAGTTAGAACGCAGTTAGAGCACCTTGCTCTAACTAGTTATCGCGCTAGTTATCGCGCGATAACTCAGTTATCGCGCAGTTATCGCGGGTAATTATCGCGCACACCTCCTCCATCCCTCACTAGGACAAACAACAGAAAACACTTGGCACAAAGCATGTATGGTCTTTTTTCATACAAAGTCATCAATGTCTGAGGCCTTGGCTGCCTGCAGTCCCAAAAGCCCTTGCTCCAGGGCGTTCATGGACATGCAATGGTGCATGTGGCGGAGGGACATACTTGGCCTCACCAAGGACCAACCCTTAAAACAATTTTTGAGCCTCCTCTTGTAAGGCCCATGCCGATACTCCGTTGGGATGGAGGAAAACTGAAAAATGTTCCTCCATTTCTCGGCAAAAAAGGTGGAATGTGCCAAGCACCAATGGATCCACCTGGTGGGGGACCAACCTGAGTCTCCCCACGCTTTTGAAAATTTTGTGGTCAACGCACGGTGGCGTTCCACTTGGGTTAGAGTGTACAACTCCCTCACCCTCCAAAGCTCATACAAACCCTCAATGCATTTCACCATGACATGCACAACAACCCATAACATAGGTCCCCCAGGGGTCCTCACTGTGGGGACATGCTCTTTGAGGCAATCCACAAATTGCCTTTGGAAGGGGGGGGAGGTTAGGAAAACTTTGGTGCTGGTTAGATCGAAACTTTTTCTGTGGCCCTCGAGGCCGAAGGGAGGCGTTCCCTAAGAGGGATGCCGGAGGTCTCATCCTTGAGGGCTTGCTTGAAGGCCTGCAAAGCTGCAAGAGCTTGGGCCTTACCAGGGGTACCAGGGGGGAGGGCCTGAAGGGTGGTCTCAATGCGCTTTGCAATGCCGTTTAGGATGCGGCATGCTGCATGTTGGTAGTCCCCCGGCCGCCTATCAGGGGTCACACTTCTCAAGAATGCCCCCCATCTTGAGGTGGACTCCACCCCCCTTTGCTCAACAATCCCATTGGGGTCTTTGCACAACCAACACTTAGACCCAGCCCCCCCCATTGCTTGCATCCCCTTCCCATCCCCTGTCAAAATGACAGTGCAAGTCAAAAATTGGTTTTAAAAGAGGACAACGTTCTCTTCCACATCCCTCACCTCTTGGTTGAGGTTGGCGGAGATGTCCACGCTTCTCAAAAAAGCCTGTTCATCCCCACCATCCATGCAAAACCATGAGGCCCATAGCTTCACCTTCGAAGCATATTTTGCCCCCCCCCATACATTAACCCATACATCCGCACGGGTGGAGGATGCCTTCCACAAGAAAGTCGCATCAACTGAAATAACAACAATGGCAACGCCACTAGGGGGGGGGGTTTCCCGATAACTCGGGCCATAGATATTGCATTTTGCACAATTGATTGCAAAGGCACATGGGCAGCTGCCCTATTGCGGCCTGTGGTAGACTTTACAATGGTGGTTTGGGGAAAGTAGGGCATGATCCGTTGCCTAACGGTCCTTAGGTCCCGTTGTGTGCAACGGCGGGGCATTCGCAAAAGGGCCCGTTGGGAGAGATGCATGCTGCATGCCATGCGTAGCATGCTCAGGGCCTCATGCTCCTGAGCTGTTAATGCAAGATGGCCGCCAAGTGGGCCAGACAGGGCAGTGCACACCCCACCACTTAAACAAACTTCGCCTTTGGTGTTGGTGCCACACACAACGTCTGGGTCACCCAATAGAACTCGCACAAGCCGCTGAACCGCCTTCAAACGCCGCCGCCGAGCCTTGGGGCACTGCAGATCGGTGTATCGCCGGAGGTTAGCTGTGTTGAGAGCCCGCAGGGCCTCATTGACAGCACTGTCCATGAAGAATAAGAGGACCTGGGCACGAAATGAGGGAGGGTTTTGAAGCAAGGGCCCAAAAAACACACGCGATAACCCACGCGATAACCCCCGCGATAACTAGGTTATCGCGCGATAACCCCCGCGATAACCCCCCGCGATAACTAGTTAGAGCGCGATAACCCCCCGCGATAACTAGTTAGAGCACCCAGTTAGAGCGCGATAACCCCCGCGATAACTAGTTAGAGCAGGGGTTAGTGCGCACTAACTGGTGGGGTTAGAGCAAGCGTTGGGCACCCTAAAACCTTCACAAACGTTGATTTTGCACCCAGGAAACCTTGGAGATGTCAACAATGTGCACGCACGGGGTACATGGCGCCACAATCGCAAATTCAAATCAGTAAAATGGACATGTTCCGGGCTAGTTGCCCCTCCTCAGATTCCACAGAGTACAGTAATAGAAATAGTGAACAATAATCGAATCACAAATTACACTAACTGGAGGGGTTAGAGCAAGCATTGGGCACCCTAAAACCCATGGACACCAGCTGCTGCCGCCACAAAGGCATGCAGTGCAGAACCCCCCCCGCACTATAAAAAATCACGCTCCATCGCTCGCCCTCCCATGGCAATGGAGCGTGTAGTGCCCTGGTGTTGAACAACACCGGGGCTTGGGGGTTGGCGGTGCATGCCCAACCCTCCACCGCCCTACCCTTGCACACACGGGTGTGCCGCTTTTTTTCCCTCAAGGAGGGATTCAGCAGGCCACCACTCTCCACCCAAAACTCACCCCCCGTGAAAGACCCCACACACACAATAAGCGCCATGGGCGCCCCATCCCGCAAATGGGAGTGGAGGCCCATGGTGTCCGTCCCTTGGGGGCGAACAATTTGGATGCTACACCATGTGAACCATGGTGGGGCATTGGAGGTGCAATACCCATTGAGGTCTGCAACCAAGGGGGTGAGGGCAGGCCTGAGGGTAGCAGCAGCCATGTGGGTCGCCCTAAAATTGGAGGGGTTGGGGTTTCCACTTCCCACGAGGCCAAAGTGGCACATGTCCACTTGGGCCCCATATCGCTCCTCCCCACGAAAAATGCCCTTGGCCAAACCCTTGAGCAAATCCACTAGTCATTGGCTCCCACTCCTACTCCCGCTACCCTGACTCTGCAACCCTTGCGGCGCCAGCCCCTGCTGGGCCTGCTGCACCCCGAAGGAGGCACAGAGGGTGGAGGTGAGGCTGCGCACCTGCGCCTCACCCACCCCCAAGCGCTGCCCAAGGTCATTCCCCCTCCTCCGCTGCCCCTCCACCTCCACCCTAAGCTGGGCCGCCTCCACCTCCGCCTTCCGCCTCCCCTCCTGGGCCTCCCTCAGGGCCTCCCTCATCGCCTCCACCTCCTCCCCCCTCTTGGCGGCCAGGTTGAGGGCCTGGTCCAGGGCACGCTGGGTCTTGCCCTGGGCCTTTTCGGCCTTCGCCAAGGCCGACTTGTGGTCGGCCGACCGACCCTTGGCCACTGCGGCCTCGACCCCCGTGGCGGCCGCCTGCTCCACCAAAACCTGGCAAGCGTCCGTCACGTGGGTGGCCACACTGGCCCCCAAGGCTTCCACGTCCAGGGCCTCATGGGGGGGCTGGGCCGCCGCCACCTTTGCCACCTTCGATGGCTTGGGGGAGGGCTTGGGGGCGGGGGTTTGGCCCTTACCCCTAAGGGGGGGGGGGGGGCATCCGGCTCAACCACCACCACGTCTGGTCCCCGCTTCGTCTGGCCTTTTCCCGGCCTTCCCCCCTTGGGTGCATACTGCCGAACCCAATCGGCAGTGGCATCCACCACAGAAGGGGGGGGGGTCATACCCACCAACCTGGTGGATGCCCCCCCCCCTGTGCAGCTTCTGCCACACTTCCCTCCCCGTGTACTCCCCCTCCCACAAAAAACACACCCTCAAAAGGAAATAAGATTTCCTTTGGGGGGGGTCGCTCATCCCAGACAAACACAAAAAAGCCGCAACCGTTTCCCCCTCTGCGGCTTGCGGCCACTTGGCCGTTTCCCCCCCAACCCACACATAGGAGGGGAGGGTGAGGTTGGTCTTCCTCTCCACCCCCCCCTCCTTCTCGGTGATGGTGACCTGCCGGTACCATCCCGTCCCCCCCATCCTGCAGGCCTCATCCCCAGGCTCCCCCCACCGCCACGACGCCCCCTCCGGCAGCCTCTTCTCCCCCTCCAGCTCCAACCGGGCCGCCACCGGCTTGGCGGGCCGTGCCGCTGCTGCTTCTGCCGCTCCGCCTGCTGCCTCGGCTGCCTGGGCGTCGTCCTTGACGAAGATGCGGGGCAGCTGCAAGATGGTAGCCTGAAAAAAACAAAAGAAACAAAAAAAAAACACGCGATAACCCGCGCGATAACCTCCGCGATAACTAGGTTATCGCGCGATAACCCTAGCGATAACCCCCCGCGATAACCCCGCGATAACTAGTTAGAACGCGATAACCTAGCGCGATAACTAGTTAGAGCACCTAGTTAGACCGCGATAACCTAGCGCGATAACTAGTTAGAGCAGGGGTTAGAGCAGGGTGTTGTGGGAAGTTTTCACGCCTGGTGACATGGACACATGCCTTGGCCCTCCTTCTTGGCGTCGTCCAGCACCAGGCCCAGCCTCCGCAGCCACACGAAGTCCGTGACGGCCGCATACTCCCCCACCTGCCGCCACTCCACCACCTGGGCCACCCCCTCCACCTCAGGGGCCACCCTTGCCACTCCCCCATACAACCCCCTCCTCACCACCAAAATGGTGCCCGCCGGCACCTTCATCCCAACATGCCCTTGCAAGGTGGGCCAGGGCAGTGCCTCCCCATGGCACACCTTGGCCAAGGGGCACTGATCGGGGTGGCCTGCGACCGCCCCCGCCTCCTCATTAGTGAGGGGGGCAATCACCTCCCTCCCAACCCCCCACCCCGACAACAAAAAATGCCCTGTGGTTGTTCCCACCGGGTGCAAGCACTGAGCAGATTGCTCAATGCTGACCCCATTGGGGTCCACCACCACCTCCTCCTCCTCCCCCCCCACCACCTCCTCCCCCTCCTGGCATGGCACACAAAGGCCATCTTTGTGGGCGGTGCACAAAATCAGCCGATTGCATCCGTAGCAATCGGCTACCACCTTCCCCCTACACCTAAGCGCCCCATCACACTGGACTGTCGTGGCCACCCGGCCACCGGGTGCCCCCAGCTGGGGCCTCTTAATGGACTGCGTCACGTGCAGGTTGGGGAATCGAAGATTCCCCCTCTGGGTAAGCTCAATGGCAAAAAATGCCATGAGGCGGGGGTCCCTTACCCCCATGGGGGAGGCCTTGGGAATCCCCGACCCCCTGTGGACATCAAGGGCATTAAAAAAAAAGGCAGTGCCCCTCTTGAATGGCACAGCCTCCTCCACCCAAGGGTCAGGGAACCCCGAACTGCTGGAGGGCACAAAAAGAAAATGTGACCCATCCTCCTCCTCATGATTACGGGTTAGCATAATAAGGCAATTGACAATCAATGTGCCTTCAGGAATGGTTGTACCCTTCGTGAACCGGCCGTTTGAATCCGAGATTCACGGTACCGTGAATTTCACCCAATTTTGCTGTGTTTTGCTCGTAACTTGGTGCTATCGTGTGCTTTTGTCGTGCTACCTTCGCCCAAAGTAAGATGCAACAAATAGGTGCAATTTAGAGGTTTAAAGTCCCCGCATGGTTTAACAGATTTGGTGAGATTCACGTGAATGTGAGATTCACGCACCTAAATTCACGCAGAAATTCACGCTAGATTCACAGATTCACAGTATGTGAAATTCGTACGAAATTCGTACGAAATTCGTACGAATTTCGTACGAATTTCGTACGAATTTACCCTCATTTCCACTGTTTCGCTTTCCCACAGCTCTCAAACTCTTTGACAATGTCGCAGCAGACTATGTCGCAGCTCGCCAGCCTGGCCTCGCGCCCCGACCCCGCAGCCGACACCCTCGCCCACTACCAAGCCCTCCCCGTTGCCCACCATCAATTGGAGGAGGCAACGTACGAGTCGGAGGCACTGGGGGTGGATGCCATCGTGGGCTGGGCAGCCTCCCTCGACCCCTCCCCCGATGTCATCCACATCGACATGCGCAGCCCCACCCGCAACAGCTACCTCGGGGGGAGGGGATGGGCCACAACCCTGTGGAGGGAACTGCGCCACCAACTCCCCACCCTCAAATTTCTCCATCTGACCCCTCTCCCCTCCAGTGTTGACCAGCTCCTCAACTCGATGAGGAATAACCCTGTGGGGAAGCCTAAGGACGCCCACGTCCAGGTGTACCCCACCGCTAACCTTGTCCACACCCCCCCCAACTGCGATATGGTGTGCCTGCAGGATCTTTCTGTAGGTGCACCAGCAGACCACTCTTTTTTCCCCTTTTCTTGGCATCTTGCCAACCCCCGGTGGTGGGATGATTTGGGCATCGCCCCTTTCCATCCCACCATCCCCCCCCAGGTGCACGTCCCCGACGTCACCCACCCCACCTTCTGTAGCACAACTTCTTTGCAATGGTACCGTGGTGCCTCATGCGCCCCCCCCTTCATTTCGAGTGAACCCCCCCTCCGCACCGAACCCCTTCCCGACCCCCCTCATGGGGTGACGGGCAGCCCTGACCCCGCCCCCGACAGGGTTGGCCCCTCTCAGCCGCCCCTCAACTTTGTTGATGGGAACGGCTACATTGTGCTTCGGGAGCTTGTGGAGGCACGGGATTGTGAGGTGGGGTGGAACAAGGTGATGAAGGCGTGGGGCAGCGGCGACGAAAAAGTCGTCGCAAAAAATTTTGAGCTCCTTTTCAACGCCGCGCGGAGTGAGGAGCACGCCAAGGATCCCGAGCTCCCCCGCCGGTGGCAAAGCAAGAGCACCTTGGGGTCGGGGGTGGGGGGGCCTCTCTTCAAGAAGTTCCACCCCCACCTCACCGAAAGTGTCCCTGGGGTTGGGGACCTCCACCCAATGACGCCGGGCAGCGTCATTGTGGCCAGTGTGGGGAGTGGGCCGCAGCTCCCCCACACCGACGTGACCACCCACCCCGACGTCCTCCCCCCCAGCGACAGGGCGGTGGGGGACTGCCACCTGAGTAGCTTCCTCTGCTTGTCAGAGGACTACCAGGTGGCGGTGCAGGCGGGGACGGCCCTGGGGGAGGCGGGGTAGGCGCGCTGGGACACCATTCAGCTGCATCAGGGGGACATGCTGCTGATGGTGGCCACCAGCCGCCATCATGGATTGCCTGCCCACCCCGACTCCAAGGATGGGCTGCAGGGGGCTCTTTTTAACTTGTGGACCCCCGACCCCCGACACAAACACCACCAGGCCAACACCACACACTTGGACGCCATCCCCCCCAAGGAGGCCCTGGACGTTGCTGGGGATTTGTCCAGCCGGGACCTCCCCAGCGTGGATCAGGTGTTGTGGGTGGGGAAGGGGGCGGTTGCGAGGGTGGGGTTGTGGGAGGGGGAGGCTGCCCAGGCCCTGTTCGCCGACGCCCCGCAGACGCTCCCGGCAGGCCCCCCCACCTGCCCCTTCCACCCCACCTTCATCTCCCGGTCGGCCCCGGCCGCCGACCTCGCCGTCATCGAGGTCGGCCCCCAGTGCATGCTGTTCTTCCTGGGCAGCGTGCACCAGCTGGAGGTCGTGAAGGGGGGCGATGTCGACGCGGAGTCGGAGATCCACTTCGCCTTGTCCGGCATTGCCCCCCCGGGTCGGCCGACCACGCTCTGGCACCTGGTGAACACAGTCCCAGCGTGGCGGTCGCCCAAGTGCGCGAGGACCGGGGCATGGAGCATCACCTGCCCATGCGACTGCAAGGTGTGCTTGCTTGTGTGTTTGCTTTGTGTATTTGCATTTTTTTCTGTGTGCAGATGGTAAGGCACAGGTGCTCATGGCGGGCTGCCAAAACTGGAAGGCAGAATCCCCTGGTGCCGCTGTGTGTTGGGTCTGCATGTGTAACCGTGCTCTGTGCCTTGCTACCTTTGGCACAGCAAGTGCGATAGACGGCAACTGGGAACCAGCCGTTGCCATAAGTGCTATATATAGGACCATTATGAGTGATAGGCGAGTGCCTGATTATGGCCTCCATGGGGTCCTTCGTGTCCTGTTGTGTGCAGTCAACGGGACACGGGACCTAGTTGTACAATTGACAGGGAAGGCACCGGCCACTGTGGCACGCACCATGCTGCAACCGGTTTTAGATGAGGCACGGCTTGCTGCACGAACTTGCACCCGTGCCTCATTAAATAATGACAAGGCAAACAGCAAGGGGAAGGTGAGGATGGAGTGTGCTGCTGCCATCCATTTCATGCGCAATAAGGGTTGGGAGAAGATAATAGATGCTTGCCTAGAGCAGCCTAGTGTCAGGCAGCATCAAGTAGGGGGAAAAAGTTGGGAGTCGGTGTGCAAAACGTGGTGGGAGAATTTTGCAAGCATGTGTGTATACGCGTGGCGTTCCGCATGGTTCTCCGGGGCCGACTTGGGGCGGCTCCGGAACCATAGCATAGCCATGGGCGCTGCCCACAATGAGCTCCAGTGGGGCAAACTTCTGTGGACGCATCTTTGGATCGACCACATGTATTATTTTGCAAAGAAGTGGAGAATCTTGTCAAAGTTCTCCTGCTTTGCCATGGAGGGAAGTCACCGGAGGCTGAAGCGCATGTTGCGCAACAGCGGGGGCCTAAGCCTCCTCCGGGGGAGACTAGGGGTGCAAGTGGTTGTGGACAACCACACCATTGACGATAGCCTTTGGTTGCATGGGTGGGATGCGACCAAAAGGGCTCAACATGGGCAAGGGCCCATAAGTGTACAAACGTATGCAAGCCGCACAAGAAGACGGCTTCTAACCGACATGCAGCACCTTCAGACTCTACAGCGGCGGTTCCGGTGCCGCAAGAGACGGACATGAGATGACCTTACGAACCCAGACCATTGTTGCCTGTGACCGGGGTGCATGCTGGGGGGCTTACTAGGGGTGTGAGGACAAATCAGGGGGTGCACACGGGTAACATTTGTGTAAATTCACGTGGATTCACGGCTGTGAATCGGCTACAGGCTTGCCGGGTTCCGGCACCCCTCGTTTTGGGCACGGTGCGGTCATGATGCATGCTTTTGGGGCGGAACTTTCATTGGATGATGCGTAACAAAGCTAGGGGAGGAATTTTGGCCCCTCAAAGCCCTTGAAATGAACCAAGAATATGGCATTTTCCCCCAAAAACCTCAAATTTTGGGTAAATTCACGTGAAATTCACGCAATTATTCAAACGGCCACTTAACGGCCGTTCACGAAGGGTACAGTGTAGGGGGGGGCGTCGCGATGGAGGTGCTGGGGGGTGTGGTCATAGCTCGAAATTTCGGCCATGTCAAGGATGGTGCAGCTCCATCCGACCCCCCCCACCACAGTCTTCTTCGCGGTCTCAAGCACACGATCTGCCACCCTTTTGAGGACTGGCAGATCATGGAGCTTGTGGGGGTTGTGCTTGTGGTGGTCGGCACCCCCATAGTTGCCATACAATGTGCGGCGGGTCCCAGAATCTTGGGGCCTGCCGACAATGGGGGGGTTCTGATTGAAAATGGGTGCCTTCTCTGAGAGAGGCACCCTATCCAAATCTTCCAAAAGACTTTGCAGCTGCACATCACTCAAAAAATCGTGCTCCAGGAGGTGGTTGACCACCAGCTTTCCCCCCACGCCGACGGTGAGCACAAGGTCATTGGGGTCCCTATTAAAGGCCCCCAAGGGCTCGGCGGCAACCACCTCCTCCGCCTCCCCAATAAGGGGGGGTGTTGCCCCAAATGGAAAAAGAATCGCCCCCTGCCCCGAAACAATGTTGGGAGTGGTGACCCCATACCACTCACGCTCCCACTGCCTTGTGGGGCAAAGGGAGTGCATTGGGAGCTTGTTTTCGGGGTCGTCAGTGCAGACCCGGCGGGTGTTGTGGGTGAGGGGTTGGGGGAACCAACCATCCGACTTCCCCTTCCCCTTACCAGGTCGGATCCTTACCTTCTGGACACTAATCATGAGGGGGTTGTGGGGCTTCTCCTTCCTCCCCCCAGCCCCCACCCCCCCCGCATCCTCCTCCTCCTCCTCCACTTCCTCCTCCTCCTCCTCCTGACCCACATAGAGGGTCGTCTTCGTCCCCGCACCCTTCTCGGCATGAGCGGTGACGGACTCCACCACCGCGTCCACAACGTCCGGATGAAGCTGGATCAAAACTCCAGCAACCCCTGGATTTACCTCTAGCAACTCGAAGACCTAGTTGCTGAGAACCAGGGGGTCTCGCTTGTCCGCCATGAAGGGGGACTTATGGACAAGGAGTCCAAAGTCCACACCATGTTCAAAGCGGGTCGCCACAGGGCGCCTCACATTGGCATCACCCATCGTAAACCCCTCAGGACCGCCAAGGCGACGGACCCCAAGGAGCTTTTGATGGTGCTCGCACCAAGCGTGGGGAGCAGCAAGGGCCATTATCAAAGAATATGAAAGCTTTGAGAGCTAAAGCGAAAAGGGGAAACATAAAATGAAGCGCGATAACCCACGCGATAACCCACGCGATAACTAGGTTATCGCACGATAACCCCCGCGATAACCCCCGCGATAGCTAGGTTATCGCGCGATAACCCACGCGATAACTAGTGCTCTAACCCCGTTCTAACCCCGCGATAACTAGTTAGAGCACACAAAGATCAAATCGCAAAAAGTGCAAAACGGGCAATATCGAGCAAACGAAACATGGAAGGCACATTGTTGCATCATAGTGCACCCATGTAACATGTGAAATTCCGGGTTCCAACCATATTAACAACACCCAAAATTGGGGGGGTTCCGCACCACGCTCTAGAACGCTGCATCCCATAGCGTCGTATGGGTTTCGTTTGTTGGCCGCGTTTTCTACGTTCCGCTTCTGTGCTTGCGGTGGTGCTTCTGGAAGCGGTTCCCTCGTTTTCCGCGTTATCCGCGTTATCCGCGTTCCGGTTTTTTGCTTCTGGTCGTGCTTCTGGAAGCGTGTTCCGCGTTATCCGCGTTATCCGCGTTCCGGTTTTCTGCTTCTGGTCGTGCTTCTGGAAGCTTTTTTTCCGCGTTCTCCGCGTTATCTGCGTTCCGGAGCGTTACGGAGTGTTATTGTCGTTGTGCGCGTTCTCCTAGCTTACGGGGATAACGTACGGAGCGGAGGCGGGAGCAGAGGCCCAAAAATGGCGCTTCTGTAGACAAAGGAATATGCACCGGAGTCAAAGGAGGATTGTTGTCCCTTCAATGTGTACATTTCTCCCCGGAAGGATGGCATGCGCGGGGTGTGGTCCGTGAGTCCCAAAGGACTCCGCCTAGACCATAACCATCCACCGCAAACGGCCAAGCAAAAAAAATTCCTTGGTCCGGTGGATTTGTCCCGTGAGGATGCCGATTTAATCATGAACTTGGGACAAGCCTTCATGGCCCCCGCAACGTGGTACATTTCATGCGGAACCGCGGAGTCGAGATCACCGCAGAACAGGTGCAAAACATTTATGATCACAAAGGGTACTCCTCAGCGCTGGATGCCCATGAGTTGGTCAACCGCCTTGAGGAAAAGGGCAAACATGGGTGGTACACCCATGTGGTGAAGGATGACATTGGGAAACTATCCCATGTCTTCTAGATGAGCGTCGAGCAAATTGCTATTGCCCGGCGCTTCCCATATCTGATCCCCCACGACAATACCTATCAAAGCACTGGGTATAACCTGAACATTGGCCTCTTCGTGGGGGTCAACGACTATGGGCAGTCAGTGCTCATGGGCCAAGCCATTGTCGTGGGCGAAAAAACTCGCGACTTTGAGTACCAGTTTACCCACTGGTTGGCGGCCGTGGGCATCGCGCCGGTGGTCATGTTCACGGATGCATGTGTGAAGGCTTCGGGGGCCGTTGCCACCGTTTTCCCCAATGCCAAGCACTTCTTGTGTTACTGGCACATTGCCAAGAACGTGGCCAAGAACCTGAAAGGCGTTCTTGGCCACAACACTTTCACTAAATTGGTCCGCCTCATGGCCCGTGCACACCGCCAAGTCTCCATTGTTGTCTTTGAGCACATGTGGAATGTTGAAATTCTTGGGGACCCAATCTTTTCAAGTGGACATACATATTTGAGTGCTACGTGGGGGGGGGACAAGGTGCGACGCTGGGCACGCTGTTTTTAGGTGGGTGTGTTCACACGTGGGATTGTGTCCACACAACGGGCGGAGGGCATCCATAGGTGGGCAAAGGAGGGCCGCCTAACCAAGCGGAAAAAGTTGAACGACGTTTTTGACGCACTCATGGTCATTGTGGCTTAGGCGTCACAAGTTGCCCACCCTCTAGGACCCCGTATACGCGCGATTTGACAATATTCTACATTTCTACTTTGAGTATGTTATTTGACGTATGTGACCAAAGTTGTTGGCAGAGCTGTGTGACACCCGTTGAAATACGTGTTGATGTGTTAGCCTTGTGTATCCCCGTCTTCTAGTGTGTTGTATTTTACGTTTTTCTGAAGCTGGCCGAAATTTCGGCCAGGTTTTGGGTAACATTGCAAACAACTATGTGTATATGCAGTTTTTGACCCTTCTGGCCGAAATTTCGGCCAGCTTTTTGGTTTCTTGGTGAATAGGCATGATTATTTTCATTTTTCTCAGGGCTGGCCGAAATTTCGGCCAGCTTTTTGGTCTGGTCACTATTCAAGCACTTATATTCTGGTTTTTGGGTGGGCTGGCCGAAATTTCGGCCAGCTTTTCCTATTTTTGAACATGTAAGCAATTATTTCCCCTTTGAACACACCTGGCCGAAATTTCGGCCAGCTTGCAATTGTCGTTGCTCATGAGTATTACACCATACACTCCTACATAACTTTTTTCTTGTCTCAGCATAAATGTCTTCTGCTATTACTGTCAATGTTGTACATGCTGCAGTTACTGGTGCTTTTGCTACTACAGCCAAAGGGCTGTTGCGAAATGCATTACGTGGTGGGACTCTGCAAAAGCTTTTGCAATTCTGCCTCTTGTTGCGGAAGAATCCCCGGAGCCGGCACTCCCTGACACAGTTGAAGGCCGCCGCCACCGAGAAGAAGCCCCCACGATGGTACATGACATTTTTGTCACAGTTCCATGCCCTATACTGCCTGCTGTGCCGTATGGCCCTCCCATACTCTAACTGTGGGTCTGGTTACAACTGGGGTATTATGTCCTGCCGCCAACGCCGTAAGGTAGGACTCCTTGGTCAGTGTAACACTAAGCAGGAGTCCATTCACCATCGTGCTGGACTAGCAGCACACAACTTGTGGAACACCATGCACCGTAGGCAAGTTTGTATATGGCTTGATAACCTGAGGCGTTACAGGTCGGGAGCTGATCCCCATTCACCCGACTTAACCCTAAACTGTACAGCTCTTGCTGTTTTGCACACTACTGCCCTACCTGCATACCGGGGTCTGCCGGAGCTGGCCGAAATTGAGGCCCGGGTACCAAACGTTGCTGCTGACATCTTTCGCTCACATAGAGCATTGTTTGATCGTATTGATGTTGCCAACCAAGGTATTCAGAGAGTTTGGGTTCGTGCTCCTTTGGATATTGCCAGAAAAGATGTTCGTTCCCTCAACTGGAGACCCTTTTTCCTGTCTGAGCTCCGCTCCGGCACACACAAAGAGCTTTTGCAACTCGTGGTTGATTTGTCATGTGTGGAACACCGCACCAGACACTGTGTTCCGCTGCTTGTGGACATGAAAATACACTTTGCCCTACTTAAGCTGTGTTATGGTGCTGCTTATGTTCCCTGGAATGTACCACAATTACTGTTGGGTTTTCCTTTGGTGTACGGAGTATGGCATAGCTATAAGTATTGCGTTGAATTGATCTACAGGGCGTTCCTGCCGTTCATTAAGTTTTTGGAGCAGGGGAACAGCCTTCAGGTTGGGTCTATCCTCCCTCGCAAGGTCAAGGTCATCCATATGGAGAAGACGTTGCTTGGACTCATGCTAGCCACATCGTCCAATAGAGGCAGACTAGATGAGCGCGTCACTTCCTTGCTCAATAGCCAGCGGGACTTGACACCCATTCAGCGCAAGGGTTTGCGTATGTTATTAGCCCTTAAGGCTTTGCTGCACACATACTGTCCAGCTGCTTTCAGCATTGGGACTTTGGTTCGTGACTGCAACTGGGAGGGACGGGGGGCAGGTTCCAGTATTGTAGCTAAGCAGGCACTTGAGATGTCCCTACTGCTCATGCTGAACATCCTAAAGCCCGAGGAACAGTTAACCACGGAGTATGTGAAAACCACCGCTGTTGCTCTTTTGTTTTGGAGTCAGTGGCATTCCGCCTCCCTAGGGTGTATCCACTCTGAGCAGCTGGGTGAGGCACTTCTGAGTCGGTTCTCAGCCCACTGTCGCCGCAACACTGCCTATACTAGTGTCCAACAGTCGTCTGATTTATTTCGGACACTTCCCCCTGTCCAACCCGGAGAGAAAGTTTTGCGTGGTGTGCTGACTGAGAGATCCGTGGCAATGTTCTCTGCCAATCTTAAACAATTCATCTTGACAGCCCATACACAGAGCCTGCCCATTTGTGTTGCCGTTCCGGGCTATAAAGTTGAGTTGAGGATTTGACGTTCCCCGGTACCATGTCTAGGACACGAATCAGCACAGACCGTTTAAAAGTGGTTCTGTTGCATGCAATGCAAAATCTGGTTGCGCGTACCAGGGTTCCTGAGGGTGTTGAGGATTTTTTACAGACAAATGCACCTGCCCGCACTGCTGCCGAGCAAGGGGTGTTGCGTATTGCACATGCTTCTATTCGCGCTGCCAACCGTGCACCGCCTGCTGCTGCTGCTGCTGCTCCTGGTCGAATTGCCTTGCCCCCAAAGCCACCCCCGAAGCCCCGAGCCAGAGGCCCCCCAGTACCCCCCCCGGACCCCCCCCGCCCAGTACCCCCCCCCGCCCTTGATGATTCCATTGCTGTCGACTCTTGTGATAGTGACCAGGATATTGATTGTGATGCAGACAGCGTTGCCTCCTTTGAAGCCCTAGATGAGGCGGAACACATCGGTATGGATGCCCAGGATTGGGACTGATTTCTGTTTGCAGCTGTGTTTGTCACTGTGGTATGGGTTCTGCCACGCATTGCCAGTGATTTTGGTGTGTCTATTTGTTGTTTCATGTTTTTCTGGCCGAAATTTCGGCCAGACTTGTTGTTTTGTCATATGGCTACCCCCAGAACACAAATGACTTAAGGTTCTGGCCGAAATTTCGGCCAGCCTCTCAGAATGGTATTTGTACACAGTGGTTTGACATGCAGAGCAGTGCTGGCCGAAATTTCGGCCAGGTTAACCGAATTTCCTGTCAGGCAGTCCGTTTTGGTCCTTTTTTGGTTGATCTGTGCTTGTTATTTGCTATCTGGGAACTCTCCCCTTCATGAAATGTTGCCTTGTAGCCTTTTATTTTATGACTGAGCCTGGAGGGGTATCGCAGGACATGGCTGTTTCGCCAGATGGTGAGCCTGCAGCAGACAATGGGTAATCTCAAGTGCAATCCCAGTCTCATGAGGACCAGGCGAGCACAGAGGGACTTCAAAAGAAGCCTAAGGCCGCACCAAAGAAAAATTCATCATCCTCCATCAAGTTATCCGACTGGGTTACGTCAACGACCAAAATAAAGGTTCGGTGGGATCAGATTATTATCGACCACGACCGAAAATTTGGGCAGGTCCGTAGGATTTCGGATGATCGCGTGCAACGCCGCTACGACGATCTGAAGGCAGCCCCGCCTGTGGATTACATCCAGGATCTTCTTTTTTTTAAAGTCACTCGTATGTGTGTTGTGGTATTCTTCTCGATAGTACCGTTTTCGCGTCTGAATTTTCGACCCTGCTGTTACGAATATTCCTGTTGCACAGCCACTCGCTGGGTTCTGTTGGGGGGTCAGCATGTTTACACTGCTGCCCAAAAACACAAGACCGAATTTGAGATGAAAAATATGGAGACTCCGGATTGGACCCTGGTATTTGGTGGTTATGAAGTCAAACAGGACTGCCCCCTGCGGACTAGGCGCCGGCTTGCAGGCTCACATCAAATCCAGACCACTGCTGGCTCAGCATCCACCACATCGGAGCGAATGTCCCTACTCCTGGATAGGCTTGAGGATGAGGATGCCAATGAGTACACCCTGTACCATCACATTACTGTTATGCTTGAAGAGTGTGGTGTTACTGCCGGGGAAGGCACTGTGGTGTGTTTCATTTATTAATTCGGTTTTGTCGATCGACCTGGCCGAAATTTCGGCCAGCTTCTGTGTTCCACATGTTCTCCTGTGCAGAGTGCTGTTGCCAAACGGTGGGCTGGCGTTGGGCGTTTGGTGAAATTTGTGGGTCTTCCTTCAGTAGACGCCATGGCAGCCATGGAAAAGCGTGGACTACATCCCGCACTGGGTACGTTCACGGAAGTGGAAGGCATCACGCCTGACCGACTTCGCGAGATCGTAGGTTACATGGATGGGACAAAAAGTACCCTACTTGGTCTCAAAAAAATTATAAAAGATGTTAAAAAGGCCCAGATGTGGTCGTGGCACATTCTTCATCCCGAGGCGGCTACCAATGGGCTTGTGAACAACACCAGAGGTATGTTTTGGTCAAACAGGGGTTTGTATTCGAATAAATCGACCGACCTGGCCGAAATTTCGGCCAGCTTGTGTGTCGTTCAATTAATGCACAATAGGAGCCCACCCTGTGCTACCACCTGTCTGCAGCTACACTTGGTACTATCGAGATGGTCAAAAGGCAGTGCGCTATTGCATCACACCTGAAGGTAGCCTATGGCAGTTGGACTTGGACTGAAGAAAACCCCTGGCCCCCGTGGTCAGCAGTAATTAAGGCCCCTCTTTGGAAGGACCCCAAATATGAGGGGTTGCGGGGATTGTTGCAGAAGCCTGTTGCTAAGCCTGTTTGTGAAAAATCTGATACTAGTCTGGTCAGTATCCAGTGTGCTAGGGAGTCCCTCGTTGAGTCAAGCACAGGCAAACTCATTGCAGAGTCAGGCCGTGTGGAACTGATGGCAATGCGTTGTGGAGTCCCTGTTCCCAGTATCATTAGTTCACTGCCCTTTGCTGCTTGTGTCATTGAGGTGCCCTGCCTCTATACAGCTGGTTTGCATAACATGGTTGCGCAGCTGCTTTTGTCCGGTGTGCCTGTGTTCATTGCGGGTGAGTCTGCTGATGTGAAAGCCACTGTTGCTGCTTTGAAGGCCACTGTGGCTGAGGATATGTATCAGTGTGATGTTGCACTTTACAATTTGTCAAGCAAGACCCCGCTGTACACTTCTACGTCCCATCTGGTTTCCATTTGTTCTGCCACTGCCTTTGATAACAGGCTTCCCCGTTACGTGGCTTTTACTGAAGGACCCATGTCGTCTGTGATGCCTGTTGAAATATTCTCATTTCTTTTGAGCCTGGTTCCGGTCCCAGAACGGGCAGGCAACTGGTTTTTGCTGGGGACTCTGTCCGTGTATTTTGCAAGCATGATGTCTACCAGGTTTTCCAAGGACTGTAATGTTGTGTGTGCCCTTTTGGGTGAGGAGACTGTTGTGCCCGATGACTTTGTTCAGCTCATCAGAGCATGTATCACCAACGCCGACACGTGCCCCCCCAAGTCATGGGAGGATGTGTACCACGACTTGGGGGCAGGTTTTCCTGTGGATTGTTCTGGGGTTAGGTATGTACATGAGGATCCTGAGGAGCAAGATGGGGAGGCAGAGTCGCAACCAGAGACACAGACTCCAAAGAAGAAACCCAAAACTGCCCCTGCCCCCTCACCCAGTGGCACGCAGTGCGCTCAGGCCACCCCAGCTTCCTCCTCAGGCACTGTTGCCCCTACTGGCAAAGGTATGAATACTTTTGTGAATCATTTTTGACCATCCCAGGGTGGAAACACACAGTCACAGAACTCTGCCACTGCCAAGTCTGGTTCTGCAGCCCCTGCCAAGCAGCCTGCTAACACAGGTGCTAAGAAGCCCCGTGCATCTGGTCTGCGCAAGCGCTAATGCCAGTCCTGCTGCTTACATTGCCTGTCAGCATGAAGTCTGGCCGAAATTTCGGCCAGCATGCAGTCCTCAGCCTCTTCAGCCTTTTATTATTGTGTTTCCCCATAGGCACTGCAAAAGTCTGCTTTGATTCGTCAGGTGGCAAGTATTTGCTTGTAATTGAGTATATTATGTTGCACACCCTGTTCAAATGTCACTGCTCCTGTGTTCCTTGCTCATGTCTACTGTCTTAGGTACCCATTTCAGTGATCATATTCGGAGTTTCGGTGGACCTGGCCGAAATTTCGGCCAGCTTAGGCCTGTCTGTCAAATAGGACCATGTGTTTGGACTTTTTCGAAGAGCTGGCCGAAATTTCGGCCAGGTTGGTTAAAATAGGAAATACAAGTACATGCTTTGGGATAGTTTTTTGTGTGCTTCAATGAAAGGTATGTTTGGGTTTCCCTCATCTGTGGTGTATAGGGGGGTTCTGTGATCAACCTCGAACAAAGGGGAGAGAAAAATAGGCAGCCCCCCCCCCCCCCCCCACACACACTGGAATGCAGTGGTCTAAATGTAAAACAACACTATATTTTGGTAATTGAATGTCTTTATTTTGAAAATCTGTGTGTTTCCAGAAATGCAAATAATGGCATATATTTGAAATACACACCTTGTTTTTGCATGTTGCCACCAGGGGGGTTTGGGTACCCAAAAAATAACACGCCTTTTCACATACTTTCCCCCTCATTACAACATGGACTTCCGTGGGCCATAGCGCCAGGTGGGGGGTGGGCAACTTGTGACGCCTAAGTGTGGGGGAGCTGATTTTGAAATGGGAGCGTCTGGACACACGTGTGACAACGGGCTCCTTTCGCTCCCGGCATGAGACGGCCCAACAAATTTTTCCAATGCCGTATGAGGCAATGAAGGACCGGCTGACCACATGGGGAAGGGATGAGGCAGCCCATCAAATGCTCCTTTCCTTTGGGTACGACATGAAGAGGCTGCCGGACCACGCATACGAGGCTCTGGCCCCTCCCGCCGTTGACAACTGTCCTGACCCCACAAGGGGGGTGGAGAATCTTTTGGAGTACGATCTCCCCCCCAGATGGGATTGCAGCGTTCTAGGGCGTGGTGCGGAACCCCCCCAATTTTGGGTGTTGTTAATATGGTTGGAACCCAGAATTTCACATGTTACATGGGTGCACTATGATGCAACAATGTGCCTTCGATGTTTCGTGTGCTCGATATTGCCCGTTTTGCACTTTTTGCGATTTGATCTTTGTGTGCTCTAACTAGTTAGAACGGGGTTAGAACGGGGTTAGAGCACTAGTTATCGCGGGGGTTATCGCGCGATAACCTAGTTATCGCGGGGGTTATCGCGGCGGTTATCGCGCGATAACTAGTTGTCGCGTGGGTTATCGCGTGGGTTATCGCGCTTCATTTTATGTTTCCCCTTTTCGCTGTAGCTCTCAAAGCCTTCGTATTCTTTGATAATGGCCCTTGCTGCTGCCCACGCTTGGTGCGAGCACCATCAAAAGCTCCTTGGGCTCCGTCGCCTTGGCGGTCCTGAGGGGTTTACGATGGGTGATGCCAATTTGAGGCGCCCCGTGGCGACCCGCTTTGAACATGGTGTGGACTTTGGACTCCTTGTCCATAGGTCCCCCTTCATGGCGGACAAGAGAGACCCCCTGGTTCTGAGCAACTACATCTTCGAGTTGCTAGAGGTAAATCCAGGGGTTGCTGGATTTTTGATCCAGCTTCGTCCCGAGGACGTGGACGCCGTGGTGGAGTCCGTCACCGCCCGTGCCGAGAAGGGTGCGGGGACGAAGACGACCCTCTATGTGGGTCAGGAGGAGGAGGAGGAGGAAGTGGAGGAGGAGGAGGCGGATGTGGGGGGGGTGGGGGCTGGGTGGAGGAAGGAGAAGCCCCACAACCCCCTCATGATTAGTGTCCAGAAGGTAAGGATCCGACCTGGTAAGGGGAAGGGGAAGTCGGATGGTTGGTTCCCCCAACCCCTCACCCACAACACCCGCCGGGTATGCACCGACGACCCCGAAAACAAGCTCCCCATGCACTCCCTTTGCCCCACAAGGGAGTGGGAGCGTGAGTGGTATGGGGTCACCACTGCCAACATTATTTCAGGGCAGGGGGTGATTCTTTTTCCATTTGGGGCAACACCCCCCCTTATTGGGGAGGCGGAGGAGGTGGTTGCCGCCGAGCCCTTGGGGGCCTTTAATAGGGACCCCAATGACCTTGTGCTCACAGTGGGGGGAAAGCTGGTGGTCAACCACCTCCTGGAGCACGATTTTTTGAGTGACATTCAGCTGCAAAGTCTTTTGGAAGATTTGGATAGGGTGCCTCTCTCAGAGAGGGCACCCATTTTCAATGAGAACCCCCCCATTGTCGGCAGGCCCCAAGATTCTGGGACCCGCCGCACATTGTATGGCAACTATGGGGGTGCCGACCACCACAAGCACAACCCCCACAAGCTCCATGATCTGCCAGTCCTCAAAAGGGTGGCAGATCGTGTGCTTGAGACCGCGAAGAAGACTGTGGTGGGGGGGGTCGGATGGAGCTGCACCATCCTTGACATGGCCGAAATTTCGAGCTATGACCACACCCCCCAGCACCTCCATCGCGACGCCCCCCCCTACACCATTCCTGTAGGCACATTGATTGTCAATTGCCTTATTATGCTAACCCATAATCCTGAGGAGGAGGATGGGTCACATTTTCTTTTTGTGCCCTCTAGCAGTTCGGGGTTTCCTAACCCTTGGGTGGAGAGGGCTGTGCCATTCAAGAGGGGCACTGCCTTTTTTTTTAATGCCCTTGATGTCCACCGGGGGTCGGGCATTCCCAAGGCCTCCCCCACGGGGGTGAGGGACATCGCCTCATGGCATTTTTTGCCATTGAGCTTACCCAGGGGGGAAATCTTCGATTCCCCAACCTGCACGTGACGCAGTCCATTAAAAGGCCCCAGCTGGGGGCACCTGGTGGCCGGTTGGCCAGGACAGTGCAGTGTGATGGGGCGGTTAGGTGTAGGGGGAAGGTGGTAGCCAATTGCTACGGATGCAATCGGCTGATTTTGTGCACCACCCACAAAGATGGCCTTTGTGTGCCATGCCAAGAGGGGGAGGAGGTGGAGGGGGGGGGGGAGGAGGAGGTGGTGGTGGACCCCAATGGGGTCAACATTGAGCAATCTGCTCAGTGCTTGCTCCCGGTGGGAACAACCACCGGGCATTTTTTGTTGTCGGGGTGGGGGGTTGGGAGGGAGGTGATTGCCCCCCTCACTAACGAGGAGGCGGGGGCGGTCGCAGGCCACCCCGATCAGTGCCCCTTGGCCAAGGTGTGCCATGGCGAGGCACTGCCCTCGGCCTCCCTGCAAGGGCATGTTGGGATGAAGGTGCCGGCGGGCACCATTTTGGTGGTGAGGAGGGGGTTGTATGGGGGAGTGGCAAGGGTGGCCCCTGAGGTGGAGGGGGTGGCCCAGGTGGTGGACTGGCGGCAGGTGGGGGAGTATGCGGCCGTCACGGACTTCGTGTGGCTGCGGAGGCTGGGCCTGGTGCTGGACGACGCCAAGAAGGAGGGCCAAGGCATGTGTCCATGTCACCAGGAGTGAAAACTTCCCACAACACCCTGCTCCAACCCCTGCTCTAACTAGTTATCGCGCTAGGTTATCGCGTTCTAACTAGTTATCGCGGGGTCATCGCGGGGGGTTATCGCGGGGGTTATCGCGCGATAACCTAGTTATCGCGGGCCCTTCGTACCCTTCGTGAACGGGGGTTAAGTGGCCGTTTGAATAATTGCGTGAATTTCACGTGAATTTGGCCAAATTTTGAGGTTTTTGGGGGAAAATGCCATATTTTTGGATCCTTCCGAGGGATTTGAGGGGCCAAAATTCTTCCCCCGGCTTCATTACGCATCATCCAATGAAAGTCCCGCCTCAAAAGCATCCATCATGTTCGAACCGTGCCCAAAACGAGAGGTGCCGAAACCCGGCAAGCCTGTAGCCGATTCACAGGCGTGAATTCACGTGAATTCGTACGAAATTCACACGAATTTCGTACGAATTTCACGTGAATTCACGTGAATTCATACAAATTTCACCCTTGTGCACCCCCTCATTTGTCCTAACACCCGGGGTACCCCCCCCCCAATGCACCCCTGCAGGCACCTTGGCTACATGCAACATGTGCACATGTGTGTGGATGTGCCTTTGTGTGGGGTGTGTGGATTTGTGTGGGTTTGTGTATGGGTGTATGGTTGGGTTTGCATGTGGGTGGATGCATGACTTCCTGTTTGTGTCTACGTGCGGGCATGCGTCTGTGTGTTCGTGTGTGTGAGGATGTGGGGGCCACCCGACCACATACGCACACAAACCCGTCCCAAACCTCACACCAACACCCACACACCCACACACACAACCACGGACCCATGGATACACACCCACACACAAACACGCACCCACGCGCACAAACCAATCCACACACACACACACACACACACACACACACACACACACACACATAGACACACCCACAATGATCCCGCCCCACATACCTAACCACGACACATCCACTATGCAGATGTGTGTGCGTATTTGTGGCTGGGCAGTTTGTGGGTGTGGGTGTGGGAGGGGTGGCAGGGCGGCTTCATTCCACTAATGGCATGTGGGTGTGTGTGTTGGGGGGGGGGGGTACATGTACGATTGTCTGTTTGTTTCCGGGTGTGGGCCTGCACCTGTGTGGGGGGGGGGGGGGGTGAGGATGTGAGGAACATCAAACCATGCACATATACGCACAAGCCATACACACGCATACACACACACCCTTCCCGCACCTCACACCAACACACGCGCACACACAAACACACACAACCACACACCCAACTACACATGGACACACCGACCCACATACACGCATCCGCACAAACCCATCCACACACACAGGCACACACACATACACACACACAGAACCCCCCTCCCCTAAACATTTAACCGTGACACATCCACTGTCCAGGTACGTTTCATTGATGGTATGTGGGTGGGGGGGGGGGGTGCATGACTGTCTTTTTGTTTTTGCGTGTGGGCGTGCGCCTGTGTGTGTGTGGGGTGGGTGAGGATGTGAGGAGCACCAAACCACATATACACACAAGCCATACACACACACACACACACACGCACACATACAGACACACCCTTCCCGCACCTCACAGCAACACGCGCGTACACACAAACACACACAACCACACGCCCAACTACGCATGGACACACCGACCCACCCACAGAAAAACACACACATATCCATCCACAGAAACCCATCCACACACACAGGCAGACACACACACACACACACACAGAACCCCCCCCCCCTAAACATCTAACCGTGACACATCCACTGTCCAGGTACGTATGAGGGTGTGTGGGCGGGCAGTGTGTGGGTGTGGGTCGAGTGGGGGGCTGTTTGCTTTCATCGAGGGTATGTGTGTGTTTTGTGCATGGGTGTGTGTGTGTGTGTGTGTGTGTGTGCGTGTGTTTGTGGGTGTGTGTGTGCCGGGGGGGCAGGTACAGGGAAATGTGTGTGGGTGTGGGGACTTTGTTGCATGCATAGGTGGTGTTGGTGTGGCTCTTCGTGCAGTGTCCTGCAAAAATGGTACGAAATTCGTACGAAGTTCGCACGAAATTCGTCCGAAATTCGCACGTCCATGAATGTGGTTGTTACGAATTTCGTACGAATTTCGGACGAATTTCGTGCGAACTTCGTACGAATTTCGTACGAAATTCGCCCGTGAATACGTACCGTGAATGTGGTTGTTACGAATTTCGTACGAAGTTCGTACGAACTTCGTACGAATTTCGTACGAATTTCGAACAATTTGCATGAATTTGTATCATTTTTCTCCAGAACAAACACACTCAGCCCATAGCACACAGCACAGCAACACCACAACAACACAGAAGAACAACACATTCAGCCCATAGCACACAGCACAGCAACACAACAACAACACAGAAGAACAACACAGTCAGGTCATCAGCAACAGTCACCAATGAGGAGCAGCAGACACACAAAGCACAACAAGCAGCAAGCAAAACAGCGATACCAACACAGCCGAAAAGCAGGCATTACACACACATCATGACAATCAGCAGCAACAAACACTAACGACAGACAGTCACAAACCACAAACAGCACAAAAGTATTGTCCCACATGATTCAACACCAGGCAGCCACCCATCCGACCATCCACACCCCCCCATAGCACACAGCACAGCAACACAACAACAACACAGAAGAACAACACAGTCAGGTCATCAGCAACAGTCACCAGTGAGAAGCAGCAGACACACGAAGCACAACAAGCAGCAAGCAAAACAGCGATACCAACACAGCCAAAAAGCAGGCATTACACACACATCATGACAATCAGCAGCAACGAACACAAACGACAGACAGTCACAAACTACAAACAGCACAAAAGTATTGTCCCACATGATTCAACAACAGGCAGCCACCCATCAAACCATCCACACCCACCCATAGCACACAGCACAGCAACACAACAACAACACAGAAGAACAACACAGTCAGGTCATCAGCAACAGTCACCAGTGAGAAGCAGCAGACACACGAAGCACAACAAGCAGCAAGCAAAACAGCGATACCAACACAGCCGAAAAGCAGGCATTACACACACATCATGACAATCAGCAGCAACAAACACAAACGACAGACAGTCACAAACGTCCACATCCTCGGTATGAAGCTGGATCAAAAATCCAGCAACCCCTGGATTTACCTCTAGCAACTCGAAGACCTAGTTGCTGAGAACCAGGGGGTCTCGCTTGTCCGCCATGAAGGGGGACTTATGGACAAGGAGTCCAAAGTCCACACCATGTTCAAAGCAGGTCGCCACAGGGCGCCTCACATTGGCATCACCCATCGTAAACCCCTCAGGACCGCCAAGGCGACGGACCCCAAGGAGCTTTTGATGGTGCTTGCACCAAGCGTGGGCAGCAGCAAGGGCCATTACGAAGAATATGAAAGCTTTGAGAGCTAAAGCGAAAAGGGGAAACATAAAATGAAGCGCGATAACCTACGCGATAACTCGCGCGATAACTAGTTATCGCGCGATAACCCCCGCGATAACCCCCGCGATAACTAGGTTATCGCGCGATAACCCACGCGATAACTAGTGCTCTAACCCCGTTCTAACCCCGTTCTAACTAGTTAGAGCACACAAAGATCAAATCGCAAAAAGTGCAAAACGGGCAATATCAGGCAAACGAAACATGGAAGGCACATTGTTGCATCATAGTGCACCCATGTAACATGTGAAATTCCGGGTTCCAACCATATTAACAACACCCAAAATTGGGGGGGTTCTGCACCACGCCCTAGAACGCTGCATCCCATACAAATAGCACAAAAGTATCGTCCCACATGATTCAACAAAACCACCCAAGAACCCAAGAACCATCAATGCATGCACATATTACCCAGGCACGCACACACCATGCGCCCACGCCCACACAAACAACAACCCCTCTGACCAGGCACACCCACACACACACAAAAATGACACAAGTTCATGCAAATTGTTTGAACTTCGTGCGAAATTCGTACGAAGTTCGTACGAATTTCGTAACAACCACATTCACAGCACCTATCTGTGAGGCACTTTTCGTACGAAATTCGTACGAAATTCGCATGAATTTCGTACGAATTTTGCACGAATTTCGTACGAACTTCGTACCAATTTCTTACGAATTTCGTACCATTTTTGCACGACACTGCACGAAGAGCCACACCAACACCACCTATGCATGTACCGAAGTCCCCACACCCACACACATTTCCCTATACCTGCCCCCCCGGCACACACACACACATACACACACACACACACCGCACAGACACACACACACACACACACACACGCAGACACACACACACACACACACACACACACACACACACGGCGTGAGGTGACCAAAGAACCAAGCACACACATTTCCCTACACCTGCCCCCCGGCACACACACACACAGACACACACACACACACACACACACACACACACCCATACACCCGTACCCGAATCATCCGATTAGTAAAGCGGCTGTGGAGGTAGTGGTATTTCATTGCAAGCTTGCGCATAGCAGCGCGGAGCCTCATCCAGAAGGAAGAGCCGACAGTCGAGATGGCCGCGAAGGCCATGATCAATGTCATGAGTTGGCGCGCACTTCCCACCTGTGCTACACCCTCCATGCTGCTGCACTCTGTCAGACTAGAGTCAAACTCAACAGGGTCTTCTTTCCCCGCTGGAACACCCAAGCCCGTTCCCTTGGCGGTTGGTTCACCAGCCAGCATCTAGGGACAGCAGGAATCTCGTTGATCCATTCATGCGCGTCAATAATCAGTCGACGAGGCATTTGGCTACCTTAAGAGAGTCATAGTTACTCCCGCCGTTTACCCGCGCTTGGCTAAATCTCTTTGCATTGACAATCAGAGCACTGGGCAGAAGTCACCTCGCGGAACTAGCCAGCAGGTCCCATCGCAAAGCTGTGTTTCAATTAAACAGTCAGATTCCCCTGCGTAGTACACAGTTCCGAGTAGACACGGGAGCATACTGTAAAGTCGGCGCTAACTTGATTATTTGCTGCCAAAGCATGAGCAACTAGCACATGAGAGCCATGGGGATACACAAAACCTGTGAAGAGAAAAAGGATACCCTCCCTAACCTTAACCGCACTGCAACAAGCAAGAAACCCTCATAACCCCACACCCAGACACTCAGGGGCTGTAAGTGGGGGGTCTCCTTGCCTCCCCCCCCCCCCCTCCCAACCCTAGACGTGGTTGATTACGCTCCTATGGTTTGACCCAATGGACCCCCCCACCCCACCCTCATGCATCTACTAGCAACTATAACCTTTGCCCTTCCCAACAATTGTGTGAGCAATGCAACAATGGTTTGACCCCAACGGACCCCCCCACCACTGCATCCACTATCACCTATAACCTATGCCCTTCCTAACAAATTTGTGAGCAATGCAACAAAGATTAAGAAATGTAATGTGTATTGTTTTGATTTGTTATTTGTGTTCTAGTGTAGAATACATCTAGGCTAGAATGATTCCTGTTCTAGTCTACGTTCTAGCTAGATGTTGTGGGGTAGAATGCCCTCGGGATGTCGTTTTAGGCTAGAACGAAATTGTGCGTGCTAGCGTGTATCTAGGGATCTACAAAACAAATTGTTCAATATCCAATGTGTGCAACAAATAGCAGTGACAAGACAAAATTGGGGCCGATTCGTACGAATTCGCACGAAAGTCGCACGAAATTCGTACGAAATTCGTACGAATTTCGTGCGAATTTCACATTCTCGTGGATCTGTGAATCGAGCGTGAATTTATGCGTGAATTTGGGTGCGTGAATTTCACATTCACGCGAATCTCACCGAATGTGTTGAACCATGCGACTACTTCAAACCTCTAAATTGCACACATTTGTTGGATCTTACTTTGGGCGAAGATAGCACGACAAATGCACACAATGGCACCAAGTTACGAGCAAAAAACAGCAAAAATAGGTGAAATTCACGGTACCGTGAATCTCGGATTCAAACGGCCGGTTCACGAAGGGTACGGGGGTTATCGCGCGGGTTATCGCGTGTTTTTTTTTTGTTTCTTTTGTTTTTTTCAGGCTACCATCTTGCAGCTGCCCCGTATCTTCGTCAAGGACGACGCCCAGGCAGCCGAGGCAACAGGAGGAGCAGCAGAAGCAGCAGGGGCACGGCCCGCCAAGCCGGTGGCGGCCCGGCTGGAGCTGGAGGGGGAGAAGAGGCTGCCGGAGGGGGCGTCGTGGCGGTGGGGGGATCCTGGGGATGAGGCCTGCAGGATCGGGGGGACGGGATGGTATTGGCAGGTCACCATCACCGAGAAGGAGGGGGGGCTGGAGAGGAAGACCAACCTCACCCTCCCCTCCTATGTGTGGGTTGGGGGGGAAACGGCCAAGTGGCCGAATGCCGCAGAGGGGGAAACGGTTGCGGCTTTTTTGTGTTTGTCTGGGATGAGCGACCCCCCCCAAAGGAAATCTTATTTCCTTTTGAGGGTGTGTTTTTTGAGGGAGGGGGAGTATACGGGGAGGGAAGTGTGGCAGAAGCTGCACAGGGGGGTGACATCCACCAGGTTGGTGGGTATGACCCCCCCCCTTCTGTGGTGGATGCCACTGCCGATGGGGCTCGGCAGCATGCACCCAAGGGGGGAAGGCCGCGAAAGCAGACAAAGCGGGTACCAGACGTGGTGGTGGTTGAGCCGGATGCCCCCCCCCCCCTCCCCCTTAGGGGTAAGGGCCCAACCCCCGCCCCCAAGCCCTCCCCCAAGCCATCGAAGGTGGCAAAGGTGGCGGCGGCCCAGCCCCCCCATGAGGCCCTGGACGTGGAGGCCTTGGGGGCCAGTGTGGCCACCCACGTGACGGACGCTTGCCAGGTTTTGGTGGAGCAGGCGGCCGCCACGGGGGTCGAGGCCGCACTAGCCAAGGGTCGGTCGGCCGACCACAAGTCGGCCTTGGCGAAGGCCGACAAGGCCCAGGGCAACACCCAGCGTGCCCTGGACCAGGCCCTCAACCTGGCCGCCAAGAGGGGGGAGGAGGTGGAGGCGATGAGGGAGGCCCTGAGGGAGGCCCAGGAGGGGAGGCGGAAGGCGGAGGTGGAGGCGGCCCAGCTTAGGGTGGAGGTGGAGGGGCAGCGGAGGAGGGGGGATGACCTCCAGCAGCGCTTGGGGGTGGCTGAGGCGCAGGTGCGCAGCCTCACCTTCACCCTCCTCGCCTCCTTCACCGCCCAGCAGGGGCTGGCGCCGCAAGGGTTGCAGAGTCAGGCTAGCGGGAGTAGGAGTGGGAGCCAATGACTCTTGGGTTTGCTAAGGGGGTTGCCCAAGGGGATTTTTCGTGGGGAGGAGCGATATGGGGCCCAAGTGGACATGTGCCACTTCGGCCTCCTGGGAAGTGGAAACCCCAACCCCTCTAATTTTAGGGCGACCCACATGGCCGCTGCTACCCTCAGGCCTGCCCTCACCCCCTTGGTTGCAGACCTCAATGGGTATTGCACCTCCAATGCTCCACCATGGTTCACATGGTGTAGCATCCAAGTTGTTCGCCCCCAAGGGACGGACACCATGGGCCTCCACTCCCATTTGCGGGATGGGGCGCCCATGGCGCTTATTGTGTGTGTGAGGTCTCTCATGGGGGGTGAGTTTTGGGTGGAGAGTGGTGGCCTGCTGAATCCCTCCATGAGGGAAGAAAAACGGGACACCCGTGTGTGCAAGGGTAGGGCGGTGGAGGGTTGGGCATGCACCGCCACCCCCCAAGCCCCGGTGTTGTTCAACACCAGGGCACTACACGCTCCATTGCCATGGGAGGGCGAGCGATGGAGCGTGATCTTTTATAGTGCGGGGGGGGGTTCTGCACGGCACGCCTCTGTGGCGGCAGCAGCTGGTGTCCATGGGTTTTAGGGTGCCCAATGCTTGCTCTAACCCCTCCCGCTAGTGTAATTTGTGATTCGATTGTTGTTCATTGTTTCTTTTTTTTGTGCTTTGGTGGGATGCCCACCATGGTGTACTTTTTCAGCCGAGGAGGGGCAACTAGCCCGAAACATGTCCATTGGACTGATTTGAATTTGTGATTGTGCCCCGTGCCTGCACATTGTTGACATCTCCAAGGTTTCCTGGGTGCAAAATCAACGTTTGTGAAGGTTTTAGGCTGCCCAACGCTTGCTCTAACCCCTCCATTTAGTGCGCACTAACCCCCGCTCTAACTAGTTATCGCGGGGGTTATCGCGCGATAACTGGGTGCTCTAACTAGTCATCGCGGGGGGTTATCGCGCGATAACTGGGTGCTCTAACTAGTTATCGCGGGGGGTTATCGCGCTCTAACTAGTTATCGCGGGGGGTTATCGCGGGGGTTATCGCGCGATAACCTAGTTATCGCGGGGGTTATCGCGTGGGTTATCGCGTGGGTTTTTTGGGCCCTTGCTTCAAAACCCTCCCTCATTTCGTGCCCAGGTCCTCTTATTCCTCATGGATAGTGCTGTCAATGAGGCCCTGCGGGCTCTCAACACAGCTAACCTCCGGCGATACACCGATCTGCAGTGCCCCAAGGCCCGGCGGCGGCGTTTGAAGGCGGTTCAGCGGCTGGTGCGAGTTCTATTCGGTGACCCAAACGTTGTGTGTGGCACCAACACCAAAGGCGAAGTTTGTTTAAGTGGTGGGGCGTGCACTGCCCTGTCTGGCCCACTTGGCGGCCATCTTGCATTAACAGCTCAGGAGCATGAGGCCCTGAGCATGCTACGCATGGCATGCAGCATGCATCTCTCCCAACGCGCCCTTTTGCGAATGCCCCGCCGTTGCACACAACGGGACCTAAGGACCGTTCGGCAACGGATCATGCCCTACTTTCCCCAAACCACCATTGTAAAGTCTACCACAGGCCGCAATAGGGCAGCTGCCCATGTGCCTTTGCAATCAATTGTGCAAAATGCAATATCTATGGCCCGAGTTATCGGGAAACCCCCCCCCTAGTGGCGTTGCCATTGTTGTTATTTCAGTTGATGCGACTTCCTTGTGGAAGGCATCCTCCACCCGTGCGGATGTATGGGTTAATGTATGGGGGGGGGCAAAATATGCTTCGAAGGTGAAGCTATGGGCCTCATGGTTTTGCATGGATGGCGGGGATGAACAGGCTTTTTTGAGAAGCGTGGACATCTCCGCCAACCTCAACCAAGAGGTGAGGGGTGTGGAAGAGGACGTTGTCCTCTTTCAAAACCAATTTTTGACTTGCACTGTCATTTTGACAGGGGATGGGAAGGGGATGCAAGCAATGGGGGGGGCTGGGTCTAAGTGTTGGTTGTGCAAAGACCCCAATGGGATTGTTGAGCAAAGGGGGGTGGAGTCCACCTGAGATGGGGGGCATTCTTGAGAAGTGTGACGCCTGATAGGCGGCCGGGGGACTACCAACATGCAGCATGCCGCATCCTAAACGGCATTGCAAAGCGCATTGAGACCACCCTTCAGGCCCTCCCCCCTGGTACCCCTGGTAAGGCCCAAGCTCTTGCAGCTTTGCAGGCCTTCAAACAAGCCCTCAAGGATGAGACCTCAAGCATCCCTCTAAGGGAACGCCTCCCTTCGGCCTCCACGGCCACAGAAAAAGATTTCGATCTAACAAGCACCAAAGTTTTCCTAACCTCCCCCCCCTTCCAAAGGCAATTTGTGGATTGCCTCAAAGAGCATGTCCCCACAGTGAGGACCCCTGGGGGACCTATGTTATGGGTTGTTGTGCATGTCATGGTGAAATGCATTGAGGGTTTGTATGAGCTTTGGAGGGTGAGGGAGTTGTACACTCTAACCCAAGTGGAACGCCACCGTGCGTTGACCACAAAATTTTCAAAAGCGTGGGGAGACTCAGGTTGGTCCTCCACCAGGTGGATCCATTGGTGCTTGGCACATTCCACCTTTTTTGCCGAGAAATGGAGGAACATTTTTCAGTTTTCCTCCATCCCAACGGAGTATCGGCATGGGCCTTACAAGAGGAGGCTCAAAAATTGTTTTAAGGATTGGTCCTTGGTGAGGCCAAGTGTGACCCTCCGCCACATGCACCATTGCATGTCCATGAACGCCCTGGAGCAAGGGCTTTTGGGACTGGAGGCAGCCAAGGCCTCAGACAGTGATGACTTTGTATGAAAAACGACCACACATCCTTTGTGCCAGGTGTTTTGTGTTGTTTGTCCTAGGGAGGGAGGGAGGAGGGGTGCACGATAACTACACACGATAACTGCGCGATAACTGAGTTATCGCGCGATAACTAGCGCGATAACTAGTTAGAGCAAGGTGCTCCGACTGCGTTCTAACTCTGTTCTAACTGTGCTCTAACTCTTTGACCCCCCCCCAAAAAATCACCCCTACAATGGGGGTTATGTGGGGAAAGAAAGGGGATGGGGGGTTTTTGAGGGTGCTGAATCCATTTTTTTAGGTGGTTTGCCCCAAAATTGAGGGTAGGTGGGTGTTCCAGAAATTGCGTTCTAACTAGGGGTTCCGCACCACGCCCTAGAACGCTGCATCCCAGAATGGTGACCCCCGCGCCTAATGCAGCCATCTTTGAAGTTTTCAGACAAGGAACCAATGTAGCTCACTATGTTCAACTCTCGGGGCCGGTCTGGACCTCCGTTGGATCTACCACCTACACCTTGTACCGTGACCTGGTGTGCACTTGTGCATTTCCTACCATGCTTGGGATGCCCTGTAGGCATTTTTGGCGGCTATTGCGGGACGACGCATTCGCCGCTTTCCACTTGGGCCTTGTGCATTCCCAATATTTCTTGGAGGACCCTCCCATGCATGAGGGTAACATTTGTATAAAATCACGTGAATTCACGTGAAATTCGTACGAAACACGTACGAAATTCGTGCGAATTTCGTACGAATTCACGTGCATTCACGGCTGTGAATCGGCTACAGGCTTGCCGGGTTCCGGCACCTCTCGTTTTGGGCACGGTTCGGACATGATGGATGCTTTTGGGGCGGGACTTTCATTGGACGATGCGTAACAAAGCTAGGGGAGGAATTTTGGCCCCTCAAAGCCTTTGGAATGAACCAAGAATATGGCATTTTTCCCCAAAAACCTCAAAATTTGGGTAAATTCACGTGAAATTCACGCACTTATTCAAACGGCCACTTAACGGCCGTCCACGAAGGGTACACCACAACCATGAGCGTGTCGGTCCTTGTCCCGTGGAGGCACAGAGTGTGGAAGGCATCGTTCCCGAGGGGGAGGGTGAGGGGGCACTACTGGTGCGCCAAGGGGAGGTCCAAAGAACAAGGAACCGGTTGCAATTGAGTGCCTTGGCTAGGGAGTTTGTGGATGTGGCGATTGTTTCGCAAGAACGCTTCGAAGATGCTAGATTTACTTTGCGGACGTGGATTGACACGCAAAGGAAACCATTGGGTGACCTTAAAGCGGACAATCCAGCAAAGCCACCCACCAAAGCACAAAAACGAAAGGCATCTGAGATGGCTACCGGCGGAAAGAAGAAAAAGAAAAACACCGCGGAGCCCGACGTCCCACCCCCATCCCTACCCCCACCACAAGTGTACGTCACCCCCCCGTTTGTACCCCCCTTCGTCCCCGCTTAACCCCAAGTGCCTTTTGCTAACCAACTGATTCATGAAGAGGGGAGTGATGATGTAGTTATGCTTCGCAGGGTGCCCCCCCCTTCCCCATTCACACCCTCCCTTCCGGTTCCACCACCCTCCGGTATTGCCCGTTTGTCTCAGGGTGTGCACTCCTCCCAAGCTACGTCTAGCACCCAATCATTGCAACCCCCAACCCTCCCCTTCTCTCAAGCCACCCCAAGTAGTCAAATTCCCATCCCGCATCCATACTTATACACGCAAGGCTCACAAGGCCCATTGTCCATCGGCATGCAATGTTGGCCCAACCCCGGGTTTGTGCCAACAACGGATGCGGCATACTTTCCCTTGGATCAAATTCTGAACCCTGCACCACCGGCGCCCAAGAAAGGGGGCGGTAAGAGCAAGGGCAAGGGCAGAGCCAAGGCAAAGAAGTAATGGAATGCAATCTGAGTGACGTCGTGCGAAGACAAGGGGCGCGCTCCCTCGGTTCGTCGTGTCCTTGGCACGTGGTGCAACGGGGTCATGCAGGGGGTTAGAGGGCACATGGGGGCCCGTACTGCACCCATCCCCCCCCTGAATTGGCTGAAACATGGCCCTGCCTCGGGGCCCATGACAAGGGGCGCGCTCCCACCGTGCGTCTTTCCCTTGGCACGTGGGTCGTTGGGATCATGCATGGGGTTAGAGGGCACATGGGGGCCCGTACTGCACCCCTCCCCCCCCCTGGAATGGATTGAATATGGCCCCGCTTGGGGGCCCATGACAAGGGGCGCGCTCCCTCGGTTCGTCGTGTCCTTGGCACGTGGTGCAACGGGGTCATGCAGGGGGTTAGAGGGCACATGGGGGCCCGTACTGGACCCCTCCCCCCCCTGGAATGGATTGAATATGGCCCCGCTTGGGGGCCCATGACAAGGGGCGCGCTCCCTCGGTTCGTCGTGTCCTTGGCACGTGGTGCAACGGGGTCATGGAGGGGGTTAGAGGGCACATGGGGGCCCGTATTGCACCCCTCCCTCCCCCGGAATGGATTGAATATGGCCCCGCTTGGGGGCCCATGACAAGGGGCGCGCTCCCTCGGTTCGTCGTGTCCTTGGCACGTGGTGCAACGGGGTCATGCAGGGGGTTAGAGGGCACATGGGGGCCCGTACTGCACCCCCCCCCCCCCTGTAATGGATTGAATATGGCCCCGCTTGGGGGCCCATGACAAGGGGCGCGCTCCCTCGGTTCGTCGTGTCCTTGGCACGTGGTGCAACGGGGTCATGCAGGGGGTTAGAGGGCACATGGGGGCCCGTACTGCACCCCTCCCCCCCCTGAATTGGATGAAACATGGCCCTGCTTGGGGGCCCATGACAAGGGGCGCGCTCCCACCGTGCGTCTTCCCCTTGGCACGTGGGTCGTTGGGGTCAAGCATGGGGTTAGAGGGCACATGGGGGCCCGTATTGCACCCCTCCCTCCCCCGGAATGGATTGAATATGGCCCCGCTCGGGAGCCCACCACAAGGGGCACGTGGCACCCATTCCCCTAGCTTAAGCTTATCCCACCGTCAACTTCCTCTTCTTACCCACGCGTGCCTTTGGTTGCTTGTGTGCAACCCCCTTACAACCCTCGCCCCCCGACACCCATTGGGCCAACCACACCCTTTGTTGCACCCTGCCGGTGCGCTTGGCCTCCGTCCTAACCTTCTCCCACCTCCCCTCGGACACGAACTTTTGGATTTCTCAAAAACGCCCCCCCCCGAGAGTAGGGCACAACGCACCCAAACGGCACGCGCAACGACTCCTCACCCGCAAGCGCCAACGCAAGGTACCCCACCCAAGACAATGGCACGAGGGGAGGCTCATCCGTCCGGGCCTCCACCATGGCCGTCACCTCGTCGCACACGGCGCCCAGCTTGCCGGAGGGCCGCTGGCCCGGCCTACGCGCCATGTCCTCCCCCCATGCAGCCAACATAACAACATCCCCCCACATCTCGGCAACGGTGGTGAACTCCACGCCCGCGCCGACTCCGGGGAGGTCCTCAAGGGGGACGTAATGTCCTCCCTTGATCCAATGCGCCATAATGCGTGCCAAAAGCAACGCACATCGCGCAACCCCCCTATTCCCGTTGCTCCGCACTGAAAATTTTGTCTCCCGCTTAGGCAGGGACACCCAAAAGTGGACCGGGGGCATTCTGGTGCCCCCTGGGACCCCCTCAAACAGAGTGCCGAGGTGGGTACATATGTACTCCACCTCGGCATACCCCGCACCACCCGTCTCACACACGCGCGTGCGCATCCTGCCGTCCGGGTGGGCCTCAAAAAACAGGGCATACAGGTGCCCCACACCCGGAGCGCCACGGGGGGCACTCAACCGTCGGAGGGTCAGGGGGTGGCGCCGGTCCACCCACCTCCCCGGGATGTAATACACACCCGGGACCTCTTGGAGCGTGCCATGGCTCGCACTCTCCACCAACTCCTTCTTCCCCCCATACTTGTACGCCGGCTGAGGCTTCCGGCGTACGGCACCCTTGGCGGGACGTTTGGGGGGGGCATCCATGGCGGGAGCGTGCTTGGGGGCTGGCTTTCGGGGGGGAAAGGCCCCCGCGCCCTTCGGGCTTGGTTTGGGCCGGGGGGCGGGGGGCTGGGGGGGTGCGTCGACGTCCACCTCAATACTCAACTCCGGTTCAATGTCCACCGGGGCCTTCCGCTCCTCCTCTTTATCCTCCCCCCCCTCCTCCTCTTCGGTCTCCTCCACCTCCTCCTCTTCGGCCTCCTCCACCTCCTCCTCCTCGGCCTCCATCCCCTCTTCCTCTTCGGCCTCCACCCCCTCCTCCTCTTCGGCCTCCCCCCCCTCCTCCTCTTCGGCCCCCTCCACCCCCTCCCCCCCCACAAAAACATGGTCCCCCTCGAAATACCGCAGGCGCTCCTCGTAGTCGGCGACGTTGTCGGGCGACCACTCACGGAGGCGGAGATGTTCCCCCCTTTGGTACACCTCCTCCGCGTGTTGGTGCGCCGGCACCCTCACGTCCCCCAAGTCCCCCTTGTCCCAAAAAATTTTGCGCACCGCCCGGCCCAATGGGTGCGCAAGGGGCAGGAGGAGCTCGCAGGGCACCTCCCACTCCACCTCCTCGTTTGCCCATGCGGGCAAACCCCGCTCTTCTCTGTCCTCCGCGACCTTGACGGTCGCGAAGTCAGAAATCCCGAAGAAAAAATGTTTCGGGTTGGCCCCCCTCCCCCACCCCCGGAACATTCCGGAATGTTCCTCCCTCTTTTTGGTGTTCTTTTTGGCGTCCCAAAAAGAACTAATGGTGACTTGAGGGCAATACCATTCCCCCATGAAGGTATTGCCCTCCTCGTCACCCACAACCACCGCCGGGGGGTCCCATGTGGGGGGCAATGCGCCACCCTCGCGAACCCCGCGGCGCCACCTCGCGAAGGGGGGTCCCTGGCAAACCCGGCGCACGATGTACGTGTCGCGCGGGCCCGTGCTTTGGGGCCGGGGAACCACGGCCTGCAAGACCTTGACGTTGGCGTCGAAGGTCTCCCCCACACTGAACCGCACGAGCTCGCGGTCCTTCGGGTCGGCGATGGCCAGCACCTCGTCATTCTTCATGGTGCTGACCAATGCTGCAAAAAGGATACATGCAGTAAAGTGTGCCAACGACAAGACGCGCGCTCCCTAACCCCACTCCAAGGTTGTGTCACCTAACCCAAACAAAACCTAAACACGCTTCTATACACGTATGGGCCCGTAATGGGCCATTGCTAAGGCCTCAAAGACGAGAGGCGCGCTCCCAAACCCCACTCCAAGGTTGTGTCGCCTAACCCAAACAACACCCAAACACGCTTCTATACACATATGGGCCCGTAATGGGCCATTGCTAAGGCCTCAAAGACGAGAGGCGCGCTCCCAAACCCCACTCCAAGGTTGTGTCACCTAACCCAAACAACACCCAAACACGCTTCTATACGCATATGGGCCCGTAATGGGCCATTGCTAAGGCCTCAAAGACAAGAGGCACGCTCCCAAACCCCACTCCAAGGTTGTGTCACCTAACCCAAACAAAACCCAAACATGCTTCTATACACATATGGGCCCGTAATGGGCCATTGCTAAGGCCTCAAAGACGAGAGGCGCGCTCCCAAACCCCACTCCAAGGTTGTGTCACCTAACCCAAACAACACCCAAACACGCTTCTATACACATATGGGCCCGTAATGGGCCATTGTCACGGCACGGCAAAGAGGATGGGAAAGGCACATACCTGACTCCTTACGTTTCGCTTCTTCCTCACGGTCCTTGGCTTCCCGGCGCTCCTTCATCCTCCGAATGAGCTCCTCCGCACCCTTTCTCCCTAAACAAACAAACCAACAAATGTACAATGTGCGGGAGAAAAAAGGGGCAAACAAGAAAAAATGCACAATGAACACAAAAAGGACAAGCAAACAAGTGACGCCACCACGGGGATACCTCGCTCGCCTGGCGTCTTGGGTGCACCCTCGGCGCGTGGCTCCGGCGAACGGCGTCTCCCCTCCCAGTCCTTCTTCCTCTGCTCCATTGTTGCTGTAAACAAGGGTTGACGGTGAAGGAACGGAACCATGGAACACGTGCCATGGTGCAATGGTGCGTAGCGGTGCATACCACGTTCCGCCTCGGTTCTTGGTTGCGGGGAGTGCTTTGGCGTGCCCGGTGGAGTTGGACTTGGACTGGGACTTGGAGTACGAGCAATGTCAGCCAAGCGCTCAATCTCAATCTCCTTTTGCCATTGCGCGTGTGGGTCGTCTGGTTGAGGTTCGCGCCATGCCAAATTCCATGGGTCTTCGGCTTCTTCCATGGGTCTTCCTTCTTGCGCTTCTTTTCCTTCTTCCATGGGTCTTCTTTCTTGCGCTTCTTCTCCTTCTTCTTTCCGTTGCGCTTGGTGTTGAAGTTAGTGGCGTTGTCGTTCGCCAAGGCCGTCATACCAATTGACATGCCACGGTTGGGGCCCATCAAAGGCGACCTCATCCTCTTCTGCAACACAAAGAATAGGTAGGATGGAGGTAGGATAGGGAAAGCACGCATTTTCCATGAAAACGACGTGAAACGCACAACCAAATCGAAATGTTTGCAACCACATACCATCCGGGTGGGCCCACCAATATTCCGGGGGAGTCTCCGCATCCTTCTCGTACGCCTCGTCCGGCAACTCGATTTCCTTGCCTCCCTTCCCAATTTTTCCCTTCCATGGCTTCTTAAATCCTTTGGGGGGCAGCACATGAGGGTCGTGGGGCGGCGATGGGGGTACTTGGATGGGTGCGCTGATTGGGTGGGGACCCGGAGCCTGGTCTTCGGCCTCGGGGTCCTCCCGGTCCCAAGCAGCAGTGGCAGTGGCTTTGGCAGACATAGCTTTGCGAAATGAAGAGCTACAGAGCGCCAGGAAATGCAGATCCCTTAACCTGGCACGCGATGCATCTGTCCCCCCTGTCAGAAATGTACTGTGATAAAACAAAAAGGTTTTCAGTTCTGTCAAAATTTGACGGTGGATGCGCGTGCGCAATGTGGGCAGATCCTTTAGTCCTACGCGTAGTCCTAAGCCGTAGTCCTGCATAGCCATTCCCGCAAAGGCGCATCACCACAAACAAGTTTTGTGCCGGTTCGAGTTGTCTATCCCGTTCCATGGCCGATTTAGTGCCCAAAAAAGGCTGTTTTTGAGCCGTTTTCAGGACGAATGTCCTGAAAACTCAGCACGATCGTTGGTTTGTCCAGCAGGTGGTTCCAGTCAGCGCTTTTGTTCTTGCAGAAGGATTAGACGATCAAATCATTGCAAATGGGTGATGAAGAACGCATCTTCCGCACTGCGGTGCCTTCCCGTGGTCCATTTGAGGTGAAAAATACGCGTTTTTACTTAGTGTTCAAGAGCTGGCAGGAAGCTGCAACAAGCAATCCAAAAGTCCTTGCGACCACACCGTGGCTCAAAACCGGCATCCAAGTAGCTCGAACCGACCGGGGAGCAAACACCCATCACCACAAAAAGCTTTCATGCCGTTTCGAGCCGTCTATCCCGTTCTATGGCCGATTTAGTGTCCAAAAAAGGCCGTTTTTGAGCCGTTTTCAGGACGATCGTTGGTTTGTTCAGTAGGGAATTGACTTTGTCTGATGAGGGAACACCAGTGTGTGTTTGAGTTAGTGTTCAAGAGCGCACACGGTAGAAGCAAGCAGCTCGCAACACCCGGCGATCCATATGTGCCTTTGTTGCCATGTAGGCTTTCTCATGGCACCAAAACGTGCTTGTTATGTGGGTACCTTGGTCGCCGTGTAGGCCTTCTCACGGCAATCAAAGCAGCTCGCAACACCCGGCGATCCATATGTGCCTTTGTTGCCATGTAGGCTTTCTGATGGCATCCGAGCGGTTTGTTATGTACGTACCTTGGTGCCCGTGTAGGCTTTCTCACGGCAATCAAGCTAATTGGCTTTGTCCGATGAGGGAACACCAGTGTTTGTTTGACCATGCTCGTTCGTCACAATCGTTGAGTGCACTTCCTCCATATGTACGTTTGTTGCCATATAGGCCTTCCCATGGCATCAAAACGTGCCTGTTATGTGGGTACCTTGGTCGCCGTGTAGGCCTTCTCACGGCAATCAAACTCGTTCACTGAGCTGGGTTTACCCTGTCGAGGTTTTACACCACAATCGTTGAGTGCACTTGCTCCATATGTGCGTTTGTTGCCATGTAGGCTTTCTCATGGCATCGAAACGTGCTTCTTATGTGGGTACCTTGGTCTCACGGCAGTCGAACTCGTTCACTTTCCCGACGAGGAACACCTATGATGTTTGATGTCTGGTTAGTTCCCAATTTGTGCCCCGTTTTGGACGCCTAGTTGCTTTTTTTGTCACCATCCTTTTGGTGTGGATCTTATTGTATTTTCCATTTGGAGACATGCCTACGCCGTCACTGACCGACAAAGACCGTCATGATGTGGCTCGCCTATGGGGATGCAAGTGGGTACGCCAAAACAACCAAGATATGAAGGCTAAGGCCGTCATGCGTTGGACTTGTGCATCTTGTGCAGAATCCAAGGATGTACGGTTTGATAACATGAAGAAGTTTGGTCCAGGAAAACACAAGTGTTCAAAACAATCTCAACCACAAGAGAAAAAGGCAAATGCGAAAGGAAAAGATGGTCGCCCATCTGTCACGACGTTGCATTGCCATCAACTTGCGGCGGAATATGGATGTGATTGGTTGGGGGTGCTTGTGGACAATGCCGTGCATGTAGATGACTCCCTCATTACCTCAATTTGTGTGATGCGATGGCAATGTTGGGGTTGTACCACCAACTTTGATCGTACATACAACAACATGAAGAGTCGAGGCTTTGTTTGCTCCACTTGTAACGCATCGCAAACTAAGGAGGACAAGCAGCGCGCAGGGCAAGCGGGCTCCAGGGAGAACAAGCAGCGGGCAGGGCAAGCGGGCTCCAAGGAGAACAAGCAGCGCGCAGGGCAAGCAGGCTCCAAGGAGAACAAGCAGCGGGCAGGGCAGGCGGGCTCCAAGGAGAACAAGCAGCGGGCAGGGCAGGCGGGCTCCAAGGAGAACAAGCAGCGGGCAGGGCAAGCGGGCTCCAAGGAGAACAAGCAACGGGCAGGGCAAGCGGGCTCCAAGGAGAACAAGCAGCGGGCAGGGCAAGCGGGTGGTGTGGTGGCATCCCGAGAGGACAAGCAGCGCGCAGGGCAAGCGAGCTCCAAGGAGGACAAGCAGCGGGCAGGGCAAGCGGGCTCCAAGGAGGACAAGCAGCGAGCGGGACAGGCTAGCCCTAAGGAGGACAAGCAGCGGGCGGGGCAAGTGGGGGGCCAAGCTGGCGCTAAGGAGGATAAGCAACGGGCAGGGCAAGCTGGGGCAGTTCGGCGTGCTTTGAATTATGCACGTGAAACCTTGGCCAGCCAGTCAACGCAAGCCATTCAGCACATGTGGGAGAGAGGCGATGAGATAAAACCCTCCGGTTCCGTTGTGGATGAAGAAGAGGAAGCCATGCTACAATCGGTTGCAAGCCCATCACCTAATGAGTTTACGGGATCAAAGGTTGGCACATCCCTTGCTTCGACTGTGCGGGGGTTTTGGGAGTAAACCGGGATGGATAGATTTCCAGTTCAACCCGCAACCAATTTGGAGAGTTGTGAGTCTTTGGAGGCGTTGGTGCGAGCTATACTGGATGAGAAGGTGGACACCGCAGATATGGTGGCGTTGGCCAAAGAGTGGCACAAAAAAGTGGGAGTATGCGAGGACATTCAAACTTGCGGGTGCTGTGGAGTGCGGGACTTCCAACAAGTGAAGGAAGTGGAGGTATCTAAGTTGGACCTTTTAAGGTTGGACACAGCACAAATTTCATGGTACCATGGGATTCCCACTGAGTACCGCAAGTATGCCGCGGTCTTTGAACAAGACACATGGCTATATTGGTTGCACCATGATCTTGTATCTCATGGTGTAGTGCAATTGTGTAATTCATGTCATCGGAGTTTGTTTCATCCAACCCTGCGTGCGCGCTACAGGGTATTGCCGCGCGATGGCTCAGTGAGCACTACACAACTATAGCGCGCAGCATAGCGCGCGCTATGGCTCGGGGTCTTGGGTTTGTAACCCCATGTCCCAATAAGCAGGGCAAAAACGCCTATTTTTCTACAGTTTCAGATGCTTCCGGCACCGCATGTGACGCTGTCAATGTCAGGAAAGATTGCCAGCATTTTGGGCCCCCACTATGGGTGGTCCCTGTGGAAGAACGAGGACCTTTTGGCGGACCTAGTTGAGTTTTTTTGCTCAGGGTCTGCCGTCCAACGGCCTTTGTGGGCCAAGTTGGAAAAAAGGGTCCCCGTATCTGAAGCAGAGAAGAAGCGTCGCAGGACCGAGGCTGCCAACGCCGTCACACCCCTGTCTGTGGTGGACTTGGTCCTGCTCCTGAAGACTCCAAGAAGAAGGTATTATTGCGCGCGCTTTGCATGTGACATTGCGCGCACTTCCGCTCATAGCACGCGCTTCGTTGACTTCTGCGCGCGCTACGTCCTCATGTTGCGCGCGCTATTTTACTCACGTACAAAGATTTGATTACTTGGACGAGAAGTAAGGTCCCCACACACCTTTTTTCTCTCCCGTCCTATGCTAGTTTCGCCACAGAATGGAACCAGCTTGCAAGTAGGCAGCATTTACAGGTTGCCGTGCACACAGATGGGGTCACAGTCTTTTCGCAGTGGCCCCTGCAGCACTTTTTTGACTATATATTTTCCTTTGATTCCATTGTTTCTAACCTCCAATACCCCAGGGAGTGCCAAGGAGAGCTGTGGATCATTGTGAGGGGGGATGGGTTGCCTTTTGGCGGGGAATCGTGGTGCCAGATGTCCATTTCATTTGCCAACCATGGTCACTTGGCAAGGACGTTGTCCTACCACTGGACTGTTAACGTCGCCCTTTGTGGTGAGAAGTCCACCTCTGTGTTGTCGCAGGTCTGGGCTAACAATCTTGCTTTTCTGCAGAGTGCCCTCGACAGTGGTGTGGTTCCCATCCGGGGTGCATCCAGACGCTGCAGGATTTTCTGCGGTGGGGATAGCCCTTGGCTGCGTTGGTTGTCGGGTGTCACTACACATTGGATGGCAGGTAGTCTGTTCAGTTACATGACGTGGTGCAAGTCCAGTGCAACGTGGTTGCAACAGGATGTGGATAGAACCACCGAGCGAGATGAGCAGTTGCTAGGGCTTATTGCACCTGGGGCCAAGTGCAAGCCCATGGATATATTTGGTGTTGTCCAGAGCAGGTTGTTGAAGGTGCCTCTGAGGCGGCGTCACCTTTTACCACAGGTGGGTTTGTTTAGCTATAAGATCACCTTATATTAACTGGATGTTGCACGATGCTACAGTCACTATTCAGGCCATAAGGCCCTATGGCCTAGGAATGTTTTCGGGGGATCTTTTGGAAGGGAGCAACAGGGTGCTGAAGGACATTTGGTCCTCCTTTTGTGATAGAGGTGGGGGGGCGGTAACCCTGGTGTCGCGCCGCATTAAGATGCTGAGGCAGGTGAATGAGCGTCTGTTCCTGTACTTTGAAGTACCAAGGTGGAATGGGACCTCCAGAAGCAACCTGTGCAATGCACAAAAATTGGCTGACGACGTTCGGGCATATTTTGCGGATGAGGAACTGTGGTAGCGCGCGCTATTTGTGTTTTAGCGCGCGCTACATGCTATTTAGTGCGCGCAATGACCACTATCGCGCGCGCTATGCTGTTTTCAAGCGCCGGAACCCTTGAAATCGCGATATATAATTGGAAGTAGCGTGCTATGACTACGCACTTCAAATGTGCCTCCAATTTGAAATGCATTGACAGACACAGATATTTGTTCCTCTTCGTCCGTTTTTTTTTGGTGATTTTGATTTTTTTGTTACTGCATTTTCCTTTTTGTATTACTGCTGGAACGGGGGTACTTTAATGTAACCCTCTTGTCCATGCAGCCCGTGGGCTGGGGGTATCCGCCTCCTGCAGCACCGCCAACAACTGCTGCAGGGGCCACAGGAGCAGGTGCGACACCGCAACCACCGCCACATGCAGCTGTACAACCGGGACTGCAGCAGCCGTCCACGACGCCGTGGAGCATGCTGCCACAGGTACTTGCCGTGCGCACCAATGTCTCCGTTGCGCGTGCTACGCTCTTGTTGTGCGTGCTAGCTGTCTCGTTGTGCGCACTACGCACGTCCTCGTTGCGCGTGCTTTGTCCTGTTTTCCGCAGACGTTGTCCCAGCAGCCGACCCAGTTCTCCCCAACTCAGCCTCTGTGGCCCGCGCCGCAGTCCCCGTTACGAGCTGCCTCACAGTCTGGCGAACCTGTTGAACCCCTCCGTGCCAACCCAAGAAGGACAAGCTGCCTGTGGACACTGCAAGGTGGAGGAGTACGAGCTGCTGTTCTCGTGCTGGGCAAGTTATGGGTGGGGTCACGTTCGGACCCACACGCCTCCGGGTGCCACCGCAAAGGCCGACCACCACTTCTACTTCAACAAGGACCCACCGAGCTTCATCAACGCGACCGACGCGGGGGGAATGGCCTTCAAGAACGAGTGCGGCTCGGTGAGAAGTGCGGGTGCCAGTTTGCTGCGGGGGTCAGCCAAGAAAGGAGCCAGTGCCGCAAGGGCACTTGCAACCGGCGCCAAAGTCAAAACCACGGCGGTCAAGGACGAGCAGCAGCCGCTGCAGCAGCAAGTGCGGCAGCAACAGCTCCAACAGCAGGCAGCCGTGCAGCAGGCAACCCTGCAGCTGCTCCAGCAGTAGCAGCAGGTGCAGATGTCCCAGCAACAGCAGCAACAACAACAACAACTGGCACCGGCACAGGTACGCGCTATGTTTGCCATTGCGCGCGCTTTCGACATTGTTGCGCGCGCTTCATTTGTTGTAGCACGCGCGATTTGATTGTTTGCGCGCGCTACGGCCCTACCTTCTGTCCCATTGTCACGCAAGTGGGCAGCTTCGAGCAGCTCCTGTGCGTGGGATCCCGCAGAGGGCCGTTGATGATCAGCGTGCCCGCGGACATTGCCGGGCAATCCAAGCATGCAGCCGACTTGCTTGACGGACGGAAGGAGCAAGGCCCCTCCCCGGTGCTGGCCCGGGCTAAGCGGCAGATGGAGGAGCTGGAGGTGGATTGGGCCGACGCCTTTGCCGTGCCGGAGACGGAATCCGTGACAGTCCCAAGGCCCAAGAAGAAGCGTACCGAGGAGCCAGCACCCACCAGCCACCTACCACCAGCCATCTCCGCCTCCCACACCGCTAAGCCCCCCCACCCGCTTGGAAAGGTCCTTGCCCAGAAGACTGCCGACCAGCAGCTGCTGGCACAGGCGGCACAGAGAGTCCAACGTCAGGCGGAACAGGCCAAGAAGAAAGAGGACGAAGCAAAGAAGAAGAACAAGGAAGAGGAGGAAAAGAGGAAGAAGAAGGAGAAGGAAGAGGAGGAAAAGAGGAAGAAGAAGGAGACGGAAGAGGAGGAAAAGAAGAAGAAGAAGGAGAAGGAAGAGGAAGAGAGGAGGAAGAAGAAGGAGAAGGAAGAGGAGGAGAGGAGACGGAAGAAAGCAGAGGAGGAGAAAGCAGAAAAGGTAATGCAGCGCGCGCTATCGTTGTCATTGCACGTGCTATGCATTTCGTCGCGCGTGCTATGCTCCGTATTGCGCGTGCTATGCCTGTGCTATGCCTCTGCGCTACTCTTTCCAGGCAAGCAAGACGGCACCGCGACAGGCACCCCAGTCGCAGCTCGCATCAAAGCCAGCACCGAAGCAGCCTGTCCCAGTCCCAGACCAGCCACAAGAACAAGGAGGTCCGTGCGGTTCCACCCCACCCAGTACGGCTCCCAAGGCCAAGCAGCAGAGCAGAGCCGACGCGGACAAGGAGGCAAGAGATGAGCTCATGCAGCGCCGAGATTGGTCCTACAAAGAAGGCTACAAGCCTCGGTGCATCATCTACTGCACCACTGCGATCGCGCCGATGATTGTGGAGGGAGCCGAAGTCAAGTCAGCAGGCGCCGGGAGGGCCCCTCAGGACCACGTGGCCGTCATCGTCCCCAACGATCATTGGAGCCCCAGCCAACAAGGGGAGGAGGAGGAGGAAGAGGACGACTGGTCCGAGTTCATGCCCAGCTGCCAGGTGTTCTCCGCCAAAAGCAAAGCGTATGAGGAGTTGAACAAGTGGCAGTCCTGGTGGGAGACGTACGAGGCCGATGAAACTGTGGACCTCTGCCCCGACCCAAAGACCATGAGGATGTCCCCGTCCAAGCCACCAACCCCAAAGAAGAAGAAGCCCCAAGGAGACCCACCAGCCAAGCCACCAGCCCCCCCACAAGAAGACAAGGGACCTGCCGAAGCTGCAGCACCAGCAGAAGCACCAGCAGCAGCTGCACAAGAAGAGGAGGCACCAGCCCCAGCAGCAGCAGCACAAGAAGACGACGCACCAGCCCCACCACAAGAAGAAGAGGCACCAGCGGCCACGCCACAAGAAGGAGAAGGAGCAGCCCCGAAAGAAGAAGTGGCACCAGAAGGAGCAACCCCAGAAGGCGACCCAAGCCCACAAGAAGAAGGGGATGCAGCCCCAGCTGCCGCTGGGGCAGAAGACCACAGACCCGAATGGGAGAAGGATTGGGAGGCCGAAGTGGTGGTCCAAACCATTAAGGAGATCACTGAATGACAGCGCGCGCTATACCTGGTATAGCGCGCGCCGTAAGGCTCATAGCGCGCGCTGTAAATATGTTGCGCGCGCTACACTGTTTGTGCCTGTGAGGACCTGTACTGTTGCACACTTTTCAGACTTTTCAGACAGTGTTTTTGCATGTGTCTTGGGTTGGATGAGCAACAGGGAATGTTTTTGAAAAGCAAGGGGTTTTTGAGAAACGGAGGACACTGGAAAAAGCATGGTTTTGAAACATTTTCCGGTTTTGAAAAATTTGAAAAACGGGACAATATAGCGCGGTAGAGCGCGCGCAATAGACGCGCTATAAAGGTCATATTTTTGAAAATTTGCGCGCACTATGGAAAAAATGCACCATTGCGCGCACGCAGGGCAAGAAAGGTGAAGTGCCACCAAATGCCATTGCTAGTGGCAAGCATTTTGGTAAGCGATGCAACTTACCGGAGTTAACGGATTTGAAGGAGCGTATGTTGGGACGAGTGCGGACGACGGTAAACACCGTGAAGCTTGTTAGTGCCAAGAATGGTGCAACATCGCAATGGGGTGTTCGAGGGCACGCTATTTCTGTACCGCATGATGGACGTGAAGTGTTGGCCGCACAACTCCCGGATGTAGAGGCTCTTGTGGGTACAAAGGTAATTTTTGTGGGACCGCGCCGTGATGCGGAGGCTATGCGTCGTGTCATCAATGATCAATGATCAACACTGCAAAGAACGAGTAGAGCGAATCTTCACACCGCGATGGGATCGATTGGTCCAATGGTTGCGAGTTTTGAAAGTGATCAATCCGGAATATGCCAACATCGAAATCTTGGAGGTTGCACCACCTGAAGTTGTTGATTTTTCAAATGCTGTATTTGACAATATGTCCATTGGTGCTCATCCGGACGTGATTGCAGCCGAAAAGCAATCTGGTGCGGACATTGCAGGTGCAAGAAAAGGTGACTTGGATGATGGTGAGGTAATATTGGATGCTGTTATGATGTCGGATGGAGCATTATTGAATCGAGATGGGAACGATGTGCCACAAGTTCTTCAATCTATCAAGGAGATGGTAGCGGACCGTCGTAACCGTATAGTTCGACGAGAAGAAGTTGGCATGAACGAGTTTGAGGCCAATGACCGCCTTTTGACGTTGTCCTTTCCCTCGTTGTTTATGTTTGGAAGTGGTATCAAGCGGCCATGTGGTGTTTCGGAAGCGGATACAAGGCACATGTTGTTGCAATATGATAATCGCTTTGCTGAGGCCCGCGACTTTTGTTTGTTGCTCTTTAATCAAAAGTTCCGCCACACAGCATTGCGAAGTGTTAGGGATGCAATTTATGCCAATCCCAATCGAATGAAGGCATTTGAGACGGCCATCAACACGCCCAATCTTGAGGAAGACTTGAAGAAGGCAGAAGCAAACCCCCAAGGGAAAGAAGCACGACACCTTGTGCACACATTCATGCCTTTGTTCCGGACTTGCCATGCAGCGGTGCCCTTCAGCACTTCAGAGCGGTATGCAGTGATGGGGCAGATGAATAGTATGATGCTGTTTTTTGGGCCTCCAAGTCTCTTCTACACGGTTGCACCAAATGATATATTCAACGAGTTTTCTTTATGTTTGTCCATGGGTGATCGCCAAGCCCGTGTTCCATTGCCGGAGGTTTCGCGGCGATTGGAAGCGTTATCCAAGAACCCTGTGGCAGCCGCACGCATTTTTGAGCGACAAGTGCGGGCTTTCTTGGAGGTTTTGCTAGGTCTTCCGAGTTCCAAGCAAACCAAGAAAGATCGTGCGGTGTGCAACCGTAAGAAGGGTCTATTTGGTACATGTGTGGCCCATTGCACATGCTACGAGTGCCAAGGCCGAGGCTCTCTCCATTTGCATGGTCTCTTTTGGGGTGGCATTCCCCCATGGTTGTTGGACATGGTTGTGGGGAACAGCGAGCTTGTGAAAGCCGTTGCCACGGTGTTGGATCAACAAGTATGTGCCGCATTGGATGCCCATATTCACCAAGATTATGAGCATAGACTAAAGCACAAGGTTGAAGCCCCACGTATGCTAGAGGAGAAGCAACTTTTGCCTCCATTGCCGGACGACCCCCATGAAGCGACACGGGAAATTGAACAGTTTGCCTCCAAGGTCTTTGGGCACATTCAAATCCACAGGTGTCTCATTGCTAGTTGCGGTAAACCACTAGGAGGAAAGAGCGGGTGCCGTTTTGGGTTGCCTCGTGCAGCAGGAGAAGGGTACGGTGAAACACGGCCACGTTTCTTTGTGGCGTATCATACCCCTTCAGGAAGACACCACATCCGGATGTATGAGTCCGAAGTAGAATTCTATGCCAATGATGAAAAGGTAAGCTGTGTCCTCGTCATATAGGAGTTGCAGCGGCCACATCCTTGTGATGGACGTGTGGTTGAAACCAACAAACTCTTGGCCTACCTGTATGCTAGCAACACAAATGTGCAATTCCTCGGAGGTGAGGACGTGCTAGTTGCTGTGGCCAAATACGTTGTTGGTTACTGTAGCAAGAATCCGGTAAGGATTGCCAATGTGTTGAGCACAATTCGTCAAGTGACTCGTGAGGTGGACAAAATGGACACCAGGGAGTTTGCACAACCCGGAGAGAAGGAGGCCTTGTTGCTAAAGCGCATCATCAACTCGTTGGACAAGAAGGTGGAATTTAGTGCGCAAATGGCAGCCGTCTCCTTGTTGGGATATCCCTCATGGCATTGCTCTCACAAGTTTGCCGTTGTGCATCCTTGGAGCACTGTAACCACCATTCCTACTTTATTCAGTGGAATGTTGGAAGATGGAGGCGGGGAGAGCACAAGTGATGATGAAGGTCATGCAAACTTGCAGAATATTTGTGTAGATGCGCCATCCATTTCGTCATCTGTCTCAGATGTGGTGGATAATGATCTCGAGGCCCCCACTTTATTTTTGATTGAGCAATTGACTGCGGTGTTGTACAATATCCCACTGAAGTGGGAACCCCATGGGAGTGTTACTACGTGGGGAGAAGCATCTATGCTTCTTGATCAGCATGTGGGATTTTTCAAGCACAATTTTGGTCTGCAGAGAAAAGGAGTTGTTCAAAAACTCAGTGACTGGGTCACAGGGACAGTGACAGCAGAGTGGGAAAACTGGGTCGACGCCCACTCGCCCAATGCACGGATGGTGTTGCGCTCCCTTCTGCCCTCTTTGCTGTATAAGTCTCTCCTGTATGCCTTGAACAAACGAGATGTCGTATCCAACATGCGATCACTTCTGTGGGGCCTTGGTGTGAAAAGATATCCAGACCAGTGGTGGAGACCTGCCCTGCATCGTTTCTTTCACAGATTCCGGCTTCACAGGGTGGTAGGTTTTAAAACCATGATGCGTTGGTACCAAGAAGGGCGACAGGTTCTCAGTGTGTGACCTCGTTCTCTGTGCCAGACCCCTTGTTGGTTGAAGTGCCAGTGGCGAGTTCGCTGCGGCGTTACCCACGGTGTCCGTGCATGGAGACGTTGTGACCAACTAACCCTATGCACATGGCATAAATGACATGGTTGAGGACGTTGGTACCAAGAAGGACGACAGGTTCTCGGTGTATGACAGTTTTCTTTGCTGGATCTAACCCTATTGACATGACATGCATGGCACGGTTGAGGACAAGTGAGATTGTTTGTTTCACATAATCTGGTGTTAGGGTGCAAGATACGAAAGACGGTGGACTAAGATGAGTAGAAGAACGTTGTTTCCCATACTTGATCTTCAGTCTATTGCAACTGATGAGTGTTTTGCTGCTTTGCTGCTCGCTGTAAAGCCCCCTTCTACTTGAACAACCTGTGGTTCGGTCCGTGGTATCTACAAAAGCTGCGGACGTTTTCCCCGTTTACTTCAAGTTCACAAGATGCCATCAAAGTTACGCCAGAGCAAGGAGAAGAAGGAGAACAATTTGGAGACGGCGCTAACCCCTTTACAAATGTACTCGGTAAGATTACGGAGCAACAAAACGGACAGGCGAATCAAGAAGGACAATTTCGAGAGAATCGCTGGGAATCGGAAAGCCCATGCTATTGGTGTTGGAAGGTGGGCCACCTTGCACGGTGGCACAAGCTGGATTGGTCAGACTCAACCTCGTTCACATGGAGTACAAATAGAAAGGCATGGCATGTTGTACAAGCGATGCACCGCGCCGATAAGTCTCCTAAAGCCATCATGGAAACACTGGAGGTGAAAGTGAACTTGAAAGCCCACCCCAAAGGGAGAGACCGCCTAATCGCCATCGCCAAGGCTCATGCAGAACAACTGCGCGCGGGGAAACAAGCACCAGAAGGCGAAGCAGAAAAAATCCGGAAGAAGAAGAAGAAGAACAAGAAGGCCCACACAGACGCTCCAGCGGGTCTACCAGCTGGCGATGATGAGATGATCGATACTTCTGGACCCAAAAAGCCGACCTTCCCAGAGAACATCAAAGTCAAAATTGAGCCACAAGAGGACAATGACAAAAAACCGGCGAAGGGGTTTCACTTTTCCTCTGCGAGCTCAGGAACGTCTCTTCAAGAGCTGCAGCTAAGCAGTGAAATGGGAGCGATTCGTCTTAACGTCAAAGGCCTGGATTCTAGACTCACCAGCACGGAGAATTCCCTGAAAGTTCTGTCTACGGATGTGAAATCGATGAAGGAGTCCATCCAAGAGGTGCGATATGATAACGCTGAAAATAAGACCGTGATGCATATGCTGCTGAAAGGCCAAGGGTGGTCACGAGAAGAAATTGATAAAAGGATGGCATCAGCAAAAGAGAAAGCGAAGGCACCACTCGCTACGGAACCGATACCACCGCAAGAGCCTTCCTCCGAAAATATCGCAGGGAGCAATCCACGGTCTGAAGCATCAGCATCCAGCAAGCGATCGCTGCATGACATGGAACTCACAGAGGTGCAAGTGCCCCAGCCACTGGACAAATGGTCTAAGGATGAACTCACTAACACGGCTGTGAAACATGGTGTCAATATCGACGTTTTTGCTACCTTCACAAAAGCAATGATCATCTGTGCGCTGTCTCACACACTGCGGGAAGGACTATGGGCGATTATCCCAGACATTGGGGCAAACCAAGGGAAATTCTGCGCTGTTCCAGTGAGAGTGTGCGAAGTGACAAAAAGCGGTGTCCTACGATGGGGTACCGACATGCCGGCAAGACCAGATCCATGGATGGAGAAAGGCGAGAAGATCAACGTGGATGTCCCATTAGACCTGTGCCTTTCCAACATCTTCCTTCAGAAAGACGATGCGCTGGATAGAGCGAAGGTCCCAGCCGCCAAGAGAGGCCGCAGATCAACCAGCCCACTAATGTAGCCATCCTCTGGACTACCTGCACTGGCTTCCCTTCCCACCGTCGTAGGCCCCAGCGCTGCACAGCTCAACACTGGAACTGAGAACCCTACGGGTACTAGCTCTGGTGGGCCTGAGAACACCGTCACTGCCCCAGACGATGCAGCAGTCTCGGCACCTACGGATGCCTCGCTTCTCTCTACCCCTCAGGAGACCGGCCCCCAGTCCCCAGAATCTCAGGACATGGCCGAGGATGACGATGACATCATCTAGAAAATTGAAGGTCTCACAAAATGTCAGCTCACAAAATGTCTGCTGTCACGGATATACTCGCAGATTCTTTTCATGACCTACCTGCACATATTCGTGATGCGGTGGTTTCGGGGATGACGCGTATAGTGCAGCAAGATCTGGTTGTGGAAAAAATAACGCACGTTGTTCAGGAGCTAGAAACATCCATTTCGACTATTTCTGCTGAGTTGCACAGGCATACCGATGACTTGGACCAAGAGCACACGTCCAAATCTTTTTTGTCTCTCCCCTCCCCTCCTACTATGCACTTCGATAGTTTAGGTAAAGAAGTCTCCGGCGCCACCAAATCAACGCCTGATGCCCCCACCGGCGGAGACGCAGTCTTCGCAGGGTATACTAGTGAAGATGATCCAGCTGAAATCCCACCCCTGGTTTATAGTACAGATTCTGACTATGACTTAGAACCATATGAGCCTGAGGAGAAACCCCTACCGCGAGAAGCTACTGTGCTCACGGGCAGAGAGGACTTTGAAACTTTTGTTGAAAAGGTTACCCAAAGTCGCACCCTCGCTGTCCTATGGAACAGGTTCGCTGCCCAGATTGGATGGGCATCATGGGATGATTTGGATAAAGGGAAACTGTCAACCACCCTGGAAAGTTTCCGGAAGGTGCAGGATGCGGATCTCCCTGATTGTGCTTCACCTCACGAACACGATAATATCAGATTCACTAGTGGGTGGGAAGAATTTTTCACTGAAGTATGCCATGTTACCCTCTCCCTGTGGAGCAACCCGTGGGCCTTCCCCACTGCTGAGTATTGGCACCCAGACGACACAGGAGGTTTGGGAATTGAGTCTCAGACGCCACTGCTTCAGGTCCTGAATAGACTAGAGGCAAGGTCTGCGTGCTTCGTTAATACAGCGATGTGTCCTGACCCGTCTGACGATGTTTTTCGAGTTTTCAAGCGAAAACTGAGAAGTTTTGAACCGTTCCGGCTTGTGTGTGTTACCAAACGTGATGCATCATCGAGATGGAACTCATTTCTCCAGACCTGGGAACAAAAAGGTAGAGCTGTACTTTGTGGTGCAGTGCGCTTCATGAATGTTCGAACATACGGGTGGAAAAAGGAAACATGGTCAAGAATGAATGGCCCGTGGGAAGTATATATTCTAGAAAGTGGTATAAAACAAGTGGGACATGACTTGTCATCTGAAAAGTACTCCAGCTCCCTACGAGGACTGATCGGAGGGAAAAGTAGCTCAGAATGGTTCCCTTTACCCTCTTTCTCTGAGAATCACTTGCCAAAAGGTTGTGCAGGCTTCAGGCATGCAGAGGTACGAACATTCTGGGACAGATGGGATGAGATTGCCCTGAAGAAAGAGGCATTGTTGCGCGCAAAACCTGTGAACTAGTCAGCAGTGCGGGACTCACTCCAGGAGACCAATCTTTTACTAACTGATGCCAAGGACTCACGCCTACGCCGGATAGCCCGCCTAGCGAAGCTCCCACTCACCTGGAGGCTTGATGAGGTGGGTTCCTGGGTGTATACGGTGTGCGGCCCGTACCCCCGCTACGTAGGGCAAACCGGATGCTTCCAAAATCAGAGATCTTGTTTAGATAGATATAGGGAACACCTACAAAAAGCCAAGGCGCTGGCCAACCATTTCTCAGGTATCCGCCACAGAAAAATCAGAGCAGCCATGGGATTCGGAAAACCCCCCTCCCTTGCCCGCATGCTTGCTCGAGAGGGTCCAGCAAGAGTTACCATTGTGGCGCTACAAGATGTGGCTGATAAACAGGCTGGTGCCATTGAACGTTGGTGGAACACGGTCCTAGGCCAGACACTGAATCAAGTTACCCCCTTTGGTGGTATCGACGCATTCAAAGTCGAACGGCTATTAGGAGCTCACTCAAAGACCATTTCCATGGAAACTGCCTCACTTACAACAATGGCACAATCATTGTTACGCAACAACTCCTGTAAATCCAATCGTGAGATGGATGAACGGCGGTGGTTCCTAGCATGTGTTGCAGGCAAGATCGAATCCAATCTGTTTGAACGGCTTTTTAAACACATTGCGAGGTTAACCAAGAGTAAATGGAATCTTATGGTGAAACGAAGACTGCTGCTGCGAATTCCTTGCTTTGACCCCATGATACAAACACAGGTGAGAGGGATCTGTATTGATGCTATGACCAAGCTCATGATCCCAAGGGGCCTCAGAGATTGGTTTGCTAAATCCATTTGTGTGATCCCGGTCCCTTTTATGACAATACGCGATGCCTTGAGTGGAGGAGGGCAGCAGAATGCGCCTAAAATCACAACACACATCCTGGAGGAATTGCGATGTTCTGATTCAAATTTCTGTACCTGGGTCTCTCTCCCACGGGAACTAGGAGCCTGGAAACTGGAAACTACACCTGCAGCACTCCAACAAGTATGTGCAGAGGCTCCGAGCCGTATTAAAAAGCGATCATGTATGTGCCCCCACATGCGCAAGGGTTCACCGGATTTTGGCGGCTTTCTTGACCACGTGGTCATTCGGTCTCCGTCCGATTGGTCCCATATCCTGGAGCCCCAATCAGTACGTATTTTTACTGCAAATGCTAGAAATCAATTCTTCCCTGACCCAGGTTCACTCAGACAGCAATTGACAGACATGACTACTGCCCTGCAGGAGCTGGCAGTTTCACAGGTTTCTGTCGAACGGTGTCAGTTTGTGGCGAAGGGTATTTTCGAGGGAGGGATTGTAAAACAGACAGAGTCCACACTATGGGAAGCAATGCGAACCACAGCGGCCCAGGGCATCTAGTTAGCCCCATGGCTCAATGGTTCACAGATCCATGGTTTGCGGTATGCTGTCTCAGAGTTACAAATGAGGGTGACTGGTTGGGACAAAAAACTGACAAAATTAGGTGGTCTGTGCTCCCAGCTGTATGATACTCGTCTGTTAGAGTCTACTATTTTTGGCTCACGCTTTCAGTTGTGGGGGTGGGCCGATTCACCTGCCATTGCAAGGCCCGCAATTACACACATGGTCATCAAGCGTGCACGGGAATGTGGAATCATTAATGACATGCTGCAACGTTGTCTTGGCAGAGCCTGTTTTGCTTTACAGGAAGATACAGACGACTTTCTGTTTGGATGTTTTATGGACCCCCTGCCCCATAAACGCTACCCCAGTGCCCTAGCGATGTTTTCACTCCCTAAGTGGAAATCTACGGAGTATGATCCTGATAACCCGGTCCTCAAGTGGAGGGATATTGTATCTTACAAATCACATGCCCTCCAGAGTTATAGTAGAGTCATTTCCCGTGCCCTACAACTGCTGTGTGCCTTCCTGCATAGCTCAGGACTTTGCCTGGGCTTTCCAAACATGTTGGGTGTGCGTGATCAAATTAAGGCAATTCAGCGATTTGATGACGGTGCGACCTCGGTTAATTTTAGAGAGCGCGACATGGACGACATGTTTTGGCAAATTGAACGGTCAGAGGCTTTGCAAGCTATCAGTTGGGCAATATGCAGAACACGCTCAGACACTCGTGGGAAGACACTGTGGTTTAGTATAGCCAAAGGCCTGGAGAAAGACCTAGATAGATTTGGAAAAAATTCTGCGAAATCTTTTGTAACACTCTCGGAGTCAGAAGTGCTGCGGTTTGTAGAGTACGACATGACTGAAAACGTATTCCTCACTGTTGGTTCCCTTATATTATGTCAGGGTGCGAGCGGAATCCCCATTGGGGGGTTTCTCTCCGCACAAATTGCCGAGATATGGGCCTGCTGGAAGGAGTTCACCAGCCTTTTTGGTGAGAATGTCCAGTCTGCCCAACGACAGCTTACCGACCTCTGTGCTGATTTTTCAAAGACACAGAGTATCCCTGTGCAGATTACACTTCCAGGGACAGTTGAGCTTATTCACCACTCCCCTGATGAAACAGTGCTAGCCCATGACATGTTTGTCTCCAGGACAGTGCACCTGGTTACTCCAGAGACATTGTGCCAATCAAGTTTCTCAAGGTGGTGGTCCCCTGCAGAAAGAACCTTTGCCACCGCCGAAGTTGCAGGCCACCATGTACGCTTCATACATACCCTCCCCTGGGATGGAGCGGAGGGGGGACGACTGCAGAGTATTGTGCGGCATTCAACACGGAAAAATAAGCGCGTGGTGATGCAGCTTTTTCGAAATTTTGATGCGCTGAATGGGGTGGTCGGGGAGATTTAGTCTGAAGAGGCTGAGGGTGTTGATACAGCCCCCTCATCTCAGTCCAGACCAGTGGTCATCATGTCACGATATAGGGATAATATGTACTTTGCTATGGCGGGCATCTCACCCTTTCTCGAGGCCCCCACTTTATTTTTGATTGAGCAATTGACTGCGGTGTCGTACAATATCCCACTGAAGTGGGAACCCCATGGGAGTGTTACTACGTGGGGAGAAGCATCTATGCTTCTTGATCACCATGTGGGATTTTTCAAGCACACTTTTGGTCTGCAGAGAAAAGGAGTTGTTCAAAAACTCAGTGACTGGGTCACAGGGACAGTGACAGCAGAGTGGGAAAACTGGGTCGACGCCCACTCGCCCAATGCACGGATGGTGTTGCGCTCCCTTCTGCCCTCTTTGCTTTATAAGTCTCTCCTGTATGCCTTGAACAAACGAGATGTCGTACCCAACATGCGATCACTTCTGTGGGGCCTTGGTGTGAAAAGATATCCAGACCAGTGGTGGAGACCTGCCGTGCATCGTTTGTTTCACAGATTCCGGCTTCACGGGGTGGTAGGTTTTAAAACCATGATGTGTTGGTACCAAGAAGGGCGACAAGTTCTCAGTTTGTGACCTCGTTCTCTGTGCCAGACCCCTTGTTGGTTGAAGTGCCAGTGGCGAGTTCGCTGCGGCGTTTTCCACGGTGTCTGTGCATGGAGACATCGTGACCAACTAACCCTATGCACATGGCATGAATGACATGGTTGAGGACGTTGGTACCAAGAAGGACGACAGGTTCTCGGTGTATGACAGTTTTCTTTGCTGGATCTAACCCTATTGACATGACATGCATGGCACGGTTGAGGACAAGTGAGATTGTTTGTTTCACATAATCTGGTGTTAGGGTGCAAGATACGAAAGACGGTGGACTAAGATGAGTAGAAGAACGTTGTTTCCCATAATTGATCTTCAGTCTATTGCAACTGATGAGTGTTTTGCTGCTTTGCTGCTCGCTGTAAAGCCCCCTTCTACTTGAACAAACAATCCTTTGGCAACATCAAATGTTGATATGCAGCAAGCATCACAAACGCCAACACATCCGCCTCCCAATGACAATGGCACAGGTTCTTGAGAGGATGACCAAGAAGACAACAATACTCTTGTGGAACACCTGACCTCTTTGACAATGGATGTGGCGCAATCCGATGCGGATGCAACATGCCGAGCGTACCCTTACACAGTGGGTGAAGGATTGGAAGCCAAGCAAATTGCTGTCACGCCCGCCATCATTTTTGCTTGTCCTGGGAAGCGGCTTAGGGCCCTTTGCGCTCTTGAGTATTATTGTCTCATCAAAATAGACCAACGGCGTGCAACGGACCCTATTGAAGTTACCGAGAGAGTCAATGATGGACGGGGACATTCACGGGGACATATTTTGCTTTGCTATGTTTCATATGTATCCAACCATTCTCGTTTTGTTTTCTTTGAAGTCTCAAATTATTTGCTTGTAGCCTAAAGTGATGTTTCGTCCATTTCGGCACCTGCTTGTGTCTGCTGCACAGAAACTTTGTTGTGGTCTTTCTTCTTGTGTCAACGTTTGCCCGTTCACCGAGGAGGATTTCCCCCACCAGTCGAAGTGCAGCACACGTTTGAGAAACAATTCAATAGTCAGCTTTATACGCCCTGAAAATGCCATGTTTGATTTCCATCCCCGGCATGTGCTTGATGATACTAATTAGTGTCACAATCTAGGTGCCCTATCTTGGCAGGGAAGCGCATGCCCGTGTGGCCCGGTGTGGATGGTAGTGGTCTCACAAGGAAGGCATGGGCCAAGTTTGTCATGTGCAATTTCGTTCCTTGGGATATCGAACTACCGCCAAAAATCACTTGGAACGATTACTTGCAATCGGAGGAACATTGCAAGACCGCACATGCAAGCTACTTGGAGCGCAGTGGGCATTCCATGGTTGTCCGGTTGAAGAAGATTGGGCACTATGATCACTTGCGAAAGTCATTGACGGATGACATTCGAAAGCATTGTAGGAACATTTGGGGTGTGAGGCACCCATTGGATGTTGACTTCAACGCGGGTAAGGAGATGGCGGAGCTGAAGGAAACGAGAACGGAGATGAAAGATACCAGGTTCGCCGAAGCGGTGCAAGATATGCAAGAAGCAATTCAAAGAGCCCAAAACGCAAATAAAACAGGATGTTCGGCTTCAAGTGAGGAGTTTGATATCCTCAAAGAAGCCTTGAATTTGCAATTGGGGTTGGCACCGGCAATGAGTCATGCCTCACGGGAAAAAGAAACAAAGTTTCTTTATGCTTTGGGCGATGATGATCATTACGCACATGGAGATGATATTTACTCCCATGCGTAAAGAGCATTCGATGATATCAAGGCTGAGGAGGAGTCACCAGAGACAGATGTTTCTTCCACATGTGCTGGTCTCATTAGATCAACAGGAAGTCCAGATCAAGAAGAGATCATCGACAGGATCACAAATTACGTGAGGTTAGAGGCCACGTGTGACTCATCCGCAAAGCCAATTGCACCTTTAGTCTTCCTACATGCTGGCGGAGGAACGGGAAAGAGTTGGATGGCACGGGAAATCCATGTAAGATTACGACAAAGCTTTGGTTGGAACGTTGTGCGATTTGTTGCTCCATCAAGAATCGCCGCAAGTAATGTGGCAAAGGGATCTACCATCCATCATGCATTGGGCCTTGCTGTTTTTGATGGAGATAGTAAAACGCTACAATGCGAAAGCTACAAGGCAAAGTTGCACCGCTTGCGTAACCTTTTTGAAGGATGCAAAGTGTTGATAGTGGATGAAGTTTCAATGGTTGGTTGTCGCATACTACGGGATATTCATAGCCGCCTATGTGAGATCATGCAATGCCAAGATAAACCATTTGGCGGTATGTGCGTGGTATCGATGGGTGATTTCGTGCAATTAACGCCTGTTGGTCAAACGGAATTGTTTGGATCCGTAAAAGTCGATCCAAGTTGGTGGGCAAGACTTGAATGATGTATTTGCCCAGGAATTGTTCCAAAAGTTTGATGAGGTGAGTCTCGTGAAACAACATAGAGCCACGGATCCTCTGCAAACACGCATGGAATTCTTGGATACCATCATGGAAATCACCCCAGAGGAATTCAAGGACCCTACTTGGCAAGAAACCACAACCGTTAGCACTGATCAAAAGACCGCTCACGCTGTGAATGAAGTCATGCTTCAACGATTTGCTATTGCTCGAGGATTGCCCATTGTAGCTTGGAGGTTGCCAATGGTTAAGAAGTATGAAAAGAAGTTTGGACACAATTCAAATTTCATATATGACACGGTGAAAGACATGACCGCATACTTTGTCCCACAAGCACCTTGTTGCCTCACAAGCAATTTAAGACCAGAGAAAGGATTGTCCAACGGCACCCAAGGACGGTTGCATAGCATTGTCCTGCATGCCGATGAAGCGCAAAGTAGAGCTCAAGAGATCCGTGATGCGCGTGCTGGTACTGTAGTGATGCTTGAGTTCCCACCATTTTGTCTCACCATTGCCATTGATGCTTCGGCCTTAAGTACCGGTGGAATGCAACATGAGGATGCAGCAAAGGTCGTTGTTCCTCTCATGCAAGTGCAACGCAAGATCAACATTCATCGGTACATTGCTGTGCGCACCAAAGGCGGTTGGTCTTTGTACACTCATGCACATCCCTTCTGATTGACCTTTGGATCAACATATCATGGGGTGCAATGTAGGTCAATGGATAAAATCATCTTGGTCGTGGATGACAAGAGCCTACCTGCTTTGACGTACAAAGCCTTCTACGTGGGCATTAGCCGGGTTCGCACAGGTGATGGTCTTCGTGTTATTCGCTTGTAGAACCATGAAGAGGCACCGGAAGATTGGCGGGGTCGATTGAAGTCTCTTGTTCCCAAAGTCATGGTTGTTCGATATATGTTGAAAACGAGCTATGAGAATGCTCACAACTTGTTGAAGGCCATGTACCGTGAATGGGATATTGACAACGACATGAGAGGCCACGACAAGAGAATGCATCGCAAGGGATCCAAGAAGTCCCCTAAAAAAGGAACATTTCCTTGCGGCAGGCAATGTGGTCGGGTGTTCGCCACTCCACATCATCGGCGACTGCATGAAGCAACCCTGCGTGCGCGCTACAGGGTATTGCCGCGCGATGGCTCAGTGCGCACTACAAAACTATAGCGCGCGTCATAGCGCGCGCTATAGATGGGGGTCTTGGGTTTGTAACCCCATGTCCTAATAAGCAGGGCAAAAACGCCTATTTTTCTAAAGTTTCAGATGCTTCCGGCACCGCAAGTGACGCTGTCAATGTCAGGAAAGATTGCAAACATTTTGGGCCCCCACTATGGGTGGTCCTCGTGGAAGAACGAGGACCTTTTGGCGGACCTAGTTGAGTTTTTTTGCTCAGGGTCTGCCGTCCAACGGTCTTTGTGGGCCAAGTTGGAAAAAAGCCTCCCCGTGTCTGAAGCAGAGAAGAAGCGTCACAGGACCAAGGCTGCCAACGCCGTCACACCCCTGTCGATGGTGGACTTGGTCCTGCTCTTGAAGATTCCAAGAAGAAGGTATTATTGCGCGCGCTTTGCATGTGACATCGCGCGCACCTCCGCTCATAGCACGCGCTTCGTTGACTTCTGCGTGCGCTACGTTCTTATGTTGCTCGCGCTATTTTCCTCAGGTACAAAGATTTGATTACTTAGACGAGAAGTAAGGTCCCCACGCACCTTTGTTCTCTCCCGTCCTATGCTAGTTTCGCCACAGAATGGAACCAGCTTGCAAGTAGGCAGCATTTAGAGGTTGCCGTGCACACAGATGGGGTCACAGTCTTTTCGCAGTGGCCCCTGCGGCACTTTTTTGACTATATATTTTCCTTTGATTCTATTGTTTCTAACCTCCAATACCCCAGGGAGTGCCAAGGAGAGCCGTGGATCATTGTGAGGGGGGATGGGTTGCCTGGTGCGGGGGAATCGTGGTGCCAGATGTCCATTTCCTTTGCCAACCATGGTCACTTGGCAAGGACATTGTCCTACCACTGGACTGTTAACGTCGCCCTTTGTGGTGAGAAGTCCACCTCTGTGTTGTCGCAGGTCTGGGCTAACAATGTTGCTTTTCTGCAGAGTGCCCTTGCCAGTGGTGTGGTTCCCATCCGGGGTGCATCCAGACGCTGCAGTATTTTGTGCGGTGGGGATAGCCCTTGGCTGCGTCTGAATTGGTTGTCGGGTGTCACTACACATTGGATGGCAGGTAGTCAGATTATGTCAAATTATGACAGACACAGCGATTTGTTGCTTTGCTGTCCGTTTTTTTTTGTTGTTTTCTATTTTTTTGTTACTGCATTTTCCTTTTTGTATTACTGCTGGAACAGGGGTCCTTTAATGTAACCCTCTTGCCCATGCAGCCCGTGGGCTGGGGGTATCCGCCTCCTGCAGCACCGCCAACAACTGCTGCAAGGGCCACAGCAGCTGGTGCGACACCGCAACCACCGCCACATGCAGCTGTACAATCGGGACTGCAGCAGCCGTCCACGACGCCGTGGAGCATGCAGCCACAGGTACTTGCCGTGCGCACTACTGTTTCCGTTGCGCGTGCTACGCTCTTGTTGTGCGTGCTAGCTGTCTCGTTGTGCGCACTACACAAGTACTCGTTGCGCGTGCTTTGTCTTGTTTTCCGCGTGCTTTGTCTTGTTTTCCGTAGACGCTGTCCCAGACGCTGACCCAGTTCTCCCCAATCCAGCCTCTGTGGCCCGCGCCGCAGTCCCCGTTACGAGCTGCCTCACAGCACCTGTCTCCCATGCTGTTCCCCGGTGGGTCGCCCACCTTGGGCTCCCCAGTGCGCGGCAGTCTTCCAGTGGGCCAAGTGCAGCAAGTGCTCTTCGGCCCACTGCCAGTGCACCAACAGCAGCAAATGCAGCAGCAGCAAGTGCAGGCTGCGGCCCAGCAAGTCGGCAGCCCACAACAGCAGCAGCAGCAGCAGCAGCAGGTCCAACCAAGACAGCAGCAACCCCAAGTGCAAGCACAGTTTCAGTCTCCCCCACCCGGCCACGTACGGGCTTCGCCTTCAGCAGCGACTTCAAGAACCGAATCTGGCCCAACCAAAACAGCACCATCTGCGCCCAAGGGCCCGACTGGGCATGGCTGAAGGACGTGACACCGGCCTACCTCTTCGAGGTGGCCTTCTACAAGTTCTGGCGCCAAAGGGCCATGGCGATTGCCAAGATCCCAGAAGGAGCCGTGAAACCCTGCTCGCATGACGAGAGCATTACTGGGCACTGGTGCAGTCTGGCGAACCTGTTGAACCCCTCCGTGCCAACCCAAGAAGGACAAGCTGCCTGTGGACACTGCAAGGTGGAGGAGTACGAGCTGCTGTTCTCGTGCTGGGCAAGTTACGGGTGGGGTCACGTTCGGACCCACCGAGCTTCATCAACGCGACCGACGCGGGGGCAATGGCCTTCAAGAACGAGTGTGCCTCGGTGAGAAGTGCGGGTGCCAGTTTGCTCCGGGGGTCAGCCAAGAAAGGAGCCAGTGCCGCAAGGGCACTTGCAATCGGCGCCAAAGTCAAAACCACGGCGGTCAAGGACGAGGAGCAGCCGCAGCAGAAGCAAGTGCAGCAGCAGCAGCTCCAACAGCAGGCAGCCGTGCAGCAGGCAACACTGCAGCTGCTCTAGCAGCAGCAGCGGGTGCAGATGGCCCAGCAACAACAGCAACAACAACAACAACTGGCACAGGCACAGGTACGCGCTATGTTTGCCATTGCGCGCGCTTTCGACATTGTTGCGCGCGCTTCATTTGCTGTAGCACGCGCGATTTGAGTGTTTGCGCGCGCTACGGCCCCACCGTTTGTCCTGTTTTCACGTAAGTGGGCAGCTTCGAGCAGCTCCTGTGCCTGGGATCCCGTAGAGGGCCGTTGATGATCAGCGTGCCCGCCGACATTGCCGGGAAATCCAAGCATGCGGCCGACTGGCTTGACGGACGAAAGGAGCAAGGCCCCTCCCCGGTTCTGGCCCGGGCTAAGCGGCAGATGGGCGAGCTGGAGGTGGACTGGGCCGTCGCCTTTGACATGCCGGAGAAGGAATCCGTGATAGTCCCAAGGCCGAAGAAGAAGCGTACCGAGGAGCCAGCAGCCACCAGCCACCCACCACCAGCCATCTCCGCCTCCCACACCGCTAAGCCCCCCCACTCGCCTGGAAAGGTCCTTGCCCAGAAGACCGCCGACCAGCAGCTGCTGGCACAAGCGGCACAGAGAGTCCAACGTCAGGCGGAACAGGCCAAGAAGAAAGAGGACGAAGCAAAGAAGAAGAAGAAGGAAGAGGAGGAAAAGAGGAAGAAGAAGGAGAAGGAAGAGGAGGAAAAGAGGAAGAAGAAGGAGAAGGAAGAGGAAGAGAGGAGGAAGAGGAAGGAGAAGGAAGAGAAGGAGAAGAGACGGAAGAAAGCAGAGGAGGAGAAAGCAAAAAAGGTAATGCAGCGCGCGCTATCGGTGTCATTGCACGTGCTATGCATTTCGTCGCGCGTGCTATGCTTCGTATTGCGCGTGCTATGCCTATGGTATGCCTCTGCGCTACTCTTTCCAGGCAAGCAAGACGGCACCGCGGCAGGCACCCCAGTCGCAGCTCGCATCAAAGCCAGCACCGAAGCAGCCTGTCCGAGTCCCAGACCAGCCACAAGAACAAGGAGGTCCGTGCGGTTCCACCCCACCCAGTACGGCTCCCAAGGCCAAGCAGCAGAGCAAAGCCGACGCGGACAAGGAGGCAACAGATGAGCTCATGCAGCGCCGAGATTGGTCGTACAAAGACGGCTACAAGCCTCGGTGGATCATCTACTGCACCACTGCGATCGCGCCGATGATTGTGGAGGGAGCCGAAATCAAGCCAGCACGGGCCAGGAGGACCCCTCAAGACCACGTGGCCGTCATAATCCCCAACGATCAATGGAGCCCCAGCCAACAAGGGGAGGAGGAGGAGGAAGAGGACGACTGGTCGGAGTTCATGCCCAGCTGCCAGGTGTTCTCCGCCAAAAGCAAAGCGTACGAGGAGTTGGACAAGTGGCAGTCCTGGTGGGAGACGTACGAGGCCGATGAGATTGAGGACCTCTGCCCCGACCCAAAGACCATGAGGATGTCCCCGTCCAAGCCACCAACCCCAAAGAAGAAGAAGCCCCAAGGAGACCCACCAGCTCAGCCACCAGCCCCCCCACAAAAAGACGAGGGACCTGCCGAAGCTGCAGCACAAGCAGAAGCACCAGCAGCAGCTGCACAAGAAGAAGAGGCACCAGCCCCAGCAGCAGCTGCACAAGAAGACGACGCACCAGCCCCACCACAAGAAGAAGAGGCACCAGCGGCCGCGCCACAAGAAGGAGAAGGAGCAGCCCCGAAAGAAGAAGAGGCACCAGAAGGAGCAACCCCAGAAGGCGACCCAAGCCCACAAGAAGAAGGGGACGCAGCCCAAGCAGCCACTGGGGCAGAAGAGCACAGACCCGAATGGGAGAAGGAGTGGGAGGCCGAAGTGGTGGTCCAAACCATTAAGGAGATCACTGAATGACACCGCGCGCTATACCTGGTATAGCGCGCGCCGTAAGGTCCATAGCGCGCGCTGTAAATATGTTGCGCGCGCAACACTGTCTGTGCCCATGAGGACCTGTACTGTTGCACTTGACACTTTTCAGACCTTTCACACAGTGTTTTTGCATGTGTCTTGGGTTGGGTGAGCAACAGGGAATGTTTTTGAAAAGCAAGGGGTTTTTGAGAAACATAGGACACCGTAAAAAGGAATGGTTTTGAAACATTTTCCGGTTTTGAAAAATTTGAAAAACGGCACAACATAGCGCGGTAGAGCGCGCGCAATAGGCGCGCCACAAAGGTCATATTTTTCAAAATTTGCGCGCACTATGGAAAAAATGCACCATTGCGCACGCAGGGAAGTTGCAAACACAACCCCAGCAATGCCGGCCAAGAAGAGAATGTACAACATGCTTCCATCGTCGAGCCCCACTCGAATGGCAAACGACAAATCAATACACCGTCTCCAGGAGCCCACAAAAGGCAATGTACGGGTACAGATACACACACCCGTGAAAGACAGGAAATGGAAGGGGATATTATTGACACTGTGCTACAACCCGCATTGGATGAAGACACTTTCATCAACGCCGCTTCCGAAGCACGAACGTTGCTAGATGAACGAGGACAACAAAGACTAGAACGGAAAGGAAAGCAACGTGTACGTGACAATGAAATCTCACCCACCGCACCTTCAAAGCGGAGACACCGTTCATCCACATCAACACCGGCAACAACATGCCATGCAACTGCACCTCCTAAAGCCTCCTCATTATCGCCACAAACCACCGCACCCCCTGCATGTGCAACGCCCATCCAATCATCGTCATCTTCTTCTTGTTCCTCCCAATCAATGCATGGTCCGCCTACACCTTGGGTTCCATGCCACATTTCCGCCGTGCCGGGATCCACATTGGTTGAAATTGGATCACTATTGTCGAAGTCCAAGGACAAGGTCACCATGGCTCAAACTCTATTGGGTGCCAGAAGTGCTCAAGATGGTCGCAAACATTACTTGAAGCTCAGTGTTCAACTGCATCCCGATAAGTCTAAAGACTCTTGGGCCACGGATCGCTTTCAATTGCTTTTGAAGGCATATAATCTCTTGAAGGACAAGTATAAATTCCATTGAAAAGCTTCATATGTGCTTCGCCTCAACCGACCGGACTCAAGTAATAGCAATGGCTTGAGCTTCGCAGCCGGTGGCGCCGGCACCAATATAGTCATTTGCCGTTGCTTTCCAAAGGTCGAAGGGTGTTTCACATTTTGGACTTTGTGGGGTCAAGAAACATCGATATCGGCTTTTTACAAGTTGCGGTCTTTTGAAGAAGGGATGTTCAAAGTGGGCAAGTGGGCTTTCCCTTGCTGCTGAACAAAGCATTGGCTGGAGTCAAAAAGCAAGGAGTGGGCGTTTGTACAAGGTGGACTTTGTTTGGGCATGTTCAAAGTGGGCAAGTGGGCTTTCCCTTGCTGCTGAACAAAGCATTGGCCGGAGTCAAGAAGCATGGATTGGACGATTGTACAAGGTGGACTTTGTAAAAGAGGGGCATGTTCAGAGTGGGCAAGTGGGCTTTCCCTTGCTGCTGAACAAAGCATTGAAGTTGGGTCAAGAAACATGGATATGGGCCTTTTACAAGTTGCACTCTTATGAAGAAGGGATGTTCAGAGTGGGCAAGTGGGCTTTCCCTTGCTGCTGAACAAAGCATTGAAGGTGGGTCAAGAAACATAGATATGGGCCTTTTACAAGGTACACCCTTTTGAAGAAGGGATGTTCAGAGTGGGCAAGTGAGCTTTCCCTTGCTGCTGAACAAAGCATTGGCCGGAGTCAAAAAGCATGGATTGGACCTTTGTACAAGGTGGACTCTGTTGGGGCATGTTCAAAGTGGGCAAGTGGGCTTTCCCTTGCTGCTGAACAAACCATTGGCCGGAGTCAAGAAGCATGGATTGGACGGTGGACTTTGTAAAAGAGGGGCATGTTCAGAGTGGGCAAGTGGGCTTTCCCTTGCTGCCGAACAAAGCATTGACGTGGGGTCAAGAAACATGGATATGGGCGTTTTACAAGTGGCACTCTTTTGAAGAAGGGATGTTCAGAGTGGGCAAGTGGGCTTTCCCTTGCTGCTGAACAAAGCATTGAAGTGGGGTCAAGAAACATGGATATGGGCTTTTTACAAGGTACACCCTTTTGAAGAAGGGATGTTCAGAGTGGGCAAGTGGGCTTTCCCTTGCTGCTGAACAAAGCATTGGCCGGAGTCAAGAAGGATGGATTGGACGGTTGTACAAGGTGGACTTTATAAGAGAGGGGCATGTTCAGAGTGGGCAAGTGGGCTTTCCCTTGCTGCTAAACAAAGCATTGGCCTGAGTTTAGAAGCATGGATTGGACGATTCTGCAAGGTGGACTTTGTGGAAGAGGGTTATGTTCAGACTGGGCAAGTGGGCTTTCCCTTGCTGCCGAACAAAACGTTGGCCGGAGTCAAGGAGCATGCATTGGACCATTCTTTAAGGTGGACTTTATAAGAGAGGGGCATGTTCAGAGTGGGCAAGTGGGCTTTCCCTTGCTGCTGAACGAAGCATTGAAGTGGGGTCATGAAACATGATCATGGGCGTTTTACAAGTGGCACTCTTTTGAAGAAGGGATGTTCGGAGTGGGCAAGTGGGCTTTCCCTTGCTGCTGAACAAAGCATTGGCTGGAGTCAAAAAGCATGGATTGGGCGTTTGTACAAGGTGGACTTTGATGGGGCATGTTCAAAGTGGGCAAGTGGGATTTCTCTTGCTGCTGAACAAAGCATTGGCCGGAGTTTAGAAGCATGGATTGGAGGATTCTACAAGGTGGACTTTGTGGAAGAGGGGCATGTTCACAGTGGGCAAGTGGGCTTTCCCTTGCTGCTCAACAAAACTCGCAAGTGGGTCGAGAAATTTGGAAGTGCTACTATCCATGTTGTATGTGGTTTGGCGCAGCCATCATACTTCATGGGGCACATTTTGGAAGAACCTCATGAACATGCGGATGTCTCAACATATGTGGGTTCACCCGAACTTGTGGTTTTATGCCAACGGCACGGAGGTTGGGGGGCAACGGGTGCTATGCTTTTGGCCGATGGGAAGCGCCCCCTCCGGTATACAAACAACCCATCGGAGCAGCGTAACACCTAAGACCGGGGGATTTACTCTAGTCGGGGGAGTAGAGTTGGGTCATTATGACCTTATGGGCTGTATCCCGACATTCCAATCATTTTGTACAACGTGGATTTTGTGGGGGAATGTTCGAATGGGCAGATGGGCTTCCCCTTGCTGCTGAACATAAGTTGCAATTTCACCAATTCTCAAGTGCGGACAACAGGTTTGGAAGTGTTCCTATCCATGTGGTATGTGGTTTGGCGCAACCATCATATGTCATGGGCCACATTTAGGAAGAAGCTCTGCCATTAAAAATGTGCATGTCTCAAGATATCTAGGTTTACCAAGTCTTGTGGTTTTGTGCCAACGGCACGGAGGCTGGCGGGCAACGGATGCTATGCTCTTGGCCGGTGAGAGCTCCCCCTCCGGTATACAAACAACCCATCGGAGCGGTGTAGCACCTAAGACCGGGGGATTTACTCTAGTCGGGGGAGTAGAGTTAGGTCATCGTGACCTTATGGGCTGTATCCCGACATTGTACTAATTTTCCAATTGTTCGTGTACATTTGTGTGCCCGACCATGTTATACCACAATGACAAGATTGCCACAAAACGTGGCACACAAAGCATGGCAAGTAGGCTTTCTCTTGCCATGTCATTGGGGAGTCAATGTATATGATGTCTTTTCAGATGCCTTGACATGTTAGAAATTTGATTACCAATTTTCGACTAGGGACTCACAACCACTCCCACGATCCCACGATCGCTTGATATGCGTTGTGCAAGACTAGGACCCAGCTCGGTCCTAGTTTGAGTCTTGATTCGAAGTGTATGTCTGTGATATTTTGTATCAATCTTGTACTGTGGCAAGCAGGCAATGCAATGACAGTATTTCATACCTCAATATACTGCATTTTGCCAAATGTGGCGAAGTTTCGCGTCTCATTGAGATTTCCTTAAAATGGGGGGTCTGTTTCACCATACATCAGTGTACTGTTTCACCGTGTGTCATCTATACACAACAGAACCCCTTCTGTGGACAATGCAATTTGTCCTTGAGTGCTATTTCTTTGAATTTGAATGCCTGTTTCGCATGATTTGCAGTGTCCTCAATTGCAGGCAAAATGGTCCAATTGGACAATATGGGGCATGATTTCAGCAAAAAATTTCATACATTGTGCGCAGTGTGCAATTAGGGGGCAGTAATTCACCTTTTTTTTCACCCCATGAATGGCCTTCATTTCGCAGACCCCCACCCACCCCACCGGGCAATTAAGGCCTCCTAAGAACTCCCGCGTAGTGTTGTCAGATTGCTGTGTGCGGTAGTGACCTGTGCGCCACAGGCAGTCACGCGTGTGTCCGACCTTCGGACGGTAGGAAGGAAACTTAGGGCACCCGGATGGGTGGCAGACAGAATGAAGCATGCATGTGAATGGCAGGCAATCCAATGGGACGACCGTGTAATCGGCTACCAGATATGTAGTATAACATATTACAGTAGACTGCAGTTGCTGCAGACACTGCGCAAGAAGCTGGCCAGTACCCCCTGCTGATGTGCGAACCTGGTGACAGAGCACCCGGTTTTGCATAACACGCTGGACCATGTAATAGGCAGAGATAAAGAACAATGGGAAGCTGTGATTTCAGGGCCAGCAGCGACTGTCCTCGCCGGCCACGCTAGACAGGCGGTCATACCTTCACAGGCAGATGTGATCGACTGCGTCGATTCCACATGTCAGGCCATTGCTGAAATCAGCATCACAAGTGGGCGCACGACCACACACACGTCATAGCAACGCGACAGACCAGCTGTAGGACATGAGCAGATTGCATACGAGCGAACCCAGTTCCTGAGGATATGGAGTCACATTTTCAGAGGCTCCGGGCTACGAGCCCAGATCTGGTGCGGGACCATGTCGAAGCGATGACGTCCCACCTCCACAACACAGGGTTTGGAGGAGGATGCTGGGATAAGAGGGTCTTCAAGATGTACGGCACATGCTGTGTAGTTGGGGAAATGCATGCACTTGAGGGACTTACCCGGGGAGGGTGATTCACTATATGGGCATGGGGGGACTCAGACCGGGAAGCGAAACTGTTCGCTCTGGATGTTATCCTGGAGAGGCCGCGGGGCGAAGGTATCTTGAGCTTGGCTGAAGGCCACAACTTGGGGCACCCCAGACACCAGTGCACACACCGGGGCAGCGCCGAACTCCTGGTCAAGAATGGCCCCCTACCAGACTCCACACACACACATGCCGCAACGCAAAGTACAGATGGTACTAAACCAAAAAGAGGGCACGTGCCTGTCAAGCATCGCCGACCCACTGCGAGATATGACCCCCGCCCCCCGTCAGCTTTCTCCGTGATGAAGTGGAAAACGAACGTGCTGGTAAGGGGACCTGTGGTTAAATGGCGCGATATGTTAGCATTCACTTCGGTGGTGGTACAGAGGTACTCCAAGCTGATTGGCAAGTGTCTGCGATTGCTTGTCAATGAGATGTACATTACATTAGACAGCCTGGCGCTGCCGGTTATGCGGGGGGTGAGGGACCTTGTGCAGGTTGGGGTCCGCAGCGTCCGACGAATTTCGAATCTCTCTGTCACCGAGGTCCTCAAATTCGTGAATTGGGACCTGTTTTCCAACACAGTTGTAGCCTATTGCAGATTGGTGCTCCAACAGGGGATTAAGCGTGTCCCCATTTGAGGACACCTAGCACCACACTGTGCTGAGATTTGGGCTGGAGTCTCTGAGCACGGCATGTTTGCGAGTGAGTCTGGCAGCGAAAGGTGTATCCCCTTCGGATCTTCTTCCCAGGAGCAGAGCCCTTCCACTGCCATGCAGAGCTCCAGGACAAGCACCTGCTAGGCAATATCTCGGCGGCCAAAGACAGACCGAAACCGAATGTGCATAGTGTACGAACAGAAGGACTACATGGGTGGTGGGCGCCACCAAACAAACTGTTGGCGTGGATCACACTGCACGACACGGATATCTCAGTTCTCGGGATAACACCATGGGATTCGGTGCCATGTGGGCGAGTGCAGCACATACTGAGACACACGCCACCTTGGGATAATGAACGTGTGCGGGATTTCCTGTCGCAGTTCTCCTTGCACGAGTTTGTGCTTGCAGAGCTGGGTGTATCCCCACGACTCCCAGAGTTGGTTATCCCATGTGTCATGATGGCACCATTCCGTGACAACATATATGTATTCCTGCTCAATGTTCTGCCTGAGTGGCGGGAGTCTCCGTTGCATATTGTCATGAGCATGTTGCAGTGCATGTACCAAGTACCATTAAAATGCGAACAGCATGGAGACACCATCCAATGGTGCGAGTTGTCTATACCAGGAGGGTTTGACCTGCGGTTGCTGTGGAAAGGTATTGTACGGAGCCTGGACGATGTCGACCCGTCCCAGAGTGAATGGGACAGGTGGCTGCCGGCATCGGCCCCCATTGCGGGCAAAGTGATGAAAGGCTAGATGCCGGCACTAAGACAAAAGAGCTTGTGGGGGGCTCTCACATAGCGTGATGTGCATGCCAATCTGAGGTCCATGTTCTGGGGTCTGGGTTTTGTGACCTACTCCACAGCGTGGTGGAAGCCAGCCGCCAGTCGGTTCTTCAATAGCCAGGGTCCGACAGAGCGTTTCCCAGAAGCCCTAGTTGATGCCTAGTACAAACCCGCGACGTCAGCGCCCTGCACAGAGGCCAGGCAGCCGGACAGGCCGCGGCGGAGGAGTAGGTGGGCGTGGGGAGGGTGCCAGACCCACCGGACACAAGGCACGATAATGCGCACAGTGGACAGTGGACAGATTTGCTGATTGATGATCTATTGTGGTATGAGATAACCGAGACATGGGTGACACCTGCACAGTGCAGCAGGTGAGCAAACAAGCAGAAATGGGCAGGGCAACAGTAAACAATACAGGGTGGGCAAAAATATTTTATGGCGACATGGGTCAGGGGAGCTTGAAGGGGCTAGAGGAAAGGATGCAAGGCACCAGAGTGTGAGTGTGTGGTTGCAAGGCATGATGCAGGCACAACAGACCCGCGCTTCGGACAAGGCCCTAACCAACACCCATTCTTGCCCAGCAAGCGCACAGTGCACTGCCTTTCTGACTGCAGATTGTTCGGAAATGCATTTCTGCTCAAGACGCTTTGTTTGTGATTGCTTCGTCTTTCCCCTAACTCTCCCTGAGAGCCATTTGCACTATGCATCTCATCTGGAGGGCTATGCCATGGCAAAATAGCTTTCCGTATCTCCCCATCACGGCGCCCGGGTACCTTACGGGTGAAACCCTCATTGCTAGATTTCGGTGTCCGTACGGTTGGGCATGGGGCGGGGTATATGGTACATCTATGGAAGCCCACAAAACTTCCATCAAGGTTGGGAACAGACCCTGAGGACCCTGTTGCTGCCGATCACTCAACAGAGGGGTTCAGTGTTATCACTCCAGTGACATAAGAAGCAATCTCCGAAATTACGTCAATCGAATGCCCTCCAGGAGCCTCAGGCCTGAGTTGATTTTTCAGGCTGCATGCAACAGATGACAACATTCTAGGGTCACATCTGCTCACCCCATGCTGACTCCCGCATATCCTCGTGATGTGCGCGTCGTCATTATTCGATGCCTCCCTATGGATGATATCGAAGCATCCGCAAGCCACGCCGGAAGCACAAATAGTTGTCAAGCCGAGGTCATGGGTACCCTAAAAGAGCAAAATCCGTTCATATTTCATAAAACCATTTATGATGAACAAAAGTACCTTTCATACCGGTACCAAGGGACATTATGACCGATTCAACCTACCATTCACGTCGTTTGAATTTTTATGAACTTTTGGCGAAGTAAGCATAGCAAATGGGCAAAGAGACAAGGCACCACGGGCAAAACGGGCAAGACATCAACAAAGTGAGCGTACTCATTCAAAAGTTCCGTTCACAGTGGGTACATGGGCCTTGCGCCGCTGGCTCGGCGGGGGCAAGTCGCAACCGTGGCAGCTGCAGCACTGCCATTCGGTGGCCTTACTACGCAGAAGGTGATTGCAATCGATGTCTCTGTTTTGAGTGTAGCTGTGTGCTTCGCAGTAGCCCGCACCCCCCCCCCCCCCGTGCGCACGTACAACTTGAACGTGCGGCCACCACACATGCGTTTTCGCCCGGTGATCTACGATGGTCGTGAGGTTTGACCACCACTTGCCATTTTTCACCTTTTTTCGTATATTTTCCGGTGTCTCACATTTAGGTGAGAACCCCGGTTCGGTGCATGTTCCCCTTTACGGGGACTTTGACATGTTTTGACAGGGCTTTCGGATGCACAGTTGTTTGTTGGACACCATTATGTCACAATTGCACTTTGTATTTTCTGTTTTTTGTGCCCTTGCCAATTGTCCTTTGGGCAGCCAATGAAGGGGCGGCTTGCAGGGCAAAAAAAGCGGTTTCATGAGGTGGTTGCATTCATGCAAAGGGGGGGGAGGTTGCACGAATTTCTCCCTTCATGATCTCTTCGGTGAGCTGCAATGCCAAGGCGCACCATTGTGCGCCACAACCTGCGATCTTTAGAGGTAACGGCCCACAAACGGGACAATCTTGCAGCGCGACATCTAAATATCCCCTTACGCGAGTGTTTGCGTTCTACAGTGCATGGTACCACCAATCCAAGTTTTGCAACTGCGGAAGTTGCTGCGCGTCGGACGACCGCACCTCATAGGCCATTTTCGTTCAAAAATTGGGGGGTTGGGTTAACACCCTTCGGGTGATTTTTTTTTGTCCGCCGGGGGTTTTTTTTTCGAAAGATTGCCATTTTTGCCAGTTTTTGAAAAATAGGAAAACATCCTCCCCTGTTCACAATTTGTTGCATAATTCAGTTCATAATTCAGGTCTCGTTTTATAAACGCGCCGAGCGCTTTATGAACGCGTCTTATGAACGCGTTTTATGAACAGATGCACAGGCACACAACAATAACTCAGGCTTCCATGTTTCCTATACTCGTTTGTCCTTGCTTGTCCTTGCTTGTTCATGCCGCCCTACACCTCAGGGCTGGGGCCTGTCAGCTTGCGGTACAAAATTTTCTGCACCTCCCCTGCAACCTGAGGGGGATGATTTCCCACCCGGGCCTCCAAGAAGGCCACAAAGACCCTCCCAAAGGTCATGCAACAGTGCAAAATGCACAAAAATACCCGGTTTCTGGCTATGACCGGCAGCGGCTCGCCGGTGTATCCTGCCGCGTCCAAACTTTTGCGGGTCGCCAGTTAGCGACGATGATTGTTCGCATCGGAATGCGTTGTCCTCCGAGCAGTGACGCCATTCCACTGCTTGGCCGTGTTGTCACGCACGGCCTCGTTGAAAATGCTACCCACTTGGGGAGCCACGCTGATGCCCAGCAGCCGCGGGAGCCACGGCTGGTCCCCACCAAGGAGGATTGCTGCCGGCACCCAGCTGTCGCACGAGTAAAATTTTTTGTAGTCAATAATGGACTGCAGGATGTGTGTTCATAAAAGGTGTTCATAATTCGTGTTCACAAAATGCGTTCATAATTCATAAATTGGCAGCATGGTGTTTTATGACGGCAGCTTTTCAATTATGAACGCCAGCATTATGAACAACTTATGAACACGCAAAAGCAGACTACAAAGCTGTAGCACCTGAGCCCAAATTTGCCCCAAGGGAACCATATCCTTGTCCCCCGTGACGGCCATGCCGATGAGCCATAGGAAGGCGGATGTGCGCGCCTTTACCCCATGGTTCAATAGCCCCACCAATAGCTGCGACCAACTGCCAGCGGCGCAAGGATACATGTCACCCCGCACCACAAAGGTGAGGGGGCGGGTCCAATCAATAGACTGGCACAGTGCTGGCCGGGATTGCACGTATTGTCCCCACGACCGCAGGGGCCAGCAGCGCCCCGATGGTGCGGGGTTGGCACATTCCAGCGCGGGGGACAACGCAAGCGGAGCAATCAATGACCTCCACGTTGTGTCAAATTAGTCCCGTGCGGGGTTGGGCCGTGGGAAGGGCAATCTCGTGTGGGCACTTTAGGCGTCGCCCCGGCGGGCGATGTACTAAGACAACACCCGGAAGCCGAACCGGGGTGCACCCAACTCCAAAAGGAGCCCTATGAGATAGGGTGCGGGAAATAGCGCCTCCGCATACGTACCGATGGCCTGCACCTTGGTTTTGCGGACCGCTGGGAGCGGAGCGTGGTCCATTGCCTCCGTAACATGGGCCCGCATGAGGGGGGACAATGACATCCATTGGGCCAACTGGTTGGAAGGCTTGCTGTTCCGAAGACCGGTGGCACCATTGAGCCGAACAAGCATCATGTTCAGCTGCGTGAAGACGGAGGGAGGGGAAGACATAACAAAATCTGTGGACAAAGAAGCGTTCATAAAAGCTGTTCGTAATTCATGGTTCATATATGAACCGTTCATATATGAAAAATGAATTATAAACAATACTACTTTTGATACAGGTACCTAGGAGTACCTTAAATTCCCAAAAAAAATGAAATCGCGTTCGAATTCGCGACCTCATGTTCGCATCTGTATCAGCATTCACACGTGGCAGCGGCGGAGGTGGTGGGGTGAGCGAAGGGGTTGGCCACTCCCCCCCATTTGATTCATGGTGACATGTGAACACCCGAAAGGGCGGGATGGTCCGGGAAAAGGGGTTGGGCCACTCCCCTTTTTCGGGAGTTGCACGTGGCCCTCCCGGGGTTGCGGGCCGTTCGGCTCATTCCCGCATGTTCAACCGTGGGCAGCCTTTTGGGAATCATGGCCACACACACCATGAGCAAACCCAAGCCCGGCCTCTGTGCCATCTACCCCACCACCGGCCTGGTCCACTGCCCCATGTGGATGGACATGATTGCCATCCATAAATACTTTGCTCCCGGTGAGCCGCGGGCTGACCACTCTAACCTTCCTTTTGAATGGCAGGCAGTTCAGGGCCAGTGGTGGGACGATCTGGGCATGTTGCCCAGCCACAGGACCGTGCCCCTTCTGCACCACATCCCGGATATCACTTTGCCCACTCTCCATCGCATGAAGGGGCTCATGTGGTATCGAGGAATCGCGGACCCCCCCTCCTTCATTAAGCCCGAGCCCCCCTGGCGCAGGGCACCCGTGCAGGACCCCCCCTCGCATGCCACCGCCAACCCCTCCGTTCTGGCTGCTCGCCCAGCCCCCCCGATGGCTCGTAACCTCGTGGACGGCCTCGGCTACACAGTTCACTGCGATATTCTTGCCGCGGAGAACTGCAGGACCACCTGGGGGAGGGTGGAAAAAATTTGGGCGGGGGGGAAACAAGTTTGTCAACATTTTGTCCCTGTGTTCAATGTGAAACCGCTGGAGGAGCAGAGGAAGGACCCCGCCCTCCCCCATCAGTGCATGTCAAAGCCCTCCAAAACTTCGGGCATGGCAAGTGCCCTTATTAAAAAATCTATTAACAGCATCAACGACGGTTTCCCCGATTCGTTTCAAGACTTGTTTGACATGCCTTGCTCCATCATTGTGTCGGGGGACCACCTCCCCCACACGGATGTTTCGACGGCCCCGGACGTGCTGCCCCCGCCTCACCGCTACCCCTCGAGCTGCCACATCTCGACCTTCGTGGCCCTCTCCCCGCAGTACCGCATCAACGTCCTGGCGGGAACGGCGCAGGGGGAGGCCACGGAGGAGAGGTGCGACGAGGTTGTCCTCCAACAAGAGGCGGTCCTCGTCCTCGTCAGCACTGCCCGGCACCGCGGGCTCCCCGCCCCCCCCGGGCAAGAGATGCAGGGCACACTGCTCACGCAGTGGACCCCCAATCAGCGTGATTCGTGGGTTAAGCCGAATCCGACGCATCTCGACCCCCCCCCCCCTCCCCTTGGAGCTCAAGGACTGCCTCGGCCTGCTGGACGGGGAGGGCGGGGAGGACGTGCCCACTTTCGGGCAACTGTTCCTATTTGGGGTTGGATTGGAGGCCCGGGTCGGGCTGGCCACCCGGGACAAGATGGACGACATCTTCAGCCCCCCCGAGGTGGAGCCAGGCCACCCCGCGTGCACACACCACCACCTAATCCTCTCCTGCCCCGCCCACGACATCTCCCCCGTCATCGTGCACGCGGGGGACATCTTGATGTGGAATGGGGCGTACGAGATGTAGGTCGTGAAGGAGGATTCAACGGACGGGGACGCGGAGGTGACATAGGCGCTTGGAGCTATACTGCCCCCCACACGTCCTGCCCCCGCCTGGCGGCTACTCCACGCTGAGCCGGCGTGGAAGCGGTCAAAGGAGTCCAAGAAAGGGACGTGGACGGTGACCTGCCCGTGTGAGTGTGAGGTATGCATTGTCTTCTACCCCATATTCGCGCGAAGTTCGCGCAAACTTCGTGCGAAGTTCCCGACATTGTGCTACGCATCCGCAAATGCTTCAGATTAGGTCAAGCATGCAGATTCACGAATTTCGCGCTAAGTTCGCGCGAATTTGGCATGAATAATTCCATTTCATTTCATTCTCAGGAGCAACGCCACTGGTGGTTGCCGGATCCCCGTGCGGCCACAGCCACGCACGCCCGCAAGCGTTTCCGCCCGGCCGGGCACACTGATGCCACTGCACAGTCGGGCACAAGGTGCCACGTGACCCTCGACGTGCCCTCGAGTTCGGCCGGCGCCGCCCCCGCATACGCACGGGCGGCCATTGCCGCAGCCCCCCCCGCACCCCCTGCCTCAGCCCCCGTGGTCGTCGCAAACCCTGTGCCGGGGACGGGGGCCACGGCCTACCCCGCCAACCTCCTCCCCATCAGCTCCCTGTCCATGACGCGGTCCCAGCCCCTGTCCGCACGGAACCTCGACCTCCCGGGACGCAAGCGGGGAAGGCAGGGGTTCGTGGGGACGACCTGGGAGATCGAGGTGGAGACGCAGGATGGGCAGCGGCAGCCGCCCCTCAAAATGTCCTTCCCCTGTGCCATCACGTTCCCCAACCCCGGGGGAGGGTGGAAGGAGGGTGAGACGATTATTGCCCTCTACGCATACCGGCTACGTGGAGGGCATTGGAGATTGGATTGTTGAATGAAGGGTAGGGTGGGGGTGCCGGAGGGGCACCTGAGGCGGTTGGCAGCGTTGGCGGTGACGAGGGTGAGGGGATGGGGGGACTAGGTGGAGGAGCACATGAGCTATGCCTGGCTCCAAATGTTCACGCGGGCAAAAGAGGAGCACCGCAAGCATTTGGGGGAGGTGGGGGGAGTGGTGGAAGTGGATGCGGAGGCGGGGGGGGAGGAGGGGGGGGGGGGCGATGCCTCCTCCATGCGGAGCTCCAAGAGCGGCGGGTCCAGGGGCAAGGTGGGCCGGCCCCGCAAGGCCCCCAAACTTCCCGTGATGTCGGGTGGCTAGCCCTCGGCTGCAAACCCCCCTCCGGCAGCGCAGGTGGACGCTTGGGTGGCGGCGTAGGCGGGGGCCATGCCCGAGTTGGAGAAGCGGGCTGTGGCAGCGGAGGGGGAGGTTCTCCATCTGCGAGGCAAGCTCCAGGAGGCAAAGAAGCGGGCACAGGAGGTGGAGCGGCGGGCAAGAGCGGCGGAGTAGCGGGCAACGGCGGCGGAGCGGGACCGGGACAATCTCCGGGCGCAGGCCCGCGAACCCACGGCGAAGGCGGTCGCGCAAGGGCAACAGCGGGTAGAGCAGACGGAAGGTGGGGGGGCAGGGGCGGGGGTGGGGGCCGGTACGAGGTACCTTATGGCGGGGAGCCAGGCTTGGAAGGCCCAGGCAACGAAGGCGAAGGGGGAGCTCTTAGCAGTGGCCGCCACCGCGCGCCCGCTGCTTTCCAAGAGGGACGGGCCAACCTTCGAGTCGGTGGTGCCGGGGTTTCAAGCCGCCTTGGACAGCCATGACGATGTCGAGAGGCGGTACCCGGGGGACGCCGTGGCGGAGGCCGCCACTAACGCAGCCTTTGGGCTCCCTCCCATCCCCCCCAGCCCCCCGCAGCCCATGGGTCCGGGACCTCCACAGGCACTGCGTCCTCGTATTGTCGCCCTGCGAACGGCCTGTTTAACCATTGTAATTTACAACGGGGCTGACCACTGTCGTGGTCGGCTCGCGAATTTTGCGTGATTTCATGCAAATGCGCGAACAAGTCAGCTGACCACTGTCCTGAGGTTTGTGGGAACTTCGCGCGAAATTCGCGCGAATTTGTACAATATTTGTGTCTAATGCCGGTTCCCAACGCATGGGATGGTTGTACAATTTTTTTTTGTGTGCCGTTTGCCAATGGGGCCGAATTTCTCTAACTTTTTTGACATTGCAAATTGACATGCATTCCTCATTGTCTATTGTCAGTGTTTTTTGTCATGGGACGTGAGATTGGCGACAAGGGGAAGAAGGCCTTTGCCCATATCAAGTCCAGGTAGCCCTAGGCCCCTGCTTGAGGACATTGCAAGACGTTTTCTCGGGGGAACTAGGAGTGGAGTATCTGGTGAAGCACCTCCCGGACACGGGCCAGATTGTCCTCACGCCGGTAGACGGGGGGGGGGGGGCAGTGGTGCTCTGCCCACCGCACCATTCATGTGGGAGAAGACCGTCGCCGCGCTGTGGCGCATCCGGTCGCTGCACCTGTCGAGGACGGAGGCGCGGTACCTCACACTCCATCTAGTGGAGGGGGTACCCTAGGAGGACGTGTGGGTCACCATGCAGCAACTTGCGCAGCCCGCGTCGGAGGGATTTGTAGCCAAGACGGGGGATGACACGGAGCTATACGGAGCCTTATGCCCGTTACCGTCGCGGTTGCAACACCTGTACCATTGCCAACCGGTTGAACGTGCCCACGTCCAACAACCGGGCAATCGAAGGCTGCATTGAATGCCACTAGCAGTGGACGGCACATCGCGGCACGAGGCTTCGTACGTTCATTGCACCTTTGGGGTAACTAGTAGCCCCGATCAACTAGCAAGTTGGTGGCTACTGGGGGGTAGTGAGTAGTGGGTGACCCTGTACGCGGCTGCTCGAGAGGTTGACTTCGAGCAACAGTGCCGGGTGGTGGGAGGTTGAGCGCCCCATTGGAGCCATATGTAGACACATCCCAACCAAACGTCGAATTTCCGACTACAGGATGCACGGGGTGCTGCGGGTAACCATTTGTGGTATTTCCGGCATGAGGAAGGCGGTGTTGGCTGCCACTGGCAAGTCCGCGGCGGTCGTTGTCCGCAATTTTTCAACCCATCCTAGATGTTCCTCGCATGGCAACCAAGACGGTAACAAAGGGTGGGAAGGCAAAGGGCAACGAGAGCGCCAACGCGAAGGGCCAGGTTAGGTTGGAGTGTGCCGCGGCTGCGCAGCTCATGCGCAGCCGGAGGTGGGAGGCACTCATTGACGTGTGCCTTGAAGAGGGGGGAATGAACAACAAGCGGGTGGGGGGGAGACCGTGGGGGGATGTTTGTAGGCAGTGGTGGGACAATTTTGCCAAGATGTGTATATATGCATTGCGAACATGTTGGCTGTCCGGGGCAGATCTAGGAAGGTTGCGTGAGTGTAGTATAGCGATGGGCAAAGCCCACCTGCTGTTGGAACGGCCTAAGTTGTTGTGGTCACATTTCTGGATCGACTACATGTACTTTTTTGCCCGCCAACGGAGAAAGCTCTCTAAATTTTCATGCTTCGCCATGGAAGGCAGCCACCGTAGGCTCAAGCGCATGTTGCGCAACAGCGGGGGCCCAAGCCTTTTGCACGGGCGCCTAGGTGTGCAAGTTGTCGTCGACAACCACAGCATAGACGACAGCCTCCGTGCGGAGGGGTGGGACGTCACAAAGAGGTTCATGTGTGGGCAAGGCCCGTTGGCGGTACAACAATTGGCTAGGCGGGCCCGCAAGAGGGCCCTTACTAACCTCAACTATGTATATACCCTTAGTCAACGTTTTAGACGCCGCAAACAGCGCAAACAACGAGCATAATACATTTGGACGGTTCCCGGCAAAGAGGACTTGGTTTGTTATGGTGAAGATGTGCATGCCCGTACGCGAAAATTGGGCCAAATGCGCGTGAAGTTCGCGCGAAATTCGCGCGAATTTTGCCCTAATTAGCATTCGCAAGGGTCGCAGCAGACACAAGCGAACGGCACAATACGAATAGGGCATCAAACGGCCACCATGGCCACCTAGTGTGTAGATAAGGAGTAATTTTTTATCGCAGGAACCTGTATTTTATTTTTTTCGAATTTTCGAAACCATATCCCCCATTCCAACCCATTGAAAAGGCCTTTTTCGGACAAAATAGTTGTTTTGCACACCCATATTCGCATTCTCATTCAAAAGTTCCCTTGACGGCCATTCGCAAAGGGGACAGATTGGCTGTAAAACGTCACAACGAGGCTCGTCCTCCCGCTTACCTGCTGCTTGCCTCCGCTGCTACTAATTGGTCTACAACGGTAGTTGCTTCTCCCATTGCTCCATGTGTTGGAGTGCCTTCGGTTCTTGCCTTCTCAGCAACACCGCTCCCTCTAGCGCCTTCTTACAGCTCGGGGGCTGCAGCCTCGGCCAGCCGGGGCGCTGCATTGGCTCCATTTGCTGCTCCAAGGCCGTGCTCCACAAGGATATGAGCAAAATAAACAAAATATACACAACCGCTATGCCACCGCTATGCAACCGTTGATTACTATTTTGCAACCCCCTCATCACACCGCTTGAATGCAACCGGCTATTTGTGCAACCGATTTCTGACACTGCCTGAATGCAACTGCCTATTTGTGCAACCGCGCTATCATACCCCGTGACTGCAACCGCAAAAATCATGCAACCGATATGCAACCTACTTGCAACCACTTGCAACCTCTGTGCTACTAGTGTGCCAATACATGTTTTTGACCCCACAAAGCAATTCAAACACTGTACGTGTGGGTTCGGAATGATTTCTTGCAACACTAGGGTCTCTGCTGCTGCATTCATAACCACGGGCGGGTCCACTTTTGCGTTCTTCGGATATGCGGGGCTCTCATCGAGGTCGGGGTTCATAGGTCTCTTGCGCTTGCTTGTCACCTTCTTCACCGTGGGCTTACTGCACTACTATTGTTACTGGTACCACGTTTTTTCCTTCCGCCAGCCCTGCTCCACGTTTTCAATAGGAGAGGGCGGCGACAAAGGCAAAGGGAAACACAAAGCTAATCACATGGTCGTTATTTGAAAACATGTACAATAGATAGGGTCATTGTACCCTATGCATTTTGTCAATGATTCGTCGCCGCCTCTTCTTTCCCTCACCTCATATTCCATTGTCTACGGAGGGGACGTTTCTGTCCGGAAGCGCTCCGCGCGGCACAATACGTGCTGCGCGTGTTGCTTCATAACTCGCAGCACACACATCACGCGCATATCGCGCAGAACGCGCAACACGGCGTTCTAGAGGCACACTTAGAAGCAGCCTTCCGGCGCGCGCAAAACGCATAGCACGCGGAGCACATCACTATTGCACACACGCGCACTTTTGGGGGGCCGCGACCTCACAGTTTGGGTATCCAGCCTACGCGGTTGTCCCCCAAGGTTCGCACTGGTCCCATGGGTAGGGATGGCAGAGGCTTGGCGGGCATGAAGTTCACGATTCCACCACGCGCGCCCTCCACCAACTTCTCCTTCCTAATCTTCGTCATCCTCCATGTCCTCGTCCTCTTCCCCGTCACTCTCCTCCTCCTCCTCACTCTCTTCCTCCTCATCGTCCTCCCCCTCCTCCTCGCTCTCCTCCTCCGTGTCATCCTCACTCTCCTCCCTCCCCTTCATCCTCCTCGGCCTCGTCGCCCTCCTCCTCCACATCCGCCTCTACCACCCCGGTCACCCCATGTGCCACGGCAAAGCACCCCACATGGTACCACTTGCCGCACCCACAACAAACGTAGTGGGTCTTGCCCCGGTTGCAATGGGCGCACACCCGGCGGCCCGGCATCCGCACCGGCACGTGGATGGGCTTGGCCACTGCCACTGTACAAAAGCGGCGCCGGATAAGGTCCCAGTGCCAGTCAAACATGGTACCCGTTCGGGCCCCTCCGAGGGACCGGCAGGTCGCGTATGCGTTGACCACGGCATACCGGCGGACAAGCGCACACACCGCATGCGACCACGTCCTCTGACGTCCCATCTGGCGCATCTGGAGCGCCATCTGGTTGACGCCATCCACCCCACGGGATAGCTGGCGGTAGCTGGCGACCACCGGGTTCACCTCGTTCCCGCTGCGGCGATGCACGGGTCCGGCTTGTGGGAAGTGGACGTTCGTGAGCATTGGCACTACGCGGGGCGGCTTGTGACCCACCTTTGGGTTCTTGAAGACCACCATGGCGTACCTCGCGTCGTCCACAGTGCACGTGGCGGTTTGTCCTTCACCTCGAAGCTCTCCTGCCCTGTCCACCCCGTACGTGGAGCGCTTCGTCATCATCAAGAATGCGTGCCCCTCCGCAGCGAGGTCACGCGCTAGCTTGTGCGATCCAAAAAAGGAATCCGCACAGAGGGTGGTCCCGGAAGGGAGGAGACCTGTCCACATGGTCATGATCTGCTGGGCATTGTAGTTGCCCGCACTGTTGCCGAACCGCCGCAGGTGCCCGCGTCTACCCGTGTACAGGTACATGTCCACCACGTACCCACTAGTGGCATCGGCAAGGCAATAGAGCTTGGTGCCGGTGGAGTGGGGCTTGCGGGCTATGAACATCCGTATTGGGCCGGCACGTATGCCTTTGTGCGGCACCACGGACCCATCCCCACAAGCCAGGCCACCCAACTGCCAGCACCAGCCCACTGCCCATTGCACTCCTCCAGTAGTTCAACAACGTCGGGCCGGATGTTACGGCGCAAGACGTAGTACTGCTTGCGGCTTAGCAATTGTGCCATGAAGGGGTTGTACAGTAACCCGTCCCGTTCCGAGATGCCGTCTATTTGCATGGGCCGTACCATGCCCAGTAGAAGGATGAAGGCGTTGTACCTACGGAAATGGAAGCCACTGCTACCATCGATTGGGGCAAACACTACAATCGATTGGCCGAACCGCTAGAATCAAGTGGGACACACCTTGGTACTAGGGGGATCAAGTGGGAGAGGTTCGCCTTTCGGAGGGATGCCCGCTGTAATTCCTGGGTGGGAGCCAACATGTGGTCCCACACCTCATCCTCGGTGTACCCGACTAGTTCAGTTTGGCCTGGCCGGACTCCATGCATGATATTTGCTGCACAGTCCTCCACGGCGCGTGAACCCGCCCAAAGATTCGTGGGAAATGACATTTTTAAAGAGCGGTGTGTCTGCACAACACGGAACACGGACTTTTAGGCTCCAGAGGCAGAACCGGAGGCAACGCCGAGAACGCGCAACACGCGCAGAACGCGCCACACGCAGTCCAGAGGCACAGTCAGAGGCAACACGCAGCACACGTAGCAGAGGGCACTGTGGGTGTTTTTTTCACGGGGGGGGGGTGGTTTGAGCCTCAATTCCCCTACCACACAGCAATCTGCAGCGGAGGGGGGGGGTTTCAACCTCGATTCCCCGACCACAGAGCAATAGGCAACAGGTGTGGTATCTTTTTTTGCGGGACACCACCAGTTCGCTTGTGCCGGGCGCCGGGCACTACATGTCCGATCGCCATAATACTCCATTATTGTACAGCCAAGAAACCGGGTATAGCTACCACATATTACGACGCCACCAGTCCGGCGCCCGTTGAGAAAAAGCGCTTGTCTGCGCCGAAACTTCCCAAGGGGGGACCCGCAAAGCGGGCTGCGAACTCTGCCGCCCCCGGGACTCGTCGGGGTCCGGCCATCCCGGACTCGGTTCCCCAAGCGGGGAGAAATACCCCTGGGACCCCTCCCCCTCCCACCCGTCCTCCCCTTGCCAGCCCTCCCAACCCTCTACACTTCTTGGATTTCGCCATCCGTCATCTTGCCCTCGGCTGCCGTCTCCGTATCTGGATCCCCTTGCGGTTCGGCATGGCGTTCCGGGGAGGCGGGGGGCTCCTCCTTCACTCGCACAGGTGCCTGCAGAACGCGGAAAACGGGGTGCTGTCCTCCAGAGGAAGGCCGGAATCGAGACACGTGTAACGCGTAACACGCGCAGAACGCGCAACACACGCCAGGGTGTATTCGACAGGCACAACAGAACCATACGGGCATGACGCGCAAACAGCAGTGACCCCGCAACGCGCACTTGCTCACCTGCCGGACCACCATCGCCCCCTGCTGAGACCTCCGCACGTGCGGCAGCGCCTTTTGTAGCGCCTTCTGCGGGCTCCTTGGGTCCTTCTTTGGCCCCCTGACCTTCCGTCTCCGGGGGAGGCTTCTGCAGAACGCGAACGACGTGACGTCTGTCCTCCAGAGGCACGGCGGAGCCAAGACATGTAGAACGCGGAGAACGCGCAACACGCGCAACACGGAGCGCACCGGCCTCTGGAGGTGACAAAGAAGCACGCGTGGAGAACACGCAGCACAGCGACCTGCTCCTCCTCCGTCCCTTCTGTTTTGATGCTCTGGGGATCGTCCCGCGTCTCGCCCGTCTCCTGCGGATCTTGTGGAAACACAAGGGGGGCAACCAAGTGGCAGAACATTGGGCAGACGAGACCGGGGCTCCACATACATGTGACTCACGGCTCCGTACAAACCACGCATTGAAAGCCGCAACGGAAGACGTACGATCGGGTTGGTTCCGCAGCCGCCCACGCACCTTCTTCCTCTCTGCCACATCGGTGAATGGGCCGAGCAGCGCCTTCGGACGAAGCTCCGGCGGCTTGCCCGATGCGCCGGGGGGCGCGCCCTAGGGCAGGGGAGGCGGGGGACCCCGCGGCGGCGCGCCATACGGCAGGAAGGGGGGTGGCCCCGCGGCGGCGCGCCACAGGGCAAGGGAGGCGGGTGGCCCCGCGGCGGCTCGCCATGCGGCGGCGGCGGAGGGGGGGCCCGCAGCTGTGGCGGATAGCTGGGCCACTGCGGGTCTTCGTGGTATGACTGCTGGTACTGCGGTGGCGGGGCTGGAAGGTGCGGGTACCCGCTCATGTGAGGGGGCGCCCGATCCCAAGCGGCAGTGTGCACAATGTGTAACACGGCAAGTCCTCCTCTAGAAGTGTGCAAGGAATCATACGTGTAACACGCGTAGAACGCGCATCACGCTTCCATGGGCCTCCAGAGGCGGCGCGGAGGCACCACCGCGCACACCACCGAGACCACAAAGCACACAGATATCCGCGGTTTCCTCGCCGCCAGCTCTCGGGTGCGCACCAACGACCATGCTCCAGACGCCGGAAGTTCGAGTTGCCGTTCCTCTTCCAATTTGTACGCCATCAGGCCGGCCATCCGGACAAACCGGACGAACTTCTCCTGCAGAACGCGGAAAACAGGATTGGTCCTCCAGAGGCACAGTAGAAGCAAATACCTAGAACGCGGAGAACGGGCATGACGCGCGGAGCGACTACGTAGAAACACAACAGAGGACGCGCGCAACAGCTGCAAAACATCCGTTTCCATCTCAACGATGTCTTCCATGCCCATTGTGCTCACCCGATCGCTGACCCCACCTCCACGACCGCCTCGCAGGCCCTGCATTTTCAGCTTGGCCAAACTGAGGCCCTCCGCCGGCGGGCTGAGGTCCACCGGCCATTGGGGCGCGGCGGCGCAACCTGTACAAAATGACAGGCCCTTCAAAATCCCCTCGGCCACTTGTCTCGGGCTGCTCGATGGGTAGCGCTTCTCGAAGTGCTCACGGGCTGCTGCAGCCGACTAGGCGTTCTTGGTCCCGCAGCTCAGCACGCTTTGCACGCTCAGGGCCTGGACACTGGTGTGCAGCAGCAGGGCCAACCCGAGCTCTTGCTTGGACTTGGGTTCCTCCGACAGGCACTCCCTGTAGTGCATCACCAGGCGACCCACGGTCGCGTTGAACTCCGTCTCCAAAATTCTCTGCATCGTCTCCACATCACGGTCGTACCCGCCTTCATGTTGGAACTTCTCTGCTCTTGTCGGTGCGACGCTGATGCTCTTTTGCGGGCCCTCCCCGCCGATCGCAAAGGACACGTTCCCACGGGCCGGCTTGTCCTTGTCCTTCTTTTTCTTGGGCATGTCGGCCTCGGACTTCTTCGGTGGCACCTCGGGCGGGCTCCGCTCCTCTGCCTTCCGCTTCTTCTTCTCTGCCATTGTTTGCGGCTCCTGCTTGACCTCCAGCACGATGGACCGTGCTGCCTTTGCAGAAGAAGAGGAGTGTTTCTCCGGCACAACGGTGTCATCTGGCTCGTCCTCTGAATGCTCCCTCTTCACTGTGCCTCGGGCCTGCTTCTTGCCATGGGGTGTCAATGGCACGTTGTCGTCTTCCTCCTCTTCCTCCTCTTCCTCCTCCTCGTCTCCATCGTCCGTTGCCTTCTCCTCCTCCTCCTCCTCCTCACTCTCTTCTTCCTCGCCCTCCAACCAGGTCCACAACCGGTTCGCTTGGATATGCAGAACGCGCAGCACGCGTAACACGGTGGTGGTGCCCCCAGAGGCGGAGCGAGAGGCACATCGGCGGAACGTGCAGAACGCGCAAGACGCGCAACACGCGTATAACGGGGGGCAGAATCACGTACAGATGCAACACGCAGCACGCCCAGAACAACCTTTGTGTACTCGAACCATCCATCCGGCTTAGCGCGGCAATCTTGGACTTTTGCAGGATCCCGGGGCTTGCTTGGGTTCGTCTTGATCTGCAGGCAGTTGGTGGGGTAAGCAGCTTATCGAAAATGAAGACTAGGGACCGTCACGGTGCGACCAAACGGAACATAATGGCACTTGTCATGCATGCATACTTGATATGCGGCACATTGGTGAGGTACATCTCATCTTCTCGGCGATCCTTGCTGCCGGGTTTCTTGCGGTTGACCCAGGCTGCGTGCCACCCAGCTGTGCAGAAATGTGTGGCACGGCCCAGAAACAGAAACAAAAAATGTGAGAAAACGACATCGACGTGGGAGACATCCAAAGGCACAACACCCGTACTCCACCCCATTGAACAATCACATACATGTCTGTTGTTTGATCTGGAACACGATGAACGCGTTGTGCTTCAGCGTGGCCGCGTTCCCCCAACTGCCCAGGTGGCCCCCCTTGGCCAGCCACTGCTTGTGGCTGTCCGGGAAAAGCGGTGCGGGCATAAAGAAAGGGCTGAGGTACAGGAGGACGCGTAGCTCGCGCAAAACGTGGGTTCCAGCGTCCAGAAGCGTGATGTCGGTTACGTGCGGAACGCGGAACACGCCTTGCACGGATATGCGACACGAGTTATTCGAGTTCCAGAGGCACACCTAGAAGCGAACGCTTAGAACACGTAACACGCGTAACACACGCGGCACACGGAGCACGAAAGCCAAGGTAGAGGCAACGGCACGATACGCTTCTCACATGGAAAACGGTGGAAATGAACAAAACGGATGCTTCCATGACGTCCGGCACGTTCGAAAACCCCCCGGAACAACAAAACTTTATGGATTCATTTTTGACGAACAAAAAACGTTGATTCCGTTCTGCGCGTGGTAGACAAAGGAATATGGCATACTACACGCCTACAACAACCACAAACGGTATATGGACACCATCATACACATGATCCATGGGCGGAGGGCGCGATGAAGTACTCTTGGCTGCTCCCACACCCAACCCCCACAGACCCCACCTCCCCCTACAGAGTGTGGTCTGCATGCTATCCTTGGGCATTGTGGAGCGCACCCTCTCACACCCACAAAAGCATGCGGCGCATAGGCACTATATATTCAAGTGGAGAAATTGCCCCTAACCGACACAAGACACGCATCCACCATCACTGTGGGTATTCCTTCCACCCTGCACCTCACATGACCGACCGCAGGTTCGACCGGAGAGAAGGTAGAGAGAAAGCGTACCAGAGGCACTTGTGCAACAAGCCAGGAAATCGTGAACACCACACAAGGCGGCCGTGTGGACTACCACGATCAACCCATGTGCCCCACTCATGCTGCAAAAATGGCATATGCAGAGAGGAAGTGCATGAGTGTAACAGCCGGGGTGCCGTCAGGTGCGGCCCCGAGTTTACCCTCTCCCCTGGTTACCAAGTCACTGTGGGTCTCCCATTTTTTGGGGTGACGGCCTCTTGAAGGCTAGGGACAATGGCAACTGGGATGTGCAAGCACAATAGGTATACATTCTCTTAGACCCGAGACATCAACAGAAGGCTTAACTCTGGGAAACACTGTGGCGTGTCATCCCTACGCTCCCTCCCCTCAGCAGAAACACCGCGCAGGGCCTCGTAATCTTCAAACATTTCCATGGTCCATTCCTCATCGCGGCGCAATGTGCCATGCATACCGGCTCCTAACCGGCCATCGGGCACACCATCCCAAGCAGTAGAGTGCACCACTCGCACATTGTGGGGTCCCAGGTGCATGCACCCAAACATCTTTCCCTTGTAACTCCCGCAGCCATCGAACACATGTTGAGAAAGTGCAGGCATACTGACTTGAGCTATTCCGGGATGTATGATGATTTTCTGTCGACATTGTATGGTCTGCGCAACCAAGGGGTACAAGGTAAAATAACTGTCCCCCACCACGGATAACTCAGCAGAGGGTAGTGCAGACCGCAAGCTAGAGAGGTAGTTCGGCATGGCCACACACCAATGGTCGCAGAAAGTGCCATGTTCACCTCCACAAAACCATTTTCCCTTCTCTCCACAGAGACCACGCTTCAAACAGTTGAGCGGACAAAAAACCTCCTATAGGCACACCCTTAGCTCCTTGCGAGTAACAAGGGGCCTAAAACAAACAGTTCACTGGTGTATAACTCAAACTGGATGTCCCGGTACTAGAGATATTATAAAACCGGTCCGAAGGTCCGGTGCCAATGGCGCCAAGATGTTTTAAGAGGCCTTTTGCAATACCACACATCAGCGGTCCTCTCTGAGTGTCGGGTTTCACGAGCGAACATGCCCAGTGCTCCGCGGGTAGCACATTTCCTTTGGAAGTCTCCCAAAACATATCCTCCACGTCCTTTTCCCACAAAAGCCTAGAACTAGAGGAAGCACTCAAGCGTTGGGCAGCTTGTGCATGGTCTCGCACACCAAGTCACCTTTGAAAGCTATATGCGTGGAGGGTAGAGACAACAAAAGAAATGATTTGCGGTAACGTGTGTCGGATCCATTTTCCCCAAGGCGCAACACAATTGTGACGGAATGAGATCACATCGCGGCATTTCAACCCCGGTGTTTGCGCGCAAGTTTTGAGGTTTCCATTTCAGCATGATAAAGAATGCGGGCGCAACAATTATACATATATTCCGCATCATGGGGTCCAAAAGTAGATGTTCCCACCGCATAGCAAAGACGGTGGGATCACCCAAGATGTGCCGCCATGCCCAGTGGCGTATAGCATCCACCACCACCCCTCGTGCATTCGCCCGGTGTGCAATGGTGTACAGGGTACTAAGATGCGCTTGGCGCCCCGTAACAGCCACACCGAGAACCGAAAAGCGGCTACCAAACATCGTGTCAACAGTGATGTGAGTCGCGTACAGAATGCGGCAGACGCCGTATCGCTTAGTGAGGAACTTGTTGAACAACCCTGCAACAATCCATTGCGACTGCCGCACGGTGCGTGCATGCAGCGCAACTTCTACAGACAAGTGGGGTGCTCATACATATGTATGCAGTCAAAGGCACCCTCAAATAAGTCACCGGCACGTGCTAACGGCCGAAACACTACAAGCTCTGTCATATGCCTTTCTCTACCGAGGTTACACATCAAATTTTTCCTTTACATGAAAATTTGCATGTTGACTTGAATGCAGGATATTTGCAAATTACCCCGCCGGTTACCCACTCCCGTAGTGTAAGTCAAGAAGGCTTTTTTGCTTTAGGTTTTTTTGGACGTCGTCGATGCGTGTGCAACCCGGGGTGTAACCCCTAGTGTTAGTGCACACTCATTTTTCCTTCCCTAGGCGCGGTTACATAGGGGTGTCGCCGTTTGAACCGGCGGTTGCCGTCTGCTTTCCCTTCCGTCTTGGTTTGCAAGGTTTTCGTAAAATGCCGTTGCCCCCAGTCCCCAAGAAGTTCATAGGCAGCTGTCAGGGAACGGTGTGTTCTTGTCGTGACATTGGTGGCACGTTGCGACGCCGAACGCCGTGATTGTCCTTATGGTATGTGTTTTGCATGTCGTGCATCCAAGGGTTACACGAATGCCAACGCTTACACGTGCAGTTATGCACTCATAATTCCGTGCCCTGCAGCGGTTACGAAAATACCAATGGTTACACGTGCGGTTACGCATTCGTAGTTCGGTTCCTTGCATCCGTTGCTCTCATGTGTAACCGGTTACATGTGTGGTCACACCACCGGTTAAATTGTATGTGTTTTTGTTTCCAGTTTGAGAAGGACGTACAACCACGCTACCTTTGTTCGTGGGCCAAGAAGGCAAGCCCCAAAGAGCCGCTGTTGCAAAATTTCGTTGGGTCCGGTGTGGCCGATGATGCGGTGGAGGACATTGTGAACAAGGGGACCATGCATCAGTGTGCAAAAAACGGACGTAATGTTTGCGGTTATTTCGCTGGTCCCTCGGCGAAGGACAACAAAAAGGGAGCCGGAAAGGGCAAGGAATCGGAGGAGAAAGCCCCACCCAAGGCCCGGATGAAGCAGTCCACCAAGGGAGGCCGTGATGGTGAAAGCTCCGCTTTTGAAAGGTCCCATGGGTTGGCAGATTTCCAAAGGTTGAAGGTGGTCGGGCAGATGTGCCAGCCATGGCCGCGCAAGGAGTGGACCCCCATCCTCCAAAGGCCCCCCACAGTAAGTCACCCAAGAGAGCGGCAGAAGAGGAGGGAGCTGACGTGGAGGATGTGCACAATGCCTCAGGGGATGAGGACGAGGAAGAGGAGGACAAAGAGGAGAAGCCATTGCAGAAGCGGAAATGGGAAGGCTAAATCGAAGAATTTAAAAACATCCTTCACGGTGCATGGACGCGCAAAGGCAGGGGAAAAGGCATTATGGACAACAGAAACCCGGGCAGGGGTCAATGCACGCTCCCCCCACCTAGAGCAGTTGTACTAGCGCACCATGGCCATTTTGAAGGAGGAACATGGACTCAACACCACCCAGCTAACGCTCTCTTTTGTCGCTGACCTGGTCGCCTTTTCTGCGATCATCCCGATGGAGCACTTTTCGGGGGACCCCCTGCACCCATGTGAAGTGGCTTAGGGAGGACTACGCCCGGTCGTTGGCGGTAGCGCTCGACTGCAACAGCACCGTCATGACCAGCCGTTTCAAGGCTTGAGGGGGGGGTTCCACACTCGTACGCCGTTCGCTAGTGCCCCTCCGTTTCTTGTCCTCCTGCGTACCATTGTGGCACGCAGATCATCGGCGAAACGTCCAAGGCGCTTGCCAGTGCCAAGGTGAAGTTGAAGCAGCGCCATGGGATGACACCGGGCGGCGAAGCAACCCTCGAATGCGCACGTATGCCCTTTACCCCACCGGTTAGGGAACCTGTTACACTGTGCCTACCTTCGTTTGGACCCAGTTGCATTATGTGCTATCACTTGCACAACCGGTTACTCGATTTGTTTACAATGCACGTAACGGGTGACAAGTTTGTGTCACTAGTTACATGACCGTTTATAGGATGTGCAGAAGCGAACGTGGGTGCAAGGGTTGTCACCGGACGCGCAACCGTTGTTACCGAGTGTGGAACCATTGTTACCTGACATATGCACTGTGTAGGTTTTCGTGCTATACGGCATCATGGGTTACATTCACCGGTTGCCCGCATTTGGCGGATGCGGACGATGACCCGCCGGTAGGATTCCCCGAGGGCACCCCACCACTGGCATCTCCAGGCCACCTAGCACCAGCGGGCACCACAGTGCCGCAGGAGACGACACCTCAACGTTCTACGCACGTTTGGCCAACTTGGAGTATGCCAGGTCACCTGAAGCGGGGCGGCCACCGTCGCTTGCGGGAGGCCATCCGGGGGGGAGAATCGGGGTAGGCCATTGAGGTCCCCGCATGTACGAACGCAAGACCTTATGGAAATGTAAACCGAAATGCTGCAAGAAACCGCAGAGCACACCTAGAAGCATTTTTGCGTCATGCTCATGGTCATGAAGCAAGGTGGGACCACCCATTCCGGAGTTTGCTGGTGGCTATGCACCGGTTAGCAGGGCAGAGTGGGACCACAAGATTTACGAGGTGACCAAACTCAGGAAGAAGCGGGGAAGAACGGAACGGCAAAGTCCGGCAGAGGCCCCGCAGAGCAGCAGCTCGGACAGCAGCACCCCGAGTGACGAAGATGAGGAGCAGCGGAAGAAGCGCAAGGCGCGCAAAAAGGACAGGAAGCAGAGGAAGCGGGAAAAGAAGGTAGATTTGCAGCGCCACCTGGCGGAGGCCCTCGCCCAGGCTGCAATGCACAAGGTAGGCATAGGTCCGGCGGGTTCGACGGGTTAGGCAGCAGAGACTGGCAGTGCCGGAGTGCACTAGGCGGGTTCGCCGGTGGCCCTAGGTGTTGCGGCAGGCCTGTTGGGCGCTTTAGGCATTGTCTTTGTGCTGGTTGTGACGGCAGGCCCTCCGGATGTGACAGGCGGCCCTCCAAGTGTGACAGCGGGCCCTGTGGGTGTCAGAGTGGGCCCTTTGTCCGCGGAGAACCCGGAGCTAGCTCGTCCGCTACGCCTGCGCCTCAAACTGAGTATAGCCCCTTTGGTCAACGAGCGCCTGGATTTCCGGTTCTTGTTCGTCGTCAATGAGTCACCAATGCGCTCCTGCATAGGGGATAGGTGTTGAATGAAGCCCACGTGCCTTGACGCACAGGGGTTACGATTTCAATGCGGCCCGAGTGTGCTCATGCACAGGAGCCAAGAGCTCAATGTGGCCCCAGTGTGCTCAGGCACAAGGGCCAAGATTTCCAAAAGGCCCCCGTGCGCCAATAAATAGGGGCCATGAGTTCAATGAGGCCCTAGCAACATGTTGGAGCAGCAACGTGTTTGGAAAAAAATGACCCAAAAATGGAAATTTACTTGTTCCAACAATATAACTTCCAAAAGGAAAATCCACAAGTGCCCAGTACCATTGGCACATAGTTGAAAGTGCAATGAGCAAAGTGGACCAAAATGGTCCAAGAATGATCCAAACGTGTTCCGCGGATCACCACCCTCGAAGCCCCCCTCCCCGTCGCCTAGTGCTCGGATCAACAATGATCCGGATCACCTACGCCTCGCGCCCTGCTTGAGGCACAGGGGTGCGTTGGTAGACATCAAGGTCCGAATTCCACAGTCTACCAGGGACAGAAAGTTGACATTTCTTTGCTTTCCTCTCGTTGCCCACGTTATTTTGCGGCTCCCTTTTCCTGGGCCTTTGTAGCAAGATTACCTATTTGGAGGTTGTCGGAGGCAATGTAACTATGAAGTCAACTGAAGATGCTGTCCTTTTGCCAAGTCCAGGCCAACTGCATGCGTAGAGCGTGCAACTCATATATTTTTTTGGCATGGTGCTTTTGTTGTGGCTCTTGCATGCAATGTGAGGAACTATCGCCCATTTGCACTCTTTGTCTCTTTTGCTCACGGTGTGTTACGGGTTAAGATTTTTTTTTAATGAAGCCAATTTTGTTCGCGCCAAGTGGTAGTCAGCGCGCCAAGTCGTGACGTGGCACATGCCAAGCCATTCAGTTGCTTGTACCTCAATTTCTGCTCCTCCCTACACCTCTTCCCATTACATATTACTTGTTGTTAGCGACCTCATTTTCAATAATGCCTCCCCAATTCAAAACTGCAAAGAAGGTCACCGTGCAAACCAGGGCCGCCACCAAAACCCGACTTCGCTACAATGATGATTTGCAGCGTGTCATCTAGGATTACCGGCCTCGCTCTTGTGCTGAGCTTCCCCCACGGGCTTCCCCCCAATGTCCTACCGGCTCACCACCCAAGATATGTCCACCTTCCCCAACTTACCCCACGGGTTGGTGGATGCGCGAGGGAGGACTTTGGCTGCGCTAGAGTGGGACTTCCAGGAGCACGAGGTGCCCTTCTTCATTTCGCGAATCCATTGTACGCACATGCATTTTGCCTCGGAGAGGGATGTGCTTGGTTGCTTGGCCTACGGGGTGGTCAACATGTTCCCTGCTACCCTCGCAGCCTTCTTGAGTTCGAAGCACAAGACATCTTTGCCATTGGCTGCGCCCAAACCGACTGCAACCCGCACCGCATCGGCCACCGCCAATCTCACGTCCTCCTCCAAGTAGAAGAGGTAGTTCGATTGGCAGACGGCCTTGCAACAATGCAGGATGTACGCCCGCACGACCTCCGCGGCCCGTAGGTCGGCGAGCGATGGGGTATCCGCGTACAAGGCCCGGAGGAGGTTTCGCATGCCAACCACCGCTTGCAACTCATCGTCCTCCAGGGCGTAGGCCAATAGTGGCCCTAGTTCCTCCCATGTGACGAACAATGCCCGTGCCTCCTCTCTGCTAGGCGAAGCCCAGGCCCCAATGGTGATGCCGGTGCCAGTCCGCCAGGCATGCGTTGCACGGCCACGACGTTATCCTTGGGAAGGCCCCTTAGGCGGGCCTCAATGAGGCCACTTGGAGGCAGCCGCTGAATTAACAATATTGGTGTGTGGGACAAGGTTGCGTCGGCGTGGGTGAAGGTGGGGGTCCGCGGTACATTGGAGCGGGAGGTGGTGGCCCCTCGCCGCTATCACAAGACAGGCCTCAGCTTGGATAATGGTCGGTGCGTAGGAGACCCGCACGCTGTGGTGGAGCGGTGCTTGGTCTTCCTATGCATCCTCCCTTGTTGCATGGCCATGGACTATCACGCTATGTGCTTGAGCCGGGCACAAAGAGTTTTACAAAATGCATAAACTGAGCGCATAACAGGCTGGAGATGTTGATGCGGCCCAAAGATGGAAGTGGGTCGACCCAAGAGGACTCTTCGGCAGAACAAGATCACCACAGATGCGGTCGTGCAATATAATTGATGCAAGGTGCACCCATGGGAGGCGGCGGCACCCGTTCATTTTTGTGCCTCTAAGTGCCTCAATACCCATGTGGAAGACATCATGCAGCCCACAGTCTTCACCGCTGCCGACCGTTTCACCGTGATGGGAGTTGGGTGTCCCCACCCCTCCTTCCACAACCCCAGCGCCAGCCATCCCATCTCCAACGCCCCCATTACCACCGATGAGCGCCTCCTGGCGTCAGGGTACCGCCAGTCCTTCCCCGCCATCTCCCGTCTCATGTGGATGTGGTTGCAGGCTCTTGGCAACTAGGGAATGGCGTATGGAATGGTTGGAGACGGTGGACATGCACGCCGTAGGTGAGGGGGGTCGCAGGTATCAGACCAAGGCAACGAATCAGGCCAACTGGTTGTCTAACTATCTCGAGCTGAATTTGGTTGCCCATCTCAGGGAGGGCATCCCAGAGCTTGATGGTTTGGAAGCCATGTGTCCCAAACTCTTTACCGATGGGATGCTCCCCGCCGGAAGGGCTTCCACATCCGGCATGGGGATTTTTCGTTGGGACACTGCATGGCGGGGCAGATTTTGGTGCCGATGATTCCATTGACGCTCTGCCCCCAAAGCAAGTCGCTTCAGGCATGTCCAAGAGCCCAAGGGGGGTATCATGCTTCTAACCGGTGGGACGTTGTTATTTGGCTGATTAGGAGTCGAACCGTGCGCTGCGAGACGGCAATCCAATGCGAAGCAAGTAGACCCGGCCGGATGCTTTTCATTATGTTTGTGCCGGCGGGTCTCCGCACACGTATGGTGACGGCCGAACCGGAGGCGCTTATGGAGTTAATTAATGCAGTCGGTGCCAGCGATGCATGCCTTGCTAGTGGAGATCCAGGAGGAAAAGCAGAAGGCGAAGGTGGTGAAGGAGATAAGGGAGAAGGAGGAGCTGGTGACGGTGGAGGAAACGGAGAAGGAGAAGGAGAGGGAGGAGGAGAAGGAGAAGCACAAGCAGGAGAAGGAGGAGGAGAAGGTGAAGGACAAGGAGGAGATGGAGGAGGAGAAGGAAAATAAGGAGGAGGAAAAGGAGAAGGGGAAGGAGGAGAAGGAGGAGGTGAAGGAGTCGCAAGAGAAGGAGATGAAGAAGGAGAAGGAGAAGGAGAGGGGGAAGGTGGATGAGGAGGGGGAAACGGTGAAGGACGCGGAGGCTCGAAAGAAGGAGGGGGGCACACACATGGAGGATGCTGGGGGAGCGGTGCCCGAACGGCAACATGGCATCACTTATGCCATTCCCCTTTCTAGGAAGGAGACGGATGTAATGGGCAGTCCCGGCGAACAGCCTTAGGCCAACGGGGACATTGTGGAACGCACGCCGCTGATCATCTGCACCCCTTTCACTGCCTACCTGTCCCAGCCCCGCATCCCGGTGAAGCCCAACGTTCCTTAAACGGGTTCTCCACGCTCCACGCTCACCGTTGGTGGTTCCCCCCGCCGGACGCCACAACGTCGTGCCGCGCAAATGAAGAGTCTCGCACGCTTGCATTTGTGTTTGCCGTCCTGGGGGCAACACTCATCTGCGACCCCCGCTCCGAGATGATGTCTCGGGCGCGGGTGGCCACGTTCAGTGCTCCGTTGTGCAGACAGGACGCGCAGCTAAGCGGCCTCGTGACGATTGACAAGGGCACAAAGGAAGTTACTTGTGCCTGCTCTAAAAAGGTATTCCTCTTGCTGAGTGACTTGCTTCCAATGCTCCATCCTCTCCATAGTGTTTCCCAATCCTTGACTTGGCGCGCGCCAAATCTTGACTTAACTGGCGCCAACTTCCTTTCAAGTGTGTGCCACTTTTTCACAACACTTCCCATGCTACATGTTTTCGTTCTAAGATGAGGATCCATTTGCTGAACTTTGGGATGGAGATTGAGGCCGTGCCGGTTCCCCCCCCCTCCCCTCCGTGGCGGGGGGGCTACTGCCGGATGTGGCGGTTGTGCAAAGTGACCCGGCCTCTCCGTGGTCGCCGGAAGGAGAGGTGGACCGGGCGGTGCCGGAGGTACCAGGGCTGGAATCCTACGAAGAAAACTTCAAGGGAAAACCCAATTTCACGAAGGTGATCAGCCGGGAGGCTACGGTGGTGGAGCTTGATGACGATGAAGGCCACGGTGTCGCCCAGCTCTACCGTTCGCACGTGGTGCAGCGAGGGGCGGAGCAATCGTTGTTGGTGACTTCCCCCTTTTGGGGAGTTTTGCCAAGACGGGGTTTTGAGCCATATGAGGTGGCTGCCATGCCCTTCATCCACTTGAAGCGCCCCTCCACCGACCACTGCCTGATTTTGTGCCATCTTGACCATCTTGCTTGCCTTCAGCGCTGGAAACAAGCGAAGTGGAGTCACGTACCGGACCTGAGGGGGGGCCAGGATTGACCAAGGCCTCCTATGCTTTTCCGTTGCGTTACAGCAAACTTCTTGAGGGCATGAAAACGGGCAAAGGGGGAGACCGTGCGTCTGAGGGTGCGCTTGAGAATAAGGGTCGGGATAGGGTGTCTCAGCGGAGTGGCCCCTCGAAGCAGCCCCGGCGTAAGGGCAAGAAGGGCAAGGAGGGCACCGTTGTGGAGGGTGAGGCAGAGCAGAATGTTTCAGAAGCCGCGTAAGTTATATTTATGCAAGCCTAAGTAGCTTTGTTGCAATCTGCACTCGACGTTAGACGAAGGGAAGTGAGGATGCGCAAGAGGCTTTGAAGTTTAAGCGCGTTTTGTTGGAGAGGAGCGAGAAGGCTGGGGACAAGAGAAGGGATGTGTTAAAAAGGGCACTGCATCAAGCACCGCGCACCTTTGGCGTTGATGGCGGTACTGCAGTTGCACCTTCTTGTGATGTTGGTTGTGAGAGCAGTGACAACAGTGACTTTTGAGTGTATTTGCAAGCAGCCGCTGTTGAGATACATAGTGCGCTCAACGCGTGCCGCCATGTTGCAATCACCCTGGGGGCCAACACAGACGTAGTCAAAGAGACACAAAACACTTTTCAGGCCGACCCCTTGTGTGCGCTGCTCGATCCCGCCAAGACGCCTAGGGCGGAAGGGCGTGAGGGCCGTCCGAGGCACGGCTCGGGCTTAGAGATTGCTTTTGGGTCTTAAGAGAAGGCCCCCAAACGGCCTCGGAAGTAAAGTTTATTCCTTTGTCCTTGGCTCTTAGGAACCCAATTTGTCGTGTATGTGTGTGTCGAGGTTAGGCTGGCTCTAGGGCTTTTTGAGGGCAAGGAAAGCAACGGAAATGTCCATTTTTCCTAGTTGCATTAGGTTTGCGTGTAGACCCGCATTGCACAATCTGGCTCCATTGTCATACGTGTTCAGCATGTGTTGCACGAAGCGATACAAGCAAGCCACAACGTCCCGCGTCTCGCGCCCGTTGTGCACGCTTCTAACGTGTGGCTCCACACTTGTTGCCGGTGTCCGATTCCTTGTTAATTGTGTTCTCGGTGTCCTACAGCACTTGTGCACTCTTTGCGGTGCATGTCTGAGCTCTGTCTGCCAGCAAATGAGTCTGTTCCGCCCTGAGTGCTACGCCGCCGTGGTGTAGAGCGGCCTAGCACGGTGTGCACATTAGTGGCTTGCCCTCCAGGTGGTGGTGTGGTGGCTCTGCACTTGTTCCTAGCGCCGAATTGCCTGTTCAGCGCGTTCTCAGTGCCCCGCACATGTGCATGCTTTTTTTTCCTTGCTGTGCACTATGTGCCATGTTGCCCTTGTACCCCACTTAGTACCAGTTGCCCCACACAACTCTGACTGAGTGCGACCCCATTCCGTGCTGCGACGTCACGAAGGACCATAATGCGGAGGTGGTTTAAGTGAAGCAACAGACATGTATGTTTGCAATGTTGGAGTTGTAGCCGTCATCCTCGTTTGCACCATCTTTGTCCGTTCCTTTGTGTTGTTCTGCGTGCCGCCTCTCATTTTGTCCTTTGCGCCTTTGTGTGGTTTGCACGTTTTGCACGTTCCGCACGCTGCCTCTTTGTATGTCCCTAGTGACTGCACACCTTCGGTGCAGCGGGGTACCATGCTGGCTGGGTGCCGGGCATGGTACATGGAACTACCCGACAAAAAGACCAAGACAAATCAGTGGGTGCTGATGCTGACATAGGCCTGCAACTACATTGTTCGGACAATCAAGGAGAAAGGGGGCAAGACCGAGGGCACCCGATCCTAGGTACATTTTGGTTACTCCCTGGTGTGGAGTATTTGAGCATGATTCCATGTTGTGTATCCACGCTATCTCTTGCACTTCTCACGAGGGCACAGTGGCCATCATCGTTGATAAGATCCGTGCTGGATCATCCTGCGGTTTTGTCCCCGATGAACATGAACACGTACGTGCAGTGTGTGTTCCGGACGTTCCGGGTGTTCTGTTTTTTGTGTCCCCCGAGCCACTACCAGACATGGTATGTGTTTTCTGCGCCGCACGCATTGTCCACGTTACCGTCCTTGGTGCCGTTTTTCCCGTTGTACGCGTTGTGTGCGTCCTACAGGGGGGAAAAAAGCACAACAAGGACAAAAGGGAGAAGAAGAAGCACAGGGAAGAAAACGAAGACGAGAGGAACGACAAGGTGGTAAACGAAGACAAGAGGGGGGAGCAGAAAGAAGAAGCAAAGGCGAGAAAGAAGAAGACTGCAAAGAAGGAGGCAAGGAATCAGGAGGAGAAGAATGACCCGAAGGGGAAGTCGTAGAGGATCGTGGCGGACGGCGATGCTGCTTCCGGTCCAGAGGAGGCTCAGAAGATCAAGGCGGAGCCAGCCCGGATGGCAGCTCTCCCCCGTCGCGCCCCACGCTCCACACACCTAGAGGTGAGGAGTGCCCCGCCATTGCCATGCGGTACTGCCAGCGGCACTAGCACCAGGAGGGGCAGCAACAACAACAACACCAATAGTAGCACTGGCAGCTCAAACAGCAGCAACAAAAGCGAGGTCAGTATTGCGAAGAGCCCAGTGCATAACAAGGGGGCCTCATAGGCGGCATAGACGGAGGCGCTGGAGAAGGGGCAGGCGAAGGGGAATCCCCATTTCCTAGTGGAGACCAATGGCGGCCCGCCAAGCAAGCTCCACGTTGGCCAAATAAGAAAGGAGAAGTTCACACGATCGGCGAAGTAAGCGCGGTCCATCGATATTGTCAAGAATTTCTTCAGTAACGAGTACGGTCATTCGCTAGGTACTTTCGGCCACCACAACAACAGCTGTTGTGGGCAGTTGTAGTCAGCAATTTCGGCTGAAGGAATGTGTGTGCACTGCAGTCTGTGTGTTGTGCATGGGGGCTCTCGTTGTGTCATTGGGGTCATTCCTTTGCATTCCGCGCGAAGAATTTGTTGCGCATGTGGTCTTTGTGTGTGTCCCTTGAGACCTTCGTGTCGTTCAGCGCCTATTTCGTGTTCTGCAGTGCGTCAAGTTCTCGGCCTCGCCGCCAATATGCTGAGCCGTGCGCATCCCTGTACGATCCAAGCTGTGTAGTTCTGTGGAACGAAGAACTGCAGCTCGGTCACAAAGGCAATGGAGCATTTCAAGACAATATGCCGCCAAGGGTATTCTCCGTCCAGTTGGCGATTGCAGCAGTGGGTTCATGGTGGCCGGGGAATTCGAGACGGAGGACCCCAAGTCAAAACCAGAAGTCCTTCGGCAAGAAAGCCCTTCTGGACGTGAGGCCCAGGGCGTTCTCGGTAGTCGTGACGAGCGTGGGCACGGGCGTTGGGGGGCCGAGCTCGGACATTTCGGACACAGCCTTCCACATCAAGGATGTGATGGACATGGATCGAGACGAGTTAATCTAGAAGCACAACCCCACCCTCCGTGCAGCTGGGCTGTTGAGGTGCATGCTCGACGCGGACCAGCAGATAATAGAGGAGCCCGAGTAGGAGATGTGGAGTCTTATGCGGCACACAGAGTCCCAAGAATATCAAGCTTGGAAGCGCCACAAGGTGTGGTGCTTTTTGTGCAACCCATGTGATACACACTGTCTCTTTCACCGTCCCTGGCGCCGGCCTTGTTTGATCAGCGCATTCAGGATGTTTCGTGTGTTGCCTCTCATTTTGACTCCGTGGTCAAGAACCGTGTTCTTTGCGCCTACTATGTATTCTATGCCGCAAGCTAACTACCGTCTATGATGTCCGCACAGGTGCCACCGGTGCCGGAATTTCGTCCATAGTACCCGCCAAATGGGTGATATCCGCCGTATGCGCAACCGCAGCTGCCAGCGCAGTCGGACCGCGAAGGAGGGCCGTGGAATTACCCCATGCAGTAGGAGGCGGATTTCGAGGAACGGGTGGAGAACTCGCCCTATCGGGACCGGATCCAACGCCACCGCCGCACCACTATCCCCCCCCCCCCCACCAGCACTACACCACTAGTACCCCCGGCCGCCGCCACACCAGCAAGCCGCCCACCACCCCCAAATGCCTCACCTCTGCCGGAGGACCAAGATCCGTCGATCACAGAGGAGGACCACGTCGCAGCCGCGGCGCAAGTGACCAAAGATGAAGTGGCGGACGGTAGTGGCGACCTAGGTCACAGGGGCGTGTAGCACGTGAGCTGTGCGTTTGACGTGTTCTGCGCTCCGTCTCTCATAGTGCCCCTTGCTCTTTAGTCCCGTGTGCATAGTGTTCAACACGTTCTGCGCACTGCGTCTTGGTATGTCCGTGGTGACTACACACGTGTCCTACATGTTCTGGGCGTTCAGCACAATTGCTAACCTTGGTCATGATGATGAAGGAGTCTTGATGTGGAGAAGGACAACAACAGCGACTTGGACATGTACATTCAGTTCTCCGAAGGGAAAGGATACGTGTGGCCGGACCTCGATGAGGAACGTGGACAACAGTCGTCCCATCCATTCTTTTCATACACCCTTAGTGTCATATTCGCCGCAACATGACTCAAAGAGGCGGACCTTGCTGCCACGCCCGGTGTGGAGGTAGACGTCGAAGACATAGCCCCCCCTTATTGTCCGCAAGGACGTACAATTTGATGCTTGTAGAATGGGGCCTACGGCCAATGTACTTGATAGCTCCAGGCACCGGCCACCAGTGTGGGGAACCAGAGCCTCGTTCCCACAAACCGCCCCACTAATTTTCCATGCGGCGCTCCATGTGGCGTTGCACTCCTGAAAAAAATCCGTTACATTGGTCCCTACTAACTTTCGTAGACGGGAGTAGTTTTCTGGGGGTACTAGGGACGGTATATACTTGTCGTATGCAAGGTGGCTCTTGTCCCATATCCCGTCTACCTGCATGGGACGTACCATTCGCAAGCACATAAGCAAATCATTGTACGACGCAGCTCATAGTGTTGTAGCACCCATACAACACATTGTACATGCTGCACGTGTGTACAGTGATGCTTTTGGGATTGCCCCTCGGGCCTAGAGACACGATGTGCGATGAAATGCGTCCTACATCGATCTCAATGGTATGGGCCAGCCTAGCGACACCATCTTTGTGTTGTTTGCCCCCTACAACGATTCTGCTCCGTGGGAACTGCGTGCACGTCCCGCACAACATACTTTTCCACCCATGGGAACAGGGATCGATGGTTGGTTTCGAGTAGGATTGCACACTACACGGCACATATGGGTCACAGCACATGCTTCCACATCTCATCTAGGGAAAGGCAGCATACGTTTGATCTTCCTGGTACACCATGTAGCAGATTTGCAGCACAGTCCGCACGCTATAGGGGTCCCAATTTGAACTTCTCTATTGAGGACATGTTGTTGAGCTGTGCATACCAAGGTCGGGGTCCTTAGCAGTTCGATTATGATAGGTGTAGAGAAGGCAAAACGCGTGGGACACTAAAAGCGTCCCCGGAGCCATGAACAGAGACAACACCTGGAACTATTAACGCGCGGGACAATGCCACTTGGCGCCCGAAACAGGATCGAAGCCAACGTGCGTAACACGTAGAGGACCAAGAACGCGGGGACACCACATTTTTCTTAGCAGCTTGTTGAGCGTGATAGTCCGGGTGCCTCAGTGGCAACCATCGACGAAAGACGCGGGGCCACAAGGGCCATAATACATGAGGCTGCAATTGCCATTAATTATGTTAGCGCCGCTAGCAATGTGGTGTCTGTTGTGTGCACACGTGCTGTGACCATGATGGAGGATTATCCCTCCGTCCACGGCCCTTTGTGTGGACAGCTTCCGGGACGTCATGGGTCCGTTGATCATTTCGCGGCACAACGCCGGCCGTTTCTCATGCTCTCCAAGCGCGATAAGTGAGATGCGTCACCTACAAGGGCGGCCTAGGAGGGCGACGTGGCACGGGCAACTGTGGCTGACAAAGACTTGCTGTGTACAAGAACCCTAAGGTGGGACACAAACCCCGACGCTTGGTCCCCTTCCTTACCAATTGTTGATATGGGGAGGAGGTGCCCAAAACCCGGAGAGGGAACCCTCTCCCTCCGTTCGTGGCGTGTTACCGGGAGTTCTCCTGTGCCGTAGATGGTGCTAACTAAATGGCACTGCAAATGAGCCAATTGGGGAGGCAAATGACGTGGAGCCACGCTTTGCGTGCCCTCATGGTGCGGTACGCGGCTGGGAATGCCTTTGCCACCGCCAAGCCATTGCGGTTTGTGGACGACAACACAACCATGTTGGAAGTCCAATGGGACATCCTTAGGTGGCGGTACTTTAGCGGCGCGGAGTTCAACAACACATCACCAACCACTGCGGTGCCTACGGTGCATGCACAGGAGCGCCTTGCGAGCCGCTTGTGCTTGGAGGGTGTTCCGCTTTTACTACGAAGAGCGCGGCTGCGGTGGTATGACGAGCTTCTTGGCCTCAACCGTGCCATAATCCTTCATGAATTCAATGATAAAAGGGGCTGATTGCACATGATTGGCTGTGGGCAGGCATGATTGCACCTGCAATTTCGCGTTCCGAGCGACCATTGGACCGCGGGCTGCATGGTGTGCATCAGCACGTGCACAATAGGGTGGCTACCAACCTGCGGAGCTTCCATGGATGGCCAAGGGGGAAGGCAGTAAAGTGGTTGCAATTGCTCTTGCCCCCATACAGCTCCAAGCACGCACGGCCACGTGCCTCTAAATGGAGGATGAGGGGGGAGATAAGAAAAAGGGGTCGCGGCTAGAGCAAACTGCTCTTGCCGGGTGGGTGAAGAGTTCCTAGAAGTCACGTCTCCTGCAGGCGGAGGATTTTACAATTTTGTCCACGGAATTAGAAACAATGGGGGGTGCCCACAAGGCTGGTGGAATGTCCGTTACGTTGTGGGCCCATTTGGTCGATACACCATTGTTGGGGTGGGCAAGTAAATGGGTACACATTACAATTGTGTCAGCCATGAAAGCGGAACGGGGGCACAAGGCTTTAAAGACTGAGATTTCAAAGCACAGTTTTCGAGGTGGAGCTAAAGGCCGCCGGTTTTTCGAGACTACAGGGGGCAAGAAGGGCAAGGGCTGGGAAGGGTCAACACAAGCGGAAGGGGTGGGGGGAAGCAATCCGCTCGAATAACTTGGTTTGGTGCCCATAAAACAAAAAATTGTCCGTGTGGGAGCAATCAGGGACAAAACAAAAGGGTTATTTTGAAAATAGGGAGGTTCTCAAATGTGCTGAGAAATGACCCCTGCAGGTAACCAAGACGGTGGTCCCCCAGCAGGGCTTTCATTTGTTTTTGCCTCCTGCCTTCCTCACTTTGGGAAGATGACTAGTATGTGTAGTCCAGACCGTGGGCCCCTAGCACAGCTGTCATTTGTTTGCGAATGTGTCCCTACGTTATGAGCAATCGTGCCGATGAATCATATAGCTGATTTGATGCACAAAAAGCAGTAGTGAAGTGTTTCTTCGTGCAAAGTGTGACAGAGAACGTAGGGTAACGAGGCAGCACATGAGGTCTACCGGGGTGTTAGAATGATACTTGATTAATAGCATTTTGGAATTGGCGGGCGCCAAGTCTCCTTTTGACATCATATGGTGTCGTTGGCCGTAAGACGCCATCATTTACACATGCCTATAGTCAAATAGGTTATCCGGGAGGCCGGCGGCATGAAACGACGGGGTTTTTGAGGGATTTGTATTTTGTTTGAACCCAAAAAGGGCCCCTGGCACCAAAGTTTGGGATGTAGTCACGAAAACTCCATCCGCACAATTCCGGCAGCATCTGGCAGCAAGATGGTGAAAAGAAATGGGCTTCTTAGTTACAAATGGGCACCATTGAGTCATTCAAACCAAGCACATTCCATTTCTAGTACATTGTTCTATTTTGAGCCGCAAAGTTTCTATTTTTAGAGCTCCATTATAACTGCCCAGTTTTCCCTTTCTTTGGGGTCCGTTTCTTTCCAGGGTCGCTCTATTTTGCCGAATTCAATTTCCACAACACTCTATTGTTAGTAACATTTGTTACTATTTTTAGTAGAACATTCTCATCTTACTTTCCACATCCTTGGCATCTCGGAACATTCTCTCCGGATCCCCGACCATATTTTCGGGTGCTGTACGCAATGGGGATGTCTCTTTGAGCTCATCTCCCTTGTGGTCTCATTTGTAAAAATTGACGAGCAAGAAAGAAAACCTCGTCCATTGTTTGTGTCTATGCTTGTTATGGTGCAAATCAATCATCCTCCTCCAAGTCTCAATGTATCTTGGATGTGATCCACTGTCCTTATGTCTCCGAATGGGGGCACGGTGGTGCAAGGGGTTGATATTGTGCATGGCGCACATCATATACCTAGTTGTGGTCTTTTATGCACACCGGCCTACTACGTTGCCTCTGTCCATCTTTGATTTGCCGAGCCTCTGAGTAACCCCCCCCCATGTTGTGAGATGGGAGCCATGCACAGAGGTGGATTCACAGACGCACCGATGCCTAGGTGCACCGAGTGGAGGGAGGGGGTGCAGTACCTGATTGCATTGGCACATGCACTCCCATTGCTTGTCTAGAGGGCTGCTGCCAAGCTCCTCTTCCACCAGGACGCTCAGGTCGGTGATCGGTACACTGGGCACAACTGCGTGCCACCCCCACTGTGCCACGACATCCTCCGCCGTCTGCGGCACCTGGACCGCTCCGAACCAGCCTTGGTTCACAAAAAGCAGGGCCCAGGCACGGTGCGCAGCACCATCTGGCAGCCATCCACTCCAAGGTAGGGGGTTGGCAAATCGTCATTATGGATGATGCATTGAGGGTACGCCTCGGGCGCTGCCCAACAGGATGTGCACCAAGTGGTGGGGCTGGGTAGTGCGCCATCAACAAGGCGCCCCCGGTGGGAAACAGGCAGGACAACATGGTGTCTACCTGCGGTGCGGCACTTGCATCCACCACGGCATGGGCTACTTGCACCCCCACCTCCTCGATGTCCAACTGGCTTGTTTCTTTGATCTTGGTGAACATAGTGCTAGAGGACACATATTTGTGGTGTGCCTTTTATTCGAAAAGTGGATTCTCTTTTCGTCCCTCTTGGATCGAAGCTGCAAAAAATGGTGCATAGGGACATGCGCTTTTCGGTGGAGCAGAGACGAAGGCCCTTTGGATTACCTTTACAAAGATGTTGAGAAGTCCTCCAAGGGGATGTCGCAGGTCGTACAATTGATGGGAAAATCAAGTTGTTGAGCACAAGAGAGAGCTGGTAAAGCAATTGCAGTTGAAGCCAGCTTTGGTGATGGTCTCTGACATGGCGGTTGTGTCGCTGGGCATGCGAACCCCAATGTTTCCTTGGTACCTACGTTTCACACCGCAAAGCAGTGGCTTTGTAAAGCCCCCAGTCACGCGCAATGAAACGTTTGCACGAACCATAGCTTCTTGATGATATTCATGTGCTACAAGCCCACACTTCATGGCTAGAGGAGTTTTACACGTGTCTCCCTCCCTCACTGTCTCTTGCCGTCTCTCGATAAAACAAGTGGTGACAAGGTACATGAAAGTAATACGTAAAACATGAAGTATGTGTTCACACACCTCTCCGAGCAGAAAGTACAACAAGTTGTCCCCCATAGTGACTCAGTAGCGGGGGGGGCTTTACTACCTCAATAACGGGGTTACTGAGGCAGCACTGGTGGGTCAATAACTCTCTAACTGCCATAGTAACCCCCTCCCTTAGTGCCACACTAAGGGGGTCACTGACCCCATTCTTGACTCAGTAACCCCCTTACTGTGGTGGTAACGTCCCCTTACTGCAACCCTTTCTCCAACATAAACCCCCTTATTGATCCCCTTTATTGAGGTCACGCTAAATCCTTGTGTGTGTGCCTATGGGGGGTTACGAGGGGGTTTTAGTGGGTTCCTTGCTGTGGCCCCCTTGGTCCCATCTTCCACCCGTCCTCCCTTCTTTGCCATTTGACATTCTGCCGAGTATGGTCCTTGCGGAGCTGCTGTTGCAGGACGTCGTCGAGGGTACCAGGGCGCAGCGGTTGGCATAGGTGGAATTTGTGCGTGTTGTCACGTTCGACACCCCGGAGTATGGTGGGCGCGTGGTAGCAATCCCATGCTACGGAATGCTCTGTCAGCGTTGTGGCGGGCCGCGGAGACGACTTGGCATTCGGAGTGCGTGCCCAAGTACAAGGTACACCCCTCTTACTATTTGGCCTCACATCTTTACATCTCGTTGCAGGGCCAAATGGCCCTAACTGAGGCTCTAGAGGCGGAAAGCCCTAGCCCCGCAAGCCCGATCGTTATCCCCTCGCCCCCAAAAATGGCAGGCAAGCAGGCATGCAAGCAAGGAGGCAGGCAAGCAAGCAAGCCGGGGAGGCAAAATAAGGCCGCGGGGAGCCAATGGAGGTCAGAGGCCGCAAGTCGGGGACGAGGTCACGGTCTTTCTCTTTGAAGTGGCCCTGTTGATCCCCTGTCCCGTTGGCGCTGCAGCCTTTCGGGCCGCCAACAAGGCTTCTTGCTGAGCAACGGCGGTGTCACTAACGAGACCACCAATGTTGCGCACGCGGGCCAGGCCCTTTTGTTGCACCCGTTTGCCGGTGTCTGTAAAGAACACGAGCTGGTGAACGTTGTTGTCTTCCACTCAAATGACCTAGAGCCCATCGGTCACCCGCCCCTCCGTCAGCTGCTTGATCTCCACAACGCTGGCAGCACCACATTCACCGTTGGCATCTTCTTGCCATCCTATGACAAGACAACAACATAACACAACGAACAGGAAGGGGAAAGGCACGCACAAACAACACACCAAACACCCGCTAGCGCTCGATAGCCACGAAGGCTGGAGCACCGGCAGATGTCACGTAAGCAGTCTTGAGGTGAGGACCTCTGTTGCAAAGTTTATTGCACAGGTTTTGCCACCTGAGACCGTGGAATCTCTTGCCAAGCTCCTAGGGGCACTTGAGAAGATGGTGTAGAAGCGTTGTAAGGAGGCCAGCAGGGCAAAAGGGCAGAAGCTGGAGGGGGATGGGGTGCTTTGGGGGCGGCATTGGGTAGGGAGCCCCCCCCGCCCCCCCCCCCCCCCATGATGCACCCCTTTTAAAGTATGGGTAACCCCACCAAATGTACTTCCTACTCTCTAGGGGTGTTTTGCGGTCCAGGTAGGTGTGTTGGCCCAAGTATGGGGTCACGGCAACATGTTGCGTAGAAGTTGAAAAAATGGCCCGGGAGGGTTTCTACTAGTAGGAACCCATTCCCAGCTATTGATAGGAACGCCCTTCCTTGCCATCAACCCCCTTCCTACCATTACCGAAAGATGTCTATTTTCTTTCGAGTGTCTTTTTTTTTTTGATGCTATTCGTTGCCGTGTCTGCCCGGCCCTCGGGCCCTGGCATTGATTGGTGTCGATCGATGTGCCGGCTCTGATCAGATGAGTGTCAAGGAGCACATGCAGGCTTTCTCCACTCCGGAACGCCCCATCCTGGTCCCCCTCAACTCAAAACACTTCGCTGCGCTTGGTGGCCTTGGGGACCATGATTACCTAGTGCAAGAAGAGCGTTGGCTTCAAGACGGCTTCAATCTGTCCATGGGTTTTTCTGTCCGCCCTGCTGGGATTAAATCAATTAAGGACCAGTAGTAGGCCCAGATGATGTTTCGTGGTGATTTTGTGAAGTTTCTCTATTGCTGTTTGAAAAAGGACTTCCAAGCTGCCCAAGAAAATGTTTCAGCTTTGCTTAAATTGCCGCACAAGGGAAAATTTTTGATTTCGTTGTGCCTGACCCGATGAGCCGTGACTTGTATGATGAAGGTCTTAGGAGGCCCATAGTGCCCCCTATCGCTTTAGCGAAAAAAGGGGTGATGGGTGGTGTTTTGCGTATGGTGAAATGGGGGTTCAAATTTGCATTTTTTCATCAGGCTGGGCTCTGCAGAGCCCACACTAGCCGTGTAAGCCATTTCTGGCCCCAATATTACACATCTTAGATCTCCGGGCTCTTCAAAACCCAGGTTACAAGTTATACCCTGTGTACCTACCCCCGGTACAACACTCGGCACCTGTATACAGTGGTCAAGTGGCCACGCTACATGGCGCTGGGTTAAGTGGTATACCCTCGTTGACATTGTAACACATTCAACCTAAACATTGTCCCCGGACAGGTCAGCAGTAACAGTATTCAAGGATACAACTCCTACATACATTACCAGTGGGCAATGATCCAAGACACTTACCACACCAGGCATCACATATTCTGGATGGAACTGCCTAAACAAGGCTTATATTAGGATTTTTCAACAACCTGGGCTCTGCAGAGGTTGTTGAAGCCCAGAGTTCATAAACTTGGTGCTTGAGGGGTGCTCATTAGGGTCTCCCTATTTGCTGGGCTCTGCAGAGCCCAGATCTTCACAACTTCCCATTTTGCCCCCTTTTGTGTGACATAATAGCGCTATGACACTTCGAAACTTATTCAACATGTGGTCTGGTAGTATTTTTATTATGCCTTTCTGCCGCGTTGCTGTTGTATCGTGTATTACAATGGTGCACCCATGGCATTGTGTAAGTATGACAGTCGCCATTCAGGTCATACGCTGTAACAAGCCTTGGACTGTTTGCACGCAGTGTAGTCCGACGGGGTCCAGTGGGGTAGTGTTTCTATTGTTGTGGCGCGTCCGATACTATGGGAGTTTTAGGACACATTGTTTGCAATATACCCTAATCTATTGCAGTTGGTTTTTATGCATACTGTGCAGTGCTCGTACATTTACTATCTGGTCATACGTCCCGTATATTAAGTACATGTAACATGCTATCTTCCTTTTACAACAGCCATGGCTGATTTCCCACATGCTAGAGGTACGGAGGTGGATGTACCGGGTTCCGGCCAGGATACTGAAGGAGATGAGGCTGTAGGACCTGTACCCTTACCGGTCCCATCGACCAGTGGAACAACAGCGCGTGCTGCAGCTACGCTCGCCTTGCAAGAGGCGATTATGTTTACGGGGTCAGCACCCCCATCCCCACCCTGGCCACCAAAGCTTGTCCCCAAGGACCAGCCAACCCCACCAAAGGCCTCCTTCAATGACCCATTGACTCCAAAGACAATGGAGTTGCTGAGGGACAACAGTGGTGACCAGGCACGATGGTTCGTGCAGTACATTTGGGGGCTTCGTGCACGGTTCCGTTTTGCATTGCGGAACCCAATACGCACCCCCCTTGTCACATGGCAACAAGGGGATCGGATATGCCGATCCCATTTTCTGTCACGCAGCGAGGAGCGGGCTGCATTGATCCTGGATACACTGAATCCAGAATCACGTCCCCCTGCTGAGTTGTCTCCCCATCCCCGTATCCCACCTCCTCGGCCACTTCCTCCCCCGCATGCCGACCAACCCACACTTACACAGATTGATCGGCACCCCTCCGATCGCCAGCACGTAAGGTCCCTTCCATTACCTGTGGAAGCAGACCGCACCGGTGGGCAGTCAAAATACAGCCTGTTGCCACCAGTGACTGTACCACATCGAGGCACCCCCCCCGCCCTGAGTCACAGTTCAGTCACCTCCAGTGGTAGGCGGTCAGTTAGCGCCCCGCTGCCCTTGTCTGATAATGCACTACCCCCAAGGAGTTCCCTCCTGCATCCCCCCCCGCGCACTTCTCTGTTGCCCACTGCCGCTTATGCGGACAACCGACATACCCCCAGGTACTCACTTTTGCCACATGCGCATGTAGGATTGTTGCCGGATGTGGCTCCATCTGCCCCCCCACAACCATCTACTATCCCGGTAAAGAAGGATGGTCGGTATCGGTCACGGTGGTCATTACTGCCTGATATGCCCCCGGCCAAATACCGGAAAACTCTGTGATGCATTAAGTGGTTGGTCTACTCCCCAAATGGGTGGTATGCACCCCCAACTATCATTTCTTGGGACCCTGGGCTCTGCAGAGCCCAGCTTGCGCCAAATGCTACTTTTACCCCTTCTCATCTCTTTGCTTGTGGCACGTCCCTCCCTCTTTTTCCTCTGTCTATTACACGGCCCGCCATTACTGATTACGGGACGCTGGGCTCTGCAGAGCCCAGCACTCATAACCTTGGTACTTGAGGGGTGCTTATTGGGGTTTCTCTGTTGGCTGGGCTCTGCAGAGCCCAGACCTTCAGCACTTCCCATTTTGCCCCCTTTTGTGTCCTAGTCTACGCCTCTAGTTCCTTGTTCTGGTCACCACCTTTTCCTGTTGTGCCACCCAGACTGTCTTATAACTATGGCACCGGTTTCTATGTCGTTGCATGTCAGCTACATGCGGTCTCTTTGTAAGACAGAATGGCGCACTGGTCGCCAAATGATATTGTCGGCTGTGCGCCGTGGTGTGGCAAAGGAATTCATAAGATTCTGTGCGGGTCTACGTGTCAACAAGCGGACCCGCATTACGATCGACCGCATTCGCAAGGTGTTGGCACGAAAAAAAATGGCCGCGTTGGCTAACTAATTTTTCCAAGGAGGGCCTATTATGTATGGTTGGGGATGCGTCGCATGGCCTTGCCACAAGCGGCCGTCCCCAGTGGTGAGAGCACCATTGCTGTAATGCGGGCAGACATCCGCAAGCTGGTGCACGCTGGTATCAGCATGCCATCCCGGTTGTCTATTACAGACCAGGGGGCATTACAGTTCCGGAAACTGTGGCGTAGCATTGTTCGCCGTGATATTGTGGTGTGGGTGGACAGCTGGTGGCATGCCCAGTTTCGGGCCAATCTGGTGAAACCCAATGTCTGTCCAGATGTGACTGCCATAGCGGTGTTGCGCACAACCCGCCTTCCTCATTTTCTTGGCCACCCGAGTCTGCGTGACCCAATGGACCGGGTGGACACAGTGGCCATGGCAGTTGTTCAACAGCACAGAGAAATGTTGAAGGTGTGCACTGATATGTGCAATACACCCATTTCTCGGAGAACCATCCGTGCCCCCCTCGATGTTGCCCGGGAGGCTGGTAGACAGCAACTCTTTTGGAAGCCATTCGGCATATATGAGTCCCGTACAGGTCAGAACCAAGAGCTCTTGGATCTCCTCGATATGCTACGCACTACCCAACGGCATTGTCAAAAACCTATGGCATTGCTCGTTGATTGCAACATCCACTACCGGGTGCTCAAATTTTTGTACTCCAGAGCCACCATTGACAGGAATTTTCCGGATTGGTTGCGGGGTATCTCGTTGATTTACGGCGTGTGGCACCGCTACAAACATGTTTGCAATACCATTTGGCGTAAATTCTTTCCTCTGCTTTCGTACATCACCGCTCCCGTGTTTGGGGCCGGTGCGCGCATATATAACCATCCCAAACTCATTGTAATAGAGAAAACCATCGCCGCCCTCCTTCTCTCAGCCCCGGGCATACGGGCACAACTTCGGCAGAAAATTACCCTGTTTGAGGGACGCGCCAACCAAGCAGCCCTAAACACACAGGATGGGTTGCGCATCCTTCGGGGCCTTGAATCCCTCCTAAATTATTACCTCCCGGCCATCTTTGTAGTAGGACACTTAGTGCGCAATTGCACTTGGGCTGGGCGCGCCGACGGGACTGGTATAGTGGCCACGTGTGTACTTCAGTGCTGCGTGGGTCTGCTTGTTGACCTAGCCGGTCCAGGTGCAGCAAAAATGGACTATGTCCGTACCATATGCTGTGCACTTCTGTACAATACACAATGGCACGACGACACGCCTGGTGCTGCCCATGTGGAGGAATGTTGTGAGGCCCTGCTTGCAAAATTGCGGGCACGGTGCAAGCAACAACCCGACAAGCACACGGCGGATGAGGCTGGTGACCTCTTCCGCACCATGCCTCCCCGTCAGGAGGCACGTGCAACGGAGTCCCTCTCCGAAAGTGTGTGTGTTGAGGTGCGCGACAGGGTATGGGCACTCATGCGTGGTGCAGGACGGGAGGAGCATCCAACTGTGCGATGGTCCTCGGGTCCAGTTAGTGTGGTTGAGGCAGAAAGAGACACAACGTACGTGTTCCCCGAAAAGGGAACCGGGGGTACCCTAACAGTTGTGTTCATGAAATCTATTCTAAAGCGCTTTTTGCACACCCTAGTAGGTGGACAAGGGCTCCGCGATGATGCCATGGCTTACATACGTCAACATATCCCACTTAGGCCACCTGTGAACCGCCGCGAGGCCCGGGCAGCTGTAGAAACAGTTGGGTTCATACCAATTGCAATGAAGCACATTGTTCCCCCAGTGCCAAATGCAATGTTCATTGATCATGTGCGTGCCCCCCCTGAGGATGGCGTACCTGTGATCCGGGCGAGGGATGCTGTAGATGTTGATGCCCTGTCTAATGGCCTTGTACCTGTTGTGCTCAGTGAGGAGTTGCGTGAATTTGACCTGATAGACTCGGACTAATCACGGGGCGGGTGGCAATGCAGACCCCCCCCCCCAAGGCAGGCCAACCTGCTGTGTACAGGCCCCTTATTGCTGTACCCCAGAGTCTGGGCTCTGCAGAGCCCAGCTTTCACCGCCACTGAGTTTTCAGGGGTTGTAATACTGGTTTTTGACACTCTAGGCTCTGCAGAGCCCAGCCGGTCCCCACGGTCTGATATGTACCCGTATCTGGTCATTTTCAGTTGGTTTCTTATTGCTTTCATAGACTCAGACTAATCATCGAGGGGGCTGGCAATGCAACCCCCCCCCCAGACAGGCAAATTTGATGTTTACACCCCTGCTATCACTGTACCCCAAGTCTCTGGGCTCTGCAGAGCCCAGGTTTGCCTGACACTGAGTTTTAAGGGGTCGTATTACTGGTTGTTGTTACTCTGGGCTGTGCAGAGCCCAGCCTGTCACCAGTGCCCGATATGTACTCCCATCTGGTCATTTGCTGTTCCTTTCTTAGGGCTGGGCCAGTCCTGGACCATGCCATCTTCGTGCTTTGATCTGTGCACACATCTCCATTCTTTCGTATTGTAGTGTGCACCCGCTGCGTCAGCCTGTGTGACCCTCGAAGAGGTGTGCCTGGCACTGGTGTACTCACTGTTATGATTATTGGAGTTAAATTGCCACAGGCAGGTTTGGCTGTGTTGTTTCAGGCCATTTGCACGGGCCCAAGTTCCAGCTGGTTCATACCTGTGTCAACGAGCGACGTTTTAGTGGGCCTGTTTGATGCTGTGACCATCAATGTGCCCTGGACATTGTACTTGAGATGCCTCTGCAGTGATTTGCTGTTTTGAAGACAGTTTTGGCTATTTCAACCCATGTGGGTGCCAATTTGAATGCTTTGATCCGACTAATTTGCTGTCCAAATCTGCCATTTGCCACCATTGATGCTTTGAACTGTGTGATTGTTGTGCCGTTTTTGGTGACTTGATTTGTCCTGTAAAGTCTGTGTGTTTTTGGACCATGTGTGACATACCAAACGAAGTTGCCATGGATGGCAACACCGCTGAGACACCAGCGATGGACACACTGGAAGCCGAGAAAGTGGACGCACTGCAGTCAGAGCCCTCCATAGAGGATGCTGTAAAGGGCAGCACTGTTGCTGGGGCCAGCCAGGCCAGTCAATCTCCCTCGCAAGTGGTGAACAAGGGTCGTGTCGCAAGGAAGATGGGCAGTATCAAGGACTCCTCAACCGTACTGGCCATTCAAAACTACGTGGAGGTGCGGAGAGCGAAGGTGCCGCGCAAGGAATTGAAGATTGATAGGTGCATGGAGTATGGCCAATCCAGGATCATTGATTGGGACCGCGTGGCGGAGGTGAAGGAGGACCTACTGGCAAACCCCCCCGATGGCCGACTGCAGCTTCTGGTTTGGGACGACAAAGGTATGGGATTGTTGTGACGCAACTCGATCAATGTAATTGGCTACGTGGCCTGCCCTGTGTGACCTGCCATGCTGTTGTATTCAGTGGGAGCCCTGTGGGTGATTGGAGGCCAACACGGCGTTGCGGCATGTGATGAAATTTGCAAGGATGTGACAGCAAGGATGGGCGAGGTCGAGGACTGGATGACTAACTTTGACGTGCGCATCGTCAAGTTTGATACATCCGCCGAGATCAGGCGAAAGTTCGCCGGACAACACAAAAAAGGCGCAGCACTGTGGGCGTGAGAGCAGTGTACCCCAACTGTTGAACAATTTCCTACAACTGGCGGCTGAGGACACACAATGCAAGAAGACAGTTGTCACCTTGATGTGTGAGGCAATCGTGGAGGCGGGGCTGACTACAAAATCCGGCAACACGGAGACAATCGTCAAGCAAATGAGGCCAGCTGCCCATATGGCCCTGACCTGTGGTGCCACCTTCACGGACGCACTCGGCAAGATGGTGGAACGCAAGCAGGTGATTGCCCTTTACACAATGCGATGCTTTGCTAGAATGCAACCCGACAATTTGTGGCGCGTATGCAACTACATGGCCTCGCCGAAGAGTACGGTACCGGGCTTCCAGAAGCTGGCAAAGGAGCTCCGCGCTGGGGAATTGTGGTGGTATCACTTTGGTCATCCCGACATGCCAGTTGAGCGCATCCACCCTTCACGACGTATGCTGTTGCTTTGTAAGCCCCTGCCTTTTGTTGTGATTGGGCCGCTTCGGCAGGGAGCCTGGATGAAGTGTAATGACCGATTTCAGTGTGGCAGTTTGGGTCTGCTGGGCTCTGCAGAGCCCAGGATCCCCTGGGTTGCCAATTGACTGCATGCAAACTTGCAAAGAGACGCTGGATTTGTAGGATTGCTCAAACTTCCGCAACTTCACTCATGATGACCGGTGCACTCTTGCCTAATGATGTCCAAGCCCCCCCCCCCCCGGGAGAACCCCTAATTCACCATTTTGTTCATGCAAGGCTTTGCAGAGCCCTGATGGAGGGAGTTGACCAATTTCAGACGCCATATTACCATCTGCAGAGTTCTGGGCTCTGCAGAGCCCAGGATCCCTTGGGATGCCAATTGACTGCATGTACAGAGACGCTTGATCTGTTGGATTGTCCGAACTTCCGCAACTTCACTCCCGATTACCGGTGCACTGTTGCCTAATGATGCCCAAGCCCCCCCCCCCCCCCGGGACAACCCCTAATTCACCATTTTGGTCATGCTGGGCTCTGCAGAGCTCAGATGGAGGGAGTTAACCAATTTCAGACGCCATATTACCATCTGGAGAGTTCTGGGCTCTGCAGAGCCCAAGATCCCCTGGGATGCCAATTGACTGCATGTACAGAGACGCTGGATGTGTTGGATTGTCCGAACTTCCGCAACTTCACTCCCGATTACCGGTGCACTCTTGCCTAATGATGTCCAAGCCCCCCCCCCTCCCCGGGACACCCCCCAATTCACCATTTTCGTCATGCTATGCTCTGCAGAGCCCAGATGGAGGGAGTTGACCCAATTTTAGATGCCATATTACCATTTGGAGAGTTCTGGGCTCTGTAGAGCCCAGGATCCCCTGGGATGCCAATAGACTGCATGTACAGAGACGCTGGACTTGTTGAAGCTTCCTTGACGCTGGACCTGTTGACCACTGCGGCCTGGCCTATTGATGTCCCACGAACCCCCCCCCCCCCCGGGCCACCCCGCAAATTGCCAATTTAGTCATGCTGGGCTCTGCAGAGCCCAAATGAACCACAGCGACCAATTTCAGCCTTCATGTTACCAATTTGACAGTGCTGGGCTCTGCAGAGCCCAGGATCCAACAAAATGCAAATTTATGCTTTGCCGGATCGCTGTGACTTGGTGGATCGCTGCCCTCCTGCCCTCCTCTATGGCTCCTGTACACACAGGCACAAAGACTGAAGTGGCTCGCATCTCAAAGAAGTTTAGTCACCGTCTGGCGACTTTTGGTGCATGGCAAGGGAGCTGGGAGTACAGCGAGAGCACGCCCTGGCCACCGCTCCAGGCGCTGTTGAAGGCAGGTCTCTGGGTCAGCGATCGAGAAGATGTCGAAGCCCATCGCAGAATGCTTGTGAGACCAGTGTTGAACCCAGCTGTTGAGGTGTTTGGTGGCGAGGTGGCAAAGGTCAATGTTGGCACGGGGTCACAATCTGGAGAAATTTGGGCGTACGATGGATCGGTGACCGCAGTCCCAAACGAGATCAAACTGCTGAAGTACAATCTCGTCATTGTTGAAGTCCCGCGGCGTGGAGGGTGGATCCCTGGTGCGCAGACTGTGCGTGTGCTGTCTCAAGGGGTACTTGGCGCCTTTCATGGACACCATAAGAATTTGGTCGCTGTGGAACAACACTTGCGGTCGCAATTGGAAGATTTGTACCCAACGGCTTTGCGCATGGCTGTGTACCACCTGGGGCGCCGAGAAGAGCCATATTTTTTGAGCAGTCAACCTTGTTGCTGGTGAAGACCCATGGGCTGGGCCCTGCAGTGCCGCACTTCCTCACACAAAGGTCGTTCACTGAAGGTCTGTGGCTGGGTCTGGCTATTTTGTGGTGGTTGGTGAATTTGCTGGAGGACCTCAACGAAGACTCGGACGACACGCACATGGATGGTGATGCATCGCGCTGCCTGTGGGCACTGTACTATGGCCGCCGCCCCGACCTGATCAGTCTGGGCTGTATTCACTTGCCTGTCCCGTTGAATTGCGCATGGGGTGTACTATCCGATGGTCCCTACAATGCAGCTGATGTGGTGAACCTGCTGAAGACGAGCGTCCGGAAAGGGGACACGGAGGAGGATGTTGAGTGGCGGAGTGTCACGCACTGGGCAAGCACCGGGCAGCCGCTGTTCCGGCAGGAGTCCCCTGACCAGGCAGCAGACGCGGACACGAGTGAGTCAGAAGTCGAGGAGGTGCCGGATCCGCAAACTCCCAAGCCGAAGGGGAGAAACACCGAAAAGCAGCGGCAGAAGGATCATGGGAAGGCGGAGCGCGAGTCGCGGAAGCAAGAGGAGGCACGGGAGAAGCAACGTAAGAAGGAGGAGAAGGAGAAGGAGAAAAAGGCAAGAGAGGACGAACGAGCAAATCGCAAGAGAAAAGAAGAGGAGGATAAGTTGGCAACGGCAGCCGCTGGCGCGTCCCCATCGCAGAAAAAAAGGGCAGTTGAGGGCCTGGAGGCCACCCTGCAACGTGGTGTCCGGGTTGGCTTGTCCAAGAGCAACGGCAAGAGCAACGGCAAGTGACCAGAGGCCCCACATACCGCCGGATCATGACTGTCGCTGGACCATACCGGACATACAACCACAGACGCGTCCGTGTTACTCTGCTGGTTTTGTGAGCGCCTGATGTGACTGGGCTTGTCCTGTGCAGTCCCAAATGGTTGTGGGACAGTGAATGATGTGCCTGTTTGACGCTGTACGTGTTTGTGGCTGAATTTGACGCTCATTTTTTTGATTTGCACTGAGCTGGGCTCTACAGAGCCCAGCTTGCCAGATTTGCTTGATTTGCCCCCGAATATGAACAATTTTATACTGCTGGGCTCTGCAGAGCCCAGCATGTTGTTTCAGGCCAATTTGCATGCCTCCTGGTGGTACGCAGTGCTGCTTTCATCTCAACAGTGTCCCTGTGTCCCTGTGTGAATTTGGTTGTATCAGCACAACATTGTGCTCTGGCATTTCTTTTGGTACGTCCCTCGTTGACACAGTGTGCCAACTGTCGAGTTTTCTCACAATTTTGGTCCATATACGGTGCCAGGTTTGTGTGTATGAGCCCCAGATCATTTAATTCTTGCTATTTTTTTACCAGTCCATGCCCTGCAAAGTCCAGATGCCTTTTGTAACTCTGATTTGGTCCTGACATGTTCTGTTGCCCGTGCCTGGGCCTTGCAGAGCTCAGCTGAACGTGTCTGTCATTTCGAGTTTACCAGGTATGCCCTGAGTCCAATTTCAAGTCAGTAGTTTGGGCACATGTTTGCTTTTTATCGCTGAGCCACGTTTTATTCCTCGCTGTCATGTATGCTCAATTGCATTGATCTGTTGGGCCTGTGTTTTTTCATTTCTCCAGCGGTTGACAGTGCGTATGTTGGACATTGGCCTGACACTGTCTACTGTGCGATGCTTAATTTTTTGATGTGATTTGTGGCAGATTTTTGTTGGTGTCAACCATTTATCGATAGTTCAACATTTGCTCGGAATTTAGAAGGGGGAACAGTCTTTGTGTGGCCAGGTGTTAGTAGGTGCTTGTGAACCACATCTGGGGACACATCAGTCTGTAGTCAATAGAGCATCCAATTTTGTTGTTCTGGCGGACCTCCTACAGCGCACATAACGGTTTTCTCAACTTCTGTGCCTTGTTTTGTGTGTGTTCGTGCCTTAGACTCGTCAACTAGTGTGTACAGCTTCCATGCCTTGTGTATGACTGGTGCTCTAGTGGTCTATCGCTTATTGCGCTGAGATTTTTTTCGCGGGGGGGGGGGGGGGCGGGGGAGGGGTATAGGCCGATGCCTATTGTAGCCATTACTACACTGGTGGTCTGGCTTGTTTATCAATAGCGTAATTCATGGGTGCTTTGTGATGTTTGTATTGAGCAGAGCCCAGCCAGTAGGAATTCCCTATTTAACGCCCTGTTACTACCTGTTTGCCTGTACACTGTTGTGTTGGTGTACCACCCTGTACTATTACCCCCGTTTTTAGTGAATTTCATGTATCTGGGCTCTGCAGAGCCCAGTCTTTCAGAAATGCTGCCTTGCACCCTCCTTTTGTATAGGTGCTATTCTCTGTTGTGATAGGGGACACCTTCTTCACAGGCGGTGCATGTAAGGTCACGAATGCCGTTATAATACCACGGGTGCTAGAAGAACCGCAGCACATGCCGTTGCCACCTATGTGCTCCATTTGTGATATCAGACTGTGAAACATAGTTTTATGGTGCGACTGGTCCATTTTCAGTATTTCAGACCTCCAAAATTGGAAAAAACAGTCGCTGCGCTTGCATGCTGTGGGGGCCCAAAATGGTGCCTTTTGGGTGCTTCGCACCCCTAAATTGCGTGTCGTTCCTCCTCCCCATACACCCTGGCTGGGAACCACCCCTCCGTTACGCTTGGCTATGCAGCAGGGAGGCTAGGCTTTGTGTAGGACATGAATTTTTTTTGAAAAAAAGATAGGGGGCACTATGGGCCTCCTAAAAAGGTGGCCGCATGGCCAAAGAGATGCTCATTACTGCTGAGTGCATTTGCAAGGGCGAGCGCAATGTCCTGAGCCAAGGCATGAAAACTGCCTGGGTCCCCTGGGTGGTGCGTGTTACTTATGCGTCCTCTCAATCCGCGAACCCTGCCGATTTACGCACGTTACCCTTATTTGCCACGGGCCAAGACCCGGAGCACCGCTTTTTCGTTGAATCTGAGATGTCACCTTCGTTGATGGCTGTGCAAGCGCATGTTCAGTGGGCCGAGCAAATGGTTGAGCATCTTTGTGGTACCCGTTGTGGTCTGGATGAAACCCCTGGGACTGATCCCAAGCACACAAAAATCTATTTCAAAGACCTCACTCCTTCTGATGTCAACGAGTTGGTGGATAGATTTGGATCACTCCCACAGCTTGCTTTGATGACTTCTGCTATGTACGAAGGACGTGTGATTGACAAATTCCCGCATGTCTTCAACATGTATACCAGTGCCGCACGCCGTTCTGAGGTTGGTCCCCAAATGTTTGCCTTCCTTCTCAGCGCTCTCTGGAATGATGGTAAAGTGTTGACGGATAACAACCTTGCAATCCATGCTTCCTCTTACACTAAAATCCGAGTTGGGTGTAATGTTGAAGAGCGCCAGCAGTTCATGGCGTTCATAAATTCTCTGACTGAGTTCGAATTGAGTGTCAAGAATGAAATTACAAACGAACCGCTCATGCAAGAAGACCTTGACTCTGACGCTAGTTCTGTGCAATCGGAACGGGGCAGCGTCGAGACATGTATGATCATGGGGGTTCCGCCATTCTGGAAGGAGGAGCACCTACGTGCTTTATTGGAGTCCATGGGTGACAAGGACTTTTTGACCAACAAACTACCTTGGAACGTTGAAGAGGTTGGGACCACTATGCGGCGTGTTCAGGCGCCCAAGGCCGCCTCTTGGGTCGGCAAAATGTTCCGTAGCAAGGAGGGTTGCGTTCTGCTGGTCATTAGCAGTGCGGAATGCAGGGAGCGCAAGCAAAAGCGGCTGGCGTCCAGGCCTGCTGCTAAGCGGTCCCCCATAGAGCGTGCTCATGCTGCTGTCCAAGTGACGGCAAACCTCGTTATCATCCCCTGGTGGTGCACCTGATTTTGTGGCGCCGTATGGCGGCAAGTTCCAGTTTAAGCGGATGAAGACAGCCCAATGAGCCTGCCCAATGAGCCCATTGGACCTTGCCACAATTCCTCTGTTCCTGCTTCTACATGTGATGTGTTCATCTTTGGGGAACCCTTGAATGTCGCTACGTTTAATGCATATGGGTTGAATGCCGTTCTGCAGAAGTCATCGTCAGACTGCTCCCAAAAGTCGCACCGTCGTACACGGTTGCTGTATCTCATCCAGGAATTAAGTACTTCTTAGTTGGACATTGTTGGGATCCAGGAGCCCATTTTCCGCACCCTTGAGGTAACACCGCGTTGTGGGCCTGGAAAGCCCTGTGAGTTCCATCGGGCAGTCAACCGGTTGGATGATGCTGGTTTCCCTTTTATAGCCAACTGTTCGCCGCAGGGTCGGGGGGGGGGGGGGGGTTGGACTAGTTTTTTCTAAACGCGGACTGTTGAGTTAGCCTTGTCCACGCAGCCTCCACGCTGTTTGTGCGGTTGCCCCATGATACAGGGCAATGGCTGCAGGTTTTGGTGGCCCATTTCCATCATGAGGGACAGAGTCGTTAGCGCATGTGGGGTGATGTATCATTGGTCCTGTGGGATGCCAATGTCCCAGCTTCAATGTTGTGTGATCATAGTTCTGCTGTGCTGCCTGGTTACGATTTTAAAACGATCTTATCTCATGACGCTTCGAGGCATGTGCTAGCAGCACGAGAGCTGGAGGTTGTGTGCGTAGGGCATTTGGGTCTGTCAGAAGCCTGGAGGCTAGCTCACCCTGTAGAGGATACGGCTGCTGAATTGCGCCCAAAGGGGTGGATTTGGGGCTTTCCGGCCCACAAGGAGGACGAGTCTCAGGAAGCACAGCTATAGCGACATGTGGGTCTGAGGCGTATCGATAGGATTCATGTATCGAGCTGTATTATCCCGGCTGTGATAGGGGCTTTTACGCGGTTTATTTGGGGGGTGTAATCGCAACGCGGTTGTTGTGCATTTGAATTTTTCACTCGCTGCCGCGTGGTCGCCGTTGGAAGTGTCCAGTTTAAGTTCTTGCAAGACCTGGTAGCTTGTGATTCTTTGAAGCATGACCTCATGGCGTTGCCAGAGTCTGGATTGTGGTGGGAGAACGCGCAGGAATGCATTATCAGAGTCGCCAATTCACATTTTTCAATGCACCGATCTGTTGGTATTACGGAGGTAGCGGCTTATGTGCGTTCATCCAGCTCAGACTATGTTTGCCCCGCTGGGGTGGCGTTGTTAAAACGACATGGGTATGTACTAGTCGTGAACAATACATGGCTTTGGTGAAGCCGATGGAACTGGAGTTTGACAAAAACACTAATTCCTCTATTTTTGATAAATTACTGGCGGAATTACAATTGACAGCGTCCACGCCACACGAACGGGCCCCGCGTAAGCAAGAAATTTTCCGGCTGATGCGCCAGTTACAGGAGCGAAAGAGATTGCAGCAGCTCAGGTGGGCAGGTGGTACTGTCATTAGGGATAAACTTCGCATTGCATCAGAACTCTCGGCTTTCGGGTCGTCAATTATGCAGGGTGGTGCTAAGTCACAGCACGAGATAGAGAGTTACCTCACTTTCAAAGGAGTCCACTTCAGGTTGGCGTAGTGCACGCCCGTGCTTTTTACAAAGCTTAATGCCGAGTTAGGTACTGCAGCGTTGGAAAGGCTGAAAAATGGACCACTGCCACGATTGGATGGTATCCCATCGTCCGTATACCGGCATTTTTGTGATGTACTTGTGCCTCAAATTTTGAATTCACTGCATGGCTTTATGGCGGGTGGTGTCCCCCCTGACTCCTGGATACTGGCACTTGTATCTTACATCCCTAAACAGCCGGGTGTGCCGGTGGTGTAGGGACTTTGACCAATATCGGTTTGCAATGTTTTGCATAAATGCGTTACGACAGCGTTGTTAATGCCAATAAAAGACATATTGCACTAATTAGTCCTGATGCAACAAAATTGTTGCCTCACAGGGTGTTGAATTATGGAGCACGTTTGGCATGCTAAAGGTGCATGGCATGAAATGTCGCAGGGTTTTATGATGACAGTGGATTTTCGGAAAGCATACGAAACGGTTACTTTTGAATACCTGGCAGCGGTGTTGAACCTGATGCAGTTGCCTTTGCCGTACATCGGTCTCATTTTGCATGTTATGGCTTCCCCTAGGTTGTACGTGGTGGGGGGGGATGTGATTTCTGAGGTGGTGCACTGGCCATCTCCCGGTATAAGACAAGGAGACCCGCTTAGTCCGGCCCTGTTTGTGTTGGCGGTGTCCAGTTGGGTTCTGCTATGGAGGCTTTAAGCTGCCTGATCCCCTGAGGACTGAGCCATCCCACGAACAGGCCTGAAGCATTGGGCGCGCATGAGACGTCCCCCTTCACGGTGAGTGTTTGTGTCTCGCCTCCTCAACCCCAATTCGGGGGCTGACCTGGTTTGGCATCAAAACTTCGAAGCAAGTCATTGCTCATTTTGAAAAAATCTCTCCCTGAAACCAAATCATATTGACCTCAAGCCATGTATCCCCCCTTTTGGGCAAGACCACCCGGTACAACCCTTGCATGTGGGCGGTATGGGTGTAGCCTAAAAGTCACACGGAGGAGCCCCGAATGCTTTGGGTGCTCGAAGCAAATCTCGTGTGCCAAACACTGGGGGGATTTGTGAAGTGGTTGTGAACGTGGGGAGCAAGCCCCCTCATTACCCTCCATTACTGCACTGGAGCCAGAGCCAGGCGTTCCTTTTGAATGTATCTTCTAGTGCTTGGTTCCTGCGGGCGGCACGACATTGTACACTGTCCATGGGCGGGCACCCGTGTGGCCTATTGCTCGTCCCCACGATGCTACGCCGCGCTTGGAGGATTGCCCGATCGCCGCTTGAGCCCACAAGGAAGCAATCTTGCCACCAATGTCGCCGGACCACCTTTTCCTTGGCACACGGGCGGGCAGATTTTGGTGGTGGTGTGTGGTCAATGGGGTGGTTTTGCCCCGTCGGACAGCAACGAGGATGGGGGCCAGCTTTTTCGATACAATCAAGTCCCGCCGCCACGTCCGGGAGCGTTGGCCCGGTCTTTCACGGACCCAAGAATCCTGTGCAGGCGAACTGGGCCGTGCACAACCCACGTGAGGAGGGGCAACTGTACTGTCCCTATGAGCACTGTTTATTTGTTGTTCCTGCATTCACATGACGCCCTTTTTTGATGTATTCCTTGTCATAGACAACTCGGTGTGCTGCATTTCCGATTCGAGACAACCTTGTTTGCTGAATTTGCACTCCGAGACAAACCTGAAGGTGGCAGCAAATGCAGCAGAAAGAACGGCAGCCGCTGTTCAGTCTGCCTTCACCGCTATCATTGCCGTAGTAGCCCGTCCCAATCAGTGTCCCCAGAAGTAGGACCAAAACGACAAACACGACTAACGCAATGCACAGAGCACGCACCTTGTCTTGGGCACCCTTGCCTTGTGCTTGATGTGTGTTGGCTACCCGGCAAAGGAGTGGGATGGGTTTTAGGGCTTTTGTCTCAATTCGTTGCGGAAAGAATGCTTTCGGAGCTGTTTTGTGCCATGCAACACACCCACCGCGCTTTGATTGTTGTACTTGTTGTATGTTTGCTACCCAGCAAAGGAGTGGGACGGGTTTCAGGGCCTTTGTCACAAATTGGTTTCGGAAACAATGCTTTTAGACATCTGTTATGCCATGGAACAGCCCCAATGCGCTTTGATTGTTGTGCTTTGATTGGCAGGAAGGGTACATGGAAGGGTGGTAGGAAGGGGTGTTCTTGGCCTAGAAAAACGTGGTAGAAAGGGTGTCAGGAACCGTGTTCCTGGCCAAAAACGGGGCTCCTACGTGGGCCACACAAGTGTTCCTGGCCCGGAAACCCCTGCCACGAAGTACGAGCCAATAGTTGTGTCGATCTTTTTCCAAAAGTGTTGAAATAGCATTATGCACCAAGACACATTGAGCGGGCGCTATACATCCATTCGCCAAAGGAAGAGCACTCTACAAATAATGAAATGTGATCTTTGCAAGCATGCATTGTACAGTCAATTGTGTGCATGCATGCCGGTGATTATGGGGTAGGAACATTGCCATCCAAGCGAACACTAGCTCGGAAGCCTGCCAACCACGCGCCTCATCCATTTTTCACCAACCCATCGACTCTGAGTTGCGAAAAATGGGTACATCTTCCCCCCTAGGCTCCCAGCTTAAATCACGAGGATCTCCTGGCCCATCTCTCTATCTTCCGGACTTTTTGTCGTTCCGCCCGTCTCTCCCTCTTTCGGAATTCCTCTCTTGCTCTCCACTTCTTTCGGATCCATCTCACCCGGCACCTCCTCTTTCTTCACCGGTGGAACACCAGTGTGTCCGTCCTATGCATTGAGGGGCTCTTGCTTTATCCTCAAAAAATGTGGCACATAGATAACACGTGGTACAATTAAAGGTAGTTCCGGAGGCAAACCCAAAGGTGGGGAAGCCAAAGGCGAAGAATAGGCCACAAGCGGCACTGTCAGACCAAGGGCAACACATAAGACATGTAACACAAACAACCAGTAAAACACACACTCGGGCAGCTTCTTTATGCTAGAATGGGGGCAGAACATCACGATGCGTCTGATGCTTTGTGCTAGCATCTAGCGGTGCGTCTAGCCTGTCACGAAGCGGCGGATTGTGGCTTGGAGGCGGACCGTGAGGCGGCAGAGGGTAACTGGAGTAGGTGGTCGTAGTTGAAGGGGGTGGACAATTGTAACGGCGGAGGTGCGGGTACTACTCCTTCATTGAGGAGAATACACCGGTGGCCTCCATGGAAACGTCCATACTAGTCGTTATAGTTCCCGGGGTACTCCTCATGGAACGGGGAGAATGCTCAAACGGCAGAGGCAACCGTCAGGGGCAATTGAAGAAGCACCTATGTATAAGATGGAAACACGCAACACGCGCCAAACCGAAAGGGGGCATCCTCCATAGGCGTGTTTGGGGGTTAAGAAAAGAAAAATACCCGTTGCCGCAAGTTATGACGTCTCAACAACGCTTAACGGCCACTTCCCAGCATCGGGCGGCCCCTCTCCTTGGTGACTTCGTACTCCGCATAGTCGAAGCCTTGCAGCATGTGCAAATTTTTTCTGGCCCGAACCATGCAGAAAAGTGGGTTAAGAGGTGCAATATATGGAGGCACCCTCCGGAGATGCACCAAGAGGCGGCAAAATAGGGTGCGCAAAAGGAACACGTAAGGCGGACACACAGGCAAAACAACAGGTACTGCTTGGACACACGGAAGAGTTGCCGGAGATCTGTTTGCATGCCGAGGTGTCCTTGAAAGTCATGATGCTGATCCGATCATTGGGCAAAATCGACTGGGGCCTCCAAGGAAACCTCCATACTAGTATTTGTGGTACCCGGGGTAGTACTCGTGGAACAAGGAGCATGCGTACATGGCGGAGGCAACTTGTAGAGGCAATGCAAGAAGCACCTATGTATAAGACGGAAACACGTAACACGCGCAAAACCTAAAGGGGGCATCCTCCGTAGACGTGTTTCAAGGTCACAAGGAAGGAACGCACCCAATCCCGCAAGTTCCGACTTCTCAGCAGCGCTTCAGCGCCACTTTCTAGCATCATGCGGCGCCTCTCCTTGGTGAGTTCGTAGTCCGCATAGTCCAACCCTTGCAGCGTGTGCAAATTTTGCCCGGCCCGAACCATGCAGGGAAATGGGTTAGGAGGCGCAAAACATGGAGGCACCCTTTGGAGACGCACCAAGCGGCGGCACATAAGGGTGCGCAAAAGGCGTATTGCGCTCTAAACCCGTAAGGCAGCCACAGAGGCAACACAACAGGTACTGCTTGGACACACGGAAGAGTTGCCGGAGATTCGTCTGCATGCCGAGGTGTCCTCGAAAGCCATGATGCTCGTCCGCTCATTGGGCAGAATCGACTGGGGCCTCCAAGGAAACCTCCATACTAGTATTTGTGGTACCCGGGGTAGTACTCGTGGAACAAGGAGCATGCGTACATGGCGGAGGCAACTTGCAGAGGCAATGCAAGAAGCACCTATGTATAAGACGGAAACACGTAGCACGCGCAAAACCTAAAGGGGGCATCCTCCGTAGACGTGTTTGAAGGTAACAAGGAAGGAACGTGCTCGATGCCGCAGGTTCGGACTTCTCAACAGCGCCTCGGCGCCACTTTCTAGCATCATGCGGCGCCTCTCCGTGGTGCGTTCGTAGTCTGCATAGTCCAACCTCGTGCAATGTCCCCAAAACTTCCCGGCACAAACCATGCAGAAATCTGGGTTAGGAGGCGCAAAATATGGAGGCAGCCCCTAGAGGCACACCAAGAGGCGGCAAAATAGCACACGAAAATGGCGCATTGCGCTCTAAACATGTAGGGGGGCACACAGAGCCAACACAACACGTACTGCTCGGGACACACGGAAAAGTTGCTAGAGATGCGTCTTCATGCCGAGGTGTCCTCCAAACTCTTGCCGCTGATGCGCTCATGCCGGTCCTTCCGTAATCCTCCGCCTTTTCTCCTAATCCGGGGGTGGGATAACCTCCCTCACGCAAAGATCTCCAAACTTGGTGACCTACTCAAGGCCTTGCCCGCACCACGTGCACAGGGACACAGAGCGCATGAGACGCGTTTCCACTTGCCATTGGGTGCTAACGGGGTATGTGCACTCAAACGGAACACGTGCGGAGGCATTACCCCAGGCACCTTCTGTCCCGTGGTGGAGAAGCGATAGCAAGTTGTATGCTCCAACATCCGTTGTAAGCAACAGGGCGAGGCCCAGCTCGCGGCGTGCAGCTCCATTCTCCGCAAGGCATTTTGAGTAGTCATGCAAACACACCCAATTAAGGTGCTGCACCCCTCTCCGACACACAGTGCATGTCCGCTTTGTCCCCGGTCCTGTCCGCGATTTTTTCATGGCTTGTAGATGTGGTTGGCATCGTCCTTCATGGGCTGCTTTGCTCCACCACAAACAAGACACTTCCCCACACAATTTATTTGTCTTTTTCGTATTTCCCCTCTTCTTTCTTCAAGGTGCTCTTGTTGTTGGGCTTCCTCTTCTTTTCCGCGGCCATTCCTTGTGGGCCCGTGTTTTGGATGCCTGATAGGTGTTGAAGTTGTGTGCCTTGGTGTGCGCAGCTACCTCCACCATGGCACTCCGAAATTCGTTGGCATTGTGCTGCTGCTTGATCTCTCCGATGGGGTTACAAGGTGCGACGGGGGCAAAAGCTGCCTTGACACCTTTGGCCTTCGTCTTTGCTTCCCTACCTTTTTCCACCTTCTCTCTAACAGTCCACCTATGGCGTCAAGGGGTTCTCCTCTCAACCCTCTTCCTCCTCATTCTTAGTGTATCTCAATCTTTTCGTCCGCATTGGTGTTGCCCGAATCCTCATCCACCTCATCCTTGGGCACCCACGTCCACACTGTGTTCCTTGCAGTCTGTAGAATACACAAAACACGAGAGTTGCCTTTGGGAGCAAAGGCGGAGGCATACGCAAAGAACCGGCAAAATGCGGAACAGGCGCAACATACGCAAAGCAACACGTAGAGGCAAGTGCGGACATGAATGACGACAGCTCGCGGAACACCGCACATTGTTGTCTACCACATGAGCGTGTCTTTGTGGGTGACGGGCTTCCTGGACCACCGCGAGGCTCTTGGCCTTGCCTTGCGGGGGCTTCTGCAAATAGGGGTCAAGGTGGGGGGGTGGAGAAACTCAAGCACCATGCGCTTTTCATCTATGCCCCCTTTTGTATCGTTCCGCCACTCGCGATACATTCTTAGGTGGCCGAAGCATGTACGCTTTTGTACCGGGAAGTCTACAAATTTGGTAGAGGTAATTTGCCCGATTTACCTGCTTTTTTTAACCACACAATTTGACTACTCAGTTTTTTGGCCCAATTACCCACAAAAATGCATGATTTTCCTCCAACAAAGCTCACACAAATTTTGCCATTTTACCCACTTTTCCGTAAAAAGCACCATATTTTGGGGGGTTTCGGGCTATAAAACCTTGCTCTTTGTTGTTGTCCTCTCCTTGCTTCTTTTTTTTGCACACTTAAAAATCCAATTTTTACGCCGGAGGTTTCCCAAATGCTGTAAAAGTACAACACTTTCCGATTCGTATTGCGAGGCCTCGCAATATGAGACATGAATCAACATAATTCTTTGCAATTACACACACCTTTGGGTCACACAGAAGCAAGCAAAAAGAGAACACAGCGTATCAATACATTGTTTGCGTTGACACGTGAGGCTTTCGGAATGCGAGGCCTCGCAATACTGACTGCTGCTGCCTTAGGGTCATTATAATCATCATCTCCAGATGATGCTTCTTCGGCTTTTTCCGCTTTGGCGCCTGGCTGGCCTCCGGCTCCTCTTCATCTGCATCGCCAGCCTCGAACAGCCGAAGCTGCGTTGACTTCCGAGGAGATGGCCGATCAGATCCTGGCAGCACCGGGTCTTCATCATCGTCCTCAGGATCCTCCAAGTCCTCGGCTACGACTTCTGCATGGGCATGTTGACTCGCTTCCTCTGCAGTCGACACTTCCAGACGGGCATACCCCACATTCTCGTCCTCGACCCACATTGGCATGCGGAACTCGATCCAGAGCTCCCATTGCGCCAACTTGGTCTGGTCAAATCCCGCCTGCACACGCTGCGTCACCTCGTGATGGTAGCTCCGTGCTCAGTCCGATCACTTTTGTTTGGTCAGCTGCAGAGAACAAACTTGTGGAGGATCATCCAAAGCTGCCACTTTCGCCGCCATATGCACATCGCGATCGAAGATCATGACGTTGTCAGAGCGGTCTCTGTTCCGCATCAGCGTTGCGAGCCACGTATAGAGGACAAGGGGCATGAGCCCTGGTTCATCACGTTTGCGGCGACCCAAGCCGCTGTATGGTGGAATCTGCGATGAGGAGTAGCGAGATGTCAAAGGCATTGCAAGGCCTCGCAATCCAAAAGCCTTGTACATACCTTTTTCTTGATCTTCACACCGGGCACTAGAACCAGTGCTTTCACTTGAATTCCGCCTTTTCTAGTTTTGCCCGCACCCGGTAGCCAGTAACACACTTGCACTTTCTCATACCAGTAATCGTTCTCCGCAATTCCAGGTGCCTCCAGAATTGTTGCCAGAGCGTCCCACACGGGCGACACCTCGCCGTAGATCACAAGCACAGCTTCGGGGTTGTCGATCAACTTGGCCATCACAACGGGACTCACTGAATCAGTACCGTCCGCCAGATTCGCATTCAGAATAATCATGTCGGTGTCTAGCGCCTCCAAAAACTTAAGGGGATCTTGCGGATCTTTTTAGGGGGTGCACAGCATTTTCACCATCTTTCCACTGGCCTCAATGTTCAGCACATCCACTTTTCCAGACTCCGTAGACTTGACCTCCGTCAAGGGCGATGCCAGTCCTGCACGCAGGCGACCAAGGTCCATTGATGCCCCATGCTTTGGAAAAGTGTGTCCCAATGCCGTCCAGAACCGCGCCTTGCTCAGCGTTTCCCATTTTGGCGACGGAGCCTCAGCTTTCCATTGCTAGGTCCCCAAAGGGATCCGAAACCAATTGACATCCCAGTCATGCAACGGTACCCTCTCTGCCAAACCGGCCTCTGCACACGTGTGGAAAGTTTGTATTGATCGACCGTGCTTCGTGTTTGCGTGTTTGCCTACTTGCTTGCGAGGGGAACATACTTCGAGAGGGATGGATGACGCTGTCCGGAGCGGCTCCCCAATGGCAATTGATCCACTGCTGCTTCTGGTAAGTCGTGGCCTGGTCTTGGATTTCCTTGATGTTCGTCTTTGGTCTCGACATGTCGGCGGCGACCCGTTGTAGGAGGGCTGGCTCGTACAGACTCTGTAGAAACTTCAGCTGGTTCATTGTCACTGCTGTGTCCATGTTCTCGAAATTCATCAGGGACTGCACCGCTGCGTCCTCCGCGTGGTACACCCACGTCAAGAACGGTCCAAACGCCTTCACCGCATAAGTCTCAACAGGAGGAGGGTACGTAGCCAGATTGCGGATTGTGAGGCCTCGCATTCGAAAAAGGAACATACTTGGAGTTCATCATCGGAAACCTGTGGAGGAATCCATGCATATCCGCTCGCGGCCTTCGGAATGGTTCGGTGAATGTGATCCCTGGCAGACTCGTCAGGCACAGCTGGCGAATCTTGCGAATGCATAAGGAAGTTGTCAGCTGCTTCCGACGGTGGCACGGCAGAGATGTCTAGATCGATGGCCTGCTTCCGACCTGCGAGTCCTACCCGAGTAGCCCAACTCGTCTCCGTCTTCAGCAGGTTGACCTTAACAATTTGCATCCACTGCGGTGGGTTGAGGCCTTTCTCAAGACGTTCGTTTCGGAGCTCTTTGAGCGCATAGACGCAGTGCTGCTTTGCAATACTGATCCAATCATCGGCTTGAGACGGAAAAAGGGTGTTGAGAGCATGCACATGAAATGTCGCCGCCGCGGCCCGGTTACGTACTTGGTGATTGCCATGTAGTCACGGTCACGGGCTCCTCAGGAGGGTTTGCCATGAGACTTCTCTTAACCTCGTCCACTCGCTTTTGTTGATACTTCCAGATCTGACCGTACTTCTTCTGCTTGTCGATCACAAGGCTCGTGACGTGGACCTCCACTTGCAAAGGCTTCTTGTAGAACCTCAGGAACTCCTCTGGCACCGTGTCCTGCGTGGACGGTACTTGTGAGGTGTTTGGTGATGCTCTGCCCGCTTTTGTTTGCGTCAAGCTCTCTGCCATGTTGAAATAGGCTTGTAAAAAGGGAAAAAACTGTATGTATTTATGCTTGGATTGCGAGGGCTCGCAATCGACAACATAGGTATTTGTTTGCAATTACCTACTTCGTGTTGCGAGGCCTCATATTACGGTAAGAACATCTATCCAAAAACGTACTTTTTCAGCATACAATTGCGAGGGCTCGCATTCCCAACACGCAGGAGCGAGCAAAAGCACCGGCATGCGCGCAACAACAACAACAGAGCTCGGAATCAACCTAAAACCGATTCTATGCATCGGTAAACGCCCAAATTGTGTCCAGAATGTTCGTTCGCTGCGCAACAGACCGCAGCGGAACCTTGTTGTCCATCAATCGTAGCAAGGCAGGTGAGAAGTTCCGGGGCCGCCGCAGAAATGTATGCAAAACATCTGTCACCATAACCCTGTATGTGTCCACGTCCGGCTCGCTGTAAGGGTCGGACGGGAAATCCGGTTCAGCCTCCCAGTGCCTCTCCATAGTCGAGGTACCCGATTGCCAGGGACAGTACCTGATTCTCAGGCGGTCGTCAGTAAGATACGAGCGCAAGGGCTATCGTATCTCGGTTTCAATGTCGGACAAGAAACCACTCACCAGGAGTTTTGGTCTAAGAAAAGCCAGCGGTGGATCGACTGTACTATCCTGCCAAAGGTGCCATGTCCGAAGTGTGGTCAACGGCATTGGTACCACGAGGCAGAGGCCTTTGGCCGTGGAGCCTGACTACGAGAACATGGGGGGGGCGCGTTGGATGAGGTGGACAGGGGGGGTCGGGCACTCCGCGAGGCCATACAGCAGTACCTTGATGCCATACAGTCAGAGCCTGGACACACCTGGCTGTCGGCGGCAGCACATGCCCTGGAGAAGAGCACCAGGAAGGGATACGCAGCAGCCCTTCGACGGCTGCGGAAACGCAGTCGGGAACATTTTGGGGCGAGCCCACGCCAGGTTCTGGAGTTGGAGATCAAGGAAATGGTGGCAAGTGAGAACGCGGAGGGGAAACTCAAAACGTTACTGTCCGCCTGCAGGCAGTTGGACAAGTTACGGCTTCATCCCAGGATTGTGGAAGCCTCGGACTGGCAGGTGGTCAAGTGGTTGGCAAAGAGGCGGGTACATAGCCAGATTGCGGATTGTGAGGCCTCGCATTCGAAAAAGGAACATACTTGGAGTTCATCATTGGAAACCTGTGGAGGAATCCATGCATATCCGCTCGCGGCCTTTGGAATGGTTCGGTGAATGTGATCCCTGGCAGACTCGGTAGGCACAGCCGGCGAATCTTGCAAATGCATAAGGAAGTTGTCGGCTGCTTCCGACGGTGGCACGGCAGAGATGTCTAGATCGATGGCTTGCTTCCGACCTGCGATTCCTACCCGAGTAGCCCAACTTGTCTCCGTCTTCAGCACGTTGACCTTAACAATTTGCATCCACTGCGGTGGGTCGAGGCCTTTCTCAAGACGTTCGTTTCGGAGCTCTTTGAGCGCACAGACGCAGTGCTGCTTTGCAATAACGATCCAATCATCGGCTGGAGACGGAAAAAGGGTGTTGAGAGCATGCACACGAAAGGTCGCCGCTGCGGCCCGGTTAGGTACTTGGTGATTGCCATGCAGTCACGGTCACGGGCTCCTCAGGAGGGTTTGCCATGAGACTTCTCTTAACCTCGTCCACTCGCTTTTGTTGCTACTTCCGGATCTGACCGTACTTCTTCTACTTGTAGATCACAAGGCTCGTGACGTGGACCTCCACTTGCAAAGGCTTCTTGTGGAACCTCAAGAACTCCTCTGGCACCGTGTCCTGCGTGGACGGTACTTGTGAGGTGTTTGGTGATGCTCTGCCCGCTTTTGTTGGCGTCAAGCTCTGTGCCATGTTGAAATGGTTTTGTAAAAAGGGAGAAAACTGTATGTATTTATGCTTGGATTGCGAGGGCTCGCAATCGACAACGTAGGTATTTGTTTGCAATTACCTACTTCGTGTTGCGAGGCCTCACATTAAGGTAAGAACATCTATCCAAAAACGTACTTTTTCAGCATACAATTGCGTGGGCTCGCATTCCCAACACGCAGGAGCGAGCAAAAGCACCGGCATGCGCGCAACAACAACAACAGAGCTGGGAATCAACCTAAAACCGATTCAATGCATCGGTAAAGGCCCAGATTGTGTCCAGAATGTTCGTTCGCTGCGCAACCGACCGCAGCGGAACCTTGTTGTCCATCAATCGTAGCACGGCAGGTGAGAAGTTCCGGGGCCGCCGCAGAAATGTACGCAAAACATCTGTCACCATAGTCCTGTATGTGTCCACATCCGGCTCGCTGTAAGGGTCGGACGGGAAATCCGGTTCAGCCTCCCGGTGCCTCTCCATAGTCGAGGTACCTGATTGCCAGGGACAGTACCCAATTCTCAGGCGGTCGTCAGTAACATACGAGCGCAAGCGCTGTCGGATCTCGGTTTCAATGTCGGACGACAAACCACTCACCAGGAGGCGTCTGTTAATTCTAGTAGGGCAGATTGCGACAAACAAATCTTCCACGTCGCTCGGTGTGACGGCCCAGGTGTGTCTGTCTTTCATGGACCCCAGTCGACTGAGCATAACTTCGCCAAACTCTTTACCATGACACAATCCGGGCAGGGCGCCGTTGAACGCCTGCCAATGCAACAAGGCGACACCGATGGTCCTCACATACACAAGTGGGTCAGCTGCAGCCCTGCCAAGCTCTATTAAAAGCACGAACACCAGTCGCAGAACATGATGGGCGTCGATGGCCGATCCTGGGTGCCGTCCGGACTAGTTGCATTGCCTCACGAGAAATCCACAGTAGAGGACAAGCGGACACCAGTTCTGCAGAAGGTTCACCATAGCTTTACATACCACACCCTTTAGTCGATCCATCGCCGTCCCACTGTGATCGGCAACAGCCTGTAATCTGTTGGACTTCCGCCACAACTGCCGCAAGAAATGCGGCGCACACTTCAGGATGCCAGCAATAGTTCTCTCCATGACTCTCAGCTTCGGGCACGACCCTACTTTTTTTCCCACTCCTAAGCGGCCAAAGCGGAAGTACACAAGCAGCGAATGAAAGCGCCGCCACACGTTTGTCACAAGGTATTTATAGGGATGCCAACAGCCGTACAAGACGGGAGTCTTCTTCAGTTTTTCGTGCCAGTTCCACCACTGCGTTCTGTCGCAGTACAAACACTTGAGGCATCTTTTGTGTATGTTCCCCCGTACGCCGTATTGACGTTATGATGGAGGCTGTCGGTAGCAGGGACAACAGCATTATCTGTCTTGACCATAGTTATGAACTGCAGCTTGCTCCCTTTGCACTGTGCAGTCTGTTTTTCATTTTTACATGAGGAGACAGGCCCAGTCGGAGGCACCCCGCGACTATGGGTGCTCTTCTCATGCTGTGGGGGCGTCAGCAGCTCGCCAACGTGGAGAAGTGGTCAGGGACAACAACAACCAGAACAGCCGACAGGGAGACCAGGGCGCGGAGGAAGCCGCGATGCCCCGCAATGGATCTCGTGATGACAATGGTGAGGTGTTCGTAGGCCGTGCGGATGTTGAAGACCTCGTCGAATGGTGGCAAGACCAAGAAGAGGGTTGGGACTCGGACGCGGTACTCGATGAGTGGGACAGTGTGAGGACGGGTGACGGCTTCACTGAGGTGCACGTGACGGAGTTCTTCCCAGATAGTGCGGACGATCGGCCACTGGACCCGGAAGGGCAATTATTGGTATGGGATCGCCACGTTCTGCTGCGGGACCTACGAGGGGCTGTACACCAGGTACCGGTGCACATGGACAGGGACTACAGGCAGTTTGCAGCATGGTGTCCTGATCAGCTTGAGAACGTCATCTTCATTGCGGGGGCTACAGTGTTGTTGAACAACGTGAGCCTGCGAGACCTTGGTGTCGTGCTTGGTATGCTGCTGGAGATGAGTGCCCGACTGACGGGGGGGGCTGGGGAGTCGCATCCGATGGCGGCACTGGCCGTCTTCCGTGTGCAGAAGTACGAAACCTGGAGGGAGTACCTGGCGGGCTCCCCGATGACAGCGGGGGCGCTGACACGCACCATAGAAAAGATGATTGGCCGGTTTGCAGGAGACTTGCCCTCTCTGTTGAGGAACGTCAACGTCACGTGCCCAGGACTGGAGCCAGAGCATATGTGGACGTTGCTGCGATGCTTTGAGACGTATGCGGGCGCCCTGTTGGATTTCTCCGTGATGCGGTACGTGCAGGTTCGCCGTGAAGAGTACCATGATGCAGAGGACTGGGATGCGTTGCAGGAGGCCCGCAGAAAATATATCGAGGTCGAGCATCATGTCTGGTTAGAGGGAGCAAACAGAAAAGAACAAGATGGGCACCTGCGTGACCTTGACAGTAGCGACGAAGAAGAAGAAGATCGCCCGTACGAGGTCCTGAACCTGGAGAATGTGCGGAAAATCAGGAAGCGGGTGGGTGCACCCAAATGGACAATAAGGCCCAGCAAGGTCCTTCGAGACTACCTACAGCAGCCAGAGAGAGCGGAAGAGCATGGCCTGGCGAATGCCATATGGGAAGTTATGCGGAAGATGGATCGCCAAGGGAGTGCCTACTTGAAGAAAGAATGGAAGAAAACGCACAAGAAAGAAAAGAAGAGGCGACGCAAGGAGCGCAAGAAGGCGAAGAAGGCAGGCCAGAAATGCAAGAAAGGCAAAGGACACATGTCAAGAGATACTGAGTCCTCCAACGGCAGCTCCAGCGATTTCAGCACCAGCTCGGACAGTTCGTCATCCTCCCAGTCCAGTGGCAGAAGTGGACGCCAGAAGGCCACGCAACCAGCGAGCGCCGGACGCAAAAGAAAGGTGGAGATCCGGGTCGTGGACGGGCGGCGGGAGTTTTGGTCTAAGAAAAGCCAGCGGTGGATCGACTGTACCAATCCGCCAGAGGTGCCATGTCCCAAGTGTGGTCAACGGCACTGGTACCACGAGGCAGAGGCCTTTGGCTGTGGAGCCTGACTACGAGAGCATGGGGGGGGCGCGTTGGATGAGGTGGACAGGGGGGGTCGGGCACTCCGCGAGGCCATACAGCAGTACCTGGATGCCATACAGTCAGAGCCTGGACACACCTAGCTGTCGGCGGCAGCACATACCCGGGAGGAGAGCACCAGGAAGGGATACGCAGCAGCCCTTCGACGGCTGCGCAAGCGCAATCGGGAACAGTTTGGGGCGAGCCCACGCCAGGTTGTGGAGTTGGAGATCAAGGAAATGGTGGCAAGTGAGAATGCGGAGGGGAACCTCAAAAAGTTACTGTCCGCCTGCAGCCGGTTGGACAAGTTACGGCTTCATCCCAGGATTGTGGAAGCCGGGGACTGGCAGGTGGTCAAGTGGTTGGCAAAGAGGCGGGTACGTGGCGAGTCCGCCCTGGTACGCTGGGCGCCGATGGAATTGTTCGTCTGGCTGGCGGAGCAGATTCTGGACCTGGAAAGCGCCGAAATCGTGGCACGGGGCTGCATCAGCGTGGTGTGCCTACTGCGGGTGGGAGAAGCGGCCACAGTGCGCACCGGTACACGTGGAGACGTCCGTTTCAACGGCGAAAAAGGGCGGCCAGGCATCTGGGATGTGGAGGTCGGACCATGGACAAAGTGGTGGGTACTGTTCCTCTGGGAAATCCGACGACTCAAACACGGGCGTGCCGACTTGCCCTTTTCCTTCCAGAACGCGGCGGAATTACAGGCGGGATGGAAAAAGATTGTTGGAGGCTCAGACTTCGAAGGGTACAGGTGGCATGCACTGCGTAGGTGTGGAGCGGCGGTCCTGTAGTTCTGGGGCGCCCGCATCCAGACGGTCATGCGCGCAGGAGGGTGGGTCACTCCCAGTGTCGCTAAGGACTACTGCCACCGGACGCACGCGTGGTCCTGCGAAAGACGGATGCACCTCCCCGTTCCGGTGGACTGGGTGGGGGGGGCGACAGGCGGAGCGTTCCAGTACAGGTCAGAAGAACGACCCGTGGACAGTCTGAGGGCAAAATGGGTCCGAGCGGATCTGCGCGACGCTGCACCTCAGCGATGCCCTGGGGCTCAGGCGAGTGCGGTCGGCACAAAGAGACGGAAGAGAAGCAAGTCCCTAGAGCCCACGAGTGCCGCGCGCACAGAGTACGACAGTGAGTCCAGCAGCGAAGGAGAATACCGGTTCATGGAGTGTGACCAGTGACTTGTTGGGTGGCTTCGGCGAGCAGGTGGAGAGGCTGATGCGACAACCGGATGTCCCGCGTAAGCAGGAAGGCCTTGTGGCGGCAGGGCTGGTGGCACTGGGAAGGCTGGCGGCTACTATTGACCCGCGCAGGGGGTTGGCAAGACTGACGCAGGCCGTGGAGCCCATCTCGGAGGAAGGCCTCAGTCAGGCGTCGGAAGAATCGTACTATGATGATGACGAGCTGGAGCCGGTGAGCCTGCTGCTTGCCAGGCAGGGGATTGGAGAAGTGGGCAAGGTTAGAATGGCCGATACCATATGGCGGCGTTGCGTACCGAAGGACCTGCTATGTACGTCCCAGGCATGGGATCGGAAATATGCCAGTGGTATATCAATGGTGGACAGCCCAGCTGTGGGTGACATGCTCAGCGCTATTCGCGACGCGGGACCTTTGAAGAAGTGCAGCGAGGCCCGGGGTACCAGCAAAGCAAGGGTCATTCCTAAGAACTCGCAGAAGTGTGCGCTCATTTTTGCATGTGTTGGTCTGAACGACGCAGACTGGCATAAACCGCCCAAATTCCGTTTGCCCCAGGTAGAGCAGGTGACTCGCCTGATGGCGGATGCAGGTCATAAGGCTTTTTTGGGGAAAATAGATCTCAGCGATTGTTTTTGGTCTATTCGCATGCCGTACAAGTGGTGTAGGGTTTTCCGTGTGAACACACCCCAGAGATGTTTCCGCTGGCTGACTCTGCCCTTTGGGTGGAAGTACTCGCCTATACTTTGCCAGAGACTTGTGTCCGCGCTAGTCAGGAGGGCCCTGCGGGACTTACGGGCGCGGGGGGTCACTTACCTGGACGATGTTCTTGTGTCTGCAGTGGGTAGGTGCTGTCTGCGCGTTGCTGTGCGCCGCGTGAGCTGAGTCTTGGGCAAGGCGGGGTTCCTGATTAGCTCCAAGAGTGTAATTGAGCCTGTCCGGACCTTGGATTTTATTGGGAAGCAGTTTTCCGCCGTTGCTATGACTGTGCAGAATAAGCCAGGGATTATTGGTGGCGTCGTGGCTCTCTCGCTTTTGGGCATTGTCTAGAACAGCCTGAGCGCGCGGATTGCTGCGCGGCTGTTAGGCAAGCTTGAGTGGGCTGTGAGGCCCAATGCTGGGCTGGCCCCTTTTGTTGCAGGGGGTCGCTGTTGGAAGTTGAGCGATTTTTGTGATTTTCGTAAGGGCATGCGTAGGGCATTGATGACTGCCATTGCCTTTGCCCTGACCCCGCAGTTCTTTGCCCCTTGGCCCTGGTTGCCTCCGATTCCAGCGGCACAGTGTTTCTTTTTCACTGACGCCGCCGAGCGAAGTAAGACAGGCAGGTACAGGATTGGGATTGTCAGGGAGGGCCGGCGATGGCTCAGCCGTAAGGCGCCTAACTGGATCGGTACTTTACAGCAGGCGGAACTGTATGCAGCAGGTTATGCGCTGCGCTTGGGTTGCTATATGCGCTTGCCTTATGTTGTGATTGCCACTGACAGCGACGTTGGTAGGGCACATATTTTGGGCATGCGAGGGGGTATTTTTTTGCGTAGCCAGCAGCGACTTCGTCGACAGTTGTTTTGGCTCAGGAGCTAGAATGATCGCCCTATGGGTGTTTTCAGGGTAAGCACGGATTTGAATCCAGCCGACCCGCCTAGTAGGCTAGGATCCTTTCGCACGCACAGTGACGTTACTGACAGTGTTAAGCGCCGGCAGGCAGCTTGGAAAGGTGAGCCGAATCGTTTTACTTGTCTTGAATTTCTCCCGAGGTTTGCTTGGCGTTTGCGTTGAACCTCGCATTCGCTCGTATAAGGGTTGGCAGCTTGGTCTACATGTGGAATGCAATGCTTGTTCGTCCTGTGCTTGCTTTTATTGCTGCATTTGTCTGCCCTGCGAACGGCAGCCGGTTTGAACCCCTGTACGCTGTATTGAAGTTCTGATGGAGGCTGTCGGTAGCAGGGACATCAGCATTATCTGTCTTGACCATAGTTATGAACTGCAGGTTGCTCCCTTTGCACTGTGCAGTCTGTTTTTCATTTTTACATGAGCAGACAGGCTCGCCCACCCACCCGGAGATTTAGTCTTTTCCGTGCATTCACTGGCACGGAGCGTCGCACCCAGGCAGTCTGGAATATTTGACGTTGGCAGCTTGGTGTGCATGTGGAATACAATGCCTGTTCGTCCTATGCTTGCTTTTATTGCTGCATTTGTCTGCCCTGCGAACGACAGCCGGTTTGAACTCATCAACGAGGATGGGCACAATGGGTTGTGTGTGGTTCGACAGGGATGCAGTGTAGTGCAACACCTCAACGAGGCCTTGTACGAGGATACCTAGTGCGTAGTCAGCAGGAGCGGTTTCCAACCAGTATTCGGTACTGGATCTCGCACGACGTCAAGCGGTGGGTTGATGCTCGGTATTGGCGCTGGTCTGTCCGCAAGGAGGCCCGGATCTGTCACGAACCCACGAAAGCTCCGTTTCATTCTGACAAGCGCTGCAGCCACACTGCCGATGCTGCTGATGAGCACATCTATGGTTGGGTGTCCTCTTAAATACGGCAACCTGCACGGAATCTCAACAACGCAAAGCGCTGTGCAATTTTGCGACTGATCCTGGATCGCTGGATGCGTTCCATACTGCTTAATGTAGCAATTGTTGATCCAGACGCAAACCTGCCGGTTCTCCATCCAACGGCATGTTTCAAGCATCTTTCCCGCGGACCGTTGCTTCATAGTTTCCTCTCGCAGCCGTAGCAATCCTCACCGGCGCAACCGGCGCCTTTTCTGCCGCCCGATAGAGGCAAAACCGGGGGCGTCCTCGTCCTGGTGTGCGGGTGTGCACCGCAAGCGCAAGATTTTGTATAGGTTGGAGAACTCCTCCTTGAAGTGATTTGCCGCTCGGCTCTCTTGTCTGCCTTTTAGTCTCAGCAGTGAGTGCCGTGTCTTCCGGTTCAGTCGCAACAAGCGCGCAAAATCAAAAAAGAAAACAGCCCCGGTCTTGTTCTTTTCAACGGCAGCCCATAGGGATTCAGGAGTGGTATATCCATGTTCCGTTGCACGGAAAGCTCGCAATCGCCTGACAGTCCGTTCCAACTCCCTCTGCGCTCGATGCTCAATGTTACGTGGCATGAACAATCATCTCATATTTTGAAAAAGTGTATTTGAATTGAACAATTCCACAAAAAATAGGCTCTTATAACGCTACAGGTAAATAAAATTTCTTGCCAGCAGAGCGCTGCACACGCGACACGCGCATATCGATCCTTGCGCGCAACTGCGTTACACGTGCACATTCTCGGTTACTTGTAACGGTGAACTGGTTCCACATTTCTCTTGTTTATCCCAACTGGGGTACCCAGTTGCGGCGCGTGACCATTGCTGCTGGGCAGTGAAGCCAGCGGTGACCACAGTATGAAAACTAGAGATGCCGGCGGGACCTGTAGGGCGGGCCATACAGTAGCGCCGCATGAAAGGGAATGCACATGCTGTGTAGTTGGTGGATCTGCCCATTTTATTGTTTCCTGCCACGTTATTGCGAGGCCTGGCATTTCCATTTGCGAAACCACACCTTTTTCGAATATTTTGAGCGGGAATGCGAGGCCTCGAGTTCCAAGGAGAATGTTATTTGTCGTAATTACCCTAATGCGAATCCTGCATGCGTTCAATTTTGGCAAAACAACTAAAATCAAATCCTTGTGTGGCGAGGCCTCGCAATGCGTTGCAGAAAAAGGCGTATTAACCGACACTTAGTACGATGCATAGTGGCGTATCCTTCTTTATTGACATACCATAGTACGCAGCAATACAGAGGAGCCCAATGTGTTGCAACGTCATGAAAAAAGTACCTTTTTTTACTGAAAAAACATTCATGAAAAATTAGGGCCAAAAAAACAGGGTAAATCACTGAAATAACCCACCACATTTCTCGGTATTTTTTTTAAAAAACAGCGGTACAAAAGTGTACCCGTTTCGGCGGCCCAAGACATTTCTTCACTACGGGTTGCTGGGCATTTTGTAGCCGGGTGGCACACCCAACGTGTGAATGGAAAGAAGACGGGGCAAAAAAGTGGGGAGTGAAGGCAAGCTTGCAGGTAAGGGGGCAGAATTGTGGGCAAGAGACTGCACAAAATGTGCAAACCACGAGAGTTGTCTTCCACAGGCAATACAAGAGGCAACCAACCGGAGGGCGTAACGCACGGCGCACACGCAACATGGCAGCAAAAACCATGGGGTGGCTGCAAGAGGCAATTGTGCTTCTCCCAATAAAAACTTTGGGACCGAATGAAACGAAACGTTCCACTACCTCTAGCATGCGTGAAAATCAATAAAACAATGTCCACATGACAACCACACAAAATTTCGGCACTGCTTGTTCGACACATGGTAGACAAAGGAATGCATAACACAAAAGCGAGTATTGATAGACCACGCGATGACCTTACACAATCAGTCCAACATCCTCCAACTGAAGGAAGCACGTTGCAACCCCCTTGGACCCACAACTAGCGATGGCCCATCTTCCCCTTCTACAGCGTCAAGGACGGCTGCCACGCATCCGACCGGGCTCACAAAAACACTCCAAAGAGACAAAGTTCACCCCCATGGGCCCGAAACCCCATCCGCACAATATGGATAGCAGGCTTCTCTGAAAGGTAGCGCACACTATTTTCAACCAGATGCATGATTGTCTTAAGATAAAGCCGGACACCCAATGATAGGAGTTCACATTGTGCACTCCACAACCATGCCTTCTCTTCGTGATGTTGGACTATGACAATGAGTGCCCTTTTCGGCACCATCGGTCACCGTACCACCGGGTGATGGGAGGCGTCACCATTGACCTTAACCCACCTAGAAAACTGGAAGATCGGCGGCCATTTGAGGACACAATGAAAGAGGATTGTGGGCTCAACTAGGCAAACCTAATGTACGGAAGCAGGTCCTCCTCCTACATGTGCAATCCCACATGACAAAGGACCAAACCCGCTACTCACCGAAACCACAACCTTGTCACACATTCACATACAAAAGCGCGCCTGGCGTGAGCAAATGGGACCACCAAAGCTCCTGCGACAAGTGGCAACCCCAAAGCCCACGCATGCACATGTATGGAGAAGCATTGCTAGAGAAGCTTGTGAAATCAGTCTTGCACACCACACGTCGCGCGTTGGCATCACCACAATGAATACCATCCAAGTGACTAAAGTGGTCAGCACGTTTCAACTGGTTGTGCATCAAAAACAAGTGCACAATACAACGAAACTAGACCATGGCGTCACAAAGGCGTTGCACGACGCAATGTTACACAATCACACTGACGGAAGCGCTGCATGCCATCAGCGGAGGCGCTATGTTGAGCCGGGGTACATGTGAGTCCCAGGATAATATTACACAGATTAGGCGGCTTTTTATATTTGACAAACGCAATATCAATAGCGATCATGGTGGTCCACTTTGGTTGCCTTATTGGTTGCAGCTAGAAGGGTCTTTGTGCGGTAGCAAACGACTTCTGCGGTTCATGGGTTGATTCCACTCTCAAGTCTGCTCCAATTGGGGTGTGCCCCTGCCTTTAGCTTCGACCTAGCGCCATATGTATGCGGAGTGCAATGGCTGTGTCAATTGTTCCTGGCAGGTCCTCACACATTGGCATTGCCATTATTGCCTTGGCGGCCACCATAATTTGAGGAGTACATCATCCCACTTGGTTTGGTTGATATTCTCCGTTGGTGCTTGTGACCGTCGTCGGTTGAGGTATGGGTTGTGGAGCCCGTGTAACCGTGGTTACACAACATTTGGTTGCGACCATTATGTTAATCAACTTATAGCGCAGCTGCACCGGTGAATTCGTGCCGGGTCAGTTTTGGTGGCCTGTGGTAGGGGTCGTGGGCAACAATGTATTCCGGTTTGGGCCCCAACATGAATACCACTCTACCCCAAGACGGGTCGTCAAAATAGGTCAGTGCCCCTTGGAAAACTACCGGGTTGAGGGGCCACCCAAACAGCATTGAGTGAAACACCCACAACTGTCCCTACCCACGTAGGGGGTAGACCAATGGTGTCGCCGTAGGATCATACTCCAAAAACAATGCGAGATGTCCACGTGGGTACGCAGTAAGGGCAAGCCGCCAACCTCCCGCTTCAAGGGTGCCAACTTCAGCCGCATGTCTGTCAGCTGCGACCGCAAGTGGCGCACTTTTGACAACAACACAATCATGCGTTCATACAATCGTGAAACCATAGCAAGGAAACGGTCTTGAATCGAAGATACGGCCACACAAGCAACTTTTCATGTCATTCGCAGTTAAACAAGCGCAAGGAGCAGATGAGATTTGCCTTCTCCGAACCTTTTGGTGTCACGATAGACAACCCATCGGGACCCAAGTGATTGCGGTGGCACGGCTGCCACCTCCGGGGGGGGGGGGGCGACCACCAGCGGTCTTGATGTGACAACCCCCCCCCCCCCCCCAGCTATCAGTCCAAACTTGGGGGATGGGGGGGGGGTGGGGGGGCCAGATTTGGGGGGGATTGGATTGGATTGGATTGGATTGGTGCTTCGCTCTTTTCGGGAGGGCCATCCCGGGGTCACAGGTCACGCGGTCCAATGGGCTGTTGTTACCTTTGACATGCGAGCGGCCCCTTAATGGCCGGGAACTTGAAGTCGGTGTCCCGTGACTTCCTTCATGGGCATTGCCACCACCGTGCTGCTGTAGGGGCGCCAGCGCCGGCACCCCACACTCATATCCACATTGCCCCCAACCGGCACCACATGCACGGAGTGCATGCACTCGTCTCACTACATGGGCCCATAGCCGGTAACCCACACACTCTGTGGAGGCCCCGGAGGAAAAGAGACAAGCAGGGCGCCAACTAGACACAACCACCGTGTAGGTAACGCCATCATGACAGTGCAAGGGGGCTGGAGGACACCGAGATCACCGAGGGCTGGCATAAGGAGGGCGAGCCCAGCAAGTTAGGAAAAAGTTATGGGCAGTGGACAAGACCCCCCCCCCCCCCCAGCAACTCCGCAGCCACTTCAGCCGTCATGTTAAGGGGGCGCCCAGACAATGCACTGGGGCGGTTGCTAGCACCAGCGCCACCCACGTGCCACACCAACCCCAGTCTATAGGGTACACGTCCAGCAACCAACCACGCCAAAGGTGCGGGGACAACATAGTGAGGTGCCAAGCGCCACCAGATACGAGTGCATGGCGAGATTCCTGTCCTCGGCCAGGACCACGGGGCGATCGCACGTGGATTGCACTAGACCGGACCAGGTAGCATACCCATCGAGGTAGGGCTGAGTCTACAGGGGACACGGGAAGTCCGACCCATGGGCGAGGGCCCAGACTACTGTGCGGTCACCTCGGTACACCATGTAGTGGTGGGGCGAGGGCCACACACGACTAGTGCACAGGAGCAAGGCGAGAGCACAGGCAAACACATAGCTCAACCCCCATACCACACTCGGACACTTGTACCAGAGGTGGGGTCCTCAGCTTACAGACGGGCGCCAGTAGAAAAGGGAAATGAACACGGGCTCGGGTTCCACATCACAGCGTGGGGCTGTGCGCAGCAGTAAAACCGCCGACAGGGTGACATGGGAACCCGGCCAGACGCGACACAGCAAACCCAAGTAGTTGAAAGCCGCGCGGGCACACCGAAGACGAGTACATGCGCCTCGCAGTAGTCGGCTTCCACGACTCTGGGGGATGGGCAGCCAGCACGCCACGCCAAGACTCCGAGGGATCAGCAGCCAATACACCACACCACAAGAGGCAGAAGTGGCCTCCCAGCCACGCACGGAAACGAACGCACCCTTTACTGGTTGCCAGCATGTCCTGCTTGGCCCGATTGTCCGTCTACGCCTTCACCGGCGCCATCGGCGACCGGGAGCCAAAGTTGTGTTGTGCTAGCACATAAATCTCTGCCGCCCCACTCTGCAGCAGGACGGGGGCGTAACAAAGGCCGAGTATGTCGACACACGGGCAGTGGGAGGCACACCCGCCATCCTCACCAAAATGGCCCCTGGGTCGTCCGCCACGAAGGAGCGGACAGACGAATGGGGCACACCCAACACACCCAAGAGCCCCAAGGCTCGTGCCTGGCCACAAAAATCAGCCACCCACGATGACACACTAACCATGGCGCACCCAGACGAGGCCTTAGCCACAATAGCCGAGGCTGAGACGATGATCGCCGACCAGCCCACAGGTCCCCATCACGAGACCTGTCAGTGACCACATCAACCGGACCGTCCACTGGCGCAGGGCCACGCTTACACCACACCGGGGCATCCCCTAGCGCAGCAACACACACAACAAACAGAGACTACCAAGCTAGGGTAGCATCAAGACTCGACCAGTAAGACAAGCACAGAGCACACAGGAAGGGCACTAATCACATGGAGCGGGCAGTCTCTGGGGCAAGGGCACTAGGGCAAGGGCACTGCGGCTGTTCATGGCGAGGAGCAGGCCAAACACAGGGCAAAGATGGAAGCGGGACAGCACATTTGGCAGGCCAAACTCCACGGATGCCAGGGTGCCGGACAACGCCGCGTTGGAAACGCGCAGTGTGCACAAAGCAGCCGCAGCCACGTGCCCTTGCTTGGGATGCTGCATATTGCCCTTCCCAGGATTTGAACCGGTGACCTCTCCGTTACAGATGCACTGTTTAACCATTAGAGTACTAGCCATCCATCGAACACCGTGCCAAGGAGAGGATTGATATTTTGGTGTGAAATATGTTTCCCAAAAAGCGGCATGTTGCGGCATGCTTCAAAACCCCTAGCAACAGGCCCCACAAGCAGGTCCTACAACATGCTGTGGCATGCTTCAACCATTGGAGCTTGGTAAAATGGGGGGATAGCAAAGGCTTGGCGGCAATGAAGTCCACGATTCCACCACGTCCGCCACCCACCTAATCATCCGCTTTCCTTCTCTTCATCCTCCTCCATCTCCTCCTCTTCATCCTCCTCACTCTCCTCCTATCTTCTTGGCTGCACTCACATGCATTTTCCTCCCTCACCATCTCCGAGGTGCGTGGTACGCGGTTCACACATTCTGTGCGCTCTCCTGTGTTTTGTGTGTGTTATGCGTTCTACCTTTGTTGCGTGTTTCGAAACACCACGTGCAAAACACATTACACTGCGTTGAGTGCCTCCGGACAGAGACGTCCCCTGTGTAGACAAGAATATCTGTGGTCGTTTGCACACTACCGGCTTGGGCTCTGTGGACCAGCTTGGGTGGGTGGGTGTGTAGGTGGGGTGTTGCTCCCCCGTGTGCCAAGAAAAACACACACTAAGGAAGACAGCAACATACAGAGAAACATACACATTTCACTAATACCTCAAACCTTAGTTTCCCGGAGAAAACTAGAGTTTGAGAATACTAGCCTTGCCCATGGAAACACGGCACAAAGGCAAGCAGACCAATAAAACTCAAAAGATCCTTAGCACATGTCCGAATGGGACTTTAATGCATGGGCACATAGTAGAAACAAGAAGCAAGCTGGCAGAGCGCCCCGGCACCAACGCCCCAAACCAAAACACACAAAATCAAGAGAAAAAATTCGTTAGCACGTTCGGGTAAAATCGACCAACGCCCCCCGCAACTGCACCGGCGAAGCTAAGTTGTACACTATCGTGTGTGAGCGCACGCTAGTCCCCGTTGGATCCCTATTTCCCTGCATGCTTTTGTGCTGTGCAGGCTGGTGTTCTCAAATGGGATCGGCTAGCCTCAGGGTGTCAATGGATGCACCATGAGTGTGTATGCCGTGCGCCTTGGAGCGTCCCGCTACGGTTAGGGGTTCTATCGTGGATGGCACGTGGTGGGGATGATCTGACGAGGGAGGTGCATTTTTGGCTAGTAGCAAGGTGACACGATCTCCCTCCTACTTTCAAGGATGATTGCGATGTCATGTGGGATCAAACACTCAGTCATATCCATGCGCTCCAAGGTCCCTTCACAAATCTCTATGTAAGGTTTGTGCATGCCAGAGTGGGTCTCTTAATGCCTCATTTGATGCCAGTATGGAAACAATGTGACCGCTGTGCCCCGGCAACTCATCACAGGTCACAAGTCATCCCTTTGAGGGATGGGATATTCCACATGTATTGTTTGTCCAACAGCTCTAGCTGTAGTAAATATAGCAATGGTGAAAATGGCAGAAAAGCTTGGAGCTAAATACTCCTCTTTATCACTCTGTTGGGATCCTCACTACAGTGTGCACACTTCATTGTCGTAAAGCAGTACCCCACATTCTCTATGATTCTCTATGATGAAGCAAGGCGAAGCAAGGCCACATGGTGTACGTACCGAGCAAGCCACGACGGTGCCGGCAATTGCATGTCTGCATTGTACATACATGTCACTAGGAATGTACGCACCTGTGTTAGCAACAATCCCAGCTTGAGGGGCTGAGGGGAGCATTCAAAACCAAGTGTGTGTCCACATGCTCTCCAACCAAGAATATGATGGTGACATGAGCATGTGTGGTCTTTTGGGCACATTGCTCATGCATCCTATGCACAGTGCAATTTGGTATCGCTGCATCCGCACCTACTTTTACTTTGTGGCAAGAGATTTGCAATACATACCATAGTGCTGAATGCATAGATTCATTGTGATTCATTATCTCTAGTGTTGTGATGGTATTACAATGACCTTCTAGCACACTAGCCAAACAATTATTGTGGACATTTGTCTCTCCTCTTGGCAGACACAGCTGAACCACTGCATGCAAAGGGCATTTTCACAGGGCTGGTCATCTGATAGGTATGTTTTCGATATGAAGAGCAATAACAATTTCTGACCTGAGTTGTTTGCGATGGCACACATGGGCACAAACAATCTTGCAGAAATTTTCTGCATTTCCCAACACATGTAATTACTCAGGACTACCATTTGTGTTTGCAGACGGTAAGGCCTACAGTTTGGACAATGAAGTGTGGCCATATACAGATGTATTGTGCTATGGACAGGGCTGTCAATAGGAAATCAACATCAGAAAGTCTGTGGAGGAAATATGGAAGGATCCAACTGAATGGTACCTGACTGGCAGTTGGAACAGGTGTGTGTGTGTGTGTGGGAAGATCCCCTTTCTCTGCTTATCTAGGCCCACTATCACTGGTGCCATGGGCAAGGGTGAGTGATTGGTCATACGCCATAGGTTTCCTGGGGTGACACAGCTCAATGCAACACCGGCAACAGACCCAGACCATATGTGTGAGGTGTAGAGCACCAACCGAGCCTGCAGAAAGAATTCCTCTGGCTGCCAGACATATCTGTCCCTCTCATTCCCTGGAAATGGCTGCAGAGGGCTGCAACTTCTGCTAGACCCCCGTTCTCTGCCCCTGTCCCAAAGGGGTTGCTGCTACAACATAAACTTGCATCTTTCGCACGGAACAAGTGGTGGTGCATGGACGGGCTTGCATGGTGCTTGTGCAGGGGGCACTGCATCGGCACACAGGGAGATCATGATGGAAAATCTTGAAGCAACAGAGGGCCTCAAAGTGCCCCAGAATGATTGTACATGTTGCCTCTGTGCGACGGGTTGCTCAAGGAATGCTTTTGTCCGTTTGCCCAGTGGTGTGTTTGGTAGCTTAGTATCCTTTGCCTCATTCCCCTCAACATGGTGCACCCAGCGCCTTCACCCACCCACATCATTGCTGCTCTTCCAGTGTTTGTCCATTTGCTGAAACAGCCCCAAATGGCCCCAGCCCCTGCTCTGCGTGTGACCCATACAAAGCCGAAGGTGTTTGCCCGCGCCTGCAGCGACATCACCTACGTGTCCTCTCCGGACCATGCAGTCCGCAGCCTTGACCTGCGCCCATACCTCAATTTGCCCTCAAAGCCTTGGGTGTCTGCTGCGCCCAATCCAGGTGCCTCCACTGCTGCCAAGCGACAGGACCCTGTGGCCTGTGCTACTGCTGTGCCTTCAACGCCCAAGAAGGCCCAGCTGGCTGCTGCAGGCTCCCCTGGTCTGCGTCACGCAGCTGCCCATGCGGCGCGCAGTGCCCTGTCTCCAGTGTCCCATAGCCCTATGCCGGCGTACAACCGCAGCTCTGTAATGCTGTCACCCATGATGTCCCCCATCAAATACGAGGATTAAATGGTACCAATGATGGAGTTTCCAGACCTAAAGACCCACGCCACACTGCCTAGGTAGTGCACACTCTGTGTGGATGGTCAATCCCCGTTTGGCCGGTCACTGACAGCAGTTACTGATGGGCCAGCGCTCTGTTGAGGTCCTGGCACCCCAGAGACAGGCAAAGATTCTGACATGGAAGACAGCCATGATCTGCCCCCTCTTGTTAGAGTATGCCCTGGGGCGTGACATACCCCCACCATCTGACAAATGCAAGGGATAAAACAACTTTGGGGTGCACCCCCCCCCCCCCCGCCAAAAGAAGCGGCCATATGGCTCCGACACTCAATTCTCTTGTGTAGTGTCTGATGTTTACAATGGCCGAAGTGTAGATAGCTTTCCAGATGATGATCAAACTGTTGCAGCTGTGAATAGTCATTGCATCAAAAGGCCAGCTCAACCAGTTGTGGCACCGGCAGAGTGATAGGGGCCTGACCCACACCAGACCCACCAATCCAACATGCTGTGGTGCCCCAACTCTGTTGTATCAGTCCAGCTACCGGTTCTTGACACACCACGTGCAAGGGGAGGCAGGGGATCCAGGGATGGTCTCTGACCTTGACACCTGATCCTGGCCCTCCAACACCAACTGCGGTAAGGATAATCATAGGTGCATGCCAACCACCTTGTCTCATTTTCTGAAGCTCTGCATGCCACGGGTTCCTCCCAGAACTGTGGGACAAGTCAAGCCAGCAGAACACAACCGTTTCAGCCGTCACAACAGCTCACTCCAGTGCCCGTTTCAGAGGCCAACATCTCAGTGACCATCATCCACAGCCCATCAATGTTCTACGATCCATTTTAATTGAAGTGGGCCCAGTAAAATTGACGGGGTGTCACCAATTTATGTCCCCAGCAACAGTCTGCAAGGTGATCAGTGTTGTGTTATGCCACAGGTCTGACACCTGACTTGTTGCACCTCCCTGCTCTCTGCTAGTGCTCTTCAGCACTCAGAGGGTGCTCAGAGCCATTGCAAGTGAGCCCTAGGTTGGTTGTCACCAAGGGATACCACACAGAAATGCGTGATAGGTCGACCCTACCAGGCTCAGTTTGATGCCAGAATTGCTGCAGATGAGGCCACCACAGATGGGAGACAAGGTACAACACTGGTTGGCAGTCAGTGAAGGCTTAGGAGTTGGAGTTCTGTCCCCTTTGAATCCAGTCTCTCAGGAAACAGTGTTCATCTGTGCAGACTGTCTCTTGTGTATTCATTTGTCACTTCTTGGTCCATGTCATGAGAAAACCAGAGAAAATTGGAATGGGTTTTGTGAGCAAGGGCTGTGCATTCCAGTTTGAATCACAGCCCCCAGGGGGCGTGCATGCGGCACTAGGATTGCTGGAGGTGAGAGGCCTGCACTCCAAAGCCATAGAGGTGCCAACACCGGATTATGGGCATAGGCATGGATAGGTCACAAGGTCGCCAAACAGAATATGGGGAGTTTGTGGCAAGGGTATCTTGGGGGGCGCACCGTGCGCTGTGCGAAAAGTCGGCTGTTTTCCATCACCGGTTGCCATGGGTCCCAAGGTCCTGAATTCTGCACCCTACAGCACCAGGGATTTTTTATTTTTAGTCTGATGCTTGCCACAGATCCCAAGGTCCGAATTCTGCACCCCATGGACATTTGGGAGGGAAAATCTCCAAAAGGTGCTTGGAGTGTGTGCGCGGTGCAGATACACCCCTTTCCCCCTTCCGCCTCTTCTACGAAGGAGGGCAAAGGCTGATTAGAGTCTTCTACGAAGGAGGGGTCGGTCAGTAGTGCAGCCCTCAGGGTCCCGTCTCGTCTAGCTGGCCAAGGTCAGCACACCCCAGCACCTTCCATACTGCCAGCTGGTCCAGCGCCGTGTGCAGCACGGCCTGTGTCCTTCTTGACTGACCTTGAGCCGCAGACATCATGTCCTTGCAACACCATGTGCACCCCTCAGCAGTTCAGTTGTGGGTCTCAAGAAGCCGTAGGTCACGTGACCCACAAACTCTCACAAGTTCCCACAAGTGTAGGGCTCCCGTGGCCTGCCGCTGGTCCCTGGAGCACTGGGCAAGCACCGCCCCCCACACATCGGCACATCCTCCCCCCCCCCCCTGCCACAGATGTTTGGGGAGCGCTTTTTGCACGCCACAGGGTAAGGATAATTATCTTTTACACTGTCCAGGTAATATACACGGGAACACAAAAGTTCCGTGCATATTGATCTGTTCACACCATCGCTCCCTACCGAAGGGAAACTTATGCACCACCACATCAAGCCGGGGCTGAGCTCGAGGGCAAGATTTTTAATGGGTACCAAGAAACATCTATATATCAGGTCGTCTCGCCCAATGTGGTGCTCCATGCACTCCTACACGCTGCTATAGGTTTTGTCTAGCTGACTTCAGAGGATTAATTTCGACGTTCACAAAATCCATTGTTCCGTAGAACCATTTTAGGGTCCGTAGAAGGGGGGGCTCCCCCCCTTTTTGGGGTTGGATCTGGCTAGCAACTGCCACCGTGCTACTTGACCTTTGCAACCTGAGGGGTGCTCAAAGTGCGGACAACTCAAAGTTCATACACGGCTCATTCCATATTGGCAACGGGCAACCAATGCACCATTTGTGGGGGAAGAAGCACCAAAGGTTAAAAGATAGTCTCAAAAATAGGGGGAAAAGGGTGTATAGGAGTATTGATTACATAAAATGCATCTGTATGTGGCGCCATATTGGTTCTTGCCCCAAACAACTGCCCAATTTGCTTGCTACAAGCACCCCAAGATAACCACCCCCCTAGGCCATCCCCTGCATCACCCCGATTGGTGAAGCTGCAGGCAAGCACCATTTTAGGTGAACGGGTGCAAGCCAAGTAGTGCGGCACCCCACAGCCATAGTAGGCCTGCGACAAATGGGGCCAGAATAGAGGCTCCAATGCTCGTTGCATGTGGTTACACAGCCGGGCACAATGGGTGGTCATGTTGATTTATGTTAATTGTAACGGCTATGTGCGCTTTGTGAATTTAGTTGCGCTGGCCAGCAAAGGTTTTGGGTGGGTAGTTTAGTTGACTCTGTGACCTGACAGAGGTATGCAACATAGCACCGGCGTACAAAGCCAACCATAAGACACTAAGCCACCACAACCACACACATAGGGCACGCGCATCTTAAGCTAACCACAACAGACCGCAACAGTGCAAACACACACACAACGCAAGCATACCAAGCCATGCACGGCACAACACAACACAACACCGGCATACCTAGCCGAGAACGGAGCAATACAACACCCGGAACCAAATAGTGAACACAGGTAGCGGGGGCACCATCAAGGACATCACCAAACGTGTCGTTTGTGGTCTGCTTGATTTGCGAGTGCTGTGCGCGTGCCGCTGTGGTGTTGCGGTGTGTTGTGGTCCGTGACGCGCGTCCACTATGTGTTCGTGGGTTTGTAGTGTTGTGTTGTGTTGTGTTTGTTGTAGGTTGTTGCTTTTGCTTGTGTGCCTGTAGGTTCGTGGTGTCATGCTGTTACTTTTGTTTGTTTGTGTTGTGTTTTTGTTCGTTTTGCGCCGTCGTATGTGCGATTTGGTGTGTATGTGCTGTGTTTATGTGCTCCTAGTTTTGTATTGTTTTGTGTTTGCTGTGTCGGTGTTGTAGGTCGGTGTGTGTAGTGTTGTGCTTTCTCGTGGTGGGTTTGGCTCGGCTGTGTTGCGTCTTTGTGCCCACGGATTTAAGGTGATTTGTGTTTGGCCTATTTCCTGAATGGTATGTGCACGTTTTTGTGTGGTGGTGGTGGTACGTGGTCCCTATGGTGTGCCCCCACTTAGGCGGTGCTTGTGGTTCCACGGTGCTCTGTACGTGGCCGCGTTTGACCATGTTTGCTGCCGCGTTTCGGTGCATCATGCTGTGCGTGTTCTTGTGGCATCGTACAGCTTTGCTGCTCGGGCTATTTTGGTGTGTAAAGTTTGATGTGGCAATCTCGTTCTAGTTGATGGCTGTTCCTATGTTTGTGTGTGTGGGCGGTACGTGCGCTCTCCCGTTGGTGAATTGCCTGTTTCTTCGGCGTCGCACACGCTTTGTGCCAAGCGATGTGATGGTGTTTCATGGTTTGTGCCTTGGTGTATGTACGTACGTTTTTCGCTTTCTCACTTTGTCGTAGCGCAAACATCTCATTATCGGGTTTTTCAAGTATGCTGTAATTACGTTTGCGCTCCGTGTATTTGTGATTTTTGTATTATTTTTAGTGGTGTCTCTACACGACCGAGGTCTGCGTGTTGTTGGAGTACAGGAATATATTGGGATGGGTTTGCCCGGTTGTAGGGCATTATGGTTCGGGTATTGCTTTTTACGTTGGGGTTTGGGTGTGAACTTTGTCGTTGTTTGGCCGGTCGGGGTGCTTTATCTATGGTTGTACACCGCTTGTTTGGCTTTCCCCGTTGCTCGTCTGCGCTGTTGCATCCATTGCGCCAAAGTTGGAGCTTGCGTCAAGTCCCGTCCGAAGGTTTAGGTTAGTCAGCCGGAGAGAATTAGGTGGGCTGCCGTATAGTTTTCGGTTCAGATTCACGCGGTTCGTGGCCGTGGTGTAGGGTATCTATTTTATTTTAGCCGACTGGGCTATGCGTTTCTCCTATGGTATCGTATCCGTGATTGTATGCCGCCAAATTATATATATGTATGTCGCTTGCCTGCTCACTTCATACTTTGATGCTTGCTTGTTGCTCGTTGTTAGCGCACTTTAAAAAGAGCGCGGTGTAGCAAGATGTGTAGATATGTACAATTATGGAATTATATACATATTTGTATATACATATGCATATTTATATATATATATATATATAGGCATGTATATATGTATATATAAATATATGTATATATATATATATATATGCATATGTATATATATGCATATGTATATACAAATATGTATATAATTGTATATATATATATATATACACCTATATATACATATATACATGTATGTATATATATATATATATATATATATATATATATATATACATATATTTTTGTTGTTGTTGTTGTGAAGGCACCCAGCACGTGCCGGCGGGAGAAATTGCCAGACATGCTCTCCCTGGGCAGGGCGCAAGCGAGCAGTCGGCCGGCGTCACGCTGGCCGGGCTTGTGCCGACAACGACCGAGGGGGGGGGGGGGCGCCGTGGAGTGGAGGGGGGGCGGGGGCGCGCGTGGAGGAGGGTGGGGCCACCTGTGGAAGTCACCCTGGAGCCCTCCCCCGTCTCGCGGGGGGAGAGTTACTCGTCCTGTGCGAAGCGGCTGTGGTGGGGATGGAGGGCGGGGCGGTGACCGTGGGGTGGGGAAGGCACGCCCGGGTCCACGGACATTCCGCGCCTTGCCCGAACATCCCGCCGAGGTGGCCGTTCCTCGTGTGCGGCCGTGGCGTGGCCGGGGGCGCTGGCCCGTGCTTCTAGCCTTCTACGGGGGCGAGGGGAGGCCTGCGAGTTGCTGTCTGCCGGCGCCTAGTCACCTTTGCTGGAGCTGTGTTGTGGCCGCCTCGTCCCCGGTAGTGCGGGCGCGCGCGCGCGTCGGTCATGGGTGAGGGAGGGCACAAGGGCGGGAGCACAAGAGCACGAACATGGGTTTACAGTTGCTGGCGTGCCGTGTTCGGTTCAGGTGCTGTCCCCTGGTGCCTGTCCCTATGCCCTGCGTACGGGAGGCCGCGCGGCACAGCCGGTGGGGGGTCGAGGCCCGGGTCGGGCGCATGGGTAGCGGCGGGCGGCCGGGTCGGACGCGGCGCCATGCGGGTGCGGGGCCCGTGGCGGTCGCGGGGGGGTGCGGGCGGTCCAGCCGGCGTATATATATATATATATATATATATATATATATATACATATATATATATATATATATACATATATATATATATATATATATATATACATATATATATATATATATATATATATATATATATATATATATATATATATATATATATATATATATATATATATATATATATATATATATATATATATATATATATATATATATATATATATATATATATGTATATATATATATATATATATACATATATATATATATATATATATATATATATATATATATATATATATATATATATATATATATATATATATATATATATATATTGGTGCCGACGGGGCCTGAGCCGGTAGTGCCGGGTGGTGGTCCACCCCCGACGCGTGGGTCGCAGGGCGCTGCCCCCATGGGGAGGCCTACGGGGGAGGAACAGGCGAGGGATGCGGCGCAGGAGGCGGCAGTGGCCGGCCCGCGAGACATCAGCGAGCTGCTCGCCGGCCCTGGAGGCGTACCGCGGACAGCCGCGGGGAGCGATGGAGCCGCGCCGGAAGGGGCTGAAGCCGGCGAGCTGATCGCGCAGGCGCTCGCGGCTGTCGCCCCGAGGGCGGAAGGGGCCAAGGAGAAGCCATCGGAAGCGGTTGCTTCGGGGGGACAGGACGCGGGGCGGGATGTGCCGGAGGCGCGGACAACGGCGGAGGGCGGCGGGGTCGTGGAGCACAGTGGGAGGCGTGCCAAGGAGGAAGGAGTGGAAAACTGGATGTGGGAGTGGCGGGAGTGGCGCCAGGTGACACCCGGTGAGCCGTGTCCGGCGGGGCTGGCGTATAGCATGGACCTCCATGCGGGCACCAGCTGGGAATGGCTGCCCGACAACTTGCGGGCACGGCTGAACGCGGCGGAGGCGGGAAGGGGCGGAGGCGCTGACGAGCGGCCTCTGAAGCCCTTCCCGCCGCGGCCGGACACGCCGCCGGCGATGGTTGCGGCTGGAGAAGGGGCGGAGGAAGAGCAGGAGGCGGAAGGCGAGGGGGAGGAGGAGGCGTACGGGCCAGGCGAGTCGGCGCTGGCCCTCATGTATGAGGACGACGCCGGGCCCGACGTCTACGCCGGCATGGACGTGGAACCGGCCAACGCGCCGCTGCGGCCCATGCCCACTGCGGTGCCGCCCCCTCCCCTGGGGAGCTGTGAGCGGCGGCACTGCAGGTACCGTGCGGCCGAGGGTGCCCACAGGCACCGCTTCATGGGTACGGGGCAGCGGGAGGCAGGGATGCCGGCGAGCGCCCTGGAGCGCTACGAGCTCCAGCGCCCAGGGCACGTCGCCCGGGAGGTGGCCCTGGTGGCCACGTCCCCGGACGAACGCCAGGTCCGCTGTGTCCAGCTGGGGGACGCGGCGGTCCTGGGTCACCACCCCGGTGATGTCCGGGCGGCCGAGCCCCAGGAAGGCCTCCCCCTGTCGGTGCGCCTGTCTGTGGGGCGCCTGCTGGACGAGGCAGGGCTGGAGGACGTGCGGCGCGACGAAGGCCTGTACGTCCCCTTGTGACGGGGTAGGGTTGACGATTGGCGTCGCGAGCAGGCCATGCGGCCCATCACGCCCCAGCTGCTGGGATCCCATGCGCTCCTGCTGGCGGTGCACCCCGAGGGTCCAAGGGTCGTGTTCGGCGCGGATCGCCTGTTGCTGACCGGGGATGGGGCGGTCCTCGTCCCCACCTCCAGCAGCTACCGCCTTGAGAGCCGCGGCGGTGGCCTCAAGCTGCTGGTGGTGGTGGGCACACGCCTCGACGAGAGCGCCGCCCCCCGGGGGTCCGAACACGCGGTCCCGGTGGGGAATGATGAGGAGGCAGGCCGTGACGGTGACGAAGTGGGGCAGGAGCAACCCACGGGGGAGGAGCAGCAGCAGGATCAGCCGGAGGTGGCCGGGGAGGAGCTGGATGTGCACGCCATTGTGGCGGCGGCCCTGGCGAAGTTCACGGATGTCGCGAGCCCGCCGCCGACGACGGAGGCACTGGAGGAGGAGGACCAACGCAGGAGAGGTGAAGAGGCACAGAGCGCCGTGGAGGAGGACGAGGAGCTGGAGATCGTGGAGGCGAAGGAGGCGCGTGAGGTGGGTCCACGGGCGCTGGGAGTCGCGGACAAGGCTGGGCCGAAGACGGGGGAGGTGGAAACATGCAGGCACTGGGCCAAGGGGTGGTGCATGCGGGCATTTGCCTGCCGGTTCGCCCACCCCCAGCCGCCGGTGCCGCGGGGAGTACCCCAGGAATTACTCCTGATCCTCCACGCCATGGCCCGTGTGGGGGCCCTCAGCCTGGACTTCAGCCAGGGCCTCAGCCGGGGCCAGAGAACGTTGCTGCAGGAAGTGGTGGTAAAGGCGCAAGGAGGAGGGCTTCCAGCGGTGGGGTATGCGGTGGAGAGTGGGGGCCTGACCGAGTGGGCAGTGGCGTTGCCATGTGGCATGGCGGCCCTGCTGACTCCGTTCCCGGTGGTCCCGTGGAGGGATTGGTCACCGTCCAGGAGGCCAACCTGGGGTGGCTGTGCACGTGGCACACGCATCCTGCCGGCATGGACCCTCGCGAGTGGCACGCTAAGGCGGTCGTGACGTACCTGTCCTGGTTGTTGCCGGCAGCGCCGGGTGCGTGGGCGCAGTGGTGGGACAGGGCGCTCAGCTGGGCGAGGGATGGCAGTGCTGTGGCCGCCTGCCCTGACCACCCGCGCGAGCCCGTCTCAGTCCAGCCGCTGCTAGGAAACCGAGAGGGGCCAGGGCTTCGCCTGGGCCAGGGGCTGGAGGTTCGCACTGCCCGCCTCCCCAGCCCTGTGGACGGGGACATCCAGGAGGGACTCCAGTTCACGCGGGCTGGTGGGGCTGATGTGTGGACCGCCGTTTATCGCCAGCTCCAAGACGTGTGGCCCCAAGTGTTCCGGCTCCCTGGTCACGACCGCCTGGTGGGAGTGGAATGGCGCGTGTGGGCCGCCAACAGCCCATGCCCGCCGGTAGTGGTCCTGCCCAGGAGAATCAGCCAGCCCAGCTGGGAGACCGTGGCGGTCTGGTGGGGATGGGTGGGGGACGTCTTCACTGCCCCACGGGGCACGCGTGATCGAGACCGACGGGGGGACGGCGTTGCAGCTCACGGCAGAGCCCCTGACCACGCATGTTGTGGTGGCCGTCCTCCAGTGGGGAGCAGACAAGCCACAGCCCTGGCGCGATCCGGTCGCCAGGGCTGTTTGGCGAGACCTGCCGGCCCTTAGGGCCGCGGTCTGGTCACGAGGAGCAGGGCGGCATCTCCCTGGAACACTCCCCTGGCTGCGGGACTGCGGAGACACCTCTCCCCCACCAGCTGAGATGCGGGGCGCCGTGGAGCACCTGTACTCCAAGCCCAGGCACTAATTCCTGGTGGCCGCAGACCATGGGGAGGAGCTCAGCGACGACGTGGTCGCGCTGGCAGCCGACGTGGTGCAGTACCTGGCCCCCCACGCCATGATGCTCCCGAGGGAGGGGTGGGCGGGCCAGCGGCACGACCAAACCCCGGCTGCCCTCCTCATTGCGAGGTACATCGAGCTGGGGGGCTCGGAGGCGGTGTACCTCGACCGGTCGGAGACGCCGAACATGGGGCACTGGACGGCCCACCACCTTGTGGCCCCTGACATGCGGTTAACCGTGGACCTGCTGGACCGGCCTGTGGTGTCGGGGGCCCCGCCCCAGTGGCCGCACACATGGGACATGGCGGTCCGGACGATGCGCATGGCACCCAGAGGCCAGAGGGCGGGATGGCCGGGTGCAGAGCGTCTGCTGGCGGAGGCCCGGGCGGCACAGGTGCAGCAGCCAGCCGGCAACACCAAGGACTGTGGCGTGTGCGCCCTCATGTCCGCCGTCGGTACCCTCATCAGGGTGCCGAGGCCGGGCAACCTCCTGTCCGCGCTAGACAGGCGGTGGGTGGCGGCGGTGGTCCTCAACAGGGACATGGGGCCAATCGCGCGTCTGCCGTCCCTGGGAGAGCTGCCTGCAGCGGTTTTGGATGCCCTGCCGGCGCCCCGCACACCCTTGGACATGGCGGACGTCCAGCACAACGGGGGGATGCGCGGGGCGCGCATGCAGCATGCCCTGCTGTGTATGGTAGCGGCAGCGGACAAGGGGATGTCCATGCTGGTGACGGTGTCCCTGCAGCAGGTGCAGGACGCGATGCAGCAGCAGCGGATGCATGCCCCCCAGCCGTGGGAAGAAAGCGCCAAGCGGTGGCTGAGGGTGGAGAGCGTGCCTTCCACCCATACGGTGGGCGTGGCGGATATGGGGCGGCTGGTGGTGTGGGAAGGGGCCGAGTATTGGGCGTGTGTTTGGGTGCAAACAGGGAGACTGGAGTGGGTCGTAGTCACCACGTGCCGGCTCAGGAGGCAGCAGTCCAGGGGCCTGGCCTGCTACCGGGTATTCCGGGAGTGCCTCAGGGAGCTGGGGCCGGTGCGCAGGGCACACAGGTGCACGGCCGAGGTAATCCCGCCGGCGCCGGCGGTCGTTGTGGAGGTCACGCGACCGCCGGCGATCCGAGGGCAGGACGTCTGGCCCATAGCCCTGAGCAACGTGTGGTAGGCTGAGCATGCAGCTGTCATGTGCAGGGCGCTGCCTGGTCACGCAGCGGCCCTCCCCAGGGCCCCGGCAGCGCAGTCCTCCAGCAACAGGCCGGCAGCCTCGCTGGCACTGCTGCATACCGTGTCGCGGGCGTGGTGCTGGATTTTGGCAGCATTGGAGCCCCCCTCCTCGGCACTGCGCCTGTACGATCGCGGAGAGGGCACGGTGCTCACGGTCCGCCCCGCCGACCTGGAGGCCCTGCACCTTAGTGCACTGAGTGGCAACGGGGGCGAAGCGCTGTACCTCCAAGGGACCGTGGCAGGCGCGGCCGCGACACGCTTCCGCCGGCAGAGCGGAGGAGATGCCCTCCGGCTGGTCATGGCGGAGAAGATGGGGCCGTGGCTCCGGCCATTCTCCACGTCCAGGTGGAAGGTCGAGGGCGACCGGGAGCCGTTCGCCGACGCGTGGCGCCGCTGGTTGGAGGAGCAGTTTCCCATGGGGGGAATGCTGCACCTGCCGCAGCCACCAAGCGTGCCACCGGTACCGCCTGCGGTGCCCCCGGCCGCGGCGGCGAGGCAGGCCCCGAAATCGGCGCCCAAGCCGCCGCCCAAGAGGAGCCCCCCGCCTCAGTATGGCGCCTATGCCAACATTCCTTACATGCTGCAGCACTTCGGCGGTGACTTGGCGACGGAGCAGCGTGGGACAAAGACGATCAACGTCTGCCCCTGGTCTCGGCTGGATGGGGCTGGTCACTGCACATGGAGAGCTGGCACGCACTGCCGGCCCACCCACCTCGACCCCAAGGACCTGCTGGACCACTTCCAGCGGGACCATGCGACTGATCCGGCGCAACGGGACCAGGCGCTTGCCATGCTTGCTGGCGTTGTGCCGGGGGGCCAGGTGGGGCCTTTCGCGTCGGCCCAGGCGAGGTCCAGAGCGCTCATGCTGCCCACAGGTGCCCGCCCTGCGGCGGAGCGCGGGGCGTCGCCGTCGGCGGCGCGATCTGGGGCGATTGGGTCTGCAGCACGGCGTGGGTCAGTGACTGCTACGGGGAGTACGGCAGCAAGTACATCCGGCGGACAGGCAGAGGGGGGGCCCGCCGCATCTGCCGGGTCTCAGCAGACGACGGCCGCCTCGGGCGGAGGCCCACGGGAACAGGGGCCACCTCGCCGGCCGCCCGCGCCGGGTGCGGGTGGTCCCCCTGAACCTACTGGTGGCCCCCCTCCGTCTGGTGATCCGGATCCGGCGGGGGGCCCCGGTCCACACGTGCAGCCATGAAGGGGCCCCGCCTCAAACACCCGAGCGGCGGTGTCCTGGAACGTCCAGGGTCCGATGCGGGGGGACGGCGTACCAGTGGCCCCAGGTATGCTTGATGGCGAGGCGGTGGCGGCGGGCATCATGAAGGCCCAGGGTGCCATTCTGGGCCTCTTCCAGGAGACCGGCCTGCAGGACCCTCAGGGTGTGGTGCACTCGGAGAATTAGTGGCGTCACCACGGGTATCATGCGTACCCAGGGGTGGATGCCCAGGCAGCGTCGGCGGCAGCGGTGCGTGGCGGGCTCTTGATTGCCCTTCGGGCGGACGTGTTCGCCGCAGAGGAAGTTCGAGAAATCGTGGACATTGTGCCAGGCAAGGCCATGGCCCTTGACGTGTGGTGACCGCAGGTGGCACCCTCACGGTCATCAACGTCCACGGCCCGGGCAGCGGCGGCGACTCCTGGGCGTCTAAGGCGTCCTTCCCGGCTGACGTGGCCATGTACGCGGCGGCCAAGAGCGCGGGTGGCACCAGGGCCGTGCTCCTCGGAGGGGACTTCAACGTGTGGCTGGAGTCCCCGTGGCACCCCACCACAAGGAGGTTCCAAGCCCTGTTGGAACAGTGTGGTTTCCACAGGGCAGGCCCGGAACAGGAGGTTGACAGGAGGCCCACGAGGGCAGGGCACCGACTGGACCCCTTCCTTCTGAACTCGCCTCTGGTCCCATGGGCGGCGCGTGAGCGCCCACACTTGGCGCCGAGGCGGTCTCTAGCATCGCTGGGGTCCGATCATGGCCCTGTGGTCCTGGACCTCCCGCTGGCGGTGGCCGGCAAAGAGAGGGTCACCAGGATGGCCTACTCGCACGCCCAAGGCAGGCTGCATGCCATACGCCCGGACTCTCCGGGTGTTCGTGAGGCGGCGGCGGCAGTACTGCAGAAGGCCTGCGGGGATCGGCGGCTGTAGGCGTGGCTCTCGTCGGACCAGGACACTGCCACCATGGGCACGTCGCAGATGCAAGCGGTCTTTGACCTGCTCTACGCCTTCCGTGATGACGTGTCCAGGGTCACGGGTGTGCGCATGCCATCGGGCGTGGACCCGCAGTACCCGTACGGGCAGGCGGAGACGGAGCAGTCTCTGTCCCAGGTCCTCTCGGATCAGCAGGCCCTGGCCTGGCGCGCCCATCAGCTATGGCAATGGGACGCGGCGGCGGACGGACTCCACTCCCAGGAAGCGACTGCCCTGCTACAGCACCTCTGGCGGGTGTACCCCGACCTATCCCCCGCCTCGGTGGAGGACCTACGTGCCGCGTTGGACCAAAAGCTCCACCAGCTAGAGACACGCGTGGGGGAGCTGTGGGGTGTCCTCAGGAGCAACAGACGCAGGTCCATCAAGGACTATTGGCGGGGCAGAGTACCGGATCTGCAGCTCCGATGGACGGCGATACGGGGGGCCATCAACGTGGTGAACTATGCCCCGTCGGGCCTATGGTCGGTACGCGCCCGCGAGTCGGAGAAGGTGCTCTTGGAGGCCTCGGACGTCATTGGCGAGGTCCAGAGGTATTGGGAGGCGCTGTAAGCCAAGCAGCCAGTGAACCTGCCGGCCTTCGAGCGGCTGGTCCGGGCCCACATTCCCAAAGGGGTGCCGGAGGAATGGAGGTCGGTACAGGACTACACCCTGCAGGACCTTAAAGACACCGTGAGGCAGGCCGTGGCGGACAACAAAGCTCCAGGGTCCAACCGGGTCACGGCTGCCCTCATAGCAGAGCTGCCTGAACCAGTGCAGGGGCTCCTGGTGCACGCGTACAGGGCTATCCTACAGGGTGCGGACGTCCCGGAATCCTGGCACGAGGCCATCATCTGGCGGATGCCCAATGGCACAGCCACGGGCAACCTGGACGAGTACAGGCCGATAGCGCTGGGGCAGCAGGATATGCGAATGCTCATGACTCCCCTCATGCCGAGGTTCAGAGCTGTCGTGGCACGCAAGGGACTTGCTGCGGACTGGCAGTTCGGAGCCATGCCGGGCTCCACGGCGGCTGCCCCGGTGTTTCTGGCCCAGCGCAGGCTGCAGCGTGGGCTTGAGGAAAACCACGCCCTAGCCTTCGATGTGTCAAAAGCTTTTGACACAGCGCCGCACGGGGCGCTGGCGCTCCTCCTGCGCCACATGGGAGTCCCGGAGGAGCTCATCAGGCTCTTCCACACCCTCAGCTGCGGGTCTCTGGTGCGCATCGTCACCGTGCATGGCCCGACGCCGAGCATTCCGCTCCACAGGGGCCTGCGGCAGGGCAGTGCGGAGAGCGCTGTGCTCTACCTCCTCCTCTTAGAACCTCTCCTGCGGAGCCTTGCCCGCAAGGCGCGGGGAGATGCTCGCCATGCGGTGCCACCCCTGGTGCAGGCGTACTGTGATGACCTCCTGTTGATAGCGCACTCCCTGCCTCAATTCCTGGAGTATGCAGCGGCGATAGCGCGATATGTCACGGACATGGGCATGTCCCTCAACGTCGGCAAATGCGCCTATGCCAATACTGCTTGCACCCATTCGACTATGGTGTGCCTGAGCCCAGGGAACACGGCGGCCCCATGGGTATGCTTACGCGCCAAGGGCACGGTACCATACTTGGGCCTGCGCTTCGATCCAAGGGGGTGGCGACCATGAAGGAGAAACATGTACTCCGGTGTGAAGCTCTGCTGGGCTGGTGCAAGAACACGTTGGGGCCGGCGTCGCCGCCTCATGAGGTGATGGCGGCTGTGGTTGGAGGCATCGTGCGGTACGCGTTGCCCTACCTGTCCGACACGGCGGAGGCGGTGATCAAGCTGAATACTGCCATCAAGGCTGCAGCCCTGCAATTTGAGAAGCTGCCCAAGGACCTGTCCAACGTAGCGGTGCGGTCGGGTCATGGGTTACGGTTGGCGGATGTCCAGGTTATCTGCCACGACTCCGTCGTGGCGACCATGGTTCAACTCACCCACCACAGGTCGAAGACAGTCCGGGATGAGCTTCGGGCCATGCTCCGGGACATGCACGTGCAGTACGGAGTGTGCGGGCAGTTCATGGTGCCCTCTGCGTCATTCGCCACGCACGCTGGCAATACGTGGGTGGACAGGGTACTCCGGGCGATGGGGACGTTGCGCGTAGGACTTCTCATGCCATCGTCAGTGTACTCGTGTGTACACGCCCATCTGCCGCAAGTGCAGTGGGCGGGGCGGAAGTGAGTGTCCCAATCCTATTCCTTCAAGGGTAGAAACATATGCGTTCTCTCGGGCCCCCGCACATACGCGACGGTACAGTCCCTGACTGATCCCGCAAATGACCTCCTGCATGCACGGCTCCCCTGTCCTGCGCCTGGGCACTGGGCTGTCCAGCTCCAGGAGTGTCATGAGGACCACCTGCACCTTCCGCACGCAGGAGTAGGGCCCCATCAGCTGGACCACGTGTGGTTCACGGGTCTCCGCGACGTCTTCCGGCAGCAACTGCCTAGGCTGTTGACTCACCGGCTAATACATCCGGTGCGCCGAAAGAAGGCCAGCAAACGCAATAGACAGTCCACTGCGGGGGACGTGTATGTGGTGGGCGGGTACAGGGAGGAAGGATGGGACCCAGCAACCCGGGGCTATCCATGCCGTTCGTCCCGCTAGCCGCCCTCCTGTTTCTGTTGGGGGACGTCCTTGAGGGTTACCGGCAGCAAGACGATCCGGCGTCCGTCCCCCTACTCACTCCACACGCCGGGGGCGGCATAAACCCGTCACCACTGTGGGTTGTGCACGTGCGGCCAGCGTTTTCCAGGGCATGCGCGGCAGTGCAGGGGTGCAGCGAGTGGGCAATTGTCCTTCTGCTACCAGCAGGCCCTGTCCCGGATCCGGTTGAGTACTTGGTCCCGGAAGTGGTTCGGATGTCCAACGTGCCACACGATCCGCACGTCGCCGTCACGTTGTTGCGTGATGGCGGCGCGGTGGAACAGGGATCTGTGGTGGTGTACCAGCCCTCCTGCTCCGCAACGGTTTTGGGGGGCGGAGTATACCACCGCCCTGGACGCCATCAAGTCAGTCTGCGGATGTGACCTGGCCTGGAGACCACATGCGGTGTATCGGCCGAAGGTAGTCCGGTCCATTGAGCTCACAGCCTCCAGTGCGGCGTCCCTTGGAAGGGTGGTGCAGAGCCCCCACTCCGACGTGGCATGGCTGGAACCCCACCGGTACTGCTGGGTGCCGGTGGCGACTGAAGTCACATCGTCTTACGCGTCGCCCCAGGGAGACGACGCCACAAACGTGGCGGTGGCCAGCCACGGAATCCGCACGTGGACGGGTGCCATCTACGGCACGGTCCTGGAGGCAGATATCATCGGCGCGGCGGCATACCTGCTGCACACGCCCCCGTCAGCGTGCACGGTGCACGTGGTGGATGCGGGGGATAATGGCGAGCTCGAGCCGCGTGTGCCATCCATGCAAGCCCTTCAGCAAGTCCGGGATATGGAGTGGCGTTCGCTAGCGGCACGCACCAGGGCGCACACGCCACTGGCTGGCGCCTGCGAGGCAGTGCCCCTTGGGGCAGTACACCACGGCCCAACGCACAGAAATATGCTGCGGGCACGTGACGGTCGCTTGTCCACAATGCAGGTCATGCGACGGTGGAGACAGAGGCTCACGCGTATGGCAATACCGGCCCACCCCTGTATCTTCTGTTGGGGGCCGGAGGAGGACATTGGCCACATGCGCCTACTGTGTGCGCAGGACGAGGAGGTGGCTCGGCTCCTGTGCAGGCGTGTGGGGGAGTTCACGGCGGAGCTACCCCTGACAGACAGGGCGGTGGAGTTCGTGGCGTGGAGGGAGCACGGCTGGAGGCGGGCTGAATCCCTGATGGCGGGTGTCGTCCCCGGGGACCTGAAGCGGCTGTTTGCTGCGGTGCAACGGCGTCGTCCCGGGGCCCTGCTAAGGCCAGGCTCTTTGTGGAGGACATGGTCGGGATTGGGGAAGATGTGCATGCCCGCAGGAACCATCGGCTCACCCAGATCATGCAGCTCCCGATGCAAAATCGAAGGAGGGCGGTATACGCGTTCCTGCGAGGTGACACACCCTGCTGCCCGCGGGCAAGGAGGTTCCAGCAGCGTCCGCCGGGGAACCGGTTTGCCCGCCTCCCTAGCGACCTGCGGGCAACCTTTCAGAGGGCACCGCTGCACGCACTGTTGGTGCCACGGTCGTGCATCGCGCACGAAGAGGCCATGTCCTTGTTCCCTCACTGGATGACGGCGGTGGCGCAGGCCTTCAACCTGTGGATCGGTTCCTGGGTGGCGCGGGACATCACGACATTTAGGGAGTGGTCCCGCGTGGTCTCGGCACAATCGTGGGCCCTGGTGCGTGGTACCAAGGTGAGAAGCCCTGACGGCCAGACTGATCTTTGGCTCCAGGTGTACGCCAACCATCCAGCTGTGGGGAACGTCATGGGCTGGCCTCGCGAGGAGCTGCCGGTCCTTCAGCAACCTCTGTGCAGTCTCCCAATCCTGGCGGTGGCGGTCGTACTTGACGTGGGTACGTTGTGGCTGTATGACGGGCAGCTGCGACGAGCCACACCAGCGGTCACGGAGCAGCGGTCCATGGCAGTGTTACCGGGCTCCAAGCAGCTGGCAGGGGTACAGGGCGACGACGCGCAAGGCCACGTCACGGAGGCCATGTTCTCTCTGCCAGAGAGGGACGACCACGTGGCTGCTGATGCCCGTCACACCCTTGACACCCTGGGCCTCGCGGCGGTCATTGAGGCTCGGGCAGGAGGACAATGCTTGGTTCTAGCATCCGCCAGGGGCCCGGGGCAGGACGGGGTTGATGTCATCAGGGAGGTCTTACGGGACTACGGTTGGGAGCTCCTGGCGCATGGCACACACCGCCCCAAAGTTGGGCGGTGGCCCCGGCTGCTTGAAAGCCTGCCGGTGATGCCTGACGGGCGACCGATACTCCGCCCGGTGTCCACGTCGGAGGAAGCGAGGCGCAGCCTCCTCAGTTGTGCCACAGCACGCACGCTGGCGGGTGCTTTGCTTGGACTCCAGGACGCGTGCTGCAATGTATGGCAGGACCTGTGGTCGTAGTGTTGTGATGGTAGCTGCGTTCCGTCGCGGTCTGTGCTTCCGCAGCAATGCCATGGGTGCGGGGAAACAGCATCAGTTTGGGTTCATCAATGTGCCTCCGTCCCACTATGCGGGACATGTAAGGAGCGTGCCGATAGGGGGTGGCCTAAGGCGAGGTGCGCACTGCGGCACTCTGCACAGATGTCCTCAAGTGCCTGGAAGACAATCCACGGTGGCCTGAAGAGCATCCGAGTGGAAGGGGTACGGTGCCCTGGAGCGCCGTTGGCAGCCCTGCCCCTGCTGCTGTGGTGGGCGGCTCTGGAGGGCGACTCGCGGATACTCTGGTTGTGGCATCACGGAGAAAATGGTCACGGCGTGGTGGGGGCCGGGGGTGATGCAGATTGATGGCGTTAGGAATTGTGGGTGCACCTGCTACCGTCCTTACGCTGGACGCAGCGGAGGGGGTGGTGCCTGAGAAGCAGTGTCCTCATGGCCTGATTGTGCGGTACTGGCAGGCGGCGTATGACGGCCAACGCGATGTGACAGGTCGTGCCGGCCTGATGGTGAGCCGTACTGCCCCCGTGCATGAGGGTCAGACAGGGATGCTTCATCAGCCTGCCCAGGGTCGCCACATACAACAGTGAGGTGTCATGGGTCGCCCCGACCAGGGTAATCAGGCCCAAACCCCTGTAGGGTATTCCCATGGCACCGGGGTCTCTACTGGCGGCCTGGCTACGGCAGTATTGGGAGTGGTTACTCGGGATACACCGGGGGTGCTCAGAGTTGTCTCGGGGTTACGGCGTTGCGGCGCCCCCTGGGAGTGTTACACGGGGTTGCGGGGACAGCCTGCAGGCCCCGGGGGCGGCGACGAAGCGATGACGTGTGCGTAGAGGGATATGACGGCGAGGTCGTCAGGTGGACTGTATGGTGGGCGTCCTGGAGACGGCGTGGCAGCCTGGGAGGAGCACTCACGGGGGGCACGCGCCGTTCAAGGTGACGGTGTACTGGCGTCTTGGGGGTATACGCGGCGGTACTGGGGTTCGTACGGTGGGGCTACGCGGCGGTACTGGAAAACCGTACAGTGGGGGAGCAGCGGGGCTGCATGGCGGTACTGGGGTGTCCCCCTGACCCCTCTAACAACTCAGGGGGCGCGTGGGGGCATCCCCTGGCCCCGTTAACAAACTAGAGGGACCGTACCTGCGGGCATGTACATAGTCTGACCTCTGACCATGGCCGTGCGGTTGCGGTGGTGCGTATGGTGGCAGCTCGCAGGTGGCATCGGCGTGGAGACGGCGGTACTACACGGCGTTGTAGCGAAGAGTATGCGGTCGCCTCATTATTGTAACAACTTACCCCTGGAAGGCGCCAGTCCGGTCGGCTAGAGGCGAGGAGAGAGGGGGAGCGGCATGCTGAGTGGTCCGGGGGGTGACGCGCGGGCCAATGCTATAAGTAGGCTCGCCATGTCGTCGGTGGGGGTCGAACCTGCGGCCTGGCCGCTGCTGTGGCAGAAGAGGCGCAACCACGGGAGCTGGCCAATCAGTGCAGGTAAGGGTCAAGGGTAGGCGCCAGGGCAATGTAGGTATGCCAGATGAGGTGCACCTGGTTACCACAACCCGGGGCGAGTTTCTGGTGGGTACCCCTACAGGGGGTCGATAACCAAGCTACGGCACCCACCAGCCCGAATCCCAGCCAGCGATATTCACGGGTTGCGCCACTCCCGTCACGTAGCGGCCGGCGTCCCCCCCTGAAGACCCTCAAGTTATATTATACGTGGGAAAGAGGATACCTCAAAGCTCATTGGGTACTGGCCCCTGACATGGAGTGCCGGCATGGTATATATCTGGGGTGTGGGTGCAGCCCAGGGCCACGGGGACGTGGAGTTGATACCGTGTTTCTGTACTATACTAGGGGACTGGTGCGGTTGGTTGGCGGCGTACATTGTGGGGACATGGGGGCGATGAAAGCTGAGGGCCAGGCTAGGCTGGAGCCTCCCAGAAATCCTGGCTATGCATATACGGATTATTGCGTGCTGGCACTGGGATACGTGGAGTCAGGGGTGGTGGGCAATCACGAGTACACAGATGGCAATGGTCTCCGTGGGGTCACCGGTGATGGACGTCTCCACGGTGGCGGGGGACGCGCACCAGTGGCGCCATCCACTGGGCCCCCTGCGCCTGTTGCAGTTGTTATTGTGGCTCAAGTGGAACGCGCAGTGAGGACGGGCACCAGCGGCGCCATCTGGTGGGCCAGCTGCGGCAGTGATCATGCAGTTTAACTAGGTGGCCAGGGGATGCCACAAATCAATCCGCGCCCGTCTCCCCGCATCTCTGCCATAAGACCTCAGGGGCCTCCATCGCGCTCGGGGGTGGCAGAGACCCGGGGGACGAGAGCGCCCGGCCGCTTTGTAGCTGCCACTTCCAGCGGGCTGATACCACGGCACCGGTATCAGGCCGCTCGGAAGTGGATACACAGGCACCAGGGAGAGGATGGGCAATCAGCCCCCCCCGGGCTGTTGGGTGCCGACACAGGGGCCTTCCCCTCGTCCAAAGCGGCGGATGGCGCAAGAAGCCTTCGAGGCGTACCGTAAGTCCTCCCCGCTGCCCGCACTTCCACATCTTCCGTTTTCACCCGGGTACGTACCTCCTCCAATCAGTAAGGGCACAGGAGGGAGCAGGCACGGGACACTGAACACCTCGCGGAGACGTGGTGACTACCGCCAAGGGGCAGCAGCGGCCGGAGGGCCTGGGGTAAAAGCCCATACCAAGGAAAAGGGCGTCAAAGTGCCATGCGTGTTCGCAACGTGCCTGTGCTCTGCCCCCAATGCCAAACACAGTGCGTGCCGTGCCACCCAAAAGACAGGAGGTACAGAGGTGCACGAAGCCTGAGACGGGAACGAAGGGCACGAACGGCGCCGAAGAGGGCCGCACGGCAAAACCCCCAGCCCCACAAAGGGCAAAGCGCGAGCAACGGTGGATAGACAACAAGGGCGCCCCCCCCCCCCCCCATACCCCCATCCCCGAGGGAAGGGGAAGAAGAAAGTGAGAGGACGGAAAGCGTGCCCCCCCGCGGACAAAGCAGCAGAGTGGGGAGGCAGCAGACAGAGGGCGCACAACCACAAGGCCGTGCCCGAAGGGAGCTCGCGCCGAGCTAGCCCCCAATGGAGGGAACACTGGGGGCGGGTACACAGGGTACAAAGGGCCACGAAGGGAGCCACGGGGTAAACCCCCCCCGCAGAGGGACAAATGCCGCGCCTCGTGCCTGCATTGTGCTCGCAACGTGCATACGCCGGAGGGCAGAAAATAAGGGCGCCCCGCCCCCACGCTTCCACCCACCCAGGAAAGGGGCGGGGGCGGCGGGGAGACGGCAAGGGGACTTGGGGGGGACGCAGGACAGGCCACCACGCCGGAGGGAGAGACGGGCGGCAAGCGGTGGGGACGCCAAGCAGCCAGAGCCCTGCCTTGAAACTAAAAACCTGAGCGGGGAGAGACAGCTGGGACGGACATGGCACGGCAGGAACCAGAGAGCGCAGAAAGGAGCGCGGGAAGGGGGAAACCCCAGGGAAGAAAGCTGGGAGGCAAGGACCCACACAGCGCGCGGGGGGGGCCAGGGCGACAAGAACCCCTCAAAGACGCTGGCGAGGAACACGACGTCAGGGGTTGGCCCCCCCCCCCCGATGACCATATCGGCCCCACGTGAGCGCGGCCAATCAGGTGGGTTACACCCGGGACCATTGGCCAGCGGCCCGTGGTGGCACCGACCTGGGGGGGTGGCCAATGGGCCTGACCAGGAGCACTCCCCACGGCACGTACTGCGGTTCATGTCCTGTGAGGGGCTGCAGGTAGGGCACACCGGCCATCGGGGTAGGCAAGAGACACGCCTATCCCGCAAGGACTCCCCAGCGACCCACAGTGTACCCGACCCCGGTGTGGGGAAGGGCCGACGTACCTGGTTACGACGCAGGTCCATTTGTACGAAGCGGGTACAAATAGACGGCCCGTACCACAAAGTTACACCCTGACGGGGAGTGCATGCATTGGCCCCCCAAAGGGGAAACTCCCGGGGGGAGGGACCCGTGCAGGCGTCAGGCGCCCCCCCCCCCCCCAAACCCCACCACGCCACACACCCACCATGGCCCGGGTAACACCGAGGCGAGCACAAAGGGGGCAAAACTGGGGGCAACGGGGCAAGAAAGGGGAGCGGGGGGGGGCGTGAAAGAGGGGAGAGCAACCGTGTCGTGCAATGTGTCGTGCATCATGCGGCCAGCTGCAAGCGGGACGAGCCGCCGAGTCCATCTGTTCACCCATGTCCATACCTCACACAGCCTTCATTAGCTAAATGTCGCTACCTGTCCCCACCAATCCCGTGGAGTTGTCGGCCTTCTGGCGACGTGCCCGTCGCCTGGTAGACACGGTGTCTGATCTTGTCAGACACGGGCCGCACACGTAGGCGGCATTCCAGGCGCGTGTGGGCGCAGATCGTCCGGCCAGGGACAACAGATGGGACCACTTTGTCGACGTCTGCTTGCGGCAGGTGTTGGCCCGCGATCCCCCCTCGTACAATGCGCCTGACATTCAGGCGCAGTTCGCAGTAGGCATGGTGCCGTTCGGGGTACACGTGCTCAACCGACTACTCCGACGTCTACAAGATGATCTCGGGCAGCTCGAGGACGCGCGGCGCGGGCGGCCCCCAATAAGACCGATGGCGGGGTGGTCGGGGTATGCGGGGCTGGGTGCGTTTCCGGTGCCGTCGCCCCCAGGCCTCGGGCCCCTGCCCTTCCCGCCTTTTGGGGCTCACCACCACCACCAGCTCCATCTCCATCACCTCCTTCACCACCCCGTCGTGTTCCCCATGATGCAGCATCACATCCCACACCAACACGTACTCGCGACTGCTGTGCCACAGCTCCCTGTCCACCTTCACCATCACCACAACCCCCACCTTCACCTTCCGCACCAGTTTGTGGTGTACCCGCATCCCTTGCCCCAGCAGCGGCATATGTACCCTCCCCGCCTCAGCATGCGGTAACGGTTCCCCCCGCGGCGTCAGTGGGGGGTCCGACGGCGGTGGCCGCGTTATTTGCATCATCTGCGACATCTGCGCCCCCGTCGGTACCAGTACCTGCGCCGGGGCTGGGAACCCAACAGCTGGGGGTGTCGCAAGGGGAGGCGCATAGCGTGCCCCGAGGCGAGGCGGAGAGAACGGCTCCCGCTGGGACCTGGGGGGCGCAAGCGACTGCCCCACCCCTGGCGGTGCCCCTGCCGAGGCCTACTGCGGCGGGGTCTCCACCGCGGACGGTCCCGATGCCGGATCCTGCCGTGCGGCAAGGGGCCCCGCCCGTGGTGCCGAGAGGGCCTAAGCCGGTGCCGAGTGGTCCGCCCCCGACGCATGGGCAGCAGGGCGCGGCCCCCATGGGGGGACCTACGGCGGGGGAACAGGCGGAGGATGCGGCGCAGGAGGCGGCAGCGGCTGGCCCGCGGGACATCAGCGAGCTGCTCCCGCTGGCTCTGGACGTGTACCGGCGGGCAGCCGCGGGAAAGGGAGGGAGCCGCGCCGGCAGCACCGGGGAGAGAGGCTGACGTTGGCGAGCTGATCGCGCAGCTGCTCGCACCTGTTGCCCCGAGGACGGAGGAGGCCAAAAAGGAGCCGTCAGAGAGGGTTGACTCGGGGGGACAGGATTCATGGCGGGGAGTACCGGAGGCGCAGGCACAGGCGATGGGCAGTGGGGCCGTGGAGCCCACTGGGGAGCGTGCCAAGGAGGAAGGAGTGGAGGACTGGATGTGGGAGTCGGCGGGATTGGCGCCAGGTGGCACCCGGTCAGCCGTGTCTGGCGGAGTTGACATACAGCATGGACCTCCATGCGGGCACCAGCTGGGCGCGGCTGCCCGACAACCTGCAGGCATTGCTGGACGCGGTGGAGGCAGCAAGGGGCGGAGGCGCTGAAGAGCGGCCTCTGGTGCCCTTCCCACCCCGACCGGACACGCCGCCGGTGATGGTTGCGGCTGGAGGCGAGGCGGAGGAAGAGCAGGAGGCGGAGAACAAGGAGGACGAAGAGGCGTACGGGCCCGGCGAATCGGCGCTGGCCCTCATGTACGAGGACGACGCCGGGCCCGACGTCTACGCCGGCATGGACGAGGACCCGGCCAACGCGCCGCTGGGGCCCATGCCCGTCGCAGTGCCGCCCCCTCCCCTCGGGAGCTGTGAGCAGCGGCACTGCAGGTACCGTGCGGCCGAGGGTGCCCACAGGCACCGCCTCATGGGTACGGGGTAGCGGGAGGCAGGGATGCTGCCAAGCGCCCTGGAGCGCTACGAGCTCCAGCAGCCAGGGCAGGTCTCCAGGGAGGCGGACCTGGTGGCCGAGTCCCCGGGCGACGGCCAGGTCCGCTGTGTCCAGCTGGGGGACGTGGCGGTCCTGGGTCACCACCCCGGTGATGTCGGGGCGACCGAGTCCCAGGAAGGCCCTCCCCTGTCGGTGCGCCTGTCTGTGGGGCGCCTGCTTGACGAGGCAGGACTGGAGGACGTGCGGCGGGATGACGGCCTGTACGTGGCCTTCTGGCGGGGTGGGGCTGACGCTTGGCGTCGCGAGCAGGCCTTGCGGCCCCTCACGCCCCAGGCGCTGGGGTCCCATGCGCTCCTGGTGGCGATGCACCACGGGGGCGCAGAGGTCATGTTCTGCACGGACTGCCTGCTGCTGGCCGATGATGGAGTAGTCCTCGTCCCCACCTCCAGCAGCTACCGCCTTGAGAGTCGCGGCGGTGACCCTAAGCTGGTGGTGGTGGTGGGCACACGCCTCGACGCAAGCGCCACCCCCAAGGGGTCCGAGCACGCGGTCTTGATGGAGGGTGATGCGGAGACAGGCTGTGACGGTGACGAGGTGGGGCAGGAGCAGCTTACGGGGGAGGAGCCGCAGCAGGATCAGCCGGAGGTAGCCGGGGAGGAGGTGGACGTGCAGGCCATTGTGAAGGCGGCCCTGGCGAGGTTCACCGCTGCAGCAAGCCCGCCGCCGACAACGGAGGCACTGGAGGAGGAGCACCAACGCAGGAGGAGTGAAGAGGCACAGGGCGCCATGGAGCAGGACGAGGAGCTGGAGATCGTGGGGGCAAAGGAGGCGTGTGAGGTGGGTCCATGGAAGCTGGGAGTGGCAGACAAGGCTGGGCCAAAGACGGGGGAGGTGGAAACCTGCAGGCACTGGGCGGAGGGGTTGTGCATGCGGGCAGCCACCTGCCGGTATGCCCACCCCCAACCGCCGGTGCCGCGGGGAGTACCCCAGGACTTGCTCCTGATCCTACAGGCCATTGCCCGCGTGGGGGCCCTCAGCCTGGACCGCAGCCAGAGGCTCAGCCGGGGCCACGGAACGCTGCTGCGGGAAGTGGTGGCAAAGGCGCAAGGAGGAGGGTGACGCGTTCCCGTGGGGGGCCTGGCCACGGGACGCTGCGGTGACACGCACAAGCAAGCAGGCAGGCAAAGCACTGCGCTCACAGGGGCATCAATACGCTCGTGTCATGTGACAAAGCGTTTCAGGATCCTTGCCACTCTGAAACAAGGGAACAAAAGTATGTACAGCAACACATCAGGATATGTACACATGGGGTTAAGACTGGACTGGGGTAAGGGCACAACAGGACAACAGACACTCCGTCCCAACTCGTATCCCAATCCCAGGTCCGTCCCTCTGAGTGGCTGGTGGGGGAGGGGGCTCAAACACAACCGATGCCCTGCTCAGTCCGGACGCTGAAACACTGCCAATAGGGGAGGTGTCCCGCCCAGCCACAGGCCAGTTCCTGAGAACCAAGGGGCTCCAAGGCCAACCGACAGTAGCTGCCCATACTCCCTTAACTGCAGGTCCCAACTCCCCTCTGAACGAGAGATATGGCCCCGCCATTATCCCCTAGGAGTTGGTAGTTGAAAATGGGCTGTTTCAGCCCAAACTGATATTAGCTCAAAAATCTCCGAAATTGACCCCTCGTTCGGACCCGCCAGTGGTAGGGACGAGGCAACTGACCCTATGCCCTTTGGGTACCAACTCACTGGAGCCCTCACCCAACCTAGTTCCCTCTGAGGTCCCGGCATCAGGGCGCCACGGGTTCGCCAAGTGGGGTCAGGATGCCAAAATTACCAAAATCGGCCGTCTCGGGCCACGTAGCGGCCGGCGTCCCCCCCTGAAGACCCTCAAGTTATATTATACGTGGGAAAGAGGATACCTCAAAGCTCATTGGGTACTGGCCCCTGACATGGAGTGCCGGCATGGTATATATCTGGGGTGTGGGTGCAGCTCAGGGCCACGGGGACGTGGAGTTGATACCGTTTTTCTGTACTATACTAGGGGACTGGTGCGGTGGGTTGGCGGCGTACATTGTGGGGACATGGGGGCGATGAAAGCTGAGGGCCAGGCTAGGCTGGAGCCTCCCAGAAATCCTGGCTATGCATATACGGATTATTGCGTGCTGGCACTGGGATACGTGGAGTCAGGGGTGGTGGGCAATCACGAGTACACAGATGGCAATGGTCTCCGTGGGGTCACCGGTGATGGACGTCTCCACGGTGGCCGGGGATGCGCACCAGTGGCGCCATCCACTGGGCCCCCTGCGCCTGTTGCAGTTGTTATTGTGGCTCAAGTGGAACGCGCAGTGAGGACGGGCACCAGCGGCGCCATCTGGTGGGCCAGCTGCGGCAGCGATTATGCAGTTTAACTAGGTGGACAGGGGATGCCAAAAATCAATCCGCGCCCGTCTCCCCGCATCTCTGCCATAAGACCTCAGGGGCCTCCATCGCGCTCGGGGGTGGCAGAGACCCGGGGGACGAGAGCGCCCGGCCGCTTTGTAGCTGCCACTTCCAGCGGGCTGATACCACGGCACCGGTATCAGGCCGCTCGGAAGTGGATACACAGGCACCAGGGAGAGGATGGGCAATCAGCCCCCCCCGGGCTGTTGGGTGCCGACACAGGGGCCTTCCCCTCGTCCAAAGCGGCGGATGGCGCAAGAAGCCTTCGAGGCGTACCGTAAGTCCTCCCCGCTGCCCGCACTTCCACATCTTCCGTTTTCACCCGGGTACGTACCTCCTCCAATCAGTAAGGGCACAGGAGGGAGCAGGCACGGGACACTGAACACCTCGCGGAGACGTGGTGACTACCGCCAAGGGGCAGCAGCGGCCGGAGCGCCTGGGGTAAAAGCCCATACCAAGGAAAAGGGCGTCAAAGTGCCATGCGTGCTCGCAACGTGCCTGTGCTCTGCCCCCAATGCCAAACACAGTGCGTGCCGTGCCCCCCAAAAGACAGGAGGTACAGAGGTGCACGAAGCCTGAGACGGGAACGAAGGGCACGAACGGCGCCGAAGAGGGCCGCACGGCAAAACCCCCAGCCCCACAAAGGGCAAAGCGCGAGCAACGGTGGATAGACAACAAGGCCCCCCCCCCCCCATACCCCCATCCCCGAGGGAAGGGGAAGAAGAAAGTGAGAGGACGGAAAGCGTGCCCCCCCGCGGACAAAGCAGCAGAGTGGGGAGGCAGCAGACAGAGGGCGCACAACCACAAGGCCGTGCCCGAAGGGAGCTCGCGCCGAGCTAGCCCCCGATGGAGGGAACACCTGGGGTGGGTACACAGGGTACAAAGGGCCACGAAGGGAGCCACGGGGCAAACCCCCCCCGCAGAGGGACAAATGCCGCGCCTCGTGCCTGCATCGTGCTCGCAACGTGCATACGCCGGAGGGCAGAAAATAAGGGCGCCCCGCCCCCACGCTTCCACCCACCCAGGAAAGGGGCGGGGGCGGCGGGGAGACGGCAAGGGGACATAGGGGGGGACGCAGGACAGGCCACCACGCCGGAGGGAGAGACGGGCGGCAAGCGGTGGGGACGCCAGGCAGCCAGAGCCCTGCCCTGAAACTAAAAACCTGAGCGGGGAGAGACAGCTGGGACGGACATGGCACGGCAGGAACCAGAGAGCGCAGAAAGGAGCGCGGGAAGGGGGAAACCCCAGGGAAGAGAGCGGGGAGGCAAGGACCCACACAGCGCGCGGGGGGGGCCAGGGCGACAAGAACCCCTCAAAGACGCTGGCGAGGAACACGACCTCAGGGGTTTGGCCCCCCCCCCGATGACCATATCGGCCCCACGTGAGCGCGGCCAATCAGGTGGGTTACGCCGGGGACCATTGGCCAGCGGCCCGTGGTGGCACCGACCTGGGGGGGTGGCCAATGGGCCTGACCTGGAGCACTCCCCACGGCACGTACTGCGGTTCATGTCCTGTGAGGGGCTGCGGGTAGGGCACACCCTCCATCGGGGTAGGCAAGAGACACGCCTATCCCGCAAGGACTCCCCAGCGACCCACAGTGTACCCGACCCCGGTGTGGGGAAGGGCCGACGTACCTGGTTACGACGCAGGTCGATTTGTACGAAGCGGGTACAAATAGACGGCCCGTACCACAAAGTTACACCCTGACGGGGAGTGCATGCATTGGCCCCCCAAAGGGGAAACTCCCGGGGGGAGGGACCCGTGCAGGCGTCAGGCGCCCCCCCCCCCCAACCCCACCACGCCACACACCCACCATGGCCCGGGTAACACCGAGGCGAGCACAAAGGGGGCAAAACTGGGGGCAACGGGGCAAGAAAGGGGAGGGGGGGGGGCGTGAAAGAGGGGAGAGCAACCGTGTCGTGCAATGTGTCGTGCATCATGCGGCCAGCTGCAAGCGGGACGAGCCGCCGAGTCCATCTGTTCACCCATGTCCATACCTCACACAGCCTTCATTAGCTAAATGTCGCTACCTGTCCCCACCAATCCCGTGGAGTTGTCGGCCTTCTGGCGACGTGCCTGTCGCCTGGTAGACACGGTGTCTGATCTTGTCAGACACGGGACGCACACGTAGGCGGCATTCCAGGCGCGTGTGGGCGCAGATCGTCCGGCCAGGGACAACAGATGGGACCACTTTGTCGACGTCTGCTTGCGGCAGGTGTTGGCCCGCGATCCCCCCTCGTACAATGCGCCTGACATTCAGGCGCAGTTCGCAGCAGGCATGGTGCCGTTCGGGGTACACGTGCTCAACCGACTACTCCGACGTCTACAAGATGATCTCGGGCAGATCGAGGACGCGCGGCGCGGGCGGCCCCCAATGGGACCGATGGCGTGGTGGCCGGGGTATGCGGGGCTGGGTGCGTTTCCGGTGCCGTCGCCCCCAGGCCTCGGGCCCCTGCCCTTCCCGCCTTTTGGGGCTCACCACCACCACCAGCTCCATCTCCATCACCTCCTTCACCACCCCGTCGTGTTCCCCATGATGCAGCATCACATCCCACACCAACACGTACTCGCGACTGCTGTGCCACAGCTCCCTGTCCACCTTCACCATCACCACAACCCCCACCTTCACCTTCCGCACCAGCTTGTGGTGTACCCGCATCCCTTGCCCCAGCAGCGGCATATGTACCCTCCCCGCCTCAGCATGCGGTAACGGTTCCCCCTGCGGCGTCAGTGGGGGGTCCGACGGCGGTGGCCGCGTTATTTGCATCATCTGCGACATCTGCGCCCCCGTCGGTACCAGTACCTGCGCCGGGGCTGGGAACCCAACAGCTGGGGGTGTTGCAAGGGGAGGCGCATAGCGTGCCCCGAGGCGAGGCGGAGAGAACGGCTCCCGCTGGGACCTGGGGGGCGCAAGCGACTGCGCCACCCCTGGCGGTGCCCCTGCGGAGGCCTACTGCGGCGGGGTCTCCACCGCGGACGGTCCCGATGCCGGATCCTGCCGTGCGGCAAGGGGCCCCGCCCGTGGTGCCGAGAGGGCCTAAGCCGGTGCCGAGTGGTCCGCCCCCGACGCATGGGCAGCAGGGCGCGGCCCCCATGGGGGGACCTACGGCGGGGGAACAGGCGGAGGATGCGGCGCAGGAGGCGGCAGCGGCTGGCCCGCGGGACATCAGCGAGCTGCTCCCGCTGGCTCTGGACGTGTACCGGCGGGCAGCCGCGGGAAGGGAGGGAGCCGCGCCGGCAGCACCGGGGAGAGAGGCTGACGTTGGCGAGCTGATCGCGCAGCTGCTCGCACCTGTTGCCCCGAGGACGGAGGAGGCCAAAAAGGAGCCGTCAGAGAGGGTTGACTCGGGGGGACAGGATTCATGGCGGGGAGTACCGGAGGCGCAGGCACAGGCGATGGGCAGTGGGGCCGTGGAGCCCACTGGGGAGCGTGCCAAGGAGGAAGGAGTGGAGGACTGGATGTGGGAGTCGCCAGGATTGGCGCCAGGTGGCACCCGGTCAGCCGTGTCTGGCGGAGTTGACATACAGCATGGACCTCCATGCGGGCACCAGCTGGGCGCGGCTGCCCGACAACCTGCAGGCATTGCTGGACGCGGTGGAGGCAGCAAGGGGCGGAGGCGCTGAAGAGCGGCCTCTGGTGCCCTTCCCACCCCGACCGGACACGCCGCCGGTGATGGTTGCGGCTGGAGGCGAGGCGGAGGAAGAGCAGGAGGCGGAGAACAAGGAGGACGAAGAGGCGTACGGGCCCGGCGAATCGGCGCTGGCCCTCATGTACGAGGACGACGCCGGGCCCGACGTCTACGCTTGCATGGACGAGGACCCGGCCAACGCGCCGCTGGGGCCCATGCCCGTCGCAGTGCCGCCCCCTCCCCTGGGGAGCTGTGAGCAGCGGCACTGCAGGTACCGTGCGGCCGAGGGTGCCCACAGGCACCGCCTCATGGGTACGGGGTAGCGGGAGGCAGGGATGCTGCCAAGCGCCCTGGAGCGGTACGAGCTCCAGCAGCCAGGGCAGGTCTCCAGGGAGGCGGACCTGGTGGCCGAGTCCCCGGGCGACGGCCAGGTCCGCTGTGTCCAGCTGGGGGACGTGGCGGTCCTGGGTCACCACCCTGGTGATGTCAGGGCGACCGAGTCCCAGGAAGGCCCTCCCCTGTCGGTGCGCCTGTCTGTGGGGCGCCTGCTTGACGAGGCAGGACTGGAGGACGTGCGGCGGGACGACGGCCTGTACGTGGCCTTCTGGCGGGGTGGGGCTGACGCTTGGCGTCGCGAGCAGGCCTTGCGGCCCCTCACGCCCCAGGCGCTGGGGTCCCATGCGCTCCTGGTGGCGATGCACCACGAGGGCGCAGAGGTCATGTTCTGCACGGACTGCCTGCTGCTGGCCGATGATGGAGTAGTCCTCGTCCCCACCTCCAGCAGCTACCGCCTTGAGAGTCGCGGCGGTGACCCTAAGCTGGTGGTGGTGGTGGGCACACGCCTCGACGCAAGCGCCACCCCCAAGGGGTCCGAGCACGCGGTCTTGATGGAGGGTGATGCGGAGACAGGCCGTGACGGTGACGAGGTGGGGCAGGAGCAGCTTACGGGGGAGGAGCCGCAGCAGGATCAGCCGGAGGTAGCCGGGGAGGAGGTGGACGTGCAGGCCATTGTGACGGCGGCCCTGGCGAGATTCACCGCTGCAGCAAGCCCGCCGCCGACAACGGAGGCACTGGAGGAGGAGCACCAACGCAGGAGGAGTGAAGAGGCACAGGGCGCCATGGAGCAAGACGAGGAGCTGGAGATCGTGGGGGCGAAGGAGGCGTGTGAGGTGGGTCCATGGAAGCTGGGAGTGGCGGACAAGGCTGGGCCAAAGACGGGGGAGGTGGAAACCTGCAGGCACTGGGCGGAGGGGTTGTGCATGCGGGCAGCCGCCTGCCGGTATGCCCAGCCCCAACCGCCGGTGCCGCGGGGAGTACCCCAGGACTTGCTCCTGATCCTACAGGCCATTGCCCGCGTGGGGGCCCTCAGCCTGGACCGCAGCCAGAGGCTCAGCCGGGGCCACGGAACGCTGCTGCGGGAAGTGTTGGCAAAGGCGCAAGGAGGAGGGTGACGCGTTCCCGTGGGGGGCCTGGCCACGGGACGCTGCGGTGACACGCACAAGCAAGCAGGCAGGCAAAGCACTGCGCTCACAGGGGCATCAATACGCTCGTGTCATGTGACAAAGCGTTTCAGGATTCTTGCCACTCTGAAACAAGCGAACAAAAGTATGTACAGCAACACATCAGGATATGTACACATGGGGTTAAGACTGGACTGGGGTAAGGGCACAACAGGACAACAGACACTCCGTCCCAACTCGTATCCCAATCCCAGGTCCGTCCCTCTGAGTGGCTGGTGGGGGCGGGGGCTCAAACACAACCCATGCCCTGCTCAGTCCGGACCCCGAAACACTGCCAATAGGGGAGGTGTCACGCCCAGCCACAGGCGAGTTCCTGAGAACCAAGGGGCTCCAAGGCCAACCGACATTAGCTGCCCATACTCCCTTAACTGCAGGTCCCAACTCCCCTCTGAACGAGAGATATGGCCCCGCCATTATCCCCTAGGAGTTGGTAGTTGAAAATGGGCTGTTTCAGCCCAAACTGATATTAGCTCAAAAATCTCCGAAATTGACCCCTCGTTCGGACCCGCCAGAGGTAGGGACGAGGCAACTGACCCTATGCCCTTTGAGTACCAACTCACTGGAGCCCTCACCCAACCTAGTTTCCTCTGAGGTCCCGGCATCAGGGCGCCACGGGTTCGCCAAGTGGGGTCAGGATGCCAAAATTACCAAAATCGGCCGTCTCGGGCGACCTTCCAGGGTAGGAAACCTTGGCGATTTTGTCGCGCCAAGCCTTGATTCAAGACACTTGATATCCCTCTTGGTCCCATGCCCTGGGTTATCGCTTGCTGTCACGCTGGCTGTTTACTGTTCACCAAGGGGATGAACACGCGGATGGGGCAGAAAGCAGCATGCGGTGCAAACGGGGGGCTCATGGATCGCACCAAAAGTTGAATGACTCCGGATGAGCCGGAGGAGCAGATACGAAACTGAATGGCGTTCAACCCTTGGTCATAAGCTACAATAAACGCCATCCTTCTCGGCTAGATCCGGTGCCCCATGGAGATATGGTAATTCCAATATGGCATACAATGGCAAAAACAGCGAAATTTCGCGAAAAGACACGGAAAAGTGCCTTGAAAGCTACACAAATATATTATAATATCTTCGGCTTGGATTGAGTAACCGACCAATCCTTCTATACACTATGACTTGACATCAATGACCTCCAAGTCCACATATGTGCTCCACTTGGGGTGCTTTGGAAGGTCGCGTGCGCTGCCTCCCAAGTGGGCACATGCAAAAATGGAATATTGCAAAAAACACACCTTGCTCGCAATGCAGCGCTTTGGGAGCGCTCCACAAGCGTCCCCTCACGAAGGTTAGGCTTGCGAGGGTTGGTAGTACAATCAAGGGCCTGGTGCGATATGGAGTCCATTGGCGGGTTAGTCTTGGAATGGTGCACCCGCCAAATGGGCACGCCATATGACACCAAATATGGCATACAACCCTCCCACGCCTTCTACACCCAACCTAGTGGCCTAGAATCAAAGTATGCCTATATTCTAATGTAACTTTGGTCCTTTAACACGCATGCAAGTGCTTTGGTCGAGAATCGACCTCCTTTCGGAAAGCGGAATTTTAGCATGCACGCAAAATATATTGCCAATATATATATGGAGACCATATATGCACTATCCGGGGAAGACAAGTGATATGTCCCGGATGTAGAGGCAAGCAAAGAGGGAGAAAACGCCAACTCAACATACTTCTACACGTACTTGGACGCCAAGTACGTGAAAAAGCGCACTTCTTGGAGAAAACTCAAAATAAATAACCCTTTGGGCCTATGGAGTTGGGATCCTTTGGCCTCATCCTATGACTATGGGGGGCAAAACCTCATACACAGTGCCTATGAGGCACGTTAGTTCGTCCCTGGGCGCTTGAACGCTCGTAACCCTTGTTATTCCACTTGGGGGTTCAAAGCGCCTTCGGCTGCCCAGATTTTCTGGGAAAAACCTGGGACGCGATCCGTTATATCAAGGAAAAAATTGCGGATCACTGGAAGACTGTTTCAGTCTTAACTTCAAGAAAAATCGCTTTACAGAATTATCTAATGCAGTGCCCAGAACAGGCGACGACAGGCGGCGCGACTGCGGCGACTTCACGACAATTAGAAATCGCGGTAGAAATCGGGTTCCAGATTTCGCGGGTTAGAGAACAGGGATATCCCGCTGACAGCCGGTGTCAACGGCTTCCGCACGGGTGTGACGGCTCACAGGCCTCCGGGCCATGGGCCATAGGTTCTGGGTACCGCTTCACCCCCCTCCTTAGAGCAAACCCTGGGGGGGGCTCGATAACACCCAAGCATGGCAGCGCGTACACAGGACCATCCCCTGAAGGGGGGGGGGGTGTGACATCCTCAACTCAGGCTGATTCGCAGGTTAGGCTGCCCAAATCCCACAGTAAGACAGATATGGTGCTGTCGCTGTTAGTAACTGCAAGTATAGTATCAAGTATCAAGTCCCGGGTCCTGGCGGCGATTGTTCGGCATCCAAAGGACCCGTTAACCCATACCAGGCGCACCGGGTGCCGGCTGCGACGGTCACTACCACAGTGGCAGTGGCATACACGGCCAACATAGGCCTCACACGACGACCGAGGTGGTCCCACAGGTCGAAAGCGACCACAAAGATCCATCAGGCTACCCCAGGCTTCCCAAGGCCGCAGGCTGGGGGAGAGTCCCCACGGGTCCTTCCTTGGGCGCACCATGTCCATATCCACGACGCGAGTCCAGAGTGGTACAGCCGAACGTGCTCCTCCTTAAGGGATCGGGCATCAAGGCCGTCTTCTCCCTCGCCCCATTACCACGAAGGCCATGCATGGGGGAGTCCCCATGCAGTATGGGCGGAGGCGTCGACTCCTCAAAGCACCAGTTTCCCAGGCAGACTGACCGAGGTCAGGACACCGGAGGTCGCCACCCGACTGCAAGTGCGTCTGCGAGTCGGTAGGCTCACACTGGGACTGACGGTGGCGGACCGCTGGGAGTGTGGTCAGGCAACTGGGCTTCCCGCCTGGCGCCATCAGGATCTCAGCACATCACAGCCACTAAGGCACATGGTATCACGGGCACTCAAACAGAAGAATCTGTACTTAGGTACCGGTCCAGGCTGGACCTTACGTAAAAGCATATATACGGCGACTCAAGGCGCTTCGTATTCGGATTTGCATCTCCTCAGGGGAAAAAAAAAACAGTCAACCGCGGTGATGGACTGACAACACTTAACATACAAATGCACATATCCTGGGAGGGCCAGAAAGACAAGCAATAAGCGGGGTAATAGGCGTGTAAACACACTCTGGACAGAGCGCCAAACCACGCCCCGGTTAGGAGGAGGCATACGCAGGAGGGTGGACAGGAAAATGCCTGAGTTCAGGCCATATATAGTCTGCAGACACACGTCGACTGGTCTGGATCCTGCAAGTGCCATGGGACCAGACCACACACCAAAAAATCGCAATGCCGATGACAGCGGCATCCGTTACGCAACGTCGTATGGGCTTCAAGGCCCTAAGAGCTCAGCAAATATGAAGGTCAGTCGCCCTGCCTGGTTTCCCAAGGATTTAGCAGGTGGGGAGTGACGAATTGTGAAAGAAAGGGGCCATCGTCCTCTGGATTCAGCAGGGGGGCCCATATGGCCACTCTGATGGCAGGTCACCGAAAGATGGAAAAGAGCAGGCAAGTAAGGGATGATCCGTCAACTAAACAAGCGCTCAAACTGCATCAGGGGAGAGCTCAGGGCGATGATCAGGCGCCCCTGGCTGCAATCGCCAGGGTGAGTGCTGCCAAGTCCGAGATATGGATCTTGGTCTTGTGCTTGCGGATGTAGTCCATGAAGGGGGTATTAATCCGCGGCACGAACGAGGAAATGGGTTCCCAGGTGTCGTGGGACGGCCCATAGCCTCGCCAACGAACCTTGAACTCCAGGCCTCTGGGTGCCGAGGCGTTCGGACGCTGAGCCAGGATCTTCTCGACCGTATAGTCGTCCTGCTCAGCATAGTCGTCGTCCGAATCAGCCTCATGTGCGGCGTAGTTCAGGGACATATGTTGGCCACGGAGGTCGGGTTCCTGCACACGGAGTTGACTTCTGTGGCGCTCCCAGAACTGTCCGTGACCCACCTTGAGGCGATAGGTGTCCTCACCAATCCTGCGGACCACCCCTCTGGGTGTGAACCAGGTTTTGGTGCGGTGGGTGCCCATAGGGCGGGGTCTGATCACCCACACCGGGTCTCCCACCCTGAAATTCTGCGCTGTCGAGCTCGGGGCGGACTTCTGACGCTCAGCATGCTCCTACTCGAGCTGCTGGCGGATGTCACGCGCCGTTGCCTCTTGCTGCGCAAAGAATTCCTTGGCGTCCATGGCCATACCATCACTGGACAAGGGAAGTCCCCGACCAAGGGGGTCCCTGCCGAACAGAATCTGGTGAGGGGACAAACCACCCGGAGTGGGGGTGTCATGATGGGCCTTCAGAGCGGGCCACATCTCCTCAAACCAGTTCCGACGTGGATTGGTGATGTGAATCTTGCGCAGCTTCTCGAACAGCTGCCGTGCAGCCACTTCAGCCCGGCCGTTAGACCGGCTGAGATAGGCGACGCTCTTGGCGTGACGTATTCCCATGAGGGAACACATGGCCTTGAACCAGCCACCAGTAAACTGGGGCCCTTGGTCACTGCAAATGGTGCGGGGGATGTCAAAGACGGTCAGCCAATGACGAATCATCATGACTGCCACTTCCTTGGCAAGCAACCACTTTTTGCGCGCCGGAACGGCTACTACGTAGCCACTGTGGCGATCCACACAAAGAACCACACAGTCAAAGGTCTCCTTGCCTATGTGCACTTCGGGCTTGGAGAAGACGTCCATGGCCACGCTCTCCATGAGCTGGTCAGGCACCGGAGTCCATTGAGCTTCCCCCTTGACGTTCCGGTTGTCGGGATTGCAGGCCTGACAGACCGAGCAACCCTTCCTGACCTTCTTGATGGCGGTGTAGAGATTGATCTGGTCGATATCAAACCGGCGCTGCATGTCCAGGGCTTGCTTCTTGACCCCTGGGTGCATCATGTGGTGGTGCCAAGCTTCACAAAGCTCGAGCACCCGGGACTCCGGGACCAGCAGCTTACCATTCCAGTAAAGCTTGCCATCCTCTTCAGTCAGCCCCTTTGGCCACTTCTGCCCGTCATCAGGGTCGGTTACAGCCCTATATTCGGCCGCAAAGGCCTCGGACCTGGCGTAGTCGTCCGTCCAATCGTCCTGGAGGCAAGACTCAGGGAAGAGGTGCTTGTCGGACTCAGCTCCATCAGGGGCGAGTACTCTGACCGCTCTGCCCATCCTTGTTCCGAGGGGGGCATCCGCAGCCATAACGACGAAGCATTTAACACCCTCCTCCTCCATCAGGCGCTCCATTTCAATGATCCTCTTGGCTTCAGCGGTCTCAGCCTCATCGCCATGGGCAGAGACATCCGTCATGCCCTTGCTGGCGGGATAGGCCCACCTACTGAGACAGTCCGCCACGATGTTGTCCTTGCCAGAAACATACAGAACCGTGAGGTCGAACTTGGCCAAGGTCTCATGCCATCTTGCCCGTCGGGAGGCGGGACCTGAGGGGGTGTCCACGTGCTCCTTGTGCCACGACTGCAGACTCTGATGGTCGGTGCAGACGGTGACGGGATGGAGGGCTATGTACCCAGCCCATTTTCCTGAGAGCCATGACGATGGCATACACCTCCTTTTCACGGGGCGTCCACGTCCGTCTCTGGCCTTCCGCCAGGACTCGGCTCCAGAAGACCATGGGCACGTGCCTCCCATCGTCAAGCACTTCTTCCAACACAGCGCCAACGGCGTAGTCGGAAGCGTCGGTGCGCAGGACGAACCCTCCGTCAGGATCCACGAGGTGCAGACCCACTGCGGATAGCAGCGCCTGCTTCATCCCCTCAAAGGCACGGTCGGACTCTTCAGTCCAGACCAGAGCCTTCTTGGACCCCTTCTTGGTCTCCTCTCGGTTGCCCTTGAGCATGGTCGTCATGGGGGCTGCATACTCGGCATACATCTTGATATACCCCGAGTAGTATCTGCAGAACCCCAAGTACGCCTGTAGCTCAGAGACCGTTTTGGGCTTTTCCCAGTGCTCAATCGCAGCCACCTTGCCAGGTATGGGCTTTCGCTGCCCGTTCCAAACTACGTGGCCAGCCAAGACTACCTCGCTTACCGCAATGGTGGCCTTGTCACTGCTGCCTGTGAGTTTGTGCCGAACCAGAAGGTCCAGCACTCGAGTGACGTCCCTCTCATGTGCCTCCAGGAGCTCCTCGTAGCTCATACTGGGGTCCCCGGACGCGATGATCACGTCGTCCACGAAAGGGGTCCGCACAGTCACGCACCGGCTCAAGCAGGTTCTCCAGCATCCGCTGAAAAGCCGCATTGCCGTTGGTAACGCCCATGGGCATCACCTTCCACTGGAGAGGTCCAAGTGGGGTGCTCATGGCTGTGCAGGCACGGGACTCCTCGGCGAGAGGCATCTGATGATAACCATGTTTCAGGTCAATCACAGTGAAGATTCTGCGCCGGTGTTGTTTTTGCAGCATGTCCTCAATGAGGGGCAGCGTATAGCTGTCATGCTGCGTTTGGGCGTTTGGGCCCCGGTAGTCGACCACGAGCCGCCACTCACCGACCACCTTCTTGGGGACGACGAAGCATGGAGAGGCCAACTCGGAGTGGCACGGCTCCAGCCAGCCTCTCTCGATGAAGTCAGGGAGGACCTTCTCCATGGCCTCCTTCCTCTCGCCCCTCAGGGCAAACTCCCGGTGCCGATACACACGGGGGTCCTGCTTCAGTTGTATCTTGGCCTCGCCATACGGTCCACGCACCGGTGGGGCAAACACAGGCTTTCCGCTGAAGAAGGTGTCACCATACTTCTGCTTCAGCCTGGCCCTCAATGCCTGGATCTTGGGGCAATCATCGGACTCCGCCTTGGCTTTTCCGGGCACCTTGACCACTGAACTTACTTGAGGGGTAGCGACCCCGCTCGGTTTCGGCTCAGGTGGTCTTCCCATTTTGCCCAAAGGGCCATCTCTGGTCTTGCCACGGAATAGGTCGCCGTAGGTGGGTGGGTTTCCGCCGATAGGCTCGTCCTGGCTGGACATGTGGTCCAGCACCCTCTGTACGAAAGTGTTCCTGTCATAGGAACCAGAGACGATCGAGTCCACTTCCCACCAGGCTTTGTCCTGGCCCTTGCCCTCACGCTGGCTTCCCCAGCGTTGAAAGGGCTGATCCATATACCCCTGAACCAGATCCAACTCCTCCTCAGTGAGGGGGTCTTCTGATTCTCCGATGTCAACAGGGGAAACCGCAAAGCATTGCCTCCACGGCTCCGCTATGATGCGGGTGACACAGACGAAGTCTGTGGTGTCGGCCTGATCAAGGCCCCCATCCACATAGTGGAATTCTGTTGGCCATCTCTGGGGTGGCATGGGCTGTCCCTTAGCGTCCTGATAGACACTCTCTCCAGCCGGTAGGACGACCTTATTTAAGGTCATGTTGGTCAATGAGACCACCCAATGTCGGGTACTTTCCTCTTCGGTGCATCCCATAGGAACGACCAGCACTGCCTTGGAGCGGTCCTTGCGAATCTTCGCTATCGCCCTTGGAATGTCCCATCGGGGGCAATGGATCCACATCAAGCCCTGATGCGGACCCCAGTGCTTCTTCCACGCGGAGTCCTGTGCGCTCCAGTACTTCTCACAAACCCGCAGATGGGCGGAGGTTCCTGAAGAGAACGCATCCAGGGCCAGATCCGAAGCTCCCAGGTCCGCGACCACTCGGCTCGCCACTTTCGGCATTACGCCGTACTCCTGGTTTGCTGGCCCAGTTGGCTCAGTGCCCAGCGCGGCTACTTCGAGCTGATTGCGTTCCGGGTGGATCCATTGGCATTCCACATGGTGCTCAGGTGACGAAAGCCACGAGAGCTGGTCGTCCTGGTACAGGGTCATCGAGGCCTGGGCCAGGGGGGCGGCGGAGTCCGTCTCCATCATGTAATCGTACCCAACGATCATGTCCCAGTCCATCTCGGCCTCGTAGAAGCGACCTTGCAGGAGGATTTCCTTGCCGAGGTCCGGGCGGCTCAGCTCAGGGTGGTTCACGAACTGCAGCCCAATGGCCGCTTCCTTCGTGCCTCCCACCATGTAGTGGCCATTCGCCACCTTCAGCCTGACCACTTTCCGACTGTCGGTCAAACACTCTGGCGGAAGTAGGCCAGCCTTGACCAAGCTGACCTGAGCTCCCGTGTCGACCAACACGTCAAAGACCTTCTCCACTTCCCCGCATAAGGCACGGACCTTAAGATGCAACTGCCGCTCACGCCCCACTCGGCGCACGGCGTGCAAGCTCAGGATCTCTGGCCGTTCCAGAAGCTCAACAAGCGACTGGTGCAGGTCGTGGACAATGGGCTCAGGCTGCCCATCTGCAGCATCCAGCTGCGGTCCGGGTGATCCTCCGGTACTCTCGGATAGATCTTGAAGTACATCAAACACATTCTTGGTCGCGAAGGATGGACGGGTGCAAGGGTTCGTGCCTTCACTTGCCCTCACCCCGCCACCGCGACTGGGTGCCGGACCGGGCCTTCAGCCCGCGGCAGTCCCTTTGTGCTTATCGACTCCCGACTGGGATGGTGTGGCGCTTCCCACGACACCATCCTGCCCCCGCCCTAGCTGGGCCCCTTCGCTGCAGGGGCTCCGCTAGGGGGCGTCGGTAGTGGTTGTAGGGGTACTCTCCTCCGCGTCAACCTCGTTGACACCCTTCTTCTTTCCCCTATTCCTAGGCTTCTTGTCCTTGTCCTTGTTCTTGTCGTTCTCGTTGTTCTCCTTGTTCTTGTTGTCCGACCCCGGGACCCAGTTCCTCTTGATCTCCTGGATCTCCTTGGCCAACTCGGTCCCCTCCGACATCAGCTTGGAGAGCTCGTCCTTGTCGACCTCCACTTTGGCTTCCCGGATACCCGCGGGCGCACGCTTCTTCGGCCCGTGCGCCTTCTTGTAGGCCTCCGTGTCGGCCTGGTGATTGAGGCATGTTCGGTTGTCATGGTTGAAGCCTCGCTTCCTCCTATAACCCACGAAACAGCCCTGAGGGTGAGCCCGTATGAACTCCCCAAAGGACAGCAGAGGGTCGCCAATGCGGCGGGGGTCCCTCTTCTCCTTCTTCTTCCAACCCTGCTGCAGGGGCTTCCAGCTTCCCCGGTTGCTCCCCGCGCTCAGGTTGTTGGCCACGAAGGCACAAACGGCCATTTCAGCGGGCTCATCGTCGTCTTTGTCGTCGTCGAGAGCCTCACCGCCATCGGCTCCCGCCGGGTCCATGGCCAGGTGTGGTGGAGGTTCCGGTACTCCTTGAGCACCTCCTCTCCAACCCACTCCAGGATCTCTTCGCAGCTCATCCGCGCCGGGATGGCCTGCAGACGGATGGTCTGGCCGCTCACGTCACACTCTTCAAGGCGCCACGTCGCGGTCTTCTCGCGATCGCCCGAGACGGTGATGAGGAGAGCGTACCGCAGGGAGTGCCGTTTGACATCCCGGGCCACGTTCTTCCTCGTCCAAGCCACCACGTTCGTATGATACTCTTTGGGGAGCATCATCTTGACCGTGTGGTTGGACTTGGCCCTTTTGGCTTCCTCCTTGGTGAGCCTCTTGATCCATGCTTCCGGCAGAATGGAGAGCAGGCGAGCCTGCTCGTCACCCTCGTTCCAGTCCTCCACGTTGCGGCGGAAGAGGGTGTATTGCCCTCGGAAGTCTCGCCACTCTCGTAGGCGGATCTCCCGTCCATCAGGCTGAAGCTTGATGGACTTCCACCGCTTGGCCGCCACCTGCGGAGCGTCCACCCGCTCCTGCTCGTTGAGCCACTTGTTGGCTTCCTTGAGGGTCTTGATTTTCCCCTCTTTGGTCACCACGAAGTATAGCTCTTGGAGCACTTCCGGCAGGCGGTACCTGAACCGTCTGAAGACATATTTCTCCGCATCTGCGGGATCCATGTCCTCAGTGACGGTCACCCCCCAAATCGTCCAGCTTCTCCAAGAAGCGGTCGAGGTTGAGGGGGCTGCCATCGTACATGGGGGGCTTGATGTCCTTCAGGTCTTCCCACACGGCGGCATCCGCGGCCTTAGAGACCATGAACGCCGGCCGTGAGGTCGACCGAGGCTCCCATCGGCCTCTCCCACGGACTCCCACGGCCGCCACTTCCATCTCCTCCCCGGTATCCGCGTGGCCATGCCGTGGTTCCTCTATGTACGCTGAACCTAGATGTTCACGCCGTACTCCTTCCATGTATGCCTCCTCATCACGGCGCCGGCGGCTGCGTTGAGCGGCCTCCCGTCGTACACCACGCGGCAGGGAAATGTCGAACTCCTCCAGGTCCAGGTCCAGGTCCTCACCTCCGCCGACATCCCACTCCACGTCTCCTCTGGGGACCTCATCCCTGAGTCCACCATAACGTCCACCAGCCATTGGGATTGGCCCCGGGGCTGGTGCGGGGCGTCGAGGGGCGTACCGGTGTCCGTGGTGGAGCACGGCGGTTGTGGTACTCCGCGCTGAGCCACTCATCACGCCAATCCTCACTGCCACTGCCGGGCGGCACGCGCTCGTTGCGGCGGCCCGCGCTGTGGTGAGAGGGGGCGCTGAGAGAGGGGGCACTGGCGCTGAGGCAACTCCTGGGGGCTCCGCCGGGGGCGTCGGGTCTGCCTGGACCTGGTCCGGGTCCCCAGCCGTCGTCCGACGAGCCAGACTCCAGGGGTGGGTGGTCGCTGCCGACGCTCCCACGGCCTTCCAGCACGTCCAACCTCTGCTGCAGGCCGCTGATGACCTTGTTGAGCGACCTCATCTCGCCCTTGGCAATGTCCAGCTCCCTCTGGGTGGCGGTGGCGACCTTGGAGCTCTTGACCATCTCGATCTTGGTGATGTCCAGCTCCTTCTGTGCGCGCGCGGCGACCCTGGCGATGCGAGTCATCTCGCCCTTACCCGTGTCTACCTCGCGCTCAAGGGACTGGACCCTCCTGCAGAGGTAGACGATCCACCGCCAGGTGGAATCCGGGTCACTGTTCCCTGGTGGGTTGTTGGGGTCCCCAGGGGGTCCTCCAGGAGGGCCTCCGCCGGGTCCGCCCCATCCAGGGGGTCCTCCCCCGCCCGGTGGTCCGCCTCCGGGGGGTCTCCTTTGTGGGCGTCCTCCAGGGGGTCCTGATGGTCCTCCGCCAGGGGGTCCCGGTGGGTCTCTGCCGGGTTGCCTCGGTGGGTCCGAGGATGGGGGCTTCTTCGTGTGGTCGACGTCCATGTCATCATCCTCGTCCATGTCGCCCCATCTGGGCGTCTCGGCCTCGGAATACTCCGAGCTCCGGTAGGGAGGAGGGAGATCCTCATCCTCACCTTCCGGCTCCATGGGGACGTCTCCGCCTCCTCCACCAGCCACTCCTCCGCGATGTTGGCGGCCTCGTTCATCCCCGTCACTGGCGGTGAAGAAGGGGTCACTGTCGTGGGGGTGTCCGCCCGCTGGCCTCCGTGGCCTCTCGGGGGTCTTCCCCTTACCCTTCCTCCGTCGGTAGGCGGTGGGGCCACTGCTCCCACTGCTGCCTGTGTCGACCTCGTCCAGCGTCATCTTGGAGGAGGCGTCCCCTTCGAAAAGCTTTCGAAGGGTCTCCACTCGGGATCCTCCGAGGGTCCGAGGGTCCGGAACTCGTTGATGACGGAGTTCCGGTCCCTGCACTTCCTTCACGGACTCGGCGCTGTCGCTGGGCGGCGCTGCGAGCCGCTGCGCTGCGCTGCGAGCTGCTGCGCCGCGCTGCTGGGGGTTGGTGGCCCCAAGTGGCACGCGAGGGATGGGTAACCCCGCGGCGGTGAAACACTTCTGACGTGTTCCCGTTGGGGGCCTGGCCACGGGACGCTGCGGTGACACGCACAAGCAAGCAGGCAGGCAAAGCACTGCGCTCACAGGGGCATCAATACGCTCGTGTCATGTGACAAAGCGTTTCAGGATCCTTGCCACTCTGAAACAAGGGAACAAAAGTATGTACAGCAACACATCAGGATCTGTACACATGGGGCTAAGACTGGACTGGGGTAAGGGCACAACAGGACAACAGACACTCAGTCCCAACTCGTATCCCAATCCCAGGTCCGTCCCTCTCAGTGGCTGGTCGGGGCGGGGGCTCAAACACAACCCATGCCCTGCTCAGTCCGGACCCTGAAACCCTGCCAATAGGGGAGGTGTCCCGCCCAGCCACAGGCAAGTTCCTGAGAACCAAGAGGCTCCAAGGCCAACCGACAAGAGCACCCTATGCTCCCTTAACAGCAGGTCCCAACTCCTCTCTGAATCAGAGATATGGCCCCGCCATTTTCCCCTAGGAGTTGGTAGTTGAAAATGGGCTGTTTCAGCCCAAACTGATATTAGCTCAAAAATCTCCAAAATCGACCCCTCGTCTGGACCCGCCAGAGGTAGGGACGAGGCAACTGACCCTATGTCCTTTGAGTACAAACTCACTGGAGCCCTCACCCAACCTAGTTCCCTCTGAGGTCCCGGCATCAGGGCGCCACGGGTTCGCCAAGTGGGGTCAGGATGCCAAAATTACCAAAATCGGCCGTCTCGGGCGACCGTCCAGGGTAGGAAACCTTGGCGATTTTGTCGCGCCAAGCCTTGATTCACGACCCTTGATATTCCTCTTGGTCCCATGCCCTGGGTTATCGCTTGCTGTCACGCTGGCTGCTTATTGTTCACCAAGGGGATGAACACGCGGATGGGGCAGAAAGCAGCATGCGGTGCAAACGGGGGGATCATGGATCGCACCAAAAGTTGAATAACTCCGGATGAGCTGGAAGAGCAGATACGAAACTCAATGGCGTTCAACCCTTGGTCATAGGCTACAATAATGGCACTTTTTTCCTGGCTAGATCCGGTGCCCCATGGAGATATGGTAATTCCAATATGGCATACAATGGCAAAAACAGCGAAATTTCGCGAAAAGACACGCAAAAGTGCCTTGAAAGCTACACAAATATATTATAATATCTTCGGCTTGGATTGAGTAACCGACCAATCCTTCTAAACACAATGACTTGACACCAATGACCTTCCATTCCACATATGTGCTCCACTTGGGGTGCTTTGGAAATTCGCGCGCGCTGCCTCCCAAGTGGGCACATGCAAAAATGGAATATTGCAAAAAACACACCTTGCTCGCAACGCATCGCTTTGGGAGCGCTCCACAAGCGTCTCTTCACAAAGGTTAGGCTTGCGAGTGTTGGTTGGGAGTACAATCAAGGGCCTCGTGCGATATGGGGTCCATTGGCGGGTTAGTCTTGGAATGGTGCACCCGCCAAATGGGCACGCCATATGACACCAAATATGGCATACAACCCTCCCCCGCCTTCTACACCTAACCTAGTGGCCTAGAATCAACGTATGCCTATATTCTAATGTAACTTTGGTCCCTTAACACGCATGCAAGTGCTTTGGTCGAGAATCGACCTCCTTTCGGAAAGCCGAATTTTAGCATGCACGCAAAATATATTGCCAATATATATATGGAGACCATATATGCACTATCCGGGGAAGACAAGTGATATGCCCCGGATGTAGAGGCAAGCAAAGAGGGAGAAAACGCCAACTCAACATACTTCTACACGTACTTGGACGCCAAGTACGTGAAAAAGCGCACTTCTTGGAGAAAACTCAAAATAAAAAACCCTTTGGGCCTATGGAGTTGGGATCCTTTGGCCTCATCCTATGACTATGGCGGGCGAAACCTCATACACAGTGCCCATGAGGCACGTTAGTTCGTCCTTGGGCGCTTGAACGCTCGTAACCCTTGTTATTCCACTTGGGCGTTCAAAGCGCCTTCGGCTGCCCAGATTTTCTGGGAAAAATCTGGGACGCGATCCGTTATATCAAGGAAAAAATTGCGGATCACTGGAAGACTGTTTCAGTCTTAACTTCAAGAAAAATCGCTTTACAGAATTATCTAATGCAGTGCACGGAACAGGCGACGACAGGCGGCGCGACTGCGGCGACTTCACGACAATTAGAAATCGCGGTAGAAATCGGGTTCCAGATTCCGCGGGTTAGAGAACAGGGATATCCCGCTGACAGCCGGTGTCAACGGCTTCCGCACGGGTGTGACGGCTCACACGCCCCCGGGCCATGGGCCATAGGTTCTGGGTACCGCTTCAGCTTCCGAGCGGTGGGGTATGCGGTGGAGTGCGGGGGCCTGACCGAGTTGGCGGTGGCGTTGCCATGTGGCATGGCGGCCCTGCTCCCTCCATTCCTGGTGGTCCGGTAGAGGGACATGGTCACCGTCCAGGAGGCCAACCTGGGGTGGGTGTGCACGTGGCACACACATCCTGCCAGCATGCACCCTCGCGAGTGGCAGGCTAAGGCGGTCATGACGTACCTGTCCTGGTTGTTGCCGGCAGCGCCAGGTGCATGGGCGCAGTGGTGGGACAGGGCGCTCCATTGGGCGAGGGTGGCAGTGCTGTGGCGGCCTGCCCTGACCTCCCGCGTGAGCCCATCTCCGTCCAGCTGTGGACTGTCTCCCTGCTCCTCTCCACGGTGGCGGCCCGCCTTGCGGCCACGGACCAGGAGGTTTTGCTGCTGGGGGACCGCGAGGGGACAGGGCTTCGCCTGGGACGGGGACTGGAGGCTCGCACTGCCCGCCTCCCCAGCCCTGTGGACAGGGACATCCTGGAAGGACTCCAGTTACCGCGAGCTGACGGGGCTGATGTGTGGACCGCCGTCCATCGCCAGCTCCCAGATGCATGGCCCCAGGTGTTCCGGCCCCCTGGCCACGAGCGTCTGGTGGGAGTGGAATGGCGCGTGTGGGCCGCCAACAGCCCATGCCCGCCGGTAGTGGTCCTGCCCAGGAGAACCAGCCACCCCAGCTGGCAGACCGTGGCGGTCTTGTGGGGATTGGTGGCGGTCCGTGGGACCGGCGGCCGCGTCTTCACTGCCCCACGGGGCACGGTGATCGAGAAAGACGGGGGGATGGTGTTGCAGCTCACGGCAGAGCCCCTAACCACGCATGTCGTTGTGGCCGTCCTCCAGTGGGGAGCCGACAAGCCACAGCCCTGGCGCGATCAGGTCGCTAGGGCCGTCTGGCGCGACCTGCTGGTCCTTAGGGCCACCCTCTGGCCAGGAGGAGGTAGGTAGGTAGGTAGGTAGGTGCACTCGGTCGTCGAGAGGTGCCCCTTGGTTCCCGCTGGCGTTGCCCCTGTGACGAACAGGAAGAGGCGCCGCGCTTGAAGAGGGGAGGCGGCTTACATCCCGCTAGACGTGACTGGTGGCCTCCAACAAAGCGGCCCCGGGCAACACCGGTAGGGCTGATCCCCTCCCTTGGGTGGAACCCTAGAGGTTCACCGGACTTCCTGGCGTATCCCGTTCCCGGGGCATGCATGCATGTTCTTGGTACCGGGGTTCCGAAGCGCTTGGCTGTCGCACGCTCCGCCTCCAGTCCCAAAGCAGCGCAGGCCTTAGGATGCAGCCTTACCCCCGGGCTCCAGATCTCGTTTGGCCGGGTCACCTGCATGGCACGGACGGCCTCAGTGTCCGGGCTATGGACACTGGGTTTCCTACTGTTGTGTGGCGTTTGTGCTTGGGTCCGGGTTGTGCTTTGGTTTGGGTTTCGGTAACCCCGTCAGCCCTGGTTGGCGTCTTGGGTGGCTGTGTTTGGGTACGGTTTGTGGTTTCACCCCTCTTTTCCCCGCTGGGGTTCGCGGTGTTTGCGGTTAGGGTCTGAGGTTTGAGGTCTGATTTTGCGGGTACTAGACGCCTTTCGGCCCCGGGGGGCCACCTGGTCGGGCCAGGTGATATCCTCCCCACCGGGTCCTAGTTGGGGGCCCTCCATGACGCACCTCCTGCCTGTTGGCGGAGTCCCCTGGGTCCACAGGGCTTGGAGCTGCGTCCCTCCCCGGCTTCCCCATTTCTCCACTCCCCGGTCAGTGCATCAATTTGCAGCCGTTGCTGCGGGCGCTTACCCACTGCGTCGCCACCCTAATGCGTGGTTGCCCGGGGCGCCGGCGCTGCTGGGCCCGTGCTACGGGCTTGTCGCCAGTTGGACCCCCTTGGGCTGGCGCAGAGGCTGCCTAGCCTTGGGGCTGGTGCGTAGCGCAGTGCGCCACTACTGCCTTGGCGGGTGCAGTGCCCTGGATGTGTGTGCGCGGCGCTCGCGGCCGGTTTCGGGGGCTCGGGCCCGTACCTGGTGTCGTGTCTTCTCCATTTCCCCCTTCTCGCCCCGCATGTCCTGCGCTGTGTGTGGCGGGCCGTCCTGTCTGGGTGTCCCTTACCCTCGCTCGCTGGTACGCCATTCAATGCAGTCTGTGCGTTCCGCGGGCTCGGTCCGGTTGCCCTTCTGGTATTCCCCGCGTGTCTCAGGTGTGTTTGTGCGCTCGCGCTCCCACGGCGTCCGCTTCCCCCCCCCCTCCCCCGGTTGGTGTGGCGCGCGCACCTCGCGCGGTCCCGGTGCTGGGCGCTGGTAGGGCCGTTCCACGCGGTCCGTGCCCCTCCGCGTGTCCTGCCCCGGTCCCGTGCTCCGTTTGGCGTGCTTGGGGGGGGGGGGTGGCCCGGTCCCGTTTCCCCCCTACCTGGCTTGGGGCTGTGCGCTCCCCGTGGGGTGGGTCTGCGCGTCCGGGGCGTTTCTGCGCCGGGGGGTTGGGTGGGGGGGGGGGCGGCCTGTGCGCCGTGCCCTCTGACTGTGAGGTTGGGGAGGCCACTGGGGCGGGGGGTCGCCCTGCCTTGTTCCGTCCCCCTGCCTTCCCCGGGCAGGCAACAAAGCGGGTGTCACTGGCGTCGCTCTGATCATGGAGGGCGTGGCCCCCATACCGCTCCGGTTCGTGCTCGCTTGCCGTCTCCGGGCGCGGTCCGTGTGGTGCCCTGGCGCGTTGGCGCGGGTTCGCTTGTTCTCCGTGGTTCCTGCGGGTTCCTCCGGCCTCCCTCCTGGGCGCCCCGGTCCTGCCGGGGGGAGGGGAGATCATCTTCTCTGCCTCGGGGGGGTGGGGGCCGGCACCCCGGCGGCTTGCGGGCCGGTGGGGGGGGATGGGGGGACAGGGGGGGGGGGTCGCGCTGTTGGCCCCCTGCTCTCCCTCTGGGGGGCGCCCTGCGGCTCCCTACCCAGCCCCCCTTTTGTCGCCGGCGCATTCCCCCCCGCTGTGCGCGTCCGGTCGGGGTCGCGGTGCAGCCCCCTGCGACGGGTGCGGCCTGCCTGGCGGCGGAGGGGAGGGGGGGGGGGGGCGGCCCGCACACCGACCCCCCCGGAGGCTCCGACAGACCCAACCCGTCCCTCTGCCCTCCCTGAGCGGGCAACATTGCGGGTGTCATTGGGGATGCTCTGGTCATGGGGGGCGAGGCCCCCATACTGTTCTGGTTCATCGTTGCGTGCCGCCCCCAGGTGTGGTCCGTGCATTGCTCTGGCGCGCCAGTGCGGGCTCGCCCGCCGGTCGCGACCCCTGCGGGAGCAGGTGGCTTTGGGGCGCTGGGGCGCGGCGTGCGGGTCCAGCTGCGCTCCCCCCCGGGCGTCGCGGTCCCTTCCGGGGGAGGGGGGACGTCCCCTCCGCCCCGGGGGGGCAGAGGGCCGGCGTCCCCGCGGCTCGCAGGCCGGGGGGGGAGCGAGGGGGAGAGGGGGGGGAAGGGGGGCCGCGCCGCTGCTCCCCGCCCCTCTGCCCTGTTGGGTGGCCCACGGCCCCCGTCACTCTCACCCTGTGTCTCTGGCGCGCCCCCCTCGGGTATACATGTGCAGTTTGGGTTGCCGGGCGGCCGTGGGCGCCTGGCGCATCCCGATCGGCCGCCAGTGGGTCAGTGTGGCGGGGGGGGGGGGGGGGGGAGAGATCTCCTCGACCCGGTCTGCGCCCCCGCCTTCCCCAGGCCGGCCTCAGAGTGGGCTGCTTCGTTTTCGACTTCCTGGGTGCCACCGTTCTGTTGTCGGTCGGTAGCGGGTAATGCGGGAGTGTGCAGGCGGTCCATCGGGGGCGCCTGGCGCGTGGCCCCGCTTGCCGCGGCTGGGGTGTGCCCCCCGCGGGTGCGGCGGCCCCCCCGAGGGGGTGCGGGGCCGCTGTCTCTCCGGCTGGTTCCCGTCTGCCCTTGGGCCGGGGGGGGGGGGGGAAGAGAGGGGGGGGTCCCCTGGTCCCCTGACGCCGCCCCCTGACGGCCGCGGGGGGGCGGCCTAGTGGTTCTGGCCCTGGGGGGCCAGCCGTCCACTGGTGGGACGCACTCTTCCCCTGCCCCCCTCTACCCTTTGAGAGCCGGACCCTCGTGCAGGCCCTCGCTTTGGTCCCCTGCTCCCCTTGCCGTCGCCGCTGCTGGGGGGGGCGGGGAGGGCCAGTGGGTGCTTGGGGCGGCGGTGTGGGTCAGTGGTCAGCGGTTAGTGGGCTGCAGGGGCACTGGGCCCCCCCTCCAGCTCGCTGCCCCCGCCCTCCCTCCCACAGGAGGTGGCGTGTGCCCCTCCGTCGCGCTGTACCGTGGGGGGGGCGTGGATCGGGGGTCCCCGCGGCACTGTCCCCCTCCCACTCTCTCTCGCCCGCCGTCTGGGCCGACGCGGCGTGGCCGTCACCTGCGTCGCCGCTTGTGTGGGGGTTGGGGCTGTAGCGGTGGCGGGTTCTGCCGGCAGTAGCGCCAGTGGATGACGGCGTTGCGCAAGGCTCGGGGCAGCCAGTTGTTGGCGTCCGCATCCGTGATGCGGAGCACCGCCCCCCCCCCCAGGAAGGCTGGCCACATGCGCTCTCTGTCGGGCCACACCGCCAAAATCACCGCCCGGAGGACACTCTCGTGGTCCTCCGGGGCCGCCCACCCCCCAGGGGGGTACCCCCTGGTTGCGCCTGTCCCTCTGGAGGAGCACGGCATCGAAGGGCCAGTTCCTCATCCCCCTGGTGGTCCCCGAGCTGGCCCAGCTCAACCACCCGTACACCTGCACTACCACGGGGAGGGCCTCGTCCCCCAGGGGGTCCGGGACCGTGCCCCAGTTCCGGTCTCAGGGCCGAGCCCCCCCTGCTCTCGCGCTGGCTCCCCCTGCGGCCCCTGTGCCTGCGGCGCCGGCGCCGCGCCCCGCCCCCCCGCCGCCGAGGCAGCGGTCATCCGTGCAGGGTCCGCCCTCGGCGTGGGGGGGGCTGGCCGGTGCTGGGGTTGTGGGGGTTGGTGGGGGATAAGGTCTCCGGCGTCGGATTCGATGTTGTAGACGTGGGCGTGGTGGTGGTGGTGGTGGTGGGTGTGGTGCGCCGGCATTTGTTGGATGCCGGGGGGGATGCACCGCACCGGCTGCACGTCCGGCTGCGGGGGTGCCCCGCTTCCCGTCCCCCTCTCTTCGCTCCACCCTCCCCCCATGGCTCCCATGCCCCGTCCTGTCTGTCCCTGGGTGCCCACGGCGCCCTTGCCCTTGCCCTTGGGCCCCTTCCCGGCCCCCACGCCTCTGTCCCCCTGTCTGGACCGTGGGTCCCGCCCCCTGTCACCCGCGCCCTGGCCTGCACTGCCGGCGCCCGTGTGGTTCCTGTGCCCGTGCCCATACTCTTGGCTGCGCCCACGGTCGCCTACCACTCCTCGCACCGCTCCATGCGCTCCGTGGCTGCCCGCACTGGCGCCTTGCTCGCGCCCCGGCGCGTCCTTCCTGTGCCCTGGCCCATTCCCGGCCTCCTGCCCAGCGTCGCGCCGTCCGCTGCCCGCGCTCTGTCCCCTTCCGCTGCCGCTGGCCTTGGCGCCTTGCCCGCGTTTTCACCCTCGCTCCTTGCCTCGTGTGCCCTGGCCCGCCCCCTGCGTGTGTCCCTGGGCACTCCCCCTGTCGCCTCCTGTCCCCCGCTCCGCGCTCTCCTGGCTTGCACCCTGCCCCAGCTGTGCGCTGCCCCCTCCCTCCTGGATTACGCGCCGGGCGTCCTGCTGCCTCTGCAGCTGCCGCAGCGTGACGCCCGACGGCGAACGCTCGGGCGCCGGGGGGCGGGCGTGCCGCGTCCGCCCCCTGGGGAAGGGCTTGGGGGGGAGCGGCTTGGGGGGGCTGGTGTGGGTCTGGGTGGGGTAGGCGTGGGCGCGTTACTTCGCGCCGTCCCTGCCCACTGCTGCTGCTGCGGCGGCCCCCGGCGAGGCGTCCGGGGCCCGCGCGGGGTCCATCCCCTGCGTCCGCGGCGTGCTGGGGGATGCGGCGCGGCCGGCCAGGGCGGTGGCGCGGCTCGCCGGGGCCGCGGTCTCAACCCCTTGTGTACTCTCCCGGCCCCCCTCTGCGGCCGCGGCTGCCCCCGGCGAGGCGCCCGGGGCCTGCCCCGGGGACACCCCGCGCGCTGGCAGCGCGCCAGTGGGCGGCGGTCGGGGCCGCGGCGCTGCTTGCTGGGGCTGCGGTCTCAGCCCCCTGTGCGCTTGGGGCCCCCTCCCGGGGCGGGGCGGCAGGGCTTGCTGCCTGGATGGCGGGGGTGGTCAGCTCGGCTGGCACAGGCCCCTGGGTCGACGGCCCGGTGTCGGCAGAGGCCGCCCAGGGCTGCCCAGCCGGCGGCCCGACCGGCACCACCGCCTCCGCCAGCCTCCGCTCCTCCTGCTCCGCGAGGGTCTCCCCTGCATATCCCGGGGAGACGGGGGAGCGGGAGCGGGAGCAGCGGTGGTGGCGGTCGTTCTGCTCGGGGGAGCCATCGGAGTCCGACACCACTGTTATCCTGGTAGGCATGCGTAGTGGCAGGTGCGCCCTTCTAACTACCTCCCGGTGCATCTGTGTCGTGCCTTGGGCAGTGCTGTGCAGTGCTCCGTGGGGGGGAGGGGGGGAGGGGGTGAGGTGCCGGCGGTGGCGTCAGCCCCGTGTCGGCGGGGGCCGGTGGCCATCCATCGGCACTGGGAGAGGAGGCGGGGGAGCCACGCGGCCCACGTGTCGCGCCACAGCTCCCAGTCTGGGGCGGGGCTCAGGGCCCTGGGCCCCCAGGGGGTCGTCGGGTGGTGCCGGGGGGAGCCGCACTAGGTGGACCCCCGTAACGGCGGTGACCTCCTGTGTTCGCAGGAAGGTGTGTACCCCATCCTGCGCCGCGGCCGCCGGGAGGGGGGGGCGGGGTACGGGCGCTGCCCCGTACAGGTGGGTTGGGGTGATCCCCAAGACCCGCTCCGGGTCCCCCCGGGTCGCGACGACGAGGAGGAGCAGGGGGGGGCTTGGGCGCTCCTGCCAGAGGAGCTGCCCCCTGTGGTGGGCACTCCTAGTCCTGAAGAGGGGGGGGGACAGGTCCGGGTTGGGCCAGCCGCGGGGCGCGTGCGTCGCCGGCGGGAGGGTGGGGCACCAAGTGGGCTCCCTCGGGAACGCCTCGCACATGACGGCGTACGGGGGGGTCGGCCTGGCGCCGTCGTACACCGGGTTGATCGGTCGGGGGCGGGTGGGCGCCTCGTCCCCGCCTTCCACGAGTACCGTGATTTCGCCCACCTCCAGGTCCTCGTCCGGTGGGTGTAGAAGGTGGAGCGCCGCGTCCAGCTCAGACACTCCCCCCGGGTATGTGGCCCGCGCCTGGTTCAGGTACGGGGCCGTGTTCCCGGGGCAGCGGGTCCTGAGGGCGTGCAGCAGGGCTCGGGCGCTGCTGCGGAGGGACATGGCAGACCCAGCGCGCGTCAGCCGCAGGGTGTTCCACATGGACAGCGGCCGGCCTGACCGGTTAAACTCGCGCCACTCCATCCAGTTCCCGTAGAGGGCCGCTTCCGGGCTGATGAGCCCCCACTGGATGGCGTTAACGATCCGGTGCATCGCCCGGAGTAGCGCAGGGGCCCCTGCTCCGTTCAGGGCGCGGACGGCCGGGAGGGCGGCCTCGCTGAGGAAAGCCCTTGCACTGCTCGCCGGGTAGCGCGGTGCGGCAGCCTGCGCCTCATGCGCCTCTGTCACCGCGTCCCCTACTAGGCCCCGGACGGCCGCCTCCTGCGCTCAGCGGCGGGCCCTGGCGTGCCCCGGCCCGTCCTGTCGTCGGCGAGGCATGGTGCTGCGGGCTCTGCAAAGTGTGGCGGCGGGTGGGGGTCAGGGCGCGAACACGTGCGACAGGTGCGCGACGGACGTGGGGTCCCGGATGTGCACGTGGAATCACAGGAGGGCAGCGCCCGCGGGGCCCGCGCGTTCCTGTGAGGGGGCTTGTGCTCCATTGATGCACCGTTGCAAAGCCTCCTCCTCGTGCGCCTGTGCCCGCCCGCGGGAGGTTCGGGCCAGGGGCACGCGGCCACCTGGGAGCACTGCGCGCACCTGTTGGCGCCTGTCGGCGCTGCGGAGGTCACCGTGTTGCATTCTCCGCAGAGATGGCAGGTGTGTGGGAGGTGGGAGGGCAGCGACCAGGGGCCGAGATGGCGGAGCCAGAGGTCGTCCAACCTCTGTTGGAGGGGGTCCAGGATCTCCAGCAGGCAGGCGCAGACGCGGCACCGGTAGTCCCTGCCGAGCGTCTTCTGCTGGACCTCCCGCCACGTGTCGTAGGAAAGAATCCCGTGGTTGTGGAAGGCGGCGATGAGGTCATCCCACGCCCGGCGGGGGTGCCCCCGGGGGGGGGTTGCCATATACACGTGGCGCCCGGTGAGGTGGGGCGCCAGCATGTCCCACTGGCACTCCTCCGCGGCGTCCCGGTGGAGGAGGGCCAGTAGGTTGCCGTCCACGACTGCCTCCAACTTTACTCGCAGCCGGTCGCAGCTGTCCAGCTCCTTGCGCAGCGCGGCTGCACGGTCGGTGGGGAGCATGAGGAGTAAGGGCCCCTGGGTGTCGTCCAACCGGGACAGGGCGTCGTCGTACACAGGCCCTCGAGTTTTGAAGTGCGCCACGGCGAGCCGGGCGGCTCGGTCCTCTGGATGGTGCCATCGGATGGTGGCCGCGCCGTGTCCCCATGTGTGTATCTCCGTGGCTCGGCGCACGTTGGCGGTGTGAGGGACGATGCGGGGGGGGACGGGCGCTCGGTTGAGCGAGGACACGTCCTCATTCTACCCTGCTTGTGTCTCCGGGGCCGCTTGCAGCCATTCCTTCGTCGCCGGGTCCGACGGGTGGTCGGGGCCCGCCCTGCGGATCATGGTGGGCCTCGGCTGGGTGTGCGGCCCCCACTCCTCGAGCGGAATGGCGGCGTATTGTTGCGCTGGGGTCTCTGGGGCGCGTGTGGCGGCGCACCACCAGCCCAACTCGCGCGCCCACTCCTCGCCCACTATGCGTGCCTCCCATGCGGTCATGGAGCCGCGCCCGATGATCCACTGTGGGAAGAGGGCGTCTTGCAGTGGCTTCGAGAAACCCCCCGGCAGGTCCCGGTACGGGTGGGGGTCCTTCTGTGGTGGGCACTCCAGAGTGCCATCCACGACACAGAGGGAGGCAACGAAGTCCTTGTCAGGGCGCGGGCGAGGGGGGGGGCAGTTGCCCTCTGCTGCGGTGAGCCATCGGTGCACCCCGGCCGCCGCGCTTAGCGGCTCGCGGAGGAGTTGCTCCAGCCGGTGGTTGCGAAGCTCCCATGCGAAATCCCCTAGGCGGAGCATGTGATGGAGGAAATCGTCCACGGAGGTCCCTCCCGGCGGGTCGTAGCGGGCTATGGCGCGGAGCTGCGCCTCTGCCTCCTCGGGCACCAGCCCAGAGCAGAAGACTTCCGTCCACGCGGCGCCCGCTGAGCGCCACGAGGCCACCCACAGGGCTTTGTCCCCGGGCGGGAGGTGGCGGGCCACCTCTTGCACCGCCTGGCGGTAGAAGGGCCAGAGGAGCCGCGAGTGGGCGCACCCCACGTGCATGTGCACCGGGGTCTCCTCCGGGCCGCCGCATAGGAGACACGGTTGTGGGAGGACGGCGACGCCGGAGAGCCGCTCCTTACGGAGGCGGAGCCTGCGTTGCACCGGCGTGTGGCCGTCCCTGGCCCCCAGCGCCCTGTTGTTGGTGGCCGTCGCGGTGAGGTCTCGGGCGTGGACATAGGCTGTAGCGTGGGCCGCGCCCAGAGGTGTGCGTCCTCGGTGCGTCAGCGCATGGTCCTTCTGTGCTCGCTGCGCGCTCTCGCTGAGCGTCCGCATCCTGGGGGGCCGTAGGTCGAGGTGGCAGTCATGACCGGCAACGATGAGTTGGGCGTGGCTGGGGCCCGGGGGGCTTTCCGCAGGACGGTATCCTCGGATGCCGCCCAGTCCGCCTTGTGCAGTAGGGTGTTGCTGTGGTGTGAGGCGGCTCAGACATACCAGAACAGGTGCCCGGCGTGGTGTGCTCGCGTGCGCAGGCCGTCCCGGAGCCAGTGTAGGGGCATCTGGTTGACTACCTTCGCCGCGCCCGCGGGGATCCCCGTGGTCCGCTCGCGATCCGTGTGTCACAGGAGGTGGAGGATGACTTCGGCGTCCACTGTATGGACCCATGGCCGGTGGGCGCCGTATTGCAGGGGGAGGGAGGCGGCCACCCCCTCCCCGTCGGGCACCGTGCCCGAGATGGCCACCGCCGGTGTGCGGGTGAGGTCGGCGGCGAGAGCGACTCTGGTGGCGTGCTTGCAGGGTCCGCCCCCCAACGCATTCAAGGACGTGTGGCCCCAGGCCTCCGGGATCCAGTAGTACCCGGTGGGGCTGAGCCACCCCGCGTTGAGGTCGGCGGAGTGCCACCGGACGTCCGGGTGGCCGGGGGTCAGTTGGTCCACGCTCAGTGCCCTGGTGTCGCCGGGGCGGACAGCCGGGTGGTCGTGCAGTCGGATTTCCGCCCCAGCGATTGACCGGAGTGCCGTCACATGTTCCCCGAGCCACGCCGGGCCTCCGCGCTGGTGCACCACCATGTGTTCTGTGTCCTCCGGTTGGTCCTTCAGCGCGTGCACTGCAATGTCTGGGTCGTGCGGCACCTCCGTAGCTACCAGCAGGGCGGTGCCGCGGGGGAGTCCACGGGGCCTGGGCTGGCCTGCCCCCCCCTGCACTATCACCCACTCGGTCTGGAGCTGCGCTTGCTCTGTCGTCCGGGTGCATTGGTCGTCCGTGGTCGCCAACCACACCGGCGTCGGAGCGTGGGGCCGGTGGCACAGGGGCTCTGGTCACGCCACATCCGCGTTAGGCTCTTCGGTCTCGCCTTCCGCGAGTACATCGTGGAGGATGTACATGAGGGCCGCCGGCGGGTGGTACGCCGCCCCCTGCGTGGGGAAGGATAGGCTGCCCCGACGGCAGTGGCCCCCGACAAGAAGGTGCAGGCCGTCAGGGGTCACCCTTGGGCCAGCGCGGGCGTCCTGCTCAGCTCCGGTGGGGTGCACAAGTCTCAGGCGGGGGTCCCGGGGGCCGCTGGTGTGGAAGAGTTGGACCAAAGCGTCGCGCCACCCGAGGTGGTTGGTGGGCTTCTGCTCGCGGCGGCAATAGTGATGGTGTTCATCGGCGCATTGGTTGAGGCATTCCCGCACCGCCGTCGGCCACGGGTCGTCATTGTCGGGGAAGGGGTGGTGTCGCCCATGGTGCCCATGCCACGGCTTCGTGTGCGGTACCGTCAGGCGGCACGTGTCGCGGTGTGGTAGCTTGGCGGTGCGCAGCGTGACGATGTTGCCCGGTGGGGACTGTAGTTGGACGTGGGCTGCCCTAGGGCACGCGATGGAGTTGTAGAGCCCCACTCCCAGGGCGGCCAGGGCCCGAGGTATGCGGTGGACCCAGTCGCCTCCCGCCAGGGTTGCGAACTCTGAGACGGGGTAGTGCACCTGGTGGCATATTATGTGCGCGCCGGCGATTTCCCAGAACATCTTGGTGACCTCGGCGCGCAAGGAGGTTGAGCGGTGGTGGATGAGGTAGGTAGGTAGGTATCTTCGGGAGCTCGGATGCCTCCTTTGACATTGCAGGAAGAAGGTCTTACCAAGGGGACGCCCTGTCCCTCCCACTGCCCTATGTCAGGTGCCTCTTGAGCCGCTCCCGCATGTGCTTGGGAAGGCATTGTCGCGGCCGGCCGGTCCATGTGTCCCAGGTGGGAGGGTGTCCCCACATGTGTCCATGGGTAGGGCCACATGCCCCCTCCTTTGGGCGGCAGCTCTGGGGGGCTGCCCAGCCGCGTGGAGTATCTCCCACCACAAGGGGTATTGCTCCTGCTTGTCTACGGTACGACCGCCTCACCCTAGTGGCTTGAGTTGCGGGGCCACTCTGCTTGGCAGGTGACCCCCTCCTGGACTACGTACCGGCTTGCCTGTCACCGGTTGCTTCCATGGCTCCGGGCGACGTTTGCCATGGTCCCCGATGCAGCCTGGCCGGGCTCGGACCAGTGGCCTTGGAGTACCGCTCCTGCCACTGGCCCGGTGGGTCGGCCCGGTCGCCCCAGTGCGTCCGACCCATGGGGTATTGGTTCTTTCCTGTCCCTCGGCCGCCCTATGTGTGTGCAGTGTCCTGGGCCGCTAGGCTCCTGTTCACCGGTGTGCCCGCGCGCTTTGCTGTGGTGTGTCTGCGGTGTCCTGGGCCGGCTGGCTCCTGTTCACCGGTGTGCTCGCTCGGTGTGTTGTGTTGCATCAGCGGTGTTCTGGGCCACTGGGCTCCTGTTCACCGGTGTGCGTGCTGTGTGCGGTGCGCGTGTGCCATGGGTGGTTGTGTCCCTCTTTCTACCTCCCCAATTTTCGTTTTTTTTTTACTTGTTTTTTTTTTTGTTTTTTGGTACTTGTTTTTTTTTTTTTTGGGGAAAAAAAAAGAAAAAACAAAAAAGAGAAAAACAGGGGCGCGCGTACACTGCAGGCACAGGCATGGGCAGCTGGTGCGGCGGTGCAATAGCGTTGTGTCCTCTGGCGTGTGTCGTCGGTGCTGTGGCGGCGGTCGCGCCCCAGGGGTGCGGCTCGCGCGTCCTGATGTACACGGGCTTGGGTCAGGGTGGGTTTGGTGAGGTGTCTCTTTGCTTCTGGAGCTGGCTGGTTAGGCGGCTGTGTGGGCTGTGGGTGTGGGCTGTGGTTAAGTTGTTCCCTTAGCGGCCTTGGTTAGGAGTCAAGGGTTAGCGGTTTTGGGATGTGGCTCGGGTTCGACTTGTGCTTGGGTTCTGGCTCGGTTAGGCGGTTGCGACGTTAGCGGGCCTGGGTTCGGTGCCTTTGGGCGTAGTGGTGCTCGTTGTCGAGTGTGTTGGCTTCCTTTGGCGTCCGGTTCTTTTACTGACTTCTGGGCAGGGCCCGGCGTGGCGCCCCGTGGTGGTGGTTTGCTGGGTAACGGGGTTAGATGGCGGCGCCGCTGGCCGGGGGGTCAGGCGCGTCGTGTTGTGTGGCGCGCAGGGCTCCTGGGGTGCTGTGGCTGTCGCCGGTGTCGGTGCGCCGACGCTTGTGGGGTGGTGAGGGGGTGTGTGTGTGCGGGGCTGGGCTTTGGGTGATGTCCCACAGGCGGATGCCGTCTCGCTGCGTTTCCTGGAGGGTCTCCCGCAGGCGCCTGAGGACATACGGGTGGTCCTGGGGCGCGGGGAGGTTGCGGGGGTGGACTCCCAGGGGTCGGAGCGCATCGGCCAGCATGGCTTCCCATGCGGCCTGCGGCATCCACCCCCCCGCCGGCTGGAGGCGGCAGTTCTCCACCGACCCCTTGCGGGGCCGATGGACCAGGCCCTCGAGGGAGGGCTCTCCCCGGGCCCACTTTCGCAGCTCCCAGAGCTGCGTGTGGGTTCAGCGCTGCCACCACTGTTCCTGGGCGATCCTGCGGTCTCGGGCGGAGGAGTGGGCGTCGGTGGGTGTGACGGGGTCGTGGGGACCGGTGGCGGTGGCGGGCCTGGGGGATTCCTCGTAGTCCTGTTCCGTGGGGGTGCGTGTGGAGTGGGGGCGCACGCGGATGTGGACCCGCGGGTGTGCGCGTACGGTCTCCGCCTCGGGGTTGGCTGGGGACTCGCGGCGGCAGCGGTAGTGGGGCATGCGTTGTATGTGGGCTGTCATCGAGGGTTGGTAGGGGGGCGGAGACGCTGCTGGTGGACCCTGGTGTCGTTCTGGCTTGGTCGGGAGCGGTCCGTGGGACTGTGGTGCGGGCTTTGAGAGGTGGCGGGACGAGGTGCGTCGCGCTTCGACCGCGGCGCGCTCTGCCATGAAGGTGGTGGCGGTGGCGTCGGTGACGGTGGGGGGGCGCCGCGCTGGGCGCTGCTGCCTTCGGGCCTGGGACGGCTGGGACCGGATGTCATAGAGGACGTCCTCGGGGGGCCGGGCTCGCGCTGCCGTCGTGGCGCCGGGTTTGGGCTTGGGTTTGGGCTTGGCTGCGGGTTGCGGTCGTGGCGTGCTGGCAGGTTTGGGTGGCCGTTTGGCGGCAGCCTTGGGTTTCGGCTGGGTCGTGGGTGTGGGCTTCGTCGGGGCGTGGGCCTTGGCGGCGTCGGAGCTGCTCGCGGTGGGGGCGGGTTTGGAGGCCCGTTTGGGAGGTGTCCCCCGCGGCCTGGGGGGTGGAGTGCTTGATGAGGACGTGGTGGTGGTGGTGGACGAGGTGGTCGTGGTGGTGGAGGTTGTGGAGTCGGAGGCGGAGGAGAAGGCTGTGGGAGACGGCGAAGTGTCCTGGGCTTCGGGGGCGGGCGTATGATGCTGGGTCCTGTAAGTAGCGAGAACAAGGGTGCAGGTTCGGGCACCGGGCAGGTGCGCGCGTTTTCCCTGGTGATCCGTGCGTGCTGGTGCTGGCGTGGCGGCGTTGTCTTCGCTGCGCGGGCACGTGGGTTACCCGGGGGGTGGCCATATCTGCTCCAGGACGTGCGGGTGTGTTTGCTGGAGGTAGTCGAGGGTCTGGAAGAAGCTCTGTGAGGTGGGGGTAGGTTTCGGTGGGGGTGTCTGGGCCCGGCCACAGCAGCGTCATGAGGCGGGCTGCCACCATGTACGGGCATAGTTGTAGGGTGGTGGGGCGTGGGGGGGTGGGTCCCTTGCGGTTTTGGGGGGGCTTCCCTCTGCTGGGGGCGCAGCGTGACCACCCACACCCATCGGTCCGTGGGGATTCCCCAGGTCCGTTGGGTCCACTTGGCGAGGCAATACATCGCCCTACCAAGGCCCTGGTAGCCGCTGCGGATGGAGAGCAGCGTGTCCAGGGATTTGGGTTCCCACGTGCCCCAGATGTGGGGGTCGTCCGGGTCGTCCCCCCTGGCGTACATGTCGGGGCCTGGGTTGTGTGTGGGGGGGGTGTAGTCGGCGGGGAGGAGGGAGTCGGTGCCGTGTACCACCCAACGGTCTGTGGGTGCGTGGTAGTTGGTGGTGGAGAGGGTGTAGTGCAGATTGTACATGAGGGTCATGTACGTGGAGGGGGCTGGCTGCTGCTCGTTGGGGGTGGGGATGTCCCCCGGGACGTGGTGCCGGAAGTTGCTGAGGGAGGCCATCCGGGCTACCCATGGTTCCCGCTCCCACTCTTTGGTGCTGTCGGGGGTGGCGTCGGGTGGGGGGTGGGCCATGTTGGGCTCGTGGTAGCGGGTGCGGCCCTTGGTGTCCAACCGCCCCGGCACGGGGTGTCCGACCAGGTGTCGCCCCCAGTCGATGGGGGGCACCCAGATCCGGCTCCCCGTGGGGGGCGGGCTCTCGCCGTCTGGGGTGGCGCGTGGGGGGCGCTCGTGTCGGGCGACGTGGAGGAAGGCGTCGAAGAGGAAGTCTCTGACGCCTTCCCTCAGGGTGGCCGCCTGAACCAGGGTGGCCGCCCGGATGGGGGTGCTGGTGCCGGAGGTGCGGAGGTACAGCACAACGTCCTGTTCCCCGAGTCCCCGGAGGTGCTGCCGTACCGCTGCGGGGTTGTGTAGGGCGTAGGGTTCGGCCGGTGCGGCGGCTGGTGGTGCGGGGTGTGATGGGGGGGGTGGTGTGGGTTGGGGGGGGTGGTCGTCGTTGTCGCGCATGGGGTCCGGTGATGGGGTCTCTTGTGGCGGTCGCGGGAGGGGGGATTCGCGGTGGCGTGTGTCGGCGGGGGTATCGACGTCAATTGGCTGGTGCTGGCTGCCGCGTGTTGTGTCCGTGGCCTGGTCTCGGGGGGGGGGCGGGGGGGGGTGGTGTGGGGGTGGCGCTGTTGGTGGTGGGGGGGGCGGGGGTGGGTGTTGTGCTGGTTGGGGGTCTGGGCGTCCCTGTGGGTCGTGTGGGTGTTGCGTGTGTGCGCCGTGCGGCCCTTGCGGTTCTTGGGTGGGAGGCGGCCGCATGAGCGTCCGGGTGGGGCTGTCATCCGTATGTAATGGGTGGCTGCTGGTGGATGGTGCTCGCTGGTATGGGGTGTGGGTGGGGGGGCTGCTGGTGGTGGTGGGCTGGGGGGGGCGGGGGTGGGTGTTGTGCTGGCTGGGGGTCCGGGCGTCCCTGTGGGTCGTGTGGGTGTTGCGTGTGTGCCCCGTGTGGCCCTTGCGGTTCTTGACTGGTTGTGGTGCCAGGGGTGTGGGTGGGAGGCGGCCGCATGAGCCCCCGGGTGGGGCTGTGGTCCGTATGTGATGGGTGGCTGCTGGTGGATGGTGCTCACTGGCATGGGGTGTGGCCCGGGGGGGCTGTTGGTGGTGGTGGGGCGCTCCTACTAGGCCGTGGTGTTGCTGGTGTGCGTGCGCGGCTCCTCGCGGGTCCATGGGGGTGTACCGTGGCTCGTATGTCGTGGGCCCGTGTAGCGGGGGCGGCGGGTGGTGCTGGACCGCGTGGTGGTGGTGTGGGGGGTGTGCCGGTTGTGTGTGGTACCCCAGCGTTGGTGGGTGTGGTGGCAGGGGCTGGTGGTGGTGGAATAGGTGATGGTGTGGTGCGGTGATGTGCGCTATGTGGGGTGGGTGGTTCGCGGGGCCTGGTTGTGCTGGGGCGTGGTGGGGTTGTAGCTGGTGGGGGTCGCTGTAGCATGGGGGCATTAGGGGGTAGGGGTTGGGAGGGACGGGGGCGTGGTGGTGGTGTTGGTGGTGCCATGTCCCCTGGCTCTGCGCGTATGATGGTCCTGGCATGGTGTGGACGTGTGTGGGCGGTGGTGGCTGACTGGGCTGCAGGGTTTGGGCGCTGCGGTACGGTGGTGGTTGCGGGAGCTGGCGGTGGCGGTGTTGTTGGTGTGCCCCGGGGGTCTGAGCGTGGGGTGGTGCGGTGTGGCTGGACCCGGGCCTTGGTCGGGGCGTCGCGCCCTGCTGGCGGGCGCGTTGGCGGGCCCCCTGACGTGTCTTGGTCTTCTTGGCCTGGTGGGTGTCGGGGGCGGGTGAACCCTCCTGTCCCCGTGTGGGCGACGGGGAGCGGGCGTGCCAGCGGTGTGCCTCTTGGAGGCTCGTCTTGAGGCCTCTGACGTAGGTTTCCTGGTCCGTGAGGCCCATCCGCGTGGCGGTGGCCTCGTCGGGGGCGGCCAGGTGGGTGTCCCGAAAAGACGCCCAGCCCTCCGGGGGCTTCTGTTGTGCGAGGTGGGGGTGGTGTGCCGGGTAGAGGAGTGCGCTGAGTGGGTAAGGTGTTCCCTTCCGTCGGCCGAGGGCGTTGTTGAACCGGCGGCAAGTGTTTCGGAGGTAGGCTGCTATCTCCTCTGGTGCCGTGTGGGCCCACGCTTCCGGCATCAGGGCTGCTGCTGGGGGGGCCGGGAGGTGTGGGTCTGGGAGGTGTAGGTCTCGGTGGTGGAGGTATAGGGCGAGGAGGATGTGGCGGGCCGCCACGTTCAAGCCGCCTCCGTTGTGGCGTAGGGTTGGGCTGTGGGGGGGCAGGGGTGTGCTGCCCGTGGCCACGGCTATGGTCCATGCGTGGTCCGCCGCGTCCGCCACGTAGTACCCTCCCAGGTGGTCCCGGAGGGTGTCGCTGAGGAACCCGAAGAAGCTGGGGTGGCTGGCGGGGGGGGGTGCGGCTGGGGCCGCGGGCCGCTCGCGGTGGCGGGGGTTGAGGTCCCCGCAGTTTGGGCAGTGGGTGAGGCGGTGCGCGGCTCCCAGGCAGACCCAGTGGTCTGGGTTGCAGGGCAGGGCTGTCTGTGGTAGCCGCTGGCGAACGCAGAGGGGACATGCGGTGGCTGGCGGTTGGCGGTACCTGTGGACGGACGGCGGCGTGGGGGGATGGGGGCTGGTGGCCTGCGCATGCTGGTGGGAGTGTGTGCGGTGCCTGTGGTGTCCGTGTGTGCTGTGCCAGTGCTGTGCTCGGTGGACGGTGTGTAGACGTGGTGGGGGTTCCGTGTTGGTATGTCACGGGGTAGGTTCTCATGGTTGGTAGGACAGGAGTTTGAGGAGGTGGGCTTGGTCTGTTGGGGGCAGGGTTGCCGCATGCTGCAGGTATTTGTGGGTGCGGTATGTGAGCTGCTCCGCCGTCTTGGCAACGGCCGTCCGCTGCATGTGCGCCGCCGTGGCCCCGGGGTCCTCCGCGTGGGTGCGTAGCAAGGTGTGGACGGCAGTGGGGACGAGTCCCCTGCGGACTGCCTCGAGCACCTCTGTCTGCTTGAGGGCGGTGGTGAGTTGCTGGGTCGCCGGGGACTGCGTCAGCCATCCGGCGTGCTGTGCGATGGTGTGGGTTGGGTTCCAGTCTGTGAGGGTGTGCAGTCCTCTGTACAGGGGGCACGCCTTGAAGTGGTACCATGTTTCTTCTTCCGCGTGGCTGCAGATGCATTTGGTGTGTCCTGCGGGGACGTGGATCGAGCGGCGCGTATACCATCGGTGGTATCGGGAGAGCAGGGGAAGTTGTTCGAGGGCGAGTTGGAGTCGGGGCTTTTGTAGGTGTGCTGGGAGGCTATCCGGGCGCAGGGCAGAGTAGTAGAGGGGGGTGTGGACGGAGTCTTCGAGGCGTCGGAGGAGTTCGGTGTTCGCTGGGTGGCCCAGTGTGGTGGCCAGTTGCTGGATGGGTGTGGGGTAGTGGTACTGCTTGTCTTGATTCGTGTACGGCGTGTCCTCGGGCATCCATTGGGGGGGCTGTGTGGCCGGGAAAATCGGGGGCAGGTGGCTGTGGTGTGGGGTGTCCAGTCGCACGCGTTCGAGCCCTGGGGTGTGGTTGGTGTTCTGGTGTTTGGCCTGCGTGTCTGCGCGTCCATTGCCGTATGCGTAGCGGTGTGACTCCTGCTTGACGATGTGTAGGGCGTCCTGGGGGTGCATGCCCTTGAAGGCCATCCATAGTCCCAACGCTTGTCTGGTGAGGCCGGACTCCAGTGCTTTGTGGAGGGGCAGGTCCGCAGGGCGCCTGGTGAGGTGGATGTCGACCGTGGCGTCCACGACTACCCAGATGTTGCGGGGCCGGATCGTCGTGGGTGGCGGTGTGGCGGTGACGGCGTCTGCCATGGTGCGCAGTTCGCCGTGGGAGGACGCCCCAAAGATGGTGGCCCCGGTGTGGTGTTCCACGTGGAGGCCGTCCGCGTGCCGGGTGATGCGCACGGAGGCGCAACCGACCGTGGGGGTGCGTTGCTGGGTGCCGGATGCGTCAGTGAAGTAGATGATGTCGGTGTCGCTGGGTATGGGTAGGCGGGCGATTGCTGTGGGGTGATAGACGTAGATGGGGTTCCCCTGGGCGGTTCTGGCGGTGATTTGCGTGGGTTGCAGTAGTGGCGCTGCATAGACGCCTATCCCCTGGGTGATGATGGCCTGGGCTCGCGGGGTGAGGCGGAGGAGGCCCCTGTCTGGGCGTCCCTGGGGGATATACGCGTACATTAGGTGGAAGAGGCATCCCGTATGGGGGTGGAACTTCTGGCACGTGATGGTCTGTCGCCGCTCCTTGTCGTCTTTGTCGCCGCGGAGGGTGGGGCATTTGTGCTGTAGGGGGCGCATGGGTGCCTCCTGAGGTCCTGCGCGGTGTGGGTCGCAGCGGTCGTACTCTATGGCTACGCTGTCCGGGTCTGCCCGCTCGTTGGTGAACGTCCATGTCGCCGTGGGTGTTCGGGTCCAGGCTACGTGCGCCGGGTGGTCTGGGGGTACCGTGTGAAACCAGGGGGAGAGCCATGCCTGCTGGTCGGCGGTGGCGGCGGCGGTGGGGGTGCGGTAGTGGGTGGAGATGAGGTGCAGCAGGGGCCACGGAGTGTCGAGGGCTGCCGGGCCGCAGTGCCAGCACGTGCGTGGTATGCCCTGGTCACTGTGTCTGACTGGTGGTACATCGGTCTCCGGCGCATTGTGTTTGGGGATGGACCAGGGGGCATGGTGTCGCTGGACAGTGTGGGTAGCATGTTTTTGGCCGTTTGGTGCTAGTAGCAGGATGGTGGGTGGTGTCCAGCCTTCGGCTGACGGGGTGGGCTCCCCCTGCGTCGTGCCGCCGTCGTTGGGGGTCTCGTGCTCGCTCGGGCGGGGCCGGGGGTGCTGGCGCTGGAAGGCTGTGTACGCCGTGTCGATGTCCTTGGGCCCCGGCATGTCGCGCCCTGCCTTCGTAGCACATGCGCGGAGGTACGCTTGGAAGACGTGGCGTGCTGGCCATTGTGGGTCGGAAAGGAACGGGGCGTGGTGGGCGTCGCATTGGGCCATGATCTTCATCTGTGTTGGGGTGATATACACTATGGTGATGGTGGCCCCCACGAGGCGCAGGGTGTCCACCTCGCCTGCCGGGCGTCCGTGGATGTTGGTGTGTGTGGCCACGAGTGGCCCCTGTTGATCGCAGTGGTGGTTTGTCAGGATGGCGTGTGTGTGGTGCGGTAGGAGGAGTTGTAGCTGGGCCCAGATGCCAGTGCCCACGGAGGTGGAGACGCCGTGTTGCGCCAGTATCCACCAGGGGCAGGTGTTGCGGGCCATTTGCGCTTCTTTTATGCGTATGGCTGCCGCCTCGCGAACTTCTGGTTGGTGGTTATGTGTTACCCTGTGTAGGAGGTGTGCTGCGTGTTTGGCATAGGCCATGTCGACCAGGGCGCCTGTATTGTCTCCATAGTAGCGCCAGTGGGCCATCATGGCCTCCTTGGTGAAAGACGTGGGCCAGCCTCCGTGTTGCGCCCATGCCTTCGTCACTTGCTGTCGAGCGTGGCGTAGTGCGTCTCAGGCGGGGGTCCCGCGTGCCGCCCGTGTGGAAGAGTTGGACCAAAGCGTCGCGCCACCCGGGTTGGTTGGTGGGCTCCTGCTTGCGGCGGCAATAGTGATGGTGTTCATCGGCGCATTGGTTGAGGCATTCCCGCACCGCCGTCGGACACGGGTCGTCAGTGGCGGGGAAGGGGTGGTGTCGCCCATGGTGCCCATGCCACGGCTTCGTGTGCGGTACCGTCAGGCGGCACGTGTCGCGGTGTCGTAGCTTAGCGGTGCGCAGCGTGAGGATGTTGCCCGGTGGGGACTGTAGTTGGACGTGGGCTGCCCTAGGGCACGCGATGGAGTTGTAGAGCCCCACTCCCAGGGCGTCCAGGGCCCGAGGTATGCGGTGGACCCAGTCGCCTCCCGCCAGGGTTGCGAACTCTGGGACGGGGTAGTGCACCTGGGGGCATATTATGTGCGCGCCGGCGATTTCCCAGAACATCTTGGTGACCTCGGCGCGCAAGGAGGTTGAGCGGTGGTGGATGAGTGTACACACGAGGGCCACCGCTGCCTGCTGGCAATGCGTTGGCACCCGTGTGAGACCCAGGGTCCGGTCATCCTGCAGGCTGTCCCGCGAGGCGTCAAAGGCGTACCGCGCCCTGTCCTTCGCGACCTGGACCGTGATGTGGGCCAGGTGGCGTGCGGTGTCGGAGTCCTCGGCGATGAAAGGGGCGACATATTGCGTCACTTCCCCGAGGATTGCCAGGATGAAATCCTGTACCACTTTCGGTGGCGCGAGGGCTTTGAGGCACCAGTGGTGCACCGCCGCCAGGCGCAGGCGGTGTTTGCGCTGCAGGGAGAACTCCCTGTCCGGCTGCAGCTGGAGTCCCAGGTAGGGGACGGAGTTCGCCGCTGGTACCCAGTGCCATGGGTTTTCCAGGTGGGGACAGAGGTGCGGCTGCAGGCCCCGGACCCCCTCCGTGGTGGCCATGGCACACTTGCGGGGGTTGAGCTCCGGGCCCATCATCTCCAGGTATGCGGCCACCGCCTCCACGCCCTCGACGAAGTTCTGCAGCGTGAGGGCCACTACCAGCAGGTCGTCTATGTAGGCCCGGATGAGGCCCCGTTCGGCCTCTCCGGGCGGGCGCAGACGGTGCCCATGGGCCCTGAGCAGAAGCTCCAGGAGGAGCGCGTACAGCAGGCAGCTCTCGGGGTTGCCCTGCTGGACACCGCGCAGCATGTGGACGGGTGGTGTTAGCCCGTGCGCGGTGACGATGGGCAGCCTGGCGCACGTGTGGAGGAAGAGCAGGAGGTCGATGACCTCTGGTGGCACGGAGAGGACGGGCAGGATGAGGTGGAGGGCGCCGTGCGGGGCGGTGTCGAAGACCTTGCGGGTGCCGAAGGAAAAGACGTAGCTGGGCCTTCCCCGTTGGAGCTGCCGCTGCGCCATGAACAGGGGGGGGCCGGTGTTGGAGCCAGGTCGGGCCCCTTGCTGCCAGTTGCTGACCACTCTGTGCCGTGTGAGCCCTTCCGTGATGCGCTGGGTGAGGGGGTCTTCGAGCAGCTTCATGTCCAGCTGGCCTAGGGCTATGGGCCTGTAGTCGTCCAGTCGGGCGGAGCCCGGTACCTTGGGGCTGAGCCAGATGTGGGAAGATGGCCCGGTAGGAGTGGACCAGGAGCCACTGGACGGGTGCCAGGAGGGCCTTGATGAAACGGGCCTCCACGTGGATGGGACCCGGGGCCTTGCCATCCGCCTTGTCCAGGGGGGACTGGAGGTCCTGCATGGAGTACTGCTGGACCTGGGCCCAGGCCCCGTCAGGGACCCAGGGGACGTGGCGGCTGAGTACCGCCTGGAAGCCGGGGAGGTCCACTCGGCGTTTGTCATATAGTCTTGCCAGAAGGCTCGAACCGAGAGCATCACGTCGTGGGCGTCCGTGAGGAGCGTTTGGGTGTGGGGGACCCGCACGTTCCAGAGACCTGACGGGCCCGGGGCCTCTACCTCCATGGCCCCCTGCATGGCTTTTCACCCCTTGGCGATGTCAGGGGCGGCTGCTTGCCTCTCCAGCCCCCCCTGTAGGTGGCCCTGCGTGGACGGGCGGAACCCGGGCGACGCACCCCGCAGCTCCTCCGTGAGCCGGAGGGCCGCCTCGCACCGGATGCCATGCTGTGCCGCGTCCGCCTGGTATGCTGCCGGCGCGCACGCTGCCAGGGTGTCGTAGCAAACGATCGCCGCCTGGAGCCGTTTCCCGCTCTGAGGGGGGTCCCCCCCCGCCGGGTCCGTCCCCGCCGGGGACAGCTGCCGGCGTCTCACCACACGGGCCAGGGCGTCATGCCCCGCGTGGAGTCGTTCGAACACCTTGTCCACTGCGGCCGCGGGCATGGACCCAGCCCGGGCGCCAGGTAGGGCTCATCCTGCGCGGCGGTGACCGCTGCCCACAGCCAGTGTTGGACGGGCGCGGCCTCGGCGTCGTACGAAAGGAGGCGGCCCTCTGTGTGGCTGTAGGGGGTGGGCATCGTCGCGTGCCCTGCCGCGCTGAGGAGGCCCGGCAGGGCTGGGCGGACCAGGAGGTGGTTTCACCCGATCACCTGGGGGTGTGCCATGCCGCGGGCCAAGACACTTTCCCGCAGGGACCACGGCAGGAGGGGTTCGTTGACCAGGAAGGTGTCCACCCCTTGCCGGGACGGGTGGAGCGTGGGGGTCATGTCCTCCGCGCCGCCTGCCGTGGCCCTCCGGAAACCGCAGGCCTCCCAGCCTGCGCATAAGTGCTCCATGGCCGGGTTGGAGGTGGCATCCATGTAGACGTTGATGTCGCCTGCGATGATCACCGGGTGTCTCCCACCGAGGCTGCGCGCCGTGGCATACATTTGTATGTCGGCCTAGAACGCCGCCATTCCCGCCCACGGGGTGCAGCCTGGCTCTGGTCCGTGCACGTTGATGAGGGTGAGGCCTCCCCCGTCCGTGCACATCTCCAGGGCCGCAGCATTCCCGGGGACAATATCTGTGAAACTGAGCACCTCGTGCTCTGCCACGTACTTGCTGCTGACCGCGGTGAGGAGGCCTCCCCCTCTTGAGATAAAGGTGGATCCCGTCTCCGCCAGCCGGCTGCTGAAGAAGGCAGTGTACCCCTTGTCCCAACGCGCCGCGGCCACGTGCATCTCCTGCGCCCGGGTGGCGATCCCTGTTTCCTGGAGCATGATGGCAAGACCCCCCTCCCGGGGTAGCATGCCGGTGATGAGGTGCTCCTTGTTGGTACAGCCCGCCGGCCCCCGGCGCCGCCGGAGCGTGTCCCAGAGGGACCGGTCCGGCGGGACAAGGCCGTTGCGCAGGTTCCATGAGAGGAGCCATAGGGGGTCGTCCGCCGTGTCCTCCTGGAGTCAGCTGTCCCGCATCGGCATTGCCGCTGGGTCCGCTGGGGCAGCCAGGTCTCCCGGGTGCGCCGGGGCCATGGGGTGCGGGAAGCCCGTTCCCAGCGGGGCCCACAGGGGGGCCAGGGGGGCTAGTCCCGCGGGGATGGATCATTGTTGGGACGCACCGCCGGCTGCCTCCTCCTGGCCTTCTGCGTGGCCGGCCGCCTGGGGCGGGGGGCGCCGGGCGTACGGGGCATGCCACGGGGACCTCCGTGCCCCACCTTGGAGGATGTGGGAGGCCGCCTCCTTGTCATCAACCGGGGCTGCAGCGTGCACTGCGTGCCACGCCAGGTGTTCCTGCATCGCCCTGCTTGTGTAGTACTTGTCTGCACACAGGGGGCATTTCGTTGGTTCTGTGGCCCCTCGCGCCGGGGGGAGCGGCACCGACTTTGGGATGGCGCCCTCTGGGGCTGTTTTGAAGGGCAGGTTGGCCAGCGGAACCGTGTGTGGCGCTAACGCGCGGCCCGGGGCCGCCGCATCGAGGGTCTGCGTTGCGGGCGCCGGCCTGAGACTCCGGACGGCGTCGCGCTGCGCGTCTGCCTGCAGCCACGCTTGCCAGTGCGTGGCGCCGATTTGGCGGTCGGACTTGCCCCTCCATTGCAGGTCGTGGAAGGCTTGTAGCCAGTGGCACACTGTGGTCGGGACCGCCAGCTGGAGCTCTAGGTTTGCGGGGTGCCCCGCTGCCGGCCACACTCCCGGCCTCGCTGCCGTGGCGTTGTCCTCCAGCCGGACCTGGAGCAGGAGGGCGTGGTGTTCGCCCCCCCGCAGCGCCTTGACGAACATGCGAGTACAGTCGGCCACACGGACTACAGCTTCGGGCCCCGGCAGGCGCTCGGGGTCGCAGACGACTATGTGCACATCCGCTCGGCTGAACATGCAGACCACCCACTGCGGGTTCTGCTGTCCCCGTTGAGCCACTGCTAGGGTAGCCGCCGGGCGGGCGTGCGTGATTGGCCCCGTGTGGAGGTCCGGGGCGTCCGTGGCCCTGATGGTGTCTTCCTGCCATGCGGCCCGTAGATGCTCCTCCTGGTCGGGGCTCCACACCAGTGCGGGGGGGTCGACCCATCCCGGTTCCTGCCTCTCGTTGGGAACGCTCACGCTGTGTAGCAGGACTGCTAGCGGCCAGGGGTCCGCCCTCATATAGTAGGCCTGGGTGGGCCCCTGCTGCCAGTCGACATGGGGCTGGGGCAGGAATGCCCCTTGCCTGGCGGTGCCGTGCCAGACGGTCCAGCGGCCCCCGGCCAGGATGTCAGATTGGTACCCTCCGGCGTGGCCGTGCAGGATGGCCTGGTAGCCTGCCGTCTGCAGCACCAGTGCCTCCCCCTGCTGAGGCCCGCGAGGGGGTGCACCGCCGCCCGCGTCCCTGACGCGGGTGCGCCCGCGGATTGTGGCGTGCCATGGGTGGGGTGCGTCGCGCTGCGGCCCTTGTATGCTTCCCGCGATCTGCGCCGGGCCGTGGTGGTGGACAAAACTCTCCCTGCCATCTGCCATCAGTGCCGCCGCGACGACGTATAGCTGCTCCGCCGTCGGCGTGTGCGTTGCGGCTGGCTGGCGGGGCTGCGTGTCTTGGCAGGGGATGTGGGGCAGCAGTTGCGCTAACCACGCCGCCACGGGTCCCATGGTGACGGCCGCGACCGCGGACGCAAGCGCCGTGCAGTCCGTTGGCCTGTACTGCCTGAGCCCCGTGGTATCTTGGGCGAGGTGCCTGCAGGCCGCTGTCACGGCCACTGCTCTGCAGTTCGTGCAGTCCAGTTCGGCCCCGTCCGCGCCGTTGCTTCCCCTCTGCTGTACCGTGGTGGCCGCGTCGAGCGAGGGGCCCTGTTGCAGCGCCTCCGGGCCCTGCCCTGGCGGAAGGGCGGGCGGGTCCGGATGCGGGAAGCTCTGCGCGCCCAGGCGCTCCAAGTGCGTGTGGTACGGGTTTTGTCGGCGGTGCTCCGGGGCCGCCCGGGGTAGGATAAGGAGTTGGTGCAGTTACTAATGGCCTTGTGCGGTGGACGGGTTGCGGAGTGTCAGCCACTGTTCCACCACGCCTCCTGGGTGCGCGGCCTAGACATCGCGCTGCAAACCCAGGCGGCCCAGGCGGTTGGACGTGCCCGGAGGCGGGATGTGGGTCTGCGGGTAGAGCACCCGCAGCGGCTCCAGCGCCAGGTCCAGCACCTCGTCGGTGAGCTGTTCCGTAAGGCCCGACGCACTGTGCAGGGCGTTGCGGACCCCGGGTGTGGGGGCCGTGAGCTGTTGGAGCACCGGCCCCGGCGGGCACCGTGCACCCGGGTTCGTCATCAAATCACTGGGGTGGCGCAGCATGGCTCTCCATACCTCTCTCGTGAGGGCGCCGGGGGGGACCTTGGAGGGGACCGCCCGTAGGAGGCGATGGCACGCCGGCGGCGATTGCATGGGTTGTGGGGCGGCCGCAGTGATCCACCTGCACGCTGTGTTGGGCACGATCGCCCCCCATTCCATGGTCCCCATGCCCTCGGCGTGGAGTAGCGCCTGGCCCTGGGCCAGGGGGAAATACAGGCTCGGGCGCCCGCCCTCCTCCCTCCACCGTACCCAGGCCGCTCCCGCCTGCAGGCTGCGGAGCAGGGCCACGCGGGGGAGGAGCGGCTGCGGGAAGGCCCCCTTGACGGCTTGGGCGGCATGGGCCAGGGTGCCCATGGGCAAATACCACAGCAGGAGGACCCAGGGGCCCGGCGGCAGTTCCGCCCGCCCTGCGTCCCATCGCCACTCGGAGTCTGGCGGGGCGGCCGGGAAGGTGCCCGTCTGCAGGAAGTTGCCTGCCCTCTTGTCGGGGTGCCGCTGGAGGGTTGCCGCGAGGCTGAACCCCTCTGCCGCGGGCGCAACTGAGAGGTCGCCCAGGGGCCTGCGCCAGGGGAAGTTCTGGGCGGTCGGCCAGGCGTGGAGGTCCCGGGCATTTTCCTCCACGGTGCCTGTGGTGGCGTCCTCCGGTGCCAGGGGCCACATGACGGCAAGCACCGCCCATGTGGAGAAGGGCCATGCCCGTGGGGGGGGGTACACCTGGATGGTCCATTGTGGGCGCGCGCGCCGCACGCGGAATGTGTGGAGCACCCCTCGGACCATGTCCGCCGCCAGGACCAGCACCATTCCCGAGGGCTCCACGATGATCCCCTCCGCCGGTCCGCTGTGGCGGCTCCGGGTGTGCAAGGCCACTTCCGCTTGGCCCGTGTGGGCAACTGGGTCGACGGCCTCCTGGATGTTCACGCTGCCGCGCGCGGTCTCATCCAGGATCCAGCCCTTCGCCACCCCTTAGCGCAGGGCGCACCAGCCTTCTCCGGTGCAGTGGCCCCGTTTCCATGCGGGGCAGAGGGTGGGCACGCTGCCCGCCGGCAGCGCAGGTGCCGCCGGCGCGCTGCCCGTGGAGGGCTCCGGGATTACCTCTTGGTCGGAGTCCGCGCCCGCGTCCTCCTGTGGGGGGTCTCCTCCGCCGCCTCTCAGTCCCAGCGCCCTGATGACCTCGTGTACTGCGTCCAGCGTCGGAGACCAGAGGCGTGTTTTGCGTGGGGCCGCGTGTTCCGCCATTGTTGTGTCGCTGTGTCTAAGAGCAGGGGGTGGGGCCTGGATTTCCCGTGGCTGGTGTACGTGCTGTCGGCGCGGCAGGGTGTTGGTTGGGGAGCTCGTACGCTGGCTCCGCTGGCCGGCGTTCGTGTGTGCGTGTGGGCATTAGGTGCCCCCTCCGCCGTCCGTGTAGTATGGGTGACCCCGTTGCGAGGGGCGTCTGAGGCCGGGCGCTCTCCCTCCTCCGGCTGCCCTCCTTCTAGGGGCTGCCAGTGCCCGCTGTCCACGTGCTGTGGGCGCGGATGTGCAATTGTGGGGGCGCAGCACTGTCCCCTTGGCTTGCTTGCCCTGTGGAGGCTGCGTGCCGCGGAAGTGGTGCGGGGCCGTCCCCAGGAAAGGGTTGCCTGCCACCGTTGTGAGGGGCGTCTGGTGTCAGGTGCTGTCCCTCTCCCGGCGGCCGGGGTTCCGTGACCCGTGCGTCCCGGGTGCGGTTGGTGTGGGCGTGGCGACCCTGCCCCTGCCTCACGGCGTGTGCCCTTGCGGGCACCTGCGGAAGGGTGCCCCCGTCGAGGGCGCCTTTCGCCGTTGCAAGGGGCGTCCGGGGTCAGGCGCTCCCCCTCCGCCACCCACGTGCTGTGGGCGCGGGTGTGCGGGCGTGGGGGCCGAGCATTGTCCCCTTGGTTCGCATGCCCTGCGGGGGCTGCGTGCCGCGGGGATGGCGGGGGCTGTACCCGGGGGGGGGGTGGCCTGCCACCGTCGTGAGGGGCGTCTGGTGTCAGGCGCTGTCCCTCCGTCGGTCGCCCGTCCTCTGGGGCGGGCAGCCGGGGTTCCGCGACCCGTGTGTCCCGGGTGCGGTTGGCGCCCGCGTGGGGGCCCAGCACCGGCCCCACACAGCTATGAATTTACGGGCCAAAAACGTCACTGTACTCAAAAAGTACCCGAAAAGCAGTTTTTTTGACTCTACTGGCATATCTTTTGAATTCAGCGCCCCCAAAATAGGGGGGGTCCGCATGAAAACATTTTCAAAACCCTCATTTACCCATTTTTTCCAAAAATGGCCCCCGGTGGGGGGGGGTTTACCAGATTTCACCAGATGTGGCACTAACTACCTGCATACGCCTTTACTCAAAAAGTACCCAAAGAGCAAATCTTTGGACTTCAACGGCATGTTTTCTGGATTCAACGCCCCCAAAACAGGGAGGGTCCTCATGAAAACATTTTCAAAACCCTCATGTACCCATTTCCCCCAACAATGCCCCCCCGGGGGGGGGGTTTACCAGATTTCACCAGATGTGGCAGTAACTACCTGCATACACCTTTACTCAAAAGGTACCGAACAAGAAAGGATCTCTAGAACTCTAACGGCATGTTTTTTGGATTCAGCGCCCCCAAAATAGGGGGGGTCCTCATGAAAACATTTTCAAAACCCTCATTTACCCATTTTTTCCGAAAAATGGGCCCCGGTGGGGGGGTGCGCGCTTGCGGGCCGGCGTTGTGGGCTGCGGGGGTGGCGGAAGAGCCTCCCCTGGGAAGGTGCCTTCCGTCGTTGTGAGGGGCGTCTGAGGACAGTCGCTCCCCTCCTCCGACTGCCTGCCCTCCGGGCGGGTTGTCGGGGTCCGCCACCCACGTGCTGTGGGCGCGGGTGTGCGGGTGTGGGGGCCCAGCACTGTCCCCTTGGCTTGCATCCCCTGTGGGGGCCGCGTGCCGCGGGGTTTGTGGGGGGCCGTCCCCGGGGGGGTTGGCCTGCCACCGTTTCGAGGGGCGTCTGGTGTCAGGCGCTGTCCCTCCCCCGGCCGCCGATCCTCCCGGGCGGGCAGCCGGGTTTCGGCGACCCGTGTGTCCCGGGGGCGGTTGGTGCGGGCGTGGGGACCCAGCACCGGCCCCACAGCGTGCGCCCTTGCGCTCTGGGGGTGGTGCAAGGGCATCCCCGGGGCGGGGTGCCTTTCGCTGTCCTGAGGGGCGTGCTGTCGGGGTCCGCCACTCACGTGCTGTGGGTGCGGGTGTGGGGGTGTGCGGATGTGGGGGCCCAGCACTGTCCCCTTGGCTTGCATGCCCTGTGGGGGCTGCGTGCCGCGGGGGTGGTGGGGGGCCGTCCCCGGGGGGGGGTGGCCTGCCACGGTTGTGAGGGGCGTCTGGTGTCAGGCGCTGTCCCTCCCTTGGTCGCCCGTCCTCTGGGGCGGGCAGCCGGGGTTCCGCGACCCGTGTGTCCCGGGTGCGGTTGGTGCGAGCTTGGGGACCCAGCAGCGGCCCCACAGCGTGTGCGCTTTTGCGGGCTGGCGTTGCTCGCTGTCGGGGTGGCGGAAGAGCGTCCCCGGTGGGGTGCCTTTCACCGTTGTGAGGGGCGTCTGAGGTCAGGCACTTCCCCTCCCCCGACTGCCCGCCCTCCGAGCGGGCTGTCGGGGTCCGCCACCCACGTGCTGTGGGCGCGGGTGTGCGGCCGTGGGGGCCCAGCACTGTCCCCTTGGCTTGCATGCCCTGTGGGGGCTGCGTGCCGCGGGGGTGGTGGGGGGCCGTTCCCGGGGGGGGTGGCCTGCCACAGTTGTGAGGGGCGTCTGGTGTCAAGCGCTATCCCTCCCCACGCCGCCCGTCCTCTGGGGCGGGCAGCCGGGGTTCCGCGACCCGTATGTCCCGGGTGCGGTCGGTGCGGGCGTGGGGACCCAGCACCGGTTTGTGGTTTGAGGTTTGATTTTGCGGGTACTAGACGCTTTTCGGCCCCGGGGGGCCACCTGGTCGGGCCAGGTGATATCCTCCCCACCGGGTCCTAGTGGGGGGCCCTCCAAGACGCACCTCCTGCCTGGTGGCGGAGTCCCCCGGGTTCACAGAGCTCGGAGCCCCGTCCTTCCCCGGCGTCCCCGTTTCGCCACTCCCCGGTCAGTGCATCAATTCGCAGCCGTGGCCGCGGGCGCTTACCCACTGCGTCGCCCCCCTAATGCGTGGTCGCCCGGGGCACCGGCGCCGCCGGGCCCGTGCTACTGGCTTGTCGCCAGTGGGACCCCCTTGGGCTGGCGCGGTGGCTGCCTAGCCTAGGGGTTGGGGCGTGGCGCTGTGCGCCACTACTGCCTTGGCGGGTGCAGTGTCCCGTCTGTGTGTGCGCGGCGCTCGCGGCCGGTTCGGGGGGGTTCGGGCCGGTACCTGGTGTTGTGTCTCCCCTTCTTCCCCCTTCCCGCCCCGCGTATCCCGCGTTGCGTGTGGCGGGCCGTCCCGTCCGGGTGTCCCTTATCCTCGCTCGCTGGTACGCCATTCCATGTGGTCTGTGCGTTCCGTGCGCTCGGTCCGGTTCCCCTTCTGGTGGTCCCCGCGTGTCCTTTTCGTGTGTGTGCGCTCGCGCTCTCGCGGTGTCCGCTCCCCGCTGGGTGGTGTGGCGCGCGCATCTCGCGTGGTCCCGGCACTGGGCGCTGGTAGGGCCGTTCCATGTGGTCCGTGCCCCTCCGCGTGTCCTGCCCCGGCCCCACAGCGTGCGCCCCTGCGGGTCGGCGTTGCGCGCTGTGGGGGTGACGGAAGGGCGTCCCCGGGGGGGATGCCTTTCGCCGTCGTGAAGGGGGTCTGAGGTCAGGCGCCCCCCCTCCCCCAGCCGCCCGACCTCCAGGCGGGCTGTCAGAGTCCGCCACCCACGTGCTGTGGGCGCGGGTGTGCGGATGTGGGGGCCCAGCACTGTCCCCTTGGCTTGCATGCCCTGTGGGGGCTGCTTGCTGGGGGGGTGATGGGGGGGCGTCCCCGGGGGGGATGGTCTGCCACAGTTGTGAGGGGCATCTGGTGTCAGGCGCTGTCCCTCCCCCGGCCGCCCGTCCTTTGGGGCGGGTAGCCGGGATTCCGCGACCCTTGTGGCTCGGGTGCGGTTGGTGCGGGCGTGGGGACCCAGCACCGGCCCCACAGCGTGCGCCCTTGCGGACCGGCGTTGCGCGCTGTGGGGGTGGCAGAAGGGCGTCCCCGGGGGCGGCGCCTTTCGCCGTTGTGAGAGGCGTCTCTGTTCAGGCGCTGCCTCTCTCCCGTCTGCCCGCCCTCCGGGCGGGTTGTCGGGGTCCGCCACCCACGTGCTGTGGGCGTGGGTGTGCGGGTGTGGGGGCCCAGCACTGTCCCCTTGGCTTGCATGCCCTGTTGGGGCTGCGTGCCGCAGGGGTGGCGGGGGGCCGTCCCCGGGGGGGGTGGCCTGCCACTGTTGTGAGGGGGGTCTGGTGTCAGGCGCTGTCCCTCCCCCGACCGCCCGTCCTCTGGGGCGGGCATCCGGGGTTCCGCGACCCGTGTGTCTCGGGTGCGGTTGGTGCGGGCGTGGGGACCCAGCAGCGGCCCCACAGCGTGCGCCCTTGCGGGCCGGCGTTGCGCGCTGTGGGGGTGGCGGGCGGGCGTCCCCGGGGGGGCTGCCTTTCGCCGTCGTGGAGGGCGTCCGAGGTCAGGCGCTCCCTCTCTCCCGGTAAAGAAGGTGCCTACCAGGACCGGCCCCTGCTGTGCCCCTTCCGCCTGTCACCTCTGCTGACTTGCTCCTGATCAGCGATTGCATTTCTCAAAGTCTAGGGTCCAAAATCCAAAAATATAAAAAATACAATCCTCCATCAACCCTGAACAGCAACCAGATCCCACAAATACAGCAATAACCCAATCCACAGTCCAATCCACACTGCGGGCTTCCGTTCAGCACACCGGTCGTCCCACGGTGGCGGGCATGTACAAGAATTGCATCAAAGAGGAAAGCCCTGAAATTGGCATATGAACACAAATAGAGCAAAGTTGGGGAAAGAGGTAAACATACACAATCACAGCCAAAGACACCTCATTCACTGGACTCCGGACCTTCCCTTGACTCACCAACATGTTGCCCCGAACCCAGTCCAATAAGATGGCTAAATGCCATGTGTCAAAAGTCACTACACAAACCCCAAAAATGTGTTCCTTCCCAAGCCTCCAAATCCTAGCCCAATAGGGGGGGTGGTGTGTCATGGCCTGGAGTGGCACTCAGGACCATGCCCTACCCGGACATTACCTTGGTTGGACTTGGGGTCGATTGGGCTTGGAGAACTGCCCCACGAAGATGACCTCACAACATGGCAAAATCAGGCAAATCACACCATTATGCCCAAAAGTCAATTATATACCCAAAAATGCATACGGCAAATATCCCAGTGCTCCATGCATGTGTCCAACCGGAAAGTAATATACAAGGGTGATTTAGACCAAAGATCCATGCTCAAGAATATCCCATCATTGGCTCCGAAACCCCTCCGGTTCTGTACATGACATGCTTCACAAGTCAGCTCATGATTTGAGACCTAATTTTGTGAGGCCTCGTGTGCCAACCCAAAGTGACCACGTGATCCGGCATATGGTGAGGTACAACACCGAAGCATATGCCAACATTTAGGCAACATACCATAGTTCACAGATCTCTAGGCCCCTTACTGTTAGCCGACCAGTTGAGCACATAAAACACAAAAATGAGCATAAAATGAGGTCCCAAACATGCAAATAATGCCAAATTCAAGATAATTACAATAGTATATAACTTCGCTCACCCATGGTATCAACATATGATTCAAAAAAAATTTGTTTGGGACCATTTGCAAACAATCCCCCCACTTGGATCCCAACATGGATGCATAGGGACCCCTTGGAACATCCTCCTAACATGCACCATGAAAATGGGAAATTTGATAATGGCGCTTGTGGGTCGCTCCGTAAGCCCTCTCACATGCATTATATGAGCGGTAGACTTAGTCCAGCGCTATGGAGTTCACCATTGGGACATGGGCAAAGCCCTTGCCACGTATGACTCCATATTTCTTCCTACAATCGGAGATATATAACATGGGCGTGAGCATATCGAAGCACATACCATGCATATAACACATACCCTCAAAAGTGGCTCCCACCATGGTATGCCATGCCCCTCCATGGACAGAACTCCACGTTAAAAATACGTAGGAGCCCAAAGAAAATTTCTATGCAACCCCAACACTCATGCGGTACACTCGAAAGTCGCATTAAAATATTCGGTTGCACGGATCAAGAGTTATATATCCCTTTCTACCCTCTTGACCATTATCCCTTGCTACACCGGGCATGTATACACAACAAAGGCGTTTGATGCTTCCTAAATTAAGTTGAGACCAAGGCGGTTCCAACCCATTTCTCGATATTGATATTCCTCGCCGTGAGCCGGAGATATGATTCTCCAAAGTGGTCTCACGAATCCCTTTTGTTTCGACTATAACTCCAAGCAAAATGAAGGGCACAACAAAAGGAAGGTTGATTCGTGATCGGGGAAAAATGTATGACCACTCGAGATTCATCATATCGAGTGCGGCGATGTCGAAGTCGAAAATCCGATTCTGAAAGTCTGAAAAAATCAGATTAATTTTGCGAGTGTATAATATGAAAATTGCGGAAGCAACGAACCCTTTACTGATGAAATCTGACCCTTCATCGGAGTTTCCGCCAAAATATCTGTAAATAACAGTTAACCAATCGGTTACCGCAAAATCGTGAGCCAACTGACAGTCGCCGATACATTGACAATCAGGACGAGAGGCTGAAAAATTACGGAAACATTATGATAAAAAAACCCTGTTGATTCCTGATCTTCTGATATATAAATCTCAGCTGGCAGCGCCTCGGTACTGAATATGGCCGCTCATAGCCGGAATGGCCAAACCTATCACACTATCACATCGGGTTAGGTCAGGTGGATGGGAGAGTATGATATCAGCCTATGGCGGCTTGCCGGCACATAGATACACACCCCAAGTGACCCAAAGATGGCCATGGGGGTCCGAACCGGCTTCACCCCCCTTCTCAGAGCGTTGTTACCGCTCGGAAGTCATTGAAGAGAGGACGGGAGGACCCCAATGGGCTCCAGCCCCCCCCCCCCATGTCCCAAGGACACATGGAGGCCCCACACACGTCGTAGGCGTCCCCCACGCCCCAAGGGAGGAGTGAGGACACTCATAATCGGTGCCCTACGCCATATCCGGTCTCCTCTTGATCTACAACATGGACCAAGGGGATCAAAGATAGAGAAACGTCGCCGGTCGACCTAAATAAGTATACCACAATGAAATATATACGTGGAGATCGAGTGAAGGGGGTATATGGCCAATCAAGGCCCAAAAATCCCCGGATGAACGCCCTCACCCGTCTCCCAAGCACAAAAACAAACAAAAATGCCAAGGGGGATCCATTACGGTGCTACTGCAGCAACCGAATGGACCAGCACGTCCTTGACATCCAAAGAAATGTTCTTTTTCTTCAGGTAATCCATCCAAACCGTGGTGTACTTCGGCACAAAGCTGCTCCGAGGCTCCCACGAATCCCTGGATGCGGCGAATCCCTTCCAACGGACCTTGTAAAGCCTCCCCCCAGGCGTCCCCGGGTCCGGCTTGTCCGCTAGGATCCTCTCGGCGGTGAAGTCGTCGTCCTCACCTTTGTCGTCCGAATCCACATCCCCGGCCATGAACTCGAAGGTGACGGGACGTCCGCTGGGGTCTGGTGCTCGGGGACGAAGCTGGGTATGGTCGCGGTCCAGGATCTTGTTATCCCCCACACGAACCGCATACACATCCTGCCCGACCTTCCGCACGATTACCCCGGGCACATACCAAGACGCCCGCCGATGCCTGGACAGGACATCCTTGTGGTGCCGCTCCACCCATACGGTGTCTTGGAGAGCATACTTCTGGACGTTTCCCTGCTTGAAGTACTTGGCCCTCTTCTCATGCTCATCCTGAAGTGCCTTGCACACCTTGGCCGCCGTGTGGTCCGCCTCAGCCATCATAGCGTTAGCATCATGGGCCACCTTGCCATGGTTCAACCACGGGAGAGTGCGTGACACTTGATCCCGTAGGAACAGGATGCGATGGGGCGACAGTCCAGTGGGTCCTGGAAGGTCGTGGTACGCCTCGAGCACTCTCCACAGCAAATTGTACCAATTCCGGCCCGGTTCGTCAATGTGCAGCTGGCGGAACTTCTCGAACATCTGCCGCCTGGCCACTTCAGCCCGGCCACGTACGGCCACGGTCTTGGCATGCCGAATCCCCATGTGCTTGCATATCGTCTTGAACCACGTCCCCACAAATTGACTGCCCCGATCGCTGCAGATGACAGCTGGGACATCAAAAATCGTCAGCCAATGCCTGATCATGGCGTTAGCGACGGTCTTGGCCTGCAGCCCCACTCCATGCTTGTCCTTCTTGTCCTTCTTCCTGGACTTCTTGCCCGGGACTGCCACGATATACCCGCTGTGCCTGTCCACCGCCAGGATGACGCAGTCGTAGGTCTCTCCTTCCACGGTGACCTCAGGCATGGCGAATACATCCATGGCCACGGACGGCATAGGGGCCTCCGGTATAGCCGTGTACACCGGGTTGCCCGCTGTAGAGTGGTTGGGGCTCTTCGCGGCCCGACAAACGGCGCAGTTGCTGCAGTACTTGTCCAGGAGGGCGTAGTACCCCGGTGGGAACTTAAAGCGCCACTCCAGGTCCTGCTGCATTTTGTCCCGACCAGGATGCATGAGCTGGGCGTTATGCCAATGGTCAATGAGTTCCTCCATTCGGTTCTCCGGGACCAGTAGCTTGTCCTTGAGGAACAGTTTGTCCCCATCCTCGGTCAAGCCCTCAGGCCAATCGTCGTCCGACGGGGCGCTCACGGCATTCCAGTACTTGCTCCAGTGCTCGAATGCCGCATAGTCATCCGACCAGTCCTCTGTGACCACCGACCTGACTAGCTCTACAGGGGCCACCATCCATTGCTCGAGGGTTTCCTCTCAAATAGCTTGGACGCGGGCGCCCCGGAACTTGGCCAGGTCCGTACTGCTTGCCATCACCATAAAGCACTTGAAACCCTCTTGCTCCATGGCCTTCTCCATCTCGATGATGCGCTTGGCTTCCTCGGTCTCCTCGGCGTCCCCATGGCTAGATATGTCCATCGACGCCTTGCTTGCGGGGTAGGCCCATCGACTGAGGCAATCTGCCACAGTGTTGTCCTTCCCCGGGACGTATACGACGCTGAGGTTGAACTTGGCGAACGTCTCGTGCCACCGGGCCCTCCTTGCCGCCGGTCCCGAAGGGGTGTCGACGTGCTCCTTGTGCCAGCTCTGCAAGGACTGATGGTCCGTACAAACCACCACCGGTTGCAATCCGATGTGGCCAGACCACTTCCTGAGCGCACAAACAATGGCGTACGTCTCCTTCTGCCTCGCGGTCCAGGTGCGGCGTTGGCCCTCGGCCAGGATCCGGCTCCAGATCGCCACAGGTACGTGCAACCCGTCGTCCCGGACCAGCTCGAGGACTGCCCCTACAGCATAGTCCGAGGCGTCCGTCCGTAGCACGAATCCCTTGTCCGGGTCCACCAAGAATAGCCCCAGCTGCCCCAGGAGTTGCTCCTTCAGGCGGCTGAACGCATCTTCGGCCTCAGGGGTCCAGGCAAGCTTCTTCTTGCTCCCCTTCCGGCCATCGAACTTCCCCACCTGCAGCATCTTGTGCAGCGGCCCCGATAGTTCTGCATACATCCGGACATAGCCCGAATAGTAATTGCAGAAGCCCATGAAGGGCCGGAGTTCGCTGATGGTCTGGGGCTTCTCCCAGTGGTGCAGGGACGCCAGCTTCCCAGGCATGGGACGGCGTTGCCCGTGACCAACCACGTGACCCGCGAACTCCACTTCCTTCACAAAGAGTGAGGCTTTGGTGGGCTTGCACACCATGTTGTGCTTGTCCAGCTCGATGAGCACTCGGCGCAGATCCTTCTCATGCGCTTCGATGAGCCCCCCCTCAGTAATGTCCTCCGTGCCGGACCCGATGATGATGTCATCCACAAAGGTGTCCGCACAATCCCGGACTGGACCGAGTAGGTCCTCTATCATGCGCTGGAAAGCGGCGTTGCCATTCTTGACGCCCATAGGCACCACTTTCCACTGCATGGGCCCCAGCGGCGTCCACATCGCTGTGCAGGACCTGGAGTCCGGGTGTAGCGGCATCTGGTGATAGCCGTGTTTCAGGTCTAACACCGTGAAGATCCGCTTTTTCTGTTGCTTTTGGAGGATGGTGTCGATCAGAGGAAGCGAGTACGAGTCGTGCTCGGTTTGCTCGTTTAAACCCCTGTAATCCACCACCAACTTCTACTCGCCCTTCTCCTGCTTGGGCACGATAAAGGCTGGGCTGGCCCACTCACTGTCGGAGGGTTCGATCCATCCCCGCTCAAGGAACTCGGCCAACACCTTCTTCATGGCCTCAGCCTGATCGCCCTGAAGTTGGTACTCCCGATGACGATAGATCTTGGGGTTCGGCTTCAGCTTGATCTTCGCTGTGCCAAACCTCTAACGATCTGGAGGGTTCTTGTTGGCGACGCCACTGAATAGCCGCGGATAGGCATTGATCAGCCTCTCCTTCAGCTCGGCGACCTTCGGGTTCTTCTGGGCCTCCTCAGCCGCTTGCTTCGGTATCGATACAACCGACCGCACTGCGGTATAGGCCTCCTCTGGGTCCGAGTCCGACTTCTCCTCGTCTGATATGCAGTCCTCATCGTCGTGCGGAGCTCTTCCCACCGATAATCTTCGGAAATTTGCGGCGTGGGGCTCGTTATTGTCGTTATCGGAACCCATTCTTGGGAAATCCCATGTCGGCGGGTCAAACCCAACCGGACCATCATATTGGTCCGCGATGTGATCCATGACCCTCGCCACGAACTCATCCTTCTCGTACTTGCCGGTGACCAACATCTTGTCATCCCACCAATGCGGGGATGTGACCATGGCCCGCCTCTTCTTGGCTGCCACACGGTCGTGCATCCCCATTCGCATGTAGTTGACGACGTCGTCGATCTCGGAGTGGGACAGGATGTCAATGCCATCCACTGGCTGATCCGTCCCCTTCTTGGGCTCAAACATGACCTTCATGGGCACCGCCTCCACCCTACAGATAAATGCTTCATCACCCGTGGGCTGGGCTTGCGCCCCATCCACCAGGAAAGCCTTGGTACCCCACGCCTGACCCGGGGAGGGCATTGATACACCCTTGGCGTCGATGAACAGCTCCTCCTCTGGCCCGAATGACATCTCGTTCAGGGTGATGCAGTCCAGCGTCGACTTGAGGCCTTCCAGCGGACATGGGGTGGATCCTATGCCGGTTATGACCAGGACCCCCTTCGCCCTATCCGCGACGATCTTTTCCACCGTACGTCTGGTATTGTCCAGGGAGCCATGCCAATACATGGGCCCCCACTCCTTCAAACCCCAATGCCTGTGCAAGGCTGAGTCTCCTCGATGCCAATGCCTCCTACACTTCCGCAAAAGTGGGGCATCCCGGGAAGCGAAGACGTCCGTCCCGGGCGCTTCGGCTCCCAGCGTCTGGATCATCCTGTCATACACCTGTGGCGCCATTCCATACTCCGTGAGCTGAACTCCGCGGTCTCCTCTTGACTTGGCACCCACAGCTTGCACCCCTCGGACGATCCGATCCTCTTCCTCAGCATTCCATTGGGATGATTCGCATGCATATTCCGTGGACAGCCATGTGAGGCATTCATCATCCTCCCGGATCAGCGTTGCGCGATGAAAAAGGGCTCCAATGGCATTTGTCACCATGAAGTCATACCCCATGATCATATCCCAATGTGTAATGTCGGCCACATAGAAGTTCCCGGATAGAGTGCTTCTCTTCGCCAAATCAGGGCGGTTCAAGCGCTCATGCTCCCAGAATTCCATACTGATAGTGGCCTCATGGGTGCCACCACCCATAATCTCTCCGTTGGCGACCTTCAGGGAGACCAGTCTCCGGCTGGGCTGCAGGAGTTCCTCCTTGAACAACCCTCTCCGGACCAGGCTCACCTGGGCACCCGTATCCACCAACACATCCACCACCTTCTCCTCTCGTCTGCACCGTACTCGAACTTTCAAGTGCAACTGCCGCTCGTCACCATGAGGCGTATGGACGACTCTCACGGCATGCAACTCTAGCACGTCTGGGTGCATCAGGACTTCAAGGGTATGGTCACGGATGGTGTAGATCTTGGGCTGGTCCTGCCCATCCACGGGGCTCTCCGTGGTCGCTTCTTCCTTCTTGCCATGTCCCGTAACCACATGTACTTCCCTTGGCAGGGCGCTCCAGGGGTTGAGAATGGCGAAACTCAGTGGTTTTGGCTCTTCCGGAGCCTTCTTTGGCACCCGATGTACCTCGGATTCCTTAGGGATTCCACTGATTTTCGGAGGAGAGACCTCTGAGGTCCCGATCCCGTGGGGGCTCCTCTAGACTTGACTCCCCGCAGCCCCTTCCGGCTGCGATCCGCCAGGACCTTGTCCACCACGTTGCTGGGCTTTGAGTTCCTCCAACGTCCTCAACATGTCCTCAGCAACCTCCTCGATCGACCTCACTCGTCGGTCTTGGCCAGGTCCACCACCATAGCCTCTTCCTCCGCCTTTCCCTTGGCCTTTGCCTTGGCCTTTTCCCCCGTCTCCGCCCTTCGCCTTCCAATCGGCAATCCGCTGCTCCTTGGGCTTCTTCTCGGGGTGGGCGGCGAAGTAGGCCTTCTTGTAAGCCTCATACACCTTGCACTGACGGTGGTCGTGTGCATGGTTGTTTCCCTTGCCATAACAGACCCAGCACCCGTCGTGCTGATACCTGTACTCCCGGAACGAGAGCGGTGGGTTCCCGACCCTCCTTGGCTCTTTGCTCTTCTTGGGTCCCACCCGGTTCCATCTGGACCGATCCTGCCCATGTTCTCTCACGTTGTGCGCCACAAACGCGAAGAAATGGGCCTCCTCGTGATCCTCCCAGGACCCGGTCCAGTGGTCTTGGCCACTTCCACTACCATCCTCCGCGGAGTTGGCCGTGTCCTCCTGGATCTCCCGATGATGGCGGTCTTCTCGGTGGCCTGGTTGTCCATGGCCTTGTCGATCCTGCACGCTGGCCTCGTTCTTGGCGTTGAGCTTCAGCTCCAGCGTGATGTACTTCACGATCTCGTCCAGACTCATGCGGGCGAAGATGACCTGCATCCCCAGCTGCTCTCCGCGCCTCCACTCCATGTTGTTGAGGCGCAGCAGCCTTTGCCCCATGGTGTCTCAAAATATCTCCACGTACACGGCGTTCTTCAGTCCCAACATCCGGTTGGGCTCGCCCAGGTTCCTCCTGAGGAACTCCATGATACCCGCATGGGTATCCTCCGCCGCCATGATCCTCACCGCCACGCGCTTCTTCGCTCTCTTCTTTTCCTCGTCCTCCACTCTCCTCTTCCAGTGGCCGGGGAGGACGTCCTTCAGCAGGTGGCGGATCTCGCTGGCCTCGTTCCAGTCCTCCACCAGCTTGAGGCTTCTTCGGTACTTTCGGATGTACCGATTCCATTCCCGGACCCTCAGCTCTCCGTGCTTGAGCGGCAGCGGAATGGACCACAAATCCTCCAACTTCTGGTTGGGGGCGTCCACTCGCTTTTCATCCTCCAGCCACTAGAGGCAGGCTTGCTCCGTCTGGATCAATCCCTTGCGGATCTGATCCCTGAGCTCCTCCTTCAGGTCCTGCGCCAGCCTGTGTGGGAATGTCCGACATACCCACTTGTCCCTTGGCGCCCCCCTCATCTCGCCGACGACCTCCTCGGCGAAGTCCTCAGAATCCGGGATGGAGTCGTCCAGGTTGGAGGGGTTGCCATCATAGTAGGGGATTTTGATTCCCCTGAGGTCGTCAATCCTGATGGCGTCTCCATGGAGTGCGGTCCAGTTGGGCCTGAACCCATGGGGTTTGTAATGCGGGAAGGACTTGCTCCACCGGCCGTCCATATCCCCGTATTGGGGTCCTTCGCCCACAGGTTTCCGCCTGGATGACCTCGACCATGTCCGTCGGCGCTTCCCATGGTTTTCCCCTGCATGGTCTGGCTCTGGATCTCCTCTTCTGCATAAACTGCATGGGCAGTCGTAGTGATCGGTAGATCCTGGGCGGCATGGGACATCTGTACCGTCAGGCTCCTCGGGTCCGTGGTTACGTGCCCTTCCCGCATGGACCCAGCCGGTGCCGTGTGTTCCCCGAGCATTGTGGATTCGCTGAACATGGGAACAAACGGCAGCGCACCCTGGTCAACATGCGGAGGCGCGTAGGGTGCCTCTGCAGGGCTGCCCATGGGTTTATCCATGGCGCTCCTGAGCGTCTTAACCCGCTCCACCAGCTCTGCCGCTGCCGGCTTTGCCGGGAGCTCCGGACCCGAGGCAAGGGGTACTAACTCCTCTAGCCTTTTCAGGCGTCCCGACATGTCCTCCACCAGGTGGAGGAGGCTGTCAACCACTCGCTGCTGCTTTTGCAGGGCCAGCTCCAGATTCTCTCGGTACCGGTCCCGTTTTCCTCGCAGCTCCGCCATGTCTTTCTCCGCCGACGACTGGTCATCAAGAATCCCGGCGACGTCCTCCTCTAGGCCGTCCTTCGCGTTGTCCAGGCATTCGAGGCGATGCACGATGGCGTCCATCCCAATCTTTGGGTACTTGCCCATGAGGAAGGACACGTGCTCGCAGTGGCACTCAGCGTGCTTTCCACCTGATCTGGCGCATCCCGCGGTTCCCGGCGCCTCGGACTCCTCCGCCATGGGTGTGTCGCCCATGCTATCCCGCTTTGGCTCCGTGTGCCGGGCTGGGTTCTGGGGCCGTGTTCGCCCTTGTGGGCGGTCTGGCCGTCTCCTCCGACTCCAAAGGTTGCTCATAGGCTGTCCGAAAGCCCTCGGAGATTGTCCCCGGAGTCCCACAGCCTGACCAGGCTAGGGTCCGTATCCATAGCCCCGGCGTCCCCTGCCGCGGGCTTGGGTGACCCGCGCTTCCGGTAGCGCCGGGCCCGTCCTCCACTGCTGCCTGAATGGCATGTCTTCTCAGAGTCCTCCGCGGCGGAGCGGAGGTTGCATGCCTTTCGGCAGCGACGCTCGCACATGGAGACCACGTTCTCCATGTCAAGTCCTCCTCTTCCCCAATGTCGTATTTCTCTTCGGGCTTCAACTTCCGGAGTTCCCCATGCTCCTGAGCGTCTCGGCTCTTCTCTGGCTCCAATCTCCGGCATGGTCTCCACCGAGTCCACAATACGCACCCGGGGCGTACTTTGGCAGGGCTCATAGGGGCCCAAGTCCCCGGGTCGGCGGTAGGTAGGGGCAGCAGGTACGCCTCTGCTACCATAAAGAAGGTCCCTACCAGGACCGGCCCCTGCTGTGCCCCTTCCGCCTGTCACCCCTGCTGACTTGCTCCTGATCAGCGATTGCATTTCTCAAAGTCCAGGGTCCAAAATCCAAAAATATAGAAAATACAATCCTCCTTCAACCCTGAACAGCAACCAGATCCGACAAATACAGCAATAACCCAATCCACAGTCCAATCCACACTGCGGGCTTCTGTTCAGCACACCGGTCCTCCCACGGTGGCGGGCATGTACAAGAATTGCACCAAAGAGGAAAGCCCTGAAATTGGCATATGAACACAAATAAAGCAAAGTTGGGGAAAGAGGTAAACATACACAATCACAGCCAAAGACACCTCATTCACTGGACTCCGGACCTTCCCTTGACTCACCAACATTTTGCCCTGAACCCAGTCCAATAAGATGGCTAAATGCCATGTGTCAAAAGTCACTACACAAACCCCAAAAATGTGTTCCCTCCCAAGCCTCTAAATCCTAGCCCAATGGGGGGAGTGGCGTGTCATGGCTTGGAGTGGCACTCAGGACCATGCCCTACCCTGACATAACCTTGGTTGGACTTGGAGTCGATTGGGCTTGGAGGACTGCCCCATGAAGATGACCTGACAACATGGCAAAATCAGGCAAGTCACACCATTATGGCCCAAAAGTCAATTATATACCCAAAAATATCCAAGTGCTACATGCATGTGTCAAACCGGAAAGTAATATACAAGGGTGATATAGACCAAAGATCCATGCTCAAGAATATCCATCATTGGCTCCGAAACCCCTCCGGTTCTGTACATGACATGCTTCACAAGTCAGCTCATGATTTGAGACCTAATTTTGTGAGGCCTCGTGTGCCAAGCCAAAGTGACCACGTGATCTGGCATATGGTGAGGTACAACACCGAAGCATATGCCAACATTTAGGCAACATACAATAGTTCACAGATCTCTAGGCCCTTTACTGTTAGCCGACCAGTTGAGCACATAAAACACAAAAATGAGCATAAAATGAGGTCAAAAACATGCAAATAATGCCAAATTCAAGATAACTACAATGGTATATAACTTCGCTCACCCATGGTATCAACATATGATTCAGAAAACAATCGTTTGGGACCATTTGCAAACAATCCCCCCACTTGGATCCCAACATGGATGCATAGGGACCCCTACGTGCTGAAGAGCTTGCATGTACGGCAAACGCGGCTCCAGGTCTCCATCATCCCCCGCCACCAAGAGGATGGCGTGCTCCTTTGGCAGGACGAGATGAACAGGCGGGGCCACTGCACGGGCCGCGGCAGAGTCCAGCGCCTCGAGGGGGACCGCCGCCAAGTGCGAGCTCCGCCTCACCACCCAGTGGTGTGGCCCCCCAACTCGGCCTGGCAGCCTCCGCAGCCCCTCCACTATCCAGCTCAGTGCGTGCTGGTTCACCAGATGTGATGTCGGCCCCTTGATGCCACGGTACAGGGCCTCCTGCGCCCTGCGGAGATGCGCTCCAATGACGGATGCATCCACCACCTGCACTGTGCACGCAGACGGGGGCGTGTGCAACAGGTATGCTGCCGCGCCGATGATCTCCGCCTCCGAAAGGTGCCGTAGATGGCACCCGTCCACGTGGGGCTCCCGTGGCTGGCCACCGCTACGTCGGTGGCTTTGTCTCCCTGGGGCGACGCGTCAGACAATGTGACTTTAGTCGCCACCGGCACCCAGCAGTATCGTTGGGGCTCTGCACGACTCTTCTAAGGGACGCCGCGCTCGAGGCCATGAGCTCCTGGGACAGGACCACCGTCGGCCGATACACCGCATGTGGTCTCCAGGCCAGGTTGCATCCGCAGACTGACTTGATGGCATCAACGGCCGTGGCATACTCCGCCCCCAAAAACCGTTGTGGAGCAGGAGGGCTGGTACACCACCACAGAGCCCTGTTCCACTGCCCTGCCATCACGCAGCGACGTGACTGCGACGTGCGGATCGTGTGGCACGTTGGACATCCAAACCACCTCCGGGACCGAGCACTCATCAGCATCCGGCACAGGGCCTGCTGGTGGCAGAAGGACAATTGCCGACTCGCTGCACCCATGCACCGCCGCGCATGTCCTGGAAAACGCGGCTCGCCCGTGCACAACCCACAGTGGTGACGGGTTTATGCCGCCCCCGGCGTGTGGAGTGAGTAGGGGGACATATGCCGGATCGTCTTGCTGTCGCTAACCTTCAAAGACCTCCCCCACCAGGAACAGGAGGGCGGCTAGCGGGACGAACGGCATGGACAGCCCCGGGTTTGCCGGGTCCTATCCTTCCTCCCTGTACCCGCCCATCACATAGACGTGCCCCGCAGTGGACTGTCTATTGCGTTTGCTGGCCTTCTTGCGGCGCACCGGGTGAATTAGACTGTGCGTCAATGGACTAGGCAGCTGTAGCCAGAAGACGTCGCTGAGCCCCGTGAACCACACGTGGTCCAGCTGATGGGGCCCTACTCCTGCGTGTGGAAGGTGCAGGTGGTCCTTATGACACTCCTGGAGCTGGACAGCCCAGTGCCCAGGCACAGGACAGGGGAGCCGCGCATGCGGGAGGTCATTTGCGGGATCAGTCAGGGATTGTACCGCCGCATCCGTGCGGGGCCCCGAGAGAACGCAGATGTCCCAACCTTGAAGGTGTAGGATTGAGAAACCCACTTCTGCCCCAGCCACTGCACCTGCGGCAGATAGGCTTGTACACACGAGTACAGTGACGATGGCATGAGGAGTCCTACGCACAAGGTCCCCATCACCTGGAGTACCCTGTCGACCAGCATATTGCCAGCGTGCGTGGCGAATGACGCAGAGGGCACCATGAACTGTCTGCACACTCCGTACTGCATGTGTATGTCTCGGAGCATGGCCCGCAGCCCATCCCGGACTGTCATCTACCTGTGGTGTGTGAGTTGAGCCAGGGTCCCTACCACGGAGTCGCGGCAGATAACCTGGACATCCACCAATCGTAACCCATGACCCGACCACACCGCCACGTTGGACAGGTCCTTGGGCAGCTTCTGGAATTGCAGGGGCGCAGCCTTGATGGTAGTATTCAGCTTGACCACCGCCTCCGCCGTGTTCCACAAGTAGGGCGCCGCGTACCGCACGATGCCTTCAAACACAGCCGCCATCACCTCATGAGGCACCGACGCCGGCCCTAACATGTTCTTGCACCAGCCCAGCAGGGCTTCACACCGGAATACATGTTTCTCCTTCATGGTTACTACCCCCCTGGGATCGAGGCGCAGGCCCAAGTAGGGCACCGTGCCCTTGGCGCGTAAGCGCACCCATGGGGCCGCCGTGTTCCCTGGGCTTGGGCACACCATGATCGAATGGATGCGAGCAGTATGGTATAGGCGCATTTGCCGAGTTTGAGGGACATGCCCATGTCCGTGAGGTACTGCGCAATCCCTGCCGCGTACACCAGGAGTTGCGGCAGGGAGTGCGCTATCAACAGGAGGTCATCACTGTACGCTTGCACCAGGGGGGCACCGCATAGCGAGTATCTCCCCGTGCCTTGCAGGCAAGGCTCCTCAGGAGAGTTTCTAAGAGGAGGAGGTAGAGCACAGCGCTCTCTGCACTGCCCTGCCGCAGGCGCCTGTGGAGCCGAATGCTCGGCGTTGGGCTGTGCGCTGTGACGATGCACACTAGAGACCCGCAGCTGAGGGTGTGGAAGAGCCTGATGAGCTCCTCCGGGACTCCCATGTGGCGCAGTAGGAGCGCCAGCGCCCCATGCGGCGCCGTGTCAAAGGCGTTTGATACATTGAAGGCCAGGACGTGGTTTTCCTCCCGACCACGCTGCAGCCTGCGCTGGGCTAGAAACACCGGGGCAGCCACCGTGGAGCCCGGCATGGCCTCAAAATGCAAGTCTGCAGCCAGTCCCTTGCGTGCCAAGACAGCCGTGAACCTCCGCATGAGGAAAGTCATGCGCATCCGCATGTCCTGCTGCCCCAGCGCTATTGGCCTGTACTCGTCCAGCTTGCCCATGGCTGTACCCTTGGGCATTAGACGTTCCAGGACACCGCTGCTCGGGTGTCGGAGGCGGGGTGCCTTCACGGCTGCGCCTGCGGACCAGGGCCCCTTGCCGGATCTGAATCAGTGGACGGAGGGGGACCACCGCACCCGGTGCGGGTGGCCGACGAGACAGCCCCATGTCCCTCTGGGTCCCCGCTCGAGGCGGCCGTCGCCAGCTGAGACCCGGCAGATGCGGCCGGCCCCCCCTCGGCCTGTCCGCCGGACGTACATGCCGCCGCACCCCCCGTAGAAGTCATCGCCCCACGCTGTGCTGCAGACCTCATTGCTCCAGGCTGTGCCGCCGATTGCAACGCCCCTCGCCTCTCTGCAGGGCGGGCACCCGTGGGCAGCATGAGCGCTCTGGATCTCGCCTGGGCCTATGCGAAAGGCCCCGCCTGGCCTCCCGGCATAACGCTGGCCAGCATGGCCAGCGCCTGGTCTCGTTGTGCCGGATCAGCCGCCTGGTCCCGCTGGAAGTGGTCCAGCAGGTCCTTGGGGTGGAGGTGGGCAGGCCGGCAGTGCTTGCTGGCTTTCCATGTGCAGTGACCAGCCCCATCCAGCCCACACCAGGGGCAGACGTTGATCGCCTTCGATCCACGCTGCTCCGTGGCCAAGTCGCTGCCGAAGTGCTGCAGCACGTACCGAATTTTGGCATAGCCGCCATACTGACGTGGGGGGCTTCTCTTGGGTGGCAGCTTGAGCGCTTCCTTTGGGGCTGGCTTTGCCGCAGCGTCCGGGGGTGCCGCAGGCCGAACGGGCGGCACGCTTGGTGGCTGCGGCAGCTGCAGCATCCCCCCCCACGGGAAACTGCTCCTCCACCCAGCGGCGCCAAGCGTCGGCGAACTTTTCCCGGTCGCCCTTGACCCTCGGGCTGGATGTGGAGAACGCCCGGAGCCACGGCCCCATGTTCTCCGCCATGACCAGGCGGAGGGCATCTCATCCGCCCTGCCGGCAGAAGCGCGTTGCGGCCGAGCCTGTCCCAGTCCCTTGGCGGTACCGCGCTGCGCCCCCGTCGCCACTTAGAGCACCAAGGTTCAGAGCCTCCAGGTTGGCGGGGCGGACCGTGAGCACCGTGCCCTCCCCACGACTGTACAGGTGCAGTGCCGAGGAGTGGGGCTCCAATGCCACCACAAGCAAGCACCACGCCAGCGACACACTGTGCAGCAGCGCCAGCGAGGCTGCCGGCCTGTTGCTGGAGGTTTGCGCCAACGGGGCCCTGGGGAGAGCCGCCGCCTGACCCTGCAGCGCCTTGCACATGACAGCTGCATGCTCAGCCTGCCACATGTTGCCCGGGGCTACGGGCCAGACGTCCTGCTCCTGGACCGTCGGCGGTCGTGTTATTTCCAGGAAGACCGCCCGCGCCGGCGGGATGTCCCCGGCCGTGCACCTGTGTGCCCTGCGCACCGGGCCCAGCTCCCTGAGGCACTCTCGGGACACCCTGTAGCAAACCGGCCCCCTGGACTGCTGCCTCCTGAGCCGGCACGCGGTGACCGCGACCCACAACACTCCCCCTGATTCCACCCAAACACAGGCCCAACACTCCGCCCCTTCCAACACCACCAGCTTCCTCATTTCCGCCACGCCCGCCGTATGGGTGGGAGGCACACTTTCCACCCGCAGCCGCCGCTTGGCGCTCTCTTCCCACGGCTGGGGGGCATGCATCTGCTGCTGCCGCATCGCGTCCTGCACGTGCTGCAGGGACACTGTCATCAGCATGGACATCCCCTTGTCCGCTGCCGCTACCATACACAGCAGGGCATGCTGCATGCGCGCCCCGGGCATCTGCCCGTTGTGCTCGACGTCCGCCACGTCCCTGGGTGTGCGGGGCGCTGGCAGGGCATCCAGCACCGCTGCGGGCAGCTCTCTCTGGGACGGCAGACGCGCGATGTGCCCCATGTCCCTGTTGGGGACCACCGCCGCCACCCACCGCCTATCCAGCGCAGACAGGAGGTTGCCCGGCCTTGGGACCCGAAGAAGGGTACCTACGGTGGACATGAGGGCGCACACGCCACAGTCCTTGCTGTTGCCGGCGGGCTGCTGCACGTATGCCGTCCAGGCCATCGCCAGCAGATGCTCCGCACCCGGCCACCCCGCCCTCTGGCCCCTGGATGCCATGCGCATCGTCCGGACTGCCATGTCCCATGTGTGCGGCCACTGGGGCGGGGGCCCTGACACCACAAGCTGGCCTAGCGGGTCCACTGTCAACTGCGTGTCAGGGGCCAGATGGTGGTGAGCCGTCCAGTGCCGCATGCTCGGCGTCTCCGACCCGTCGAGGCACACTGCCTCTGAGCCGCCCAGCTCGACGTACCCCGCAATGAGGAGGGCAGCCGGGGTTTGGTCGTGCCGCTGGTCCTGCCACCCCTGCCTCGGGAGTATCACGGCGTCGGGGGCCAGGCACTGCACCACAGCGGTTGCCAGCGCAACCACGTCGTTGCTGAGCTCGACCCCATGGTCCGCAGCAACCAGGAAGTGATGCCTGGGCTTGGAGTACAGGTGTTCCAGGGCGCCCCGTAACTCGGCTGGTGGGGAAGAGGCGTCTCCGCAGTCCCGCAGCCAGGGGAGTGCGCCCGGGAGATGCCGCCCTGTTCCCCCTGGCCAGACGGCGGCCCTAAGGACCGGCAGGTCGCGCCAGACGGCCCTAGCGACCTGATCGCGCCAGGGCTGTGGCTTGTCGCCCCCCACTGGAGGATGGCCACCACGACATGCGTGGTCAGAGGGTCTGCCGTGAGCTGCAATGCCATCCCCCCGTCTGTCCCGATCATCGTGCCCTGTGGGGCAGTGAAGACGTGGCCACCGGTCCCACGGACCGCCACCCATCCCCACAAGACCGCCACGGTCTCCCAGCTGGGGTGGCTGGTTCTCCTGGGCAGGACCACTACCGGCGGGCATGGGCTGTTGGCGGCCCACACGCGCCATTCCACTCCCACCAGACGCTCGCTGCCAGGGGGCTGGAACACCTGGCGCCATGCATCTGGGAGCTGGCGATGGACGGCGGTCAACACATCAGCCCCGTCAGCCCGCGTGAACTGGAGTCCCTGCAGGATGTCCCTGTCCACAGGGCTGGGAAGGCGGGCAGTGCGAACCTCCAGTCCCTGTCCCAGGCGAAGCTCTGGCCCCTCTCGGTCCCCCAGCAACAAGACCTCCGGGTCCGTGGCCGCAAGGCGGGCCGCCACCTTGGGGAGGTGCAGGGAGACAGTCCACGGCTGGACGGAGACGGGCTCACGCGGGAGGTCAGGGCAGGTGGCCACAGCACTGCCATCCCTCGCTGAGTGGAGCGCCCTGTCCCACCACTGCGCCCATGCACCTGGCGCTGCCGGCAACGACCAGGACAGGTACGTCATGACCGCCTTAGCCTGCCACTCGCGAGGGTCCATGCCGGCAGGGTGTGTGTGCCACGTGCACACCCAGCCCAGTTTGGCCTCCTGGACGGTGACCATGTCCCTCAACAGGACCACTGGGAACGGACTGAGCAAGATCGCCATGCCACATCGCAACGCCACCGCCCACTCGGTGACGTCCCCGCACTCCACCGCATACCCCACCGCTGGCAGCCCTCCTCCTTGGGCCTTTGCCACCAATTCCCGCAGCAGTGTTACGTGGCCCCGGCTGAGGCTCTGGCTGCGGTCCAGGCTGAGGGCCCCCACACGGGCCATGGCCTGGAGGATCAGGAGCACTTCCTGGGGTACTCCCCGCGGCACCAGCGGTTGGGGGTGGGCATACTGGCAGGCATCTGCCCGCATGCACCACCCCTTTGCCCAGTCCTGGCAGGTTTGCACCTCCTCCGTCTTCGGCCCAGCCTTGTCCGCCACTCCCAGCTCCCGTGGACCCACCTCACGCGCCTCCTTCGCCCCCACGATCTCCAGCTCCTCGTCCTGCTCCATGGCGCCCTGTGCCTCTTCACTCCTCCTGCATTGGTCCTCCTTCTCCAGTGCCTCTGTGGTCGGCAGCGGGCTCGCTGCAGCCTGATCCTCGCCAGGGCCGCCGCCACAATGGCCTGCACATCAACCTCCTCCCCGGCTACCTCCGGCTGATCCTGCTGCGGCTCCTCCCCCGTGGGCTGCTCCTGCCCAACCCCGTCACCGTCACAGCCTGTCTCCGCATCACCCAACAGCTGGATCGCGTGCTCGGACCCTTGGGGGTGGCGCTCGCGTCGAGGCGTGTGCCCAAAACCACCAGCGGCTTGAGGTCACTGCCTCGACTCTCAAGGCAGTAGCTGCTGGAGTCAGGGACGAGCACTACTCAATCACCGGCCAGCAGCAGGCGGTCCGTGCCGAACACGACCTCTGCGCCCTCGGGGTGCATCGCCACCCGGAGCGCATGGGACCCCAGCGCCTGGGGCATGAGGGGCCGCTCAGCCTGCTCGCGACGCCAAGCGTCAGCCCCACCCCGCCACAAAGCCCGTCCCGCAAACAGCGGCGCTCCCGCTTGCCCCCCGCACGGCGCACCCACCCCCGGTGCTCACGCTCCCCACGCCGCCAAAGCCCCTCAACCACTCACTCGCGCCACTCCGGCTCCCCAAGGTGCCACAACGACCCCCTGGGGCCCCGCTCCCGCCGCTTCTGCTCCCCGAGGCGCCACCTCCCGCGCCACCGCCGCCCCATGTCCACCACTGCCTCCCTTCACGAGCGCCACCGGGCTTCCCGTTCCCCCCTCCGCCCGTACGCGACCCCCACTCCCAGTCCCTGCCACCGCCGCTCCCGCTCCCCCAGGCGCCGCCGAGCACACCATCGCCGCCCCATGTCCACCACACCCTCCCCGGACAGGCCCCACCGGGCCAGCCGCTCCCCCAATCGCCCGTACCCGTCCTGCAGCCCAAGCCCCCGCCACCGCCGGTCCCGCTCCTCCAGGCGCCTCCACGCCTGCCACCGCCGCATGTCCACGTCCTCCTCCCGCCACTCCAGGACCTCGAGCTCGGACCCCTCCCCCCCCCAGGCCCCAGCCCACCTCCCCTGATGGTCTGACCGCACTTTGCAGGAGCTCCGCCGCTGGGTCAAGTGGGCCGGGGGAGCGGACACCCTCCCCTGAGGGGTGAAGAGGGCTAGGAGCTCCTTGGCATTGGGCGGCAGATCCACTTGCCAGACTCCACTCCGCTTGTCAATCTTCGTCTTGTAGCGGCAGGAGGCGAGAAGGGGTGCACATGGTGCACACCATCGAGGAGGTCCGCACCCGCACCCACGCCGACCCCAACGAGGCCGCCCCGGAGGCCATCATGCCGCAGGCGGCATGGGAGGCCCTCCTCCGGAGCGCGGTCCAGGGCCTCTGCCCCCCCTGCGGCCCCCGAACCGTCCGCCAATGGCTCCAGGCCAACCCCCCTCAGGCCTGGGCCATCAGCCCCCCCCCCCCAAACCCCACCACCACCCCAGCGGGAAGGGAAAGGGCACGAGCAAGGGGAGGGCAAGGGGCAGAGAGGGACACTCCAGCAAGGGGGCACCGAAGCGCCCAAGGAGACAGGCAGGCGCCCATAGTGACAGGGCACCGGGAGCAACACAACGTGGAAACAGGAAACCACCCAAGGGCCAGGAAGGGGAGGGAACAGGGACCGGGGCGCAGGGAAAGAGGACATCACGGCAGGCACCAGGACCCACACGCAATAAGGGCATACCACAACAGAGGGACCAGCGCCCCCACACACCCAGCGGACGCCGCAAAACTCCCGGGGACGCACGCCCCCAACACACGCCGCCGAAGCGCGAACCAGACGCCATACGGAACACACCGGCACACGCCCGCCGGCCACCGGAAACCACACAGGGGAGGGATGGCACACCTGCACGGGGAGAACAAGCTACATCCACAGAGAAGGCCACCGGGAACACCGCCGCGCAGCCCACCACCACGCCCTCACTGCCAGGCGACGACCCCCGCCACCACAAGGGCCACCTCACAGGCACCGGAAGAGGACAAAGGCACGGCCACAGCACCCAGTGCTAGGGACCGGGATCCCCAGAGGACACGGCACCGCGGCACAGGCCCCCAGGGAGGGCAACCCCACAGACACCTACCCGACCCACCAGCCCGAGCGGCACACCCAGACCCCCACAGCACGGACCCAGCGAGCCACCAACACCTGACCGCCCCCCCCAGCAACCAACCAGCCACGCTCTGACCCGCACTCCTGACCATAGCACGGGCCACAATAACCTCCACTGACCCACCAAGGCACAACACAAGGCAGCACGGCACACCGCACCGCAGCGCACCACAGTGCAACGCAACATGACAAGGCACCCCAAAGCACAGCACGCCACAGCACGACACGACGCAACGAGGCACAGAGCGGCACAGCACGGCGCGACACGGCGCAACACGGCGCGGCCCAGCAGGGCGCACCGCAACACGGCACAGACCAACAAGACGCAGCACAACAAAACACGACACGACGCTGCACAGCGCACCACAACACACCACAACACCAAGCAAGGGACGCTAACCGAGGGTCTAACCAAATCAAGCCACCGCACACCCCGGAAGAAACTGCACCAGCCCGCCACACACCGGCAAAGGGCCAGCGCACGCCCGGCAACAATGGTGGCGGTCCACCCACACAAGCCGCCGCGACAGAGTTAAAACCGGCACCGCGGAGACAAAGGGACATGGCTAACCCAGGGCCACACGAAGCCGCCTGGCACAACCGCCCACCCGGCAGAGCCAGAACCTAACCCGGCAGGAAGGGGCGCCGAGCCCAACGTGTACATAACCCAGCCGAACCATGGGGCCGGGAAAGGCCTGGCAAAAGAAAACCACACAGAATGCCGACCAGTGCGTGCGCCAGCCCAGGGAAGGCAGGGGGAGGAACAGGCAGACCCCCCCGAAAAAAAGAAAAAAAACGGGGGGGGGGCGAGAACAGCCCACAGCCACCATGCCGCCCACCAACACCACAAGAGGCGGCCAAACCCCCCACCCAGACAGCACCGAAGACAGGTCCACCCAAAGACGTAGGAGGACCACCCAGCCAAAACGGGCAACACCAAGCCGAGGGAAGCGGCCCATCGGGAGAAGGGACACCCAAAACAAGCAGACACACACCGTGCGGAAAAAACAAAAAACACAAACAGCAAACAACGCGGCCCGGAAGAGGAGGGGTGGGGGGACAGAGACCACGAGAACCAAGACCGGGACAACCGGCGACCGACACAACAAAGCCCCCCCCAAAAAAAACCAAAGGGGAGGGGGGGGGGGGGGCACACCCCACCGACGGCAACACCCGCACACCCCCGCGCCACAGGCGGCCCCCCGGGAAGGGCGGGGGCAAGCGGGACACACGCACAACCGCACGCACACCCCAGCAACACCTCCCCAAGGAGAGACGGGGCGCAGCCGGAACCCGGACCCGAACACACACGCCCACACTGCTGACCAGAACCGGGAATGGCGGGGAGCAGGAGGAGCACGCACACAGCCACGCACGTTCCAAAACCCTAACCAGGACAGGAGGGGTGCAGGCCGAAACCCAAGCCCAACCGCAAACACCGTGGCTAGCCATCGCGCGATCGCAACAGAGAAAAATAAAAAACCAAGAAAAAGAGGGGCAGCGAGCAAAAATAAATGGTAAAATTGTGTTTTCTGACCTCACGAACCCCCCACAAATCTTTACGCCGCTGTTTGGCGAGGTCGAAAACGGTAGGACACTCACAGAAAAATGACGAACACGAGAGCCGCCAAGACGGGAAAGCTGAACGTTGCGTGCCCCAAAACACTTAGCAAAGTGCATGCAGTAGGAGTAGGGGACTTGTGCGCGCACCAACAGCAATTAGTAAAACAAAACAACAACACAACATAGAGTAGGCGCCACGTGAACATGCCGACCGCTGAAACAAATATGTTGTTTGATGCACCACGCTGCCACACGACGAAAGGGAGCCGAGGTGCGCAACGCACGAGGGAAAGGACACAACAGCCGCACCATCGCCAACAAGAGGGCACGCCCGCTAACATCCCCCGCACGCATAGGACTAGGACGCCATGAGACAAGCAAGGTCAAGGTCTGTCAGAGCGTCAGGGGGAAGAGACCCCCGAAACGCAAAGCGCCACAGGAAAAAACAGGGAAACCATGAAACACCATGGAACACACGCAAGAGGTATGCCCATGCACGCACACGCCAAGGGAGCCGCCACAAGCCCGCCAAGGTATAAACAACCCGCCGCCGAACCAACCACCGCCACGAGCACAACGCCGCCGCCCAAGCGCCCACCTATGCATACTATACTCTATATACTGTAGGCTGCCCGCACAGAAAGATGCGTGGTATGAGGGACACCCGCACGTAACCGAAGGGAGGGAACCACACGCCATCGGAGAGCGCACCACCGCCACCACAAACGTACAAACCACAAACGAAAGGGCACACAAAGAGCAAGAGGTATGCCCGCACACAAGAGGGTCCGACAAACGCTGCAAGCGCCAAAAGGTATGAATAAAAAGGGAAAAGAAGTACATGCCAAGGGCTGCCGCTAATGGAGACGCAAGCGAACTGCGGCGCCTACGCGCCGACCAACCAAGCAACCGCCACAAGAACCACCACCCTCTTCTCCTATCTCACCCTATAGGCTGCCAGCGCCGAGGAAAAGGTGGACACCGCTAAAGAACACACAAAGAGCAAAAGGCCGCCAACACCGCGGAACGGAACAAGAGTGGTATGAGGGAATACCTAATCGGCAGCCCCAGCGAAAAGAAGTGATGACATGAAACAAGAAAACCACGAAACCGGGAGAAGGGAGCCACACGCCACCGGAGAGCACACACCACCGCCACCAAACACACAAACCACAAGACCGAGGGCAAAAGAAAAAAAAGGACAAGTGGTACGCCGACACGCGCAAGCAAACACAAGCAAGGTATGGAGAGGCCCGAGCCCGCCGCCGCAAACGACACAAGCGTGGATGGGCCATGCACGGACTAAAAGAACGCACCGCACAACGCCGCCACACCAGCGCACCCGCCGACAAATGACATGAAAGTCACCCTCCTCCCTCGCTCTATAGGCCATCAACACGAGAGGAAGCCGCCAACGCCAAAAGGTGGACACCGCCAACGAACAAATGAAGGACAGGAGGCCGCCGACGCTGCGGTCCGGAACATGAGTGGTATGAGGGAATACCCAGGGGCAGCCCAAACGGAGAGAAGTGAGGATGGTATGAATGGTATGGATGCCCACGCGCAAGCATACACAAGAAGGGCATGGCAAAGGAGCACAAACCAGCCGCCACAAACGCCACGAGGAAGGGAGGACCAAGGATGGACAACGAGAGCAAAGGCCGCACCGGCCGCACCCGTCGCCTAAGAAGACGCCAAGAAAGCCACCCTCCTCCCTCTCTCTATAGGCCATCAACGCGGGGGACGGCGTGGGAACACAACAAACAGGTCTGTCCCCGCATGCGCAACACAACCACCACCGCCGCGGACAAGCACACCATGGTATGACACGACGGGGGAAGAGCGTACGCACACACGTAGGCACAAGTGCGAAGACAGGTATGTATGTTATACGCCGCGCAACGGAGAACGCAACTGCAACGAACATGGTGCCAACGTGGGTACAGTATGTTACATGGTGACCATACCAAGCCGCCGCAGGCCAACATGCCCCGATCCTTCCTTTGTCTCACAGGGCCCAACAAGAGAGAAATACGAGCAGGCAAAGAAAAAGACCGAGACACACAACAGGGCGAAGGCAGGGAGAAAGTGCATGCCAGGGAGGAGGGGGAGCCAACGAAGAGTAGAGGAAAGGGTAAAGGGCGACGAAGCCACCGAAGAAACAGGGGACAGCCAGCAGCCGAGCAAGAGACGGGCGCAGGGGAGGGGGCACGGCAAGCACACGGCGAGCACAACACCGCAACGAGGCACCGGAGAGGGGGGCGCCAGAGGGACAGGCGGAAGGCAACACCACGCACCGCGGCACGCACCGCACGGGCACCACAAACACCGCACACACCCACAACCGCGCCCACAGCACGTGGCCAGCGGGCCCCGGCAGCCCGCCCAGAGGGCGGACAGCAGGGAAGGGGGGGCGCCTGAAACCAGACGCCCCCTGCCACCCCCGTCGTGCGCGGCCCCCCACAGGGCACGTGAGCCACGGGGCCAGTGCAGGGCCCCCACACCCGCACAGCCGTGCCCACAGCACGTGGGTGGCGGACCCGGACAGCCCGCCCGGAGGGCGGGCAGTCGGCGGAGGGGGGGTGCCTGACCCCAGACGCCCCTCACAACGGCGAAAGGCACCCCCCCCCGGGAACGCCCGCCCGCCACCCCCACAGCGCGCAACGCCGGCCCGCAAGGGCACACGCTTTGGGGCCCATGCTGGGTCCCCACGCCCGCACTGACCGCACCCGGGACACACGGGTCGCGGGACCCCGGCTGACCGCCCCAGAGGACGGGCGACTGGGAGAGGGACAGCGCCTGACACCAGACGCCCCTCACAACGGTAGCAGGCCACCCCCCCCGGGGACGGCCCCCCACCACCCCCGCGGCACGCAGCCCCGGCAGGGCATGCAAGCCAAGGGGACAGTGCTGGGCGCCGACACCCACACGGCGGCGCCCACAGCACGTGGGTGGCGGACCCCGACTGCCCGCCCGGAGGGCGGGCAGTCGGGGGAGGGAGAGCGCCTGACCTCAGACGCCCCTCACAACGGTGAAAGGCACCCCCCCCCAGGGACGCCTCTCGGCCACCTCCACAGCGAGCAACGCCGGCGCGCAAGGGCTCACCCTGTGGGGCCGGTGCTCGGTCCCCACGCCCGCACCGACCGCACCCGGGACATACGGGTCGCGGAACCCCTGCCGCCCGCTCCAGAGGACGGGCGGCCGGGGGAGGGACAGCGCCTGACAGGGGACGCCCTCACAACGGTGGCAGGCCACCCCCCTCGGGGACGGCCCCACACCAGCCCCGCGGCACGCAGCTCCCAAAGGGCATGCAAGCCAAGGAAACACTGGGGTCCCCACACCCGCACCCCCACGCCAACAGCACGTGGGTGGTGGACCCCGGCAGCCCGCCCGGAGGGCGGGCAGCCGGTGAAGCCGGTTCGGACCCCCGTGGCCATCTTTGGGTCACTTGGGGTGTGTATCTATGTGCCGGCAAGCTGCCATTGGCTGATATCATACTCTCCCATCCACCTGACCTAATCCGATGTGATAGTGTGATAGGTTTGGCCATTCCGGCTATGAGCGGCCATATTCAGTACCAAGGCGCTGCCAGCTGAGATTTATATATCAGAATATCAGGAATCAACGGGGTTTTTTTATCATAATGTTTCCGTAATTTTTCAGCCTTTCGTTCTGATTGTCAATGTATCGGCGACTGTCAGTTGGCTCGCGATTTTGCGGTAACCGATTGGTTAACTGTTATTTACAGATATTTTGGCGGAAACTCTGATGAAGGGTCAGATTTCATCAGTAAAGGGTTCGTTGCTTCCGCAATTTTCATATTATACACTCGCAAAATTAATCCGATTTTTTCACACTTTCAGAATCGGATTTTCGACTTCGACATCGCCGCACTCGATGTAATGAATCTCGACTGGTCATACATTTTTCCCCGATCACGAATCAACCTTCCTTTTGTTGTGCCCTTCATTTTGCTTGGAGTTATGTTCGAAACAAAAGGGATTCGTGAGACCACTTTGAAGAATCATATATCTCCGGCTCACGGCGAGGAATATCAATATCGAGAAATGGGTTGGAACCGCCTTGGTCTCAACTTAATTGAGGAAGCATCAAACGCCTTTGTTGTGTATACATGCCCGGTGTAGCAAGGGATAATGGTCAAGAGGGTAGAAAGGGATATATAACCCTTGATCCGTGCAACTGAATATTTTATTGCGACTTTCGAGTGTACCGCATGAGTGTTGGGGTTGCAAAGAAATTTTTCTTGGGCTCCTACGTATTTTTAACGTGGAGTTATGTCCATGGAGGGGCATGGCATACCATGGTGGGAGCCACTTTTGAGGGTATGTGTTATATGCATGGTATGTGCTTCGATATGCTCACGCCCATGTTATATATCTCTGATTGTAGGAAGAAATATGGAGTCATACGTGGCAAGGGCTTCGCCCATGTCCCAATGGTGAACTCCATAGCGCTGGACTAAGTCTACCGCTCATATAATGCATGTGGGAGGGCTTACGGAGCGACCCACAAGCGCCATTATCAATTTTCCCATTTTCATGGTGCATGTTAGGAGGAGGTTCCACCGGGAGATAGAGTGGCGCTCGCTAGCGGCACGCACCAGGGCGCACACGCCACTGGCTGGCGCCTGTGAGGCGGTGCCCCTGGGAACTGTGCACCACGGCCGAACGCACAGAAATATGCTGCGGGCACGTGACGGTCGCTTGTCCAACATGCAGGTCATGCGACGGTGGAGGCAGAAGCCTACGCGTGTGGCAATACCGGCCCGCCCCTGTATCTTCTGTGGGGGGCCGGAGGAGGACATTGGCCACATGCGCTTGCTGTGTGCGCAGGACGAGGAGGTGGCAGGGCTCCTGTGCGGGCGTGTCGAGGGTTCACGGCGGAGCTACCCCTGACAGACAGGGCGGTGGAGTTCGTGGCGTGGAGGGCACACAGCTGCAGGTGAACGGAATCCCTGATGGCGGGTGTCGTCCCCGAGGACCTGAAGCGGCGATTCGCTGCGGTGCGAGCGGCGTCGTCCCGGAGCCCTGCCAAGGCCAAGTGTAAGGTTTTCCTGCAACCTATATTCTCGCTTTTTTCAGTGTATTTTCCTGATATATGTGTACAAACTGAAATCGGCTATCTCAGCACTGTTTTGGACAGTGTTGGTATCAGTCAATCAGGAATTTCTGTAGTTTTACACTGATGGTGTTTTCACCATTTTCTGTACTATAAAACTGAGTTTGGGTCGGCGACGGCCAGTCCTGAGATCGCGCGCGCCGATCCAGAAATTGTCGATTTCTGACGATTTTTAAGATATTTCAATCAGTTTTATTGTTTAGATTAATTCTATATCAGTTTTAGACATAAGCGAATGTTACGGCACTATCGCGGTGCCGATCCGTGCTAGTTTTCTTGGCCCAAGTAGGTCATGTTCGTGATTTTTATAAAAACACAGGTTGCTCAGATCCTGAATGTAAGCACACCAAGTGAAAGCCCATCAGTTGGGCTTTGCATGCATATGCTGATTGGGTTTCCAAATGCGTCGGTGCACCAGCACCACGCGTTGGGGGGAGACCCGTGCTCATGTTGCATTTATGCATTGTTTTGGTCATATTTCATTGTTATATGTCCCCCTTTGTTCATATCTTCTTAGGACATGAAAGGGACCGTTTCGAAATCACTCCCGTGATTTCGTCGAACACGTAGTATGTTTCCGTCGCCTTTTGTGGTTGCATTTGGGGTGTATTTTTGGGTTATTTGAAGGGGAAATTTGGATAAGTTTCAAGGAAAACAAGTCCAAGGTCATTCATTTCCAAAAATGAAAAGAATTTCGAAACGCCCTCAACGACGACGACGACGACGACGACGCCGTTGAAGACGACGACCGCGACGACGCAAACATCGTCGACGAGATCTATGGAGCAATTGGTAAACCCCAAAATTTGGTTCAAGAAGGTCCTTGGTGCCTACACCATTTGAGGACCATTTGACTATTTTGAGCGCTATTACAAGGAGATTGACGACCAAGGAGACCTTCACCATCGCGCTGGGCGTGCGTAGCGCTGAAGAACAAGCTGCAGCGCGATTATCCCAATGGTGTCAGCGCATGATAGTTTTCATTTGATTACTCCATGTAGGTGCCATGGACAAAGTGCCATGGACCTTTGGATGGTTCTCAAGATTGATTACTCCATGTAGGTGCCATGGACAAAGTGCCATGGACCTTTGGATGGTTCTCAAGATTATATTATGATGATTGGTGAGTTCTCAACCTCCAGCAAGGACGAGAGCGCTGGCCACATCCTGCAGATTACGAAGTGGTCAAGTTGGAAGTCAAAAATATGAAGAATTCAGAAAAAAAATTTATGGTATGGGCCAAGAAGATTGGTGACCTTAATTATAATAGATAATAACTATGGGCCATGAGAAATGGTCTTATTGGTTATTTCTGTATTATCTTATATGATCAGTGGATGATTTTACAAGCTGTGAATTTTTCTGATTTGCTTTGTGTTGTCTTTGGTTTTAGGGTCAGGACATCTCAGAAGTGCATTTTTTTATTTTTTGTTTGTTCCCTATTATTTTTTCACTATTTTTTATTTTCAATTCTGTGCAGAGGTCATTTTCTCATGATTAATCTCTGTCCAGGATTGCAGAAATTTTACTGTGATTGAGCCTGGGGGTCAGAGGACCCTATGCGTAAGGCACTTGTGAGTGCCATGAGTGGTGTGTGTGTAGAAATTTACATTACATGCGGGTACCGGAACCCAGCGGTGCCTCCTAAAATCCCAGGTCCGGGATCAAAGTAAAAATCTGTGTTTTTTTCCTGCTCCTCGGCTTATCTTCATAGATTCAGCCACAGAAGCACCCCTTTTCTGTGGGTGTTTCTGAGCTTGGGAGGGGAGTGTTAACCCGTGGAGCAATTCAGTTGCGTGGTTACACCCGACCCAGATGCTTTGCATTTTTCCCACCCAATTTTGTTGTTGCACTGCACCTTCTTTGTGCTTTTCAGCCTGAGATGTGTCTCAGGACTTGGGAGGGGAGTGTAAGGTTTTCGTGCAACCTATATTCTCGCTTTTTTCAGTGTATTTTCCTGATATACGTGTACAAACTGAAATCAGCTATCTCAGCACTGTTTTGGACAGTGTTGGTATCAGTCAATCAGGAATTTCTGTAGTTTTACACTGATGGTGTTTTCACCATTTTCTGTACTATAAAACTGAGTTTGGGTCGGCGACGGCCAGTCCTGAGATCGCGTGCGCCGATCCAGAAATTGTCGATTTCTGACGATTTTTAAGATATTTCAATCAGTTTTATTGTTTAGATTAATTCTATATCAGTTTTAGACATAAGCGAATGTTACGGCACTATCGCGGTGCCGATCCGTGCTAGTTTTTTTGGCCCAAGTAGGTCATGTTCGTGATTTTTTATAAGGTTGTTCAGATCCTGAATGTAAGCACACCAAATGAAAGCCCATCAGTTGGGCTTTGCATGCATATGCTGATTGGGTTTCCAAATGCGTCGGTGCACCGGCACCACGTGTCGGGGGGAGACCCGTGTTCATGTTGCATTTATGCATTGATTTGGTCATATTTCATTGTTATATGTCCCCCTTTGTTCATATCTTCTTAGGACATGAAAGGGACCGTTTCGAAATCACTCCCGTGATTTCGTCGAACACGTAGTATGTTTCTGTCGCTTTTTGTGGTTGCATTTAGGGTGTACTTTTGGGTTATTTGAAGGAAAACTTGGACAAGTTTCAAGGAAAACAAGTCCAAGGTCATTCATTTCCAAAAATCAAAAGATGTTAGCCCGTGGAGCAATTCAGTTGCGTGGTTAACACCAAGCTCTTTGTGGAGGACATGGTCCAGATTGGGGAAGATGTGTATGCCCGCAGGTCCCATCGGCTCACGCAGATCATGCAGCTGCCGATGCAAGATCGAAGGACGGCGGTATACGCATTGCTGCGAGGTGACACACCCTTTTGCCCGCGGGCACGGAGGATCCAACAGCGTCTGCCGTGGAACCCGTTTGCCGGCCTCCCCAGCGACCTGCAGGCAACCTTTCAGAGGGCACCGCTGCACGCACTGCTGGTGGCACGGTCGTACATCGCGCACGAGGAAGCCATGTCCTTGTTTCCCCACTGAGTGGCGGCGGTGGCGCAGGCCTTCAGCCAGTTGATAGGTTCCTGGGTTGCTCGGGACTTCCCAGCATTCAGGGAGTGATCCGGCGTGGTGTCAGCGCAACCGTGGGCCACGGTGCGTGGTACCATGGTGGAAGGCCCTGACGCCCAGAGTGATTCGTGGCTCCAGGCGTACACGGCTACAGGGCGACGAGGCGCAAGACCACGTCACAAAGGCCATGTTCCCTCTGCCAAAGGGGGACGACCACGTGGCTGCCGATGCCCTTCACACCCTTGACACCCTAGGTCTCGTGGCGGTCGTTGAGGCTCGAGGGGGAGGACAACGCTTGGTTGTCGCATCCGCCACGGGCCCGGCGCAAGACGGGGTTGATGTCATTGGAGAGGTCTTACGGGACTATGGTTGGGAGCTCCTGACGCATGGCACACGCAGCCCCAAAGTTGCGCGGTGGCCCTGGCTGCTTGGAAGCCTGCCGATGATGCTGGACGGGCGACCGATACTCCGCCCGGTGTCCACGTGGGAGGAAGCGAGGCGCAGCCTGCTCACTTCTGCCACAGCACGCGCGCTGGCAGGCGCTTTGCTCGGACTCCAGGAAGCGTGCTGCGATGTTTTGCAGGACCTTTGGTCGCAGTGTTGTGATTGTAGCTGCGTTCCGTGGCGGTCTGTGCTTCCGCAGCGATGCCACGGGTGCGGAGAGACAGCGTCGGGTTGGGTTCATCAGTGTGCCTCCGTCCCACTCTGCAGCACATGTAGAGAGCGTGCCGATAGGGGGTGGCCTAAGGCGAGGTGGGCTCTGCAGCACTCTGGACAGATGTCCTCAAGTGCCTGGAAGGCAATCCAGGGTGACCTGAAGAGCGTCCGAGTGGAAGGGGTACCGTGCCCCGATGCGCTGTTGGCAGCCCTGCCCCTGCTGCTCTGTTGGGCGGCTCTGGAGGGCGACTCGCGGGTACTCTGGTTGTGGCATCACCGAGGAATTTGTCACGGCGTGGTGGGGGCCGGGGGTAATGCAGATTGATAGGGTGTAGGAAATGTGGGTGCACCTACCACCGTCGCTACGCTGGACGCAGCGGAGGGGGTAGCGCCTGAGAAGCAGTGCCCTCATCGCCTGATTGTGCGGTACTGGCAGGCGGCGTATGATGACCAACGCGATGTGACAGGTCGTGCCGGCCTGATGATGAGCCGTACTGCCCCCGTGCATGAGGTTCGGACTTGGATGCTTCACCCGCCTGCCCCGGGGCGCCGCATACAACAGTGAGGTGTCATGGGGCGTCCCGACCAGGGTAATAAAGCCCAAACCCCTGTAGGGTATTCCCATGGCACCGGGGTATCTACTGGCGGCCTGGCTACGGCAGTATTGAGAGTGGTTGCTCGGGATACACCGGGGCCGCACGGAGTTGTCTGGGGGTTAAGGCGTTACGGCGCCCCTTGGAAGTGTTACACAGGGTTGCGGGGACAGCCTGCAGGCCCCGGGGGCGGCGACAAAGCGATGATGTGTGCGTAGAGGGATGTGACGGCGAGTTCATCAGCCGGACAGTATGGCGGGCGTCCTGGAGACGGCGTTGCAGCCTGGGAGGAGCACTCACGGGGGGCACACGGAATTCAAGGTGGCGGTGTACTGGCGTCTTGGGGGTATACGCGGCGGTACTGGGGTCCGTACGTTCAGGGTACGCGGCGGTACTGGGGAACCGTACAGTGCGGGAGCAGCGGGGATGCATGGCGGCACTGGGGTGTCCACCTGACCCCTCTGACAACTCAGGGGGCGCGTGGGGGTATCCCCTGGTCCCGTGAACAAACTAGAGGGACCGTGCCTGCGGGCATGTACATAGTCTAACCTCTGACCATGGCCTTGCGGTTGCAGTGGTGCGTATGGTGGCGGCTCGGAGGTGTCATCGGCGTGGCAACAGCGGTACTGCGCGGCGTTGTAGCGAAGAGTATGCCGTCGCCTCACCATTGTAACGACTTACCCCTGGGGGGCGCCAGTCCGGTCGGCTAGAGGCGGGGAGAGAGGAGGAGCGGCATGCTGAGTGGTCTGGGGGGTGACGCGCGGGCCATTGCTATAATTAGGCTCGCCACGTCGTGGATCGGGGCCGAACCTGCGGCCTGGCCGCTGCTGCGGCGGAAGAGGCGCAACCACGGGAGCTGGCCATACAGTGCAGGTAAGGGTCAAGGGTGAGCGCCAGGGCAATGTATGTGGGCCAGATGAGGTGCACCCGGTTACCACAGCCCGGGGCGAGCCTCTGGTGGGTACCCCTACGGGGGTTCGATAACCAAGCTGTGGCACCCACCAGCCCGAATCCCAGCCAGCGATATTCACGGGTTGCGCCACTCCCGTCGCGTAGCGGCCAGCGTCCCCCCCGTAGACCCTCATGTTATATTATACGTGGGAAAGAGGATGCCTCGAAGCTGATTGGGTACTGGCCCCTGACATGGAGTGCCGGCATGGTATATATCTTGGGTGTGGGTGCAGCTCAGGGCCACGGGGACGTGGAGTTGATACCGTGTTTCTGTACTACATTAGGGGACTGGTGCGGTGGGTCGGCGGCGTACATTGTGGGGACATGGGGGCGATGGAAGCTGAGGGCCAGGCTAGGCTGGAGCCTCCCAGAAATCCTCGCTATGCAAATACGGGTTATTGCGTGCTGGCAGTGGGATACGTGGAGTCAGGGGTGGTGGGCAATTACGAGAACGCAGATGGCAATGGATTCCGTGGGGTCACGGGTGATGGACGTCTCCACGGTGGCGGGGGTACGCGGACAACGGAGGGACCGCTCTTGCTTCGCCGCATGCGTGCTGCTTTGTTCCTTGGTTGCCGCTTCGCGCCGGACGAAGCAGCCCTTGCTTTCTGCTTGTTGCGATGCTGCTGCGTTGCTGTGCCTTGCCCCCTTACCCCCGGCGAACAAACGGGCCAGCGTCCGTCGCCGTTGCTAATGCTAACGCTATGCAGTTGCCACTGCCCCCAAAAGCCTGGTTGACCGGTATCCCCGGTCCTCTGGGTCCTCCGTCATGCTTAAGGCTACCTCAGGCAGCCCTGGGACCCACGAGATCGAGCGAGGCAGGAACCACCGGTCGGCGCGAGATGCCCGGTATATATATATATATATATATATATATATACATATATATATATGTATACATATATATATATATATACATATATATATATATATACATATATATATATATACATATATATATATATATATATATATATATCTATATATATATATATATATATATATATATATATATATATATATATATATATATATATATATATATATATATATATATATATATATATATATACTCCTCGGCGCTGCGCCACTACGATGGCGGAGAGGGCACAGTGCTCACGGTCCGCCCCGCCGACCTGGAGGCCCCCCACCTTAGTGCACTGAGTGGCGACGGGGGCGACGCGCTGTACCTCCAAGGGACCGTGGCAGGCGCGGCCGCGACACGCTTCCGCCGGCAGAGCGGAGGAGATGCCCTCCGCCTGGTCATGGCGGGGAACATGGGGCCGTGGCTCCGGGCGTTCTCCACGTCCAGGTGGAAGGTCGAGGGCGACCGGGAGAAGTTCGCCGACGCGTGGCGCCGCTGGGTGGAGGAGCAGTTTCCCGTCGGGGGAATGCTGCACCTGCCGCAACCTCCAAGCATGCCACCAGTACGGCCTGCGGCAGCCCCGGCCGCGGCGGCGAGGCAGGCCCCAAAAGCGGCGCCCAAGCCGCCGCCCAAGAGGGGCCAGCCGCCTCAGTATGGCGGCTATGCCAACATTCGGTACGTGCTGCAGCACCTCGGTGGTGACTTGGCCACGGATCAGCGTGGGACAAAGACGATCAACGTCTGCCCCTGGTCTCGGCTGGATGAGGCTGGTCACTGCACTTGGAAAGCTGGCACGCACTGCCGGCCTACCCACCTCCACCCCAAGGACCTGCTGGACCACATCCAGCGGGACCATGCGACTGATCTGGCGCAACGGGACCAGGCGCTGACCATGCCGGCTGGCGATATGCCGGGGGGCCAGGCGGGGCCTTTCGCGTCGGCCCAGGCGGGGTCCAGAGCGCTCACGCTGCCCACGGGTGCCCGCCCTGCGGCGGAGCGCGGGGCGTTGCCGTCGGCGGCACGATCTGGAGCGATTGGGTCTGCAACAAGGCGTGGGGCAGTGACTTCTACGGGGAGTACGGCGGCAAGTACATCCAGCGGACAGGCAGAGGGAGAGCCTGCCGCATCTGCCGGGTCTCAGCAGGCAACGACCGCCTCGGGCGGAGGCCCACGGGGTCAGGGGCCACCTCGCCGGCTGCCCGCGCCGGGTGCGGGTGGTCTTCCTGAACCTGCTGGTGGCCCCTCTCCGTCCAGTTATCCGGATCCGGCGGGGGTCCCCGATCCACACGTGCAGCCATGAAGGGGCCCAGCCTCCGACACCCGAGCGGCGGTGTCCTGGAACGTCTAGGGCTCGATGCGGGGGGACGGTGTACCAGTGGCCCCAGGTATGCTCGACGGTGAGGCGGTGGCGGCGGGCATCATGAAGGCCGAGGGTGCCATCCTGGGCCTGTTCCAGGAGACCGGCCTGCAGGACCCAAAAGGTGTGGTGCACTCGGAGAACCAGTGGCGTCACCACGGGTATCATGCATACCCAGGGGTGGATGCCCAGGCGGTTTCGGCGGCGGCGGTGCGCGGCGGGCTCTTGATTGCCCTTCGGGCGGACGTGTTCGCCGCGGAGGAAGTTCGGAACATCGTGGACATCGTGCCGGGCAAGGCAATGGCCCTCGATGTGGTGACCCCAGGTGGCACCCTCACGGTCATCAACGTCCACGGCACGGGTAGCGGCGGCGACTCCTGGGCGTCTAAGGCGTCCTTCTGGGCGGACGTGGCCATGTACGCGGCGGCCAAGAGCGCGGGTGGCACCAGGGCGGTGCTCCTCGGAAGGGACTTCAACGTGTGGCTCGAGTCCCCGTGGCACCCTACCACGAGGAGGTTCCAAGCCCTGTGGGAACAGTGTGGTTTCCACAGGGCAGGCCCGGAACGGGAGGAGGACAGGAGGCCCGCGAGGGCAGGGCACTGACTGGACTCCTTCCTTCTAAACTCGCCTCTGGTCCCATGGGCGGCGCGTGAGCGCCCTCACTTGGTGCCGGGGCGGTCTCCTGCGTCACTGGGGTCGGATCATGGCCCTGTGGTCCTGGACATCCCGCTGGCGGTGGCCGGCAAGGAGAGGGTCACCAGGATGGCCTACTCGCACGCCCAAGGCAGGCTCCAGGCCATACGCCCGGACTCCCCGGGGGTTCGTGAGGCGGCAGCGGCAGTACTGCAGAAGGCCTGCGGGGATCGGCGGCTCCAGGCGTGGCTCTCGTCGGACCAGGACACTGCCACCATGGGCACGTCGGAGGTGCAAGCGGTCTTTGACCTGCTCTACGCCTTCCGTGATGACGTGTCCAGGGTCACGGGAATGCGCATGCCTTCAGGCGTAGACCCGCAGTACCCATACGGGCAGGCGGAAACGGAGGCGTCGCTGGACCAGGTCCTCTCGGATCAGCAGGCCCTGGCCTGGCGTGCCCATCAGCTGTGGCAACGGGACGCGGCGGCGGCCGGAATCCACTCCCAGGAAGCGACTGCCCTGCTACAGCACCTCCGGCGAGTGGACCCCGACCTGTCCCCCGCCTCGGTAGAGGACCTGCGTGCCGCATTGGACCAACAGCTCCACCAGCTGGAGACACGCGTGGAGGAGCTGCGGGATGTCCTCAGGAGCAACAGGCGCCGGTCCATCAAGGACTACTGGCGGGACAGGGTACGGGATCTGCAGCTCCGATGGACGGCGATACGGGGGGCCATCAACGTGGTGAACTATGCCCCGTCAGGCCTATGGTCCGTACGCGTCCGCGAGTCGGAGAAGGTGCTCTTGGAGGCCTCGGACGTCATTGGCGAGGTCCAGAGGTATTGGGAGGCGCTGTACGCCAAGCGGCCAGTGAACCTGCCGGCCTCTGAGCGGCTGGTCCGGGCCCACATTCCCAAAGGGGTGCCGGAGGAATGGAGGTCGGTACAGGACTGCCCCATGCCGGACCTTAAAGACGCCGTGAGGCAGGCCGTGGCGGACGACAAAGCTCCGGGGTCCAACCGGGTCACAGCTGCCCTCATAGCAGAGCTGCCTGAACCGGTGCAGGGACTCCTGGTGCATGCGTACAGGGCAATCCTGCGGGGTGCGGACGTCCCGGAGTCCTGGCACGAGGCCATTATCTGGCTCATGCCCAAGGGCACAGCCACGGGCAACCTGGACGAGTACAGGCCGATAGCGATGGGGCAGCAAGACATGCGAATGCTCATGACTCCCCTCATGCGGAGGTTCACAGCTGTTCTGGCACGCAAGGGACTGGCCGCGGACTGGCAGTTCGGAGCCATGCCGGGCTCCACGGCGGCTGCCCCGGTGTTCCTGGCCCAGCGCAGGCTGCAGCGTGGGCTGGAGGAAAACCACGTCCTGGCCTTCGATGTGTCGAAAGCTTTTGACACAGCGCCGCACGGAGCGCTGGCGCTCCTCCTGCGCCACATGGGTGTCTTGCAGGAGCTCATCAGGCTCTTCCACACCCTCAACTGCGGGTCTCTGGTGCGCATCGTCACCGCGCACGGCCCGACGCCGAGCATACAGCTCCACAGGGGCCTGCGGCAGGGCAGTGCGGAGAGCGCTGTGCTCTACCTCCTCCTTTTGGAGCCTCTCCTGCGGAGCCTTGCCTGTAAGGCGCGGGGAGATGCTCGCCATGCGGTGCCCCCCCTAGTGCAGGCGTACTGTGATGACCTCCTGTTGATAGCGCACTCCCTGCCGCAATTCCTGGAGTATGCGGCGGCGATAGCGCGGTATCTCACTGACATGGGCATGTCCCTCAACGTGGGCAAATGCACTTATGCCAATACTGCTCCCATCCATTCGATTATGGTGTACCTGAACCCAGGGGACACGGCGGCCCCATGGGTATGCTAACGTGCCAAGGGCACGGTCCCATACTTGGGCCTGCGCCTGGATCCCAGGGGGATGGCGACCATGAAGGAGAAACATGTTCTCCGGTCTGAAGCTCTGCTGGGCTGGTGCAAGAACACGTTAGGGCCGGCGTCGGTGCGTCATGAGGTGATGGCGGCTGTGGTTGGAGGCATGGTGCGGTACGCGGCGCCCTACCTGTCCGACACGGCGGAGGCGGTGGTCAAGCTGAATACTGCCATCAAGGCTCCAGCCCTGCAGTTCGAGAAGCTGCCCAAAGATCTGTCCAACGTGGCGGTGCGGTCAGGTCATGGGCTACGGCTGGCGGATGTCCAGGTTATATGCCGCGAGTCCGTCGTGGCGACCATGGCTCAGCTCACCCACCACAGGTCGACGACAGTCCGGGATGAGCTGCGGGCCATGCTCCGAGACATGCACGTGCAGTACGGAGTGTGCGGGCAGTTCATGGTGCCCTCTGCGTCATTCGCCACACACGCTGGCAATACGTGGGTGGACAGGGTACTCAGGGCGATGGGGACGTTGCGCGTAGGACTTCTCATGCCATCGTCGGTGTACTCGTGTGTACACGCCCATCTGCCGCAGGTGCAGTGGGCGGGGCGGAAGTGGGTGTCCCAATCCTATACCTTCAAGGGTAGGGACATCTGCATTCTCTCGGGGCCCCGCACAGATGCGAAAGTACAGTCCCTGACTGATCCCGCAAATGACCTCCTGCATGCGTGGCTCCCCTGCCCTGCGCCTGGACACTGGGCTGTCCAGCTTCAGGAGTGCCATGAAGACCACCTGCACCTTCCGCACGCGGGGGTCGGGCCCCACCAGCTGGACCATGTGTGGCTCACGGGGCTCCGCGACGTCTTCCGGCCGCAGCTGCCCGGTCCGTTGACTCACCGGCTAATACACCCGGTGCGCCGAAAGAAGGCCAGCAAACGCAATAGACAGTCCGCTGCGGGGGACGTGTATGTGGTGGGCGGATACGGGGAGGAAGGATGGGACCCGGCCAACCCGGGGCTGTCCATGCCGTTCGTCCGCTAGCCGCCCTCCTGTTTCTATTGGGGGACGTCTTTGAGGGCTACCAACAGCAAGACGATCCGGCGTCCGTCCCCCTGCTCACACCTCACGCCGGGGGCGGCATAAGCCCGCCACCACTGTGGGTTGTGCAGGGGCGGCCAGCGTTTTCCAGGGCGTGCGCGGCGGTGCACAAGTGCAGCGACTGGGCAATTGCTCATCTGCTGCCAGGAGGCCCAATCCCGGATCCGGATGAGTACTCAGTCCCGGAAGTGGTCCGGATGTCCAACGTGCCGCACGATCCGCACGTCGCCGTCACGTCGTTGCGTGATGACGGCGAAGTGGAGCAGGGGTCTGTGGTGGTATACCAGCCTTCCTGCTCCGCAACAGTTTGGGGAGCGGAGTATACCACGCCCAGGACGCCATAAAGTCAATCTGCGGATGTGATCTGGCCTGGAGACCACATGCGGTGTATCGATCGAGGGTGGTCCTGTCCCCGGAGCTCATGGCCTCCAGTGCTGCGTCCCTGGGAAAAGTGGTGCAGAGCCCCCACTCCGACGTGGCGTGGCTGGAACCCCACCGGTACTGCTGGGTGCCGTCGGCGACTAAAGTCACATCGTCTGACGCGTCGCCCCAGGGAGACGACGCCACAAACGTGGCGGTGGCCAGCCACGGAATCCCCACGTGGACGGGTGCCATCAACGGCACGGTCCCGGAGGCAGAGATCATTGGCGCAGCGGCGTACTTGTTGCACACGCCCCCGTCAGCGTGCACGGTACACGTGGTGGATGCGTCCGTCATAAGAGCGCATCTCCGCAGGGCGCAGGAGGCCCTGTACCGTGGCATCAAGGGGCCGACATCACATCTGGTCAATCAGCACGCATTGAGCTGGATAGTGGAGGGGCTGCGGCGGCTGCCGCGCCGAGTTTGGGGGGCCGCACCCCTGGGTGGTGAGGCAGAGCTCGCACTTGGCGGCAGTCCCGCTCGAGGCACCGGACTCTGCCGCGGCCCGCCCAAGGGCCCCGCCTGCCCATCTTGTCCTGCCAAAGGAGCACGCCATCCTCTTGGTGCCAGGGGATATTGGTGAGCTCGAGCCGCGTGTGCCATCCATGCAAACCCTTCAGCAAGTCCGGGAGATGGAGTGGCGTTCGCTAGCGGCTCGCACCAGGGCGCACACGCCACTGGCTGGCGCCTGCGAGGCGATGCCCCTGGGAGCTGTGCACCACGGCCCGACGCACAGGAATATGCTGCGGGCACGTGACGGTCGCTTGTCCACCATGCAGGTCATGCAACGGTGGAGACAGAAGCTCACGCGTATGGCAATACCAGCCCACCCCTGTATCTTCTGTGGGGGGCCGGAGGAGGACATTGGCCACGTGCGCCTACTGTGTGCGCAGGACGAGGAGGTGGCTGGGCTCCTGTGCAGGCGTGTGGAGGAGTTCACGGCGGAGCTACCCCTGAGGGACAGGGCGGTGGAGTTCGTGGCGTGGAGGGAGCACGGCTGCAGGGGGACTGAATCCCTGATGGCGGGTGTCGTCCCTGGGGACCTGAAGCGGCTGTTCGTTGAGGTGCGAGCGGCGTCGTCCCGGGGCCCTGCTAAGGCCAGGCTCTTTGTGGAGGACATGGTCCAGATTGGGGTAGATGTGTATGCCAGCAGGAACCATCGGCTCACCCAGATCATGCAGCTGCCGATGCAAGATCGAAAGAGAGCGTTATACGCGTTCCTGCGCGGTGACACACCCTTCTGCCCGCCGGCAGGGAGGATCCTGCAACGTCCGGCGTGGAACCCGTTTGCCGGCCTCCCCGGCGACCTGCGGGCAACCTTTCAGAGGGCACCGCTGCACGCACTGGTGGTGTCGCAGTCGTGCATCGAGCATGAAGAGGCCCTGTCCTTGTTCCGTCACTGGATGGCGGCGGTGGCGCAGGCCTTCGACCTGTGGATCGGTTCCTGGGTGGCGCGGGACATCACGACATTCAGGGAGTGGTCCCGCGTGGTGTCGGCGCAGTCGTGGGCCCAGGTGCGTGGTACCAAGGTGAGAAGCCCTGACAGCCAGAGTGATCCCTGGCTTCAGGTGTACGCCAACCATCCAGCTGTGGGCAACGTCATGGGCTGGCCTCGCGAGGTGCTGCCGGTCCTTCAGCAACCTCTGTGCAGTCTCCCAATCCTGGCGGTGGCTGTCGTACTTGACGTGGGTACGTTGTGGCTGTATGACCGGCAGCTGCGACGAGTTGTACCAGCGGTCACGGAGCAGCGGTCCATGGCGGTGTAGATGGGCTCCAAGCAGCTGGCACGGGTACAGGGCGACGACGCGCAGGGCCACGTCACAGAGGCCATGTTCTCTCTGCCAGAGGGGGACGACCACGTGGCTGCTGATGCCCGTCACACCCTTGATACCCTAGGCCTCGAGGCGGTCATTGAGGCTCGGGCGGGAGGACAACGCTTGGTTGTGGCATCCGCCAGGGGCCCGGAGCAGGACGGGGTTGATGTCATCAGGGAGGTCTTACAGGACTACGGTTGGGAGCTCCTGGCGCATGGCACACACAGTCCCAAAGTGGCGCGGTGGCCCCGGCTGCTTGAGAGCCTGCCGGTGATGCCCGACGGGCGACCGATACCCCGCCCGGTGTCCACGTGGGAGGAAGCGAGGCGCAGCCTCCTCAGTAGTGCCACAGCACGCACGCTGGCGGGTGCCTTGCTCGGACTCCAGGACGCGTGCTGCGATGTATGGCAGGACCTGTGGTCGCAGTGTTGTGATGGTAGCTGCGTTCCGTCGCGGTCTGTGCTTCCGCAGCGATGCCACGGGTGCGGGGGAACGGTGTCAGTTTGGGTTCATCAGTGTGCCTCCGTCCCGCTGTGCGGGACCTGTAAGGAGCGTGCCGATAGGGGATGGCCTAAGGCGAGGTGGGCACTGCGGCACTCTGGACAGATGTCCTCTAGCGCCTGGAAGACTATCCAGGGTGGCCTGAAGAGCGTCAGAGTGGAAGGGGTACGGTGCCCCGGAGCGCCGTCTGCGGCCCTGCCCCTGATGCTGTGGTGGGCGGCTCTGGAGGGCGACTCACGGATACTCTGGTCCTGGCATCGCGGAGGAATTGGTGACGGCGTGGTGGGGGCCGGGGGTGCAGATTGATGGGGTTGGGAACTGTGGGTGCACCAGCTACTGTCCCTACGCTGGACGCAGCGGAGGGGGTAGCGCCTGAGAAGCACGACCTTCACGGCCTGATTGTGCGGTACTGGCAGGCGGCGTATGACGGCCAACGTGATGTGACAGGTCGTGCCGGCCTGATGGTGAGCCGTACTGCCCCCGTGCATGAGGGTCGGACAGGGATGCTTCACCCGCCTGCCCTGGGTCGCCGCATACAACAGTGAGGTGTCATGGGTCGTCCCGACCAGGGTAATAAGGCCCAAACCCCTGTAGGGTAGTCCCATGACACCGGGGTCTCTACTGGCGGCCCGGCTACGGCAGTATTGGGAGGGGTTGCTCGGGATACACCGGGGGTGCACGGAGTTGTCTGGGGGTTACAGCGTCGCGGCGCCCCCTGGGAGTGTTACAAGGGGTTGCGGGGACAGCCTGCAGGCCCCGGGGGCGGCGACAAAGCGATGATGTGTGCGTAGAGGGATGTGACGGCGAGTTCATCAGCCGGACAGTATGGCGGGCGTCCTGGAGACGACGTGGCAGCCTGGGAGGAGCACTCACGGGGGGCACGCCGAATTCAAGGTGGCGGTGTACTGGCGTCTTGGGGGTATACGCGGCGGTACTGGGGTCCATACGTTCAGGGTACGCGGCGGTACTGGGGAACCATACAGTGGGGGAGCAGCGGGGATGCATGGCGGTACTGGGGTGTCCACCTGACCCCTCTAACAACTCAGGGGGCGCGTGGGGGCATCCCCTGGTCCCGTGAACAAACTAGAGGGACCGTGCCTGCGGGCATGTACATAGTCTAACCTCTCACCATGGCCTTGCGGTTGCAGTGGTGCGTATGGTGGCGGCTCGGAGGTGGCATCGGCGTGGCAACAGCGGTACTGCGCGGCGTTGTAGCGAAGAGTATGCCGTCGCCCCACCATTGTAACGACTTACCCCTGGGGGGCGCCAGTCCGGTCGGCTAGAGGCGGGGAGAGAGGAGGAGCGGCATGCTGAGTGGTCCGGGGGCCGACGCGCGGGCCAATGCTATAAGTAGGCTCGCCACGTCGTCGGTGGGGGCCGAACCTGCGGCCTGGCCGCTGCTGTGGCGGAAGAGGCGCAACCACGGGAGCTGGCCAATCAGTGCAGGTAAGGGTCAAGGGTAGGCGCCAGGGCAATGTATGTGGGCCGGATGAGGTGCACCTGGTTACCACAGCCCAGAGCGAGCCTCTGGTGGGTACCCCTCCAGGGGGTCGATAACCAAGCTACGGCACCCGCCAGCCCGAATCGCAGCCAGCGATATTCACGGCTTGCGCCACTCCCGTCACGTAGCGGCCGGCGTCCCCCCCTGAAGACCCTCAAGTTATATTATACGTGGGCAAGTGGATGCCTCGAAGCTGATTGGGTGCTGGCCCCTGACATGGAGTGCCGGCATGGTATATATCAGGGGTGTGGGAGCAGCTCAGGGTCACGGGGACGTGGAATTGGTACCATGTTTCTGTACTATACTAGAGGGATGGTGCGGTGGGTCGGTGGCGTACATTGTGGAGACATGGGGGCGATGAAAGCTGAGGGCCAGGCTAGGCTGGAGCCTCCCAGAAATCCTGGCAATGCACATACGGGCTATTGCGTGCTGGCAGTGGGGTACGTGCAATCAGGGGTGGTGGGCAATTTCGAGAACGCAGACGGCAATGGATTCCAGGGGGTCATGGGTGATGGATGTCTCCACGGTGGCGAGGGTGCGCGAACGACGGAGGGTCAGCTCTCCCTTCGCCGCATGCGTGCTGCTTTGTTCCTTGGTTGCCGCTTTGCGACGGACAGAGAAGCCCTTGCATTCTACTTGTTGCGATGCTGCTGCGTTGCTTTGCCTTGCCCCCATACCCCCGGCGAACAAACGGGCCAGCGCCCGTCGCCGTTGCTAATGCTAACGCCATGCAGTTGCCACTGCCCCCAAAGCCTGGTTGACCGGTATCCCCGGTCCTCTGGGTCCTCCGTCATATATTTGTATATATATATATATATATGTATATATATATATATATATATATATATGTATATAGTCATACCCATAGTCATAACCACTTATCATGCCGTCTACTGGAGTTACCGGGCATCTCGCGCCGACAGGTGGTTCCTGTCTCGCTCGATCCCGTGGGTCCCAGGGCTGCCTGAGGTCGCCCACAGCATGTAGGAGGACCCAGAGGACCGCAGATAACGGTCAACCAGGCTTTTGGGGGCAGTGGCGACTGCAAAGCGTTAGGATTAGCAACGGCGACTGACGCTGGCCCGTTTGTTCGCCGGGGGTAAGGGGCCAGGGCACAGCAATGCAGCAGCATCGCAACAAGCAGAAAGCAAAGGCTTCTCCGTCCGGCGCAAGGGGGCAACCAAGGCACAAAGCAGCACGCAAGCGGCGAAGCAAGAGCGGACTCTCGGTTGTTCGCGTACCCCTGCCACCGTGGAGACGTCCAGCACCCGCGACCCCACGTAATCCACTGTCAGTTGCGTACTCGTAAAAACCCACCACCCCTGACTCCTCATCTCCCACTGCCAGCACGCAATAACCCTTTTATGCACAGCCAGGACCCACGCATCAGTACCCTAGTATAGTATAGAAACACGGTATCAACTCCACGTCCCCGTGGCCCTGAGCAGCACCCACACCCCAGATATATATACTGTGCCGGCATTCCTTGTCAGGGGCCAGAACCCAATCAGCTTCAAGGCATCCGCTTGCCCACGTATAATATAACATGAGGGTCTACAGGGGGGGACGCTGGCCGCTACGCGACGGGAGTGGCGCAACCCGTGAATATCGCTGGCTGGGATTCGGGCTGCTGGGTGCCGTAGCTTGATTATTGACGCCCTGTAGGGGTACCCACCAGAGGCTCGCCCCGGGCTGTGGTAACCAGGTACACCTCATCTGGCCCACATACTTTGCCCCGGCGCCTACCCTTGACCCTTACCTGCACTGATCGGCCAGCTCCCGTGGTTGCGCCTCTTCCGCCACTGCAGCGGCCAGGCCGCAGGTTCGGCCCCCACCGACGACGTGGCGAGCCTACTTATAGCATTGGCCAAAGCGTCACCCCGCGGACCACTCAGCATGCTGCTCCTCCTCTCTCCCCGCCTCTAGCCGACCTGACTGGCGCCCCCCAGGGGTAAGTCGTTACAAATGGTGAGGCAACCGCACACTCTTCGCTACGAAGCCGCGCAGTACCGCTGTTGCCACGCCGATGTCACCTCCGAGCCGCCACCACACGCACCACCGTAACCGCAAGGCCATGGTCAGAGGTTGGACTATGTACATGCCCGCAGGCACGGTCCCCCTAGTCTGTTAACGGGGCCAGGGGATGCCCCCACGCACCCCCTGAGTTGTTAGAGGGGTCAGGGGGACACCCCAGTACCGCCATGCATCCCCGCAGCCCCCCCACTGTACGGTTCCCCAGTACCACCGCGTACCCCCACCGTACGGACCCCAATGGCCGCGTATACGCCCAAGACGCCAGTACACCGTCATCGCGAACTCGGCGTGCCACTCGTGAGTGCTCCTCCCAGGCTGCCACGCCGTCCCGAGTACACCCGCCATACAGTCCACCTGACCACCTCGCCGTCACATCCCTCTGTGCACACATCACCACTTCGTCGCCACTCCCGGGGCCTGCAGGCTGTCCCCGCAACCCCGTGTAACACTCCCAGGGGGCGCCTCAACGCCTGCACTGTAGCGCCGGCAACGATGTCGCCCGCCGCCAGACAACTCGGTGCACCCCCGGTGTATCCCTAGCAACCACTCCCAATACTGCCGTTGCCAGGCCGCCAGTAGAGACCCCGGTGCCGTGGGAATACCCTACAGGGGTTTGGGCCTTATTACCCTAGTCGGGACGACCCATGACACCTCATTGTTGTATGCGGCGACACGGGGCAGGCGGGTGAAGCATCCCAGTCCGACCCTCATGCACGGGGGCAGTATGGCTCACCATCAGGCCAGCACGACCAGTCAGATCGCGTTTGTCGTCATACGCCGCCTGCCAGTACCGCACAATCAGGCCATGAGGACACTGCTTCTCAGGCGCTACCCCCTCCGCTGCGTCCAGCGTAGGGACGGTAGCAGGTGCAGCCACAATTCCAGTGACACCCGCTTTGTTGCCTGCCCAGGGAAGGCAGAGGGACGGAACGAGGCAGAGCGACACCCGCCCTACAGGCCCCCCCCCGGCCGCACAAACAGGGGGCACGGCGCACGCCCCGCCCCCCCCCCCAGGCCCGCCCCCCGGCACACGAACGCCACGAACCTGCCCCGCGGCGCGCAGCCCCCACGGGGCGTGCAGACCAAGGGGACAGAGAAGGGCCCCCACACCCGCACGCCCGCGCCCACAGCACGTGGATAGCGGACCCCAACAGCCCGCCCAGTGGGCGGGCAGTCGGGGGAGGGGGAGCGCCTGACCCCAGACGCCCCTCGCAACAGTGAAAGGCACCCACCCCGGAGACGCCCTTCCGCCACCCCCACAACACCAAGCCAAGTAGGGGGGAACCGGGACCGGACCGCCCCCCCCCAAGCACGCCAGAAGGAGCAAGGGACCGGGGCAGGACACGCAGAGGGGCACGGACTGCGTGGAACGGCCCTACCAGCGCCCAGTGCCGGGACCGACAAGCCAGTAGCACGGGCCCGGCAGCGCCGGCGCCCCGGGCGACCCCGCATTAGGGGGGCGACGCAGTGGGTGAGCGCCGGCAGCCACGGCTGCGAATTGATGCACTGACCGGGGAGTGGCGAAACGGGGAAGCTGGGGAAGGACGGGGCTCCGAGCCCTGTGAACCCGGGGGACTCCGCCACCAGGCAGGAGGTGCGTCTTGGAGGGCCCCCCACTAGGACCCGGTGGGGAGGATATCATCTGGCCCGCAAAATCAAACCTCAAACCTCAAACCTCAGTATGGCTCACCATCAGGCAGGCACGACCTGTCACATCGCGTTGGCCGTCATACGCCGCCTGCCAGTACCGCACAATCAGGCGATGAGGGCACTGCTTCTCAGGCGCTACCCCCTCCGCTGCGTCCAGCGTAGGGACGGTAGCAGGTGCACCCACAATTCCTAAGCCCATCAATCTGCATCACCCCCGGCCCCCACCACGCCGTCACCATTTCCTCCGTGATACCACAACCAAAGTATCCGCGAGTCGCCCTCCAGAGCGGCCCACCATAGCAGCAAGAGCAGGGCTGCCGACGGCGCATCGGGGCATCTCACCCCTTCCACTCGGACGCTCTCCAGGTCACTCTGGATTGTCTTCCAGGCACTTGAGGACATCTGTCCAGACTGCCGCAGTGCCAACCTCGCCTTAGGCCACCCCCTATCGGCACGCTCCTTGCATGTCCCGCATAGTGGGACGGAGGCACATTGATGAACCCAAACTGACGCTGTCTCTCGACACCCGTGGCATCGCTGCGGAAGCACAGACCGCCACGGAACGCAGCTACAATCACAACACTGCGACCACAGGTCCTGCCATACATCGCAGCACGCGTCCTGGAGTCCGAGCAAAGCACCCACCAGCGTGCGTGCTGTGGCACAACTGAGTAGGCTGCGCCTCGCTTCCTTTGACGTGGACACCGGGCGGAGTATCGGTCGCCCGTCGGGCATCACCGGCAGGTCCGCAATCAGCCGGGGCCACCGCGCAACTTTGGGGCTGTGTGTGTCTCACAAAAGGCGCCGTTCAGTGCAAAAAAAACTTTGGGGCTGTGTGTGCCATGCGCCAGGAGCTCCCAACCGTAGTCCCGTAAGACCTCCCCGATGACATCAACCCCGTCTTGCCGCGGGCCCCTGGCGGATTCTAGAACCAGGTGTTGTCCTCCTGCCCGAGCCTCAATGACCGCCGCGAGGCCCAGGGTGTCAAGGGTGTGACGGGGATCAGCAGCCACGTGGTCGTGCCCCTCTGGTACAGAGAACATGGCCTCCGTGACGTGGCCTTGCGCCTCGTCGCCCTGTACCCGTGCCAGCTGCTTGGAGCCCACTAACACCGCCATGGACCGCCGCTCGGTGACCGCTGGTATGGCTCTTCGCAGCTGCCGGTCATACAGCCACAACGTACCCACGTCAAGTACGACAGCCACCGCCAGGATTGGGAGACTGCACAGAGGTTGCTGAAGGACCGGCAGCACCTCGCGAGGCCAGCCCATGACGTTCCCCACAGCTGGATGGTTGGTGTACACCTGGAACCAGGGATCACTCTGGCCGTCAGGGCTTCTCGCCATGTAGATTGGAGGATATATATATATATATATATGTGTGTGTGTGTGTGTATATATATATATATATATATATCCTCCAATCTACACCCCTCTCCCCTTAAATCTAGGTAACAAGCAAGCAAGCAACAAGCAAGCAACAAGCACTTCTCCTATCCTTTTTTTTGCCATTGCTCAGCCTCGTCGCTCCGGGCTCTATACCACTCTAGCCATCTTAGAGCCTCGGTGGTGGCCTTAGCAAATCCAAGTTTTGAGCCGAAAACTCATCTCCGGCGCCCCAAGGCGGGGGCGCCAAGTCGGGAGGTGCCCTTCCAAACTGCGCATTTTGTGCCCCTAAACATCCTTTTTTGGCCCAAAACGGTGAAAGTGCTGCCCTGGGTCGATGTTTGTGCCGGAGGGCTCGGGGCCGGCAAGACCGGTGGGGCAGGTACGCGAGGAGTCTCCCTGAACGCTGCTATTGGGGGTAGAACCGGATACTCGGACACCAACGGAGGCGAGAGCAGCAACAACTGAAGCAAGGTCCATGCTGATTGTGGTCCGGCAGAAAATCGCAGTCTATGAAGAAAATTGATGCGGATTATTCTAAATACATCTGAGTGTCCAAAACTGTCTGAAGAGATTTAAATAAATCCGATTGTGAAAAATATTTGGCCGATCTGGCCCGCGAGCGCGCGTCAGCGGCAAATGGCGATTCCAGCTAAATTAGCGGAACGCGGCGGATTTACGGAGAATGGACCGCGGAATCAGATCCGGCATATCAGAAATATATAGGTCTGATCCTGAGACTGAGCTGCGAGGCGGCGATTCCGCCGAAGCAAAGAAAATGACCAAAATGTAGTCAATCTGGGTTAGATCAGTGAAAATCTGGGCAGATGGGGGTTAGCCGCACTTACACTCCCCCTCCAAAAACACACTGGGGTGTGTCGCTACGTCAACGAAGAACGTAGTGCGGGTAAGTCCCAGAAAAAAATAGAAATGTAGCCTCGATGGGGCGAAATCTGCTTGATCTGACCTGATTTGGGCTGAATTGGCACTGAATCAGGATGGATGAACCTGAAATGAGACAGAATGAGAAGTGACGAACAGTCCTCCGTGCAGTAAAACATTAAGTTAAGGGCTAAAAAGCATGTAAACGTATCAAGAATCGATACCAAACCATGCACTGGTTAAGAATGAGGTAGATTATTGGTGGATTGAGTGGGGGAATCAAGAAATGGAGTGACATCTCAGCGCTCTGGCACAGTTTCGCTGTCGCGGGCACGCTACGGTGTCCTCGCCGAACTCTACATCGTGTTACTCCCGCTTTTCTCGTTCTGAAAAGTGCAGCATGTGCTTCAGATTTGGCGCATCTGGTGGATGATCACAAGATTCAGCAAGATTGGGAATCAAATTGAGCAGAGATGAAGGAGATAAAAAAATCACAGAGAGGGCAATTCGTGCCATCTGGCCCGTCGACCAGCTGGGCTCGCGACAGTATCAATGTGTTCAGTGGCCCAATACTCCAGAGATCGATGATCCGTCAGGACCTCGACTCGATTGGTGCCAACCCACGATTGGTACTTTTTTAAAGCACAGATTATGGCGTATGTTTCTTGCTCACGCGGCGACCATTGCATTTGGCGTGGGGCTAGCTTCCGAGACCAAAATGCAAGAGGGTAATGATCACCTGTGGCTTCATCAACCTGTTCAAGGACAGCTCCGATCGCGTACCTAGAAGCGTCGGTTCTAATGTAGAATGGTTTGTCGAATTGCGGCACATGCAACGTGGCGACTTCGCAGAGGGCCGCCTTCAAGTGATGGAAGGCCTCCTCGCACTCGTCAGTCCACTTGACACGAACCTTTGAACCTGCCTTGCCTGCATCTCTCCCTACCTTCAAAAATTCAGTGAGGGGGGCAGCAAATTTGGCATAATTCGGCACAAAAGTGTGGTAAAAATTGCAACAACCCAGGAATCTTCTCAACTCCGTGATCGTCTCAGGGCGCTTCCACTTCTGAATAGCGACGAGCTTCCCTGGACTGGGTCGTCGGGTGCCATTCTCAAGGAGAGAACCACAAAATTCGACTGATTTTAAAAATAATTTTCGTTTCTTTGGCCCACAAATCAGCTGATTGGCATCAAGAATGTCCAAAACTTGGTTCAGCTGCTTTTCATGTAGGGCCACCAGCTCGGCTTCGGTCAGTCCCTCCCCCTCTGTCGCAATGATTATGTCATCTATGTACACACTCACGAAGGCACGAAGCTCAGGATGAGCTGAAAAAAGCACATCTTCCATCATTCTTTGAAAAAACGAAGGGGCATTCTTCAGGCCCATGGGCATGACCGTCCATTGGACTGGGCCACATGGCGTGCACATACAGGTGAGAGGTCGGCTGTCCTTCCTCAAAGGCATTTGGTGAAAGCCGTGACGGAGATCCAGCACAGAAAACAAACGACCTCTTGCCCTCTTGGCGATTTCCTCCTCAATGAGGGGCAGGGGGTGTGAATCCGCCTTGGTTTCGGCGTTGAGATTGCGAAAATCAACAACCATTCGCCAACCATCAATAGTGTTCTGGTCTGCAGGCGGCGGCTTCGGGACTGTGAAGGGTGCACAGCACCATTCGCTGGTCATACAACCCTCAAGCCAACCAAATTCCCTGAGATTTTTCTCGATGATTTTTCTGAGGATCTCATGTTTATGTCCATGGTTCTCATAAGGACGTTGTTTCTTCGCCTTGTAACCTTCACGAAGCTCGATGAAGGCTTCACCGAACTGTCCACGGACAGGGGGGTCTTTGATCAACTTCCCTGGAAGGGTTGTGTCCTTCCGTTCCTCAAAAATCTTTTCTCTTGACTTGGAACACAATTCAGTGTCCACCTGATCGCCAGGAATTACTGTCGAAAAAACTTTGGCGACTTCTTCGGCTTTGGCAGGAAGAATCTTCTTACGGATGTCCCTAAACAGGTCCGTATCAACTGCCTCTTGAAGATAGGTGGGTCGAGTGTCGACATTCCAGAGATTATCTTCGTGATCCAGCTCCTCGAAAGGATCTATGAAAGCTTCCACACGTGGCTTTTCATAAAAAACTCTGAATTTGCGGCGCGATTTGAAATTTTTCTTCGCCCGTGCACTGAAGATTCTTTTCGATGTCGATCGTATTGGGGAAGAGGGAGACGAGGCTGATCCATTTGACGTTGGATCACCTTGGGTATCTGACGAACAAAAATTAGAAAAAATAGATTCATCATCAGTACCACGCTCAACCTCAGATTCAGACCCAACACAGGAATCAGTACCAGAATCAGCAGAATTAGAGTCAGAAAGCTTTCCATCCACCAGGAATGCAAGCGAACTCCAGGACCGCTGTGGCAGGGGACCTGTGTCGTCCCTGGCATACAGCTTAATCTTCCTGGGAAGTTCGATGTAATCTACACAAATGTCTTGTAATTCCTGAAACCAAGGCTTGTCGTCCCACAAGGGCACAACTAAAATTGCCTGGGTTTTATCTTGCTTGATTTTGTGGATGACCTGCTGGATTAAGTGAAACGGAGGATTAATCCACAACTTCTTGTCCCATTTATGGGTCCAAGCGTCGCTAAAGTGCTTGTCAAAGCGCTTGTTCTTACGGTTAGCAAAGGCATCATACTGTGACCAAAAAGAATGGTGTTCATGAAAATATTCACAACTTGCATCGCGCCATTTGTCGACAACTCTGTAGGATGAAGAGTGCCAGCGCGAAGGGCGTCGTGGCTGGGAGTCCCTACGAAGACATTCTAACTCTCGGGAGTAATCGGCACTCCCATTCACCTCTGCAATGGTGACATCTTCGCCAAATTTTGGTGTAACTTTTTGCTTCAAAAATTCTTTTGCACTTTTAAACCCTGCGTGCAAAAAACGAAATTCAGGACGCTCCAAGGGACCTGACTCCAGCAAAAAACAACGCCGATGACCTACGGGCGCCACCCTGTTCTTGCGAAGCCAAGGATGGCCCAAGTAAAGGTCATACTTTATGTCGGCACGATAGAAGTAGTCATCCTTAAGGACAACTTCCTCCACATTACCTTCTTCCCAAAGGTCTTGAGCGACCAAATGAGTTGATATATAACAACCGCGTTGCCCACCTGCGAGAGAATGTCCAGAAACTCCCTCGAGGGTAACAGGATGAGGCGACTCAAACACGCAGTCGTCGGGTAAGAAAGAATTGGATTGGAGATTTACTAACTCTCGGGAGTAATCGGCACTCCCATTCACCTCTGCAATGGTGACATCTTCGCCAAATTTTGGTGTAACTTTTTGCTTCAAAAATTCTTTTGCACTTTTAAACCCTGCGTGCAAAAAACGAAATTCAGGACGCTCCAAGGGACCTGACTCCAGCAAAAAACAACGCCGATGACCTACGGGCGCCACCCTGTTCTTGCGAAGCCAAGGATGGCCCAAGTAAAGGTCATACTTTATGTCGGCACGATAGAAGTAGTCATCCTTAAGGACAACTTCCTCCACATTACCTTCTTCCCAAAGGTCTTGAGCGACCAAATGAGTTGATATATAACAACCGCGTTGCCCACCTGCGAGAGAATGTCCAGAAACTCCCTCGAGGGTAACAGGATGAGGCGACTCAAACACGCAGTCGTCGGGTAAGAAAGAATTGGATTGGAGATTTACCTCTGATCCATTGTCACACAAACAAGTGGCGAGGTGGAAATTTCCCTTGCAATCAGAGACCCACAGCTTTGTGACAAACTGACGAGCCCTGTGCTTGGACTGTACACCAACCTCGTCCACTACAACAGAAGGATCCGCTGCCGGATCCAGGGGAGAGGAGACAAGCGACCCTACATCAAGTAATGGTCGATTTGGAATCTTGGGATCATGCCTGAAATCGCCTGGGGAGGGGCGATTTTCGTGGCTCCCCTAGGCGTTCTGACCTCCAGCGGCTGCGTTAACATTGTGAACACACCCTGATTCGTCGACCCACTCCTCTTGGAACGGATCATCTGCTGGATCCAGAGCATTTTCGACGTAATCTCGATCCGCATCGGACACCTGATCTGCACCTGAGACCTGATCCACACGATGGTTGCCCTTTCCACGTCAACGGCCACGGCCGCTGAATGATGGACCTCCACTGTCGCCACGCCCTCTGCCCTTACCAGAGAAAGGTGTTCCCGAAGGATTTCCCTTACCTTTACCCTGGGATCCTGGAGCATTTCCTTTGTTTGTACCGGATTGAGGGGTTTGGCCTGGATTTCGATTTCCGCCTCCGGCGTTGCCATTGGGATTTTTCTGGCCGTTCGGCTGCCCACCGGAGCCGGATGGAGTCCGATTTCCTGTGCCTTGGGACCCGCCAGGGCCTCCAGTATTTTTGTTTCCACCGGAGGGGGTCGGATTCCCTTTTCCAGCCTTCCCACCATGTACCTGTCTGTCATTCCTGTCTGAATTCTGCGGATTACTGATATTTTCACCAATCACCTTGTGATCGTAAGAAGACCATCGGTGATTACCAGTAGAATGCGTCTTAGCTCGGTTCGTAGAACCTAAAAGAAGGCAGATGCTACAGTGATCCTGAACATTCCGGGTGTCATTCACCTTTTTGTTGCCCTTTTGGGCTCCATTTTGGGTGCTTTGCTGGGTATTCTTGTTTCCCCCAAGACCCTCATGGAAATTTTGATTGGCGGCGTCAGCAAGCCGCTCAACCTCTTCCCACAATTCCTTCGGGGTGAACGAAAACACCCAGTTCCTGGCCTTCAGGCGATGGCCATGGAAGCTTACTCCCTTGTTGAGGACTTGGACAAACAAGTCCCGATCCTCGTGTTCATTAAATTTGATTTTCCACGTGTTTTCAGTGAATTTCACCTTGGAAAACGACGTGGGGGAGCACTTTTGAAGTGCCTCCCTGACCGTAAACCTGTTGGCCGAGGCATCAAAGCCTTCGACCTCCGCCCACCAGGTCTTGACCTTTTCTTCGGACTGTTTATTCCGAAGGGTGGCGGCAGTTTCGGAGGGGATCTTGTCAAAAATCAGATTTTTTAGCTCGGCACTAGAAAATTTCTCGCCTGAATGTTCAGATTCTTCCACTAGATTCCAGAAGCGCTGTCTCTTGTCTTGCACTTCGTGCAAGATTAATCGCGAGAACGAATGAAAAATTCTTCAACATTTGGTGGTAATGGTCCTCTGGCAGCCGGGATCCACGTACCTCCAACTGTTCCCACACCTCATCAAAGGTAAGGGGGGAACTTGAATCCTCACGATCACTCCAGGTCCTGAGCCAAGTGTTGGCCGGCGCTCCCTCAAGGCAGTCCAAGAGGGCAATCAGGAACTGATCATCTTGGAGTTTTTGAGTTTTAACCCACAGTTTAAATTCCCGTTGGAACTGAGGCCAACGTCTGGGGTTCCCATTATACTTCGGTTGCTTGGCAACCTGACGAAGTCGCAATGAAGTAGGATTTAGAAGCGAATCCAGCCCAACACCGGCTGTAATGGCAGACACCTTGGCGGCATCACTCGCCACACCAGCTCCGGCGAGGGTCTGGGCGAGCAACAGCTCGGCTAAGGCGTTGGAATCAGCAGCAGGAGGGGCAGTACGGGAGGCAGTTCGCTTGGCATTCTGAGCCTCAGTCCTAGCCTTCGCCGTCCTACTCTGAGATCGAGAGATTGTTACCCTTTCCTTTAGCTTGGTCCTGCTGATCCTTGCATCGGTGGTCTTGGAGCCCACCGAAGGAGCAATTGAAAACATTTCTGTCGCCTCCTCCGACGGTTCTGTTGTTTGTTCCACCGATGATGCGCCCTCAGACCGCATGTGTGTCTTGAAAAGATCTTTTATTCCCAGCGTTTGAATGATGAGTTGCATTTGATCTTTGAGCAATTGGAGCTCAGTATCTCGCTGGGATCTGCAAGAGCAGTCGGCAGGACAGTACATACCGTGTCCTGAAGGGCCTGAGCAGGCTGTCGGACCGCTAATCTCAGTGGTCCGCAGCCAGGAGTCCACTTGGGGAGCTCCTTCAGCCCTAATTTCTAGGCTTGCCTGCCTGGCTGCCTCTAAAATTCCTTCCTCAACCGCGGCGGCTAGATCGTCGCGGATGGAAACAGGGGGATGAGGGGCGGAGGGCCCGGCAACAGGTGCCTTGGTCTTCTCCTTCGGGAGGGGGCTTGCCTCCCAGATCTGCAAAAAAATGGCAAAAGAGTCATCTTCTTGAGAACGCCACCACATCCTGGTATTAATTTCTTCTTGAAGAAGGAAAAAATATTCGAATAAAAAATCAGAGGCGATTCTTTCTTGTCCAATCAGCTTAGACGTGGCTAAGAGACAAAGGGCCTCAAGCGCCTCAAGGTTACGGGTCACTTCTGAAGACAAATGGTTGTCCCATTGTGCCCAAGAGGCTGGTCGATTATAGGTAGGTACCTCACCTGGACCACCCATCTCAATGTCGTCAATGTCGGCGTCGATGGTCTCAAAATGTGGACATTGGTAAGGAGCATTGGTACCTGCCAGGTCCGTAAGCTCCACCGGAGCGTTGCCATCGGCGTAGGCTGGCAGATTCCAGCTGCTTGATGGCCAATTTCGACTGGGATCTTGATTGTAATCTGGGCCTCCACAGCTGCTGATTTGTGCCCTTCTTGGGCAGCTTGGGCTCGCGCAAGGCATTCCTCTCAAAGCCTCGTTCGCACAGCACCAGGGCAACGTAATCGTTACTTCTCCGGAAGCGGTGGGGTCTACGGGGCCGTACTGGGGAGCTAGCTGTGGTTGGGACACCAAAGGAACAACATTCAGGTAGCCTCTGCTACCATGAAAGTGCTGCCCTGGGTCGATGTTTGTGCCGGAGGGCTCGGGGCCGGCAAGACTGGTGGGGCAGGCACGCGAGGACTCTCCCTGAACGCTGCTATTGGGGGTAGAACCGGATACTCGGACACCAACGGAGGCGAGAGCAGCAACAACTGAAGCAAGGTCCATGCTGATTGTGGTCCGGCAGAAAATCCCAGTCTATGAAGAAAATTGATGCGGATTATTCTAAATACATCTGAGTGTCCAAAACTGTCTGAAAAGATTTAAATAAATCCGATTGTGAAAAATATTTGGCCGATCTGGCCCGCGAGCGCGCGTCAGCGGCAAATGGCGATTCCAGCTAAATTAGCGGAACGCGGCGGATTTACGGAGAATGGACCGCGGAATCAGATCCGGCATATCAGAAATATATAGGTCTGATCCTGAGACTGAGCTGCGAGGCGGCGATTCCGCCGAAGCAAAGAAAATGACCAAAATGTAGTCAATCTGGGTTAGATCAGTGAAAATCTGGGCAGATGGGGGTTAGCCGCACTTACAAACGGCCCCGAAAGCCACTCGAAACGGACAAATGAAGGGCAAACTGCGCTACACTCACGTGCGCCTCGATAGCCCCTTTGATAAAGAGCCTTTTGTAGCCCTCTAACTCCACGATATGTCCGAGAAAAGGCCCATAAAAGGGCTAAAAATGGACTAAATGTGCGCTGTTTGTGTCAAACAAGCCCAAAACCAAGAACGGGCGCTATCTTGGTGGCTCAAAACCGAGTTCCGAGGGCACATAGTCCACCCGCGAGCCCCCATTTTTTGTTGTTTTCCGAGCTGCAAAACCGCCCAACGAGCCACCTAGACCCCCATACCAATGGTCATTTGGTGGAGCCGGAGGGCAGCCCGGCCCGCGCATGGCGACGGCCAACGGTGGGTCCACCAGGGTCCCCGGGGCGAAAAAAATCAAATTTTCCAAAGCTGTTCCTAGACCACTTGGGATGCTCGAACAAGTGTTTTTGACCCGTTTTGAGCCCGTGCTGACGCGTTTTGGGGCATGGAAAACACCAAAATGCCTTGAAAATAGGCCGTTTTGGGACCAAAAATGTGTTGAAAATGGGTCACAAACGCGTTTTTCCCAAAAGTGATCCTGAACCATTTGTGATGCTCAAACAAATGGTTTTAGCCCATTTTGAGCCCGTGGTGACTTGTTTTGGCCCATGGAGAATCGCAAAATGCCTTCGAAATGGGCCCTTTTGGGACCAAAAAAGGGTCAAAAACGCGTTTTTCCAAAAGTGATCCTGAACCATTTGCGATGCTAGGACAAGTGTTTTCGGCCCATTTTCCGCCCATGGTGACGCTTTTTGGGCCATGGAAAATCCCAAAATGCCTTGAGAATTGGTCGTTTTGGGAGCAAAAATGGGTGAATAATGGGTAAAAAACACGTTTTTTCAAAAGTGATCCTCAACCATTTGGGGTGCTCAGACAAGTGTTTTGAGCCCATTTTGAGCCCGTTTCAATCGAGTTTAGCCCCTTCCGCCACGTGCATGCACCAAGTTGTACCCTTTGCACGTATCTTAGAGCCATATGGTGAAACCACCTTCAGTTGGGGAGAGGGGTGTAGATTGGAGGATATAAATACACCTAGGATTTTATGAGATACCGCAATGCCGTAACTGAACCGTACAAAAACTGCCGCGATCGCGATTTACGGCCCGCCGCAACCGGATTTTGCCCAGGTTTTGGTGACTTGTGCCAAATCTGTGCGCATCTGCCCCGATTTAGATAGCGCAATCGGTAACATAGGACGTTATGTAGTTGCTGTATTGAAACCACGTCGATTGGTTTACCGGAATTCCAGATAAACCCAAAATACGACCATTTTTACCCATTTATGCCACCTTTGGGCCATAAATGGTCATTTCGATGATGTCCTTGTGGTGTCACGAGATTCCAAATTGATCAAGTTTGTCCCTAGTGCCCTGTGAGGCTAGACAAGCAATGATTTGTGCCCGTGCCTGCCCTTTACCCAAGATAATAATCCGGAAGGTGCCAAAAAACGCCTAAAAACAGCTATATTTGCACTTTTGGACACATAAATGTTGATTAAAGTGATACGGCCGTGCTTTCATGTGATTTCAAATTGATCACGTTTGTCGGCTGTGCTACGTGAGGCTTGGCAAGCACTGATTTGTGCCCGTGCATGCCCTTTACCCAAGATAATAATCCGGAGGGTGCAAAAAAAGGCCCAAAACAGCTATATTTGCACTTTTGAACACATAAATGTTGATTAAAGTGATACGGCCGTGCATTCGTGCGATTTCAAATTCATCACCTCTGTCGGCTGTGCTACGGGAGGCTTGGCAAGCCACAATTTGTGACCGTGCATGCCCTGTACTCAAGGTTATGGCCCGGAGGGTGCCAAAAAAGGCCCCGAACAGCTATATTTGCACTTTTGAACACAATAATGTTGATTAAAGTGATACGGTCGCGCTGTCATATGATTTCAAATTGATGAAATGTGTCCCTAGTGCTAGGTGAGGCTTGGCAAGCAATGATTTGTGCCCGTGCATGCCCTTTACCCAAGATAATAATCCGGAGGGTGCCAAGAAACGCCAAAAACAGCTATATTTGCACTTTTGAACACATTAATGTTGATTAAAGTGATACGGTCGTGCTTTCGTGTGATTTTAAATTGAGCACGTTTGTCCCCTGTGGTACGTGTGGCTTGGCAAGCAACAATTTGTGACCGTGCATGCCCTTTACTCAAGGTTATGGCCTGGAGGGTGCCAAAAAAGGCCCCAAGCAGCTATATTTGCACTTTTGAACACACAAATGTTGATTAAAGTGATACGATCGCGCTTTCGTGTGATTTCAAGTTGATGAAATGTGTCCCGAGTGCTAGGTGAGGCTTGGCAAGCAACAATTTGTGACCCTGCATGCCCTTTACTCAAGGTTAGGGCCCGGAAGGTGCCAAAAAAGGCCCAAAACAGCTACATTTGCACTTTTGAACACATAAATGTTGATTAAAGTGCTATCGCTGCCCGTGTGTGTGATTTCAAGTTGTTCAAGTTGGTCACTAGTGCTAGGTGAGGCTAGACAATGAACAATTTGTGCTTCTGCATGCTCTTTACTCAAGAATATGAACCGGAGGGTGCAAAGAAAGGCTCGAAACAACTGTATTTGCACACACGCCATCATTAGATTTGCAAATGCTGTAATGGTCAGAGCCACACTCCCTTGGCACTGCCTGTCAGAAAAAACAAAAAGGAATCCCCCTTGTACGTGAGCGCATACAAGCTGCGTTTGTATGGGTTGTAAGGTGTGTCCTTCTCCCTTAAATGACCCACCATGGGGTAACAAAACGCCCCAATAGTAACAACTTGCTGGGCCGCTGTGTGTTTCGGGTCCACATGATCTACGAGGTCACTGAGTGTGTATTTCTGACACTGTGCTGCCTCTGATAGGAAGTACGCGTCTGCAATAGGCGTGATGGTATTATCTTCACTAAGAAGACATGCCGTCGGTATGCAAAGGAACCACTGAAGATTGTTACCCTTCCCATGCATTGACACACTGCACCAAACAGAAGCAAGCCACAAATGAGTTCTGAGTTCGGCAATAGGCATGATTGTATTATCTTCACTAAGGAGACATGCCGTCGGCGTGCAAAGGAACCACTGAAAATTGTTACCCTTCCCATGCATTGACAGACTGCACCAAACAGAAGCAAGCACAAATGAGTTCAAAGATCAAGATATTGTGGCATGTGCATACGTACCTAGGTAGAGTTATTATCTTTCTGCCCGGGTTGCAGTTCATGGGCACCAACCGTGCCTCCGCCCAAAATGCTAGCTTCAAGGCTTAAACCTCGAGAAGCACTTGCAATGCGATAGGACATTTCCAACGGGGTTTACTCCGCCGCATGCTAACCACGCCCTTGACGTCTGTAGGGCAAGTCTCCTCAGTTCACGTAGTTAGAACTGTAGTGGCTCCTGCTGAACGGACCTACGTTGCGGAGTGACGGAGGTAACCTCCAGCCCATCAGCCTGTTTTGGCAGTAGTTCATAGACCTCTTGCCAAAACACAGGGTTTCTCAACAAATCCCGAATGACAAAACATCGCGGCTTCCATCGATTTGGATGGCTGCCCGGCCCACGCTCTAGTGGTGGCTCATACGGCGACTCTTTGGTGTGCTTCTTGCACATCGCTCTGAATTCTTGTATCATTCCCGCAGGCACTAGCCCGGGTGCTTGGCATGTTGGTCTTGTAACCAAAGATCTATGCCATGTAAGCCCATATTGACCACAACCTCCTTTGTACAATGTGACACATCGTACCCCACATCAAGGTCCGACTCAAAGATCTGGAAGTAGTCCGCTAGAGGGGTGTGAAAGAAACTCAAGGGCCGCTGTGGTTGAGGATTGTATCCGAAGAGTTTCCAGTCTTCCCCGGGCACCGGACACACACAAGCATTGGGATGTCCCGGTTGCTCCAATGTAAGTAGCTCACCCAAACAACCCCAATCGGGGTAATGTACAATGCGGTAACGATGTCCATCCAGTTCGCCATCCCTTGCTGCCTTTAAGACTTCTACGAGTCCCAACGGTCTATGCGTAGGTGCAACTGATTGGGATTCTCCTTCCCAATGTACTGCCCAACCCACAGTATCGAATCCAAGCGATGGGGCTGGCGTGTAAAGGGCAAAGTTAGGCAAATGCTCACACAACCGAGCAGCTCATACGCATCAAACTTCGCCCTGTCAATAAACGCACCAGGTAACGTGGGTAATCACCAGGTAGATGCAATTTGTCTCGGTTTGCTAATTGTAGGTACAAAGCAACAGCTCGCCATGAATCAAGCTGCACCTTTCTTGTCGGCAAATGTACCCCATCTACGCTGTTCACCAATTCCTCTCTCAGCTTGGTGACCCTACCGCGGTACGCACCAATGCTCTTCTCCTTGCAAATATCAATAAACCTTGCCCATGTCACTTTTGCTGTACCATGGACAACAGATTCTCCACTACTTTCTCCGACAGCGGATTGCGTGGTGCTCTTAGTCGTGTGACAATCTGGGGTTCACATTTTTTTTGTTGATTTGATGCTTGGGGGTGCCTTCGGATTTGCGTCTCAAGACATTCTGGCGGCTTGCGAGGTCAACAGAAAAGGTGTTGAAGCAATCAACGACACCAAGGATTGGGATCAAGGGTCAATGCGTGCTGTACTACAACGCTTCAGGCTTTTGCATACGAAGAGCAAAGGAACTGTGGATGCAGTTGAAGCATGAGATTGCAGCAGGTTTGAGGGAGCCAAGCACAGTACCACTGAAGATGCCTCCCAACACCCTTATCTACAAGCCATGTTTGAATGGAGCCAAGGCAAGTTTCATTGGAAATTGTTGGGACTTCGATTGCAACCGTTAGTCTTGATGGAGAACCCAGCTGCGGCAAGGTTGCTTGACGACCTTGTTCGTGAGGTGACGGCCCAGGCTACCTACGATTTGCACAATTTCCCTTTCCAAGGCATGTACTTGAGCAGACTAAAGGCATCCCAGGAAGGGTCTCTTGGACCGTATTGGGCGGAGAAAAGAGGAGGCATCACAGTCCTTTGTAGCGCATTGTTGCAATTCGGAGACCCAGCAATTGCATTGCCAACAGCATTTGATGCACCACGGGAGGTACTGTCACACAAATTGTGTTATGTTGACATTGCTGACCCCTTGCTCATTTTCTGAGTGTCTATTTTGTTCCAAAAGCTTTCGCTCAGGCCACTTGGCTCTTTTGCATGTGCCTCGTTTGCTTTGCTCTTGAGTCGTGGTAACCAGAGCCTCCGTTGACGCGGAGACGGTAGAGAATCCAAGACGGTTTGGTGTTGCTGTGCATTGTGTACACATATGCCTACAAATGGCTCCGTGACAAGAAGTTTGTGATTGTCCATTGCATGCATGCATACACTTGTGTGCAGAAAATATTTAGTTCCACGCCCCTGTATTTGTGATGAGTGCTTTGCCAAAAATTGTATGAACCCTAGTGCATTCAACCCATGGGAAAAACTGTAGGAATTCTGATTGGGTCCGGCTTCTTCCAATAAAACCGGTGGTACATGAACTCATTGGTCAGTGTGAAATGCTGCAGTTGTTCTTGCCCAGCCCCTGTACAACCTCCTTCTGCATCCTTCTGCATCCTTCTCTCTCCCCTATATTTTCCGGGTGGTAGATGCCGAGCTTCAGCCACCATGTCGTGCCCCTCAAGTGCCGGTGGAGCCGCGGGCACTACGGGCCAGGCCAGAGCCCCCGGCAAAGCTCGATGAGGCCCTCGTGTAGAGCGAGATCCGACGCCGCACAGACGCTGCCCTGAAGGCCGAGCGTGCCAAGACAGACGTGACGGCAGCCCGCACCACACAGAGGAAGGCCGAGCAGACGGCCAAAGAGCTTCGGCGGGTGCAGATTGGGTTGGAGAAGGAGCGCAAGGCACGCAGCGATGAGTTGCGCAAGGCGAAAGCCCACGCCTCGGATTTGGAGAAGGCGAACAAGGATGCCGCTGATAAGGAAGCGGCTGCATCAGCTGCCGAGGCAGCTCGCAAGGAATTGGAAGCAGCTCGCAAGGAATCCGAAGTGGTGCACAGTGGGGCGCCCAATTGAATGGGGAGGAATGGGGATGGGCAATCGGCAATTGCTTTTGACACATTTATGAAATCAGACCTGATTTCGTACAGCAGGAATTTGATATTGCTTGGCATTGATTTTTGTCTATCGGTAAGATTGCTTTGCTGAATATTTCAATACGACAAAGGTCTGCAGATGCCACATGCGTATCTACTCAAGGCCCTTCCTGAGATTGTGCCTGTTCCTACTTCACAGCTGCCCCCTCTCGAAGTAGGGCTTAACAGATTTAGTGCGTTGACCGACGCACAAGCAGTGTGTCTCAGGAAATAACAGAACACCTGTGCGGGGAGAATGTTGAACTGCACCATCTAGTGGCCGAAAAATCTGGTTCAGAGAACATCAAAATCCTGCATATCTGCCATGCCTCCCGCATGAGGCTGTGTCTTGATATCGTCTATGCCGTCTTGATATCGTCCATTTCACTTCACTTTGCCTCATTATGTATGGTAACCGCATCACTGACTGACCGCTGCATGGCAGCAAGCTGGCCTGCCGCATGCCAGCCAGTGTTGTCCAAGCCCTGTTGTCTGTTGATTGTTGTCTGTTGCCTGACGTCAGTTGGAAGTCGTCAACTGTTGTCTGCTATCTGTTGTCTGTTGTTGTGTGTTGTCCGTTGTCTATCGCTCTGTTGCCGGCCGTCACTTGAACGTCGTCATCCATTGTCTTTTGTTTGTTGTCTGTTGTCGGTTTTCTGTTGCCCGCAGTTTGTTGAACGTCGTCGTCCATTGTCTGTTGTCTGTTGTCTGTTGCCTGTTGCCTGACGTCAGTTTACTTTCAGTGCAGACCTGGAAGGACAAGATGCAGCCCCAGTGAACACATGAAAAATGGTACAGGTTGGATTTGTGTTCTCGCTTCAGAAAGCATGTTTCGCAGGGTATTGGAGCAAGTTATGAAGTGTTTCCGAGCCGCCAGCACGAAAAAAAACTGCATTTTTAGCCCCAAAAATTGCCAAAAAATGCCAGTTTTTGGCCTAAAACAGTGTTTGTGGGGCCTGAGTGGTCGGATGTAGGGCCTCCCACCCTATTTTGAGGGTGCTGGACTCAAAAGAACGTGTTTTGCCAGGTTTTGGTGCAAGGTGTTGAGTGTTTTCGAGCCGCCATCACCGAAAAAACCCCATTTTTTGCCGAAAAATGGCGAAAAAAAGCTTTTTTTGACCTAAAACAGTGTTTTTGGGGCCTGAGTGGGAAGTTGTAGGGCCCCCCACCCCATTTTTAGGGTGCTGGACTCAAACAAACGTGTTTTGCAAGGTTTTGGAGCAGGTTGTGCAGTTTTTCGGAGCCGCCATCACCAAAAAAACCGCATTTTTTGCCCAAAAATGGCAAAAAAAGCCATTTTTGGGCCTAAAACAGTGTTTCTGGGGCCTGAGTGGTCAGTTGTTGGGCTCCCCAGTATATTTTGAGGGTGCTGGACTCAAGGAAAAGTGTTTTGCAAGGTTTTGGAGCAAGTAATCGAGTTTGTTTGGAGCCACCACCACCAAAAAACCCCATTTTTTGCCCCAAAAATGGTCAAAAATGCCATTTTTTCCCCGAAACAGTGTTTTTGGGGCCTGAGTGGGCAGTTGTGGGGCCCCCCACCCTATTTTGAGGGTGCTGGGTTCGAGGGGAAGGTGTTGTGCAAGGTTTTGGAGCAAGTTATTGAGTGTTTCGGAGCCGCCATCACCAAAAAAAACCGCATTTTTGCCCAAAAATGGCCAAAAAATGCCGTTTTGTAGCCTAAAACAGCGTTTTTGGGGCCTGAGTGGTCAGTTGTAGGGCCCCATACCCTATTTTCAGGGTGCTGGACTCGGAGAAAAGTGTTTTGCAAGGTTTTGGAGCAGATAACTAAGGGTTTCAGGGCCGCAATCACCAAAAAATGCATTTTTTGGCCAAGAAAAGCCATTTTTTGGCCTGAAACAGTGTTTTTGTGGCCTGAGTGGTCACAGGTAGGGTTCCATACCCTATTTTGAGGGTGCTGGACCCAAAAGAAGCGTGTTTTGCAGTCTTTTGGAGCAAATGATCAAGGGTTCTGGAGCCACCATCACCAAAAAACCCCTTTTTTTCGCCAAAAAAATGCCAATTTTTTGGCCCAAAACAGCATTTTTGGGGCATGAGTGGTCAGCTGTAGGGCTCCATACCCTATTTTGAGTATGGTGGACCCAGAAAAAACTTGTTTTGCAAGGTTTTGGAGCAAGTTGTTGGGTTTTGCGGAGACGCCATCACCACAAAGAACCGCATTTTTTGCCGAAAAATGGCCAAAAAATGCAATTTAATCGCTTAAAACAGTGTTTTTGGGGCCTGAGTGGTCAGTTGTAGGGCCCCATACCCTATTTTCAGGTTGCTGGACTCAGAAAAACGTGTTTTGCAAGGTTTTGGAGCAGATAATCAAGGGTTTCAGGGCCGCCATCACCAGAAAAACTCATATTTTGGCCTAAAAAAGCCATTCTTTGGCCTAAAACAGTGTTTTTGTGGCCTGAGTGGTCAGAGGTAGGGCCCCATACCATATTTTGAGGGTGTTGGACTCAAAAAAGCGTGTTTTGCAGTCTTTTGGAGCAAATGATCAAGGGTTCCGGAGCCACCATCACCAAAAAACTGCTTTTTTTGCCCAAAAAAGCCATTTTTTTGGCCTCCAACATCATTTGTGGGGCATGAGTGGTCAGCTGTAGGGCCCCATACCCTATTTTGAGTGTGGTGGACTCAGAGAAACGTGTTTTGCAAGGTTATGGAGCACTCTATTGAGTGTTTGGAGCCGCCATCACCAAAAAACGGTATTTCTTGCCAAAAACAAACATGTATGGTTTGAGCTATACAAAACCTGCTATTCGCAACTAGGTGGTGAATGTCATATTTCTCGGATACGGCCGATTTTAGATGGAATCAAGCCTGCATTGTCGATCTAGGGGCTGGAAAATTTCCAATTTGGAGGGTGGGGGGGGGGGGCTAACTCCGGAAAGTATGCTCTTTATGGTATAATTTGACAAAAAAAGTAGTATTTCTGACTGTAGCTGGTTTTGGGATTTTTGGACCCCATAAAATCCTAGGTGATATTGGAGGATATACATATCTATATATATATATGTATATATATACATATATGAATTGGAACGAAGACAAAGACACACCAGAAGAAAAAATAAAGACAGAAATCGTTTTTACTAACCTCAAATCCCCCCCATAAATTTTTCTGACACTGTTTGGCGAGGTCAGCAGCAAAATCCACACATCCAGACCTCAGCGAGAACAGAGAGGAGAACCAAACAAGACGGTGTATCCCGTGCGTGCCCCAAAACAACTAGCAAAGTGCATGTCGTAGGACTAGGCCAATGGAGAGTGAACACGACGAACATCGGCGAAGAAAACAAAAGTATGTTCCGACGCAGCGAGGTATGTAGCCGACCAGAGACTGCCACGCCCCGACGAGCACGACACCGAAGAAGCACAAGACCAAAACGGGGAAAGACAAATGGACAACTTCACTATTGCACTAGGGGCGAGGCAAGGAAATACAAGGCAAACAAACACCAAACAACCACACGTGAAAGCGCTTACTCTTGCACGCCGCCAAAACCAACGATTGGAGGCACCAAGCTAGAACACCTCGCGCTAAATACCGACAGAACCTCGTCCCCATCCCCTTGTCTATTTGTACTACATGATACCTTACTCACGGAGCAAACCAGGGTGAACGGCGCCACGAGGCGGAGCAGACACTGAAAAGGACATGGCGACGCGCCGTACCAACACGCCAATAAAACGACGTCAACAACAACAACAAGCCGCTAAGCAACACACGGCAACGAGACATCACACAAAACTACCACACGAACACGCAACACCAAAACACAGCAAACAACCATACAACACCACAGGACAACGCAAAAAACCGCGTGCCAAGACGCAACATGGCGCAACCGAACGCCTCACAACACGACTCAAAACAACACAACAGGACACAAGACAACACCACCACACGGGCACAGCCACAACATAACGAAGGAGCCATGCAAACCCACACAACAAACCACAACACGACGGCACTACAAGACACAACAATGGCGCACAACCAACATACCAACTACACAACACCACACGACAACGAGACAGGACTCAAAACAACAAACCCGCCAACGCAACACACTACACCAAAACCAACAACCAAACAACGTTATACAACAACGCAAAATACTACACCACGCAACAAACTGCCACGCAGCAACACACAACATCGCCTGACATGACACGACGCCACATGACACAACACGGCACAACCCAACGCCACGCATCAACACACAACCCAAAACAACAGGAGACAACACAACAGCACAACACACGCAACGAACGGTCCGAACAACACAACACAACGAAAGAGTCACACAACACCACGGCAAAACACAACACAACACAATGTAACACGGCGCCACCTGACACAACAATGACGCACAACCAACATACCAACTACACAACACGCCGCTAGACAACACACAACAACGAGACGTGCCACAAAACAACGCCACAGAACGGGAAGCACCGAAATCAACCAACGAGCAACCATACAACACAATGCAACAAACCACAAGGCAACACACCACATCGGACCGCCACAAGACACGCCACCACACCACACTACACGACACGCCACCACACGACACAACATGGCATAACCAAAGGCCACGTGACAAAACACAATACTAAACACTACGACACAACGCAGCAGCACAAAACGCACAAAACAACAAAAACACAAAGAGAAAAACTGCGCAACGCAACAACACAACTACTGACGTAACCCGTGGAGCCCGCCAGGTACCAACACCCAACGCAACACACCACAACACACTGCAGCGCCACACCACAGCACTCAAAGTAAACACCACCACGTACCACAACCCGACGCCCGACACAACCACATGCCACAACCACGACACAACCCGACACGACGCAACACGCCACAACACACCACACAACATAACAACTACACAACACGCCGCAAGGCGACACACAACAATAAGAAGAGATATACGTGTCCTGTTCTTCCACATGGCAGATGGGCCCTAAAGCCTGGAATAAAGGGGGCAGCGCAAAGGAAGAACAGCGCGAGGACCAACAAGCTCCACTACAGGGTAAGGGCAGAACCCAGGTGACACCGAAGCCAAGGCCGAGGCCAAGGGCAACAGGTATGCCGCCCGCCCCGTATGTGGTACACACGCACATGTAACAACACGCAGCATGAGGTACACGCACATGCAGCACCTCGGCGCCCAAGTATATGGCGCACAAGAAAGACCACACACACAGCACAAACACACGACATTATGGAGCAGGAGCGCGGCGAGAACGCCCAGGGAGAACCCACAACGCCTACGCCGAGCACGCTGACAACAACAAGGACGCGAGAGGGGGCCCAAGCAACAGGAGCCGAGGACTAGCACCCGGCGCACACACCCGAAGCCCCACCCACACGGTGTACAGCGCACACCGGGGAATAACGAACCAACGGCACACGGGCCATTACCCCAGCACCACCGACACAACCGGGCCCCAAGAGGGGAGGGCGACAGGGGAGCGAACCAAAAGACGACAACTGATGGACCCGGAACCGGACCACACACCATCACCACGCACCGTCTACAGCGCCAGCGCCACAGACCAAACCGCAAGCACCACATCACGCCAGCGTACCCCGAGCCTGGACCGCACGGAGTATAGCACCCGAAACACGGACTACAGTCACATACCGCGGCGCGACACCAACGACCACGACAGCCCCACCGATAGGAGCCGAGGACACGCACCAGACGCATACATCCCAAGACCGACCCACACAGTGTACAGCACACAGCCGGAAGAACCCCGATCCACCCATGCAGTGACCCAATGACACACCGACCAGTGGCCCGGGACGGCCAACACAACCGGGCCCCACGGGCAGATGGCAACCGGAGGGCAGGAAGCACAGCGATGAATGGACCCGGAACAGGACCACACCCCATCACAACGCACCGACTACAGCGACGGAGCCACACACAGAAGCACAAGGACGACACCGCGCCGGCGTACCCCGAGCCAGGACCGCACTGAGTATAGCGCCCAAAACACGGACCACTGCCACACGCCTCAACCCAAGGCGCAGCACCACGGCGACCGGGACAATGTCCCAGGGCCAGAACCACAAACGGCGCCGTTGACAACGGAGGCAACGCAGCCACGCACACCAAAGGACCACATACACGAAGCATCACTATTCGTGTCCAGTGGAACGTCCAGCACCGCGCTGGAAACCCACTCCCAAGTATCCGGCCCTGCCGAAGCCACTAACCCGCCCCCGGAATCACTACCCAGTGGCCTTGACATCCCCGCGAACCACGAACCCATGGACCTAGACAACGATCCACTGCAGGACAGCATCCAACGCGTACTGCAGGCGGCGACCGCCGCGCAACAACGACCCACATGGAGCTTGTACCGAGCACTCATTGAAACAGACCAACAGATAACGGGAACAGAAGAAAGCCGAGACCCAGGGCGTACATCCAGGAGCTGCGACAGGACATAGAAAACGCCCATCAACAGTCACCGGTAGGAGTGGTGGTGCAGGGACGGGTATCCAAAACTGGAGCCTGGACGAACCTTTTGGGATCCCCACACGCGGAGGAAGCCCTGACATTCATCCAAGAATACGACGCCCGACCACCAGCAACCCACGAAGAAAAAGCGGCGGCTCTCGTCCTAACCCTGCACAGCTCGACGTGAGGCCATACCATTGTCCTACATGACAAAACGAGGCCCCCCTATGCACGCACCGCAACATGCCGACCAGCCAACACGTCCACGGGTGAAGCCCACCTGCAATTTACACCCGAACGAGAAGACGACCATAACACCCTGGTGCATGCCACCCGCCACGGGAACAGGGTGGCCGAGAGGAAGGAGCCCACACACGAGCCGACCGCAACCCTCCCAGCGAGACCAGCTCCCCGACAATGGACCCTGTACAAACAACTGGCCCATGCCCGCACCCTAGCGGAGCACAGTATCCAACCGTACACGGACGCCACGTACGTGGAACGCATGCTACAAGACTGGACCAAGTACGAAACGGAGATCCTGGAGGGACACACGGGGCCACCGGATACCACGTCCCGTACAACATGGGACAGCGTAGTGCCAGACAGAGACATTGGGGAGCTGGCTACGACCGTTCAAACCCCGTTCGAAGACCGTTCGAAGCCCGAATACCCGTTCGGAGACGACTACGACTCCGCCATCACGAACGCCATCCTGGCCTACCACAGCTGGTCCACCCAGCAAAGCATCCACCTCCACACCCCGCATGACGACCCACGCGAGTGGCACACTGTTGGGCCACCAGGGCTGGAGTTCTATCTGCACGAAGACGCAGTCACCAGGGCACACAGCATCACCAGCCTTCGGCAGAAGGCGCCGTAACCGATACCGGAACCACACATACCCCCGAGCCCAACGAAACCCCACACGCCCCCGCAGAACAGCTCCGCACAAAGAGGACCAAGCCCACTGGCCCACAAAGGGACCAAACCTCTGAGCGCCACCGCGACCGTCCAACACCTCGCCAAGCCCCTCACCACACGCCACGTCCCTGATAACTACCAACTGCTCTGAGAGGGGAACCACACCAGGAGGGCGACAACAACATGGCGATTACCGACGGGCAACATCGCTTGGAAGAAGTTCCTCTGGGGAGTAACGACGCACCTCCTTACACCGAACCAGGTACAACCAACACAGGCTGTCCACCTTTTCATAACCACCCAGGGCACAGCCACCATTGAAGGCACAACCCTGGGAGACGACGACCAAACACCCGAGGCAAGACCCACTCAAGCTGTCTGAGTAAACGCGACAGCGGACACCGACATTGCCGTTGACCCCGACCCGGAGTGGACAGCTGTCCACTGTACCCTGGACTGCGCCGAAAACGACCCCGCACTGAGGGACTGGCGGACACGGTGGGCTGCGGAAGTCCACTGCCTCGACGACGTGACCCTCGACGACACCCTCACGTCAAAAACCATGGAGCCCGCGGGACGCGCCGCCCGTATACACCGGGGTGCCACCAAACACACCCACTGGCACTACCCCACCACCATACACCCAGAGGCAGTAGCCCAGATCAAAGAGGCACTCTCCCTAACCCTTTCCGGACACCCACAACGCCCAACAACCAGGGATGTTCACAACATACTGGAACTTCCCAACAGACACCGGCATGGTATCCCAGGTCGCCGAAGCCACACTGCCGCCCACCGTCACGGCGCTGGCCAAAGCAGCCCGAGCCATGGCGCACAGGGAGGGTGCCCCACAGGACTGGACGCCGATCGTCCTCGTCGAGCAACGCGCCCACCACAACGCCAACAAAGCACAGCAGACGGGGCGCCAAATACACCCACCGATACGCGACAAAGACGGCAACCTTCAGCCCCACAGCCGATGGATGGTACACTTCGTACTAGAAGAACACGGGATCAATCAGAAAAGGCACAGAAGTACAAATCACCCACGCCCTGACGCACAAACACCTCCACTACACTGTCCACACCTCAAACATACTCATCACCTACGGCGAAGCACAGACGTCCACGTAGGGTATGCTGGCCAACAGCGGTGGCACAGCAGATACGGTATACATCTGGGCGCGATACGGGGACCTGCCAGCCCCCATTTGGCATCCGCACCCATCCTGGCACCAACCCCTCCATGGGAGGACTGTGCCCCGTCAAGGCATCAAACCTGTGGTGAGCAATGCTACCGGTGCCCATGGCAATCCGCCCCCCAACATCATTAACTCGACTCTCGCAAACGCCAGGATGCTCCTCATCCATACGGCATGCCCCACCCCGGATGACGCCACCGACGACAGGACGTGGGGCACCATCAGAAGGGCCCTGCCCCACGACATTGACCGAGAACAAGCCACCTGAATCGACCAGGGCTCCGTCACCATCAGGGCAGGGGGTGGTTGAACAACCTGAACCCTCAAAAACTGCGCAGGGTGGCGGGGCCCTACATACTATACCCCTTTCCCCACGGCATGGATGACCACTGCCTGACTGCCCAGGGCTCCGGCCCGGGGACCCCCCCTGCGGGCACCCCTGCCCTACGCCCTGTTCCAGCCATTACCCCAACAGCCCACCCCACTCCCGGGTATATACTTCAACACGGTAAGAGGCGCCAAGGGAGTGCACCTCACGGCGAGATACACCGCGGGCCAAGCCGTCCCCCTCAATCAGGTGCACCACATGGCCATGGGACGACGACTGTCCAACAACGACATACCACGTCGACCTTTGGCGAGACGCGTCGCACGCGACCCCAGGCCCGCGGATCCAAACGCCCGGGCCCCGACAGAGGGCTACTACACCTCACCATGAAACGCACGGCCCAACTCCCGACCACCCTGGCGGGAGAAAAGCACTTTCTCCTGGAAGGCCTAACGGATGATGTCATCACCCTAGCGGCCAACACCCTGGCGGCCACCACAGACGCTTGGGACATCGCCGTGGGACACCCCACGGCATGTAAGGACAGGGTCCAGGAAACAAAAGACACCCTGACACCAGATCTTGTGGACCATCTGATGCAGCTAACCAGCCCACCAGAGCAACACAACCGAAAGACCGAAGGTCCGAAGGTCACTGACTGGACGATCCTCGACAAGCCCCCAGACGCCCCCACAGTGACACTAACATGCCACCAACACACCTTGTGGGTCGCACAATGGAATGCCACAGGCACAACAGACAGAGTCCACACGTTCACACCAGAAACAAGGACACAAACCCCACTGGCACTGGGGGACCGTTTTAGCCACTATAACCACCACACCAACCACCCCCTGGCGCACTGGTTGGACCTCAAGACGGCTATGCACCGGACGGTAGATGCCCCAACCACAGACACCGCACTACCCGCAACATGGCTCACGCTCACTCGCAACCTGGCAGCCTACATACGCAAACACGGGACATCACGAGCGGAACGCTGGATGTCCTGGCCCACGGACACGGAAGAAACTCTCAAACATCGCACCACTAGCCTGCAAGAAGACGCGAACAAACTTTGAGGTATGAACCGACCCATGAGGGACAACGACCGACATACAGCATCTTTGACAACCTCCGAAACCGCAACGCGCCGAGGCGAGCCCCCAAAACTGGCGCCAGAAGAACCCCGGCCCCAGCCAAGGCGTCGTCCCGAGGGGGCGGGCATCCCTACCCGCCAGGCCAAACGACCCGAACCGGAGCCGAAAGCGGCCCCAGTGCCGCCAACGCCCGAACCACAACCGAAGCCAAAGCCCCAGGCATCCCCATTCTTGACGGTGGCGGAGCGTAACGCCATGCATCCCGAATGGCCAGATGACGCAGAAGTACAAGGGGTATTCAGGGCCACGCTCAAAGGACAACCACAGCAATTCGTATGGTTCCAGGGGACAGATAAAGGGCAGACCCGCCGTCCCTGGCAAACATGGCAACCTACAGCTGAAGATCGCATGGCAAGCGCTCCCGGAGTGGGGCCAGAAGGCGGAAACCTCGAACCTGGAACTCCGGGACGACAGCCAGTTCCCGGAGTGCCCGGTACAGCTCCGCACAGCCGCCAACCAAGTACCACCGGGCACCGTCTGGACAGGTGACGTGCCACAGCCATGGCTTGAGGAGCCAAATATACCCGAGGAGCAACAGTTGGCGACAGCAATCAACCTCAAACTACGCCTGTGACAATGACTACTACCACGCCGCGCAGGGGGCCCCGCAGGGGCCACCAGGGCGCATACCCGTGAGATCATCAATGCATTCATCACCCTCATGTCCCTGATCGCACCAGGCGCCCTGTACGACGCAGCCAGAGCTCCAGACCTGCAAGATGTACCTGTCATGGCAAATGGCGAGGTGCGACCCAGACGCCATGTTGTGGCAGGAACAGGCCCTCAAAACCCAAGTGTCCCACCGCAGCCTAACCCCCATCCTCGCGAGGACAGGACACCAATACCGCACCACATGGGTTGAAGGGGTGCCCATATCCCACACAAGTGAGGTCCAAGTATATGTCCAGCACAACCTTGGCGTAGAAGGCTGCCTGGCAGGATACGAACTGGTCGGCCCGACGTGGCAGCTGAACGTCATCAATGTTCATGTCCCCTTTGGAGACGCCACAGAGACATTCCTCGAACACCTCATGGAGGCCTACCGGCAACTCGCGATGGGGTGGACTCTTATCATAGGAGACCTCAACGCGGCCCCATCAGTGGACGATCGCAGGGGGCCGCTAACGTCCGAGGACAAAGCAGTGCAAATGGCCATGCACACATGGGCCTACAGGACCTCACAGCCGCCCTACGAGACCAGCCCTCAGACCAACCACCGCAACCAGGCTCAGCAGATTCCCGCATCGACCTTTGCTACACGGACTCGGCACACGTTGAGGTAACGCGGGCTCAAAACCACGACCTGCTGTCCAAGATCACCGGATATTGACCTCTGGAGGTACAAATGAAGGTGCTTCAAGTGCCCCCGGCCTCCACAGAAGACATGGAACATGACGAACAACCACCTCTTAGACCACCAGACAAACACGACACACACAGATGGATGGCTTATTACCGCACGGTGCAGCGGATCTTGGGACAACAAGACGAGGCGGACCTCAATCTTGCCATGCCAGAAGCGGCCACGGCGTGCGGCCTCCACGGAAGACACCGGTTCAAACAAGACGATGCCACTTCGCATCAGGACCTACGATCCATGGTTACCGCCATACATACAGCGGTACACTCCTATGACCCGCAGGCCCAGCATGACGCCCAGAACATTGCCGCACGGCTGAACACCACACGCTGGCAACTCAGGGAGTGGCACGTCCGCCGGGCGAAGGAGCTGGCACAAGAACAGCAACGCTACTTTCAGAAACCCAAGCCCAAGTCCTGAAAGCACGTGGACAAACTCCTGGGGGAAACTGGCGACTGAGGCATCAAAGAGGTGCGCCTGCAAAACAGCACAGTGAAAAACGACCTCATGGTGGTCCTGGAGGAAGTCCTCAGAACCTTCAACGCCAACACAACACCGAGGACGAGGAGTTATCCGCATACATGGAGGAATTGATATCGCATTTGCTGAAACTCTACAACAGGACACAGCGACGAGACATGCACCGCACCCCATTCGCCATTCGGGAACTTGATGAAGTGCTGTACAAACTACAAACGGGAAAAACCCCGAGGGTAGACGGCCTCCCGGCGGAGCTCTACCGCAGACTCCAACTGAACCTAAAGAGACCCTTGGCCGCACGTTTGTGGGATAACGGAAAACAGACGTACCACCCGATTGGGCAAACCTGGTACACCTGCTGTACAAGAAAGGCGGTTGGGCGAACGCAGACAACTGGAGCCCCATAGTGTGCGCCACCACGGAAGCCCAACTCATCTGGATGCTCATCCTCAAACGGGTGGCCCCGGCAGTATACCGCGTTGTACCGCCCACGATGTGGGGGGCCATACCCGGTAGGTCGCCGCTGGAGGCCATATATTAATGCAAGACGCTGTAGTGGACATGGACCCGATCAGCCTCATCATCACGTCCCTGGATGTCCACTGGCCTTCCCGAACACCCCGCACCGCCTCCTACGAGCCGTCCGGAAACGCATGAGACTCCCCTTCCGGGACTTCCTACGAGCATACCCTGCCACCCGCATGTATGCAGTGAAAACTGATGTGGGCACCACCCCATGGGGTCATCCCACCAGTGGGGTCCCACAAGGGGTTGCAGAGGGCCCATTCTTCTCCCTGCTCATCATTCTCCTGCTGGCCTTTCACATCCGACGCACATACCCGGACGTGGCACCATACCCCTACGGACCACGCTCCTAGCATTTGCGGACGACTTGGCGGTGGTGACCGCTACCGCCCGTCAGCCCCTACCAACTAGCCCGGACACCACCAGGGCGGCCAAAGTATTCCGTGATGTCACCAACTACCTGCAGGGCAACCAGCTACTGGTGCACAACGTCAAATCTGCAACGATGGTACACAACGCACCACCACCACCCCTCCGCCCCGGAGACCCGCCCATGAACCCACCAAGCACGGCCACCTACCTGGGGGTCGAACAAGCGGCCACCACCAACGAGGTCACCCTACCACCAAAACTGATACGGCAGTTGACACGGACACTAGTCATAGCGCGCATCGTGGCGCTCTCAAACCAAGCCCCTGGCATACTTCCTACAATCCTATCGCAGCTATAGGGTTCCAGGCCCTGCACCTAACGCGGCTCCAACAAATGCTGCAGGAGGCCGCTGCCAAAGTACGGCGAGCGTGCACCATCCACGGCCACCGACCAACGTCATCACCCGCTGCGGTGCGCGCGGCGTCACCAACATACTATGGGTACAACACCGATCACCTCGTCAGCAACGCATACACGGCTCACACCGGGACCCACCTGCACCATGCCATGCACAATCATGAGCCAGAGGTGAGGGAGGTCTTCACGCTGACATAACGAGAGGCCCAATACCATCGCAACGCCTGTCCCCAGTACATACTTCATCAACGAGGCCTCCCCGTGAAAGTAGGGACCCGCATATGGAACCACCTACAACTCCTGCTACCCCACCACCAACATGTCATCCAAACAAACCATCCGTGCAGGGAGACCGGTCCTCTGGCCGTCCTACACACCGATGTGGGTGGAGGACCAACAGGGAGCACCACCACTCTGGACCTGGTGGGCACCACCCTAGACCTAGTAAGAGTCACCCCGAACCAGATGCGGGCCCTCCAGCGAGTGGGCACACACCGTGTTTTCTTCCTGCAGCACCCGGAGTGGCCCAACAAGTCGGTCCTGGAAAGTCAGATGCGAAACGCGGCCGCACAAACCGGACACCCACAGCCGACCGATGGGGAAGTATCTGAGGCATACGGTCTGTTTTGGAGCACGCATAAAAAGCCGCTACCACGGGCCCCACCACGCGGGAACCAGGCCCACCACCGGCCGCTGGAACAAGTGGAGTATGTACCAGGCACCAGGGTCCCAGCAGTACTCCTCCTGGCGCGCAAAGGACTCAAAACCACAGGGCGACCTGGCAGAACGCATGGCAACTTGTGGATGCTACCGCCGTTCACGGCACGCAACTTCTGTCGCCGCCGCTGCTGCAGGATGCGCTGACGGGCATCCCCACCACTTGCTGGAGATATGGGCCCCAAGCGCTAGCGACCCAATGGCCCCTCCTCCAACCGCTTGCACGCTACCCCCACACACCAACGGCCCACGCTACCCCGGAACAACACCGGTGGCTACACACACACTTCAAAGAGGCTTCGACGGAGGACACGGCCACAGTCGCGTGCGGACCCGGGACCGCAGCGGAATGAAAGTTCGACCGGGGAACGTGGGACACCAAACACCCAGCCATTATCTTCCCGCTGCTGGCCAAACACCCCAGCACCACACCAGAGGCCCCTGCCTACCTGGTTAAACACCGCTGCTCCCAAGTCCAGGACTGGCAGACAATCGAATGGACCACATTCCACCAACAGAAGGCGTACCTGCTCCAATATGTGTACGGCTACCTCACGCAAGGCCACGAAGGGAACAACAACTATGTACGCATGAACCCAGCGGCGACCGAGATCATCCACCAGGGAATAGGCATCTACGCTACTCGAAGGCTCCAGCCGGCCACCACCACGCCATGGGCCACCACGGAACAGGGGGTGCGCGTCCACGCCTAATAGCCAACGACGCCGTGCCGCCTGCCATGCCCGGACGACCGCAACACCGTTATCTTTGCGAATGCCTCCGGCACCACGAACCTCACCCAAGCAGCCGGAGGGGCAGTCTTGGAGCTGTGGACGGAGACGGCGGGCCGACTACGCCATCACCACCTCACAGGCGCCACCATCTTTGGGGCCTCCTCTCAGGGGGAACTAAAGATGCTGGCGACCATTGTGGGCGCCGTCAATGACGCCCACCAATAACTGCGAGACCACGCGCACCATGTGTGGGTCGTATTAGACGCAGCGGTGGACTTCCGGATCGTCCGCAAACTGGCCTGACAGCCCCTACACAAGGTAACGGACTCCAGCCTGGGCACCCAAGCCCTACACCTCTGGATGGCTTTAAGACGCCTCACCAAGCACGTCGTCTTACACCTCGTCAAACGAGAGTCCCATCGGTACAGCCTTGGCAACGGCCACATAGAATTACACACCCACAGCCAGCCTGCCGAGCATATGCCAGACGGCGAGGACCCGCCACTACAGGACCACATGCACACACACCTCCAACACCTGCCGCCAATCCCGCACCCCGGGGAACCACCAGCCTGGGTACCAGACGACCGGATCTACAACGACACGGGACAGGTGTACAACTACCCGCAACCTATTCGCACCATTGCGCACATCCGAGGCAGCCACGCCAACAACATCCTTATGAACCGCCTCCAACATGAGCTGCAAACCGCGTTATACTTCTCAGCTCTTGACCCGTTCCTGCTGCCGGTACACCTACAGACACGACGGGCCCAACTCATGCTTGAACAACTGCCCCTCGTGGACAGGGTGGCACGCTCGTATGACCGACGAGGTATAGACATACCCCCGGAATACACCATATGTCCCTACTACCTCCAACAGCTGGAGACGTGGGAACACTTCAAACAGCGCCCGCTCGCTCAAGGAGGCAACCACTTGGCTACGTGGACACCGGAGGACACCAGAGTACAGCACACCGGATGGCGCCCGACCGCGCCGCCGGCAAAAAAGGTCCGGCGCCTGATGCGGCAACAGGAGATCAAGAGGTGGTGCTCAGGGGAGCGGTACAACTCCAGCTCTACAAGGTCATCGCCGACCACGCCCCGGAACCCAAAGCCACAGTAGGTCACATGCAACTCACCGCCGTCAAGAGGGCAGACGCACAGCTGCAGCACCGCATCCAGCTGTACGCATAGGAAGCACAACACACCTCCCACGACCGCCGTATGTATTACAACCTCCTCATCCATTACCAGCCCGCGGGACCCAGTGACTTGCCACACACACTGACACACGGCAACCCCCGGGAAACTGCAACCGCACCACCCACCACACCGCACTGCACGAAGGGGCGCAAACTCCCGTAAATTAACCTGATCGTCCCACGAGCTGTACCTCTCCTCAGGATGCCTGCCGGTGGAGCTCCACATGCGCGGGGGCTTGGGAACCCGTGCAACGTCTGCTTGGAAACAGTCGATGACAACGACGCCCCGCTCCTTCCGCATGACCTCAGCTGCGGCAGCGCCGAGCAGCTGCACTGGTTCTGCAGCCCGTGCATCGCGCACCTCCATGCCTGCCCACTTTGCCGACAGCCGCAGCCCCTCTGCACAGCTCTGCCGCCACGCGAAACCCAAACCGACGACCTCACGCTCCACACACTGCGCAGCCTGATTGCCAAGAATGTCTGGGCGCGTAACGGAGGGGACAGCCCCAACCTTGAGTTGTTGGACATCCTCGGCGAGGAGGACCCGGCTGCACCGCCACCTCACCACCCCTGGCACGCACCAACGTGGGCCCTGCCAGACGGGGAGGCAGACCCCACTATCTGGGTTCGAGACTACGAACATTACAGCGGCGTGCCACGGGGCAGCCTACCCCCCGTTGGTAATCCGCAGGACAGTTTGGGCCCCATCGGCCCCATGAACCCCGACCACTGGCGCGCTACCGTACTCACCCTTACTACCTGCCTCCCGGTCACCTTCGGCTGGCTCGTGGGAAACACAGAGTGGGTCATGGGGATCGTTTGCGGCGCCCATGGCAAAGAGTGGGAAGATTCTTTCCCCCGCAGCGGGTGCCTGGTCGAGGGGGCACCCTAGAGACTAATGGTGGCCTATCTCACGTGGAGGGGGATACCCCTCCCCTGCAGACTCTTGCCAGTGGCGCGGCGCGGGAAACAACCACTCTTCCCACCGCCGCAGCCGGGCACGTACGGCAATGCGGCAGTGACCAGGATGATGGCCGGAGCTGCCCAACACCACAGCTCCTCCACCTCCAGCCGGAGAACCGCGATCATCACCACGCAGCCCCGGTCGCGTGCCACAGCCGCAAGCGGGGCCACAAATGTACGTGTTCTGGCACCATCGGGCGCCGGCGCGCCACAAAGCTCAACGACCTCCGGGTCCTCCCGCCCGTCCACCTCCGCCCCCCACGCGACCGTCCATTCACCACACCGGCTGCAGACCACCGACGCCACACGACTACGGGCGTTCAGGCGCCATCAGGGGCCGGCACGCCACAGAGCCCCCGGCAACAACGTGCATCCAAACGGGCGGCGCAACGACACCAGCCGCAGCACCACGCAGCCACAGAGATCCAGGAGCATCAGGCATCACCTTAGATGTCGGGAAATTGCAGCAGAAGAAAACAAAAACCAAGAAAAAGACGTACAACCAGACAAAATAAAGCGGGAAATCAATTTTTCGGACCTCAGAAACCCCCGAAAACATTTTACGCCGCTGTTTGGCGAGGTCGCAAAATTTAGGACACTGACAGAAAGAGAAGAACAACAGAGTCGCGACAGCGACAAGGTTGAGCGTTGCTTGCCCCGAAACACCTAGCAAAGTGCGTGTCCTAGGCGCTAGGGACTTGTGCGCGCCCCAACCACAAAGAAAGGGAACACATGCACAAAGGAGAACAAAGGAAAGCGAGCGAAAACAAAACAGACACAAATAACACCGTCAACAATGGCCGCCAAGACGCAAGTATGTTACATGCCATGCAACGCCAAAATGCGCCGCCACGAAAAACACAACGAAAACCGCACCGGCAAGGAAAACCAACAAGAGGTGACACCGAATGAATGCCTATGCCCACCCCCGCACACATAGGGAAAAAAGGGTATGCCCGTACGTGCATGCCCGTATTGCCGCAAGGTCATCACCGCCACGGACGAGCAAAATTGTATGAGGGGGCACAACGGGGGAACACAAAACCAACAAAGGAGAGAAGAACGCAAGAGAGAGGCCACACACCACCGAGGGGACGCACAACACACAGAAAAACACACAAACAAAAACTAAACATACACAACACGCACACGCGGCTTGTTGGATCCAAGAGGCGAAAGAGAGCGAAAGGGAACAAAAGGTATGCCGCCGCATGCAAACGAGTAGTAGGCAAGGGGGGAGCCACACACCGCCACCAAGAGCGCAAGTATGTTACCATGTCGTGCCACGCCGCGCACACGAGAGAGGCAACGAGCGCCCGGCCCGCGTCACCAACCGAGACCAGAAAAAACAAATGGCCTTTGGCCAGGGAGTGGTTGTCACGGGGGGCTAACGGTACTGCGGTGACAACTGCTCTTACAGCACAACCATCCTTTTTGTTGCACTGATTAGAACATACACACTTATGCATAGCGTCGTGTGCCGGATTCAGACATACACACGCTGCCACGTTTCCTTGTGCATGCACCCACCTTCCCTTCTCTTCACAGGTCCAAAAAAGAAGTGTGTGCTCGTGTTTTTGTCGTTTTTGCGTTCAAGTAGGGTTGTCTTAGACGCTTAGGCTTGTTTTGCGTCGTGTCGTCGTCTCTCATTCGCCATTCCCTGTTTGCCTTTTCGCAGATGACACAACAGGCACAACAGGAAGAATCGTGCAAGCCACACGATGCAATTTAACGCTTAGGGTTGTTTGTAACTCGCAATAGGGTAGTTTAAACGCTTAGGTTTGTTTTCGTTCGCTTCAGTCCGGCATTCACACGATGCATGGTGAGTAAGGCTTAGACGGCTCAAGTTGCATGGTCAAAATGCGCCCAAGACTGCCTCTCTACGGCACTGCGAAAAAATAGTCCTTTTGGGGGGGACGTAAAACGCAAGAACCAAAAATCCCGTGAAAAGCAATTAACCGGTCCATTTTCCTTTAGTTTCAACAAAACCGACTGCCCAGGAATATGATTTATTTCCACCAAAATGAACTTCTATTTTGGGAAAAGCACGACTTTTTGTTTCTTCTACCATTTATGCTTTGCAATAAAAACACCCGTGAGCTTTCAATCTTTTGGAAAACCATTTTTCGAAAACCATGTTGCACGCAGCACCACAAGAAGCATTTTTTCGTACCACTTCTTTGCGCGAGGCCTCGCGCAAACACCAACACAACAGCGCAATAAAATGCATCACAGAGAAAAATGTGCCGCACAAGGTGACAGCATAAAGGTCCTCGAAGAGGAATGCATAGCGCGAGCCCTCGCGCATAATAGATCAGAACAAGCGAAGAAATTACTTTTTCTTCGGAACAGTTTGCATCTTAGAACCCATAGCCTTAGCAACGGACGTGTTACCCTTAGGAGGTGGCTTTGCGGGCGCGCTTCTTGGTTGGGACTGACGGGCTGGCTGCTTGAATGGAGCTCGGGCCCCGGTTTCCTCGGACCTCGGCCTCGCTGCCACTTTCTTCGCTGCCTTGCCCTGGGAGACCTGCGCTTCCTCCTCCTCTTCTTCCTCGCTCTCCTCCTCTTCATCCCCATCGCTCTCGTCGGATTCTGCACCGGTAACCGACTTCGCTACCTGAGGCTTGGAGGTCGTCTCCTTACTCTTGGGGGCTGGTTCCCCACCAGTAGACTTCCGCTTTGCAGGGGCCAGTGCTTCTGCAGCTTGACCTTTCTAAACAGTCTCTTCCTCCTTCAGCGACAACGCCTCATAACCCACCTTGTCATCGCAAACCCATAGGGGAATACCACGGTTTGCCCAGTTGGCTTGCTGGTCCCAATCACCAGACGTGTGCATTTTGGACTCTTGTGTCATTACATGGTTCAACTGAGTCTGCACCCTGTTGACCCAATCGGAGTGATTGTCGGAGGTAACACCAAGAAGGTACATGCGAGAATCCAGCTCGACGGACGCGATCTTGCACACCAGATCCGGCTGATGATCAATGAACACAAACGCAAGCTTGAAGGTCTTATCCTGCTTCAGGTGAGAAAGGTGAGTGTCGAAATACCACATAACCGTCGTTATCGGAAGGTGACCGCCAAATTCAGCAAGATCCATCTCCTCTACTTGAGGAGGTCCAAACGTCAGATATTTCGGAATCTGCAATGAGGGAGAAGTTATTGCGCTAGGCCTCGCGCAAAGAGCGGACGTAATGAGGGAATTATACCTTTCTCGACCAGCTATCCGGTGACGCCATCAGCAACCAGCGAACGTCAAACGTTGTAAGATCCCCTGCAGGCTCCAGTTTGACTGGCCAACTGCAGATGGGAATAAGCAACATGTGGCCAATGCGCGGCGCGTTGGAATCATTGTTGAGACGCCTCTCTGTTTCTGTTTCCAGCACGTGGAACATGTTCTCAGCAACAGTTTTGGAGCCGTAGATAAGGGTATCGGCACACGCCATCTCTTCATACAGCCAGGCTGGGCACATCTTCTCAGGAGCAAGATGTTCAAATATGTCGCCGTTGATGATAATCAGGTTCTTGTCAATCTCCATGAACCGCTTCGGAGGTTCGTGGTTCAACGCTGCAATTCGGGTCGCCTTAACTGTGATAGTTTGACTCAATGATGGATCCTGCTGTTCCACTGTCTTGAAGTCACCAGTAACGCCAGCAGGTAGGGGGACCACACGGCTCTTGGTAGGCTCTTGACCCAGGAGTTTTTGGACGTTGAGGATTTTCAGAGGGGCGGGTTTGCCTTTCTCTGCCACCTGCCACAGTGGTGCGGGAATCATGGATTTCCATTCCGGCCATGGACCGCGACTTTTGCCTTCAGACTCACGCCAATAGCCCCATATACCAGGAGTCACCTTCAGGGCAGGCCTTCCAAGTGCAGCAACCTCTTTGCGGGTCCGCATGTCTTTGGCTAAAGAACAGAAGTGGTGAAAGTGCGGCGCACTGATGCAGAAATGGAACCCAAGTCGGGTCGATGGTACACACCTCTCTCAGGTCGAACGTACTGGCCGTTGTGCGGGTGGTCCAGATGCATTGAGACCCACTGCTCAAGGATGATGTCGTCAAACGAATTCTGCAAGGATTTAAGGGTTGTTTTTTCTTCCTGCATCACTTCTGCCACTTTGTTGTAGAACTCCGGCAACAGGATCCCGTCCAGTTTCTTCAGCGCGTTCTTCGTGACTTTCTCCCCTTTGTCGTGGAACTTCTTGTACCAGTTGTCCATCCACAACACAACCCACTGTTGGTAAATTCTGTCCCATGTAGTCTGTAACCTGACTGCGGCCTTCTCCTTCAGCGAAGGTGCGCTGTATCGCGCCAGACCTAACCTTGCTAAAATGCGACGCTGCGCCCTACTTCCCTCTACCGCAACAACTGACTTTTGTTTTCCCTGGTATGGAACTGCGCGGTGGCGCATCAGCAAATAGAGGCGCCAGGCCTCCTCTATCAAAACACCAACCCATCTCTTCCCTTCTGCCGCATTCGCCTTTTCAACGCTGCAACGCGTCCGTTCATTTTTGCGCAGACGCAGAAAAAAAACAAACAACAATCGCACGCCCTCGTCCTCCTGTTTTAGCCCTTCCGACAGTTCTTCTGCCGTGTGGTACGGCAGTTCCTCTGAGCAGACATCGCGGAAAACTCCGGATGCTGCGGCCTCTGTCTTCTCGGGGTCCACCTCTTTTCGCAGGGGCATTGTTGCTGCAAAGAATAATTGCGTAACTGTATCTGCGTAAAAATCGCTGTTTGAAAAACTGTCTTGATTTCAAACATCAACCTGTCACTCAGTTTTCGCGTGACCGATTATTCTGTGATTCGCTTGTCGCATGCACCATTTTCGGTTACCTGTAACTGTCTGGTGATCCCACATTTTACTAGTTAATCCTGATTGCGGTACCCAGTTGCGGCGCGCTACCATCGCTGTTGGGCAGTGAAGTCAGTGGTGACCACAGTATGAAAACCGGATATGCCGGCGGGACCTGTATGGGCGCCCATGCAGCAGCGCCGCATCAAGGGAACGTACATACTGTGTAGCTGGTGGATCTGTCCAATTTTGGTTTTTATGAACGCTTGTGACCTCCATTGCGCGAGGCCTCGCACAATGATCACCGAAACTTTAATGTTTTTCATGCGCCGTTCCATGCGCGAGGCCTCGCGCTTGAAACTGCAGTTTGTTCCGGAACATTTATACTTTTCAAGATTCTTGGGTACACTATTGTTGCAGTTTATTCGTTAATAGATCTACCTCTATCACGCAATCCTGATAATGGTACTAAGTTACGTGTATAAATACGACAGCGTTCCATTTTTTGACAACCTGCCTAATGCGTCGTGCTGTAGTACATTCATTTGACACAAATGAACGTCTTTGCGCGAGGCCTCGCGCAAAGAATGGCCACCAAACAATACTTTTCCCTGTCTCGCCCATGGGACACATCATTCTTATAGAAATGTTTAATCCGCCATACTTGTCTGCGACGGTTTTATAATATCCAGCAAAACAACTATTTTTCGATGCCTTTGCAAACCTGTCATATTCCTACCTTTTCCTTCGTTGTTGACCATGCAACTTGAGCCGCCTAAGTAAGGTAGGTAAGCCCAGGAGGATCTCACCTTCTGGTTGAGTCAGAGTGGTTACAGTGGTATAGATCTCGCCTTCCTTCCCCGCATGCGTGCACACGATGCATTAAAGGGATTTGACAGTAGGCCACGCGCTGTGCACGCGGTATGAACCCTTGCCAGGTTACCCAGGGCTTCGCCCTACGTTCCATAAGGGAACGGGCGAAGTCCTTAAGCTTGCTTGCTTGCAACTGGGTTCAGGAACAGTGTATTATAGGGCACACTAAGAAGCGTATAATACTTGGAGTGTGTCTTGGTTCCTCCGTCGTGAACCCAGTCCATTGGCCTCTGTTGTACAGGTGGGAGAGTCAGGCTGAACGGGTGCAGTCCCTTGAGCCGTGCTAAAATATATGGCGCTGATCACACAATCAATTGACTGCGCCTCAGCCAGGAGTGGCGAGGGCAGTTCAACTCCATCGACGTCCGCACTGTGCACGCCACCTGTGCGCCCTTACCCTCCAAGCCCTAGCAGCGAAACGTGTCTTGGCTTCCCTGTTAGGCCACAGTTGCTTAGCAGCGCTGTGTTCTCTTGTCTTCTTCACAGGAGGGTCATTAGGACCCCACACCCACACACCCGCGCCCACGGCATGTGGTTGACGGACCCCAACAGCACGCCCAGAGGGCGGGCAGTCGGGGGAGGGGGAGCGCCTGACCACAGACGCCCCTCACAACGGCGGAAGGCACCCCCCCCCGGGGACGCCCTTCTGCCACCGGCACGCCGCCCCGCAAGGGCGCACGCTGTGGGGCCGGGGCTGGGTCCCCACACCCGCACCGACCGCACCCGGGACACACGGGTCGCCGAGCCCCGGCTGCCCGCTCCGGAAGTTGGGCGGCTGGGGGAGGGACGGCGCCTGACACCAGACGCTCCTCGCAACGGTGGCAGGCCACCCCCCCCGGGGACGGCCGCCCCCCGCTCCCGCGGCACGCAGCCCCCACAGGGCATGCAGGGCAAGGGGACAGTGTTGGGCCCCCACACCCACACACCCGCGCCCACGGCACGTGGGTGGCGGACCCCAACAGCCCGCCCATTGAGCGGGCAGTCGGGGGAGGGACAGCGCCTGACCTCAGACGCCCCTAATAACGGTGGAAGGCACCCCCCCCGGGGACGCCCTTCCGCCACCCCCACTGCGAGCAACACCGGCCCGCAAGGGCGCACGCTGCGGGGCTGGTGCTGGATCCCGACGCCCGCACCGACCGCAGCCGGGACACACGGGTCGCGGAACCCTCACTGCCCACTCCCGAGGACAGGCGGCCGGGGGAGGGACAGCGCCTGACACCAGACGCCCCTCACAACGGTGGCAGGCCACCCCCCCCTGGGGAAGGCCCCCCACCACCCCGGCGGCATGCAGCCCCCACAGGGCATGCAGGCCAAGGGGACAGTGTTGGGCCCCCAGACCCACACACCCGCCCCCACAGCACGTCGTTGGCGGACCCCGACAGCCCGCCCAGTGGGCGGGCAGTCAGGGGAGGGACAGGGCCTGACCTCAGACGCCCCTCACAATGGTGGAAGACACCCCCCCCGGGGACGCCCTTGCGCCAGCCCCACAGCGAGCAACGCCGGCCCGCAAGGGCGCACGCTGTGATGCCGGTGCTGGGTCCCCACGCCCACACCGACCGCACCCGGAACGGACGGGTTGCGGAACCCTGGCTGCCCGCTCCAGAGAACGGGCGGCCGGTGGAGGGACAGCGCCTGACACCAGACGCCTCTCACAACAGTGGCAGGACATCCCCCCCGGGGACGCCCCCCCCCACCACCCCCGCGGCACGCAGCCCCCACAGGGCATGCAGGCCAAGGGGACAGTGTTGGGCCCCAAGAACCCACACACCCACGCCCACAGCACGCGGGTGGCTGACCCCGACAGCCGGCCCAGTGTGCGGGCAGTCGGGGGAGGGATAGCGCCTGACCTCAGACGCCCCTCACAATGGTGGAAGGCACCCCCCCCGGGGACGACCTTCTGCCACCCCCACAGCGAGCAACGCCGGCCCGCAAGGGCACACGCTGTGAGGGCGGTGCTGGGTCCCCACGCCCGCAACGACCGCACCCGGGACACACGGGTCGCGGAACCCTGGCTGCCCGCTCCAGAGGACAGGCGGCTGGGGGAGGGACAGCGCCTGACACCAGACGCCCCTCACAACGGTGGCAGGCCACCCTCCCCCGGGGGATGGCCCCCCACCGACCCCGCGGCACGCATCCCCCTCAGGGCGTGCAGGCCAAGGGGACAGTGTTGGGCCCCCACACCCACACACCCGCGCCCACAGCACGTGGCTGGCGGACCCCAACAGCCCGCCCGGTGGGCTGGCAGTCGGGGGAGGGACAGCGCCTGACACCAGACGCCCCTCACAATGGTGGAAGGCACCCCCCCCTGGGACGCCCCTCCGGCAGCCTCACAGCGAGCAACACCGGCCCGCAAGGACGCACGCTGTGGGGCTGGTGCTGGGTCCCCACGCCCGCACCGACCGCACCCGGGACACACGGGTCGCGGAACCCTGGCTGCCCGCTCCAGAGGACGGGCGGCCGGGGGAGGGACAGCGCCTGACACCAGACGCCCCTCACAACGGTGGCAGGACAGCCCCCCCGGGGACGGCCCCCCCGGCACTCCCGCGGCACGCAGCCCCCACCGGGCATGCAGGTCAAGGGGACAGTGTTGGGCCCCCACACCCACACACCCGCGCCCACAGCACGTGGGTGGCGGACCCCAACAGCCCGCCCAGTGGGCGGGCAGTCGGGGGAGGGACAGCGCCTGACCTCAGAAGCCCCTCACAATGGTGGAAGGCACCCCCCCCGGGGACGCCCTTCCGCCACCCCTACAGCGAGCAACGCCGGCCCGCAAGGGCGCACGCTGTGGGGCCGGTGCTGGGTCCCCACGCCCGCACCGACCGCACCCGGGACACACGGGTCGCGGAGCCCTGGCTGCCCGCTCCAGAGGACGGGCGGCCTGGGGAGGGACAGCGCGTGACACCAGACGCCCCTCACAATAATGGAGGGCACCCCCCCGGGGACGCCCTCCCGCCAACCCCACAGAAAGGAACGCCGGCCCGCAAGGGCGCACGCTGTGGGGCCGGTGCTGGGTCCCCACACCCGCACCGACCGCACCCGGGACACACAGGTCGCGGAGCCCCAGGTGCCCAGTCCTGAGGACGGGCGGCCGGGGGAGGGACAGCGCCTGACACCAGACGCCCCTCACAACGGTGGCAGGCCACCCCCCCCGGGGACGGCCCCCCACCACCCTCGCGGCACGCAGCCCCCACAGGGCATGCAGGCCAAGGGGACAGTGTTGGGCCCCCACACCCACACACCCGCGCCAACAGCACGTGGGTGGCGGACCCCAACAGCCCACCCAGTGGGCGGGCAGTCGGGGGAGGGACAGCGTCTGACCTCAGACGCCCCTCACAATGGTGGAAGGCACCCCCCCCGGGGACGCCCTTCCGCCACCCCCACAGCGAGCAATGCCGGCCCGCAAGAACACATGCTGTGGGGCCGGTGCTGGATCCCCACGCCCGCACCGACCGCACCCGGGACACACGGGTGGCGGAACCCTGGCTGCCCGCTCCAGAGGACGGGAGGCCGGGGGAGGGACAGCGCCTGACACCAGACGCTCGTCACAACAGTGGCAGGCCAGCCCCCCCCCGGGGACGGCCCCCCACCACCCCCGCGGCAGGCAGCCCCCTCAGGGCGTGCAGGCCAAGGGGACAGTGTTGGGCCCCCACACCCACACACCCGCACCCACAGCACGTGGGTGGCGGACCCCGACAGCCCGCCCAGTGGGCGGGCAGTCGGGGGAGGGACAGGGCCTGACCTCAGACGGCCCTCACAATGGTGGAAGGCAGCCCCCCGGGGAACCCCTTTCTGCCACCCCCACAGCGAGCAACGCCGGCCCGCAAGGGCGCACGCTGTGAGGCCGCTGCTGGGTCCTCACGCCCGCACCGACCGCACCCGGGAGACACTGGTCGCGGAACCCCGGCTGCCCGCTCCAGAGGACGGGCGGTCGGGGGAGGGACAGCGCCTGACACCAGACGCCCCTCACAACGGTGGCAGGCCACCCCCCCCGGGGACGGCCCCCCACCACCCTCGCGGCACGCAGCCCTCACGGGGCATGCAGGCCAAGGGGACAGTGTTGGACCCGAAAACCCACACACCCGCGCCCACAGCACGTGGGTGGCGGACCCCGACAGCCCGCCCAGTGCGCGGGCAGTTGGGGGAGGGACAGCGCCTGACCTCAGACGCCCCTCACAATGGTGGAAAGCACCCCCCCCGGGGACGCCCTTCCGCCACCCCAACAGCGAGCAACGCCGGCCCGCAAGGGCGCACGCTCTGAAGCTGGTGCCCGGTCCCCACGCCCGCACCGACCCCACCCGGAACACACGGGTCGCGGAACCCTGGCTGCCCGCTCCAGAGGACGGGCGGCCGGGGGAGGGACAGCGCCTGACACCAGACGCCCCTCACAACAGTGGCAGGTCACCCCCCCCGGGGACGGGCCCCCACCACCCCCGCGGAGCGCAGCCCCCACAGGGCATGCAGGCCATGGGGACTGTGTTGGGCCCCCACACCCACACACCGGCGACCACAGCACGTGGGTGGCGGACCCCAACAGGCCACACAGTGGGCGGGCAGTCGGGGGAGGGATAGCGCCTGACCTCAGATGCCCCTCACAATGGTCGAAGGCACCCCCCCCCGGGGACGCCCTTCCGCCACCCCTACAGCGAGCAACGCCGGCCCGCAAGGGCGCACGCTGTGGGGCCGGTGCTGGGTCCCCACGCCCGCACCGACCGCACCCGGGACACACGGGTCGCGGAGCCCCGGCTGCCCGCTCCAGAGGACGGGCAGCCGGGGGAGGAACAGCGCCTGACACCAGACGCCCCTCACAATGGTGGAGGGCACCCCCCCGGGGACGCCCTCCCGCCAACCCCACAGAAAGGAACGCCGGCCCGCAAGGGCGCACGCTGTGGGGCCGATGCTGGGTCCCCACACCCGCACCGACCGCACCCGGGACACACAGGTCGCGGAGCCCCAGCTGCCCAGTCCAGAGGACGGGCGGCCGGGGGAGGGACAGCGCCTGACACCAGACGCCCCTCACAACGGTGGCAGGCCACCCCCCCCGGGGACGGCCCCCCACCACCCTCGCGGCACGCAGCCCCCACAGGGCATGCAGGCCAAGGGGACAGTGTTGGGCCCCCACACCCACACACCCGCGCCAACAGCACGTGGGTGGCGGACCCCAACAGCCCACCGAGTGGGCGGGCAGTCAGGGGAGGGACAGCGTCTGACCTCAGACGCCCCTCACAATGGTGGAAGGCACCCCCCCCGGGGACGCCCTTCCGCCACCCCCACAGCGAGCAATGCCGGCCCGCAAGAACACATGCTGTGGGGCCGGTGCTGGATCCCCACGCCCGCACCGACCGCACCCGGGACACACGGGTGGCGGAACCCTGGCTGCCCGCTCCAGAGGACGGGAGGCCGGGGGAGGGACAGCGCCTGACACCAGACGCTCGTCACAACGGTGGCAGGCCAGCCCCCCCCGGGGACGGCCCCCCACCACCCCCGCGGCACGCAGCCCCCTCAGGGCGTGCAGGCCAAGGGGACAGTGTTGGGCCCCCACACCCACACACCCGCACCCACAGCACGTGGGTGGTGGGAGGGACAGGGCCTGACCTCAGACGCCCCTCACAATGGTGGAAGGCACCCCCCCGGGGAACCCCTTTCTGCCACCCCCACAGCGAGCAACGCCGGCCCGCAAGGGCGCACGCTGTGAGGCCGGTGTTGGGTCCTCACGCCCGCACCGACCGCACCCGGGAGACACTGGTCGCGGAACCCCGGCTGCCCGCTCCAGAGGACGGGCGGTCGGGGGAGGGACAGCGCCTGACACCAGACGCCCCTCACAACGGTGGCAGGCCACCCCTCCCGGGGACGGCCCCCCACCACCCTCGCGGCACGCAGCCCTCACGGGGCATGCAGGCCAAGGGGACAGTGTTGGACCCCAAAACCCACACACCCGCGCCCACAGCACGTGGGTGGCGGACCCCGACAGCCCGCCCAGTGCGCGGGCAGTTGGGGGAGGGACAGCGCCTGACCTCAGACGCCCCTCACAATGGTGGAAAGCACCCCCCCCGGGGACGCCCTTCCGCCACCCCAACAGCGAGCAAGGCCGGCCCGCAAGGGCGCACGCTCTGAAGCCGGTGCTGGGTCCCCACGCCCGCACCGACCCCACCCGGAACACACGGGTCGCGGAACCCTGGCTGCCCGCTCCAGAGGACGGGCGGCCGGGGGAGGGACAGCGCCTGACACCAGACGCCCCTCACAACAGTGGCAGGTCACCCCCGACGGGGACGGGCCCCCACCACCCCCGCGGAGCGCAGCCCCCACAGGGCATGCAGGCCATGGGGACTGTGCTGGGCCCCCACACCCACACACCGGCGACCACAGCACGTGGGTGGCGGACCCCAACAGGCCACCGAGTGGGCGGGCAGTCGGGGGAGGGGGAGCTCCTGACCTCAGACGCCCCTCACAGCGGTGGAAGGCACCCCCCCCGGGGATGCCCTTCCGCCACCCCCACAGCGAGCAACGCCGGCCCGCAAGGGTGCACACCGTGGAACCGGTGCTGGGTCTCCATGCCCACACCGACCGCACCCGAACTACACGGGTCGCCGTACCCCGGCTGCCCACTCAAGAAGACGGGCGGTCGGGGGAGGGACGGCGCCTGACACGAGACGCCCCTCACAACAGTGGCAGGCCAACCCCCCCCGGTAACGGCCCCCCACCACCCCCGCGGCACGCAGCCCCCACAGGGCGTGCAGGCCAAGCCAGGTAGGGGGGAACCGGGACCAGACCGCCCCCCCCCCCAAGCACGCCAGACGGAGCAATGGACCGGGGCAGGACACGCGGAGGGGCACGGACCACGTGGAACGGGCCTACCAGCGTTCAGTGCCGGGACCGCGCGAGGTGCGCACGCCACACCACCCAGGGGGGGGGAAGCGGACGCCGCGGGAGTGCGAGCGCACACACACGCAAAAGACACGCGCGTACTACCAGAAAGGCAACCGGACGAAGCTCGCGGAACGCACAGACCGCGTGGAATGGCGTACCAGCGAGCGAGGGTAAGGGACACCCGGACTGGACGGCCCGCCACAAGCAGCGCGGGACACGCGCGGCAGGAAGGGGGAAACGGGAGAGATACAACACCAGGTACCGGCCCGAGCCCCCCGAACCGGCCGCGAGCGCCGCGCACACACGAACGGGGCACTGCACCCGCCAAGGCAGTAGTGGCGCACTGCGCCACGCCCCAGCCCCTTGGCTAGGCAGCCTCCGCGCCAGCCCAAGGGGGTCCCGCTGGCGACAAGCCAGTAGCACGGGCCCGGCAGCGCCGGCGCCCCGGCGGACCACGCATTAGGGGGGCGACGCAGTGGGTAAGCGCCCGCAGCCTCAGCTGCGAATTGATGCACTGACCGGGGAGTGGTGAAATGGGGAAGCTGGGGAGGGACAGGGCTCCGAGCTCTGTGAAACCGGGGGACTCTGCCACCAGGCAGGAAGTGCATCTTGGAGGGCTCCCCACTAGGACCCGGTGGGGAGGATATCACCTGGCCCGACCAGCCGGCCCCCCTGGGGCCGAAAGGTGTCTAGTACCCGCCAAATCAAACCTCAAACGTCAAACCTCAAACCTCAAACCTTATGAACCGCCTCCAACATGAGCTGCAAACCGCGTTATACTTCTCAGCTCTTGACCCGTCGCTGCTGCCGGTACACCTACAGGCACAACAGGCCCAACTCCTGCTTGAACAACTGCCCCTCGAGGACAGGGTTGCACGCTGGTATGACCGACGAGGTATAGACATACCCCCGGAATACACCATATGTCCCTACCACCTACAACAGCTGGAGACGTGGGAACACTTCAAACAGCGCCCGCTGGCTCAAGGAGGCAACCACCTGGCTACGTGGACACCGGAGGACACCATAGTACAGCAAACCGGATGGGGCCCAACGGCGCTGCTGGCAAATGAGGTCCGGCGCCTGATGCGGCAACCGGAGATCAAGAGGTGGTGCTCAGGGGAGCGGTACAACTCCAGCTCTACAGAATCATCGCCAACCACGCCCCGGAACCCAAAGCCACATGCAACTCACGGTCGTCAAGAGGGCAGACGCACAGCTGCAGCACCGCATCCAGCTGTACGCATAGGAAGCGCAATAGACCTCCCACGACCGCCGTATGTATTACAACCTCCTCATCCATCACCAGCCCGCACAACCCAGTGACTAGCCACACACACCGACACACGGCAACCCCCGGGAAACTGCAACCGCACCACCCACCACACCGCACTGCACAAAGGGGCGCTCACTCCTGAAAATTAACCCGATCGTCCCACGAGCTGTACCTCTCCTCAGAATGCCTGCCGATGAAGCTCCACATCCGCGGGGGCTTGGGAACCCGTGCAACGTCTGCTTGGGAACAGTTGATGACAACGTTGCCCCGCTCCTTGGGCATGACCTCAGCTGCGGCAGCGCCGAGCAGCTGCACTGGTTCTGCAGCCCGTGCATCGCGCACCTGCATGCCTGCCCACTTAGCTGACAGCCGCAGCCTCTCTGCACAGCTCCGCTGCCGCACGAAAACCCAAACCGAGGACCTCACGCTCCACACACTGCGCACCCTGATTGCCCAGAATGTCTGGGCGCGTAACGGAGGGGACAGCCCCGACCTTGAGTGGTTGGACGTCCTCGGCGAGGAGGACCCGGCGGCACCGCCGGCTCGCCCCTGCTGGCGCGCACAAACGTGGGCGCTGCCAGACGGGGAGGCAAACCCCACCATCTGGGTTCGGGACTACGAACATTACAGCGGCATGCCACGGGGCAGCCTACCCCCCGTTCGTAATCTGCAGGACAGTTGGGGCCCCATCGGCCCCATGAACCCCGACCACTGGCGCGCCACCGTACTCACCCTTACCACCCGCCTCCCGTTCACCTTCGGCTGGCTGGTGGGAAACACAGAGTGGGCCATGGGGATCGTTCGCGGCGCCCATGGCAAAGAGTGGGAAGATTCCTTTCCCCGCAGCGGGTGCCTGGTCGAGGGGGCACGCTAGAGACTGATGGCGGCCTATCTCACCTGGAGGGGGATACCCCTCCCCCGCAGACTCTTGCCAATGGCGCGGCGCGGGAAACAACCACTATTCCCACCGCCGCAGCCGGGCACGTACGGCAATGCGGCAGTGACCAGGATGATGACCGGAGATGCCCTACACCACAGCTCTTCCACCTCCACCCGGAGAACCGCGACCATCACCACGCAGCCCCGGTCGCGTGCCACAGCCCCAAGCGGGGCCACAAATGTACGTGTTCTGGCACCATCGGGCGCCGGCGCGCCACAAAGCTCAACGACCTCCGGGTCCTCCAGCCCGTCCACCTCCGCCCCCCACGCGACCGTCCACTCACCACACCGGCCGCAGACCACCGACGCCACACGACTACGGGTGTTCCGGCGCCATCGGGGGCCGGCACGCCACAGAGCCCCCGGCAACAATGTGCATCCAAACGGGCGGCTCAACAACACCAGCCGCAGCACCACGCAGCCACAGAGATCGGGGAGCATCAGGCATCACCTACCGAGTGGGGAACCATGCCCAGCCACACAAATACGGCGACCGCAAGCGCCTGGCCGGAGCAACCCCTTGGCACTGTGCGCGCGCAAACGGGCCCAGGCCCGGGCCCCGCAGGCGACCCAGGTCCACAACCCGTAACACCACCCGATGCGTCCACACGCGGCCACCAGCCAGCAGCCCCGACACAGACCAACCAGAAGGCCCAACCGCACCACAGCCTGTCAGTCTGACCGACAGAGGGCCCCACACATGCGCCGTCTGACGGCCCTCGCACACAGACATGTACTGCTACCCCGACTGACGCCACCAGCGCCCTGACCGAAGGACCCCTCGGCACCATGCGCCCTTACGCCAACATTCCCACCGGGAGCCCCAGTCCCCACGATCCAGCAACACCCAGCACGTCGGCCCCGGGGGACCATCCGCCGGCCCCGGCACTGGCCGAACCGACACCCGCACAGCGCCGCGACCCACCAGCCGGACCGGCAGTACGGCCCACCGAAACACCATCTGGCATTTACCTAGCCCCCAGCTCGGACCCCGACCCTGACTCGACGCACGCCACCGTCCCGGCTGACGCCCCGCGGGCGAACGCGCCAGGCCGCGATCTTCCGACGGGGGTCCCGCATCCCAAGCACGGGACACCGGCAGCCAGGCCTGCCGCGGCGGAGGGAAATGGCAGCACGCGCGCACTGGCAGGCCACGCCGGAGGCCAGCCCAGGCCGGCACCCGCGCCAGATGGCCAAAACCGAGCGGGGACGCAAATGGCAGACGACGCAGCCACATTGAGGCCCGCACCGCCTGCCCAGCCACAACGCGAGGAGCCCAAAGTGAACGCCACGGAGGAAGCGGGGGGACCCCCGCAGCTGGAAGAAGCGCCACTGCCAGCGGCGGACTTACCCGCCCGGGGACCAGGCCAAGCGGAGATGCCTAGCGGGGTGACGGGCCAGCCGAAAAACCAGCACGCCAGCACGCCGGCCAATCGCCCGCCAGACATGGCGGCACGCGAAAGCGGTGAGGCACCGGACGCTGGCCAACCTGGTACGAGACCTGGCACCTTTGATTTTACCGGGCACAAAGTGGCCAAAACCCGGATCCTATCCAAATGGTTGACAAAGGTGACACAACGTTGCTGTGTATTGAGCTTGTTTTGAAAATTTTGTGGTTTTTGCCTATCATTCATAATAAGAGTTGACGCATGGCTCATTTTGAGTGCCAAGATGTCATGCACATCCAATATTTCGGGCAAAACAAAAACTCAATTTGTGTGGAGAAATGAATTACTTACGTGTCCAACACAATACAAAATGGAAACCATTGCAATGTATGTAGACAACATAGATTAACCCTGATCTACACACGATTCACATTGTCCTTGTGCTTTTTGTCTTGCACCATGCAGTTATAATGTGATATGCTCCTCAATACCCCAACGTTTCATAACAAACATTTCACTAAAAAAATCATACAGCTGCACGATGCACATTCGAGCTACAAATTATTGCTGTGTGCTGTACGTTCAGTTCAGGGTTCAAGAACAGCTGTAATCAGTTTACTAACATATGCAGAGCAGACAACTGGCTGCACCGTACCACCTACACAGCTGCAGGGGGACCGATGCCGGACGCCGAGCATGCCGCCGGCTCCCCCCCACGAACCACCCACGGGGCGCGGACCGCGGGTCACCCGGGCATCGCCCCATCCACAGCCCCAGCACACCGCAGCAACGCAGGCGCGCCGGGAGACGTCTCATTCGGGGAGGCAGCGACACGGGGCCCAACTCAAGCCCACGCGGGGTCCAAAGCGCAGGCAACCGCACCAAACATGCCAAAGCACGCGGCAGACAGGGGAACATCGCCCGGCAGACACACCCGCGACGAAGTCTGTTTGGACGCCATCATGGAGTCCTGCAGGAGTGCCCCCAACACGGACCCAACACCGGCTGCCCCGCGCGGCCACTCGGAGCAACGAGACGACCATACAAGGGGCACACCCCTCACGGTATCCCGCCAGGCACACCCCGAGCGCAATTACGCCGCCCTGGGTGCCCGAGCTGAACACACCGCCGGCACAGACGACAGGCACGCGACAGCAAGCGGGGCAGCGGACCAGACCCCGGACGAACCGCCCCGGTACAGCGCCCAAGGGAGCGGAGCGCGTGTGGAGACGGGCACCAACAGCGCTAGCGAGCCTGCCAAGCAGCCATCAGGGACCACCCCATCCTGGAGCGGGGGCATCCAGACTACGCGCGCTTGGAAGGCAAGCCCCGCCGCCCCAGCACCCACGCAGAACAGGCGGCGGCCCAAGACCTGGACCTATGGATCAACAGGATCACTACAGGAGAGCTGCTTACTTCGCAATCCCGCCAACTCGAGAAGGGGACCCGCACCATGGTGGACGTCGCCTTCGGCCATCAGGCGGAACCGCACGCACCCCCAACCACCATGGACGACCCTGGCTAGTGGCACTATCTGGCCACCCGGCTCATGGCGCATATATCGACCTATAGCCCCGACGAAATGAGCAGGCTACACTGGCTATAGCACCGACGCGCTGCGCATTCGTACAGCCATGCAAGGGCACAACATCTGGGCTATCCGTGGGTCCCCGGGCTACCAATAACACGCCTTGGGGACACCGACGACCACAGTCCCAATCGGTCTGGGAGCCCCCCAGGCAAACGGCACGCCATAACCCCCCAGAACGCCACCATGGGGCCACGACCTGCGGTGGGTTCCCCCTCCGGCACATACAGAAGCCCCCTCCGACCGTTCGCCCCCCGGAGGGACCAAGGCAGCCCTCATACCCCAAGGATTCAGGGCGGCGCGCCAGAACGGCACCAGGAAAGAAGGAACCCTATCCGATCCCGGCGACGCAGCCGCACGCCGCCTCCCGCAGCATGGCGAGTCGTCTTCCACGAGGGTATGGACAAAGGCCATGGAGGCCCCAACGACCCGCCGGCCCAGCAGACATCATCTGCCGCCGATCCCCGGCGCCCTTCCAACAGGCCCCGCAGAGAGCGGGCACACATCCCCACCATTCCCACGCCGGCCGAGCGAGCGCAACAGGCAGCGCTCCACACAGGCCCCCACCAGGCAACAGACGGTGCGGCAAGCTCGTCCGCCGTATTCCACCCAGGGTCGGCGGCCGGCCCCTTACCGGGGGGACGGCACGCCGCGGACACACGGCCAAGGGGACCTGCAGCCAACCAACGGCCCGAACAGGGGGTGGGGGGACAAACCCCTCAAAGCCCCCGCCCGCGAGCAGGGCGTGACAGCACCGGCCCTGGACACGGGTACCGGCCACCCGACCAACTGGGCCCATACGCCGCGGGGCTCCTCCACCCGGCTGCGACGCAGCCTAACCGCCGGGGCGCGGGGGATGCACCACAATAACGGGGACACGAGGCAGGCAACCCAGGAGCAGACAAAGAAATGACAGAGGCCTCCGGCCCTCAGAAGTCCACTGGCTCACCGCCAACCGCAACGTCCTGTCCGATGTCCCCGCAACAGGAGCCCTCCACGGAAAGCGTACCTGAGGGACACCCTGGAACCACCCCAAGGCACCCCTCCCTGACTGGCACCACACCGGACCAGGACCGGGAGACCATGCCCCCCCCACGGCCCAGACCACCACAACGGAGGAACACGGACCTCTTTGACGAAGCGGAACCGAGGGCAGTCTACGACATCCACGCCAACACACCCTCGTGCGGGCTGGTGGCAGCCCTCCGGGAACACCTCCAGGACGTCAACCCAAACAGGCTCTTCGCAGTGGTGGTGGTTCAACACCAACCAGCCGGACCAGGGAGGCGTATGGGTCCCGCACCTGGGCTGAGCACACACGCTCTCCAGCACGACAGACTCCAGGCCAGCGCGTAGCACCGGGGGCCGGGAACGGGCCGCCCCACAACCAAGAGCGAACGCCCTCAACATCCCGGCGTACAAAGGCCTGGCAGAATGGGAAAAGCAGGACGGCCCCCAACAGGGGGCGCAATCTCAGGGACCTGGTGGAGCGGTACCCACCAGGGGCGGGGACCGCACGCGCAGGACCCCCGTGACGCGAAGATGACCCCCGCACCATCTCGATGATCATGTTGGAAAGTGGTCACTACTACCAGGTGCGGATCACCCCACAACCCGGTGGGGTGCCACTGGAACCTGGAAGCAGTAGACTCCATGTTCCCGGCGCGAGCAGCCCTGCCAGACGGCCCCACCCACCTGCCCCATAACCAACTGCGAGACCCCCTGATGGCCGTCGTGTCAGGGGAAGCCGGCAGCTGGTACCCGGGCCATGCCCTCTACTGCCTCTGGCGGTGGGCTCAGCGCCGCTGGTCGCACACCAGGAACTTGACGGCGATGTGGAGATTCCACCTGGACGGCCGGCAGCAACTGCAGGCCATCCCCCAACGTGAGCGGACGGGGGAGACCCCCGCTACGACTAACCTGTGCCTCATTTTCGCGATCCACCAGATCCGGGCGCTGGCGATTGGCGGGCAACTGCAGCCCACCATCCGCACCGAGATGGAAGGCCAAGCAGCACAAGCAGCCCTTTTGCACGAGATTCTCAGTGTCCTCCGTAGCGCCCTTGTGGGGCGTATGGGAAACCTTCCAGGGCCCTAAACCACCGCGAGCCGAAACCAGAAAAACGCCCCCATGCACACGCGAGACGGCACCCTCGCGAATGCCGCGCCCCGCCCAACACAGCACAGGCGTGCCCTGCCCTCCGCGACCGGTCACCGGCAGTGGAAGGGCACCATACCGTCCAGAGGACCCTCCGGGAACCGGAGGGGCACTCCGGCCGATATGCGACGACACACCGCCACACACACGCGGCAGGAGCCCCACAGCGGCCACCTGCTGATGGGGAGACAACGCGGCACCCCTGGAACCGCCTCACCTCACCGGAGAACCCGAGGATGGGCGTCAAACCCGCGGCTAAGGGACCAGCCATAAGCGGCGACGACCCGGGACAGGCCGACCTTGCCCGGGAGAGGCTCCCACACAACACGTGGACGCACGACCGCGCAACACACTCCGCCGATGCGTGTCGACCGGAAGCGCCGGCGAGAGTGGCACTGGACTACCCGACTTTTGCAGCGGGCACCCAAATTAATGCGGGCCAGCCTTAGCAGCCCTACAACCTATCGAGCAGGAACGCTAACCCGACGGCCCCACCGAACCCATTCCTCCCACGTGTCCCGGGCGAGGGCCACGCTCCCCGCGCCCCCGCACTCCATCAGGGTCAAGGAAAGGAACGGGGGCACCAACACGGACCTATCCTTCCGCCTGACCTTTCCCCCCCACAAGCCGGGCACCAGATGGACCTGACCAAGGGGTGCAGCCCAACACAGGGGACCCACGGGCCCGCTGATGAACACGGGAATGTTACGCCGAGCCCAGCCCGCCGCGTCATGCGGGATCCCCCGGCGTCAGAGCACATGGTCATCGAGAATGTTACTTCCAAGGGGAGGGGATCAAGGGATGCATGCGCCACTAGAGCCAGGACGCATATCCTCCGAGAGAGTTAAACACCAAGGCACCAGGTCACAGAGCGCCCACAGCGGCACCACTGAGGCAACTTCAGCACATGTAACCTGCGAGAATGTTGCGAGGGGCACATTCCTCGCAGCCCAGAGAGCTATCAGCGTCAAGGAGCGAGAGGGGGGCCTCGACACTGACCCATATTCCTTTATTCCCTCCAGAACGCCTTCCCGGCAAGCCGGACAAGAAGTGGGCCAAGGGCTCAACGCACGGAACCCACGAGCCCGCCGGCTCCTGGCGGCGAACACGGGAATATTACGCCGAGCCCAGCCCGCCGCGCCGTACGGGACGCCCCGACACCAGAAACGTCAGCCTTGAAGACCGCTGGCACGCATGACCCCCGAGATAATCATACACCAGGCCGCCAGGCCGCAGGTCCCCCATGGCAGCGCACACAGGGTCCAGGCGTCAGGGCACACAACCCGCGTGGATGCTATATCCCAGAGCAGGAGGTTGAGGGACGTCGAACACCAGAGGACCGGATCACAGAACACTTGTGTTGCAGCGACGACAACAGGGAGCCCAGAGAACGGCCAGGCTACGCTAAGGGCTGGCATGCCACCAAGCCAGGCCACCCTAGCCTCCGGCAACCGCACTGAGGCACCGCCGCACACACCACCGGAGCGGCGAGGCACGGCACAACACAGCAGACAGTGAGCCCGGACCTGGCTATATATATATTACTGGCTATATATATATCACTACACCCCTCTCCCCTTAAATTTAGCTAACAAGCAAGCACGCAACAAGCAACAAGCAACAACACGTCTCCGTGCAGTTTTTGCCGTTGCACCCTTTCAACGCCTCGGGCCTGACTTTAATTTAGCCATGCTACAGCCCAGGTGGTGCTCTTACCAAACCCACCTTTTCAGCCAAAAGCTCACCGCTGGCGGCCCGGGGCAGTGGCGCCAAGTGGGGAGGTGCCCTCCCAAATCTGCGCAGTTTTGGGCCAAAAACAGCCATTTCTCGCCCAAAGCAGCCCTAGAAAGGGTTCAAAACAGCCAAACGAAGGCAAACAGCTCCTATAAACGACGTGCGGCTTGACGTTACCGTGACCAAGGGACCTTTAGTGCCCTCTGACTCCACAATATGTCCGAGAAACGGCCCAAAAAGGCGCCAAAAAGCCCCGAAAACTGCGCAATGTGCACCAGCACGCCAAAACCAAGAACGGGCCGTATCTTGGGTTTGAGGTTTGAGGTTTGATTTTGCGGGTACTAGACGCCCTTCGGCCCCGGGGGGCCACCTGGTCGGGCCAGGTGATATCCTCCCCACCGGGTCCTAGTGGGGGGCCCTCCAAGACGCACCTCCTGCCTAGTGGCGGAGTCCCCCGGGTTCACAGGGCTCGGAGCCCCGTCCTTCCCCGGCTTCCCCGTTTCGCCACTCCCTGGTCAGTGCATCAATTCGCAGCCGTGGCTGCTGGCGCTTACCCACTGCGTCGCCCCCCTCATGCGTGGTCGCCCGGGGCGCCGGCGCCGCCGGGCCCGTGCTACTGGCTTGTCGCCAGCGGGACCCCCTTGGGCTGGCGCGGAGGCTGCCTAGCCTAGGGGTTGGGGCGTGGCGCTGTGCGCCACTACTGCCTTGGCGGGTGCAGTGCCCCGTCTGTGTGTGCGCAGCGCTCGCGGCCGGTTCGGGGGGTTCGGGCCGGTACCTGGTGTTGTGTCTCCCTCGTTTCCCCCTTCCCGCCGTGCGTGTCCCGCGCTGCGTGTGGCGGGCCGTCCCGTCCGGGTGTCCCTTACCCTCGCTCGCTGGTACGCCATTCCACGCGGTCTGTGCGTTCCGCGCGCTCGGTCCGGTTGCCCTTGTGGTTGTCCCCGCGTGCCCCTTTCGTGTGTGTGCGCTCGCGCTCCCGCGGCGTCCGCTCCCCCCCCCGTGGGTGGTGTGGCGTGCGCACCTCGCGTGGTCCCGGGACTCCGCGCTGGTAGGGCCGTTCCACGTGGTTCGTGCCCCTCCGCGTGTCCTGCCCCGGTCCCTTGCTCGGTCTGGCGTGCTTTGGGGGGGGGCGGTCCGGTCCCGGTTCCCCCCTACTTGGCTTGGGGTTGTGGGGGTGGCGGTAGGGCGTCCCCGGGGGGGGTGCCTTGGTGCGTCCGGGCCGGGCGCCCTCCCGGCCCCGACTGCCCGCCCTCTGGGCGGGCTGCCGGACCCGTTGTGCGGCGTCCGGGGTCGGACGCTCTCCAACCCCCGACTGCCCGCCCTCTGGGCGGGCTGCCGGGGGGGGTGTGGGGCGTCCGGGGTCGGGCGCTCTCCCACCCCCGACTGCTGGCACTCTGGGCGGGCTGCCGGGGCCGGTGTGGGGCGTCTGGGGTCGGACGCTCTCCCACCAGCGACTGCCCGCCCTCTCGGCGGGCTGCCGGGGCCGGTGTGGGGCGTCCGGGGTCGGACGCTCTCCCAACCCCGACTGCCCGCCCTCTGGGCGGGCTGCCAGGGCCGGTGTGGGGCGTCCGGGGTCAGGCGCTCTCCCACCTCCGGCTGCCCGCCCTCTGGGCGGGCTGCCGGGGCCGGTGTGGGGCGTCCGGGGTCGGCGCTCTCCCATCCCCGACTGCCCGCCCCCTGGGCGGGCTGCCGGGGCCAGTGTCGGGCGTCCGGGGTCGGACGCTCTCCCACCCCCGACTGCCCGCCCTCTGGGTGGGCTGCCGGGGCCGGTGTGGGGCGTCCGGGGTCCGGCGCTCTCCCACCCCCGACTGCTCGCATTCTGGGCGGGCTGCCGGGGCCGGTATGGGGCGTCCGGGGTCGGACGCTCTCCTACCCCCGACTGCCCGCCCTCTGGGCGGGCTGCCGGGGCCGGTATGGGGCATCCGGGGTCGGGCGCTCTCCCACCCCCGACTGCCCGCCCTCTGGGCGGGCTGCCGGGGCCGGTGTGGGGCGTCCGGGGTCGGACGTTCTCCCACCCCCGACTGCCCGCCCTCTGAGCGGGCTGCCGGTGCCGGTGTGGGGCGTCCTGGGTCGGGCCCGCTCCCACCCCCGACTGCTCGCCGTCTGGGCGGGCTGCTGGGGCCCCTGTGGGGCGTCCGGGGTCGGACGCTCTCCCACCCCCGACTGCCCGCCCTCTGGGCGGGCTGCCGGGGCCGGTGTGGGGCGTCCGGGGTCGGGCGCTCTCCCACCCCCGACTGCTCGCCCTCTGGGCGGGCCGCCGGGGCCGGTGTGGGGCGTCCGGGGTCGGACGCTCTCCACCCCCGACTGCCCGCCCTCTGGGCGGGCTGCTGGTGCTGGTGTGGGGCGTCCGGGGTCGGGGGCGCTCCCACCCCCGACTGCTCGCCCTCTGGGCGGGCTGCCGGGGCCGGTGTGGGGCGTCCGGGGTCAGGCGCTCCCCCAGCACCGACTGCTCGCCCTCTTGGCGGGCTGCCGGGGCCGGTGCGGGGCGTCCGGGGTCGGGCGCTCTCCCACCCCCGACTGCTCGCCCTCTGGGCGGGCTGCCGGGGCCGGTGTGGGGCGTCCGGGGTCGGACGCTCTCCCACCCCCGACTGCTCACCCTCTGGGCGGGCTGCCGGGGCCGGTGTGGGGCGTCCGGGGTCGGGCGCTCTCCCCCCCCCGACTGCCCGCCCTCTGGGCGGGCTGCCGGGGCCGGTGTGGGGCGTCCGGGGTCGGACGATCTCCCACCGCGACTGCCCGCCCTCTGGGCGGGCTGCCGGGGCCGGTGTGGGGCGTCCGGGGTCGGACGCTCTCCCAACCCCGACTGCCCGCCCTCTGGGCGGGCTGCCGGGGCCGGTGTGCGGCGTCTGGGGTCGGACGCTCTCCCACCCCCGACTGCCCGCGCTGGGCGGGCTGCCGGGGCCGGTGTGGGGCGTCTTGGGTCGGGCGGTCTCCCACCCCCGACTGCTCGCCCTCTGGGCGGGCTGCCGGGGCTGGTGTGGGGCGTCCGGGGTCGGACGCTCTCCCGACCCCGACTGCCCGCCCTCTGGGCGGGCTGCCGGGGCCGGCGTGGGGCGTCCGGGGTCGGGCGCTCTCCCACCCCCGACTGCCCGCCCTCTGGGCGGGCTGCCGGGGCCGGTGTGGGGCGTCCGGGGTCGGACGCTCTCCCACCCCCGACTTCCCGTCCTCTGGGCGGGCTGCCGGGGCTGGTGTGGGGCGTCCGGGGTCGGACGCTCTCCCGACCCCGACTGCCCGTCCTCTGGGCGGGCTGCCGGGGCCGGTGTGGGGCGTCCGGGGTCAGACGCTCTCCTACCCCGACTGCCCGCCCTCTGGGCGGGCTGCCGGGGCCGGTGTGGGGCGTCCGGGGTTGGAGGCTCTCCCACCCCCGACTGCCCGCCCTCTGGGCGGGCTGCCGGGGCCGGTGTGGGGCGTCCGGGGTCGGGCGCTCTCCCACCCCCGACTGCCCGCCCTCTGGGCGGGCTGCCGGGGCCGGTGTGGGGCGTCCTGGGTAGGACGCTCTCCCATTCCCGACTGCCCGCCCTCTGGGCGGGCTGCCGGGGCTGGTGCCGGGCGTCCGGGGTCGGACGCTCTCCCACCCCCGACTGCCCGCCCTCTGGGCGGGCTGCCGGGGCCGGTGTGGGGCGTCCGGGGTTGGACGCTCTCCCACCCCCGACTGCCCGCCCTCTGGGCGGGCTGCCGGGGCCGGTGTGGGCCGTCCGGGGTCGGGCGCTCTCCCACCCCCGACTGCTCGCCCTCTGGGCGGGCTGCCGGGGCCGGCGTGGGGCGTCCGGGGTCGGACGCTCTCCCACACCCGACTGCTCGCCCTCTGGGCGGGCTGCTGGGGCCGGTGTGGGGCGTCTGGGGTCGGACGCTCTCCCAAACCCGACTGCTTGCCTCTGGGCGGGCCGCCGGGGCCGGTGTGGGGCGTCCGGGGTCGGACGCTCTCCCACCCCCGACTGCTCGCCCTCTGGGCGGGCTGCCGGGGCCGGTGTGGGGCGTCCGGGGTCGGACGCTCTCCCACCCCCGACTGCCCGCCCTCTGGGCGGGCTGCCGGGGCCGGTGTGGGGCGTCCGGGGTCGGAAGCTCTCCCACCCCCGACTGACCGCCCTCTGGGCGGGCTGCCGGGGCCGGTGTGCGGCGTCCGGGGTCGGACGCTCTCCCACCCCCGACTGCCCGCCCTCTGGGCGGGCTGCCGGGGCCGGTGTGGGGCGTCCGGGGTTGGGCGCTCTCCCACCCCCGACCGCCCGCCCTTCGGGCGGGCTGCCGGGCTGCTGTGCGTGTGCGTTGTCTGCTTGGCCGGGTCGGGCGAGCCGGCCTCCTGGGCGCGTTTTGGTGCGCCTCACCTTTTCTTGGCCTTTCTTGCTTCGCTCTTTGCTTCTTCGGCCCCGTCCGGGCTGAGGTTGCCCTGTTTGTGGTTGTTGTTTGGTTTTTTTTTCTTTTTCTTTCCCTCCCCCCCCTCTGTGCGCCCCGTTGTCTCCTGCTTTGCGTGTCTTCCGGCCTGGGGTGCCCTGGTCCTTGGCGTCCTGTTGCCTCCCCCCGCCCCTCTTTTTTTTTTTTTTTTGGCCCTCCCCCCCTCCCTGCGGCCCTTATGTCGCCCGGTGTTGTGCTGTTGTGTGCTGTGTTGTTTTGCTGCGCTCGTTTGGTGCCGGCGCTTGTTGTGCCGTGCCCTCTGGCGCTGCCCGTCGCCCTGGGGCCCTGTGCTTTGCGGTGCTGTGTTTTCCGGTGTTCCCCCTCGCTGTGTGTGTTTTGTCGTGGCGTGGTGGTGCGTGCTGTTGTTCGCCGCTCTGCTTTGTGCTGTGTGTGTCCTGGGGTGCTGTGCTGTGCGTTCCCTGTCCTCTCCCCTCTGTGCGGTGCTGTGCTTCGCTGTGCTGGTGCGCTTGCGTTGTGCTGTTCGTGTGGTGCGTGCTGTTGCTGGAGCCTGGTGCTGTGGTGTGCTGCTGTGTGTTGTGGTGTTTCCTTTGGTGTGCTGTGGTGCGGTGCTGGGTCTGGTGGCCCGTGGTTGTCTGCTGGTGCCGTGCTGTGGCGCCCTGCTGTCCGTTTTCCTTTGCTGGTGGTGTTGGTTTGTGTCTTTTCCCTGTGTGTGCGGTGCTGTGTTACGCTGCGCGTCGTGTTGTTCGGTGCCGGTGCGGTCTGCGCTGTTGTTGGTGCCTCGTGCTGTGCGTTGTGGTGTCTCCCTGGGCGTTCTGCGGTGTGGTGGTGCTGCTCTGGGTGTCGTGGTGTCTTGCTGTGCTGTGCGTTGTCCTGTGGTGACCTGCGCCCTGTGCCGTGTCCTGCGGTGCCGTGCTGCCCTGCGGTGCTGTGCTGGTTGGCTGTGCTGTGCGGTTGTCTGCGCTGCTGGTGTTTGTTTTTCCTTTTGTCCTCTTTTCCTTTGCTAAAAACCCCTGCCGTTTTTTCGTGCCTTTGAAAACTTTCTGGAAACCAAAAATTTAAATATTTCTCTTTAGAAAATCAAACTCTACGCAACTCACGCACGCAGGCAAGCAGCAATACCAAGGTGAATTTTCTGACTTACGTGTTGCCACGCGACCGCGAAGATGGTGGTCTTGCTTGCTAGGGGTTGACCGCTTTTCCCCCAGGGCCGGTCGCCTAAGCTGACGAAAAGGGGTGAGGGGGGGCACGAGGGAGGGGAGGTAGGTGCATGGAGAAGGAAAGAAAAGGAAGGGAAGCAGGGCGAAGGGACGCGGCGGCTTAGAAAAAATTCTCGAGTTTTACGCGCTGCCCGCGACGCGTTTTTCTTTGCGCCTACGGCTAGTTAGACAACGAGAGGGACCGGGTTAGGGTTCCACGAGCGTTACGATTGTTACGGCGCTAACTATTCACCTATTTCACGTCAAGAAATTTCTCGTCGCGTTTTTACGCGTTTCGCAGCGCGCTTTTTGGCCTAACCGTTTTTTATGCTAATTAGCTTTATTTTCAGCTATCCAGAACATTTTTTCGTCGTGTTTTACCTATCTTTGTATTTCGTATCTTGGGCTACGTGGCTCAAAAACGAATTCCGAGGGCACCTAGTCCACCCAAAATTCCCAATTATATGGCTTACAAGCCTCAGAATCGCCCAACCAGACACATAGACCCCCGTACCAGTGGTCACTTGGTGCAGCCGGAGGGCCGGCCAGCCCACGCACAGTGGGGGCCAACGGTGGGTCCACCAGGGTCCCTAGGGCGAGAAAAGTGTTTTTTCCAAAGTTGTTCCTAGACCACTTGGGATGCTCAAACAAGTGTTGTTAGGCCGTTTCGAGCCCGTGGTGGCGCGTTTTGGGTAATTGAAAATCGCAAAATGCCTTGAAAATGGGCCGTTTTGGGACCCACAATGGGTCAAAAATGGGTCAAAAACGTGTTTTCTAAAAATGATCTTGGACCATTTACGATGCTCAAACAAGTGGTTTTAGCCCATTTTAAGCCCGTGGCGACAGGTTTTGGCTCATGGAAAATCCCAAAATGCCTTGAAAATGGGCCATTTTGGGACCAAAAGTGGGTCCAAAATGGGTCAAAAACATATTTTTCCAAAAGTGATCCCAGACCATTTGGGATGCTGATACAAGTGTTTTTAGCCCATTTTGAGCCCGTTTTGACCGAGTTTAGCCCCTTCCACCACATGTATGCACCACGCTATGCCCTTCGCACGTACCCCAGAGCCGTGTGGTGGGGCCACCTACAGTTGGGAGAGGGTTGTAGATTGGGGATATATCTATATATATATATATATATATGTATATGTATATATATACATATGTGTGTATATATATATATATATATATACATATACATATACATAGTCATAGTCATCGTCATAACCACTTATCATGCCGTCTACTGGAGTTACCGGGCATCTCGCGCTGACAGGTGGTTCCTGCCTCACTCGTTCCCGTGGGTCTCAGGGCTGCCTGAGGTTGCCCACAGCATGACGGACGACCCAGAGGACCGGGGATACCGGTCAACCAGGCTTTGGGGGCAGTGGCGACTGCAAAGCGTTAGCATTAGCAACGGCGACGGACGCTGGCCCGTTTGTTCGCCGGGGGTAAGGGGGCAAGGCACAGCAATGCAGCAGCATCGCAACAAGCAGAAAGCAAAAGCTTCTCTGTCCGGTGCAAAGCGGCAACCAACGCACAGAGCAGCACGCATGCGGCAAAGCAAGAGCGGACTCTCCGTTGTTCGCGTACCCCCGCCACCGTGGAGACGTCCAGTACCTGTGACCCGATGTAATCCACTGTCAGTTGCGTGCTCGTAAATACCCACAACCCCTGACTCCTCATATCCCACTGCCAGCACGCAATAACCCTTTTATGCACAGCCAGGATTTCTGGGACGCTCCAGCCTAGCCTGGCCCTCAGCCTTCATCGCCCCCGTGTCCCCACAATGTACGCCGCCCACCCACCGCATCAGTCCCCTAGTATAGTATAGAAACACGGTATCAACTCCACCTCCCCGTGGCCCTGAGCAGCACCCACACCCCAGATATATAGACTGTGCCGGCACTTCTTGTCAGGGGCCAGAACCCAATCAGCTTCGAGGCATCCTCTGGCCCACGGATAATATAACCTGAGGGTCTACAGGGGGGGACGCTGGCCGTTACGCGACGGGAGTGGCGCAACCCGTGAATATCGCTGGCTGGTTTTCGGGGTGGTGGATGCCGTAGCTTGATTATCGATCCCCTGTAGAGGTACCCACCAGAGGCTCGCCCCGGGCTGTGGTAACCAGGTGCACCTTATCTGGCCCACATACGTTGCCCCGGCGCCTACCCTTGACCCTTACCTGCACTGATTGGCTAGCTCCCGTGGTTGCGCCTCTTCCGCCACAGCAGCGGCCAGGCCGCAAGTTCAGCCCCCGGCGACGAGGTGGCGAGACTACTTATAGCTTTGGCCCGAACCACCCAGCATGCTGCTCTCCCTCTCTCCGAACCTCTAGCCGACCGGACTGGCGCCCCCCAGGGGTAAGTCGTTACAATGGTGAGGCGACCGCATACTCTTCGCTACGACGCCGCGCAGTAACGCTTTTGCCACGCCGATGCCACCTCCGAGCCGCCACCACACGCACCACCACAACCGCAAGGCCATGGTCAGAGGTTAGAGTATGCACATGCCCGCAGGCACAGTCCGTCTATTTTGTTAACAAGGCCAGGGGATGCCCCTACGCGCCCCCTGAGTTGTTGGAGGGGTCAGGGGGACACCTCAGTACAGCCATGCATCCCCGCAGCTCCCCCACTGTACGGTTCCCCAGTACCGCCGCGTACCCCCACCGTACGGACCCCAGTACCGCCGCGTATACCCCCAAGACGCCAGTACACCGTCACCTTGAACTCCGCGTGCCTCTCATCAGTGCTCCTCCCAGGCTGCCACGCCGTCTCAAGTACGCCCGCCATACAGTCCACCTGACGACCTTGCCGTCACATCCCTCTATGCACACATCACCACTTCTTCGCCGCTCCCGGGGCCTGCAGGCTGTCCCCGCAACCCCGTGTAACACTCCCAGGGGGCGTCGCAACGTGTGCACCGTAGCGCCGGCAAAGATGTCACCCGCCCCCAGACAACTCCCTGCACCCCCGGTGTATCCCGAGCAACCACTCCCAATACTGCCGTTGCCAGGCCACCAGTAGAGACCCTGGTGCCACCGGAATACTCTACAGGGGTTTGGGCCTTATTACCCTGGTCGGGACGACCCATGACACCTCACTGTTGTATGCGGCGACCCGGGGCAGGCGGGTGAAGCATCCCTGTCCGACCCTCATGCACGGGGGCAGTACGGCTCACCATCAGGCCGGCAAGACCTGTCACATCGCGTTGGCCGTCATACGCCGCCTGCCAGTACCGCACAATCAGGCCATGAGGGCACTGCTTCTCAGGCGCTACCCTCTCCGCTGCGTCCAGCGTAGGGACGGTAACCCACAATTCCTAACTGCATCAATCTGCATCACCCCCAGCCCCCACCACGCCGTCACCATTTCATCCGTGATGCCACAACCAGAGTATCCGCGAGTCGCCCTCCAGAGCCGCCCACCATAGCAGCAGAGGCAGGGCTGCCGACGGCACATCAGGGCATCTCACCTCTTCCACTCGGACGCTCTTCAGGTCACTCCGGATTGTCTTCCAGGCACTTGAGGACATCTGTCCAGAGTGCCGCAGTGCCCACCTCGCCTTAGGCCACCCCCTATTGGCATGCTCCTTACATGTCCCGCATAGTGGGACCGAGGCACATTGATGAACCCAAACTGACGCTGTCTCTCCGCACCCGTGGCATCGCTGCGGAAGCACAGACCGCGACGGAACTCAGCTACTATCACGACACAGCGACCACAGGTCCTGCCATACATCGCAGCACGCGTCCTGGAGTCCGAGCAAGACACCCGCCAGCGTGCCTGCTGTGGCACAACTGAGTAGGCTGCGCCTCGCTTCCTCCCACGTGGACACCGGGCGGAGTATCGGTCGCCCGTCGGGCATCAGCGGCAGGCCCGCAATCAGCCAGGGGCCACCGCGCAACTTTGGGGCTGTGTGTGCCATATGCCAGGAGCTCGCAACAGTAGTCCCGTAAGACCTCCCCGATGACATCATCCCCGTCTTGCCCCGCGCCCCTGGCGGATGCTAGAACCAAGCGTTGTCCCCCCGCCCGAGCCTCAATGACCGCCGCGAGGCCCAGGGTGTCAAGGGTGTGACGGGCATCGGCAGCCACGTGGTCGTCCCCCTCTGGCAGAGAGAACATGGCTTCCGTGACGTGGCCTTGCGCGTCGTCGCCCTGTACCCGTGCCAGCTGCTTGGAGCCCACTAACACTGCCATGGACCGCCGCTCCGTGCCCGCTTGTATGGCTCGTTGCCGCTGCCGGTCATATAGCCACAACGTACCCGCGTCAAGTACGACAGCCACCGCCAGGATTGGGAGACTGCACAGAGGTTGCTGAAGGACCGGCAGCACCTCGGGAGGCCAGCCAATGACGTTCCCCACAGCTGGATGGTTGGCGTACACCTGGAGCCAGGGATCACTCTGGCCGTCAGGGCTTCTCACCATGGTACTACGCACCAGGGCCCACGATTGCGCCGACACCACGCGGGACCACTCCCTAAATGCCGCGATGTCCCTTGCCACCCAGGAACCGATCCACTGGCTGAAGGCCTGCGCCACAGCCGCCATCCAGTGAGGGAACAAGGACATGGCCTCTTCGTGCGCGATGCACAACCGTGGCACCAGCAGTGCGTGCAGCGGTGCCCTCTGAAAGGTTGCCCGCAGATCGCCGGGGAGGCCGGCAAGCGGGTTCCACGGCGGACGCCGTTGGATCCTCCCTGCCGGCGAGCAGAAGGGTGTGTCACCTTGCAGGAACACGTATACTGCCCTCCTTCGATCTTGCATCGGCAGCTGCATGATCTGGGTCAGCCGATTGTTCCTGCGGGCATACACATCTTCCCCAATCTGGACCATGTCCTCCACAAAGAGCCTGGCCTTGGCAGGGCCCCGGGACGACGCCGCTCGCACGGCAGCGAACAGCCGCTTCAGGTCCCCGGAGACGACACCCGCCATCAGGGATTCAGTCCACCTGCAGCCGTGCTTCCTCCACGCCACAAACTCCTCCGCCCTGTCTGTCAGGGGTAGCTCCGCCGTGCACTCCTCCACACGCCTGCACAGGAGCCCTGCCACCTCCTCGTCCCGCGCACACAGCAGGCGCATGTGGCCAATCTCCTCCTCCGGCCCCCCACAGAAGATACAGGGGTGGGCCAGTATTGCCATACGCGTGAGCTTCTGTCTCCACCGTGGCATGACCTGCATTGTTGACAAGCGACCGTCACGTGCCCGCAGCATATTTCTGTGCGTTGCGCCGTGGTGTATAGCTCCCAGCGGCACCGCCTCGCAGGGGCCAGCCAGTGGCGTGTGCGCCCTGGTGCGTGCCGCTAGCGAACGCCACTCCATCTCCTGGACTTGCTGAAGGGCTTGCATGGATGGGACACGCGGCTCGAGCTCTCCATTATCCCCCGGCACCAAGAGGATGGCGTGCTCCTTTGGTAGGACCAGTTGGACAGGCGGGGCCATTGCACGGGCCGCGGCAGAGTCTGGTGCCTCGAGCGGGACCGCCGCCAAGTGCGAGCTCTGCCTCACCACGCAGTGGTGTGGCCCGCCAACTCGGCGTGGCAGCCGCCACGGCCTCTCTACTATCCAGCTCGGTGCGTGCTGGTTGACCAGATTTGATGTCAGCCCCTTGATGCCACGGTATAGGGCCTCCTGCGAGCTGCGGAGATGCGCTCCTATGATGGACGCATCCACCACGTGCACCGTGCACGCTGACGGGGGCGTGTGCAACAGGTATGCCGCCGCGCCGATGATCTCTGCCTCCGGGACCGTGCCGTAGATGGCACCCGTCCACGTGGGGATTCCGTGGCTGGCAACCGCCACATTTGTGGCGTTGTCTCCCTGGGGCGACGCGTCAGACAATGTGACTTTAGACGCCACCGGCACCCAGCAGTACCGGTGGGGTTCGAGCCACGCCACGTCGGAGTGGGGGCTCTGCACCACCATTCCAAGGGACGCCGCACTGGAGGCCGTGAGCTCCGGGGACCGGACTACCTTCGGCTGATACGACGCATGTGGTCTCCAGGCCAGGTCACATCCACAGACCGATTTGATGGCGTCTAGGGCGGTGGTATACTCCGCCCCCCAAACCGTTGCGGAGCAGAAGGGCTGGTACACCACCACAGATCCCTGTTCCATCGCGCCGCCATCACGCAACGACGCGACGGCGACGTGCAGATCGTGCGGCACGTTGGACATCCGAACCACCTCCGGGACCGAGTACTCATCTGGATCCTGCACAGGGCCTGCTGGTAGCAGAAGTACAATTGCCCACTCGCTGCACCCGTGCACCTCCGCGCATGCCCTGGAAAATGCTGGCCGCCCGTGCACAACCCACAGTGGTGACGGGTTCATGCCGCCCCCGGCGTGTGGAGTGAGTAGGAGGACGGACGCCGGATCGTCTTGCTGCTGGTAACCCTCAAAGACGTCCCCCAACAGAAACAGAAGGGCGTCGAGCGGGATGAACGGCATGGATAGCCCCGGGTTGGCCAGGTCCCATCGTTCCTCCCTGTAACCGCCCACCACATAAACGTCCCCCGCAGTGGACTGTCTATTGCGTTTGCAGGCCTTCTTTCGGCGCATCGGGTGAATTAGCCGGTGAGTCAACGGACTAGGCAGCTGGGGCCGGAGGACGTCGCGGAGCCCCGTGAACCACACGTGGTCCAGCTGATGGGCCCCTACTCCTGCGTGCGGAAGGTGCAGGTGATCCTCATGACACTCCTGCATCTGGACAGCCCGGTGCCCAGGGGCAGGACAGGGGAGCCGCGCATGCAGGAGGTCATTTGCGGGATCAGTCAGGGACTGTACCGCCGCATCTGTGCGGGGCCCCGAGAGAACGCAGATATCTCTACCCTTGAGGGAATAGGATTGGATAACCCACTTCCGCCCCGCCCAGTGCACTTGCAACAGATGGGCTTGTACACACGAGTACACTGACGTAGGCATTAGAAGTCCTACGCGCAACGTCCCCATCGCCCGGAGTACCCTGTCCACCCACGTATTGCCAGCGTGCGTGGCGAATGGCGCAGAGGGCACCATGAACTGCCGGCACACTCCATACTGCACGTGCATGTCTCAGAGCATGGCCCGCAGCTCATCCCGGACTGTCGTCGACGTGTGGTGGGTGAGTTGAGCCATGGTCGCCACGACGGAGTCGCGGCAGATAACCTGGACATCCGCCAACCGTAACCCATGTTCCGACCGCACCGCTACGTTGGACAGGTCCTTGGGCAGCTTCTCGAATTGCAGGGCCGCAGCCTTGATGGCAGTATTCAGCTTGATTACCGCCTCCGCCGTGTCGGACAGGTAGGGCGCCGCATACCGCACGATGCCTCCAACCACAGCCGCGATCACCTCATGAGGCACCGACGCCGGCCCCAACGTGTTCTTGCGCCAGCCCAGCAGAGCTTCACACCGGAGTACATGTTTCTCCTTCATGGTCGCCAACCCCCTGGGATCGAGGCGCAGGCCCAAGTATGGTACTGTGCCATTCGCGCGTAAGCATACCCATGGGGCCGCCGTGTTCGCTGGGCTCAGGCACACCATGATCGAATGAATGCGAGCAGTATTGGCATAGGCGCATTTGCCGACGTTGAGGGACATGCCCATGTCCGTGAGATATCGCGCTATCGCCGCTGCATACTCCAGGAACTGCGGCAGGGAGTGCGCTATCAACAGAAGGTCATCACAGTTCGCCTGCACCAGGGGTGGCACCGCATGGCGAGCATCTCCACGCACCTTGCAGGCAAGGCTCCGCAGGAGAGGTTCTAAGAGGAGGAGGTAGAGCACAGCGCTCTCCGCACTGCCCTGCCGCAGGCCCCTGTGGAGGGGAATGCTCGGCGTCGGGCCGTGCGCAGTACGATGCGCACCAGAGACCCGCAGCTGAGGGTGTGGAGAAGCCTGATGAGCTCTTCCGGGACTCCCATGTGGCGCAGGAGGAGCGCCAGCTCCCCGTGCGGCGCTGTGTCAAAAGCTTTTGACACATCGAAGGCCAGGATGTGGTTTTCCTCCTGCCCACGCTGCACTCTGCGCTGGGCCAGGAACACCGGGGCAGCCGCCCTGGAGCCCGGCATGGCCCCGAACTGCCAGTCCGCAGCCAGTCCCTTGCGTGCCAGGACAGCTGTGAACCTCCGCATGAGGGGAGTCATGAGCATTCGCATGTCTTACTGCCCCAGCGCTATCGGCCTGTACTCGTCCAGGTTGCCCGTGGCTGTGCCCTTGGGCATCAGCCAGATAATGGGCTTGTGCCAGGACTCCGGGACGTCCGCACCCCGCAGGATAGCCCCCTACGCGTGCACCAGGAGCCCCTGCACCGGTTCAGGCAGCTCTGCTATGAGGGCAGCCGTGACCCGGTTGGACCCTGGAGCCTTGTCGTCCGCCACGGCCTGACTCACGGCGTCTTTAAGGTCCTGCAGGGTGTAGTCCTGCACCAACCTGCATTCCTCAGGCACCCCCCTGGGAATGTGGGCCCGGACCAGCCCCTCGAAGGCCGGCAGGTTCACTGGCCACTTGGCGTACAGCGCCTCCCAGTACCTCTGGACCTCGCCAATGACTTCCGAGTCCTCCAATAGCACCTTCTCCGACTCGCAGACGCGTACGGACCACAGGCCCGATGGGGCATAGTTCACCACGTCGATGGCCCCCCGTATCGCCGGCCATCGGAGCTGCAGATCCAGCACCCTGCCCCGCCAATAGTCCTTGATGGACCGGCGCCCGTTGCTCCTGAGGACACCCCGCAGCTCCTTCACACTTGTCTCTAGCTGGTGGAGCTGTTGGTCCAACGCGGCACGTAGGTCCTCCACCGAAGCGGGGGATAGGTCGGGGTCCACCCGCCGGAGGTGCTGTAGCAAGGCAGTCGCTTTCTGGGAGTGGAGTCCGGCCGCCAACACGTCCCGTTGCCACAGCTCATGGGCGCGCCAGGCCAGGGGCTGCTGATCCGAGAGGACCTGGGCCAGAGACGCTTCCGTCTCCGCCTGCCCGTACGGGTACTGCGGGCCCACGCCCGATGGCATGCGCACTCCTGTGACCCTGGACACGTCATCACGGAAGGCGTAGAGCAGGTCAAAGACCGCCTGCACCTCCGACGTGCCCATGGTGGCAGTGTCCTGGTCCGACTAGAGCCAGGCCTGCAGCAGCCGATCCCCGCAGGCCTTCCGCAGTACTGCCGCCGCCGCCTCACGAACCCCCGGGGAGTCCGGGCGTATGGCATGCAGCCTGCCTTCGGCGTGCGAGTAGGCCATCCTGGTGACCCTCTCTTTGCCGGCCACCGCCAGCAGGAGGTCCAGGACCACAGGGGCATGATCCGACCCCGGCGACGCTGGAGACCGCCCCGGCGCCAAGTCTGGGCGCTCACGCGCCGCCCAAGGGACCAGAGGCGAGTTCAGAAGGAAGGAGTCCAGTCGGTGCCCTGCCCTCGTGGGCCTCCTGTCCTCCTCCTGTTGCGGGCCTGCCCTGCGGAAACCACACTGTTTCCACAGGGCTTGGAACCTCCTCGTGGTGGCATGCCACGGGGACTCCAGCCACACGTTGAAGTCCCCTCCGAGGAGCACGGCCCTGGTGCCACCCGCGCTCTTGGCTGCCGCGTACATGGCCACGTCAGGCCAGAAGGACGCCTTAGACGCCCAGGAGTCGCCGCCGCTGCCCGGGCCATGGACGTTGATAACCGTGAGGGTGCCACCTGCGGTCACCACATCGAGGGCAATGGCCTTGCCCGGCACGCTGTCCACGACGTCTCCAACTTCCTCCGCGGCGAACATGTCCGCCCGAAGGGCAATCAAGAGCCCCCCGCGCACCGCTGCTGCCGACGTTGCCTGGGCATCCACCCCTGGGTACGCATGATGCCCGTGGTGACGCCACTGATTCTCCAAGTGCACCACACCCTGAGGGTCCTGCAGGCCGGTCTCCTGGAAGAGGCCCAGGATGGCACCCTCGGCCTCCATGTCGCCCGCCGCCACCGCCTCACCGTCGAGCATACCCTGGGGCCACTGGTACGCCGTCCCCCCGCATCGAGCCCTGGAAGTTCCAGGACACCGCCGCTCGGGTGTCGAAGGCGGGGCCCCTTCATGGCTGCACGTGCGGACCGGGGCCCACCGCCAGATCCGGATCACTGGACGGAGGGTAAAGGTAAAGGTAAAGTGCTCGGGCGATCTCCGAACTCCAGCGTATCCGTGATCCCTACCTGTCCCAAGGCACAGCACGCTACATCATACTACACTCATCAAAACAGCTGCAACTCCGGTACAGTGAATTCGCGGGATACGTAAAGAGCCACTGTATCATACAGGGCATAGAAGTCCCAGTGCGGAGCGTGCCCTCGCTCACACGGGCACACGACACAGGCGTTCCTGTACTTCCGTCCTGCTTCTGCCGCCTGGCACCGCAAGACATCACAGCACAGCACTTGCAACGTGTACTGGCCGCCCCGCCGCAGTGCCCGAGGTGGCACGCGCACAGACAGATCTGTTACCCAGGGCAGCGTGGCACCAGGCACTACATGCCACCAGCTTCGTGGAGAGCACCTTCTCCCCCGTTTCCGGCAGTGTCCCGAAACCAGTGACAGGGAACACATGAGCAGGCAACAAGGCGTCCGCCTGTTCCTGCTGGGAAAGCTGGTCATAATGAAACATGGTAAAATAAGCGCCTGCACACCGGAAGGCCCAGCCCTGCCCCAGACAACAGCCTGTGACCAGAGAACAGCACACTGGGCAGCACATCTCATCCTGTCCCTGCCAATTGACCACTGGTACCGCTGTGACGTGTGGGTTGTGTAGTAATATCCTGCTTGGCTCGCCGAATGCCCGAGAAGGACACCGTACCGCCTGGACTACTGTGATCGGTGTCACGTGGCGTGATGCACATCCTGCTTGGCTCGCCGAATGCCCTGGAAGGACACCGTAACGCCGGGACTGCTGTGATAGGTGGTCAGTGGCGTGTAGCACGTCCAGCTTGGCTCGCCGAATGCCCAAGATGGACACCGTAACGCCGGGACTGCTGTGATGGGTGGTCAGTGGCGTGTAGCACGTCCAGCTTGGCTCGCCGAATGCCCAAGATGGACACCGTAACGCCGGGACTGCTGTGATGGGTGGTCAGTGGCGTGTAGCACGTCCAGCTTGGCTCGCCGAATGCCCAAGATGGACACCGTAACGCCGGGACTGCTGTGATGGGTGGTCAGTGGCGTGTAGCACGTCCAGCTTGGCTCGCCGAATGCCCAAGATGGACACCGTAACGCCGGGACTGTTGTGATGGGTGGTCAGTGGCGTGTAGCACGTCCAGCTTGGCTCGCCGAATGCCCAAGATGGACACCGTAACGCCGGGACTGCTGTGATGGGTGGTCGATGGCGTGTAGCACGTCCAGCTTGGCTCGCCGAATGCCCTGGAAGGACACCGTAACGCCGGGACTGCTGTGATGGGTGGTCAGTGGCGTGTAGCACGTCCAGCTTGGCTCGCCGAATGCCCAAGATGGACACCGTAACGCCGGGACTGCTGTGATGGGTGGTCAGTGGCGTGTAGCACGTCCAGCTTGGCTCGCCGAATGCCCAAGATGGACACCGTAACGCCGGGACTGCGGTGTTTGGTGACCCGTGTGTTGAAGCTAGTCCAGCTTGGCTCGCCGAATGCCCGAAGAGGGCACCGTAACGCCGGGACCGCTGTGAGAAAACACACAGGCAATACACACCCTGCCCTACCCTCAACAGGCACACCCTCAGGTCCCTAAACCTGCCACTTGCCGTGCTCCCTCCCCTGGTGTTCACCCTCACACTGGCGGTGTTTAGCCCCGACCGGCTCGCGGAACGCCCTATGAGACGTCCTATCGCCCTCAGGCCCACCTGCACCCTGGTTTCAGCGGTATCGGTATGTTCCAACGTTTGTACACCCCTTCCACCTGGGTACGCGTGGCTGTTACGCCCATGTCCCTTGGTTTGACACGCCATTCTCAAAGGCGACAGAGCGCTGCCGAGCGGTGTTGGTCCCGCTGACAGATCAGAGGCGAGTTCAGAAGGAAGGAGTCCAGTCGGTGCCCTGCCCTCGTGGGCCTCCTGTCCTCCTCCTGTTGCGGGCCTGCCCTGCGGAAACCACACTGTTTCCACAGGGCTTGGAACCTCCCCGTGGTGGGGTGCCACGGGGACTCCAGCCACACGTTGAAGTCCCCTCCGAGGAGCACGGCCCTGGTGCCACCCGCGCTCTTGGCTGCCGCGTACATGGCCACGTCAGGCCAGAAGGACGCCTTAGACGCCCAGGAGTCGCCGCCGCTGCCCGGGCCATGGACGTTGATAACCGTGAGGGTGCCACCTGCGGTCACCACATCGAGGGCAATGGCCTTGCCCGGCACGCTGTCCACGACGTCTCCAACTTCCTCCGCGGCGAACATGTCCGCCCGAAGGGCAATCAAGAGCCCCCCGCGCACCGCTGCTGCCGACGTTGCCTGGGCATCCACCCCTGGGTACGCATGATACCCGTGGTGACGCCACTGATTCTCCAAGTGCACCACACCCTGAGGGTCCTGCAGGCCGGTCTCCTGGAAGAGGCCCAGGATGGCACCCTCGGCCTCCATGTCGCCTGCCGCCACCGCCTCACCGTCGAGCATACCCTGGGGCCACTGGTACGCCGTCCCCCCGCATCGAGCCCTGGAAGTTCCAGGACACCGCCGCTCGGGTGTCGAAGGCGGGGCCCCTTCATGGCTGCACGTGCGGACCGGGGCCCACCGCCAGATCCGGATCACTGGACGGAGGGGGGCCACCAGCAGGTCCAGGGGGACCACCCGCACCTGGCGCGGGTGGCTGGCGAGGTGGCCCCTGTCCCTGTGGGCCTCCGCCCGAGGCGGCGGTTGTCTGCTGAGACCCGGCAGATGCGGCGGGCTCCCCCCCTGCCTGTCCGCCGGATGTACTTGCCGCCGTACTCCCCGTAGAAGTCACCGCCCCACGCCGTGCTGCAGACCAAACTGCTCCAGATCACGCCACCGACGGCGACGCCCCGCGCTCCGCCGCGGGGGGGGCACCCGTGGGCAGCATGAGCGCTCTGGACCTCGCCTGGGCCGACGCGAAAGGCCCTGCCTGGCCCCCCGGCATAACGCCAGCCAGCATGGCCAGCGCCTGGTCCCGTTGCGCCGGATCAGCCGCATGGTCCCGCTGGATGTGGTCCAGCAGGTCCTTGGGGTGGAGATAGGTGGGCGGGCAGTGCTTGCCATCTCTCCATGTGCAGTGACCAGCCCCATCCAGCCGAGACCAGGGGCAGATGTTGATCGTCTTCGACCCACGCTGCTCCGTGGCCAAGTCACCGCCGAAGTGCTGCAGCACGTACGGAATGTCGGCATAGGCGCCATACTGAGGGGGCGGGCTGCTCTTGGTCGGCAGCTTGGGCGCTGCTTTCGGGGCCGGCCTCGCCGCCGTTGCCAGGGTTGCTGCAGGCCGTACCGGTGGCACGCATGGTGGCTGCGGCAGGTGCAGCCTTCCCCCACCCGGGAAACTGCTCCTTCACCCAGCGGCGCCACGTGTCGGGAAACTTCTCCCGGTCGCCCTCGACCTTCCACCTGGACATGGAGAACGCCCGGAGCCACGGCCCCAAGTTCTCCGCCATGACCAGGCGGAGGGCATCTCCTCCGCTCTGCCGGCAGAAGCGTGTCGCGGCCGCGCCTGCCTGGGTCCTTTGGAGGTACAGCGCCTCGCACTCGTCGCCACTCAGTGCACTAAGGTGCAGGGCCTCCAGGTCGGCGGGGCGGACCGTGAGCACCGTGCCCTCTCCGCGATAGTACAGGCGCAGTGCCGAGGAGTGGGGCTCCAATGCCGCCACAACCAAGCACTACGCCCGCGACACGCTATGCAGCAGTGCCAGCGAGGCTGCCTGCCTGTTGCTGGAGGACTGCGCTGCCGGGGCCCTGGGGAGGGCCGCTGTGTGACCCTGCAGCCCCCTGCACATGACAGCTGCATGCTCAGCCTGCCACATGTTGCTCGGGGCTATGGGCCAGACGTCCTGCCCCTGGATCGCCGGCAGTCGTGTGACCTCCACGAAGACCGCCGGCGCCAGCGGGATGTCCTCGGCCGTGCACCTGTGTGCCCTGCGCATCGGCCCCAGCTCCCTGAGGCACTCCCGCAACACCCTGTAGCAGGCTCGGCCTCTGGACTGCTGCCTCCTGAGCCGGCACGCGGTGACGACAACCCACTCCAGTCCCCCTGTTTCCACCCGAACACAGGCCCAATACTCCGCCCCTTCCAACACCACCAGCCGCCCCATTTCCGCCACGCCCACCGTATGGGTGGGAGGCACGCCCTCCACCCGCAGCCACCGCTTGGCGCTTTCTTCCCACGGCTGGGGGGCATGCATCCGCTGCTGCTGCATCGCGTCCTGCACGTGCTGCAGGGACACCGTCATCAGCATGGACATCCCCCCGTCCGCTGCCGCCGCCATACACAGCAGGGCATGTTGCATGCGCGCCCCGGGCAACCCCACGCTGTGCTGGACGTCCGCCACGTCCAAGGGTGTGCGGGGCGCCAGCAGGGCATCCAGCACCGCTGCAGGCAGCTCTCCCAGGGACGGCAGATGCGCAATGGGCCCCATGTCCCTGTTGAGGACCACCGCCGCGACCCACCGCCTGTCCAGCGCGGACAGGAGGTTGCCCGGTCTTGGCACCAGAAGAAGGGTGCCGACGGTGGACATGAGGGCGCACATGCCACAGTCCTTGTTGTTGCCGGCTGGCTGCTGCACCTGCGCCGCCATGGCCGTCGCCAGCAGATGCTCCGCGCCCGGCCAACCCGCCCTTTGACCCCTGAACGCCATGCGCATCGTCCGGACTGCCATGTCCCATGTGTGTGGCCACTGGGGTTGGGCTCCAGACACCGCAGGCTGGCCTAGCGGGTCCACCATCAACTGCGTGGCAGGGGCCAAGAGGTGGTGACACGTCCAGTGCCGCATGCTCGGCGTCTCCGACCGGTCGAGGTACACCGCCTCTGAGCCCCCCAGCTCGACGTACCTCGCAATGAGGAGGGCAGCCAGGGTTTGGTCGTGCCGCTGGCCCCCCCAAAGCTCCCTCGAGAGCATCATGGCGTAGGGGGGCCAGGCACTGCACCACGTCGGCTGCCAGCGCGACCACTTTGTCGCTGAGCTCCACCCCATGGTCCGCGGCCACCAGGAAGTGGTGCCTGGGCTTGGAGTACAGGTGCTCCAGGGCGCCCCGCAACTCAGCTGGTGGGGGAGAGGCATTTCCGCAGTCCTGCAGCCAGGGGAGTGCGCCCAGGAGATGCCGTCCTGCTCCTCCTGGCCAGAAGGCGGCCCTAAGGACCGGCAGGTCGCGCCAGACAGCCCCAGCGATCAGATCGCGCCATGGCTGTGGCCTGTTGGCTCCCCATTGGAGGACAGCCACAACCACACGCATGGTCAGAGGCTCTGCCGCGAGCTGCAACGCCGTCCCCCCGTCGGTCTCGATCACCGTGCCCCGTGGGGCAGTGAAGACGTGGCCACCGGTCCCATGGACCGCCAACCATCCCCAAGAGACCGCCACTGTCTTCCAGCTGGGGTGGCTGGTTCTCCTGGGCAGGACCACTACCGGCGGGCACGAGCTGTTGGTGGCCCACACGCGCCATTCCACTCCCACCAGACGCTCGTGACCAGGGGGCCGGAACACCTGGGGCGATGCCTCTGGGAGCCGGCAATGGACGGCGGTCCACACATCTGCCCCGTCAGCCCGCGTGAACTGGAGTCCTTCCACGATACCCCTGTCCACAGGCCTGGGGAGGCGGGCAGTGCGAACCTCCAGCCCCCAGCCCAGGCAAAACCCTGGCCCCTCTTGGTCTCCCAGCAGCAAGACCTCCGGGTCCGTGGCCGCAAGGCGAGCGGACACCGTGGGGAGATGCAGGGAGACAGTCCACGGCTGGACTGAGACGGGCTCGCGCGGGAGGTCAGGGCAGGCCGCCACAGCACTGCCATCCCTCGCCCAGCTGAGCGCTCTGTCCCACGACAGCGTCCACGCACCCGGCGCTGCCGGCAACGACCAGAACAGGTACGTCATGACCGCCTTAGCCTGCCACTCGCGAGGGTCCATGCCGGCAGAATGTGTGTGCCACATGCACACCCACCCCAGACTGGCCTCCTGGACGGTGACCATGTCCCTCCACGGGACCACCGGGAACGGAGTGAGCAGGGCCGCCATGCCACATGGCAATGCCGCCGCCCACTCGGTCAGGCCCCCACTCTCCGACGCATACCCCACCGCTGGGAGTCCTCCTCCTTGCGCCTTTACCACCACTTCCTGCAGCAACGTTCGTGGCCCCGGCTGAGGCTCTGGCTGCGGTCCAGGCTGAGGGCCCCCACACGGGCCATGGCCTGGAGGATCAGGAGCAATTCCTGGGGTAGTCCCCGCGGTACCGGCGGCTGTGGGTGGGGGAACCGGCAGGCATCTGCCCGCATGCGGCACCGCTTGGCCAACTGCCTGCAGGTTTCCACCTCCCCCGTCTTCGGCCCAGCCTTGTCCGCCACTCCCAGCCCCCGTGGGCCCTCCTCACGCGCCTCCCCCTCCCCCATGAACTTCGGCTCCTCTTCCTGCTCCATGGCGACGTGCGCCTCTTCACTCCTCCTGCGTTGGTCCTCCTCCTCCAGTGCCTCCGTCGTCGGCGGCGGGCTCGCTGCAGCCGTGAACCTCGTCAGGGCTGCCGCCACAATGGCTTGCACATCCACCTCCTCCCCGGCCACCTCCGGCTGACCCTGCTGCTGCTGCTACCCCGTGGGCTGCTCCTGCCCCACCTTGTCACCGTCGCGGCCTGCCTCCTCATCACTCCCCACCGGGACCGCGTGTTCGGACCCCTGGGGGGCGGCGCTCTCGTCGAGGCGCGTGCCCAGAACCACCAGCAGCTTGAGGTCACCGCCGCGGCTCTCAAGGCGGTAGCTGCTGGAGGTGGGGACGAGGACCACCCCATCGCCGGTCAGCAGCAGGCGGTCCGCGCCGAACACGACCTCTGCACCCTCGGGGTGCACCGCCACCAGGAGCGCATGGGATCCCAGCGCCTGGGGCGTGAGGGGCCGCACGGCCTGCTCGCGACGCCGAGCGTCAGCCCCACCTCGCAACAAGGCCACGTACAGGCCTTCGTCCCGCCGCACGTCCTCCAGCCCTGCCTCGTCCAGCAGGCGCCCCACGGACAGGCGCACCGACAGGGGGAGGCCTTCCTGGGGCTCGGCCGCCCGGACATCACCGGGGTGGTGACCGTGGACCGCCGCGTCCCCCAGCTGGACACAGCAGACCTGGCCGCCGTCCAGGGACGCGGCCACCAGGGCCCTCTCCCGGGCGACCTGCCCTGGGCCCTGGAGCTTGTAGCGCTCCAGGGCGCTCGCCAGCATCCCTGCCTCCCGCCGCCGCGTACCCATGAGGCGGTGCCTGTGGGCACCCTTGGCCGCATGGTACCTTCAGTGCCGCTGCTCACAGTTCCCCAGGGGAGGGGGCGGCACCGCAGTGGGCATGGGCCGCAGCGGCGCGTGAGACGGGTCCACGTCCATGCCGGCGTAGACGTCGGGTCCGGCGTCGTCCTCATACATGAGGGCCAGAGCCAACTCACCGGGCCCGTACGCCCCTTCGTCCTCCACTTCCTCCGCCTTCTGCTCTTCCTCCGCCCCTACCCCAGCCGCAACCATCGCCGGCCGCGTGTCCGGCCGTGGCGTGAAGGGCGCCAGAGGCCGCTCGTCAGCGCCTCTGCCCCTTGCCGCCTCCGCCGCGTCCAGCCGTGCCCGCAGGTTGTCAGGCAGCCGGGCCCACCTGGTGCCCGCATGGAGGTCCATGCTGTACGCCAGCCCCGCCCGACACGGCTCACCGGGCGCAACCTGGCGCCACTCCCGCCACTCCCACATCCAGTCCCCCATCCTTCCCCCTTGGCACGCCTCGGACTGGGCTCCACGACCCCGCCGCCCTCCGCCGGTGCCTGCGCCTCCAGCACACGTCGCCCCGCGTCCTGTCCCCCCGAAGCAACCACCTCCAACGGCTTCTCCTTGGCCCCTTCCACCCTCGGGGCGACAGCCGCGAGCGCCTGCGCGATCAGCTCGCCGGCACATATACATATATATATATATATATATATATATGGCACACGCAACCCCAGAAGTAGCATGGTGGCCTCAGCTGCTTGAAAGCCTACCGCTGATACCCAACGGACAACCCATACTCCGCCTGGTGTCCATATGGAATGAAGCGAGGCGCAGCCTGCTCAGTTGTGCCACTGCACGCGCGCAGGCAGGTGCTTTGCTCTGTCTCCAGGAAGCGTGCTGTGATGTGTGGCAGGACCTGTGATCATAGTGTTGTGATTGTAGCTGTGTTCCGTTGCAGTCCGTGCTCCCACAGCAATGCCACAGGTGCAGAGAGACGACGTCTGTTTTGGTTCATCAATGTGCCTCCGTCCCACTATGCGGGACGTGTTGGGAGCGTGCCAGTAGGGGATGGCCTAAGGCGAGGTGCACGCTGCGGCACTCTGGACAGATGTCCTCAAGTGCCTGGAAGGCAATCAAGGGTGACCTGAAGAGCATCTGGGTGGAAGGGGTGAGGTGCCCCGATGCGCCAACGGCAGCCCTGCCCCTGCTGCTGTGGTGGGCCGCTCTGGAGGGCGACTCACGGGTACTTTGGTTGTGGCATCACGGAGGAAATGGTGACGGCGCGGTAGGGGCCAGGGGTAATGCAGATTGACAGGGTATGAGAAATGTGGGTGCAATTGCCACCGTCCCTATACTGGACCTCATGGCCTGATTGTGCTGTAATGGCAGGGGGTGTATGATGGCAAACGCGATGTGACAGGTCGTGTCTGCCTGATGGTGAGCCGTACTGCCCCCGTGCATGAGGATCGGACAGGGGTGCTTCACCCGGCTGCCCCGGGTCCCCACGTACAACAGTGAGGTGTCATGGGTCGTCCCGACCAGGGTAATAAGGCCAAACCCCTGTAGGGTATTCCCATGACACCTGGGTCTCTACTGGCAGACTGGCTACGGCAGTTACGGGGCCAGTTGCTCCGGATACTCCGGGGGTTCACAGGTTTATGTTGGGGCAAGCGAGATTGCTACCGGCGTAGCGGTGCATGCGTTGCGACGCCCCCTGGGCGCGTTGCACGGGGTTGCGGGAGCAGCCTGCAGGCCCCGGAAGGAGCGAAGTGTGCAATAAGGATTGCGACGGCGTGATGGCCGGGTGGACCGTATGGTGGGCGTACTTGGAATGGCGTGGCGGTCTGGGAGGTGCTATCAAGAGGGGTACGCGGGGTTGAAGGTGACAGCGTACGGTCACGGGGGTTTGCGCGGAGGCACAGGGAGGTGCAGTCTTGAAGGGTACACGGAGTTGCAGGTGACGGAGTACAGGGGTCACGGGGATATGCGTGGCAGTACTGGGGTCCGTCTGATGGGAGTACCGGGGACGCGCAGCGGTACTGGGGAGCCGTACTGTGGGGGTAAAGCGGAGTTGCATGGCGGCACCGGGGTGTCCCCCTGACCCCTCGAACAACTCAGGGGGATTGCAGGGGCATCCCCTGGCCCCAGTAACAAACCAGAGGGACCGTGCCTGAGGGCATGTTCATACTCTAACCGTCTGACCACGGCCTTGCGGTTGCGGTGGTGCGGGCGGTAGCAGCTCGCAGGTGGCATCGGCGTTGCGATGGCGGTACTATACGGCGGCGTAGCATCGAGTATGCAGTCGCCTCTATATACGTGTAATCTACATAGTCTTCACGACAGCAGCTTACTCCTGGGGGGCGCATACCCGGTCGGCTGGAGGTGACGTGCAGAGTGGACCAGGGGGCGACGCGCGGGCCAATGCTATAAGTAGGCTCGCCACGTTGTCAGTTGGAGCCGAACCTGCGGCCTGGCCGCTGCTGTGGCGGAAGAGGCGCAACCACGGGAGCTGGCCAATCAATGCAGGGCCAGATGAGGTGGACCTGGTTACCACGGCCTTGGGCGAGCCTCTGGTGGGTACCCCTACGGGGGGTCGATAATCAAGCTACGGCACCCACCAGCCCGAATCCCAGCCACCGATATTCGCGTCCCCCCCTGTGGACCCTCTAGTTATATTATACATGGGCAAGCGGGTGCCTCGAAGCTAATTGGGCACTGGCCCCCTGACATGGAGTGCCGGCACGGTATATATCTGGGGTGTGGGTGCAGCTCAGAGCCACGGAGAATCATGTTTTTGTACTATACTGTGGGACTGGTGTGGTGGGTCGGCGGCGTACATTATGGGGACATGGAGGCGATGAAGGCTGAGGGCCAGGCTAGGCTGGAGCCTCGCAGAAATCCTGGTCACGTGGAGTCAGGGGTGGTGGGCAATTACGAGTACGCAGCTGGCAGTGGATTACGTGGGGTCACAGGTGGTGGTCGTCTCCACGTTGGCTGGAATATGCGAACAAAGAGGGGTTGCTCTTGCTTCGCCGCATGCGTGCTGCTTTGTACCTTGGTTGCTGCTTTGCGCCTATAGGAGACATCCTTGCCTTCTGCTTGGTGCTGTATTGCTGCGTTGCTGAGCCTTGCTCCTTTACCCCCGTCGAACAAACGGGCCAGCGTCCGTCGCCGTTGCTAATGCTAATGCTATGCAGTTGCCACTGCCCCGAAAGCCTGCTTGGCCGGTATTCCCGGTCCTCTGTGTCCTCCGTCATGCTGTGGGCCATCTCAGGCAGCCCTGGGACCCACGGGATCCAGCGAGGCAGGAACCACCTGTCGGCGCCAGATGCCCGGTAACACCAGTAGACGGCATGATAAGTGGTTATGACTATGACTATGACTATATATATATATATATATGTGGTATATATATATATATATATATATGTATGTATGTATGTATATATATATGTGTGTGTGTAGATATATATGTATATATATATATATATATATATGTATATATATATGTATGTATATATATATATATATCTATGAGGGTTGGACAGGGGGGGGGGTCTATTCGTCGAACTAGCAGGAATTTTTTGGTCCGGGCTAATTTTCAGAAAAATGTTGTTCCGTAGGGGGCGGTATGTTATACCTTTTCAAAATCTTTAAGGAATGAGCTTACCGGATATGTAGGCTCAGTTGGGGTGGGGAGACCATATGTCTTCGAGAAACAGGGCGCAAGTCGGATGCTTCCAGGATCTTGGGCAGTCTGTGCAGAATACACAGGTCGCGAAGTGGGGTCTGGGAGAGGAACGGGCCTAGTTCCAACATATGGTCACTACATCCAAACGCCATAGAAGGTATAATGCTGTATTTTGATGTGCCGTGTCCAATAATGCAAGAAAGAGGGTCCAAGAAGGTGTTCAACTCCACCAACTGTCCATTTTCTCTCACATTTGTGTGTCCTGGTATCTAGGGGATTTCTCATGTCAACTCCCAGCAAGGCAACCCGTTCGTCGATCACACCCTCAAAGAGGAAGCGGGTCGAATCTCCCGCTCAAGGCATTTTGTGCGGACAGCCTTCCCCCTCGGTTCTCTCGTCCCAAGAGCGCTCCCAAGGCTCCTCCCAGGGTTCGATTATACAATGCTACGCGGGCATCAATGTCCGCGCCATCGGCGAGAGCATCAGCAACGAGACACGGGTTCAATATTTTTTTCTTGTGCATCTTCAGGCCGCCGAGGATGGGGAAGGCCCCGACCTCAACGACCCACTAGCTCGCGCGGGTGCGCGAGCCGGCCTCAACCTTTGTTCTCGCCGCCGCAAAGTGGTCTCTCCAGTTCGCCGAAGCAGTCGTCCACCACGTTGGTGAATAAAAATTGGGGACCTCCGAGCAGCACGACGAGTCCCTCCGGCGAACAATCGTCGCCAACATCCGGAACACCCTCTTGGACATCACCCCAGACACCCAACCGGAGGCGGCAACGGCAGAGCAAAACATTCTCGCCGCCGTCTGCCCTTGGGGCGTCCAACCAGCCGAAGGCGACCGCTGCAGCTCCGCGCGGCACAACGTTAAAGGCCTCGCACGGCTTCTCGGGACTCGCCCGGAGGTCATCTACGGAGCCCAACGCCGCCGCATGGCATGGGACCGTCAGCTCCTCGCCGAGGAAGACGTTGCGTGGATGTACTCAACGCAGCCCAAGCCTACCACGGAACGCGCCATTTCCGAGGCCAAGGCCCAGCGCATCGCAGCGGCTTCGCTCCACCCTTCCGTCTCCCGTCAGTCTACGTCCCAGACGATCTTCGACTCCTCCCGGCACCTAGTACCAGTACATTGGTACTTGGACGGGGACGAGGAAACTGCGGCGCAACGCATCCGTAGCGTCCTCGGACCCCCACAGCGAAGAAGCCGGACAGCACCAGGGCCGAGCCCTGGTCTACGAGGACGCTCATGCATCACGCCAAACCACGCGCTGCGTTCCGAAACTAAGTCTACACAGGTTCCTTTCTTCTCTTCCCCCTTCACGTATCGCAGGACCACGCCCAAGCCCGAGGCTCTGTGATCGGCAGGTGTGTGCCAATTGCACCATCAGTGGGACCTCTATTGGACTGCCGTCATGGCCAAGTGGAAGGAGTGGAGCCAGGCCAATCGCCATCGCAATCGCAACAACAAAAATTATTGTGAGGGATGCTTCGGCATGTATGAGTTCCCGGAGTACGGAGACTTGTTTGACTATGCCGTTGGAAAGTACTACCACAACGACCCAAGGACGGCCGCCACATTGGCGGCCAACTTCCTTAAGGCGGAATGCATTGATGGGACATGCCCGCGGTGCACGGAGACATACCAAATTGTGCCTCCGTACTAGAAATTCATGCACTCGACGGGCGGAGTCGACTACCAAATATACGGCTACCAAAACGAGATCGCCAAAGAGGGCGGCATGTTTCGAAAGACCGTCCTCACCCAAGAATCCCTACCCCCTAACATTTTTTCCACACACATAAACGAAAGACTCCCGGAGATCCTCACACACCGCTCCTACGCAAAATGGCCCAAGGCCCAACTCCCACACCTAGAGGCAAACGTTCCATCCGGGTCAGCCGTCCTTCGAATCGACTGCCCAGAGCGAGTCGAGTTCTTCTCCAAAAAAAACATCGCACAAGAGGAGTATTTCAAAGTTCAAGTAGTCCTTTTCCTCGTCGCTAGCGCGATGGGCTTCGGCCCTGACGAACCGGTGACCACCAATCGGTGCAGCACGACTTGTGCATATATGTGTTGCAACTCCGTCCACAAGCATGCAGCCTTGGTGCAACACTGTATCAAGGACACGGTGAAGTGGCTCCGCTCTCGTCCAGGGCTGAGCCCTCTGTTCTATGTCTCTAACCGCGCTCGGCAAGAGTTTTTCAATTGTTCCGCACGGCATGCTGTTTCCGAGCACGATAAGAGACATGGGACGCGCGCCCATCATGTGTTCAAGGTCGAGGGAGAGGGCAAAGGGCCGGTGGACAGGCTTCGGGCGGCCATCAAGAGGCTAATTCGCAACATATGCAGCCGTTATCCTCATACCCCAACCCTTGTCGAGGTCTACACAGAGCTCACGTGCATCACAAAGTCCGCTCCCACAAGGGGCCCTAAGTATAGGAAGTACCAACAGTACCGGTTCGTGCTCGTCTAGCGGGACAGGATTTCCACCCTCACTCCAGGAGACGCCATTCTGGCGAAGATGAGGTTCTACCCGTATGCAAGTACAGGCACGCCCCGAGAGCTCTCCCGGCCTCGTATGCCTTGTTTCTGTGATGTTTGTATGCGAGGGGCACATCACCGGTGCCCGAATGCCGCATCCTGCGGTCCATGGGAGAAGGTGAGGTCCAAGATGCAATAGACAATCACGCATCGTTGTAGGATATATAGGACGGCCCGAATGTGTGTAGTATCTTCTATTCAGGTTGATTGGATGCGTATCTGTGGAGACATGTGGTGTGCGACGGAGTGGACTGGTGTACTAGGAGGGCCACATTCCGGTGGTGAGGTGTGTGTATGGCTGTGCACGGCACGGTGGACGGGGGCGGCTGATACCTCTGTTCTCTGTACCCCAACTGCCGCCCAGGGGCGCGTGACCTCACTGTGGTGTGGGGGTGAAACCAGGGGGGGGGGTCTTCTGGGCTAACACGCAACCTCGGGGGTGACCCAGCCCAGCCGCGGCAGCTCGGTCCCGGGATTACGCGCCCCACCCCTCCCCGGCCACCGTGGGGGGGCCACGATGGCACAGGGCAGGCTCCACGGGGGGGTGGCGGTATGCAAGGGTGCTGCGGGTGTCTCTGTGGCCCAGCCCTTCCCAGGGCTCGTTCTGCTTTCCCTTCTTCTCAACCCATTACACAGTGTGTCTGTGCAGAGATGCACCATGTGGTGGGGACCGAGTACTAGAAATGGGGCCCTCTCCAACGCACGTCTGGGCCTCTGACTGGGGGGGGAACCAAGGGAAGACCGCGGCGCAGCTGGGGCAAGGGCCAGAACCTGCTGCTAGGGTGCTCACTGCGCCGGGGCGTTGGCACCTAAGGCGAGGCCCCCCAAGCAACAAGGTAATGTGGCGACCCTTCGGGCCAAGGAGAGTTTGGGGATTATGAAATAAGGGGAGGCCCGCCGGGCCGCGGTACTAGTTTGGACAAAGTGAATTAGCGTGTGGCCTGGGACCCGGCTGGTGGCTCCCGGGGGGTGTCTCTACACCCTCTGCCTTGGGAGGCGCCGGGGGCGCACCAGGGGGCCCGGAGCCGCAGGTGATCGTTTCAGCGGCGGCGTTACAGGACTGAACTAAGGGGAGGCCTCCCTGTCCCTTGTTCTCTGCCCCCGGGATTTGTGTGATATGTGAATTCGGGAATCAGAAGGAGAAGAACTTGAAATAAGGTGAGGCCCCGCCGTGCCCCCCATGCCGTGAATCCCACGTGGGGCGGGCGGTCGGAATACGCTAGATCAAATTGAAATGAGGGGATGTCCCCCGAGTTCATATCACGGGTGACGCCAGTAGCGGGACTGCCAGTGTGAAGGATATATGAACAAAGGGGAGGCCCCCCGTGTGTTGTGCCGTGGAGGGAGGCCATCCCCTCCCGGCGTGAAGAAATTGTTTTTTTTCGAACCAAGGGGGGGCGCCAACCCCCCCAGGCCCCAGATGTGTATGTATCAAGTAAAGTAAGTACGTGAATGAAAGAACCTTAGTACTGTATACTGTACGCCTCCGGCCAACAACCAGGGAGGGCCGGAGGTCCGGGTAAAAGCCCCGGACCCCCTGAACGGCAGCCCCCAAGGTGAGCGCACCACTGGAAGGGGCATGTCTGTGGGGTTGAGACATGCGCTGAGTAAACATCTAACGTAATAAATAGTGCGTACTGCTATAATTAATGCTTAAACGGGTAAATGGCCCTTCCCCCGGGGCCAGTATGGTGCACTGCCCCCAGAGCCGGACCCGACCGGCCGTGCTGAGGCGAGGCCAGCGATGGGTATGACAGGCCAGACTTTAAGTGCTGGTAGCCACGCCCCAGCACAGTCCGTGCGCTTATAAGGCCCACGGAGGCCCCAAATACCGTTTCGTTTGGGAGTTAAGCCCCGGCGGAATCTGGGTTTTTGATGGTTAAGAAAACTCAGTTTGAGTCCCTGCTACTGTTACCCCAGGGTTATGACCTCCGGTACTGCCTGCTTACTTGCCTGCTGCTGCTAAGAGATAGGAAAGAGTTAGGACCACCCCCCCCCCAGCCACCCACGGCGCCAGAAGGCGCCCGCTGCGGCCGCAAGGGCTACGCGTGGGCGTCTCCCGGTCTTTGTCTGGTGCAGAGAGGGGCAGATAGACACCACGCCTCCCCGAACCCCCACGGGGGCTATGGCACCCTAGTTCCCCGGGTCCCACCTGGGACACGCGGAGATGGGGGCGGATCGGGGGACACACGGCACCACCACCACCCACACAGCGGCGGTTACACCCGAGTCCCTCCGGCCCTGCCTGGACCTGGAAGGGATAGGGACGCCCCGTGGAGGATTGCGGGCACACGACACGCTCCACCCCCAAACAGCGGCAGTAACACCCAAGTCCCTCCGGTCCTGGTAGGGCCGCGGAGGGATGGGGACGCCCCGTGGGGGATTGTGGGCACACAGAGAGGTTCCTCCCCCACACAGCGGCGGTTACACCCGAGTCCCGCCAATCCTGCCTGGGCCGCGGAGGGATAGGGACGCCCTGTGGGGGATTCTGGGCGCACGGACAGCTCCCTCCCCCACAAAGTGGCGGTTACGTCCGAGCCCCTCCGGTCCTGCCCCGGCCGCAGAGGGATAGGGACGCCCCGTGGGGATTGTGGGCACACAAAGAGGTCCCTCCCCCACACAGCGGCGGTTACACCCGAGTCCCTCAGGTCCTGCCTGGGCCGCGAAGTGATTGGAACGCCCCGTGGGGGATTGTAGACACACGTTGAGGTCCTTCCCCCACACAGTGGCGGCTACAACTGAGTCCCTCCGGTCCTGCCTGGGCCACAGAGGAATAGGGGTGCCCTGTCGGGGATCGCGGGCACACAAACTGACCACCCCCACACAGCGGCGGTTGCACCCGAGTCCCTCCGGTCCTGCCTGGCCCACGGAGGGATAGGAACGCCCCCTCGGGGATTGTGGGCACACGGTGAGGTCCTTTTCCCACACAGCGGCGGTTACATCCGCCCCCTCCGGTCCTGCCTGGGCCGCGGAGGGATAGGAACGCCCCGTGGGGAATTGTGGGCACACGGTCAGGTCTTTCCCCCACACAGCGGCGGTTACATCTGAGTCCCTCCGGTCCTGCCTGGGCCGCGGAGGAATAGGGACGCCCCGTGGGGGATCACCGGCACACGGAGAGGGCCTTCCACCACACAGCGGCGGTTGCACCCGAGTCCCTCACGTCCTGCCGGGGCCGCGGAGGGATAGGGACGCCCCGTGGGTTATTGAGTGCACACGGCACTGTCCACCCCCACACAGCTGCGGTTACATCCGAGTCCCTCCGGTCCTGCCTCGGCCGCAGAGGGATAGGGACGGCCCGTCGGGGATCACAGGCACACGGAGAGGGCCTTCCCCCACACAGCTGCGGTTGCGACCGAGTCCCTCCGGTCCCGCCTCAGCCGCGGAGGAATAGGGACGTCCCGTGGGGTATCGAGGTCACACAGCACTGTGCACCCCCACACAGCGGCGGTAACACCCGCGTCCCTCCGGGCCTGCCTGGGCAGCGGAGAGATAGGGACGCCCCGTGGGGTATCGAGGTCACACAGCACCGTTCACCCCCACTCAGTGGTTACACCCAAGTCCCTCCGGTCCTGTGTGGGCCGCGGAGGGGGAGGGGCGCCCTGTGGGGTATCCAGGTTACCAAGCACTGTCCAACCCCACACAGAGGCGGTTATACTCGAGTCCCTCCGGTCCTGCCTGGACCGCGGAGGGATAGAGAGCCCCCGTGGGGTATCGAGGTCACACAGCACCATCCATCCCCACACAGTGGCGGTTACACTCGAGTCCCTCCGGTCCTGCCTGGGCCGCGGAGGAATAAGGACGCCCCGTAGGATGTCGAGGTCACACAGCACTGTCCATCCCCACACGGCGCCAGTTACACCCAATTTTGTCCGGTTCTGCATGGGCCGCGGAGGGATAGGGCCGCCCCGTGAGGTATCGAGGTCACACAGCATTGTCCACCTCCAACACCGGCAGTTACACCCGAGTCCCTCCGGTCCTGTCACGGCCTCGGAGGGATAGGGGCGCCCCGTGGGGTATTGAGGTCACACAGCACGGTCAACCCCCACACAGCGGTGGTTACACCCGAGTCTCTCCGTTGCTGCCTGGGCCGCGGAGGGATAGGGACGTCCTTGGGGTATCGAGGTCACACAGCACTGTCCACCCACACACAGCGGCAGTTACACTCGAGTCCTTCCGGTCCTGCCTGGGCCGCGGAGGGATAGGAACGCCCCATGGGGTATCGAGGTCACACGGCACTACCCACCGCCACACAGCGGTGGTTACACCCGAGTCCATCCGGTCCTGCCTGGGCCGCAGAGGAATAGGGACGCCCCGTGGAGTATAGAGGTCACACAGCACTGTCCGACCCCACACAGCGGCGGTTACACGCGAGTCCCTCCGGTCCTGCCTGGGCCGCGGAGGGAGAGGGACGCCCCATGGGGTCTTGAGGTCACCGAGGCCCCCGCCACTGAGGCGAGGAAGCCTCTTTTGTTTTGGGATCTCCGAGGCCCCCGCCCCTGAGTCGAGGGGGGCTCCGCCGCTTTCAGACCACCGAGGTCCCCTCCGCTGAGCTGAAGGGGCCTCTGGCTCTTTTGGACCACCGAGGACCCCGCCGCTGAGGCGGGGGGGGCCTCCTCCGCTTACTGATCATCGAAGCCCGATACGCTGGAGCGACGGGGCCTCCTCCGCTTTGGGAGCACCGTGGCCCCCTCCCCTGAGGCGACGGGGCCTCCGCCGCTTTGGGACCACTGAGGCCCCCTCCGCTGAGGCGAGGGGGCCTCTTCCGCTTTGGGATCACCGAGGCCCCCTCCGCTGAGGCGGGGGAGCCCCCTTAGCGTCGTGATGACCGAGGCCCCGTCCGCTGAGGCAAGGAGGGCTTCTACCGCTTTGGGACCATCGAAGCCCCCGCAGCTGAGACGGGGGGCCTTCCTTCGCTTTGGCATCACCGAGGCCTCCTTCGCTTTGGGACCAATGAGGCCCCGCCGGCGAAGCGAACGGGCCTCTTTCGCTTTAGGATCACCGAGGCCTCCATGGCCAAGGCGAGGGGGCCTCCTTGGCTTTGGGACCACCGTGGCCCCGCCGCTGAGACGAGGGGGCCTCCTTCGCTTTGGGTCCACCGAGGCCTCCGCCGCTGAGGCGACACTGCTCCTTCGCTTAGGGACCATTGAGGCCCCCGCCAGCGAAGCGAGGGGGTCTCTTTTGCTTTAGGATCACCGAGGCCCCCACTGCCAAGGCGAGGAGGCCTCCTTCGCTTAGGGACAACCGAGGCCCCCGCCGCTGAGACGAGGGGGCCTCTTTCGCTTTTGGTCCACCGAGGCCCCCGCCGCTGAGGCGAGAGGGCTCCTTCGCTTTGGGACCATTGAGGCCCCCGCCGCTTAAGCGAGGGGGCCTCCTCCGCTTTAGGACCACCGAGGCCCCCGCCGCTCAGGCGAGGGGGACTCCTCCCCTTTGGGAACACCGAGGCCCCCTCCGCTGAGGCGAGGGGGCCTCGTCCGCTTTGGGACCGCCAAGGCCCCAACCGCTGAGGCGAGGGGGCATCCTCCGCTTAGGGACCACTGAGGCCCCCGCCGCTGAGGCGAGGGGGCCTCCTTCGCTTTGGGACCACCGAGGCCCCCTCCGCTGCGGCGAGGGGTACTCCTCCGCTTTGGGACCATCGAGGCCCCATCTGCTGAGGCGAGTGGACCTCCTCTGCTTTGGGACCGCCGAGGCCCCCGCCGCTGAGGGGAGGGGGCCTCTCTCGCTTTGGGATCACCGAGGCCCCCGCCGCTGAGGCGAGGGGGCCTCTTGCGCTTTGGAATTACCAAGGCCCTCGCCGCTGATGCGAGGAGGCCTCCTTCGCTTTGGGACCACCGAGGCCCCTTCCGCTGAGGCAAGGGAGCCTCCTTCGCTTTGGGATCACCAAGGCCCCCGCCACTGAGACAGGGGGGGTCTCTTTCGCTTTGGGACCACCGAGGCCCCGCCGCTGCGGCGAGGGGGCCTGTTTGGCTTTGGGATCACCGAGGCCTCGGCCGCTGAGGCGAGGGGGCCTACTTCGCTTTGGGACCACCGAGGCCCCCTTCTAATAAATCAGGGCGTTTGGGCCTCTCAGAAGCTTTCTGGAGGATCTCTACTAGACCTCTCAAAGGTTCAAGATCCTAGAGCATTAGAATATTTGCTCATATTTGGCTTATTTCTCCAAGCCTATAGCTTACTGCTAGAGTCTACTGCTCTTAGGTACACTGCAGAGAGCAGAGATCTAGGATACATTAGTAGCCATACACAAATAATCACATCCCATATGCTTATAATGTAATTTAATCATGTTTTATGCTGGTTTGAAGATTGTAATGTATAAGAAGCTATTTTGAAGCTATTTCGAAGCTTTAGATGGCGTGTCGCGACTGTCGCCGCCTGCTGTTGGCGACAGCAATTTACATAATATTGACAAGGCCTGTGATAAGATGGACTACTCAGAAAGTTGCTACAATATACGTTTTATTGCCTTCTTAATGAGAATTTGTTGTTATATCACTTTTCTTGTTATTTAGGCATGTGAACCCGTATTACTGGACCAGCCAGTTGGCCCAGCTCAATGTTCGTTCACGACATCGTCTCCTTGCTGTTGCCTACTTTGTGCTTGCCAAGGGAATCAATTGGAGTGGAGAAATTCATTTAAAACAATTTGATTTTGAAGTGCAAGACAAGGACAAAAGGGTTTATTGCGCACCCTAAGTAAGTTGGCAATACTAAGTACAAGCACAATACAGTCCAGTAATACAGAGTTCCAGCAGGTTGACAACGACGAGGACGACGCTCAGCAGCTGGGCCACCGTACGCTGTTCAAGTAAAGTGAGTTCCTTGCTTGAATTTATCAAAATGTTCAAGAAACCTTGTAGTCTTGAAGGTATACTTCTCCCTATGTTCCAAAACATGGAGAAAACCTGGAGTTTGTAGCTCAACGCGCTACCAGTGACCTTCACCCAATTACGAGCGACGCCAGAGGCTTCAGAAGTGTTCCAAAAGGCGTCCAGAGGGTTTATTTCAATGAGCTTGGTGAAGATTTTGAAGGATCTTAACTTAACAACAAGTTTCAAAAAAGTGGGGAACTTGGACTACACAAAGCGTTTTGCCAGAGCTTCAGCGACGGCGACGACGACTACTAGGACGACGATGTCTTGCGAGAGCGCTGTCAGCGAGCTTCTGGAGGCTCTCTTGAGGCTCATGGAGGCCTAGGGTTATTCATTGTGTTGCTTCTGTTTGCTCCTCTTTGCATACCTGTTGAATTGATTTGTCAAGGCTTTGCTTCTCCTTGCTTACGGTCCTACAAGTGACCCTATGTCAAGGGAAGGGACTAACGCGACGCTCCGTGACTATAAATCCCCACCCCAGTCACTGAGTACCCTCATGGAATTCCAAAAGCGTTGAATTCTTTCACATTTTTTGAATCTCTTTGATGTTCCAAAAGGCCAAAAATGTCGAAAATGGCCTAACTCATTTCACGCATAACTACGCGCCAGTGCGTCAAATCGCGTCAACTAAAGCGCTATTGCAAAGTGGAGGGGGTGGCTTTTAAATGTGACTCTCACTTTGTTTCAAATCGCCAAGGGCTTCTTTCTGAGATTTGTTCAAAATGCCCCATGAATCACTTTTTGTCCAACCCTCTAAAACACTGCAAAATGACATTTGATGTTTTACGCATCTCTTCGCGTCACTGCGCTGAAAAAATTTGAACAAAGTATTCTTTGAAAGTAGACAGTGATCTGCTTGTATCGGCCACTTCACTGCACTGGAAGAAATTTGTTTTTTTTTCCTCACATCCCCAACAAAGTCACCCATAAACCACACCCCAAAGACCCCTCAAAAGTGCCTCTTGTGCTTACTTCATATCTCTCAGAGAAAAAAGGTTTGAGGTTCGACATTATCGTTCTTAACAACACTGAAGTATGCGCTTTTTAATCCTGAGTCGGCTTTTTTTTCACAAAATAGGAATGGCTATGGTAAAATTGCAACAAGTTACCACACAAACCATTTGGTGAAAAGTTATGAAAAATGATTTTGGAGGTTTCATCATTTCTCTGGGACCATGGTGACTTCGAACCTGAACCAAGGTATTTTGTGAACACTGGAGCATGGAGTTTCGAAAACATGTTTACTTTGAATTTCTGTGGTCAAGAATTCATTTTTCCTATGTTGGTCAACTTAGTGCATGAAAGCAGAGTTTCAATCTTTTGGGTCATGATGCTACAAGAACATGACTTTTCTCAGAGCCTCTCGTGGGTTAAAAAGTCATCAAGGCTGTTTGGGAACGGTAATGGCGTCTAGCTTGCAGTTATCCAATCATTGGATTTTATCGAAAATGGGATGACAGTGAAAAAATTCAATATCCTTATGCTTTTTTGATGGTTTTTCAGCATGTGTTGCATGTAGGATTCATTTCTCGCCGCCCAACTTCTACTTCTCTGAGCCTATGATGAGCTGGGGCAACATCAAATATGTTCCGAAACCTGAGGACATGCCCTACACAGTGCAGATATTCTTCCTCTGACATCTCAGCAACATAGTACAGAAAGGTGTTGCAGAACTTGGGCATTTTCAAGGAAAAACAGGTTTTTTGCAAACCATTTGCGAATCTTTGGTCTTCTAACCTTGAAGCATTGTATGATATTGCAGTTTGCGATTGTTTGCATCAGTTTTGATTCATTCTGACTGGGCGTAGCCTAGGTAGAAAGGTAGATACCTCAGAATTACTTAGACACACAATAAATAGTGAAACATTTTTGTTGTCTTTTTTTCGGCCACAAAACAAATCTGGCCACAACCATTAACAGACCATTTGCATCCGCCACATTCACCGTCGAAGCCTTTCCCTTCGACTCCCCAGGCTGGGTGGCTCAGTTCGGCTGGCCCGCTGTCATGGGGACAGAGAAGGCCTGGGGCTTGTTGCCACCAGGGAGTAGGGAGGCGATTGATGGGTGTGAGCGGAAGGCGGAAGAGAGGACTCAATGCAGGAGCACCCAAGTGAAACATTAAAAGACCGCACTCGACCAAACCATTGACATTGACCTCTCTCGGGGTCCTTGTGAGCATTCTCCGATGAGAGAGGTTGGTGGTGGCAACTGGTCGCGGAAGAAGCTTGCTTACTTACTCTAGCTAGCTAGCTAGCTAACTAGCTAGTGTAAGAGGTGCATTGAAAGTATGGTGTTACCTTAATGCTAACGGTTGGGTATGCAACTTAATGTCTCTGGTCCTCCCCCTGTAGGGCAGGGAGGTGAGGAGAAGTGCCGCAAGGCGCAGGTAATGTAATAGAGGTGACCATTCCAGTAGGTTCAGACCGGAATGTTAGCGTGCAATACCATTTAACTGCCTTTCATCTGTTTACCGTACCGCCCGACATAGTTCAATGTAGTTCTGAGCACGGTCCATGCCCTCTCATGGGTTGCCGAGACTCTGCATAGACTGCATGACTTCTGGTCACGGTCCGCCACTGATGCGTGTGCTGAGACCCTTTCCAGAAGCCTGAATTTGTCAAGCTGTTCCATTTGAGCACAATTGCATTTGAGCTAAGAAGTGATTCGTCCTCATTACAGTCTACCATGCATCTCATCCTTCACTGCATGGCCGTCAAGGCAAGCGTTTGACTAGTGACGTATTCTGCTCTCCATTCGGATCGCATTTCATTCATTTCGTTCAGAGAGGTCACTCATTCATTGCATTTCAGTTTGCAAATCTTACATTTCATACGTATTGCATTACTTCCTTATTGCAAGGGCTTGTCCATAAGGCTCCACATGCAATATGGTCCGTAATTGATCTGCCCTATGAAGTTCTATGAGCACCTTTTGCTCAATAGACCCCGAGTTTTGGATCGCAGCGACAAACAATCAATTCGTATCCACTCAACTTTTGTTGATTAACTGCAAGTTGTGAGGAATGAATCTCTTTTCCAACCCTGGCGATCATTGACCTAGGTCATTTGGTCTAAAGAGCTAGTTTTTCCTCAAATTATCCACCGAACCACTACGGGTACGTTCCGCTTCTTTAGCTTTCGCTAGATCGCCTGGCACAGCCTCAATTACCGGGTTTGAGAGTGCTCAATTGAGTGTGTCTACAGTATCACATTCTCTATCCCCCCGACCAGACTATCAGCATGAAAGACTTACTTGGATTTTTCACACATTCTCTCCCTTATCACACTACACATACAACACACACACAAACACATACCATGAGTCATTTGATTATTCCATTTTTTCTCTTTGGATATCACACTCTGAGGAATTGCTGTAGTACGACTTCCATCAAAATTTTGCCTACGAGCCAATTTCTAAGTCATCTCCTTCGGGTAGATAGTCAGTGCCCGCTTACAGGAGCCGGCATTGGTCTCACCCTGCCACGTCTTTGTTGTGTAACACAAGTGAACAGGATTAAGCTTGGTCACTTAGCCTGTGACTTGGCTAATGCATAACGCGATGTGTTAGTGAAGAGCCCTACGCCGGTAGCCACGGAGACCAGCGGTGCACTACGGTAGGCTCATTGAAAAGGATTATCGAAAGGTATCGAAAGCCTACAGTAATGGGCTTCTACCCTCGCGCGGGTAGATAAGTACTTTCCCTGCAGTGGGATAGACCCCTTCTCTTGCGGTAGAGATAGATGGCGCAGTTAAGCTCCAAGAGGATAGCCTGAATCCTGTAATTCAGTTGAGCGGAATTCACTTGTCATGTAGGAAGACAGGCCCCCGCACGGATGGCTTTGTACAACCATCTGCTGGGCAAGGGGCTCGCCGTAATTGGTCTTCCGGTAAGGTACAGAACACAATTTAACTACGATACCATTTTTCGGAGATTTACTACTTCTACTTGTCAGACACAACTTGACAATGATACATTTCGCGTATGAGGCAGTGGCGACCCTCCAGTCGTGTAGGATATCCGTTGGCTCGCACTAGAGCTGAACGGCGTTCCATGAAAGATCCGACCTTTCACTTTTTCACTTATTACTTACCTACTTCGTTTCCAACCAACCCCAGGGGACCAACCCATCCCTACCTGTGAACTCAATCCCTACATTCACATACATTTGATTGGGTTTTGTCATCTTTAGGACCTTGTCACTACCCATACATCTTTTTTCTTTGAATTTACATGATGAACACACTTCTACATTTTCACCCCTTCATGCAGATTTTTTGCATTGGTGATCAAAGTCATTTGGGACATGTCTACACAAATCAGAATTTCTTCTAGCTTCATATCTCATTAGATTCCTGTGGGCTATGTCCCATTGAGCATCATGGTACATAATGCTGTGTGTAACCCAATAGGATCGCGATGCATATTGCTTTATGCTGCCGTGATGGGATATTGATTCTTTTGTACATCATTTCTAGCCATGATAGATTTCTGATGTCTCAGCTTTGTTTTAGAGATAGCCAGAAAGTATGAGTAAAAGGTTGGTAATGACGGACTATTTCTTTCAACGTTATACTTTGGTTGAAGTATTAGTATAAATCCCCATACCCCCAGACGGATCAATCCCATGGCCGGGATAAGAAAGAGCGGATCCGGGTCACATGCGTTGACGCCCTCATTGTGACTGCCACCCCCCACCCTTTGAGATGCTCTTTGAGACTACGCGCTAAACTAATCAACAGTTAGTCATTACTGATGCTGCCTCGCTTTCTCTGTCCATGTAATGCAGGCCACGAAACCCATTGCATCAAATGAGTACCAATGCATCCATTGCATTAGGTAGCCACATGTAACGCGTCCGTTGAGTGAGGTGGTATATCCTCTCTTTGGATGACGAAGACAAGCCTGTCTAAAGACAGCTTGGGCAGAGCTTGAATTTCAAGTTTAACCCCACATGTTGCATTTCATTCTCAATTGTGATTGATTTTCCGTATAGCTCATTGTAATTTATACGTCTACATCCAGGTGTATTACCCTTACCCTCATTGTTTGCCTGAAGGTTTAGGTTATCATTGTTCATACTTTGTATGCTAGCTTTTTGCTTAGTGTTTCTCATGTTTCATTTTGAGCCCCACCATACTCGAGACTTGGGAACCTTACCCTGTTAAGTGGAGATACATCTTCACCTCTAGGAAGGGGGTAGTAAGACACTACAATAGACACTCCGAAAATTCAACATGAGCGTTCCTGATGCCCATACCCCTCCTTATGTTAGATTATCAGCTTGTCATGAACATTCTTAGCGAATGTACATGAAGCTTAGGAAGGGGGTGTAATAAGTCAGGGCATTTGGGCCTCTCAGAAGCATTCTGGAGGATCTCTACTAGACCTCTCAAAGCTTCAAGATCCTAGAACACTAGGATATTTGCTCATATTTGGCTTATATTCCAAGCCTATGGCTTACTGCTAGACTCTACTGCTCTTAGGTACACTGCAGAGCGCAGAGATCTAGGATGCATTAGTAGCCATACATGAATAATCACATCCCATGTGCTGATAATGTGATTTAATCATGTTTTATGCTATTTTAGAAGGTTCTGTTGTATTAGAAGCTATTTTGAAGCTTTTTCGAAGCTTTAGTTGGCCTGTTGCGACTGTCGCCGCCTGCTGTTGGCGACAGCAATTTACGTAATACTGACAAGGCCTGTGATAAGATAGACTACTCAGAAGGTTGCCAAAATATACGTTTTATTGCCTTTTTAATGAGAAATTATTGTTATATCATTTTTCTTGTTATTTAGGCATGTGAAGCCGTATTACTGGACCAGCCAGTTGGTCCAGCTCAATGTTCGTTCACGAGTTCGTCTTCTTGCAGTCGCCTACTTTGTGCTTGACTACGGGAATCAAGTGGAATGGAGAAATTGATTTAAAACAATTTGATTTTGAAGTGCAAGACAAGGACAAAAGGGTTTATTGTGCACCCTAACTAAGTTGGCAATACTAAGTACAAGCACAAAACAATACAATACCGCTGAGACGAGGGGGCCTCTTTCGCTTTGGGATCACCCAGGCCCCTGCCGCTGAGGCGAGGGGCGTCCCCCGCTTTGGGATCACCGAGGCCCCCGCTGCAGAGGCGAGGGGGCCTCTTTCACTTTGGGATCGCGGAGGCCCCTGCCGCTGAGGCGAGGGGGCCTCTGCCGCTTTGGGACCACCAAGGTCCCCTCCGCTGAGGCGAGGGGGCTCCTTGCTCTTTGGGACCATCAAGGCCCCCGGCGCTGAGGCGAGGGGGCCTCCTCCGCTTTGGGACCATTGAGGCCCCCGCTGCTGAGGTGAGGGGGCCTCCTCCGCTTAGGGACCACCGAGGCCGCCTCCGCTGAGGCGAGGGTGCCTCCTCCGCTTTGGGACCACCGAGGCCGCCTCCGCTGAGGCGAGGGGACCTTCCCCTCTTTGGGACCACTGAGGACCCCTGTGCCAAGGCAAGGGGGCCTCCGCTGCTTGAGGACCATCGAGGCCCCCTCCGCTGAGGCGAGGGAGCCTCCTCCGCTTAGGGACCACAGAGGCGCCCGCCGCCAAGGCGAGGGAGCCCCCTCCGCTTTGAAAAGCACCAAGGCCCCCTCTGCTGAGGCGAGGGGGCCTCCGCCTCTTTAGGACCATCGAGACCCCACCCCTGACGCGGGGGGGCCTCCTATGCTTTGGGACCAAAGAGGCCCCCTCCGCTGAGGCGAGGGGGCCTCCTCCACTTTGGGATCACCGAGGCCCCCTCCGCTGAGACGAGGGGGCCTCTCTCGCTTTGGGATCACCGAGGCCCCCGCTGCAGAGGCGAGGGGGCCTCTTTGACTTTGGGATCACGAATGCCCCTGCCGCTGATGCAAGGGGGCCTCCGCCGCTATGGAACCACCGAGGTCCCCTCGGCTGAGGCGAGGGGGCCCCTTGCTGTGTGAGACCATCGAGGCCGCTGCCGCTGAAACGAGGGGGCCTCCTCCGCTTAGGGATCACCGAGGCCCCCTCCGCTGAGGCAAGGGGCCCTCGTCAGCTTAGGGACCACTGAGGCCCCCGCTGCTGAGGTGAGGGGGCCTCCGCCGTTTGGGAACCACCAAGGTCTCTGCCGCTGATGCGACGGGGCCTCCTCCGCTTTGGGACCACCGAGGCCCCCCGCTGAGCCGAGGGGGCCTCCTCCGCTTTGGGACCACCAAGGCCCCCTCCGCCGAGGCCAGGGGGCCTCCGCCGCTTTAGCACTATCGAGGCCCCCTGTGCTGAGCGAAAGGGGCCTCCTCCGCTTAGAGACCACAGAGGCCCCGTCCGCTGAGTTAAGGGGGCCTTCGCCGCTTTAGGACCACCGAGGCCCCGTCCGCTGAGGCGAGGGGGCCTCCTCCGCTTTGTAACCACCGAGGCCCCCTCCGCTGAGGCGAGGGAGCCTCCGCCGCTTTAGGACCACCGAGGCCCCCGCCGCTGAGGCAAGAGGGCCTCCTCTGCTTTGGGACCATCGAGGCCCCCTCCGCTGAGGCGAGGGGGCCTCCTCTGCCTTGGCACCAAGGTGGCCCCCGCCGCTGGGGCGAGAGGGCTCCTCCGCTTTCTGACCACCGAGGCCCCCTCCGCTGAGGCGAGGCGGCCTCCTCCTCTTTGGGATCTGTGAGGCCCCCGCCACTGAGGTGAGGGGGCCTCCTCCGATTTGGGAACACCGCGGTCCCTGCTGCCGAGGCGAGGGGGCTTCCTCTGCTTTTGGATCAGCGAGGACCCTTTTGCTGAGGGGAGGGGGACTCCTTTGCCTTGGGACCACCGGGGCCCCGGCTGCTGAGACAAGGGGGCCTCCTTCTCTTTGGGATCACCGAGGCCACTGCCGCTGAGGCGAGGGCGCCTCCTCCGCTTTCAGATCACCGAGGCCCCCGCTGCTGAGGTGAGGGGGCCTCTTTTGCTCTGGGACCACCGAGGCCCCCTTCGCTGAGGCGAGGGGGCCTCCTCCTCTTTAGAATCTGTGAAGCCCCCGCCACTGAGGTGAGCGGGCCTCCTCCGATTCAGGAACACCGAGGTCCCCGCCGCCGAGGCGAGGGGGCTTTCTCCGCTTTGGGATCACCGAGGACCCCTCTGCTGAGGGGAGGGGGCCTCCTTTGCCTTGGGACCACCGAGGCCCCCGCTGCTGAGACAAGGGGGCCTCCTTCTCTTTGGGATCAAGGAGGCCACTGCCGCTGAGGCGAGGGCGCCTCCTCCGCTTTTGGATCACCGAGGCCCCCGCCGCTGAGGGAAGGGGACCTCCTTCGCTTTGGGACCACCGAGGCCCCTGCCGCTGAGGCTAGGGGGCCTCCTCCGCTTTAAAAACACCGAGCCTCCGCCGCTGAGGCGAGGGGGCCTCTTTTGCTTTCAGACCACCGAGGCACCCGCCGCTGAGGCGAGGGAGCCTCCTTCGCTTTGGGATCACCGAGCTCCCTGCCGCTGAAGCTAGGGAGCCTCCTTTGCTCTGGGACCACGGAGGCCCTCGCAGCTGAGTCAAGGGGGCCTCTATCGCTTTGGGATCACCGGGGTCCCTGCCGCTGAGTTGAGGGGGCCTCCTTCGATTTCGAATCACCAAGGCCTTCGCCGCTGAGGCAAGGGGGCCTCTGCCGTTTGGGCATCACCGAGGCCCCCGCCGCTGAGGCGAGGGGCCTTCCTTGGCTTTGTAACCACCGAGGCCCCCTCCGCCGAGGCGAGGGGGCCTCCGCCGCTTTAGGACCATCCACGCCCCCTCCGCTGAGGGGAGGGGGCCTCCTCCGCTTAGGGACCACCGTTGCCCCTGCCGCCGAGGAGAGGGGGCCCCCTCCCCTTTGGGACCACCGAGGCTCCCTCCGCTGAGGCGAGGGGGCCTCGGCCCCTTTACGACCATCTAGGCCCCCACCGCTGAGGCGGGGGGGCCTCCTCTGCTTTGGGACCAACGAGGCCCTGTCCGCTGAAGCGAGGGGGCCTCCTCCGCTTTGGGACCACCGAGGCCCCCACCGCTGAGGTACGGGGGCCTCCTTCCCTTTGGGATCAGCGAGGCCCCCGCCGCTGAGATGGCGGGGCCTCTTTTGCTTTGGGACCACCGAGGCCCCTGCTGCTGAGGCGAGGGGTCTCCTCTGCTTTGGGATCACCGAGGCCCCCGCTGCAGAGGCGAGGGGACCTCTTTGACTTTGGGATCACGAATGCCCCTGCCGCTGATGCAAGGGGGCCTCCGCCGCTATGGAACCACCGAGGTCCCCTCAGCTGAGGCGAGGGGGCCCCTTGCTGTGTGAGACCATCGAGGCCGCTGCCGCTGAGGCGAGGGGGCCTCCTCCGCTTAGGGATCACCGAGGCCCCCTCCGCTGAGGCGAGGGGCCCTCGTCAGCTTAGGGACCACTGAGGCCCCCGCTGCTGAGGTGAGGGGGCCTCCGCCGTTTGGGAACCACCAAGGTCTCTGCCGCTGATGCGACGGGGCCTCCTCCGCTTTAGGACCACCGAGGCCCCCCGCTGAGCCGAGGGGCCCTCCTCCGCTTTGGGACCACCAAGGCCCCCTCCGCTGAGGCCAGGGGGCCTCCGCCGCTTTAGCACTATCGAGGCCCCCTGTGCTGAGCGAAAGGGGCCTCCTCCGCTTAGAGACCACAGAGGCCCCGTCCGCTGAGTTGAGGGGGCCTTCGCCGCTTTAGGACCACCGAGGCCCCGTCCGCTGAGGCGAGGGGGCCTCCTCCGCTTTGTAACCACCGAGCCCTCCTCCGCTGAGGCGAGGGAGCCTCCGCCGCTTTAGGACCACCGAGGCCCCCGCCGCTGAGGCAAGAGGGCCTCCTCTGCTTTGGGACCATCGAGGCCCCCTCCGCTGAGGCGAGGGGGCCTCCTCCGCCTTGGCACCAAGGTGGCCCCCGCCGCTGGGGCGAGAGGGCTCCTCCGCTTTCTGACCACCGAGGCCCCCTCCGCTGAGGCGAGGCGGCCTCCTCTTCTTTGGGATCTGTGAGGCCCCCGCCACTGAGGTGAGGGGGCCTCCTCCGATTTGGGAACACCGCGGTCCCTGCTGCCGAGGCGAGGGGGCTTCCTCTGCTTTTGGATCAGCGAGGACCCTTTTGCTGAGGGGAGGGGGACTCCTTTGCCTTGGGACCACCGGGGCCCCCGCTGCTGAGACAAGGGGGCCTCCTTCTCTTTGGGATCACCGAGGCCACTGCCGCTGAGGCGAGGGCGCCTCCTCCGCTTTCAGATCACCAAGGCCCCCGCTGCCCAGGGGAGGGGGCCTCTTTTGCTCTGGGACCACCGAGGCCCCCTTCGCTGAGGCGAGGGGGCCTCCTCCTCTTTAGAATCTGTGAGGCCCCCGCCACTGAGGTGAGCGGGCCTCCTCCGATTCAGGAACACCGAGGTCCCCGCCGCCGAGGCGAGGGGGCTTCCTCCGCTTTGGGATCACCGAGAACCCCTCTGCTGAGGGGAGGGGGCCTCCTTTGCCTTGGGACCACCGAGGCCCCCGCTGCTGAGACAAGGGGGCCTCCTTCTCTTTGGGATCAAGGAGGCCACTGCCGCTGAGGCGAGGGCGCCTCCTCCGCTTTTGGATCACCGAGGCCCCCGCCGCTGAGGGAAGGGGGGCTCCTTCGCTTTGGGACCACCGAGGCCCCTGCCGCTGAGGCTAGGGGGCCTCCTCCGCTTTAAAAACACGGAGCCTCCGCCGCTGAGGCGAGGGGGCCTCTTTTGCTTTCAGACCACCGAGGCACCCGCCGCTGAGGCGAGGGAGCCTCCTTCGCTTTGGGATCACCGAGCTCCCTGCTGCTGAGGCTAGGGAGCCTCCTTTGCTCTGGGACCACGGAGGCCCTCGCAGCTGAGTCAAGGGGGCCTCTATCGCTTTGGGATCACCGGGGTCCCTGCCGCTGAGTTGAGGGGGCCTCCGCCGCTGTGGGACCATCGACGCCCCCTCCGCTGAGGGGAGGGGGCCTCCTCCGCTTAGGGACCACCGTTGCCCCTGCCGCCGAGGAGAGGGGGCCCCCTCCCCTTTGGGACCACCGAGGCTCCCTCCGCTGAGTCGAGGGGGCCTCGGCCCCTTTACGACCATCTAGGCCCCTGCCGCTGAGGCGGGGGGGCCTCCTCTGCCTTGGGACCAACGAGGCCCTGTCCGCTGAAGCGAGGGGGCCTCCTCCGCTTTGGGACCACCGAGGCCCCCACCGCTGAGGCGAGGGGGCCTCCTCTGTCTTGTGACCGACAAGGTGCCCTCCGCTGAGGAGAGGGGGCCTCCTCCACTTTGGGACCCCTGAGGCCCCCTCCGCTGAGGCGAGCGGGCCTCCTCCGCTTTGGGATCACCGAGGCCCCCTTCGCTGAGGCAAGGGGGCCTCCTCCGCTCTGGGAGCAGCGAGGCCCCCTCCGCTGAGGCGAGGGGGCCTCCTCCGCCTGGGGACCACCCAGGCCCCCGCTGCTGAGGCAAGGGGGCCTCCTTCGCTTTGGAATCACCAAGGCCCCCGCCGCTGAGGCGAGGGGGCCTCCTCTGCTTTAGGATCACCGAGGCCCCGGCTGCTGAGGCGGGGGGGCCCCTTGCTCTTTGAGACCATCGAGGCCCTTGCCGCTGAGGCGAGGGGGCCTCCTCCTCTTAGGGACCATGAGGCCCCCGTCGCTGAGGCAAGGGCGCCTCCTCCGCTTTAGGACCACCGAGGCCCCCTCCGCTGAAGCAAGGGGGCCTCCTTCGCTTTGGGATCAGCGAGGCCCCCGCTGCTGAGGCTATGTGGCCTTCTCCGCTTTGGGACCACCGGGGCCCCCGCCGCTGAGGCGAGCGGGCCTCTTTCGCTTTGGGACCAACGAGGCACCCGCCGCTGGGGCGAGGGAGCCTCCTTCGCTTTGGTATCACCGAGCTCCCTGCCGCTGAGGCGAGGGAGCCTCCTTTGCTCTGGGACCACCGAGGCCCTCGCAGCTGAGTCGAGGGGGCCTCCTTCGCTTTGGGATCACCGGGGTCCCTGCCGCTGAGTTGAGGGGGCCTCCTTCGATTTGGAATCACCTAGGCCCTCGCCACTGGAGCGAGGGGGCCTCTGCCGCTTTGGCATCACCCAGGTCCCCGCCGCTGAGGCGAGGGGGCCTCTTTGGCTTTGGGACCACGGAGGCCCCCTCCACCGAGGCGACGGGGCCTCCGCCACTTCAGGACCATCGAGGCCCCCTCCCCTGAGGGGAGGGGGCCTCCTCAGCTTAGGAACAACCGTGGCCCCCGCCGCCGAGGCGAGGGGGCCTCCGCTGCTTTAGGACCATCGAGGGCCCCCCCGCTGAGGCGAGGGGGCCTCCTCCGCTTAGAGACCACCGTGGCCCCCGCCGCCGGGGCAAGGGGGCCCCCTCTGCTTTGGGACCACCGAGGCTCCCTCCGCTGAGGCGAGGGGGCCTCTGCCGCTTTAGGACCATCGAGGCCCCCACCGCTGACGCGGGGGGGGCTACCCTGCTTTCGGACCACCGAGGCCCCCTCCGCTGAAGCGAGGCGGCCTCCTCCGCTTTCGGACCACCGCGGCCGCCACCGCTGAGGCGAGGGCGCCTCTTCCGCTTTGTGACCGCCAAGGTGCCCTCCACTGAGGCGAGGGGGCTTCCCCCACTTTGGGACCCCCGAGGCCGCCTCCGCTGAGGCGAGGGGGCCTCCTCTGCTTTGAGATCACCGAGGCCCCTTTCGCTGAGGCGAGGGGGCCTCCTCGGCTTAGGGAACACCGAGGCCTCTGCCGCCGAGGCGAGGGGGCCTCCTCCTCTTTGGGACCAGCGAGGCCCCCTCCGCTGAGGCGAGGGGGCCTCCTCCGCCTGGGGACCACCGAGGCCCCCGCTGCTGGGGCAAGGGGGCCTCCTTTGCTTTGGAATCACCAAGGCCCCTGCCGCTGAGGCGAGGGGGCCTCCTCTGCTTTGGGATCACCGAGGCCCCCGCCGCTGAGGCGAGGGGGCCCCTTGCTCTGTGGGACCATCGAGGCCCTTGCCACTGAGGCGAGGGGGCCTCCTCCCCTTAGGGACCATGAGGCCCCCGTCGCTGAGGCGAGGGGGCCTCTTTCGCTTTGGGACCACCGAGGCCCCCTCCGCTGAAGCAAGAGGGCCTCCTTCGTTTTGGGAGTACCAAGGCCCCCGCCGCTGAGGCTAGGTGGCCTTCTCCGCTTTGGGACCACCGACGCCCCCGCCGCTGAGGCGAGCGGGCCTCTTTTGCTTTGGGACCAACGAGGCACCCGCCGCTGAGGCGAGGGAGCCTGCTCCGCTTTTGGATCACCGAGCTCCCTGCCGCTGAGGCAAGTAGGCCTTCTCGCTCCTGGTCCACCAAGGCCCCGCCGCTAAGTCGAGGGGGCCTCCTTTGCTTTGGGATCACCGGGGTCCCTGCCGCTGAGTCGAGAAGGCCTCTTTCGCTTTGGGATCACCGAGGCCCCGCCCGCTGAGGCGGAAAGGCCTCTTTCGCTTTGGGATCACCGAGGCCCCCGCCACTGAGGCGAGGGGGCCTCCTTGGCTTTGAAACCATCGAGGCCCCCGCCGCTGAGGCGAAGGTGCCTCCTTCGCTTTGGGATCACCGAGGCCCCTTCCGCTGTGGCGAGGGGCCTCCTTCGCTTTTTGTCCACCGAGGCCCCCTCTGCTGAGGCAAGGGGGCCTCCATCGCTTTGAGAACACCGAGGCCCCCGCCGCTGAGGCAAGGGGGCCTCTTTTGCTTTCGGATCACCGAGGCCCCCGCTGCTGAGGCGAGGGGGCCTGCTTGACTTTGGGCCCACTGAGGCCCCCGCCGCTGAGGGTCGGGGGCCTCCATGGATTTGGTGGCCACCGCGGCTGCCGCCGCCTAGGCGGGGGGGCCTCCTCCGCTTTCGGGTCACCAAGGCCCCCTCCGCTGAGGCGAGGGGGCCTTCTCCGCTTTGAGACCACGGAGGTCCCCGCCGCTGAGGCGAGGGGGCCTCTTTTGCTTGAGTTTCACCGCCGCGGCGATGTTGCGTGTTCTCGCGCGGACAACTCTGGCAGGACTGCCGTGCGGGACGGGGGGGGGGGGATCGGGCCACGGACCAAGACCCCGTGACCCGCCGGCCAAGTGCTGCCCAGTCGGTAGTACCTGGCGGCTAAGAACCCACACCCGTTAGACTACGTCCCCCTGGCCCTGGGGGGGTGGTGGACCGTGCCTAAAGGGGAGCCGGCGCTCCGCCTCGCCCCCCGTTCCGTGCCCCTGGGAGGGGATCAGGCTAGGTGTAGGGCGGGGGTGCATGCACGTGATGCGGACCAGGGGGCAAGGGGAGGAGACAAAGAGGAGAGCCGCCGCCATGATGTTCAGCCCAACGGGTTGGGATGAAACCCCCCTCCCGGTCGCGTGCCAGACCGTGGAGGGCCGGGGGGCACCATGGGGATGTGCCTCCTCTTCCTCCCTCTACCTGTGTGTGTGTCTCGGCAGTTCAAGGCGGCGTATCCCAGAGATAGCAGGCTGGTGGAGGGAGTGGTGCACGTGTGTGTGCGCGCATTTGTATGTTTACCTTGCGGGTTCCCGTGGCGACTTGTTTGCAGTTGCCTTGCTCTGCCATACCTTTTCCTATTTTGTGCCTTTGTTTGCTCTGTTTTAGTGGTGTTGTTTTTGGCTTGCTCTTGTGTGGTTCGCTGCACTTGAATATAATAGTACGACCTGTGGGGCAAGGAGGAATGGAAAAGCCTACATGCGGGCTGGGGGGGGCTTGTTTTTCTTTCTTAGGCGTTTCGTAGCGGCGCGTCATTGGTTGGTAGGCTCCCTCCATATCTTTGCGTGTGTGTGTCCCGCATACCATGTTCTTTTCCGCGGCATTGATTCTGACGCCGCTTGTCTTATTTGTTTTTGCGTTGCTGGCTCGCTTGTTTTCTCCATCCTCCGCCTTTGGCGCTGGTGCCCTAATACATAAACCTTGGTTTGTTTATGGCAGAATGCATAGGTTGCGTAGGCATGCGTTCGGGCATACCTGTTGGTTGTCTTTGCTCGCGGACTTGCTGTTTTTGTGTGCGTTTTGTGGTGTTTTGTTTGTGTTTGCTATTGATTTCCTTGTTGTTTGTGTTGCCCTCGTTCCCTCGTTGCTTTCGTACCTCGGCATTTTGATGCGTTTTTGTCCTATAGGCGTGTAATATGCGGGGGGCGGTGTGCGTGCATTGCATGCCACGTGGTTACGATGGCGTTGTTTTTTTTGCGTTCCCCTTTGCGTCCCTCGGGGCCTCTTGCACGTAACATAGTTGACACTTGGCAACCGCTGTCATCCCTGACTTTGCGGTATTCATACCCTTCTTCTTGTCGCCATCTTACGCGTGCATATTTTTGTTGTTTTTCCTTGTCGTTGTGGGTTTGGGGCACGCACAAATCCCTAGCTCCTACGGCACGCGTTTGGCCAATTGTTTTGCGGCACGCAATGGCTCCAATTCGCTTTCGTTCGGCTTGGGCTGTTCTGGTCCGTACTGTGTTTGTTTTCTTTGCCGACCTTGCCAAACAACGGCGCAAAAATTGTGCGGGGGTTTCTGAGGTCGGGAAGAAAGATTTGATTGTTTAATTTTTCGTGGTGCTCCGCTTTTTTCTTGCTTTTTTTTCCTGCAGTTGCACGTGCGACCCGTCCGCAATCCCACTTGATGGCGTAGGAACCTGCCACTGTGCAACTGATGCACAAGACACTTTGCTTGTGGACAAGGGCTAGGTTGCCCTGGGAGAAGTTCTTGTATTGTGTGTGCATTGCGTAGGCATGGGTTGCGGACTGCACGCATGCTGCCCACGCAGAGGATGGGATACGCACCCAGGTAATACGGTTGATGCTGACCATATCTTTTCCATGGAGTCTGTTTTGGATAAATGAAGAATCCGAAAATATTTCACTATTTATGGAGGCACTCTTCGTTTATAGACAACCAAAGGCCACGGGTTAACGTTTTACCATCAAAAGGTAGCTAGGGTGCGAGTATTTGCCAACAGTCAAAAGTTTTTAATGCATGTACCCTGCTTGCGCAGTGCCTGCATGGCATTCCTCTGGAATTTTGGACATCCTCCAAACAAATACAAAATCCCACATCTCAGCTTGTGTGCACCATGGTGGACGTATGTTGACCTACCATCGGAAGTAATTCCGAACAAGGAACAGTTGAGCAGTAAGTAAGTAAGGTAAGTAAGCACGGCCGCGTCCGCAGCCTCATCTGGCATCTCCTTGCCTGTTTTACATGGTGGCCGCCTCTGGCGGGAAGGAGAGCTCTCCACCATCAGTTCCCCTGGCGCCCCCCGTCTCACCTCACGGCCGAGAACTTCCACCAGCTTCCCTTTGGGGATGACCGGTGGTAGGTATCCTTCAGTCGCTGCCCTCACGGTCTCTGTCCCTTCCGGTCACCCATCGAAGGATCCTCTGGCCTTCCCCCCTTTAGCACAGCCTTTCGGGCGCCTGCAGGCGGGTTTCCTGTGGATAGCCCTCGCCGACAGCGGAGCATTTCTCTCTGTCAACCACATTCCACCACTCTGCATCCCTCACGGGTTGGAGTACCCACTCGGCTCCCGGATGCACTTGGGTGTGATCCATCCGTTGCTGGAGGCCAGGGGGCGACCCTTTCCACGTTCCCCTAGGTCCCGCTCACGCGTGAACCTACGTGTACTTAGGCCATTGACCCAGGGACCTCAGGGTCAACCCTCACCCCTGCGGACACCTCACCTCCGTCCCGGAGTTCAGGGCATTTTCCCGACTTCCTGTGGCCAGGCTCCCCATCGTTGGCCCATGGTTCACCACTCCATGGCGACTGGTTTCCCAATCCGACAGGGCTGTTGCTTGGCGCTTTCGGCCTCCCTTCCCATCCCATGTCCCGTTCCCCTTCGCCCCGAACCGACAGCAGCCCAATCCCCGCGTCCCGTGGATTTTCGTTCCCATGGGGCCGTTGTGAGGCCCGTGCCACACCCCTGTCCTAGCCCCGTGCCCCCATCCCATCCCTCACCCCGTGTTTCTACCCCACCGGGCCGCCAGCAACCCCATGGTGCAGGCCCACAGGATCCTGATCCATCCGGGGACCGTTTCGTGCTCCTCGCACGGGTCGCTGCTATCCACTCCCCTTCCTCCGCGCACTCGGCGCATTCTCCTTCGCCCGTTCTTGCCCGGATCGTCTGGCGATCTTTCCCTTGTCATGGCACCTTTGGCCCACCTATGTTTTGGCACGAGAACACAGCGTGTCCAGGCGGCTGTGGCCTAGCAGGGACGCCATCACACGTACCCCCACTAGGGCTTGGAGGAGAGTTGTGTTCTGTGTTCCGTATGCTTGCACCGCCTGCTGTCTTGCAGTCCTTGACGTCGTCTTGCATACCTCTTATGGCACATTGCCCTTCTGATGCTTGTCCCTCGCCACTCATGATCGAGGGTCCTTCTTTCTGCTGTTCCCCTGATACCTGGCTCGGGCGTGCTGGTGTGTGTGTGCTCTGCGCCCTGGATCATGCAGGGTGGGCAGCCCATGTGTTCCACCTGCGTTTGTGCACAAGAACACAGCGCGTGTTGTGTTTTTTTTTTGGTTGGCGGCTGTGGCCTAGCAGGGACGCCACCACACGTACCCCTCCTAGGGCTTGGTTGGATGGAGTGCTCCGCTGTCGTGCCCCGCCTGCGTCGTGGTGTCCATGTTGATGCCCTCTTTGTTGTGCGTGTGTCTCCGCCCTTGGTTTAGCTGGGTGGGCGGCTTCGGGTGCACCTCTTCACCCTACTTATCCCACCTGCGGTACGAGAGTCTCATGCATGGTGGGGGTGCGGAGAGGCGTAGCTACCAGCACTCACGTCTGGCCTGCTATACCCGGTCAAGGGCCCGCCTCGGCGCGGCCTGTCGAGCCCTGCTCTTGTGTGGACAGGCTGCCAGCCCAAGATTATCCTGTCCGGGGCGCCAGGCCGCCGCTTGTCCCTGGATGATCCAGTCCGGGGGACGGCGGCTCCTGCTGCTTGTTCCGCTCCGATTATCCGGTCCGGGGCATCTAGTCTTTTTTCACCCGTTTTTTTCGCGTCGTGCTTCGGCCATTCTTTCTTGCTTTGCCCCAGATAATCCAGTCCTGGGCACTTCTTGGCCTCGTCTCCGCTTCGCTGCATTACCTCAGCCTCGTCCGGGTCTTCGCATCACTGCATCACCACGGGCTCCTCTTCTTGGCTGCCGCACTGCTTCTCCATGGCCTCGTCCTCCTGGCTGCTGCTCACCTTCACCTCGGCCTCCGCCTCTTGTTTACCCCACTGCTTCGACGGATGTTCCAGTCCGTGGGGTGTCGTGTCTCCTTCCTCCGCCTTTTGTGCTCATTTCGCTTGGGCCGCTCCTTCTTGTTTTCGCCCGGATGATCCAGTCCGGGGCTCTCCTTGTCTTCGTCCGCTCTTGGCTGCTTGTGCTCGGCCTCATCTTGGTCACCCCTAGTCTGCATCTCCTCGGTCTCCTCCTCGTCGCTGCTCCGCTGCTTCTCCTCGGCCTCGTCCCCGCGGTTGCTCCACCTCATCCCCCCGTCCTCGTCCTCTTGTGTGCATCACGGCGTCACCTTGGCCTTGTCCTCATCTTGTCTTCTCCGCTTCTCCCCGGCCTCATCCTCCAGTCTGCTTTGCTGCATCTCCACGGCCTCGTCCTCGTGGCCACTGCTGAGGCTCCCCCAGGCGCCTGCTGCTTGTTCCGCCCCTGATGTTCCAGTCCGGGGGGCGTCCACCGCCGCTGGTCCCTGGATGCTTCAGTCTGGGGGGCGGTGGTGCCTGCTGCTTGGCCCACCCCGGACAATCCAGTCCAGGGCGTTTGGCCGCCACTTGTCCTCAGTTGATCCTGTCCGGGGGGTGGCGGCCCCTGCTGCATGTTCCGCCCCGAATGCTCCAGTCCAGGGGGTGTCGTGTCTCCTTCCTCCGCCTTTTGTGGTCGTTTCGCTTGGGCCGCTCCTTCTTGTTTTGCCCCGGATGATCCAGTCCTGGGCTCTCGTTGTCTTCATCTGCTCTTGGCTGCTTGTGCTCGGCCCCGTCTTGGTCACCCCTACTCTGCATCTTCTCGGGCTCCTCCTCGTCGCTGCTCCTCTGCTTCTCCTCGGCCTCGTCCCCGCGGCTGCTCCACCTCTTCCCCCCGTCCTCGTCCACATGTGTGCTTCACTGCGTCACCTTGGCCTTGTCCTCATCTTGTTTTCCCCGCTTCTCCCCAGCCTCGTCCTCCACTCTGCTTCGCTGCATCTGCACGGCCTCATCCTCGTGGCCTCTTCTGAGCTTTCCGTGGCGCCTGCTGCTTGTTCCGCCCCGGATGTTCCAGTCCGGGGGGGCGTCCACCGCCGCTGGTCCCCGGATGCTCCAGTCCGGGGGGCAGCGGTTCCTACTGCTGAAGCCGGTTCGGACCCCCGTGGCCATCTTGGGGTCACTTGGGGTGTGTATCTATGTGCCGGCAAGCCGCCATTGGCAGATATCATACTCTCCCATCCACCTGACCTAACCTGATGATGATAGTGTGATAGGTTTGGCCATTCCGGCTATGAGCGGCCATATTCAGTACCGAAGCGCCGCCAGCGAAGATTTATATATCAGAATATCAGGAATCAACAGGGTTTTATTATCATAATGTTTCCGTAATTTTTCAGCCTTTCGTTCTGATGGTCAATGTATCGGCGACTGTCAGTTGGCTCGCGATTTTGCGTTAACCGATTGGTTAACTGTTATTTCCAGATATTTTGGCGGAAACCCCGATGAAGGGTCAGATTTCATCAGTAAAGGGTTCGTTGCTTCCGCAATTTTCTAAATATGCACTCGAAATTTTAATCTGAATTTTCCGCGATGTCGAAATCGGATTTTCGACTTCGACATCGCCGCACTTGATTTGGTCTTCTTCGAGTGGTCATACTCTTTTCCCTATGCCCGAATCAGGTTTCCCTACTACTTGCCACCCATTTGACTTGGAGATATAAGGGAAACAAAAGTGAATCGTGGGACCACTTTGAAGGGCCATATCTACGCGCGAGTGTGAGGAAAGAGAATAAGAAAGGTTGGGTTGCAAGCGCCTTAGTCTCAACTTAATTTGGAAAGCATCAAACGCCTTTGGTGTGTACACATGCCTGGTGTAGCAAGGAATAATGGTCAAGGGCGTAGAAAGTGATATATAACTCTTGGACCGTGCAACCGAATATTTTATTGCGACTTTTGAGTGTACCGCATGAGTGTTGGGGTTGCATAGATACTTTTCTTTGGGTTCCCACGTATTTTTAACGTGAAGTTATGTCCATGGAGGGGCATGGCATACCATGGTGGGAGCCACCTTTGAGGGTATGTGTTATATGCATGGTATGTGCTTCGATATGCTCACGCCCATGTTATATATCTTCGTGTGGCCGAAGAGATGGGGAGCCACACGTAACAAGGGCTTTGCCCTCGTCCCAATTGTGGAATTCAAAGCGCTAGACTAAGTCTACCGCATATGTATTGCTCAGGGTATGTTTGGCAAAGAGATCCATGAGTGCACTCCCATTTTCATGTGGCATGTAGATATGAGTGGCGAAGGTATCTCCATGCGCCCGATTGGGGATCCAAGTGGGGGATTTGTTCGCAAATTGTTCCAATTATTTGTGTATTGAACCATGAGCGGATATCATGGGTGAGCATAGAGATATACTATCATGACAACTTTGTATTTAGACATATCTTCATGTTTTTGACCTCAATTTTTGCTCATTTTTGTATTTTATGTGCTCAACTGGTCGGCTAACAGTAAAGTGCCTAGAGATCCGTGAACTATGGTATGTTGCTTATATGTTGGCATATGCTTCGGTGTTGTACCTCACCATATGCCGGATCACATGGTCACTTTGGCGTGGTACACGAGGCCTCACAAAATTAGGTCTCAAATTCATGAGTTGACTTGTGAAGCATGTCGTGTACATAACCGGAGGGGTTTCGGAGCCAATGATGGGATATTCTTGGGCATGAATCTTTGGTCTCTATCACCCTTGTATATCACTTTCCGGTTTGACACATGTATGGAGCATTTGGGTATTTGCCGTATGCATTTTTGAGTATATAATTGAATATTGGGCGCTATGGTGTGTTTTGCCTGATTTTGTTAGGTTGTGAGGTCATCTTCATGGGGCAGTTCTCCAAGCCCATTCAACTCCAAGTCCAACCAAGGTTATGTCAGGGTAGGGCATGGTCCTGAGTGCTACTCTAGGCCATGACACGCCACCTCCCCTATTGGGCTAGGATTTATAGGCTGGGGAGAGAACACATTTTTGGGGTTTATGTAGTGACTTGTGACACATGGCATTCAGCCATCTCATTTGACATGGATGAGGGCAATATGTTGGTGAGTTGAGGGAAGGTCTTGAGTCCAGGGAATGAGGGGTTTATGGCTGTGAATGTGTATGTTTACCTCTCTCCCCGACGTTGCTTTATTTGTGTTCATATGCCAATTTCAGGGCTTTCCTCCTTGGTGCAATTCTTGTACATGCCCGCCACCGTGGGACGACCGGTGTGCTGAACGGAAGCCCTCATTGTGGATTGGATTGTGAATCGGGTTATTGCTGCATTTGTGGGATCTGATTGCTATTCAGGGTTGAAGGAGGATTGTATTTTCTATTTTCTATATTTTTGGATTTTGGACCCTGGATTTTGAGGAATGCAAGCATTGATCAGGAGCAAGTCAGCAGGGATTACAGGCGGAAGGGGCACAGCGGGGGCCGGTCCTGGTACGGACCTTCTTTATGGTAGCAGAGGCTTACCTGCTGCCCCTACCTACCGCCGACCCGGGGACTTGGACCCCTATGAGCCCTGCCCAAGTACGCCCCGGGTGCGTATTGTGGACTCGGTGGAGACCACGCCGGAGATTGGAGCCATAGAAGAGCCGAGACGTTCTAGAGCATGGCGAACTCCGGAAGTTGAAGCCCGAAGAGAAGTACGACATTCGGAAAGAGGAGGACTTGACATGGAGGATATGGTCTCCATGTGTGAGCGTCGCTGCCGAAAGGCATGCAACCTCCGCTCCGCCGCGGAGGACTCTGAGGAGGCCTGCCATTCAGGCAGCAGTGGAGGACGGGCCCGGCGCTACCAGAAGCGCGGGTCACCCAAGTCCGCGGCAAGGGACGCCGGGGCTATGGATACGGACCCTAGCCCGGTCAGGCTGTGGGAATCCGAGGGGCACTCCGAAGGCTATCAGACAGCCTATGAGCAACCTTCGGAGTCGGAGGAGACGGCCAGACCGCCCACAAGGGCGAACACGGCCCCAGAGCCCGCCCTGAAGCACGACGCCGAGGGCTTGGAGAGGCCAGCCAGGGCCCGGACGGCACCCTTGCCCCGGCACATGGGACCAGAGACGGACGCCATAGGCGATACGCCCATGGGCGACGAGTCTGAGGTGCCGGGAACCGCGGGATGCGCCGGATCAGGCGGAAAGCAGGCTGAGTGCCACTGCGAGCACGTGTCCTTCCTCATGGGCAAGTACCCAAAGATGGGGATGGACGCCATCGTGCATCGCCTAGACCGCCTGGACAACGCGAAGGACGGTCTAGAGGAAGACGTTGCGGGGATCCTGGATGACCAGTCGGCCGCGGAGAAAGACATGGAGGAGCTGCGAGCGGAACGGGACCGGTACCGGGAGAATCTGGAGCTGGCCCTGGAAAAGCAGCAGCGAGTGGTGGACAGCCTCCTCCACCTGGTGGAGGACATGTCAGGACACCTGAGGAGGCTAGAGGAGCTACAGCCCCTCGCCTCGGGTGCGGAGCTCCCGGCAAAGCCGGCCGCGGTAGAGCTGGAGGAGCGGGTTAATACCCTCAGGAGCGCCATGGAGAAACCCATGGGCGGCCCTGCAGAGGCACGATACACGCCTCCGCGTGTTGACCCGGGTGCGCTGCCTTTTGTTCCCATGTTCAGCGAATCCACAATGCTCGGGGAACAAACGGCGCCGGCTGGGTCCATGCGGGAAGGGCACGCAACCACGGACCCGAGGAGCCTGATGGTACAGATGTCCCATGCCACCCAGGATCCACCGCCCACTACGACTGCCTATGCAGTTTATGCGGAGGAGGAGATCCAGAACCAGACCATGCAGGGGCGAACGATGGGAAGCGCCGACGGACATGGTCGAGGCCATCCAAGCGGAAACCTGTGGGCGAAGGACCCCAATGCGGGGATATGGACGGCCGATGGAGCAAGTCCTTCCCGCATTCCAAACCCCATGGGTTCAGGCCCAACTGGACCGCACTCCACGGAGGAGAGGGATGTACGGGGAGTGTACTCACACCCCCCGGCCACAGGTGGTATCCGTCTCGATGGAGTGGTGGCTGGGGACGTCGGAGACGCCATCAGGATTGACGACCTCAGGGGAATCAAAATCCCCTATTACGATGGCAACCCATCCAACCTGGATGACTTCATCCTGGACCCGGAGGACTTCGCCGAGGAGGTCGTCGGCGAGATGCGGGGAGCGCCGCGGGACAAGTGGGTATGCCAGACATTCCCACACCGGCTGGCGCAGGACCTGAAGGAGGAGCTGCGGGATCAGATCCGGGAAGGCTTGATCCGTACGGAGCAGGACTGCCTCCAGTGATTGGAGGATGAGGAGCGGGTGAACGCTCCGAACCAAAAGCTGGAGGAGTTGTGGTCCATCCCGCTGCCGCTGGACCGCGGTGAGTTGCGGGTCCGGGAGTGGAACCGGTATCTGCGGAAGTACCGTAGATGCCTCAAGCTGGTGGAGGACTGGAACGAGGCCCGCGAGATCCGCCATTTGCTGAAGGACGTCCTCCCCGGCAACTGGAAGAGGAGAGTGGAGGACGAGGAGAAGAAGAGAGCGAAGAAGCGCGTGGCGGTGAGGATCACGGCGGCGGAGGATAACCATGCGGGTATCATGGAGTTCTTCAGGAGTAACCTGGGCGAGCCCAACCGGATGTTGGGACGGAAGAACGCCGTGTACCTGGAGGTATTTGGGGACTCCATGGGGCAAAGGTTGCTGCGCCTCAACAACGTGGAGTCGAGGCGCGGGGAGCCGCTGAGGATGCAAGTCATCTTCGCCCGCATGAGCCTGGACGAGATCATGAAGTACATCACGGTGGAGTTGAAGCTCAATGCGAAGAACGAGGCCCACGTGCAGGATCGACATGGTCATGGACAACGAGGCCACCAAGAAGACTGCCATCATCGGGAGATCCAGGAGGACACGGCCAACTCCGCGGAGGATGGTAGTGGAAGTGGCCCAGACCACTGGTCCCTGGAGGATCACGAGGAGGCCCATTTCTTCGCGTTTGTGGCGCACAACGTGAGAGAACATGGGCAGGATCGGTCCAGATGGAACCGGGCGGGGTCCAAGAAGAACAGAGAGCCAAGGAGGATCGGGAACCCACCGCTCTCGTTCCAGGAGTACAGGTCTCAGCACGACGGGTGCTGGGTCTGTTATGGCAAGGGAAACAACCATGCACACAACCACCGTCAGTGCAAGGTGTATGAGGCGGACAAGAAGGCCTACTTCGCCGCTCACCCCGAGAAGAAGCCCAAGGAGCAGCGGATTTCCGATTGGAAGGCGAAGGGCGGAGACGGGGGAAAAGGCGGAGGCAAAGGCCAAGGAAAAGGCGGGCGAAGAGGCTATGGTGGTGGACCTGGCCAAGACCGACGAGTGAGGTCGATCGAGGAAGTTGCTGAGGACATGTTGAGGACGTTGGAGGAACTCAAAGCCCAGCAACGTGGTGGACACAGTCCTGGCGGATCGCAGATGGAAGGGGCTGCGGGAAGTCAAGTCTAGAGGAGCCCCCAAGGGAGTGGGTCCCCGGAGGTCTCTCCTCCGAAAATCAGTGGAATCCCTGAGGAATCAGAGGCACATCGGGTGCCGAAGAGGGCTCCAGAAGAGCCAAAACCACTGAGTTTCGCCACTCCCAACCCCTGGAGCGCCCTGCCAAGGGAAGTACATGTGGGTACGGGACATGGCAAGAAGGAAGGAGCGACCACGAAGAGCCCCGTGGACGGGCAGGACCAGCCCAAGATCTACACCATCCGTGACCATACCCTTGAAGTCCTGATGCACCCGGACGTGCTAGAGTTGCATGCCGTGAAGGTCGTCCATACACCTCATGGCGACGAGCGGCAGTTGCACTTGAAAGTGCGAGTACGGTGCGGACGAGAGGAGAAGGTGGTGGATGTGTTGGTGGATACGGGTGCCCAGGTGAGCCTGGTCCGGAGAGGGTTGTTCAAGGAGGAACTCCTGCAGCCCAGCCGGAGACCGGTCCGCCTGAAGGTCGCCAACGGAGAGATTATGGGTGGTGGCACCCATGAGGCCACTATCAGTATGGAATTCTGGGAGAATGAGCGCTTGAACCGCCCTGATCAGGCGAAGAGAAGCACTCTATCCGGGAACTTCTATGTGGCCGACATTACAGATTGGGATATGATCATGGGGTATGACTTCATGGTGGCAAACGCCATTGGAGCCCTTCCCCATCGTGCAACGCTGGTCCGGGAGGATGATGAATGCCTCACATGGCTGTCCACGGATTGTGCATGCGGATCATCCCAATGGAATGCTGAGGAAGAAGATCGGATCGTCCGAGCGGTGCAAGCTGTGGGTGCCAAGTCCAGACGAGACCGCGGAGTTCAGCTCACGGAGTATGGAATGGCGCCGCAGGTGTACGACAGGATGATCCAGACGCTGGGAGCCGAAGCGCCCGAGACGAACGTCTTTGCTTCCCGGGATGCCCCACTTTTGCGGAAGTGTAGGAGGCATTGGCATCGAGGAGACTCAGCCTGGCATAGGCATTGGGGTTTGAAGGAGTGGGGGCCCATGTATTGGCATGGCTCCCTGGACAATACCAGACGTACGGTGGAGAAGATCGTTGCGGATAGGGCGAAGGGGATCCTGGTCATAACCGGCATAGGATCCAGCCCATGTCCGCTGGAAGGTCTCAAGTCGACGCTGGACTCCATCACCCTCAACGAGATGTCATTCGGGCCAGAGGAGGAGTTGTTCATCGACGCCAAGGGTGTATCAATGCCCTCCCCGGGTCAAGCGTGGGGTACCAAGGCTTTCCTGGCCGATGGGGCGCAAGCCCAGCCCACGGGTGATGAAGAATTCATCTGTAGGGTGCAGGCGGTGCCCATGAAGGTCATGTTCGAGCCGAAGGAGGGGACGGATCAGCCAGTTGATGGCATTGACATCCTGTCCCACTCCGAGATCGACGACGTCGTCAACTACATGCGGATGGGGATGCACGACCGTGTGGCAGCCCAGAAGAGGCAGGCCATGGTCACATCTCCGCATTGGTGGGATGACAAGATGTTGGTCACCGGCAAGTACAAGAGGGATGAGTTCGTGGCGAGGGTCATGGATCACATCGCGGACCAATACGATAGTCCGGTTGGGTCGGACCCGCCGACGTGGCATTTTCCAAGAATGGGGGCCGATAGCGACAATAACCAGCCCCACGCCGCAAATTTTCGAAGATTATCGGTGGGAAGTGCACCCCACGATGATGAAGACGGCATATCGGACGAGGAGAAGTCCGATTCGGACCCGGAAGAGGCCTATACCGCAGTGCGTTCGGTTGTATCGATACGGAAGCAAGCGGCTGAAGAGGCCCAGGAGAACCCGAAGGTCGCCGAGCTGAAGGAGAGGCTGATCAAGGCCTATCCGCGGCTATTCAGTGGCGTCGCAAACAAGAGCCCTCCAGATCGTGGGAGGTTTGGCACAGCGAGGATCAAGCTGAAGCCGAACCCCAAGATCTATCGTCATCGGGAGTACCAACTTCAGGGCGATCGGGCCGAGGCCATGAAGAAGCTGTTGGCCGAGTTCATTGAGCGGGGATGGATTGACGCGTTCCCGTGGGGGGGCCGGCCACGGGACGCTGCGGTGGACACACGCAAGTGAGCAGGCAGGCAAAGCACTACGCTCACAAGGGCATTAATGCGTTGTCATGTGACAAAGCGTTTCAGAATCCTTGCCACTCTGCAAAGAGGGAACGAAAGTATGTACAGCAACACATCAGGATATGTACACATGGGGTTAAGACTGAACTCGGGTAAGGGCATCACAGGACCATAGACACTCAGTCCCAACTCATATCCCAATCCCAGGTCCGACCCTCTCAGTGGCTGATGGGGGCGGGGGCTCAAACTCAACCCATGCCCTGCTCAGTCCGGACTCTGAAACCCTGCCAATAGGGGGGGCTGTCCCGCCCAGCCCCAGGCGAGTTCCTGGGAACCAAGGGGCTCCAAAGCCGACCAACAGTGGCTCCTCATGCTCCCTTAATGGCAGGTCCCAACTCCACTCCGAGCCAGAGATATGGCCCCGCCATTATCACCCAGGAGTTGGTAGCTGAAAATGGGCTGTTTCAGCCCAAACTGAAATTAACTCAAAAATCCCCAAAATTGACCCCTCGTCCGGACCCGCCAGAGGTAGGGACGAGGCAACTGACCCTATGCCCTTCGAGTATAAACCCCCTGGAGCCCTCACCCAACCTGGTTCCCTCTGAGATTCCGGCATCAGGGCAACACGGATGAGTCAAGTGGGGTCATGATGCCAAAATCACCAAAATTGGCGTCATTCCCACGCGTGGCTCGCCCGGCCAAGGTGAGGCCAATGGCTCACAGGGTAGGAGGCAGGACCTAGGACTTTCATCTGAGTGTACAACTTGGAATTAGGTCCGAGCACTCTATGGGCTAAGAGAAATGGGGCCGCCAATTGACCACACGGAAGGAGGAAAATTGGGGTCCCAAAATGGGGTCGTTTTGGCTGCCTGAAATGAGCCAAAATTCGGTGTGCTCCCAATAGTATATCTCCACGCCGGCTTGGAGATCAACTCCGCCATCCCATACGCGATCCACCTGGAGTCCAATACAGACTCCCATGCACTTGGCTCTCATAGATCTCCATGCCACCTGGCGTGGTGACGATCCCAATTGGGTCCACAAATGTCAAAATTGCAAAATTGCCCACACTCACTTTGGGCTAGCGCCTTAACGAAGGTGGCTCCGCTTCGCCCACGTGGTGTGTCGACCATGGGGACCATTACCCATTACACCCATGTCATATATGGTCCATTGGTCCATGCGTCCGGCGTGCATGAAGGTTGGAACATGGGGCACGGCGGGCAGCAAAAGTGGAAAAATGCTCAAAATGGCCAAAAATGCGCACACTCATGGCTGGGGCAAATGAGGCACATGCCCGACTCGGACCGGAGTGTGCCATAGGATTGGTATCAAGTCATATTGGTCCAACATATCTTTTGGGCGTCGCCCAACTCCTCCGATATTGGGAATGGCAGGGTCGCCAAGTGAGCCCATGATTTGGGATAGTCCCAAATCGCCAACATGGCGGCCACGGTATGCCAAGCCTAAGAGGAGTTATTCGCTGGGTCCAAGATATGTTGGGCACCGAAGTATGTACCCTCAAATCATACTTGAGTCATGATGTCAATTGAGCGCAACGTTGAGATACACGGTCGCCACTTGACATCATGACGGGCCAAAAATGGCAAAATTGGCACAAGCACACACAAAAGTGCCTTGAAAGGTACCTAATTATATTATAATATCTTCGGCTTGGATCGTGCAATCACTTGATCCTTCTAAACACAATGACTTGACACCAATGACCTTCGATCCCACATATGTGCTCCACTTGGGGCGCCTTGAAAGGTTACGAGCGCTACTTCCCAAGTGGGCACATGAAAATATGGAAAATTGCAAAATGCACACCTTGCTCCCAACGCATCGCTTCGGGATCACCCCACAAGCTTCTCTTCACGAAGGTTAGGCTTGCAATTGACCGTAGGGAGTATGGAGAAGGGGCTTGCACAATATGAGGTCCATTGGCGGGTTTGGCTTGGCGCGATAGACCCGCCAAATGGGCACGCAACACAACACAAGGCACATACTCCATATTGCCCAAAAAGGTGGCTCCCACCACGATATGTCATGCCCCTCCAAGGGCATAACTTTGTGTCAATCGCTCATAGGAACTCAAGGAGAGTTCCTATGCAACACCAACACTTGCGCGCTACACTCGAAAGTTATCTTAACGCACGCAATGTCATGGCCAAAGAGTCATAACGCAAACTCTACCCTATTGACCATGATCCATTACACTAGCGCGCACGTGTGGAGACGCAAGGCATATTATGCTTCCTAAATTACGTCGGGAGTATTGTGAATACATCCCACGCTTCCTTATCGTGATTCCTCGTAAGCAACACGAGATATGACCTTCACAAGTGGCCTCACGAATCAACTTTGTTTTGCCCATATCTTTAAGACAAATGGAGGGCAAGAGAAAAGGAAAGTTGATTCGTGCATAGGGAAGCACGTAGGTCCACTCGAAAGAGGTCAAATCAAGTGCGGGGATGTCGAAGTCGAAAATCCGATTTCGACATCCTGAAAAATTCGGATTAAGGTTGCGAGTATTAATTATGAAAATTGCGGATGCATCAATGCAGTTCCTGGCGACTTTGGAGCCTTCGTCGCGGATAGCGTTAAAATTTCCATTAATTACAGTTAAACTGGCGGTTACGGTAAAGTCGCGAACCAACCGCCAGCAGTCAAAACAGTGAGTATCAGAACGGAAGCGTAAAAATTGACGGAAACAATATGAAAATAAAACCCTGTTGATTCCTGATATTCTGATACACAAATCTCCGCTGGCGGTGCATCGGTTGCCGATGCGGGGCTTCACGGCACGGAACACGCCGTACATGGGGTTAGTGGACCGGAGACCGGTTGTATGCCGTAACCTGGCCATGGGGTTCTGGGTACCGCTTCACCCCCCTCCTTAGAGCAAACCCTGGGGGGGCTCGATAACACCCACGCATGGCAGCGGGTACCCAGGACCACTTCCTGAAAGGGGGGGGGGGTGTCACATCCCCACTCCAGTGAGTCACAGTAAGATAGGTATGATGCTGTATAAGCTCGTAGCACATGTATAGTATCGAGTATCAAGTCCCGGGTCCTGGCGGCGATTGTTCGGCATCCAAAGGACCCGTTAACCCATACCAGGCGCACCGGGTGCCGGCTGCTACGGTCACCACCACAGTGGTAGTGGCATACACGGCCAACATAGGCGACACACGACGACCGAGGTGGTCCCACAAGTCGAGAGCGACCACAAAGATCCATCAGGCTACCCCAAGCTTCCCAAGGCCCGCCGACTGGAGAGAGTCCCCACGGGTCCTTCCTCGGGCGCACCATGTCCATATCCATACGACGCGAGTCCAGAGTGCCATAGTCGAACTCCTTAAGAACCCCAGATCTTAAGGGAACTCCTCCTGAAGGGATCGGGCATCAAGGCCGTCTTTTCCCTCGCCCTACTGCCACGAAGGCCATACATGAGGGAGTCCTCATGCAGTGTGGGCGGAGGCGTCGACTCCTCAAACCACCAGTTTCCCAGGCAGACTGACCGAGGTCAGGAGCACCGGAGGCCGCCATCCGAATGCAAGTGCGTCTGCGAATCGGTAGGCTCACACTGGGACTGACAGTGGCGGATCGCTGGGAGTGTAGTCAGGCAACTGGGCTTCCCGCCTGGCGCCATCAGGATCTCCACACATCACAGCGAATAGGGCAACACGGTATCACAGGCACTCAAACAGAAGAACATGTAGTCAAGTACTGGTCCAGGCTGGACCAGGCTGTAAGAATATGTACACGGCGACTCAAGGCGCCTCTGTATCCCGATTCGTGGTGAAAAGCAGTCCATCCCTCAGCGATGGGCTGATGACATTTAACATACAGATGCACATATCCTGGAGGGCAGAAAAACAAGCAACAATCTGGGTAAATAGGCGTGTAAACACGCCCTGGACAGAGCGCCAGACCACGCCACGGTCAGGATAAGGCAATGCAGGAGGGTGGACAGGAAAACGCCTGAGTTCAGGCCATATATAGTCTCGAGACACACGTCGACTGGTCTGGATTCCGCAAATGCGATGGAACCAGACCACACACTCAAAAATCGCAATGCCGATGACAGCGGCATCCGTTGCGCAACGTCGTATGGGCTTCAGGGCCCCAAGAGCTCAAAATTATGAAGGTCAGTCGCCCTACCTGGTTTCCCAAGGATTCAGCAGGGGGGGGAGTGACGAATAGAATTGAAGAGAGGGGCCATCCTCCTCTGGATTCAGCAGGGGGGGTATATGGCCACTCTGTCACCGAAAGATGGAAGAGAGCAAGCAAGTAAGGGACGATTCGTCGGCCTCACAAGCGCCCAAAACGCATCAGGGGAGAGCTCAGGGCGCTGATCAGGCACCCCTGGCTGCAATCGCCCGGGTGAGTGCTGCCAAGTCCGAAACGTGGATCTTGGTCTTGTGCTTGCGGATGTACTCCATGAAGGGAGTATTGACCCGCGGCACGAATGAGGAGACGGGTTCCCAGGTGTCGTGGGACGGCCCATAGCCTCGCCAACGAACCTTGAACTCCAGACCTCCGGGTGCCGAGGCCTTCGGACGCTGAGCCAGGATCTTCTCGACTGTATAGTCGTCCTGCTCAGCATAGTCGTCGTCCGAATCGGCCTCATGTTTGGCGTAGTCCAGGGACACATGTCGGCCACGGAGGTCGGGTTCCCGCACACGGAGTTGACTCTCGTGGCGCTCCCGGAACTGTCCGTGACCCACCTTGATGCGGTAGGTGTCCTCACCAATCTTGCGGACCACCTCGCCGGGTGTGAACCAGGTTTTGGTGCGGTGGGTGCCCATGGGGCGGGGTCTGATCACCCACACCGGGTCTCCCACCCTGAACTTCTGCGCTGTTGAGCTCAGGGCGGACTTCTGACGCTCAGCATGCTCCTTCTCAAGCTGCTGGCGGATGTCCCGCGCCGTTTGCTCTTGCCGCGCGAAGAACTCCTTGGCATCCATAGCCATGCCATCACCAGACAAGGGAAGTCCCCTACCCAGGGGGTCCCTGCCGAACAGAATCTGGTGAGGGGACAAACCGCCCGGAGTGGGGGTGTCGTGATGGGCCTTCAGAGCGGGCCACATCTCCTCAAACCAGTTCCGCCGTGGATTGGTGATGTGGATCTTGCGCAGCTTCTCGAACAGCTGCCGTCCAGCCACTTCAGCACGGCCGTTAGACCGGCTGAGATAGGCGACGCTCTTGGCATGACGTATCCCCATCAGGGAACACATAGCCTTGAACCAGCCACCAGTAAACTGGGGCCCTCGGTCACTGCAAATGGTGCGGGGGATGTCAAAGACGGTCAGCCAATGACGAATCATCATGACTGCCACTTCCTTGGCAAGCAACCCCTTTTTGCGTGCCGGAACGGCTACAACGTAGCCGCTGTGGCGGTCCACACAGAGAACCACACAGTCAAAGGTCTCCTTGCCAATGTGCACTTCGGGCATGGAGAAGACGTCTATGGCCACGCTCTCCATGGGCTGATCAGGAACCGGGGTCCATTGGGGTTCCCCCTTGACGTTCCGGTTGTCGGGATTGCAGGCCTGACAGACCGAGCAACTCTTCCTGACCTTCTTGATGGCGGTGTAGAGAACGATGTGGTCGATCTCGAACCGGCGCTGCATGTCAAGGGCTTGCTTCTTGACCCCTGGGTGCAGCATGTGGTGGTGCCAAGCTTCACAAAGCTCGAGCACCCGGGACTCCGGGACTAGCAGCTTACCATTCCGGTAGAGCTTGCCATCTTCCTCGGTCAGCCCCTTTGGCCACTTCTGCCCGTCGTCAGGGTCGGTCACAGCCCTATACTCGGCCGCAAAGGCCTCAGACTTGGCGTAATCGTCGGTCCAGTCGTCCTGGAGGCAAGACTCTGGGAAGAGGTGCTTGTCGGACTCAGTTCCCACAGGGGGTGCCGGACCGGGCCTTCCGCCCGCGGCACCCACAGGGGCGAGTACACTGACTGTTCTGCTCACCCTCGAAGCGAGGGGGGCATCTGCAGCCATGACGACGAAGCATTTAGCACCCTCCTCCTCCATCAGGCGCTCCATTTCAATGATCCTCTTGGCTTCAGCGGTCTCAGCCTCATCGCCATGGGCAGAGATATCCTGCATGCCCTTGCTGGCAGGATAGGCCCACCTACTGAGACAGTCCGCCACGGTGTTATCCTTTCCAGGAATATAGACAACCGTAAGGTCGAACTTGGCCAAGGTCTCATGCCATCTTGCCCGTCGGGAGGCGGGACCTGAGGGGGTGTCCACGTGCTCCTTGTGCCACGACTGCAGACTCTGATGGTCGGTGCAGACGGTGACGGGATGGAGGGCTATGTACCCAGCCCATTTCCTGAGAGCCATGACGATGGCATACGCCTCCTTTTCACGGGGCGTCCACGTCCGTCTCTGGCCTTCCGCCAGGACTCGGCTCCAGAAGGCCACGGGCACGTGCCTCCCGTCGTCAAGCACTTGCTCCAACACAGCGCCAATGGCGTAGTCGGAAGCGTCGGTGCGCAGGACGAACCCTCGGTCGGGATCCACGAGGTGCAGACCCACTGCGGATAGCAGCGCCTGCTTCATCCCCTCAAAGGCACGGTCGGACTCTTCAGTCCAGACCAGAGCCTTCTTGGACCCCTTCTTGGTCTCCTCTCGGTTGCCCTTGAGCATGGTCGTCATGGGGGCTGCATACTTGGCATACATCTTGGTATACCCCGAGTAGTAGTTGCAGAACCCCAGATACGCCCGTAGCTCAGAGACCGTCTTGGGCTTTTCCCAGTGCTCAATCGCAGCCACCTTGCCAGGTATGGGCTTTCGCTGCCCGTTCCCGACCACGTGGCCAGCGAAGACCACCTCGCTTACCGCAATGGTGGCCTTGTCACTGCTGCCCGTGAGTTTGTGCCGAACCAGAAGGTCCAGCACTCGAGTGACGTCCCTCTCGTGTGCCTCCAGGAGCTCCTTGTAGCTCATGCTGGGGTCCCCGGACGCGATGATCACGTCGTCCACGAAGGGGTCCGCACAGTCGCGCACCGGCTCAAGCAGGTTCTCCAGCATCCGCTGAAAAGCCGCATTGCCGTTGGTAACGCCCATAGGCATCACCTTCCACTGGAGAGGTCCAAGTGGGGTGCTCATGGCTGTGCAGGCACGGGACTCTTCGGCGAGAGGCATCTGATGATAACCATGTTTCAGGTCAATCACCGTGAAGATCCTCCGCCGGTGTTGCTTTTGCAGCATGTCCTCAATGAGGGGCAGCGTATAGCTGTCGTGCTGCGTTTGGGCGTTCAGGCCGCGGTAGTCGACCACGAGCCGCCACTCACCGGCAACCTTCTTGGGGACGACGAAGCACGGAGAGGCCCATTCGGAGTGGCACGGCTCGAGCCAGCCTCTCTGGATGAAGTCACGGAGGATCTTCTCCATGGCCTCTTTCCTCTCGCCCCTCAGGGCAAACTCCCGGTGCCGATACACACGGGGGTCCTGCTTCAGTCGTATCTTGGCCTCGCCATACGGTCCACGCACCGGCGGCGGAAACACAGGCTTACCGCTGAAGAAGGTGTCACCATACTTCTGCTTCAGCCTGGCCCTCAAAGCCTGGATCTTGGGGCAGTCATCGGACTCCGCCTTGGCTTTTCCGGGCACTTGAACCACGGAGCTTACTTGAGGGGTAGCGACCCCGCTCGCTTTCGGCTCAGGCGGTCTTCCCAGGTGGCCCAAAGGGCCATCTCTGGTCTTGCCTCGGAATAGATCGCCGTAGGTGGGTGGGTTACCCCCGATTGGCTCGTCCTGGCTGGACAGGTGGTCCAGTACCCTCCTTACGAAGGTATCTCCATCATAGGAACCAGAGACGATCGAGTCCACTTCCCACCAGGCTTTGTCCTGGCATTTGCCCTCACGCTGGTTTCCCCAGTCGTGAAAGGGCTGATCCATATACCCCTGAACCAGATCCCACTCCTCTTCAGTGAGGGGCTCTTCCGAATCCGATTCTTCGATGTCAACAGGGGGAACCGCAAAGCATTGCCTCCAAGGCTCCGCTATGATGCGGTTGACACACACGAAGTCCGTGGCGTCGGCCTGATCAAGGCCCCCATCCACATAGTGGAATTCTGTTGGCCATCTCTGGGGCGGCATGGGCTGTCCCTTAGCGTCCTGATAGACACTCTCTCCAGCCGGTAGGACGACCTTGTTTAAGGTCATGATGGTCAATGAGGCTACCCAATGTCGGGTACTTTCCTCCTCGGTGCATCCCATAGGAACAACCAGCACTGCCTTGGAGCGGTCCTTGCGAATCTTCGCTATCGCTCTTGGAATGTCCCAGCGGGGGCAATGGATCCACATCAATCCTTGATGCGGACCCCAGTGCTTCTTCCACGCGGAGTCCTGGGCGCTCCAGTACTTCTCACATACCCGCAGATGGGCGGAGGTTCCTGAAGAGAACGCATCCAGGGCCAGATCGGAAGCTCCCAGGTCCGCGACCACTCGGTTCGCCACTTCGGGCCTTACGCCGTACTCCTGGTTTGCTGGCCCAGTGGGCTCAGTGTCCAGCGCGGCCACTTCGAGCTGATTGCGTTCGGGGTGGATCCATTGGCATTCCACGTGGTGCTCAGGTGACGAAAGCCACGAGAGTTGGTCGTCCTGGTACAGGGTCATGGAAGCCTGGGCCGGGAGGACGCCGGAGTCCGTCTCCATCATGAAGTCGTACCCGACGATCATGTCCCAGTCCATCTCGGCCTCGTAGAAGCTACCGTGCAGGAGGATTTCCTTGCCGAGCTCTGGGCGGCTCAGCTCACGATGGTTCACGAACTGCAGCCCAATGGCCGCTTCTTTCGTGCCTCCCACCATGTACTGGCCGTTCGCCACCTTCAGCCTGAGAGGTTTCCGACTGTCGGTCAGACACTCTGGTGGAAGTAGGCCAGCCTTGACCAAGCTGACCTGAGCTCCCGTGTCGACCAACACGTCGAAAACCTTTTCCACTTCCCCGCATAAGGCACGGACCTTAAGATGCAACTGCCGCTCGCGACCGACACGGCGCACGGCGTGCAAACTCAGGATCTCTGGCCGTTCCAGAAGCTCAACAAGCGACTGGTGCAGGTCGTGGACAATGGGCTCAGGCTGCCCATCTGCAGCATCCAGCTGCGGTCCGGGTGATCCTCCGATACTCTCGGAAAGATCGTGTAGTACATCAAACACATTCTTGGTCGCGAAGGACGGACGGGTGCAAGGGTTCGTGCCTTCACTTGCCCTCACCCCGCCTCCGCGACTGGGCGCCGGACCGGGCCTTCCGCCCGCGGCAGTCCCCTTGTGCTTATCGACTCCCGACTGGGATGGTTCGGCGCTTCCCACGTCACCATCCTGCGACCGCCCTAGCTGGGGCCCTTGGCTGCAGGGGCTCCGCTAGGGGGCGTCGGTCGTGGAAGAGGGGGTGTTCTCCTCGGCCTCAACGTCGTTGACGCCCTTCTTTCTTCCCCCTTTACCTCCTCCTTTACCCTTCTTGTCCTTGTCCTTGTTCTGGTCATTCTGGTTGTTCTCCTTGTTCTTGTTGTCCGACCTGGGGACCCAGTTCCGCTTGATCTCCTGGATCTCTTTGGCCAACTCGGTCCCCACCGACGACATCAGCTTGGCCAGCTCGTCCTTGTCGACCTCCATTTTGGCTTCCCGGATACCCGCGGGCGCACGCTTCTTCGACCCGTGCGCCTTCTTGTAAGCCTCCGTGTCGGCCTTGTGGACGGGGCATGTTCGGTGGTCATGGTTGAAGCCTTTCTTCCTCCCATAACACACGAAACAGCCCTGCGGGTGAGCTCGTATGAACTCCCCAAAGGACAGCGGAGGGTCGCCAATGCGGCGAGGGTCCCTCTTCTCCTGCTTCCTCCAACCCTGCTGCAGGGGCTTTTCAGTTTCCCGGCTTGCTCCCCGCGCTCAGGTTCCTGGCCACGAAGGCACAAACGGCCACCTCGGCGGGCTCATCGTCGTCGTCATCGTCGACGAGAGTCTCATCGCCGCCGGCTCCCGCTGGGTCCATGGCGTCTTCCCCGCCAGGTCCCTCGCCAACGTAGTTGACGTCGCGGTCGCCAGGCCTCAACCCGCGGGTGTGCCGGAGGTTTCGGTACTCCTTGAGTACCTCCTCGCCAACCCACTCCAGGATCTCGTCGCAGCTCATCCGCGCCGGGATGGGCTGCAGACGGATGGTCTGGCCGCTCAACTCACAGTCGTCAAGGCGCCACATCGCGGTCTTCTCGCGATCGCCCGAGACGGTGATGAGAAGGGCGTTCCGCAGGGAGTGCCGTTTGACATCCCGGGCCACGTTCTTCTTCGCCCAAGACACCACGTTCGTATGATACTCCTTGGGGAGCATCATCTTGACCGTGTGGTTGGACTTGGCCCTCTTGGATTCCTCCTTGGTGACCCTCTTGATCCATGCTTCCGGCAGCATGGAGAGCAGGCGAGCCTGCTCGTCACCCTCGTTCCAATCCTCCACATTGCGGCGGAAGAGGGTGTATTTCCCTCGGAAGTCACGCCAGTCCCGTAGGCGGATCTCCCGTCCATCATGCTCAAGCTTGATGGACTTCCAGCGCTTGGCAGCCAACTGCGGAGCGTCCACCCGCTCCTGCTCGTTGAGCCACTTCTTGGCGTCCTTGAGGGTCTTGATTTCCCCTCCTTGGTCGCCACGAAGTATAGCTCGCCGAGCACTTCTGGCAGGCGGTACCTGAACCGTTTGAAGACATATCTCTCCGCATCCGCGGGAGGTAGGTCTTCAGTGACGGTCAGCCCCCGATCGTCCAGCTTCTCCAAGAAGCGGTCGAGGTTGAGGGGGTTGCCATCGTACATGGGGGGCTTGATGTCCTTCAAGTCTTCCCACAGGGCGGCGTCCGCGGCCTTAGAGACCATGAACGCCGGCCGCGAGGTCGACCGAGGTTCCCATCGGCCTCGCCCACGGACTCCCACGGCCGCCACGTCCATCTCCTCCATGGAGTCCCTGTGGCTACGCCGCGGTTCCTCCCCGTACGCTGAACCAAAATGTTCACGCCGTACTGCATCCATGTACGCATCCTCATCACGGCGCCGGCGGCTGCGTTCAGCGGCCTCCCGTCGTACACCACGCGGTGGGCTGATGTCGAACTCCTCCAGGCCCAGGTCCAGGTCCAGGTCCTCACCTTCGCCGACATCCCACTCCACGTCTCCTCTGGGGACCTCATCCCTGAGTCCACCATAACGTCCTCCAGCCCTGGGGATTGGCGCCGGGGCTGGTGCCGGGCGTCGGGGGCGTACAGGCGTCCGCGGTGGGGCACGGCGGTTGTGGTAGTCCGCGCTGAGCCACTCATCGCGCCATTCCTCACTGCCACTGCCGGGCGGCACGCGCTCGTTGCGGCGGCCCGCGCTGTGGTGAGAGGGGGCGGTGAGAGAGGGGGCACTGGCGCTGGGGCGACTCCTGGGGGCTCCGCCGGGGGCGTGGGGTCTGCCTGGACCTGGTCCGGGTCCCCAGCCGTCGTCCGACGAGCCAGACTCCAGGGGTGGGCGGTCGCTGCCGACGCTCCCACGGGCTTCCAGCGCATCCAGCCTCTCCTGCAGGCCGCTGACGACGTTGGTCAGCGACTTGGTCTCGGCCCTGGCGATGTCCAGGTCCTTCTGCGCGCGCGCGGCGACCCCGGAGATGCGAGCCATCTCGACCTTGCCCGTGTCTACCTCGCACTCGAGGGCAAAGACCCTCCTGCGGAGGTAGACAATCCACCGCCAGGTGGTATCCGGGTCTCCTTTCCCTGGTGGGTCGTCGGGGTCCCCAGGGGGTCCTCCAGGAGGGCCTCCGCCGGGTCCGCCCGGTCCAGGGGGTCCTCCCCCGCCCGGTGGTCCGCCTCCAGGGGGTCCACTTGGTGGGCGTCCTCCAGGGGGTCCTGATGGTCCTCCGCCAGGGGGTCCCGGTGGGTCTCCGCCGGGTCGCCTCGGTGGGTCCGAGGATGGACGCTTCCTCGTGATGCCGAACTCCATGTCGTCATCCTCGTCCATGTCGCCCCACCTGGGCGTCTCGGTCACGGAGGACTCCGAGCTCCGGTAGGGAGGAGGGAGATCCTCATCCTCACCTTCCGGTTCCATGGGAACGTCTCCGCCGCCTCCGCCCGTCCAAGCCACCACTTGGCGATGTCGACGGCCTCGTTCATCCCCGTCACTGGCGGTGAAGAAGGGGTCACTGTCGTGGGGGTGCCCACCCGCTGGCCTCCGCGGCCTCTCGGGGGTCTTCCCCTTGCCCTTCCTCCGTCGACGGGCGGCGGTGCCACCGCTCCCACTGCTGCCCGTGTCGGCCTCATCCAGCGCCATCCTGGAGGAGGCGTCCCCTTCGAAAAGCTTTCGCAGGGTCTCCACTCGTGATGCTCCCGGGAGAGTCTCACGGCGGAGTTTGGCCTCTGCCTCCTCCATTGCGGCGGCGGTGGCTGCGGCAGCTCGCGCCTCGGCTTCCTCCCGACCACGAGCCGCCTCGGCTTCCGGAGCCTGCAGCAGCCGCGCCTTCTGCGCTTCCAACGCTGCCAGCTCCGCCTCCGTCTTGGCCTTCTCCTCAGCGACCTTCCGTCGCGCGGCCTGAATGGCTTCCTTCTTGGCGGCGTCCTCCTGGGCCTTAGCCGTCGCTTCGGCGTGGGCCCTTTCCTCCGCCTCCTTCTTTGCCCTCTCTTGGGCAAGCGCCTCTTCCAGCGCCTTCACCTCGGCCTCCTTGCAGGCAATGGCCTCCTGCGTCAGGCGGGCTTCCTCGTCGGCTGCCGCCAACTCACCGTTGACCTGGGCGGTCGCTGCCCCATGGGCGGCTACGGCCGTGAGTCCGGCCGCAATGGCCGCCACGGTCTGGGCGTGGATGGCCATGCCATGCGCCCACTCCGCAGCCTCCTCCTGAGCTATGCCGGTGGCGCCCTCCACGGCAGCGCTGTACTGCCTGGCCCGTTGCCGGGCAACCCGACGGTTGCAGGGCACCCCACAGGCGCGCTCACAGGCGCGCGCCACATCCCTTTCGGGAGCGACGCTGCTGCTGGAGCTGGCCTGGTCGGCCGGCATCCTCCCGCGGTGGGCCGACTCCACGTCGCTGCTGGGGCCTGCTGGGGCCTGCCGGGCCCTCAGGAGCAGCGGACGGGGCTTGGCCTGGGTCTGCTTGGCGACTTGGATGTAGTCGCCAAGGGTGGTGGAGCCGGGGTGGTGACCACCATTGGCCCGCTGGGGACTGGGGGCTGGGGTTCCGCCCTTGGCGCCTTGGGCGGCTTCGGCGGCCAGGGACTCCTGGTACTCCCGCCACCTCCGGTCCCTCTTCTTGTCCCCGGCGGACCGCTTCTCCTTCCCCGGAGACGCGCTGCTGCTGCCCTGCAGCCTGCGCTCGCTCCCCGGTTCCGGGAAGTTCTTCTCGATCACGTCCCACAGGGAGACGTTGATCGAGGCGCCCGACGGGTACACGTTGGGCTCCTCGTCCTCCTCAATCCCGTCGGGACGCAGGCCTTCGCCGGGCCTGTCCGGCCGGGTCCACGTCCTCCAGCGCCTCTGCTGGTGGCGGTACTCGTACCCCTCCGCCCGCAGCCAGTCCTCCACGGCCTGCAGGCGGTCGGGGGCGATGTCCGTGCGGAGCTCGAAGCTCCTGGGCATGCCGCCTTCGCACTGGGGGTTGCTGTGGCGGTAGTGCTGGTCCCCAACCAACCCACGCAGCAGGCGTGCTGCATGGCAGTGGGGCCGCGGCCACGTCCTGCCCGCTTCCTGCCAATTCACCATGGCAGCGGGGGCGTTGTTGGTCTTGAAGTCCTTGATGTGCACTCGTTCAACTCAACGAACTGGTTGTGGTTGTTGAGGAGGGTGCTGCAGCACTGGATTGGAAGTGCGGCTGGTGCTGGTCAGCCGGTGGTTGTGGAGGTGGTTGACGCGGCCTTGCTGGTCGGCCGATGGGACTCCGGGTCGGCCGATGGGGCTGATGCAGGAGTCCTGGTCTGTGCACCTCTTTCACGGTTGCTGCGCGGTCAGGGCGATGCTCTGGACGGCGCTGCGGGCTCCGTGACGAACTCGGCGCTGTCGCTGAGTGGCGCTGCGAGCTGCTGCGCTGCGCTGCGAGACGCTGCGCTGCGCTGCGAGCTACGAGCTGCGCCGCGCTGCTGCGACGCGCTGCTCGGGGTTGGTGGCCCCGAGTGGCACGCGAGGGTTGGGTAACCCCGCGGCGGTGAAACGCTTTTGACGCGTTCCCGTGGGGGGGCCGGCCACGGGACGCTGCGGTGGACACACGCAAGTGAGCAGGCAGGCAAAGCACTACGCTCACAAGGGCATCAATGCGTTGTCATGTGACAAAGCGTTTCAGAATCCTTGCCACTCTGCAAAGAGGGAACGAAAGTATGTACAGCAACACATCAGGATATGTACACATGGGGTTAAGACTGGACTGGGGTAAGGGCATCACAGGACCATAGACACTCAGTCCCAACTCATTTCCCAATCCCAGGTCCGACCCTCTCAGTGGCTGATGGGGGCGGGGGCTCAAACTCAACCCATGCCCTGCTCAGTCCGGACCCTGAAACCCTGCCAAAAGGGGGGGGTGTCCCGCCCAGCCCCAGGCGAGTTCCTGGGAACCAAGGGGCTCCAAAGCTGACCAACAGTGGCTTCCTATGCTCCCTTAATGGCAGGTCCCAACTCCACTCTGAGCCAGAGATATGGCCCCGCCATTATCACCCAGGAGTTGGTAGCTGAAAATGGGCTGTTTCAGCCCAAACTGAAATTAACTCAAAAATCCCCAAAATTGACCCCTCGTCCGGACCCGCCAGAGGTAGGGACGAGGCAACTGACCCTATGCCCTTCGAGTACGAACTCCCTGGAGCCCTCACCCAACCTGGTTCCCTCTGAGGTTCCGGCATCAGGGCAACACGGATGAGTCAAGTGGGGTCATGATGCCAAAATCACCAAAATTGGCGTCATTCCCACGCTTGGCTCGCCCGGCCAATGTGAGGCCAATGGCTCACAGGGTAGGAGGAAGGACCTAGGACTTATATCTGAGTCTACAACTTGGAATTGAGTCCGAGCTCCCTATGGGCTTAGAGAAATGGGGCCGCCAATTGACCACACGGAAGGAGGAAATTGGGGTCCCAAAATGGGGTCGTTTTGGCTGCCTGAAATGAGCCAAAATTCGGTGTGCTCCCAATAGTATATCTCCACGCCGGCTTGGAGATCAACTCCGCCATCCCATACGCAATCCACCGGGAGTCCAATGGAGACTCCCATGCCCTTGGCTCTCAAAGATCTCCATGCCACTCGGCGTGGTGACGATCCCAATTGGGTCCACAAATGTCAAAATTGCAAAATTGCCCACCCTCACTTTGGGCTAGCGCCTTAACGAAGGTGGCTCCGCTTCGCCCACGTGGTGTGTCGACCATGGGGACCATTACCCATAACACCCATGTCATATATGGTCCATTGGTCCATGCGTCCGGCGTGCACGAAGGTTGGAACATGGGGCACGGCGGGCAGCAAAAGTTGAAAAATGCTCAAAATGGCCAAAAATGCGCACACTCATGGCTGGGGCAAATGAGGCACATGCCCGACTCGGACCGGAGTGTGCCATAGGATTGGTATCAAGTCATATTGGTCCAACATATCTTTTGGGCGTCGCCCAACTCCTCCGATATTGGGAATGGCAGGGTCGCCAAGTGAGCCCATGATTTGGGATAGTCCCAAATCGCCAACATGGTGGCCACGGTATGCCAAGCCTAAGAGGAGTTATTCACCGGGTCCAAGATATGTTGGGCACCGAAGTATGTACCCTCATATCATACTTGAGTCATGATGTCAATTGAGCGCAACGTTGAGATACACGGTCGCCACTTGACATCATGACGGGCCAAAAATGGCAAAATTGGCACAAGCACACACAAAAGTGCCTTGAAAGGTACATAATTATATTATAATATCTTCGGCTTGGATCGTGCAATCACTTGATCCTTCTAAACACAATGACTTGACACCAATGACCTTCGATCCCACATATGTGCTCCACTTGGGGCGCCTTGAAAGGTTACGAGCGCTACTTCCCAAGTGGGCACATGAAAATATGGAAAATTGCAAAATGCACACCTTGCTCCCAACGCATCGCTTTGGGATCACCCCACAAGCTTCCCTTCACGAAGGTTAGGCTTGCAATTGACCGTAGGGAGTATGGAGAAGGGGCTTGCACAATATGAGGTCCATTGGCAGGTTTGGCTTGGCGCGATAGACCCGCCAAATGGGCACGCAACACAACACAAGGCACATACTCCATATTGCCCAAAAAGGTGGCTCCCACCACGATATGTCATGCCCCTCCAATGGCATAACTTTGTGTCAATCGCTCATAGGAACTCAAGGAGAGTTCCTATGCAACACCAACACTTGCGCGCTACACTCGAAAGTTATCTTAACGCACGCAATGTCATGGCCAAAGAGTCATAACGCAAACTCTACCCTATTGACCATGATCCATTACACTAGCGCGCACGTGTGGAGACGCAAGGCATATTATGCTTCCTAAATTACGTCGGGAGTATTGTGAATACATCCCACGTTTCCTTATCGTGATTCCTCGTAAGCAACACGAGATATGACCTTCACAAGTGGCCTCACGAATCAACTTTGTTTTGCCCATATCTTTAAGACAAATGGAGGGCAAGAGAAAAGGAAAGTTGATTCGTGCATAGGGAAGCACGTAGGTCCACTCGAAAGAGGTCAAATCAAGTGCGGGGATGTCGAAGTCGAAAATCCGATTTCGACATCCTGAAAAATTCGGATTAAGGTTGCGAGTATTAATTATGAAAATTGCGGATGCATCAATGCAGTTCCTGGCGACTTTGGAGCCTTCGTCGCGGATAGCGTTAAAATTTCCATTAATTACAGTTAAACTGGCGGTTACGGTAAAGTCGCGAACCAACCGCCAGCAGTCAAAACAGTGAGTATCAGAACGGAAGCGTAAAAATTGACGGAAACAATATGAAAATAAAACCCTGTTGATTCCTGATATTCTGATACACAAACCTCCGCTGGCGGTGCATCGGTTGCCGATGCGGGGCTTCACGGCACGGAACACGCCGTACATGGGGTTAGTGGACCGGAGACCGGTTGTATGCTGTAACCTGGCCATGGGGTTCTGGGTACCGCTTCAGGATCGAACCCTCCAACAGTGAGTGGGCCAGCCCAGCCTTTATCGTGCCCAGGAAGGAGAAGGGCGAGTGGAGGTTGGTGGTTGATTACAGAGGTTTGAACGAGCAGACCGAGCACGACTCGTACTCGCTTCCCCTGATCGACTCCATCCTCCAAAAACAACAGAAAAAGCGGATCTTCACGGTGTTGGACCTGAAACACGGTTACCACAAGATGCCGCTACACCCGGACTCCAGGCCCTGCACAGCGATGTCGACGCCGCTGGGGCCCATGCAGTGGAAAGTGGTGCCTATGGGCGCCAAGAATGGCAACGCCGCTTTCCAGCGCATGATGGAGGACCTACTCAGTCCTGTCCGGGACTGTGCCGATCCCTTCGTGGATGACATCATCATCGGGTCCGGCACGGAGAACATGACCGAGGACGAGCTCATCGACGCGCATGAGAAGGATCTGCGCCGAGTGCTCAGCGAGTTGGACAAGCACAACATGGTGTGCAAGCCCACCAAAGCCTCACTCTTCGTGAAGGAAGTGGATTTGGCGGGTCACGTGGTTGCTCACGGGCAACGCCGTCCCATGCCTGGGAAGCTGGCGTCCCTGCACCACTGGGAGAAGCCCCAGACCATCAGCGAACTCCGGTCTTTCATGGGGTTCTGCAACTATTATCCGGGCTATGTCCGAATGTATGCAGAACTGTCGGGGCCGCTGCACAAGATGCTGCAAGTGGGCAAGTTCGATGGCCGGAAGGGGAGCAAGAAGAAGCTTGCCTGGACCCCTGAGGCCGAAGATGCGTTCAGCCGCCTGAAGGAGCGACTCCTGGGGCAGCTGGGACTATTGTTGGTGGACCCAGATAAGGCATTCGTGCTACGGACGGACACCTCGGACTATGCTGTAGGGGCAGTCCTCGAGCAGATCCGGGACGACGGGTCACACGTACCCGTGGCGTTTTGGAGTCGGATCCTGGCCGAGGGCCAACGCCGCACCTGGACCGCGAGGGAGAAGGAGACGTACGCCATTGTTTGTGCGCTCAGGAAGTGGTCTGGCCACATCGGATTGCAACCGGTGGTGGTTTGTACGGACCATCAGTCCTTGCAGAGCTGGCACAAGGAGCACGTCGACACCCCCTCGGGACCGGCGGCAAGGAGGGACCGATGGCATGAGACGTTCGCCAAGTTCGACCTCAGCGTCGTGTACGTCCCGGGGAAGGACAACACTGTGGCAGATTGCCTCAGTCGGTGGGCCTACCCCGCGGGCAAGGCTTGGATGGACATATCCAGCCAAGGAGACGCCGAGGAGACCGAGGAGGCCAAGCGCATCATCGAGATGGAGAAGGCCATGGAACAAGAGGGGGCAAGTGCTTTGTGGTGATGGCAAACCGTACGGACCTGGCCAAGTTCCGGGGTGCCCGCGTCCAAGCTATTCGAGAGGAAACCCTCGAGCAAGGGATGGTGGCCCCTGTAGAGCTAGTCAGGTCGGTGCTCACAGGAGACTGGTCGGATGACTACGCGGCATCCAAGCACTGGAGCAAGTACTGGAATGCCGTGAGCGCCCTGTCGGACGACGAGTGGCCTGAGGGCTTGACCCAGGATGGCGACAAGTTGTTCCTCAAGGACAAGCTGCTAGTGCCCGAAAACCGAGTGGAGGAGCTCCTTGACCATTGGCACAACGCACAGCTCATGCACCCTGGCCGAGACAAGATGCAGCAGGACCTGGAGTGGCGTTTCAAGTTCCCTCCGGGGTACTACGCCATCCTGGACAAGTACTGCAGCGACTGCGCCGTGTGTCGGGCCACAAAGAGCCCCAACCACTCCACAGCGGGCAACCCGGTGTACACGGCTATACCGGAGGCCCCTATGCGGTCCATGGCCATGGATGTGTTCGCCATGCCGGAGGTCACCGTGGAAGGAGAGACATATGATTGTGTCATCCTAGCGGTGGACAGGCACAGCGGGTATATCGTGGCAGTCCCCGGCAAGAATTCCAAGAAGAAGGACAAGAAGGACAAGCATGGAGTGGGGCTGCAGGCCAAGACCGTCGCGAATGCCATGATCAGGCATTGGCTGACGATTTTTGATGTCCCGGCTGTCATCTGCAGCGATCGGGGCAGTCAGTTTGTGGGGACGTGGTTCAAGGCGATGTGCAAGCACATGGGTATTCGGCACGCCAAGACCGTGGCGTACCACAGCCGGTCGAATGGCCGAGCTGAGGTTGCCGGGCAGCAGATGTTCGAGAAGTTCCGCCAGCTGCACATCGACGAACCGGGCCGGAATTGGTAAAATTCCCTGTGGAGAGTGCTCGAAGCGTATCACGACCTTCTGGGACCCACTGGACTGTCGCCCCATCGCAGCCTGTTCCTACGGGATCGAGTGTCACGCACTCTCCCGTGGTTGAACCATGGCAAAGTGGGCCGGGATGCGAACGCCATGATGGCTGAGGCGGACGACACGGCGGCCAAGGTGTGCAAGGCACTTCAGGACGAGCATGACAAGAGGGCCAAGTACTTCAAGCAGGGAAAAGTCCAGAAGTATGCTCTCCAAGACACCGTGTGGGTGGAGCGGCACCACAAGGATGTCCTGTCCAGGCATCGGCAGGCATCTTGGTATGTGCCGGGGGTAATCGTGCGGAAGGTCGGGCAGGATGTGTATGCGGTTCGTGTGGGGGATAACAAGATCCTGGACCTCGACCATACCCAGCTTCGTCCCCGAGCACCAGACCCCAGCGGACGTCCCGTCACCTTCGAGTTCACGGCCGGCGATGTGGACTCGGACGACGAGGGTGAGGACGACGACTTCACCGCTGAGAAGATCCTGGCGGACAAGCCGGACCCGGGGACGCCTGGGGGGAGGCTTTATAAAGTCCGTTGGAAGGGATTCGCCGCATCCAGGGATTCGTGGGAGCCTCCGAGCAGTTTTGTGCCGAGGTATACCACGGTCTGGATGGACTACCTGAAGAAAAAGAATATTTCTTTGGATGTCAAGGACGTGTTGGTCCATTTGGTTGCTGCTGTAGCGCCGTGATGGATCCCCCTTGGCATTTTGTTTGTTTCTGTGCTTGGGGAGACGGGTGAGGGCGTTCATCCGGGGATTTTTCGGCCTTGATTGGCCATATACCCCCTTCACTCGATCTCCACATATATATTTCACTGTGGTATACTTATTTCGGTCGACTGACGACGTTTTTCTATCTTTGATCCCCTTGGTCCATGTTGTAGATCAAGAGGAGACCGGATATGGCGTAGGGCACCGATTATCAGTGTCCTCACCCCTCCCTTGGGGCATGGGGGACGCCTACAGCGTGTGTGGGGCCTCCATGTGTCCTTGGGACATGGGGGGCGGGGGTTGGAGCCCATTGGGGTCCTCCCGTCCTCTCTTCAATGACTTCCGAGCGGTAACAACGCTCTGAGAAGGGGGGTGAAGCCGGTTCGGACCCCTGTGGCCATCTTGGGGTCACTTGGGGTGTGTATCTATGTGCCGGCAAGCCGCCATTGGCTGATATCATACTCTCCCATCCACCTGACCTAACCTGATGATGATAGTGTGATAGGTTTGGCCATTCCGGCTATGAGCGGCCATGCTCAGTACCGAAGCGCCGCCAGCGGAGATTTATATATCAGAATATCAGGAATCAACAGGGTTTTATTATCATAATGTTTCCGTAATTTTTCAGCCTTTCGTTCTGATGGTCAATGTATCGGCGACTGTCAGTTGGCTCGCGATTTTGCGTTAACCGATTGGTTAACTGTATTTTCCAGATATTTTGGCGGAAACCCCGATGAAGGGTCAGATTTCATCAGTAAAGGGTTCGTTGCTTCCGCAATTTTCTAAATATGCACTCGAAATTTTAATCTGAATTTTCCGCGATGTCGAAATCGAATTTTCGACTTCGACATCGCCGCAATTGATTTGGTCTTCTTCGAGTGGTCATACTCTTTTCCCTATGCCCGAATCGGGTTTCCCTTATACTTGCCACCCATTTGACTTGGAGATATAAGGGAAACAAAAGTGAATCGTGGGACCACCTTGAAGAGCCATATCTACGCGCGAGTGTGAGGAAAGAGAATAAGGAAGGTTGGGTTGCAAGCGCCTTGGTTTCAACTTAATTTGGGCAGCATCAAACGCCTTTGGTGTGTACACATGCCCGGTGTAGCAAGGAATAATGGTCAAGAGAGTAGGAAGTGATATATAACTCTTGGACCGTGCAACCGAATATTTTTTTGCAACTTTCGAGTGTACCGCATGAGTGTTGGGGTTGCAGAGATACTTTCCTTGGGTTCCCACGTATTTTTAACGTGAAATTATGTCCATGGAGGGGCATGGCATACCATGGTGGGAGCCACTTTTGAGGGTATGTGTTATATGCATGCTATTTGCTTCGATATGCTCACGCCCATGTTATATATCTTCGTGTGGCCGAAGAGATGGAGAGCCACACGTGACAAGAGCCTTGCCCATGTCCCAATTGTGGAATTCAAAGCGCTAGACTAAGTCTACCGCATATGTATTGCTCAGGGTATGTTTGGCAAAGAGATCCATGAGTGCACTCCCATTTTCATGGGGCATGTAGATATGAGTGGCGAAGGTATCTCCATGCGCCAGATTGGGGATCCAAGTGGGGGAATTGTTCGCAAATGGTTCCAATCATTTGTGTATTGAACCATGAGCGGATATCATGGGTGAGCATAGAGATATACTATCATGACAACTTTGTATTTGGACATATTTTCATGTTTTTGACCTCAATTTGTGCTCATTTTTGTATTTTATGTGCTCAACTGGTCGGCTAACAGTAAAGTGCCTAGAGATCCGTGAACTATGGTATGTTGCTTATATGTTGGCATATGCTTCGATGTTGTACCTCATCATATGCCAGATCACATGGTCACTTTGGCGTGGTACACGAGGCGTCACAAAATTAGGTCTCAAATTCATGAGTTGACTTGTGAAGCATGTCATGTACATAACCGGAGGGGTTTCGGAGCCAATGATGGGATATTCTTGGGCATGCATCTTTGATCTATATCACCCTTGTATATCACTTTCCGGTTTGACACATGCATGGAGCATTTGGGTATTTGCCGTATGCATTTTTGAGTATATAATTGAATATTGGGCGCTATGGTGTGTTTTGCCTGATTTTGTTAGGTTGTGAGGTCATCTTCATGGGGCAGTTCTCCAAGCCCATTTGACTCCAAGTCCAACCAAGTTCATGTCAGGGTAGGGCATGGTCCTGAGTGCCACTCTAGGCCATGACACGCCTCCTCCCCTATTGGGCTAGGATTTATAGGCTGGGGAGTGAAAACATTTTTGGGGTTTATGTAGTGACTTGTGACACATGGCATTCAGCAGTCTCATTTGACCTGGTTCAGGGCAATATGTTGGTGAGTTAAGGGAAGGTCTTGAGTCCAGGGAATGAGGGGTGTATGGCTGTGAATGTGTATGTTTACCTCTCTTCCCAACTTTGCTTTTTTTGTGTTGATATGCCAATTTCAGGGCTTTCTTCCTTGGTGCAATTCTTGTACATGCCCGCCACCGTGGGACGACCGGTGTGCTGAACGGAAGCCCGCATTGTGGATTGGATTGTGAATCGGGTTATTGCTGCATTTGTGGGATCTGATTGCTATTCAGGGTTGAAGGAGGATTGTATTTTCTATTTTCTATATTTTGGATTTTGAGGAATGCAAGCATTGATCAGGAGCAAGTCAGCAGGGATTACAGGCAGAAGGGGCACAGCGGGGGCCGGTCCTGGTACGGACCTTCTTTACTGCTTGGCTCAACCCGGACGATCCAGTCCGGGGCGTCTGGCCGCCACTTGACCTCAGATGCTCCAGTCCGGGGGGTGGCGGCCCCTGCTGCTTGTTCCGCCCCGGATGTTCCAGTCCGGTGCGTCGGCACTCCTTCCTCCGCCTTTTGTGGTTGTTTCGCTTGGGCCGCTTCTTCTTGTTATGCCCCGGATGTTCCAGTCCTGGGCTCTCCTTGTCTTCGTCTGCTCTTGGCTGCTTGTGCACGGCCTCGTCTTGGTCACCCCTTCTCTTCGTCTCCTCAGGCTCCTCCTCGTCGCTGCTCCGCTGCTTCTCCTCGGCCTCGTCCCCGCGGTTGCTCCACCTCATCCCCCCGTCCTCGTCCACTTGTTACGACGGCGTTTTTTTTTGCGTGCCCCTTTGCGTCCCTCCGGTCCTCTTCCACGTAACATAGTTGACACCTGGCAACTGCTGTCATCCCTGACTTTGCGGTATTCATATTCTTCTTCTTGTCGCTTGTCGTGCGTATTTTGTTGTTTTTCCTTGTTGTTGTGGGTTTAAGGCACGCACAAATCCCTAGCTCCTACGGCACGCGTTTGGCCAATTGTTTTGGGGCACGCAATGGCTCCAATTCGCTTTCGTTCGGCTTGGGCTGCTCTGGTTCGTACTGTGTTTGTTTTCTGTGCCAGCCTTGCCAAACAACGGCGCAAAGATTGTGCGGGGGTTTCTGAGGTCGGGAAGAAAGATTTGATTGGTTAATGTTTCGTGGTGCTCCGCTCTTTTCTTGTTTTTTTTTGCTGCGATTGCACGCGCGACCCGTCCGCAATCCCACTTGATGGCGTAGGAACCTGCCACTGTGCAACTGATGCACAAGACACTTTGCTTGTGGACAAGGGCTAGAGTGCCCTGGGAGAAATTCTTGTATTGTGTGTGTATTGCGTAGGCATGGGTTGCGCACTGCACGCATGCTGCGCACGCAGAGGATGGGATACGCACCCAGGGAAATACGGTTGATGCTGACCATATTTTTTCCATGGTGTCTGTTTTGGATAAATTAACAATACGAAAATATTTCACTATTAATGGAGGCATTCTTCGTTTATAGACAACCAAAGGCCACAAGTTAACGTTTTACCATCAAAAGGTAGCTAGGGTGCGAGTATTTGCCAACAGTCAAAAGTTTTTAATGCATGTGCCCTGCTTGCGCAGTGCCACCATGGCATTCCTCTGGAATTTTGGACATCCTCCAAACAAATACAAAATCCCACATTTCCCCTTGTGTGCACCATGGTGGACGTATGTTGACCTACCATCGGAAGAAATTTGGGAGAAGCAACAGTTGAGCATGAATTATGGGCAAAATTGTGCATCCGGTGAGTAGTGCTTGAAAGCGACCTCTCAGAGGCAACAAAATTCAATTATGTGCATTGAATAGTGTCTATGAACAAAGTCTGAGCCGGAAATCTGAAACTTGGGACGTACTGTGCATACTGCGAAAGCCGCAAAAAATGAGCATTTGATGCGGGAAGGGGTGTTTTGGGATGCAGGGTTCTCAAAAGCTGATCACATTGGCTGCCAAACCGTCCAATAGGCGCACGTCGCTGCCACATTGCAATGCAAAAGAAATGAGGTGAACGAACGGGGCTGGATCACTTTGCATCGGGGTATTCTCTTGAGCAGCTGAGTGTACGGACATCTTTTTGTCAGTAGCTTCGTGTTCGGACTCCGGATATAAAGAGGCTTCCCATGCACAATGGGTACTTGGAATGCTATGAAAAGCAGCAAGAAACACATCTGTAAAGAAAGGGAACTAAAGTTCTTATCCCTTTGCCACGTCATTGTGCACTTAAAGCCCTCCACTGCGAGCACCTTACGGTAGGAACAGAAAACATAATTTTTGTTTGCACTGCTTCGAATAATCCTATCGTCATCATAGGGACCCAACATTTATACATTAGGTTTACACCCCAAGGGTAGGCAATTAGCCATAGTTGTCCATGGACCCATAGGGACCCATAGAGAGCCACTGCAAGCCACAAACACCCTCTCTACATACCACTGTGTAGCATAGTTGAGCCCATACGAACCTACAGAGATGTTGACATGGTTAAATTAGCCATAGTTGAAAGATTCAAGAATGACATTGCACATGTGTTGGTTAGGACTTGCGTTGGCCCCTAGCTTTTGAGTTGGGGTAAATAGGAAAATTGTGTATTTTCACCACTACAGTAGGATTAGGGAATTACAGAAATAACAATAATTGTTTTTCCCCATGTTGTCGTGGGTTTTGTTTGTTAACACCCCAGATGGGAGGTCCATATGTTTCGTGGTGCCGCACATCTGCGCGGTGCACTTAGACCCCCCAAGCTTGACCCCAATGCAAACAACCGCTCCAATTGTGCCCCTGGGCTCTAGCCAAGTTGGCTGAGTACGCTACTACACAAAATTGGGCTTTACTTTTGATCCGTTCAAATGACCTCGGTGCATAGGTCCCTCGGCGAAGGAAGACCCCTGTTCTCGCAGCGAATGAAAGTATGTACATGGGCTATAGCCAAGATGGCTGACTACCCTGCTTTAGAACTTGCACATAATACCTGTGATCCTTTGCGATGAACTCTTTGCATAGGTCCCGGAACGAAGAACGACCTGTATTCTCTGAGCACACCAACCTATGAACATGGGCTCTGGCCAAGGTGGCGTCGTACCCTAATCTGCAACATTCATGTGTTACCTAAGAGCTTCTACGTTCAACTCTCCAACTCTCTTCAGTAGTTTCCCGGCTCCAAAAAGAGAGGTGTTTTGTGGGCATGATTGTCAACTAAAAATGATGCAGACCGCCTGATGACGTCTGAAAATATACTTAGCTCACCAAGTGCCCAATAAACACACTTGAGAGACATTTTCTGGTTTTATGACCTATATGTCAAAACAGGGCACTGTAGGGTCGGAAAAAGGAAAGTCAAGTACATTATGGTTGAGTAGCCTAAGCGAAAGTCTAGTAGACCACACCCCTTGAATCATATTCAGCAAACATTGCAACACAAAGCGATGCAACGCAAAAACGGTTCTACGGTTTACCCACCCCAGAGTCCAAATCCTTGGCTCAAAGGGCCACACCGAAGCGGGAGTGCATCACGACAACTTAACGGGCCTCCCCGAAGCATGGAGTTGGTCACCTCCACTCAATGAGCCACACCGAAGCGTAGTAGCCCCTAACCCCCACTCAAGCAGCCACGCAACAAAGCGTGTATTGAGATTGCATAACCCTAACTAAAGGGGCCACGCAACAAACCTTTGATTACCAGTCCCTAACGCCACCTCAAAGGGGCCACGCAACAAAGCGTGGATTGAGAGTCCCTAACGACAACTCAAGGGGGTATTCGACAAAATTTCGTACCCAACAAGGTGACTCTTAATAAAATTTAGTAACAGTGAGTAGAAGGGAGGTAAAACTTATTATAAAGATTTGAATTAATTTTTAAAAAAATTATTTACTAAATTTTGCCTCGGTGCACTAAGTCCCCCTCCCGCTGGCATTTTAAACAAAATAGTCAGCGATTTGATTCCAGGTCGTTCTAGGTGGCCTCCGAGTCAATTCTCCGCCACTTGTGTTAGACGCCGCCCCACCTAGGCCAAACCCTAATGCACACTGATTCGCTGGCACTGGGCGAACATGATAAATTAGAATTTGCGTCGGGCATCCGAAAAAAATTAGGCTCAAGAAAATAGTCCGAATAGGGCCATTGCCAAAATCTGTGGGAAAGAGTTAAGAGTAGTTATAAAAGACATGCTTGATAATCAAGTCGGCCTGGGCAGCTGCATGGCGCAGTTTGCGTCGCATTGTGAGATTGTTGGTGCACATCCCTAACCGGGCGGTTTTCAACTATCCTTGCAGCTCTGTTTCTAAGTTGACTTTCAGAATGTTGCAGATATTGAAGAGGCACTCCATACAAGTTGCGACAGATCCACACACTGCAACAGCTCTTAATAGAAGAAGCACCAATACTAGTAGGCACACTAGGACAAGTGTCAATAGTAGTAGGAGCAACAACAACAGAAGCAATAGCAACAGCAGCAAGGTTGGCCATCCTCAAATCACGCAACCCAACTCAAATCTGCGATTGACACATAGTAGACGCATGTAAAGCACAATGAAGAACTTTACATTGGTGGCACCCAATATGAGGTCTGCCATCACAAAAAAAGCATGTGTCCACAACGTCCATACATTTTGATCCGAGGTACGTACGAGCCTCCTCTGGATGTATTGCTGGGGTCCTTGGGGTGGAGGCCGTCTCCGCACAAATAAAGTATAGAGTAGCCTCATCGATTTCACGCAAAAGCCGCCATCGATCTTGTGGCACTGGCAATATGCCCGTTACAACACATAGAGACAATGCACAATGCAACAGCAAGAGAGAGGCGGGAGGCCAGCTGACACTATCGATCAACTGCATTGAGGTGGATTTGAGGGGTGCCATTGCAATTTCAAAGGCACTGCAAGCAGCTAAAATCATGGACAACTTATTCCCCCGGTATCGATCAACGTCTTGACGCTCGAAGAAGGGAGTGAAATCAGAGGTGGCCCAAAAGTGGGCCGTGTGGCTAAAAAAATCTTGCCGCCTAAGCGGTCCCCACCGCTTCAAACCGGGTAGCAGAATCAAAAGTTGCCCGCATATCCGCCGGTAGGCTACATAACCCCTGCCGCCTGGGGTGTTATGTATGCCTCGGGGCGGGGGGCAGAATGAGAGGTGGCCACAAGTGGGCCGGATGGCTACATAACCTCTGCCGCCTAGGGGGTCCTCACCGCTTCAGAGCGGGGGACAAAATCCAATGCGGCCCACCAGTGGGCCGGGAAGCTACATAACCCGTGCAGCCTAGGGGGTCCCCACCGCTTAAGAGCGGGGGGGAGAATCAAAAGTGGCCCACAAGTAGGCCGGGTGGCTACGTAACCCGTGCCGCTTCGGGGGTCCCCGCCGCGTGAGGGCGGGAGGCGGAATCAGAAGTTGCCCACAAGTTGGCGGGGTGGCTCTATAGCCCCTGCCACCTGGGGAGTCCCCACCGCTTCAGAGCGGGGGTCAGAATCAGACATGACCCACAAGTGGGCGGGGTGGCTACAAAACGCCTGCCGCCAAAGCGGTCCCCCCCACTGCCGCCTAGGGGGTCTCCACCGCTTAAGAGCGAGGGGCAGAATCAAAAGTGGCCCGCAACTCCGCCGGGTGGCTACATAACCCATGCCACCTGGGGGGTCCCCGGCATTTCATGGCGGGAAGCAGAATCAGAGGTGGCCCACACAATGACCGGGCAGCTACATAACCCTTGCCGCCCGGGAGGTCCCTAGAGCTTCAGAGCAGGGGTCAGAGTCATAAGTGGCCCACAAGTCGGCTGGGTGGCTACATAACGCCTGCCGCCTAAGGGCTCCCCACCGTTTCGGAGCCGGGGGCAGAATTAAAAGTGGCCCACAAATGGGCCAGGTGGCTACATAACCCCTGCCGTCGTTGGGGTCCCCGCTGCTTCAGAGCGGGGGGCATAATCAGAAGTGGCCCACAGGTGGGCTTGGCGGCTACATACCCTTGTTTCCCGGGGGGTCCCCACTGCGGGAGGCAGAATTAGGAGTGGCAGCAGTCGGAAGTCGAAAAAATTCTTTTGGGGGCCGCGCAACAAGGCGCGGATTTCACGGTGGTGGGCGAATATCGGAAATAGCCCACAAATTGGCCCAGTGGTAGCTAGAAGTGGGAAAACTTATTTTTTTGGTAAATAATTTACATAGTAAAAATTTTTGCTACTAAGTAATGCACTTAGTAAAAACCCACCCCCATGGGAAAAACCGAGTAAATTAATGTTTCTTTTACTAAATTTTGAAACTAAGTAAAAAAGCTGTAAAAACATTTTTACTAGGTTTTACCACGGACCCAACTCAAAAGGCCACGCAACAAAGCGTGGATTGGGATTCCCTAACCCCAACTGAAAGGGCCACGCAACAAAGCATGGATTGAGAGTTGCTAACCCCAAGTCAAAAGGCCACGCAACAAAGCGTGGGAAAGAGAAACAAGCAGAAAAAAAGGAACGCATTACCGCGTTCGCCGCGGAAAAAAATTGGGGCTGCACTTAGGCCGGGGTTCTGCTCCTAATGCAAAATATTTACTTCACAACAAACGACATTTGTATAGCGGCCCGTCTTGCTAATTTGGCAGCCAAAAGCACTAATGGTCTGATGAATAAGAAGCATACACTACGAAAAGGGGGCACCATTGGCGGCATGCAAAAACAAAAAGGCGTTGCTAGCCGCAGGTCACATTGTGAAAGATGAGTAATGAGGCCCTCAACAAAAAAAAGAGGGGGGGGGTTCCTTTGTGTACACACCCTCCTTTGGCATAAAAACCCCGCCAACGAAAAGGGGCGGGGGTTGCAAAACCCTTCATGGCGTCAATTTGCGTAGATGCACACCCCCCCCCCCCCCCGGTTGAAAACCCACAATTGGGCCGATTGGCTACATCACCCGTGCCTTCTTTGGGTCCCCATGGTGGGGAGCAATCGACCCTGAAAAAGAGCGGATGTGGTGGGAATGCGCAAAAAGGTAGAAATGGGTGAAACAGGGTGTAAATCCAAGCATGGGGGGGGGGGGGCAAAAGCAAACTTGCTTGATCACCGGTGCCATCAAGGGTCCCCGCACACACCACGCTCCCCCACAGGTGCCCAGGGAATCGCCCATGACACTTTGTTCACCGTTTCTAAAATTTTGCAGCATTTGCGCTGAAAAAGAATACTCCGCACAGAAAAAAAAATCTGAGCATTTTGTTAGCGCAGAATATTTATTAGCGCAGAATATTTTTTTCATGCGAATTATATTTTAGCTGAAAAAAAATACAACCTCTAAAAAAATTTTATCCGCATCTTAAAAAAAAATGCAGGATTCAAAATAGGTGTGTACCAACTTCTCAACAAAATCCAGACCTACCCCCGGGATAAAATGCAAAAACGGCCCAAAAAAACTCCGACTTTGCGTCAAAGCTGCCTTTATCCACCCCCCCCCCCCCGGGCAAACGCCCATATGGGCATTCAAGAATGGATGCAGCCATGTGGGGAATCCTAACTGGCATCAATCAAATTGGCAAATTACAGAGGGGTTCAGCTGCCAACTTATTAAACAATGTAGCAATTCTTAAGGGGCCCCCAAGGGCTTCCAAACCCCCCAAAACACAGGCCCCTCACACTAACTGAGCTGGCCTGGGGCCAGTGTATTCCTTTTCAGGTAAAAACTTCAGGACCTGTGTTTGGAATGAAAACCTGATGCTCAAGGCTATTTTCTGCTCAAGGCCTTACCAAATGCATCCATGAACAATTCAGAACTGACAATGCATGAATGGGTGGACCATAAGCCAAAAGCAACTTGCAGGCTCAATGTGCGGGTGCCCACAGGCCCATGCCTTTGAATCACATTAGCACCGGTGGCACACTTAACAACTTTGTCCATCTACAACCAGTCATTTCACCCAGCAATAGCCTTTCAGCATCTTGCCAAGCAATTGACGGGTCGGTAATGCACAATGGTTATGGAGCTGAGTGTAAAGAGATGGGCTGTGAGTGAGAAAAATGCAGCCTCCGACTCCCAAATGTTTGTTGCCACTGGTGAGCTGCATAACCTGCAATGGCCTCATCATCTAAATTGGTACATGCCTTTCAGGTCGGGTGAAACATGGAATATGCCACCATAGCGTCTCTCTTGCGTCTGCTACAAAATGGCAAACCATCGAGGGAAATGACCAGGTGTCTTGAGAATTCAATCCCAAAAAATGAAATGCAATGTACTCATGGGTGCAATGAATATTCTTTGGCAAATCTTGAAGCATGTGAAGCAAGAATGTGAGAGCAAAATTTCAACATTGTACAGAAAGTGGGACTTTGCAAAATAATCGACGCCATGCTGGGGGCATAAAACAAGAGAATGTATTCATACCACACCTAGTCTAGCCACTCTGAAGGTGGCCAGCAAACAACCATGTGACCAACAAAAAGAGTACAATGAAATGGTGAAGGCAACAGGGAATATATAGCAAAGATATCCAAGTTGCGTAGATAAGCAAAGGTGGGTACCATGGTGTACGACGGAGTGGCCCTGAATCACTAGACATGAAATGGCAAACACCAAAAAGGCTTTTCATTCTTTGGGCACCTATAGCACCAGCTTTGGTGCCTTTCCATCTGGATGAGAAATGGCCAGCAAACCATTTTCTCTGCAGCTGCCTCCCTGCTTGCGCAATTGAATACTTGGAACACAGGATGCAGGGACAATGGCAGGATCCCAAAGATGGAAATTGATTTGTCATCTAACAACCATTTTATTTACAACCCTGTGTTTCGTTACTCACCAATCACTACACTGTTGCACCTGAACTGCATGAGAGACTCTTAGACAAACAACCTCTCTCCAAACTGTCCGGCTTCCACAAGACAAGTCCCATTCTGTTCACACAATAATCAGCATATCAAGCATGCACACCTATGGGGGGAATGTTTGCCCGGCGCGCTACTTTTAGACTATGTTCCCCCCGAAGAGCCCCCAAGCACACCCCTTGGAAACGCCCTTAGAATTAGGTGACCCAAACTGCCCCAGCTCAAGAAATTTGCAAACTGGGGTACGCGAGACCACTCTCGCTCCTTTAAGGGCGATCTTGGTCAACACCTTAGCAAGTTGGGAGAATGGGGGGTTAGGATAGCACATCCGCATCGATCTCCAGTAGAAGCGATAGGCGTTATTGAGGTATCGCGAACAGTAGAGCTGCATCATAACATTGGTCCCACAAGTGTGGGTGTCAATACATTCAGTACAATAGTGCTCCTTACACTCATCACAAACTGCGACGGTGGAGCGTTCTGGCAACACAACACACACACTTCTGCCTCATCCTCTGCCTCATCTTGCGTGCCACAACCGAGCAAACAGCTGCTCAATGTGTGCCCTATACCACCTGTGCACGTCATTGTAACATTGTTGGCGGGCTGTCAAAGCGCCATTCTTTCTTCCAATGAATGGCACAATGACATGAATCCGGCCCTTATAAGCACCATCATGGCCCCCAACTTCGAAATCAAAGAAATCACCTCGGGTACGAGAAGGTCCATACCCATCCCAAATCAAAACATCTGCTGATGTCCCGGGGGCCAAGGGGCAAATCCATATAATGTTGCCCAACATATCAACGGCAAGGTAGGGCACGGGTCACAAAAGATGCCTGGCGCGCGCCCGGCGCGCTAACGTTCCCCCATGGTCCGTACCTCTGAAGTGCCACGGACCAGCAGGCATACCCCACAACCAACACCTACATTCCCCAGTCGGGGACAGCCGCCCCCCCCCCCCCCCCGGTCCCATATGTTCCAAAAATCTACAGGTTTGTCCAGGCAGGACGAAGATGAGCCGGCGTAGACCTATCACTGTGTGGTGCTCAAGATATCGTGTAGGAATCAGGCCCTGACCCAACAACGGGCCTGGGGTGCACAAAAACTGAATCTGATATCAGATGATGAAGTGGGCAACTGCAGGAATCCCAGTTGCACATAAAGGCACAAAAGGCTGCAGGCTGAAAAAGCTTAGCATGGCTGTGCAAGAGAGAACTGCGAGTGTCTCCCTATGGGGGCTGATCTGTTGACAGAGGGAGCATGTGCAAGATATCACTGGGATGAGGTAGAGAATGCTGGATGTCGCAGAATTCTGTAAATTTCATTCCTATGTACAAATCCCCCATATGATCAAACTCGGCAAACTAGCAAAACTCACCTTACACAGTGTGTGTTTCCACTGTGCAATAAGCAATGGGGGGGTGTACCACCATCGCCATTTGCACAGGCCACTGAAGGACACCCCCACCCTGGGTCACATGCGATTGCCCATAGGGTTTCAACCTTAACCCCCCCCCCCCCGGGATATTCACGGTCTCCACTGCCGAGGGTCTACCACTCCTGTGCTGCAACAAGTGACATGCTGCCAGAGGTCAATTCTTCCCCTGAACATACCAGAACCTCGCCCCCTCCCCCGCCATCTTCAAACCCTGGGGGCGTTAACAGAGCCATTTTCTGGTTCATACCCAAAAACCTCCAGGCAGCAACACGAGACCTGTTAAATTCTCCAACAGCATCTCAGACCAATATTGTACTGAAAGAAACACAATTTGATAATGCCCTGGGCTTTTCCCTTGGAACTGCAACATCATCACAGTCACCCCAGCCTGGATTCTGTCTCAGGTCGCAATTAGTATCCCTCTTTCTGGCTGTTAGGCAACATACACCCAGGTTGGCACACCCCACTTATCACACCATGCTCCAGAAGCATATGGGATCAAACATCGGACGTGTTGAAATGCCCCGAATGACTCACTGAGTGGTAGCACAGCAAGCAAGTAAGCATCATACTCTGGGCAATGGCTGTCTGAACACCCTTGTCCCATTTTTCGTTCTACTGTGCACAAACCACTGATAGGCTGCAGTGAGGCACTTGGAGGAATGCAGTTATACACACACACACACACACACACACACGTATAAGGTTTCCATTGGTATCAAGCTCAAACTGCCAGGTTCAACAAGCCTACATTCCTACATTGCTGCAATAACCATGAGTTTGCCTTCATGAGAGTGCCTTGCAAGAGCCCCTAGCACATTGATTTACAGCTTCCTAACCACAGGAACCATACTCCATCCCTCCTGCTCGTTGTCAGCGGCTGTCCCAGACCGGTGCTGCAGGGCGCAGTGCCATCACACGAACAATCCTGTGTGCCGTATGGAGAACATGGACATAGGCCTGCAGGTTACTCTGGTGCTTGGTAGTGCGGTGGGTACCGCCACCCAGAAGCAACCCAAAATCACATGTTCGCAAATGATTCCGAGAAATACAGTTAGAGAAAGTGGTGATCAAATCATCATGCGCAGTCTGTCTAAATCTGATTGCCCTGTGCCGGCTGTAAGAACACCTGATAATCCTTCCCATCTGCTGGGAAAAAGAAATGTTGCATCAGAGATCTCTGTCACTGACAAAAGTGGGAGAAAGATCTGAGGAGGATTCAATGTACACTGGGTACTATGATACAGCAGCCAACCTCCAAATCAGTTCCACAATCCACAAACCTCAGTGGCTGCAAAGATAGAGGGCTGCAAACTTGGGATGTGCTCAAAACCAGACACTGGGGGTAATAGGTGCAGGTGGGGCTGGCAGCTGTGCATTGTAGAGTGCAAAATTGCCTCAGAAATAGTTTGGTAGCTCGAAAAATTTCCAAACCCCACCGTTTTTCGTGCTATTGAAAACTGTGTACAAACAAATGGGAAGGTGTGGTGAGGGGGTTGGGCGAACTGTTGCACTGTACGGTGTTGTTCCCCATGCTTTCTGCATCCTTAAGGCTCATGGTTATTCAATAGGTTGTAGGCGGTTCTGGACCAGGATACAATCGATTGTAGCCAGGGCTGTCAAAGATCTTTAGATGGACAACTTCGAGAGCAGGAATGAGACTGTCAGAAGTACAAGGGAGTCGCTAAAAAAGCAGAAGTGACCAATATTGTCTGTGTCACCTGCTTGAGACATATGCAGAGCGTGGTGAAAAATGTAACTCGTGTGCAAAAAAATCGTCTAGTCGTGTAATTTTTTTTGCGGTAAATGCGTGTAATTTTTTTTGCGGTAAGTCGTGTAAATTACAAAAAAAATTGAATTTTTTTTGTGGCAAGGGTGTGTAATTGTTTTTTGCGGTAAGTCGTGTAAATGATAAAAAAATTGGAAAATTGAAAGAAATGCAACCTTTGCAATACATGCGCAATATGTACAGCTGCCGGTTCCGTATGGCACCCCATAGCGACCTTAACGATGGGACGCCGGGTCCACAAAGCACATAGTACTCTGCGTGGCCACCAATTAGTTGGGGCTCGGCCAATATAACATAGTTTCACATGGCGTCATTGGCACTAGACACAAAATCAGGCCCAAGAAAAGAGTCCTGACAGGGCCATGGCAGGATTGTGTATAAAGTCTGATGTCCGATGTTTGATGTGGCATGTTGTTTTTGCAGTATATACAACAAGATGTGTGATATGTGTGATATGTCTGATATAGATCCGCTGCTTGGAGGAAAGGGGGGGGGGGGGTTGGTGTCAAAATGGGTGTGCAAAAAGTTGATGCCCCCCACGCCATAGGTCCCCATAGACCCCGATAGGTCCCCATAGGTGCCAATGGGTCCCCAAAGGTCCCCATAGGTCCCCATAGGTCCTGATAGGTCCCCATGGGCCCCCATAGGTGCGCATAGGCCCCCAGAGGTCATCATAGGTGCCAATGGGTCCCCAAAGGTCCCCATAGACGCCAATGAGTCCCCATAGGCCCCCATAGGTCCCCATAGGCCCCCATAGGCCCCCACAGGCCCCCATAGGCGCCCATAGGCCCCTATAGGTCCACATAGGCCCCCACAGGCCCCCATAGGCCCCCATAGGTCCCCACAGGCCCCCACAGGCCCCCATAGGTCCCCATATGTCCCCATAGATCCCCACAGGCCCCAATAGGTCCCCATAGGCCCCATAGGTCCCCACAGGCCCCCACGGGTCCCCATAGGTCCCCATAGGTCCCCAAAGGCCCCCATAGGTCCCCACAGGTCCCCATATGTCCCCATAGGCCCCCCATAGGTGCCCACAGGCCCCCATAGGTCCATAGGGCGCTTCAACGGCGCGCACAGCACGATCAGCATTAACAAAGCATAAGCAAGTTGTGCCCTAGACCCCTTGGGAGCCCCCCCCCTCCCACACCCAAATAGGGTGAAAAACACATAAAGAGGGCATTCGTCGATTAACGTCCACTGGTCTATGTACAGAGGCAGGGGGGCGGGGAGGTGGGCCGAGTCGAGTTCAGGCGCCCGTGTCCTCCCCTACAGGCCCCCCGCCTGAGCCTGCACGGCGGCCAGGAGGGACGAGCCGGAGGGGACTAAGTCTCTTCCGTGCTGCCCTGCCGTGCTGCCGCCGCGGCGGCAGTGTAGACTGAGATGGCGACGCCGCTGGGGGCGCGTCCGCCATTGGGTCCGAGGGGGGGGGGGCGCCCGCTGCGTCGCTCGCGGCCTGTGGGGGGGGGGGGGGGGGGTTGGCGGGCGCGCGCGCAGCATGTCCGCCGCCGTCCTAGTGGCCTTGGGGGGAGGTCGCCGTCGCGCCCGCGGTGGGGACCGTCGCCGCGGTGGTGCGCGGCTGCTCAGGGCCGCCGAGATGCGGCCGAATACGTCCGGGAGCGACGCGGGGGGTCGCCCTGCCTGGGGGGGGGGGGGGGCTGGGGGGGGTCCTGCCGCGCCGCAGGCTCCACCAAGGCCCCCGCTTCCGCGGGGGGCGAGGGGGGGGTCGGCCCCGGTGCTGCGCCCCGCCCCGCTGGCCGGCACAGGGGGGGCCTTGCTGCCCCCCCCACTTGGCGGCGCTCCCACGTCCTCCGCGCAGGCGGAGAGTGCCAGGGGGGCCGGTCTCGGGCTATTGCCCCCCCCCCCCCCGCTGGCTGGGGTGATAGGGGGTTCGTGGCCCCCCCACCCGCTTTGTGGTGTGACATCCCCCCCGGGACCCCCCGAATAGCCCGGTTAGGTGTCTGGCGCTTTGCGGGCCTGGAGGAGTCCAGGTCCAAAGCTGGGGCTGGGCCCGTGCCCAGCACCCTGGGCGGGGCCGCACACCGGCGCGCCGCCGGCGGGCCCGAGTCGGGGAGGGCGTGCGACGCTGGGCGGGCTCGCCCCAGCCAGGAGGACAACGCCGCTGCCCCCGCCCGTCGGGCCTCGGGTACGAGCACTTGGCGGCCCGGTGCGACCCAGGGAGGGGCCACGGGGCAGCTCGAGCCCCCCGAGAGGCCCGCGTGGCCTACGTGGCCAGCCCGGCAGCAGCGGCTGATACCGTAGCCCAGGCTCCTGCAGCGGGCACACAACGGCGCGGCGTGCTCCAAGCAGAGCGCGCCCTGCGTGCCGCTGCCCGCTCTTGGGGGGCGGCTGCGTTGCGGCGCCGCGAGAGGGACGCCGCTGGCCGGGGCCCGAGGGGGCCGTCGGGCATAGGGCAGCAGGGGAGGCCCCCCCTCAGGGGGGCGAGGGAAATAATCCATGAGAAAGCGGTCACTGTGCTGTGGTCGCATGCGCGCCGGCGCCCGCAGGCGCCTGGCCCACGAGTCGCGGCAGTGCGCCGCCAAGCGCATCAGCTGTAACATGACCTCGTCGCGCGCCGCGAAGTAAGGACGCGCTGAGATTCCCGCGCACACGCGCCCCCCCAGGGGGAGGAGCGAGCGACAGCGTCCCAGCAGGGCTCCGCTCAACAGTGCACCCGCCGCCAGGTGGCGTTCCGCCAGCCCCACCGCCTTGCGCAGGACTTGCGCCCGCTCTCCCAGCGGCCGGCGAGTGCCCCGCAGCCGGTGGTCCGGTGAGGCCGGGAGCGCGCGCCCCACGAAGGCCTCATAGTCCAGGGCCAGCTCGGCCCACGAGACCTCCGCCGGCCCCGGAGCCCAGGTCAGCGCCCGGGCCCACCTGACCACGTCGTGGATGAAATCCTGGGGCCACCTCCAGTCAGGTGGCACCCCCGGTTGCAGCCGCGGCTGGTGGCAGATGGCATCCCCCGGTATGGGGCCAACGAAGGCGTCCCCGGGAAAGGGCCTGCGTGGCCGCGGACGCGGCTGCTCCGGGAAGAGGGAGTCGCCGTGGCCCGGCTGATCCCCCGCGCCGGCCGCCATCCGAACCGCGAGGACCGCCAAAAACATGCAGTACAAGCGGTACAGAAACTCATCGAGGAGGTCCCGGTCCACCCCCTGTGCCAGCCGAGGGGGAAAAGCCCCGCCTTGCGCAGGCAGGAGGGCCAACGGTCCGGCGGGCCCAGGCCGGGGATAGCCCGCGCCGCGTCGTGCAGCCAGGGGAGCCACGTCCCCCTGGCGTCGTCCCATTCCGGGCAGTCCCACAATACGTGGGCCTCGTCCTCGTGCGCCGCGCCGCAGTGCGGGCACGCGGCGTTGGCGCGCATGCCGTGACCCGACACCCGGGCCGCTGTCCATATGGCTCCAGCCAGGAGCCCGCGCAGCAGCGACTTCTCCAACTCCGTGGAGGCCGCCCGCAGCGCCGCGCGACAGGCCGGGCCGTCCGCCCCGTCGCCTAGCCCCCCGAAGGTGGCGGGGCGTCGCGCCTCTAGCTGGCGCGCGGAGTGGCATCGAAGGTTGTCCCGGACCCGGTGCTCGAGGTGGCGGAGCGGCTCCTGCACGAAATGCAGGGGGTGGTTCTGCCCCGGGACGTCCCAGCACCACCAGCCCTCGTGCGGGGCCCAGCCCAGGGAGGCCGCCGTGCGGAGCGCGCGCCCCACCGGGCCCGTCCCGGGTGGGCGGCCCCCCGACTCCCAGGTAGCCTGGGCAAAGACCTGCGTGACCCCCGGCCGGCGGGCCAGGCGGGCCAGCCAGAGGAGGCGCTCATACCGCGTGTGCATGATCGGGGACACGCGGTGCCCCTTGGACACCTGGACAGCACGGTGAAGATGACCTCCTTGGCCCGGGCCACGCGCGCCGGCCCCCACAGACCGCGGTTTCGAACCCTCGCAGGTCGGGATCCGTCACCGACGCCACCGCCACCCCATGGAGGGCCAGCGGGGTGACTAGGGTGCTGATGGCCCGCTCCCGCCGGTCATACGTCGGGAGATGGGGCAGGCGGCGCAGGGCGCTCCGTCCCGCCTCCAGGCGCCGGGACAACACCAGTCCCGTGACCTTGGAGCCTCCAATTGCGACGTCGACGCCGAGCTAGCGGAAAGTCGTCGCCAGCGGGATGGGGACCCCCCGGAGCAGTACGGCCGGGGCGCCTTGCTCTCCCTGGACCCAGGAGCAGGACTTGTCCACGCGGACGTCCTGCCCAGTGACCCGCAGCCACTCCTCCGTCGCGGGGACCGTGTCCTAGAGTGCGGCCGCGCCCAGGGCCACCGCCTGGGTGTCGTCCGCGTAGCCCGATGACCCCAGTGCGGCGTAGCCGGGGCCGGCGTCCTTGAGGGGGGGCAGGGCCCCCGGATCCAGGTCGTCCGCTGCGTCCTCGTCTAGAGTCAGGGGGAGGGCGGCCGTTTGTGGGCACACCTGACGGCGCAGGGAGTCCACCTCCCACTTCCAGATCGTGGTGAGCACATTCACCAGGATCACTGACAGTGGGCACCCCTGGAGGATGCCGTTGGTGGCTTGCCACCAGAGGCCGAGGGCCCCCGCGACCCTGAAGGCCCGGCGGACCTGCTTGTACATGGCTCCCAGGGCACGGCACGTGCCCGGGTCCATGCCCAGCTCCAACGCCAGGGCCAGCACGACCGCTTGGGGGATGAGAGCGAAACACTTGACGTGATCGATATTCATCCCCGCGACGGCCCACCCCCGAAGGCGACACAGCTCCAAGAGGACCTGCGTTACCGCCGCCCCGTCCAGGGCGCTCCTGGCCGGGCGGAAACCAAAGGCCGCCGGGTGGGCCCATGCCTCCTGCCACGCAATGGCGTCCACCAGGCGCACCCCCGCCCACAGCAGGTAGACTGTCAGCTGGAGCTTGCACCGCTAGGCAGTGCCCTGTCGCCTCTGAGATGGCGTGTCAACCTTGGGGCATCCCACGGGGAAGGGGTGTACAAACGCAAGCACGGGCCGCGATGGCCTGCCCTCCCCTGTCCTTCCTCCCAACGAGCCGATCGGCGGTCCGACGGAGCGTCCCCTACTCTCAGGCACGGCGGCCGGCGATCCGGCGGTGCAACTGTCCCTCCCCTTCCACCCTGCACGTCAGTCGGCGATCCGACGGTGTTAGTGTCCCACCTCTTCCTCCCATGCACGTCAGTCGGCGATCCGACAGTGCCGCACCCCACCCAACCCCCCCCCCCCCTGTCCCGGCCCCGTACACGTAGACTGAGGCCTCCCGGCACGCGCAACACGCGTGACAAAGCACGGCCCCACCCTCAGGACTAGATTCATAGCCGACGGAACCCCTGAGTCACGTAAGAGACTCCCGCGGCCCTGTAGTGAGAGCGTAGGTCTTCAGTCGTCCGGTGCGGGGGTTCGATCCCGGGCGTTGGTGCTCGTGGGATCCCTGCACGTAGAGCTCTCTAGTTGGCGACGTGGGAACCACCCCCCCCTCCAGCAACTCGCGCCACCACCGATACCGGTGGATCGGGTGGAGGTTTCGTTCATTTTACCCCCCTCCCTAGAAAAACAAAACACATGGGAGCCACCCACCTCTGCAGCAGTGCGCACCGTCACCTGTACTCGGACAGGTCGATGGAAGGCCCCGTCCGGTATTCGAAGGGATCAGTGGGAGACCACCGATCCCAGGGTTCGAACCAGCTCCTTCGCGGCGCGCGCCAAGTGCGCTACCTCCGGGGCGGCTGCCTACTGAGACACACTGGCACCCGGGTCTCAGGTCAAACGCGCCCGACGCTCCCCCAATGCTTTGTGTCTGCCTGCCGTGGGAATGCTCCGCTAGACCCTTGAACCAGAGCACCGGTGCACCACTCCAGCCACGGTCACCCCAACCCCCCCACACTTCCCGCAGGGCGAAGCTCCGTGCGCATCGGGCTCGTCATGGGGATCCGGCGGACCGACGCCTGGACACCAAGTCGACACCTCTCACCCTCCCCACCCCTCTTGCTCACAGTCACCATGCCACCGGCTGTAGCCGTTATCCCCGATTTCTCAGCGGACGCGTTCCGCGCCCTTTCTCCAGCCGACCGCGTGGCGGCCATCACCTCCAGGGACAGCTTCCCTTGCACGGGGGCCGCCTGGAACCCTCTTGCGCGCGAGCTGCTGCTCACCCTCCACCACCACCCCTCCGTGGTTCTCTGCGCGGGATGCCCAGCGGATGACGCCTTCCTGGGGTACGTGTGCCTCATGTGGGCGGCTGCCACCGACTTTCTGGCGCACCTCGACATGGAGTCACTGCGCAACCACGCAGGCCAAACGTCGTGGCTAACCTACGGCATGGCCATTGACGCCCTAGTGGCCTTCCACGCCCAGGCCACGCCGGCCCAAATGACCGACCTCCACTCCGAGGCCTCACTCTTTACCGCCCGCTACGGCGACCAGACTCTCCGCACGCTCAGCCAAGATGAGTTCCTGATGGTCCTGTCCGGCGAGCACGACTTGAAGCCCCCGGTGATGCGCCTGCCGGTGATATACTGGTTGCTCAGCTGGGCAGCCAAACAGGCTGGATCCGCGCTGGCGTGCCCCGACCTCCTGCCCACGGACCCTCCGACGCCTTTGCCCACCATCAGCGTCCTCACGTCCGCCCAGTGGGTCAAGGAACTGCGAGCTCATGGGCCCGATGGGGATGGCAAGCTGTGCCACCCGGGCCTCCTCATGCGGCTGTACGCCTCCAAGGAGCGCTGGCGCAAAGAAACGGCCGACGACACGTCGGATGACACGTGGCTTCTGCAACTACGGGCGCTATCTTCCGCGGACTCCGCGGATTTCCTCACCCGACTGGACTCCCTCGCCTCCGTGCCCGAGAACAAGGCCGAGGAACATGCCCAGCCACTGCTGAAACTGGCTTGGGCACACCCGCTGGGCTCCAAGGCGTACGGCAACATCAACGGGGTATGAACCACGGCGGCGCTGGTGGGTGTAGCCAAGTCCCTATGGCTGACCTGCCCCGCGTACCGCCAGCCTATGTTACGGGCGGACCTGGCCCGTTACGTCGAGATCGTGGAGGAGCGGTACGAGTACAACAACCTGCAGGACCTCAAGACCAAGTCCTTGGAGGAGATAGTCCGGCTGATCGGGCAGCCCGGCTCCCAGGCCCTACCGTATGGGGACGTAGCCCGCAGGCTGGCTATGCACGACGCGGTATCAGACTGGGCCTCCCAGAGCCTCCTCGTGGTCTCTACCTAGGACACGTTCCGCCAGGCCCTGGTGCAGACGTTCAGGGGCATAGAGACCAAAGCGGGGGTGACGCAAATCACGCAGACCATCAAGAAGGAGCTCACAAGCAGGGCCTCGGACGCGGCATTCGACTGGGTGCTTCGCCGCGGCTCCACTCCTGCCAGCCCGGCGACCGAGCCCCCCCCAGCGGGTCCGCAGCAGCCCGGGCCCCGCCTCGTCAACCCGGGCCTCCAGGATGCCCAGCTTCCCGCCACCACCGCGACCCCTGCAGACGCGTCCCGCCCCCACCCCCCAGGCCAACGCCTCATCATGCTCCGGGACCTGGAGTCCATCGGGGACACGCACCTGATGGCGGCCAGTGTGCAGCTCACCCATCTCCTCCTCACACCCATCACCCTGACACCCCAGATGATCCGCCGCCGTGTCGGCATCGCCACGGTGGACGATTCCGTATGGGCCTCCCTCTTCACCTCCAGTGCGGACCGCACGTACCTGGACACTAGCACAGTGCCGCCCCAGTGGTCGGTCACCCTGGCCAGCACGCGGCGTGATGGCTCCCCAATCGAGAGGTCCAGCGACGTCTGTGACGCCTCGGCGCCCGCCGTCGCCCCTACCCAGACCGCTCCCAGGGACAGGCCCAAGAAGGACGCCAAGCGCCCCCGCCAAGGGGACCACCAAGACACACACCGGGCACGCCCCCCCCCCCCGTGGGACCCCTCGAGCGCGGCGGTGGTGGTCTCGCGACCGGGCCAATGGCAGCCTCAGCTCCCTGCCCCGTGGCCACTGCCCGCTCCCCCGCCAGCCCCGGGTGGGGCCCGCGACGCGGACACGGCTCCCTTCGATGGCACCGTACGCCGCTGACTGCACCTCCCCCGTATCCTCCCGCGCACCATCACCCCCTTCGCCCCTCTCCTCCGCGTGGCTCAGTCCATTGCTGAGACCCACACCCTCCGCCATGCGGTTGACCACATCCCCAGCCAGATACACACTTTCCTGTCCTTCCTCCCTCTAGAATAATCAGAGCGCCCGTTTCAGACAGGACTATGGATGGCTTGCTGGGCCTGCGGCGCCCTCTTTGCACTCCACACGCACTGCCAACCCCCCCAATGCCCACACTGCTCCACCCGGGGCGGTCTCGCCCTCCTATGCCCCCCCCCCCCCTTGCACCCTCCCCCGAAGCCCAGTTCCGTGTTGAGGCGCGCGCGCACCTTCCTCCTACGGTCTGGCGGCCGCTTCTGCTGTTCCCCACCTCCTTATGGCGCATGGTTGCCTCCAGCACCATCCATTAGCTATCTGGCACACGCGAGCACATGCTCCGCCACCACGATGTTGCACTCGTGACCCCCCCTTTCTTCAACCCCCATGGAGACATGCTATGGTTCTGGGACGCAGTGCGGCAGCTACCGCCGGCGCCTACCGGCATACTCTGCTACGCGCGCCGGGGACATGAGTGGTTCCTGGATTGCAACCCCCCCCATCCCCCCTGTCGTGTTTGTCATGACCCCCCACTGCCCCCTATGCGGGCGACCAGAGCGCCCGGCAGCTGTCGTCCATGGCCCCTGTGGCCACACCCACTACCCTGAGTTCTTCTGCACCTCTCCCGGACCCCTCAGTGCCACGTGCCGTACGGAGCTAGCGGACCGGTCCTCCTCCGATGTGGCCGGGGTCCTGGTCTCGAACGCCATCCCGGTCTGCCTCACAACCGGTGAGCGTAGCTGCTTCTCGTCGGCAGTGGTCCCAGTTACCCCCCCTCCCCACACAGCAGTTGCACGTTGGTTCCTTGACCCGCCTCCCCCACCTCCTATCCCCACCATCTTGTATTGCAACAACCTCGGTGGTGTAGAAACCAAAACCGAGCACCTTGAGAACCACCTCCTGTCCATGGACATAGGCTACGGCCTATATCAGGAGACCTGGTCGGATCGCAGCCTACGCCACAGCATCCCCAGGCGTTACGGCTATGTCATCAGCCGCACGCAAGGGGCGGGTACGGGGTTCCTGATACTTTGGGCTTGGGCTTTGATTAAGGGACCCTCCACCCCCCACGTAGCCATGGACTGCACTGACTGGTTTGCAGTGGTGATTGAGACCACCCGGTATGGTGCTCTCCTCTTGGTCACCATACACCTCCGGCCCCACTACAGCTTCGCTGAGAAAAAGGGCGTGCTCCAGGCGGTTAAGCGGCTCATCACCCTGTTGCGCCCCCAGGCCACCATCATGGGTGGAGATTTCAATTGTGAGGCGTTCGGCGACACCTCCCCGCTGTACTACGCGCTGCGCAGCGCGACACTTTTTCAGGATTTTCACTTGGCACACCCCCCAGGCACCTTCACCAAATGGACGGTGGTCGATGGGGTGCAACGATGCACGGGCATTGACCACATCCTCACCTCGCCAAACGTCCCCCCCCCTGCACTCCACCATCTCCCCTCTCACAGCACCCACATGGGCCTGGTCACCACCATCGACACTCATGATCCAACCGTACAACCGTTCTACTGGAAGCGCTTCAAATGGCGCTTACTAGAACCTGCCCGCGCCACACAGCTCTCAGGCTTGATAGACGCGGTGTGGGCCTGGGTCACCCTTTACCCCGCCCCCACAAACCATTATGTCCGCGCTATGTGGCACTATGCGTCATCCATCGTGCCCCGACCCCCCTCGGCAGCCACAGTTATGAAGCGCCTGCGCGCCCTGGCACCCCCCCTATCCCAGACTCGCCTACAGGAGCTGTCCCGGGTGCTTCGCGAGACGGTTGCAGAGCGGGGGCGTGAGCGCCTGGCGGTCACCTTAGCCAAGGTAGTCGTCACCGGCACCACCCGCAGCGCCTTGCGGTGTCCAAGAGGTACTGCAGGATGATGTCGTCCAATTGGGCCATTCGTTGGCGGTTGCCGAAGAATAGCCCCCGGTACCGCATTTAGCGCTGTACCGCATTTAGCGCCGCTACTTTCTCGTAGCAATTCAGTGGTAGTGTTTTGTTGGTGGCCAGGTCGTGTTGTAACTATGTTGTGGCCATGTCCCACGCTGTGTCTTTGTGGGAGGCGTGGGCCAAGAGGTGGCCAAAGTACGTTAGTATAGGTGGTTTTATTGCTTTGTCCTAGCCTTGCTAGTTCAGGGTACAGGGCGGGTAGTGTTGTTCCCACTAGTAGATTTCTATTTTGTGAGCTGTCAATGTGAGATCGTGCGGTGGCCCACGACGTTTCAGGTGGCCTAGGGTGTAGAGTAGCTGCCCCTCGTTTTCCGCCATGATGGTGATGTCATCAAGAAAGGCGTATAAGTTCGCCTCGGGTAGGCGCAGTAAGGTCTTTGTGAGGAGGACATCATAGTAAACAAGGAATAGTGTTGGTGACAAGGGGTATCCCTCCTTCATTCTTCCGCCACCCTTTTTGCTCCTTCACGCAATTTTGGTGTTACCCACAGAATAGGAGACTCCGTGATCATTCTTTGCGGGCCTCGCTTCCGACTACCTTCCCGCGCTCCTTCGACCACAAAGCACGCGCTTGAACGCAAAGGTTGTTCGGCCAAATGGGTCCGGTGTTCCAACAAAAATGGCCGGAACAAAGAAGGTGCGAAGTTCGTTTGACCCCCAACCAAGCACACCCAAACATGCTAGGAAAATACGTTGATTGCTAGCATAGGGGCACCCCGCTGGTAGTTTAAGACTTGTCATATTCCGTGTTGTCGTGCGAAAAATACTTGCATTCAAAAACAGTTTTTGCCGGAACACCACCGGAACACCGCCAGAACAAGTTACCGGAACACCACCGGAACACGCAAGGGGCACCAAAACGACATGACAGAAAAAGGGTAAGTGGAACATACATTGTAAGTCAAGGGGGTGTCACCGAGGGCACGTGGGGTTGGTCTCTTTACGGGTCCTTCGCCCAGTAGTCTTTGTTCCTCATGGGGCCAAACAGCACCAAGGAACGCTTCCCACCGGCGCCACTGATCCCCCCTTCTCAAACTCTAACCACCACATCGTCAGCCTGAACCGCAACCTCCAGATTTTTGTCCCCGTCAACCGTGGTTGCCACCCCCCCCCCCTCCCCTCACATACGCACACACAAAGACCATGATGAAGGCACCTCCACACACCCATCCCCTGCGACACACATCCCGGCTTCCTCCTTCCTCTATCCTCCCCTTCCCCTAGCGGTTAAGGTTAAGGAGGCATGCCCTTTTCTTTTTGCAGGTTCTTTGTATGTGTTATGTGGGTTTCCTTCTTTGCATACAACAGGTATGAAGAGTACTTAAAGTGTCCGCCAGTATGTCGACCTTCATCTTCCTACTGTGTGCCGGTGTGTGTCGTGGGTGTGTAGGTGGATCAGGGGATTGGTTGGTTGGTGTATTGTGATGTTTGTGGGTGTGAGCTATGTGTTCATGTGTGTGTGTGTGTGTGTGTGTGCATGTCCTTTTGCTTGCCCAAATCAATCTTCTCAAAATTCCGACCCCCCCCCCCGCATGCCGTGCTTCGTCACTGTGCTTGCAAGGGCTAGGGTGGCTATGCTATACTCCATTGTACAATGATGCGTTGCTTGTGTTGTGTCGTGCCGTGGTGTGTGCAGTGTGTTGTGTTACTAGTGCCACCCGTTGTTTCAAAAAGGGGTGGCATCCACACAAATGACAATACGAAACTTCACAAATTCGCGGCCTTGGGGTTGTTGCATGCGGTGCAACTTCACACGTTGCTCCACCACGTCCCGGAGGTGGAAGAGGGCCCCGCAACGAGCCCGTCCCACACTGTGCTTAAACACCACCGGCTTCGACCGGTAGGGGATGAGGGCTTGGCGCACCCGTCGTAGGGTGGCCCTCCTACATGTCCTCGGGACTTTGTCCAAATTGCGGACAGAAATTTTCATCCTTCGGAACTGGCCCACCAACAAAACTGCCTCCTCCTCACTCTCGCAGTCCTCAAACTGCCCCTCTAGCCGCAGGGTGTGATGCCCTTTGTGGGCTGTGATGATCTTGGTGGGATCCCGCAGAATTGCCGTCGTGGCTTTCTCGGGCATGCGGAAGCGCCCATGGAGCCATCGGTTGGACAAAATTCGACTAGGTGCCAAGTGAAGCTTGGCCACACTAGAGGACAAGGTGTCAAGAATGTCGGATAGGCTGCTAGAGGCCATTTTCCTATCAACAAACAATGCAACACCATGCAGCAGGCTCACTGTGTTCAAGACAGGTTAATAAGACAGGGGTCATGACAACGTTCTGTGTCAAGAAAGGTTACCAAAACAGGTACTGAGACACGGGAGCTGTCGCCCGACAGACCCCTGTCTTAGTACCTGTCTTGGTGACCTTTCGCCGGACAGCCCCCCTGTCTTAGTACCTATCTTGGTAACATGTCTTACGACATACCACTCTCCTAACCCCTGTCTCGGTATGCTGTCGTGCTATCCCATCACCTTCATTCACGGTACATGTAGCGAAACCAAACTTCCATCCCCCCCCTGCATTACGGTAGCATACACGCTTCCTACATTGTGATCACGGCAAGCATCAGTGCTACGGACATTCCATTACATGGCACATCGATTGTCATCCCGTGCTTCATTACCACATTGCAACTCGGGTGCAGTTCATATTGCTTCTATGGTCTTCATAAAAAATTGAGCACCGTGGAACAACGAATCACGCTGTAGGCTGACCGTTAGGCCACCTCTGTAAAAAAAAAAGAAGAAAATGTATACTAGGCTCACACATGGGAGCCATGTGATGACCAGGTGATACGATTAAAAATGAAAATCAAGCACACACATTAAAAATTGTTGCACACTCTGTGCGACGCATGTAAACTGCGACCGATGCATTGACACCCCCCGCCCCGTCCCGGGAGAGGAATGTTAAACTCCCTGTATCGTAAAGAGCTTGCCAGGGCCCGAAGACAGGGGATGACGGCAAAGTGTTCATGGGGGGAAGGGGACATTGCCAATGCTGAAAAACCCAAAAGGGACAACCTTGCATCGGAGTGGATTGGCCTTATGGGAACTGTGACCGGGACTAGGTGGAACTGCCATGGAGGGATACAATTCCCGCCATTGTGCTGTCATCTCCTTCTGTGCATCGAGTTGCGGTTTCAAGATCTCCGCCAGGCTCTGTCCTTGGGCCAGCCGGCCTTCGAGCTCCAACCGGAGAGCCGTCTCCTGGTAGACTTGCACTGCGAGGTCAGAGACCTCCACCTGGGCCTCCGCGGCTTTCTTCTTGGCCTTCCTTCAAAGGGCCTACGACCTCGTGATGCTTGTCCTGATGCTTCCAGCGCTCCTCAAAAAGTGCCTCCTTCAGGGCAGTCTGGTGCTCCTTCTTGAGTGCACGGACCTCCGTGGCGCGTGCCTCCTTGAGCGCCTTGATCTCCGTGGATGCAGCACCCATTGTGGGGCGTGGTGATTGCTCCCCCCTTGCGTCGCTCCTTGTCGACAACACCAACTCCTCCAAGAGGCCCCCGGTGGTTTTCCGCTTTTTTGTGGGGTGTAGGTCCCGGTCCGAATCCCCTCTGTCTTGGGCCTCCGACTTCTCGGACTTGACTTGCAGCGCCTCTCGTTCCCGTGACCGGAACTCATTCTCCAAAGACGTGCGCACGTGGTCCGCGATTGGCTCCCCCCCAATGGTCGTGAACTTCGACAAGTTGGTCCAACGGCTGTGGTTCCATATGTAGTTCAAAGGGGTCTTCACGAGGAATCACTCCTTGATCGGCGTCTTACCCCCTCCGCGAGGCTCAGTTGTGCACCGCACTACTGCTCCGAGCGTACCACTTCTATCCCAGGCAGAGTTGTTGACCGCAATTGGCATCTTCACGTCGCGCGGCTTGAGATGGCCCTCGCTGTTGCAGAAATTTATGACGACTCTGTTGTAGTACACAGTCGCCCCCACGCGGCATCCGACGGTGTCCGAACCACTGCACTGCCACACGGTACCGGGTCCGTGGTCTCCTCGCCCAACATTAGCAGGAATTCCCGCGAGGGGGCGGCTTGCGGCGCCCCATCCTTCTTCCCCACATCCTTCTGCCCCGCGTCCTTAGCGCCCTCATCCTTGTTGCTGACGAACGCAACCAAACGACAAACTATGGGGGCGACAGGGGTTGTCACGTCCATGGCCGGAAGAACATCCACTAAGGCCTGAAGTGAAAAACCACGTAAGGAAAGGGGGGTGTGACACGGACTGCGACAAGCAGCTGTCGTACGCCAGGGACTTGGGACACTAGACAGGGGGGTTGTCGTGCAACAGGGCACGTACAAGACAGGCTGTGTCTTCGAACGGAGGGGCTGTTGGTAGGGCTATCGTGGTGGGCTGTCGCGGGACAAAGGGCTCTCGTGATGCCTGTCGTAGGCGGCTGTCACAACACCCACATCGCAAACGTAATTAGCAACCGCGCGTCGTGCGCAGTGTGGGAGTTTTCTAGGTAGTGCACCTGCTGACAGGCACACGTCCAGTGCACTGCATCCTCTGTTTCGCTGTCCTCGCTACCACACGGGGCCTTGTTCCCCTTCTTTGGTGTTCCAACCTTGGATACCCTTGAGAATTGTTTGTCCCGTGGGGTGATCCAGCCGTAGTACCGTGCCATACGATATTCCAAGACAGGCGTTCGCGGGAGAAGAAGCGTGCACCACAAGACACGACCGTGTGTGGCTGAGAACTGCGGATCATGAGGAGACCGAACAGCAACGCCCCCAAACTGTACATTGCGAGCAATGATACCCACACCCGGGGACGTGACCGGTGGCGAGGACGGTGTCGGAACTCGTGGAAATGATGGAGTTGCCATGGCAAAGGTGACGCAATGGACAATGCTCAGGGCTGGGTGCAGTGTCCCCCATGCTCCGCACTTCCGTGACTGCCCGAGGCATGTCAACCACCGTGAGGTACAAGTGGGTATTCTCGTCGCACAACATGAAGAAGCTTGCCATACCCGGTAGACTCGTGGTGTCGGTGACCGTCTTCGCCTTGAATTCCAAGTGCCAACCTGGGTTGGTGCGGCACGCCCAACAACATGTACCAGCCTGGGAGCAGCTCCGGCACTCAAGCTCTTCTTGACACGGCGTGCAAGGGGACCTTTTGCTGGCCCTTTGCTTCTTGTTGCATCCTGTGCATGGTCCGACTTGACCAAGATTGTCAGGTGGAGGGGCCATGGTGCAATTAAGGGGCGGCAAACCTGAATATCCGCCCCGGTGGGTCACACGATGTGTGCCAAAGCACATAACAATGAGGACCAACGGCTCATACATACCGCTGCGCTTCCCAAGAAGGCGAACAATGGAGTCCGATGGGCAAATTAACGACTCGCCGGCCACCGTGAGGAATGGCAACGTGTTCCATGGCCGCGGCAAACCCCCAGAACTGAAGGGGACGAAGTACCCGTTCGTTGCACTATCCGCCGCATGTGAATCGACAACCACAGTGTAGGACACGAGGAAGATTCCGTCGTCAGGAACAAGGCGTCTTTGAACTGCACCATGAACCGGCCCCAGCGATTCATTGGGAAGGCGAGACAGTTTGTTGAACAAAAGGTGGAGCTGCTTTTGGGCACCCGCAAAGGCCGTTCGCACCCTGTCGAGCTGCTTCATGGCAAACCCGCGAAGTTGCGGTAAAGGAGCCATGTATCCATGGTAAAGAGTTGTCACTTCCTCTGCCGAAAGACCAGGCACGTCCTCAAGGTATTGTTCGTGATGAGGGGGCTTCGCTGCGACGGTCTCCCACTGAAGGTACTCAGTCTCTTGGTGGCCATCCGCATCCACAGTAGCTTGGGCATACTCAAATAGGTGCTCCAAGTCTTCGCCACTGGGCCGTACCACCACCGGGTACATATCTGGGGTTCCCTTCGAGAATGTCGTGGAGGATGTCGCTGAAGCACCCGGGGGATCGCTTGGCGGTGAACGCGGGCAGCATCTTGACATCCGCCATTGCACCATCGCATTGCACCTGCATATTCTCCCTTGCAAGGATGTACCGCGTGGGCATTTTGGCGGCATGGACCACTGCTGCGTGGCCCCCACACTGCCAATCCACCCCTTGGCAAGGTTGTCCACTTTCGGCATTGCAAAGAGGACACAGCTGGTAATACAAGACAGGAGCCGTAGACAGGTTTCAAGACAGGGGGCTGTCCATTGACAGGGGGTGCAGACAGGCTTCAAGACACGTGGCCGTCGTAAGACAAGTGGCACAAAAAAGGGGGACTGCCGTCCGACAGACCCTGTCTTGTGCGAAGAAAGGGGCTGCCGTGACAAACAAATTGGCCGAAACGCACAACGCAACCACTTGTATATTCGGGCTAATTTCACATGCCTGACCGCACACAAACCCCAAGAACATGCACAAGTGCGGGTCGTGGGGTGCCAAAAATGTGCTACGACAAGGGGGGGCAGTCAGCCTCATCCTGTCTGGCCGCACCTCATTCTTGGTGGTCTATGGTCTATGGTCTATGGTCGCCTGTCTTTGTTTTGTGGCCCGTGGAGTGTTGCTCTGTGGCTAGTGTTCTGTGGTTGCTGGTCTGAGGTTTGTGGTCTGTAGTTTGTGGTCTCTGGTTGGTGGTCTCTAGTTGGTGGCGTGTCGTATATTGTCGGCCTGTCCCGCCAACACTTTGTTCCGGCGACGTTCCCCCAACTTGTTCCGGCGACGTTCCGGCGGCGTTGTAGTGGCGACCGGAACGCCGCTAGAACGCGCCCGGAACAAGTTACCGGAACATCGCCGGAACGATTATTTTTCGGGTTACCAACCACAGACCACCAACCATAAGCCACTGACCACATACGATAGACCACAGCCCATAGACCAAAGACCACGGACCACCGACCACAGACCAGAGACTACAGACCACACACCACAGACCACAGACCACAGACCATAGACCACAGACCACATACCACAGACCAACGACCGCAGACCACCAGCCATAGACCAAAGACCACAAACCATAGACCACATACCACAGACCACAGACCACAGACCACAGACCACGGACCACTAGCCCTAGACCAAAGACCGCATACCACAGACCAGAGACTACAGACCACAGACCACCAACCATAGACCAAAGTCCACAAACCACAAACCACGGACGAAAAACGACCAACCACATACCACCGCCCACTGCCCACCGCCCACCGCCCACATCACACAACACTAGGTTGCACGAGCAACACAGCACGCTGCAACATAAGGCAACACAATACGACACAAGCAACACATCAGTGTGCAATAGAGCATAGCCCTTTCGAGCACAGTGAGGAAGCACGGCATGCAGGGGGTCGGGGGCTGCTGGAGGAGATTGGTTTGGGCAAGAAAAAGGACACACACACACACACACACACACACACACACACAAACACATAGCTCACACCAGAAAAACATCACAATACACCAACCAACCAATCCACTGATCCACCTACACAGCCACGACACACACCAGCACAAAGCGGGAAGGTGAAGGTCAGCATACTAGCAGACAGTTTAAGTACTCTTCATACTTGATGTATGCAACGAAAGAAACCCACATAACACATATGAAGAACCTGCGGAAAGAAAAAGGCATACCCTCCATAACCTTAACCGCAAGCGGAAGGGGAGGGTAGAGGAAGGAGAAAGGTGGGATGTGTGTGGGAGGGCATGGGTGTGTGGAGGTGGCTTCATCGTTGTCTTCTAGATGTGTGTTTGGGGGGGGTGGGGCAAACCTGAGGAGCCAAGCAACCCACTCACGAACCAAGTGACTATCCTAGCCAGAATGCACCAACCACGGGGGGGCCATAGCAACGGGCCATACGCCGACTCCCTCCCACTCTCGGACGACTTTCAGGGCGGGGGGGGGGTCGGGGGGGGGGGGGGAAGGGGGGCTGCCAAGAAAGGGGGGGGGGGCAGGCTTCATACCATACAAATATGGCATAAGATGACCGCCTCATCACTACATCACCCCTGCATTCTTGGGGATCCCCAACAAAGGGGACAACGTCAAAGCAAAAAAAAAGCAAAAGAAACAAAAACAAAAATTTTCCCATTGTGTCCCTAGTCCTGCCTGCATTTCACAGACTGACCTCAGGGGGGTTTGAACCTAGGACCCTCCAGTTGCAAGGGCACTGCTTTATCCACTACGGTATGGCCCATCTCTGACATACTAGTGCACAGGGGTGGTATTAATATTTGGTCCAATTTGGTTTTCATCCACTAGTGGGTTCTCCTAAAAAAACTGAGTATTTTGAGTATAGACACATGGGGTGAAAACCCATTTTTTCACCCTCTACTAAATCAAGCAAATTTTCCTTGGGGCGCCTTCGGCGCCCATGGTACGGCACTTGCGGGTCAAAACCCAGCAAGGAGGGGAGGGGTCGGCGTAAAGGGTCAGGCCGGCGGCCCCCCCGTGGCACCAACACACCAACCATACTACCACACAACAGGAGAGGGGTGGGGGCTTGTTGGATCTACTAAAAAAAGAAAACTCGCAATTTGTTGGAACCAACATGTTCCGGCGGTGGGGCAAACAATTCGCTTGAACGCCACCGGAACATCGCCGCAACAACTTACTAGAACTCAACCGGAACAAGGGTTGCCAAAAGTCTGAAACCCATACATGTAGTGGGGGCAAACTCTAGCCCCAAACGACAGATGCGCAGGCACAAAAAAAAAAGTTGGCTATAGGTGCATTCACAGGGAAGAAACATAGAAAGAATGAAGTTTCCCCAACTTGGGAGCAGGGTTACGTTCATAGCAACCACAAACACCTGCCACTGTGGAGCACAATTGACCATAGTTGTCGTGAAGATATCCGTATCCCAAGCAATATGCGCATGGGGACACAAATAGCAAAAAGAAACACCAAGCACGGCGTCGGGACACACTAGCAAAAAAAAAAAGGCATGTGTCCCAACCTTGCATAATCGTGGAGATATTGATGTGGACAGGCAAAAAGAGCCACTGACAAAGATGGGTGACAAAAGTTTCGAATGCATGCACCTAGTGGAGGGGCTGTCATGGGACAGGGCATGAAGACAGGGTGCAAGACAGGGTCCGTCGCCGGATAGGGGAAGAGCTACCATGGGGGGATGTTGCGGGACAAGGGTCTGTCCTAAAGCGTATCGTAGGCAACTGTCGCAACACACAGATTGCAAATGAAAGTAGCAAACGCGCGTCATGCAGCAGCGAGAGGGTTTTTTGGATAGTGCACTTGGTGACAGGCACACGTCCAGTAAGGCACATGTCCAGTACACTGCATCCTCCGTGTCGCTGTCATCGCTGCGAGACTGGGCCTATTTCCCCTTCTTTGGTGTTGCCGCCTTGGAAACCCTTGAGGACTGTTTTTCCTGTGGGGTGATCCAGCCGTAGTACCGCGCCACATGCCCCCAGCCCCCCCCCCCCCCCCCCGCGCGGGGTCACGTTGTGTCATGTTGTGTTGTGCCGTGTCACGTCGCGTCGTTACGTTAGTGTTGTGTGGTTTTGTGCTGTGCTCTGTGCTCTGTGCTCTGTGCTCTGTGCTCTGTGCTCTGTGCTCTGTGCTGTGCTGTGCTGAGCTGTGCTGTGCTGTGTTGTGGTTTTGCAGGTTTTTGCTGCTTTATATGCCATGGCTACATTCTGCTTAGCCCTGCCCCTGCCCGTGCACAACCTCAACACAACCCATGGTCTTGCCTCCACCGGAACACTGAATATGTCTGGTATCGACACACCCATCAGCCCCGTACTATATGCTGCTGCCCCCCATCATGACATCCGCGGAGGCGCGGATGTCCTGGGATGAGGCCCCAACATGGATCTTGTATGTGCCTTGGGGCACGACAAAAGCCTTCCGCTGCACATCCCAGATCCCCAGCGATTCCTGGGTAAGGGAGAAGCTCACGGTCCGGACTTGCCCAGGCTGCAGAAACACGGTGTGGAAGCCCTTGAGCTGGCTGGGGGGCTCTGACGCCAAGTCAGGGTACGTGATGTACAGCTGGGCGACCTCCGTCCCGGAACGGGACCCGATATTCTTCACGGCGCAATGGCACAGGCCCCCGGACATCCGAAGGGGCCCGTACTCGAACTGGGTGTAGGTGAGGCCATGCCCGAAGGGATACTGCGGGCGGACCTGAAGCGCAAGGGCAAGGGGAGAGGGTGAAGTGCGGGTCAGATGGAAAGGTGGTAGAGGGGGAGAAAGACATGCCCATCACCAATCGAGACAAATATGAACTTCGTGCCGTGCCGTGTCATGTCGTGCCATGGCAAGGCATGGCACGTCTCATCATGTCAGGCCATATCATGTCGTGTTGGGTCAGGTCGTGTCGTGTGGTGTGGGGTCGTGCCATGTCGTGTCGTGCCGTGTCGTGTTAGATCAGGTCATTCTGTCATGTCATCGCATGGCACAGCACGGTGTGTCCATGTCGTCATACCAATCACATCACATCACATCACATCACATCACATCACATCACATCACATCACATCACATCACATCACATCACATCACATCACATCACATCACATCACATCACATCACATCACATCACATCACATCACATCACATCACATCACATCACATCACATCACATCACATCACATCACATCACATCACATCACATCACATCACATCACATCACATCACATCACATCACATTACATCATGGCACATCAAGGAACATCACATCACATCACATCACATCACATCACATCACATCACATCACATCACATCACATCACATCACATCACATCACATCACATCACATCACATCACATCACATCACATCACATCACATCACATCACATCACATCACATCACATCACATCACATCACATCACATCACATCACATTACATCATGGCACATCAAGGAACATCACATCACATCACATCACATCACATCACATCACATCACATCACATCACATCACATCACATCACATCACATCACATCACATCACATCACATCACATCACATCACATCACATCACATCACATCACATCACATCACATCACATCACCTGAGTACTCCCCAGCTCTACCCACGGGCTGGGTGCCGGGTGCGAAGCCCCGGACGACAGGGCCCGGGCACTGCCAATAGGCGGTGTACTAACAGTGTCGGGTGCGCGCACGTCCCAGTGCCAAGCGCCATCCCAAGGGACCCCGCGGCCCCCTAGTACCGGCCGCCAGGGCCCCGGGAACGGACCAGCGATCCCTAGAGAGGACGGCTGGTACAGCCTCCCCCTCCATCTCCCCTCAACGCCTTTGCCCCACCCACAGGGCCCTCTGCCCCAACTCCATCCCACACACCCCCATGCAGCTCTCAGTGCCCCCCATGCACTACCTCCCGCAGCCACTCCGTGCCGCCTCCCCTGCCCACTGCCCCCCCCCCCCACCCCCTTCTCCTACCCTTGCCCCTCTCACAGGCTGGCAGCGCCCGTGCGGCGCGCCTCCAGGGCCCCGCATCGGCGGCCGGCCGCGTGAACAACTGGGCCCGGGCGCGCCACCGAGGAGGCTCCAATGCGGGGTCTTCATGGCAAGCGTCCAGGTGTGCAGGTGGAAAGGGCCCCGGAGGGTGCATGTGAGGGGCCCCCGCCCTAGCAGAGGCGCGGTGCCTGGAAACTGGCCTGGGGGTACTCAGAACGCTTTCTCAGAGAGTTTGCAGAGGAGGGCCAGTGGCGCCCCTGTGGAGTTGTCTTTTCCAATTGACAGCTGGCCTATGTGATGTGTATGTGTATGAAGATAACAAGAATCTGAATGCCCCCCCTGGGCACCCGTCCGGCTGGACGCCCCGGTAAGGGTATCCAACATCCTTTGAGGTAAGGTATAAGGCCCCCCGGCCACCACCCCGGCGCCAACACCAGAGAGGGCGTCCGGGAGGGGTAACAGTCCCCGATCCCCCAAAGGCAGCCCCAAAGGTGAGCGCACCACTGGAAGGGGCATGTCTGCGGGGTAACCAATTGCGCTGAGTAACTACCTAATGTAATAAATAGTGCCTACCGCCGTAAATAATGCTTAACCGGGTAAATGGCCCTCCCCCGGTGCCAGTTTAGTGCGCAGCCCCCAGAGCCGGACCCGACCGGCCGTACTGAGGCGAGCCCAGCAATGGGTATGGCAGGCCAGACTTTAAGTGCTGGTAGCCACGCCTCAGTACACTCCGTGGGCTCATAAGGCCCACGGGGGCCCCAAATACCGTTACGTTCGGGAGTTAAGCCCCGGCGGTATTTGGGGTTGTTCATGGTTAAGAGGACTCACGTTGAGTCCCTGCTACTGCTACCCCGGGGTTATGACCCCCGGTACTGCTGCCCTACTGCCTTGCTGCATAGCATAGTGGGACTAGGGGTGGGGGGCTTTGAAGGAAGGTAGCCCCCCACGGGTCTTGCAGGAGGCTCCGAACGCCCCCTGGACAGGACTCCCCGTCCCCCCCGGGCCGGTGCGCCCGGTTCTCCGAAGAAGATGGCCCCCCATTGGCCTTGCAGGAGGCTCCGAACACCCCCTGGGCAGGACTCCCCGTCCCCCCCAGGCCGGTGCGCCCGGTTCTCCGAAGAAGATGGCCCCCCACTGGCCTTGCAGGAGGCTCCGAACACCCCCTGGGCTGGACACCCCGTCCCCCCCAGGCCGGTGCGCCCGGTTCTCTGAAGAAGATGGCCCCCCATTGGCCTGGCAGGAGGCTCCGAACACCCCCTGGGCAGGACTCCCCGTCCCCCCCGGGCCGGTGCGCCCAGTTCTCTGAAGAAGATGGCCCCCCGTAGGCCTGGCAGGAGGCTCCGAACACCCCCTGGGCAGGACTCCCCGTCCCCCCCGGGCCGGTGCGCCCGGTTCTCTGAAGAAGATGGCCCCCCGTAGGCCTGGCAAGAGGCTCCGAACACCCCCTGGGTTGGACTCCCCGTCCCCCCTAGGCCGGTGCGCACGGTTCTCCGAAGATATTGGCCCCCCATTGGCCTGGCAGGAGGCTCCGAACACCCCCTGGGCAGGACTCCCCGTCCCCCCCAGGCCGGTGCGCCCGGTTCTCTGAAGAAGATGGCCCCCCATTGGCCTGGCAGGAGGCTCCGAACACCCCCTGGGCTGGACTCCCCGTCCCCCCCAGGCCGGTGCGCCCGGTTCTCTGAAGAAGATGGCCCCCCATTGGCCTGGCAGGAGGCTCCGAACACCCCCTGGGCTGGACTCCCCGTCCCCCCCAGGCCGGTGCGCCCGGTTCTCTGAAGAAGATGGCCCCCCATTGGCCTGGCAGGAGGCTCCGAACACCCCCTGGGCAGGACTCCCCGTCCCCCCCGGGCCGGTGCGCCCGGTTCTCTGAAGAAGATGGCCCCCCATTGGCCTGGCAGGAGGCTCCGAACACCCCCTGGGCAGGACTCCCCGTCCCCCCCAGGCCGGTGCGCCCGGTTCTCTGAGGAAGGTGGCCCCCCATTGGCCTGGCAGGAGGCTCCGAACACCCCCTGGGCTGGACTCCCCGTCCCCCCCAGGCCGGTGCGCCCGGTTCTCCGAAGATGACGCCTCCCCATGGGCCATGAAGAATACTCCGGCCACCCCCTGGGCAGGACCCCCCGTCCCCCCAGGCCGGTGCGCCCGGTTCTAGGAAGATGCTGGCTCCCCATGGGCCTTGCAGGAGGCTCCGACCACCCCCTGGGCTGGACTCCCCGTCCCCCCCCAGACCGGTGCGCCCGGTTCTCCGAAGATGATGGCCCCCCATAGGCCCTGAAGGATGCCCCGACCACCCCCTGGGGTGGACTCCCCATCCCCCCAGGCTGGTGCGCCGGGTAGTACATCCCCACAGGCCCTGCAGGACACTCCGACCACCCATTGCAAGAGTTACACTGCCCACTGCCCCGAGGCAGTGAGGCAGTGCATTGCGGGAGTTGCACTGCCCACTGCTCCCAGGCAGTGAGGCAGTGCGTTGCAGGAGTTGCACTGCCCACTGCCCCCAGGCAGCGAGGCAGTGCATTGCAGGAGTTGCACTGCCCACTGCTCCCAGGCAGTGAGGCAGTGCGTTGCAAGAGTTGCACTGCCCACTGCCCCCAGGCAGCGAGGCAGTGCATTGCAGGAGTTGCACTGCCCACTGCCCCCAGGCAGTGGGGCAGTGCATTGCAGGAGTTGCACTGTCCACTACCCCCAGGCGGTGCGGCAGTGTATTGCAGGAGTTGCACTGCCCACTGCCCCCAAGCAGTGAGGCAGTGCGTTGCAGGAGTTGCGCTGCCCACTGCCCCCAGGCGGTACGGCAGTGTATTGCAGGAGTTGCACTGCCCACTGCCCCCAGGCAGTGGGGCAGTGCATTGCAGGAGTTGCACTGTCCACTGCCCCCAGGCAGTGGGGCAGTGCATTGCAGGAGTTGCACTGTCCACTGCCCCCAGACAGTCCGGCAGTGTATTGCAGAAGTTGCACTGCCCACTGCCCCCAGGTAGTGGGGCAGTGCATTGCGGGAGTTGCACTGTCCACTGCCCCCAGACAGTGCGGCAGTGTATTGCAGGAGTTGCGCTGTCCACTGCCCCCAGGCAGTGAGGCAGTGCGTCGCAGGAGTTGCACTGTCCACTGCCCCCAGACAGTGCGGCAGTGTATTGCAGGAGTTGCACTGTCCACTGCCCCCAGGCAGTGAGGCAGTGCATTGCAGGAGTTCCACTTCCTACTGCCCCCAGGCAGTAAGGCAGTGTATTGCCGGAGGTCCACTGCCCACTGCCCCCAGGCAGTGCGGCAGTGTATTGCCGGAGGTCCACTGCCCACTGCCCCCAGGCAGCGCGGCAGTGCATTGCAGGAATTGCGCTGCCCACTGCCCCCAGACAGTGCGGGAGTGTATTGCAGGAGCTGCACCGCCCACTGCCCCCAGGCAGTGAGGCGGTGCATTGCAGGAGTTGCACTGCCCACTGCCACCAGGGCAGTGAGGCAGTGCATTGCAGGGGTTCCACTGCCCACTGCCCCCAGACTGTGCGGCAGTGCATTGCAGAAGTTCCACTGCCCACTGCCCCCAGTGCAGTGAGGCAGTGCATTGCAGAGGTTGCACTGTCCACTGCCCCCAGGCAGTGGGGCAGTGCTTTGCAGGAGTTGCACTGCCCACTGCTCCCAGGCAGTGAGGCAGTGCATTGCAGGAGTTGCGCTGCCCACTGCCCCCAGGCAGTGGGGCAGTGCATTGCAGGAGTTGCACTGTCCACTGCCCCCAGGCAGTGAGGCAGTGCATTGCAGGGGTTCCACTGCCCACTGCCCCCAGGCAGTGGGGCAGTTCATTGCAGGAGTTGCACTGCCCACTGCCCCCAGGCAGTGAGGCAGTGCATTGCAGGAGTTGCGCTGCCCACTGCCCCCAGGCAGTGGGGCAGTGCATTGCAGGAGTTGCACTGTCCACTGCCCCCAGGCAGTGAGGCAGTGCATTGCAGGAGTTGCACTGCCCACTGCTCCCAGGCAGTGGGGCAGTGCGTTGCAGAAATTGCACTGTCCACTGGCCCCAGGCAGTGAGGCAGTGCATTGCAGGAGTTGCACTGCCCACTGCCCCCAGACAGTGCGGCAGTGTATTGCAGGAGGTCCACTGCCCACTGCCCCCAGGCAGTGGGGCAGTGCATTGCAGGAGTTCCGCTGCCCACTGCCCCCAGACAGTGCGGCAGTGTATTGCAGGAGTTGCACTGCCCACTGCCCCCAGGCAGTGAGGCAGTGCATTGCAGGAGTTGCACTGCCCACTGCCCCCAGGCAGTGGGGCAGTGCGTTGCAGAAGTTGCACTGTCCACTGGCCCCGGGCAGTGAGGCAATGCATTGCAGGAGGTCCACTGCCCACTGCCCCCAGGCAGTGAGGCAGTGCATTGCGGGAGTTGCACTGCCCACTGCCCCCAGGCAGTGTGGCAGTGTATTGCCGGAGGTCCACTGCCCACTGCCCCCAAGCAGTGGGGCAGTGCATTGCAGGAGTTCCGCTGCCCACTGCCCCCAGACAGTGCGGCAGTGTATTGCAGGAATTGCACTGCCCACTGCCCCCAGGCAGTGAGGCAGTGCATTGCAGGAGTTGCACTGCCCACTGCCCCCAGGCAGTGGGGCAGTGCGTTGCAGAAGTTGCACTGTCCACTGGCCCCGGGCAGTGAGGCAATGCATTGCAGGAGGTCCACTGCCCACTGCCCCCAGGCAGTGAGGCACTGCATTGCAGGAGTTGCACTGCCCACTGCCCTCAGACAGTGCGGCAGTGCATTGCAGGAATTGCACTGCCCACTGCCCCCAGGGCAGTGAGGCAGTGCATTGCAGGGTTTCCACTCTTCACTGCCCCCCGGCAGTGGGGCAGTGCATTGCAGAAGTTGCACTGCCCACTGCCCCCAGGGCAGTGAGGCAGTGCAATGCAGAGGTTGCACTGTCCACTGCTCCCAGGCAGTGAGACAGTGCATTGCAGGAGTTGCACTGCCCACTGCCCCGAGGCAGTGGGGCAGTGCATTGCAGGAGTTGCACTGTCCACTGCCCCCAGGCTGTGAGGCAGTGCATTGCAGCAGTTGCACTGCCCACTGCCCCCAGGCAGTGAGGCAGTGCATTGCAGGAGTTGCACTGTCCACTGCCCCCAGGCAGTGAGGCAGTGCATTGCAGGAGTTCCACTGCCCACTGCCCCCAGGCAGTGAGGCAGTGCATTGCAGGAGTTGCACTGCCCACTGCCCCCAGGCAGTGCGGCAGTGTATTGCCGGAGGTCCACTGCCCACTGCCCCCTGGCAGTGAGGGAGTGCATTGCAGGAATTGCACTGCCCACTGCCCCCGGGGCAATGAGGCAGTGCATTGCAGGGGTTCCACTGCCCACTGCCCCCAGGCAGTGGGGCAGTGCGTTGCAGAAGTTCCACTGCCCACTGCCCCAGGGCAGTGAGGCAGTGCATTGCACGAGTTGCGCTGCCCACTGCCCCCAGACAGTGCGGCAGTGTATTGCAGGAGTTGCGCTGTCCACTGCCCCCAGGCAGTGGGGCAGTGCATTGCAGGAGTTGCGCTGCCCACTGCCCTCAGACAGTGCGGCAGTGTATTGCAGGAGTTGCACTGCCCACTGCCCCGAGGCAGTGAGGCAGTGCGTTGCAGGAATTGCGCTGCCCACTGCCCCCAGGACAGTGAGGCAGCGCATTGCAGGGGTTCCACTGCCCACTGCCCCCCGGCGGTGGGGCAGTGCATTGCAGAAGTTGCACTGCCCACTGCCCCCAGGCAGTGAGGCAGTGCAATGCAGAGGTTGCACTGTCCACTGCTCCCAGGCAGTGGCGCAGTGCCTTGCAGCAGTTGCACTGCCCACTGCCCCCAGGCAGTGGGGCAGTTCAATGCACAGGTTGCACTGTCCACTGCTCCCAGGCAGTGAGGCAGTGCATTGCAGGAGTTGCACTGCCCACTGCCCCCAGGCAGTGAGGCAGTGCATTGCAAGAATTGCACTGCCCACTGCCCCCAGGCAGTGAGGCAGTGCATTGCAGGAGTTGCACTGCCCACTGCCCCCAGGCAGTGCGGCAGTGTATTGCCGGAGGTCCACTGCCCACTGCCCCCAGGCAGTGGGGCAGTGCATTGCAGGAGTTGCACTGCCCACTGCCCCCAGGCAGTGAGGGAGTGCATTGCAGGAATCAGTGCAACTGCTGCAATGCACTGCCTCACTGCCTGGGGGCAGTGGACAGTGCAACTCCTGCGACGCACTGCCTCACTGCCTGGGGGCAGTGGGCAGCGCAACTCCTGCAATGCACTGCCTCACTGCCTGGGGGCAGTGGACAGCGCAACTCGTGCAATGCACTGCCCCACTGCCTGGGGGCGGTGGGCAGTGGACCTCCTGCAATCCACTGCCTCACTGCCTTGGGGCAGTGGGCAGCGCAACTCCTGCAATGCACTGCCCCACTGCCTGCGGGCAGTGGGCAGTGCAACTCCTGCAATGCACTGCCGCACTGTCTGGGGGCAGTGGTCAGCGCAACTCCTGCAATGCACTGCCTCACTGCCCTGGGGCAGTGGGCAGTGCAACTCCTGCAACGCACTGCCTCACTGCCTGGGGGCAGTGGGCAGTGCAACTCCTGCAACGCACTGCCTCACTGCCCGGGGCCAGTGGACAGTGCAACTTCTGCAATGCACTGCCCCACTGCCTGGGGGCAGTGGGCAGTGCAACCCCTGCAATGCACTGCCTCACTGCCTGGGAGCAGTGGGGCAGTGCATTGCAGAAGTTGCACTGTCCACTGGCCCCGGACAGTGCAACTTCTGCAATGCACTGCCCCACTGCCTGGGGGCAGTGGGCAGTGCAACTCCTGCAACGCACTGCCCCACTGCCTGGGGGCAGTGGGCAGTGCAACTCCTGCAATACACTGCCGCACTGTCTGGGGGCAGTGGGCAGTGAGACTTCTGCAATGCACTGCCCCACTGCCTGGGGGCAGTGGGCAGTGGAACCCCTGCAATGCACTGCCTCATTGCCCCGGGGGTTGTGGGCAGTGCACAGTGGAACCCCTGCAATGCACGGCCTCACTGCCTGGGGGCAGTGGACAGTGCAACTCACTGAAACGCACTGCCTCACTGCCTGGGGGCAGTAGACTGTGCAACTCCTGCAATGCACTACCCCACTGCCTGGGGGCAGTGGGCAGTGCAAATTCTGCAATGCACTGCCTCACTGCCCTGGGGCAGTGGGCGCCCACTGCCCCCAGGCAGTGGGGCAGTGCATTGCGGAAGTTGCACTGCCCACTGCCCCCAGGCAGTGAGGCAGTGCGTTGCAGGAATTGCACTGTCCCGTGCCCCCAGGCAGTGAGGCAGTGCGATGCCGGAGTTGCACTGCCCACTCCCCCTAGGCAGTGGGGCAGTGCGTTGCAGAAGTTGCACTGTCCACTGGCCCCGGGCAGTGAGGCAATGCATTGCAGGAGGTCCACTGCCCACTGCCCCCAGGCAGTGAGGCACTGCATTGCAGGAGTTGCACTGCCCACTGCCCTCAGACAGTGCGGCAGTGCATTGCAGGAATTGCACTGCCCACTGCCCCCAGGGCAGTGAGGCAGTGCATTGCAGGGTTTCCACTCTTCACTGCCCCCCGGCAGTGGGGCAGTGCATTGCAGAAGTTGCACTGCCCACTGCCCCCAGGGCAGTGAGGCAGTGCAATGCAGAGGTTGCACTGTCCACTGCTCCCAGGCAGTGAGACAGTGCATTGCAGGAGTTGCACTGCCCACTGCCCCGAGGCAGTGGGGCAGTGCATTGCAGGAGTTGCACTGTCCACTGCCCCCAGGCTGTGAGGCAGTGCATTGCAGCAGTTGCACTGCCCACTGCCCCCAGGCAGTGAGGCAGTGCATTGCAGGAGTTGCACTGTCCACTGCCCCCAGGCAGTGAGGCAGTGCATTGCAGGAGTTCCACTGCCCACTGCCCCCAGGCAGTGAGGCAGTGCATTGCAGGAGTTGCACTGCCCACTGCCCCCAGGCAGTGCGGCAGTGTATTGCCGGAGGTCCACTGCCCACTGCCCCCTGGCAGTGAGGGAGTGCATTGCAGGAATTGCACTGCCCACTGCCCCCGGGGCAATGAGGCAGTGCATTGCAGGGGTTCCACTGCCCACTGCCCCCAGGCAGTGGGGCAGTGCGTTGCAGAAGTTCCACTGCCCACTGCCCCAGGGCAGTGAGGCAGTGCATTGCACGAGTTGCGCTGCCCACTGCCCCCAGACAGTGCGGCAGTGTATTGCAGGAGTTGCGCTGTCCACTGCCCCCAGGCAGTGGGGCAGTGCATTGCAGGAGTTGCGCTGCCCACTGCCCTCAGACAGTGCGGCAGTGTATTGCAGGAGTTGCACTGCCCACTGCCCCGAGGCAGTGAGGCAGTGCGTTGCAGGAATTGCGCTGCCCACTGCCCCCAGGACAGTGAGGCAGCGCATTGCAGGGGTTCCACTGCCCACTGCCCCCCGGCGGTGGGGCAGTGCATTGCAGAAGTTGCACTGCCCACTGCCCCCAGGCAGTGAGGCAGTGCAATGCAGAGGTTGCACTGTCCACTGCTCCCAGGCAGTGGGGCAGTGCCTTGCAGCAGTTGCACTGCCCACTGCCCCCAGGCAGTGGGGCAGTTCAATGCAGAGGTTGCACTGTCCACTGCTCCCAGGCAGTGAGGCAGTGCATTGCAGGAGTTGCACTGCCCACTGCCCCCAGGCAGTGAGGCAGTGCATTGCAAGAATTGCACTGCCCACTGCCCCCAGGCAGTGAGGCAGTGCATTGCAGGAGTTGCACTGCCCACTGCCCCCAGGCAGTGCGGCAGTGTATTGCCGGAGGTCCACTGCCCACTGCCCCCAGGCAGTGGGGCAGTGCATTGCAGGAGTTGCACTGCCCACTGCCCCCAGGCAGTGAGGGAGTGCATTGCAGGAATTGCACTGCCCACAACCCCCGGGGCAATGAGGCAGTGCATTGCAGGGGTTCCACTGCCCACTGCCCCCAGGCAGTGGGGCAGTGCATTGCAGAAGTCTCACTGCCCACTGCCCCCAGACAGTGCGGCAGTGTATTGCAGGAGTTGCACTGCCCACTGCCCCCAGGCAGTGGGGCAGTGCGTTGCAGGAGTTGCACTGCCCACTGCCCCCAGGCAGTGGGGCAGTGCATTGCAGAAGTTGCACTGTCCGGGGCCAGTGGACAGTGCAACTTCTGCAATGCACTGCCCCACTGCACCCAGGCAGTGAGGCAGTGCATTGCAGGGGTTGCACTGCCCACTGCCCCCAGGCAGTGGGGCAGTGCATTGCAGAAGTTGCACTGTCCACTGGCCCCGGGCAGTGAGGCAGTGCGTTGCAGGAGTTGCACTGCCCACTGCCCCAGGGCAGTGAGGCAGTGCATTGCAGGAGTTGCGCTGCCCACTGCCCCCAGACAGTGCGGCAGTGCATTGCAGGAGTTGCACTGCCCACTGCCCGCAGGCAGTGGGGCAGTGCATTGCAGGAGTTGCGCTGCCCACTGCCCCAAGGCAGTGAGGCAGTGGATTGCAGGAGGTCCACTGCCCACCGCCCCCAGGCAGTGGGGCAGTGCATTGCACGAGTTGCGCTGTCCACTGCCCCCAGGCAGTGAGGCAGTGCATTGCAGGAGTTGCGCTGCCCACTGCCCCCAGGCAGTGAGGCAGTGCGTCGCAGGAGTTGCACTGTCCACTGCCCCCAGGCAGTGAGGCAGTGCATTGCAGCAGTTGCACTGCCCACTGCCCCAGGGCAGTGAGGCAGTGCATTGCAGAATTTGCACTGCCCACTGCCCCCAGGCAGTGGGGTAGTGCATTGCAGGAGTTGCACAGTCTACTGCCCCCAGGCAGTGAGGCAGTGCGTTTCAGTGAGTTGCACTGTCCACTGCCCCCAGGCAGTGAGGCCGTGCATTGCAGGGGTTCCACTGCCCACTGCCCCCAGGCAGTGGGGCAGTGCATTGCAGAAGTTGCACTGCCCACTGCCCCCAGGCAGTGAGGCAGTGCGTTGCAGGAATTGCACTGTCCCGTGCCCCCAGGCAGTGAGGCAGTGCGATGCCGGAGTTGCACTGCCCACTCCCCCTAGGCAGTGGGGCAGTGCATTGCAGGAGTTGCACTGCCTGCTTCCGCCAGGCAGTGAGGCGGTGTATTGCACGAGGTCCACTGCCCACTGCCCCCAGGCAGTGAGGCAGTGTATTGCAGGAGGTCCACTGCCCATTGCCCCCAGGCATGGGGGCAGTGCATTGGGGGATGTGCACTGCCCGCTGCCCCCAGGCAGTGAGGCAATGTATTGCAGGAGTTCCACTGCCGACTACGTGAGGCAGTGTATTGCAGGAGTTGCACTGCCCACTGCCCCCAGGCAGTGAGGCAGTGCATTGCAGGAGTTCCACTGCCCACTGCCCCCAGGCAGTGAGGCAGTGGATTGCAGGAGTTGCACTGCCCACTGCCCCCAGGCAGTGGGGCAGTCTATTGCAGGAGTTGCACTGCCCACTGCCCCCAGGCAGTGGGGCAGTGCACTGCAGGAGTTGCACTGCCCACTGCCCCCAGGCAGTGGGGCAGTCTATTGCAGGAGGTCCACTGCCCACTGCCCCCAGGCAGTGCGGCAGTGCATTGCAGAAGCTGCACTGTCCACTGCCCCCAGGCAGTGAGGCAGTGCATTGCAGGAGGTCCACTGCCCACTGCCCCCAGGCAGTGAGGCAGTGCATTGCAGGGGTTCCACTGCCCACTGCCCCCAGGCAGTGAGGCAGTGCATTTAAGGAGGTCCACTGCCCACTGCCCCCAGGCAGTGGGGCAGTGCATTGAAGGAGGTCCACTGCCCACTGCCCCCAGGCAGTGAGGCAGTGCATTGCAGGAGTTGCACTGCCCACTGCCCCCGGGGGTTGGGGGAGTGCATTGAAGGAGGTCCGCTGCCCACTGCCCCCAGGCAGTGAGGCAGTGTGTTGCAGGAGGTCCACTGCCCACTGCCCCCAGGCAGTGGAGCAGTGCATTGAAGGAGGTCAACTGCCCACTGCCCCCAGACAGTGCGGCAGTGCATTGCAGAAGTTGCGCTGCCCACTGCCCCCCGACAGTGCGGCAGTGCATTGCAGGAGTTGCACTGCCCACTGCCCCCAGGCAGTGGGGCAGTGCATTGCAGGAGTTGCGCTGCCCACTGCCCCAAGGCAGTGAGGCAGTGGATTGCAGGAGTTGCGCTGCCCACTGCCTCCAGGCAGTGAGGCGGCTCATTGCAGGAGTTCCACTGCCCACTGCCCCCAGGCAGTGAGGCAGTGCATTGCAAGAGTTACACTGCCCACTGCCCCCAGGCAGTGCGGCAGTGTATTGCCGAAGGCCCACTGCCCACTGCCTCCCAGGTAGTGGGGTAGTGCATTGCAAAAGTTCCACTGCCCACTACCCCCAGGCAGTGAGGCAGTGCATTGCAAGAGTTGCACTGCCCACTGCCCCCAGGCAGTGAGGCAGTGCATTGCAGAAGCTGCACTGTCCACTGCCCCCAGGCAGTGAGGCAGTGCATTGTAGGAGTTCCACTGCCCACTGCTCCCAGGCAGTGGGGCAGTGCATTGCAGGAGTTCCACTGCCTACTGCCCCAGGGCAGTGAGGCGGTGCATTGCAGGAGTTGCACTGCACACTGCCCCCAGACAGTGAGGCAGTGCATTGCAGGAGTTGCACTGCCCACTGCCCCCAGGCAGTGAGGCAGTGCGTTGCAGGAGTTGCACTGCCCACTGCCCCCAGGCAGTGAGGCAGTGCATTGCAGGAGTTGCACTGCCCACTGCCCCCAGACAGTGCGGCAGTGCATTGCAGAAGTTGCGCTGCCCACTGCCCCCAGACAGTGCGGCAGTGCATTGCAGGAGTTGCACTGCCCACTGCCCCCAGGCAGTGGGGCGATGCATTGCAGGAGTTGCGCTGCCCACTGCCCCAAGGCAGTGAGGCAGTGGATTGCAGGAGTTGCGCTGCCCACTGCCTCCAGGCAGTGAGGCGTTGCATTGCAGGAGTTCCACTGCCCACTACCCCCAGGCAGTGAGGCAGTGCATTGCAAGAGTTGCACTGCCCACTGCCCCCAGGCAGTGCGGCAGTGTATTGCCGAAGGCCCACTGCCCACTGCCCCCAGGTAGTGGGGTAGTGCATTGCAGAAGTTGCACTGTCCACTGCCCCCAGGCAGTGAGGCAGTGTATTGCGGGAGTTGCACTGCCCAATGCCCCCAGGCAGTGAGGCAGTGCATTGCAGAAGCTGCACTGTCCACTGCCCCCAGGCAGTGAGGCAGTGCATTGTAGGAGTTCCACTGCCCACTGCTCCCAGGCAGTGGGGCAGTGCATTGCAGGAGTTCCACTGCCTACTGCCCCAGGGCAGTGCGGCGGTGTATTGTAGGAGTTGCACTGCCCACTGCCCCCAGGCAGTGAGGCAGTGTATTGCGGGAGTTGCACTGCCCACTGCCCCCAGACAGTGAGGCAGTGCATTGCAGGAGTTGCACTGCCCACTGTTCCCAGGCAGTGAGGCAGTGCATTGCACGAGTTCCACTGCCCACTGCCCCCAGGCAGTGAGGCAGTGCGTTGCAGGAGTTGCACTGCCTACTGCCCGAGGGCAGTGAGGCAGTGCATTGCAGGAGTTGCACAGCCCACTGCCCCCAGGCAGTGCGGCAGTGTATTGCAGGAGTAGCACTGCCAACTGCCCCCAGGCAGTGAGGCAGTGCATTGCAGGAGTTGCACTGCCCGCTGCCCCCAGGGCAGTGAGGCAGTGCATTGCGGGGATTCGACTGCCCACTGCCCCCATGCAGTGCGGCAGTGCATTGCAGAAGCTGCACTGTCCACTGCCCCCAGGCAGTGAGGTAGTGCATTGCGGGAGTTGCACTGCCCACTGCCCCAGGGCAGTGAGGCAGTGCATTGCAGGAGTTGCACTGCCCACTGCCCCCAGGCAGTGAGGCGGTGCATTGCAGGAGTTGCGCTGCCCACTGCCCCCAGGCAGTGAGGCAGTGCATTGCAGGAGTTGCACAGTCCACTGCCCCCAGGCAGTGAGGCAGTGCATTGCAGGAGTTGCACTGTCCACTGCCCCCAGGCAGTGAGGCAGTGCATTGCAGGAGTTGCACTGCCAACTGCCCCAGGGCAGTGAGGCAGTGCATTGCAGAAGTTGCACTGCCCACTGCCCCCAGGCAGTGAGGCAGTGCATTGCAGGGGTTGCACTGCCAGCTGCCCCAGGACAGTGAGGCAGTGCATTGCAGAAGTTGCACTGCCCACTGCCCCCAGGCAGTGGGGTAGTGCATTGCAAGAGTTCCACTGCCCACTGCCCCCAGGCAGTGGGGTAGTGCATTGCACGAGTTCCACTGCCCACTGCCCCCAGGCAGTGGAGTAGCGCATTGCAAAAGTCCCACTGCCCACTGCCCCCAGGCAGTGAGGCAGTGCGTTGCAGGAGGTCCACTGCCCACTGCCCCCAGGCAGTGAGGCAGTGCATTGCAGGAGTTGCACTGCCCGCTGCCCCCAGGGCAGTGAGGCAGTGCATTGCGGGGATTCGACTGCCCACTGCCCCCAGGCAGTGCGGCAGTGCATTGCAGAAGCTGCACTGTCCACTGCCCCCAGGCAGTGAGGTAGTGCATTGCGGGAGTTGCACTGCCCACTGCCCCAGGGCAGTGAGGCAGTGCATTGCAGGAGTTGCACCGCCCACTGCCCCCAGGCAGTGAGGCGGTGCATTGCAGGAGTTGCGCTGCCCACTGCCCCCAGGCAGTGAGGCAGTGCATTGCAGGAGTTGCACAGTCCACTGCCCCCAGGCAGTGCGGCAGTGCATTGCAGGAGTTGCACTGTCCACTGCCCCCAGGCAGTGAGGCAGTGCATTGCAGGAGTTGCACTGCCAACTGCCCCAGGGCAGTGAGGCAGTGCATTGCAGAAGTTGCACTGCCCACTGCCCCCAGGCAGTGGGGCAGTCTATTGCAGGAGGTCCACTGCCCACTGCCCCCAGGCAGTGCGGCAGTGCATTGCAGAAGCTGCACTGTCCACTGCCCCCAGGCAGTGAGGCAGTGCATTGCAGGAGGTCCACTGCCCACTGCCCCCAGGCAGTGAGGCAGTGCATTGCAGGGGTTCCACTGCCCACTGCCCCCAGGCAGTGAGGCAGTGCATTGCAGGAGGTCCACTGCCCACTGCCCCCAGGCAGTGGGGCAGTACATTGAAGGAGGTCCACTGCCCACTGCCCCCAGGCAGTGAGGCAGTGCATTGCAGGAGTTGCACTGCCCACTGCCCCCGGGGGTTGGGGGAGTGCATTGAAGGAGGTCCGCTGCCCACTGCCCCCAGGCAGTGAGGCAGTGTGTTGCAGGAGGTCCACTGCCCACTGCCCCCAGACAGTGCGGCAGTGCATTGCAGAAGTTGCGCTGCCCACTGCCCCCCGACAGTGCGGCAGTGCATTGCAGGAGTTGCACTGCCCACTGCCCCCAGGCAGTGGGGCAGTGCATTGCAGGAGTTGCGCTGCCCACTGCCCCAAGGCAGTGAGGCAGTGGATTGCAGGAGTTGCGCTGCCCACTGCCTCCAGGCAGTGAGGCGGCTCATTGCAGGAGTTCCACTGCCCACTACCCCCAGGCAGTGAGGCAGTGCATTGCAAGAGTTGCACTGCCCACTGCCCCCAGGCAGTGCGGCAGTGTATTGCCGAAGGCCCACTGCCCACTGCCCCCCAGGTAGTGGGGTAGTGCATTGCAAAAGTTCCACTGCCCACTACCCCCAGGCAGTGAAGCAGTGCATTGCAAGAGTTGCACTGCCCACTGCCCCCAGGCAGTGAGGCAGTGCATTGCAGAAGCTGCACTGTCCACTGCCCCCAGGCAGTGAGGCAGTGCATTGTAGGAGTTCCACTGCCCACTGCTCCCAGGCAGTGGGGCAGTGCATTGCAGGAGTTCCACTGCCTACTGCCCCAGGGCAGTGAGGCGGTGCATTGCAGGAGTTGCACTGCACACTGCCCCCAGACAGTGAGGCAGTGCATTGCAGGAGTTGCACTGCCCACTGCCCCCAGGCAGTGAGGCAGTGCGTTGCAGGAGTTGCACTGCCCACTGCCCCCAGGCAGTGCGGCAGTGCATTGCAGAAGTTGCGCTGCCCACTGCCCCCAGACAGTGCGGCAGTGCATTGCAGGAGTTGCACTGCCCACTGCCCCCAGGCAGTGGGGCGATGCATTGCAGGAGTTGCGCTGCCCACTGCCCCAAGGCAGTGAGGCAGTGGATTGCAGGAGTTGCGCTGCCCACTGCCTCCAGGCAGTGAGGCGGTGCATTGCAGGAGTTCCACTGCCCACTACCCCCAGGCAGTGAGGCAGTGCATTGCAAGAGTTGCACTGCCCACTGCCCCCAGGCAGTGCGGCAGTGTATTGCCGAAGGCCCACTGCCCACTGCCCCCAGGTAGTGGGGTAGTGCATTGCAGAAGTTGCACTGTCCACTGCCCCCAGGCAGTGAGGCAGTGTATTGCGGGAGTTGCACTGCCCTATGCCGCCAGGCAGTGAGGCAGTGCATTGCAGAAGCTGCACTGTCCACTGCCCCCAGGCAGTGAGGCAGTGCATTGTAGGAGTTCCACTGCCCACTGCTCCCAGGCAGTGGGGCAGTGCATTGCAGGAGTTCCACTGCCTACTGCCCCAGGGCAGTGCGGCGGTGTATTGCAGGAGTTGCACTGCCCACTGCCCCCAGGCAGTGAGGCAGTGTATTGCGGGAGTTGCACTGCCCACTGCCCCCAGACAGTGAGGCAGTGCATTGCAGGAGTTGCACTGCCCACTGTTCCCAGGCAGTAAGGCAGTGCGTTGCAGGAGTTGCACTGCCTACTGCCCGAGGGCAGTGAGGCAGTGCATTGCAGGAGTTGCACAGCCCACTGCCCCCAGGCAGTGCGGCAGTGTATTGCAGGAGTAGCACTGCCAACTGCCCCCAGGCAGTGAGGCAGTGCATTGCAGGAGTTGCACTGCCCGCTGCCCCCAGGGCAGTGAGGCAGTGCATTGCGGGGATTCGACTGCCCACTGCCCCCAGGCAGTGCGGCAGTGCATTGCAGAAGCTGCACTGTCCACTGCCCCCAGGCAGTGAGGTAGTGCATTGCGGGAGTTGCACTGCCCACTGCCCCAGGGCAGTGAAGCAGTGCATTGCAGGAGTTGCACTGCCCACTGCCCCCAGGCAGTGAGGCGGTGCATTGCAAGAGATGCGCTGCCCACTGCCCCCAGGCAGTGAGGCAGTGCATTGCAGGAGTTGCACAGTCCACTGCCCCCAGGCAGTGAGGCAGTGCATTGCAGGAGTTGCACTGTCCACTGCCCCCAGGCAGTGAGGCAGTGCATTGCAGGAGTTGCACTGCCAACTGCCCCAGGGCAGTGAGGCAGTGCATTGCAGAAGTTGCACTGCCCACTGCCCCCAGGCAGTGAGGCAGTGCATTGCAGGGGTTGCACTGCCAGCTGCCCCAGGACAGTGAGGCAGTGCATTGCAGAAGTTGCACTGCCCACTGCCCCCAGGCAGTGGGGTAGTGCATTGCAAGAGTTCCACTGCCCACTGCCCCCAGGCAGTGGGGTAGTGCATTGCAAGAGTTCCACTGCCCACTGCCCCCAGGCAGTGGAGCAGCGCATTGCAAAAGTCCCACTGCCCACTGCCCCCAGGCAGTGAGGCAGTGCGTTGCAGGAGGTCCACTGCCCACTGCCCCCAGGCAGTGAGGCAGTGCATTGCAGGAGTTGCACTGCCCGCTGCCCCCAGGGCAGTGAGGCAGTGCATTGCGGGGATTCGACTGCCCACTGCCCCCAGGCAGTGCGGCAGTGCATTGCAGAAGCTGCACTGTCCACTGCCCCCAGGCAGTGAGGTAGTGCATTGCGGGAGTTGCACTGCCCACTGCCCCAGGGCAGTGAGGCAGTGCATTGCAGGAGTTGCACCGCCCACTGCCCCCAGGCAGTGAGGCGGTGCATTGCAGGAGTTGCGCTGCCCACTGCCCCCAGGCAGTGAGGCAGTGCATTGCAGGAGTTGCACAGTCCACTGCCCCCAGGCAGTGAGGCAGTGCATTGCAGGAGTTGCACTGTCCACTGCCCCCAGGCAGTGAGGCAGTGCATTGCAGGAGTTGCACTGCCAACTGCCCCAGGGCAGTGAGGCAGTGCATTGCAGAAGATGCACTGCCCACTGCCCCCAGGCAGTGGGGTAGTGCGTTGCAGGAGTTCCACTGCCCACTGCCTCAGGGCAGTGAGGCAGTGCATTGCAGAAGCTGCACTGTCCACTGCCCCCAGGCAGTGAGGCAGTGCATTGCAGGGGTTGCACTGCCAGCTGCCCCAGGACAGTGAGGCAGTGCATTGCAGAAGTTGCACTGCCCACTGCCCCCAGGCAGTGGGGTAGTGCATTGCAAGAGTTCCACTGCCCACTGCCCCCAGGCAGTGGAGCAGCGCATTGCGAAAGTCCCACTGCCCACTGCCCCCAGGCAGTGAGGCAGTGCGTTGCAGGAGGTCCACTGCCCACTGCCCCCAGGCCGTGGCGCAGTGTGTCGCAGGAGTACCACTGCCCACTGCCCCAGGCAGGGCGGCAGTGTATTGCAGGAGATGCCCGGCCCACTGCCCCAAGGGAGGGAGGCAGTGAGCGGCGGGAGTACCACTCCCCACTGCCCTCAGGCAATGCGGCAGTGCGAAGCACGATTTCCATTGCCCACAGCCCCCAGGCTGCCTGGCAGTGCGTTACACTGCCCACTGCCCCCTGCCCACAACAACAGTGCAGCAGGGCACACACAGTGCAGTGTGGTGCAGAGCACCAAGCAGTGCGGCACCACACAGAAGGCACTGGTGGTGCAGCGCGGCACGCAGGGTGCAGTGGGCAAATGAGACCCTGTGTGACTGCGCGCAGGCGTCGGCAAGGCAGTGTCGGCCAAGTGCGAGAGTGCACTGGTCCGGCTATGCCACAACACACTTACACACAGCGCGCACACAACACACACAGCCCAGCCCGTTTACCTGTACCCGTGGGTAGACATCCCGGCCTTTGCCTTTTGGTAACAGCGCCTTCGGCACATCACATCACATCACATCACATCACATCACATCACATTACATCATGGCACATCAAGGAACATCACGGCATGGCACGGCACGGCACGGCACGGCACATCATCACCCCCTTCCCAGTGTCAGAAGATGGGGAGAAACGGAGAAAAAACCGCGGTGCAGGACGCCCTCTCTTGACAAGTCCCTCACTGTGTAAAAAGACATCGTCTGCGGTCACTCCCACTCTGCCACTCCTGTAAACGCTGGGGGCGGGGGGGGGGTGCAATTTCGTGGGTGAGACAAGGGCATGTCCCACTGCTCACTATTCAAGTGCCCTGCCCCTGCAGCGTCTCGGAGCGGTGGCTCCAGCAGATCAGGCCTTCCTGGATGCCCCCGCCAAAGCAACGTCACCGTCCTGTCCCTGCCCTCTGCTGGCGTGTGGCATGTGATAGCACAGGGCAGACCGCTTGAGGCATAAGAACAGTGTGCAGAGAACCTCCGACAGACGGACCGTGTTTCACACAGCCGTCGCCCTGCAGTGGACCCCGGACGTCTGGGGAACAGTGCAAGATGGCGCCGCAGCAGAACCTCCAAGAGAGACACCAGGAGAGTGCGCCCGTGGAAGACCCCAGACAAATGCAGAAATAGGCGGTCCCACCCCAACCAACACAACTTACCAGCCGCATGTCATCCATGTTGTGCCCACACGTTCCCTTGTCTGGGGCTGATTCCCCCCCGCTTTGCTCCTCAATCAATCGCCCATTCGCCAACGTCCGCCAAGATTGTGGCATCCATCGGGGCCAGGGACCTGGGTATCCCCCTCCATGTGAACCGGGTTGTTGGGCCACAGGCGGGGCGGTCTGTAAAGCGGGGGGCAGGGGAATCCCTCCGTCGCACTCACAACAAAGAACTCTCACAAATACCCCCCAACCGCATCAGCTACCTTCCAACGCGACGCCGTCCATAATCCCTGTTCCTTAGGGGGAAAACAGGGAAATTCTGGAGCCTTACCAACGGCCCTGGCCACACGTCTGGGCAGGGGCACACCCTGTGGGCATGGTACCAGCGGTACCCCACAAGCAGCCCCTCAGAGTAGTTCGCCACTTTTTCGACGCCCGGCCACTGCGCCTTCGTGAACTGCACCTCGTTCTCGACCTTTGGGAACGTCAAGGGCAGGCGCCCTGAAGGGCCCATGGCCCCAAACAGGACGTCTGCCAGCGCGTTGCCCTCCTCTTGCCCCGGCATGAACATGACCAGCAGCGCCCCAAAGTCCTCGGCCCAGTCAGTAAGAATGGCCCCGGGCGCCACCGCGACCGCGACGCACCGAGGCTGCGCGGCGACCGCAGCCTTCGCGAGCGCGATGTCATCCGCGGGTAGGGACAGGCTGTCGCGGTCGCCGCCTTCCCCGGAGGTTGTGGCAAGCACGGCGACACAGGCGTCGGACTGGTGCGCGATCTGCGCTGCGCGCACTTTGTCAGTGCCATCGTAGTACGTGACGGTGCCAGCACGGCCAAAGGCCTGCCGTAGTCCGTCCAGGGGGCTGACGACACGGCTGGGGCGCACCTCCCCAGAGCCCCCACCGCCAGTGAGCACCTGGAGACATGAAGGAGAGGAGAGAGGGCGTGAACCAGGAAGCACGGACTTTCTGGGCAACCAACGATGGTTGGAGGGTAAGCAACGGCGGTTTGGCGGTAACTAGAGCGATCCCTGGGGGCGGTCCTTAATGCAGAAACAAAAACCCGCCCTTGTGTCCGCATTGTGCTGGCCTTGGGTCTGTTTTGTACCATTGCTTTGTGGAGCCCCTACCCCTGGCCCTATGTTACATTTCCAACGTCAGATGTGGTGGTGAGCACCCTCCACACTCCACAGTCGAATGTGCAGCATGGCCGGCGCTGGCATGAGGGATGCCAAGGGTCGGAAGCAGCACCTATGAGCAGAGGGACGACTGTCCCACTCTCACTTGCCAAGAACACTTTCCCCCGAGGGGCCTGCCCACATTTTCCCCCTGAAATCCCAAACCAGTGCATACATTCGGAAGTATCCACCTGCACACTTCCTCTGCCTTTACGGCAAGCCCCCGTTCTGTGCATGCGCTGTTGTTGCTCCTACAAGCACTTGCCCCTGCCCATGCCCTGCATAGGCCATATGCAAGCGGCATGCCCCCTGTGCTTGCCATGTCCCTGTGCCTGCCTGCTGCACCCTCCGCAGAACCGGCGTGTACCATGTGCCCTTTGCATGGCTCACGTCTGCCCTGTGTGTGCCCCATGCACGCCTTCGGAGCTGTGTGGTTGCTTGTATCCACTAATTGCACTTGGGGCCCACAATGTGCCCACAGGGCGCATGGCAACGTTTGGCTGGTGCTCGCACAGCACACAGGCTGCATGTTAACCAGAAAGCGGTGCCTGAGCAGCAGAGGCACGTGCACGAGGGGGTGTGATGCCTTTGTGTGCGCCGCCCGGCCAAAGACCGCGAGGCGCTTGATGCGCGCCCGATCCCACGGCAGCACTGCCTTCTTGTTGTGCAGCAGCACGGAGGACTGCGCCGCGAACTGCCGGGCCAAGCGCCGGTGGGCGGGGCTGGTGACGTTGGCGCGGAAGTCCCCCGTGGCGTTGTGCTCGAACAGCCCGAAGCTGAACATGGTCCGTAGGATCCGGTGGACTTTGTCGTCGATGGTGGAGGCACTGATCTGCAGTCGGTGGGGCAGAGGCGGCCGTGGTGAGCCTTTGAGGTGAGTGCAGGTGTTTCCAACAACAAAAAAGCGGTGTTCCAAGAAAAAATTTTCGTTGGAAAAACTGTTTGTTGGAAAAAAGGTGCCTAAAGGCGTATTACAAAGCGGACTTTGGGCTGGCAATGCTATTGTGCAGAATTTAGGGGGCAGCTATCAGTGATCTGGTAGCAATAGCGAAACTCGGTAGAAAAACATATCACAGACAGGGCAGCACAACATGCGAAGAGTGAACATGCACCTCAAATGACAAATATTGGGGGAACCACACATGCGTGGGAAAGGGCTTGTGGTTGCCCGTTGTCAGTGTCAATGCTGCTGCTGCTGCTGCTGCTGCTGCTGTCCGTTTCGTCGAATCACTTTGTTGCGAGTTTCTTTCGTTTTAGTGCCTTGGTTTCATTTGTGATGTATTGTGTCATGTCTCAGATACCACCAGGTCCCATACGAACACCGCAGGGACGCCCGATACGCCCCCTGTACCTGAGACAGGGCAGATTTTGGGTGTGGCAGTTCGGACCGTATCATCGAGGCACTTGGACGCGACCTGGACAGCTTTTGGTCGAAATTTACTCGGGCCGTCCAGTAGCTGCTCCGTATTGTCTGGCCCAGGCCAACCCCAGCTGACCAACCCACCCACCCACCCACGTCAGGGAAAACTTGTAATACATTGAAGGGGCCCGAAACCGGAGGCGAATTCTAGGTACACAACCTTTTTGTTTTTGACCTCTGGCCCACCCACTCACCCGCGGGGTAGGGTGTCCACTAAGCACAACAAACTGGAACTGGCTCCAATGCCACATGTGTTTGATCGCCATGAACCAACACCCAAAGTAAATGGTGCCCAAATGGGTGGAGGACAGTCTGCCTGCCAACACACCACCAGTGTGACTGAGCAAACGACCGGAAATGCACACAACCCGAGCGGTTTGGGTAACACCGACAAGCCGGGACCGAATCAAATCTGCACCCAACTTCATCCAGCACACATACCCTCCGTATTGTTGACAAGCCGTATCTGAGACCGTGGGAGAGTCACAGAGGCGGGGGCACGTTCAGGTGCACGTGCACAAGCAGGGCATGGCAGGTGCCAGTGCCAGTGCAGGTGCCAGTGCAAGTTCAGGGGCAGAGGCAGGGGTAGAGGCAGATCAGGGCGGGGGTACACCAGTCGAGGCAGAAGGGATGCAATGCACAAGGGACACAAAGGGCAGGCACAAGGCATGCACATCGCAGGGAAGGCGGTGAGAACAAGTGGTCAAGGGCACCGAAAACATTTGAATTTGCAGTGCCCTCTCTCGTCTGTGCCGGGGCGTATGCGGGTGCACAGGCAAGTGCAGGTGCAATGGCAGTGCCTGGTGAGGGTCCCAATAGCTGCTGCAGATGCTGGCAAGGATACTCTGAGATGCTGAGGCTTGAGGCCAATACTGAGGCCGAGACTGATACTGATGCTGATGCTGATGCTGATGCTCAACGATATGCACTCTTCCTTGGTCTTGCATTCGGGGGCTCTGGAGACGCCAGCGACACTCTATTCCAAGGGGGTTCAAAACACCAGGAGACACCATCCCACTTACAGCTTTTTATCACGGGGGGGGGGGGGGAGGCTCAGCAAAGAGCGTAACCCCCCCCCCCCCTTTCTCATCAGGTGTCCCAAATTCCCAAAAACCCCAACAAGTCGGCACAACGAATCGGCAAAATGCAGAAACCCAACAAATCGGCAGAACAAATCAGCGAAATCAGCAAAAGTCAGCCGCTGATGGGAGGGGGGAGGGGGTTGACCAATGCTATTGTTTGATGTGGCCCCAAGACATGAGGCGATATGCAGCAGTAATCCATGCTCATTGAGGCCACGGCAGGGGCCATGTGGCAGCACCTTCAGCCATTTTTGGGGTGCCCCCAACACAGCAGCGAAGGTGTCGCCGCCATCAAAACGCTTCCCTAGTGCGGTGACTGTTCAGGGCCCTGTGATCAACAACAGGAGGGGCCCTGGCGGCAGGCTTGACTTCGCGACGGGGCCATTTCGTTGGAAGACTTCGCATTCCAGTCTGGTGCAAAAACTACCACAAATGTTTCGGACAATGCTGTGTGTTCCACTGCGTGTGCCATTGCCTTTGCAGGGTGGATTTGCAGCGTGATGCTGATGCTGATGCTGATGCATGAATGCCAATTCCGGATCCGGTAAGGGTCCCTCTGCCATCCTTGGCCCACCAAAACAAGGAAAACAATCTTGCCCCTTACCCCTGGGCCAACGAGGCACACGGAGGTCACACGAAGGGCACTGCAGGGCACGCACCTTTCCGGCTGTGATGTTACTCTTCAGGGCCGTCGCACTGAAGTACTCGCCAGTCGGCATTTCCTGGTCAAGCCCCGCGTTGGCGGACCCCACAGTACTGTGCACGGCACCCCAATCGCTCATCACCCACCCTTTGAACCCCAGGTCCGCCTTGAGCACGCGCATGATCTCCTCATTCTCGCAGGCATGCACGCCATCGACGCGGTTGTAGGAGCACATGACGGACCCCACGCCGCTGCGCACCGCGTTCCGGAACGGCGGGACGTAGATTTCCATCATCGTGCGCTCGTCCACGACAGCGCTGACCTCTGTACGGTCGGTTTCCTGCAAACGGTCCGGCAAGGACACACTTGAGGGGGTCAGGAGGCAGGAGGGTTTCCAAGTTGGTCACCAAAGTGGTTACTGGTGGCTGGAAAAGCGGTTGGGGAGGCTCTGGCGGTTGCAACACTGACAGGGACGATTGGGGGCGGGACAATCTGTCAGACACATTTACACATGGGATACACATACAAGACATACAAGATGGGCATCAAAGCGTGTGATCAGCTGCAGGCCGGGACGAACGTGTTCGGCACACAATGGCAATACCATCATCAGCTACAAGAACAGCGCACCATGCAAGTACTGGAATGTGCATCTGCACCCGCGCGCGTGCAGTATCCTCGCTGCAGGCTCCAACCTCAGTCCCCATGTGTCGTTTGGGGAGGAGGGATGCAGGTGCTCTCCTTCTCACCTTGGAAGACCACAGTCTCTGGTGCTATTGGCACAAAACCTTCGGGGTCTGATAGCCATCAACGGTGGCATAACATCAAGCTCTCTCAATATTCAACAGCTAGTTGCAAAATGTGGAATTGTGGGGCAGTGAGTGCGTGCCGGCAACTTGGCACATTTTTTTTTTGCTTCAGGTTTGTTGCCGACTTTTGCACAGGCCCTGGGGCCATCTCCATCCCTTGACGCATCTTGTATTAAGGTGTCGGGAAGGCATCGCACCTGGGCGTGCCCCCTGCAACTGGGGCCCAACGGTGCACAGATACTGCGGTGGTGGGAACCCGGCACACGAACTGTCACACGTTATTGTTGATGAGCTGTGGCACTGGTGGGAGAGGGCCAGTCACCAGGATGCGCTTCTGGAGAGGGCCAGGATCTGATGCACTTCTGCCGGAGAGGGGCTCAGCAGGGTAGGGCGGGGAAGGGCATTGGCCAGACACAGTAGAGCATGGCTGGGCAGGGCAGGGCATCGGCCAGAGGCAACAGGGCTGGGCAGGGCAGGGCAGTGACCGGACACAGCAGGGCATGCCCCCCCCGCCATTGAAACCTCCCTCCCAATGTCAAGACGGTTCCTCCCAAGAGGGGAGGAGGGTTGCACCACACAATGGTAACACTAAAACTGCAGTTCCAGTGTAATCTGAAGAAAAATTCTTTTGCCTTTGGCAAGGCACCTCGAAGAGAGGCCGACAGTCAGCCAATCAGCCAATCAGGCAGGCAAGCAGTCAGTCAGGCAGTCAGCCAGGCAAGCAGGCAGGCAGACAGGCAGGCAGAAACACACAGTTTGGCTTTTTCAGTTGCGGACTACAATTACAAACATTGGGGAACCCATTATACATTGGAATACTCAGTGGTCGAGTGGTCGAACACCCAACCAGCAGTTGGCTTGGCGCCGGTTCGAATCGCGGCCGGCGGTTCGCCCATCGCCGGCTTAGCCGATCGACCCCTGAGCCCTTTTTTATACTCAACCCTGGTTCAAATCGTGAAAAATGTAAGTCGTGTACAAAAAAAATCGTCTAGTCGTGTAATTTTTTTTGCGGTAAATGCGTGTAATTTTTTTTGCGGTAAGTCGTGTGAATTATAAAATTGAATTTTTGTATTTTTGCGGTAAGGGTGTGTAATTGTTTTTTGCGGTAAGTCGTGTAAATTATAAAAAAAATTGGAAAATTGAAAGAAATGCAACCTTTGCAATACATGCGCAATATGTACAGCTGCCGGTTCCGTACGGCACCCCATAGCGACCTTAACGATGGGACGCCGGGTCCACAAAGCACATAGTACTCTGTGTGGCCACCAATTAGTTGGGACTCGGCCAATATAACATAGTTTCACATGGCGTCATTGGCACTAGACACAAAATCAGGCCCAAGAAAAGAGTCCTGACAGGGCCATGGCCAACATCCAGTGTGCCTGCACTGGGAAGAAAATGAGGCTCAAGAAAAGGAGTCATGACGGAGCCATGGCCAACACTAGTGCCACCATTATAGGCCACCAAGGCATTGGCATGGGGCCAATATAATAGCAATCTTATACGCTCTACCATTGGTACACCAAACGGCGGAGGAAAATACAGCCCACAAAACATGCACCCGCTAGAAGTAGTTGCAGAATGCACGCTTGTAGATCAAGTCCGTTTTTGTGTCACTGGACTTGGGCTTTGCACCAGGATTGGGGTTAAACTGACAAGCGGCGCCCAACTCTGCCACTAGCTGCTTGGATAGGTCATTGATGAAAAGCTGGTCACGCTCCAGCTGGCCAGATGCATCTGCTAGGTAGCCATCCGGCACCTTGCGCCACTCTCCACGGATGAGGACCTTGGGACGGGTGTCCTCCTCCTCTGTGTGAGTGGCCATGGAAGGTTGCGGCCTAGCCTGCGGGCTTTCCACACTCTGCTCGGCGGAGGCCTCCTTGCCTTCGAGTGGGGTGGGGGTGGCCTGAACACTGTCCTCCTTAGCCGAAAGTGCACCTTCAACTTGGGTGCTGGGGGGGGACTCAGGAGGGCCAGAAAGCTCGGTCACGCCCTCCACATCATCAGATCATCACTGGGCGCTTGAACGACCCGCACAGCACGATCAGCATTAACAATGCCGACCACATAGTCCACAAAAGTGGCACCCATTGGGACGAGGGGCACATCGGAAAAAGTACCCCGGTGCTCCACTACCAGCTTCGCGATGTTCAAGCTTTGAAAACCACAAGACCAACCGTCCGTTTGGAATCCCAAGTCGCGGTGCTTGGTGGTTTGCAAAGACTTCTTCAAGGCCGACAAGAAAGGACGGATCAAATGAGTGGAGCTTAGGGGTTCCCAAACCCAAATAGTAAAAAGCTCCAATCGTACACGACAATCGAAGGCACACACAAACCAGTGCAACCCTTCCTTGTCATCGGAATTGAACACAAAAATGTGGCGGCGGCACCACCTCATGTTGGCCTTTCTTTCGCCGGATTCAAGTCTCTGCATGTACTTGGAGAGTCTCTTGATATATAGAAGCGCTAGACTCTACACACGTGGTTCATCGATTTCATTGTGGCACACCTCTTGGTTCAACCAACACACATTATCCTTGTCTGTCAACCAATCTCCCACCCCCAAAGGGGTTGTTTCGCTCGGGATGGTGCTCCGAGTACGCCATTGGGAATGGGAGGGTCGACAGGGGGAGCACTTGGCAAGGCCTTCTTTCCCTTCGCCTTCTTCTGTGGCACAGGGGCCGTAGGGGGAGGCGCAAAGAGGTCCACCTCTGAATCAGATGACTGGACCTCTTTTTTCTTCAACCTGGGGGAGAGGCCAATAGAGGATTAGAAAGGGCGTCCAACTCCTCGTCAAGGGACACGGGTTCGTTGGGGAGGGTGGCGGTCAAAACCTTGTCAACGTCTACCTCCTGACACCACTTTTGAAAGAGCCACTTGTCCGTGTTGGGGTAGGCCCTTCCACGAACTGGACACTCCAAAGTGTGTAGGCAAAAGCCGCACCCCTCACAATGCATGCACCACAAGTACACGGTCTTGTGACATTGGCCACACACATAAGGTGGCCGAAAGAGATTAAGGCAATGCCAAGTTCTCCGATGCACCTCCATGGGTGCAGCAACAGTAGTAGACGTAGACTCATCGGCACTCGGTGCGTTCAGAGCAAGTGTGGAGACATTAGTGTCGCTGTCGGTATCACTAGGGGCCACCACCTTCGTGCGGCGTTTTGCAAGTGCCTTTTTCTTTTGGGATGCAAGCTTCTCGGACTGGCGGGTGCGAACCTTTGTTGATGGCTCCGCACGTGCAGTCACCTTGCGAGGGGGATTTATGATGGAAACATGACGGGCACCCCATTGTGCACATGCACATATTACACATCAGCAAAGAGGAAGTGTCACACACAAAAGAGGGGGGACAGCCAAGCCGGAGGGTGAAGGTAACCCCGGAAATGTCCAATGGGCATAGCATGTGTATTCATAGGGTATCATCTGTGCCCACGGAACTCGTTGCGGCCGATTTCTTCGTGTATGCCTCGGTGCCATTCGCAAAGCATTGCTTAAAGGACAATGTTGCATACACGAAGGGCAGAAACAATGGGGGACAAAATCAGAAGTGGCTTCAGAGCAGGGTGCAGAATCAGAAGTGGCCCACAAGTGGGCAAGGTGGCTACATAACCCTGCCGTCTAGGGGGTCCCCACCACTTCAGAGCGGAGGGCAGAATCAGAAGTGGGCCGGAAGGGGGCAAGGTGGCTACATAGCCCCTGCCACCTGAGAGGTCCCCAACGCTTCGGAGAAGGGGGCATCATCAGAAGTGGCCCACAAGTGGGCAAGGTGGCTACATGACCCCTGCCGCCTAGGGGGTCCCCACCAATTCAGAGCGGGGGGGCAGCATCAGAAGTGGTACACAAGTGGGCAAGGTGGCTAGATAACCCTTGCCGCCTAGGGGGTCCCCATTGCTTCAAAGTGGGGGGGTAGAATCAGAAGTGGCCCACAAGTGGGCAAGGTGGCTACATAACCCCTGCCGCCTAGGGGGTCCCCAACGTTTCAGAGCGGGGGGCAGAATCAAAGGTGGCCCACAAGTGGGTAAAGTGGCTACATAACCCCTGCCGCCTGGGGGGTCCCCACCGCTTCAGAGCGGGGGGCAGAATCAGAGGTTGCCCACAAGTGGGTAAAGTGGCTACATAACCCCTGCCGCCTCGGGGGTCCCCACCGCTTCGGAGCGGGAGGCAGAATCAGAAGTGGTACACAAATGTGCAAGGTGGCTACATAACCCCTGCCGTCTAGGGGGTCCCCACCACTTTAGAGCGGGGGCCAGCATCGGGGGCAGCATGGGAGGTGGCCCACAAGTGGGCAAGGTGGCTACATAACCCCTGCCGCCTGGGAGGTCCCCACCGCTTCAGAGCGGGGGGCAAAATCAGAGGTGGCCCACAAGTGGGCAAGGTGGCTACATAACCCCTGCCGCCTCGGAGGTCCCCACCGCTTCAGAGCGGGGGGCAGCATTTGAGGTGGCCCACAAGTGGGCAAGGTGGCTACATAACTCCGACGCCTGGGGGATCCCCTGCGCTTCAAAGTGGGGGGCAGAATCAGAAGTGGCCCACAAGTGGGCAAGGTGGCTACATAACCCCTGCCGTCTGGGGGGTCCCCACGGCTTCAGAGCGGGGGCCAGCATCGGAGGTGGCACACCAGTGGGCAAGGTGGCTACATAACCCCTGCCGCCTGGGAGGTCCCCACCGCTTCAGAGCGGGGGGCAGCATCAGAAGTGGTACACAAGTGGGCAAGGTGGCTACATAACTCCGCCGCCTGGGGGATCCCCTGCGCTTCAAAGTGGGGGGCAGAATCAGAAGTGGCCCACAAGTGGGCAAGGTGGCTACATAACCTTGCCGCCTAGGGGGTCCCCACCACTTCAGAGCGGAGGGCAGAATCAGAAGTGGGCCGGAAGGGGGGAAGGTGGCTACATATCCCCTGCCACCTGGGAGTTCCCCAACGCTTCGGAGAAGGGGGCATCATCAGAAGTGGCCCACAAGTGGGCAAGGTGGCTACATGACCCCTGCCGCCTGCGGGGTCCCCGTTGCTTCAAAGTGGGGGGCAGAATCAGCAGTGGCCCACAAGTGGGCAAGGTCGCTACATAACCCCTGCCGCCTAGGGCGTCCCCACCGCTTCAGAGCGGGGGGCGGAATCAGAGGTTGCCCACAAGTGGGTAAAGTGGCTACATAACCCCTGCCGCCTAGGGGGTCCCCACCGCTTCGGAGCGGGAGGCAGAATCAGAAGTGGTACACAAATGTGCAAGGTGGCTACATAACCCGTGCCGTCTAGGGGGTCCCCACCGCTTCGGAGCGGGGGGCATCATCAGAGGTGGCCCACAAGTGGGCAAGGTGGCTACATAACCCCTGCCACCTGGGAGGTCCCCAGCGCTTCAGAGCGGGGGGCAGCATCATAGGTGGCCCACAAGTGGGCAAGGTGGCTACATAACCCCTGCCGCCTGGGAGGTCACCAGCGCTTCAAAGCGGGGGGCAGCATCAGAGGTGGCCCACAAGTGGGCAAGGTGGCTACATAACCCCTACCGCCTGGGAGGTCCCGAGCGCTTCAGAGCGGAAGGCAGCATCAGAGGTGGCCCACAAGTGGGCAAGGTGGCTACATAACCCCTGCCGCCTGGGAGGTCCCCAGCGCTTCAGAGCGGGGGGCATCATCAGAGGTGGCCCACCGGTGGGCAAGGTGGCTACCTAACTCCGCCGCCTGGGGAATCCCCTGCGCTTCAAAGTGGGGGGCAGAGTCAGAAGTGGCCCACAAGTGGGCAAGGTGGCTACATAACCTTGCCGCAGAATCAGAAGTGGTACACAAGTGTGCAAGGTGGCTACATATCGCCTGCCGCCCAGGGGGTCCCCACGCTTCAAAGCGGGGGGCAGCATCAGAGGTGGCCCACAAGTGGGCAAGGCGGCTACATAACTCCGCCGCCTAGGAGGTTTCCTGCGCTTCAAAGTGGGGAGAAGAATCAGAAGTGGCCCACAAGTGGGCAAGGCGGCTACATAACCCCTGCCGTCTAGGGGGTCCCCACCGCTTCAGAGCGGGGGGCAGCATCGGAGGTGGCCCACCAGTGGGCAAGGTGGCTACATAACCCCTACCGCCTGGGAGGTCCCGAGCGCTTCAGAGCGGAAGGCAGCATCAGAGGTGGCCCACAAGTGGGCAAGGTGGCTACATAACCCCTGCCGCCTGGGAGGTCCCCAGCGCTTCAGAGCGGGGGGCATCATCAGAGGTGGCCCACCAGTGGGCAAGGTGGCTACCTAACTCCGCCGCCTGGGGGATCCCCTGCGCTTCAAAGTGGGGGGCAGAGTCAGAAGTGGCCCACAAGTGGGCAAGGTGGCTACATAACCTTGCCGCAGAATCAGAAGTGGTACACAAGTGTGCAAGGTGGCTACATATCGCCTGCCGCCCAGGGGGTCCCCACGCTTCAAAGCGGGGGGCAGCATCAGAGGTGGCCCACAAGTGGGCAAGGCGGCTACATAACTCCGCCGCCTAGGGGGTTTCCTGCGCTTCAAAGTGGGGGGAAGAATCAGAAGTGGCCCACAAGTGGGCAAGGCGGCTACATAACCCCTGCCGTCTAGGGGGTCCCCACCGCTTCACAGCGGGGGGCAGCATCGGAGGTGGCCCACCAGTGGGCAAGGTGGCTACATATCCCCTGCCACCTGGGAGTTCCCCAACGCTTCGGAGCGGGGGGCAGCATCAGAGGTGGCCCACCAGTGGGCAAGGTGGCTACCTAACTCCGCCGCCTGGGGGATCCCCTGCGCTTCAAAGTGGGGGGCAGAATCAGAAGTGGCCCACAAGTGGGCAAGGTCGCTACATAACCCCTGCCGCCTAGGGGGTCCCCACCGCTTCAGAGCGGGGGGCAGAATCAGAGGTTGCCCACAAGTGGGTAAAGTGGCTACATAACCCCTGCCGCCTAGGGGGTCCCCACCGCTTCAGAGCGGGGGGCAGCATTTGAGGTGGTACACAAATGTGCAAGGTGGCTACATAACCCCTGCCGTCTAGGGGGTCCCCACCGCTTCGGAGCGGGGGCCAGCATCGGAGGTGGCCCACAAGTGGGCAAGGTGGCTACATAACCCCTGCCGCCTGGGAGGTCCGAAGCGCTGCAGAGCGGGGGGCATCATCAGAGGTGGCCCACAAGTGGGCAAGGTGGCTACATAACCCCTGCCACCTGGGAGGTCCCCAGCGCTTCAGAGCGGGGGGCAGCATCAGAGGTGGCCGACAAGTGGGCAAGGTGGCTACATAACCCCTGCCGCCTGGGAGGTCCCCAGCGCTTCAGAGCGGGGGGCAGCATCAGAGGTGGCCCACAAGTGGGCAAGGTGGCTACATAACCCCTACCGCCTGGGAGGTCCCGAGCGCTTCAGAGCGGGGGGCAGCATCAGAGGTGGCCCACAAGTGGGCAAGGTGGCTACATAACCCCTGCCGCCTGGGAGGTCCCCAGCGCTTCAGAGCGGGGGGCATCATCAGAGGTGGCCCACCAGTGGGCAAGGTGGCTACCTAACTCCGCCGCCTGGGGGATCCCCTGCGCTTCAAAGTGGGGGGCAGAGTCAGAAGTGGCCCACAAGTGGGCAAGGCGGCTACATAACCCCTGCCGTCTAGGGGGTCCCCACCGCTTCAGAGCGGGGGGCAGCATCGGAGGTGGCCCACCAGTGGGCAAGGTGGCTACATAACCCCTGCCGCCTAGGGGGTCCCCACCGCTTCAGAGCGGGGGGCAGCATCAGAAGTGGTACACAAATGTGCAAGATGGCTACATAACCCGTGCCGTTTAGGGGGTCCCCACCGCTTCAGAGCGGGGGCCAGCATCGGAGGTGGCCCACAAGTGGGCAAGGTGGCTACATAACCCCTGCCGCCTGGGAGGTCCGCAGCGCTTCAGAGCGGGGGGCATCATCAGAGGTGGCCCACAAGTGGGCAAGGTGGCTACATAACCCCTGCCACCTGGGAGGTCCCCAGCGCTTCAGAGCGGGGGGCAGCATCAGAGGTGGCCCACCAGTGGGCAAGGTGGCTACCTAACTCCGCCGCCCGGGGGATCCCCTGCGCTTCAAAGTGGGGGGCAGAATCAGAGGTTGCCCACAAGTGGGTAAAGTGGCTACATAACCCCTGCCGCCTAGGGGGTCCCCACCGCTTCGGAGCGGGAGGCAGAATCAGAAGTGGTACACAAATGTGCAAGGTGGCTACATAAACCGTGCCGTCTAGGGGGTCCCCACCGCTTCAGAGCGGGGGCCAGCATCGGAGGTGGCCCACAAGTGGGCAAGGTGGCTACATAACCCTTGCCGCCTGGGAGGTCCGCAGCGCTTCAGAGCGGGGGGCATCATCAGAGGTGGCCCACAAGTGGGCAAGGTGGCTACATAACCCCTGCCACCTGGGAGGTCCCCACCGCTTCAGAGCGGGGGGCAGCATCAGAGGTGGCCCACAAGTGGGCAAGGTTGCTACATAACCCCTGCCGCCTGGGAGGTCCCCAGCGCTTCAAAGCGGGGGGCAGCATCAGAGGTGGCCCACAAGTGGGCAAGGTGGCTACATAACCCCTACCGCCTGGGAGGTCCCGAGCGCTTCAGAGCGGGGGGCAGCATCAGAGGTGGCCCACAAGTGGGCAAGGTGGCTACATAACCCCTGCCGCCTGGGAGGTCCCCAGCGCTTCAGAGCGGGGGGCATCATCAGAGGTGGCCCACCAGTGGGCAAGGTGGCTACCTAACTCCGCCGCCAGGGGGATCCCCTGCGCTTCAAAGTGGGGGGCAGAGTCAGAAGTGGCCCACAAGTGGGCAAGGTGGCTACATAACCTTGCCGCAGAATCAGAAGTGGTACACAAGTGTGCAAGGTGGCTACATATCGCCTGCCGCCCAGGGGGTCCCCACGCTTCAAAGCGGGGGGCAGCATCAGAGGTGGCCCACAAGTGGGCAAGGCGGCTACATAACTCCGCCGCCTAGGGGGTTTCCTGCGCTTCAAAGTGGGGAGAAGAATCAGAAGTGGCCCACAAGTGGGCAAGGCGGCTACATAACCCCTGCCGTCTAGGGGGTCCCCACCGCTTCAGAGCGGGGGGCAGCATCGGAGGTGGCCCACCAGTGGGCAAGGTGGCTACATAACCCCTGCCACCTGGGAGGTCCCCACCGCTTCAGAGCGGGGGGCAGCATCAGAGGTGGCCCACCAGTGGGCAAGGTGGCTACCTAACTCCGCCGCCTGGGGGATCCCCTGCGCTTCAAAGTGGGGGGCAGAATCAGAAGTGGCCCACAAGTGGGCAAGGTGGCTACATAACCTTGCCGCCTAGGGGGTCCCCACCACTTCAGAGCGGAGGGCAGAACCAGAAGTGGGCCGGAAGGGGGCAAGGTGGCTACATAGCCCCTGCCACCTGGGAGGTCCCCAACGCTTCGGAGCAGGGGGCATCATCAGAAGTGGCCCACAAGTGGGCAAAGTGGCTACATGACCCCTGCCGCCTAGGGGGTCCCCACCGCTTCAGAGCGGGGGGCAGCATCAGAAGTGGTACACAAGTGGGCAAGGTGGCTACATAACCCTTGCCGCCTGCGGGGTCCCCATTGCTTCAAAGTGGGGGGCAGAATCAGAAGTGGCCCACAAGTGGGCAAGGTGGCTACATAACCTTGCCGCCTAGGGGGTCCCCACCACTTCAGAGCGGAGGGCAGAATCAGAAGTGGGCCGGAAGGGGGCAAGGTGGCTACATAGCCCCTGCCACCTGGGAGGTCCCCAACGCTTCGGAGCAGGGGGCATCATCAGAAGTGGCCCACAAGTGGGCAAGGTGGCTACATGACCCCTGCCGCCTAGGGGGTCCCCACCGCTTCAGAGCGGGGGGGCAGCATCAGAAGTGGTACACAAGTGGGCAAGGTGGCTACATAACCCTTGCCGCCTGCGGGGTCCCCATTGCTTCAAAGGGGGGGGCAGAATCGGAAGTGGTACACAAGTGGGCAAGATGGCTATATAACCCCTGCCGCCTGGGGGGTCCCCACCGCTTAAGAGCGGGGAGCAGAATCAGAGGTTGCCCACAAGTGGGTAAGATGGCTACATAACCCCTGCCGCCTAGGGGGTCCCCACCGCTTTGGAGCGGGAGGCAGAATCAGAAGTGGTACACAAGTTTGCAAGGTGGCTACATAACCCCTGCCGTCTAGGGGGTCCCCACTGCTTCGGAGCGGGGGCCAGCATCGGAGGTGGCCCACAAGTGGGCAAGGTGGCTACATAACCCCTGCCGCCTGGGGGGTCCCCACCGCTTCAAAGCAGGGGGCAGCATCAAAGGCGGCCCACAAGTGGACAAGGTGGCGACATAACCCCTGTCGCCTGGGGGGTCGCCACCGTTTTAGAGAGGGGGCGGAATCACAGGTGCTCACAAGTGGGTACAGTGGCCACATAACCCTTGCTGCCTAGGAGGTCCCCACTGCTTCAGAATAGGGGGCAGCATCAGAAGTGGCCGACAAGTGGGCAAAGTGGCTACATAACCCCTGCGTCCTATGGGGTGCCCAGCGCTTCAGAGCGGGGGGGCAGAATCAGAGGTGGCCCACAAGTGGGCAAGGTGGCTACATAACCCGTGTCACCTAGGGGGTCCCCACCGCTTTAGAGCAGGGGGGGGCAGAATCAGAAGTGGCCCACAATTGGGTAAAGTGGCTACATAACCCCTGCCGCCTCGGGGGTCCCCACCGCTTTAGAGCGGGGGGGGGGCAGAATCAGAAGTGGCCCACAAATGGGCAAGGTGGCTACATTACCCCTGCCGCCTAGGGGGTCCCCACCGCTTCAGAGCGGGGGGCTGCATCAGAGGTGGCCCACAAGTGGGCAAGGTGGCTACATAAGCCTGCCGCCAAGGGGGTCCCCACCGCTTCAGAGCGGGGGGCAACATCACGAGTGGCCCACAAATGTGCAAGGTGGCTACATAACCCCTGCTGCCTCGGGGGGTCTCCACCGCTTCAAAGCGGGGGGCGGAATCAGAAGTGGCCCACAAGTGGGCAAAGTGGCTACATAACCCCTACCGCCTCGGGGGTCCCCAACGCTTCAGAGCGGGGGGGCAGAATCAGAAGTGGTACACAAGTATGCAAGGTGGCTACATATCGCCTGCCGCCCAGGGGGTCCCCACCGCTTCAACGCGGGGGGCAGCATCAGAGGTGGCCCACAAGTGGGCAAGGCGGCTACATAAGTACGCCGCCTGGGGGATCCCCTGCGCTTCAAAGTGGGGGGCGGAATCAGAAGTGGCCCACAAGTGGGCAAGGTGGCTACACAACCCCTGCCGCCTAGGGGGTCCCCACCGCTTTGGAGCGGGAGGCAGAATCAGAAGTGGTACACAAGTTTGCAAGGTGGCTACATAACCCCTGCCGTCTAGGGGGTCCCCACTGCTTCGGAGCGGGGGCCAGCATCGGAGGTGGCCCACAAGTGGGCAAGGTGGCTACATAACCCCTGCCGCCTGGGGGGTCCCCACCGCTTCAAAGCAGGGGGCAGCATCAAAGGCGGCCCACAAGTGGACAAGGTGGCGACATAACCCCTGTCGCCTGGGGGGTCGCCACCGTTTTAGAGAGGGGGCGGAATCACAGGTGCTCACAAGTGGGTACAGTGGCCACATAACCCTTGCTGCCTAGGAGGTCCCCACTGCTTCAGAATAGGGGGCAGCATCAGAAGTGGCCGACAAGTGGGCAAAGTGGCTACATAACCCCTGCGTCCTATGGGGTGCCCAGCGCTTCAGAGCGGGGGGGCAGAATCAGAGGTGGCCCACAAGTGGGCAAGGTGGCTACATAACCCGTGTCACCTAGGGGGTCCCCACCGCTTTAGAGCAGGGGGGGGCAGAATCAGAAGTGGCCCACAATTGGGTAAAGTGGCTACATAACCCCTGCCGCCTCGGGGGTCCCCACCGCTTTAGAGCGGGGGGGGGGCAGAATCAGAAGTGGCCCACAAATGGGCAAGGTGGCTACATTACCCCTGCCGCCTAGGGGGTCCCCACCGCTTCAGAGCGGGGGGCTGCATCAGAGGTGGCCCACAAGTGGGCAAGGTGGCTACATAAGCCTGCCGCCAAGGGGGTCCCCACCGCTTCAGAGCGGGGGGCAACATCACGAGTGGCCCACAAGTGGGCAAGGTGGCTACATAACCCCTGCTGCCTCGGGGGGTCTCCACCGCTTCAAAGCGGGGGGCGGAATCAGAAGTGGCCCACAAGTGGGCAAAGTGGCTACATAACCCCTACCGCCTCGGGGGTCCCCAACGCTTCAGAGCGGGGGGGCAGAATCAGAAGTGGTACACAAGTATGCAAGGTGGCTACATATCGCCTGCCGCCCAGGGGGTCCCCACCGCTTCAACGCGGGGGGCAGCATCAGAGGTGGCCCACAAGTGGGCAAGGCGGCTACATAAGTACGCCGCCTGGGGGATCCCCTGCGCTTCAAAGTGGGGGGCGGAATCAGAAGTGGCCCACAAGTGGGCAAGGTGGCTACACAACCCCTGCCGCCTAGGGGGTCCCCAACGCTTCACAACGGGGGGCAGCATCAGAAGTGGCCCACAAGTGAGCAAGGTGGCTACATAACCCCTGCCGCCTGGGGGGTCCCCAGCGCTTCAGAGCGGGGGGCAGAATCACAGGTTGCGCACAAGTGGGTAAAGTGGCTACATAAGCCCCTGCCGCCTAGGGGGTCCCCACCGCTTCAGAGCGGGAGGCGGAATCAGGAGTGGTACACAAGTGTGCAGGGTGGCTATGTAACCCCTGCCGCCTGGGAGGTCCCCACCGCTTCAGAGCGGGGGGCAGCATCAGAGCTGGCCCACAAGTGGGCAAGGTGGCTACATAAGTCCGCCGCCTAGGAGATCCCCTGCGCTTCAAAGTGGGGGGCAAAATCAGAAATGGTACACAAACGTGCAAGGTGGCTACATAACCCCTGCCGCCTAGGGGGTCCCCACCGCTTCAGAGCGGGGGGCAGCATTAGAGGTGGCCCACAAGTGGACAAGGTGGCGACATAACCCCTGCCGCCTGGGGGGTCCCCACCGTTTTAGAAAGGGGGCAGAATCACAGGTGCTCTACAAGTGGGTACAGTAGCCACATAACCCCTGCCGCCTAGGAGGTCCCCACTGCTTCAGAGCGGGGGGGGCAGCATCAGAAGTGGCCCACAAACGTGCAAGGTGGCTACATAACCCCTGCCACCTGGGAGGTCCCCACCGCCTCAAAGCGGGGGGGCGGCATCAGAAGTGGCCCACAAGTGGGCAAGGTGGCTACATAACCCCTGCCGCCTAGGGGTTCCCCACCGCTTCAGAGCGGGGGGGGCAGCATCAGAAGTGGTGGACAAGTGGGCAAGGTGGCTACATAACCCCTGCCGCCCGGGGTGGTCCCCACCGCTTCAAAGAGGAGGGCAGAATCAGAAGTGGCCCACAAGTGTGCAAGGTGGCTACATAACCCCTGCTGCCTATGGGGTGCCCACCGCTTCAAAGCGGGGGGCAGAATCAGAAGTGGCCCACAAACGTGCAAGGTGGCTACATAACCCCTGCCGCCTAGGGGTTCCCCACCGCTTCAGAGCGGAGGGGCAGCATCAGAAGTGGTGGACAAATGGGCAAGGTGGCTACATAACCCCTGCCGCGTGGGGTGTCCCAACCGCTTCAGAGCGGGGGGCAGCATCAGAGGTGGCCCACAAGTGGGCACATTGCCTACGGGCATGCGTTTTCAGTAAAATTGGTAATTCTTTCTTTGCGGTGAGGTCGTGTATTTTTTTCATTTTTACGGTAAACGGGTGTAGGAAAAAATTGTCACATCGTATCGTCACATCGTATTACTTTTTTTTGCGGTAAATGCTTGTAAGAAAAAAATTGTCACGTCGCGTAATTTTTTTCTGCGGTAAGTGGTGTAATTTTTTTTGCGGTAAATGCGTGTCACAAAAAAATCGTCACGTCGTGCAATTCTTTTTTGCGGTAAATGCGTGTGATGGGCTTACACGACTTACCGCAAAAAAAAATCACACAACTAGACGATTTTTTTGTTACACGCATTTACCGCAAAAAAAATTACACGAATTGCAACATACACGTTCAAATCCTTCTAACCACAAACTTTTGACCCCCTCCCCTAAAACATGGTATCCAGTTTCAAGGGGATGGAGGCCTCAAAATCAAAAAATCCATTGGGGGATTGTTTTGTTGGGCAAAATAATGATTTTATAAGGGGTTGGACATCCAATATCATGCCTTGGGGTATGCTACGCAAATGGTCCCCCCAAAGGGGGGGTGTATGGCATCCGCGCCTGTGCTTGATCTAATAACCTCTCTTTGATCTAACAACCTCTCTTCGAAAAGATTTTCTTCGGCACCCAGTTTTTCCTATGCTTTTTGGGCAATTGACGGTTCACGCCCCTTTGCAAGGCAGCGGGGGGGGGTGGGGGACAAGGGCCTATTACTGTCCTTGACGCTGTTGCATGTAGGATAGGGGGTAATGCATGGCTGGGTAGAGCCCACCTTGGCAGGGCACGCGGGCAGACCAAGGCAGCGGTGATGGCAGCGAGCCTGGGCGTGTACAGGCTACGCATAACAATGAGTGGCCTCTCCCTCAACCTTTTTTCTTACTCTCCCTGACCCCTGGTTTGCACTCTGGACTTCCAGACAGTTGCCACAGACTCTGTGGTACAACCTGTGCTCAATCCCTGGGAACCAAACCTGGGTATTCTGGACCCCATGCGCCATGGACCTCTGCTGCTGTCTCAGCATCGCCTCACCATCGCCATGGCCCTCGCCCTCTGCCACTTCCTCACCCCCACCCTTCCACATCCCCGTCCTCATAACACGAACACTGACCGCAGGGGTCATACAACAGGGCAGGGCAGGGCACAGCAGGCCCCGCATGTGGACCTGATTGTTCATGAGGTAATGCTTGGCATTAGCGATCACTCCAACCGACTGAATGCCTTGAATAGCCGGCGCCACAAGCTCCGCCCCTAAGTACGGGTCTTCACCGGACAGATACTCGAAGTTGCGGCCGTTGCGGGGCACGCGCGCCACGCAAATCCCAGGCCCGAGCTGCACATTGGCGCCTTTAGCCGCAAACTCGCGCCCCATGGCCTCGCCCCACTGCCACAACCTCGTCCGGTCCCAGGACGCGGCCATGCCCAGGGCACATGGCCACTGCGTCGTGGTGGCCTTCCCACTGTCGTCCCGGAAGCCCTGCGGCCCGTCGTTCATGCGGATCGTGGGGATGCGGAGCGTGGGGTTTTGCACAATGATGTACCCTGGGCGAAGGATGGACAGGGGGCGGTGGTGCGAACCTCCGGGACCGGTTTGACGTGTACGCCATCCACACACACATACACATATACATAAACGCCCACGGGGGGTGCCCAGGTGCAGCCCCTGACTCCGACAGCCCCTGAACATTTTGGTCCCCTGAAGGGGGGGGGGGGAAGGGGGAGCTGGGCTGGGGTCTCAGGTAGCCCAACATACATACTTCCAACTACTCCTGTTGTAGCACTGATCATTATGAACACAGATGTGTGGCTTTCATGAAAAAAACTTTTTACCCCCTGGGGGGTCGAGTCCCAGCAGCCAGGTTTGCGGGGCTGTGAGGGGTAAGAAGCATTTTGCATGTTGTGCATACATATTTGGATTACCCGTGAAATTCTGAATATTTGGAATATACACAAATGGAGTAAAAACGATATTTTACCCCTCACCATATGCTAAAACAAAAATTTCCAGCGCCTTTGGCACCAAATTGAGACTGGACCAGGGGGGGCGTGTTCTCGAAAATCAGATATCCTGATTGCCCCCCCCCCCCCCCCGGAGCCAAAATTAAAAAAGGGGGGGGTTTGAGGGGAGGGGTTTAGGGGGGTTTTCCGCTGCGTGGGGGTTTCGTCCGCGGGAAGGGCACACTAGCCCCCCGCCCCCCGCTTGCCGGACCCAAGATGACGCCGGTGGCCTCAGGGGCTAGCATACATGCACACCAAATGAAATACATTACGGCTCTCACATAGTGTTGGGCACCTCCGAACAGTTGCAACACCATGCCACGTGACGCCACCCCACCCCACCCCACCCCACCCCACCCCACCCCACCCCACACCCCAGTGAACATGTGCGCGCATATTCGCCACATTCGTGTGATTTTTGCGCGAATATGGCGAATATGCGCATGCGCAAAGTCTCCGCAGGCATAGGTGAATGTATTGGGCAATTGGTGGGCCGTTGTGGCCACCCAGCGTGTCCAAAAAGGGCCATTTCTTTTCGCAAGCACTTGTATTTAGTTTTTTTTAGAATTGTTAAGAATATAGCCACCATCCCAACCCTATGAAAAAGGCCTTTTTGGGGCAACACAGTTCGTTTGGACACCCCTATGCACGCAATTTTTGCTCACCATTCAAAAATTCCCTTATCAGCCGTTCGCAAAGGGTGCATGGGTTTGCGGCCCAGGTGTGATCCGACAATCCACACCGCCCCTACTCATGTGCCCCCCGCAAGCCCGCCGAGGCGCGGGAGGACACCTCCCTGACCCCGCCGGCTCACCGCACCCACGCACGGGGGAACCCGCGCAGCCTGGGCCATGGGTGGTCGCCAAGCCCGCCCGCACCCACGCCCACACACGAACTGGCCGGCCAACCCGAACCCCCGCCGAGACCCGACAGAGTGTGACGCGCATAGGGAGGGGGGGATGGCGGTGTCGTTGGCAGTCGCCAGGGCCGGGGTAGGGTTTCATCGGCTTGGGTATTTCCGGCAATGGGTAGTAGAAACCTCGGTACTATGGGTCTCCGAGGCGGTCATTGGGTTTAAAATACACCATGGGGGTAGAAATACACCATGGGGTGAGAAATGCATCAAGGGGAGGGCGTAAAAGAAGGTGTGTGTGTGATACTACACTTGTTGGCCGATGCAACTAGGAAGGCCCTTAAGGCTTTGGCGGGCCAAGCCTCCCTCTCCGCACCATTGTGTGGGCCTTCCAGTCTAGTGCGCATGCTGCTACAGGGGAAGGAGAGGGAGAGGGAGGAGGTGTACAGGGTGGAGGAGGTATTAGATTGTGGCGTGTGTGTGTGTGTGTGTGTGTGTGTGATCTGTACTTTTAGAGGTGGATCCTTGTGTAGCGTTGGGCCGGACGCCCCATTTGGCTCAAGTCTACTGAGGCCTCTGTGGAATGTTGGACCCCTCCCTTCTGCGGAATCAGAACCTCTGCGGTTTGTTTGTTAGGTAACCAGAGTGTTGGCTCTCCCGTGCCTCGTCAGAAAAAGCGGGCGGGCGACGGCGTCCTCGGCTGCAGCCTGCTCCAGCCCCTGTGGGACAGGCACTGGGGGGGACCGCGGCGGTGCTGTTTTAGCCCTCCTGCGCTTGGGCGCTGGAGGGGCGATTGGTTGGTGTGGGGACCTCAGCAGACCTGGTGGATGCCGTGTGAGCCTTTGCAGGCATGTTTTTTGTGGGGCTGGAGCGATTGCGTAGGAAGAACACGTTTCCGGTGTGTTCGCATTGGGGTGCACACTTTGTGGTGCCCGCTTTGGCAGCAATGGCGCACTCCTCTCTGTTTGAGGGTGTATCTCGGGCAGGGAGGTAAACTGTGTAGCGGGCACAGTTGTAGTTGGGGCCTTCGAGCTACGTGCTCATTTGCGTGGTGGCCCAGCTTACAGCACTCTTCGGCTGTCCTCCGCAGCCGTTTGCACGTCATACACGCCGAGGCAGAGTGCACAGAGCACTTCGACTGACCAGTCAGTGGCGCTGGTTGCGTCGCTCCGTGTGCGGTTGTGTCTCTGCGCGTGCCTGTGTGGGGGCGCTATGGGAGTTTGCCATCCCCAATTATTGGAAAGCTGGACCCCCCCCCTTTGGCAGACATCATTTGTTCTGACGATGTTGCCAACCCTATCTGCAGGTTGCCTTGCAGCGCACGATGCAGCCTGTGGTCTTCGACTTCCTGAGCTGACTTTCGTGGCCTGTATGCGTACGAGCATGGCGCATGCGTTCTGAGTATGCCGACCTGAGCGGTCCATGCCTGCTCACAGTATTCTGCCAGCTTCAAGATGTGTGTGTGCGGCGCATTCCTGCAGGCAAAATGCGGGCGACGGTTTAGGCCGCACATCGCAGGTCCTCCCGGGGGAACCAATGAGTTACATCGTGTAACAATGCGTGCAGGGTGTAACGGGCCTTTTGTGACGAGTCGTTGTGCACTGGTAACTAACTGCCAGTCGCAGCACCCTGCCCCTCTCTTGCAAGGAGAGAGTCGTGCCTTTGAACTTTGCCTGCGGCACGTGCGGTAGGGTGCGTTGGGCAAACTCTTCAAAATCCAGCGCTAATTCCAGAAAGGTCACTGTGCCTGCTTCCTGCGTCCAGGTCAGTGCTCTCAGCCATCGCAGGAGGTCGGCCAAAAAGGGCATCTCCCATTGCCATTCAAGCTTTTTCCGGGTGCGCATCAGCAGTGAGCCTTTCTCTTCCGGCCGCGGCAGGGGTCCCAGCGATTGATGGTAGGGATATTGTGTGTGTGTGTGTGTGTGTGTGTGTGTGTGTGTGTGTGTGTGTGTGCGTGTCTACCTACTTCCTGCGCCTTGATGTCTTTACCGTGCATCGCTTCTTAGCACGATGCATGGGAGTGGTAATGGGCCGCTTTGTGCCCTTGGCGTTCACAACTTTCCTTTTGGGGAGAACTTCCACGCCGGAAGAAGAGGTAGAAGAGCAGGAAGATGAGGGAGAAGAGGAGCTATTAGCATCTTCCAAAGATGCTGAACTCTTGTTACCGCTGAACGAATCAGGATCTGCTGCATACCCTGATTTCATTTGATTCCGTAGAGCCTGCATTCTCCTTTGGTTTCCATTCCCAATCTGAGCGGCCAAGCGAGGCTGTAGTGTAAGATGCACCCTCGCTGACAACCGCTTGTGCCACCTTCAAGGTGATTTTGGGCTTCATTAGCACGGGACTTTTTTTTTTGGATCGCCCGTTATGTTCTCATCACCCCGGCGAACTACAACCCATTCTTTCAAATCAACGGTGTTCGGTGGCACAGTGGGATGGCAATGTGCCAAGTGCGTTTTGATGCTCAAAACCCAAGGGGCGGCACTGCATCCAGGAACAGGACATTCACGGGGCATGTTTTCTTGTTTGCGTGTGGCCACTGTTGGCTTCAACATGACTACACACATGGACGTGGTGATGATTTGTTACGCACAATACTTGTCGTGCGCATGCCTGTACTGCGGCCACAAAGAAAACAAGGTTCTCCCCCAGACATCCTTGGGTCAATCACCACCTCTCCCTTCGGCAAGTGCGCTGCCACATGATGGCGCGTCGTTGCCAAAGCAATGGCCACTCCACACAATAAACAGAATTCGGTAACTTTCCGTGGGCGGCACACTAGCATGTAGCACACCGGCACAAGGCTCTACAGGCAAATGGGGACAACTTGGTGTTTCTGCAGTTTTCACAAAGGCGGATAGCCCTTGCTTTGGTGATACGGAGTCGCACGCTTTTGGTGTGGCCCCTTGAGCTGGGGATACTGACTCCCACGCTTTTGGAGTGACCCCTTGAGTTGGGGATACGGACTCACACGCTTTTGGTGTGGCCCCTTAAGTTCGAGACGTGGACGCCCACGCTTTTCGCAAGGGTCTTTGGGTTGGGGATGTGGACACACATGCTCGTGGCATGGCCCGTCAAGTTAGGGATACGGACTCCCCCGCCTTTGGCGCATCTTTTTGAGTTGGGGATACGGTCTTTCGCGCGATTGGTATGGCCCCTTGAGTTGGTAATACAGAGTTCGACGCTTTTGGTGTGGCCCCTTGAGTTGGAGATACGGACTTCCGCGCTTTTGGTGTGGCCCCTTAAGTTGGGGATACGGACTTCCACGCTTTCCGTGTGACCCCTTGAGTTGGAAATACGGACTTCCATGCGTTTGGTGTGGCCCCTTGGGTTGGGAATACCGAGTTGCACGCTTTTCGTGAGAACCCTTGAGTTGGGGGTATGGACTTCCCCACTTTTGATGTGGCCCCTGAGTTGGGAATACGGACTCCCGCGCTTTTGGTGTGGCCCTGTGACTTCGGGATACGGACTCCCACGCTTTTGGTGTGACCCCTTGAGTTGGGGATACGGACTCACACGCTTTTGGTGTGGCCACTTAAGTTCGAGACGTGGACGCCCACGCTTTTCGCAAGGCTCTTTGGGTTGCGGATGTGGACACACATGCTCGTGGCATGGCCCGTCAAGTTAGGGATACGGACTCCCCCGCCTTTGGCGCATCTTTTTGAGTTGGGGATACGGACTTTCGCGCGATTGGTATGGCCCCTGGAGTTGGTAATACAGAGTTCGACGCTTTTGGTGTGGCCCCTTGACTTGAAGACACGGACTTCCGCGCTTTTGGTGTGGCCCCTTAAGTTGGGGATACGGACTTCCACGCTTTCCGTGTGACCCCTTGAGTTGGAAATACGGACTTCCATGCGTTTGGTGTGGCCCCTTGGGTTGGGAATACCGAGTTGCACGCTTTTCGTGAGAACCCTTGAGTTGGGGGTATGGACTTCCCCACTTTTGATGTGGCCCCTGAGTTGGGAATACGGACTCCCGCGCTTTTGCTGTGGCCCTCTGATTCCGGGATACGGACTCCCACGCTTTTGGTGTGACCCCTTGACTTGGGGATATGGAGTCGGACGCTTTTCTTGTGGCCCTTGAGTTGCGGACGTGGTTGCCCACGCTTTGGGCAAGGCTCCTTGGGTCGGGGATGTGGGCACGCATCCTTGTGGCATGGCCCGTCAAGTTAGGGTTTGCGATTTTGGTGTGGCAACTTGAGTTGGCAATACGGACTCCCGCGCTTTTGGTGTGACGCCTTGAGTTGGGGATACGGACCTCCACGCTTTTGTTGTGGCCCCTTAAATTGGGGATACGAACCCCCAAACTTTTGATGTGGCCCCGTGAGTTAGGAACACGGACTTTCACGCTTTGGTGTGGCCTCTTGAGTTGGGAATACGAACTCCCACGCTTTTGGTGTGGCCCCTTTAGTTTGGTATATGGCTTGTCACGCTTTTGTTGTGGCCCCTTGAGTTGGGGATACACCCCCGCGCTTTTGTATGGCCCCTTGAGAGGGGTTACGGACTCGCACGCTTTTGGCGTGGCCCTTTCGGTTTGAGATGGAGAGATCCACGCTTTTGGTGTGGCCCCTTGAGTTGAGGATATGGATTCCCACGCTTTTGGCGTGGCCCCTTGAATTGCGGATATTGACTCCCACGCTTTTGGTGTAGCCCTTCTACTTGGGGATACGGACTCCCACGCTTTTAGTGTGGCCCCTTGAGTTGGGAATACGGACTTCCGCGCTTTTGGTGTGGCCCGTTGATTTGGGAATATGGACTCCCACGCTTTTGGTGTGGCCCCTTTAATTTGGGATATGGAATTCCACGCTTTTGGGGTTGCGGCTTGAGTTGGGGATACAGACTCGCACGCTTTTGGCGTGGCCCTTTAAGTTTGGGATATAGATTTCCACGCTTTTGGTGTGGCCCCTTGAGTTGGGGATACGAACCCCCACACTTTTGGTGTGGCCCCTTGAGCTGCGAATACGGACTTTCACGCTTTGGTGTGGCCTCTTGAGTTGGGAATACCAACTCCCATGCTTTTGGTGTGGCCCCTTTAGTTTCGTATATGGATTTGCACGCCTTTGTTGTGGCCCCTTGAGTTGGGGATACAACTCCCGCGCTTTTGTATGGCCCCTTGAGTGGGGTTACGGGCTCGCACGCTTTTGGCGTGGCCCTTTCAGTTTGGGATATAGACTTCCACGCTTTTGGTGTGGCCCCTTGAGTTGGGGATACGGACTCACACGCTTTTGGTGTGCCCCCTTGAGTTGCGGATATTGACTCCCACGCTTTTGGTGTAGCCCTTTTACTTGGGGATATGGACTCCCACGTCTGTATCCTCAACTCAAGGGGCCACATCAAAAGCGTGGAAGTCCGTATCCCCAAGTCAAGGCGCCACACCAAAAGCGCGGGGGTCCGTATTGCCAACTCAGGTTGCCGCACCAAAAGCGCGAACCCTAACTTGGTGGGCCATGCCACAAGCATTCGTGCCCACATCCCCAACCCAAGGAGCCTTGCCCAAAGCATGCGCATCCACGTCCCCAACTCAAGGGCCACAAGAAAAGTGTGTGAGTCCATATCCCCAAGTCAAGGGGTCACACCAAAAGCGTGGGAGTGCGTATTCCCAACTCAGGGGCCACACCAAAAGCGGGGAAGTCCATACCCCGAACTAAAGGGTTAACACCAAAGGCGTGGAACTGGGTATCCCCAACTCAAGGGGCCACACCAAACGCATGGAAGTCCGTATTTCCAACTCAAGGGGTCACACGGAAAGCGTGGAAGTCCGTATCCCCAACTCGAGGGGCCACACCAAAAGCACGGAAGTCCATATCCCCAACTCAAGGGGCCACACCAAAAGCGTGGAACTCTGTATTCCCAACTCAAGGGGCCATACCAAAAGGAGGAAAGTCCGCATCCCCAACTCAAAAAGACGCGCCAAAGGCGGGGGAGTCCGTATCCCTAACTTGACGTGGCATGCCACGAGCATGTGTGTTCTCATCCCGAACCCAAAGAGCCTTGCGAAAAGCGTGGGCGTCCACGTCCCGAACTTAAAGGGCCACACCAAAAGCGTGTGGGTCCGTATCCCCAACTCAAGGGGTCACACCAACAGCGTGGGAGTCGGTATGCCCAACTCAAGGGGCCACACCAAAAGCGTGCAAGTCCGTATCACGAAATCAAGGGGCCACAACAAAGCGGAGGAGTCCATATCCCCAAAATCAAGGGCCCTCTACAAAAGCATGGAACTCCGTATTACCAACTCAAGGGGCCACACCAAAGCGTGGAAGTCCATATCCCTAATTCAAGGGGCCACACCAAAAGCGCAAAAGTAAGTATCCCCAAATCAAGGGGCCACACCAAAAGCGTGGCACTCCGTATCCCCAGCTCAAGGGGCCACACCAAAAGCATGGAACTCCATATTACCAACTCAAGGGGCCACACCAAAGGCGTAGAAGTCCGTATCCCCAACTCAAGTGGCCACACCAAAAGCGTCGGAGTCGGTATCCCCAAGTAAAAGGGCTACACCAAAAGCGTGGGAGTCAATATCTGCCACTCAAGGGGCCACGCCAAAAACGTGGGAGTTTGTATCCCCAAGTCAAGAGGCCACAGTAAAAGCTTGGGAGTCCGTATCCCGAAGAAAAAGGGCTGCAGCAAAAGTGTGGGAGTCAATATCCGCAACTCAAGGGGCCACGCCAAAAGTGTGGGAGTCTGTATCCCCAACTCAAGGGGCCACACCAGAAGCGTGCAAGTCTATATCCCAAACTGAAAGGGCCACGCCAAAAGCGTGCGAGTTTGTATCCCCAACTCAAGGGGCCACACCAAAAGCTTGGCAGTCCGTGTCCCCAAGTAAAACGGCCGCACCAAAAGCGTGGGAGTCAATATCCGCAACTCAAGGGGCCACACCAAAAGTGTGGGAGTCCGTATCCCCAACTAAAGGGGCCACACCAAAAGCGCGGAAGCCTATATCCCAAACTGAAAGGGCCACGCCAAAAGCGTGCGAGTCCGTAACCCCACTGACGGGGCCATATAAAAGCGTGCAAGTCCATATCCCAAACTAAAGGGGCCACACCAAAAGCGTGGGAGTCCATATTCCCAAATCAACGGGCCACACCAAAAGCGCGGAAGTCCGTATTCCCAACTCAAGGGGCCACACCAACAGCGTGGGAGTCCGTATCCCCAAGTAGAAGGGCTGCACCAAAAGCGTGGGAGTCAATATCCGCAACTCAAGGGGCCACTCCAAAAGTGTGGGAGTCGGTATCCCCAACTCAAGGGGCCACACCAAAAGCGTGGAAGTCTACATCCCAAACTGAAAGGGCCACGCCAAAAGCGTGCGAGTCCGTAACCCCACTCAAGAGGCCATATAAAAGCGCCGGAGTTGCATCCCCAACTCAAGGGGTCACAACAAAAGCGTGGAAATCCATATACGAAACTAAAGGGGCCACACCAAAAGCGTGCGAGTTGGCATTCCCAACTTAAGAGGCCAAACCAAAGCGTGAAAGTCCGTATTCGCAATTCAAGGGGCCACACCAAAAATGTGGAGGTTCGTATCCCCCACTCAAGGGGCCACACCAAAAGCGTGGAAGTCTACGTTCCAAACTGAAAGGGCCACGCGAAAAGCGTGCGAGTCTGTATCCCCACTGACGGGGCCACCCCAAAAGCAGGGAAGTCCGTATCCCTAACTCAAGGGGCCACACCAAACGCGCGGGAGTACATATTCCCAAATCAACGGGCCACACCAAAAGCACGGAAGTCCGTATTCCCAACTCAAGGGGCCGAACCAAAAGCATGGGAGCCCGTATGCGCAGGTAAAAGGGCTACACCAAAAGCGTGGGAGTCAATATCCGCAACTCAAGGGGCCACACCAAAAGCGTGGGAGTCCGTATTCCCAACTCAAGGGGCCACACCAAAAGCGTGGAAGTCTATATCCCAAACTGAAAGGGCCATGCCAAAAGCGTGCGAGTCCGTAACCCGACTGAAGGGGCCATATGAAAGCGCGGGAGTTGTATCCCCAACTCAAGGGGCCACAACAAAAGCGTGGAAATCCATATACGAAACTAAAGGGGCGACACCAAAAGGGTGTGAGTTGGTATTCCCAATTTAGGAGGCCACACCAAAGCGTGAAAGTCCGTATTCGCAGCTCAAGGGGCCACAACAAACGTCTGGAGGTTCGTATCCCCAACTCAAGGGGCCACACCAAAAGCGTGGAAGTCTACATCCCAAACTGAAAGGGCCACGCCAAAAGCGTGCAAGTCCGTAACCCCACTCAAGGGGCCATACAAAAGCGCGGAGTTGTATCCCCAACTCAAGGGGCCACAACAAAAGCGTGGAAATCCATATACGAAACTAAAGGGGCCACACCAAAAGCGTGCGAGTTGGTATTCCCAACTTAAGAGGCCACACCAAAGCGTGAAAGTCCGTATTCGCAACTCAAGGGGCCACACCAAAAGTGTGGAGGTTCGTATCCCCAACTCAAGGGGCCACACCAAAAGCGTGGAAGTCTACATCCCAAACTGAAAGGGCCACGCCAAAAGCGTGCGAGTCCGTAACCCCACTCAAGAGGCCATATAAAAGCGCGGGAGTTGTATCCCCAACTCAAGGGGTCACACCAAAGGCGTGAAAATCCATATACGAAACTAAAGGGGCCACACCAAAAGCGTGCGAGTTGGTATTCCCAACTTAAGAGGCCACCGCAAAGGGTGAAAGTCCGTATTCGCAACTCAAGGGGCCACACCAAAAATGTGGAGGTTCGTATCCCCCACTCAAGGGGCCACACCAAAACCGTGGGAGTCTGTATTCCCAACTCAAGGGGCCACACCAAAAGCGTGGAAGTCTATATCCCAAACTGAAAGGGCCATGCCAAAAGCGTGCGAGCCCGTAGCCCCACTCAAGGGGCCATATGAAAGCGCGGGAGTTGTATCCCCAACTCAAGGGGCCACAACAAAAGCGTGGAAATCCATATACGAAACTAAAGGGGCCACACCAAAAGGGTGCGAGTTGGTATTCCCAAATTAAGAGGGCACACCAAAGCGTGAAAGTCCGTATTCGCAACTCAAGGGGCGGGGGTTTGTATCCCCAACTCAAGGGGCCACACCAAAAGCGTGGAAGTCTACATCCCAAACTGAAAGGGCCACGCCAAAAGGGTGCAAGTCCGTAACCCCACTCAAGGGGCCATAAAAAAGCGCGGAGTTGTATCCCCAACTCAAGGGGCCACACCAAAAGCGAGGAAATCCATATACGAAACTAAAGGGGCCACACCAAAAGCGTGCGAGTTGGTATTCCCAACTTAAGAGGCCACACCAAAGCGTGAAAGTCCGTATTCGCAACTCAAGGGGCTACACCAAAAGTGTGGAGGTTCGTATCCCCAACTCAAGGGGCCACACCAAAAGCGTGGCAGTCTACATCCCAAAGTGAAAGGGCCAGCCCAAAAGCGTGCGAGTCTGTATCCCCACTCAAGGGGCCATATAAAAGCGCGGAGTTGTATCCCCAACTCAAGGGGCCACAACAAAAGCGTGGAAATCCATATACGAAACTAAAGGGGCCACACCAAAAGCTTGCGACTTGGTATTCCCAACTTAAGAGGCCACACCAAAGCGTGAAAGTCCGTATTCGCAGCTCAAGGGGCCACAACAAACGTGTGGAGGTTCGTATCCCCAACTCAAGGGGCCACACCAAAAGCGTGGCAGTCTACATACCAAACTGAAAGGGCCACGCCAAAAGTGTGCGAGTCTGTATCCCCAACTCAAGGGGCCACCCGAAAAGCGTGGAAGTCCGTATCCCGAACTCAAGGGGCCACACCAAACGCGCGGGAGTACATATTCCCAAATCAACGGGCCACACCAAAAGCACGGAAGTCCGTATTCCCAACTCAAGGGGCCGAACCAAAAGCATGGGAGTCTGTATCCCCAGGTAAAAGGGCTACACCAAAAGCGTGGCAGTCAATACCCGCAACTCAAGGGGCCACACCAAAAGCGCGGGAGTCCGTATCCCCAACTCAAGGGGCCACACCAAAAGCGTGGAACTCTATATCACAAACTGAAAGGGGCGCGCCAAAAGCGTGCGAGTCCGTAACCCCACTCAAGGGGCCATACAAAAGCGCGGAGTTGTATCTCCAACTCAAGGGGCCACAACAATGGCGTGGAAATCCATATACGAAACTAAAGGGGCCACACCAAAAGCGTGGGAGTTGGTATTCCCAACTCAAGAGGCCACACCAAAGCGTGAAAGTCCGTATTCCTAACTCAAGGGGCCACACCAAAAGCGTGGGGGTTCGTATCCGCAATTCAAGGGGCCACATCAAGAGAGCAAAAGCCCGTATCCATATTCAAGGAGCCACAACAAAAGCGTGGAAGTCCGTATCCCCAACTGAAGGGGCACACCAAAAGCGCGGGAGTCCGTATTGCCAACTCAAGTTGCCACACGAAGAGCGCGAACCCCAACTTGACGGGCCATGCCACAAGGATGCGTGCCCACATCCCCAACCCAAGGAGCCTTGCCCAAAGCGTGGGCATCCACGCCACCAACTCAAAGGCCACAAGAAAAGCGTCCAAATCCATATCCCCAAGTCAAGGGGTCACACCAAAAGCGTGGGAGTCCGCATTCCCAACTCAGGGGCCACACCAAAAGCGGGGAAGCCCATACCCTCAACTCAAGGGTTCACAGCAAAAGCGTGGAACTCGGTATCCCCAACTCAAGGGGCCACACCAAACGCACGGAAGTCTGCATTTCCAACTCAAGGGGTCACACCAAAAGCGTGGAAGTCCATACCCCCAACTCAAGGGGCCACACCAAAAGCGTGGAACTCGGTATCCCCAACTCAGGGGGCACACCAAACGCATGGAAGTCCGTATTTCCAACTCAAGGGGTCACACCAGAAGTGTGGAAGTCCGTATCCCCAACTCCGGGGGCCACACCAAAAGCGCGAAAGTCCGTATCCCGGACTCAAAAAGACGCACCAAAAGCGGGGGAGTCCGTATCCCTAACTTGACGGGCCATGCCACGAGCATGTGTGTCCACATCCCCAACCCAAAGAGCCTTGCGAAAAGCCTGGGTGTCCACGTCCCGAACTTAAGGGGCCACACCAAAAGCGTGTGGGTCCGTATCCCCAACTCAAGGTGTCACAGCAAAAGTGTGAGGGTCAAAATCCCCAACTCAAGGGCCCACACCAAAAGCGTGCCAGTCGGTATCACCAAATCAAGGGGCCACAACAAAGCGGAAGAGTCCGTATCCCCAAATCAAGGGCCCTCAACAAAAGCATGGAACTGTGTATTACCAACTCAAGGGGCCACACCAAAGCGTGGAAGTCCGTATCCCTAATTCAACGGGCCACACCAAGAGCTTGGAAGTCCGTATCCCTAACTCAAGGGCCCACACCAAAAGCCCATAAGTCCGTATCCCCAAATCAAGCAGCGACACCAAAAGAATGGAACTCCGTATTACCAACTTAAGGGGCCACACCAAAAGTCGTGGAAGTCCGTATCTCCAACTCAAGGGGACGTGCCAAAAGCGTGGTAGTCCGTATCCCTAACTTGACGGGCGATGCCACAAGCATGTGTGCCCACATCCCCAACCCAAGGAGCCTTGCCCAAAGCATGGGCGTCCACGTGGCCATCTCAAGGGGCCAAATCAAAAGCGTGTGAGTCCGCATCCCCAACTCAAGGGGTCACACCAAAAGCGTGAAAGTTAATATCCCCACGTCAAGGGGCCACACCAAAAGCGTGTGAGTCCGTATTTCCAAATCAAGGGGCCAGAACAAAGCGGAGGAGTCCGTGTAGCCAAATCAAGGGCCCACTACAGAAGCGTGGAAGTCCGTATCCCCAATTCAGAGGGCCACACCGTAAGCTTGGAAGTCCGTATTCCCCACTCAACGGGCCGCACCAAAGGCGCGGAAGTCTGTATTCCCAACTCAAGGGGCGCCACACCAAAAGTGCGGAACCCGCATTCCCAACTCAAGGGGCCACACCAAAAGCTTGGACCTCCGTATCCCGAAAACAAGGGGCCACACCAAAAGCATGCAACTCCGTATTGCCAACTCAAGGGGCCACACCAAAAGCATGGAACGCCGTATTATCAACTCAAGCGGCCACAGTTAAAGCATGGAACTCCGTATTACCAACTCAACTGGCCATACGAAAAGCGTGGAAGTCCGTATCCCCAACTGAAGGGGACACGCCAAAAGCGTGGGAGTCCGTATCCCTAACTTGAAGGGCCATGCCACAAGCATGTGTGTCCACATCCCCAACCCAAGGAGCCTTGCCCAAAGCGTGGGCGTCCACGTGGCCAACTCAAGGGGTCACACCAAAAGCGTGTGAGTTCGTATCCGAAAGTGAAGAGGTCACACCAAAAGCGTGGAACTCCGTATCCCCCAATCCAAGGCCGACACCAAAGGTGTGGGGGGTTCGTGTTCCCTACTCAAGGGGCCACGCCTAAAACGTGGAACTCTGCATCCCGAATGCAAGGGGCCACACCAAAATCGTGCAACTCAGTATCTGCAAATCAAGGGGCCACAACAAAGAGGAGGAGTCCGTATCCCCAAATCAAGGGCCCACAATAAAAGCGTGGAAGTCCGTATCCCCAAGTCAAGGGGGCACAACAAAGCGTGGAAGTATGTATCCCCAACTCAAGGGGACGCGCCAAAGTTGTGGCAGTCCGTATCCCTAACTTGAAGAACCACACCAAAAGCGCGGAAGTCCATGTACCAACTTCAAGGGGCCACACGAAAAGCGTGGAATTCCATATCCCCATTTCAAGGCGCCACACCAAAAGGATGCAAGTCCGTATCCCCAACTCAAGGCACCACACCAAAGGCACGAGAGTCGGCATCCCGAACTAAAGGGGCCACACCAAAAGCGTGGAAGTCCGTGGGGATACAAACTTCCACGCTTGTAGTGTGGCCCCTTGAGTTCACAATACAAACTTCCATGCCTTTGGTGTGGCCCCTTGAGTTGTGGATACGGATTCCTGCGCTTTTGGTGTGGCCCAAAAGTTGGGGATACGGACTTCCGCGGCCACACCAAAAGCGTGCAAGTCCGTATTCCCAACCCAAGGGGCCACGCCAATAGCGTGCAACGCCGTATCCCCAACTCACGTGGGCACAGCAAAAGCGTGGCAGTCCATATCCCCAACTCGGGGGGCCACACCAAAAGCACAGAAGTCCGTATTCCCACCTCAAGGGGCCACACCAAAGTCATGGAAGTTCGCAGTGGGTACACACATATCCGTCTCAAGGAGTAAAACCAAAACCGCGGGAATCCGTATCTGCAACGCGCGGGGCCACACCAAAGGGGTGGAACTCCGTATCCGCAACGCAAGGGGCCACAGCAAAAGCGTGGAAGTCCATATCCCGAGCTCAAGGGACCACACCAAAAGCGTGGGAGTGCATATCCCCAACTTAAGGGGCCACGGCAAAAGAGCGGAAGTCGATATCCCCAACTCAAGGGGCCAATCCAAAACCATGGAGGTCCATACCCCCAACTCACGGGGCCACACCAAAAGCGTTGGACTCCGTATCCCCAACGGAAGGGGGCACACCAAAAGCGTGGAAACCCGTATCCCTAGATCAAGGGGCCACAACAAAAGCATAGAAGTCCGCATCCCCAACTCAAGGGGCCACAAAAAAGCGTAGGAGTCCGTATTCCTAACTCAAGGGGCCACAACAAAAGCGCAAAAGTCCGTATCCCCAACTGAAGGGGCCACAGGAGAAGCGCGGAAGTCCGTATCCCCAAGGCAAGGGGCCAAACCAAAAGCGCGAAAGTCCGTATGACCAACTCAAGGGGCAACACCAAAACTGTAGAAGTGCAAATCCCCAACTCAAGGGGCTTCACCAAAAGCGTGGGAGTCCGTATCCCCAACTCAAGGGGCCACAACAAAAGCATGGGACTCCGTATCCCCAACTTAAGGGGCCACATCAAAAGCGTGGAAGTCCATACCCCCAAGTCAAGGGGCCACACCAAAAGCGTTGGACTGTGTATCCCCAAGTCAAGGGGCCATACCAAAAGCGCGAGAGTAGGTATCCCCGACTCAAGGGGCAAGGCCAAAATCTTGGAAATCCGTATCCCCAACTCAAGAGGCCGCACCAAAAGCGTGGGAGTTCATATTTGCAACTCAAGGGGCACACCAAAGGCGTGTAAGCCCATATCCCCGATTGCAGGGTCCACACCAAAAGCGCGGGAGTCCGTATCCCCAACTCAAGGGGCCACACCAAAAGTGTGGAACAAGGGGCACCAGCAAATGTGTGGAAGTCCATATCCCGAACTCAAGGGGCCACACCAAAAGCATGAGTCCGTCCCCAGCTCAAGGAGCCACACAAGAGGCGCGGAAGTTCGTATCCCCGACTCAAAGAGCCACGCCAGAAAGCGTGGGATTCCGTATCCCCAAAATTAGGGGGCCACACCAAAGCGCAAGGGGCCACAACAAAAGGCGTGCAAGTCCTCATCCCCAACTTAAAGGGCCACGCCAAAAAGTGTGGGAGTCCGTATCCCCAACTCAAGGAGCCCATCCCAAAGCGTGGGAGTCGGTATCCCCGACTCAAGGGTCACACCAAAAGCGTGGAAGTCCATAGCCCCAACTCAAGGGGCCACACCAAAAGTGCCAGCCTCCTTATCCCCAAGTCAAGAGGCCGCACCAAAGCGCAGAAGAGTGTATGCCCAACTCAAGGGGCGACGCCAAAAGAGTGGAAGTTTGTATCTCCAACTCAACGGGCCACACCAAAAAGGCGGAAGTCCGAAACCCCTACCGAAGGCGCGACACCAAAAGTGTGGAAGTCCGTATTCCCGACTCAAGGGGCCACGCCTAAAACGTGGAACTCCGTATCCCCAACTCAAAGGGCCACGCAAAAAGTGTGGGAGTCTGTTCCCCCAAATAAGGGGGCCTCACCAAAGCGCAGAAGTCCGTATCCCCAACGCAAGGGGCCACACCAAAAGCGCGGAAGTCCGTATCCCCAACTCAAGGGGGCACAACAAAGCGCGGAAGTCCGTATTCGTAACTCAAGGGGCCACCACAAAGCGTGGCAGTCTGTATCCCCAACTCAGAGGGCAACACCAAAAGCGCGGGAGTCTATATCCCCAACTCAAGGGGCCACAACAGAAGTGTGAAAGTCCGTAGCCGCAACTGAAGAGGCCACAACAAAGTGGGAGTCCGTATTCCTAACTCCGGAGGCCACAGCAAAAGTGCAGAAGTCCGTACCCCCACTTCAAGGGGCCACACCAAAGCTCCGAGACCCGTATCCCAAACTCCGTGGGCCACACCAAAAGAGCGGGAGTCCGTATCCCCAACTCAAGGGGCCACACCAAAAGCTTGGGAGTCGGTATCCCCGACTCTAGGGACTACACCAAAGCGCACGAGTCCGTATCCCCAACTCAAGGGGCCACAACAAAAGCGCGGAAGTCCGTATCCCCAACTCAAGGGGCCACACCAAAGCGCGGAAGTGCGTATTCCTAACTCAAGGGCCAACAACAAAAGCGAAGAAGTCCGTATCCCCACTTCAAAGGGCCGCACCAAAAGCATGGAAGTCCGTATCGCCAACTCAAAGGGCCACAACCAAAAGCAGGGCAGTCCGTATCCCCAATTCAAGGAGCCACATCAAAAGCGCGAAAGTCCGTATCCCCAACTCAAGGGGCCACAACAAAGCGTGGCAGTCTGTACCCCTACCTCCGCGGCTCACAATAAAAGCGCACAAGTCAAAATCCCCACTTCAAGGGGCCACACCACAGCTCGGAGGCCCGTATCCCCAACTCAAGGGACCACACCAACCGCGTGGAAGTCCGTATCCCCAACTCAGGGGGACACACCAAAAGCGTGGAATTCTGTGTCCCCAACTCATGGTTTTGGTGTGGCCCCTTAACCTGGGGATACGGACTCACACGCTTTTGGCGTGGCCCCTTGAGTTGGGGATATCGAGTTGCACGCTTTACGTGTGGCCCCTTGAGTTGGAGATACGGACTTCCGCGCTTCTGGTGTGGCCCCTTGAGTAGGGGATATGGATATCCATGCTTTTGGTGTGGCCTTTTGAGTTGGGGATATGCACTTCCATGGTTTTGGTGTGGCCCCTTGAGTTGGGGATACGGAATCACATGCTTTTTGTGTGGCCCGTAGATCTGGTGATACGGACTTGTGAGCCTTTGTTGTGGGCCCTTGAGTAGGGGATCTGGTCTTCCACCATTTTGGTGTGGCCCCTTGAGTTGCGGATACGGACTGCCGCGCTTTTGGTGTGCCCCCTTGAGCTAAGAATACCGAGTTCTAGGCTTTTGGTGTGCCCCCTTGAGTTGGGAATACCGAGTTCCAGGCTTTTGGTGTGGCCCTTTGAGTTGGGGATATGGACTTCAATGCTTTTGGTGTGGCCCCTTGAGTTGGGGATACGTACTCTTGCGCTTTGGTGTGGCCCCTTGACTTGGGGGTATGGACTTTGGTGCTTTTGGTGTAGCCCCTTAAGTTGGGGACACGCACTCCCACGCTTTTGGTGTGGCCCCTTGTGTTGCTGATACGGAGTTTCGCGTTTTTGGCTGTGGCCCCTTGAGTTGGGGATACGGACTTCCACGCTTTTGGTGTGTCCCCTTGAGTTGGCCCCTTGAGTTGGGGTTACGGACTCGCGCGATTTGGTGTAGTCCCTTGATTTGGGGATACGGCCTCTCAGGCTTTTGGTGTGGCCCCTTGAGTTGGGGATACGGAGTTCCACGCTTTTGGTGTGTCCCCTTGGGTGTCGTTATACGGGCTCCAACGCTTTTGGTGTGACCCCTTGAGTTGGGGATACACACTCCCGCGCTTTTGGTGTAGTCCCTGGAGTCGGGGATATGGGCCCCCGGGCTTTGGTGTGGCCCCTTGAAGTGGGGATACGGACTTTCGCGCTTTTGGTGTATCCCCTTGAGTTGGGGATACGGACTCCCACGCTTTTGGTGTGGCCCGTGGAGTTGGTGATACGGCCCTCCCAGCTTTGGTGTGGCCCTTTGAAGTGGGGATACGGACTTGTGCGCTTTTGTTCTGGGCCCCGGAGTTAGGGATACGGACTCCCAGGCTTTTTTGTGGTGCCTGAAGTTGGAGATACGGACGTCCGCGCTTTTGGTGTGGCCCCTTGAGTCGGGGAAACGGACTCCCACGATTTTGGTGTGGCCCCTTGAGTTGGGGATACGGACTTGTGCGCTTTGCTGTAGTCCCTTGAGTTGGGGATACGGAATCCCACGCTTTTGGTGTGGCCCCTTGAGTTGGGGATACGGACTCGTGCGCTTTGGTGTGTTCCTCTGAGTTGGGGATACGGACTCCCTTGCTCTTGGTGTGGACCCTTGAGTTGGGGATACAGGCCTCCGAGCTTTGGTGTGGCCCGTTGAAGTTGGGATAGGGACTTCTGCGCTTTTATTGTGAGCCCTGCAGTTGGGGATACGAACTGCCACGCTTTGTTGTGGCCCCTTGAGTTGGGGATACAGACTTTCGCGCTTTTGGTGTGGCTCCTTGACTTGGGGATACGTACTTCCATGATGTTGGTTGTGGCCCCCTGTAATTGGGGATATGGACTCGTGCGCTTTGGTGTGGCCCCTTGAGTTTGGGATACGGACTTACTCGCTTCTGTTGTTGGCCCTTTAGTTAGGAGTACGGACTTCCGCACTTTTGGTGTCGCCCCTGGAGTTCACGATACGGGCCTCCGAGCTTTGGTGTGGCCGCTTGAAGTGAGGATACGGACTTCTGCGCTTTTGTTGTGGGCCCCGGAGTTAGGGACACAGACTCCCACATTTTGGTGTGGCCCCTTGAGTTGGAGATGCGGACGTCCGCGCTTTTGGTGTGGCCCCTTGAGTTGGGGATACGGACTTCCGCGCTTTTGGTGTGGCCCCTTGAGTTGGGGATACGAAGTCGTGGGCTTTGGTGTAGTCCTTTGAGGTGGGGATACGGAGTCCCAGGCTTTTGGTGTGGCCCCTTGAGTTGGGGATACGGACTCCCACGCTTTTGGTGTGGCCCCTTGAGTTGGGGATACGGACTCCCGCGCTTGTGGTGTGGCCCCAGAAGTTAGGGATACGGGCCTCCGAGCTTTGGTTTGGCCCTTTGAAGTGGGGATAAGGACTTCTGCGCTTTTGTTGTGGCCTCTGCAGTTAGGGATACGGTCTGCCACGCTTTGTTGTGGCCCCTTGAGTTGGGGATACACACTCCCAGGCTTTTGGTGTGGCCCCTGGAGATGGGGATATGTTGTCGTGCGCTTTGGTGTAGTTCCTTGAGTTCGGGATACGGACTTCCACGCTTTTGGTGTGGCCCCTTGAGTTGGGGATATGGAGTCGTGCGCTTTGGTGTAGTCCCCTGGGTTCGGGATACGGACTCCCCAACTCAAAGGGCCACACCAAAAGATTGGATATCCCTATCCCCTACTCAAAGGGCCACACCAAAAGCGCGGAAGTCCGTGTCTCTAACTCAAGGGGCCACACCTAAAGCGTGCAAGTCGATATCCCCAACTCAAGGGGCCATGCCAAAAGCGTGGGTGTCCGTATTCCCAACTTAAGGGGCCACAACAAAAGCGTGGAAGTTCATATCCCCAACTCAAGGGGCCACAGCAAAAGCGCAGGGGTCGGTATCCCCGACTCCAGCGGCCACGGCAAAAGCGAGCAAGTCCATATCCCCAACTCAAGGGGCCACAGGAAAAGTGTGGAACTCGGTATCCCCATCTCAAAGGGACACGCTAAAAGCTTGGGAGTCCACATCCCCAAATTAGGGGGGTACAACAAAGCGGGAGACTTCTTATCCCCAATTCAAGGGGCCACAACAAAAGCGCATAAGTGCGTATCCCCAATTCAAAGGGCCACAGCAAAGCGCGGAAGTCCGTATCCCCAACTCAGGGGGCCACAACAAAGCGTGTATCCCGAACTCAAGGGCCCGCAACAAAAGCATAGAAGTGTGTATCCCCAACTCAAGGGGCCAAACCAAACCGCAGCTGTCCGTATCCCCAACTCAAGGGGCCGGACAAAAAGCATGAAAGTCCGTATCCCCAACGGAAAGGGCCACACGAAAGCGCAAGAGTACGTATCCCGGACTCAAGGGGCCACACCAAAAGCATGGAAGTCCATATCCCCAACTCAAAGGGCCACACCAAAAGCCTGGATATGCGTATTCCCAACTCAAGGGAGTCCGTCACCAAAAGCGTGGATGTCCGAATCCCCAACTTAAGGGGCCAGACCAAAAGCGCGGGAGTTCGTTGCCCAACTCAAGGGGCCACACCAAAAGCAAGGAAGTCCATATCCCCAACTCAAGGGACCAAAGCAAATACATGGGTGTCCGTATTCCCAGCTCAAGGGGCCACACCAAAAGTCAGGAAGTCCTTATCCCCAACTCAAGGGGCCTCGCCCAAAACGTGGAACACCACACCACACCAAAGCGCAGAAGACCATATCCCCTACTCAAGGAGCCACAACAAAGTGTGAAAGTCCGTATCCGCAACTCAAGGGCCCACAAGAAAGGCGCAGAAGTCCGTATCCCCAACTTAAGGGGCCACACCAAAAGCGTGGCAGTTCATGTTCCCAACTCAAGGGGCCACACCAAAAGCGCAAGAGTCCATATCCCCAGCTCAAGGGGCCACACCAAAAGCAAGGAAGTCGATATCCTCCACCCAAGGAGTCACAGCAAAAATGTTGGAGTCCGCATCCCGAACTCAAGGGGCCAAAGCAAAATTGTGGGAGTCTGTAACCCCCACCTCAAGGGGCCACACCAAAGGCGCAGAAGTCCGTATCCGCAATTCAAGCGGCCACGGCAAAAGCCAGCAAGTCCGTATCCCCAACTCCAGAGGCCACACCAAAAGCATGGAAGTCCGTATTACCTAGTCAAGGGGCCACGCCAAAAGCGCGGAACCCGTATCCCCAAATTAGGGGGCCACAACAAAGCGTGAGACTTCGCATCCCAAACTCAAGGGGCCACAACAAAAGCGCCGCAATGTGTATCCCCAACTCAAGGGTCACACCAAAGCGCGGAAGTCCGTACCCCCAAGTCAAGGGGCCATACCAAAAGCGTGCGAGTCCGTATCCCCAACTCAAGGGGTCACACCAAAAGCGCGGAAGTCCGTATTCCCAACTCAAGAGGCCACACCAAAAGCGTGGAAGTCCATATTCCCAACTCAAGGGGCCACACCAAAAGCGTGGGGGTTCGTATCCCGAACTCAAGGGGCCACATCAAAAGTGTGGAAGTTCAAAATCCCTAACTGAAGGGGCCACACCAAAAGCGCGGGAGTCGATATCCCCAACTCAAGGGGCCACAACAAAAGCGCGGGAGTCCGTATCCCCAACTCAAGGGGCCACATCAAGAGCGTGGAAATCCATATCCCCAACTCAAGGGGGCACACCAAAGCGCAAGAGTAGGTATCCCCAACTCACACGGGGGGGGGGGGGTGACCCCAGCGCCCCGCCCCTGCCGGAATGAACCATATCAACCATGAATTGCAAAAATGCAACACATTGACTCATTCGGCATATACATTTGTCATAATGTCCGACCATAGGTACCCCAATCATCTTTTTGGGTCCATACATTGTGCCCTCACCTAAACACCATCAGGCAGCACAAACAGGCAACACGGTGGAATGCTCATGGTTATCAAATTGTTTGCCGATCAATCAGATTTGGACTCACCTAAGGTGGGGTCACCGATGCCATCCTCTTGCGAACCAGAAGAGGAACCAGAAGAATCCAAGTTGGATGACGAGTCACTGCTTGGGGCGGGCACATTGTGGAGTGTTCGAAAACAGTGTGGAACTTGCTTTCTCTGCCACATTGTATGCCTCTTGCCTTTTCTTCCCGGTGAATCGATCTTGGAAGCGAAAATAGAGGATCGCGTTTACAACGTTTTTGCGTTTTGCATGGGGACACGGTTGGACCGGGGTTCTGAAGAACACACCTATGGGATGATGGGACATGGTGTCTGCAACAGAGGGAGGAAAGGACACCGTAGAGTGACCAAAAGCCCCTGCTATAGGTGCCCCCAAGGCGGGAGGAAAAAATTGGCCCAAACGAAAAAAAAAGTTCCCGGAACCCTGATTCTCAGGTAAATTAGAGCGGAGGGGGGAGGGGGGGAGGGGTTTGATTTGATTTGATTTGATTTGAGGGCCGATCTTGAGGCTCACAGGCCGCCCGGGGGGCGCACGATGGCTTCCCGACGACTCCGCATATCGGCCGGCCATGCATGTGATACACTCCCCATCCGCCCACGCGGGCCATGGGGGGGGGGGGGGGGGGGGGGCAGGCCAACCGCCGTGCCTGGGCAGGGAGGGGGGGGGGGGGCTGGGCGCGCCTGTAGAGGAGGGGGGGGGGCAGCCCCCACGTGCCCCATCGTGGGGGACTCCTCGCGGCTATCCACGGGGGGCCCCCATGCACGTCAGCAGAGGGTGAGGGGGGGAAGGGGTCCAAGGGAGGGAGGGAGGGGGTCCAGAATGAAAATTAAAGCAATGCCCTGGGGGGGGGGGCGAGGCTCCTAATTCCGCCGCAGTGCTCCCAAGTTCAAGCCACCACAAAGCGAGACAAAATGATGGTACTGGCTCTAGGCGGGACTGAAAGACTGCATGGTCCGAGCGGCACCAACCCTTGCCACAGCACAGGAGGGCCCAATCACTCGTAACACCCTGGTATTGCGGCATCAGAGTGGAACAAATTCATGCATTTGCAGTTGGGGGGGGGGGGTCACACCAGTCAAAATACTCCCCTGTTTGCCCCCTCCTCCCCAAGCAAACAACAATCACCAATTCAATGGGTCCATGTATGAGCAGACCACATGCACCAGAGGGCACAACACGCAAGGAGTGCGCACAGCACAGTGTGTAGGCGGGGTCCACCAGCAGGGCTTTCCTTGAGGAATGAGATATCCATCTGTCTTTCTTTTTTTTTTTTTGCTACAGACAGCCTGAGGCATTGAGTGGCAGGGTTGCAGCTAGCCGACGGCGGTTGGAGCTGAACCAACGACAGTTGGCTGGTAACTGACAGCAGCTGATGACCAGCCGGTGCACTGTTGAGGCTCGGGTGTAACAGGGGAGGATGGGGAAGGACCAGGGAGGATGCAGGGAGGGTGGCTGGAGGATATATGGACAAGACGAGTGAGTACCGGGGACCGAGATTCGGTTTCTTTTCCAGAGAGAACCACTCGTGCCTGTGGCCCAGCAGCATTACTGCACGGCAGGTCTGCAGAAGCGGGCGTGGTTGGGAACAGTGACGAGTCCACATTCAGCTTGGGACCGGGCGAAATGCATTTTCTTGTTTCCGCATGCATAACCTTGTGTACATGCGGGATCCCTGTCTGAGCATTGTAGCCCCCCCCTGAATAGTAACCGCCCTTGATTAGTCACCGGGGGGGGGGGGGGGTTGAGGGAACCGTCACTTTCAGTTTTCCAAATTTACTTAGAAGGTTGGATATTGAGCTTTTCTGTATGTTTGCTGGTTGGACAAGGTAGTATTACAGGTGGATTGCGGTGTACTTCAAATTTCTTGCATCCGAGGCACTACACTGGCCCCCTGTATCATGCAGAAAACTTTGTTTTGAGCAATTTCAGCCATAGATGTCGATCATATTGACACGTACCCAGCTGCTACTGTTGTCAATTTCCAACGTCCAGGAGCCACAGTTGTGTTTGCCAAGATTCTGGGCCCCTCAGGGCGTGTCTCTCAGTAGAGCTGAAAATGCACCTCAACAGGCGGTTTCTGTGTCTTTTTGTGGTTCATATGCCCTCGTGTTTGTATGTTTGGCCTGGTGTCACGTGTCCTTTGTGTTCTCTCGGGCGTCGAGTGACATGTACGGAGGGGACGGGTGGTCAGCCCAACCTCAGCAGGCTGTGGATATAGAGTCTCCCTACCCCCCGCCCCCTCCCGGCCCGCCCCAAGCACAGACCGCTGAGGCCGCAGGGCCTGGGCCAACAGAACCTGTGTAGTCATGGTTCTCGCCGTGCAGCAGCTGAATCTTGTCATCCAGGGACATGTGGGCCATCAATTGGGCCGCGCGTTCGTCAGGGCCATCGTTTGCATTCATCCACGGCGCTGTGCCCACCACTCCGAAGATGAGGGCCCCGGCCATCATGGTGACGAAGAGTACAACCCGCATGTGTTGGCGTGAGACCTGGCAGGGGCATGGACAGCCCACTGAATCTTTCAACTTTAACCAGATCACTCAGCAACCTTAAAAACCCCTCCTGCTCAAATACCGAATGGTGCCACGAGTTTGTGGCTGCCCTATTGTTGTACTATCGAATGTTTCTTGGTCTGGACCGTGGGTTAGGTTCAGGTCTCCTGCCCCTTCACCCCCCCACCAGATCCCGCCTCAACCCCCCGCTATGCCCAGTGAACTGCAGTGAGTGTGATGACCTTTGGTAAGCCTCACCAGCCTCAAGATCTACCATGCAGATCCTGTTCCGGGTGTGGTCTCGTGGCTTAAATCCAACCTCGTAGTGTGGCATCATGTCTCGGACTGTACACTGGTGCCAGTGTGACTCTAGCAACACAACCACAGCTGTCATAGTAGCAAGGCTACAATTGCTTGGGGGCAAGCGCAGATACTCCACTGACTGCTTAGGGGCCCATAGTGCCCCTGGTTACGACCATGAATTGGCATTGTGTGTGTGTGGGGAGGGGGGGGGGGGGACCATATTAGGGAGGGAGACCATTAGGGGTCGTCAGGTTACAGTGCATTTGATGGAGCCTCCTGTCGCTCATCTCTGGTTGGCCCTCCCCAATAGGGGCGGCGGGGTCACAATCTATAAAGATGAGAGGGCCCAGGACACCATCCCTCGCCATTGGTCAGAACCTCCATGGCTGGTAGGGTCGGGTGGCTTCTGTTCCCAGCCGCCTGTGCCATTTTGGCGATGACCCCACCACTTTCGTCCGTTTCAGAGGGTGACCACGTTCTGCCATGTCCAATGGTTGCGGTGCAGGATACATGGGATGTGCCTTGTAAGTATGTGCTGGGTCTGTGGGTGCCCCTGGTGCCGTTTGGTTGCCGGAATGTCTCCGAACGCACTCTGACTGGCCAGCTGCCTGCGCATCCTAGCGGCACTCGGGATCTTGGGGTGGTTGTGGTGCCCTCTGGTGTTGCAATACGAGACTTTGAGCCCCAATGCTGCACATAGTGTGCATTGATGGTGCTGGTGCCACTCACACACCCAAGACCAACTTAGTCGCTTTCTGGTTTTCGGGCACCGCTGCTTGCGTGGCCCCACTAGCAATACGGACTGCCGCCTCGGGGGATCATTTGCCTCAGCCTCCTGTGCCATCAAGACCACCTGGTATTGCTGCCCTTGCCAAGAGCCTTGCGCTACCATGGGTGCGGCATAGAAGTCCGTGGCAAAACAGATTGGTGCCTTTTGGATATTCCTTCCTCGTGCATCGCTGCTGGGAGACCGGGTCGGATTGTCACCCGCCCATGCCTTCTCGCTAGCTTGCGGGGCGCCACACGGTGCACCGCCCTGGTGCTTTGTTTCTAATCGTAGCGGGCCTCACAGCACCGATGCAATCGATGTAGGTGGTGCCAGACTACATGCGTTCCGGTGAAAAGCGGCTTGCCGTTGACTCCGAGTACTATACCCGCCCCCAGCAGGACCAGTGAGGAGCAGCGGCTGATGATCTTGGCTGGCAATATGGACTCCTCCCATATATGTGGGCCAATTGCCAATTGCCCCACCATAGGGTGTTTTCATTGCCTTCAGTTCTAGTGGCAATTCTTGGAAGTCCATTGGCCAAACATACACTCTCCTCATCATTGGTATCTGACATGTGCACTGCCATATGTCTCCTAATGCTCCTGCCCCTTGTGGTCTTTTGCTTGTGCCTCTATAACTACCCATCATTTGACCTTCCTTGTCATTAGACCTTGTGTAAGGCTTCCTATTCTGAAGGATTGATGTTGTACGTCATGGATCCAGAAAGTCTTAGTGCTTGAACCCTCGCTAAAACCCCCGTTGGAACCCCCTTCTACTGCTAGAACCCCCCCCCCCCTTCCACCGCCGGAACCCCGCCCCCCTTCCACTGCCGGAACCCCCCCCTTCTAACACTCCGTGTGGTTCCAGCGCGGGCTCCAACGCTTTTGAACCCACATTAAATCGAGCAACCGAGCAACGGTGTAGCTTGTTTCCACCACCAATGAACACCACACACAACATATTGGTTCACCAAATGAACACCCAATGGTAACCCCTACCCACCACGTGTACTAAAAGGGGGGGGGGGTCCAGCGGAGCATTTCAGCAGCGCACCCCATTGTTGCTGGTGCTATCACATATGATGTGTTGCGGCCTCGGTCACTAAGATCCCCTACGATTGAGAGAGTTGTCTCGACGGCGGCATTAGGTCATAGCTTTCAGCAGATTCGCCCGACGTGACATGCATTTCGCTAGTGGCTATATGTGTGCCCACCGGCAGTACAACGCCGGATCTATGAGTTCACACATTCCTATTGCCACTCCTTTGCACAAGGCCACCAAGGTGATTCATTCACAGCCATACATACACAATTACGAAGAAGTATCAAGGCCTTCCTTGGGAGTGCTATCACAATTGCATGTATACATTGTCGCATACATCCACAAAGGAGCTGCGCCTAGCCGCGGCTGGGTGGTTGGGAGGCTTTGGAACCCCCACCCCCCCTGGCTGGCTAGCTGGCTGGCGCGCCCCTGGAAAACAACCAAAATACGTAGTGCACCATTGTACCGCCTCTTCTCACGCATGGTGTGCGTATGGGGATGGGTTTGCAAGGGTGGGGGGGGTCGGCCACCTTTCAAGAAGCCTCATACTCCAAGTTGCCTTGCCTTCGGAACCTCCCATAAAGACCAAGAACACAAAACATAGAAATCCATTTGGAGTTGCAGCCACCGAGCCGGCCACCTAGCCAGACACCCAACCAACCACCATTGCTTTGTACATGCATGTTTGCCTCACCGCCCTTGCTCTCAAGATCTCAAGATGATGTCACCGATCCATGGAGTGTGTGGTAAAATTTCCTTCCCTTTACAAGGCACATCATACACCGGGATGGGGTTTTGGGTTGTTTGCTCGTGTGAGAATCCGGACCTAGTGGTCCAGTTGCACAATCACCAACACAATTGCGTTCGCATTGTGTTGGATATATATTTCAATACGGATGGTATATATTTGGGATTGAGGACAATTGGAGGTTGATATCGATAACCACAACATTTGCAGTTGCACATTCGTTTGATGCGGTGATAGCTATATGTTAATCCCCGGGCGCAAGTGGTGATTTTCTTGCCCTTGAAACGAATTTTGACCAAGCTTTTGTTCAGACTCTCCTCCCTCCTCATTTCCCCTCTGATCACTGCTAGAAACTTTGTTTTGTGCACCACCTTAACTACTTCCACCACCTCCCCTTCTCTGTGTACCTACCGCAGCTGACATTTTTTCTCATTTGGTGCAATTAGACACTTGGCTAAAGTCGTCAAATAGCCCTAGCATTTTTTGCAGCACCGACGACCTCGGTGGGATGTTAATCTTGGCATCGCCCACCTACCAAAATGGTTTCCCATCTGGCCGCTCAAGCTCAGCAAGCCCTACTAGCACAAACTCGTATGTTGTCTTGTCATGCTACTTCTCCACATTCGCCCCAAAGACTCCCCTCCCCCTGCGTGCTCTCAATCCGCTCTAGCACTTTGGCCACACGCTCCCTATGTGGCTGCTGGAATCGAATGTGTATTGTTGTGGTAATGCAAATCGCTCACAGCTCTTGCAAGAAAACACATTTGCATTCAAAATTCGTCCCCAATGTTTGTGGATCCTTGTGGAGGCTACTTAGGGAAGACCTCTTGACTGCTGTGATTTTATTCCTCCTTGGATGCCGCGGTATTGGCAACGGGACATTCCTTAGGTTGTTGGCGGTACCCCACCTACACAAGGAATTTCAAGACGGAGGTCATGCATGTGGGGATAATAGATGGCTGACACCATGTGGAGTCACCTATTGATCATGTGTGGGCATTACACAGCGTGCCCACGATGACCTCTCGGAGACTTCGCCACACACCGTAAGTTCAAAAAGAAAGTGGCCCCATTTTTCTTGGTGGGCTGTGGTCGCCCGAATTCAAGGGTCACACTAACTGGTGGCGGTCTTTTCCTTTCGGAAGCTTGGTCCGGTGCGATCTCCGACAAGAGCCGCACAAGAGTTGCCGAAGCTCTTGCCATTCATTACTTTTCATTGGCATCGCAAGTGTTCCAGTCTTTGAGGGAGTCTATCTTAATCTTTGTTTGTTTTACAAGCACGGCCGCGGCTTTCAGTTCATCTGCACATGCTGTGGTTGGTTGACTTAAGGACTCTTATTCTGTGTGTGTTGTAGATTGGAGTAGTGGAACATCGATATTGATGAAGGTGAATTGCCGCAATGGCACATGTGGGCGCACAAGAGACACAATCTCAGCAGCAATGCAAAGAAAATGCGACCGACTGCAAAAAGTTGAGGCAATACCATCAAAGTCATGCATGCACACAGGCAAAAGACCAGCTGATTAACCGGCTCTAACACATGAGCCCTTAGAGCACCAACATCAATGTGAATGCTTTTGAAGAAGAGCTGTGGTGAACAAGGGTTTTTTAAACCCCCCTGTCCATAGTGAACCCCCCCAAAAGTACCTCTCTTTGGCGTTTTGTTGCTTTTTCTTGCCCGGTGACCGTTTTAAATATTTTCGAAAAGGTACCACAAAGCGGGCCTTTTTCAAACAAATTTGTTTAAATGGCGTGTATCATGCAAACATATGAAGAAGTGATGAGGGTTGCACAAACATGTTGAACTCTTTCAACCCTTCTGTACCTCTGTTGTCAGAATGTTAGCATGTTAAGAAGCTCGCAAAACACAAAGCAGTGGCAAGTAGAGTGAACTGTATGGCAAAGCATGCGATGCGAACAAGAGGCTACAACCCAGCGACATGGCTCGTTTTCGTCAAAAGAACCGTATGTAGACCAATGTTTGGAGGCCAAAACATACATACATATACATCATATAACTATGACATGATACATCAAGCCTTTGACCTTGCACCCTTGGCTGCCATGGCATTCGAAGCAAAGAGGCCTTGCTCGGGGCCGCCCTCAGCTTGTTAATTCCCTTTTTTGACCCGGAAGAGTCAAGGACGTGCTTGGTGGTGAGGCCTTTGGCTGTTTCTTGGATCATGTCTCAAGGATATTCACCAATAAAGCCTCAACATCATCATGTTCATCATGCTGATCATCAAAATCACCCTTGTATGGCATGTCATGCAAGTGGGCACAAGAACAGGACTCCTCAGTAACCGGTCATAGGATGTCGAAGACAAAACAGTACACGGCATAGGTCCGCTGGGTTCCCTTGGGCACCCCTCCCTCAGGGGCCACTGCCCTGTTCATGCCTACATCTCCGGCACGCCCATACACATGCACACACACGCCGAGTGAACGTCCACATTCGCCATGCATGCACAGTGTACATTGACCTCGGCACACGGCCTTTCATCCTGCACAATTTAAACACCACCTGACAAAGAGGGTGCCTGGGACGCGTGGGGGACGCGGGGACAGGACGCGGGGGGGGACGCGGGGAGGGAATGGAACGGGGAGTTTTTTGTAGCCCATTTTGCAGCCTTTTTCGGGGGCCTAAACCCCCACAGCCCCATGTCTCTTTGAACTACTCGTGAAAAACTACAAGATAGGCCCTTGCACGCACATGAGTTGCCCAAGGCACCTCCCGGCGACCGGTGCGGGTTTGCAGTACCACACAAAAGCAACAAGTATTGCAACATGCTACTGATACTCCATGGTACAAGTGCTTTACATGGAAACATGTAATGGGTTATTGCATCACCCATTGGGTGTCACCGGGTGGGCTTCTCAATCAGCGTCCGTATGTGAGTGCAAAATTCTCCACGGGTAACGACACTACCCACTTCACTTTGCAGAACTTCATTCACTACGGCACCAAATGTCTCGGGTGTGTAGGCCTTTCTCCCTAACAGCACGTTGACAACATGCAACCCACATCTGGAAGCAACTTGTGTCTCATGATAGAATGGACAATCCGGGGCACCCCCAAACAAAGAGCCGGCCATGGTAAACGTATAAGGGGCTTGAGGCTCAAGTTCGGAAAGAACATCAATGACCTGGAGCCTAGTTGCAACCTCAACTTCATGCGAAACTAAGGTGGTAAGGGCGTCCAAACTGGCAGCATCTCCCCAATTGTCAGGAACATCCAAACGAAGTGAGATGAACAAATCAGCACTTGCAGCACCGGGGCCACCTCCTCCCCCCGGTGCACCAAAATGGACGCCAAGGACAAGTGATGAATCCGGTGGCCACCAAACCAAAGTGGCGTTGGTACCGTTTTGAGGTTCTGCTTCGGTAACAAAGAAGAAGTAAAGAAAGAGCCATAGCTTCAAGAGCTTCATCATTCCAAGCTGTGAGTAAGTAGGAACAACATCTCTTCACACCAACTTTGGATGGACACAACAAAACACAACACAACACAACACAACACAACACAACACAACACAACACAACACAACACAACACGAATTTTGCATCTACAAAAAAAATTGTCCAAGGTGTGACATGCAAATACAACGCAAAGAAGTGATGCTTCAATTGAAAAGATGTTCTTTTAGACATTTCTATTGAATGTGGGTTTTGGGGGCAAAAACCGGTTCAACGGGACGCGGGGGGGACGCAGGGGAGGACGCGGGGGGGACGCGGGGTAGGCACCCTCAAATATTCAAACGACTAGGGGCACAAAGCCATCATGTGTAGCCGCTCCACGACTCCGTGGGTGGCCACACGCTAGCTGTGCCCGAGTCAAACCAGATTGCAGCAAATTAGCTATTCATGATCGCCACAAGCACGTGTCTTGTACTCTACAACATAGGATGTTCACGCAAAGACAAGGCAAAAACAAAAACAATGCCCACCCCCATACGCTTGTTGGCTGGCGCCTCCGAAATGAAACACACCTGCAGAGTTGGCTTGTCCGGCCACTGCCTAGGGAGGCCGAAAATCCTACGTGTATATTTCCCGTACGCCGTTCGACGGGGGGGGGGGTCCTCACACCCGTAGAATTGATAGGGCAAATGGCGTACGGGAAATCCATGGTTCATTTTTGACCCCCCCGAGCCCCCTAGGTGTCTCCGTCCTACTTGTCTGGACCTGTCAGACAGCAGCAAAACCCTACCCTAGACTGCAACTTGCATTGACGGAACCATATAGCACCAAACGTCGCACATGCATCACACAATACAACGTCCCTTTCCTCAAAGCCACCGGGAAGTGGTTTGGGGGTTGTTGGAGTTGTGATCGGTGTTGAAGGTGCCGACTGGTTTTGCACTCAACACAATGGTACCTTCCTTCACAAATGTCATCCTCCTTTGTGGGGAAACGTTCCTAGCAACGCATTTCCACCTAAGAAGAGCCAAAGGAAAGCCGTAGCGAAGCCGCACTAGGCTCGGTAGGAGCCGCTAGCGTGCAAAAGTTGCCGGCGTTGAAAAAATCATGCAAATTTGAAACGGAGGCAAATGAGACATATACGGCAATGGCATAACGAATCTTACGTCATGGTACTTTCTTTTTCGAAAACGGTGATGATCCACTTTTGACCACATATAGATTATCAACATGGCAAACGGAGAGCCACCAACAAGTAGCAGGGTCCGGTGCATAACCAAGGTGCCCTGCCATGAAACAAACATTAAAACTTCCGACTCCAGTGCACCTACCAGTTAGATTGTGACCAAATTGCACGATGCTGCCTAGATTCGGAGCAAGGGCATCATCAAGCAACGAGAGGCACATCTACATACCACGTGAGGTTATTCCTTGTCTTTATGGTCTACTGGGCGACGGGGGAAGTACCCTTGTTCCTTAAGACACACACACACACACACACACACACATATACATATGTATTACACACACACACACACACACACACACATATATATATATATATGTATACATACATACATATATATGTGTGTGTGTGTGTGTGCCTACATATTGAGAAGGAGGGTATGGATTTCTGCTTGAAGGGAGTTGGTACAGGTTGACACGTTTTGCGTTCCGTGTGTGACAACCCAAGCCCTCAGTTGAGATGTACGCACCGGCTTTCAACCCCAATCGCCTGGATCATGACGTCCACTTCTAGAATGCCACCGAAGACACCAATCTCCGATGAAAAGAAGGCCAAGGCAACGGTAAAACCTGCAGCCATGGCAACGGAAGGGCCATCGCTGATGGAATTAATGGGGAGCGTGCCTGGCCCACAAAAGCATGAGAAGCGGAGCGTTTCCTTTGCCTCGCAAGCCGAGGTAGAAACAGTCACGCCCGAGGGTGGGCACCAAGTACTAACCTCTGCGCCCATCTCCACTCCCAAACATGAGTCCCAAAGCGCGAAGCCTGACCCAAACCTTGACCCGAAGCCCAACAATGGGGGGGTGATTGTTGGATCGGGGATAATTTGATTAAAATTCGAGTGCAACTCATGAATTTGCTGCTCCATCGGAAACTCGGCCTCCAGCGAAGGGTCTGGCCTGTTATCCTTTGGCGGAAAAAGAGCTTGCCACAGAAGGAAAACTGCTTTGACCTCGATTGGTTTATTTTGGGCTGTGGCGAGCGGGGGCACTAGTGGGTGGCAGTTTTTCTTCATCTGCTCTCGTCCCCTGAAGTTTGGATTCTGGATTCTTTGTGTCCGGATTCTGCCCAACGGCAACAGCGTGGAACCGTTCTGTGGGACCTCCTTAAGCGGCATTGGAAGGTGCATAACCAGCACCAGCCATGGCCATTCTCCACCGACCTGAACCTTAAGAAATTTCACTGTGTACATCCGCCAGATGGTTGGTCGTGTGCAGTGTTTGCGTGCTGTGGTGCAAAGTGTATTAGGCGGTAGCGAGGTTGATTTGTCACCTCTATCACTAGAACTAAGGTAAAGGGACCAGTTAGACACCCACTGTCGCGGCGCAGGATCGCCAGGCAAATAATGTTATCAGGAGATGACGATTTATAATCAAAGAAATATTCTTTTGAACATTATAAAAATAATCGAGATCCATCTGGCGATCCCGTAAATCGCCAGATACTACCGCGGGAAATTGCGTAAATTAGCGCCGCAAAGTTACGTAAGCCCAAATGTCACCACGTAAAAGCAAAATGAATACTGCGCGAAATATACGATTCCGAGATTGATTTCCCTTTGTTTTTTTTCATTTTAGATAATGCGGTTGGGACCCACCTGCACTACCAGCGCAAACACACAGAGAAAACAGGGAGCAAAAGCGACGCTTTCAGTTCTTCTTGCAGTGGACTGTTGGTGCAGAACCAGGTTCAGAACGCGATGCAAATTTAGTCCATCGTGTCGAGCCTGGCCGGTCAGCGGATTCGTACAGGACAGATCAGGCACGAGCAACGGTTTGATGCGTGACTTTGGTGTTTCACACATGGGTTGAGCCCACAAACCTCTGCACCCCTGGTCGTACATGTTTGTCCGCTGTTAATTTCGCACGTTGCTTGTCTCAAAGTGCTGTTATTCTCCATGAGGTCGCCCTTCCGACACTGGTTTTTTTTACTATTAATTGACTACGGTTGGCAAATAGTTGACAGCAGTCAGCAGTCAAAGACAAAGGAGGGCGTTTGACATTGGGACTGACGGCACTCGGCAAGTGACTTGCTGGAGGCTTGGGTGCAACGGAGCCCACAATTACTTCTCCGGAGGGACATCTCTGTCTTCCACCTATGTGCTGCGACAAGTCTGCAACAGGGGCAGTCATTTGATTCCAAGTGGGATCCAGTCACAATTCCAAGTGTCTGAATTCCCTCGCTTCAGATGGGAATGACCATTACGGAGATCCACGACATCACGAAGATTGACAATTGGTTCCTGCAGCGCTTTTTCATGATGCACACACATGCAGTGGCCATGCAGAAAATGCAGCTCGAGCAGTTTGATTACGACTTCTTCATGGAGGCCAAGTGCCTTGGATTCTCAGGTGCCTCCATCATACAGTGCCCATACAAATCGGAACGACAAACTCATGATGCCTGGAGTGCCTTTCAGAAACCAGAAGGAAACATTCGGTTCGGTGCCCGAGAGCCACTGCTGTTTTGCCACCGTTTCTCATGCAACCCCTCTGCCAGTGCGCACCGGTCGTATCCCAGCCAGCAAATCGCACGCACCCGCTGTGCACACTGCACGCACGCATCGTACACACTGCACGCACGCATTGTACACGCTGCACGCACGTACTGTGCACACTGCACGCATGCATTGTGCACGCTGCACGCCCGCATCGTGCACAATGCACGCACGCACTAATGTAATCTGCCTTCAACAGGATGTGCCTGCCATATCTCCACCGAGGTCAACATGGGCCGTTGTTGCTCCTGAAACAATTTCTTCCTATCCCCTCTGGAACCACCGCGCCAGCCACTTTCCTTGCATACACCGTGTCGTGCTCTGCGTATGGACAGTATGAAGTGTGCACACTGCACAGGGCAGTTGGTGCAGTGCGCAAGGTGTGGTCTGCATCGGGTTGAGTGCTGTGTGCAGTGCACATCCTGCTCCGAACAGCGTGCTGGGAGCAGAGTACAGTGGGAAGCGTGCGCGTTACAATCTGTGGTGCATATGGTGCAGGGTACACGCTTCAACAGATTGTGAAGAGAAGCCTCCTTTCTGCAGGGTTGATGCTCTCCCATCCCACGTGCTTGCCACTTGCTGGCAATTGCTTGATGCCATGGGGACCGCAGACATTACAAATTAAAACGATGAGAAGTTTTGAACACGAAAAAACCAGTTCAAAATCGGGGTGGTGACTCTGCACACCCGTGACTCCGGCTACCCCCGGGTATGTCATGGGACACACTGGCAGACTTAGAATGATTGTGCTTTTAGGCGCGGTCATCAAAAGTGCAAAGCCATACACTTTCAGCCAGGTACACGCTTATGTCCATAAGCTGTCTCAGTGCTTCAAGTACCTTTACAACAGGTGTACGGGAGCATTCAGAAACTGTCACCGTGTTGCTCTGTGCAAGTGTGCTAGGGAGACAGTGCACAGGTATACAAAGCAGGAGATTACCACGTTTTCCCAAAAAAAAAAACCACTCCTTAATTTTGAAAAGCATGGTTTTACAAACGAAAATACCTTTTGCAACAAACAAACATTGCACGGTTTTAAAAAAACAAACACCTTGCATGGTTCTACATAATGGGAGACATCCACCTTTAGCAAGAAAAAAAACAGTCCAAGGTTTTGGAAAAAAAATAAACCTTGCATGGTTTTCCAAAACAGAACAGTGCAACCTTTTGCCCGAAAAAACAAACATTGATTGGTTTTACAAAGAAATAAACGTTGCATGGTTTTACAAAAAATTAAAAGTTGTACAGTGGTATGAAATAGGAGAGTGCAACCTGGTACTTACAAATAGATTACAAAGTTTTCAAAAATAAAAAGCCTCTGCATGGTTGTACAAAACAGGGCACATCAATAGTACACGGTTGTAAGAAAACCAATAAACGTTGCATGTTTTTACAAACCATTAGTCAAACACTTTTGGTACGGAGAAAACACATCACGGGGTTTTGAGCGACGTAACTCTCTGCATGGTTTCACAAAAAGAAAAGAGAACAACCTTTTACGAGAAAGAAAAACATTACAGGGTTTGTAAAGGAAAACATGTGCCACAAGCTTTTTATGGTTTGTAGTATTTTAGGGTGTGTCCTCTTTATCCCCGGGGGTGCCCTTTTTATCCCCAGGGGGTGTCTTATTCATCCCCACCCTGCCCTGATAATCCCCAGGGTGGGGCTCAACTGGTCACCGGGGATGAACCGGTCCCTTTACCTTAAGCGACTTAGACCTTAGGAATATTTTACATAATTGGCACAGAACAGTACGTCTGCTGCATACGGATGTAGTTCCCGATCATCCGCTCTTCCCGGATTCTAGAACACCTTCTTCAGGATCCACAATGCCTGCCCGTCGTGAGGAACAGATGAAGATGGCAGAAGAGGAACGTATGATATATCACTGTTGGGCGAGCATCTCGCCGATGCATGCCAGCAGCAGTCCTCTCATCGTCGCCTACGGTGCCAAAGACGGAGGAGCCAAGAGAGCCGGAAGCAGACAACGTGGAAGGTGTAGAGGCAGCACCGGAAGGTGTGCTACTGATGTCAAACACCTCGGATGCATGAGGCTGATAGGCTTGGCCCAACAATACAACGCACATCCCCTGATACGGTTGCGGGGCAAGCGGAGCAAGCCGCAGAGATACCGGACGAAGCAGCGGCGGAGGCAGAAGAAGGAGCGGAAGGAGGATCAGCGGAGGAAGTCGCCGCCGCGGAAGAAGCGGGAGGAGAAGCGGCAAAAGGAGCAGAAAAGGAAGGGGGAGAGGGGACCGCACAGGAAGCACCAGCCGGAGAGAAAGCAAGAGGAGAAGAGACTGAGCAGGAATTGCCAGAAGAACCCCCTGCACATTTGCCAGGAATTGCACGACACTACATTGTGAATAAGTTAGGCCTCACCATGGGAGCCTATCAAGTTCGTGCATCAGAGCCCCCCGGTAAATCAATAGTCAGGGGGTAGCCTATCAAGTTCGTGCATCAGAGGCCCTTGATAAGTCAATAGTCAGGGGGTGGCCTATCAAGTTTGTGCATCAGAAGGCCCCCGGTAAATCGATAGTCAAGGGGTAGCCTATCAAGTTCGTGCATCAGAGGCCGCTGGCAAATCAATAGTCAGGGGGTAGCCTATCAAGTTCGTGCATCACAGGCCCTGATTATTGTTTTACCCAGGGCCTCTGATGCACGAACTTGATAGGCTACCAACTGTCCATTGATTTACCGGGGGCCTCTGATGCACGAACTTGATAGGCTACCCCCTTACTATTGGTTTACCGAGGGCCTCTGATGCACGAACTTGATAGGGCTGCCCTTGACTATTGATTTACCGGGGGCCTCTGATGCACGAACTTGAGGGGCTACCCCCTGACTATTGGTTTACCCAGGGCCTCTGATGCACGAACTTAATAGGCTACCCCCTGACTAATGATTTACCGGGGGCCTCTGATGCACGAACTTGATAGGCTACCTCCTGACTATTGATTTGCCAGGGGCCTGTGATGCACTAACTTGATAGGCTACACCCTGACTATTGATTTGCCAGGGGCCTCTTATGCACGAACTTGATAGGCTACCCCCTGACTATTGGTTTACCCAGGGCCTCTGATGCACGAACTTGATAGGCCTGCCCTTGACTATTGATTTACCGGGGGCCTCTGATGCACGAACTTGATAGGCTACCCCCTGACTATTGGTTTACCCGGGGCCTCTGATGCACGAAATTGATAGGCCTGCCCTTGACTATTGATTTACCGGGGGCCTCTGATGCACGAACTTTATAGGCTACCCCCTGACTATTGGTTTACCCAGGGCCTCTGATGCACGAACTTGATAGGCTACCCCCTGACTATTGATTTACCGGGGGCCTCTGATGCACGAACTTGATAGGCTACCCCCTGACTATTGATTTGCCAGCAGCCTCTGATGCACTAACTTGATAGGCTACCCCCTCACTATTGATTTGCCAGGGGCCTGTGATGCACGAACTTGATAGGCTACCCCCTGACTATTGACTTACCACGGGCCTGTGATGCACGAACTTGATAGGCTACCCCCTGACTATTGATGTACCAGGGGCCTCATGGTGTTGTACGAAGATGGTTTTTTATGACGCCAGAGCAAGTAAAAAACGCCAGAAAATATACACAAGTCATTTTTGAAGATAACACGTACGAATCGAATTGGTACGGCGAGGCATTGGCCCTTTTTAGCGGTACCAATGAACATGGCCAAACCCTTCTCCTGGCTCACGGCTGCATGCCAAGCAATGAAAATGCAGAGGATTATGAGTGGCTCTGTCACGAGTGGATAAAGGCAACCGGTTGTGCACCCCAGGTTTTGTTCAGTGATGCTGCATACGCCCTCTTGGGGTCCGTTGCCAGGGTTTTTTCCCCGCACCAAACTGCTCACTTCCTCTGCCTTTTTCACATTTACAAAAATCTTACCGAAAACTCCCGAAACTCCCTCGAGCAACACGATTTCACTGCTCTTGAGAGCGCCATCCGACGGGTTCACGAGTGCCCAGATAAGGACGCTGCTGATACTCTCTGGCGCAAGATTCTGGAGGACCCCCGTTGGAAAACTGGAGTCAGATCCCCCCTACATCGTCTTGACCGTTGGTGTGTTGCATGGGAGGTCGAAGTTTTTACCTTCGGCTGCAAGTCCACACAGCGGGCTGAGTCTTTGAATTGCCGCATAAAGCGCCACCTAACTGCAAGAAAATGTTACTACCACATTTTTTTATCGGTTTTGCACTTGGTCTCCAACGAGGGCTATAAAGTTGAATATACTGAAATGGTGAATCACCGACACGCCAATCACCAAATAGCTAACCAAGCCTTCCCATTCTATGTCAAGTTCGTTTCAGGCAAGGTGACAAGCTAGGCGTTTGATAGAATCCTCCAGCAGATGAATGCTTCAACTGCGTACCTCGTGTATGAGTATGACGTGTCCAGGGAGGCCCAATATATAGCTGCCAACAGGGCGGCACCCTTATGGAACTATGATTGACAGTGTCACGATCCACTTGAGACGGAGTTGGTAGACCTACCGAGATTCTGTGCGATCTCCAATCGTGTGCACCAAATCCACGGCAAAAATATAGTTTATGAGGTAAAGCGAAGTGAATCCAGCTGCACTTCGCGTTACATGAACTGTCCACATTATGTTTGTCTGTTCGAGCCATTGGCTGAGGATGGTGCCTATACGGAGTTTTGGTGTAGTTGTGGACTTGCTGCCCGAGTCCGGCATCCATGTCGTCACTATTTTGCTGTTTTGCATCATCGGTCATCTTCAGTTGGCTTGCATCTTGGGTTGTTCAATCCAATTTTTGTTCTAAAACAATTTCAGACTGCAACTGAGGACCTTATCAGTGCCAAATGCAGCAGCCAACGCCTCCCCCTACCCACAGTGCAGGTACCCGTGGCAATCCATGCTACAGACGATGACATTGCATTGACCGACATCTCCTCGTGGGCTGATTTGCCAGCCAGAACGAAACGCGAGCAGATTGTCCGCTCCCTTGGGAATCTGCAGTCCCGGATGCGTCAATATATAACTAATGTGGATCGAGTGGCAACTCATCTTTCTGACCAGGGACAGGATGCAGGCGCCTTGCTCGAAGAAGAGGAGAGGCTACTGAACCAATTTGTGGACATGCGAGCCTCCTCCACACAGGTCCATGTGGTAGGTGCACAAGCACCACGACCTGTTCCCCCGCCGGTGGCCGCCAAGCGAACCGTGCAGCAAACTGTCAGGAAGGCCGCTAAGCGAGGGGATGGTACAAAGGGTGCTACAAAGGGAAGAGGTAGGGGTCAGGGTAGGGGTAGCGGTCAGCCGCTGAAGGAAGAGCTGAATGCTGCCCTTGAGCTTTCATATGTGCTAACCACCGTGAATCAGGGTCCTGGGGGCCTGAGTGCGCAGCATGCCGCGTATAATGATCATTTGCATGCACACATTCACAATATGGTTGACTCGGCTGAGGAGGACCCACCATCATCCACACAAGCTCCCACACAAGTTGCAAGTGATATGCTTTTGATGATTCAGCAGGTTGATACTCACTTGGCTCAGTTGTATGCTCGGACTGCATGTGGGAAACAACTTTCGCTAGCTGAGTTGCATCAGTGTAAGCAGCTTTTGGAGTGGCGGGCTCAAGTGTCGAAGAACTAAGGACATTTCAAATTTCATGTCTGAGTTTATGTTCCATGCCTTCAGGGTTGGCCTGTGTGAGGTTGGGTTTGCCACTGCTGAGGTCTGAGGTCCGTTGCAATTGCGTAGGAGGGAGTTGAAAATGAGTAGGAGGGAGTTGAAAGTGAGTAGGAGGGAGTGGATTTTCACTTGGAGGGAGTTGAAATTGAGTAGAAGGGAGTTCAAATTGAGTAGGAGGGAGTCCAAAATGAGTAGGAGGGAGTTGAAATTGAGTGGGAGGGAGTAAATTTTCACTTGGAGGGGGTTTAAACTGAGTAGAAGAGAGTTTAAATTGAGTAGGAGAGAGTGGATTTTCACTTGGAGGGAGTTGAAAATGAGTAGGAGGGAGTTGAAATTGAGTAGGAGGGAGTGGATTTTCACTTGGAGGGAGTTGCAAATGAGTAGAAGGGAGTTGAAATTCAGTAGGAGGAAGTTGAGTTTCACTTTGAGGGAGTTGAAAATGAGCCGGAGGGAGTTGACAATGAGTAGGAGGGAGTTGAAAAGTAGTAGGAGGGAGTTGAAATTGAGTACGAGGGAGTTGAAATTGAGTAGGAGGGAGTTGATATTGAGTAGGAGGGAGTGGCTTTTCACTTGGAGGGAGTTGAAAATGAGCAGGAGGGAGTTGAAAATGAGTGGAGGGAGTTGAAATTGAGTAGGAGGGAGTGGATTTTCACTTGGAGGGAGTTGAAAATGAGCAGCAGGGAGTTGAAAATGAGTAGGAGGGAGTTGAAATTGAGTACGAGGGAGTTGAAATTGAGTAGGAGGGAGTGGATTTTCACTTGGAGGGAGTTGAAAATGAGTAGGAGGGAGTTGAAATCGAGTAGGAGGGAGTTGAAATTGAGTAGGAGGGAGTTGAAATTGAGTAGGAGGGAGTGGATTTTCACTTGGAGGGAGTTGAAAATGAGTAGGAGGGAGTTGAAATTGAGTAGGAGGGAGTTGAAATCGAGTAGGAGGGAGTGGATTTTCACTTTGAGGGAGTTGAAAATGAGCAGGTGGGAGTTGAAAATGAGTAGGAGGGAGTTGAAAATGAGTAGGAGGGAGTTGAAAATCAGTAGGAGGGAGTGGATTTTCACTTGGAGGGACTTGAAAATCAGCAGCAGTAGATTTGTTACCAGTAAGGTATCGTTGCCTTATCTGGCGATAAAACAATGCAATTATTTTATAAATTTGGGCTGCAGAACGGTTCAAAACATCCTTGTCGCCTTTTAGCAGAAGATTAGTTGCAGTACATCAGTTGCAGTCGTTTTTTTGGTTGTCGTAAATGCGCGTGTCGCCTGTTCGTGCGCGGTCTTTCGCAGTATGCTAGGGCCGCAGTCTGCATACCGTCACCGGGCCTGCACTATTTCATTGGTCGCGTGTGGCTGGACAGGCCTGTCCAATCACGCGCGACTAATAAATTAATGCAGGCGACTCGGATGTTTTCTCATTACAAAAATGAGTGCCGAAATTGTGCGAATTATGATGCGATATTTCAATAACATACTTCTGAAGTCTCAAATTGAGCAGATCAATGATCCGAAGTCCGGTGTCTGTCTGTTTGATGCATGTGACTCCACTTTCCAAATGTCAGGACTTTTCCAACTCAAAAAAAGTTGGTAGGCATGTGGTACGATGCTTTGGGTGGTCTGCGGTGCATTTGTCTTGTTGGTCCGACGTTTCAGTTTGCAGCTTTGCTGAGATTTGGGTAGTGATTCACTCACCTTGAGGCATTCCCTCCTCATGGCTCATCTTGTCTCATGTGCAGTTGATTTTTCAACTCATGCAACTCAAGTAACAAGGGTACTCCCCCTGTCGCCCAGACGCCCATCAAGACAGCCTACAAACTCGAGTGGTATGTGGATGTGCCTCTAGTTCCTTGATGATGTCCTTTCTCGCAATCTAGGCATCATTGTGCAATTTGAACACAATCGAACTAGTAGGTGCACTGGGGTTGGAAGCTTTCATGTTTGTTTAATAGCATGGCACCTTGGTTGTGCACGGGACCGTGTGTGGACTGCAAAACCGGTCGGCAAATGGGTATTTTTGCCCACATTCCACCGGAAGCATTCCCCTTGTATGATGGGCACAAGGGCAAGAAGTTTTGTTGCAAGGAGCAGTGGGGTGTCATGATCCAAAAATTGGTCCAATTGGTCTCCCCGTTGCCTTCGACGAAGAGGGGTCGTTTAGAGGATGCCGCTTCGCCACCTTCAACACTGATCGCCACCCGAACAACCGCCGAACCGCTACCTAACGGCTTTGAGGAAAGGGATGTGATATTGTGGGATGCATGTGCCAAGTATCCTTCTAAGCATGAATATGATATGGACTCCAATTTTTTCACGGGAAGTAATACTATTCGTCGCTATTACCTTGGTGCTCCCGTTTTTACCTCGAAAACTGTTCCTGTGTGTGATGCGTGTGAGAAGGATTTGACAAACCTCCGCCGCGCAATCGACAAGGTTTGTGTGCGCCATGGCACAACTTTGGACTTCCCGAAAGCGTGCCAATTGCCCGCGCGTTGTGTGTCTCAAGCATCATCTCCAGTGGTGCAGCAAATGACAAAGAAAAGGAAAGAGCGTCGAGACAGTTGCGTGTCCGCCACGCAGGTTGGGGTACCCGTCACCGCCCGCTCTCTCTTTGTGTCAAATAAAGAGGACAAGCAAACCCAAACGGAGGGGATGCATTGCCGTTGCAGACTTCCGGATACATCCGCCCCCTCTTCGCCTCACTTCAAGCTCTGCAAGATGCTTCTGCAAACAATGTTGCAGCGGTGTACAAACTGTGTACGGATGGCCACATTGAGAACATTGCCTCTTTGTTGGACCAAATTGAGGCCGTCCTAGAACCTTATGAAGCCCAAGACCTATCTTTTGTGTACAAAGCATGATTGGAATGCCTTTATTGAGTTGCGGTGTGGTGCTCTATGCTTCCGTCAATGCAAGTTGCGGTCTAGGGTAGGGTTTTGCTGCTGTCTGAACAGGTCCAGACAGGTAGGAGGGAGACACCCGGGGGGCTCGGGAGGGTCAAAAATGAACCACTGATTTCCCGTACGCCACTTTGACCTATGAATTCTACGGGCGTCAGGACCGTCCGCATCGAACGGCGTACGGCAAATATACACGTAGCCCGAGTTATGAGCCGTCAGATTTTCGGCCTCCCTAGGCAGCCGTTGGACACGCTGAGCTGACTGCAGAGGCAACCGTATCACACGGGAGCCAACAGCCCTGTGAACTTTGAAAGTGGAAAAACTTTTGCACAGCCCGATTTTTTCCGGACACGGGCGAAAATTGATTGCACACTTGCAAAATGTCGACATCTATGTGTCTCATCACTTTTGGCAACATACAGCTGACAACTTGTGTAGCCGGCACTACATGCCCACCCGTGAGGTTGGCAAGCACAATCATGGGTTCATCCACGAACCTCACCCTGCATCGATGTTGTTGAACACCCGACAAATCACTCCTTGGAGGCCTTCAGAGAGCATTCGCCTTCTTGAGCGCTTAACGCGTTTTCACGAAGTGACACGGACACTCACATCTTTCATACAATATAGACACACTTCAGGAACACACTTCTCCAATGCAATTGCCTACGCACCGCAATTTCTTCCCAATGCAGTCCATGCTTCAATCGCAAGGTGCTGTTGGGCTGAGGGGCTTCCTCTAGTGTTGGTCAGAGATCCGCTGCTTGTCGAAGAGTGAAAGCCGTTTCGACAACTATCAACCTTTGATCTCTTTACATGCCATTTCGCTGGGATGGACCCACAGTGTGCATGAAGTCCTCTCCTACGGCATGCAGCATACTTGCCATGCTCCCGGGCTTTTGGTGTGAACGTCTCTTATTTGGTAGACAGACTACCTTGACAATTCCAAGCACAACCAAACGTTCGATGTTTCCAACCATTGTTCACCACCCCTTGTATCATTGAAACCCCACCGATTGGGGGCCTTGCATCACCACAACGGAGTGTGTCATGGCCAAACGATTCACCGGATCCATTGTTCTGTCTACTGCAGTCATTACACAGCGTAGCTTAGTAAGGAGCCTAGCACGCCATCTAACTTGCTCTCTCCCGGTGTTTTGACCTAATGATGTGTCGCGATTTTTGTCTTGAGCAATTCCTGCAAATCATAAAATTCAAACACCCTCTAGGAACCAAACCGAGGAAGGAGAGAGGAAGACGCGGAGCACGAAAACGTTAGACACAACGGCCGGCACGACTGTTGACTAGCGGACGCCCACTGCACACCACACCCCACTGAAGTACGCTTCTTATCACCGGCAGCTGCTTCTTAGAGTTTTTTGTTGCTAGCGGTTGGTGTATTGTGCACAACGGTTGTACCGGGGCAGGTTTGAACCTAAGTAGACCGCAAGGTTTGTACTTCCCCGCCACCGTCTCGTGAAAGGATGGCTTTTTTTGGCAACACGTAGCTCAAGTGGGTAAACCTTTGGCCCCCATCCACACTTTGGACCAAAACAGCCTCAATTTTGCGCTACGGCACTTGGGGGAGACCCAGGAAAAACACAGCAAGCTGCTCCCGAAACTGTACCTCAATTTGTACAAAGGCAACACCAACACACATAGAAAAGCATCAAAACCACGTCAAGAACTGCATTGGTTTCATTGTTGAACAAAAAAGAGTCAAGCGCATGCACTGGGCCACTTTTTGCCTGGTTGTGGGCTGCCGCAGCATAGAACTACGGTCCTCGAGAGCCAAACCTGAACATTGACTCTCCTAATTGTGATTTTATGACCGAGCTATACATATGTTACCAAGTGTGTGAATGAAACATGTCGCCGGCTGTTTTTAATGGACCCAACGTTACGATGCACGATGATTGTGCTAGCAGTTAGCATGACAATTCGCCAAGGATGCAGGTCCCAAAGGTTTCCCCCCACAGCTGCAGATCAACTCGACAAAGCAACATGCATCATACGACCATAAAATGGATAATTGATCGTTGGCCAATTAGTTTGGTTATGGTTGGGATGTTAAAACCTTGCAGAAAATGTGTCAATGGCCGGGCACATTTGGGCCCTTTCATGATTTTGGAGACATGGCGGTTTCCCGCCCAGACCAACATCATAAACTGCTCACCATGCGAGGTTCCTCAAAAGACAGCGGCGGGAAAGAAACCCGTACAATTAGATCATGCCACTGTAAAATTCCCTGGGTGCAAAGCATGCCACTTCATGATTTTGACTTGATCTCAGGGTCCTACCCCCGCCCCCCTTGCCCCCCTACCTAACTCCCTCCTGCCCACCCGTCCGCTCCTTCTCTGTAGGCCCAAGATTAACCCTCCACCCCTTTGCTCCGTCCAACCTACTTTTCTTCTCTTCTCCTCACCTTTGCAATGACATGCATAGACCACAAAGCACAAATAGATTCTTCAATGTTCATGTTACAATGGTTATTCGTCGAAACTGCGACAACAAATTGTGACAGAAGCCCTTAGTAATCAAGAAGTTGTCCATTGATACAATGGCACAACCTGCTGTGGTGTGCCTTATTAGCTTGATGGTGAAGATCCACCAACGTTGCGGACATGAACCAAGGCTTTTCAGCAACGCCATGGGCTATTGATCATCTTCCTTCGCCCGTACTGTGGCATCATACGCCATGTGCTGCCACCTTGCGTAGTGGCCTGGGTGATGTGGGTCAAGGACATAGCTTAGCAACATGTCACCCATTTGCTGCATTGGAGCGAGAATCATGGTTCACGACCGCGACGCAGGCATATGTTTCATGCAAACACAAGAATGAAACCCGGCACCGCTTGAACGAGGCCTATCACAGTGATACAAAAACAACTTGAGTTCACTTTGTGGCAGATAGTGCTTTTGGAGCCTGCATAAAATGAAGCAACCGTCCCAACATCGCACCAATGTCCCGCATGGTCCGGGAAATGGTATTGTGTAGGAGAACTGTCACCGACATCGTCAACAACTTTTGTCATTTGTATTCGTGCCAAATTCCGATCGTCGCAACAGCAATGGCCGGCTAGCCTTTGACTTCCCCAACAGAAGAGCAATTCGGAAATTTCCGGTAACTCTGCTTAGGGGCATAGGACAGCACAACCAAAATGTCACGCGGTGAGGCAAGCTGTAGACGGGGCCAAGCAAAAAAAGTAACATGGCCAGCAGGTCCCGAATCCTCCATGCAATTATCTGAGACGTACACGGTAACTGGTTCGTTCGTAACCTTCACCTGCTTAAGCAAATCGTTGGCATCAAGGAATGTGTTGCTATCATAGTGAAGGTAACAAGTCACATGGCCAGTGCGTGGTATTTTGCCATGTGCTGGCTTGAGTTTGTCAAACTTAATACCCTCCCCCCGTTCCTCACGGAGGATACCAAAAGCATGAATCGTCAATCGGGGTGCCCAAGTGTGGTCTTACAGTTGGGTCCCTCCTACCCACTTACCATCGTGCTTTGGTTTTGATGCACGGCCGCTTGGAAGGAACTCTTTTACCATGTTCTTCTCGGAAACTGAAGGACTATCCGGCTCACACCTCAGCAAAGCCTTGGAGGTAGGTAGGTAGGTGCACTCGGTCGTGGAGAGGCGCCCCATGGTTCCCCCTGGCGTCGCCCCTGTGACGAACAGGAAGAGGCTCCGCGCGTGAAGAGGGGAGGCGGCTTACATCCCGCTAGACCTGACTGTTGGCCCCCAACAAAGCGGCCCCGGGCTACACCGGGAGGGCTGATCGCCGCCAGCGTGACGTGCTTGTCTCGCCGGGAGGGTGTGCCCCCGTGCTTGCGCACGTCCCCTCCTTTGGGCGGAACCCTAGGGGTTCACCGGACTTCCTGGCGTATCCCGTTCCCAAGGCATGCATGCACGTTCTTGGTACTAAGGTTCCGAGGCGCTTGGGTGTCGCACGCTCCGCCTCGAGTCCCAAAGCAGCGCAGGCCTTAGGATGCAGCCTTACCCCCGGGCTCCGGATCTCGTTTGGCCGGGTCACCTGCATGGCACGGGCTGCCTCAGTGCCCGGGCTGTGGGCACTGGGTTTCCTACTGTTGGCTTGCGTTTGTGGTTGGGTCCGGGTTGCGGTTGGTCGTGGGTTTTGGTTACCCCTGCCCGTTTTGGCTGGGGTCTTGGGTGGGTGTGTTTGGGCTTCGTTTTTGGTGTTGTCCCTCTTTTGCCGGCTGTTTGTGGTGTTCGTGGTTGGGCTTTGGTGTCGGCCTGCTTTCGGGACCCGTGTGGTTTCGTGCGCTTTTCCCTTGCCCCCCGCCGTTTCCGGTTCCGGTGTGCGGTGTGGGCGTGCGTGCTGGGCCCGGGTTGTGTTTTTTGCGCTTTTTTTTTTTTTAGGTTGCTGGGTGTCCCCGTTCCGGGCCTTGTGGTCTCTCCCCCCGTCTCCTTTCTTTCGGGCTGGGCTGCTGGCTTTTTTTTTTTTCTGCTTGTTTCGGTGCCCCTTTTTCCGGTGGGCCGCTTTTTTTTTGGCTTGGTGTTGCCGGTTTTGGCTGGGTGGTCCCCCTGTGCCTGTTTGGGGGTCCTGTCTTCGGTGCCCTCTGGGTCGGGGGTTTGGCCCCCTTCTGTTTTGTTGGCGGGCGGTTTGGTGGCTGTGGCGTGTTTTCGCGCGCCCCCCGCCCCCCCGTTTTTTTTTTTTTTTGGGGGGGGGGGGGGCTACCTAGCTGTTCCTGCCTTTGCCTTCCCTCGGCTGGCGCTTGCTCTGTGGCTGGTGTGTGGTGTGGTTGGTCCCTCGCCACTCCTGGCGGAGGTTCCTGTGTGCTACTCCCCGCCACTCCTGGCTGGGTTTCGCTGCCGGTGGTGGTGGGCGGTCCCCGCCATTCCTGGCTGGGGTCTGCCGGCGGCGGTGGTGTGTGGTGTGTGGCGGTGGTGTGTTGGTGGGGTTGTGGCTGGTGTGTGGTGTGGTTGGTCCCTCGCCACTCCTGGCGGAGGTTCCTGTGTGCTACTCCCCGCCACTCCTGGCTGGGTTTCGCTGCCGGTGGTGGTGGGCGGTCCCCGCCACTCCTGGCTGGGGTCTGCCGGCGGCGGTGGTGTGTGGTGTGTGGCGGTGGTGTGTTGGTGGGGTTGTGGCTGGTGTGTGGTGTGGTTGGTCCCTCGCCTCTCCTGGCGGAGGTTCCTGTGTGCTACTCCCCGCCACTCCTGGCTGGGTTTCACTGCCGGTGGTGGTGGGCGGTCCCCGCCACTCCTGGCTGGGGTCCGCTTGCGGCGGTGGTGTGTGGTGTGTGGTGTGTGGCGGTGGTGTGTTGGTGGGGTTGTGGCTGGTGTGTGGTGTGGTTGGTCCCTCGCCACTCCTGGCGGTGGTTCCTGTGTGCTACTCCCCGCCACTCCTGGCTGGGTTTCGCTGCCGGTGGTGGTGGGCGGTCCCCGCCACTCCTGGCTGGGGTCCGCTTGCGGCGGTGGTGTGTGGTGTGTGGTGTGTGGTGTGTGGCGGTGGTGTGTTGGTGGGGTTGTGACTGGTGTGTGGTGTGGTTGGTCCCTCGCCACTCCTGGCGGAGGTTCCTGTGTGCTACTCCCCGCCACTCCTGGCTGGGTTTCGCTGCCGCTGGTGGTGTGCGGTCCCCGCCACTCCTGGCTGGGGTCCGCTTGCGGCGTCGGTGTGTGGTGTGTGGCGGTGGTGTGTTGGTGGGGTTGTGGCTGGTGTGTGGTGTGGTTGGTCCCTCGCCACTCCTGGCGGAGGTCCCTGTGTGCTACTCCCCGCCACTCCTGGCTGGGTTTCGCTGTCGCTGGTGGTGGGCGGTCCCCGCCACTCCTGGTTGGGGTCCGTTGGCGGCGGTGGTGTGTGGTGTGTGGTGTGTGGTGTGTGGTGTGTTGTTGGGGTCCCTCGCCACTCCTGGCGGAGGTTCCTGTGTGCTACTCCCCGCCACTCCTGGCTAGGTTTCGCTGCCGCTGGTGGTGGGCGGTCCCCGCCACTCCTGGCTGGGGTCCGCTGGCGGCGGTGGTGTGCGTGCTTTGCTTGGCCGGGTCGGACGGGCCGGCCTCCCGGGCGCGTTCTGGTGCGCCTCACCTTTTCCTTTGGCCGCTTTGTCTTTCTGCTTTGCTTGGCCCCCTCCGGGCTGGGGTTGCCCCTCTCTCTTTCGCTGCTGTTGCCGTTCTTCGTTGGCTGGGGTTTGTGGTGTGTGGGTTGGCTGTTGCTTGGCACCTGTTCGTGTGCCGTGGTTCGTTGCGTGTTGTGCGCGCTCTCCGGGTTTGTGGCACCCGGCGGCCGTCGCTGCTTGGCACCTGTCCGTGTGCCTTGGTTGTGGCCGGCGGCGTGCCTCTCTGGCGTGCCTCGTGGCCCCGCCTGGTGCGCCGCGCCTCGTCCGGTCCGGTCACTCTCGGTGCTCCGGTCGGCTTTCCCGACGCCGTGGTGCCTTTCCCCACCCCGGGAGCTTGCGCCCCCGGCTTTACTGGGCGGCTGCGCGGGGCACGCGGAGGCCGGCCGAGAACCGGGCTCATTGTGCCTGCCGCTGGCCCCCGCCGAGGCAGGGGCGCTGGGCTCGCTCCGCGTCGTACCCGTTCGGGGCCCCGCGATGGGGTTGTCCCTGGCGGGTCCCTCCGACGCCGGTCTTGGGCTGCGTGCGCTGCGGTGGTTGGCGTGTGTGGACCCGGTCACTGACGCGTCCGGTTTCCCGTACCGTCCGTCTTTCGACGGGGGACTCGGCCGGTGCACCGGGGCTGTTTCGTGTGGACGCCGACACCTCCCCTTGCGGGTCGGAGGACGCCACGCCCGGGTCCCGTGCGTGTTTGCGTGTGCTTGCTCTTCTTGGCCGGGTCGGGCGGGCCGGCCTCCCGGGCGCGTTCTGGTGCGCCTCACCTTTTCCTTTGGCCGCTTTGTTTTTCTGCTTTGCTTGGCCCCCTCCGGGCTGGGGTTGCCCCTCTCTCTTTCGCTGCTGTTGCCGTTCCTCGTTGGTTGTTTTTCTCGGCCTCCCGCTGCTTGGCTCGCGCCTCGTTTGTGTCCTCCGCTTGGCCGTTGGCTGCTCTTTGGTGGTTGCTCCCCCGCCCCCCCCCCCTTTGTGTCTCGGGTTTTCGTCGCTCTTGCTTGTGGCCTTGGTGTTTTTTTTTTTTTTTTTTTTTTTTTTTTCTTTTTTTTTTTTTTCTCTTCTTCCTCTGTGCGCCCCCGTTGTCTCCGGCTTTCTCTCCGGCTTTCTCTGGTTTCCGGCCCCGGGTGCCCTGGGCCTCGGCGCTTGCTTTGTTTGTTTTGTTGGCCTTCCGCTTCTCGGCTCTCCGTGCGCTTGTCCCTCCTTCGTGCTTTCCCCTTGGCTGTTGGCTGCCCCCTTTTGGTTGCTGCCCCCCCCCCCCCCCTTTGTGTCCCGCGGTTTTCGTTCCTGCCGCTCGGTGCTGTGTGCCGTGTTGTGCTGTGTGTCCCCCGGTGCGGTGCGATGCTGCGCCGTGCTGCTGCGCGTTGTGTCGCCCGGTGTTGTGCTGGCGTGTGCTGTGTTGCGCTCGTTTGGTGCCGCTGCTTGTTGCGCCGTGCCCTCTGGCGCTGCCCGTCGCTCTGGGGCCCTGTGCTCTGCGGTGCTGTGTTTTGCGGTGGCCCCCCGCGCTGTGTGCTCTGTGCTGTGTGTGTTTTGTCGTGGCGCGGTGGTGCGTGCTGTTGTTCGCCGCTCTGCCTTGTGCTGTGTGTGTCTCGGGGTGCTGTGCTGTGCGTTCCCTGTGCTCTCTGTTCTGTGCGGTGCTGTGCTTCGCTGTGCTGGTGCGCTCGCGTTGTGCTGTTCGTGTGGTGCGTGCTGCTGCTGGCGCTTGGTGCTGTGGCGCGCTGCTGTGTGTTGTGCTGTTTCCTGTGGTGTGCCGTGGTGCGGTGCTGGGTCTGGTGGCCCGTGGTTGTCTGCTGGTGGCGTGTTTCGGTGTCGGTGTCCCTGTCTGGCCGCGTGGTCTGCTTCCCTGTGGTTGGTGTGGTTTGCTGTGGTGCCCTGCTTTCTGTGTCGTGTTCTGTGGTGCTGTGCTGTCGCGTGGTGCTGTGCTGTTGTGCTCTGCTGTCGTGTTGCGGTGCTGTCGGGGCTTGCTTTGCCCTCCTGTGGGCTGTCGTGCTGTGCTGGGTTGTGCTGTTGGTTGGCTGTGCTGTTTTTGGCCCGGTGGTGGTGTCTGCGTGCTGTGGTGCTCTTTTCCTCGCGCTGTGCGTTCCCTGCCTTCTCCGCTCTGTGCGCTGCGGGCCTTGTTGTGCTGGCTGTGGTGCCCTGCTTCCCTGTGTCGTGTGCTGTGGCGCTGTGCTGTCGTGTGGTGCTGTGTTGTCGTGCTCTGCTGTCGTTTTGCGGTGCTGTTTGTGTTTGCTTTGCCCTGCTGCGGCCTGTCGTGCGGCGTCTGTGTCGTCTGCGCTGTTGTTGGTGCCTCGTGCTGTGGCGTGTCCCTGTGCGTTGTGGTGTCTCCCTGGGTGTTCTGCGGTGTGGTGGTGCTGCTCTGGTGTGTCGTGGTGTCTTGCTGTGCTGTGTGTTGTCCTGTGGTGTCCTGCGCTCTGTGCCGTGTCCTGCGGTGCCGTGCTGTCCTGCGGTGCTGTGCTGGTTGGCTGTGCTGTGCGGTTGTCTGCGCTGCTGGTGTTTGTTTTGTCCTCTTTTCTTTTGCTAAAAACCCCTGCCGTTTTTCCGTGCCTTTGAAAACTATTTTTTTTTTTTTGAAAATAAAATAAAATTATACACGACCCAACACACTCGCGTGCAGCAAGACCATGTTCGCGGCTGTGCCTTACGTGTTACCCGTCGTTCTTGATGTTCTCGGCCTCGTTCTTGTGCGTGGCGTCGTGGAGCGTGTTGATGTCCATTGCGAAGGGTTAACCGCGTTCCCCCAGGGCCGCCGCCTGAGCTGCAGGGCAAGGGGAGTGATGGGCACGAGGTTGGGGAGGGAGGTGCATGAAGAATAAGAAGAAAAAGGCGGCAGGGTGCGACGTGAGGGGTCGTGGCGTGTGATCTGGCGCCCACTGCACACCACACCCCACTGAAGTACGCTTCTTATCACCGGCAGCTGCTTCTTAGAGTTTTTTGTTGCTAGCGGTTGGTGTATTGTGCACAACGGTTGTACCGGGGCAGGTTTGAACCTAAGTAGACCGCAAGGTTTGTACTTCCCCGCCACCGTCTCGTGAAAGGATGGCTTTTTTTGGCACCACGTAGCTCAAGTGGGTAAATCTTTGGCCCCCATCCACACTTTGGACCAAAACAGCCTCAATTTTGCGCTACGGCACTTGGGGGAGACCCAGGAAAAACACAGCAAGCTGCTCCCGAAACTGTACCTCAATTTGTACAAAGGCAACACCAACACACATAGAAAAGCATCAAAACCACGTCAAGAACTGCATTGGTTTCATTGTTGAACAAAAAAGATTCAAGCGCATGCACTGGGCCACTTTTTGCCTGGTTGTGGGCTGCCGCAGCATAGAACTACGGTCCTCGAGAGCCAAACCTGAACATTGACTCTCCTAATTGTGATTTTATGACCGAGCTATACATATGTTACCAAGTGTGTGAATGAAACATGTCGCCGGCTGTTTTTAATGGACCCAACGTTACGATGCACGATGATTGTGCTAGCAGTTAGCATGACAATTCGCCAAGGATGCAGGTCCCAAAGGTTTCCCCCCACAGCTGCTGATCAACTCGACAAAGCAACATGCATCATACGACCATAAAATGGATAATTGATCGTTGGCCAATTAGTTTGGTTATGGTTGGGATGTTAAAACCTTGCAGAAAATGTGTCAATGGCCGGGCACATTTGGGCCCTTTCATGATTTTGGAGACATGGCGGTTTCCCGCCCAGACCAACATCATAAACTGCTCACCATGCGAGGTTCCTCAAAAGACAGCGGCGGGAAAGAAACCCGTACAATTAGATCATGCCACTGTAAAATTCCCTGGGTGCAAAGCATGCCACTTCATGATTTTGACTTGATCTCAGGGTCCTACCCCCGCCCCCCTTGCCCCCCTACCTAACTCCCTCCTGCCCACCCGTCCGCTCCTTCTCTGTAGGCCCAAGATTAACCCTCCACCCCTTTGCTCCGTCCAACCTACTTTTCTTCTCTTCTCCTCCCCTTTGCAATGACATGCATAGACCACAAAGCACAAATAGATTCTTCAATGTTCATGTTACAATGGTTATTCGTCGAAACTGCGACAACAAATTGTGACAGAAGCCCTTAGTAATCAAGAAGTTGTCCATTGATACAATGGCACAACCTGCTGTGGTGTGCCTTATTAGCTTGATGGTGAAGATCCACCAACGTTGCGGACATGAACCAAGGCTTTTCAGCAACGCCATGGGCTATTGATCATCTTCCTTCGCCCGTACTGTGGCATCATACGCCATGTGCTGCCACCTTGCGTAGTGGCCTGGGTGATGTGGGTCAAGGACATAGCTTAGCAACATGTCACCCATTTGCTGCATTGGAGCGAGAATCATGGTTCACGACCGCGACGCAGGCATATGTTTCATGCAAACACAAGAATGAAACCCGGCACCGCTTGAACGAGGCCTATCACAGTGATACAAAAACAACTTGAGTTCACTTTGTGGCAGATAGTGCTTTTGGAGCCTGCATAAAATGAAGCAACCGTCCCAACATCGCACCAATGTCCCGCATGGTCCGGGAAATGGTATTGTGTAGGAGAACTGTCACCGACATCGTCAACAACTTTTGTCATTTGTATTCGTGCCAAATTCCGATCGTCGCAACAGCAATGGCCGGCTAGCCTTTGACTTCCCCAACAGAAGAGCAATTCGGAAATTTCCGGTAACTCTGCTTAGGGGCATAGGACAGCACAACCAAAATGTCACGCGGTGAGGCAAGCTGTAGACGGGGCCAAGCAAAAAAAGTAACATGGCCAGCAGGTCCCGAATCCTCCATGCAATTATCTGAGATGTACACGGTAACTGGTTCGTTTGTAACCTTCACCTGCTTAAGCAAATCGTTGGCATCAAGGAATGTGTTGCTATCATAGTGAAGGTAACAAGTCACATGGCCAGTGCGTGGGATTTTGCCATGTGCTGGCTTGAGTTTGTCAAACTTAATACCCTCCCCCCGTTCCTCACGGAGGATACCAAAAGCATGAATCGTCAATCGGGGTGCCCAAGTGTGGTCTTACAGTTGGGTCCCTCCTACCCACTTACCATCGTGCTTTGGTTTTGATGCACGGCCGCTTGGAAGGAACTCTTTTACCATGTTCTTCTCGGAAACTGAAGGACTATCCGGCTCACACCTCAGCAAAGCCTTGGAGTCTACACTAAAGATGGTGACTTCCAAGCTTTCGAAAGCCATTTCATAAAGGAGACGAACTTGTGAACACAAAGAATGAGCAGCAATGTAGTTGGCATGCAAATCTTGTTTTGAGTTGTACAACCGCCATGGCAACCAACCCTTGAAAGACATGGCATTCGTATGACTCGAATGAGGGGGAAAGAATAGCTCGCGAACTGCTTTAAGAGACAAAGCTCCCCTTTTCTGTGTGCAATAGGAATTCAAGGCAGGAGCTGTAATGCCAACATGGTGCACATCACCATCAGCCTACGTTTGTGTGCATGCACATCTGTGAGGACGTTGAACTCATTCTTTCCACCTTCCAGAATCGCGGGAATACGTTCCTCCACTTTCTGTCTTTTGCCTCAGGGTTTGTTTGAACTTTCACTTTGGTCTGGTTAGAGGCAAAGAGCATCGACATGGATATCCGAGAAACATTTACGTGCTACAAGAACTGCACTTTGGCTGTGAATTCATTACACACGATATTTTTGCACAAAGGATTTGACCCAATGTGGTTTGCCGGGGACCGTCTTTGCATACGGGGCCAAAGGTATGTGCCCTACACAAAAAACGGTTGCACAAAGCCCGTGCATTTTAGAAGGAGTAAGTGTGGACCAAAATGTTGGTGGCCTTCAATCAAGAACGACATGCAAAGAATTCCAGACCGCTATCCATCGACATGTTCACCAATTGTCGATTCACTGCCTTGCCTTAGCGGTTTTTGATTTCTTTTGCTTTGTGTTTCCATGCCATGAAAGTAGCCAAAAGGGCCCCTTCATTCTCGGCGATTGCCAAGATCACGGTCCCATTTGCTTCTTTGAAGGCCGCCACCACTTCATGTTGGGCTACCTGGACTTCGTGCACATTTGTCCGCAAGTCGGTTTTCTTCTTGGGCATTGTTATGTTTGAAGGGACATCGTCGCGTCGCGTCGCGCGATCGCAGCAGAAGAAAAGAAAAAACCAACAAAAAGACGCACAACCAGAAAAAATAAAGCGCAAAATCGATTTATCCGACCTCAGAAACCCCCCCAAAAATTTTACGCCGCTGTTTGGTGAGGTCGCAAAATTTGAGACACTCACAGAAAAAGAAGAACAACAGAGACGCGACGGAGACGAAGTTGAGCGTTGCTTGACCCAAAACACCTAGCAAAGTGCGTGTCCTAGGCGCTAGGGACTTGTGCACGCTCCAACAACAAAGAAGAAGAATAGAGGCGAGAATAGTGCAACAACGAAGGCCTTCGGCCAGGGAGTGGGGCAACAATGAAGACCGCCCTTACATACCAACCCCATATAGTAGCTAGGGCATGAGAGCACGCCCCAACAACACACAAAGTGCACACAAGGGGGAAGGAAGGAAAAAACGCTTGCTCTTGGGCGTCGCCAAAAACAAAGAGTCCGAAACACGACAAATAAATAGCATGTGACATGGGTGCAAGAACACCACACGCTTACTCTAGGGAGTCATGAATGCATTAAGCAAACACGCCTACACATGGGGGATGAAAAAAAAACAATGAGACCACAAACCGATGAGCTAGTAACAAATGCCGCCATGCATGCATTAAGACACACTTACTCTTGGGCGTCGCAAAAAACAAAGAGTCCAAGACATAGGAAAAGAGTAGCATGACATGAATGCATTGAGCAAAAACGCCTACTCTTGGGCGTCGCAAAATACAAAGAGTCCGCACACCGACGAGTAAGTAGCATGTGCCGCGATGCAAGCATTAAGACACGCTTACTCTTGGGCGTCGCAAAAAACAACGAGTCCATGACATAAAGATTAAGTAGCATAGCATGTCACGAATGCATAAAGCAAGCATGCCTAATCTAGGACGACGCCAAAAAAAAACAAAGAGGCCAAGACGGGAAGAATAAGAAAGACACCATAGGATGCCGGACACCATAGGCTGGAAAGCAAGTGGCGAGTTCGCCGTGGCGTTCCCCACGGTGTCTACACTTGGTGTCACACATAAATAGCGTGCGGCAAGAGTGCAAAACGAATGATTGAATGAAAGATGAGAATGGTGGCAAACTGCATGCGTAGGAGTAGGAGCTTGTGTGCGTGCCCCAAACAAACAAAAGAGGAGAGGACAAGAGGTAGGCAAAGGCAACACGAAGTGCGTGCAACAAGGGACGGGACGTGAAGAGGGACAAAGCATGAGAACAAAGAGCATACGGGAAAGAAAGCAACATGCGCGCGTAGACACTAGGAGCTTGAGTGCGTGCCCCAGCAAAGCCACCACAAAGGGAGTGAAAGAGAGCAGGGGAAGAGAGAGACGGCGGCGGAGAGGGAGGGGAAGGGGCGGGAGAGAAAGCAAAGCGGAGCGGGGGGGGCGGGGGAGGAGCAACAACGATGGGCGCGCGGAAAAAAAAAACAAACAAAACACTAATGCACCGCGCACGCAAACTCCGAAGTCAGCAAGGAGAGAAAGATACATGACGCCCCGGATTGGAGCATCCGGGGCGGGTTGGAGCTCGGCCCGAGCCCCCGGACTGGATCGTCCAGGGGTAAACCCGGTGCCGCGGACTGGGGCGTCCGAGGCAACGGGGAGAATACGATAAAAAGATGCCCCGGATTGAAGCGTCCGGGGCGGAATGAAGCACGGCCCCCGGACTGGATCGTCCGGGGCCGAACCCGACGCCACGGAACGGAGCGTCCGAGGCAACGGAGAGAATACGATAAAAAGACGCCCCGGATTGGAGCATCCGGGGCGGAATGAAGTGCGGCACTAGCCCCTGGGCTGGATTGTCCGGGGGTGAACCCGGTGCCACGGACTGGAGCGTCCGAGGCAACGGAGAGAAGACGATAAAAAGACGCCCAGGATTGGAGCATCCAGGGCGGAATGAAGCACGGCACTAGCCCCCGGACTGGATCCTCCGGGGGTGAACCCGGTGCCACGGACTGGAGCGACCGAGGCAGCGGAGAGAATACAACAAAAAGACGCCCCGGATTGGAGCATCCGGGGCGGAATGAAGCACGGCACTAGCCCCCGGACTGGATCGTCCGGGGGTGAACCCGGTGCCATGGACTGGAGCATCCGAGGCAACGGAGAGAACACAATACAAAGACGGCCCGGATTGGAGCAGCCGGGGCGGCATGAAGCACGGCACTAGCCCCAGGACTGGATCGTCTGGGGGTGAACCCGGTGCCACGGACTGGAGCGTCCAGGGCAACGGAGAGAATACGATAAAAAGACGCCCCGGATTGGAGCATCCGGGGCGGAATGAAGCACGGCACTAGCCCCCGCACTGGATCGTCTGGGGGTGAACCGGGTGCCACCGACTGGAGCATCCGAGGACACAGAGAGAATACGATAAAAAGACGGCCTGGATTGGAGCATCCGGGGCGGCATGAAGCACGGCACTAGCCCCCGGACTGGATCGTCCGGGGGTGAACCCGGTGCCACGGACTGGAGCGTCCGAGGCAACGGAGAGAAGACGATAAAAAGACGCCCCGGATTGGAGCATCCGGGGCGGAATGAAGCACGGCACTAGCCCCCGGACTGGATCGTCCGGGGGTGAGCCCGGTGCCACGGACTAGAGCATCCGAGGCAACGGAGAGAATACGATAAAATGACGCCCCGGACTGGAGCATCCGGGGCGGAATGACGCACGGCACTAGCCCCCGCACTGAATCGTCCGGGGGTGAACCCGGTGCCACGGACTGGAGCGTCCGAGGCAACGGAGAGAATATGACAAAAAGACGCCCAGGATTGGAGCATCCGGGGCGGAGTGGAGCGCGGCCCGAGCCCCCAGACTGGATCGTCCGGGGGTGAACCCGGTGCTACGGACTGAAGCGTCCGAGGCAACGGAGAGAATACGATAAAACGACGCCCCGGAATGGAGCATCCGAGGCGGAATGAAGCACGGCACTAGCCCCCGGACTGGATCGTCCGGGGGTGAACCCGGTGCCATGGACTGGAGCGTCCGAGGCAACGCAGAGAATACGACAAAAAGACGCCCTGGATTGGAGCATCCGGGGCGGAATGAAGCACAGCCCGAGCCCCCGGACTGGATCGTCCGGGGGTGAACCCGGTGCCATGGACTGGAGCGTCCGGGGCAACGGAGGGAATACGACAAAAAGACGCCCTGGATTGGAGCATCCGGGGCAGAATGAAGCACGGCCCGAGCCCCCGGACTGGATCGTCCGGGGGTGCACCCGGTGCCGCGGACTCGAACATCCGGGGACGCAACGCACCCGGACTGGAACATCCGGGGACGAAGCGGCCCGGGTATGGAATGTCCGGGGCAGCAAACAAGGAGAAGGAGACGGTGGCGGAGCGACACGGAGAGGAGAACAAGAACAAGAGCAAGGAACGGAAGGGGGAGGACAAGAAGGAGAGAAGACGCAAAGCGGGAGGAGAAAGAGCAAGAGGTGGGAAGCGAGAGGAGAAGGAGAAGAATGAGAGGCGGATGGGCACATGGAGCCCGGACCGGAACAGACTAGAGCGTACGGGGTAGGTGCGGAGAGGAACCTCCAGGGCTGCGTACGGAGGGGACACGATGGCGGAAAGGAGAGGCAGGAGCAAGGAGAGGTGGGGAGGGAGGACAAGGAGGACAAGAGCCAGGAGGAGAGAGGAGAAGGAGAGGCCGAAAGAACGGACTAACACAGACGGAGACTCGAACGCGAACGCCAAGGGCGCCACGAGGACGAGACGGCGGCGGCAAGAAAATGCAGGAGGGCAGTCAAGGAGAGCATGCACAAGAACAGGCAAGGATAAGGGAGGGGGATAGGACGCATGCGAGGAGCACACAACGAGCACGCGCACCGGTGAACAGGAGCCAAGAGGCCCTGGACGCCGCACATACAACACCGCACACAAAGCGTGCACACCGGTGAACCGGAGCCAAGGGGCCCAGGACACCGTATACACGACACAGCACACCAAAGCAGGCACACCGGTGAATTGGAGCCAAGCGGCCCAGGACACCACGCACACAAAACCACACAGAGAGCGTGCACACCGGTGAACAGGAGCCAAGCGGCCCAGGACACCGCCCCCGCAACACCACACACAGAGCGTGCACACCGGTGAACAAGAGCCAGGAGGCCCAGGACACCGTACACGCAACACCACATACAGAGCGTGCAGGAGTGGCGGGCGGGGGCGGGAGGGGAGCGACCCGTGCTAGGCGCACAAAACGGTCCCCGGATGGATGAGGATCCAGTGGGCCCGCGCCACAGGGTTGCTGGCGGCCCGATGGGGTATAAACACGGGATGAGGGATGGGATGGGGCCGCACAACAGCCCAGGGGATTAGGCCGGGGCCGCGGCACAGGGGAAGAGGGCGGGAAGGGAGCGACCCGTGCTAGGCGCACAAAACGGTCCCCGGATGGATCACAATCCAGTGGGCCCGCGCCACAGGGTTGCTGGCGGCCCGGTGGGGTATAAACACGGGATGAGGGATGGGATGGGGCCGCACGACAGCCCAGAAGATTAGGCCGGGCCCGCGGCACAGTGGAAAGGGACGGGGGCGGGAAGGGAGCGACCCGTGCTAAGCGCACGAAGCGGTCCCCGGATGGAAGAGGTTCCAGTTGGCCCGCGCCACAGGGTTGTTGGCGACCCAGTGGGGTATAAACACGGGATGAAGGGACAAGGGGACGGGGCGGGGAAGGGCGTGTTGCTAGAGCCACACAACGGCCCGAGGGGGTAGGGAGTCCATGGGACGCTTGGAACGGGCCGGTGCCGGGATGAGGCAAAGGGAAATGGGACATGGGATGGGCAGGGAGGCCGAAAGCACCAAGCAACAGGCCCATGGGATTGGGAAACCAGTCACCATGGAGTGGTGAACCATGGGCCAACCATGGGGAACCTGACCACGGGAAGTCGCAAAATGCCCTGAACTCCGGGACGGCCGTGAGGTGTCCGCAGGGGTGAGGGTTGACCTTGAGATCCCCGGGTCAATGGCCTGAGTACACGTAGGTTCACACATGAGCGGGACCAGGGGGAACGTGGAAAGGGTCGCCCCCTGGCCTCCAGCCGTGGATGGAAGACACCCAAGTGCATCCGGGAGCCGAGTGGGTACTCCAACCCGTGAGGGATGGGGAGTGGTGGAATGTGGTTGACAGAGAGAAATGCTCCGCTGTCGGCGAGGGCTATCCACAGGAAACCCGCCTGCGGGCGCCCAAAAGGCTGTGCTAGGGGGGGAAGGCCGGAGGATCCTTCAAAGGGTGACCGGAAGGAGCTGAAACCGTGAGGGCAGCGACTGAAGGGAGCCTACCGCCGGTCATGCCCCAAGGGAACCCGGTTGAAGTTCTCGGCCGTGAGGTGAGACAGGGGTCGCCAGGGGAACTGATGGTGGAGAGCTCTCCTTCCCGCCAGAGGCGGCCACCATGTAAAACAAACAAGGAGTACTCAGATGAGGCTGCGGACGCGGCCGCCCTTACTTACTTACTTACTTACTTCTTGGGCACCCAGGTGTAGGCTTTGTAATGTTGCAACAACCATTTGATTGTGTTTGCCACTTCTAAGCACTCTTCTATGAAATTATTCGCCTCTGCGCAGTCAATATGCAAAGGCAAATCGCCTAGCCAACAATTGCAATGCATGTCATGGGTGGGAACCGAAGCACATTCATTTGTCTCATTCAGACGGGGAGGAGCATTCCGGCTCGGGCCAAAACGAAGACTAAGAGAGAGAAAATAAGAACGAACGAGGGGAGCTGGTGGGAACTTTAGTCGCAACAGTCATAATTTCGAATCTCACCTCCTCACTTCAACCTCACCTCCATTCGTTCAAATGTTTCTTCGGCTTTTGCCCTGTATTCGTGTTTCCACAAACCGTTCAACATGATTTGAAGTTGTTGTCCATTCTCGTCAATTTGATTGAAAACTTGATGCAATTTCGACACTTCGTGCACCAAGTATCCGAATTCTGAAACACGGGCATCTTGACGAACGCGGAACCTCACTGAATGATTCTTTGTGCCACAATGTAGTTTCTTTCTTTCCCCTGAGGAGTCGCAATAAGATGCAATGATTCCTGTTAAGATAGGCCGACGGTAGCCCTTGATGGATGGAAATAGAAATTACGATCGTTACCATTAACAGTAACTGACACGGTGCAAAAGACACGTAATTGAATAGCCCACAAAATGCCTATTGTGATGGGCCAAATGCCGTAAAAAAGTGCAATATCCAGAATATAGCATTTCACCCTGTCGTCACAGATTAGATCTTTTAAACCGTGAAAGTACATTTTCCAAAGTAACTAGGGAGTTAACCTTAGCCGACCATGAAGTTCACTCCTACTACAGAAGTAAGCGGAGGTATCTTCTATCATGGAGATAATACCCAAAACAACTAGGCACTTCATGCCTTTTTCTTTTAAGGTCAAGCCCTGTGGTCTCCCACCTAAGGACCTAGATGCTCAAAAGTTTAATCTACTTATTCTCGTCCTGTTGTGGAACCGTTTTTCAATTCAGTTGCTTGGCCAAGGTCGCCAAGGCATATCCTGTGTCTGGCCCAACCTACACGCCGGAAATTCATAATCTACTCCATTGCATTCCAAACTGTGCACTTCAACTACCTATCAATGTCTTTTGGGATTTACGTTCTGACTTCACATTTTGCATTGCAAAAAATCATCAAAGTTCTCTGTGACAACAACCATGAACATCCAAAGCATTTGCGAAAGCTTCTGAGCTTTTCTGATAGCAGACACAGCACCCATGACGACTACGGCACCCGACGAACACTTGCATCAAAGATTGTGAAATGTTGGTCACTCTCAGGACAAAGACTGATCCCTTCATCACCAGGTCAACGACTTGAGATGTGGCACGGACCTGACGAGCATCCACAGGTGCCATCGTCCCTGAAGATTGCGGCCCTCGTGGAGAGCATTAAGCAAGAGCAACCGACACATCACTTCAGACACCGAGGCCCCCAGCTTACCGTTGGAGAACATCAAGAGGCTAGGGAGCAAGAATACTTAACCATGGGCCTTAGCCTCCGTGGTTGCCAGGTTCGAATGCCTTTCCCTTACTCCTTCAATAACCCGTCCTTCCCCCACAAATGAGAGATTAGCAAGAACAAATGTGAAGGGGTGGCGGGGCAGGGATGTGGCCAGGAGCATCAAGATGTGGGGAGAAGAATGGGAGATTCCTTATGGGGAAGAAGCCGCTTTCATCCACACGAGGTGTTCGCCGACAGGGAATCAAGGGCGACGACGCCTTATCTGAACAAAAAGTCCGAGCCGGTTTGTATGGACTTGCCTTTTCACTACACGAAGTGGCGTGAAACTGGGTCTTGATGAGACCGTGTGAGAGCTTTTCACAAGGGTTTACGGGTGCCGCTTAAGGGAACCCACACCTGAATGCCTTGTCTGCAGCATTCGAAATTAAGTAAGTAAGTAAGTAAGGGCGGCCGCGTCCGCACCCGCATCTGACATCTCCTTGTTTGTTTTACATGGTGGCCGCCTCTGGCGGGAAGGAGAGCTCTCCACCATCAGTTCCCCTGGCAACCCCTGTCTCACCTCACGGCCGAGAACTTCAACCAGGTTCCCTTGGGGCATGACCGGTGGTAGGTTCCCTTCAGTCGCTGCCCTCACGGTCTCAGCTCCTTCCGGTCACCCATCGAAGGATCCTCCGGCCTTCCCACCCTAGCACAGCCTTTTGGGCGCCTGTAGGCGGGTTTGCTGTGGATAGCCCTCGCCGACAGCGAAGCATTTCCTTCTGTCAACCACATTCCACCACTCTTCATCCCTCACGGGTCGGAGTACCCACTCGGCTCCCGGATGCACTTGGTTGTCGTCCATCCACGGCTGGAGGCCAGGGGGCGACCCTTTCCACGTTCCCCCTGGTCCCGCTCACGCGTGAACCTACGTGTACTCAGGCCATTGACCCGGGGATCTCAAGGTCAACCCTCACCCCTGCGGACACCCCACGGCTGTGCCGGTGTTCAGGGCATTTTCCCGACTTCCCGTGGTCAGGTTCCCGATGGTTGGCCCATGGTTCACCACTCCATGGCGACTGGTTTCCCAATCCCATGGGGCTGTTGCTTGGTGCTGTCGGTCCTCCTTCCCCTCCCATGTCCCATTCCCCTATGCCACATCCCGTCACTGGCTCATTCCCAGCGTCTCGCGGACTCCCTACCCCGCCGGGCTGTTTTGCGGCCCTAGCCACACGCCCTTCCCTGTCCCGTCCCCTTTTTACATCATCCCGTGTTTATACCCCACCGGGCCGCCAGCAACTCTGTGGCACGGGCCCACTGGATCCTCTTCCATCCGGGGACCGTTTCGTGCGACTAGCATGGGTCGCTCCCTTCCCGACCCCGCCCCTTTCCCCTTTGCTGCGTCCCCGGCCTATTCCCCTGGGCTGTTGTGCGGCCCCATCCCCTCCCACAACCCGTGTTTATACCCAACCGGGCCGCCATCAACCCTGTGGCGCGGGCACACTGGATCGTCATCCATCCGGGGACCATTTCGTGCGCCTAGCACCGGTTGCGCCCCTGCTGCCCCCGCCCCTTACTCCTGTGCCGCCTCCCATGCCATCCTAGTCCCCTGGGGCCGTCGTGTGGTTCTTGTCACATGTTCTTTTCTGTCCAGTCCCCTGTACCCTGCATCCCATCTTTGTTTTTGTTTTGGTTTTTCTTCCGGGCCGCCTGCAACTCTGCGGCGCGGGCCCACCAGATCCGCTGCCTTCCCGGGTCCGGTTCGTGAGCTTAGCACTGGTCGCCCCCTTCCCGCCCCCTTCCGCTTGCGTGGTTTTTTCCCGTCAGGACTTGTGGTGGGTCCCTCTTCCTGGCCCCCGCGCCCCCGGGGACCCTTGCCTTTACCCCACGTGGTCACCCGTCTTTGTTGGTACTGTTCTTCGTTGCTATGATTTTTTTTTGCGCCACCCGCGGTCCCCCGTCTGCCCCTTTTGCTCCGTCCCCTTCCCCGGCTGCCCGCTCGCTTTGTGCTGCTCTGAAGCCGGTTCGGACCCCAGTGGCCATCTTTGGGTCACCTGGGGTGCGTATCTATGTGCCGGCAAGCCGCCATTGGCTGATATCATACTCTCCCATCCACCTGGCCTAACCCGATGTGATAGTGTGATAGGTTTGGCCATTCCGGCTATGAGCGGCCATATTCAGTACCGAGGCGCCGCCAGCTGAGATTTATATATCAGAGTATCAGGAATCAACAGGGTTTTTTTATCATAATTTCCGCCTTCTGTTCTGATTGTCAATGTATCGGCGACTGTCCGTTGGCTCGCGATTTTGCGGTAACCGATTGGTTAACTGTTATTTACACATATTTTGGCGGAAACCTCGATGAAGGGTCAGATTTCATCAGTAAAGGGTTTGTTGCTTCCGCAATTTTCTGGTTATACACTCGCAAAATTAATCCGATTTTTTCAGACTTTCAGAATCGGATTTTCGACTTCGACATCGCCGCACTTGATATGATGAATCTCGAGTGGTCCTACAGTTTTCCCCGATCACGAATCAACCTTCCTTTGGTTATGCCCTTCGTTTTTCTTGGAGATAGAGGAGAAACAAAATTGATTCGTGAGGCCACTTTGAAAGGTCATATCTCTGGCTCACGGCGAGGAATACCACTTTCGAGAATTGGGTTGGAACCGCCTGGGTCTCAACTTAATTTGGGGAGCATCAAACGCCTTTGGGGTGTACAAATGCTTGGTATAGCAAGGGATAATGGTCAAGGGGGTAGAAAGTGATATATAACTCTTGGGCTGTGCAACCGAATATTTTAATGCGACTTTCGAGTGTACCGCATGAGTGTTGGGGTTGCATAGATACTTTCCTTGGGTTCCTACGTATTTTTAACGTGTAGTTATGTCCATGGAGGGGCATGGCATATCATGGTGGGAGCCACTTTTTGACGGTATGTGTTATATGCATGGTATGTGCTTCGATATGCTCACGCCCATGTTATATATCTCCGTTTGTAGGAGGATATATGGAGTCATACGTGGCAAGGGCTTCGCCCATGTCCTAATGGTGAGCTCCATAGCGCTAGACTAAGTCTACCGCTCATATAGTGCATGTGGGAGGGCTTACGGAGCGACCCACAAGCGCCACTATCAATTTTCCCATTTTCATGGTGCGTGTTGGAAGGAGGTTCGAAGGTGTCCCTATGCGTTCATGTGGGGATCCAAGTAGGGGGATTGTTTGCAAATGGTCCCAAGCAATTTTGTTTTGAATCATATGTTGATACCATGGGTGAGCGAAGTTATATACTATTGTAATTATCTCTGATTTGGCATTATTTGCATGTTTTTGACCTCATTTTATGCTCATTTTTGTGTTCTATGTGCTCAACTGGTCGGCTAACAGTAAAGTGCCTAGAGATCTGTGAACTATGGTATTTTGCTTATATGTTGGCATATGCTTCGGTGTTGCACCTCACCATATGCCAGATCACGTGGTCACTTTGGCTTGGCACACGAGGCCTCACAAAATTAGGTCTCAAACTCATGAGCTCACTTGTGAAGCATGTCATGTACATAACCGGAGGGGCTTCGGAGCCAATGATGGGATATTCTTGGGCATGGACCTTTGGTCTATATCAGCCTTGTATACTACTTTCCGGTTTGACACATGCATGGAGCATTTGAACATTTACCGTATGCATTTTTGAGTATATAATTAAATTTTGGGCATAATGGTGTGATTTGCCTGATTTTGCCATGTTGTGAGGTCATCTTCATGGGGCAGCTCTCCAAGCCCCATCGACTCCAAGTCCAACCAAGGTTATGTCAGGGTAGGGCATGGTCCTGAGTGCCACTCTAGGCCATGAGACGCCACCTCCCCTATTGGGCTAGGATTTAGAGGCTTGGGAGTGAACACATTTTTGGGGTTTGTGTAGTGACTTTTGACACATGGCATTTAGCCATCTTATTTGACTTGGTTCAGGGCATCATGTTGGTGAGTCAAGGGAAGGTCTTGAGTCCAGGGAATGAGGGGTCTATGGCTGTGATTGTGTAGGTTTCCATCTGTCCCCAACTTTGCCTTAATTGTGCTCATATGCCAATCTTAGGGCTTTCCTCTTGGGTGCAATTCTTGTACATGCCCGCCACCGTGAGACAACCGGTGTGCTGAACGGAAGCCCGCAGTTTGGATTTGGATTTGGATTGTGCTGGGTATTGCAAGGGTCTGGGTGAAGGAGTTTTTTTCTATTTTTTTGTCGCAAAATGCAGACCCTGGTGAGGAGCAAGACCCTGGGAGCGACGGGTTATGGTGGAAGGGGCACAGCAGGGGCCGGTCCTGGTAGGGACCTTCTTTGTGGTAGCAGAGGTGTACCTGCCTCCTACCGCCGCACCGGGGACTTGGGCCCTCATGAGCCCTGCCCAAGGACGCCCCGGGTGCGGATCATCGAGTCCGTGGAGTCGACGCCGGACTGGGAAGCCCGAGAAGAAAGATGGTGCTCAGAACGGACAGCCCTTGCAGGACATGGGCTGGACATGGAGGACCTGGCCTCCATGTGTGAGAGGCAATGCCGCAAGGCTTGCAATCTCCGCTCTGCTGCGGAGGAACTGGAGGAGACTGGCAGCAACGGCAGAGCCCGGCGTTACCGGAAGCGTGGGTCCCCAAAACCCGTCGCGGAAGCCAGGGCAATGGAGACGGATCCCAGCCCGGTCAGGCTGTGGTCAGCCGCAGATTCCGAGGGGCACTCCGAGGGCTATCGGACAGCTTATGAGCACCCTTCGGAGTCGGAGGAGATGGCCAGACCGCCCACAAGGGCGAACACGGCCCGAGAACCCAGCCTGGAGCACGACGTCGAGGCGTTGGAGAGGCCTGCCAGAGCCAGAACGGTGCCTGTGGCCTGGCACACGGAGCCAACGCGGGATAGCATGGGTGACACACCCATGGCAGAGGAGTCCGAGGCGCTGGGAACCGTGGGATGCGCCAGATCAGGTGGAAAGCACGTTGAGTGCCACTGCGAGCACGTGTCCTTCCTCATCGGCAAGTACCCAAAGATGGGGATTGACGCCTTCGTGCAGCACCTCGACCGCCTGGACAATGCGAAGGACGGCCTAGAGGAGGACGTTGCGGGGATCCTGGACGACCAGTCTGCAGCGGAGAGAGACATGGCGGAGCTGCGAGCGGAACAGGACCAGTACCGGGAGCATCTGGAGCTGGCCCTGCAGAAGCAGCAGCGAGTGGTGGACAGCCTCCTCCACCTGGTGGAGGACATGTCGGGACGCCTGAAAAGGCTAGAGGAGTTACAACCCCTCGCCTCGGGTCCGGAGCTCCCGGCAAAGCCAGCAGCGGCAGAGCTGGTGGAGCGGGTTAAGACCCTCAGGAGCGCCATGGAGAAACCCATGGGCGGCCCTGCAGAGGCACCTTACGCGCCTCCGCGTGTTGACCCGGGTGCGCTGCCGTTTGTTCCCATGTTCAGCGAATCCACCATGCTCGGGGAACAAACGGCACCGGCTGGGTCCATGCGGGAATGGCACGCAACCACGAGCCCGAGGAGCCTGACGGTACAGATGTCCAACGCCGCCCAGGATCCATCAACCACTACGACTGCCCATGCAGTTTATGCGGAGGAGGAGATCCAGAGCCAGACCATGCAGGGGCGAACCATGGGAAGCGCCGACGGACATGGTCGAGGTCACCCAGGCAGAAACCTGTGGGTGAAGGACCCCAATACGGGGATATGGACAGCCGGTGGAGCAAGTCCTTCCCGCATTCCAAACCCCATGGGTTCAGGCCCAACTCGCCCGCACTCCATGGAGGAGAGGGATGTACGGGCAGTGTACTCACACCCCCCGGCCACAGGCGGTATCAGTCTCGGTGGAGTAGTGGCTGCGGACGTCGGAGACGCCATCAGGATTGACGACCTCAGGGGAATCAAAATCCCCTACTACGATGGCAACCCCTCCAACCTGGACGACTTTATCCTGGATTGGGAGGACTTCGCCGAGGAGGTTGTCGGCTGGATGAGGGGAGCGCCAAGGGACAAGTGGGTATGTCGGACATTCCCACACAGGCTGGCGCAGGACCTGAAGGAGGAGCTCAGGGATCAGATCCGCCAGTGAGTGATCCAGACGGAGCAGGCCTGCCTCCAGTGGCTGGAGGATGAAGAGCGAGTGGACGCCCCCAACAATAAGTTGGAGGATTTGCGGTCCATTCCGTTGCCGCTGGAGCGCGGGGAACTGAGGGTCCGAGAATGGAATCGGTACATCCGAAAGTACCGAAGAAGCCTCAAGCTGGTGGAGGACTGGAATGAGGCCAGCGAGATCCGACACTTGCTGAAGGACGTCCTCCCCGGGAACTGGAAGAGAAGAGTGGAGGATGAGGAGAAGAAGAGAGCAAAGAAGCGCGTGGCCGTACGGATCATGGCGTCGGAGGACACCCACGCCAGAATAATGGAGTTCTTCCGGCGAAACCTCGGTGAGCCCAGCCGAATGTTGGGGTTGAAGAACGCCGTCTACGTGGAGGTATTCGGCGACACCATGGGGCAAAGGCTGATGCGCCTCAACAACGTGGAGTGGAGGCGCGGAGAGCCGCTGAGGATGCAGGTCATCCTCGCCCGCATGAGCCTGGACGATATCGTGAAGTACATCACGGTGGAGCTGAAGCTCAACGCCAAGAACGAGGCCCACATGCAGGATCCACAAGGCCATGGACATCGAGGTCATCAGGAAGATCGCCAACACCGAGAGGTCCAGGGGGACACGGTCGGCACCGCGGAGGAAGCAAGTGGAAGCGGCCAAGATCTCTGGACCGCGACTGACCGAGAGGATTATGAAGAAGCCCACTTCCTCGCGTACATAGTGCACAATATGAAGGAGCATGGGCAGGACAGGTCCAGGTGGAACCGCCTGGACCCAATGACCAAGAACGGCAAGGAACCGCGGAGGATCGGGAACCCGCCGCTCTCGTTCCGCGAGTACAGATCGCAGCACACGGGTTGCTGGGTCTGCTACGGCAAGGGAAATAACCATGCACATGACCACCGGCATTGCAAGGTATATGAGGAGGACAAGAAGACCTACTTCGCCGCCCATCCTGACAGGAAGCCCAATGAGCAACGAATTGCCGATGCGAAGGCAAAGGGCGGACACGGTGGAAAAGGCCAAGGAAAGGGCCAAGGGAAAGGCGGAGGAAAAGGCTATGGTGGAGGACCCGGTCCAGACCTAACCGTGAGGTCGATTGAGTAGGTTGCTGAGGACATGTTGAGGGTGTTGGAGGAACTCAAAGCCCAGCAACGTGGTGGACAACGTCTGAGCGGATCGCAGCAGGAGGGAGCTGCGGCAGGCCATGTCTAGAGGAGCCCCCACGGGAGTGGGACCTCGGAGGTCTCTCCTCCGAAAATCAGTGGAATCCCAGAGAAAGCGAAGGCACATCGGGTGCCGAAGAAGGCTCCAGAAGAGCCAAAACCACTGAGTTTCGCCACTCCAAACCCCTGGAGCGCCCTGCCAAGGGAAGTTTATGTGGGCAAGGGACGTGGCAAGAAGGAAGGAGCGACCACGGAGAGCCCCGTGGACGGGCAGGACCAGCCCAAGATCTACACCATCTGTGACCATACCCTTGGAGTCCTGATGCACCCGGATGTGCTACAGTTGCATGCCGTGAGAGTCGTCCATACATTGCATGGTGACGAGCGGCAGTTGCACTTGAAGGTGCGTGTACGGTGCGGACAAGAGGAGTTGGTGGTGGATGTTTTGGTGGATACGGGTGCCCAGGTGAGCCTGGTCCTGAGAGGGTTGTTCAAGGAGGAATCCCTGCAACCCAGCCGTAGACCGGTACGCCTGAAGGTGGCCAATGGAGAGATTATGGGTGGTAGCACCCATGAGGCCACTATCAGTATGGAATTCTGGGAGCATGAGCGCTTGAACCGCCCTGGTTTGGCGAAGAGAAGCACTCTATCCGGGAACTTCTATGTGGCCGACATTACAGATTGGGATATGATCATGGGGTATGACTTCATGGTGGCAAATGCCATTGGAGCCCTTCCCCATCGCGCAACGCTGGTCCGGGAGGATGATGAATGCCTCACATGGCTGTCCACGGATTATGCATGCGGATCATCCAAATGGAATGCTGAGGAAGAGGATCGGATCGTCCGAGCGGTGCAAGCTGTGGGGGCCAAGTCTAGAGGAGACCGCGGAGTTCAGCTCACAGAGTATGGAATGGCGCCGCAGGTGTATGACAGGATGCTCCACGTTTGTGGAAGTGTAGGAGGCATTGGCATCGAGGAGACTCAGCCTGGCACAGGCATTGGGGTTTGAAGGAGTGGGGGCCCATGTATTGGCATGGCTCCCTGGACAATACCAGACGTACGGTGGAGAAGATCGTCGCTGATAGGGCGAAGGGGATCCTGGTCATAACCGGCATAGGATCCACCCCATGTCCGCTGGAGGGTCTCAAGTCGACGCTGGACTCCATCACCCTGAACGAGATGTCATTCGGGCCAGAGGAGGAGTTGTTCATCAACGCCAAGGGTGTATCAATGCCCCCCCCGGGTCAAGCGTGGGGTGCCAAGGCTTTCCTGGTGGATGGGGCGCAAGCCCAGCCCACGGGTGATGAAGCATTCATCCGTAGGGTGGAGGCGGTGCCCATGAAGGTCATGTTTGAGCCCAAGGAGGGGACAGATCAGCCAATTGATGGCATTGACGTCCTGTCCCATGCCGAGATCGACGACGTCGTCAACTACATGCGGATGGGGATGCACGACCGTGTGGCAGCCAAGAAGAGGCGGGCCATGGTCACATCTCCGCATTGGTGGGATGACAAGATGTTGGTCACCGGCAAGTACGAGAAGGATGAGTTCGTGGCGAGGGTCATGGATCACATTGCGGACCAATACGATGGTCCGGTGGGATCGGACCCGCCGACGTGGGATTTTCCAAGAATGGGGGCCGATAGCGACAAGCACCAGGCCGACGCCGCAAATTTCCGAAGATTATCGGTGGGAAGTGCACCCCACGACGATGAAGACGGCATATCGGACGAGGAGAAGTCGGATTTGGACCCGGAAGAGGCCTATACCGCAGTGCTGTCGGTTGTATCGATACCTAGGCAAGCGGCTGAAGAGGCCCAGGAGAACCCGAAGGTCGCCGAGCTGAAGGAGACGCTGATCAATGCCTATTCGCGGCTATTCAGCGGCGTCGCCAACAAGAACCCTCCAGATCGTGGGAGGTTTGGCACAGCGAGGATCAAGCTGAAGCTGAACCCCAAGATCTATCGTCATCGGGAGTACCAACTTCAGGGCGATCGGGCCGACGCCATGAAGAAGTTGTTTGCCGAGTTCATTGAGCGGGGATGGATGGAACCCTCAGACAGTGAGTGGGCCAGCCCAGCCTTTATCGTGCCCAAGAAGGAGAAGGGCGAGTGGAGGTTGGTGGTGGACTACAGGGGTTTGAACGAACAAACCGAGCACGACTCGTACTCGCTTCCCCTGATCGACACCATCCTCCAAAAACAACAGAAAAAGCGGATCTTCACGGTGTTAGACCTGAAACACGGCTATCACCAGATGCCGCTACACCCGGACTCCAGGCCCTGCACAGCGATTTCAACGCCGCTGGGGCCCATGCAGTGGAAAGTGGTGCCTATGGGTGCCAAGAATGGCAACGCCGCTTTCCAGCGCATGATGGAGGACCTACTCGGTCCTGACCGGGACTGTGCCGATCCCTTTGTGGATGACATCATCATCGGGTCCAGCACGGAGAACATGACTGAGGACGAGCTCATCGAAGCGCATGAGAAGGATCTGCGCCGAGTGCTCAGCGAGCTGGACAAGCACAACATGGTGTGCAAGCCCACCAAAGCCTCACTCTTCGTGAAGGAAGTGGAGTTCGCGGGTCACGTGGTTGGTCACGGGCAACGCCGTCCCATGCCTGGGAAGCTGGCGTCCCTGCACCACCGGGAGAAGCCCCAGACCATCAGCGAACTCCGATTCTTCATGGGGTTCTGCAACTACTATTCGGGCTATGTCCGGATGTATGCAGAACTGTCGGGGCCGCTGCACAAGATGCTGCAGGTGGGCAAGTTCGATGGCCCGAAGGGTAGCAAGAAGAAGCTTGCTTGGACCCCGGAGGCCGAAGATACGTTCAGCCGCCTGAAGGAGCGACTCCTGGGGCAGCTGGAGCTGTTCCTGGTTGACCCGGACAAGGGATTCGTGCTACGAACGGAAGCCTCGGACTATGCTGTAGGGGCAGTCCTCGAGCAGATCTGGGACGACGGGTAACACGTACCCGTGGCTTTTTGGAGCCGGATCCTGGCCGAGGGCCAACGCCGAACCTGGACCGCGAGGGAGAAGGAGACGTACGCCATTGTTTGTGCGCTCAGGAAGTGGTCTGGCCACATCGGATTGCAACCGGTGGTGGTTTGTACGGACCATCAGTCCTTGCAGAGCTGGCACAAGGAGCACGTCGACACCCCCTCGGGACCGGCGGCAAGGAGGGCCCGATGGCATGAGACGTTCGCCAAGTTCGACCTCAGCGTCGTGTACGTCCCGGGGAAGGACAACACTGTGGCGGACTGCCTCAGTCGATGGGCCTACCCCGTGGGCAAGGCTTTGATGGACATATCCAGCCATGGGGACGCCGAGGAGACCGAGGAGGCCAAGCGCATCATCGAGATGGAGAAGGCCATGGAGCAAGAGGGGGTCAAGTGCTTTGTGGTGATGGCAAACCGTACGGACCTGGCCAAGTTCCGGGGCGCCCGCGTCCAAGCTATTCGAGAGGAAACCCTCGAGCAATGGATGGTGGCCCCTGTAGAGCTAGTCAGGTCGGTGCTCACAGAGGACTGGTGGGATGACTATGCGGCATCCGAGCACTGGAGCAAGTACTGGAATGCCGTGAGCGCCCCGTCGGACGACGAATGGCCTGAGGGCTTGACCGAGGATGGGGACAAACTGTTCCTCAAGGACAAGCTATTGGTCCCTGAGAACTGAATGGAGGAGCTCATTGACCACTGGCATAACTCCCAGCTCATGCATCCTGGTCGGGACAAGATGCAGCAGGACCTGGAGTGGCGCTTCAAGTTCCCACCGGGGTACTACGCCCTCCTGGACAAGTACTGCAGCGACTGCGCCATGTGTCGGGCCACGAAGAGCCCCAACCATTCCGGAGCGGGCAACCCGGTGTATACGGCTATACCGGAGGCCCCTATGCGTTCCGTGGCCATGGATGTGTTCGCCATGCCTGAGGTCACCGTGGACGGAGAGACCTACGACTGTGTCATCCTGGCGGTGGCGGGGCGGCAGATGTTCGAAAAGTTCCGCCAGCTGCACATTGACGAACCGGGCCGGAATTCGTACAATTCGCTGTGGAGAGTGCTCCAGGCGTACCATGACCTTCCGGGGCCCACTGGACTGTCGCCCCATCGTATCCTGTTCCTACGGGATGGAGTGTCACGCACTCTCCCGTGGTTGAACCATGGCAAAGTGGCCCGGGATGCGAACGCTATGATGACTGAGGCGGACGACACGGCGGCCAAGGTGTGCAAGGTACTTCAGGACGAGCATGAGAAGAGGGCCAAGTACTTCAAGCAGGGAAAGGTCCAGAAATATGCTCTCCAAGACACCGTATGGGTGGAGCGGCACCACAAGGATGTCCTGTCCAGGCATGGGCAGGCGTCTTGGTATGTGCCGGGGGTAATCGTGCGGAAGGTCGGGCAGGATGTGTATGCGGTTCGTGTGGGGGATAACAAGATCCTGGACGGCGACCATACCCAGCTTCGTCCCCGAGCACCAGACCCCAGCGGACGTCCCGTCACCTTCGAGTTTACGCCGGCGATGTGCACTCGGACGACGAGGGTGAGGACGACGACTTCACCGCCGAGAAGATCCTGGCGGACAAGCCGGACCCGGGGACGCCTGGGGGGAGGCTTTAGAAAGTCCGTTGAAAGGGATTCGCCGCATCCAGGGATTCGTGGGAGCCTCCGAGCAGCTTTGTGCCGAGGTACACCACGGTCTGGATGGAGTATCTGGAGAAAAAGAACATTTCTTTGGATGTCAAGGACGTGTTGGTGCATTTGGTGGCTGCAGTAGCACCATAATGGATCCCTCCTGGCATTTCTGTTTGTTTTTGTGCTTGGGAGACGGGTGAGGGCGCTCATCCGGGGAATTTTGGGCCTTGATTGGCCATGTACCCCCTTCACTTGATCTCCACATATATATTTCATTGTGGTATACTTTTTTAGGTGGACCGACGACGTTTCTCTATCTTTGATCCCCTTGGTCCATGTTGTAGATCAAGAGGAGACCGGATATGGCGTAGGGCACCGATTATCAGTGTCCTCACCCCTCCCTTGGGGCATGGGGGACGCCTACGACGTGTGTGGGGCCTCCATGTGTCCTTGGGACATGGGGGGGGGGGGGTATGGAGCCCATTGGCGTCCTGCCGTCCTCTCTTCAATGACTTCCGAGCGGATACAACGCTGTGAGAAGGGGGGTGAAGCCGGTCCGGACCCCCTTGGCCATCTTTGGGTCACTTGGGGTGTGTATCTATGTGCCGGCAAGCCGCCATTGGCTGATATCATACTCTCCCATCCACGTGGCCTAACCCGATGTGATAGTGTGATAGGTTTGGCCGTTCCGGCTATGAGCGGCCATACTCAGTACCGAGGCGCCGCCAGCTGAGATTTCTATATCAGAATATCAGGAATCAACAGGGTATATAATCTCCGGCTCACGGCGAGGAATACCAATTTGGAGAATTGGGTTGGAACCGCATTGGTCTCAACTTAATTTAGAGAGCATCAAACGACTTTGGTGTGTACACATGCCCGGTATAGCAAGGGATAATGGTCAAGAGGGTAGAAAGTGATATATCACTCTTGGGCTGTGCAACCGAATATTTGAATGCGACTTTCGAGTGTACCGCATGAGGGTTGGGGTTGCATAGATAATTTTCTTGGGTTCCTACGTATTTTTAACGTGTAGTTATGTCCATGGAGGGGCATGGCATATCATGGTGGGAGCCACTCTTTGAGGGTATGTGTTATCTGCATGGTATGTGCTTCGATATGCTCACGCCCATGTTATATATCTCCGTTTGTAGGAAGATATATGGAGTCATACGTGGCAAGGGCTTCGCCCATGTCCTAATGGTGAGCTCCATAGCGCTAGACTAAGTCTACCGCTCATATAGTGCATGTGGGAGGGCTTACTGAGCGACCCACAAGCGCCACTATCAATTTTCCCATTTTCATGGTGCGTGTTGGGAGGAGGTTCGAAGGTGTCCCTATGCGTCCATGTGGCGATCCAAGTGGGGGGATTGTTTGCAAATGGTCCCAAGCGATTGTGTTTTGAATCATATGTTGGTACCATGGGCGAGCAAAGTTATATACTATTGTAATTATCTTGAATTTGGCATTATTTGCATGTTTTTGACCTCATTTTATGCTCATTTTTGTGTTCTATGTGCTCAACTGGTCGGCTAACAGTAAAGTGCCTAGAGATCTGTGAACTATGGTATTTTGCTTATATGTTGGCATATGCTTCGGTGTTGCACCTCACCATATGCCAGATCACGTGGTCACTTTGGCTTGGCACACGAGGCCTCACAAAATCAGGTCTCAAACTCATGAGCTGACTTGTGAAGCATGTCATGTACATAACCGGAGGGGCTTCGGAGCCAATGATGGGATATTCTTGGGCATGGACCTTTGGTCTATATCAGCCTTGTATACTACTCTCCGGTTTGACACATGCATGGAGCATTTGAACATTTGCCGTATGCATTTTGGAGTATATAATTAAATTTTGGGCATAATGGTGTGATTTGCCTGATTTTGCCATGTTGTGAGGTCATCCTCATGGGGCAGCTCTCCAAGCCCAATCGACTCCAAGTCCAACCAAGGTTATGTCAGGGTAGGGCATGGTCCTGAGTGCCACTCTAGGCCATGACACGCCACCTCCCCTATTGGGCTAGGATTTAGAGGCTTGGGAGTGAACACATTTTTGGGGTTTGTGTAGTGACTTTTGACACATGGCATTTACCCATCTCATTTGACTGGGTTCAGGGCATCATGTTGGTGAGTCAAGGGAAGGTCTTGAGTCCAGGGAATGAGGGGTCTATGGCTGTGATTGTGTAGGTTTCCATCTGTACCCAACTTTGCCTTAATTGTGCTCATATGCCAATTTTAGGGCTTTCCTCTTTGGTGCAGTTCTTGTACATGCCCGCCACCGTGAGACAACCGGTGTGCTGAACGGAAGCCCGCAGTTTGGATTTGGATTTGGATTGTGCTGGGTATTGCAAGGGTCTGGGTGAAGGGGTTTTTTTCTATTTTTTTTGGGAAAATGCAGACCCTGGTGAGGAGCAAGACCCTGGGAGTGACGGGTTATGGTGGAAGGGGCACAGCAGGGGCCGGTCCTGGTAGGGACCTTCTTTAGCTCGCCCTCTTGTGGCGCTGCATGGTTTTGCTCGTGTTTTTTTCTTTCGCCGTGCTTGCTGGCGCGAGGTTCACTCCTCCCTGCATGCACGCACAACAACACTGCACAGTCCTCTGTCTCGGCCCCGATTGGTGCTCACGTCAGGTCCCATCGCCTTCCTGTGGCGCGGCCCTTGGCGGTCCTCGGCCATGCCAGGTGGGCGCCCCTCCCTCGCGTCCCAGTCATTTAAGCCATCGATGATGTTATTCTTCTTTCTCTCCTCTCCAACCTCTCCTCCCCTCTGTACCCTGCCCGCCCTCCTACTGTTGTTCTCCTGCTCCGTGTGCTCGCCGCTGGTCGTCCCCGCGCCATGGTTGTATCTCGCCCGCTTTCACGCGCACGAGGGCCTCCGCCCTGTCTTCCGACCTGTAGGCCGACTTGGGCGGCCTCTTTAGATACCCCTTTTGGGGGGACTCCACCATCGTCCTCCCACGCCGGCTGCCCCCCCATCAGTTCCCTGATGGTCGGGCGGGGCGGCCGATGCGGCTCAATGCGGGTCATCGGCATGGCGTTTATCTGGGAGAGACATTGTGCTCCTTTGCGCCCTTGTTGGCCCCCTGTTCCCCCCTTTTTCCGCGCCCCGCCTCCTCTTCGTGTCCTTCCTTGACGTCATGTCCGCCTTTTCTGTTGTTTTTTTTCTTTTTTTTTCTTTGGTTTCCCCGTGGTCGCGCTCTCCGCTGCTCCCGCGCGCCCTGCGTGTGCTCCCTGCCCTTCTCCGTGCTACTCCTGTCTCGCCGCCCCTCGCCCCCTCACTCGCCCGTGTCCCCTCTCATTCTCGGTCTCTCAGCCGACCCTGCCTCTTTGGATGCCCTCTCTTTCTGTGCCGCTGTGTCACTCGTGTGTGCCACCCGCGTGCTCTCCCCCTGCCCCTCTCCGTCGTCCCTACCCTTTTCCCTGGTGTCTCTCCGACCCTAGTGTTCCCTCGGTCCCTGTCTCTCACCTCCTCCTGGATGCCATGTGGCCAGTGTGGGGGGGGGGTGTATCTGCGGACTGGACTGTGGCCCTGCCCGAGGACTGGCACGACGCTGGCCTTTGGGGTTCTACGCACCATGACCCACCGCATCTTCCGAAGGTACACAGAGAGAACAACAGTGAAACGCTTGTCGAATTCCCTTCGCTGCATTTGCACCGTGGAGCCTAGCTGCAGAGACCAGCCGCGGCGATTCGGTACGGAGCCTTCCCAATCGGACCAGTGCCCCCAATCGGGGGCCTGACCCGGCTTGGTCACCAAGGGTTCACACTTTGTTGCACTAACTCGCAGGTATTCCATGGAGCCGACGGCCACCAAGGCCTGGCGCATTCAGGGTCGGCCGTGGCCAACCCCTCAGAGCAGGGCACACGTAAGTCAAATGGTATCAATGTAGCACCATCTTGCCATGCAGAGAGCGTCGTCGCCATGTAGCAAGTCGGTGGATAGCCCACCCACTCCAGCTGTCAGTCCACAGGGGCGCCACCGAGACATAGCTCGGCAGCATCGGGCTTGTGTACACCAGCGTTGCCACCTGCCCTTCCCAGCAATCTCTCCGTGAACGCGTTCTGAGCACCATCAGCCAAGACCCTGGTACCAGTGTGTTGAAATATTGGATTCGTCTGCCCGTTCGCCACTCCTGCAAGGCTGGGCCCTGGCATCGTGCTCCACCCGAAGTGCACAGCGCCGCTCCACGTCTTCTCCGGCTGTTCCCGTTGGTCACGACCTTGTGCTCTGCTCCGGTACAGTTACCCATTCGACTCCTGCATCCCGTGAGGCGTCTCGTTCTGCCCCACACTGCTCGCCGTACCCACGAAACGTCCCGCGTCCCGCTGCCCGGGCGCTCCTTCCGCACCCGCCTCCGCCCCCGTTCTCTGCCTCTCCATCTCCTCTCTCCCCCGCCGCTGGCCCTGTGCCCTCCGCTTGGGGTTCTCGTGGCCGCCATCACCACATCCCCCTCTACCGTCAGCCGTGTCCCTGCCCTTCCCTGCGTACCTGCGCCTCTCCGCTCCCTTCCTCCCATCCTCGTGTCCGTCACATCCCCCCCGCACCCTCCTCCTCCTTCGCTGACCCCCCGCGTCCGCCTCCCCTGCATCTCTCCTCGCATCCCATCTGCCCGTCCCTCCGCACGCCCCTGGCTCCCGGCCCCTGGCGCTTCCCGGTCCTGCTCCTGCCCAGTCCTACGCGTCGCCGCCGTCCGGCCCCTCCCGCTTCAACAGCTCCCGCAGCATCTGAACCCTGGGCTTCCTCCCCTTCTCCCGGGGACAGTCCAGGCTCCCCCCCGGGAGCGCCTCTCCCAGCATCCTCCTCCACCGCCCCTCATCCATCTCGGGCCCCCTTTCCCTGCACCTCCCTACCCTGCCGACCAGGTCGCTGAAGGGGCCGGTCCCCCTCTTCTTCCGCCTTCCCCTTGTCTTCCCCTCCCACTTCACGTAGCGGACCAGCTCCGCCACTTCCCCCGCCGTCCACCCCGCGATCGTCCCGGGTCCCCTCCGCACCGGCGGCGGCGCATACTGCCGCGGCGGTGGCGACTCCATGTCCCAGTCCGTCGGCGTCCGCTCTGGGCTGGGGCTGGCCGGCCGCGGCGCTCCCTCCGCGTCCCCTGCCCCCTGCTCCTCCCCCCTGCGCCGCTTCCCCCTCTCCTGCCCCGCCTCCTCTTCCTCCTCCCTGGCCCTCTTTCCTGACGGCGACCGCCCCTCCACATCCGTGGGGGGGGTGTCCTTTTTCTGGATCCGGGAGGACCCGGTGGGCCCCCCGGGCCATCGCCTCCTCCTCCTCCCGCACCCTGCGCTCCCGCGCCGCCACCTCCCTGTCCCTTTCTGCCAGCTTCGCCGCCTCCCCCCTGATCCGCCTCCATGCCCTCTCCTGCATCTCTCCATCCTGCTCCGGCGGGATAGCCGCCTGTCTGAACGGCACCAGTGGGGTACCCTCCTGCCCCCTTCCCTCCTTTTGTCGTCATCCCTCCCGTTCCGCCCTCTCAACCCTCTCCTGCCTTCGCCGATGGTCCGCCCACGCCCTCTGCAGCTCCTCCACTGCCTGTGCTTCCCCTCCCTGCGGCCTGCCGGTCTCTTCGATCTTCCCACCCTCCGCCCTGCCCGCCCCCCCCATGAACCTTGCTCCTCTCTGCTTCCCCTAACCTCTCCCACGCCCTTCTGTGCTCTTCACCCTTCCCTTTCTGCGCCCCCCCCGCTGTCCCACCGTCCTGCAGGCGCTGCTGCACGTGTGCCTGTGGCTGCATGCCCTGGTAGGCTGGCGGGGATGGGTACACCATCCCCATCGGTATGGTGGCGGCGCGAGTGGTGGGACGATTGGTGGGACAGCTGGCGGGACTACACCTCCCCACCATCCCGATCCCTTCCCTGGGAACACCGGCGAGCTCATGTACCGATGGCCAGTATCCTTCCCCTGCCCTCTGTCTTGTCGCCCCGTTGTCCCGTGTCCCTTGCCGCCTACTCCTTGGAGTCCCGCCTTCCTGTGTCCCTTCCCCTGGAGCTCTTCTTGCCTCGCTCCTCTCCCCTGCGTACTGTGCCCACTCTGCTTACCCTTGCCGCCTTCTACTTGTCCCGCACCCTTGCCCTGCACCGCGCTGCCTGTGTGTCCACTGCGCTGGCTCCCCCTCTCTTGCTCTCCCTCCCGCTGGCCGCGATGCCCCTCCGCCGCTGCGCTGCTCTGTTCTGCCTGCCCTACCTCCCTCCGCATCCCACCACTGGGCTGCCCGCCGCGCTCCCCTCCCAACCCCTCCAGCCCCCCCTGGCACCCCGACCCCGTCCTCCCCGGCTCCATCTCCAACCGGTAGATGGTGTCCGGTCCCTGTTCCGGGGGCTGGCGGCAACGGCGCTGGCGCTCCACGTGCGCCAGCGCCTCGTACCGCGCCGCCTGCTGGCGGCGCACCTCCCTCTCCTCCTCCGCCCTTACCGCCGCACTGACCTGTGGGGGCGACCCCGGCGGCGACTGCCTGAACGAGCGTTGGGGCTGCGGCCACTATCGCCCCTGTCCACTCCCTTTTCCCTTCTTCCCTGCCTGGTGTCCCTTCGGGTGCACAGCCCCCGACGTCCCCGCCTGCCCTTTCCCTTCCTTGCCCGTCTGCCCTCTCCCTCCGGCACTGCTGTCCCCGCTCCCTGCCCCTCCCGCCTCTCACTGCCCTCGCCCGCCCTTGCCTTCCTCCTGCCTCCGCACTTCCGGGAGGATGGACTTCATGGCAGCCCCCGGCACAGTGGGCGCCGACGGCTGTCCTGGGCCTCCGTCCACCGCCATCCTCCTCGCCCCCTTCCCCTCAACCTCCGACACCTCGAGGATGTCGGCAACTACCGACTCCCTTCGATCCCTCGACTCCCTCCTCCTCATATCCACGCCCGCCATCACGTCCGTGGTGTTGAACGGGTCCGCCCGCGGCCCCTCTGCCGCCCGTTGCCCCTGCCCCTCCCCTTGCCCCTCAGCCACTGCCGCCTGCCCCCCCCCCCCTGCCTCTCCTCGCCTCTGCCTGACCTCCCTTGTCCCCTCCCGCTCCCTTCCCCGCCACGGCCCCTTCCCCCCTCTGCTGCCCTGTCGCCTGAGGCAGTTCCCTCCTGACAGTCTCCGGGCTCTCCGGAGACGAGGGCGACGACACCTCCGCAGATGTCGCCGATGACGCCAGCGAGGGAGGTTGCGGGACTGCGCCCGCCTGCATGCGGGCCACCTCAGCCCGCACTGCCGGCGGCTGGCCGGGCTTCGGGTCAGGCGTGTGGGACATAGTGCTGCACACATGGTATCGCGCCTGAGCCCTGAGCTGACTGCATTGTCCAGAATATAGCATTTTACCCTATGGTCACAGATTAGATCTTTGAAGACGTGAAAGTACATTTTCCAAAGTAACTAGGGAGTTAACCTTAGCCGACCATGAAGTTCACTCCTATTACAGAAGTAAGCGGAGGTATTTTCTTTAATGGAGATAATACCCAAAACAACTAGGCACTTCATGCCTTTTTCCTTTAAGGTGAAGCCCTGTGGTCTCCAACCTAAGGACCTGGATGCTCAAAAATTCAATCTACTTATTCTCGTCCTGTTGTGGAACCGTTTTTCAATTCAGTTGCTTGGCAAAGGTCGCCAAGGCATATCCTGTGTTTGGCCCAACCTACACGCCGGAAATTCATAAACTACTCCATTGCATTTCAAACTGTGCACTTCACCTATCTATCAATGTCGTTTGGGATTTACATTCTGACTTCACATTTTGCATTGCAAAAATTCATCAAAGTTCTCTGTGACAACAACCATGAACATCCAAAGCATTTGCGAAAGCTTCTGAGCTTTTCTGATAGCAGACACAGCACCCATGACGACTACGGCACCCGACGAACACTTGCATCAAAGATTGTGAAATGTTGGTCACTCTCAGTACAAAGACTGATCCCTTCGTCACCAGGTCAACGACTTGAGATGTGGCACGGACCTGACGAGCATCTACAAGTGCCATCGTCCCTGAAGATTGCGGCCCTCGTGGAGAGCATGAAGCAAGAGCAACCTACACAATGCTGCAGACACCGAGGCCCCCAGCTTAACGTTGGAGAAGATGGAGAGGCTAGGGACCAAGAATACTTAACCACCGGCCTTAGCCTCCTAGGTTGCCAGGTACGAATGCCTTTCCCTTACTCCTTAAATAACCCGTCCTTGTCCCACAAATGAGAGATTAGCAAGAACAAATGTAAACGGGTGGCGGGGCAGGGATGTGGTTGGGAGCATCAAGATGTGGGGAGAGGAATGGGAGATTCCTTATGGGGAAGAAGCGACTTTCATCCACACGAGATGTTCGCCGACAGGGAATAAAGGGCGACGACACCCTATCTGGACAAAACGTCCGAGCCGGTTTGTATGGACTTGCCTTTTCACTACAGGAAGTGGCGTGAAACTGGGTCTTAATGAGACCGTGTGAGAGCTTTTCACAAGGGTTCTGTGTGCAACTTAAGGGAACCCACTGACGCGTTCCCGTGGGGGGCCTGGCCACGGGACGCTGCGGTGACACGCACAAGCAAGCAGGCAGGCAAAGCACTGCGCTCACAGGGGCATCAATTACGCTCGTGTCATGAGACAAAGCGTTTCAGGATCCTTGCCACTCTGTAACAAGGGAACAAAAGTATGTACAGCAACACATCAGGATATGTACACATGGGTTGAGGACTGGACTGGGGTAAGGGCATTACCGGACAGTAGACCATCAGTCCCAACTCATATTTCAATCCCAGGTCCGACCCTCTCAGTGGCTGGTGGGGGCGGGGGCTCAAACACAACCCATGCCCTGCTCAGTCCGGACCCTGAAACCCTGCCAATAGGGGAGGTGTCCCGTCCAGCCACAGGCGAGTTCCTCAAAACCAAGTGGCTCCAAGGCCAATCGACAGTGACTTCCCATGCCCCTTTAACGGCAGGTCACAACTTTTCTCTGAGCCGGAGATATGGCCCCGTCATTATCCCCTAGGAGTTGTTGTTTCAGCCCAAACTGAAATTAGCTCAAAAATCTCATAAATTGACCCCTGGTCCGGACCCGCAAGAGGTAGGGACGAGGCAACTGACCCTATGCCCTTCGAGTACGAAATCGCTGGAGCCCTCACCAAACCTGTTGGTCTCTGAGGTCCCGGCATCAGGGCACTACGGGTTCGTCAAGTGGGGTCATGATGCCAAAATCACCAAAACTGGCATCATTTTCACGCGTGGCTAGCCCGGCCAGGGCAAGGCCAATTGCTCACAGGGTAGGAGGCAGGACCTGGGACTTTCATCTGAGTGTACAACCTGGAATTAGGTTGGGGCTCATTGTGGGCATAGAGATATGGGGCCGCTAATTGACCACACGGGGGGGTGAAATCGGGGTCCCAAAAGGGGGTCATTTTGGCTGCTCGAAGTGAGCCAAAATTCGGGGGTGCTCCCAATAGTATATCTCCACGCCCGGTTGAAGATCGGATCCGCCATTCCATACCCGGTCCACTGGGAGTCTAACGGAGACTCCCATGCCCTTGGCTCTCAAAGATCTCCATGCCACCAGGCCTGGTGACAATCCCAATGGGGTCCACACATGCCAAAATGGCAAAATTGTCCACACTCACTTTGGGCTAGCACCTTAACGAAGGTTGCTCCGCTTCGCCCACGTGGTGTGTGAGTCGTGGGGACCAATATGCATAACACCCATGTCATCTATGGTCCATTGGTCCATGCGTCCGGCGTGCACGGGTGGGCTGGACATAGTGCACGGCGGGCAGAAAAAGTGGAAAATTGCTCAAAATGGCCGAAAATGCGCACACTCATGGTTGAGGCAAATGAGGCACATGCCCGACTTGGATCGGAATGTGCCATAGGATTGGTATCAAGTCATATGTGTCCAACATATCTTTTGGGCGTCGCCCAACTCCTCCGGTTTCGGGAATGGCAGGGTCGCCAAGTGAGCCCATGATTTGGGATGGTCCCAAATCGCCAACATGGCGGCCACGGTACGCCGAGCCCAAGAGGAGTTATTCGCCGGGTCCAAGATATGTTGGGCACCGAAGTATGTACCCCCATAACATACTTGGGTCATGATGTCAATTGGGCGCAACCAGGAGATACATGGTCGCCACTTGACATCATGACGGGCAAAGAACAGCAATATTGGCAAAAAAACACCCAAAAGTGCCTTGAAAGGCGCGGAAATATATTAGAATATCTTCGGCTTGGATTGAGTAATCGACCAATCCTTTTAAACACAATGACTTGACACCAATGACCTCTGATTCCACATATGTGCTCCACTTGGGGCGCTTTGAAAGGTCACGAGCGCTACTTCCCAAGTGGGCACATGAAAATATGGAAAATTGCAAAACACACACCTTGCTCCCAACGCATCGCTTTGGGATTGCCACACGAGCTTTCCTCCACGAAGGTTAGGCTTGCAATTGATCGTGGGGAGTATAAGGAAGGGCCTCGTGCAATATGAGGTCCATTGGTGGGTGTATCGCTCTTAGCGAAACCCGCCAAATGGGCACGCAATACAACACATGGCACATACCACATACTGCCCAAAAAGGTAGCTCCACCCAGGATATGTCATGCCCCTCCAAGGGCATAACTTTGTGTCAATCGCTCATAGGAACTCAAGGAAAATTCCTATGCAACACCAACACTCGCGCGCTACACTCGAAAGTTATCTTTACGCACGCAATATCATGGCCAAAGAGTTTTAACGCAAACTCTACCCCCTTGACCATGATCCATTACGCTAGCGCGCACGTGTGGAGACGCAAGGCGTATAAAGCTTCCTAAATTACGTTGGGAGTATTGTGAATACATCCCACGTTTTCTTTATTGTCATTCCTCGCAAGCGGCACGAGATATGACCCTCACAAGTGGCCTCACGAATCAACTTTGTTTTGTCCATATCTCTAAGACAAATGGAGGGCAAGACAAAAGGAAAGTTGATTCGTGCATAGGGAAGCACGTAGGTCCACTCAAAAGAGGTCAAATCAAGTGCGGGGATGTCGAAGTCGAAAATCCGATTTCGACATCCTGCAAAATTCGGATTAAGGTTGCGAGTGTACAATGTGAAAATTGCAGATGCATCAATGCAATTCCTGAAGACTTTAGAGTCTTCGTCACAGATTGCGCTGAAATATCTGTATATAACAGTTAAACTGGCGGTTACGCTAAAGTCGCAAACTAACCGCCAGCTGTCAAACAGTGAATATCAGAACGGAAGCGTAAAAATTGACGGAAACAATATGAAAATAAAACCCTGTTGATTCCTGATATTCTGATATATAAATCTCCGCTGGCGGCGCATCGGTTGCCAATGCGAGGCTTTACGGCACGGAACACGCTCCCGCCGGGCTCGCACCGGGCGTCAACGGGCGTCTTCCCTTCCGTACGTGGGGTTAGTGGACCGGAGACCGGTTGTATGCCCTACCCTAGCCATGGGGTTCTCGGTACCGCTTCACCCCCCTCCTTAGAGCAAACCCTGGGGGGGGCTCTATAACACCAAAGCATGGCAGCGGGTACCCAGGACATCCCCTGAAGGGGGGGGGTGTCACATCCTCACTTAAGGCTGATTCGCAGGTTAGGCTGCCCAAATCCCACAGTAAGACGGGTACGGTGCTGTAGCTGTTAGTAACTGCAAGTATAGTATCAAGTATCAAGTCCCGTGTCCTGGCGGCGATTATTTGGCATCCAAAGGACCCGTTAACCCATACCAGGCGCACCGGGTGCCGGCTGCGACAATCACCACCACAGTGGCAACATAGGCGTCACACGACGACCGAGGTGGTCCCACGGGTTGAAAGCGACCACAAAGATCCATCAGGCTACCCCAAGCTTCCCAAGGCCCGCCGGCTGGGGGAGAGTCCCCACGGGTCCTTCCTCGGGCGCACCATGTCCATATCCACGACGTGAGTCCAGAGTGGTACAGCCGAACGAGCTCCTCCTTAAGGGATCGGGCATCAAGGCCGTCTTTTCCCTCGCCCTATTACCACGAAGGCCATACATGAGGGAGTCCTCATGCAGTGTGGGCGGAGGCGTCGACTCCTCGAACAACCAGTTTCCCAGGCAAACCGTCCCCATCCGACTGCAAGTGCGTCTGCGAGTTGGCAGGCTCACACTGGGACTGACAGTGGCGGACCGCTGAGAGTGTAGTCAGGCAACTGGGCTTCCCGCCTGGCGCCATCAGGATCTCCACACATCACAGCGGATTAAAGAAGGTCCCTACCAGGACCGGCCCCCGCTGTGCCCCTTCCGCCTGTAACCCCTGCCGACTTGCTCCTGATCAACGATTGCATTTATCAAAATCCAGAGTCCAAAATCCAAAAATATAGAAAATAGAAAATACAATCCTCCTTCAACCCATGAACAGCAATCAGATCCCACAAATGCAGCAATAACCCGATTCACAATCCAATCCACGATGCGGGCTTCCGTTCAGCACACCGGTCTTCCCACGGTGGCGGGCATGTACAAGAATTGCACCAAGGAAGAAAGCCCTGAAATTGGCATATGAACACAAATAAAGCAAAGTTGGGGAAAGAGGTAAACCTACACATTCACAGCCATAAACCCCTCATTCCCTGGACTCAAGACCTTCCCTCGACTCACCAACATATTGCCCTGAACCAGGTCAAATGAGATGGCTGAATGCCATGTGTCACAAGTCAATACACAAACCCCAAAAATGTGTTCACTCCCAAGCCTCTAAATCCTAGCCCAATAGGGGAGGTGGCGTGTCATGGCCTAGAGTGGCACTCAGGACCATGCCCTACCCTGACATAACCTTGGTTGGACTTGGAGTCGAATGGGCTTTGAGATATGCCCCATGAGTTTGAACTCATAACATGCCAAAAAACTGCCAGATCACACCATATTGGCCATATATCAAATATGTGCTCAAAATTGAAGTTACCACTTATCCGAAGGCTCAGAGCATGCATGGAATCGAAGTCTATCATTCATGGAGGATAGAGACCAGAAGTCAATGCCCATGTACATCCCCACTTTACTCTCGAAACCCCTTCGGATATGGGCGCCACGCACTGCCCAAGTCAGCCCATGATCTTGAGACGAAATCTTGTAATCCTTCGTGCGCCAAGCCAAATGGAGTACGCGATCCGGCGTATATTGGTGTTCAACTCCAAAGCATATGCCAACAGATGAACAACATACCATGGTTTGACTCACCATAGGCTTCTTGCTGTTTGCCCACCAGGTAAGTACACAAAACGCAAAAATGAGCAAAAATTGAGGTCAAAAACATGAAAATATGTCCAAATACAAAGTTGTCATGATAGTATATCTCTATGCTCACCCATGATATTCGCTCATGGTTCAATACACAAATAATTGGAACCATTTGCGAACCATTCCCCCACTTGGATCCCCAATCTGGCGCATGGAGATACCTTCGCCACGCATATCTACATGCCCCATGAAAATGAGAGTGCACTCATGGATCTCTTTGCCCAACATACCATGAGCAATACATACGCGGTAGACTCAGTGTAGCGCTTTGAATTCCACAATTGGGACATGGGCAAGGCCCTTGTCACGTGTGGCTCCCCATCTCTTCGGCCACACGAAGATATATAACATGGGCGTGAGCATATCGAACCACATACCATGCATATAACACAACCCTCAAAAAGTGGCTCCCACCATGGTATGCCATGCCCCTCCATGGACATAACTTCACGTTAAAAATACGTGGGAACCCAAGGAAAGTATCTATGCAACCCCAACACTCATGCGGTACACTCGAAAGTCGCAATAAAATATTCGGTTGCACGGTCCAGGAGTTATATATCCCTTTCTACCCTCTTGACACTTATCCCTTGCTACACTGGGGATGTGTACACAACAAAGGCGTTTGATGCTTCTCAAATTAACTTGAGACCAAGGCAGTTCCAACCCAATTCTCGATATTGATATTCCTCGCCATGAGCTGGAGATATGACCTTTTAAAGTGGCCTCACGAATCAATTTTGTTTTACCTATATCTCCAAGCAAGACGAAGGACACAACAAAAGGAAGGTTGATTCGTAATGGAGGTAAAAAGGAATGATCACTCGAGAATGGTCATATCAAGTGCGGCGATGTCGAAGTTGAAAATCCGATTCTGAAAGTCTTAAAAAATCGGATTAACTTTGCGAGTGTATAATATGAAAATTGCGGAAGCAACGAACCCTTTACTGATGAAATCTGACCCTTCATCGGGGTTTCCGCAAAAATATCTGTAAATAACAGTTAATCATTCGGTTACCGCAAAATCGCGAGCCAACTGACAGTCGCCGATACATTGAACAATCAGAACGGAAGGCTGAAAAGTTACGGAAACATTATGAAAAACAAACCCTGTTGATTCCTGATATTCTGATATATAAATCTCCGCTGGCGGCGCCTCGGTACTGAATGTGGCCGCTCATAGCCGGAATGGCCAAACCTATCACACTATCACATCGGGTTAGGTCAGGTGGATGGGAGAGTATGATATCAGCCAATGGCGGCTTGCCGGCACATAGATACACACCCCAAGTGACCCCAAGATGGCCACAGGGGTCCGAACGGTCTTCACCCCCCTTCTCAGAGCGTTGTTACCGCTCGGAAGTCATTGAAGAGAGGACGGGAGGACCCCAATGGGCTCCTTGGCCGCCGTGTCGTCCGCCTCAGCTATCATAGCGTTCGCATCCCGGGCCACTTTGTCATGGTTCAACCACGGGAGAGTGCGTGACACTCGATCCCGTAGGAACAGGATGCGATGGGGCGACAGTCCAGTGGGTCCCCGAAGGTCGTGATACGCTTGGAGCACTCTCCACAGCGAGTTATACCAGTTCCGGCCCGGTTCGTCAATGTGCAGCTGGCGGAACTTCTCGAACATCTGCCGCCCGGCCACCTCAGCACAGCCATTCGACCTGCTGTGGTACGCCACGGTCTTGGCGTGCCGAATCCCCATGTGCTTGCACATCGTCTTGAACCACGTCCCCACGAATTGACTGCCCCGATCGCTGCAGATGACAGCTGGGACATCAAAAATTGTCAGCCAATGCCTGATCATGGCATTAGCGACGGTCTTGGCCTGCAGCCCCACTCCATGCTTGTCCTTCTTGTCCTTCTTCTTGGACTTCTTGCCAGGGACCGCCACGATATACCCAGGGTGCCTATCCACCGCCAGGATGACACAGTCGTAGGTCTCTCCTTCCACGGTGACCTCCGGCATGGCGAATACATCCATGGCCACGGACTGCATAGGGGCCTCCGGTATAGCCGTATACACCGGGTTGCCTGCTGTGGAGTGATTGGGGCTCTTCGTGGCCCGACACACGGCACAGTCGCTGCAGTACCTATCCAGGATGGCGTAGTACCCCGGAGGGAACTTGAAACGCCACTCCAGGTCCTGCTGCATCTTGTCCCGGCCAGGGTGCATGAGCTGGGCGTTGTGCCAATGGTCAATGAGCTCCTCCACCCGGTTCTCGGGCACCAGCAGCTTGTCCTTGAGGAACAACTTGTCTCCATCCTCGGTCAAGCCTTCAGGCCACTCGTCGTCCGACGGGGCGCTCACAGCATTCCAGTACTTGCTCCAGTGCTCGGATGCCGCGTAGTCATCTGAGCAGTCCTCTGTGAGCACCGACCTGATTAGCTCTACAGGAGCCACCATCCATTGCTCGAGGATTTCCTCTCGAATAGCTTGGACGCGGGGACCCCGGAACTTGGCCAGGTCCGTACGGTTTGCCAACACCACAAAGCACTTGACCCCCTCTTGCTCCATGGCCTTCTCCATCTCGATGATGCGCTTGGCCTCCTCGGTTTCCTCGGCGTCCCCATGGCTGGATACGTCCATCCAAGCCTTGCCCGCGGGGTAGGCCCATCGACTGAAGCAATCTGCCACAGTGTTGTCCTTCCCCGGGACGTATACGACGCTGAGGTCGAACTTGGCGAACGTTTCATGCCATCGGGCCCTCCTTGCCGCCGGTCCCGAGGGGGTGTCGACGTGCTCCTTGTGCCAGCTCTGCAAGGACTGATGGTCCGTACAAACCACCACCGGTTGCAATCCGATGTGGCCAGACCACTTCCTGAGCGCACAAACAATGGCGTACGTCTCCTTCTCCCTCGCGGTCCAGGTGCGGCGTTGGCCCTCGGCCAGGATCCGGCTCCAGAATGCCACGGGTACGTGTTACCCGTCGTCTCGGATCTGCTCGAGGACTGCCCCTACAGCATAGTCCGAGGCGTCCGTCCGTAGCACGAATCCCTTGTCCGGGTCCACCAGGAATAGCCCCAGTTGCCCCAGGAGTCGCTCCTTCAGGCGGCTGAACGCATCCTCGGCCTCAGGGGTCCAGGCAATCTTCTTCTTGCTCCCCTTCCGGCCATCGAACTTGCCCACCTGCAGCATCTTGTGCAGCGGCCCCGACAGTTCTGCATACATCTGGACATAGCCCGAATAGTAGTTGCAGAACCCCATGAAGGACCGGAGTTCGCTGATGGTCTGGGGCTTCTCCCAGTGGTGCAGGGATGCCAGCTTCCCAGGCATGGGACGGCGTTGCCAGTGACCCACTACGTGAGCCGCGAACTCCACTTCCTTCACGAAGAGTGAGGCTTCCGTGGGCTTGCACACCATGTTGTGCTTGTCCAACTCGCTGAGCACTCGGCGCAGATCCTTCTCATGCACGTCGATGAGCTCGTCCTCAGTCATGTTCTCCGTGCCGGACCCGATGATGATGTCATCCACGAAGGGATCGGCACAGTCCCGGACAGGACCGAGTAGGTCCTCCATCATGCGCTGGAAAGCGGCGTTGCCATTCTTGGCGCCCATAGGCACCACTTTCCACTGCATGGGCCCCAGCGGCGTCGACATAGCTGTACAGGGCCTGGAGTCCGGCTGTAGCGGCATCTGGTGATAACCGTGTTTCAGGTCCAACACCGTGAAGATCCGCTTTTTCTGTTGTTTTTGGAGGATGGAGTCGATCAGGGGAAGCGAGTACGAGTTGTGCTCGGTCTGCCTGTTCAAACCTCTGTAATCAACCACCAACCTCCACTCGCCCTTCTCCTTCTTGGGCACGATGAAGGCTGGGCTGGCCCACTCACTGTCGGAGGGTTCGATCCATCCCCGCTCAATGAATTCGGCCAACAGCTTCTTCATGGCCTCCGCCCGATCGCCCTGAAGTTGGTACTCCCGATGACGATAGATCTTGGGGTTCGGCTTCAGCTTGATCCTTGCTGTGCCAAACCTCCCACGATCTGGGGGGTTCTTGTTGGCGACGCCACTGAATAGCCGCGGATAGGCATTCATCAGCCTCTCCTTAAGCTCGGCGACCTTGGGGTTCTCCTGGGCCTCTTCAGCCGCTTGCTTCGGTATCGATACAACCGAACGCACTGCAGTATAGGCCTCTTCCGGGTCCGAATTCGACTTCTCCTCGTCCGATATGCCGTCTTCATCGTCGTGGGGTGCACTTCCCACCGATAATCTTCGAAAATTTGCGGCGTCAGGCTGGTTATTGTCGCTATCGGCCCCCATTCTTGGAAAATCCCACGTCGGCGGGTCGGACCCAACCGGACCATCTTATTGGTCCGCGATGTGATCCATGACCCTCGCCACGAACTCATCCTTCTCGTACTTGCCGGTGACCAACAACTTGTCATCCCACCAATGCGGAGATGTGACCATGGCCCGCCTCTTCTTGGCTGCCACACAATCGTGCATCCCCATCCGCATGTAGTTGACGACGTCGTCGATCTCGGCATGGGACAGGACGTCAATGCCATCAATTGGCTGATCCGTCCCCTCCTTGGGTTCAAACATGACCTTCATGGGCACCGCCTCCACCCTACGGATGAATGCTTCATCACCCGTGGGCTGGGCTTGCGTCCCATCCACCAGGAAAGCCTTGGTACCCCACGCTTGACCCGGGGAGGGCATTGATACACCCTTGGCTTTGATGAACAGCTCCTCCTCTGGCCCGAATGACATCTCGGTCAGGGTGATGGAGTCCAGCGTCGACTTGAGACCTTCCAGCGGACATGGGGTGGATCCTATGCCGGTTATGACCAGGATCCCCTTCGCCCTATCCGCGACGATCTTCTCCACCGTACGTCTGGTGTTGTCCAGGGATCCATGCCAATACATGGGCCCCCACTCCCTCCAACCCCAATGCCTGTGCCAGGCTGAGTCTCCTCAATGCCAATGCCTCCTACACTTCCGCAAAAGTGGGGCATCCCGGGAAGCGAAGACGTCCGTCTCGGGCTCTTCGGCTCCCAGCGTCTGAATCATCCTGGCATACACCTGCGGCGCCATTCCATACTCCGTGAGCTGAACTCCACGGTCTCCTCTGGACTTGGCACCCACAGCTTGCACCGCTTGGACGATCCGATCCTCTTCCTCAGCATTCCATTGGGATGATCCGCATGCATAGTCCGTGGACAGCCATGTGAGGCATTCATCATCCTCCCGGACCAGCGTTGCCCGATGGGGAAGGGCTCCAATGGCATTTGCCACCATGAAGTCATACCCCATGATCATATCCCAATCTGTAATGTCGGCCACATAGAAGTTTCCGGATAGAGTGCTCCTCTTCGCCAGATCAGGGCGGTTCAAGCGCTCATGTTCCCAGAATTCCATACTGATAGTGGCCTCATGGGTGCCACCACCCATAATCTCTCCATGGGCCACCTTCAGGCGTACGGGTCTACGGCTGGGCTGCAGGGATTCCTCCTTGAACAACCCTCTCCGGACCAGGCTCACCTGGGCACCCGTATCCACCACAACATCCACCACCAACTCCTCTTGTCCGCACCGTACACGCACCTTCAAGTGCAACTGCCGCTCGTCGCCATGCGGTGTATGGACAACTCTCACGGCATGCAACTCTAGCACGTCCGGGTGCATCAGGACTTCGAGGGTATGGCCACGGATGGTGTAGATCTTGGGTTGGTCTTGCCCGTCCACGGGGCTCTCCGTGGTCGCTCCTTCCTTCTTGCCACGCCCCTTGTTCACATAAACTTCCCTTGGCAGGGCGCTCCAGGGGTTGGGAATGGCGAAACTCAGTGGTTTTGGCTCTTCTGGAGCCTTCTTCGGCACCCGATGTGCCTTCGCTTTCTCTGGGATTCCACTGATTTCCGAGGTCCCGCTCCCGTGGGGGCTCCTCTAGACTTGGCTTCCCGCAGCCCCTTCCGGCTGCGATCCGCCAGGACTTTGTCCACCACGTTGCTGGACTTTGAGTTCCTCCAACGTCCTCAACGTTTCCTCAGCAACCTCCTCGATCGACCTCACTCTTCGGTCTTGGCCAGGTCCTCCACCATAGCCTCTTCCTCCGCCTTTCCCCTGGCCTTTGCCTTGGCCTTTTCCCCCGTCTCCGCCCTTTGCCTTCCAATCGGCAATCCGCTGATCCTTGGGCTTCTTCTCGGGGTGGGCGGCGAAGTAGGCCTTCTTGTCCGCCTCATACACCTTGCACTGACGGTGGTCGTGTGCATGGTTATTTCCCTTGCCATAAAAGACCCAGCACCCGTCGTGCTGAGACCTATAGTCCCGGAACGAGAGCGGTGGGTTCCCGATCCTCCTTGGCTCTTTGCCCTTCTTGGGTCCCACCCGGTCCCATCTGGACCGATCCTGCCCATGGTCCCTCGCGTTGTGCGCCACAAACGCGAAGAAATGGGCCTCCTCGTGATCCTCCCGGGACCAGTGGTCTTGGCCACTTCCACTACCATCCTCCGCAGAGTTGGCCGTGTCCTCCTGGATCTCCTGATGATGGCGGTCTTCTCGGTGGCCTCGTTGTCCATGGCCTTGTCGATCCTGCACGTGGGCCTCGTTCTTCGCGTTGAGCTTCAACTCCACCGTGATGTACTTCACGATCTCGTCCAGGCTCATGCGGGCGAAGATGACCTGCATCCTCAGCTGCTCCCCGCGCCTCCACTCCACGTTGTTGAGGCGCAGCAACCTTTGCCCCATGGAGTCTCCAAATACCTCCACGTACACGGCGTTCTTCAGTCCCAACATCCGGTTGGGCTCGCCCAGGTTGATCTTGAAGAACTCCATGATACCCGCATGGGTATCCTCCGCCGCCATGATCCTCACCGCCACCCGCTTCTTGGCTCTCTTCTTCTCCTCGTCCTCCACTCTCCTCTTCCAGTTGCCGGGGAGGACGTCCTTCAGCAAGTGGCGGATCTCGCTGGCCTCATTCCAGTCCTTCACCAGCTTGAGGCACCGTCGGTACTTCCGCAGGTACCGGTTCCACTCCCGGACCCGCAACTCACCGCGGTCCAGCGGCAGCGGGATGGACCACAGGTCGTCCAGCTTCTGGTTCGGAGCGTCCACCCGCTCCACATCCTCCAACCACTGGAGGCAGGCCTGCTCCGAACGGATCAGTCCTTCCCGGATCTGATCCCGCAGCTCCTCCTTCAGGTCCTGCGCCAGCCGGTGTGGGAATGTCCGGCATACCCACTTGTCCCGCGGCGCTGCCCGCATCTCGCCGACGACCTCCTCGGCGAAGTCCTCCCAATCCAGGATGAAGTCATCCAGGTTGGAGGGGTTGCCATCGTAGTAGGGGATTTTGATTTCCCTGGGGTCGTCAATCCTGATGGCGTCTCCGACGTCCCCAGCCACCACTCCACCAAGACGGATACCACCTGTGCCCGGGGGGTGTGAGTACACTCCCCGTACATCCCTCTCCTCCATGGAGTGCGGTCCAGTTGGGTCTGAACCCATAGGGTTTGGAATGCGGGAGGGACTTGCTCCATTGGCCGTCCATCTCCCCGTATTGGGGTCCTTCGCCCACAGGTTTCCGCCTGGATGACCTTGACCATGTCCGTCGGCGCTTCCCATGGTTCGCCCTTGCATGGTCTGGCTCTGGATCTCCTCTTCCGCATAAACTGCATGGGCAGTCGTAGTGATCGGTAGATCCTGGGCGGCGTGGGACATCTGTACCGTCAGGCTCCTCGGGTCCGTGGTTACGTGCCCTTCCCGCATGGACCCAGCCGGTGCCGTGTGTTCCCCGAGCATTGTGGATTCGTTGAACATGGGAACAAACGGCAGCGCACCCGGGTCAACACGCGGAAGCGCGTAGGGTGCCTCTGCCGGACCGCCCATGGGTTTATCCATGGCGCTCCGGAGGGTCTTAACCCGCTCCACCAGCTCTGCCGCTGCCGGCTTTGCCGGGAGCTCCAGACCTGAGGCGAGGGGCTGTAGCTCCTCTAGCCTTTTCAGGCGTCCTGACATGTCCTCCACCAGGTGGAGGAGGCTGTCCACCACTCGCTGCTGCTTCTCCAGGGCCAGCTCCAGATTCTCCCGGTACCGGTCCCGTTCCGCTCGCAGCTCCTCAATGTCTTTCTCCGCGGCTGACTGGTCATCCAGGATCCTGGCGACGTCCTCCTCTAGGCCGTCCTTCGCATTGTCCAGGCGGTCGAGGCGATGCACGATGGCGTCCATTCCCATCTTTGGGTACTTGCCCATGAGGAAGGACACGTGCTCGCAGTGGCACTCAGCGTGCTTTCCACCTGATCCAGCGCATCCAGCTGTTCCCGGCGCCTCGGAGTCCTCCGCCATGGGTGTGTCGCCCATGCTATCCCGCGTTGGCTCCGTGTGCCGGGCCACAGGCGCCGTCCTGGCTCTGGCGGGCCTCTCCAACGCCTCGGCATCATGCTCCAGGCTGGGTTCTGGGGCCGTGTTCGCCCTTGTGGGCGGTCTGGCCGTCTCCTCCGACTCCGAGGGTTGCTCATAAGCTGTCCCATAGCCCTCGGAGTGCTCGGAGTCCCACAGCCTGACCGGGCTGGGGTCCGTATCCATAGCCCTGGCGTCCCCTGCCGCGGGCTTGGGTGACCCGCGCTTCCGGTAGCGCCGGGCCCGTCCTCCACTGCTGCCTGAATGGCAGGCCTCATCAGAGTCCTCCGCGGCGGAGCGGAGGTTGCATGCCTTTCGGCAGCGACGCTCACACATGGAGACCAGGTCCTCCATGTCAAGTCCTCCTCTTCCCGAATGTCGTACTTCTCTTCAACTTCCGGCGTGGTCTCCACTGAGTCCACAATACGCACCCGGGGCGTACTTGGGCAGGGCTCATAGGGGCCCAAGTCCCCGGGCTCTGCGGTAGGTAGGGGCAGCAGGTACGCCTCTGCTACCATAAAGAAGGTCCCTACCAGGACCGGCCCCCGCTGTGCCCCTTCCGCCTGTAACCCCTGCCGACTTGCTCCTGATCAACGATTGCATTTATCAAAATCCAGGGTCCAAAATCCAAAAATATAGAAAATAGAAAATACAATCCTCCTTCAACCCTGAACAGCAATCAGATCCCACAAATGCAGCAATAACCTGATTCACAATCCAATCCACGATGCGGGCTTCCGTTCAGCACACCGGTCTTCCCACGGTGTCGGGCATGTACAAGAATTGCACCAAGGAAGAAAGCCCTGAAATTGGCATATGAACACAAATAAAGCAACGTTGGGGAAAGAGGTATACCTACACATTCACAGCCATAGACCCCTCATTCCCTGGACTCAAGACCTTCCCTTGACTCACCAACATATTGCCCTGAACCAGGTCAAATGAGATGGCTGAATGCCATGTGTCACAAGTCAATACACAAACCCCAAAACTGTGTTCACTCCCAAGCCTCTAAATCCTAGCCCAATAGGGGAGGTGGCGTGTCATGGCCTAGAGTGGCACTCAGGACCATGCCCTACCCTGACATAACCTTGGTTGGACTTGGGGTTGAATGGGCTTTGAGATATGCCCCATGAGTTTGAACTCATAACATGCCAAAAAACTGCCAATTCACACCATATTGGCCATATATCAAATATGTGCTCAAAATTGAAGTTACCACTTATCCGAAGGCTCAAAGCATGCATGGAATCGGAGTCTAGTATTCATGGAGGATGGAGACCAAAGGTCAATGCCCATGTACATCCCCACTTTACTCTCGCAACCCCTTCAGATATGGGCGCCACGCACTGCCCAAGTCAGCCCATGATCTTGAGACGAAATCTTGTAATCCTTCGTGCGCCAAGCCAAATGGAGTACGCGATCCGGCGTATATTGGTGTTCAACTCCAAAGCATATGCCAACAGATGAACAACATACCATGGTTGGACTCTCCATAGGCTTCTTGCTGTTTGCCGACCAGGAAAGTACACAAAACGCAAAAATGAGCAAAAATTGAGGTCAAAAACATGAAAATATGTCCAAATACAAAGTCGTCATGATAGTATATCTCTATGCTCACCCATGATATTCGCTCATGGTTCAATACACAAATAATTGGAACCATTTGCGAACGATTCCCCCACTTGGATCCCCAATCGGGCGCATAGAGATACCTTCGCCACTCATATCTACATGCCCCATGAAAATGAGAGTGCACTCATGGATCTCTTTGCCCAACATACCATGAGCAATACATACGCGGTAGACTCAGTGTAGCGCTTTGAATTCCACAATTGGGACATGGGCAAAGCCCTTGTCACGTGTGGCTCCCCATCTCTTCGGCCACACGAAGATATATAACATGGGCGTGGGCATATCGAAGCACATACCATGCATATAACACAACCCTCAAAGAGTGGCTCCCACCATGGTATGCCATGCCCCTCCATGGACATAGCCTCACGTTAAAAATACGTGGGAACCCAAAGAAAAGTATCTATGCAACCCCAACACTCATGCAGTACACTCGAAAGTTGCAAAAAAATATTCGGTTGCACGGTCCAAGAGTTATATATCCCTTTCTACCTACTTGACTCTTACTCCTTGCTACACTGGACATGTGGACACAACAAAGGCGTTTGATGCTTTCTAAATTAACTTGAGACCAAGGCAGTTCCAACCCAATTCTCGATATTGATATTCCTCGCCATGAGCCGGAGATATGACCTTTTAAAGTGGTCTCACGAATCAATTTTGTTTTACCTATATCTCCAAGCAAGACGAAGGACACAACAAAAGGAAGGTTGATTCGTGATGGGGGAAAAATGTATGATCACTCGAGAATCATCATATCAAGTGCGGCGATGTCGAAGTCGAAAATCCGATTCTGAAAGTCTGAAAAAATCGGATTAACTTTGCGAGTGTATAATATGAAAATTGCGGAAGCAACGAACCCTTTACTGATGAAATCTGACCCTTCATCGGGGTTTCCGCCAAAATATCTGTAAATAACAGTTAACCATTCGGTTACCGCAAAATCGCGAGCCAACTGACAGTCGCCGATACATTGACTATCAGAACGGAAGGCTGAAAAGTTACGGAAACATTATGATAAAAAAACCCTGTTGATTCCTGATATTCTGATATCTAAATATCCGCTGGCGGCGCCTCGGTACTGAATGTGGCCGCTCATAGCCGGAATGGCCAAACCTATCACACTATCACATCGGGTTAGGTCAGGTGGATGGGAGAGTATGATATCAGCCAATGGCGGCCTGCCGGCACATAGATACACACCCCAAGTGACCCCAAGATGGCCACGGGAGTCCGAACCGCCTTCAGAAGAGGGCACACGGTATCACGGGCACTCAAACAGAAGAATCTGTACTTAGGTGCTGGTCCAGGATGGACCTTATGTAAAAGCATGTATACGGCGACTCAGGGCGCCTTCGTAGTCGATTCGCATCCCGTCAGGGGGAAAAACAGTCCAAACTTGGTGATGGGCTGACAACATACAGATGCACATGGCCTGGAGGGGCAGAAAAACAAGCAATAAGCGGGGTAAACAGGCGTGTAAACACATTCTGGATAGAGCGCCAAACCAAGCCCCGGTTAGGATAAGGCATATGCAGGAGGGTGGGCAAGAAAACGCCTGAGTTCAGGCCATATATAGTCGCGACACACGTAGACTGGTCTGGATCCCGCAAGTGCCATGGGACCAGACCACACACCAAAAAATCGCAATGCCGATGACAGCGGCATCCCTTGCGCAACGTCGTATGGGCTTTAAGGCCCTAAGGGCTCAGAAAGTGAAGGTCAGTCGCCCTACCTGGTTTCCCAAGGATTCAGCAGGCGGGGAGTGACGAACAGAAGTTGAAGAGAGGGGCCATCCTCCTCTGGATTCAGCAGGGGGGGGTATACGGCCACTCTGATGGCCGGTCACCGGAAGATGTAAGAGAGCAAGCAAGTAAGGGACGATCTGTCGACCTCACAAGCGCTCAAAATGCATCAGGGGAGAGCTCAGGGCGCTGATCAGGCACCCCTAGCTGCAATCGCCCGGGTGAGTGCTGCCAAGTCCGAGACATGGATCTTGGTCTTGTGCTTGCGGATGTACTCCATGAAGGGAGTATTAACCCCCGGCACAAACGAGGTGACGGGTTCCCAGGTATCGTGGGACGGCCCATAGCCTCGCCAACGAACCTTGAACTCCAGGCCTCCGGGTGCTGAGGCGTTCGGACGCTGAGCAAGGATCTTCTCGACTGTATAGTCGTCCTGCTCAGCATAGTCGTCAACCGAATCGGCCTCATGTGCGGCGTAGCTCAGGGACACGTGCTGGCCACGGAGGTCGGGTTCCCGCACACGGAGTTGACTCTCGTGGCGCTCCCGGAACTGTCCGTGACCCACCTTGATTCGGTAGGTGTCCTCACAAATCCTGTGGACCACCTCTCCGGGTGTGAACCAGGTCTTGGTGCGGTGGGTGCCCATAGGGCGGGGTCTGATCACCCACACCGGGTCTCCCACCCTGAACTTCCGCGCTGTTGAGCTCGGAGCGGACTTCTGACGCTCAGCATGCTCCATCTCGAACTGCTGGCGGATGTCACGCGCCGTTGCCTCTTGCCGCGCGAAGAATTCCTTGGCGTCCATAGCCATGCCATCATCAGACAAGGGAAGTCCCCGACCCAGGGGGTTTCTGCTGAACAGAATCTGGTGAGGGGACAAACCACCCGGGCTGGGGGTGTCATGATGGGCCTTCAGAGCAGGCCACATCTCCTCAAACCAGTTCCGCCGTGGATTGGTGATGTGAATCTTGCGCAGCTTCTCGAACAGCTGCCGTCCAGCCACTTCAGCACGGCCGTTAGACCGGCTGAGATAGGCGACGCTCTTGGCATGACGTATTCCCATGAGGAAACACATAGCCTTGAACCAGCCACCAGTAAACTGGGGCCCTCGGTAACTGCAAATGGTGCGGGGGACGTCAAAGACGGTCAGCCAATGACCAATCATCATGACTGCCACTTCCTTGGCAAGCAACCCCTTTTTGCGTGCCGGAACGGCTACTACGTAGCCACTGTGGCGATCCACACAAAGAACCACACAGTCAAAGGTCTCCCTGCCAATGTGAACTTCGGCAATGGAGAAGACGTCCATGTCCACACTCTCCATGGGCTGGTCAGAAACCGGGGTCCATTGGGCTTCCCCCTTGACGTTCCGGTTATCCGGATTGCGGGCCTGACAGACCGAGCAACCCTTCCTGACCTTCTTGATGGCGGTGTAGAGACCGATCTGGTCGATCTCGAACCGGCGCTGCATGTCAAGGGCTTGCTTCTTGACCCCTGGGTCCAGCATGTGGTGGTGCCAAGCTTCGCACAGCTCGAGCACTCGGGACTCCGGTACTAGCAGCTTACCATTCCGGTAGAGCTTGCCATCTTCCTCAGTCAGCCCCTTTGGCCACTTCTGCCCGTCGTCAGGGTCGGTCATAGCCCTATACTCGGCCGCAAAGGCCTCAGACTTGGCGTAGTCGTCTGTCCAGTCGTCCTGGAGGCAAGACTCAGGGAAGAGGTGCTTGTCGGACTCAGTTCCATCAGGGGCGAGTACTCTGACCGCTCTGCCCATCCTCGTTCCGAGGGGGGCATCTGCAGCCATAACGACGAAGCATTTGACACCCTCCTCCTCCATCAGGCGCTCCATTTCAATGATCTTCTTAGCTTCAGCGGTCTCAGCCTCATCGCCATGGGCAGAGATATCCGTCATGCCCTTGCTGGCGGGATAGGCCCACCTGCTGAGACAGTCCGCCACGGTGTTGTCCTTTCCAGGAATATAAACAACCGTAAGGTCGAACTTGGCCAAGGTCTCATGCCATCTTGCCCGTCGGGAGGCGGGACCAGAGTGGGTGTCCACGTGCTCCTTGTGCCACGACTGCAGACTCTGATGGTCGGTGCAGACGGTGACGGGATGGAGTGCTATGTACCCAGCCCATTTCCTGAGAGCCATGAGTATGGCATACGCCTCTTTTTCTCGGGGCGTCCACGTCCGTCCTTGGCCTTCCGCCAGGACTCGGCTCCAGAAGGCCACGGGCACGTGCCTCCCATCGTCAAGCACTTGTTCCAACACAGCGCCAACGGCGTAGTCGGAAGCGTCTGTGCGCAGGACGAACCCTCGGCCGGGATCCGCGAGGTGCAGACCCACTGCCGATAGCAGCGCCTGCTAATCCCCTCAAAGGCACGTTCGGACTCAGCAGTCCAGACCAGCGCCTTCTTGGACCCCTTCTTGGTCTCCTCACGGTTGCCCTTGAGCATGGTCGTCATGGGGGCTGCATACTCGGCATACATCTTGATATACCCCGAGTAGTAGTTGCAGAACCCCAAGTACGCCCGTAGCCCAGAGACCGTTTTGGGCTTTTCCCAGTGCTCGATCGCAGCCACCTTGCCAGGTATGGGCTTTCGCTGCCCGTTACCGACTACGTGGCCAGCGAAGACCACCTCACTTACTGCAATGGTGGCCTTGTCACTGCTGCCCGTGAGTTTGTGCCGAACCAGAAGATCCAGCACTCGAGTGACGTCCCTTTCATGTGTCTCCAGGAGCTCCTCGTAGCTCATACTGGGGTCCCCGGACGCGATGATCACGTCGTCCACGAAGGGGTCAGCACAGTCATGCACCGGCTCAAGCAGGTTCTCCAGCATCCGCTGAAAAGCCGCAATGCCGTTGGTAACGCCCATGGGCATCACCTTCCACTGGAGAGGTCCAAGTGGGGTGCTCATGGCTGTGCAGGCACGGGACTCCTCGGCGAGAGGCATCTGATGATAACCATGTTTCAGGTCAATCACCGTGAAGATCCTCCGCCGGTGTTGTTTTTGCAGCATGTCCTCAATGAGGGGGAGCGTATAGCTGTCGTGCTGCGTTTGGGCGTTTAGGCCGCGGTAGTCGACCACGAGCCGCCACTCACCGGCCACCTTCTTGGGGAGGACGAAGCACGGAGAGGCCCACTCGGAGTGGCACGGCTCAAGCCAGCCTCTCTCGATGAAGTCACGGAGGATCTTCTCCATGGCCTCCTTCCTCTCGCCCCTCAGGGCGAACTCCCGGTGATGATAAACACGGGGGTCCTGCTTCAGTTGTATCTTGGCCTCGCCATACGGTCCACGCACCGGTGGGGGAAACACAGGCTTTCCGCTGAAGAAGGTATCACCCTACTTCTGCTTCAGCCTGGCCCTCAATGCCTGGATCTTGGGGCAGTCATCGGACTCCGCCTTGGCTTTTCCGGGCACCTGCACCACTGAGCTTACTTGAGGGGTAGCGACCCCGCTCGGCTTCGGCTCAGGCGGTCTTCCCAGGTGGCCCAAAGGGCCATCTCTGGTCTTGCCTCGGAATAGATCGCCGTAGGTGGCTGGGTTCCCCCCAATTGGCTCGTCCTGGCTGGATAGGTGGTCCAGCACCCTCTGCACGAGAGTGTTCCCATCATAGGAGCCAGAGACAATTGCGTCCACTTCCCACCAGGCTTTGTCCTGGCCCTTGCCCTCACGCTGGCTTCTGCAGTCATGAAAGGGCTGATCCATATACCCCTGAACCAGATCCAACTCCTCTTCTGTGAGGGGGTCTTCCGATTCTCCGACGTCAACAGGGTGAACCGCAAAGCATTGTCGCCATGGCTCTGCTATGATGCGGTTGACACACACGAAGTCCGTGGTGTCGGCCTGATCAAGGCCCCCATCCACATAGTATAATTCCGTTGGCCATCTCTGGGGTGGCATAGGCTGTCCCTTAGTGTCCTGATAGACACTCTCTCCAGCCGGTAGGACAACCTTGTTTAAGGTCATGTTGGTCAATGAGACAACCCAATGTCGGGTACTCTCCTCCTCGGTGCATCCCATAGGAACAACCAGCACTGCGTTGGAGCGGTCCTTGCGAATCTTCGCTATCGCTCTTGGAATGTCCCAACGGGGGCAATGGATCCACATCAATCCCTGATGCGGACCCCAGTGCTTCTTCCACGCGGAGTCCTGTGCGCTCCAGTACTTCTCACAAACCCGAAGATGGGCGGACGTTCCTGAAGAGAACGCATCCAGGGCCAGATCCGAAGCTCCCAGGTCCGCGACCACTCAGCTCGCCACTTCCGGCATTACGCCATACTCCTGGTTTGCTGGCCCAGTTGGCTCGGTGTCCAGCGCGGCTACTTTGAGCTGATTGCGTTCGGGGTGGATCCATTGGCATTCCACATGGTGCTCAGGTGACGAAAGCCACGAGAGCTGGTCATCCTGGTACAGGGTTATCGAGGCCTCGGCCGGGAGGACGCCGGAGTCCGTCTCCATCATGAAGACGTACCCAACAATCATGTCCCAGTCCATCTCGGCCTCGTAGAAGCGACCTTGCAGGAGGATTTCCTTGCCGAGGTCTGGGCGGCTCAGCTCACGATGGTTCACGAACTGCAGCGCGATGGCCGCTTCCTTCGTGCCTTTCACCATGTACTGGCCGTTCGCCAACTTCAGCCTGACAGGTTTCCGACTGTCGGTCAAACACTCTGGCTGAAGTAGGCCAGCCTTGACCAAGCTGACCTGAGCGCCCGTGTCGACCAACACGTCGAAGACCTTTTTCACTTCCCCGCATAAGGCACGGACCTTAAGGTGCAACTGCCGCTCACGCCCAACTCGGCGCACGGCGTGCAACCTCAGGATCTCCGGCCGTTCCGGAAGCTCAACAAGCGACTGGTGCAGGTCGTGGACAATGGGCTCGGGCCGCCCATCTGCAGCATCCAGCTGCGGTCCGGGTGATCCTCCGATACTCTCGGATAGATCTTGAAGTACATCAAACACATTCTTGGTCGCGAAGGATGGACGGGTGCAAGGGTTCGTGCCTTCACTTGCCCTCACCCCGCCACCGCGACCGTCGGGTGCCGGACCGGGCCTTCCGCCCGCGGCAGTCCCTTTGTGCTTACCGACTCCCTATTGGGATGGTGTGGCGCTTCCCACGACACCATCCTGCGACCGCCCTAGCTGGGGCCCTTGGCTGCAGGGGCTCCGCTAGGGGGCGTCGGTTGTGGAAGTAGGTGTGTTCTCCTCTGCATCAACCTCGTTGACACCCTTCCTCCTCCTATTCCTAGGCTTCTTGTCCTTGTCCTTGTTCTGGTCGTTCTGGTTGTTTTTCTTGTTCTTGTTGTCCGACCTGGGGAGCCAGTTCCTCTTGATCTTCCAGCTTCTCCAAGAAGCGGTCGAGGTTGAGGGGGTTGCCGTCGTACATGGGGGGCTTGATGTCCTTCAAGTCTTCCCACACGGCGGCATCCGCCGCCTTAGAGACCATGAACGCCGGCCGCGAGGTCGACCGAGGTTCTCATCGGCCTCGCCCACGGACTCCCACGGCTGCCACATCCATCTCCTCCATGGAATCCCTGTGGCTACGCCGCGGTTCCTCCATGTACGCTGAACCCAGAAGTTCACGCCGTACTCCTTCCATGTACGCCTCCTCATCACGGCGCCGGCGGCTGCGTTCAGCGGCCTCCCGTCGTACACCACGCGGCGGGCTAATGTCGAACTCCTCCACAGCCGGGTCCAGGTCCTCACCTTCACCGACATCTCACTCCACGTCTTCTCTGGGGACCTCGTCCCTGAGTCCACCATAACGTCCACCAGCCATGGGGATTGGCTCCGGGGCTGGTGCGGGGCGTCGGGGGCGTACCGGTGTCCGCGGTTGAGCACGGCGGTTGTGGTACTCCGCGCTGAGCCACTCATCACGCCAATCCTCACTGCCACTGCCGGGCGGCACGCGCTCGTTGCGGCGGCCCGCGCTGTGGTGAGAGGGGGCGGTGAGAGAGGGGGCACTGGCGCTGGGGCGACTCCTGGGGGCTCCGCCGGGGGCGTGGGGTCTGCCCGGACCTGGTCCAGGTCCGCAGCCGTCGTCCGACGAGCCAGACTCCAGGGGTGGGTACCCGCTGCCGAGGCTCCCACGGGCTTCCAGCGCGTCCAGCCTCTGCTGCAGGCCGCTGATGACCTTGTTCAGCGACCTGGTCTCGCCCCTGGCGATGTCCAGCAGCTTCTGGGTGGCAGTGGCGACCCCGGCGCTCTTGACCATCTCGGTCTTGGCGATGTCAAGCTCCCTCTGTGCGCGCGCGGCGACCCTGGCGATGCGAGTCATCTCGCCCTTGCCCGTGTCTACCTCGCGCTCGAGGGACTGGACCCTCCTGCGGAGGTAGATAATCCACCGCCAGGTGGCATCCGGGTCGCCGCCCCTTGGTGGGTCCTCGGGGTCCCCAGGGGGTCCTCCAGGAGGGCCTCTGCCGGGTCCGCCCGGTCCAGGGGGTCCTCCTCTGCCAGGGGGTCCGCCTCCGGGGGGTCCACCTGGTGGGCGTCCTCCAGGGGGTCCTGATGGTCCTTCGCCAGGGGGTCACGGTGGGTCTCCGCCGGGTCGCCTCGGTGGGTCCGAGGATGGGCGCTTCTTCGTGATGTCGAAGTCCATGTCGTCATCCTCGTCCATGTCACCCCACCTGGGCGTCTCGGTCTCGGAAGACTCTGAGCTCCGGTAGGGAGGAGGGGGATCCTCATTCTCACCTTCTGGCTCCATGGGGACATCTCCGCCTCCTCCGCCAGCCACTCCTCGGCGATGTCGGCCGCCTCGTTCATCCCCGTCGCTGGCGGTGAAGAAGGGGTCGCTGTCTTGGGGGTGTTCGCCCGCTGGCCTCCGTGGCCTCTCGGGGGTCTTCCCCTTACCCTTCCTCCGTCGGTGGGCAGTGGGGCCACTGCTCCCACTTCTGCCCGTGTCCGCCTCGTCCAGCGTCATCTTGGAGAAGGCGTCCCCTTCGAAAAGCTTTCGAAGGGTCTCCACTCGTGATCCTCCCGGGGGAGTCTCGCGGCGGAGTTTGGCCTCTGCCTCCTCCATTGCGGCGGCGGTGGCTGCGACAGCTCACCCTTCGGCTTCCTCCCGGGCACGAGCCGCTTCGGCTTCCCAGGCCTGCTGCAGCCGAGCCTTCTCCGCTTCCAACGCCGCCCACTCCGCCTCCGTCTTGGCCCTCTCCTCAGCGACCTTCCGTCACGCGGCCTTGATTGCGTCCTTCGTGGCGGCGTCCGCCTGGGCCTTGGCCGTTGCTTCGGCGTGGGCCCTTTCCTCCGCCTCCTTCCTGGCCCTCTCTTGGGCCAGCGCGTCTTCCAGCGCCTTCACCTCGGCCTCCTTTCAGGCAATGGCCTCCTGCGTGAGTCGGGCTTCCTCGTCGGCTGCCGCCACCTCACCCTTGACCTGGGCAATCGCTGCCTCACGGGCTGCCGCGGCTGTAAGTCCGACCGCAATGGCCGCCACGGTCGAGGCGTGGATGGCCATGCCATGCTGCCACTCCGCAGCCTCCTGCTGGGCGATGCCGACGGCGCCCTCCATGGCAGCGTTCTGCTGCGTGGCCCGTTGCCGGGCAAGCCGAAGGTTTCAGGGCACCCCACAGGCGCGCTCACAGGCGCGCGCCACGTCCCTTTGGTCGGGAGCCACGCTGCTGCTGGAGCTGGCCTGGTCGGCCGTCATCCTCCCGCGGTGGGCCGACTCCACGTCGCTGCTGGGGCCTGACTTCCTCAGGAGCAGCTGACGGGGCTTGGCCTTGGCATGCTTGGCGACTTGGAGGTGGTCGCCAAGGGTGGTGTGGCCGGGGTGGTGACCTCCACCGGCCCGCTGGGGGCTGTGGGCTGGGGTTCCGCCCCTGGGGCCTTGGGCAGCTTCAGCAGCGAGGTACTCCTGGTACTCCCGCCACTTCTGGTCCCGCTTCCTGTCCCCGGCGGACCGCTTTTCCTTCCCCGGAGACGCGCTGCTGCTGCTGCCCTGCAGCCTGCGCTCGCTCCCTGGTTCCGGGAAGTTCTTCTCGATCATGTCCCACATGGAGACGTTGATCGAGGCGCCCGACGGGTACTCGTTGGGCTTCTCGTCCTCCTCAATCCCGTCGGGGCGCAGCCCTTCGCCGGGCCTGTCCGGCCGGGTCCAGACCCTCCAGCACCTCTGCTGGAAGCGGAAGGCAAACCCTTCCACCCGCAGCCAGTCCTCCACGGCCTGCAGGCGGTCGGGGCTCATGTCCGTGCGGAGCTCGAAGCTCCCGGGCATGCCGCCTTCGCACTGGGGGTGGCTGTGGCGATAGTGCTGGTCCCACACCAACTTACGCAGTAAGCGCACCGCATGGGGGTGGGGCCGCGGCCACGTCTTGCCCGCTTCTTGCCAGTTTACCATGGCAGCGGGGGGGCGTAGTTGGTCTTGAGGTCCTTGGTGGTCACTCATTCCGCTCAACGAACTGGTCCTGGTTGTGGTTGTTGAGGCGGGTGATGCAGCACTGGACTGGGAGTGCGGCCGGTGCTGGTCGGCCGGTGGTTGTGGAAGTGGTTGCTGTAGCTGGGTGTGCGGCCTTGCTGGTCGGCCGAGGGAACTCTTCGATGACAGAGTTCTGCTCCCTGCACTTCCTTCACGGACTCGGCGCTGTCGCTGGGCGGCGCTGCGAGCCGCTGCGCTGCGCTGCGAGCTGCGAGCTGCGAGCTGCTGCGCCGCGCTGCTCGGGGTTGGTGGCCCCGAGTGGCACGCGGGGGATGGGTAACCCCGCGGCGGTGAAACGCTTTTGACGCGTTCCTGTGGGGGGCCTGGCCACGGGACGCTGCGGTGACACGCACAAGCAAGCAGGCAGGCAAAGCACTGCGCTCACAGGGGCATCAATTACGCTCGTGTCATGAGACAAAGCGTTTCAGGATCCTTGCCACTCTGAGACAAGGGAACAAAAGTATGTACAGCAACACATGAGGATATGTTCACATGGGGTTAAGACTGGACTGAGGTAAGGGCATTACGCGACAATAGACACTCAGTCCGGACTCATATCCCAATCCCAGGTCCGACCCTCTCAGTGGCTGGTGGGGGCGGGGGCTCAGACACAACCCATGCCCTGCTCAGTCCGGAGCCTGAAACCCTGCCAATAGGGGGGTCGTTCGGCCAAGCCACAGGCGAATTCCTGGGAACCAAATGGCTCCAAGGCCAACCTGACAGTGGCTCCTCATGTCCCTTTAAATGCAGGTCCCAACTCCTCTCTGAGCGAGATATGGCCCCGCCATTATCCCCTAGGAGTTGGTAGCTGAAAACGGGCTGTTTCAGCCCAAACTGAAATTAGTTCGAAAATCTCCAAAATTGACCCCTCGTCTGGACCAGCCAGAGGTAGGGAGGAGGCAACTGACCCTATGCTCTTCGAGTACAAACCCTGTGAAGCCCTCACCCAACCTGGTTCCCTCTGAGGTCCCGGCATCAGGGCACCAGAGGTTCGTCAAGTGGGGTCATGATGCCTAAATCACCAAAATTGGCATCATTCTCACGCGTGGCTCGCCCGGCCAGGGCAAGGCCAATGGCTCACAGGGTAGGAGGCAGGACCTGAGACTCTTTCCTGAGTGTACAAATTGGAATTAGGTCCGGGCCTCCTTTGGGCAGAGAGTTATGGGGCCGCCAATTGACCACACGGGGGGGTGAAATTGTGGTTTCAAAAGAGGGTCATTTTGGCTGCTCGAAGTGAGCCAAAATTCGAGGGTGCTCCCAATAGTATATCTCCACGCCGGCTTGGAGATCGGATCCGCCATTCCATACCCGATCCACTGGGAGTCCAACAGAGACTTGCATGACCTTGGCCCCAAAAGAACTCCATGCCATTTGGCGTGATGACAATCCCAATTGGGTCATGATGTCAATTGAGCGCAACGTTGAGATACACGGTCGCCACTTGACATCATGACGGGCAAAAAACAGCAATATTGGCGAAGAAACACCGGAAAGTGCCTTGAAAGGCGCGGAAATATATTAGAATATCTTTGGCTTGGATTGAGTAATCGACCAATCCTTTCAAACACGATGACTTGACACCAATGACCTCTGATTCCACATATGTGCTCCACTTGGGGCGCTTTGAAAGGTCACGAGCGCTACTTCCCAAGTGGGCACATGAAAATATGGAAAATTGCAAAACACACACCTTGCTCCCAACGCATCGCTTTGGGATTGCCACACAAGCTTTCCTCCACGAAGGTTAGGCTTGCAATTGATCGTGGGGAGTATAAGGAAGGGGCTCGTGCAATATGAGGTCCATTGGTGGGTGTATCGCTCTTAGCCAAACCCGCCAAATGGGCACGCAATACAACACATGGCACATACCACATACTGCCCAAAAAGGTAGCTCCCCCCAGGATATGTCATGCCCCTCCAAGGGCATAACTTTGTGTCAATCGCCCATAGGAACTCAAGGAAAATTCCTATGCAACACCAACACTGGCGCGCTACAAACGAAAGTTATCTTAATGCACGCAATATCATGGCCAAAGAGTTATAACGCAAACTCTACCCTCTTGACCATGATCCATTGCGCTAGCGCGCACGTGTGGAGAGGCAAGGCGTATAAAGCTTCCCCAATTACGTCAGGAGTATTGTGAATACATCCCACGTTTTCTTTATTGTCATTCCTCGCAAGCGGCACGAGATATGACCCTCACAGGTGGCCTGACGAATCAACTTTGTTTTGTCCATATCTCTAAGACAAATGGAGGGCAAGACAAAAGGAAAGTTGATTCGTGCATAGGGAAGCACATAGGTCCACTCGAAAGAGATCAAATCAAGTGCAGGGATGTCGAAGTCGAAAATCCGATTTCGACATCCTGAAAAATTCGGATTAAGGTTGCGAGTGTATAATGTGAAAATTGCAGATGCATCAATGCAATTCCTGAAGACTTTAGAGTCTTCGTCACGGATTGCGCTAAAATATCTGTATATAACAGTTAAACTGGCGGTTACGCTAAAGTCGCGAACTAACCGCCAGCTGTCAAAACAGTGAATATCAGAACACAAGCGTAAAAATTGACGGAAACAATATGAAAATAAAACCCTGTTGATTCCTGATATTCTGATATATAAATCTCCGCTGGCGGCGCATCGGTTGCCAATGCGGGGCTTTACGGCACGGAACACGCTCCCGCCGGGCTCGCACCGGGCGTCAACGGGCGTCTTCCCTTCCGTACATGGGGTTAGTGGACCGGAGACCGGTTGTATGCCCTACCCTAGCCATGGGGTTCTGGGTACCGCTGAGTGCCTTGTCTGCAGCATTCCAAATTGAACTAGTGCCATTTGACCTGAAGAAAGGTAGGTAGGTAGGTAATGTTGGGACTGGAGTTGCCCCCGAAGGCGTCGTACCAAGGGGCTTTGGCTCACCGACCCACGGCCCTACTTCACCTGCCCCCACCAAGCGGCTCCCCCATGTGGGGGAAGGGCTTGGTCGCCGTGAGCAGTACCCTCCTCCGGGTTCTGTGCGGAGAGGTAACCCATGTTCGACCGAGGTCTCACATTCCTCTCTTTTGGGCGGATGATACGTGGCGGTGGGTCACATCGCACCTCCTCATCAACTTCAGGATTCCGGGGCCCAGGGGCCAGGGGCAGGGCCGGAGTCCTTGTTCTGCAGGCACACCCACCTGGGTTGGTTTTCAGTAGGCGCGAAACGACCCGAAGAAGCGAGTGCTGCAGGACTCGCAGGCCGTGACGTGTCCTCACGCCTCCTGACTCGGTCAAGCTTGCGCTCTCCCGGGGGGCCGGGGGTTCGAATTAGTAGGTTGTCGTTGGTTGGTTGGTCGTCCTTGTCCTACAAATGAGAGATTAGCAAGAACAAATGTGAAGGAGTGGCGAGGCAAAGATGTGGCCGGGAGCATCAAGATGTGGGGAGACGAATAGGTGGTGCCTTATGCGGAAGAAGCCGTTTTCATCCACATGAGGTGCCTGCAGACGGGGAAGGAAAGGTTCTCCTCAATTAGTGCCCTGCAGGCTTTGATGGAGTTGTGCAGGTTTTTTGGAGTTGGAGAACAGAACCACAGCAGCAGGTAGAGCATGAACCGGATATGGATCGAATCAATGAATAGTTTTGAAATTCAATGTATCACAGAAGGGCTGCGGATAGACAAAGCTTGATTCAGTACAAAGAATCAATCACAAATGGTCAAAACAAACGATTTTGATATGGAAAACTGACATAAGTTTGGCCTCAGAAACAGTCCCCAGCAGTTCATGTGCACCTTTTGACATGCAGTGGTGTAGGTCAGGAATCTGGGGCATGTAGGTTCAGCGAGACACAGGATATGGCTTGGCCAGCATGGCCAAGCAACTGAATTCAGAATCAGTTAAAAAGTGGGCCCACAATAAGTGGGTAAAGCAATTGAGTATAGCGGTCCTGAGGTGGGAGACCACTAGGCTTAACCGACAAGGCCCAAGGCATGGAATGCGTAGTTTTTTTTGGTATTACCTCCATGAAGGAAGATACCTACGCTCACTTGAGCGGTAGGGGTAACCATCATGGGGGTCTGGGGTTATAACCCTAGTTAGTTTGAAAAATGTACCAAAAATCACAAAAGGATTGATTAAAATCATTAAGTGTTAGTCTTCATAACTTCCCAAGGTTTATGGGGGGCTTGGCCTGGATCAAGTACCCCAAGAAAGACATGGTAGTGACCCTTTCTTACTCCCCCCTGGAGTAATAGTTGATCGAGCTAGTAGCACCAAGGAAAAAGATCAAATTACCGTGATTACCTCAGAAAATGCGCCAAATCAGCATATGACATTCTCATCACTTCATAAAAGCTGACCACACTGTAGGTATCCTGGAAAAACAATGTAATGTACAGTGTATGATGTCCCTACGAAGGGTCATTTCTCGGGAGTCGCCAGCGTACGGCGAAAGCGTTTGGCAAAAATTCGGGGGTAGTGGGGTTTGAACCCAGGACCTCCTCCCTAGACTGTACATGCTTGCCCACTAGGGTACAGTCGAACGCTCTGATGCAGACGGTTATCGCTGTATAAACAGCGTTTTAGTAAAAGTCCTGACCAATGGCCAGGGCGAAGCAATACCGCTGATGGAGTGCACAAAACTCCAGGAGCTAAAGGAAATAAGAAATGTAACCAACAGGGTGTGAATCCTGTGGCTTAGCGGGAGGGTTAGCGATTTAAGAAGTCAAATCGCTAAAAGTTGACCAAAACACGTTAGAAATTTTCTTCTTTTGTTTCAAACTTACAGTTGCAAACCAGTGCAACTGAGCCGTACTAAAAAACAACAGGCGCGGAAGCTCAAACGGCTCGAGGAAGAGAAGGTACGAGCCGTGGTTTTTAAAGCTTTTTTGATTTTTAAAATTTTTGCACAGTTGCATCAAAGGTTTTATAAACTGTAGGAAAAAGAATGAAACAAGTAGCCACACCACTCAACAGGCGAACAACCCGCCTGTCAGGTATGTAACTGTCATGAAACACGCATGCATTTTCTTCGTGCGGTACGTTTTGTTAAAACGTTAGGGTTGTCACCGCTACGTTTGTTGGAGGGTGTGGGTTCTTCCATTCTTGTTCTGCACGGGCAAAACGGGAAATCAAAGGGGAAAGACATCCTTGATTAGTGTCCTAATAGTTTTGATGAAATCCTGCAAGTTTTGGTGTTGAAAAGCAGGACCAAAGCAGCAAGTAGAGCAAGAACAGGATGTGGATTGAATCAATGAATAGTTTTGAAATCCAGTGTATCACAGAAGGGCTGCACATAGACAAAGCAGGCTTCAGTACAAGGATTCAATCACAAACGGATAAAAAAAATGGTTTTTATGTGCAAACTGGCATGACTCAGGCCTCCAAGTTAGCGTCAACCAGTTCATGTGCACTTTTTTGGATGAAGGGCAGTTGGTTAGAATTCTGGGGCTTATGTGTTAGGCCAGACACAGGTTATGGCTTGGCCAGCATGGCCAAGCAACTGAATTCAGAAACAGTTAAAACGTCGAGCCACAATATTTCGTAGAATCAGTTGAGTATAGAGGTCCTGAGGTGGGGGACCACTAGGCTTAACCTGCAAGGCCTTAGGCGTGAAGTGCCTACTTGTTTTTGCTACTACCTCCATGAAGAAAGATACCTCCGCTCAGTTGAGTGGTAGGGGTGAACTTTATCGGGGCGTGGGGTTATAACCCTAGTTACTTTGAGAAAGTGTACTTTAAACTTGAAAAGAACGATGAAAATGATTAAGTTACTCTCAACATTAACAAAAGGCTTTTAGGGGGGGCTTGGCCTGGATCAAGTCCCCCAAGAAAGACAAGGCAGTGACTGTTTCTTACTCCCCCCTCTAGTACTAGTTGATCAAGCTAGTAGGGCCAAGGAAAAAGGATCAAACTTCTCCAAAACTACCCGAGAAAATGCATTATACCAACCAAAGACACTCTCATCAGTTCATTGAAGCGTATGACTCTGTAGGTACCCTTGAAAAACAGTGTAATGTACCGTGAACCATGTCCCTTCGATGGGGCATTCCATAAAAGTCGCCAGCATGCGGCGAAAAAGTTTGGTAAAAATTCGGGGGTAGTGGGGTTTGAACCCAGGAGTCCCTCCCTAGAGCACACATGCTTGGCCACTAGGGTACAGTTGAACGCTCTAATGCGAACGGCTATTGCTGTATAAACAGTGTTTTAGTAAACCTCCTGACCAAGGGCCAGGGCGGAGCAATACTCATAATGGAGGGCACAAAACCCTAGGAGCTGAAAAAAATGAAAAATGGAACCGACAGGGAGTGAATCCTGTGGTTTAGCTAAGGGGGTAGCGATTTAAGAGGTAAAATCGCTAAAAACTGATGAAACGACGTTAGAAATCGACATTTTTAGGCTAAAGTCTAAAGTGGTAGACAAGTGCTACAGGAGCGCACTCCCAAAAAGAGTTGCGCAAGCGTAAACGTCTCCTGAACAACAAGGTATGAGCCGTGGTTTTTAAAGCTTTTAAAAGAAATTTTTGCACAGTTGCATCAAAAATTTATAAACTTTAGAAAAAAGTATTGCACAGGACCCCACACATCAGAGCAGGTGGTCAACCCACCTGTCAGGCATGTTAGTGTCATTGCACACACATACATTGCGTTCGTGCTCGTAGTTTCGTTAAAACGCTAGGGTCGTCACCGTTGCTTTCGTTGGGGGCTCGGGCGTTCACTTCCTTTGCTCTGCACAGGTCAAAACTGAAATGAAAGGTATGTGAAACGGACAGAGCACGCAGCGCGCACGTAGCGTTAGTGTGTGCGCTGTGCTCGCGATGCATCTGCCTAATCTGGGCATTCACACGTTGTGGCGCTTCCCCTGTGCCCCAATCCACCCTTCTCTTCTCTTCACAGGTCAGAAAGGAAAGTGCTTGCTCGTGCTCTTGTTGCCGTAGCGCTAAAATAGGGTTGCTTGAAACGCTTAGGCTTGTTTTGCGCTGTGCAGTTGCTCGCCATTTGCTTCCATCTACTGCAGGAAACAAGGTAAGAAGGGCATGCATGACACACGATGCATTAATCGTTTTGGGTGGTTTATAACTCGCATAGGGTTGTTTACACGCTTAGGGTTGTCCTTGCGTTCGTGTTCCCTTCAGCATTCACATGGTGCGTGGTGAGTAAGGTAGGTAAGCCCAGGAGGAGCTCCCCTCCTGGTTGAGTCACGTGTTGATTGAATGTAGTGGGTTAATGATAGGAAAATTTTGCTGTCCATCGTCTCCCTTCCCTGCATTTGCACAATGCATTAGAGGGATTTAGGCAACGCCCTGTGCACACGGTATAACCCTTGTTTGGGCTACCGAGGCCTCCGCTCTACATTCTATAGGAGAACGGGCGGAGTCCTTAAGTTTCCTTGTTTGCGGCTCGGTTAGAGGACAGTGTATTTTTTTCCAGCCTAAGAGGCGTATAGCACGTGGAGGCTGGTTAGGTTCCGCAGCCGCTAACCGAGTCTCATATGCCTTTGTTCCGAGGTGGCAAAGTCAGGGTGATTGGTGCAGTAGCAGTTGCCTTCGGCCCCTTTCCATGTTTCTGCCTAAGCTAACAAGGGCGCAGATCACACAAACAAACTGGTTCAGTGAATGACACCTTTCTGGACAACCCTTACTACACGCTGTGCACACGGCACTCCTGCCCTCCAAGCCCTGTCAGAGAAACACACGAGGGTGTCCCTGGCAGGCCACAGTTGCCTAGCGGCGCTGTCTTCTCTCGTAATCGCACAGGAGAGCCAGTTGGGCTCGAGACTTCCTGGTCTTGACCACCCAGTAGAGTGTGTAGGGGTTAGGATCAGCAAGCCTGGTAGGGACTGAGTGCGGGTGTGCTCATCCTGCCTTGGAAGGCTGGTGCTGGCGTTAGTGAGTGTAGTGTAGTCGTGTCTCCTGTCCAGCGTGCTTTTCCTCGTTGGCAGGGGAGTGAGTAAGTTTTTGGCCCTTAGAAAAATGGGCTTTTTGTATGCCCTTACCACACTTGGCCACCCCTCCCCTCTAGTAGGTAGGGCTTTTGCCGTCTTCCCCAAAGGATAGGCGCCAGCGCAGAAATGGGGCGCCATAGGAGTGGTAATAGTACCTGATTAGGACCTTCGGTCCGAGGTCAGCGAAGCCAGGTCTCCGGGAGCCACGCCAGGGAGTGAAGTGAGACACATACCGACATACGTACCACACTTAGGGGTATGGTAACTTCGTGAGCAAGGGTGACACCCCATGGGTCTGGACGAGTCAGGGGTCCTAACTGTGGGCACCCTTGCCTCAAAGGAGGGTGGACACACCTTGCCTCACAGCACCTTGCTTGTCAATCCCCCCTGGAGTAGTAAGCCACCGTTCTTCGTTGGCTCCCCAACATCAGGGCAGTTCCTAAGCACCACATGGTCAACAAGGCACACACCCGCTGGGTGGCTGCAAACCTGATGGGCGGCCATCCGGCTAATGCTAGTAACCATAGGCATGGGACTGCAGGGCACAGCCAGGGCAGGAGCAGTGCCCCGCAAGCAGCTATTGTGTAGGTGTCTGGAGTGCCGAACCCGACTGAGGGTGGGAGTTAGTACATTCACTGTAACTGGAGCTCTACAGGAGTCCTGAACTCGTCCTGGCACACACTGAGTAGGCCTAGCTATCAGCACAAGAGCGCTCACCGCCCCTGGCAGGTTAGAAAACACTAAGTAGATAGGCACAAGGAGATCAGCTTTTCTCCTTCCGTTTGGACAGAGTCTCAGCACGGGTTAGTAGCTGTCCCTCATTGTTCTCAAAGAGGTAGGAGCAAAAGATGGGGTTGATACTCCCAAATGGCTGTATAAAGGCAGACTTAGGTTCCCAGGTCGCCCCAGATAGCCCATATCCATCCCACAGGGTAAGGAATTTCAAGCCCTGTTTATACTCCTGGCGGGCAATACCTGCAACCGCGTAGTAGCCATCGACTGCCATCTCATAGGCAGTCATCTCTTCGAGATCCTCTGCCTCTTCAGGACTGACAGCGTTCTCTAGGTTGATCCGCTCGACCTCACTGTCGCTGAGGCGCCAATGATCCAAAGACAAATCACCGGGGGAGTCATGGTGCCTCAACTGCTCAGGAGCACAAAGCAGTTCACCATCTAGACGTGGGCTGCACCTGAAATGGATTCTAGATCCATCTATCCTGATGATACGATAGGGCCCAAAATAAGAGTCCTGTAGGCAGTTACAAGGCCAGTAGGGTAGGCGTGAATGGTGAACCAAAATAAGGTCACCAACCTTGAAACTGGCGGGTCGCCGTAGGCGATTTCGTCGGCTCAGCTCACGCTCACAGATGTGTCGCAGGTTAGTCCCGGCCTGGTTAGCCATAGACTGCTTGTGCCCCAGCCAATCCCCAACGGGGCTCTTGAAGTCCTCAGGAAAGGGGGTTTTGAAGAACCAAGCAGGTCGTCCTCCAGCAAACAGCTCGGGGGGGCCGAGACCTGTAGAAGAGCTCCCCTGAGAGTTTATGGTCAGCACTGCCCAGGGCACTAGGCGCACCCAATCTTGGGTGCGCTCCTGTTTCATCAGGATTCTCAGGTTCTGTTCTACCACACGGTTTTATCTCTGGCAAAGAGAATTAGACGTGTGGGTTCAGGGCACACCTGTGGTTACCTCACCATTGAGGGCGTTCGGCACTCGCTTGTACCATCCTGTGTCACTGCGGAATCGTACATCCTCATCAGAGTGCACCTGTTTAGGTGGTCTGTGAAAATGCTCCGTGTGGTTCGAACCATTTTTGGACCAACAGTTTTACAGTCTGCTCACCTGTACATTTCTTATTGCAAGGGAACACTCGGTGAAGCGGGACGCGCCACAGGTGACCACTAGACTAGGGTTCGTAACCGGTCTTACCAATTAATCGGCAAAACCGGTTATCGGCAATAATCAGAGCTTATTTTCCAAAACAATTGGCATAACCGGTTACTTTGAAAACCGATTTCAACCAGTTCATCGGAATGGTTCCAAGTTTTTCGGGTTTTTTTGGGCAGTACATTTTGTCCAATTTTTGCACTAAACAGAGGCTTTGGTGGCAATGAGCTATGGCTGATGGTGAATTACAACTTGGGACTTAGTTTTTATCACTGTGCTCCGACTTGTGTGGGCTCTCTTTTGCCGATTGCCAGATTTTGGTTAGTAAAGGGCAATTAATCAGAAAAAACGGGTTATTTTGAAAACTATTAATTGGCCAAACCGGTTATTTTCTTACAAATAATCGTTTCAAACAGCTTATCTTCAAAACTAGCAGGTTCCATACCTTACATTGGGCAACTATCATAGCCGCCCAAGCGAGGTAGGCCGTGGATGAAATCCACGTAGAGATGAGAGTTAGTACAATAGGGTATGGGTAGGCTGGAAATCAGTCCACTATCCCTACTATCACTCTGCCTGCTGGCATGACAGCCACAAGCATCAACAATGGTCTGCATACGAGACCTCAGTTCAGTCAGGGTTAGACCAGTGTAGAAACACTCAGGACAGAAGTCCACTAAGCAATTAGCGCCAGAGTGACCTGAGCTGAGATGGGAGCACTGTAGACACCCATCGAGTCGTGCCTCAGGCACAACTATACGGTCCTCGTAGAAGAGGCACTGGTTTTTTTTACATGACTGGTGCCCGTCAACCAAACGGGGTTGCAGACTACTGCTGAGGGTCTGGAGAATATCTTTATATTCTGACTAACAGTCAGTTAGACTCCATCCCTCGAGGATTCCAGCAGTGCTCATAGACAGGTCCAGCCGGACGTCCATACGCTGGAAAGCCTCCTTAGCGAGAGCCCCAGAGCTCTCATCAATAAGCGTATCGAAGTTGTTGCGCGATATGTAGTCAGACAGTTCACTTTTTATACCAGCCTAGGGATATGATGGACTGTCAGCCTGAACTGCCTTAGGTAAGTCCACCACCGTTTTAGTTTCGCTTTTTCCGATGGTGGGCCCTTCTGAAAGGACTTCACCGGTTCCTGGTCAGAGAGCCAGACAATAGGGTTAGATCCCAATAGTCTGGACTAGGATGGGAGCACCAACATACTGGCCAGAAGCTCCTGGTCGTAGGTGCTGTAATTGGAACGCGCCTAGTTCCATTTCCAGTTCCAGTGTCCCCGTGGTACAAGTTGCCACTCACAGGAGAGATAGTCGTGCTTCAGTGAACTGTCACGGTTCAGTCCTGTGGTGCGATAATAGCAATGAGTTAGTTAAGCTGGGTTAAGCTCTTGCCATTGGTATATCGTTCCACCCCCCCCTGCATCACTGGCATCAGTGATCAGGACTGTCTCACCCTTAGGCTGAGGTACTCCAGGCAGTTGGAGGAGACAATTTTCTTCTTCTATTCCTGGAAACAGTCCTCCTCTCTAGCGGTCCATCTCCAGGGAGTAGTTTTCTTGATTAGGTTAGTGAGAGGGGCAGAAGAGTAGGTAAAATTGTGGATGTGTCGCCTATAGAAGTTACAGGCGTTCACAAAACTCCTCACGTCGTTTAGACCCTTCCTAGGTTCATCGCCAATCTGCATGTCCTGTAAGGGCTGCATCATAGGCGCGGCTGGTTTCCACCAGCCATACCCCACATCGAAACCCAAATATTCCATCCCCTCTTTCGAGAACTCGTTCTTTTCGATTTTGATTCGGAGATGGTTTTCCCGACAAACAGTAAAAAAATCACAGAGGAGAAGGACATGGTCCTCTTGGGTATTGGTACCCAAACTCACGTCATTGATGTGGGCCTCCATTTCTGCCCCTGGGGACATCAACTCCTGTACTAGAGGTCTGCGCCTCAGTATGTACAAAATTTTGTTCATCAGTTCTTGGAAGAGTGCCGGGGTGTTGGCTACCCAAAAGGCATGACCTTCCATTCAAACACACGACGCTTAGGGGTTATAAAGCCCAGCAGTTCCGGTGAAGCAGGTCACAACCCTACGCTGGCATATTACCCCTAAGGGAACATTTTATGGCCCTATATATGGGAGATATATCGGATAGAGTATATCATATTCCATTTCCTTGTTAGGAACATAGGATGTGGGATAGATAAGGCAATCTTGGATGTTTACTAGTTATATCAATTAGTGGATGATAGGGTGGATTTCTCATATGTGCATATCAGGTATTGCATTAGCTATGTGTCCCATATCTGTTTGCAGGCTACTATTCAGTGAACACTATCGTTATGTCTTCTGTGCCAAGCAATGTTGCTGCCCATGCCACTGCTACCTCTGCTTCTGACCACTCGGTCTGGTTGCATGGTAGCAAAGGCGAAAATGTTTTGTCTCTGTTGGGCGTTTGGCATCGCGGAAAGCGATCGGTCCAAAACATCGTGGACCAAATTCAAATCAAAACCTCTTCCCCGGGAGGGATAGCTGAGGGTGTCCAGGTCCCCACTCTCAGCACCTCCTCGGCCCTGACCCCATCGACCGGGCAGGGGCCGCAAAAACGGGCCGAGCGCCAAGTGGCTACAAATCCTAAGTTTCCCAAATCCCTGAATGTTCCCATCGGGTGCCCCCCATCTTCGAGATCCAGCTGGTGTGCCTGGGATGGTTGGGGGGGAAATAGACGGCCACCCTCAGAGAGCGATAATAGGACCACAATTGCCTATTACGGACTCGGGAACCGTTATTAGCGCCGAGAATCGGGCAATAATCGACTCAATTACTGGGGTGATCGAGCGTACGAACGCTGGCCCTTCACGCACTGCCGACTAGGGTACGATGGCTTCGCCAATGGGGCCCATCGTGGTCGACTGTGGCACTCCTCTGTCGCTAGGGGGGTTGCCAGGACCCCAGGTCAGAAAAAACCTTTTTTTGAATGTTCTTAGCCGCATCAACTTGTTCTGGGGCTGACGTCCCCCAACGAAAGTATTTACAACAACATATTATGATATGTACACGGTTGCTCTGATGATAAGGTTAGATGAATGCTGAGTTACCCTGGGGGGGAGGGGGGGGGTTCAGGAAGGGGCAGAGGGCTGAAGGGGTCGAGAGGAGGGGACAGAAAGTCGCTGGATGGGCGGAAATAATTTCGGATGTCCCGGGAGGCGCTGGAGTGGGGCAGGGCAGGGGCAGACGGACCTGGGCACCTAGTAGCAGTGGGCCTAGAGGGGAGAGGTAGGCGTGTTTGACGGTGGCGTGCCTTGGAGCGTGGGGGTGGGAGAGGGGGAGTGGTCTTGGCGCGCTTTTGGGGCGCCCAAACGATTGTGGTCTGATGGGTTTCTGATGATCGATGGCGTTTTTGTGGTTGCCGTGGGCGTGAGTGCTGAGGAGGGCGGGGAATGGCCGAGGGGGGGGGGACCGTGGTGTGGATGCGCGGCTGGCTGGGCGTTTGGAATTTTTCAGGCGCGCGACGAGTGGCTGGTTGTGCTTTGGCTGACGCTGTCTTGGACGTTTTTTTTAAAGCGTGTTTGGGGAGAGGTGGGGAGTCTTGATATGCGGGGCGGGTCCGAGGGGGCATGTGGACGGAGGTACTGAACGCACCGTGCGAAACCGAGAAGGGGTTGAGAGGGTGGGGGGGATGCGCCCAAAGTATTTGGTCCCAAGGGAGAGGATTCGAACACAGCCAGTCATGTGCTTGGTGGACCGCCTTGTCCAGGTGCTTTACGCGTTCCTCTAGGGCTAGGCCAAGCATGGCCTTGTGCTCGGCGCGAGTGGAGACCGGGATGGGCTGGGAGAGGCAGGACCATAGGGACTTAGGCACCAGAGTTCTCATGAAGTTCCTGAGGTCAGCCTTTGAGGGTCCAGGGAGCCACCAGTGCAGGACAATGGGGCTGAAAAGGGGCCCCCAGGAAGAGACGTATGCCTGGACGTGCTGGTCTAACGCTTTGCAGAAGGCCAGGCAGGTGTAAAAAATCCGTAAGGCACATATATCATCTGGAATGGTGCCTGCAGATCACAGGCGACGCAGAACCGTGTGTCGCAGACGCTGGCACAGCTGAGAAGGATTTTAATAGTTTTTTTGTGCTACGGAGTGAACCAGGTGGCTTTATTCTCTTTCTTCTGCAGACAGTAATACAGTGCATTGATGCAGGAGTGAGACAACAGTTTTTAAATTGTGTCTGGACTGACAGCCGTCGCACATTGCAGTACATGTGCGCCGCCCATCAGTAGCAGTAGCATCGTCATGAGAATGCATGTTTTGTTTGCTATTGTATCATGTTATGTTGGACTTTCGTCATGTCATGCAGTGCATATATGTTGGTATATTAATTCCTGTTGTATTCTCTTTGTATGATCACAGGGAGATTGATTTATGATGATTCAATATGAAGTTTTCTTACATTCTCCCTAATTGATCGCAACAAGAAGGTGTTTATCAGAATTATTGAAAGTGGATTTCGTCGAGTCACTTCATCCACATTTCCTTGTGAAGTTGTTGTTCATTTTGCATTGTATTGGTGTTCTACTTGCTCATTGTGCACTCTGGTTTACCTATTGTCTTTTGGATTTGTGAAGTCAAAGTTCTCGGAGAATGTTTGGGATAGTTACCAAGAACGATCCTAAATTGTGGTAGCAGAGGCTTGTGATTGGTCATGGACACAATGAAGGATGACGACTATGTGTCTATTCGATCCCTTGAGGACCTTGATGAACAACTCCTTGGAGACCTACAAGAACAATTGTCATTGAACATCAACATGATTGAATATCATAATGAACAAGGTGGTCCTTCCTCAAGGGAGAGTCATGATCATGTGGAGGAATTTAATTGTGATGATGATGAACACCACACTCTTCAATTGGTGCTACATCAACAAGCTCACGAACAAAAACATCAACTACAAGAGTATTCACAAGCACGTGCCAATCAACAAGAACAATTAATTCAACATCATACTCACGGACAACATCACCATCATATCGCTCTACAACAAAATCCGGTGATGGGTGAATTTCAATCACAACAACTTCCGGGCGGATGGGGTTTTCGTGCATTTGAACGTGTCTGTTTTGTAAACGAATTTGGGGAACCACAAGAACGGATTCGTGTGGCCGAATGGGCGCCGACACACGATACGGCGTTAAACCAAGTGAGCGAGCTCACCAAGGCACTTTCTATGTTGCGCGACGATCATTATGGTCTACATCGCGCAGTTGCCAAAACCTTTCGTGAGGCCGAAACGGCTTTGGATCGACTTCGAGGACAAGTACAAAAACATGTTGACGGAGTTTATGGTGAAGGCCGAACTCTACGAGGTATTGTCGATGAACAAGGACAACGACTACATGATTTTAGTGGGCGCGTTGAGGGCTGGTGCAAGGAGAATTTTTCACACATTGACAATCGCCTAAATGCTTTGCCATCATCCATGGGTAAGAAGGAAGTACAATGCTCATTTGAGAATGAATTGTTATCTCTCAAGCAATTGTGTTTGTCGACCAATGAGTTAGTAGATTCCATGGCCCATGAGCGTGAAGAACTAAATGGTGAAATTGGGAACCTCAAACAAGCATTAAATGCTTTTGAGGTTGAGGTTAATCAACTCAGGTTGACCGTAGACATGATGGAAAGTGAAGTAGGTCCACTCAAAACTGCCTTCTCCAAATTCCAATTGGAAATTGCCACCAATCTTGAAAAGATTCGTCAAAACATGGACAACCAATTGGAAAGGGACAGGGCCAAATTTCTTGACGAAGTGCAAACTTTGCGACGACAGCTCTCAATGGAGAAGACCTCCCGTGAAAGTGAGAGAAAACATTTCGAGCAACAAATCTCTTCTCTTGTTGCACGCATTGAGACATTGGAGAATAAGCGTGGCGTACAACGTTCTTCTCCCATGAAAGCACCTGGTGATGGTGTTTTGATTCAAGTTGCATCTTTAGCGGCTGAGATCCAGGTGCTGAAGGTACATTTTGACAGTGTGCATCAGTCTTTGAGTGCATTGGAGGAACGTTTCCCTGCGTATGATACACAGCATGCACCCCAACTCAATCAACTATCCATAAGTTTCAAGGGACACTTGACGGAATTCAGTGAGCTCAAGTTGAGCCTGGCCAAGCTTAGGATAGATTCAGAGGCCAATGAATCCCTGTTGCAACATGTGCGTGCCAAGCAGTCTTCGGTGAGTCCTCGGGGTACAAATCCATCTCCCAAAGTACCGAGTGAGGCCATTGATAGGATTGACTTAGCTAAATTGCACAACCTATGTAGGGTTGCTAAGGATAAATCTTCGAAGGCACAGGTTGATGTGTTGGGATGCTTACAAGATTGTGCGTCATTACGTGGTGAATTAATGGATTCCATTGAGAATCATCGATCACTCAAAGGGGAATTTGATGCACACTTGACATCAATGCATTCTTCACGTGCGCGGCGAGAATCACAGCCATCAGGGTCAATTACGTTTGGAGTGGATGCGAAGGGTAACCCCTTGTCACCCAATTGTGCTTACATCCCATCTGGTCCCCCAGATCTACAATATAACGAGCTTCGTGCTCAAGAAGTACAGCATGGCAAGTAGTTCGTCTCAAATGAGCGACGAGGAGTTACCTCCAAGAGCGCTGGGACAGCTCAGGTTCACACTCCATATGCACCTCCATGGCATGCCACACAGATTCAGGATCAGGCCCAACCTTCCTTCACATACCGGGATCCAGAGCGATCATGCCCATGGACGTTCGATTTTTCGATGATGATTTTTTTTTTAATCCCTTCTCGCCGTTGGACTTTAAGGATGAGACCCAGCTACCTAAAGTGAAGACCACAGGGATTCCTTCTTTTGGGGCAGCATTTGCTGAGGTACGGCCTCGTGAGGAGGATGAGGGAACCACAGATGTTAAGGATTCATTTCATCAAGGAATTCCTGGTCCAGGTTTGTATGGCACATTGGCCACGCCGTATTTTGACCCTAAATCGCTCACAGAGACCCAGGCATTGATGACTGTGCCACATTGGGATGGAAAAGGGGAGTCCGGTGTAGAGTGGAAGGAGTCCTATTCGGTGTGGGATAAAGATGTTGGCAGGGCCCTAGGAGATGCAGTCAGGCGCCGGGTGCTGCGGGCAGCCATCCCCAAGGATCTAGCCAATAGTTTTGGGAAGCGCATCGATCGGCGGCGTCGTGGCTATGCAGCGCTGGAGAAGTTAGTCTTCGATGAGGTTGACAGGCGTGCAAACCCAGATGTCATATCCGACAAGTGGAAAGCACTTGAACTGCCTGCCAAACCCACTGCACTGGATGCTGCAGGTTTTATGGACGATTGGCTCTACTATGGAAGCCAGGTTAAAGGTGGTGTAACCCATCAGGGCGCTAGGGACCAATCTCTGGATGCACTGGGCCCAGGGCAGGAGAACTTTCTTTATAAGCTCTACCTTGAAGAGAGAAGAAAAGGTAAGGAGCATAACTATTTGGAGACTTTCCTGGTGCTTATGACAGAACTGATGGCCCGTGATGCTGCACACAATAAGCAGGACCATTGGCGCCGGCGCAATCACCAGGGTCATGGCAGGGTCCAACAAATTCAGGGTTCAGAGTCAGCGGAAGGTATTCCTGTTGCCTCACTGCCCACAGAGTTTGAGCCTGATGAGGCCCAAGTGCTTGCACTGATGGATAAAAAAAAGGACATCACATGTCATCATTGCGGCCGCACTGGACACATGGTCAAGGACTGCTGGGTTAAACACCCTGAGCTCATTCCTAAGGGTGTAAGGGTGCCCAAAACGCTGTTGGAGAAGCTCAGGACTCCTCCTACACGTCAAGATACAGGAGGAGGACCCAACAGGTCTCCAGCGGACAGGGGTAAGCCCCCTCCGAAGAAGAGTTACCCCCCTTGCCCTACTCCAGGTTGTGGTAAAACAAATCACAGGCCTGAAGACTGTTTTATTTCCTATCCTGAGAAGGCTGAGGAATATAAGCGCCGCTTTAAGCAGTAGAGGCGTGGACAGTGTGTTTTGGGCGGTCCACTGTCACATAGACGCCCACCCATACGGGTGGACTTTGAGGCAACGTGGAAAAGTGCATATGTGCAGCATATTGAGTTACAGGGTGAGGAGATAGAGGTCCTCAGGGAACCCCGTCCTGGGATTTGTCGCAAGACGCGGCGGGGTATCATACTACAGGCCCGATACCAGCTGGATAAGTATCCTGAGGCGGGCCCATACCTGCTGCAGTCATTGATTGACACGGGATGTGAGATTCTCGGTGTCATTGGCTGGGAGCTGATAGATAAGAAATATTGTGAGGCTGCTGATGTGCAGTTTCGTTTGTTGGGGGCAGGCAATATGGAGTTGGAGGGAGGTAAGTTAGGGGTCAGGGTGACTATTTTGCTGCCTGTACACACCTGCGCAGGAGTGGTAGTGGCACGGTGTGTGAATGCATTTTTGCATCTTGCCTCTGTGGGACCCCGGGTGATCCTGGGGTACCCTTTCTTAACCCGATATGGTCTGGCATTGTTGCCTTCTCAGGGCCAATTGGCCTTTGAAGAAGAGTTGGAGGGGACTACCCATACGATGACAGAAACCCGTGGAGAAGTGACTGAGTTCAGCACCTCGACCGGCTCTGTACATCAAGGTATCCATGATATGCCAATAGCACATATACCCATACATGTGCATGATGCATTTGCTCTGGACCTTCCGGATGCTGACAACTCTGTGGATCGGAGTGCTCAGAAGGGTACTCCAGCACAGCAGTCTGAGATTGTAGGGAACGTAGTGATATTCAATCCACAGACAGGAGTGGATCTTGGCAATGTATATGAAGTCCCCTGTGAGGATTCTATACAGACTACAGGTTTGACCCTGATTGGGTGGCCTCCTTTACAGTCATCTTACACTGGGGACCAGCCCCCTTAGGGTGGGGCACAAGCCCTGCGCAACGATATGTATATCATGGTGCAGGCCCTGGTTCTCGTCAGTCATTTCTTGGCCTTTACATACAGGTCTCAGAATTACTGTCAGGTGCCCCCACAGGCATCCAGGTTGACAGACGGTTTGCCAAGAAGACAAAAGTGTCATCATATGACAGTGATAGGCCGCATTGAGGAAGCCCTGACCAGCCAGACCATTAGGTCGGCTGCTTGTTGCTATATTGTAGCAGCGCTGATGCTATTACCTATTAGGATACCTGACGTTCCACCCCAGCATACCCCCCCCTGTGCATGTTGGCACGGCTAGGCCGCAGCCACCCATGGGTGATATTATAGCACATATACAGTCGGAGATGGCCTTGCGGGAGTCGTTTGCCTGTCTTGACTCCTATGATTCTGAATTGTCTCCCCCGACACCTACGGGGGCTATGGCATTCATGATGAATGTCCAGTATTTCCTGAATAAATGGGATGCAGGTGATGAGTGTGTGACACACAACCCAATCCCTACAGTGGGAGCTGAAAGTAACGCCAGGATCGGAACCATTTTCTGAGGACCAGGGATCCTTGGGTTATGAAGAGCACCCACCTGAATTTATGGATGGCTTTGGCTTCTGGAGGAACCATATAGGTCAACAGGTTGATAGTGTGGACCAAATACTGACAGGGCCCACCTCACTGGAGACCAGCGGTCCCTCACCTGTGCCAGGTGTGGCTGCTGCAGCAGACATTGCCCGAGGTGTGGAGACGATCTCCAGCCCGAAAGCCGATTCTGGGTCTGGTATGGACCCCGCGGACGGAATACAGGACAGATCTCAGATTCAATCTTTATTGGCAGCCAAGATTCCGTCTTTACATCAGGAACGTCTATCTATGACGTCACATCATGCAGTTAGGTTGCACCATCGTCATGCTTATAGGTTGAGGAAGGATGCCACTACAAGAGGCGTTTCCATAGCCAAAATTAAATCCCGTATGGGACTGAGATCTCATTGTTTTCGAACAGGCCAATATGTGCTGACCCCCGATTGGAGACAGTGCATTTTGAATTCGGCTGGATTTGAGTTTGTACCCACGTGTGAGCCGTGGGATGAGTCCACCCGATTGCAGTTGCATAAGGGGGATGATAAAGGGAAGAAGAGAGGATTGTATATACCGTGGGGGAATGAGACTTTGTTTCTGCATCCCCTTGTCAATGACATGCAGATGGCCATTGAGAGAGTGTACTGGGAAGGGAGTAGAGGTGTGGCAGTAGTACCAGTACGACGCAAGGAGCCGTGGTTTTGGGCTCTGGGTGAGATAGCAGTGGACTGGTGGGACCTGCCAAGGGGTGAGTCAATATGGGTAGATCGATGGGGTGTACAGCATACCCAGGAACACAACATTCATACACGTGTGGTGTTGTTTGATGCTCTGGGACGTCATCAGGAAGGCATGAATGCAACTGATTGGATGTCGCCACAGGTACAGCAAAAAAAGAGCCCCAAGATAATTGTGGGGAGGCCCAAACGACCGCTGGGACAGCCCAGGAAGGTCTGGAAGGCCACTGTCACTCAGTTAGCACGGGATGGACAGCTCCCTTTGCCTGATTGTGATGATATGCTTGAAACTGCATTCTTTTCAGGCCCTGTGCCATTACCTTCCTCTCCCACTCCCCACAGTGATGTCTCAGGCATTACTGTGCACTCTCCCTCTCCCCGCAGTGATGTGTCAGGCATTCCTGTGCACTCACCCTCTCACATGCATGTTGACGTTACCCCTTCTGATTGTTTTCCTTCCCCTACACTTGACAAACATTGTCTGTTCGATGACTACACAGGTCTATCAATTTTGGCTGACGAGTGTCTTCAAGACGACGCCAGACCTCCGAATACCGTGGCGACTATCGATCAGACGCCGGTATATGACAGTGCAGTTGTTTCTCCTTCCCTTCCCTCCTCAACAGTGGCTTGCAAGGGTTCGCATATGCCTTCCAGTCGACGAATTTCAGCCTGGATTGACTCAGTGACTCAGTCCACAAAACTGAAGCGCTCTCAAATGTCTGAGGGTCCTCCATCACAACTGTTCCATTCCCGAGACCGAAGCGTGCAGTCCTTCATTGAAACCGACGGGGAAATTCGTGAGTGTCAGAAATGGAGGGAATGGTTGTTGCAGGAGTTCAGTTCCTCAGTGTTTAGGCGGGACGGCAATACATATGCTGAAATTGAAGCCAATGCGTCCAAGCGTGGACCACATGGTTGGTGTAAGTTGGAATTGTTGCCCAACAGTGAGCCGCGGGCGTGCAAGGCCATTAGAGTAGTGGGTATAAGGGAGCAGGTTTTGAAGGAGAAATGTCAAGAATTTTTGGATAAGGGTTGGATCCGCGAGTCCCACTCAAATTGGGTGGCTCGTGGATTTTTAGTGCCAAAACCGGGGGTGAACAAGTGGAGGTTAGTCATCGATTACCGGTATCTGAACTCCTGCCTCAAGGGCCACGAGTTCCCATTGCCGGTAATCGAGGACACCCTCCTCAGCCAAGCAGGCAACCACCTCTGGACCCTCCTGGATCTGGAGGATGGATTCCACCAGATGCCTCTGGAGGAGAGCAGCAGGTTTCTCACAGCCTTCTGCACTCCTTTTGGAGTGTTCGAGTGGAACGTCCTGCCCATGGGGGTCAAGGTGGGGCCTGCAGCGTTCCAGAGAATGGTGTCCTGGTGTCTGGCACACCATCAGGTGCCAGGTGCCCGGGCATACATTGATGATATTCTCACTGGAACGCGGCCGACTGAGCGTGGCAAGGGAAAACTTTTAGATAGCCGTGCATTTGAGGAGCATTATCATCAGGTCAGGGCACTCTTGTTGGCTTTGGCTGAGTGCCATTTACAGGTTAAGCCAGAAAAGTGCCACATGTTTATGGGGAGAGTTAAATATTGTGGGCACATTTTAGAGGGGGGCATGCGAAAACCGGCCCCATCCAAGGTGGCGGCCATCAAGGAGCGGAGTGAAGCAATGATCTCCACTCCAAAACAGATGAAGGGGTTTCTAGGGGTGTGTAATTGGTACTCAATATACATCAAAAATCATGCAGCCCTAGCCGCCCCTCTCATGGATAGCTTGCATGGCAAGTATTCACATGTGGCTGGCAAGGAGGGATCTAAGGGCAAGTGTGTGGTCAAGAGGGAGGACAACCACATTACCTGGACCCCCTTGATGCGAGAGAATTTTTCGAAGTTGGAAGATGCCATCTGCGAGAAGACGGCACTGTACATACCCTCGGCCGATGGAGAATACGCCATTCATGTGGATGCGTCAGATTTTGGTGTGGGGGCAGTCTTGGAGCAACAAGATGAGCATGGCCAGTGGGTCCCCTGCGCTTTTTTCAGCAGAAAGTTGGAAAAGGGACAGCGTGTATGGGGGGTTCGTGAGAAGGAGACATATGCTCTGGTCTCCTGTCTTTTAAAGTTTAAGAGCTGGATCAGGGGGCGAAAAGTGACTATTGTTTCGGACCACAAATCCCTAGAGTCGTGGTACAAAGAAGATCTTTGTACCATGGCCGGGCCATTGGGGAGATGGGGGCGATGGCACGAGTTTTTGAGCCGCTACAACATAGTAGTGGTTTATAAACCGGGGGAAGACAATGTGGTTGCGGATGGGTTAAGCCGCTGGGCTTATCCTGCAGGGGAGGCAGACGACACCAATTTTCATGGGTCCGATGCCGATTTCGAGGGGGTTTCCAGGTGGGAGGCCAGAGAGAAAGCGTGGGAATTGGAACAACTCAGTGACGTGGTTCCAGCCAGTCCTGAGATGTCTGTACAGGCCGTCAGGTTACAGTTTGCGGCTGATAAACGGCGTCTGCAGGGTGCTCAGGCAGCGTCGTCTGTCTTTTGTGCTTTGTATGTGGCAGCGTGGCTCCAGCAGAACCATGGGGTCTTGCTGAGCACCATTTCCTCCCCCTCTCCTGGTGTGTTATTCCCTTCCTCAAGTGTGTGTGTGTTGCAACCCCTCCCGACACTGACACTGTATCTCAGTGTTCAACTGATGAAGGTTCCCTGGGTCCTACTTCTGAGATGGCTGAGGCGTTACAGGAGCTTATCAGTGCACATGTGGACTGCAGTCTAGAGACGACAGAGCTGGATGGCCAGGTGTGTCGGGTTTTCAAGCAGTGTACACACACTGCATGTATGTGCCCGTCCAAGAGGGGGCCCATCAGCCAAACCCGGCGCCCTGTGCAACCAGTGCGGGCCAGACAACAGTTTTCCAGACAGCTTTTAACACAGGAGTACACGCGAACAGCACATGCCATGATTGCTGGCTGCACTGCTGTCAAAATACCGCCAGCCTGTCGCGTTTTGTACTCTAATTGGCATGAGCATTATGCGAGGGATGCTTACTAAAAGCATCGTTATCGGGCTGCGTGTGCAGAACCCACCAAGGAGGGATATGTTGTGCAGGATCCCAGTTCTGACCGACCCTTCCTACGACACCAAGGCACGATTTGCGTGCCTGATTGTATTGTAGATGATGTCCTGCGGGCTGTACACAGTTTTGCGCATCCTGGACTTTCTAAGTCTCGGGAGCTGTTTGAGAGGCGATACACCTGCCATGCCAGTGCATTTGGCACCAAAGAGGCGTGGTCTGACCGTGTTTCTAAGGCGCTTGGTGCCTGTCATGTGTGCGGGGCTACGAAGGCGCGCCGTGGTTTGCAGCCTAAGGCTTGCCACGAGCAGCCCATACCCTCCCATGTTTTTTCCGATGTGGCCATGGATTTCTTTGACCTCCCCCCTGAAAAACATCCCTACACAGGGGAAATGGTGGACTACGTGTTCACTTTTGTGTGCAGGCTCACGGGGTATATTGTTACAATTCCTTGTATAAAGCAGGGACTGACCAGCAAACGTGCGGCGGAGCTTTTTCTCTCCCGCTGCGCATTTTTCATGGGTCTTCCTAGCAGGATTATGAGTGACAATGCGTCCATCATTAATTCAGCTTTCTTTAATACCCTGTGCAGTCTTAGTGGGGTTGAGATGCATAAGAGTATCATCTGACGGCCGCAAAGCAACGGTCGCGCTGAGCGTGCCGTGCAGTCTGTCATTGATGCCCTGCGAACTTTTTTGGAGGGCAGGAAACAGTCCTGGGTGACAGCGCTGCCCCTTGCCCTTTGGGGTCTCAATGACCTCCCTGGGCCTGTTTCCCCCTATTCCCCGCACCGTTTGGTGTTCGGTAGGGACCCCGTGGGGTTTGGGGATGCAGCCCCATATGCCGATGTGGATGGCTGTGAGGATGCAGGGGCCTTTTTCAGGCGTTTGAGCCAGGAGAGGGAAACTGTCCGTGCCAATTTGCAGGCGGCACATGACAGGGCTTATCGCAAATTCTTGGCCGGGTACCCAGAGCAAGTTTTTCGCCCGGGTGACCGTGTTTGGGTGCGAAACCGCATCGAGTCGCCCCCCCTGTACCCTAAGCTTGACAGGCTATGGCAGGGTCCAGCAGAAATCTTGGCTCGGGTTTCCCCGTCCACATACCGTGTTTCTTATAATGGTGTCGAACAGGTGCTTTCCACTGAGAGACTGAAGCCTTTTTTGCGCTCCCCTGATGGTACTCAGCCACCACTGCATTATTATTCTGAACGAGACGGCCTAATTGAAACTGCTGAGTACCTGGTTGAGCGTGTGGTGGAGCATCAGTGGCGGTTGGGCAAAACAGTGCGTAAGGGTCCATTTCCTGGCGCCAAGCCATGGTTCAGGGTAAAGTTTTCGGGCTTCACCAAGCCGGAGTGGCCCCCTGTGAATAATTTCATTCACGACATTCAGGATGAATGGTTGCAATATTGTCGTAACCAGAAATTGGATGTTGGTTTGAGAGATTTGACCATGGTGGGTGCTGATGTGCTGGCTGTCCAGCCTGTGACCTCTCCTGGACTCCCGGAGAATAGTTTGGTTGCAGGCATGAGGCCTGGGGATGCGGATGTGTGCGTTCATCGTGGGGGTTCGCTGTCCCGGCATCGCTTGCCCCCCGATTGTGGTGATGCTATGCACAGGTTGCAGGGATTACCCCAGATTTCGCCTGAAGAACCCCTACGGAGTGTGAGGCGCTTGCGTGTGGTGTGGCAGTTGGTTTTTGGGACCTCTTCCTGACGCTGGCCCCTGCCCAAAAGTCGACGGCCTGTCTGTGTTATGCATGGTGAATTCCGCGCTTTTCTGTTTTCCTTTACAGCGTGGCGTGTCATCACAAGCTGAGTGAAGAGCACGATCTCCGCTTCTGGGTCCAGCCGTTAATTGTGGCGCCGTCAGGGAGGATTGCCTGCTTTCACTGATTTTTTTTTGTTCGTGTAGTGACAGGGTCCTGACTGAGACACAATGGACTGGCCCAACCTGGACTGTCTGTATCCGTGAACGTCAGATTTTTCTTTGGTCTCTGCCGGTTGACTGTGTGTTTGCCTATTGTTGCCCTACTTCTTTTTTCGGAGGTTCTTCCGCCAAAGACCGCCAGAAATTTTTCTTCTGGGATCTTTGGGCTAGGGAGGGGGGTGTAAAAAATCCATAGGGCACATATATCATCTGGAATTGTGCCTGCAGATCACAGGCGACGCAGAACCGTGGGTCGCAGACGCTGGCACAGCTGAGAAGGATTTTAATAGTTTTTTTGTGCTACGGAGTGAACCAGGTGTATTTATTCGTTTTTTTTCTGCAGACAGTAATACAGTGCATTGATGCAGGAGTGAGACGACAGTTTTTAAATTGTGTCTGGACTGACAGCCGTCGCACATTGCAGTACATGTGCGCCGCCCATCAGTAGCAGTAGCATCGTCATGAGAATGTATGTTTTGTTTGCTATTGTATCGTGTTATGTTGGACTTTCGTCATGTCATGCAGTGCATATATGTTGGTATATTAATTCCTGTTGTATTCTCTTTGTATGATCACAGGGAGATGGATTTATGATGATTCAATATGAAGTTTTCTTACATTCTCCCTAATTGATCGCGACAAGAAGGGGTTTATCAGAATTATTGAAAGTGGATTTCGTCGAGTCACTTCATCCACATTTCCTTGTGAAGTTGTTGTTCATTTTGCATTGTATTGGTGTTCTACTTGCTCATTGTGCACTCTGCTTTTCCTATTGTCTTTTGGATTTGTGAAGTCAAAGTTCTCGGAGAATTTTTGGGATAGTTACCAAGAACGATCCTAAATTGTGGTAGCTGGTCTAACGCTTTGCAGAAGGCCAGGCAGGATAGAGGGTCGAAGGGATGGTGCTGTCCGCACCTGGAACAGTGGTAGTCGTGAAGCATATTGCTCCACTGGTACCCGTGCACATTGTAGCACCCGGACGCCAGTTTAAGCTGGGGCCAACCGCTATGTTGTTATGGGAATGCTGCGGCAGTAGGTGGCGGAATTGCTGCGCCTGAAACTTGTGGAGGACAAGCAGGTTGTGTACCGCCACTGAGCCCAGGGGGGGCGGGGAGGAGGTCTGGGATATAAATCAGGCTGTGAGCTGCCCATTTAGAGAAATGGTCGCAGATTTCGTTGCCAATAAAATTGGCGTGACCTTTAGTCCACATGATGTGGAGGGGGTTGGTGATGAGAAGTAGGGCGCTGTATACGGTGACGGTCCATGTGTCGTCTTGGAACGGGCTGGGCCTATAGACTTGGCATTTTTGAAGGGTGTACACCACCTGTTCGTTGTCAATCAACAAACCTACTTCGTAAGGGGAAAGTTCCCTGTGGATCCAGCGAATGGCTGCTACCGCCCCCCAGAACTCCGAACCCAGAGGAGAGGGATGCGGTGAGGATAGGCACAGGACTCTGGTTGTGCCGTCGGGCAGAAAGGCCGTGACGGCGGCCGCATGGTCGGACTCACCGGGGGAACCATGGGAATAGAGCCACACCCGCTGTAGGCCGGGGGCCGGCGGCCTTGTTAGTGCCTCCGCGGCATCGTGGCATCCCCACTCGTCGGAACACTTCTTCTCTAGGTAGTGTTGTGCCTGCAGAGCAAGGAGATGGCCGTGTTGGCTGACCTCGGGTGCGTGCGCGTTGTGGGGTGGCGCTTGGGGTTCGGGGATGGTCTTTATGAGGGCGCAAAAAATCAGGGACTAGCTGGAAGTGAGAGGGGCTGGAGTAATCCATGACGGCGTGGCATGGCATGTGCATGGTGTAGGACGTGTTGGTATCCACCGAGTAGACCCCGTCGTGGAACGAGACGTTGGACACTTTGGAGGCGGCATCGGTCACTCTTCCTGTGGCCTGTCCTGATTTGAACCTAACGGTTAGCTGGGTACCAGGCGTTAGATCCCGAATAGCAGTGGGTCTCCACGGGCCTATGCTGTGGAAAGATATGCCTGGGGTACCGATGGAGTCCATAAAAGAGTTTTGCACCGGATCCGAGGCCCTCTGGTTCGGGCTGAGTAAAGACTGAACGTACAGGGGGCCAACTGACTTTTGGGCGAGGCCGCAAAGGGCCCGTATTCCATAGTTCACAGTGGCAACGTGGACGCTGTGCGCTAGAAATTTCATTTCCAACCCTCCCTTTGGGCGAGCCGCGAAGCGGTCTTTGGGGGAGACTAGACGTGTGATGCTTCGAGACTCAACTCCCTCCCAGATGAGTGACTGAAGCTTTTCGAGCTGGTTGGGGGAAGGAGACTGGGTGATTAAGCGGTAGGCGAGCGCTGGGACCAGCTGAGAGTTCGTCAGGCGGACCTTCTCACTAGGTGTAAGAGGCAAGGGAGAGAGTCGGGCAAAATAACTCTGGATCTCCGCCTTGAGCATGTGAAACAGGCCTCCTGCTTGGTGGCAAGTAAAAAGATAAACCCCCAGGTATTTATAGCATGTGTGCCGGCGACCCGTTATTTTGTTGTACGTGAGGAATTCCGAGCCCCTGGGTGTCAGAAACTCTTTTTGGGGGGCTGTGCCATTGGCCGTGGACTTCGGTTTTAGACACATTCATGTCCAGACCCCAGTCCCTGGCTGGCCAATCGAAGTAGTTGGGACTGTTTTGGATGTAGACAACGTCCTCACTTTTGATCAGGATGTCGTCGATGTAAGCGTGGTGGCTAGTGCGGGCATTTGCGCGGGGGGGGGGGGGGCACAGTGGCAAAAAAATGGTGGAAGAGGGAGTTGAGATAGAGAATGAAGAGTAGGGGGGAGAGGGGACATCCTTATCGGAGGCCTCTGGTTTGGAGGTAAGCGTGGGGAGTGCGGCAATTGATGATGGGGCTGTCTTGAGGGAAGGAGTATAGTTGCTTTAGGAGAGAAATTGTGGAAGTAGAAAATTTTGCCCGTTCGAGGACGGTCCAGAGTGTGCCATGGGGCACCGAATTAAAGGCTTTATTGAAATCAATGAACAGCGAGTAGCTCTGCGTCGATTTTGCATTAAGGGCTTTGAGATGATACAGATGATCAGCGCATTGTCCGCCGGGAAGGCCACCGTGCTGGATTTCTGAAAGGATGTCGTGTGCAAAAGCCTGAGCGCGCAGGTGTTTGCAGGCAAAAGTGGCCAAGAGTTTGTAAATACAGTTTAAGAGGGCAATAGGACGGTAGTTTGAGGGGGAGAAAGGGTCGCCTTTTTTATAAAGTAAACATATCTTTGCGCATAGCCAGTGCGGCGGCAGCGGTGAATGGAGGAAGCGGTTTAGAAAGGAGTGGAAAAAACGCTGGAAGGGTTCCGGACAGAGGGCCAGGATGTAGTTGTTTGTTTTGTCCGGTCCCCCGGCTTTTGAAGTCTTACTGTGTTTTAAGTGGTTCAGGAACTCCTGCCACGTCACACGTGGTATGTGGTCGTTCTTGGCAGAAACGGGGCATATGGGCGAGTGGGACAGGACCTCTTCGACAAAGTCCTGCGGGGGGGGCGTAATCTGGATGCCCTCCAAGACGAAGCAGGGTGTCCTCGTAAACTTTAGCTCCATCTGCCGGGTCAGTCAGGAGCTCTTTGGTAGCTGGATCTCTGACAACCAGAGACTCTACGTCTTTAGGGCAGAGAGTGCGAGCAACAGTGCTTTTCATCTGGACGCCCCAGACCAGACTGCTGTGAAGCTTTCTCTTCGCTTTGGTTTCGTCCGAGGACCGTACGGTGTTTACCACGGACTGAACTTCCGCAATGTGCTCCGGAAATGCCGGGGAAGAAGGAGGCGGGTGCGAGCAGAATAATGTCCTGAGCTTGCCGTAGCCCTCTTGGTCCTTGCGCTGCGGTTTCTGACGTGTGATTTTGTGGTACGCAGACCCAACCTGCATAAGGAGAGAATCAGTGGTGGCGATCATCCTTTCCAATGGGGCCCTGGCAGGGGCGTCCTGGAGGTCCTGGCACCAGTCGGAGACGAGCTGTACGCTTTTGGAGAATTGTTGCTTTTCGTCACTAGAAAGCTTCCGAAAATGCAAGCGGGGAGTGGGGGCTGAAACAGAAGGATCAGGGAGGGGCACTGGAAGACCGCAACCACTGGGTGGTCGTCAGAGATGGTGTAGTCTGTGAGGACCGATGCATCCAGGAGGGGAAAGTGGGACACCAGGCGAGGGGACGCAAAGATGTAGTCTAGTCTTGCTTCGCTGTCCCAGCGGTCGCTTGCGTAGCGGGTATACTGCCTGAGGGAGGGCTGCTCTGACCTGAAAGTGTCCACCAACCTAGATGGGAGGTATTCCACTTCCCCCGTGAGCCAGTGCCACTCATGCAGATCGACCAAGCTGTGCTGGTCAAGTTCGGGACCCAGGACGCAGTTAAAATCACCCCCCAGGATGTGATTGGGATGATTGTTGAAATAAGAAGCAAAAGTCTGAAAAAACCTGTTTGCAGGGCCCATCAGCCCTATTGTTGACCAACTCGACGCTGAAAACGGTCGAGTCCTCGCTCCCACGCCTGATCCCCATGGTCATCTGGGTCCGGCTCGAGAGGCCGTGCCCTTGATCCAGCAAGCCCTGTCGGGGACTAGGCAGAACCCCACTATGGTCGAATGTTCGTCCGCTCCAATGAGTGGATCGCGGCGGTTTCCCTCCCTGGTGGAAGAATCTCCTGCCTTGGGAGCGTATCCCAACCCCCCAAGCGGATCCAGGCTAAATCCTACGATCATCGAGGAATCCCCCACGCAAATCGAGGAGGATGAGTGTGACCAGTGGTTCCCCCTGGCGTCGGAACAGGGGAACGACGATGAGGACGAGGAGATTGGCGTGCTGGAACGTCATGAACTCCATCATTCCCCTGTTTCCGTTGCCTGGTCGCCTGCACCTCCTGAACCTATGTCAGGGACCAGGGATCGCCCCATGCTTGTGGAAGAATCCCCGGCTCCCCACTACATCATGGTGGAGGACTCTCTGGCCCCTCAGTTCATTGTTGTGGAAGAGTCCCCGGTGCCTATGAGCGGCGTCAAAAACCGCCCGTGTCTTGTCGTGGAATCTCCTGAGCCTATGGAGAACCGGGCCGGTACTACATCTCCAGTGCCTATGAGTGGCACAAAAGATCACCCATCCCTAGTTGATGATTCTCCGGCAATGCCGAAGGTCAACAATCTGTGCTGGGGGGGAGGGAATCCGGTGGAGGGAGGTTCGGGAACCCTCCCAAAAAAATGGTCTCTCCCCCCACAACTACATCTCCTACGGAGGACCCCCAACTGCCCAATTGGGGGAGGGGAGACACAGGTTGCAACGGGATCGGAGCCTGGTTTTGCTTCCCATCCGAGAACCGGATCGCCTATGGTGGTTCATCCGTCACCACAATATATTGTGGTGGACGAGTCCTCACCGCCACCGCCGCGGCCGAATACTGTTGGTCCTGTTCCCCCTCCACCGTCATCCCCCCACCGCCGGCTGGCTTACATCGAGCAAGTGCAAGGAATCCCCCACCTGAGTCGGCCATCTAGTGGTGGGGGCTCGGGGGGGGGGCATCTTTCTAGTGGGGGGGCTCCAGCACCTGTTGCTGCGCGCCCCACACCCCCGCTGCCCGCTCCTCTGTTCCCTCTGTGGCAGGGGGGGCTGCTGGGGGGGGCGGTGGTGGGTCATCTCCTCCTCGTGGAGGGGGGGGTCCATCGTTCTGACATTCTGGGGGCCCCGCTCCTACTCTGGGGGAGGACGACCTACAGCACACCTGTGGGTGTCCCCGGTGCCTGATGCACTATGAAACGTGCATCCAATCTCTGATGGCACAGGTGAAAGACCTGCGAACTGAGAATCTAGAGTTGCAGCGATCCCATCAGGAGCTCTCTCAGGCACTAGCCCCTACCGTGGGCATCAGTCAGTCCTACGGGGACCGGATGACCGAAATCCTGTCTACATTGGCTAAGTTTGACGCGGCGGTTCAGGGCTACCAACGGGATTTTGAGGTGATGGAGGCTAGCGTGGCAGATCATCTTACGATGTCCAACAGCAACACGGCTAAGTGCTTTGGCGCAGTGGAGTCGCTCGCTACGCGTTACGCTGCCGTTGCATCTAGGATTGATGAGTGGGACCACTGGTACTCCACACCTACGGAACCCGCTACGGTGGTCCTGCCCCCGCCATCGGCGCCTCCACCCGTTTCTGGTCCTGAGCCGACGGCGCCTATGGCGCCAATGGGCGCGGCATTCCGTTCATCTGGTGGTGGGTTTGTCCTTCCCTTCTCCATCCACCCGTCCCAGGATTGCATCTACCATCCCAACGCTTGTCCGGATTCGGGGTGGCCGAGGGGGGGGGGAGAACACCACGAACACCCCCACCCCAAAGAACCTACTTCGTGGAGGGGAATCGCCGAAAAACAGAAGGAACCTGCTATTCCCGAGTGGAGGGCGACGCCTAACGGCGAAGAACACCCCACTGAGCCTACGGCCCCGTGGGCCAATGAGGAGGAGAACACCTCTTCGTTGAGGGACATTAATCCCCTCACGAAAAATGTTGTCACTTCCCCTGGGAAACCTTCGTACACCCCCTCTCATCCTACGGACACGTGTACAGTCTCTCCAGTGAAGGTTGCACCAAGTGCAAGTGGAGGTGTACCCCGAACCACGGCTCCCCCTGCTTACCACCCGTACCAAATGCCTATGGTGCAAAAAAGTTACACCATAGCGGTGGAGGATAGTGATATGCCTAAACCGCAATTTAATGGGCAGCTAGAGAGCTACGATGAGTCGGTGGGGAAGCTTCAACAATGGTTGGGGGTGTGTGATCCTATGTACCGAAGGGCCCACGAGGCAAAAATGATTTTGAGTACCTTGCCCCCATGGCTAAAGGCGATCATCAACGCCTGGGTCGCCGAGGCCACGGACCACACATGCACGGCCCCCACCCTCAAAGAGTTGTGGGACTTCTTGGAAAAACGTTTCCACAAGTATGACCCCTCAAGGGCCGATGAAAGGTGGCGAGCGCTGATCCCCAGACTGGGTAAAGGGCAAGTGACCCTCATCGACCTTGAAGATTTGTATGCTCGTTGGCAACGTTTGTTGCCTCTGAGCAATGAGATTCGTCCCCACGTGATCTGGGAGCAGCTCCTAAGCAAGCTCCCGTGGATCAAGGAGAAGTTCGTCAAGCAGGAGGCTAAGAATAGCCCAGACAGCTATGTGGCCGATTTCAGTGGACATGACCCTCCGCCGGGGCGCACCCCATTCGTAAAACAACCCAGGAAATATAGCGCTCAAGGTTGCAATAGGGTTCCTGAGATTGTTTTCTTATTTTGAGCCGTGGGTGATAGTTGACTGCAAAGACCCGGCTCTACAGGAGTGGATCTGGAAACTCAACAACACACCTCACACACGCGGCTACACTTTGAAAGTGGCCCAACGTAGGCCTCGCTTGAAGCCTGAGGAAATCTACGCCCTTGCCCATAAAAGCGTATCGGAGAGGGAAGCTCTCGAACGCCTCAATAAGGGAGACAAGATGACGGTGACGCACACTCATCGCCCTTCTCACCATAGAACTGCGGTGAATGCGGTTAATGCGGATGCTACGGCGGACCCTAGCACCTCCGAACCCGCTACCACCTCCCTCAACGCCGTGGGTGACCCTAAACCTTCGGCGAAGAAAACCGTCGACCCCGGGCCTAAACAGCCACCTACGTTTTGAGTTCCGTGTTCCCAACGTTGGAAAACACGTAAACAAACGGAGATGGACATGTCTTGGATTGATTGGGGTGCCACCAATAGCACACTTTGGGCGTGTAAACCTAATTCTGAGTGTACGTCGCGACACCTCTAATGGAATATTATAATGTTAAATCCGGTCCATTATAATGTTCCGGTAGACGTAACACTTGTTCCAGAAGACGTAAGTCAAATTTTGTACGTCTACCGGAATGTTATATGGGCCATTAGACATAAGAACCAATCTTATCTATTCCGCAAGACGTATGCATGTATGGAAAACCAATTTCTATATTTTTCGAAAAAAATACTAACTTCTGAACTTTTCAACAACATCAATGCTGTCAAAAGCAAATGGGCCTACAATAAAAAAAGTTGCAAAAGTGCAGCAATTCAGTCCATGTCCATTTCAAGTGGCTTACTGCTAACAACTTAACTATGACAAAATATCAATAAATGAGAAGGACAAAACAATTTAGCTTCACTAAGGAGTTAGCAATTGGATGTTAATGTCAACCCTAGACAAAGCGGGCAGAATGAAGGTCCATTAGGGGAAGCCAAAACACATTGTTTGTAGCTAAGGAGTACCATGATGACATTTGGAAGTAGGCATTCACCATTCATGCACAGGTATCAACAAGTAGAACATGCTAAGTCCTGCCTTTAGGAGCAAGAACTACGCGCGGGGTATCAAATTCAAAGATTTTTTCAATCAGTCTCGTTCCGAAGATTTCCGGAATTTTCAAAGCTTGAAATTACGGCAAAACGCTTCTTCGCGTAAACTGTCGCGCGGATGAAATGCGGTGTGGTAATGAGCCGTGACATAGCCAGAGAAATTTCGCCACTGCGTCGGCTGTGCATATAGAAATATCTGAAGTCCATTTTCAAAAATATTTAAATTGAAAATATAAGGAACGCGAGAGACTGTTTTAAAATCTTTTGTTTCAGTAAGTGAGTGAAATTTTTGTTATTCAAGAATTTGATTGATATTAGTGCTATATGGAGTTTCCATGTATAGTATTTTAAAGAGGGGTTTTGATTCTTAAGATTTTCACCTATTCGTAATAATTACATCAAGTTTTGTTTTAAATTTTTGAAGGTGCAGGATCAGATCTTAAAAACTGCGGCGGTTCGTTGGCGAAAAGTGGCACATTTTCTCCCTAAATGGGATTATCGTGTTGTTGTGGTCCACGTTTTCTTGGATTTGTGAGTGTTCCGAAGAAGCATTGGGGTAAAGAAAACTTTAAGATCATCATTTGAGAAGAGGTGTCTTCCCAATCCAAGATGAAAAATATTGATAAGGTGGCTCGCATATGCGCATTGTTTGTCGAAGAGTGTTAACGACATTCAAACTTCACTGTTGCATGTGTGCCGTGATGGCAAAGATCAAGGTAGATTTTGTGGTTTTTTCACAAGGCACCTAAAAGAAGCATAGGATGACTGGAATGCCAAATTTGGATTTATTGGGTAATTTAGGGAATGTGCTATCATTTGGCCCAACGACATGAAGAAACATTTCATTTTGAGGTTTCTATGCAACAAATAGGATGGTGTGGATACTTACGTCTACTGGAACATCCAGCACTGTTACTTACGTCTAATGGCACCCTATAATGTTCCGGTAGACGTACAAAATTCTGCTTACGTCTAGCGGAAGAGGTGTTACGTCTAGCGGAATATTATAACCGTACCAGATGTAACATTATAATGTTCCGCTAGACGTATCGCGACGTACATCCCCTAATTCTCCATGCAATGACACTCATTGGCGCATTGCGGGTAAGTCTAAGGGTGGTAAGCCTAAGGGTGGTGATAAGGGTGGCGGTGGTGATAAGTATGGTGGTGGTGGTAAGGGTGGTGGCGGCAAGGGTGATGAAGGAGGGAAAGGAGCGCCGAACGGGCGCGGACGTTGGTAGGAGTGCCAAGACGCCTTCTTCGAAAGAAGAAACCCTCGCGCACCCCTGTGACACTACCGTGGCTCTCGTTCCATCGAGAGTCATGAAGGGGCATATAGCCACTAGTGAGATTCAAACCGAACTTTTCGTTCAGGTTGTTTTGCCCAATGCAGAATTCAAGGCCCTCCGTGTTTTGGTGGATTTTGGGTGCGAAGCGGTCAGTCTCGCCTACCCCAATGTTGTTGGAGACCAAATCTCTGAAAAATATGAATCCCCCCAAAAGAGGCGCCTACTCGAAGCCGATAATGAGACGCCTTTGCCGGGGCGGGGACGAGCAAATAGACGTCCAAATTCAATTTACGGGGGTTGTGGATGGTAGTGTTTCACTTCCTCGTGTTGCTCAATATGGCGTGCACCCGTACCTTGTCCCGAATTTACCTTGGGATATGGTTTTTGGGCATGCATGGGGTTACGAACATTGTGTGAGCCATTTTGCCCGTTTCAATTGTTCATAATCTCACCATCCAGTGCACTCCCGTTCTAGGATTGAGGACCTCCCCGAAGCTCCACGAACCGGCAAACCATTTTTGGTTAAACCCATTAATGGTAAAGTGTCACGTCAGTCCGTGTGAGGCATAACCGTTCCAATCATTGGGGCGGTCACTCCTGTGCACCCGGCCCCAGCCATTGTGGTTACGCCCCCTGGAGGTGAACCGCCTAACCGTGCTGAGGCCGAGAAGCACATATCCTATGCGTCGACCGCTTCCTCCGTGGCCCCCGTACAGGATCGGGCTTGTGCTTTGGAGCTCCTTGAATTTGCTCCCGAGATCCTTGCCCGTGATATTCTACCCAAACGGCGTGAGGGTCCATGTAGACCCAGTCTGACTATGGCCTTACGCTATACTGGGCCGCACGTGTCACAAAACAATTTGGCAAAAACCCTGACGTAGACGCCTTCAATAGGGTCCCGGGTATGGCCCAGGCTATCTGTTGGGTTTCTCCGCTTAAAGATTTCTTTTCCACTCCCGCGGACCCCTCCAAATTGTATTGGATGTGCCCTCCCTATCATCGGTTTTCCGATTGTGTTCGGGAAATTTGGCAAGAAAAACAACGAGCGATCGTTGTAGGGCCAAAGTGGACACATAGGGGATGGTGGAAACCCCTTATGGAAATTACTTTGCAAGCGTACCACCTTCCTGGGCCGCAGACTAACGCCTGTCTCTATCTAATTGACCGCCTCACACCCCTTCCTCAACGGGGTTGGTCCACGGTGGTGCTATACGTGGACGGTGGGATTGCAGAGGAAAATTTGGCGGCCACTAAATGCCATGTGGCCTCCGTTTTGACACCGGCCGTCTTTAACCAAATACGGATGGCGAGCCGGGCATGACCTCGAAAGAAGAGTCGGAGGATGAAAGGGTGCCTAACCATTTGGTTTCGATGCGCACTCTCACATATCAGGCGACCCATAAAAAACTCATCGCGCCCGTTACTCTTGACCGTACCCTCGAAGATTTGGAGGCACAAGAATGCGTGCGTTCACGCATTGCGAAAATTGAACAAGAGTTTTTGGGTCGGAGGGCCACTACCGTTAAGCGTTACCGAAAAACTAAAGGCGCCAGACGATTGTTGGCGGCTTCTTGTGTAGGTGGCGTTGTCACCACCCAAGAGCCCATTGTGTCTCCGGAGGTGGAGCTCATGAGGAAACGCATCCTCGCGGACTATGAGCGGGATGTCTCTAGTGGGGAGGTTCGTCTCCGTCCGGGCCAGGAACACCCTAAGGTCTGTGGTACGGAGCGGTTGGGGTTTGCTAAACGTGACCTATACCCGAACGCCAAACCCGAGTCCGCGATGCCTATACGGTTGGTAGGGGAGCGTGCTGCGGCGGAGCAAGAAATAGTGGAGGACGTTTTGGCTCGTGGCTTGATTGAGCCGTGCCCTGCCTCGGAGTGGGTGTCCAACAGATTCGTTGTGCCCAAGAAAGAGAAAAGAAAATGGCGCCTCGTGGTGGACTACCGCCAGCTTAATGAGGCTACCTTGCCCGACGTACACCCCCTCCCCATCATTGAAAACATGTTGGAAAATCAATCCAAACACAAAATTTTCACTCTTGTGGACTTGAGTAAAGGGCTTCATCCAATTCCCCTTCACCCTGAGTCCCGGGCTAAGACTGCCATGAATTTGGCGGGTAAGAGATACCAATGGCGTGTTATGCCTATGGGTATCAAGAATGGGCCCCCTATTTTTCAACGCGTCATGGACCATGTTTTGCAGGGTTCGGATTGTGCGGACCTATATATTGATGATGTTATTATTAGTTCCGCCGGTGCGACAGAGGAGGAGCTATTGGGTAACCACGACCGTGATGTGCGTGCCGTGTTGGATAGGCTACGAAAAGAGGAGTGCGTTGCTTCGGTTAGCAAAACCGATTTCTTTGTTCGTTCGGTTGGGTTTTGTGGCGATGTGTTGGAAAATTGCACACGCCTGCTGGCGCCAGGGAAAATGTTGGCGCTTGAACGTTGGGAACAGCCGGATGATTTTCGCGCGCTCCAGGGGCTTCTTGGGGATCGCCAACTATAATTCGGGCTATGTCCGTAAACTGCGCCCGCAAAGATACTCCTTTGATTGAGATGTTAAAGAATTTGCCTAAGCATAAGAATGGGAAAAAGATAGGCCTAACATGGAATGCTTCGGCTGACGAGGCCTTTTTGAAGCTCAAGCGTGCTATTACAGATATTGTTCCCCTCCAACTAGCCGATTGGGATAAGGACTTCGTCCTCACCCCGGACGCTAGTAATTGGGCGGTGGGGGCGGCCCTACAGCAGGAAGGTCCCGATGGTGCTCTACGCCCCCTTGCCTTTTTCTCTCGTAAATTGTCAGGCAGCCGATTGAAATGGAGCCCTCGGGAGAAAGAATGCTACGCCATGGTTGCGGCGCTTTTAAAATGGCATGGTTGGGTGGGGAACAAGCACATGGAGGTCCGTACGGACCACTGTAGCCTTGAAAATCGGGCTACGGAGGACCTCAAAACCGTGGGGGGTCCCTCTCCGCGCCAAGCACGTTGGCATGAGTTGTTCTCTAAGTTCGACCTCCATGTGGTTTACAGTCCGGGGCCTGTGAACCCCGTGGGTGATCTCTTGTCCCGGTGGGCTTACCCTGCTAACCCGGCGTTGGGTGATGGGTCCATACATGGGACGGCCCAATCGGCCGGGGATGTGCGGGACATGATGGCGGCCGAGAGGGAGGAACTTCTCGCCCGCCCCCTCGTATTTAGGGCGGTTGCGGCGCCCGTTATTACCAGGTCTAAAGCGGTGCCTCGGGCTCAAAGGGCGCCCGCTTGTGATCTACCCCCTCTTCGTCCTCACCCCGGACGCTAGTAATTGGGCGGTGGGGGCGGCCCTACAGCAGGAAGGTCCCGATGGTGCTCTACGCCCCCTTGCCTTTTTCTCTCGTAAACTGTCAGGCAGCCAATTGAATTGGAGCCCTCGGGAGAAAGAATGCTACGCCATGGTTGCGGCGCTTTTAAAATGGCATGGTTGGGTGGGGAACAAGCACGTGGAGGTCCGTACGGACCACTGTAGCCTTGAAAATTGGGCTACGGAGGACCTCAAAACCGTGGGGGGTCCCTCTCCGCGCCAAGCACGTTGGCATGAGTTGTTCTCTCAGTTGGACCTCCATGTGGTTTACACTCCGGGGCCTGTGAACCCCGCCAGTGATCTCTTGTCCCGTTGGGCTTACCCTGCTAACGCGGCGTTGGGTGATGGGTCCATACATGGGACGGCCCAATCAGCCGGGGATGTATGGGACATGATGGCGGCCGAGAGGGAGGAACTTCTCGCCCGCCCCCTCGTATTTAGGGCGGTTGCGGCGCCCGTTATTACCAGGTCTAAAGCGGTGCCTCGGGCTCAAGGGGCGCCCGCTTGTGATCTACCCCCTCTAGCCTGGGCTCCAGTGGGGGGGGGGACGAAGCAAAAGTGAAAGCTTCCGAGACTGGAGCGAATTGTCAAGATAAAAAAATCTTGGAAGTCCCACAAGAAAGCAACTCCAATACATCGGGAGGATGCTCCAGATGTTTTTGAGATAAGTTGGGCTAAACACTACCCAAATTGTCAACGCTACAAAAAAATGCGGCACGATGCCTTAAATGGGAGCTTTCAAGATGGAGTGAGGTTGGTGCATGACAAGCTCCTCCGTAATGGACGGTGTTGTGTTCCTACACCGCTAGTGCATCGTTTGCTGGCCAAATACCATGATGCACTTCACTTAACTACCTGCAGTGTGGAACAACACTGCAAGGAAATTAACCATGGCGTGGAAGGTGAGGGGCTGTACAAAGCAGTGGAACTGCAATGTCAAACGTGTCCCTCATGTGCCATTCAAAGGCATGACACCAAGCGCAAGCAAGGGTACATGACCCCTATGCCTATACCTATGGAGCCCATGGACTCCATAGCGCTTGATGTGTTTCACTACCCTTCCACCTCCCATGATGGAGAGGTGTATGACCGAATGATCCTATGTGTATGCGTGCTTTCCGGGTACCTCATCGCGATCCCTATTCCTAAACCCCGTCATGCAGACAAGGATGAAGTGGCAAACGGGGAAAGGAGCGGCCCATTTGGTAATGGAGCGCCGGGTGGATAGGTTCGGAGCCCCCCATAGAATATGCTCCGACCGTGAGCAACAATTTGTGAGCCAATATTTCCAAACCCCTTGTTCTAAGATTGGTGCCCGCTCCATCATATGTCTCGCGGGTAGGCATGAAGGTAATGGCAAAGCCGAAAATACTGGCAAGCAGGCAAGGCGTTTCGTTGCTAAAGCCCTTACCTTGAAGAAGGGCAAAGATTGGGTAGAGGTTTTGCCCGCCATTGTACGAGCGTGGCATGAGACTACAGGTCTTTCAGGTTATACACCTAACGAGATTGTGTTTGGTAAACACAACCGTATGAAGGGTCCTCCATTTGCTGAGCCTAAGGGCGTTGCCCAAGACGCCGCTCAATACTTCAAACGGCGTGAGGAGCTTATTGCTCTTGCAAGTAGGGCTATGATTCAAGTGCAAGAGACAATAACTCATAAGTATAATAAGAGTAGGAGGATGTCCCCCATTTTCTCAAAAGGGGACCGCGTATGAGTCCGTCGCCAACGCAAAAACTTTGGCGATAAGACTTGTCCCTAGTGGGATGGGCCCTATGAGGTTGTGGCCAAGAAGGCACACGACCTCTATGTCTTTCACGTGGACCAACGGAGGTTAGTTGACGTCCACGTTGATTGTTTAATTAAAACAGTCAACTCCCCTCGCTCCCACGTGCCTCTAAATTAGACGGAGGAGGTTGCTAGAGTGCCCTCCAATTTTGAGGAGGACAGCTAGAATGTCAAGGAAATATTAGGTCACCATACTTACCGCAAGAGACTTCTCTTCAAGGTGCGCTGGGAGGGTTATACGAAGGATTGGGATACCGCGAAATTCATTGAAACCTTCTTACCGTGCTACAATAAAGTTTGGAGAGGCTACTTGCAGAAACAGAATCTCACCCAAACCATTGAACCCCTGGCCCACCTTGGTGGACCACCCTCATGAGCGTGCCACGAAAAGAAAACCCTAACCAATTTGGGGATATATTATTGTTTGGGGAAGGGAGGAGGGAGCGGGAAGCGGTGGGAGACAGGAAAGAATGTGAAGAGAACGTGCATGCACGGCGCGCTCCTCGGTTACAAAAATCCCCACCGGAGCAGGGCGGTGGGTACCGCAGTTTTACCTCCCCGTCTATCTCTCTCTCCGCTAAGGGCTTGAGAGTCCTTGGGGTGGGGTGGCGTGGCATATAGCCTATGGCGGAAGTGGGACGTGTTCTTTCGGGGGTCTTATTGCCATTGAAACCCCTATCCTTGGGTCTTACTGGAGCACTGCTAACACCACCAGGACGAAGTCCTGCCCACGATGATGCCCCTCGTCAAGGGTGCTAACAACTAGGCAAGCACTTCCCGAAGACTCTACGGGGTTGTGCGCATGGTGGTGCTTGCAAGGTTTCGGAGTGCCGCCCCGTAGCGAAACCACGACCCCACGACCGTCCCTGACCCGTGACCCAAGCCAACGAGCTAAAACATTTGCTCAAAACTTCGAAGGCTTGAAAACTTCGTTGGGTTGTCGGGTACAATCAATTTTCCCTTTTTTGTATTGGGCGTGATGGTTTTCCACCGATTTGCCCTTGTTCACACGAGGGTAGAGTATATAAGGTACAAAGTACTCTTGTGGCTCACATTACGTGAAAAAATTTTCCGTGGCGTGCAGAATAGCCACTACATACGGCGAGGACTTAATCCTAGAGGGAGGGGTTGTCCTCTACAATACAAGTATCTTAATATGAATTGCAATGGGTGCCTCAGCCCCGTCAGGCCATGAGTGGGTGGCGTCTTCAAAGGCAAAGGCTGGCGTTGCATATTTGGGCCATCTTCGCTGCCTGGGTATTTATCCCAGGTCGCTATGCGTGCCCGGAATGGGAGTGGGTACCCTCCATTGCCATTGCATGGGGCCGCATGCTGGCTGGGTATTCTCTTCATGTCTTTGATGAATTTCACGGGGGATATTCCTGCCTGCAACGAGAGGGAACAGACAACATGATGGAAAGGACGAGTGTGCACATGCATATATTTATGAGAGGATATGTATATTGATATTTTTTCTAGATTTCGCCGCGAGTGGGCTTGGATTTCCACAACACCCGAGGGGTCCTCTATCCCAACACCCAACCAAATGGGTTGGGATATGGGCGTGGCATGTTTTTGTGGAGGCCCGTGCGTGAACTTGGGTTTCCACAACACACACGGACCTCCCTCTCCGCGACACACCAAATCCGGGTGTGCCCCGTGCCCTTTCCATCGCGTCTGTGTGCGTGCATGCGCTTGGTTTAATTACGGGAGTATATGGTTACCCATTACGTGGGTTATCTCCCGTTCCTCGATCAAGCAAGACCTAGGTTGACCTACCTTTCGGTTTTGTAGCCGTGTACACCGTAGCAAGTCTACACACGGAGGTTTAAACATGCACTGTCATACATGGTGTATGGGGGTAGGGGGAGTAAAAGGCTCCTTCGGGGCGTGTCATCGTGCCCCCGGGGGGCTCGGTGGGCTGATATACCAGCGGGCCAGTACGGGCAACCTCCACACATTTGCACACCGAGGTGACCCTCTGCCTTACTGCCCGCCGGTAACACACCCACCGACAAAAGTAACGCTCAAGCTAACCTAAGTGTCTATACGCACGCCCCCAAGACATACACGAACACAAAGCAACAAGGTGGCATATTTATACGCGTGTTCTATTGTGAGTATGTTTACCGTTTGTTGTATGTACGTGAGTGGTTTGTGGGTGATTTTGGTTGGGTGAGCGTGTGGAAACATGTTCCCCAAGGCCGCCACCGCGGAACCCACAACCTGTGATGCCCTCTGGGCAAGTATGTCTTGTGTTTGTTAGCGTGCATCGCTCTGTTATGTTTATATGTGAATATATACGTAATATGGCTCCTAGGTGGACTGTTAGAAGTGAGGTTAGGTTATTATTATATGGTTATGAGGTTTGTCTATTTAAGGGTGTCTACTCAAGCCCTCATCCCATCTCCGTACCTCCTCCTTTACCCTCTATGTGGTGCATCACGTGTGACACACATGCTAAATTAGGCATCCACAAGGACACGGCCCTTGACTGAGCCGTGCCCGTAACATTCAGCCACAGCCGTGGCTGGTTTCTGGTACTTCACGATCTATTTATCCATCCGCTCCATTCCACTGACACCCCACAGGTTCATCTTTCTTGTTGTCGGGTCAGTTTACAAGTGGGCCTTTGGGCTCGGCCTTGGCTGAAATTTTACAAGCAAGTGAGCAAGCAAGCTTACATCTTACAAGCAAGAACACACTGGTTACTGCAAGCGTTAAATCAAGCACATCAAGCAACATCAAGCACATACAAGCTCTCCTAAACTGTCTAAGGCAAGAAGGTGGAAGGTGTGGGCATCGTAGCCCTGTGTTTCTTTGTGCCTAGTGTTTGCAGCCGTTCTTTCACCCTGAGGCCATCATGGCCTCTTTCCTCTAGCTACTGAGCTACCGCGCGCACGGTGGGCCACCGTGGCCGTGTTTGTTAAATTGCCTAAGCATGCAGAAGTCAGTGGCGAGCACAAGTCAGTCATGCATCCCTGTCCTCCATCGTTGTTTCCCCACGTGCTCCTTGATGCAGGCACAGTCCTACGTTACTGTCAGTGTCTCCTGTCCCTGTTGCTAGCTTTTCTTTGTCAAAAGTAAAATTTTGGCACTGTCGCGTCGCATCGTTTTGCGTGTATCGTTACCTTCAGAATTGTTTAAAAGTGTGATTTCACTCTGCCTTTAGTTTTCATTCTGATAAAAATACCAGTTTTACCTGCTGGACCCCACAGTGCCTTATGCGACACGCCGGGACCAGACTCTGCGCACAACAGCTCGCGATTTCGCCTACTACTTATTGCCGGACCTGCGGAATCCCGTTCGTGAATTTCTGCATTTTGGCGGTGGTTGGATTCCCACTGATCGGAGCTACTTCAGCGGCCGTGCGGCCGGCTTCGAGGTTGCCTGCGTAGGTTCGATTCCCTGTGGGAGGGAATCCTGCTAATCTGCCATTTGGTGCTGTTTGTGACTGCTACGTTCCTCTTGGGCAAATACTTCCTGCCCGTGGCAGGGGTATTAAGTGGGGGGGTGAAGCAGGTCACAACCCTACCCTGGCATATTACCCCTAAGGGAACATTATATGGCCCTATATATGGGATATATATGGGATAGGGTATATCACCTTCCATTTCCTTGTTAGGAACATAGGATGTGGGATAGATAAGGCAATCTTGGATGTCTACTAGTTATATCAATTAGTGGATGATAGGGTGGATTTCTCATATGTGCATATCAGGTATTTCATTGGCTATGTGTACCATATCTGTTTGCAGGCGACTATTCAGTCAACACTATCGTTATGTCTTCTGTGCCAAGCAATGTTGCTGCCCATACCACTGCGACCTCTGCTCCTGACCACTCGGTCTGGTTTCACCTGACCTGCGGTTGTTAGGTCAACCTGCCAGAAACCACTGAGTTTGTCCATTTTGGTTTTGTACCGGCATTTGGCAATACGCTGCAGGGTGTTTTCCATGTTCGGAATGCTCCCCGAGTGGTTTTGGGTTTTCTTGTTGATTTCACCGTAGTCAACAACCAGTTGCAGGGCAGTCGATCCACGTTTTTCAACCAGAAAGCAGAGACTGCAGTGATGGGGGTAGTCCCCCCTCTTATATTCTTCAACGAGGCCAGCATCAATGCATTCCTGGATCTGGGGCTTGATTTTCCTAACCTGTTCCTGAGGAGCGGGATAGCGACGACGTCTCACCCGCGTCTTCTCAAATTCAGGTTTCAGTTTCAGGTCCATCTGGACCAGTTTTTTGCAGGACAGAGGAGGCGGCAGGGCTAGAACACCTCCTCATAGGTTAGGAGCAGTTTCTTCAGTCGGGGGTCAAGGTTCAGACTCTCAATTTTCTGCAGGAAATCCTCCTCAGCATGGAGGTTGCTCTTACCATGCTCTTTCTTTATCTGCTGATCAGCCGTTTCGGCAGGTACTGAGCCAACATCGCACTCACGGAAACATTGCTGCCCATAGTGCAGAGAATACACTAGGGGTATCTCAGGGTCAGGTAGCGTGTAGGACTCATCGTCCTCCTCAGACCAGATGGAGGATTTCCAGGTCTGTCTGAGGTCTTGAAGCCGTTCCTGGCGCTCAATACCTTCGGCCCCCAGGTACAATAGTCGTCAGAGTTCCTGAGTGTCATGCTCTGACAGTGGCATGTTATTAGAAGCAGGCCGTGCTAGAGCGTCCGGACTCTTAGCCACGGGTTCACCTGAGCAAGTATGCTGCAGGTGCAGCACAGGTTTCCCAACAGGGGAAGTTCGTTCTGACCAGGACCGGCCCCTGCTGTGCCCCTTCCGCCTGTCACCCCTGCTGACTTGCTCCTGATCAGCGATTGCATTTCTCAAAGTCCAGGGTCCAAAATCCAAAAATATAGAAAGTACAATCCTCCTTCAACCCTGAACAGCAACCAGATCCCACAAATACAGCAATAACCCAATCCACAATGCGGGCTTCCGTTCAGCACACCGGTTGTCTCCCGGTGGCGGGCATGTACAAGAATTGCACCAAAGAGGAAAGCCCTGAAATTGGCATATGAACACAAAGAAAGCAAAGTTGGGGAAAGATGGAAACGTTCACAATCACAGCCATAGACCCCTCATTCCCTGGACTCAAGACCTTCCCTTGACTCGCCAACATGCTGCCCTGAACCCAGTCAAAAAAGATGGCTAAATGCCATGTGTCCAAAGTCACTACACAAACCCCAAAAACCTACCCTCTAAATCCTAACCCAATAGGGGAGGTGGCTTGTGATTGCCTAGAGTGGCACTCAGGACCATGCCCTACCCTGACATAACCTTGGTTTGGACTTGGAGTCGATTGGGCTTGGAGAACTGCCCCATGAAGATGACCTCACAACATGGCAAAATCAGGCAAATCACACCATTATGCCCAAAAGCCAATTATATACTCAAAAATGCATACGGCAAATATCCAAGTGCTCCATGCATGTGTCAAACCGGAAAGTAAGATACAAGGGTGATATAGACCAAAGGTCCATGCCCAAGAATATTCCATGATTGGCCCCGAAACCCCTCCGGTTATGTACATGACATGCTTCACAAGCCAACTCATGAATTTGAGACTTAATTTTGTGAGGCCTTGTGTGCCAAGCCAAAGTGACCACTTGATCTGGCATATGGTGAGGTGCAACACCGAAGCATATGCCAACATATAAGCAACATACCATAGTTCACTGATCTCTAGGCGCTTTACTGTTAGCCGACCAGTTGAGCACATAAAACACAAAAATGAGCATAAAATGAGGTCAAAAACATGAAAATAATGCCAAATTCAAGATAATTACAATGGTATATAACTTTGCTCACCCATGGTATCAACATATGATTCAACACACAATTGCTCGGGACCATTTGCAAACAATCCCCCCACTTGAACCTCAACATGGACGCATGGGGACACCTTCGAACCTCCTCCCAACACGCACCACGAAAATGGGAAAATTGATAATGGCGCTTGTGGGTCGCTCCGTAAGCCCTCCCACATGCACTATATGAGCAGTACACTTAGTCTAGCGCTATGGAGTTCACCATTTGGACATGGGCAAGACCCTTGCCACGTATGACTCCATATATTTTCCTACAAACGGAGATATATAACATGGGCGTTAGCATATGGAAGCACATACCATGCATATAACACATACCCTCAAAAAGTGGCTCCCACCATGATATGCCATGCCCCTCCATGGCCATAACTTCACGTTAAAAATACGTAGGAACCCAAAGAAAAGTTGTTATGCAACCCCAACACTCATGCGATACACTCGAAAGTCGCAATAAAATATTCGGTTGCACGGTCCAAGAGTTATTCATCACTCTCTACCCTCTCGACCGTTATCCCTTGCTATACCGGGCATGTGTACACATCGAAGGCGTTTGATGCTTCCTGAATTAGGTTGAGACCAAGGTGGTTCCAACCCAATTTTCGATACTGATATTTCTCGCCGTGAGCCGGAGATATGATCATTCAAAGTGGTCTCACGAATCACTTTTGTTTCGACTATAACTCCAAGCAAAATGAAGGGCACAACAAAATGAAGGTTGATTCGTGATCGGGTAAAAATGTATGACCACTCGAGATTCATCATATCGAGTGCGGCGATGTCGTAGTCGAAAATCCGATTCTGAAAGTCTGAAAAACTCAGATTAATTTTGCGAGTGTATAATATGAAAATTGCGGAAGCAACGAACCCTTTACTGATGAAATCTGACCCTTCATCGGGGTTTCCGCCAAAATATCTGTAAATAACAGTTAACCAATCGGTTACCGCAAAATCGCGAGCCAACTGACAGTCGCCGATACATTGACAATCAGAACGAAAGGCGGAAAAATTACGGAAACATTATGATAAGAAAACCCTGTTGATTCCTGATATTCTGATATACAAATCTCCGCTGGCGGCGCCTCGGTACTGAATATGGCCGCTCATTGCCGGAATGGCCAAACCTATCACACTATCACATCGGGTTAGGCCAGGTGGATGGGAGAGTATGATATCAGCCAATGGCGGCTTGCCAGCACATAGATACACACCCCAAGTGACCCCAAGATGGCCACGGGGGTCCGAACCGGCTTCACCCCCCTTCTCAGAGCGTTGTTACCGCTCGGAAGTCATTGAAGAGAGGACGGGAGGACCCCAATGGGCTCCATACCCCCCCCCCATGTCCCAAGGACACATGGAGGCCCCACACACGTCGTAGGCGTCCCCCATGCCCCAAGGGAGGGGTGAGGACACTGATAATCGGTGCCGTACGCCATATTCGGTCTCCTCTTGATCTACAACATGGACCAAGGGGATCAAAGATAGAGAAACGTCGTCGGTCGACCTAAATAAGTATACCACAGTGAAATATATATGTGGAGATCGAGTGAAGGGGGTATATGGCCAATCAAGGCCGAAAAATCCCCGGATGAACGCCCTCACCCGACTCCCAAGCACAGAAACAAACAAAAATGGCAGGGGGGATCCATTACGGTGCTACTTCAGCCACCAAATGGACCAACACGTCCATGACATCCAAAGAAATGTTCTTTTTCTTCAGATAATCCATCCAGACCGTGGTGTACCTCGGCATGAAGCTGCTCGGAGGCTCCCACGAATCCCTGGATGCGGCGAATCCCTTCCAATGGACTTTACAAAGCCTCCCCCCAGTCGTCCCCGGCTCCAGCTTGTCCGCCAGGATCCCCTCAGCGGTGAAGTCGTCGTGCTCGACCTCTTCGTCCGAGTCCACATCGCCGGCCGTGAACTCGAAGGTGACGGGACGTCCGCTGGGGTCTGGTGCTCGGGGACCAAGCTGGGTGTCATCGCGGTCCAGGATCTTGTTATCCCCCACACGAACCGCATACACATCCTGCCCGACCTTCCGCACGATTACCCCCGGCACATACCAGGATGTCTGCCGATGCCTGGACAGGACATCCGTGTGGTGCCGCTCCCCTCACACAGTGTCTTGGAGAGCATATTTCTGGACTTTTCCCTGCTTGAAGTACTTGGCCCTCTTCTCATGCTCGTCCTGAAGTGCCTTGCATACCTTGGCCGCCGTGTCGTCCACCTCAGCCATCATAGCGTTTGCATCCCGGGCCACTTTGCGATGGTTCACCCACGGGAGAGTGCGTGACACTCGATCCCGTAGGAACAGGATGCGATGGGGCGACAGTCCAGTGGGTCCCGGAAGGTCATGGTACGCCTGGAGCACTCTCCGCAGCGAGTTATACCAGTTCCGGCCTGGTTCGTCAATGTGCAGCTGGCGGAACTTCTCGAACATCTGCCGCCCGGCCACCTCAGCCTGGCCATTCGACCAGCTGTGGTACGCCACGGTCTTGGCGTGCCGAATACCCATGTGCTTGCACATCGTCTTTAACCACGTCCCCACGAATTGACTGCCCCGCTCGCTGCAGATGACAGCCGGGACATCAAAAGTTGTCAGCCCATGCCTGATCATGGCGTTGGCAACGGTCTTGGCCTGAAGACCCACTCCATGCTTGTCCTTCTTGTCCTTCTTCTTGGATTTCTTGCCAGGAACCGCCACGATATACCTGCTGTGCCTGTCCACCGCCAGGATGACACAGTCGTAGGTCTCTCCGTCCACGGTGACTTCAGGCATGGCAAACACATCCATGGCCACGGACCGCATAAGGGCTTCCGGTATAGCCGTGTACACCGGGTCGCCAGCCGTGGAGTGGTTTGGGCTCTTTGTGGCCCGACACACGGCGCAGTCGCTGTAGTACTTGTCCAGGAGGGCGTAGTACCCCGGTGGGAACTTGAAGCGCCACTCCAGGTCCTGCTGCATCTTGTCCCGACCAGGATGCATGAGCTGGGCGTTATGCCAGTGGTCACACCTATGATTTTGTGGGGCATTCTGCGGCCAAAACCGCATTTACGCTACCGCACTGGATCTGAAACGGCCCAACGGATCTGAAACGGCCGCGGTGCCAAAAATTTGTCTTTCAAACATGAATTTTTGCAAAATCCATTGCTTGAATACATTTGATTCTTTGGAACAAAAGTGTGGTTGTGTCAGAACATTACAATGGTGTGGTTGAATCTAAAGATGCCTGCCAAAAGTCGTTTTAATATTGTTGTTCTGCTTTTTTTGTGCTGCTCAGCTGTAGTGCAGATCGATCCGGACATTTCCGGCTATTGACTGCTAAATTTTGACACAACATTTCTGACTTATGCTGTGCAATTGCCTTCGTTTTGCTTTGCTTGCAAACACAACGTTGAACTGGTGAGAACTGTTGAGAACTGAGGTCCCTGGGACTTGATTTGTGTTGCTGGTAAAGGTTTCGGAACAGTTGACAGTTGACGTGCTGTGCACTTGCTTGTGTTGTGCCTTCTTTGCCCGGTCTTGGCTCTGTGAGTTTACTATTTGCCTGATTTGTTGCAAAGCCTGTTCTGCAACCCTTGACTCTCCCTGAAAAGGGATCTCCTGTGGTGCAGAAGTACCCATTCCAACGGTCAGGCTTTGTAGCTCATCTTTGGCAAATAGTCTCAAACTTGCAGGCACGGGCCCTTTGCACCGCACAATGCTCAAAAGAACTAGGCTTCACAAAGGTTGGCAGGTGTTTGAAATGACAATGAGAACTGAGGTGTGTGGTTAACTGAGAAGTCAGTTTGAACTGGTCCCACCCTACGATGCTCAAAAGAACTTTGCTTCACAAAGGTTGGCACAGGTTTTTGAACTGACTTTGAGAACTGAGGTGTGCAGGTAACTCAGAACTCGGCTTGAACTGGTTGCAGCGTACGAGGCTCCAAAGAACTTCGCTTCACAAAGGTTGCCACAGGCTGTTGAAATGACGATGAGAACTGAGGTGTGTGGTTAACTGAGAACTCGTTTTGAACTGGTCGCACCGTACGAGGCGCTAAAGAACTTCGCGTCACAAAGGTTGGCCCAGGTTTTTGAAATGACGATGAGAACTAAGGTGTGTGGTTAACTGAGAACTCGGTTTGAACTGGTCGCAGCGTACAAGGCGCTAAAGAACTTCGTGTCACAAAGGTTGGCCCAGGTTTTTGAAATAAAGTTGAGAATTGAGGTGAGTGGGTAACTGAGAACTCGGTTTGTGGTGCAGTGGTGGTTCAAGCTGTCTTGAATGGTTGAGAACTGCTGTAAGGAACTGGATGTGTACTGCCGGTGAACGGCATGCTGCTGCTGCTGCTGCTTGCTGCTGCCTGTTTTGTGTCACTCCTGGTTTTCCACTTCCGTGCACAGTATACTTCGAGTTGACTTTGGGCATGGGCCTGATTTCGAGGACCTTCCACCTACGGGCATTCTTCACCTGCTTCGCGTTGCCCTCCACTTCTGCACCGTGGTGCTCTGCAATGGGCTGCTGCACTCTGGCGCTGGGCAACAGGCTTCACTGAAGGTCCTTTTGGGCCTGCTTTTTGGATTTCACTCTGGGTTTCGTGACCTCCGAGGTCGTTTTGGGCATCCTGGTTGGGCTTCACTCTGATTTCCGTGACCTGGGGCTGCTGATTTTGGTGGATTTCAGTTGACTTCGTCATTCTTGAACTGCAAGTGGAGATCTGTGCTGCTGGTGGTGGATTTGCAGCAAGTGTGTTTTGTGTTGCCACACTCCAGTATGTAGTAGTTTATTCATTGTGCACACACCCAAAAATCTGCCCCCCCCCCCCGCTCAGTTGAGGTGTTGTGTACAACCCCAAGGATCCCCCCCCCCCGGGGGCTCTGCACACTTTTGCCTCTTACCTATCATCAATTTCCTCCCTAGACTGACAATGTTAACCCCAAAGGACATAGAAGGGCAGTTTATCTGTAGCGATGTCATCCTCCGACAAGTCCGCCCTGATGCAGTGATTACTGCTGCCACTCTGGGCGTAAAACTGCGTGAGCCAGTGTGGGTCCTGTGGGGTTCTATGCGTCCACTTGGTACACCCAGTACCACCATACCTGTGACCCTGCTGGCGGCTCGTGGTGAAGTTGTTACTGGGCCTAGAACCAAGGCCAACCCAGGCCTGGTAGAGGTGAGATACAAGCAGGAGAAGGGCAAGACATTTTGGCACCCACTGAGAGACATCCTCCCCATGGAACAATTACCACCAGGCTGCAGGGAGTTTCACCCGGACGTGATTATAGAATCTGAACAAGCAGAGGAAACGGGTACCAGTGGGTCAGACACTTCTTATGCTGCAGAATCCGATGAGGAGGCAGCAAGCCGCAAGCGCACAGCGCAGGGTACCCCTGGTAGTGGTCACAAGGCCAAGAAGAAGGCCAAACCGGCAGCCAAGAAGGCCAAAAAAGCCCCTGGTCGTTGTGTTGAACGAGAGGAGATATTACGGATGGCTGCTCAAATAGAGGAAACCCGGAATGTACCAATGGACGTACTCAAAACATATTCAAAGGCTTCCCTCCATGCTCTGTTGGAACAATTTGAGTTGTACTTTCCACAAAGTGCAAAGCACGACATGTTGGTGCTACGCCTGAAGCAGGCAGTGGAGGCTGGGAAGAACCGTCCCCGTTTGGTGCCACCAGAGATGCCTGCAGGATACGGGTACAGCAGATTGCAAGAGCAGGCAGTGGATGGCACCAACGTGGACATTGCACACCCTGAGGACAAGGCACAGGATGTGGCCAACATGGGGGTGCATGACCATGTAGGACAGCAAAAGCAAAGCCCAGTGCAGGACCAACATGGTACAGGACTGCCTGAGTCCCCTGTGCGGCTTGAGCATACCTAGTGTCATTTATGCGGAGGTATTTGCTCCGTGCTTTACAAAAATTGTCTCTCCTCAGACACACAGGCAACCCTAGTACGCCCCACTGGAAGTGTCCAATAGGAATTGAGATCGGTGTGGAGGATTCTGCCTTAGGGCTGGCGCTATGGGCAGAGGGCCACCAGGTGCCCAGCACGGGGTGTGATCACACCATCACTGTAGGTTTGTCCCAACCTCAACCACCCGCACCCCCCCTCCTCTTCTCATGATAGCCACACAAGCAATGCAGAATCCCCACCTTTTTTCTCATCACACGCACTACATACATTGCTTGGTGTTCGCCCGCCTATCCATTTTCATACACGACACACAAATTGCGCCCTGCCCGTTTTTTATGACACCCGGACAATTGGTAGCACCCCCCCCCCCCCTGGTTTCTCATATCGCGCACCCTTCTCCTCACCTTAGTTTACCTAATTCTTACCCTACCACAGTGCCTGCCACCCTGCCTTCATGCGATGTTCATTGTTCGCTTTGTGTCGTCTTCAGGCCAAAGGCAATCGGAGGCTCGATAGTGCTGCGGACATCCATGTGAGCAGCGACAGCGGAGATGGGGGCGATGACGGGAGCATGGTGGTGGCGAAGAAGGATGCAGCAGCAACAGCGACGGAGAGGAAGCGCGCCGCAGCAGAGAAGGAGGCAGCCGACAAAGCGAAAAAGGCGGCGGCAGATCGGGCACAGAAGGAAGCAGCAGCAGCAGCAAAGGAGCAGGCGAAGAAACGGGCCGCAGCAGAGAAGCAGGCCGCCGACAAAGCAAAAAAGGCAGCTCAGAGGGAGGCTCAGAAAGAGGCTGCAGCAGCAGCAAAGGAGCAGAAGCGCGCGGCAGCGGAGAAGCGAGCAGCGGACAAGGCGAAAAAAGCGGCAGAGGACAAGGCAAAAAAAACGGCGCAAGCCCAGGCGAAGAAGGAAGCAGCAGCTGCTGTAGCAGCAGCAGCAGCAGCAGCAGCGCATGCGGAGCAGGGTGTCGAGGCAGAGGACAAAGCAGACACTACAATCCAAGCACGGGATGACGTTTCCTCCAAGCTCGAGTCCATTCTGGAGTTGCTGCGAAATCAAGGGCAGGGTCAGGAGGCAGGTAATCAGGGCTCAGTTTCACAGCAGACACAGTTGCCGACACAGATGCCGCAGATGCCGACACAGTTTGTAACACAGGTATTGCAAAGTTTGATGCCACCACCAACACAGCAACCAGTGCACCCATTGCAGAGTGTCCTGACAGCGTTGCCTCCACAAGGGTTGCCATTGCTGCCAGCACAAGCACAGAACCATAACACGCTGCAGCAACTTCTGCAAGGGCAGCAACTTCTGCAAGGGCAGCAATTTCTGCAAGGGCAGCATCTCCAGGGGCAGCAGCATTTTCTGCAGGGGCAGCAGCAGCATTTTCTGCAGGGGCAGCTGTTGCAGCAACTTCTGCAGGGGCAGCAGCAGCAGCAGCTTCTGCAAGGCCAACAGGGACAGTCACAATGTTTGATTGCTTAACTTGAGCTACTTCTCTGTTTCTTGATCAGTGATTATTTCTCAGCAAACCATTGCTGCACAACAACCCACTGCACATTGTGCCAAGTTTGCTGACACCAGAGGCATGGAGCGCACTGCATGTTTTTTTGTGTTCCTCCATCCATTAGCTGTTGCTGAAATGCAGCGACTTTGCAGCTGCAAGACTCATTTTGCATATTACGATTCGTTGATGGTAGTCAGAGTTACAGTTCAGCCAGTGGCCTCTTCTGAATTTGTAAGTTAATTGATTACAGCTGTTTTTGAACCATCTGCTGAAGGTACAACACACAGCGATGACAATTTTTCTGTTGCTTCACCAGTTAATATTTATCAGCAACCCGCTGAAGTGCAACAACCCACTGCATGCTTGGCAAGGATTGATGGCAGCACAGGCATTTCCTGCATCCATTAGTTGTTGTTGCCATGCTGACATACAGCGAGCGATTTTGCATGTGCGAGACTCGTTTTGCATATTACGATTACGCAACCCTGTGAAGTGCAACAACCCATTGCATGCTTGGCAAGGATTGATTTTGCAACATTTGAAGTAATAAAACGCATGCGAGGCAGAGACTGCAAGAAGATCAGTTTTGGTCAGAGTTTAGGGCGGCGTACAAGTTTGACGACAGTTGGTAGGTGCAGTGATCGGTTGCTAGACATTGGGTGAAGCAAATGATTGGGCATTTGTATGATTTTTTTTAGTGAAATGTTTGTTATGAAAAGTTGGGGTATTGACGAGCATATCACATTATAACTGCATGGTGCAAGACAAAAAGCACAAGGACAATGTGAATCGTGTGTAGATCAGGGTCAATCTATGTTGTCTACATACATTGCAATGGTTTCCATTTTGTATTGTGTTGGACAAGTAAGTAATTCATTTCTCCACACAAATTGAGTTTTTGTTTTGCCCGAAATATTGGATGTGCATGACATCTTGGCACTCAAAATGAGCCATGCGTCAACTGTTATCATGAATGATAGGCGAAAACCACAAAAGTTTCAAAACAAGCTTAATACACAACAAAGATGTGTCAATTTTGTCAACCATTTGGATAGAATCCGGGTTTTGGCCATTTTGTGCCCGGTAAAATCAAAGGTGCAATGAGCTCCTCCATTTGGTTCTCTGGGACCAATAGCTTGTCCTTGAGGAACAGTTTGTCCCCGTCCTCAGTCAAGCGCTCAGGCCATTCGTCGTCCGACGGGGCGCTCACGGCATTCCAGTACTTGCTCCAGTGCTCGGATGCCGCATAGTCATGCGACCAGTCCTCTGTGAGCACCAACCTGACTAGCTCTACAGGGGCCACCATCCATTGCTCGAGGGTTTCCTCTCAAATAGCTTGGACGCGGGCACCCCGGAACTTGGCCAGGTCCGTACGGTTTGCCATCACCACAAAGCACTTGACCCCCTCTTGCTCCATGGCCTTCTCCATCTCGATGATACGCTTGGCCTCCTCGGTCTCCTCGGCGTGACCATGGCTGGATATGTCCATCCAAGCCTTGCCCGCGGGCTAGGCCCATCGACTGAGGCAATCTGCCACAGTGATGTCTTTCCCTGGGACATATACGACGCTGAGGTCGAACTTGGCGAACGTCTCATGCCATCGGGCCCTCCTTGGTGCCGGTCCCGAAGGGGTGTCGACGTGCTCCTTGTGCCAGCTCTGCAAGGACTGATGGTCTGTACAAACCACCACCGGTTGCATTCCGATGTGGCCAGACCACTTCCTGAGCGCACAAACAATGGCGTACGTCTCCTTCTCCCTCGCGGTCTAGGTACGACGTTGGCCCTCGGCCAGGATCCGACTCCAGAACGCCACGGGTACGTGTGACCCGTCGTCCCGGATCTGCTCGAGGACTGCCCCTACCGCATAGTCCGAGGCGTCCGTCTGTAGCACGAATCCCTTGTCCGGGTCCACCAGGAATAGCCCCAGCTGCCCCAGGAGTCGCTCCTTCAGGCGGCTGACCGCATCTTCGGCCTCAGGGGTCCAGGCAAGCTTCTTCTTGCTCCCCTTCCGGCCATCGAACCTGCCCACGTGCAACATCTTGTGCAGCGGCCCCAACAGTTCTGCATACATCCGGACATATCCGGAATAGTAATTGCAGAACCCCATGAAGGATCGGAGTTCGCTGATGGTCTGGGGCTTCTCCCAGTGGTGCAGGGACGCCAGCTTCCCAGGCATGGTACGGCGTTGCCCGTGACCAACCACATGACCTGCGAACTCCACTTCCTTCACGAAGAGTGAGGCTTTGGTGGGCTTGCACACCATGTTGTGCTTGTCCAGCTCACTGAGCACTCGGCGCAGATCCTTCTGATGCGCGTCGATGAGCTCGTCCTCAGTCATGTTCTCCGTGCCGGACCCGATGATGATGTCATCCACAAAGGGATCGACACAGTCCCGGACAGGACCGAGTAGGTCCTCCATCATGCGCTGGAAAGCGGCGTTGCCATTCTTGGCGCCCATAGGCACCACTTTCCACTGCATGGGCCCCAGCGGCGTCGACATCGCTGTGCAGGGCCTGGAGTCCGGGTGTAGCGGCATCTGTTGATAGCCGTGTTTCAGCCCTAACTCCGTGAAGATCCGCTTTTTCTGTTGTTTTTCAGAGGATGGTGTCGATCAGCGGAAGCGAGTACGAGTCGTGCTCGGTTTGCTCGTTCAAACCCCTGTAATCCACCACCGACCTCCACTCGCCCTTCGCCTTCTTGGGCACGATAAAGGCTGGACTGGCCCGTTCACTGTCGGAGGGTTCGATCCATCCCCGCTCAATGAACTCCGCCAACAACTTCTTCATAGCCTCGGCACGATCGCCCTGGAGTTGGTACTCCCGATGACGATAGGTCTTGGGGTTCGGCTTCAGCTTGATCCTCGCTGTGCCAAACCTCCCACGATCTGGAGGGTTCTTGTTGGCGACGCCAGTGAGTAGCTGCGGATAGGCATTGATCAACCTCTCCTTCAGCTTGGCAACCTTCGGGTTCTCCTGGGCCTCTTCAGCCGCTTGCTTCGGTATCGATACAACCGACCGCACTGCGCTATAGGCCTCTTCTGGGTCCGAATTTGACTTTTCCTCGTCCGATATGCCGTCTTCATCGTCGTGGGGTGCACTTCCCACCGATACTCTTCAGAAATTTGCGGCATCGGGCTGGTTCTTGTCGCTATCGGCCCCCATTCTTGGGAAATCCCACGTCAGCGGGTCCGAACCAACCGGACCATCGTATTGGTCCGCGATGTGATCCATGACCCTCGCCACGAACTCATCCTTCTCGTACTTGCCGGTGACCAACATCTTGTCATCCCACCAATGCGGAGATGTGACCATGGCCCGCCTCCTCTTGGCTGCCACACGGTCGTGCATCCCCATCCGCATGTAGTTGACGACGTCGTCGATCTCGGCGTGGGACAGGACGTCAATGCCATCAATAGGCTGATCCGTCCCCTCCTTGGGCTCAAACATGACCTTCATGGGCACCGCCTCCACCCTACGGATGAATGCCTCATCACCCGTGGGCTGGGCTTGCGCCCCATCCACCAGGAAAGCCTTGGTACCCCACGCTTGACCCGGGGAGGGCATTGATACACCCTTGGCGTCGATGTACAACTCCTCCTCTGGCCTGAATGACATCTCGTTCAGGGTGATGGAGTCCAGCGTCGACTTGAGACCTTCCAGCGGACATGGGGTGGATCCTATGCCGGTTATGACCAGGATCTCTTCGCCCTATCCGCGACGATCTTCTCCACCGTACGTCTGGTATTGTCCAGCGAGCCATGCCAATACATGGGCCCCCACTCCTTCAAACCCAAATGCCTGTGCCAGGCTGAATCTCCTCGATGCCAATGCCTCCTACACTTCCGCAAACGTGGGGCATCCCGGGAAGCGAAGACGTCCGTCTCGGGCGCTTCGGCTCCCAGCGTCTGGATCATCCGGTCATATACTTGCGGCGCCATTCCATACTCCGTGAGCTGAACTCCGCGGTCTCCTCTGGACTTGGCACCCACAGCTTGCACCGCTCGGACGATCCGATCCTCTTCCTCAGCATTCCATTGGGATGATCCGCATGCATAATCCGTCGACAGCCATTTGAGGCATTCATCATCCTCCCGGACCAGCGTTGCGCGATGGGGAAGGGCTCAATGGCATTTGCCACCATGAAGTCATACCCCATGATCATATCCCAATCTGTGATGTCGGCCACACAGAAGTTCCCTGATAGAGTGCTTTTCTTCGCCAAATCAGGGCGGTTCAAGCGCTCATGCTCCCAGAATTCCATACTGATAGTGGCCTCATGGGTGCCACCACCCATGATCTCTCCATTGGCCACCTTCAGGCGTACCGGTCTCCGGCTGGGCTGCAGGGATTCCTCCTTGAAGAACCCTCTCTGGACCAGGCTCACCTCGGCACCCGTATCAACCAAAACATCCACCACCAACTCTTCTTGTCCGCACCGTACACGCACCTTCAAGTGCAACTGCCGCTCGTCGCCATGCGGTGTATGGAGGACTCTCACGGCATGCAACTCTAGCACATCTGGGTGCATCAGGACTTCTAGGGTATGGTCACGGATGGTGTAGATCTTGGGCTGGTCCTGCCCGTCCACGGGGCTCACCGTGGTCGCTCCTTCCTTCTTGCCACGTCCCTTGTCCACATAAACTTCCCTCGGCAGGGTGCTCCAGGGGTTGGGAGTGGCGAAACTCAGTGGTTTTGGCTCTTCTGGAGCCTTCTCTGGCACCCGATGTGCCTCGGATTCCTCAGGAGTTCCACTGATTTTCAGAGGAGAGACCTCGGAGGTCCCACTCCCGTGGGGGCTCCTCTAGACTTGACTTCCTGCAGCCCCTTCCAGCTGCGATCCGCCAGGACTTTGTCCACCACGTTGCTGGGCTTTGAGTTCCTCCAACGTCCTCAACATGTCCTCAGCAACCTCCTCGATCGACGTCACTCGTCAGGCTTGGCCAGGTCCACCACCATAGCCTCTTCCTCCGCCTTTCCCTTGGCCTTTGCCTTGGCCTTTTCCCCCGTCCCCGCCCTTCGCCTTCCAATCGGCAATCCGCTGCTCTTTGAGCTTTATCTCGGGGTGGGCGGCGAAGTAGGCCTTCTTGTCCGCCTCATACACCTTGCACTGATGGTGGTCATGTGCATTGTTGTTTCCCTTGCCATAACGGACCCAGCACCCGTCGTGCTGAGACCTGTACTCTCGGAACGAGAACGGTGGGTTCCCAATCCTCCTTGGCTCTTTGCCCTTCTTGGGTCCCACCCGGTTCCATCTGGACCCATCCTGCCCATGGTCCCTCACGTTGTGCGCCACAAACGCGAAGAAATGGGCCTCCTCGTGATCCTCCCGGGACCCGATCCAGTGGTCTTGGCCACTTCCACTACCATCCTCCGCGGAGTTGGCCGTGTCCTCCTGGATCTCCCGATGATGGCGGTCTTCTCGGTGGCCTCGTTGTCCATGACCTTGTTGATCCTGCACGTGGGCCTCGTTCTTGGCGTTGAGCTTCAGCTGCACCGTGATGTACTTCACGATCTCGTCCAGGCTCATGCGGGCGAAGATGACTTGCATCCTCAGCTGTTCTCCGCGCCTCCACTCCACGTTGTTGAGGCGCATCAGCCTTTGCCCCATGTTGTCGCCGAATACCTGCACATAGACGGCGTTCTTCAACCCCACCATCCGGCTGGGCTCGCCGAGGTTTCGCCGGAAGAACTCCATTATTCCGGCGTGGGTGTCCTCGGATGCCATGATCCGTACGGCCACGCGCTTCTTCACTCTCTTCTCTTCCTCGTCTTCCACTCTTCTCTTCCAGTGCCTGGGGAGGACGTCCTTCAGCAAGTGTCGGATCTCGCTGGCCTCATTCCAGTCCTCCACCAGCTTGAGGCTTCTTCGGTACTTGCGGATGTACCGATTCCATTCTCGGACCCTCAGTTCCCCCCGCTCCAGCGGCAGCGGAAAGCCTCCAACTTCTGGTTAGGGGCGTCCACTCGCTCTTCGTCCTCCAGCGGCTGGAGGCAGGCTTGCTCCGTCTGGATCACTCCCTCACGGATCTGATCCCTGAGCTCCTGCTTCAGGTCCTGCGCCAGCCTGTGTGGGAATGTCCGACATACCCACTTGTCCCTTGGCGCTCCCCTCATCTCACCGACGACCTCCTCGGCGAAGTCCTCCCAATCCAGGATAAAGTCGTCCAGGTTGGAGGGGTTGCCATCATAGTAGGGGATTTTGATTCCCCTGAGGTCGTCAATCCTGATCGCGTCTCCAACGTCAGCAGCCACCACTCCACCGAGACGGATACCACCTGTGGCCGGGGGATGTGAGTACACTCCCCGTACATCCCTCTCCTCCATGGAATGCGGTCCAGTTGGGTCTGAACCCATGGGGTTTGGAATGCGAGAAGAACTTGCTCCGGCGGCCGTCCATATCCCCGTATTGGGGTCCATCGCCCACAGGTTTCCGCCTGGATGACCTCGACCATGTCCGTCGGTGCTTCCCATGGTTCGCCCCTGCATGGTCTGGCTCTGGATCTCCTCTTCCGCATAAACTGCATGGCCAGTCGTAGTGATCGGTAGATCCTGGGCGGCATGGGAGATCTGTACCGTAAGGTTCCTGGGGTCCGTGGCTACGTGCCCTTCCCGCATGGACCCCGCCGGTGCCGTGTGTTCCCCGATCATTGTGGATTCGCTGAACATGGGAACAAACGGCAGCGCACCTGGGTCAACACGCGGAGGCGCGTAAGGTGCCTCTGCGGGGCCGCCCATGGGTTTATCCATGGCGCTCCAGAGGGTCTTAACCCGCTCCACCAGCTCGGCCGCTGCCGGCTTTGCCGAGAGCTCCGGACCTGAGGCGAGGGGCTGTAACTCCTCTAGCCTTTTCAGGCGTCCCGACGTGTCCTCCACTAGGTGGAGGAGCCTGTCCGGCACTCGCTGCTGCTTCTGCAGGGCCAGCTCCAGATTCTCCAAGTACCGGTCCCGTTCCGCTCGCAGCTCCGCGATGTCTCTCTCCGCGGCCGACTGGTCATCTTGGATCCCGGCGACGTCCTTCTCTAAGCCGTCTTTCGCGTTGTCCAGGCGGTCGAGGCGATGCACGATGGCGTCCATCCCCATCTTTTGGTACTTGCCCATGAGGAAGGACACGTGCTCGCAGTGGCACTCAGCGTGTTTTCCACCTGATCCGGCGCATCCCGCAGTTCCTGGCGCCTCAGACTCCTCCGCCATGGGTGTGTCGCCCATGCTATCCCGCGCTGGCTCCGTGTGCCGGGACACGGGCGCCGTTCTGGCTCTGGCGGGCCTCTCCAACGCCTCGGCGTCATGCTCCAGGCTGGATTCTGGGGCCGTGTTCGCCCTAGTGGGCGGTCTGGCTGTCTCCTCCGACTCCGAAGGTTGCTCATAGGCTGTCCGATAGCCCTCGGAGTGCCCCTCGGAGTCCCACAGCCTGACCAGGCTGGGGTCTGTATCCATGGCCCCGGCGTCCCCTGCCGCGTGTAATGAAGTAGCCCCTGATACCTCCATTGTAGTGCCTTGCTCTGCGTTAACCAAAAATCAAAAATAGAAAAAGCTAGGGGCTTGAGATTTCTCCAAAATTTCAAAAAGAAAAATCCCCGAGCAAAGCCAATGAAATTGGCACAAACCCTCACCAAGACGAGGCAAACAGCACACAATACAACACAATTTTGTGTCAGACTTTTCCTCGTGGTCCCGGTTGTGCTTAGTGCGCGGAATGGGCTCGGCGCTTACCTTCACGATTGATATGACTCTCCTTGTAACAAATTGATAATCCACCACTTGAATTGAATTGAGTATTAATTGAAATTCATTGCAAAGAGTCCTGAGATACAAAAGAATCAGACCAAATCAAAGAGTGTCATTGAGGCACTGCATGCATGAAACATGTCGAACACATGGAAAGAGAGATCGAACGAAATTTGATCAAACATCAAACCTATAACTTAACCTCAAGACAAACATTGCATTCACTCGTGAGGTCATGAATGTAATTACACCACGGAGGTCAAAATACATAATGCATATCATGGCATGACACATGATCGAATATCGACTCGCATGATGAAGCATGGACACCTACTTGAGCCACCTCAAGTTGGTCATTAATCTAACATGGCAAATAAATTGCATACTATGTCTATTCATCCATGAAATGTAAATTCAAACAACAACATGGACCAATGTCATGTAAGTCCACAAGAGTTCAACGAAAGAGTATCCAAGACCAACCTTCATTAATTTTGACGGTTCAAAAGCGAAGCATTGAACCATCAACCAACCTCAAGAGAAATATTGGCTCCTTGCAACAAGATGATAATTCATGCCCAATTGAGAACAATACCATGGTAGGTTAGAAGGCTCCCATCAATTGAAAAGATTCAAGGATAATTGAATTCATGGCATTCCAACAACCATTGACAACTCACCACAAGAGTGTGCAAACCTTTCGAAATCGTTACATGGACCAACATACACATACATGATTGTGACAACAATCCATTGGCACCATGAAGGCTTCGCGTGTCGAACATGGTAAAGGGAACCTCACAATTCCCAATTTTGGGATGACCTTGAGTAACACCTCGTGATCGAATATGCATTCATTAACCATGGAAACCTTACGTACATTCACGGATTCTAATTTATGGACGGCTTTGTGTAACCTAATCATAATCATTCTTGGCGGCGTGACTCAGTCAATGGATAGTAAATCGAACTGACCAGGGAATGCAAAAAAACACCAGATTGGAACAAACAACATATCTGTCGAGACTCAATCATCCAAAATTCTGTCTTTGTCACTGGAGATTGCAATCCGCGACCTGTCCGGTCTCGGCCAGCGACTGTCCAATTCCTGCAACTGGATTACTGAATTTCTGAGTCCTGACTGTTGCCTGTCACCGATCCAGATATGTGCAGTTCTATTACACTCCCTTCCTAAGCTACGAAGTCCCTGACTGAGTGGCTGATAACCACACTGATAGAAATGCACAGAACCTGGCATCTCAGGAATCTCATCTGGAATTCATCTGGAAACCTCATCTGGAATTCATCTGGAAATCTCATCTGGAAGTCTGCAATCTGTAAAGGAATCAGGAACTGGAAACACAACACACACTATTCTGGGGAAGGGAACAAGCATCATTGCACAGAAGAGGATGGGGTGACAGTTCAGGGGGTTGAGAAAAAACAATGCGACTGGCATATGGAATGTGACTGGCCCCATAAAGCGGGGACGACGCTTCTGCTGATATATTTACCAAGATTCCACCCAAAAAATAGAGAAACAATACATCGGCCTTGACAACAATCTGTCCTTCAGGGTCTACCGGGAAAGCGGTCACCGACCGTGCATGTACACAGTCCGAGACTGATCTCGGGTCCATAATCCCATCAGTTGACAGAGAAAGGGGGTGGGGGTCACTGGGGGGTTACGAACCTCAGTAAATACATCCCTGCAGCATCAACTTGAAGACAGGGGGGCGGGGGTCGCATCTGCAGCCGCATCACTGACTTACATCATAACGGCTGCCCATCTATCATATGTTTCCCTATACATTCGTAGACTACGTATACCCCTCAACTCCCTGGCATCTGCCACTGCCAGAGGAACAAAAGGGGTCAGTCTGGCTCGTTCAGCGGCAGCTTGCCTCAAAACACATCTCCATCCCAACTGCTCTTCCTGCAACACATCTGCCCTTTCCTGCATGGTCACTGAACCAGCTGCTTCCATCTCCTCACACACATCTGTATTATGTCTGTAACAAGCATGCGAAGTTGTCTTTGCTTGTAGTGTAGGTACCTGACTGAGTGTGAGGACTATACCATGCTTGGTATTGTATGTGCGCCAGTCCTCATTAATATCATGTAAAAATGAGGTAGCTGGTAGCCACTCCGGTTCCGGGTAGCCGCGGTACTTCACATACCACTCGTATCGTTTATTTTTACCCTTGCCCACTTCCCCGTGGTCGAAAACGTTTTCAAGTATGTATGTGTCAGACTCCACCAGAAAGTCAGAGACCGAATAGTAGTGCAGGGGTGGGGTCAATTCTTGATCCCGTTCCCCTTTCATTGATATGTATGGTTTGACACGCATGCTATCCGAAACCACCTCATGGTCCCGTTCTGTTTTCACTCGGTACTGGTTTCGCCCCATACGCTGCATAATCATTCCAGGCCCCGTCCACACCCTGTGGAGCTTGGAATTCTTAGCCTTATCGTGCCCCCTGTACCACACATATTCCCCTTCCTGGTACACATGGGTGGGGTGGTCAGCTAAAAACTTTTTTGCTTGCGCATCGTGGATGCGCTGTAGCTGTCGCTGTACATACTGCCGTTTTGTAATCATGTCGGCAAAACATTTGACTGCATCCTGAGACCCATGCTCAGGAATAACAGGGGGGCAGTCTCCAAACCCAATTGGGTGGCGACCGAAAAGGAGAAAATGGGGGGAATACCCATGTACCGGACCAGGAATATCATTTGCAGCCCAGACTGCCAAGGGTAGTAACTGAGCCCAATTCTTTTTCCTTGTCTGCTCCAAAGACTTTCGCAGACTGTCGATGACAACCTGCACTGCACGCTCCGCTCGCCCATTAGAACGAGGGCGGTAAATGGGGCTCAGCTTCATGTCGATGCCCGACAAGGAACAGAGCGTTGTGAAAGATTTCGCAGTGACCAAATAGTCATGAACACTAAACATTTGCTGTGGCAATCCCATAGAACCAACCACTCTGTCCAAAAACAATTCAGCGAGCTGTTCGGCTGTAATCGTTTTTGAACAGGGCAGAGCGACTACATAACCAGTTAGCCGGCAAACCACGACTAGTACATAATCGTAGGTATTGCCGGTACTTACTACAGGGTCAGAGGACAGATCGCAAGAATCCATGCAGATGCTGCTGAAAGGGAATTCAGGAATGGGGGCTGACTGGTTAGCCTCCGGCTGAGTGCCACGGCGTGGTTTGCATGACTGGCAAACAGGGCACCTTCGCAGCACATCTGAAATACACTTATCCAGATCTGAATCCTTGCATCGCACTGAATATTTGCGGTCCATCATTTCTCTGGTTTTACGTACACCAGGATGGCTGAATGCATGCGTCGCTCTGACCATCTGGTCTAACAGGTCAGTGAATACACATATCTTCCCTTGACTCCTCACCTTCCCTTCATGGAAAGTATACTCCTTCCCTTCTATGTCAATAAACTTGTCACTGACCGTTTTGTCCCAGTGAGGACTAAAAAAATCGTCCTGTGCGTATTCTTGGGACCAATCCCTGGTCAGTACTGCCACTGCAGGGGGTATCTTGACGGTCTTGATATCCCTGACTCCCATCACCGCATCCTGTTGCACCACATTGTGCATCCCTGGTAAGTGCCAAGACATATGCCGAAATGCATCATACATCTGTGAAACAGTCATGTACCTGCGTGAAGCTGGTTTGGACTGCATCTGACGAATCCGACGTCGTTCTGCTCTGGATAACTTCGCTTTGCTCTGAGTGGAAGCAACAGACGGTTCTGAGGGGGGTGTCTGAAGTGCAACAGTTCCAGGTTCAGGAATAGGGCAAGTATGCATGAAACATTCGTCCATGGCATACAATTGACGTCTTTCAGAATCAATGCCACATATTTCATCTGTCATACCCTCGTGTACAGATGAGACGCTGACCTCCCTGAGCGCCCGTTCAACCCTGGGAGCATCCGGGCCTTCTATCTGTACCCTTTCCACCTTTCGCTCATCCCCAGCGGGTTTGTTGACAGAAAATGTTTGTGATGATCGCACGGGTTCAACATTTTCTGGTTATTGCTTGTGCAATAACTGCCTGACTCGGTCCCTCTCTGCCCTCTCTGCAGCTTGCCAACCCTCCAAGTCGCAGTCACAACCGTGAAAATTGGTATCTTGCGCCTCTCCCGCCAGATATGCCCAACGGGAGAGGGCATCCGCCGCTTCGTTGTCTTTTCCTGGCCGGTACTGAAGAAAAAGATTGAACCGGCTCAGGAACTCATGCCAACGCCCACGGCGGCCAAGGGGACCTGAAATTGTGGTCAACTCCTCTTTATACCATTTTACTATGGCACTGTGATCCGTTTGGACCGTAACTTCCTGGCCCCCGATCCAGCTCTGAAATTTGAGCAAACAGGTCACAATGGCATAGGTTTCTTTTTCACGGGGCGTCCAGGCAATTTGCCCCAAATGTTTATGAACATTTACTCCGTCAGCCCTTTGACCCTGTAATTTTCGGCTGTAAAATGCAACAGGCCTCCAAGATTGTTCATCCTGAGGGTTCTGCTGTTGCTTCAGCACACCTCCCACTGCATAATCGCTGGCATCACAAACAATTCTCCACTTACCGTGTGGGTTGGGAAGCCAGAGACCGTCCCCATCAACAAACTTGACAAGTATGTCGTTGAGAATTTGGAAATTCGCAACCATCTCTGGCGTCCATTCAATTTTCGCTTCCTTCCCTGTCAATTTCACCCTGCGACGTTTTATTGGTAATCCTCTGGCGTCCCTGGCAACAGGTGCACTGGGATCCTGCGCCTCGTACCTATATTTGCCCTTCAGAGCCTCCATAAGGGGCTGGGCATGCTTGGCAAAATTTTCAATATATATTTGGTACCACCCCACAAGGCCCAAGAAGCCTCTGAGACGCTTGGGGGTGGTAATGGTACGATGGTCCCAGTTTGCGACAGCCTCAACCCTGGACGGACAGGGAAAACGGCGTCCATCCTTAAGGATGTGCCCGACATACTTCCCTGTCTTGCGGAAAAAATGACATTTCTCCGGTTTGACAGTGAGCATGGCCCGTTCCAACGCCTCAAACAAGGAAAATAGGTCTTCGTAATGTTTTTGACAATACTTTTCAAGTACCTCAGGTTCCTGTTTCTGACTGACTGTCACTTTCCCTGTCACTAACTCCTCCCTCCCATTTGCCGAAAGAATATCATCTATGTATGGGCGGGAGGAGGGGCTTTTCTTGGTGACGTGCTGTACTATTTCCTGGTACGCCGCCAGTCCCACTTTGACCCCTATTGGCAAGACGTTCCACTCAAACACACCAAAATGAGTGCAAAACGCCGTGAGGTGTTTGCTGTCCTCCTCCAGGTGCATCTGGTGGAAACCATCCTCAAAATCAATCAGAGTGAATAAACAATTTCCACTCTGATTGGCCAATTGGTCTTCAATGACCGGAATTGGAACATTTTTTCCCTTTGGCTGGGAATTAAGCCAGCGATAGTCAATGACTAATCGCCACTTATTACTTCCCAGCTTTGGCACCAAGAAACACCTGGAGACCCATTGGGGGTTTGCCTGTGCCTCCCTCAAAAACTCACGCGACTCAAAATCTTTCAGCTTCTGCTGAAGCATAGTTCCTCTCAATCCCACTGCTCTGATGGGCTTGGCCGCCCTGGGTTCTGCACCCTCAATTAACTCCAGCTTTACAACGGCATGCTGGCCCCGCGCCTCTTGAGCAGCTGGGGTTATATGGGAAGCATGCTTGGGGGTAAATACAGTACTCCCAATGCGCTGTAGGAGTGCAGCACGATACTTTTCAGCCCCAGGCCACATTTCGTCAGCCTGGATCACTGATCGTACATTTTGTAATGGGTCCACAAATGTGGAAGATACTCTTATCTATTTTGTTTCCAAATTTATTGTAGATTATGCATTTTTATTATATTATGGGCTGCTGAATGGCCCGCGAAATTCGCGGACGGAAAATGCCAGATGGCAGCCGCACATCGCGATTAGTGTCGTAGACTTAAATTCTTGACATGAAGAAAACTTAGATAAAATCTACAGATTTTATAATTTTTCTAGGTTTTATAGTATTCTGAGTGTTGTAGATATTTTTCGGCATGTTTAGGACAGTTTGCTGTGTTTTGCACAGGCATGTTTGTAGATCACGTCCTGTGATCTAAATTGCTTTTGAGTATTTGGATCAGTGCCTGCGCTACAGTGTCCATGGGAACAAGGGTCAAGAAATAGACCTCAGTCAAGACCAAGTTGGGTTTTTTTACAATCTACAAACCTGCGTCGCAACGACCTGCCCAAGGACAGTGATGGCACTGACGTGCATCTCGGCATAGCCGGACCGTTCACAGCGCCTCAACGACGCTACACGTTGCGCACTGTGTGCTGCATAGCGACCTCCTCCAGTTGCGCTGCACAGTTGAGCTGAATGTGGCTGCCGTCGTGGGTGCCGGCCACTGCAGCCTTCAAGGACAAAGTTCGCTCAGAGACGCGGCTGTTGGACAACACCATTTAGGATGACCAGGGTTGTGAGTCCCTTGAGGGGTTGCTGCTTGAAGATGACTGGCGTGCGGCAGTGGACGTACGGGTGTATGAGGTCTTTCAGCTTCCCCGGGCGAGCTTGTTGGGTGATACTCCTCTTTCTGCTGTCTTCTGTGAGGACCTGAGGCTGAATCGACCTGGCCGCAACGTGAAGACTCTGCGTGACCTTCGAGAAGAGGTACAGCGCCTGCTGCAAAGGTACGCGCTTGAAGACATTGATTCTTGGAGCCCTAGGTTGCGTTGCTTTGTGCTGGAGGAGCCGTCCTTGTTGAACTGGGTGTACAACTCTCGAGCCCCTTTGGTTGCGCGTGATTTGTGGCGTGACAGACAATACTGCTTGCGAGAACCGTCGTGTGGGATTAATGCAGTGCGTGTCAGTGAGGTGGATAAAGCCGTGTTACGCCGTGACTGGGCCTGGCTTAGCGCGCACGGCGTGCTCTATGGTGGGGCTGCTGAAGTTGTTGATGCTGCTGAAGAAGCTGCGCGTCATGCGTTGGAGTTTGAGGAGCGTGGCGGAGTGATGAAGTTGTTGTCTGTGGAGAAACCTGTTCGGCGTTCGCGAAGGGGTACAAGATCAGCTGCTGCGGCTGCGCGGCGGCAGCAGCAGCGCAAGCAAGCTGGCGCGATGCGTGCCCTGGGTGACTGTGATCTCGATTGAGAAGGCTCTAGACAGTGCAGACGGCGTCTTGGTGGATGCGGCCTTTGCCGCTCGCTGGAGGCTTGTTCCTGAAGTTTGCTGCGCACGAGATGGCCTTGGTGGATGCGGCCCTTCGCTCACGGGTCCTGACTGCGTTTAACTGGAGGACAGTTTGTGCTGGGTGTGTAAGCCTTCGTTAAGAGCAAGTGGTTCCCTTTTGTTTTCGTGATTGACGTATATATGGTTGAATGTGGGCGAAATCTACTGGATGTGAAATTTCGACTTTGCGCAGAGGTGTTTTTGCGTCTCAGCAGTGCTCTTAAAGGCACTGCCTGTACGTATGAGTTGAGCAGTAGACCTTTGTTTTGGTTGGTTGATGTCTTTTTGTACACTTTTGCAGAGACCAGTGTAGAGATTGGTTCTGAGGTGGCGGAGGTCCCAGAGATCAGGGTAAATGAGCTGGATGTGAAAAGTGACTTGGACAACAAACGCCGTAGGATAAGAAATAAGTATGGGAAGTTGTTTGTGGTAGTGTATGGAGGTTCAGGTTTGTTTTTGTTTTGTCTGTGGGCTTGGATATGCCCTGTTTTTGCTTTGCGAGCCCTTCGTTGTGGGCTGTGGGCCTGTTGGCCTTGTTTGGGCCCTGTGTGGGCGCTTGTATGTATTCTGTTTGTGGCACGGCTTTGCACGTGCCTCTTTGTCACTCACAGGTCTTTCCAGGTAATTTTTCTCCAGATTTGTTCTGCCTTTTTTGCTGAAAGGGGCTGCATGAGATGGGTTGGGGGATGGAGATGGGTTGAGGGGAGGCCAATTCGCCTTTGAGGTACCCCCCCCCTTCAGGGCAGCAGCCCCCTTGGGAGATCCAGAGCCGAAAAAACCTATTCTTGAAAAAACTTCTACAACCCCTGGGGATATTTTTTTATACTCATTACCTGCTGCAGATTTTTGGGTGGTCCGAGGACATGTAGTGGGGGGCATGGCAAGCCTTCGTTATACTTTTATAAGTGGGGTTGGGGTATGGGACGCCAACTACGCCCCCTCCCCCCTCCAGGTCAGCAGGTACGCCAGTGCGTGAGACGTCAGGCCCAGTGGAAGGGCAGAGAGCAGGTGGGTCAGTAGGAACCTCTGCTCTGCTGGCAGAGTGGTACTTTACATTTTTTATTTTGGGAAAGGGTTTGGCATTTGAATTTGCAGGGTGTTCCTCAGTTCTGGTGTCTGGGTGTGAGCACTTTGCTTGGTGAGTGCGAGGTATGTGTAAGCGTGCATGGTATGGTGAAGAGATGTTGAAGAAGGAGGTTGATACTGGATGACATGTGGAGGAGTCGTGAAGAATTGAATATTTTTTGCTCTGACGTGTTCTTTTTTTTCTTTTCTTCGTTTGTTCAATGCTGCACAAGTACTGTGCACTGCACGTTGTGCACTGCACCTGCACTCTGTAAAGTACTGTCCAGGATGGTGCGAACCCAGTGGGCACAACCAAATCTGTTTGCTCGATATTTGTGTGCCCATGCTCTGTTCCTTGCGCCTGTGTGTCTCTGTCCTTTTGGGGTCTCCTCTAGGCAGGGTACTCTGGGCCAGGCTCCCTAGGCAGAAATTGCAGTTGGGTTTTGAAAATCCTTTCGAAACTCTGGCTGGGTTTTGGCACTGACTAGGGCTGTTGGAGCTGGTTTTCATATAATGAGAAATGACTGCAAGTTACAGGTAAGCTCAGAAAGATATGCAGTATTTTTCTTTTCATTATATACAGGTTTTGGTGGGAGTGTGTTACCACACCTCCCAGAAAGGGAATGGGGTTTTTATAGCTTTTTGCTGCAGGCTTTTCCCCAACCCCTCAGCAGGGATTTTTTTTGTACATTCAGACAAAAAGCCCCTGACACCTAGTGGGTTTCCATCTCAGGGCACTGGGGTGTGGCAGAAGTTTTTGTTTTTTGGAATTTTTTTTTTTTTGGAATTTTTTTTTTTGGAATTTTTTTTTTTTTGGAATTTTTTTGGTCCACAAATGTAGAAGATACTCTTATCTATGTTGTTTCCAAATTTATTGTAGATTATGCATTTTTATTTTATTATGGGCTGCTGAATGGCCCGCGAAATTCGCGGACGGAAAATGCCAGATGGCAGCCGCACATCGCGATTAGTGTCGTAGATTTAAATTCTTGACATGAAGAAAACTTAGATAAAATCTACAGATTTTGTAATTTTTCTAGGTTTTATAGTATTCTGAGTGTTGTAGATATTTTTCGGCATGTTTAGGACAGTTTGCTGTGTTTTGCACAGGCATGTTTGTAGATCACGTCCTGTGATCTAAAATGCTTTTGAGTATTTGGATCAGTGCCTGCGCTACAGTGTCCATGGGAACAAGGGTCAAGAAATAGACCTCAGTCAAGACCAAGTTGGGTTTTATTACAATTTCTGGTATACTTGGACCTGTCGCCATATGAACTACCCAAAACCTGCACTGAATCTTTAAACAACCCTTCCCGATGGCCATATCCAACTTTGGCCTTTCCCTCAGAGGTGAATCGCTGGGATGTTGAATATTCTGCAGACCCTTTCAGGGGTGGTTCATCTGTGTCACTCTCAGACACTGGTCTAGGTGACGCCTCAGCCATCGAGGCCTCTGACAATACATCAGTTTCAAGAGACCCCTTTTTGGCAGTAGGTCTGGGTTTCTCATCATCTGCACACCTGATCTTAAGTATTCGTCGCTCCTTCCTGTTCATTTGAGATCGTTGGGATTCGACGTCATTGACTGCGCACAGGTCCTGAGCAGTAGGGGTATTGGGGATGGGATCAGTGGGGGCGTCCTAATCAGCATCATTGGGGACATTTTGAGGGATCTTGTATGCATTCTGAACACTCTCAGGGGGGGGTTCTGTCCCATATGCGTCAAACAGTACAATACGATACGGCACCGTGGTACACAATTGCTGTCCGGTCGAATTGATGAAAAGGGGGGACCCCACTTCCACATCGATCCAGTCAATGGCAATTTCCCCAAAAGCCCAAAACCAAGGTTTGGACTTACGCACGGGGAGAAGGGCCAAACCCTCAGCACCTTCACCTATTCTTTTCGTGACAGTCTGGTCCCACAAGGACTCAGGCGCATGTACCCATACCGCCTTGTCCGACCATGGCCGGTTTAAGGCTGACCTGGGGTTTGCCCCGTCCATCACAAGACGTTGCAAACCCCTACTATTACCGTACACATCAATGGAAAGCTGAAATTCCTTATTGTCTGGATCAACTCGGGCTACCCATGCCGCAAGCTGATCAAAAACCTCTGGTCGAACTACGTTTACTTCATCCATCTTACGTTTCCTGTACTTCTTGAAACCTGCTTGTGTTTTTATATGCTGGACCCTCCTATCTGAGGATCGTGCAGGGCTCCTCTGAGCCTTACTGTTGGAAAGAGGCCTTGACAAGGGCGTGCACACCCCTGCGGACATATCATCTATGTCCGCGCACAGGTGGAGCTGCTGCAGATCAGCACACTTGGCGACTGGGAGCGTTGCCGGTGACTCCAGGCATTGCCTCCGTTCATAACCCGACCCATCTTGAAACCAATCTGGTGCCCACTGTGGATTGTCCCTTAAACAGTGGTCCTCTGGGGGTTCAGTCACTTCACCTGTGTGTTGTACCTCCGCCATACTGGGGATTTCCTGGCATCCCGTGCCACCTTCCTGAACCAGCTGAATGGCTATAACTAGTATGGCCTCAGCACGATGTTCAGAAGCGTCCACTCCCAAATGCCTGTCGGCACTCAGGGACGACTCCAGACGCCGACAAAGCGTCGGAGAATTCTGTTTTGGTAACGGTGGATAGTCACCAGCCACTGGAGCTCTCGACCCCGTCGATGCTCCAAAACACGTCACTACAACCGGCAACACAAGAGCCATTACCGGGAGGACAGAAAGCAAGAGCTGCAATTTTTGCAGGTCACCAGGCGACTGCACCGTCAAGCCTGGGGTCTCAGAAGATACAGGATGATTCGTGTTTTGATTGTAACCAGGCTCCCCTGAGCCAGCCACACTCATGGGCAATATGATTCGATGTATGTATAATAGTGTGTGATACACATATGGCAAGAGTTCAATCAGGGGTAAGGATGGGGCAGGGGTAGGGGGGGGGGGTATCAGGCACCCTGATGCTTGGCGCCTCCACCAAAGAATCAGGATAGTCAACAAGTGAAATCTCATGTAAACCCGTACTACCAAATCCAGCTGTGCCCCTGGTTGATGTGGGTAGGTCCTGGACTACTGTCAGGCATGTAGGAACGTAATATTCAATAATGATCTGAGCAATTCTGTCGCCTTTGAAAACAGCATATGGCGATGAGCCATTATTATAAAGTATGACCTGGATGTTGCCTCGATAATCCCGGTCAATGACTCCCCCCCTCACCTGCAAGCTGTGTTTCCACCCTAAGGAGGACCTGTCAGCGATCCTTCCATATGTGCTGGGAGGTACCATCAATGAGACGTCAGTTGGAATCAATACTTTATCCTGTTGAGGGATTACTATATGCACAGCAGAATACAAATCATATCCTGCCGACTCGGGTGTTCCTTCTGTAGGAATGGTGGCATTTTCAGACAGAATTCTCAGGTGCAGTGGCATGAGGCTGGTAGGACCTGCCAGGCAGGGGGGGGGGGGGTACTCAGACTCAGGCTGCTGTAAGAAAGGTTGAGTTTCCAGACCTAGTCTGGACTTTCCCAGATATGGACGGTACTACAGGTCAGCCTCACGCAATGCTCACACTCCCTTCCTAAGGAATTGAGCATCCTCTTGCCTGTCCTCTAAGCAACCCTGAACCAACCTGCTTGCACTGACATGTACCCGTACCTCAGGTCCGTGATCCATGACAATCATCTGGTTCCCGGGATAATATTGCACAGGATGGTGAAATGGTTCTGAAAAGGAAGGGCGGGGGTAACAACAGACACACAAATCAGGAACATAATCGAGAAACGCGTTGTCATCACCGGTAACTGTTGAAAAAGTTCTGCCACACCCTTGCCTGGTGCACTCAAACTGCCAAAAATATTGCAAGCGAACCCTCTGAAGCTCTGGGGGGGCGTCAAAAGCCTCAGGCAGTTCTGTGAACAAGACTGTCTGCGTTCCATACCTGATCTGCTGTCCATCTCCACTTCTGTCGTCCGCTGTACAATGACCAGCTTGATCGGACAGTTGTTTTGATGACTTCTGTGGTGCTTCTGCAACGACCTGTACGTGGGAAACATGATGTACATTCTCAGAACGCCCATGCTGATAATGGGGCTTATTGCGACGAAGTTTCACACATTCTGCCTGCACATATGCATCATATCCTGGCACGACGGCCAGCCCGTACCGAACCATAAATGGCAAACCCAAAATCAGGCGGGGCCCAATGGCAGCTACGTATACAAAAACATCCACGCATTTGAAAATTTTGAGTTTTCCATTTTTGGTGTAAACCGGCACAGAAACTGTCACTTTCACGCCCTTATCACCACCCTTGAGGCGGCATTTTCCCGCCGTCACCAACACAATTGGGTGTGGGGCATCTTCAAGTGGAATATTTTGAAATAGCTCATATCCACCAATGGCTACGAGCTCACTTCCTGTGTCCGCCAGGGCCAGAGTGACGATGGTTTCCTTGCCCATCGCATCAGGGAATTGTACCCGTGCTTGTACAAGTACTTCCCTCCTCATCTTGGAACCACGTTTGCCCCTGGTACGTGGTTCCCGGTAAATCTCCTCATCAAGGTCGTCCAGTTTGATCACAGTCCCGTTGGCAAACTCTGCTCCTTGACCCACATTCAGCACCCGATGTGCTCCCACATGGTACAATTTCCTCCTTTTAGGTAGCGGTAGGTCAGGCAATGACATCGGGGCGGTACTACGCCACTTCCGGAACTTATTCAGTTTTCGGTGGTGGCAGCGATGTCGCCTGGCCCCCTACGGGGCTGAGCGGCAGTCTTGGGCCCAGTGGCCCTTTCCACCACACTTCTTGCATATGTCCTTGGACTGTGGTCTACTTCGAGGTTTGGACCCTGACCGCGATTCTCGGCTCTGGCTGCGACTCTTGGGTCTCCCCCGTTCAGGATAACGATCTTTGCTTCGACTTCGCCCTCGTTCGCGATCCGGTGGTTTCTCACACCCAGGAGTATGCCCTCGCTCACTTCTGCGATCTCCACTGCGTGGTTGACCGTCAGCACTGGACCGCCCTGGGCTCCGACCACGGTCCTGTCCGCTTTTACGGCGATCCGGCTGAAGGGAATCCTTCGAGGTATGGTCTGTGGCATCGCAATTGTAACACCTCAATTTATGAGGACAGTCCTTTTGAGTGTGGTCTTTAGACTTGCAATCGAAGCATCGACCCTCGGATTTCAGCTTGGCCGTAATATGTGACCGGCTTGACAGTACACTGCCATGTGGAGAATTTCTCCTGTCGTCATATCGCGACTGAGATGGCCCCTGGCCTACGGTTTCTCCTCAACTGCGATCCTTGCTGTCCCTTCTGTCGTATGCAGACCTGGGCGTACAATCTCGATGTTGCCGACCGTCATCGTGTCGATCACAGCTGCCATTTCGACGTTCTCGGCTGCCGTCTCGGCGGCTCTGGCTGCCATCCCGGCGTGAACGGTGCTCATCTCGTTCCCAGGATCGTGATCGTTCTCTGGAAACTACCCGTACACTGGCCGCGTCATCCGTCAAAAACTCCTCCTCCATCTCAGCATACTCGGCGGAACTTAAGAAAGGCATGATATGCATAAATAGTTCCCAAAATTTGAATTCTAGGCCTCCATGATCTGCCTGAACTCGATAAAGTTTGTTGTATGCCGCCTTAGTTTCAGCATCCTCTTGGCATTCTTTCACATGTGTGCGAAGCTCCTTGATGAGTCGGTCACGTGCTTGTCTGTGGGTGATGCCTCTCCTCACCAGACTGCCCTCCTCGGACCAGTCATTCATGAAATCTGTCCACGAGAGGGTTGTGAGGGGTTCACTGGGCAACGCACGTCTTCTCCACTTTGCTCCAGCTTTGTGAATGTTTACCATGCGACGTCCAGTGACGTCTTGCCACAGCTCTTCCAGGGATAGACCTTCTCTCTCTCCATTTTTGGCATGGCGGTCACGGACGTCTTCATTTGTCAGCGCCGCCAGAAGGATGTCAGACTGATGTTTTTCATCAAATCGCTCAGCGTAATCGGCCCTCCACTCATTGAATCGTTTGATCCACGCCTCTTGCGTCGCTCGCTCGCAATCCCAAGTGGGCACTTTGGCCATCTTTTTCAGTACTTCATTTACTTGGGGATCAAGCCACGAAATTGTTTGCGTTCCAAACATACCCTGTTCCGTCCGCGGGGCCTCACCAGAATCCTTCAAGTATTTCTGCAACTCATCCATCAATGGCACTGCCCGGACCTCCTTGAACGCTCGCATGTCATCTGGTACACCTGTAGGGCGTACTCTGTACTTCATCTTCATGTTATCGGCGCTCCTGCGTACCATATTAGGCACGAAATGCCCATCCTTCACATATGGCGCCAGTTGCAACCACGTCAGTGGATTTTCTTTGGGACACCAATCTGGTGGAGGTTCGTCCGAGCTATTGCCCATGGCACTCGCCTCCTCGTATGGGTGTGCATACGGGCGCACCATCTCAGATGCCTCACTTCTCGTGGGCAACGGGGCTGCGTGGTGCATGGGTGGCACCGAGCTCAGTGGCGGCTCTGGATGGTCTAAGACCACAGACGAAGTTCCTGGGATGTCGTGCGCTGCTGTATGAGCTGTTGGTGCTGCAGCAGTGGGTGCTGCAGCCCCATGTGAGACCCTGGACACCTGCACACATCCCGCATTGCCTGTTCCACCTGCGTTTTGTCCGCCTTCTCCTTCTGTATTTCTTCAATGTGACTCAGACGGGACTCCACGTGCGCTTTGTCGATCTTCTCATTTTGTGTGGCTTTGACCCTTCTGATTTTATCTTCCAACGCTCTGAGATCTTCAGAATTTGTGAAGTTGAGTTCCTGAATAGCCTCACCAAGGCGCTCCCGATCAGCCCTGTGATCCTTGTCAGAATCTTGGATTTGCTGTGTGAGGGTACCTATTTGCGTCTTGAACTCCTCCCTCGTGACTTTCTCATTGTGGATCTTAATGTTCGCTTGGTTAAGGCGATCAATACTCTCCTGCACACTTTCAGAGACGCCCTGTATCGCCCTGGCATGATTCTCATTAGCCTGTGCCACTTCAGATTTGGTGGCCTTCTCGCACTGCATTTTGTGTTGCATATTTTCCACGCGGGCTAAATTCGTACTCAGTGCGGACGAGGCGTCCTCCAAAGACTTGTTTTGTGCAGCAGTTGCACTCGCCAGTTCCATCTTCGTGGCATACACCAGATCCAGCTGCACCGTCAGGGCTGTAGTGTCTACAGTGCCCGGGCTTGGACTCTTTGGGCCCTGTGGGGTGCGTGGGGAGCGATTGTCTGCTCCACTGACCTTGGCTGACTCTGCATAAGCCAGCAACGATGATTCCATCTCTGTGGCCTTGGTCATTAAACCCTGTGTCTGGGCAACGAGCTTTGTGTGTTTTTTCTGCATTTACTGCACCCTTTCCTCAATTTGCCTGCTAGTGTCGCCCACCTGTTTCATTGCGGCCTCCGCCTTAGCGATTGCAGCAGTGTGGACACCCTGAATTTGTATGTGGATCTCCTGGTTGATTCGGGTTTCGTTCTCCATGGCAGCCTTGACCTTCTGTCCAGCAGTGCTCAGTCGGCCCTCGGTTTCACAGACCTTGTTGGCCACAGTGTCAATTGCCTGCTTCACCTCTTGGACAGAGGTCGCCACATCCTTCACACTGATCATGTCCCTCCCCATTCTGGCGGCCATTGTCTCCACTCGTTGTGATTCGAAGGCGATGGTTCGCACCGCTTCTGCCGCCTTGTCTTTCTGGCTTTTCGCCTTCCGTGCGCCCTGGGCAGCATCCTCCGCATGCTGCTTTATGGGCCCTTCAGTGGCTATCACCCTGGCCACCGCCGTGTTGGCACTCTGGGCTGCCTTCACCGCCGTGTTGCTAAATTCCTCGATTCGTCTTGCCATTTTGGCGTCCCCTGAAGGGGTGTTGTGTTCTGGATGTAGTGCCCTGACACTCTGGCGCTCTAACTCGTGAATTCGTGCGCCCAGGTCATCCACCTCGTGCGTTGCTGCACCTTTGTGGACGTCCAACGTCCTCTCCAACTTGTCAATCCACTTCTCTGCTCGTTCAACCCGTGACTCAAGAATCTGGTTTTGCGTCCTTGGCATACCTTCGTGAGCCTCTTTTTCTAACGTAGATATCCTGTGCTCCAGCTTACTTTGGTGATGAGCCTCTCTTCGCTGGAGCTCGGCACAGGTCTTGGCGACGGGCGGCCTCCTGCTGCTCCATTCGTGCCGCCAAGGTATTGACTTGTACCTCAAACTCGTTCATCCGCTCATCCAATCCACGATGGTCCGCAAGGAGTGCATTCCATTTGGATGTACCTTGTCTGTCTACTTCATGGACCCGGGTCTGCACCACCTGGATCGCCTTCTCCACCCCGGATGGCATCTTCAACACACGTGACGCCTCCTTGGTCTCCAAAGTTGTCACTATCCTGGACAACTGGTCCAATTGCCTCACGATGTCACTGACGTCGACGTCTGACCTTCGTTTCGACACCTCTGGTCTGGTCTGCTTGGCCGTCATCTTATGGATGGCTCTCTTGACGATGGTGTCGATGGTGGCGTCCGGTAGGGCCAAGATATCAACTTGGGAACCTTCATCAGGACGATGCCGCTTGCGCTGGATGAATGTAGTAGGCTTTTGTGATGGCGGTTGTGGCATATTGGTTGACGAGGAACGGGACTTGGTCGGCACATAGGTGATCTTCTTGTTTCCCAAGCCAAATGAGGCCCTTTTGGCTGTTTCACCATGGCTGACCCGCCGGTTTACAGGGATGTTTGTCCCGTGTGCCGCCTCGTCTATTCCATCTCCAAACGGAGTTTCTGAAATGTGAGTCAATTTGCCTCCCATTTGCCCAGTTTGGGTTTTCAATAATGACCTTTTGGTCTCCGTGTGGATTGAGGTGAGCAATTGCTCAACTTCTTGGTCCCATTCTTCCATTTCGGCTCTATGGATTTCCTGAGCGCTCATGTGTCCCAAAGGGGATCGATTTGTACTGCTACCATGTAATGGAGCAGCCCCTGATACTTCCATTGTAGTGCCTTGCTCGGCGTTAACCAAAAATCAAAGAGAGAAAAAGCTAGGGGCTTGAGATTTCTCCAAAATTTCAAAAAGAAAAATCCCCGAGCAAAGCTAATAAAATTGGCACAAACCCTCACCAAGACGAGGCAAACAGCACACAATACAACACAATTTTGTGTCAGACTTTTCCTCGTGTTCCCGCTTGAGCTTGGTGCGCGGAATGGGCTCGGCGCTTACCTTCACGATTGATATGACCCTCCTTGTAACAAATTGATAATCCACCATTCGAATTGAATTGAGTATTAATTGAAATTCATTGCAAAGAGTCCTGAGATAAGAAAGAATCAGACCAAATCAAAGAGTGTCATCGAGGCACTCCATGCATGAAACATGTCGAACACATGGAAAGAGAGATCGAACGAAATTTGATCAAACATCAGACCTATAACTTAACCTCAAGACAAACATTGCATTCACTCGTGAGGTCATGAATTTAATTACACCACGGAGGTCAAAATACATAATGCATATCATGGCATGACACATGATCGAATATCGACTCGCATGATGAAGCATGCACACCTACTTGAGCCACCTCAAGTTGGTCATTAATCTAACATGGCAAATCAATTGCATACTATGTCTATTCATCCATGAAATGTAAATTCAAACAACAATATAGACCAATGTCGTGTAAATCCACAAGAGTTCAACGAAAGAGTATCCAAGACTAACCTTCATTAATTTTCACGGTTCAAAAGCGAAGCATTGAACCATCAACCAACTTCAAGAGAAATATTGGCTCCTTGCAACAAGATGAAAAGTCATGCCCAATTGAGAACAATACCATGGTAGGTTGAAAGACTCCCATCAATTGAAAAGATTCAAGGATAATTGAATTCATGGCATTCCAACAACCATTCACAACTCAACACAAGAGTGTGCAAACCTTTCGAAATCGTTACATGGACCAACATACACATACATGATTGTGACAACAATCCATTGGCACCATGAAGGCTTAGCGTGACGAACATGGTAAAGGGAACCTCACAATTCCTAATTTAGGGATGACCTTGAGTAACACCTCGTGATCGAATATGCATTCATTAACCATGGAAACCTTACGAACGTTCACGGATTCTAATTTATGGACGGCTTTGTGTAACCTAATAGTAATCATTCTTGGCGGCTCGACTCAGTCAATGGATAGTAAATCGAACTGACCAGGGAATGCAAAAAAACACCAGATTGGAACAAACAACATATCTGTCGAGACTCAATCATCCAAAATTCTGTCTTCGTCACTGGAGATTGCAATCCGCGACCTGTCCGGTCTCGGCCAGCGACTGTCCAATTCCTGCAACTGGATTACTGAATTTCTGAGTCCTGACTGTTGCCTCTCCCCGATCCAGAGATGTGCAGTTCTATTACACCGCGGGCTTGGGTGACCCGCGCTTCCGGTAGCGCGGGGCCCGTCCTCCACTGCTGCCTGAATGGCAGGTCTCCTCAGAATCCTCCGCGGGGGAGCGGAGGTTGCATGCCCTTCGGCAGCGACGCTCACACATGGAGACCAGGTCCTCCATGTCAAGTCCTCCTCTTCCCAAACGTCGTACTTCTCTTCGGGCTTCAACTTCCGGAGTTTGCCATGCTCCTGAGCGTCTCAGCTCTTCTCTGGCTCCAATCTCCGGCGTGGTCTCCACCGAGTCCACAATACGCACCCGGGGCGTACTTAGGCAGGGCTCATAGGGGCCCAAGTCCCGGGGTCGGCGGTAGGTAGGGGCAGCAGTTACGCCGCTGCTACCATAATGAAGGCCCCTACCAGGACCGGCCCCTGCTGTGCCCCTTCCGCCTGTCACCCCTGCTGACTTGCTCCTGATCAGCGGTTGCATTTTTCAAAGTCCAGGGTCCAAAATCCAAAAATATAGAAAGTACAATCCTCCTTCAACCCTGAACAGCAACCAGATCCCACAAATACAGCAATAACCCAAACTACAATGCGGGCTTCCGTTCAGCACACCGGTTGTCTCCCGGTGGCGGGCATGTACAAGAATTGCACCAAAGAGGAACGCCCTGAAATTGGCATATGAACACAAATAAAGCAAAGTTGGTAAAGATGGAAACGTACACAATCACAGCCATAGACCCCTCATTCCCTGGACTCAAGACCTTCCCTTGACTCGCCAACATGCTGCCCTGAACCCAGTCAAATAAGATGGCTAAATGCCATGTGTCCAAGGTCACTACACAAACCCCAAAAATGTGTTCCCTCCCAAGCCTCTAAATCCTAGCCCAATAGGGGAAGTGGCGCGTCATGGCCTAGAGTGGCACTCAGGACCATGCCCTACCCTGACATAACCTTGGTTGGTCTTGGAGTCGATTGGACTTGTAGAAATGCCCCATGAAGATGACCTCACAACATGGCAAAATCAGGCAAATCACACCATTATGCCCAAAAGTCAATTATATACTCAAAAATGATTATGGCAAATATCCAAATGCTCCATGCATGTGTCAAACCGGAACGTACTCTACAAGGGTGATATAGACCAAATGTCCATGCCCAAGAAAATCCCATCATTGGCTCCGAAACCCCTCCGGTTAGGTACATGACATGCTTCACAAGTCAACTCATGAATTTGAGACCTAATTTTGTGAGGCCTCGTGTGCCTAGCCAAAGTGATTACGTGATCCGGCATATGGTGAGGTACAACACCGAAGCATATGCCAACATATAAGCAACATACCATAGTTCACAGATCTCTAGGCACTTTACTGTTAGCCGACCAGTTGAGCACATAAAACACAAAAATCAGCATGAAATGAGGTCAAAAACATGCAAATAATGCCAAATTCAAGATAATTACAATAGTATATAACTTCGCTCACCCATGGTATCAACATATGATTTAAAACACAATTGCTTTGGACCATTTGCAAACAATCCCCCCACTTGGATCCCCACATGGACGCATAGGGACACCTTCGAACCTCCTCCCAACACGCATGACGAAAATCGGAAAATTGATGATGGTGCTTGTGGGTTGCTCTGTAAGCCCTCCCACATGCACTATATGAGCGGTAGACTTAGTCTAGCGCTATGGAGTTCACCATTGGGACATGGGCAAAGCCCTTGCCACGTATGACTCCATATATATTCCTACAAACGGAGATATATAACATGGGCGTGAGCATATTGAAGCACATACCATGTATATAACACATACCCTCAAAAAGTGGCTCCCACCATGGTATGCCATGCCCCTCCATGGCCATAACTTCACGTTAAAAATACGTAGGAACCCAAAGAAAAATTGCTATGCAACCCCAACACTCATGCGGTACACTCTAAGATCCCAATAAAAAATTCGGTTGCACGGTCCAAGAGTTTTCTATCACTCTCTACCCTCTTGAACGTTATCCCTTGCTCTACCAGGCATGTGTACACATCAAAAGTGTTTGATGCTTCCTAGATTAAGTTGAGACCAAGGTGGTTGCAACCCAATTCCGATACTGATTTTCCTCGCCGTGAGCCGGAGATATGATTCTTCAAAGTGGACTCACAAATCACTTTTGTTTCGACTATAACTCCAAGCAAAGTGAAGGGCACAACAAAAGGAAGGTTGATTCGTGATCGGGGAAAAATGTATGACCACTCGAGATTCATCATATCGAGTGCGGCGATGTCGAAGTCGAAAATCCGATTCTGAAAGTCTGAAAAAATCAGATTAATTTTGCGAGTGTAAAATATGAAAATTGCGGAAGCAACGAACCCTTTACTGATGAAATCTGACCCTTCATCGGGGTTTCCGCCAAAATATCTGTAAATAACAGTTAACCAATCGGTTACCGCAAAATCGCGAGCCAACTGACAGTCGCCGATACATTGACAATCAGAACGAAAGGCTGAAAAATTACGGAAACATTATGATAAAAAAACCCTGTTGATTCCTGATATTCTGAGCTCTCAGCTGGCGGCGCCTCGGTACTGAATATGGCCGCTCATAGCCGGAATGGCCAAACCTATCACACTGTCACATCGGGTTAGGCCAGGTGGATGGGAGAGTATGATATCAGCCAATGGCGGCTTGCCGGCACATAGATACACACCCCAAGTGACCCGGAGATGGCCACGGGGGTCCGAACCGGCTTCAACTCCAGATCTACCTCCTCCAGCAACAGCTGGGCCAGGAACGCACTGTGTTTGAGCTCAACACAGCTGGGATCAACAGGGGGAATAGAGCTGGCTATTTCAGACAGTTAGTTGTCAGCATCCTCCTTGGGAGCAGCAGGTTCCAGATCGCCATCAGGGGATTCCGACCCTGTAAGTGTGGCTGAATGATGATCAGATTGTTTTTTGAGATCAAAAAGGGTCAAGCCACCGATTTCGGCCATGACCTCCTTCAGTAGCACCTGGTCCAGATCACACAGGGGTACAGGGTTGAGGGATCGGTCGAAAATGGACAAGAAACTGGCCCATTCAGGGGCCTGCATTGCTGTGTCTGAATCATCAGCCACGTAGATGGGATCGTCGGGGAGTTGCACTCTTCCCATAGTCATTTGGTCAAGCATTTGGCGCCAATAAGCGTGTTCACCTGAACAACTCCAGTCAGGGGTACACATGACAACCCTTCCTCACTCATAAGCAATTATGGTTAGAACCTTCACGAGCAGGGAGAAGGGAGGGTTAGCATACCCTAGGCCGATTGCTTTCCAGAGGAAACGGAAAGCGTTATTCAAATGTTTCGAACAATACAACTGCATGATGTGCTGTTGTTGGCTCGCGAACAATTTAACCTGGATCTCGTCCAGGGATACCTGCAGGGCCGCCAGTCCATTTTCTAGAACGAAACGGGCCAATTGGTAGTTTTCAGTACGATAGTTAGTCTTTTCTGCGTAGCGCAGCCCAGACTCTTTTCGTCCTGACAGGTCCAAAGGTACGGAGAAGAGGCCACTGTAAAAGTCGCAGTGTAGAGAATGGGGGCGTTGGAGAGACAACATTTTTACCTGGGGGTATCTTCGCAGGAATTAGTTGCCAATGACGATGTCAAAGGCGTCAGTGTCCAACACTCTGCAGTGTTGAGTCACAGTTTCGTCGCCAAGACAAATCGACACATCGACACCCTCCCAGGGAACGGATGGTATACCCATCCCCTACTCTTATGGCCACTGTCTTAGTTTTCCTGAAAGTCTTTAGCAGGCGCCGGGCCACTAGAGAGAGTGTTGCGCCGGTGTCAAGCACGGCACGGAAAACTTGAACCCCGATATTCACGAGGATTCAGAAAACCAAGTCCTCCTCTTCAGCCGCCCCCCTACTCCTCAGACGGGAATTTCACATCAACTTCTGCAGCGATGTGTGACTCAGCCATCCAAGCCAGTCCCCTCTCCTTGGGGTTAGACCCTCAGGGGAGGCGTTATCCCCCCGTGGGCGTTTCTTGGGGTCAGCATCGGCGGGAGAGGGAGAAGTAGTGGGTGCTGATGAGCGCATCCCGGGGTTGGGGGTTCTATCCTTGCCACCCCCCTTGCCTCCTCCTTCACCACCCTTGTCCCCATTCTGGGGACTTCTGTTGGCGTTCTGGCGTTCGGCCTCCTGCCGTTTGTGTTTGTCACTCTCACGTTTTTTGATGTGACATTCGTCCTTGTAGTGACAGCGTTTGCCACTGTATCCACAGGTGATGGTACACCTGAAAGGATCCTGATCGGTCACTGTTTCCCGTTCTTTAGTGTGCTGCTGTCTCTTCAGTTGCAGCACACAACCACTGCGATGGTGGCAGTCAGGGGCGTGACAGGGTCCTCCCTTGTCATTGACAGGCTTACAGTAGAAGAGTAGGGGTGTACCGGTTGCAGGTTTAACCTCACTCATTGCACGCAGGTTCCCCCCCCCCCTTGTGCACAACCCTTGTTGGCGTTAGTGGGATTTCTAAGCCCTTTCCCTTCGTCAGCCTCAGGGGTAAGGTGGGCACCTCGACCCAGGTGTCTCCTGAGGAATATTTCCATATAGGAGTCACTCTGCCTCTCAAGGGCCAGTTTGATGAGTAGGTCCACAAGGTCATCGTACATGTCGGTCCGACTCTTCCTCTCTGAGGTGGTGCGGCAATCGTCCCACGTACGTGTCGGAGTTTTACTCACGAGCCACACGTCGGGTTCCGTGGGTCCATACGAACCCACGTTCATTCGTGAGAACAGGTATTCCAGGTCGCAAACATATTCAGAGACTCGCGCAGCGGAAGGAAATTCAGGAAGCATAAGGAGATCCCCAATCTGTGTGCGCACACTGAGGTCTGTTTCATAGACCGCGAAAGATTTCTCAAATCTTTGGAGAACCTCAGCCCAAGTAGAACAGTTTTTACAATCTGTGTCATCTGTTTTTGCAAAAATTTCATTTTGCATGAGGGTTTCAAAAGAAAACATTTAGTGGCCACGTCCACATGAGATTGGCCGGTAAGCAAAAGAAACTCGGCGAATTCCTCCGCCCATTCTGGCAGATTCTTAGGGTCGAACTCCGGCAACTCCAGCTCGATGTTCGCCTGTGCAATTGGTTTGCCACTCTTCCCACCCCCTGAGGTTGGGTCTGAAGGGGTGGATGATCTGACAGCGAAAGGTGCCAGAGCTGTTAGCCCCTTTTTCTCAGTCTCTGTCACGGGCATGTCTTGTAGCTCAGCGAGGAAGACCTTTCTGGCACGGGGACGAAAAGGGCTGGGGCATGTGACCTTGAGTAGTAACGTGGAAACCCTTGCTCGTTCGAGATCCTCAGATAGCGTGCTCAATCTTGGAGAGGCTGAGGCCAACGCTGGCTTGGGTAAGTGTTCAGTGATACCCAATTTTGCCTTGACAGCCTCAGACAGGTCTGTCACATCTGGATCTTCGGACCCAGGAAGTAGTTTCGCAAGCAGTTCGGCCGTACAGTCCAGGGCACCATAGGTCAGTTCGGGGAGCTGGGAATCCTTCGCATAAGCGCAACACACCAAACCGCCGGGGCGGGGAGGACGCACCACAACAACGGGGACACGACGCAGGCAACCCGGGAGCGGACGAAGAAATGACAGATGCTTCCGGCCCTCAGAAGTCTAGTGGCTCCCAGCCCACCGCCGCGAGCAGTCCGGTGTGCCCGCAACAGGAGCCCTCCACGGGGAACATACCTGAAAGACACCTTGACACCACCCAAGGGCAGCCCTCCCCGACTGGCACCACACCGGACCAGGACCAGGAGACCATGCCACCCCCCACCCCTCAGACCACCACAACGGAGGAACACGGACCTTTTTGACGAAGCGCAACTGAGAGCAGTCTACGACATCCACGCCAACCCACCCCCGTACGGGCTGGTGGCAGCCCTCCGGGGACGCCTCCAGGACGTCAACCCAAACAGGTTCTTCGCCGTGGTCCCCCTGCCGCAGGCCATATCCACTGACACGTCCGTGCCGCAGCTCCAGGCGCTCGTCATCCCCAGGATGCAGATCGCGGACGAACTTGTCGACACGTGGATCTGATGGTTCAACATCATCCAGCCAGACAAGGGAGGCATATGGGTCCCGCACCTGGGCTGGGCACACACGCTCATTGCGCCACCGACAGACCCCAGTCCCGCGCCAAGCACCGGGGGCCGGGAACGGATCGCCCCACGTCCGAGAGCCAACGCCCTGAAGATTCCACCGTACATAGGCCTGGCAGAATGGGAAAGCAGGACAGCCCCCGACACAGAGCGCATCCTCAGGGACCTGGTGGAGCGATACCAAACAGGGGCGGAGACGGCACGCGCAGGACCCCCACGACGCGAGGACCACCCCTGCACCATCTCCATGATCGTGCTGGCAAGTGGCGACTACTACCAGGTGCGGATCAGCCCGGACCCACAGGAGTGCCACTGGAACCTGGAAGCCGTCGACTCCAAGATCCCGGCGCGAGCAGCCCTGCCGGACGGCTCCACCCCCCTGCCCCATAACCAACCCCCAGACCCCCTGACGGCCGTCGTGTCGGGAAACGCCGGCAGGTGGCACCCGGGGCATGCCCTCCACTGCCTCCGGCGGTGGGCTCAGCGCCGCTGGCCACACACCAGGGACTGGAGGGCCACGTGCAAGTACCACCTGGACGGCTGACAGCAACTGGAGGTTATCCTCCAGCGTGAGCGAATGACGGAGACCCCCGCTACGACAAACCTGTGCCCCCTTTTTGCGATCAACCAGATCCGGGCGCTGGCGATGGGCAGTCAAATGCAGCCCACCATCCGCAACTGAGACGGAAGCCCAAGCAGCACACGCAGCCCTTGTGCACGAGATCCTCAGTGCCCTCCGAAGCGCCCTCGTGCGGCGTATGGAGAACCGCCCAGGGCCCTCACCCACCGCGAGCCGAAACCGGGAACACGCCCCAATGAAAACCCGGGGCGGCATTCTCAGGACTGCCGCGCCCCGCCCAACAGGGCACACGCGTGCCCTACCCAATGCGACCGGTCACCGGTAGTGGAAGGGCACCATACCCACCGGAGGACCCTCCAAGAACCAGAGGGGCACCGCGGCCGATATGCGACAACACAGTGCCGCGCACAGGTGGCACAAGCCCGACAGCGGCCACCCTCTGAAGAGGAGACGATGCGGCACCCCTGGGACTGCCTCGCCTCACCGGAGACCCCCAACGATTGGCGTCCAACCAGCGGCTAAGGGACCAGCCATAAGCCGCGACGACCCCGAGCCGACCAACCTCGCCCGGGAGGGCCCCCCGCAAGTACCGACAACGCACGGCCGCGCAGCACACCCCGCCGACGCCTATCGATCCGGCGCACTGGCGAGAGTGGCACTTGACTACCTGACTTCTGCAGCGGGCACCCACGAATGCGGGCCAACCTTGGCAGCCCTACAACCCGTGCTATCGAGCACCAACACTAACCCGAAGGCCCAACCGAACCCACTCCTGCCACGTATCCGGGGGGAGGGCCACGCTCCCTGCGCCTCCGAAGTCCATCAGCGTCAAGGAAACGGACGAGGACCCCGAGACGGACCTATCATTCCGCCTGACCTCCCTCTCCCAAAAGCCGAACATGAGATCGACCAAGAAGTGCCCCCCAACACGGGAAACCCACTGGCCCGCCGATGAACACGGGAGTGTTACGCCGAACCCAGCCCGCCGCGTCATGCGGGATCCCCCAACGTCACTGCAAATAATTCTCAAGAATGTTATCTCAAAGGGCAGGGCATCAAGGGATGCATGCGCCACCAGAGCTGACACGCATATCCTCCGAGAAAGTTAAACAACAAGGCACCAGGTAACAGGGCGCCCACAGCGGCACCACTGGGGCGACTTCTTCGCATGTAACCTGCGAGAATGTTGCCAGGGGCACGTTCCCCGCAGCCTCGAAAGCTATCAGCAGCAAGGAGCGAGAGGGGGGTCTCGACACTGACCTCTATTCCTTTCTTTCCTCCTGACTCCCTCCCCCGCAAGCCAGACACGAGGTGGGCCAGGGGCGCAACCCACGAAACCCACGAGCCCGCTGGCGCCTGCCGGCGAACACGGGACTGTTATGCCAAGCCCAGCCCGCCGTGCACCTTGAAAACCACCGGCACGCATGACCCCCGAGAAAATCATACACCAGGTCACCAGGTCGCCGGTCACCCATGGCAGCGCACACAGGGGCCCGGCGTCAGGGCACACGACCTGCGTGCATGTTATATCCCAGGACAGGAGGTTGAGGAACCTCGAACACCAGGGCACCGGATCACAAAACACTTGGGGCAGCGACGACGGCAGGGGGCCCAGAGAACCGCCACGCCACGCTAAGGGCCGGCGTGCCACCAGGCCAGGCCACCCAGCATCCGGCAACCGCACTGAGGCACCGACGCACACACCACCGGGGCTGCGAAGCAGAGCACAACACGGAACACAGCGAGCCCGGCACCCCTCAGACCGAGCCAAAGCGAGCGGGCACAAGAATGAACACCGCACCACCGTGCAGGCACAGCACCCCGGGGCTCCCATAGGGAACACGGGGATGCACCGAAGAGGACCGAATGGGGCCTTGCCACCGACGGGCCTGTACGTACGATCTGCACAAGCGAGACTGAAACGAAAGCCGAAGGGCACCGCGATGTACAAGATGATGCTGTCTGCATGTAACGCTGCCTCCAGGGCGGGACGGGGCATGTCGTACCATTTTCCAAAGCCTTTTCTCAGCGGTCGTACCAATTTTCAAAACTTTTCTACCCCCGGGGACATGCCCCACCAAGAGGAAGGCCAACCACCGCCGAAGCAAGCCCCACCATGAGGGGGCAATGCACCACCAAAGCGTGCCATTCCGCCGAACGCAACCGGAACAACCCGAACCGACCCTAAACGGCCACCACGGCCCAACACATCCAACAGCAGGACAGGCCAACCATTAGGCGGCGAAGACAACAGCCAACCGGCAAAACCACCCAAACATAGTGCTGGCATCAACGCAACAACCTCACACACCGACACACCACAACCGGACGAGCAACAACAAAACACGCCCGACGGGAAACAAATGGTGCAGGGGACGGCCTACAGGGACCAAACACGACTGCCTAGGCCCATACGGGCCACCGCACAACCCCGGACAAGCCGACCACGGGCGGCCACGACGACCGCCAACGAACACAACCTGCCGGGCACGCCCTGCTGCCAACACAATGATCGCCACATCAGACATTCCGGCCACCACAAACCTCAGCACTAACCGAGAAGACAACAAGGTCAACATTCGGCTGCGCCGGCGCGGGCTGCAGTGCAGTTGACCCCACGACGCACAGGCCGACCATTAGGCGGCCAACACAACCGTGTACCAACCAAACTGCTGCAGAAAAATCGACCCGACAATAAACAGACCGCATGCAAGCCGGCCAACACCAAACCAGCCAGGCATGCAAGGGTTCAGATGGGAACGGCGTCCCATGGGTTGGCGACAGCATGATGCGCCACGCCCACTGACGACCATACCCAGGAACGCACCACAACGCTGCCACTCTACCATTATGCAACCGACAACGGACCGCAACGAACTACTTCGAACCCCCGGCCCCCCGGGAGAGCGCAGGCTCTACCGAGTCAGGAGGCGTGAGTACGCGTCACGGCATGCGAGTCCCGTAGCACGTGCCTCTTCAAGTCGTCTGACGCCTACTGAAAACCAACCCAGGTGGGGGTGCCTGCAGGACAGGGCCTTTGGCCTGGCTCCGGGCCCCTGGGCCCAGGAACCCCGAGGTTGATGAGGATTTGCGATGGGACCCTTCCCCATGTATCATCCGCCCGAAGGAGAGGAATGTGAGACTTCGGTCGAACATGGGTTACCTCTCTGGGCAGAACGCGCGGTAGGGTACTGCTCGCGGCGACCGCCCCCTTCCCCCATGTGGGGGATCTGCTTTGTGGGGGCATGTGCAGTAGAGCTGTGGGTGGGTGAGGAAAGGCCCCTGGGTAAGACCCCCCTGGGGGGCAACCCCCGTCCTGAGACGACCTACCTACCTACCTCAACCTGGATCTCATCCAGGGATACCTGCAGGACCGCCAGTCCATTTTCAGGAACGTGACAGGCCAATTCGTAGTTTTCAGTACGATAATTTGTCTTTGCAGCGTAGCGCAGCCCACACTTCTCTCTTCCTGACAGTCCCAAAGGTACGGAGAAGAGGCCACTGTCAAAGTCGCAGTGTAGAGAATGGGGGCGTTGGAGAGACGACAATCTTACTTGGGGGTTTCTTCGCAGGAAGTCGGTGCCAATGACGATGTCAAAGGCGTCAGTGTCCAACACTCTGCAGTGTTGAGTCACAGTTTCGTCGCCAAGACAAATAGACACATCGAGGACCCACAGGGAATGGATGGTACGCCCATCCGCTACTTATATGGCCACTGTCTCAGTTTTCTTGAAACTCTTTAGCAGGCGCCAGGCCACTATGAAGAGTGTTGCGCCGGTGTCAAGCAGTGCACGAAAAACTTGATCCCCGATTTTCACGACAATCCAGAAAACCAAGTCCTCCTCTTCAGAGCCGCCCTTCTACTCCTCAGCCGGGAATTTCACATCAACCCCTGCAGCCATGAGGGACTCAGCCATCCAAACCAGTCGTCTCTTCTTTGAGTTAGACCCCTCAGAAAGAGGCGTTATCCCCCTGTGGGTGTTTTTTCGGGTCAGCATCGGCAGGAGAGGGAGAAGTAGTGGGCTCTGATTGGCGCCTCTGAGGGTTGGGGGTTCCATCCTTGCCACCCCCCTTGCCTCCTCCTTTACCACCCTTGTCCTCATTCTCGGGACTTCTGGTGGCTTTCTGGCGTTCAGCCTCCTGCCGTTTGTGTTTGTCACTCTCATGTTTTTTGATGTGACATTCGTCCTTGTACTGACAACGTTTGCCACTGTACCCACAGGTGATGGTACACCTGCAAGGATCCTGATGGGTCACTGTTTCCTGTTCTTTAGTGTGCTGCTGTCTCTTCAGTTGCAGCGCACAACCACTGCGATGGTCGCAGTCAGGGCCATGACAGGGTCTTCCCTTGTCATTGACAGACTTTCAGTAGAAACGTGGGGGTGTACTGGTTGCAGGTTTAACCTCACTCATGGCACGCATGTTACCCCCCCCCTTTACCACAACCTTTGTTGGCGTTAGTGGGATTTTTAGGCCCTTTCCCTTTGCCACGCTGAGGGGCAGGGGTGGCACCTCGACCCAGGTGTCTCCTGCGAAACATTTCGATATGGGGATCATTCTCCCCTACAAGGGCCAGTTCCATGAGCAGGTCCACAAGGTCATCGTACATATCGGTCCGACTCTTCCTCTCTGAGGTTGTGCGGCAATCGTCCCACGTACGTGTAGGGATTTTACTCACGAGCCACACGTCGGGTTCCGTGGGTCCATAGCATCCCACGTTCATTCCTGAGAACAGATATTCCCGGTCGCACACATATTCAGAGACTCGCGCAGCGGAAGAAAGTTCAGGGAGCATAGGGAGCTCCCCAATCTGTGTGCGCACACTGAGGTCTGTTTCATAGACCGGGAACGTTTTCCCAAATCTTTGGAGAACCTCAGACCAGGTGGAACAGGTTTTTACAATCTGCTTCACCTGTTTTTCCAAAAAATTTCTTTTTGCATGAGGGTTTCAAAAGAGAACACTTAGTGGCCACGCTAACATGACATTGGCCGTTAAGCAAAAGAAACTCGGCGAATTCCTCTGCCCATTGCGGCAGAATTTTAGGGTCGAACTCTGGCACCTCCAGCTGGATGTTCGCCTGTGCAATTGGTTTGCCACTCTTCCGATCCCCTGTGGTTAGGTCTGAAGGGGTGCATGGTCTGCCAGCGAGAGGTGCCAGAGCTGTTAGCCCCTTTTTCTCAGTCTCTGTCACGGGCATGTCCTGTAGCTCAGCGATGAAGACGTTTCTGGCACGGGGATGAAAAGGGCTGGGGCATGTGAATTTGGGTAGTAACGTGGAAACCCTTGCTCGCTTGAGATCATCAGAGAGCGTGCTGAATCCAGGAGAGGCTGCGGCCAGACGCTGGCTCGGGTAATCGTTCCCTGATACCCAATTTTGCCTTGCCAGCCTCCGACAGGTCTGTCATATCTGGACCTTCGGACCAAGATAGTAGTTTGGCCAGTAGTTCGGTCGTACGGTCCAGAGCACCATAGGTTGGCCCTGGGAGATGGGAATCCCCCACATACGCTGGACACACTTCAGGGTTCCTGCTAGTTGTTAGCAGCTCTGGACGCCAAGCTGACCCTCTTGGTCGCCTGGGTAGAGATACAGTGTCGGCCAGGTCCGTAGGTGGGCTGGAGTAAAGATAGGAACCTATGTCCGTATGCTGTGGGGATCCCAAGGCTTTGAGAGGTTCCTCTCCATCCTCCCCTCGGACAAACCTGTAGTACTCTTCGTGGAGCAGGTACTTGTCCATTCTCCTTCTCAGTTTGTCTTGTTTCTCAGAGCCTCCAACTGCTGTAAACGAAGATGCAAGGCAGGCTGAGCGGGAGATGGAGTCAGCCACTCGTCGGCAGAGGTGCTGCAGGCTGTCACGACGGGCCGCTAAGTCCTCAGTGGTTAAGGGTATTGGTACTTCTCTGGGCGCTTCTTGTTCCGCCCTTCTGTTACCATGTATCTTCATGAGACCCAGATGCAACTCTGAGCTTGGGCTCACTCATTGAGATGGGCCCACTGCTGCCCAGCTGTACTTGTATACTCCGAATTGGCCAAGTCCTGGAGGACAGTTGTACTGATGGTTGGACATTTTGTTTGCTGGGTTTGGCTTGTGTACTTCTCAGAGCCGGTTGGAAAGGTTCTCAAGGGTGCCCTCGGCTACGGGAAAGATATCCTTCATTAGTGCCCTAATAGCTTTGATGAAATCCTGCAAGCTTTGGTGTTGAAAAACAGGACCAAAGCAGCAAGTAGAGCAAGAACAGGATGTGAATCGAATCAATGAATATTCTTGAAATCCACTATATCACAGAAGGGCTGCAGATACACAAAGCAGGCTTCAGTACAAAGATTCAATCACAAATGGATAAAACAAATGGTTTTCATGTGCAAGCTGGCATGACTCAGGCCTCTAAGGTAGTATTGAGCACTTCATGTGCACTCATTTGGATGAAATGGAGCTGGTTAGGATTCTGGGGCATATGAGTTAGGCCAGACACAGGTTATGGCTTGGCCAGCATGGCCAGGCAACGGAATTCAGAGACAGTTAAAAGGTAGAAGCACAATAAGTGGTAGAATCATTTGAATATAGGGGTCTTGAGGTGGGGGACCACTAGGCTTAACCTACAAGGATTTAGGCATGAAGGGCCCACTTTATTTCGGTACTACCTCCATGAAGGACGATACCTCCGCTCAGTTAAGTGGTAGGGGTGAACTTCATGGGGGGCTAGGGTTATAACCCTAGTTACTTTGAGAAAGTGTACTTTAAACTTCAAAAGAGTGATAAGATTGTTTAAGCTAGTCTCAACATCAGCATAAGGCTTTTAGGGCGGGCTTGGCCTGGACCAATTCCCCCAAGAAAGAGGAGGCAGTGACTTTTTCTTACTAAATGTATGGCAATCTAATTGGCCGCGCAGCCTCCGTTTTGCGCTGTGCTGTAGCCGTTCATTCTGTCTTCTCTCCTGTACGTGGACAGCGGAAGAAGTGGAATACACATGATGGATTAACGGATTAGGGTTGTGATAAATCGTTGTAGGGTTGTTTAAATGGTTAAGGTTCTCCTTGCGCTCGTGGTGTCACGGCATTCGCATGATGCTTGGTGAGTAAGATGAGCAAGCCCAGGAGGAGCTCACATCCTGGTTGAATTTGCCCTGTGATGGTTAAATGATGGGATAAAATGTAGAAAAAACATTGTCCTCAAATCTTCTCCCTTCCCTGCGTGTTGTATGATGCCTTAAAGGGCTGTAGGCCACGGGCTGTGCACGGGGTAAAACTCTTGTTAGGTATGGTAACACCGCCAAGACGGGTAGAACCCCATGGCTCTGGACCAGTTAGGGGTCCTAACTGTGGGGGCGCTTGTCCCAAAGGAGTGTGGACACACCTTGTCTCCAACACTTTGCCTGCCATTTCCCCCTGGTTTAGGAAGCCACCGCTCTTCGTTGGCTCCCCAAGGTCATCAGATTAGGGCATATCCCATGCAACACGTGGTCAACGAGGCACTCACTCGCTGGGTGGCAGCAAACTTGGTAAGCGGCTATGTGGCTCACGCCGGTAACCACAAGCATCGGAGTGCAGGGCACAGCGAGGGCAGGAGAAGGGCTCAAAGAGGAACGGATGTGTAGGTGTTTGGAGCGCTGAACCCGATTGAGGGTGAGAGTTAGTATATTCACCGATACTGGGGCTCTATTTGCACTGATGACCCTGAGGTTAGAATTCTAATTTTGTTATATGCTCCAAGCTTCGAGATCACATCAAATCCAGATCCAAGAGCTGTCATTGTATGCCAATGTCTGGTTTTGCATCCAGGCTTTGGTTTTAAATTGCACTGCTGACCCTGATCAAAGAGCCAGGATCAACGGCACTGTGTTCCTTAACATATGGCCATATGGAGCAGATTTGCTTTGCGTTGCAATGTGTGATTCCATGCCAGTGTCTGGTTTTGCATGCAGGTTTTGGTACTGATGACCCTGAGGTTTGCATTTTAGTATTGTTTTATGATCCAAGCTTCTGGTTGTCTTTAACATTTCTTTTGGGGTCGGTAGTTAATTCTACCTGCAATCTTTTGGTCGCTGGGCAGGGCAGGGCAGTGCAGGGCACGGCTGAGCAGGGCAGGACAAAGCAGCGTGTATGTATTACATTTTCACCTATGGTCTATGGTCTGGCTCACCGGCTTGTATTTGTAGTATTGGCATTCCGAGAGGTGTCGGAAGGGGGTGGTGGGGGGGGGGGCATGGTAGTAAATTGTCCTCCCATTTTCCGCTGCTGAATTCAATCTAAAATTTCGCATATTGTAGTTTTCATTCCATAGCCGGTATTTGTTGCACATGCACACACATGCAGGTTGAAACGAGGAATTGTGGAGATTAATTTTCATTTCGGTGAGGGCGAAGCACAATCCGGGCAGATTGGCATGAAACCCTCTAACCAAAATGCTGTTATCTCACTCCAAAGGGGTATTATGGAGCTTTTTCCATTCGTCCAAGATTTCCTGAGGGCTTCAAGGCATGAAACGCAAATTCAGGAATTTCAGGACACATTTTGAGAATATCCGGGGTCATAAAAGCCTAGGTGACAGGAGTCCTGCGCCTGTCCTGGCACACACCGAGTAGGCCTAACTGTCAGCACAGGAGTACTCACCGCCCCTGGGAGGTTAGAGGACAGAGGGGGCTGCGAGTAAAGGGCCTCAACGATGAATTTTGATGGGGGGATATATGTTCACGTAGGCCGGCGTGTTCAGGTGATCCGCAGTTGGGGTGATCGTATGGAGGGGGGCACCCCGGACTGATCCGACCCCATGGGTACCTTGTCCAGCACCTGGGCACGTTCTTGGTACTACAATGTGCAGGATGATGGCAAGCTGGAAGGCTGGGGCAGTAGGACTCACCGACCATCGGGCTGCAAACAAGATAAGCGGCCTGGTGGTATTCCAATGATCCCCAGTGTTGCTTTCCTCGGTGAGGGGGAAGTGTACCTCCGGGGGGAGCCTATACTCCTGCAGGAGTGGCCCGAAGAAGACTCCCAACGGGAGGAGGGGATGTCTGGGGCGCCTCCTGAAGCTTGCAACCTTCTCAGTTCGGTTGGAGACCATAAATAGATCGGCACAAGCAGATTAGGTTTCCTTCTGACGCTGGAACAGGGTCTCAGCGCGGGTTAGTAGCTGCCCCTCGTTTTTCTGAACGAGGTAGGAACGAAAGACGGGGTTTATATCTCCGTCAGGTTGGATGAAGGCAGACATGGGTTCCCCAGTCGCCTCAGAAACTCCATAGCCCTCTGAAACGATGAGGAATTTCCAACCCTGTATATACTCGTGGCGGGCTATACCTGCTACTACGTAGTACTCGTCGACTGCCATCCCTTCAGTAGTCTTCACCTCAAGCTCGTCAGCCTCTTCAGGTGAGGCTGCGTTCTGCAGGTCGATTTTCTCGACCTCCTTATCGCTGAGGCGCCACTCATTCCAGGACACGTCGTCGGGGGAGGGGTAGTGCCTCAACTGTTTAGGAGCACAAAGTAGTTCACCACCTTCAGGTGGACTGCACCTGACATGGATCCTAGATCCATCTGTCATGATGAACCGAATGGGCCTGAAATTAGGGTCTCGCAGGTAGTTACGTTGCCAGGGGGTCAGTCATGAGTGCCGAATCAAAACGACGTCACCAACTTTAAAACTGGCGGGTTTCCGTAGGCAATTTCGTCGGCTCAGTTCACGTTCAGGAATGTCTCTCAGGTTAGTTCCTGCCTGGTTAGCCATAGACTGCTTGTGTCCCAGCCAATCCCCAACTCGGCCCTTGAAGTCCTCAGGAAAGGGGATGCTGAAGAACCAAGCAGGTCGTCCTCCATGAAACAGCTCGTGGTGGGAGAAACCTGTAGATGAGCTCCTCTGAGAATTGACGGTTAGCACAGCCCACGGCAGTAGCCGTACCGTATTTTCCGTACGTTCCTGTTTCATCAGGATACTCAGGTTCAGCTCTACCACACGGTTCCTTCTCTCGCAAAGAGCGTTGGACATGTGAGTAGAGGCCACACCTGTGGTCACATGAACCTTGAGGGCGTTGAATACACGCTTGCACCATCCTTTCTCTCTTTTTTGTTTCCTCTATGGCTCCCAGCTATCTGGTTGGGGCTCCCCGTCCCATCCTACCATCCTGTCTCTCTGCTGATGCGTACATCTTCATCAGAGTGCACCTCTTTAGGTGCTCCGTATGGTTCGAACTATTGTTCGACCAACATTTGCACAGTCTGCTCACCTGCAATTTTCTTACTGCAAGGAAACACACGGGTGAAGCGTGAAAGGCCACAGGTTACTACTAGGCAGCTATCATAGCCACCAAAGCGCGGTAGGCGGTGGATGAAATCCACGTTGAGAAGAGAGTTAGTACAATAGATGTGTAAGCTGCGAATCAGTCCCCTATCCCTACTATTGCTCTGCTTGCTGGCATGGCAGCCACAAGCATCAACAATGGTGTGCATACGAGACCTCAGTTCAGTCAAGGTTAGACTGGAGTGGAAACACTCGAGGAAGACGTCTACTGAGCGATTAGCACCAGTGTGACCTGAGATCGGATGGGACCAATGTAGACACCTATCGAGTCGTGCCTCAGGCTTAACTATATGATCCTCGTAGAAGAGGTATTGGTTATTCTTATACCACTGGTGCCCGTCTTTGACGCAGCGTTCGAGACCAGTGTTGAGGGTCTGACTGATAGTCGGTGAGACCGCAACCCTGGAGGATTTCTGCCGTACGCATAGACAGCTCCAGCTGGATGACCATGCGTTGGGAAGCCTCCTTGGCAGGAACCTTAAAGCTCAGACGAATAACCGCATCGAAGTCGTTGCGCGATATGTAGTCAGACAGTTCGTTTTTCATACCAGGCATATGGTGGACGGTTAGCCTGAACTGACTGAGGTAAGTCGGCCATTTTTTTTTTCCTTTCTCTGGTGGTGGGCCCTTCTGAAAGGACTTCACCGGTTCCTGGTCACAAAGCCAGACAATAGGGTGAGATACCAATAGTCGGTATTGTGAAGAGAGCACCAACATTCCGGCCAGGAGTTTGTGGTCGTAGGTGCTGTAGTTTGAACGCGCCTGGTTCCATTTCCAGTTCCAGTGACCAGGTGGCACAAGTCGCCACTCACTGGAGGGATAGTCGTGTTCCAGAGAACCATCACCGTTCAAACCTGAGGTGCGATAATGGCAATGGGTTAGGTCTGCTGGGTTAAGCTCTTGCCATTTGTAAATCGTTGCGGCCCCCCGTTACATCACTGGCATCAGTGACCAGGACGATCTCACCCTTAGGGCGAGGAACCCCCAGGCATTTGGAAGAGGCAATTTTCTTCTTCAATTCCTGAAAAAACTCCTCCTCTCTGGCGGTTCACCTCCACGCGGTAGTTTTCTTGATTATGTCTGTGAGAGCGGCGGAGGAGTAAGTAAAAATATGGATGTGTCGCCGATAGAAGGTACAGGCCCACAAAACTCCTTACGTCGTGTAGACCCTTCTTAGGGTCATCGCGAATCTGCATGTCCTGTAAGGGCTGCATCTTAGACGCGGCTGGTTTTCACCAGCGATACCCTACATCGAAACCCAAGTACTCCATCTCCTCTTTCATAAACTCGCATTCTTCAAGTTTGATACGGAGGTGGTTTTCCTGACAAACAGGAAAAGACTCAGGGAGGGAGAGGACATGGTCCTCTTGGGTATTGGTACCCAAACTCACATCATCGATGTGAGGCTCCATCTCAGCCCCTCGAGAAATCAACTCTAGTACAAGAGGCCTGCGCCTCAGTATATACATCATTTTGTTCATCAGTTGTTGGCAGAGGGCCGAAGCGTTGGCGACCCCAAAAAGGCATCACCTTCCATTTGAATACACAACCCTTAGGGGTTATAAACGCCAGCAGTTCATGAACTGCGGCGGTGAGGTCATTCTGCCAGAAACCATTGCGCTTGTCAATTTTCGCCTTATACCTACATTGGGCAAGGCGCTCAATGGTGTTTTCCATGTTAGGAATACTCCCTGAGTGGTTTCTAGGTTTTATTATTGACCTCCGCGTACTCAACAACCAGTCGCAGGGCAGTCGGTCCTGGCTTCACAACCAGGAGACGGGGGCTGCAGTGATTGGGGTAATCCCCCTTCTTATATTCCTCGCCCAGCCGAGCATCAATACATTCCTGTATCTGGCGCTCGATTTCTTCAACCTGTTCCTGAGGAGCGGGCTAGGGACGACGTCTGACCCGTGTTTTTTCAAACTCAAGTTTGAGTTTCAGGTCCATCCGGACCAGTTCTTTGCATGAATGAGGGGGAGGCAAGGCGCCAAACAGGTTAGAAGCAGCTTCTCCAGTCAAGGGTCAAAGTTCATACTCTTAATTTTCTGTTGTGAATCCTCCTCAGCATGGAGGTTGCTCTTTCCACATTCATCTTTTCTCTGCTGATCAGTAGTTTCTGCAGGTAGCGAGCTGTCGTCTGACTCAGGGGGACATTGTTGCCCGCAGTGTAGAGTTGCCCGTAGAGAGTACACTAGGGGTACCTCTGGGTCAGGCAGACTGTAGAGCTCATCATCCTCCTCAGACCAGATGGACAATATCGAGGTCTGTCTGAGGTATTGGAATCGCTCTTTGCGCTCCATACCTTCGGCTCTCAGGTACAACATTTTTCGGAGTCCCTGAGCGTCATGCTCTGACAGGGGCATGTTATTAGACGCAGGCCGCGCCAGAGCGTCAGAGCGCTGAGCTGCGGGCTCTCCTGAGCATGTATGCTGCATGTGAAGCACAGGTTTCCCAACGTTGTTCTGAGGTTGAATCCAGATTTGCCTCCTCCAGCAATAGCTGGGCCACGAAGGCACTGTGTATGAGATCAACACAGCCGGGGTCAACAGGGGGAATAGAGCTGGCGATTTTAGACAGCTGATTGTCAGCACCTTGTCTCACGATAGCAGGTTCCACGCATCATTCGCAGGTTTTGGGTCGCGCGCGATCGCAGCAGAGGAAAATAAAAAGCTAGGAAAAAGTAGCACAGCTAGAAAAAATAAAGGGAAAAATCGTTTTTTCCGACCTCAGAAACACCCATGAATTTTACGCCGCTGTTTGGCGAGGTCGCAAAATTTAGACACTCACAGAAAAAGAAGAACACCAGGGTCGCGACGGCAACAATGCTGAGCTTTGCTTGCCCCAAAACACCTTGCAAAGTGCGTGTGGTACCGGCTAGGGACTTGTGCGCGCCCCAACCAAAAAGAAAGGGAACACACGCACAAAGAAAAACAAAAGAAGGCGAGCGGAAAGAAAAACACAAACAAACAACAACGTCACCAATGGCTGCCAAGACGCAAGTATGTTACGTGCCATGCAACGCTAAATCACGCCGCCAAGACAAGCACAACGATAACCGCACCGGCAAGGGAAACCAGCAACAGGTGTCACCGAATGCATGACTATGCCCACCCCGGCAAACATAGGGAATGAAAGGTATGCCCGTACATGCATGCCGTACCGCCGCAAGCACAACAAGGCCACCACCGCCACGGAGGAGCAAGAAGGTGGCAAGGGGCAAAACGGGGGAACTCAAACCCAACAAAGCAGAGAAGAACCCACGGAGGAAGCCACACACAACCGAGGGAAAGCACAACACACACAAAAACAAAAAAAATCATAAACTAAACATACACAACATGCACAAGCGGCAACCACCGCACCGGCCGCCGAAACACAAGTGCAAGTATGTTACATGCCGCGCTACGCTACGCAACGAACACGAGATAAGAACGACAACCACGCCAACAAAGGTGTGACCACGAGGTGTAACCGAGACATGCCCGCCCCGAAATGTGCCTACGTGCCCACCCCCGCCCGCACGCCCGCTTACATAGGGAGAGAAAGGGAGCGAAAGGTATGCTCGCCCGTGCACGACGCCACAAGCGCAACAAGACCACCACATCTGCGAACAAGCGAAATAATGGTATGGAGGAATACCAAGGACGCCAAGAATGACGGGAACGACGCGCATACGGAACCACACACAACAACAAGAAAGAACAACACGCAATAACAAAAACACAAAAATCATACGTGCCGAGCCAGGAGCCGGGAACACATACTCACACCCACCCACACCCACCTGCTTGCATAGGGAACAAAAGGTATGCCGCCGCAAACAAACGAGTAGTAGGCAAGGAGGGAGCCATACACTGCCATCAAGAGCGCAAGTATGCTACATGCAACGCACAAAGATGAACAACTGAGAGCCATGCCCACCCTCACACGCCGGCGAAAGGAGAGAAAGGTATGCCCACACACACACGGGTGACCCGCACCAACCCCGACACGCCGCACACATTCAGAATGAAGGGCGTGCCCGCACAAGCAAGATGCCGCAAGCACGACAGAGCCGCCACCGCCACAGACAAGCAACATGGTATGAGGGACCAAGAAGGGTGCACACCCATAGACACAAGTGCAAGTATGTTACATGCCGCGCTACGCCACACAACGAAGAGCGCAACAATAACCGCGCCAACGACCAACAAAGGTGTGTGACCAACGAAAAGGAGTAGTAGTGATAACATGCCCATGCCCGCACACTCGGTTGCATAGGGAGCGTCGGGGAACAACAGGTGTGCCGCCGCAGCAAGCAAAACAAGATAAGATATGGCTAAAGAGGGACACATGCAAGTATGTTACATGCCACGCCGCGGCACACAAACGGGAAAGACAACGAACAAAGGTAACCAACGAGGTATGTAGAGCCGAGCCCAGCCCCACACGCCCGTACTGTACCGTGCCGCCGCCCGAAGGCCGACGCCCCCATCCATGCCCTGTGTCACAGGACCCAGCAGGAGAGAAAGAAGAGGACCCGGGAACCGGCACCAAGGAAGCAGGCAAGGAGAAGGACCGAGACCACCACCAGGGCGGAGGCAGAGAAAAAGTGCGTGCCAAGCAGGAGGACGGGCGAACGGAGAGTAGAGAAAAGGGTAAAGAACGACGAAACCACGAAGGAGACAGGAGGTAGGCAGCAGCCAAGCGAGGGACACGCGCGGGGAAGGGAACACGGCAAGCACGCGGCGAGCACAACACCGCAACAGGGCACCGGAGAGGGGGGCACCAAGCGGATAGACGAAGGGCAGCAACATGCACCACGGCACACACCGCACAGACACCAGAGACACACCGCACACACCGACACCCGCGCCCACAGCACGTGGCCAGCGGGCCCCGGCAGCCCGCACAGAGGGCGGGGAGCCAGGGAGGGAGGGCGCCTGAACCCAGACGCCCCCCACCAACCCCGCGGTGCGCAGCCCCCCACAGGGCATGCAAGCCACGGGACCAGTGCTGGGGTCCCACACCCGCACACCTGCGCCCCCAGCACGTGGGTAGCGGACCCAGACAGCCCGCCAATAGGGCAGGCAGCCGGAGGAGGGGGAGCGCCTGACCCCAGACACCCCTCAAAATAGCGAAAGGCAACCCCCCCGAGGACGCCCTTCCGCCACTGCCGCAGCGCGCAACGACGGCTCGCAAGGGCGCACGCTGGCTCCCCAAGCCCACACAAACCGCACCCGGGACACACACTTCGCGGAACCTTGGCTGCCCGCCACAGAGGACGGGCGGCCGGGGGAGAGACAGCGCCCGACACCAGACGACCCTCACAACGTGGCAGGCCACCCCCCCCGGGGACGGCCCCCCAACCAATTCTGCGGCACGCAGCCCTCACAGGGTATGCAAGCCAAGGGGACAGTGCTGGGCCCCCACACCTGCAGGCCCGCGCCCACAGCACGTGGGTAGCGGACCCCGACAGCCCGCCCAGAGGGCGGACAGTCGCGGGAGGGGGAGCGCCTGACCTCAGACGCCCCTCACAAGGGCAAAAGGCACCCGCCCCGGGGACGCCCTTCCGCCACTGCCACGGCGCACAACAATGACTCGCAAGGCCGCACGCCCTGGGGCCGGTGCCGGGTCCCCACGCGCACAGCAAGCGCACCCGGGACACAGCTGTTGCGGAACCCGTCTGCCCGCCCCAGAGGACGGGCCGCCGCGGGAGTGACAGCGCCTGACACCAGATGCCCCTCACAAAGGTGGCGGGCCAGCCCCCCCAGAAAGGCCCCCCACCAACCCCGCGGCACGCAGTCCTCACAGGGCATGCACGCCAAGGAGACAGTGCTGGGCTCCCACACCCGCAGACCCGCGCACACAGCAGGTGCTTAGCGGACCCCAACAACCCACCCGGAGGGCGGGCAGCCGGAGGAGGGGGAGCGCCCAAACTCAGACGCCCCTCGCAACGGCGAAAGGCAGCCCCCCCGGGGACGCCCTTCCGCCACGCCGAAAGCGCGCAACGACGGCTCGCAGGGGCGCATGCTGTGGGGCTGGTGCTGGGTCCCCACGCCCACATTAACCGCACCCGGGACACACAGATCACGGAACCCCGGCTGCCCGCCCCAGAGGACCTGCGGCCGGGGGAGGGACAGCGCCTGACAACAGACACTCCTCACAACGGTGCAAGGCCACCCCCCCCGGTGCCGGCCCCCCACCACCCCCGCGGCACGCAGCCCCGGCAGGGCATGCAAGCTAAGGGGACAGTGCTGGGCCCCCACAGCGGCACATCCGAACCCACAGCAAGTGGGCAGCGGACCCTGACAGCCCGCATAGAGGGTGGGCAGCTGGGGGAGGGGGAGCGCCTGAACTTAGACGCCCCTCACAACAGCGGAAGGCGGCCCCCCCGGAAACGCCCTTCCGCCATCCCACCAGCGCGCAACAATGGCCCGCAAGGGCGCACGCTGCGGGAACGATGCTGGGTCCCCACGCCCACACCAACCGCCTCGGGGTACAGGGGTCGCGGAACCCCGGCTGCCCGCCATAGAGGGCGGGTGGGCGGGGGAGGGACAAGCTACGGGGACTGCCCCCCACTACAACCGCGAGCCCGCACCCACAGCACGTGGGTAGCGGACCTCAACAGCCCGCCCAGAGGGCGGGCAGGTGGGAGAGGGGAAGCGCCTGAACTCAGACGCCCCTCACAACAAGGAAACGCACCCCCCCCGGGGAACCCCTTCTGCCAGCCCCACGGCGCGCAACAACAGCTCGCAAGGGCGCACGCTGTGGGGCCAGTGCTGGGCCCCCATGCCCACACCAATCGCACCCGGGACACACGCGTCGCGGAACCCCGGCCGCCCGCCCAAGAGGACAGGCGGCCGGGGGAGGGACAGCGCCTGGCACCAGACGCCCCTCACAATGGTGGCAGGCCACCCCCCCCGGGGACGGCCCCCCACCACCCCCGGAGCACGCAGCCCCCACAGGGCGTGCAAGCAAAGGGAAAGTGCTGGGCCCCGACATCTGTACACAAGCGGATGCAGCACGTTGATAGCGGACCCCGACAGCCCGCCCAGAGGGCGGGCACCCGCGGGAGGGACAGCGCCTGAACTCACACCCCCCTCACAACGGTGGAAGGCCGCCCCCCCGGGGACAGACCCCCACCACCCCCGCGGCACGCAGCCCCCCACGGAGCATGCGAGCCAAGGGGACAGTGCTGGGCCCCCACACCCGCACAGTCGCGCCCACAGCACGTTGATAGCGGGCCCCGACAGCCCGCCCAGAGGGCGGGCAGCCGGGAGAGGGGTAGCGCCTGAACTCAGACGCCCCCCACAACGGCGAACAGCGCCCCCTCTGGGGACGCTCTTCGGCCGCCCCCAGGGCGCGCAACGACGGCTCGCTAGGGCACACGCCGTGGGGCTGGTGCTGGGTCCCCACGCCCACACCAACCGCACCCGGGACACACGGCTCGCAGAACCGTGGCCGCCCGGCCCAGAGGGCGGGCGGCCGGGGGAGGGACAACGCCTGACACCAGACGCCCCTCGCCGTGGTGGAAGGCCACCACCCCCGGAGACGGCCCCCACCATCCTCGCGGCACGCAGCCCCCACAGGGCATACAAGCCAAGGGGACAGTGCTGGGCCCCACGCCCGCACATCCGCGCCGACGGCACGTGGGTAGCGGACCCCGACAGCCCGCCCAGAGAGCGCGGCAGCCAGGGGAGGGGAAGCGCCTGAACTCAGACGCCCCCCACAGCGGGGAAAGGCACCCCCCCCAGGGACGCCCTTCCGCCAGCCCCACAGGACGCAACGATGGCTTGCAAGGACACGCGCTGTCGGACCGTTGCTAGGTCCCCACGCCCACACCAACCACACCCGGGACACACGGGTCGCGGAACCCCGGCTGCCCGCCCCAGAGGACGAGCGGCCAGGGGAGGGACAGCGCCCCCTGCAGACGGCCCCCTACAGCGTTCATGCGGCACGCAGACCCCCACAGGGCACGCAAGCCAAGGGGACAGTGTGTGCTGGGCCCCCACACCCGCAGACCCGCAGTCACAGCACGTGGGTAGCCGACTCCGACGGTACACCCAGAGGGCGGAAAGCCAGGGGAGGGGGAGCGCCTGAACTCAGACGCCCCTCGCAGCGGCGGACAGCACCCCCCCGGGGGACCCCCTGTCGCGACCCCCACAGCGCGCAACGATGGCCGACAAGGGCACATGCTGCGGGGCCGGTGCTGGGTCCCCACGCCCACACCTACCGCACTCAGGACACACGGGTCGCGGAACCCTGACCGCCCACCGCCGAAAGGACGGGAAACAGAAGGAGGGACGGTGCCTGACGCCAGACGCCCCTCGCAGCAGTGGAAGGCCCGCCCCCCCGGACGGCCCCCCGCAACCCAAACAGCACGCAGCCCCCCACAGAGCACGCAAGCCAAGGGGGCAGTGCTGGGCTCCCACGCGCGCGCACCCGCGCCCACAGCATGCGGGTTGCGGACCCCAGCAGCCCCTCAGAGAAGGGCAGCCGGGGGAGGGAGAGCGCCTGACCTCAGACGCCATTCGCAACAAGGCCACCCATGCCACACGGGCGACAGGGGGAGTGCCTAATGCCCACACGAGCACGCAAAAGCCGGCTTGCGGAGCCGGCGTTCGAGCTCCCGCATCCACGCCCCACAGCGTCCACGACACATGCACCAGCCACCGGAAATCCGCCCTACAACCCCTGCTCTTAGGCACAGCAACACAACAATGGCGGAACCTGCAGCCCCACGCAAAACACGCCCCCGGTCTCCGACGCTGGACGCGGCGCAAGAGGTCATCAGGGCGCTGGGACTCGGAGGCGGCGAAGGGGACCCCCCATAGGAGGAGCGGGCGCGGACCCCACCTGGAGATAATCCCAGAGCCCCCCGCGGGCAGCACGCCCGAGGAACCCACGCAGCCGGCGGGCAGCGTGCCCACCCTCTGCCCCGCGTGGAAACGGGGCCACTGCACTGGGGAATACTGGTGCCCCAAGCAACACCCCCGACCCAGCACTGATGGCGGAGCGCTGCCTGCTGTGCGGCACAAGGCCGCACGCGCCGCCCTGCGCTACGGGGTGGCGCAGGGCTGGATTCTGGATGGGACTGCGTGCGGCAGCGTGCGCATCCAGGAGGCTGTCGACGGGCTCGCCCACACGGGCCAAACGGAAGTGGCCTTGCACACCCGGGGCCGGCACGGCGGACCGGCAGAACGGATCGTTCTGTAGCCCACGGGAATTGTGCCGATCATAGCGGCAGGTATGGTCGGAAGGGGTGCTCCACGCATCCCGCGTGCGGCGCGCGCCGAAAGTCGACCATCGAGGTGTACACCCCTCCACGGGCGAGGTCCTTCTCCACATGGGCGGTGCTCGCCGTCATGTGGCACCTTGCACCGGAGGACGCCGCAGCAGGCACCGCGGAGGACATCGCCCGGGACCTCCACGCCTGGCCGGCGGACCAGGATTTCCCCTGGCGCAGGTCCCAGGGCAGCCTCCCAGTGGCGCCCGCGGCAGAGGAGTTCAGCCTCGCGGCATCCCTCCAGCGGCAGCCCGACAAGGGGGCGCGCCACTTCCTGCAGACGAGCACGGTCCCGGCCGCCCCGCCAGACTTGGAGTGGCGATGGGACGCGGGGGGGGCGCAACCGCTGCCAGACCCCTGGATCCTCCCGCTACGTACTCACCCACGGGCACCCTGGCCCATGCCGCCCAAGCCGTCAAGGGGGCCTTCCCACAGAATCAACTCCCCGGCGTGGCCCTGCTCCGCAGCCTGCAGGTGGGAGCGGCCTGGATACGGTGGAGGGAGGAGGACGGGCGCCCGAGCCCGAATTTTCCCCTGCTGCAGGGCCAGGAGCTACTCCACGCCGAGGGCAAGGGGCCCGTGGAGTGGGGGGCGCTCCTGCCCGACACAGCATGCAGGTGGATCACTGTGGCCGCCCCGCAGCCCTTGCGATCGCCACCGGCGTGTCACTGCCTCCTACGGGCGGTCCCCCCCTTGGCCGCCGGTCACGTTTCCACAAGGGAAGTGTGGAGGGCCATGCTGAGCCACCCCAGGGAGTGGATGATGAACCCGGTCCATCTGCGACTCCAACGCCCGTACGACAGCCCTCTCATATATCCCTTCCGCTCTCTCAACACGCACCTCTTCCACCTCCCCGACCTACCGCATGAGTGGGTGTTCCACTCGTTTCAACGGTGCCGCCGTATACACAACCTCCTGGCGCCTGTCCCTCCTGGGTTCCACGACCCACCATGTGTGCCCGTCCTGTACCAGACCAGTCACCACTTTGTCCGCAGCTCCTGTGGCACTCGCCTGTGGGGACACTACTTGTATTGTGTGTCCCTTGGCCCTCCCCATCGCCAACCCGTCTTAGTCAACCTTAGCGATTACATTTCGTACCCGGTGCATTTCCGTGTCCCGGTCCCATTCTCCAGCCATACCCCTGCTGCGACGCACCGTCTCCCCAACATAGGGCGCCAGGGCCAAGACCTGCCTCGTGGGCCCCCAGACCTCCAATGTTCTGCTCGTACTGTCCGAATACGCCGCTACCTGCGCATCCCGCTGCATCTGCGTCCACAGTACTGCCTGCTTTGGCTCCACCTTCCTTGCTGTGAGCACCTGCGCTTTCGCCTGTCTCTCACTCGCCTCCGCATCTTCCCCCACTGCTCCGCTCCGACCATCAGCATCTTCCACCCACATGTGCTTGACTTGGTGGAAATACACCAGTGGCGCCCCATCATCTTCTCCCATCTGTAGCCACATGGGCCCTTATCTCCTGGGCTGCCGCACTCTGATCCCATGGTATCCTGCCTTGGGCTCTTGCGGCCCATCCAGCCTGCACAGGCACCTGGCCAGCGTGAACTCCGGCCTGCACTTGTCCTCCACCGCCTCCGCTCTGGCCTTCATGTGGTACCTGGCCTTGCTCACTGCCGGTCGTAGTTCTTCACCCCTACATCCCTTTATGTGTTCTCCCAGCCCCGGCTGCGCCTCTCCATTTTCTATCAAGACATTTTGCCATGCTGTCGCCCTATCCCTCAGCCTCTGTGCCCATCTCTGAAGCATGTTCTTTTCTGTCCCTTCCGTGCTCCAGCATGTCCAGCCCATCGGCCGCTGCGTCCTTCTGGCGCTTCTCCTTTTCTTGCTCCTCCCTGCCCAGCCCCGCAGCGTCCTCCCCATGCGCCCTTCCCCGTCCCACCTGTCCCTCGGCATGTAGCGGCTCCCTCCACGTGGGCTCTGCCGTCCACTGGATTACCGGCTGTCCCTCCCAGTGTCCCATGGTGTACCCCTGTACCGCCTGTCTGTCCCGGCTGAGTCCAGTCCGGACCTCCATGCCTGCTGCTGCTGCTGTGGTGACCACCACCTTAGACACCAGCACATTGTACTGGTATCTTGCCCCTTCCTCGTGGCGTAACTCGACTTTCACCACCCCCCTGCCTCCCACCATGTCATCGGGGAGGATGATGTGGACTGCCTGTCCCCTCCACTGTGCCGCCGCTGGCCCCTTCGCCGGCACAGGGAATATCGCCTTTTTGTCGTCCCACGTCATCCATTCTTCCCTGCAATAGCTCGCACGTCAAGTGGCCCCACCGCCGATGTCCTTACTCTACTCCTCCCGTCTCCTGCACCCATTCTTCTGCCACTTTGGTGAGGCCCGATATCTCGTTGCCTTGCCTCTCACACTCCGGCAGTGGCGCTATACTCTCCATGCCGTCTTTCCCCGGGAACACGTAATGCCATGTGTCCCCCGTGTCGGGGTGCACATGGTACGTGCAGTTGGCCATGCATGCCGCCCTCCCATCCAGTGTCATTTTGATTGCCTCTGCCGCCTTCAGCGTCATCTTCTCTCGGAACGTATACACCACCTCCTGCCCCCGGTGTCCCTGTGTAGTGGGTGCTGGGGACAATGCTGCCCTAGTGAATTGTGCTCGCACCCCACTTGCATCCTGTTCTCCTCCAGGCAGCTCCCCTCCCGACTCCTTCCTGACAAGGACCCCCTCTCCCCTGTCCGCCTGCCACGTCATATGCCAACCCCACCACTGCTGTCCCCGAGCCGCCACCCTGTACGTACCCCTCCATCCCGGTTCCAGCCATACCGCTCGGTCAGTTCGCATCCGGAAGGCTCTCTCTGCCCGCCACCCGGCCCCCACGTCAGGCCTGTGCTGCAGCTGTAACACTGCCTCTCCCCCCCCGGTGACCCACAGGTCCACCCCTCCCTCCTTCCTACTTTGCCACTCACCCTTCTCCGTACCTTCCGGTACCTCCTCATAGGGGTAGGGTAGGTAGGGTAGGTGCACTCGGTCGTGGAGAGGCGCCCCATGGTTCCCCCTGGCGTCGCCCCTGTGACGAACAAGAAGAGGCTCCGCGCGTGAAGAGGGGAGGCGGCTTACATCCCACTAGACCTGACTGTTGGCCCCCAACAAAGCGGCCCCTGGGCAACACCAGGAGGGCTGATCGCCGCCAGCGTGACGTGCTTGTCTCGCCAGGAGGGTGTGCCCCCGTGCTTGCGCACTTCCCCTCCTTTGGGCGGAACCCTAGAGGTTCGACGGACTTCCTGCCGTATCCCGTTCCCAATACATTCATGCACGTTCTTGGTACTAGGGTTCCGAGGCGCTTGGGTGTCGCACGCTCCGCCTCGAGTCTCAAAGCAGCGCAGGCCTTAGGATGCAGCCTTACCCCCGGTCTCCGGATCTCGTTTGGCCGGGTCACCTGCATGACACAGGCTGCCTCAGTGCCCGGGCTGTGGGCACTGGGTTTCCTACTGTTGTGCGGCGTTTGTGTTTGGGTCCGGTTTGCGGTTGGGTGTGTGTTTTGTTAACCCCGCCAGGCCTGCTTGGGGTCTTGGTTGGGTGTGTTTGGGCACGGTTTGTGGTGTTGTCCCTCTAGTGTCGGCTGTTTGTGGTGTTCGTGGTTGCACTTCGGTTTCGGCCTGCTTATGGGACGTGTGTGGTTTCGTGCGCGCCCCGCTTGCCCCGGCCGTTTCCGGTTCCAGCGTGCGGTGTGGGCGTGCGTGCTGGGCCCGGGTCTTGGCTGTGCCCCGCCTTTCTTCGCTGGGATGTCCTGGTGTGTTTTTTGCGTTTTTTTTTTTGGTGTTGGTTGCTTGGTGTCCCCGTTCGGGTCTTTTGGTCCCTGTCGCCCCATCCCCTGTGTTTCGGGCTGGGCTGCTGGCTCCTTTTTTTTTTTGGTGTGTGTCTGCATGTTTTTGGTGTCCCTTTTCCCGGTGGGCTGCTGTTCCTGGCTTGGTGTTGCCGGTTTTGGCTTGGTGGTCCCCCTGTGCCACTTTGGGGGTCCTGTCTTCGGTGCCTTCTGGGGGGGGGGTTGGCCGCCTCTGGTGGTGTTGGCGGGAGGTTTTGGTGGCTGTGGGCTGTTTTCGTGCCCCCCCCCCTCTCACCTCTGTTCTCTTTTTTTCTTCGGGGGGGGGTGTGTTTGTTCCTCCCTCTGCCTTCCCAGGGCTGGCGCACGTACTAGCTCGCATTCAGTGTTGTCTTGCGGGCTGCTGTTGGCGGTTGCGTTCTATTTGGCCCTGTTCCGGCCCCATGGGTCGGGTGGGCTATGTACATGTTGGGCTCGGCGCCCCTTCTTGCCGGGTTAGGTCCTGGCTCTGCCGGCTGAGCGGCTGCGCCAGGCGGCTGCGTGTGGCTCTGGGTTAGGGGGCTGGGGTTGTTCGTATCCTTTCCCCTCTGCGGTGCCGGTTTTAACCTTCTGGGTGGTCCGCCACCGTTGTTGCCGGGCGCGCTGTGGCCCCGTCTGTGGCCTGGGGTGCCGGTGTGTGGCGTGCTGGTGCGGCGCCTTCCGGGGTGTACGGTGTGTTGCTTTGGTTAGTCCTTCAGGTTAGGATCAGTCGTGCCGTGATGTGCCGCTCTGTGCCGCGTCACGTGGCGTCGTGCTGTGGCGCTTTGCACTGTGGCGCGCTGTGGTGCGGTGTGCCGTGGTCTCCCGTTGTGCCGCGGTGGGTCAGTGGAGGTCAGCCTGGCCTGTGACGTGGTGCGGAGTGCGGGCCGGAGTGTGGCTTGCTGGTGGCTTGGGGGTGCGGTTAGGTGTGGGTGTCTCGCTGGGTCCGTGCTGTGGGGGCCTGGGCGTGCCGCTCAGGCTGGTGGGTGGGGTAGGCGTCCGTGGGGTTGCCCTCCCTTGGGGCCTGTGCCTTGGTCCCGTGTCCTCTGGGGGTTTCAGTCCCTAGCCCTGGTTGCTGTGGCCGTGCCTTCGTCCTCTTCTTGTGACTGTGAGGTGGCCCTTGTGGCGCCGGGGTCGTCGCCTGGCGGTGAGGGCGTGGTGTTGCGCCGTGCGGCGGCGTTCACTGCGGCTTTCTCTGTGGGTGTGGCCCGTTCTCCCAGTATAGGTGTGCCCACCATTCCCCGTGTGGTTTCCGGTGGCTGGTGGGTGTGCGCTGGTGTGATCTGTACGGCGTCCTATGCTTGCTTCGGCGGTGCGTGTTGGGGGGTGCGCCCCCGGGAGTCGTGGGGCGTTCGATGGGGGTTGGGCGGCGCTGGTCCCCCCGTCGTGGTATGCCCTTCCTGGGTTTGGGTCGTGGCGTTTGCCGTGGTGCCCTTTTCCTCCGCGCCTTGGTCCCCGCTCCTGCCCCTTCCTGGTTCTTGGGTTGTTTCCTGCCCCCATGTGGTGTCTCTTCCGGCGCCCTGTCCCTATGGGTGCCTGCCCTCACTTGGAGCCCCCCGGTGCCCTCTTGCCTGAGTGCCTCTTGGTGTCTCTTGCCCTCCTGTTGCCCTTGTCCTTCCCCTTCCTGGTGTGGTGGTGGCGGGAGGGGCGGGCTGGGGAGGGGGCGCCGACGGCCCAGGCTTGGGGGTGGGTGGCCTGGAGCCATTGGCGGAGGGCTTGGGGGGTGTAGGGGGGGCGGAGGCCCTGGACCGCATCGCGGAGGAGGGCCTCCCATGCCGCTTGTGGCATGATGGCCTCCGGGGCGGCCTCGTTGGGGTTGGCGGGGGTGCGGGTGCGCATCTCCTCGAAGGTATGCACCATGTGCACACCATTCTGCCTTCCCGCTACCCCGGCCCACTTCACCCAGCGGCGGAGCTCCTGCAAAGCGGGGGCAGACCACCAGGCGAGGTTGGCGGGGGCCTGGGGGGGGGAGGGGTCCGTGCCCGGGGTCCTGGAGCGGCGGGGGGAGGACGTGGACCTGTGGTGGTGGTGGGGGTGGCGGTGCCTGGGGGAGCGGGAGCGGCAGTGGCGGGGGCTGGGGGTGGAGGACGGGTACGGGCGGAGGGGGGATCGGGCGGGGGAGGTGGACATGGGGCGGGGGTGGCGCGCTTAGTGGCGTCTGGGGGAGCGGGAGTGGTGGTGGCGGGGGCTGGGGGTGGTGGATGGGTATGGGCGGCGGGGGGAACGGGGAGCCTGCCGGGGCCTGTGGGGGGAGGGGGAGGTGGAAGTGGGGCGGCCGTGGCGTGCCTGGCGGCGTCGGGGGGAGCGGGAGCGGTGGTGGCGGGGGCTGGGGGTGGGGGTCTTGTATGGCCGGAGGGGGGAGGGGGAGGTGGACATGGGGTGACATTGGCGCTCGTGGTGGCGCCCTGGGGAGCGGAAGCGGCGGGACCGGGGTCCCGGGGGGTCGTGGTGGCACCTGGGGGAGCGGGAGCGGCGGGAGTGGGTGGTTGAGGCGCGGCGGCGGTGTGGGGAGTGTGGGCGCCGGGGGCGAGTGTGCCGTGCGGGGGGGGAGCGGGAGCGCCGCCGTTTGCGGGACCGGGCCTCATCGCTCGAGTCGGGCCAGTCAGGAGGTGTCGGCGCGTCCTGGGGGGCTTCATGTGGTGCCGCCTGGTACTGGGGGGGGGGGGGGGGGGGTCATCCATGGATCGGCCACGTAGGGGTGTGGTTGCGGCAGCGGCTGGTGGTATGGGTCGAGTGACTGTCCTTGGCGGGGTTGGGCCCGGGGGGCCCCTTCGGCGTGGACGTGGTGGTAGGAGGGATGCGGTTCCTGGTACGGGTGGGGTGGCTGGTAGGGGGGGGGCTGGCCCCTGGCGTCAGGTGGGGTATGCGGGTGGAGCGCTCGGTGGCTGCCATCCCATTCGCGGCCGCTGTTCGTGCACGGGGGGTTGTGGCCCGGTGGGGTAGGGTGGTGGGCAGTGGTAGTGGTGGGGGTGGTTTTCGTAGTGGTGGTGGTGGGGACGCTGGTGGTGGTGGTGTTGGTAGTGGCGGGGTTGGTGTTGCGGGTATGGCCCATGGACCCCTTGTGGGTTTTCCGGTCTGCCTTGTGGGGGTAGGGGGTTGGGCATCGTGGGCAGCTCCTGGTGCTGCACTATGTGGTGGGCAGGGGGGGCGGGTTTGGGGCCCGGCTTGACGGTGACGCTGGTCGAGGGGTCCCATGTCCCTGGGTCGGTTTGGCCGGTGGTGGTGGTGGTTTGTGGGGGATGGATGACGGTGCGCTTGGTGACGGGGATGTGGACGAGGGCTTGGACAGGGTCGTGTTCTGTGGCCGCCTCTGCGGTGGCAGTGGCTGCCGTTTGGAGGGGGGCGTGGGTTGTGGTGTTCGGCGGTTCTGGCTTGAGTGAGGGTCCGGGTTGGGGCGGTTTCGGTTGGGTTTGTGTCGTTGCGTTTGTCGTGTTGTGTGTCCTCGCGTGGGGGCCGGCTTGGGCTTGGGGTCGGGTTTGGTATTGGGGTCCGGTTCCAGGTTGAGGAGGACCTCCGTCCGGAGGTGTGAGGGCGCCGATGTCGGGTCGGGGGTCTTCCCTGTGCGTTGCCGGGGTGCTCGAGTCGCCTGTGTGGGGGTTGGGGGGTTGGTGCGTGCGGCCGTGGCTTTGGCTTTTGCCGTGGCCTTGAGGATGAGGGCGGCGGGGAGGGGGGGGTCGGAGGATGAGGTGGAGGAGGTGGATGAGGCTGAGGATGAGGAGGAGGTGGTTGACGCGGGTTGGGCTGTGATGCGGGCGGGCTTGCGGGCGGCGGCTTCTGCTGCGGCCACAGCGGGGAGGATGGAGGGCATGTCCTCGGGCTGTAGGTTGGGGGCGGGCGGCACGGGGGGCCCGGTCGTGACCTGGCGGCCCGGCGGGCTGATCTGGTTGGCAGCGGGAGGGGAGGGAGGCGCGGGGCTGTGGCCTTCTCATTCTGGGCTTGGCTGGGCCCGGGTCCTGCAATGTGTGAGGTGGTTTGGGTTGGCGTCCGCGGGGGGGAACAGTTCGCGTGGGCTGCATTCAGGGGCCGGGGGGTTGGGCCTGGTACTTCTGGGGTATGTGCGGGGGGCGTGGGCGGGCCACTGGGTGGGGTGGGCATGCCGCGGGGCGCGGGGCTCCTCTCGGCGGGTGTGTGTGCATTGTCAAGTGTGGTGGGTGGTGAGGGGTGTCCGACGGGTTAGTGTGTGGCGGGTGTGTGCTGGTGTTCGAGCGGGTGGGGGAGGCCCATGTCGCGGGGCTCGGAGAAGCGGGGATAATGGGCGTGTGTGGGTCTCCGAGTGGGCAGCGAGAGGGGAGGGGCTTGGGCGGGGATTGTGCGGTGGGGTGCGTTGCGTCGGTGTATGTGTCCGCTCGCCTCGGCGAGCCTGCCTGGCCAGTTGTAGGCCGGGCGGTTTGGAGGAGAAGCTTGCCGTCTTCTTTTTTTTTTTTTTTTTTGTAATACAAGTCCAAAGCCACAGCTGCAGTGTTCTCAGGAGGCCAGCCCAATATACATTGAGTCACCCACATCCCCAAGTCAAGGGTCAGCAGGTCGGCAGGCTGGGGTCACGGCGGCGGCGGGACGATGCAAGGTAGTAAATTATGCTACAAAGTGGACATCACAGAAGTGGTCGCCCCATACTCCACGCCCGGGGGCAGTGGCAGATAATCTGGGGGTACTGTCTGGGCGGGTTCCTGTCCTGAGCGGTTATCCCATCATACGTGGAAAACACTGGTACATAGGGCGGGAGACAAGGGGGTCCAGTGGGGGGGGGGGGGGTTGGCAGTGGGCGACCGGGGCGCGGTGGGTCGCCCACAGGGGAAAGAAGAAAATGGCATTCCACTCGCATGGTGTAGGGGTGGGGGTCGGTGTACCATGGGAGGGCCAACCTGCCAACGGTTGGCGAAAAAATAGAGACACAGAGGGGGATTGGGGGTGTACACAGGCATGTTCACGGGAGGGGGGGCAGTAATAAACACAACTGGCCGTCGTGTTGTGCAGGATGCGAAGGAGGGACAAGGTTGAAGAGACGGCGGGGCGTGGGCACCCCCGGAAAGGCCGATGAGGCCAAACTGGCGAAACAGCATACTATCTCACCCTAACTCTTGACCGTCCCAACAGAATTCCGTGGCTCATCGACTTAGCAACCTCATCCAAGACAATCCTGTTGTACCCAGGTCACTGTGTTGGGGCAGCAAAACCAGCAGCATCCATCTGACAATTCACCCAATGCGCCCTTGATTGGCAGATCGCAACGGTAAGAAAATCAGCAACACGATTGAACCACGCCAGATGGCGACGGGGAGGCCAGGAAGCCACAACGTGCTTGTGCCAGCTAGCGAATGCAGGACACGAACCATGAGCAGACAGCCTGGTATATGCAAACTGAGCGCGACATAATCGTTGGACGGGGGAGCGACTCGGTGGCGCACGTTGGTAGATCAGAGTAACCACGGCTGTCGAGGGAGGGCGCTGAAGGGGTATGCGGCACCGCTCTGAGGCACTAGCAACTGCAGTTCTGCCATCCATCAGCGTGTAGCTCTACAGACAGTGATTGCCCATCTGTGCGGTCAAGGCAGGTGAGCATGGTAATCAGTGAGGGCTTACATAACGGACCAATTGGTGGCAGCGCCAGTGAAAAGCCCTTAGAGGGATCGCCAGTATGTCAGGATGTCCTGAGGAGAGACAGGGGGCGTAGCTGAGTTAGTGGCATTCGCGTCGGCTATTAGAACAGCCCAGGGCAAAGCCCGCCACAGGTCGCAGCGTGACAGTCAGAAATTATATGCCAGCCATGATGGCACGCATATGACAAACATGGGGGCAGTTATAACAAGGGGGTGGGCGAATCCCAATCGGCCGATACAACCACATTGGGGCGCTTAGACTTGGGTGGGATCGCTGAGGCCAGAGCAGCAGTGACAGAGTCCAGCACCCTGTCCTGGTATGAACCTATCTCTTTGCGGGCCGCGCGGAAGCCCCCCAGCGTCCGAACCAAGTGGCGATACAAGCTGCGCGGGATAGCCAAACGACCAGCGATGCGCAGATCGCTGCGATGGGCTAAACGGCGCCAAGAGGCGGCGCCCGCGCGGGGGCTCCACACCGACAGCCACGCCTGGACCACGGGGTGGCTCTCCGCACAGTGTGCCAGGTGTCCGTGCACGCTCAAGTTGTGAGAGCAGTGACAGTGCGAGCATGTGTGTGGCGGGGGCTTATCGGACCAGTAGGTCGCATAGTGTGCGTACCCTGAGCGACTCTGCAGACCAAAAAGCCATTTGTGCCACGCTAAGCGGCGGAATTTTAGTGGCCTCCATGACAGCGGGTGGAAGTCTTGGTGGGTATGGCTTGGGGCCAAGTCGTGTGTCCAGACTTTGTGGGGGGGAACCATGGACTCGCCATGCCGAACAACGTCCCAGGGAGAAGAGGGCCGTGCAGGGGGGGGGGGGGGAGGGCAGTGCCAAGACGTGCATACCGATCAGAGGCCTCGTTGAACTCATGGCCCACGTGTCCTTCAACCCACTCTGGCCGTTGCCCTTTTGCGGAGAGGGAGTGGCGGACCTTCTGTACCCAACCCGCTTGCCTGATCGGGCGCTTTTGGCCGAGCGCTGAAGCGATAGCACCCTGGCAATCCAGGCGAATTTTCTCTCCCTCCCCAGAAAAGTGAGACCCAAGTAGCATCCCCACCAACTCAGCTTTGTACGAGTTGGGTACCCCTGGGACCCTGCAGACAGCAATGCGACCACCCGGCATAATGGCAGCTGCCCCAGATGCGGGGGGAACTCCTAGCTTGCTGCCGTCAGTATATGTGCACTCGGGGCGCAACTTGGAGGGCACTACGAACACGACAAGCCCAGCCACTGACATGACCGCTGTAGCCTCGCGCTGCAGTTTGCTGGCCTCCCAGCTGATAAACACAGGGGGGACCGTAGAGGTGGACGGGGGCCCCATTACGGTAAGTGCGGAGCAGAACATGGAGTAGGGGGTCATGGAGCAACGGGGGTGCAGAGAGAAGGCATGCAGAAACTGGTTCCGGTGCAGGAGATCCAGGACACGCGTCGGATGGAGGACCGGGAAGTATCCCATGCCTAAACCTCGGGAGCGGTGGGTGTATAGTGTCTTCTTCGCCACAACCATGGGTAACCCGACGACACCGAAGACGAAACGCTCAAGTACGACACCAAATTGCGTGGTCTGCTCAGCCGTCAGGGGGAGGCACTCCGTCCTGTACAGCAGGCGGGGAAGGACCATGCTGTTGACCAGTAAGACCCGATCTAGCACCTGTATGGGATGGGAGTGCAATTCGTTCAGTTGAGCTTTGAGCTCGCTGGTGATGACAGTAACGGCGTGAGGGATATGTAGACGGGCTGGCAGTGGGTGTCCCAAATGCATCAGGCATGCTGTGCGGGTGAAGGGTCGGGGGACCTCGTCAGCCCACGGCGGCACATCGGCAGAGATAGGCAGCCAAATAGTATCGGGGTGCACCTGGAGGGCGTCAGGAGGGTGTAGGTATTTGGGCAGCACAGCCAGGGGCGGCGGGGAACTAGACATTGACAGTGACTCGCTTTTGGTAACGTTAAGTTGGCATCCTATCAAACTCAGCGCTAGCTGGACAAGAGAGGCATGCGTTTGACTGGCAGTGCGGGGGGCCGGGGAGGAGATGTCGTCAACGTAAGCGGAGAAGACAACGCCATGGTGGGAGAGGTAACGCAGGGGGATGTCGAAGACCAATACAAACAGAAAACATGACATGGGACAGCCCTGTTTAACCCCATGGGAGGTACGAAACACTTCACCTTCAGCACCCCTGATAAATGTGGCACCCCTCTCAAGCACCAGGGAAAGAATACGCAGTAGCTTGAGTGGGGTGCCCATTCGGTCGAGGACCTGGTGGATTAGGTATTTCGGGGGGCTGTCAAATGCGTGATAAACATCAAATGCCAATATGGCCTCAACCGAGTCAAGTCTGTCCATGTCGTCCAGGAACGTGTGTGTGGCGTGCGCAGTGGATGTGCCCTGACGACCACCGAACTGCCGGCAGTGTAGCTGAGGGGAGAGTAGAGGGTAGACCGCCTTGTGGACCCAGCGCATGAGCAACCGGTAGATGGAGTTACTCATGGCTATCGGTCTCCATCGATCAGGATTCTGCCACTGACCTTTGCCTTTGAATAGGCAGAAGGTCTCCGAGATAAGCCAGTGTTCAGGCACTGACCCTTCGTCATAGCACCGGCAGATACACTGGTGCACGATAGAGAATACGGGGTCAGGCAGGGAGGCGATGAGGTATGGTGGGACACCATCTGGTCCTGGGGATTTACGGCGGGATGCCTTGGCCAGAGACCGTAGCTCTGTGACTGTAGGAGGGGGCAGGTCATCCAAACGGGGCTGGACATTGACCCAGTCTAGTGCCCGGGCAGACCATGGGTTGTTCCTCTGTAGGATGCGCTGTATTTTGCGGGTGGGTGTTGGCAGTGTAGACGGCGTGGGAGGTGTCAGTAGCGTGTGTTTTACCCGCCGGTAGAACAACTTGGACCTGCGCTTTGCCTGCTTGGCAAGCTGACGCACTACATCGGACCAGTCAGTGACATCAATCTTGTTTTTTGGCACTTCCTTTTTTTCTTCGTTCACTTCGCGCATGGCCGACAACATTGATGTCACAAGGGTATCATAGACGGTTCCAGCCTGTCGGGCGTCCTGGGGGGCACAGAGTGACGCCGCTGACTCGCTTATTTTTTTTTGGAATCGGGTCACGTCCCTGCGGTTCCACATGGCACACCGCGGTTCAGGTACGTGGGGCGTGGCCCAAGGGATTGTATGTACGATGATAGGGTCGTGATCCTGGACACCGTACACCCGCGAAAAGTCAAGTACACCGGCGGCTTCAGACTGGTACAGGGCTACAAACATCCTAGATCCGTAGGCCCTATCGATATAACTCTTCGTCCCTCCATACCTCCTCACCCTCGTGTACGGCTGGGCATCACAGTGGGGGCGGACTAGGTCAATCATGGCCCCGGACCTCTCCCTAGCAATCAACCAGGGCCACAGGTTGGGGTGGAGAGTGGTGGCGTCGGACGACCGTGTCACTCCATTGTAGTCCCCTAGTATGATGGAACACTTCTGCAGCAAGGAGGCAAGGACTTTCTCGCACTGTAACCGCTCGCGGGCTGTATGTGGTCCGTAGAAGGAACACACTGTGACGGGAGGCATCAATGGATCCGTGTGCAGCGCAACCTGGGTCGATATCAGCCGTCCAGGGAGGTGTACTGTGGGTGTGGGTTTACCAGGGGAGATTGACGTGTGGATCAGTAGAGCAACACCCTCTTTAGAGGACGGCGAGCTCAGTAACATGTGGTAGCCCCAATAGAGGGCAACCCTCACGTGATCTCTGGTGGTAGAGAGGGAGCTAGGCCTGTATTCCTGCAGGGAGAGAACATGGGGGAGAGTACCGTAACCACCCAGCAAGTGGCATAGTCTGTTTGGTGTAATCTCCACGCCGCCAACATTCAAGGAACTGTATGTAAGTGTGTCGTGTGTAGGCACGCGTGCTCCAGCTGTGGGGTCGGGGGGCAGGGGGCGACCTGTGGCTGGACCAGGCACATCGTAGGCGGCCGTACGGCGCGTCCTTAGCGAAGCGAAGACCATCGGAAGCCAAGCCAAGAAGAAAAGAATGTTGCAGGCCGTGAGCACGAGGTTATGTATAGTGTGGATGGCACTGAGACGCAAGATATTGAGCATGGTGTGTGTAGTATCCATGGGTTGCGGTGCGTTAAGCAGTAATGTGTGCGCGGGTGGGGGCACTGATCGCAGCGAGAAAAGCCGGCATGCGGAGTGCAGGGCCACAGCACAGTGTACAGATGATACCACATAGAGGCGTTTATAAAGGGCCAGGAAAGACAGCAAACAGGCGAATTCAAATGCATTTGAACCGTAGGTCAGGCTGTCGAGGCAGGGCGCTTGAGCAGACATATGGGGGCAGGATGGCATGGCTTGGGGGTCGGCGAAACCCGTTCCGGTAACACGTAAACTATGGGGCCGATTCGAAAACTCACTGAGATCAACAGCATGTCCAGCGGGTACTAGACGGCAATGCCGCGCAGACAAGTGCGTAACGCTGTGAAGGAGGGCGAAAACTCTGAGAATCGTGGCTGTGACAGCACGCACCCTAACGTAGACATGCCTGAAAAGAATGCACAGCGCAAAAAGGTGGGGGTAGGTCCATCCACCAAGTCGCAGCTGGAGCAGCATACTTCGGAGCTCGTGGTAGGAAAAAACTCGGAGGCGCGCGTTCTCCAGCAGGGAGTGTAAGGGCACTGGCAATTGGGCATTCCCATGTGGGCATGGCGCATCGTTGATGACATCTGTGGATATAGGGGCAGGGGAGCATTGGAGAAAGGGTGTGTTAGGGTGTAAGGGCGGGTTGGGGAAATGAGCATTCACTGTGCCTGGCGTCTGAAGTAGGGCTGACGGGGGCTGATGCCTCTGGAATTGCCGACGGCACTGGTGACGCGGAGCCTCGAGTGCGGATATCAGGTACGTTGAAGGGTGGCACAGTGCTACCCGCCACAGCGGCTGGGTTATGCTCGTTGAGTACGGGCAGGGGCAGACCAGACAGAGATATGGCACTCAGACGCTGAGTAAGGCCCTCAGTGGTATCATTCTCTGGATTTCCGGACGTGAAATACACGGGCCCAGGGAGGGTGGCCCCGTAGGACGCACGCGCCGAAACGTCCGACTGATATCGGATCAACAATATACCAGATTGCTGGAAGATCTGGTGCCCCTGGACCGGGCCAAAGGTGGCCGCAGATCGCATGATCTCGGGGATGGCATACGTGGGTGGGAATCTGACCAACGTGTAGGGCGGGGTCACAGTCCTGGACACCTCTTTGGCCATCAGTCTCTGCTGTGTCGTGGCACAAATGACTATCATGTCGCCCAGATTTTCAATTTCCTGCACGGCGGGCTGGATCAGCATGCGCTCGTGCACCATGGCAAAAATGTCGTATTTATTGAGCAAGACAATAAAAGCGAATTTTTTCCTAAGAGATGAGTTCATCTCAATCGCATCCCGAATTTCCGGAGACGGCATTTTCTTCTTTTTCGGGCCGCCCTTTTGGAAACGTGGCTGGTGAGTAATCACCAGTGCGTTATCTTTGACCGACTCGTGCAATAGTCCCATGGAGACTCGCATTTCACCTAGGGCGTCTTGCTCCTCGTAAAAACGGGACAAGACATCTAGGGGCACGTGGAAGTCAAAGATTTTGTGGGTGTCTGGGGAGGAGTTGACGGGTATGGGCCAATGGTCTTTGGTGATCCTCGGGACCACTATGTCTCTAAGGACGGTGGAAGTGTCGTCCGGCCCGAGGCCATTGAGCATGAGCATGAGGGGGAGGGTGCCGGTAATGTCCCAAACCACCTCGGTGCCTTCAACATCTAGAACAACTTTGTTGGGCACGTCGATTCTCAATTGGAAGAGTGATGGGTGGGGTTCATACACCTTGTCTGCTGTTTCGGTTGGCGTGAGGCGCGGGAAAAATTCCACCGTTTTGGCATGGTGCTTTTTGGGCAGTTGGATGGATGTAAGGTGCATCAAAATCAACGGTTGGTCCAAAGGGCTGACATTCTCAACTATGGTGTTCGTGGTGGAGTCCCTAGACGCAAGGTGTATGATGGGACAAACGACCGTCAGGTAGAGAAAAGACAAGGCGGGAATCAAGTCGATGCGGCGGTCCAGAAGGGTTGCAAAGCTGCTATCTGCTACATTTGAGCGGGTGACGTAGGCCAACCAAACATTGGTTGTTTTGTTTTGTTTTTTGGCCTGTCGGAGCAAGGACACAACTTGTCTAACAATGGTTTTGTGCGAAAAAAATGGGGGCTCATCTTCGAAAGGGGCGAATGATGGCAACATGACAAAAATCGTCAGGCCTATGAATTTGGTCCACTCCATGGAGGCCAAATCCGCAATGGAGAAGGATCTCAAGAACCCTTTATAAGGTAGACCGTCTCCGTATAGAAGTATTTGGGGAACGGGGCTCAAGGACGCCAAAAGGCAGGGAGGCGGCAAAGGCGTGGTATCATGGTATGCAAGAGGGGCGGGGGTCAGGACATCAACCCTCGAAAACCTAGACTGTCCGCGCACTGGAATTTTCCCTGCCTGCACATCCTTGCTAAGGTCACGGGCCTCGGGGAAACCCGTAGGCAGCGTCCCGTGAGGCCTAAAAACGGGATTAGAAATTACATGAACGGGTGAGGTGGGCAACCTTGGTGCGGGTGCGCGGAAACAAGACTCAGGCTCCGACTCTAGCTCGGCCGGACGGGCGGCGAGTGGGGCGGGCGGCTTGGAAGGCGTGACGAATGCATCTCTAAGGATCTTCTTTGGTGTCTCCATAGCGCCACTAGCATTACCATCTCCAAGCTCAACGACATCATGATCTAAAGCCATGGTGCGAGGGTGCGCGGAGCTATGTGTGCTAGCCGTACTACCAACCTCGATATCTACGGCTAAGCCAATTTCATCCATTGTGGAGTCGTCTTTTTTTTCGTTGTCACTTTTTTTCGTGTCAAGCAACTCACACCCGGTCGCATCATTTTTTTCCTTTGCTTTTTTTTCCTTCTCAAGAGCGCTTGGACCGGCGGTCGTGCGCCGCCCAACGGTGGGGTCAAGATTTTTTTTCTCTCTCGGCACATCGCCTACCAAAGGTCGTTCCCTGAGTCCCAACTCCGTGTCAAGGTTGACGCTTGAGCTTGAGGCAAAGGGATCACCACGTTGGGAAAGGGATGGCGGCTCAGAGTTGGAGACACTAGGATTCGAAGAGTTCCCAAGATGCATCTTTACGTGTGCAAGCATGGACTCGTTGCCTTTGGCCTTAGAGTTATGCTTCAAGGAGTTGGGCGTGGCCCTTGTTGCTTTCTTTTTTTTGTCGGCATCTTTTTTTTGTGGGTGCGACGGCAAAGAGCGAGCTCCAGAGTCGGAGGCAGTAGGAGTAGGAAGACGGGGCATGGGAGGAGAGGCACTTTTGGCAGTCTCGGACATTGCGGAATGCAGAGAAATGAAAGTGAACCACAGACGCTAATATGTATGTCAAAAGACGCAGATTGGCGTAAAACGGGAGAAAATGGCAGTCAGGTAATCTGAAGACGACAAAAAAAAGACAGAAAGGAGTGCCAGAAGGAAATTCTGTTCTCCGCACGTCAGAAGTCGCACGCGCGCACGTCGGATGAAGCTTGCCGTCTTCTGCTGCTGCGGCAAGGATCTCGCAGACGAGCTTGCGTATCGGGCGGACCTCTTGGTCAGTGGTGGGAAGGGGGTATGCTAGCTTTGGGCTAAGACCCATGCGGCTGAGGACCCTGTGGATGGCGTGGTACCCGCAGGTGAAGGATTGCTGCGGTCTGGGGGGGGGGTTTGGCCGCGTTTCTGGGCCCGCCTCGACTTGTGTGTGGGCAGTGAGGATGGCCCAAATCCAGGGCACGGTCCCCGTGGGTGGCCAGAGGCGCTGGATCCAGTGGGTCAGGCAGAGCATGGCCAATCCCAGGTGGTAGCCCGCCTTCCCCGAGGTGATTTGGGCCAGGGCGCGGGCTGGAGCTTGTCCCCTGGCTGGAGGACGCCCCTGAGGACCCTGTGCTGGGTGGTGGGGTCTTCTACTGCCCCTGGTCGGGCGGTACCTGGGGCGAACATGGTGTCTGTCCCTTTGACGAGCCATTGCGGGCCGGGGGAGGTAGCCGTAGCGGCTATCACGTAGTAGTGCCCGCGCTCGAGGACTGTAACCCAGACCTCAGGCGGGGGGTGGTCACTGTCTGTAAGTGGGGGGGGGGGGGTCGTTGGCTGGGGTGCGGAGGCCGGCGGCGCGGAGGGCGGTGTCGCGGGTTGGTGCGATGGCCTGTTCCCACTGCTCCGGGCGGTTCGGGTCCGCTGGGTGGTCCTTCTCCGCTGTGGCCCGTCGTAGGCGTACGGTCCCTCGACGCGTGACGTTGATGACGGTGTCGTGTGTCAGGGCCTGGCCCCACTCGATGGGGGGGATCCAGACGTGCTGGCCCTGGGTGTGTTTGCGGGCTCGCCAGAGTACGAGGTCTACGATGGTCTCGTGGAGGCCGTTGCCTGGGGTTGTCAGGTCCCGGAGGGCTTTGTCGGTGAGCTTGGTCCAGTCCTCTTGTAGGTGGTACCAGCCCCGGGGGGTGGTCTGGGCCCTGCCTTGGAAGGTTGCTCGGAGGAGGTCGGGGTCGCGGATGGTGGCCGGTGTGAGGGGGGGGTGCCCCGGGTCCGGCAGGGGTGGGCTGGATGGGTTGCCGGGGTCTTGCGCGTCTACGTCGACGTATGGTTGGCCCTGGTTGGGCTCGGCCGGGCTGGGCGGTGCTGGGTGGCTTCTTGGGTGAGAGATGGGCCTCGGGGCGCTGTGGTGGTGTCTTGAAGGCCTGCGGATGGAGAGAGATGGGGGGCGCGTGTGGGGCGCGGAGTGGGTTACTGGACGTCTCGGTCATGCACGGCATGGTAATGAATGAGGCGCTGCATGTGTTCCCTGGCGGTGGGGTCGGTGAGTTGCTCCGCGTGTGTTAACAGGAGATGTTTGCAGTGTCCCATTTTCGCCGCTGCTCTGCGGACCGCCTCTAGCTGGAGGTGCGCTGCTGCCTCCATGGGGCTTTCCGTGTGTTTGGTGAGGTGTCCTTGCAGGGCCTGTGTCACCGCCCCTCTCATGGTGGCTTCTTTGACCAGGGGATCCCGGAAAAGGTGTTCGGTGGCCTGGTGTGCGTGGCTCTGGGTTGGCCATCCTTCGTATTGTCGTAGGGCTTCCCCCGGGGACCAGCCCACTAGCGTGTCCCTGCCTGTATGGAGGGGGCATTTCTTAAAATGTTCCCAGTCCTCCGGGGTGGTGTGGTCGCACGGGCAACAGGTGTGTTCTTCGGGGACGTGGATGTGTTTGCGGGCGAGCCATCTGGCGACCCTGGTGAGGAATGGTAGTTGCTCCCTGAGGAGCTGGATGCGTCGTTTTTGGAGGTGGGCTGGCAGGTTTGCTGGGCGCAGCGCTGAGTGGTAGAGGGGGAGTTGCAGTCTGTCCTGGAGCTCCTGGATGTGCGCCTGGCTGTCTGCGTCGCCGAGCACGCGGGCAAGATGTTGGATGGGGTCGGGGTAGTGGTATGCTCTGTTGTGGGAGGAATAGGGGGCGTCCTCTGGTACCCAGTCCGGGGTCTGATGGGACTCGGGCACAGGGGGTATGTGTTGGAGGTGTGTGTGGTTTCGGCCGAGGTCAGGGATCTGGAGGGCTGGTACGTGCGTTGTGCGCGGGTGTACTGCCTGGTTGTCGACCTTACCATTTCCGTATTGGTGTCTGTGGGACTCTTGTTTCACGATGTGAAGTTGGACGTAGGGGGGGAGGCTGCGAAGGGCTTTCCAGAGCAGCAGTGCCTGGGTGCCGAGGCTCGTCGCAGTGGCTTTGTGAAGTGTTTGCCTTGCTATGCAGAGGAGCAGGTGTGTGTCGACAGTGGCGTCTACCACGAACCGGACCCGGACGATGTGCGGGAGGTGGGCGGGTAGGTGGGCCGCGATCTAGGTGATGGCGTCCGCCATGGACCCTAGCTCCCCGTGGGAGGAGGCCCCATAGGTGGTGTGGCCCGTGTGGTGGTCCATGTGGTAGTGTCCCCCGGTGTGGGTTAGCTGCAGGGTGGCCCCCCCGGTGATGGGCGTAAGGGCGGATTCGCCTGAGGCGTCGGTGAAGAAGAGCCGGTCTGCCGGTGATGGTTGTGGGAGGCGGCATGGGTTCATGGGCAGGTAGGCGTACATGGCGAGGCCCGTTGCAAGGTCAGCTACTGGGGTTGTGGGCTGCAGGATGGGGGTGGCGTACACCCCTATTCCTTCGGAGATGATGTGTTTTGCTTGGGGGGAGAGGGCTATGAGTCCCTGCTCCGGCTGTCCTTGTGTGAGGTAGGAGTAGATGTAGTGGAGGATGTAGGCTGTGTCTGGGTTTAGGTCGTGACATGTGAGGGTTTGTGTTCGGTGCTCCGGTGTGTGGCAGGAGTGGTGGAGCGGATAGTAGGGGTGCTCGTGCTTGCCCGTTCTGCCTGGCTCCTACATGCTGTAACAGATGGCGACCCCTGCCGGGTCGGGGCGGGGCCATGTGGGTGTAGTGGTGAAGAGCCATTTTGGCGCGTGGTCGAGTTTCCATGCTACCGTGGGGTTAGTGTCGGTGTGGTGGAACCATGGGGCTACCCATGCGTAGGCCTGTGGTGGTAGCTGGGTTGTGGGGTGGGTGTGGTGGCGTGCTATGAGGTGTAGTACGGGCCATGGTGTGGGTGGTGCCTCGGGATCACAGGCCCAAAATGTGCGTGGCATCCTCTGGGAGTCATGTGGGACCCGTGGTAGGTCGCAGGCGGTCATGTGGTGTTTTTGTATGCGCCATTTTGCCCCGTGGTGGATAACGGTGGTCTGCGTGGGTTGGGCTTCATTCGGGGCCAGTAGTAGGGTTAGTGGTGGGACTGGGCCGGTGGGCCGGTGGGTGCGTAGGGCGGCGTCACTGGGATGGGTCGGGGCTGTTGCTTTGTGAACTCTCGGTAGGCTGTTTGCATGTCTTTGCTTCCCGGCAGAGTGTGTCCCGCTTCCCGTGCCGTCTGCGTGAGGTACTGGTGGAAGAGGCGGTATTGAGGCCATTCGGGAAGCTGTAGAAAGGGGGTGTGGTGTGCCCCGCTGTGGTGCAGGACCCGCATTTGGGGGAGGGTGATGTATACTACGGTGATGGAGGTCCCGACAAGGTCTATGGTGTGGATGGTGCCCTTGGGGTGATGGTGGAGGTCCCCGCAGAGGACCGCTAGAGGCCCTTCCTCTGGGCACGTGTGGTTGGTGAGTATGGCGTGGTGTGGGGATCGGAGGAGAAGGTGCAGGTGGTTCCACAGGCGCGTGTTCATGTTGTGGGCATGCTTGTCTGGTGGAGTACCCAGCGCGGGCATGTGTTGCGGGCCCGTTGTGCGGCTTGGAGGCGGATTGTGGTGACCTCGCGGACCTCCGGTGAGTGGTTGTGGGTCATGCGGTGAAGGAGGAGGGCGGTGTGTCTGGTGTAGCCCGCTTTCACCTTGTCCCCTATGGCGTCCCCATAGTGGGGCCATGCCGCTCGGATGGCGCGGGTGAGTATGGAGGTGGGCCAGCCACGTGTGCTGCCCATGCCTTGGTCAAGGCGCGTGCCGCCGGCTGGAGGGCGGTGGTGGGGTGTGTCACGTGGAGTGCTTGGAAGCCTATGGAGGCGGTCCAGACCCCGGTGAGGTAGTACGCCAGGCTCTGGTGGGACAGGGAGAGGGCCTTGGTGGTCGGGAACGCATATCTGGGGAGATGGGCGAGGTGTGATTGCAACTTGGGAGGGAGGGTGGTGTCCTCAGGGTTGGCGGCCTGGATTACCCCCAGGTGGGTGGTGGTTGTCACGACTTGCATGGGGGGCCCTTGTGGCCCTAGGCTGGGGGGTGTGGCAGACCCCTTGATCATGGCCACTGACATTATGGGGTGGACGATGAGGTTGTTGTGGGAGAGGTAGGAGACGGTCACGTCCAGTAAGTCATTGGCCTGTTGGGTGACCGTTGGCCCTGGGTCCGGGGCATGAGTTTCGTGTGGGATGTGTGCGACTGTGAGGTTGGTGTCGTCCGCGAAGCCCACCAGGGGGGGGAGGGGGGGGTAGGGTGCGTAGGCCGGGTAATCCTGTTCGATTGCGAGGGCAAGGGGGAGCGTCACTAGAAGGTACAGGAAGGGGCCCTCTGCTCCTCTTTGGGGGACCCCGCTGCCTGGCTCAAGGAAGGGGGTCAGGCCTGCTCCAGTGTGGACCGTGTATTTGCGGGTGCGGATGTAGCCGGAGGCGAAGTTGTAGAAGGGGAGGCCCAGGCGTTCCCACACCGCTTCTAGAAGGAGCCAGGGTGTGTTCGGGAAGTCTCCTTTGACGTCGAGGGAGGCGATGATGAGGTCCACCGGGTCCATGTCGGCGATGGTGTCCTAGAAGAAGATGGCCTCGTGTGGGGACCGGCCTGGGATGGCCCCCAAGAGACTGGCTGGTATGTGGGGGTCCAGGTGGGGGCGGATGCGGCGTAGGAAGATGGTCCAGACAATTTTGACCTCTGTGACCGCACAGACTATGGGGCGCGAGTGGTCCGGGTTTGCCCAGTCCCCTTTTTTGTAGAGGGGGCGGACAACGTTTGCCCAGTCTGGTGGCAGGGGGGTCTGCCCCGTGACGATGTCCCAGAGGCGGCCGGCGAGGATGCAGAGGAGGTGGGCGGGGAGGTGGTAGTATGCCTCTGCAGGGAGGCCGTCATAGCCTGGGGTTTGGTGTTGCCGGAGACTGTGCATGGCCTTCCGGACTTCGTGGATGGTGAAGACGCGCTTTTCCACTTTCCTCCTCTGGGCGTGGTTGAGGACCCGAGGGAGGCGGTTGATTTTGGCCTGGGTGTCTGGGTCCAGTGTGTCTTGGGTGGGCGTGTGTTGCCGAAGGAAGCTGTCTTGGGTGGCTTGGAGCACTGTGGCTGGGTCATTGGTGAGGGAGCTGTCCTCCTGCCGGACTGTGGTGATGGTGTGGTGGCTGGTGTCGGTCATGGCGTCGTTGAGGTGGCCGATGGCCTTGTAGGCGAGTTCATGTTGCGCATACCGTTCGTGTTCCTGGGCGATGCACTGTTGCCTGTGGATGTGCCACCGGGGCAGGTCTGCCCTGATGTGGGCTATCTGCGTCCTGCAGTGGTGTATCTGGCGGCGGGTTTCGGGGGTGTCGGTGTGGAGGAGGGTCGCCAGTTGTTGCTTTGCATGCCAGAGGTCATGGAGCATGTCCCCTAGGGCCGTGGGTGGTTGGTCGTTGTCTGTGTGGGGGTGTTGCTGGAAGCCGCAGGCGACATCGGCCGTGCGCATGGCTGTGAGTAGGTCGGTGGGGTCTCGTTGGATGCGCCGGGGGCGGTCTATGGCCCTGTGATATTGGGACCAGGCATGCTTGTCATGCAGTGGGGGCATCTTCAGAGGGGGTGGTAGGCCTTGGTCCACATACTCTGTGGGGCTGGGTGGAAGGTTCGGGATGGTGAGGCGGATGTGCAGGGGGCTATGGCCTGTGGGTCCCAGCGGGAGGGGTCCATACCGGGCCTCTGCCCGGATGATGGTGGTGGGGTCGCCATAGCATACGTCGATGCGGGATGGGGCAGCACACGTGGGCGTTGATGACGTTGAGTTGCCATCCGTCCCGACGACCTCATAGACACCTAGCGTCCCTGGGACGCTGAGGTGGTGGACGAGGTGGACGTGGATGCCCGTTCGCGTGTATGGGGGGGTCCCTTTGTGCAAGTAGCATTTGTACGCTTTTCGGTCCGGGGTATATTCGGGGGTTGTTTCTGGGGGGTCGTCGCGTTGTAGGCCTTGTTTCTGGAAGGTGAGGAAGTGGGGAACGCACCCTGGGCCATCAGGAGTTCCTGGAGGGCGGTTGTGGCGTCCTTGGAGTATGTGACGGCCGGGTGGTTGAGGTCGAGGAGGTCGACGGTGGCCTCGGTGGGGGCAGGCCGGGGCTGTGGAGGCTTGTGCCCTCGGCCCTTGCCCCGTCAGGGAGGGGGACTGGGGCCGGGGGACTTTTTGCCGGTTGGTGGGCGCTTGGGTAGGCGCGGCGGGGGGAGGCCTTGGCTCCACTCCGGGGGGAGCTCCTCAGTGTATTTGCTGCCTCTCTGGACCTTGTCCTCTTCGGTGCGGAGTCAGATGGGGTGGGCGCTGGTGAGCTCCAGGGTGTGGCTTTCTGGCTTGTCCGGGGCGCTGCTGCCTTGGTCTAGCTCCTTTTGGCGGTACCAGACCACCCGGATCTGTGGCCCCCCGTTGTCCCCTGGGTCGCGGAGGCGGTACTGGATCGTGCCCTCCTACCATATCAAGTCGCCTGTGTGGTCGTTGCGGAAGGGCTGCTGGACCTTCGCGGCCTTTTCGAATCCTTGGTACGCCTCAGGCGGGGGCAGTGCTGGTGGCGGGAGGGAGGATGATGAGGATGCCTGGTCCCGGTGGGGCGGTGGTAATGATGGGAGGGATGACGACGAGCATGCTTGGTCCGGGTGGGGCGGTGATAATGATGGGAGGGAGGATGACGAGGATGCTTGGTCCGGGTGGGGCGGTGATAATGATGGGAGGGAGGATGACGAGGACGCTTGGTCTGGGTTTGCCGGGTGGGTCGGGTGGGGTGCGGGGGGTCTGGAGGTCGCTGCTTTTGTAGTTAATAAAATCGCCTTGGATGTTTTCACCCTCGTTGTTGAAAAGCAAAATCCACAAAGTTAATCTCGAACTTCTCAATCACGGTGCAAAAGCATATAAAACAAAAGTCCAACACTTCCAAAGTGTTAAAGTACGCGTTTCGCCTCCGGAAGAGGCCTCCTCAGCCTGTGTACAACATGAAGAAAGATGTACATGGGACAAAAAATAAAAATTGCAATCCTATGGGTATAGGGTTAGGAATTGACTATGTCACCTGGTGGGAAATCCTAAAATGGATTCCCCCCGCATCAAAACTTCATGTGGGTACGCGATTTAACAAAAGCTGGGCCAGAGTCGTGAAGACATCGCTCCTGCTGTGCTGCGGCGTCCTGCGCTTTGTGCGCGCACGCTGTTTTAGACAGCGCGCGCGAGCAAACAGAACTGGAAAATCAGCATCTCGCAGGATTATGAGCAAAGGAATGAACAGAACAAGAAAAGCCGCATCGAACGCAGTATTCTACAGTCAGATCCGTGACAGACGAATTTTTGTGTCGCTGCACGCTCCTCAAAGCTCCTCCTTTAATGCTCGCATTCGCCGTGCTCGGAACAAAATGCGTAAATTGGGCGATGACTTCAAAGTGACTCGCACTTGCAAACTTGGTATTGACGGTAAAAATTTACAACGAATAAGGGAAAACATTGCAGCCCATGGAATAGGCATAGAAGAATGAAATGGCACTCGAACAGCGAGCACAATCTCATTTACTTTGCCACGATCATGCACATACCTCCTCTTGTCACTCCATTGTCTTGGTGCCTTACGCCATACATGTTTTGGATAACCTAGACGCATGAGAGCTCCTTGTAGTCTAGACCAACATGCATTGAAATATTGTTCATGAGAACACAATCGCAAAAAACGAATGCATTCGCCGGTGACCCACCCCAATTTTCCATGCCGTGGTGTGTTTGAGCCCCACGGAATATAAGAACATGTGTGGGTTGGTTTAAAGTACACACTCGTTTCAAGTGGCTTCGCCTTGAAAATTAACAAATCCATATAGGGGATGTTAGTCATGCGATTGAATGCTTCAAACTCTACCACCAAATGTGGAGGGTAAAGGCTTTGAATATCATGCAACAATTGCTCGCGAGTAACATTAGGATGGTGGAGGACAAGGCCGTCATCAATGAAACGAGTCATGATATGGGAGCTTGGGGATGGGACACGGCTTTCATAAAACCGTAGCACCAAATTGGCCCATGTGGGCGCGGCATTAGTGCCCATCGCCCAGCCCGATAGTTGAACATATACACCAAGTCCGGGGGTTTCAAACACACAATGAGTGAAAATCACGTGCAAAACGGGTGAGTACTCAAGGGTTGAAAAAGGGAAGAGCGGATTGTACATACGAAATGATTCCATGGACATGGGAGTGAATAACATATCCATAAATTCCGCTTCCTCCTCCGACATTACCTTCATGGTCTTGCCGTCTTGCTTGTACCATGCATGCCAATAGCGATAGGCAAGGGAAACGTCGGACCACTTGATGGTTGTATAGAGGGAGGAAAAATCCACCGTCGACATTCTTGTGAAGTGTTGCACGTTCTCATGATGCAAGCGTGTCAACACATCCCTTGTGTCACGTAGTGGGGTTCTCAAAGGGTTGCGATCACGGTCACAATTCAACAAAAAAGTGCCGCCAATGGATAATAAAATGGAGGCGCTGGTGGTGCACCATTGGTACAAACCAACGAGCGGGCGAGAGGCCCAACCTCATTCTTTGTTGAGGGAGAGCGACTTGTGTGTTTTTCACGACAAGTAAAATTTTGCAAGAACAGGAGTCTTTGCTTGATCAAGGACATTTAAAATCACTTTTTCCAACTTCATTGGCATCGCCGAACGAATAAGGATATGCGAATACTCCATCCATGTTTTTGCCTTCTCTTCCCAAATGGACGTGTCACCATCTAATTTGCGATATACATCACTTTGCATGTGGTTGCTCACCTCACGCATGTAAGTTTGTTTAGAGATACACCGACGATCTGTCTTTGTCAGCGCCCACGACCAAGGTATCCCTAAGATACGAATCAACAAGGGACGACTTAAAAGCAATGCCACGTCGATACAACGGTTTGGACCGGAGGTAGTCAATACACAAAAGACTTTCTTCCTCGCCCGCTTGACCTCCGCTTCAATGATAGAATAGGACTCCGGTATTTCTTCAATCACCTTCATGGGTAGTGAAGTGCCCTTAGGCCAAAACAACTTCTTGTATGGTAGCGATGTGCGAAAATCCGGCTCATCATGATGACCATCTCGTTTTTTCTTTTCAAAAAACGCCGACCATCCAAGTGTGCGAGCAAGTTCTTCACATTCATGGCGAATCGCTTTGAGACGGGGCACAAAGTGAGGTGGGTGGGGATGGGGAACATATTTCGGTCCCAAGGACAACAAGAGTTTGAGGTATGGCGGTGGCTCTTCCACCGCATCGCCTTTGAGTGTTTGTACATGCAAGCGCTCATTCAATGCATCCTTCACCCTTGTTGCTTCCTGCTTTTTGTGCGCCGCCTTTGCCTTTGCCATGTCACTTTGCGCTCTTTTTTTTGCCGCTTGTTGTTAGCCTTTTGCGTTTGTTGCCCGTGGATGATGGGGTTGATGCACTAGGAGTCCGTGGAGAGTTCGTGCCCTTGCCTTTGGGTGTCGACTTGCCGGATCTGCCCGTTGGGGTCCGGTTTCGGCGCGGTGGTGGGGTTTTGCTTTGTCTTTTGTCGCCTCCGCCACCACAACGTTGCGGCCCGTTTTTTGTTGCGCCACGACCGTCCCGTTTGTCTTGCATGAGCAGCTTCATCGCCTCCGTCAACATTTTGATTTGTTCTTGTTGATTTTGGACGACTTCATCTTGTGCTAAGGCCTTCTCCACTTCCTTGCGCACGGTTTCATTTTGAATGCCTGTAGCATGATCAATCAATTTCTTGGCATGAAAATCCAAGTATTTTTGGTGTGCATTTTCACATTCATAATCAATGTTCCGGTGTGCATCAATCACTCGTGTCATGACCGCTTGCAATTCGAGTTTCATGCGATCACGAAGTGCGGATATGGTGCCATCATATTGAGAATCCAGCGCCATGAGCACGTCCGCATCTTCTTGTACAACATCTCCAAACTTGTATTCCTTCGCTAATGCTTCCTTTGCTTCAAAGTGTTCGCGTGTGGCCGTCACCAGTTCTTGATGTGCCACCCCTGCTGCTTTCTTTGCATTGTCTACATCATCTTGATGGAATTGAAGTCGGAGTTCACACTCATTTTGATGTAACGTGCATTTAAGCTCTTCATTGACCACGTGTTTTCTAACTTGTGTGCCATCACGAAAAGTAGATTCTTTGGGTTTGAAATCATTGAGCATTTGATGTCGGAGCTTTTTGTGGGCGAACTCCTTCTGCTTGTAGGTGCGGTAGGACAAGAGGTGGTCCAAAGTGATCTTCTTCAATTCCGGGGGCACCTTGGATAGTTCAAACTTGGCACGATTGTTGTTAGGCATCTCTAACGGCGGGTAATCTTGCACTTGTAGCTAATAAAATCGCCTTGGATGTTTTCACCCTCGTTGTTGAAAAGCAAAATCCACAAAGTTAATCTCGAACTTTTCCATCACGGTGCAAAAGCATATAAAACAAAAGTCGAACACTTCCAAAGTGTTAAAGTACGCGTTTCGCCTCCAGAAGAGGCCTCCTCAGCCTGTGTACAACATGAAGAAAGATGTACATGGGACACAAAAAAAAAATTCCAACCCTATGGGTATAGGGTTAGGAATTGACTATTTCACATGGTGGGAAATCCTAAAATGGATTCCCCCAACATCAAAACTTCATGTGGGACGTAAAATAAAAATTCCAATCCTATGGGTATAGGGTTAGGAATTGACTATGTCACATGGTGGGAAATCCTAAAATGGGGTCTTCCCACATCAAAACTTCATGTGGGACACAAAAAAAAATTCCAATCCTATGGGTATAGGGTTAGGAATTGACTATGTCACATGGTGGGAAATCCTAAAATGGATTCCCCCCACATCAAAACTTCATGTCGGTCACAAAATAAAAATTCCAATCCTATGGGTATAGGGTTAGGAATGGACTATGTCACATGGTGGGAAATCTTAAAATGGATTCCCCCCACATCAAAACTTCATGTGGGACACAAAATAAAAGTTCCACTCTTATGGGTATAGGGTTAGGAATTGACTATGTCACATGGTGGAAAATCCTAAAATGGTTTCCCCCCACATCAAAACTTCATGTGGGACACAAAATAAAAATTCCAATCCTATGGGTATAGGGTTAGGAATTGACTATGTCACATGGTGGGAAATCCTAAAATGGATTCCCCGCACATCAAAACTTCATGTGGGACACAAAATAAACATTCCAATCCTATGGGTATAGGGTTAGGAATGGACTATGTCACATGGTGGGAAATCCTAATCTGGATTCCCCCCACATCAAAACTTCATGTGGGACACAAAATAAAAATTCCAATCCTATGGGTATAGGGTTACGAATTGACTATGTCACATGGTGGGAAATCCTAAAATGGATTTTCCCACATCAAACCTTCATGTGGGACACAAAATAAGAATTCCAATCCTATGGGTATACGGTTAGGAATTGACTATGTCACATGGTGGGAAATCCTAGAATGGATTCCCCCCACATCAAAAGTTCATGTGGGACACAAAATAAAAAATCCACTCCTATGGGTATAGGGTTAAGAATTGACTATGTCACCTGGTGGGAAATCCTAAAATGGATTCTTCCCACATCAAAACTTCATGTGGGACACAAAACAAAAATCCAATTCTATGGGTATAGGGTTAGGAATGGACTATGTCACATGGTGGGAAATCTTAAAATGGATTCCCCCCACATCAAAACTTCATGTGGGACACAAAATAAAAGTTCCACTCTTATGGGTATAGGGTTAGGAATTGACTATGTCACATGGTGGAAAATCCTAAAATGGTTTCCCCCCACATCAAAACTTCATGTGGGACACAAAATAAAAATTCCAATCCTATGGGTATAGGGTTAGGAATTGACTATGTCACATGGTGGGAAATCCTAAAATGGATTCCCCGCACATCAAAACTTCATGTGGGACACAAAATAAACATTCCAATCCTATGGGTATAGGGTTAGGAATGGACTATGTCACATGGTGGGAAATCCTAATCTGGATTCCCCCCACATCAAAACTTCATGTGGGACACAAAATAAAAATTCCAATCCTATGGGTATAGGGTTACGAATTGACTATGTCACATGGTGGGAAATCCTAAAATGGATTTTCCCACATCAAACCTTCATGTGGGACACAAAATAAGAATTCCAATCCTATGGGTATACGGTTAGGAATTGACTATGTCACATGGTGGGAAATCCTAGAATGGATTCCCCCCACATCAAAAGTTCATGTGGGACACAAAATAAAAAATCCACTCCTATGGGTATAGGGTTAAGAATTGACTATGTCACCTGGTGGGAAATCCTAAAATGGATTCTTCCCACATCAAAACTTCATGTGGGACACAAAAAAAAATTCCAATCCTATGGGTATAGGGTTAGGAATTGACTATGTCACATGGTGGGAAATCCTAAAATGGATTCCCCCCACATCAAAACTTCATGTCGGTCACAAAATGAAAAATTCCAATCCTATGGGTATAGGGTTAGGAATGGACTATGTCACATGGTGGGAAATCTTAAAATGGATTCCCCCCACATCAAAACTTCATGTGGGACACAAAATAAAAGTTCCAATCCTATGGGTATAGGGTTAGGAATTGACTATGTCACATGGTGGAAAATCCTAAAATGGTTTCCCCCCACATCAAAACTTCATGTGGGACACAAAATAAAAATTCCAATCCTATGGGTATAGGGTTAGGAATTGACTATGTCACATGGTGGGAAATCCTAAAATGGATTCCCCCCACATCAAAACTTCATGTGGGACACAAAATAAACATTCCAATCCTATGGGTATAGGGTTAGGAAGGGACTATGTCACATGGTGGGAAATCCTAATCTGGATTCCCCCCACATCAAAACTTCATGTGGGACACAAAATAAAAATTCCAATCCTATGGGTATAGGGTTACGAATTGACTATGTCACATGGTGGGAAATCCTAAAATGGATTCCCCCCACATCAAACCTTCATGTGGGACACAAAATAAAAATTCCAATCCTATGGGTATAGGGTTAGGAATTGACTATGTCACATGGTGGGAAATCCTAGAATGGATTCCCCCCACATCAAAAGTTCATGTGGGACACAAAATAAAAAATCCACTTCTATGGGTATAGGGTTAAGAATTGACTATGTCACATGGTGGGAAATCCCAAAATGGATTCCCCCCACATCAAAACTTCATGTGGGACACAAAAGAAAAATATTAATCCTATGGGTATAGGGTTAGGAATTGACTATGTCACCTGGTGGGAAATCCTAAAATGGATTCCCCCCACATCAAAACTTCCTGTGGGACACAAAAGGAAAATTCCAATCCTATGGGTATAGGGTTAGGAATGGACTATGTCACATGTCGGGAAATCCCAAAAAGGATTCCCCCCACATCAAAACTTCATGTGGGCACAAAATAAAAATTCCCATCCTATGGGTATAGGGTTAGGAATTGACTATGTCACATGGTGGGAAATCCTAAAATGGATTCCCCCCACATCAAAACTTCATGTCGGACACAAAATAAAAATTCCAATCCTATGGGTATAGGGTTAGGAATTGACTATGTCACATGGTGAGAAATCCTAAAATGGATTCCCCCCACATCACAACTTCATGTGGGACACAAAATAAAAATTCCAATCCTATGGGTATAGGGTTAAGAATTGACTATGTCACATGGTGGGAAATCCTAAAATGGATTCCCCCCACATCAAAACTTCATGTGGGACACAAAATAAAAATTCCAATCCGATGGGTATAGGGTTAGGAGTTGACTATGTCACATGGTGGGAAATCCTAAAATGGATTCCCCCCACAACAAAACTTCATGTGGGACACAAAAAAAAAACCAATCCTATGGGTATAGGGTTAGGAATTGACTATGTCACATGGTGGGAAATCCTAAAATGGATTCCCCCCACATCAGAACTTCATGTGGGACACAAAATAAAAATTCCAATCCTATGGGTATAGGGTTAGGAATTGACTATGTCACATGGTGGGAAATCCTAGAATGGATTCCCCCAACATCACAACTCCATGTGGGACACAAAAAACAAATTCAAATCCTATGGGTATAGGGTTAGGAACTGACTATGTCACATGGTGGGAAATCCTAAAATGGATTCCCCCCACATCAAAACTTCATGTGGGCAGAAAACAAAATTCCAATCCTATGCGTATAGGGTTAGGAATGGACTATGTCACATGGTGGGAAATCCTAAAATGGATTCCCCCCACATCAAAACTTCATGTGGGACACAAAACAAAAATCCAATTCTATGGGTATAGGGTTAGGAATGGACTATGTCACATGGTGGGAAATCCCAAAATGGATTCCCCCCACATCAAAACTGCTTGTGGGACACAAAAAAAATTTCCAATCCTATGGGTATAGGGTTAGGAATTGACTATGTCACATGGTGGGAAATCCTAAAATGGATTCTGCCCACATCAAAACTTCATGTGGGACACAAAACAAAAATCCAATTCTATGGGTATAGGGTTAGGATATGACTATGTCACATGGTGGGAAATCCTAAAATGGATTCCCCCCACATCACAACTCCATGTGGGACACAAAGAGAAATTCCAATCCTATGGGTATAGGGTTAGGAATTGACTATGTCACATGGTGAGAAATCCTAAAACGGATTCCCCCCACATCAAACCTTCATGTGGGACACAAAATAAAAATCCCAATCCTATGGGTATAGGGTTAGGAATTGACTATGTCACATGGTGGGAAATCCTAAAAATGATTCCCCCCACATCTCCCCGGGGGATCGAATGGCCATGGCAGTGCGACCGGGCTGTCGTCCAAGGGGTGGTGAAGGTGGTAGTTCCTCATGGCCTTGGCCTGCATGACCCAGGCCTCCGTCGGTTCCGGTGTGTCTGGGCCGTTGGGGGAGCCTTGAGCCCAGTGGAATGCTGTGTGGAGGGCTTCCCAGGGGGCGCCTCTGTGGCCTGTGAGGGTGGTGGCCTGAAGGAGTCGCTGCCGGCCCCGCGGGGGGTCTTCCGGGTCTATTTCCGGGGTATAGGGCTGGGCCGCCATGAGGACTCCGTGTGCCCAGTGGAGGACCCACCATTGGGCGTCCGCTTTGAGGATGTGGATGGCGGGTTGTTGGGGGAGCGTGTCCAGGGTGTCCCACGATGCGATGGCTAGTTCTATCCTGGAAGGATGGAGGTGTGGGGTGGCCCTGCGGCTTAGGAGTTGATCGATGCCGAAGGGGGTGACGGGATCTTTGAGGCCCTGCGGTGGTGGGGGCATCGCTGGGATGGTTGTGGGGTCCCAGTGGCGTTCGTGGCCGGCGAGGGTGTATAGGGCGGCGGTGATGATGTGGTGGGCTTGCCCCTCCAGGACGATTTGGCGCTCCGTGCCGAAGTCCTTTGGTAGGTGGGCTGCGGGGTGGAAGGTGATGTGGGCTAGGGCGCGTTGGTGGGCCTTTTTTTCCCCGTCTGGCGCCTGTGTCCGTTTGTCCCCCGGGATGTGCTGGTGTTGGTGTTTTGGTGGGGGTGGTCCCAGGGCGAGGGATTCTACACTGTGGAGGGGGATGGCGTGTTCCCTGGACCCGTTGGGCAGGATGTATATGCCCGGGTCTCCCGGTACGGTGCCCAGGTACATGTTGCCCGTGATGGTGGGGGCCGGCAGCGGTTGGCGCAGGGGCGAGGTGCATGGGCTGGAGAAGGGCGGGTCATGGTGCTCACACCGGGGGTGGTCCATGCAGTACGGGGTGATGTGTATGGCGAAGGGTCCGACGGCGCGCTGGAGTCTGTGGGGTTGGATGTTGTAGAGGCGCGCCACCGCCCGTGTCTGGGAGCGCCCTTCGCTGATCCACACGGCGTCTGCCCGCGACGCCGCTGGGTTCAGGCAGTCCGTGGTGATGCCTGTGATCGTGCGGTTGTGGGTGGCATCTGACACTCTGGCGGGGGGGGCGCTGATGCGGGGGATGGTGGGGTCGTTGTGGAGGGTGCGGGCCTTGCGCCTCGCATCGTGTCGGTGCTGGGCCTCCTGGGCAGGGTTGTGCATACCTGTGTGTTTGGGCTCCTTGTTGGGGCGGTCTGCTATGTGGAAGGGGGTGGCCCAGGAGGGGGCGTGGTGGAGGGTGGGGTGTGGGAGGTCCCCCCGTGTTGCCCATGTGTACAGGTTGGCCGTGGCGGCCCCTTCCGCCTGTATGCTGAATTGCTCGTCGTGTCGGCGACGGGTGACGAGGACGTTGGGGGCCGTCAGCTCACACACCTGTGTGGTGTGGGGGAGGTGGGGGCTGACGGTGATCCTGGCCGCCTCGTTCTTGCGGGTGGTGGTGTGGGGGATAATGTAGTGGGTCGCCCATTCGTCCTGGGGGGTGTGTTCCGTCGTGTCTAGCTTGAGTGGGGAGCCGAGCGGCTTCCGTGTTGGGGGTTTTTCTTGGGCCTTCGCGTGGGGCGCCACTTTGGTTTTGACCAGGTAATGTGTGCCCCAGGTTTCCGCTAGGCCCGCTACCTCTGTGGCTCCGCTGCTGCGGCTTGGAGGAGGGCGGTCCTGTTGGTGTTCAGAGGGGGGGCCCCCGGTTTGGGGGTGAGGGTGTCGTGGTCTTGGTATGCCCACCAAATGGTGTAGCCTCGTTGGGTGTTGCGGTGCGGGGTTTGGGTCTGGGCTTGCTGGATGGATAGGGCGGTCTTGATGTCCTCCGCTGCTTGTGGGTTTATGGGTGTGGCGTACGCCCATAATCCCGGGGTGTGTATGCCGTGTGGTGCTTGGCCTACTCCTCGTATCGGGTGTAGGGTGTGGTGGGTGCGTGTGAGCCCTAAGTGTTCTTGGAGGAGGTCCCCCCAGATGTCCTCCCACCGTTGCTGCCAGGTGTGTGTGTGGTCGTTGGGGGCGGGGTAGGTGATGACGATGGCTTGCCATGGGGTGGAGCCTGGATGTACCGTCATAGGTGCCGACGATGCTTGCGGGGGTATGTGGACGGCGTGGGCGGGGGCTGCTGTTACGGGGTCTCCCTCCGTGGGTGTGATTGTGGCATCGCCTTGGACCATGAGGAGGAGGTTGTGGCGGCCTGTCGGTAGTGCCCAGGTGGTGGTGGGTTCGATGATCAAGTGGAGGAGGATGGCCTGGTAGCCCGGTGTGATTTCGTCCCATCGGAGTGTGCCGTTGTGGACCGCCCATTCCTGTGGCAGGTCCCGAGACCCGTTGCGGTCCGGGGTGGTGCAGTGTTGTGGGGGGAGCTCCATTCTGGTGATGGGGTGGGTGAGGGGCTCTGTGCGGGGTTTTTCTTGTGTGGTTGGTGGTGATGGTGCCTGGGGCATCTCTTCATCCAGTTGTTGTGGGGCTTTCGCCTCCTGGAGTTCTGCGCTGAAGGTCGCAAAGACATCCCGGAGGGTGGGGAAGGCGGGGGGGGTGGGGTGCCGGATTGTTCCAGGTGATGTGGTATTCCTCCGGGTTCTCGGGGCTTTGCTGTAGGGTGATGGCGGCAGTGGCGTCGTCTTCAGGTGTCCATCGGTGTGGATTGTGGTCGAGGGGATGGAGGGTGATGGTGTGGCGGTATTTCCAGCTGTGGAACGCTAGGACGGCGTGGAGGCTGTGTCTAGTGTCCCCGGGCGGGCGGGGGTAGGTTTCGGCTGCTGCTTCCAGAAAGGTGTCCGTGGTGCCTTTCCAGGTGTCTTTCCTGAGAAGCTCTTCCTCTGTGCCCCACTCGTTGTCGTTCTCTTTCTCCTGCTTCCACCCCTGGAGGGTCGCGTGGTCCTCAGGGAGGTCTCGTTGGATGGACTGGTAGTACTGCTCGGCGTCCATGGGGGCTAGGGTGCTGGGCAGTTGGCGTAGATGTCCCTTGGGAGGGGGGGCGCTGGGGGCGTGGCGGCGCGGTCGGGGTCGTGCTCCTCTCACTGGTGTTCCGCGTTCTGGTCTGTGGTGGACGCGGGGGATATGGAGCGTGGTGGCATGGGGTGGTCGGGCTCCTGCGGTTCCATGGCTTGCTGCTGGGCTTGTGGGCGCCGGGCTGTGGCAGCCAGTAGGTGTCGTCGTTGCAGCAGTGGGCTGCAGCGCACGTCCTGTATGGGGAAGCGGGGGGGCGTGTTGCGGAGCGGTGTACGATAGGGTGGGCGACGCGTGCGGGTGGTGGCGTGCTCGCTCTGCTGTTCTGTTCCCCGCGAGCCCTGAACCTTCGGGGGTGGTGGTGATGTTGGTGGCGAGGGTGGTGTGGGTGCCGGAATGGATGATTGTGCCGCTGGCGGTGTTGTTGGCCAGCGTGGTATGGGCGTTAGCGTAGATGAGGTTGGTGCTGGGCTAGTTGATGGTGGTTAGTTGGTGGGTCAGCTGTTGTTGCTGTCGTTGTCGCTGGTGGCATTGGTGCCTCTGATGTCGTGGACACTGATGGCGAGGGTGATGGTTGGTGAGCATGGCGAGGGTGACGTTTGGGGCGTATGTGGTGTTGCTGGGGGTGTCGGTGGTGAGGGTGTTGGTTCTGGTCATTGGGGGGTAACGTTTGTGGGCAGGACGTGGCGGTGGTGGCGAGGGTGCTGTAGATGACGGGTGGTCTGGCCCACGTCGCCTCCGGTGGTGGAGGTGTGATAGGTGCCGTGGTGGTGAGGTTGGTGTTGGCGACGGTGGGGTGCCGCGGGTGGTGTATTGGTTGTTGGTGGTGGAGCTGTTCTTGGTTTGTGGGTAGTCCCCGTCCAGCGGTGGTGGTGTTGTAAAGAAGGTCCCTACCAGGACCGGCCCCCGCTGTGCCCCTTCCGCCTGTGACCCCTGCTGACTTGCTCCTGATCAACGATTGCATTCACCAAAATCCAGGGTTCCAAGTCCAAAAATATAGAAAATACTATCCTCCTTCAACCCTGAACAGCAACCAGATCCCACAAATACAGAAATAACCCAATCCACAATCCAATCCACACTGCGGGCTTCCGTTCAGCACACCGGTCGTCCCACGGTGGCGGGCATGTACAAGAATTGCACCAAAGAGGAAAGTCCTGAAATTGGCATATGAACACAAATAAAGCAAAGTTGGGGAAATAGGTAAAGATACACATTCACAGCCATAAACCCCTCATTCCCTGGACTCAAGACCTTCCCTTGACTCACCAACATATTGCCCTGAACCAGATCAAATGAGATGGCTGAATGCCATGTGTCACAAGTCACTACACAAACCCCAAAAATGTGTTCACCCCCAAGCCTCTAAATCGTAGCGCAATAGGGGAGGTGGCGTGTCATGACCTAGAGTGGCACTCAGGACCATGCCCTACCCTGACAGAACCTTGATTGGACTTGCAGTCGATTGAGCTAGGAGATATGCCCCATGAGTTTGAACTCATAACATGCCAAGACAATTGCCAATTCACACCATATTGGCCATATATCAAATATAACCTCAAAATTGAGGTTACCACTTATCCAAAGGCTCAAAGCATGCATGGAATCCAAGTCTAGTATTCATGGGGGGAGAGACCAAATGTCAATGCCCATGTACATCCCCATTCTACCCTCGAAACCTCTTCGGATATGGGCGCCATGCACTGCGCAAGTCAGCCCATGATCTTGAGACCAATTCTTGTAATCCTTCGTTCGCCAAGCCAAATGGAGTACGCGATCCGGCATATGGTGGTGTTCAACTCCAAAGCATATGCCAACATATGAACAACATACCATGGTTCGACCCACCATAGGCTTCTTGCTGTTTGCCGACCAGGTAAGTACACAAATTGCACAAATGAGCGAAGGTTAAGGTCAAAAACATGAAAATATGCCCAAATACAAAGTTGTTATGATAGTATATCTCTATGCTGACCCATTATATCCGCTCATGATTCAATACACAAATGATTGGAACCATTTGCGAACAATTCGCCCACTTGGATCTCCAATCAGGCGCATTGAGATACCTTCGCCACTCATATCTACATGCCCCATGAAAATGCTAGTGCACTCATGGATCTCTTTGCCAAACATACCATGAGCAATACATACGCGGTAGACTTAGTCTAGCGCTTTGAATTCCATAATTGGGACATGGGCAAGACCCTTCTCACGTATGGCTCCCCATCTCTCCGGCCACACGAAGGTATATAACATGGGCGTGAGCATATCAAGACATATACTACCAATATCACACATAGCCCTTAAAAAAGGCTCCCACCATGGTATGCCATGCCCCTCCATGGTCATAACTTTGGGTTAAATGGACGTGGGAACCTAATGAAAGATGCTATGCAACCGCAAGACTCATGAGCTACACTCGAAAGTCATAATATCAAGTCCAGACACATGGTCAACAAGTTATAAACAAGTTTCCAGCATGTTGACCATGATCCTACGATACAACAAATGTGTGTGATGACCCAAGGTGTTGGACCCTACTAAAAATAAGTTGGGACTGAGGCGATCACAACACAACCTTCCCTATTCTCTCTCCTCACACTCACGCGTAGGAATGGCTCTTCAAAGTCTTCCCACGATTCACTTTTGTTTCCCTTATATCTCCAAGTCAAATGGGTAACAAGTATAAGGGAAACCTGATTCGGACATAGGGAAAAGAGTATGACCACTTGAAGAAGACCAAATCAAGTGCGGCGATATCGAAGTCGAAAATCCGATTTCGACATCGCGAAAAACTCAGATTAAAATTTCGAGTGCATATTTAGAAAATTGCGGAAGAAACGAACCCTTTACTGATGAAATATGACCCTTCATCGGGGTTTCCGCCAAAATATCTGGAAACAACAGTTAACCAATCGGTTACCGCAAAATCGCGAGCCAACTGACAGTCGCCGATACATTGACCATCAGAACGAAAGGCTGAAAAATTACGGAAACATTATGATAATAAAACCCTGTTGATTCCTGATATTCTGATATATAAATCTCAGCTGGCAGCGCCCTGGTACTGAATATGGCCGCTCATAGCCGGAATGACCAAACCTATCGCACTATCACATTGGGTGAGGTCAGGTGGATGGGAGAGTATGATATCAGCCAATGGCTGCTTGCCGGCACATAGATACACACCCCAAGTGACCCAAATATGGCCACTGGGGTTCGAACCGGCTTCATCCCCCTTCTCAGAACGTTGTTACCGCTCGGAAGTCATTGAAGAGAGGACGGGAGGACCCCAATTGGCTCCAACCCCCCCCCCCTGTCCCAAGGACACATGGACGCCCCACACACGTCGTAGGCGTCCCCCATGCCCCAAGGGAGGGGTGAGGACACTGATAATCAGTACCCTACGCCATATCCGGTCTCCTCCCGATCTACAACATGGACCAAGGGGATCAAAGATAGAGAAACGTCGTCGGTCGACCTAAATAAGTATACCACAATGAAATGTATATGTGGAGATCGAGTGAAGGGGGTATATGGCCAATCAAGGCCGAAAAATCCCCGGATGAACACCCTCACCCGACTCCCAAGCACGAAAACAAACAAGAATGCCAAGGGGGATCCATTATGGTGCTACAGCAGCCACCAAGTGGACCAACACGTCCTTGACATCCAAAGAAATGCTCTTTTTCTTCAGATAGTCCATCCAGACCGTGGTGTACCTCGGCACAAAACTGCTCGGAGGCTCCAACGAATCTCTGAATGCGGCGAATTCCTTCCAACAGACTTTACAAAGCCTCCCTCCAAGCGTCCCCGGGTCGAGCTTGTCCGCCAGGATCTTCTCAGCGGTGAAGTCGTCGTCCTCACCCTCGTCGTCCGAGTCCACATTGCCGGCCGTGAACTCGAAGGTGACGGGACGTCCGCTGGGGTCTGGTGCTCGGGGACGAAGCTGGGTATGGTCGCGGTCCAGGATCTTGTTATCCCCCACACGAACCGCATACACATCCTGCCTGACCTTCCGCACGATTACCCCCGGCACATACCAAGATGCCTGCCGATGCCTGGACAGGACATTCTTGTGGTGCCGCTCCACCCACACGGTGTCTTGGAGAGCATACTTCTGGACCTTTCCCTGCTTGAAGTACTTGGCCCTCTTGTCATGCTCGTCCTGAAGTGCCTTGCACACCTTGGCCGCCGTGTCGTCCGCCTCAGCCATCATAGCATTTGCATCCCGGGCCACTTTGCCATGGTTCACCCACGGGAGAGTGCGTGACACTCGATCCCGCAGGAACAGGATACGATGGGGCGACGATCCAGTGGGTCCCGGAAGGTCGTGGTATGCTTGGAGCACTCTCCACAGCGAATTATACGAATTCCGGCCCGGTTCGTCGATGTGCAGCTGGCGGAAATTTTCGAACATCTGCCGCCCGGCCACCTCAGCTCGGCCATTCGACCGGCTGTGGTACGCCACAGTCTTGGCATGCCGAATCCCCATGTGCTTGCACATCGTCTTGAACCACGTACCCGCGAATTGACTGCCCCGATCGCTGCAGATGACAGCTGGGACATCAAAAATCGTCAGCCAATGCCTGATCATGGCATTAGCGACGGTCTTGGCCTGCAGACCCACTCCATGCTTGTCCTTCTTGTCCTTCTTCTTGGACTTCTTGCCCGGGACCGCCACGATATGCCCGCTGTGCCTGTCCACCGCTAGGATGACACAATCATATGTCTCTCCCTCCACGGTAACCTCCGGCATGGCGAACACATCCATGGCCACGGGCCGCATGGGGGCCTCTGGTATAGCCGTGTACACTGGGTTGCCCGCTGTGGAATGGTTGGGGCTCTTCGTGGCCCGACACACAGCGCAGTCGCTGCAGTACTTGTCCAGGATGGCGTAGTACCCCGTTGGGAACTTGAAGCGCCACTCCAGGTCCTGCTGCATCTTGTCCCGACCAGGATGCATGAGCTGGGCGTTGTGCCTGTGGTCAATGAGCTCCTCCACTCCGTTTTCAGGGACCAGTAGCTTGTCCTTGACGAACAGTTTGTCCCCATCCTCGGTCAAGCCCTCAGGCCACTCGTCGTCCGACGGGGCGCTCACGGCATTCCAGTACTTGCTCCAGTGCTCGGATGCCGCGTAGTCATCCGACCAGTCCTCTGTGAGCACCAACCTGACCCGCTCTACAGGGGCAACCATCCATTGCTTGAGGGCTTCCTCTCGAATAGCTTGGACGCGGGTACCCCGGAACTTTGCCAGGTCCGTACGGTTTGCCATCACCACAAGGCACTTGACCCCCTCTTGCTCCATGACCTTCTCCATCTCGATGATGCGCTTGGCCTCCTCGGTTTCCCCGGCGTCCCCATGGCTGGATATGTCCATCCAAGCCTTGCCCGAGGGGTAGGCCCATCGACTGAGGCAATCTGCTACAGTGTTGTCCTTCCCCGGGACGTATACGACGCTGAGGTCGAACTTGGCGAACGTCTCATGCCATTGGGCCCTCCTTGCCGCCGGTCCCGAGAGGGTGTCAACGTGCTCCTTGTGCCAGCTCTGCAAGGACTGATGGTCCGTGCTAACCACCACCGGTTGCAATCCGTTGTGGCCAGACCACTTTCTGAGCGCACAAACAATGGCGTACGTCTCCTTCTCCCTCGCGGTCCAGGTGCGGCGTTGGCCCTCGGCCAGGATTCAACTCCAGAACGCCACGGGTACGTGCGACCCGTCGTCCCGGATCTGCTCGAGGACTGCCCCTACAGCATAGTCCGAGGCGTCCGTCCGTAGCACGAATCCCTTGTCCGGGTCCACCAGGAATAACCCAAGCTGCCCCAGGAGTCACTCCTTCAGGCGGCTGAACGCATCCTCGGCCTCAGGGGTCCATGCAAGCTTCTTCTTGCTCCCCTTCCGGCCATCGAACTTCCCCACCTGCAGCATCTTGTGCAGCGGCCCCGAGAGTTCTGCATACATCCGGGCATAGCCCGAATAGTAATTACAGAACCCCATGAAGGACCGGAGTTCGCTGATGGTCTGGGGCTTCTCCCAGTGGTGCAGGGACGCCAGCTTCCCAGGCATGGGACGGCGTTGCCCGTGACCAACCACGTGACCCGCGAACTCCACTTCTTTCACGAAGAGTCAGCCTTTGGTGGGCTTGCACACCATGTTGTGCTTGTCCAACTGGCTGAGCACTCGGCGCAGATCCTTCTCATGCGCGTCGATGAGCTCGTCCTCAGTCATGCTCTCCGTGCCGGAACCGATGATGATGTCATCCACGAAGGGATCGGCACAGTCCCGGACAGGACCGAGTAGGTCCTCCATCATGCGCTGGAAAGCGGCTTTGCCATTCTTGGCGCCCATAGGCACCACTTTCCACTGCATGGGCCCCAGCGGCGTCGACATCGCTGTGCAGGGCCTGGAGTCCGGGTGTAGCGGCATCTGGTGATAACCGTGTTTCAGGTCCAACACCGTGAAGATCCGCTTTTTCTGTTGTTTTTGGAGGATGGAGTCGATCAGGGGAAGCGAGTACGAGTCGTGCTCGGTTTGCTTGTTCAAAACCCTGTAATCCACCACCAACCTCCACTCGCCCTTCTCCTTCCTGGGAACGATGAAGGCTGGGCTGGCCCACTCACTGTCGGAGGGTTCGATCCATCCTCGCTCAATGAACTCGGCCAACAACGTCTTCATGGCCTCGGCCTGATCGCCCTGAAGTTGGTACTCCCGATGACGATGGATCTTGGGGTTCGGCTTCAGCTTGATCCTCGCTGTACCAATTGTCTCACGATCTGGAGGGTTTTTGTTGGCAACGCCACTGAAGAACCGCGGATAGGCATTGATCAGCCTCTCCTTCAGCTCGGCAACCTTCGGCTTCTCCTGGGCCTCTTCAGCCGCTCGCTTCGGTATCGATACAACCGACCGCACTGCGGTGTAGGCCTCTTCTGGGTCCAAATCCGACTTCTCCTCGTCCGATATGCCGTCTTCATCGTGGTGGGGCATGCTTCCAACCGATAATCTTCGAAAATTTGCGGCATCGGGCTGGTTCTTGTCGCTCTCGGCACCCATTTTGGAAAATCCCATGTCGGCGGGTCCGACCCAACCGGACCATCATATTGGTCCGTGATGTGATCCATGACCCTCGCCACGAACTCATCCTTCTCGTACTTGCCGGTGACCAACATCCTGTCATCCCACCAATGCGGAGATGTGACCATGGCCCGCCTCTTCTTGGCGGCCACCCGGTCGTGCATCCCCATCCGCATGTAGTTGACGACGTGGTCGATCCCGGGGTGGGACAGGACGTCAATGCCATCGATTGGCTGATCCGTCCCCTCCTTGGGCTCAAACATGACCTTCATGGGCACCGCCTCCACCCTACGGATGAATGCTTCATCACCCGTGGGCTGGGCTTGCGCCCCATCCACCAGGAAAGCCTTGGTACCCCACGCTTGACCCGGGGAGGGCATTGATACACCCTTGGCGTCGATGAAGAACTCCTCCTCTGGCCCGAATGACATCTCGTTCAGAGTGATGGAGTCCAGCGTCGACTTGAGACCCTCCAGCGGACATGGGGTGGATCCTATGCCGGTTATGACCAGGATTCCCTTTCGCCCTATCAGCGACGATCTTCTCCACCGTACGTCTGGTATTGTCCAGGGAGCCATGCCAATACATGGGCCCCCACTCCTTCAAACCTCAATGCCTATGCCAGGCTGAGTCTCCTCGATGCCAATGCCTCCTACACTTCCGTAAAAGTGGGGCATCCCGCGAAGCGAAGACGTCCGTCTCGGGCGCTTCGGCTCCCAGCGTCTGGATCATCCTGTCATACACCTGTGGCGCCATTCCATACTCCGTGAGCTGAACTCCGCAGTCTCCTCTGGACTTGGCACCCACAGCTTGCACCGCTCAGACGATCGGATCCTCTTCCTCAACATTCCATTGAGACGATCCGCATGCATAGTCCGTGGACAGCCATGTGAGGCATTCATCATCCTCCCGGACCAGCGTTGCACGATGGGGAAGGGCTCCAATGGCGTTTGCCACGGTGAAGTCATACCCCATGATCATGTCCCAATCTGTAATGTCGGCCACATAGAAGTTCCCGGATAGAGTGCTTCTCTTCGCCAGATCAGGGCGGTTCAAGCGCTCGTGCTCCCAGAATTCCATACTAATAGTGGCCTCATGGGTGCCACCACCCATGATCTCTCCATTGGCCACCTTTAGGCGTACCGGTCTCTGGCTAGGCTGCACGGATTTCTCCTTGAACAACCCTCTCCGGACCAGGCTCACCTGGGCACCCGTATCCACCAACACATCCTCAACCTTCTCCTCTTGTCCGCACCGTACTCGCACTTTCAAGTGCAACTGCCGCTCGTCACCATGAGGTGTATGGACGACTCTCACGGCATGCAACTCTAGCACGTCCGGTTGCATCAGGACTTCAAGGGTATGGTCACGGATGGTGTAGATCTTGGGCTAGTCCTGCCCGTCCACGGGGCTCTCCGTGGTCGCTCCTTCCTTCTTGCCATGTCCCGTACCCACATGTACTTCCCTTGGCAGGGCGCTCCAGGGGTTCGGAGTGGCGGAACTCAGTGGTTTTGCCTCTTCCGGAGCCTTCTTCGGCACCCGATGTGCCTCGGATTCCTCAGGGATTCCACTGATTTTCAGAGGAGAGACCTCTGAGGTCCGACTCCCCCAGGGGCTCCTCTAGACTTGACTTCCCGCAGCCCCTTCCCGCTGCGATCCGCCAGGATTTTGTCCACCACGTTGCTGGGCTTTGAGTTCCTCCAACGTCCTCAACATGTCCTCAGCAACCTCCTCGATCAACCTCACTCGTCAGTCTTTGCCAGGTCCACCACCATAGCCTCTTCCTCCGCCTTTCCCTTGGCCTTTGCCTTGGCCTTTTCCCCCGTCTCCGCCCTTTGCCTTCCAATCGGCATTCTGCTGCTCCTTGGGCTTCTTCTCGGGCTGGGCGGCGAAGTAGGCCTTCTTGTCCGCCTCATACACCTTGCACTGAAGGTGGTCGTGTGCATGGTTGTTTCCCTTGCCATAACAGACCCAGCACCTGTCGTGCTGAGACCTGTACTCCCGAAACGAGAGCGGTGGGTTCCCGATCCCCCTCGGCGCGTTGCCCTTCTTGGGTCCCACCCGGCTCTATCTGGACCGATCCTCCCCATTGTCCCTCACGTTGTGCGCCACAAACGCGAAGAAATGGGCCTCCTCGTGATCCCCTCGGAACCAGTGGTCTTGGCCACTTCCACTACCATTCTCCGCGGAATTGGCCGTGTCCTTCTGGATCTCCCGATGATGGCGGTCTTCTCGGTGGCCTCGTTGTCCATGACCATGTGGATTCTGCACGTGGGCCTCGTTCTTCGCATTGAGCTTCAACTCCACCATGATGTACTTCACGATCTCGTCCAGGCTCATGCGGGCGAAGATGACCTGCATCCTCAGCGGCTCCCCGCGCCTCCACTCCACGTTGTTGAGGCGCAGCAACCTTTGCCCCATGGAGTCTCCAAATACCTCCACGTACACGGCGTTCTTCAGTCCCAACATCCGGTTGGGCTCGCCCAGGTTCCTCCTGAAGTACTCCATGATACCCGCATGGGTATCCTCCGCCGCCATGATCCTCACCGCCACCCGCTTCTTGGCTCGCTTCTTCCCCTCGTCCTCCACTCTCCTCTTCCAGTTACCGGGGAGGACGTCCTTCAGCAGCTGGCGGATCTCGCTGGCCTCATTCCAGTCCTCCACCAGCTTGAGGCATCTTCGGTACTTTCGCAGGTACCGGTTTCACTCCCGGACCCGCAACTCACCGCGGTCCAGCGGCAGAGGGATGGACCACAAGTCCTCCAGGATCTGGTTCGGAGCGTCCGCCCCTCCTCATCCTCCAACCACTGGAGGCAGGCCTGCTCCGTACCGATCAGTTTTTTTCGGATCTGATCCCGCAGCTCCTCCTTCAGGTCCTGCGCAAGCCGGTGTGGGAATGTCCGGCATACCCACTTGTCCCGCGGCGCTCCCCGCATCTCACCGACGACCTCCTCGGCAAAGTCCTCCCAATCCAGGATGAAGTCATCCAGGTTGGAGGAGTTGCCATCGTAGTAGGGGATTTTGATTCCCCTGAGGTCGTCAATCCTGATGGCGTCTCCAACGTCCCCAGCCACCACTCCACCGAGACGGATACCACCTGTGGCCGGGGGGTATGAGTACACTCCCCGTACATCCCTCTCCTCCATGGAGTGCGGTCCAGTTGGGCCTGAACCCATAGGGTTTGGAATGCGGGAAGGACTTGCTTCATCGGCTGTCCATATCCCCGTATTGAGGTCCTTCGCCCACAGGTTTCCGCCTGGATGACCTCGACCATGTTCGTCGGCGCTTTTCATGGTTCGCCCCTGCATGGTCTGGCTCTGGATCTCCTCTTCCGCATAAACTGCATGCGCAGTCGTAGTGATCGGTAGATCCTGGGCGGCGTGGGACATCTGTACCGTCAGGCTCCTCGGGTCCGTGGTTACGTGCGCTTCCCGCATGGACCCAGCCGGTGCCGTGTGTTCCCCGAGCATTGTGGATTCGCTGAACATGGGAACAAACGGCAGCGCACCCGGGTCAACACGCGGAGGCGTGTAGGGTGCCTCTGCCGGACCGCCCATGGGTTTATCCATGGCGCTCCGGAGGGTCTTAACCCGCTCCACCAGCTCTGCCGCTGCCGGCTTTGCCGGGAGCTCCGGACCCGAGGCGAGGGGCTGTAGCTCCTCTAGCCTTTTCAGGCGTCCCGACATGTCCTCCACCAGGTGGAGGAGGCTCTCCACCACTCGCTGCTGCTTCTCCAGGGCCAGCTCCAGATTCTCCCGGTACCGGTCCCGTTCCGCTCGCAGCTCCTCCATGTGTTTCTCCGCGGCCGACTGGTCATCCCGGATCCCGGCGACGTCCTCCTCTAGGCCGTCCCTCGCGTTGTCCAGGCTGTCGAGGCGGTGCACGATGGCGTCCATCCCCATCATTGGGTACTTGCCGATGAGGAAGGACACGTGCTCGCAGTGGCAATCAGCTTGCTTTCCACCTGATCCGGCGCATCCCGCGGTTCCTGGCGCCTCGGACTCATCGCCCCTGGGCGTATCGCCCACAGCGTCCATCTCTCGTCCTGTGTGCCGGGGCACAGGTGCCGTCCTGGCCCTCGCTGGCCTCTCCAAGCCCTCGGCGTCGTGCTTCAGGGCGGGCACGGGGGCCGTATGCGCCCTGGCGGTCGGCGCGGACATCTCCTCCGACTCCGAGGGGAAGCAGGTCCGATAGCCATCGGAGTGCCCCTCGGATTCCCACAGCCTGACCAGGCTGGGGTCCGTATCCATAGCCCCGGCTTCCCCTGCCGCGGGCTTGGGTGACCCGCGCTTCCGGTAGCGCCGGGCCCGTCCTCCACTGCTGCCTGAATGGCAGGCCTCCTCAGAGTCCTCCGCGGCGGAGCGGAGGTTGCATGCCTTGGGGCAGCGACGCTCGCACATGGAGACCAGGTCCTCCATATCAGGTCCTCCTCTTCCCGAATGTCGTACTTCTCTTCGGGCTTCAACTTCCGGAGTTCGCCATGCTCTTGAGCGTCTCGGCTCTTCTCTGGCTCCAATCTCCGGCGTGGTCTCCACCGAGTCCACAAACCGCTTCCGGGGCGTACTTGGGCAGGGCTCATAGGGGCCCAAGTCCCCGGGTCGGCGGTAGGTAGGGGCAGCAGGTACGCCTCTGCTACCATAGAGAAGGTCTCTACCAGGACCGGCCCCCGCTGTGCCCCTTCCGCCTGTAACCCCTGCTGACTTGCTCCTGATCAACAATTGCATTTATCAAAATCCAGGGTTCCAAGTCCAAAAATATAGAAAATACTATCTTCTTCAATCCTGAACAGCAACCAGATCCCACAAATACAGCAATAACCCAATCCACAATCCAATCCACACTGCGGGCTTCCGTTCAGCACGCCCGTCGTCCCACGGTGGCGGGCATGTACAAGAATTGCACCAAAGAGGAAAGCCCTGAAATTGGCATATGAAAACAAATAGAGCAAAGTTGGGGAAATAGGTAAACATACACATTCACAGCCATAAACCCCTCATTCCCTGGACTCAAGACCTTCCCTTGACTCACCAACATATTGCCCTGAACCAGATCAAATGAGATGGCTGAATGCCATGTGTCACAAGTCACTAAACAAACCCCAAAAATGTGTTCACTCCCAAGCCTCTAAATCCTAGCCCAATAGGGGAGGTGGCGTGTCATGACCTAGGGTGGCACTCAGGACCATGCCCTACCCTGACAGAAACTTGGTTGGACTTGGAGTCGATTGGGCTTGGAGATATGCCCCATGAGTTTGAACTCATAACATGCCAAAAAACTGCCAATTCACACCATATTGGCCATATATCAAATATATGCTCAAAATTGAGGTTACCACTTATCTGAAGGCTCAAAGCATGCATGGAATCCAAGTCTAGTATTCATGGAGGATAGAGACCAAATGTCAATGCCCATGTACATCCCCATTTTACCCTCAAAACCTCTTCGGATATGGGCGCCATGCACTGCGCAAGTCAGCCCATGATCTTGAGACCAATTCTTGTAATCCTTCGTGCGCCAAACCCAATGGAGTACGCGATCCGGTATATGGTGGTGTTCAACCCCAAAGCATATGCCAACATATGAACAACATACCATGGTTCGACTCCTCAAAGGCTTCTTGCTGTTTGCCGACCAGGTAAGTAAACAAAATGCAAAAACGAGCAAAAATTAATGTCAAAAACATGAAAATATGCCCAAATACAAAGTTGTTATGAGAGTATATCTCTATGCTGACCGATTATATCCGCTCATGGTTCAATACACAAATGATTGGAACCATTTGCAAACAATTCGCCCATTTGGATCCCCAATCAGGCGCATGGAGATACCTTCGCCACTCATATCTACATGCCCCATTGAAAAGGGAAGTCCACTCATGGATCTCTTTGCCAAACATACCATGAGCAATACATACGCGGTAGACTTAGTCTAGCGCTTTGAATTCCACAATTGGGACATGGGCAAAGCCCTTGTCACGTATGGCTCCCCATCTCTTCGGCCACACGAAGATATATATTATGGGCGTGAGCATATCAAGACATATACTACCAATATCACACATAGCCCTTAAAATAGGCTCCCACCATGGTATGCCATGCCCCTCCGTGGTCATAACTTTGGGTTAAATGGACGTGGGAACCTAAAGAAAAAGGGTGGTATGCAACCGCAAGACTCATGCGCTACACTCGGAAGTCATAATATCAAGTCTGAACCCATGGTCAACAAGTTATAAAAAAGTTTCTACCATGTTGACCATGATCCTACGATACAAGGAGTGTGTGTGATGACCCAAGGTGTTGGACCCTACCAAAGATAAGTTGGGACTGAGGCGATTGCAACGCAACCTTTCTTATTCTCTTTCCTCACACTCACGCGTAGATATGGCTCTTCAGGACAGGTGCCAGGTGGCCAAGGACGCCGCACACGCGAAACAACGCACGGAGCGGGCACACCGGTGAACAGGAGCCAGTTCGCCCAGGACACCGCACACGCAACACAACACACCGAGCGGGCACACCGGGGAACAGGAGCCAGGAGGCCCAGGACACCGCACACCCAACACAACACACCGAGCGGGCACACCGGTGAACAGGAGCCAGTTGGTCCAGGACACCGCACACCCAACACAACACACCGAGCGGGCACACCGGTGAACAGGAGCCAGGAGGCCCAGGACACCGCACACGCAAAACAACACACCGAGCGGGCGCACCAGTGAACAGGAGCCAGGTTGCCCAGGACGCCGCACACGCAAAACAACGCACCGAGCGGGCACACCGGTGAACAGGAGCCAGGAGGCCCAGGACACCGCACAGCCGACACAACACACCGAGCGGGCACACCGGTGAACAGGAGCCAGGAGGCCCAGGACACCGCACACGCAAAACAACACACCGAGCGGGCACACCGGTGAACAGGAGCCAGGGGGCCCAGGACACCGGACACGCAGAACAACACACCCAGCGGGCACACAGGTGAACAGGAGCCAGGTGGCCCAGGACGCCGCACACGCGAAACAACGCACGAAGCGGGCACACCGGTGAACAGGAGCCAGGAGGCCCAGGACACCGCACACACAACACAACACACCGAGCGGGCACACCGGTGAACAGGAGCCAGGAGGCCCAGGACACCGCACACCCAACACAACACACCGAGCGGGCACACCGGTGAACAGGAGCCAGGAGGCCCAGGACACCGCACACGCAACACAACACACCGAGCGGGCACAGCGGTGAACAGGAGCCAGGAGGCCCAGGACACCGCACACACAAAACAACACACCGAGCGGGCACACCGGTGAACAGGAGCCAGGTGGCCCAGGACACCGCACACACGTAGGGCGGCCGGGGGACAGGAAAGAACCAACACCCCATGGGTTGGACACACTGGGGCGACCCAGCCGACCCACCGGGCCAGTGGCAGGAGCGGCACTTCAAGGCTGCTGGTCCGAGCCCGGCCAGGCTGCATCGGGGACCATGGGAAACGTCACCCGGAGCCATGGAAGCAACCGGTGACAGGCGAGCCGGTACACAGTCCAGGAGGGGGTCGCCTGCCAAGCGGAGCGGCCCCGCAACTCAAGCCACAAGGGTGAGGCGGTCGTACCGTAGACAAGCGGGAGCAATACCCCTTGTGGTGAGAGATACTCCACACGGCTGGGCAGCCCCCAGAGCTGCCGCCCAAAGGAGGGGGCATGTGGCCCTACTCATGGACACATGTGGGGACACCCTCCCACCTGGGACACATGGACCGGCTGGCCGCGACAATGCCTTCCGAAGCACATGCGGGAGCGGCTCAAGAGGCACCTAACATAGGGCAGTGGGAGGGACAGGACGTCCCCTTGGTAAGATCTTCGTCCTGCATCGTCAAAGGAGGCATCCCGAGCTCCCGAAGATACCTACCTACCTACCTGGCTCTTCAAAGTGGTCCCACGATTCACTTTTGTTTCCCTTATATCTCCGAGTCAAATGGGTGGCAAGTATAGGGAAAACTTATTCGGACATAGGGAAAAGAGTATGACCACTCGAAGAAGACCAAATCAAGTGCGGTGATGTCGAAGTCGAAAATCCGATTTCGACATCGCGAAAAATTCAGATTAAAATTTCGAGTGCATATTTAGAAAATTGCGGAAGCAACGAACCCTTTACTGATGAAATCTGACCCTTCATCGGGGCTTCCGCCAAAATATCTGGAAATAACAGTTAACCGATCGGTTACCGCAAAATCGCGAGCCAACTGACAGTCGCCGATACATTGACCATCAGAACGAAAGGCTGAAAAATTACTGAAACATTATGATAATAAAACCCTGTTCATTCCTGATATTCTGATATATAAATCTCAGCTGGCGGCGCCTCGGTACTGAATATGGCCGCTCATAGCCGGAATGGCCAAACCTATAACACTATCACATCCGGTTAGGTCAGGTGGATGGAAGAGTATGATATCAGCCAATGGCTGCTTGCCGGCACATAGATACACACCCCAAGTGACCCAAAGATGGCCACGGGGGTCTGAACAGGCTCCAGTTGGTGGTGTTGATGTTCGTTCAGGCCGTTGGCGATGCCAGGGGTTCCTCGCCTTGCGCGGGGTGGTGTTGGCGCTGGTGAGTGTAGGTGGTGCCATGAGCGGCGGTGCCATTGACGGCCCAGCTGGGTGTTCTGGCCGTGATGCTGACGGTGTGGGTGCGGTTGCGGCAGTGTTGTGGTCGTTAGTTCTTCCAGGTTTGTGTCTATCAGGGTGTCGGTGACACTGATGGTGGGTCGGCGTAGGCGCTGCTGGTGGGTGTGGGCCCAGGTGTGGGACCTTTTTGGGATTTTTTGGGCGCTATGGGCTGGCTTTCCTGCTGGTGCTGCTCATCGTCTTCTGGCGGAGGCTGATGTCGCTGGTGGGGTGTCCGCTGGTGCTGCTGCGGGTTTTGGGTGTAGGTGTGGTTTAGGGTGCGGCGTTCGTGGCTGGCGCCGACGGTGGGTGGCGTGACTGGTGGGTGGCAGCGGTATCCGGGGTGTCGGCTGTTGGTGAGGCTGCCGTCATCGGTGTTCCGGTTAGTGCTGGTGATGGTGTCGCTGGTTTTGCAGATGGACGGGGGTGGGAAGGGGGACCCGTATCCTGGTGGTTTGTGAGGTGTCGTGGCTATCGGTCGACGGTGCTGCTTTCGGTGGTGTTCTTGAGGGCGGTGCGGTTGTTGGCCGGGAGTGTTGTCGGCGATGCTCTGGTTTTTAGTGCCTGCGGTTCGTGGTCGTAGGTGGTTAACCGGGCTTTGTCGCTGGTGAGGGTGGTGCAAGTGGTGTCGGTGACTGTTCGGCTGGTGCCGTTTGTGCGGGCTGTGTGGTTGTTGCGTCAGGGGTCCGTGGCGTTGGTGACGGTGACGGTGGTGCGTTGGGGGTTTGTGCCGGTGGTGGCGCTGCGATAGTGAGGGTGTCGCGGACGCTGAGTGGCTCCGCGTTGTTCGGTCTTCTCCTCGCCATTCCTGGCGTAGGGTGCTGCTGGGGTCGCTGGTGGTGAGGGTGGTGGATGTGGTGGTGTTGCTGCACTGTTTTGTGCTGTTCTGGTGGTGGGGACCCCTTGTTGATGATGACGATGCTCCGGGTGATGTGGATGCGGTGGGTGTGACAGTGTGTGCTGTTGATGTTTCTACCCTTGGCTGGGGGCCCGGTGGGTGGCGCTGGTGGCGTTTGTTCGCTAGCCGTGCTGGCGTCTTTGGTGATGCCGTCAGTGGGGGCGCCCTAGGTGTTACTCTGTGCCGGGGTCGTGGTGGTGGTGGTAGGGGTGTTGTGGGTGACGGTACCTCAGCACGTTGTTGGTGGGGTTGGTGGTGGTGTGGATATTGCCGTGGGTGTTGGCGGCGTTAGTGTTGCCGACGCTGAGGGTGTCACGGTGGTGGTTGGCGTGTCTCATGGTGGTCTGATGGCGTCGGTGTTGTTGGTGTTGGTGCTGGGCGCCGCCTGCGTTTTGGTGGTCGGCGGTTCCGGGCGTGCCACTCCTGGCTGGTGTTTAGCCGGCTTGTGGTCCTGGTGATGCCGGTTGTCTCTGGTGTTGGGTTATTTCCTGTGGCTGTCCTTGGGTCTGTAGTGGCAGGTGTTGCATCGGTTGTGGTCGAGGTTGTCGATGCTGCAGGTGGATGGCGGTGTCGCCGTGCTGCCGCTGTAGGTGGTGCTGGGATGGTGTTGGTGAGGGCGCCACTGGGAGAGCTGTGAGTGTTGGCGCTGTAGGGCGGTGTAGGTGATGCCCTGGTGGTGTTCTGACGGTGGAGGCGGGACCTCGCCACTCCTGGCGGAGGTTCCCATGGGCGTCGCTGGCCGATGTGTTGGCCCTGGACCCCTTGGTGTTGTTGTTGCCGATAGTGTCGTACCGGGTGGTGTTGCTGTGGTGGCTGTCGTTGACGCTCCGGGTTGCTGTTGGTGAGGTCGCACTGTCGGTAGTGCCGTTGGTCATGCCGGTGGTGAGGTCGTTGCGGGCGTTGCTATGGTTTACGGCGTCTCTGATGTTGTTGATGCTGCTGGTGGTTGGTGTGGGTCTGTGTCTGGGTTATCAGTGGCCTGTGTTCGGAGGTGGGCGTTGGCTGCTTCCTGTGGCTCTGTCTGGGAGGGTGTGCAGTCGGTGGCTTGGGCTGCTGGTGATGCTGCTGGTGAGGGTGGTGCCGCCGGTGGTGTGGGTGCTGCTGGTGATTGCGTGGTGGATGGCGCCCTGTGGTTGGTTTGGTGGCGAGGGTGTTGTCGTTGATGGTTCTGCATGTGTTTTCGCCTCTTCTGGCCGGGGGTTGGTGGTTTGCTGGTTCACCGGTCGTGGTGGCTTTGGTTTCCTCTGGTGGCGGAGGTTGCCGGTGGCGACGCTGATGGTGGGGTGATGCTGGCGATGGTGTGTTTCATGCCGTTGGCTTGGGTGATGTAGGCGTTGTATCCGGTGTTGGTCGGTGCGTAGGTATCGTAAGCGATGGTGAGGACGGCGGTGCCGCCGGTGATGGTGATGGTGAGGGTGTTGTGTTGGCTTGATTGTTGATGGTGTTGGTGTTTCCGATGGTGTGGATGCTGTTGGTGGTGGTTCTGGGTGCAGGTCGATGGGTGGCGCGGTTGTAACGCCTTAGGTGTAACATGGTCGTTTGGTGGTTTCTTGTGTTGGTTCGATGTTGACGAGGGTGTTTCAGGGTTGCTGGTGTTGCCGACTGCGTCTCCGTTGGTTCTGGGTGTTTCCGCTGGTGAGGGTGTTGTGGCGCTCGGTTTGGGTGTTGGTGGCGGTGCAGGCGTGGGTGTCGCAGTTACTGGTCCTGGTTTTGGGTGTGGTTGGTTGGGTGTTGCTGGGTGTGGGCGCTCGCCACTCCTGGCTGAGGGCTTGGTGGCGTTTGTTCGCCAGCCGTGCTGGCGTCCTTTGTGACGCCGATGGTGGGGGTGCCCTAGGTGTTACTAGGTGCCGGGGTCGTGGTGGTGGTGGTAGGGGTGTTGTAGGTGACGGCACCTTGGCCCGTCGTTGGTGGGGTTGGTGGTGGTGTGGATAGTGCCGTGGGTGTTTGCGGCGTTGGTGTTGCCGACATTGAGGGTGTCACGGTGGTGGTTGGCGTGTCTCGTGGTGGTCTGATGGCGTTGGTGTTGTTGGTGTTGGTGCTGGGCGCCGCCTGCCTTTGGGTGGTCGGCGGTTCCGGGCGTGCCACTCCTGGCTGGTGTTTGGCCGGCTTGTGGTCCTGGTGATGCCGGTTGTCTCTGGTGTTGGGTTATTTCCTTTGGCTGTCCTTGGGTCTGTAGTGGCAGGTGTTGCATCGGTTGTGGTCGAGGGTGTCGATGCTGCGGGTGGATGGCGGTGTCGCCGTGCTGCCGCTGTCGGGGGTGCTGGTGATGGTGTTGGTGAGGGCGCCGCTGGGAGAGCTGTGAGTGTTGGCGCTGTAGGGCGGTGTAGGTGATGCCCTGGTGGTGTTCTGACGGTGGAGGCGGGACCTCACCACTTCTGGCGGAGGTTCCCATGGGCGTCGCTGGCCGGTGTGTTGGCCCTGGACCCCTTGGTGTCGTTGTTGCCGATGGTGTCGTACCAGGTGGTGTTGCTGTGGTGGCTGTCGTTGACGCTCCGGGTTGCTGTTGGTGAGGTCGCACTGTCGGTGGTGCCGTTGGTGATGCCGGTGGTGAGGTCGTTGCGGGCAGGGCTATGGTTTACGGCGTCTCTGACGTTGTTGATGCTGCTGGTGGTTGGTGTGGGTCTATGTGTGGGTTGTCAGTGGCCTGTGTTCGGAGGTGGGCGTTGGCTGCTTCCTGTGGCTCTGTCTGGGAGGGTGTGCAGTAGGTGGCTTGGGCTGCTGGTGATGCTGCTGGTGAGGGTGGTGCCGCCGGTGGTGTGGGTGCCGCTGGTGATTGCGTGGTGGATGGCGCCCTGTGGTTGGTTTGGTGGCGAGGGTGTTGTCGTTGATGGTTCTGCGTGTGTTTTCGCCTCCTCTGGCCGGGGGTTGGTGGTTTGCTGGCTCACCGGTCGTGGTGGCTTTGGTTTCCACTGGTGGCGGAGGTTGCCGGTGGTGACGCTGATGGTGGGGTGATGCTGGCGATGGTGTGTTTGATGCGGTTGGCTGGGGTGATGTAGGCGTTGTATCCGGTGTTGGTCGGTGCGTAGGTATCGTAAGCGATGGTGAGGACGGCGGTGCCGCCGGTGATGGTGATGGTGAGGGTGTTGTGTTGGCTTGATTGTTGGTGGTGTTGGTGTTTCCGATGGTGTGGATGCTGTTGGTGGTGGTTCTGGGTGCGGGTCGATGGGTGGCGCGGTTGTAACACCTTGGGTGTAACATGGTCGTTTGGTGGTTTCTTGTGTTGGTTCGATGTTGGCGAGGGTGTCTCAGGGTTGCTGGTGTTGCCGACTGCGTCTCCGTTGGTTCCGGGTGTTTCCGCTGGTGAGGGTGTTGTGGCGCTCGGTTTGGGTGTTGGTGGCGGTGCAGGCGTGGGTGTCGCAGTTACTGGTCCTGGTTTTGGGTGTGGTTGGTTGGGTGTTGCTGGGTGTGGGCGCTCGCCACTCCTGGCTGAGGGCTTGTTGGCGTTTGTTCGCCAGCCGTGCTGGCGTCCTTTGTGACGCCGATGGTGGGGGTGCCCTAGGTGTTACTCGGTGCCGGGGTCGTGGTGGTGGTGGTAGGGGTGTTGTAGGTGACGGCACCTTGGCCCGTCGTTGGTTGGGTTGGTGGTCATGTGGATAGTGCTGTGGGTGTTTGCGGCGTTGGTGTTGCCGACATTGAGGGTGTCATAGGTGATACTTGGTGGTTGGCGTGTCTCGTGGTGATCTGATGGCGTGGGTGTGTTTGGTGTTGGTGCTGGGCGCGGCCTGCCTTTGGGTGGTCGGCTGTTCCGGGCGTGCCACTCGTGGCTGGTCATTGGTCAGTTTCTGGTCCTGGTGGGGTGGTGTCGGTTGTTTCCGGTGTTGGGGAGGTTGGTGCTACGGGTGGTTGGCGTCGGCGCTGTGTTGCCGCTGTCAGTGGTGCTGGTGACGGTGTTGGCGAGGACGCCGCCGGCAGAGCTGTGGGTGATGTCGAAGGTGAGCGCGCTGTAGGTGATGCCCTGGTAGACGGTGGTGTTCTGACGGTGGAGGTGGGACCTCCCCACCCATGGCGGAGGTTCCCATGGGCGTCGCTGGCCGGCGTGTTGGCCCCCTTGGCGTCGTTGATGTCGATGGTGTTGTACCGGGGGTGGTGTCGCCGTGGCGGCTGTTGTTGACGCTCTGGCTTGTTGTTGCTGAGGTCGCACTGTCGGTGGCGGTGTCGGTGATCCCGGTGGTGAGGTCGTTGCTAGAGTTTACGGCGTCTCTGATGTTGCTCATGCTGCTGTTGGTTGGTGTGGGTCTGTGTGTGGGTGGTCAGTGGCCTGTGTTCGGGGGTGGGCGCTGGCTGGTTTCTGTGGCTCTGTCCCGGAGGATGTGCAGTAGGTGGTGTGGGTTGCTGGTGATGCTGTTGGTGAGGGTGGTGCAGGCGATGCCCCGCGTGGTGTCGTCGGTGAGGGTGGTGTTGGTGCCGCCGGTGGTGTGGGTGCCGCTGGTGACTGCGTGGTGGATGGCGCTCTGTGGTTGCTTTGGTGGCGAGGGTGTTGTTGTTGATGGTTCTGGGCGTGTGCCCTCGCCTCCCCTGGCCGGGGCTTTGTGGTTTGTTGGTCCACCGGTTGTGGTGGCTTTGGTTACCTCTGGTGGCCGAGGTTGCCGGTGGCAACGCTGATGGTGGGGTGATGTTGGCGATGGTGTGTTTGATGCCGTTGGCTTGGGTGATGTAGGTGCTGTAACCGGTGTTGGTGTTGGTAGGTTTGGTAGGCGATGGTGCTGGCGGTGATGGTGTTGGTGAGGGTGTTGTGCTGGCTTGATTGTTGGTGGTGTTGGTGTTTCTGATGGTGTGGATGCTCGTGGCGGTGGTTCTGGGTGCGGGTCGCTGGGGGGCCCGGGTGCGGTCGTTGGTCAGTGTTGGGTGGCTTCTTGTGTTGGTTTGTTGTCGGTAAGGGTGTCTTAGGTGTTGTGCTGGGTGCTGGGGTCGCTGGTGTTGCCGACGGTGTCTCCGTTGGTTCCGGGTGTTTCCGCTGGTGAGGGTGTTGTGGCGTCTGGTTTGGGTGTTGGTGGCGGTGCTGGTGTGGGCGTCGTAGTGCCTGGTCCTGGGATTGGGCGTGGTTGGTTGGGTGTTGCTGGGTGTGGCCGCTCGCCACTCCTGGCTGAGGGCTTGTTGGGTCCACCTGTGTCGTAGCGGTGTTTCTGGCGGCCCAGCAGCTCCCCTGGCGGGGGGTTGCTGGGTTCTTGTTCTTTGGGTTTTCGTGTGTTGTGTGCGTTTGTGGTGCGGGCGGTGCTTGCGCTTTGGTGTGTGGTGTGCGTTTGTGAGGCTCGTGTCGGTGGCAGTTGTGGTGGTGTGTGTTGTGTGCATGCGCGGGCGTGTGTGCGGTGTGTTGGTGGTGCGTTTGGGTGCCTGTCCTCGCCTTTCTGGGCTTGGCTTGGCGGCTCTGTGTGGGTGTGGGGGCTGTGTGTCGTGGCCCCTCTCCCGTCTCGGCTGTGTGGTTCCCCGCCCCCCCCGGCTGGGGTCTGTTGGTCGTGTGTTCCCCCTGCCGCCCCCTTTGCGTGCCCTCCCCCCTCTGTCTCTTTCCCGCGTCGCTTGGGGCGGTGTTCCCCTGGTGCCGTGCCCGGGCCTTCCCGGCTGTGGTGGGTGGGGGGGGCGTCCTTGTCGTCGGCTCGGGTCCCTTCCCCTGGTGTTTCCCCTTGGGGGGGCCGATGCTTGCACTCCCTGTCAGGGTGTAACTCTGTTGTACAGGCCGTCCATTTGTACCCGCTCGGTACAAATGGACCTGCTCCGTAGCCAGGTACTCCAGCCGTTCCCCGGACCGGGGTCGGGTACACTGTGGGTCGCAGGGGCGTCCTTGCGGGATAGGCCTGTCTCTTGCCTGCCCCGATGGACGGTGTGCCCTACCCGCAGCCCCTCGCTGGGCCCGAACCGCAGTACGTGGGGTGGGGAGTGCTCTTGGTCAGGCCCATTGGTCACCCCCCCAGGCCGGTGCCACCGCAGGCCGCTGACCAACGATCCCGGGCGTATCCCACCTTATTGCGTGTGCTCAGGTGGGGCCGATGCGGTCGAATAAGGGTAATCATGCTGAAAATAGAGTCCTGCTCGTAGGTATTTGGCATATCGTTGTCGTCAGCATATATATATATCGTCGCCGGCGCAGGTAGTGGTTTGAGTGCATGCTTGTGTCCTCAGTATGTTTGTTCCTCCAATCCACGAGTCGGGCCACGGTTCTTCGACAAATACTTTGTCCCGTCCCAGCACTGAGCGAAACAAGAGGTACTCAGTTGTATCCCGTGTAGCAGTTGAGATCCTCCTCCCCATGTGGGTCGAACCAGTCTTCGCGTGAGTCGAACCATTCCTCTGATTCGGGTTCGCAGGGGCCATCAGGCTCACAAGGGCCGGGGAGTTGCTGTCGAGTGTTTTAGGCGTCGTCCGGAGGAGGGCGTCCAGGTATCTTATGGAGCCTGAAGTCCATGTCGGTTGGGGGTCTGCTCAACCAAGTCGACAATAGGACAGGCATGTTGGCGAGGGCTTGTTCGAGTATCCCTAACCCAGTCGTGCCTCCTGACATGATGACTTGACCACTTCGTGAAATCTCCGCAAATGTTCCTCGGCGGGACACACATTCAGGCTTGTAGCTCGAAGCTGCTTTGACTCCTTCTTTATGTGCTTTGCCTCCCCAGCTGCTCAAATGAGCTGATGGACTGCAACTTGGCTGAACTGAGGTGGACGCAACTGATTGACTGCAGACGCGCTGCACTGAGGTTGATCTAACTGAGGTGATTGCGGCGTCGCCGTCGTCCATCTTTTTTTTTTTGTAATACAAGTCCAAAGCCACAGCTGCATTGTTCTCAGGAGGCCAGCCCAATATACATTGAGTCACCCACATCCCCAAGTCAAGGGTCAGCAGGTCGGCAGGCTGGGGTCACGGCGGCGGCGGGACGATGCAAGGTAGTAAATTATGCTACAAAGTGGACATCACAGAAGTGGTCGCCCCATACTCCATGCCCGGGGGCAGTGGCAGATAATCTGGGGGTACTTTCTGGGCGGGTTCCTGTCCTGAGCGGGTATCCCATCATACGTGGAAAACACTGGTACATAGGGCGGGAGACAAGGGGGTCCGGTGGGGGGGGGTGGCAGTGGGTCGCCCACAGGGGAAAGAAGAAAGTGGCATTCCACTCGCATGGTGTAGGGGTGGGGGTCGGTGTACCATGGGAGGGCCAACCTGCCAACGGTTGGCGAAAAAATAGAGACACAGAGGGGGATTGGGGTGCACACAGGCGTGTTCACGGGAGGGGGGCAGTATTAAACACAACTGGCTGTTGTGTTGTGCAGGACGTGAAGGAGGGACAAGGTTGAGGAGACGGCGGGGCGTGGGCACCCCTGGGGTAACCGGTGAGGCCAAACTGGCGAAAAAGCATACTATCTCACCCAGACTCATGACCGTCCCAACAGAATTCCATGGCTCATCGACGTAGCAACCTCATCCAAGGCAACCCTGTTGCACCCAGGTCACTGTGTATGGGGCAGCAAAATCAGCAGCATCCATCTGATAATTCACCCAATGCGCCCTGGACTGGCAGATCGCAACGGTAAGAAATCAGCAACACGATTGGACCGCGCCAGATGGCGCCGGGGAGGTCAATAAGCCACAACGTGCTTGTTCCAGCTAGCGAATGCAGGACACGAACCATGAGCAGACGGCCTGTTATATGCAAACTGAGCGCGACATAATCGTTGGACGGGGGAGCGACTCGATGGCGCACGCCTGGTAGATCAGAGTAATCACGGTTGTCGAGGGAGGGCGCTGAAGGGGTATGCGGCACCGCTCTGAGGCACTAGCAATTGCAGTTGTGCCATCCACAGACAGTGATTGCCCATCTGTGCGGCCAAGGCAGGTGAGCATGATAATCAGTGAGGGCTTACACAAAGGATCAGTTGGTGGCAGCGCCAGTGAAAAGCCCCTAGAGGGATCGCCAGTATGTCAGGACGTCCTGAGGAGAGACAGGGGGCGTAGCTGAGTTAGTGGCATTCGCGTCGGCTATTAGAACAGCCCAGGGCAAAGCCCGCCACAGGTCGCAGCGTGACAGTCAGAAATTATATGCCAGCCATGATGGCACGCATATGACAAACATGGGGGCAGTTATAACAAGGGGGTGGGCGAATCTCAATCGGCCGATACAAACACATTGGGGCGCTTAGACTTGGGTGGGATTGCTGAGGCCAGAGCAGCAGTGACAGAGTCCAGCACCCTGTCCTGGTATGAAACTATCTCTTTGCGGGCCGCACGGAAGCTCCCCAGCGTCCGAACCAAGTGGCGATACAAGCTGCGCGGGATAGCCAAACGACCAGCGATGCGCAGATCGTTGTGATGGGCCAAACGGCGCCAAGAGGCGGCGCCAGCGCGGGGGCTCCACGCCGACAGCCACGCCTGGACCACGGGGTGGCTCTCCGCACAGTGCGCCAGGTGTCCGTGCACGCTCAAGTTGTGAGAACAGCGACAGTGCGAGCACGTGTGTGGCGGGGGCTTATGGGACCAGTAGGTCGCATGGTGTGCGTACCCTGAGCGACTCTGCAGACCAAAAAGCCATTTGTGCCACGCTAAGCGGCGGAATTTTAGTGGCCTCCATGACAACGGGTGGAAGTCTTGGTGGGTATGGCTTGGGGCCAAGTCGTGTGTCCAGACTTTGTGGGGGGGAACCATGGACTCGCCATGTCGAACAACGTCCCAGGGAGAAGAGGGCCGTGCAGGGGGGGGGGGGGAGGGCAGTGCCAAGACGCGCATACTGATCAGAGGCCTTGTTGAACTCATGGCCCACGTGTCCTTCAACCCACTCTGGCTGTTGCCCTTTTGCGGAGAGGGAGCGGCGGACCTTCTGTACCCAACCCGCTTGCCTGATCTGGCGCTTTTGGCCGAGCGCCGAAGCGATAGCACCCTGGCAATCCAGGCGAATTTTCTCTCCCTCCCCAGAAAAGTGGGACCCAAGTAGCATCCCCACCAACTCAGATTTGTACGAGTTGGGTACCCCTGGGACCCTGCAGACAGCAATGCGACCACCCGGCATAATGGCAGCAGCCCCAGATGCGGGGGGAACTCCCAGCTTGCTGCCGTCAGTATATGTGCACTCGGGGCGCAGCTTGGAGGGCACTACGAACACGACAAGCCCAGCCACTGACATGACCGCTGTAGCCTCGCGCTGCAGTTTGCTGGCCTCCCAGCTGATAAACACAGGGGGGACCGTAGAGGTGGACGGGGGCCCCAGTACGGTAAGTGCGGAGCAGAACATGGAGTAGGGGGTCATGGAGCAACGGGGGTGCAGGGAGAAGGCATGCAGAAACTGGTTCCGGTGCAGGAGATCCAGGACACGCGTTGGATGGAGGACCGGGAAGTATCCCATGCCTAAACCCCGGGAGCGGTGGGTGTATAGTGTCTTCTTCGCCACAACCATGGGTAACCCGACGACACCGAAGACAAAACGCTCAAGTACGACACCAAGTTGCGTGGTCTGCTCAGCCGTCAGGGGGAGGCACTCCGTCCTGTACAGCAGGCAGGGAAGGACCATGCTGTTGACCAGTAAGACCCGGTCTAGCACCTGTATGGGATGGGAGTGCAATTCGTTCAGTTGAGCTTTGAGCTCGCTGGTGATGACAGTAATGGCGTGAGGGATATGTAGACGGGCTGGCAGTGGGTGTCCCAAATGCATCAGGCATGCTGTGCGGGTGAAGGGTCGGGGGACCTCGTCAGCCCACGGCGGCACATCGGCAGAGATAGGCAGCCAAATAGTATCGGGGTGCACCTGGAGGGCGTCAGGAGGGTGTAGGTATTTGGGCAGCACAGCCAAGGGCGGCGGGGAACCAGACATTGACAGTGACTCGCTTTTGGTAACGTTAAGTTGGCATCCTATCAAACTCAGCGCTAGCTGGACAAGAGAGGCATGCGTTTGACTGGCAGTGCGGGGGGCCGGGGAGATGTCGTCAACGTAAGCGGAGAAGACAACGCCATGGTGGGAGAGGTAACGCAGGCGGATGTCGAAGACCAATACAAACAGAAAACATGACATGGGACAGCCCTGTTTAACTCCATGGGAGGTACGAAACACTTCACCTTCAGCACCCCTGATAAATGTGGCACCCCTCTCAAGCACCAGGGAAAGAATACGCAGTAGCTTGAGTGGGGTGCCCATTCGGTCGAGGACCTGGTGGATTAGGTATTTCGGGGGGCTGTCAAATGCGTGATAAACATCAAATGCCAATATGGCCTCAACCGAGTCAAGTCTGTCCATGTCGTCCAGAAACGTGTGTGTGGCGTGCGCAGTGGAAGTGCCCTGACGACCACCGAACTGCCGGCAGTGTAGCTGAGGGGAGAGCAGAGGGTAGACCGCCTTGTGGACCCAGCGCATGAGCAACCGGTAGATGGAGGTACTCATGGCTATCGGTCTCCATCGATCAGGATCCTGCCACTGACCTCTGCCTTTGAAAAGGCAGAAGGTCTCCGAGATAAGCCAGTGTTCAGGCACTGACCCTTCGTCATAGCACCGGCAGATACACTGGTGCACGATAGAGAATACGGGGTCAGGCAGGGAGGCGATGAGGTATGGTGGGACACCATCTGGTCCTGGTCACTCACGGCGGGATGCCTTGGCCAGAGACCGTAGCTCTGTGACTGTAGGAGGGGGCAGGTCATCCAAACGGGGCCGGACGGGACCGTACACCCGCGAAAAGTCAAGCACACCGGCGGCTTCAGACTGGTACAGGGCTACAAACATCCTAGATCCGTAGGCCCTATCGATAAAACTCTTCGTCCCTCCATACCTCCTCACCCCCGTGTACGGCTGGGCATCACAGTGGGGGCGGACAAGGTCAATCATGGCCCCGGACCTCTCCCTAGCAATCAACCAGGGCCACAGGTTGGGGTGTAGTGTGGTGGCGTCGGACGACCGTGTCACTCCATTGTAGTCCCCTAGTATGATGGAACACTTCTGCAGCAAGGGGGCAAGGACTTTCTCGCACTGTAACCGCTCGCGGGCTGTATGTGGCCCGTAGAAGGAACACACTGTGACGGGAGGCATCAATGGATCCGTGTGTAGCGCAACCTGGGTCGATATCAGCCGTCCAGGGAGGTGCACTGTGGGTGTGGGTTTGCCAGGGGAGATTGACGTGTGGATCAGTAGAGCAACACCCTCTTTAGAGGACGGCGAGCTCAGTAACATGTGGTAGCCCCAATAGAGGGCAACCCTCACGTGATCTCTGGTGGTAGAGAGGGAGCTAGGCCTGTATTCCTGCAGGGAGAGAACATGGGGGAGAGTACCGTAACCACCCAGCAAGTGGCATAGTCTGTTTGGCATAATCTCCACGCCGCCAACATTCAAGGAACTGTAAGTAAGTGTGTCGTGTGTAGGCACGCACGCTCCAGCTGTGGGGTCGGGGGGCAGGGGGCGACCTGTGGCTGGACCAGGCACATCGTAGGCGGCCGTACGGCGCGTCCTTAGTGAAGCGAAGACCATCGGAAACCAAGCCAAGAAGAAAAGAATGTTGCAGGCCGTGAGCACGAGGTAATGTATAGTGTGGATGGCACTGAGATGCAAGGTATTGAGCATGGTGTCCGTAGCATCCATGGGTTGCGGTGCGTTAAGCAGTAATGTGTGCGCGGGTGGGGGCACTGATCGCAGCGAGAAAAGCCGGCATGCGGAGTGCAGGGCCACAGCACAGTGTACAGATAATACCACATAGAGGCGTTTATAAAGGGCCAGGAAAGACAGCAGGCAGGCGAATTCAAATGCATTTGAACAGTAGGTCAGGCTGTCGAGGCAGGGCGTTTGAGCAGACACATGGGGGCAGGATGGCATGGCTTGGGGGTCTGCGAAGCCCGTTCCGGTAACACGTAAACTCTGGGGCCGATTCGAAAACTCACTGAGATCAGGATCAACAGCATGTCCAGCGGGCATTAGACGGCAATGCCGCGCAGACAAGTGCGTAACGCTGTGAAGGAGGACGAAAACTCTGAGTATCGTGGCTGTGACAGCCCGCACCCTAACGTAGACATGCCTGAAAAGAATGCACAGCGCAAACAGGTGAGGGTAGGTCCATCCACCAAGTTGCAGCTGGAGCAGCATACTTCGGAGCTCGCGGTAGGAAAAAACTCGGAGGCGCGCGTTCTCCAGCACGGAGTGTAAGGGCACTGGCAATTGGGCATTCCCATGTGGGCATGGCGCATCATTGATGACATCTGTGGATATAGGGGCAGGGGAGCATTGGAGAAAGGGTGTGTTAAGGTGTAAGGGCGGGTTGGGGAAATGAGCATTCACTGTGCCTGGCGTCTGAAGTAGGGCTGACAGGGGCTGATGCCTCTGGAATTGCCGACGGCACCGGTGACGCGGAGCCTCGAGTGCGGATATCAGGTACGTTGAAGGGCGGCACACTGCTACCCGCCACAGCGGCTAGGTTATGCTCGTTGAGTACGCGCAGGGGCAGACCAGACAGAGATATGGCACTCAGACGTTGTGTAAGGCCCTCAGTGGTATCATTCTCTGGATTTCCGGACGTGAAATACACGGGCCCAGGGAGGGTGGCCCCGTAGGACGCACGCGCCGAAACGTCCGACTGATATCGGATCAACAACATACCAGATTGCTGGAAGATCTGGTGCCCCTGGACAGGGCCAAAGGTGGCCGCAGATCGCATGATCTCGGGGATGGCATACGTGGGTGGGAATCTGACCAACGTGTAGGGCGGGGTCACAGTCCTGGACACCTCTTTGGCCATCAGTCTCTGCTGTGTCGTGGCACAAATGACTATCATGTCGCCCAAATTTTCAATTTCCTGCACGGCGGGCTGGATCAGCATGCGCTCGTGCACCATGGCAAAAATGTCGTATTTATTGAGCAAGACAATAAAAGCGAATTTTTTCCTAAGAGACGAGTTCATCTCAATCGCATCCCGAATTTCCGGAGATGGCATTTTCTTCTTTTTCCGGCCGCCCTTTTCGAAACGTGGCTGGTGGGTAATCACCAGTGCGTTATCTTTGACCGACTCGTGCAATAGTCCCATGGAGACTCGTATTTCACCCAGGGCCTCTTGCTCCCCGTAAAAACGGGACAAGACATCTAGGGGCACGTGGAAGTTAAAAATTTTGTGGGTGTCTGGGGAGGAGTTGACGGGTATGGGCCAATGGTCTTTGGTGATCCTCGGGACCACTATGTCCCTAAGGACGGTGGAAGTGTCGTCCGGCCCGAGGCCATTGAGCATGAGCATGAGAGGGAGGGTGCCGGTAATGTCCCAAACCACCTCGGTGCCTTCAACATCTAGAACACCTTTGTTGGGCACGTCGATTCTCAATTGGAAGAGTGATGGGTGGGCTTCATACACCTTGTCTGCTGTTTCGGTTGGCGTGAGGCGCGGAAAAAATTCCACCGTCTTGGCATGGTGCTTTTTGGGCAGTTGGATGGATGTAAGGTGCATCAAAATCAACGGTTGGTCCAAAGGGCTGACATTCTCAACTATGGTGTTTGTGGTGGAGTCCCTAGACGCAAGGTGTATGATGGGACAAACGACCGTCAGGTAGAGAAAAGACAGGGCGGGAATCAAGTATATGCGGCGGTCCAGAAGGGTTGCAAAGCTGCTATCTGCCACATTTGAGCGGGTGACGTAGGCCAACCAAACATTGGTTGTTTTGTTTTGTTTTTTGGCCTGTCGGAGCAAGGACACAACTTGCCTAACAATGATTTTGTGCGAAAAAAACGGGGGCTCATCTTCGAAAGGGGCGAATGATGGCAACATGACAAAAATTGTCAGGCCTATGAATTTGGTCAACCCCATGGAGGCCAAATCCGCAATGGAGAAGGATCTCAAGAACCCTTTATAAGGTAGACCGTCTCCGTATAGAAGTATTTGGGGAACGGGGCTCAAGGACGCCAAAAGGCAGCGAGGCGGCAAAGGCGTGGTATCATGGTATGCAAGAGGGGCGGGGGTCAGGACATCAACCCTCGAAAACCTAGACTGTCCGCGCACTGAAATTTTTCCTGCCTCCTTGCTAAGGTCACGGGCTTCGGGGACCCCTGTAGGCAGTGTCCCGTGAGGCCTAAAAACGGGATTAGAAATTACATGAACGGGTGAAGTCGGCAACCTTGGTGCGGGTGCGCGGAAACAAGACTCAGGCTCCGACTCTAGCTCGGCCGGGCGGGCGGCGAGTGGGGCGGGCGGCTTGGAAGGCGTGACGAATGCATCTCTAAGGATCTTCTTTGGTGTCTCGATAGCGCCACTAGCATTACCATCTCCAAGCTCAGCGACATCATGATCTAAAGCCATGGTGCGAGGGTGCGCGGAGCTATGTGTGCTAGCTGTACTACCAACCTCGATATCTACGGCTAAGCCAAGTTCATCCATTGTGGAGTCGTATTTTTTTTCCTTGTCACTTTTTTTCGTGTCAAGCAACTCACACTCGGTCGCATCATTTTTTTCCCTTGCTTTTCTTTCCTTCTCAAGAGCGCTTGGACCGGCGGTCGTGCGCCGCCCAACGGTGGGGTCAAGATTTTTTTTCTCTCTCGGCACATCGCCTACCAAAGGTCGTTCCCTGAGTCCCAACTCCGTGTCAAGGTTGACGCTTGAGCTTGAGGCAAAGGGATCACCACGTTGGGAAAGGGATGGCGGCTCAGAGTTGGAAACACTAGGATTCGAAGAGTTCCCAAGATGCATCTTCACGTGTGCAAGCATGGACTCGTTCCCTTGGGCCTTAGAGTTATGCTTCAAGGAGTTGGGTGTGGCCCTTGTTGCTTTCTTTTTTTCTCGGCATCTTTTCTTTGTGGGTGCGGCGGCAAAGAGCGAGCTCCAGAGTCGGAGGCAGTAGGCCCAGGAAGACGGGGCAAGGGAGGGGAAGCACTTTTGGCAGTCTCGGACATTGCGGAATGCAGAGAAATGAAAGTGAACCACAGACGCTAATACGTATGTCAAAAGACGCAGATTGGCGTAAAACGGGAGAAAATAGCAGTCAGGTAAACTGAAAGCGACAGAGAAAGGTAGAAAGGAGTGCCAGAAGGAAATTCTGTTCTCCGCACGTCAAAAGTCGCACGCGCGCACGTCGGATGCATCGCTGTCGTCCATCTTGTCGACATCGATGAGGTCAGCTGCTGATGCCCGAGGAGGTTGACGTTTGAGAGGAAGTCCGGGATGCTGGGCTGACAAACCTGTGGGTCGAACTTGTCTCTGAGGCTCCAGTGGTCGATCTGGCTCCATGCATGAGGTTCCGAAGACTGGCGCTCTGAAAGAAGTGAAATGACTCAGCGTGGAGCTGAAGAAACTCCACATACACTAGGTCCTTATTTAGAGCTTTACTCGATTCCCAACACCACGTGTCATTATGTCATTCTCATCGGTGCAAGAATGTTGGGCGCTTTCTCGACCCTACTCGACGTCTAGCCAGAATCTTAACGAGTCAAGGGGAAGCTCCAGTCTTGACAGGAGGCATTGCAAACTCCGACACCGGTTGTCCCTCTCGATTGATATCCATCTTTATGCTGTCGCGATTGACAATGCGCAACCCGTGGAAGGCAGCAGAATGTCCAGCTTAAGATTCTCGCCCTTGTTGAACACTTTGAGAACTTTGTATGGACCACACCAAATAGTGTCTCATTTCCCTTTTTGTCGATATTCAGGTACCTTCACCCACCATCCCTCTCCCACCTCAGGCACTCGAAAGTGTCTGTCCATTCGTAGAACCACATGCATCTGGCGTCGACTTTGCTCAGCAAGCACGGCTCACACAGAATCGAGAATACGCTCAGATTGATGCATGTAATCACTCCAGGTGGAAGAGTCATGTGCATGAGCTGTCATTCTTAGGGAATCCAACCGGAAATCGGGGGTGTGTCCCTTATGAACCTTGAAAGACTCGAAGACTGTTGGATGTCAGGTTGTTGAACTGGATTTCAGGGAACAAGAGGTGAACGTCCCATTTGTTGTTGCCGAAGATTCCTTGTGTTCTCCAACGTTGAAGAATCGATTAGTTGGATTCGACCGCGAGGCCATTCCCTCGAGGGTGGTTGGCCATTGTTTGATGCATTTCAATCTTGAAGCAATGCGCCAATTCCTTCCATGCCTGAGACTCGAACACTTTGTCCCGATCAGAGACAATTTGTCAAGGGCATCCTCTGGGTCGAATCATGTTTTCCAGGAACAAGTAGATGGAATCATTGGCTGTCATGTCCTTGTGACAAGGAGTGAACATGCCAGGCTTCGAAAAACGGTTGGCTACATTCATAATAGCGTCGTGACGTCTCGTGGTTGGGGGCAGCCCAGACACCCAGCCAACAGATACACTGTGCCATTTGGTGTCGGGCACCGGTAGGGGCCTGGGTTGTCTGGCAGTGTTGACATGTTGTGATTTAGCTGCTTGGCACACATCACAACTCAAGATGTTGCGCTCCAAGTAGGTTCCCTGGTGGGAACAGACATACACAAGTTTGATCAAAGCCATGGTTCAAAGTACGCCCGAATGGCCGTAGAACTCAGACTCGTGGGCCATGGCCATGATGGATGTCACGAGCGGTTTTGGGTACGGAGAAAACCCATGCCCAAACACACTTACCACAATCCCGGCCAAGAAGGTAGAGGTTACATCCCAACCCGTACCAAGACAGAAACTGGAAGCCCCAGCTCCGAAGGTTTGGACAGGGACGACACCCGTACCCTCGGAAACCCACCACCAACCCCGCAAACCGCAACCACGAAAGGCGAGATAAAGGCGGAAACCCGTACCAACACGCATACACCGCAAAGCGCACCCAGGAACGGCGAAGAGAAGGCGAAAACCCAAACCTCAGCTCGCACCACAACGACACAAATCAGGGAGGGCCAGAAAACAGCAAGCCTCAAAGCCAAGCACGAGCGCCACACAACAGTAGGAAATCCAGTGTCAATAGCCCGGACACTTGGGCAGCCCGTGCCATGCAGGTGACCCGGCCAAACAAGATCTGGACCCGGTAGGTAAGACTTAGGCGGCTCAAGTTGCATGGTATGAAACGACAGAAAGTGCCAGAAATACAGGGCCTCAAAAAACACCAAAAGGAACCATTCTTTTGCTTGCAAAATCAAGCATTTTCAAAAACACCAAAAGAACTCTTATGTAAGGAATTGCAGCCCTTTTTGTGGTCCTGATGGGTCCGAAAATGCATTTGTTTGGGCAATGGACTGTTCCTTGCGCGAGGGCCCGTGCAAAGAGCAGTCCATTGCCCCTGCAAACCGAGGTAATGATGGTAGAATTTATGAATCAAGCAAGCACCTGTACTGGAGTGACGTTACAGGCACCCTTGACTTGACCACTTTGTACCATATGTTTATGCCCGCGGACGTTCAGTGCGTTAAACAAGCCGTCCGAATCTAATTGATGATTCAATAAACCATTTTTAATGTTTTTGCCTCCCTAACAAAAGAAGCACATACGTTCGAGGTGTTGCACCGAGTGCGTCCTTCAGCATTGCTGATGATTGACACGTGCCGAAAACTATGGGGAGTGTCAAGCAAAGACGGGAATGTCACTAGTGGCACATGAAGCATGTCCAGTCTACAGATGGCACTGACCTGGACAGGGACCACCCTCGTAGATGTGGCTGAAGAAAAATTGATCCTTCCTTTGCTGACTATGAATCAAAGTAAATTCTGCAAAGAAAATGCAAATTCCCCAGGCGCGGTACTTTTTTGAGCATGTTGTTGGGCCAAAAAAATTGATTTTGTCGAGAGCAAAATGCAATGTACGGCAAACCACACCAGTAATCAAGCTGATGTACAATACCTGGAGAAAGGAAGTGCCTTGGGGGAAGCACTCTGCCAAGCGCAGGAGCTGACCAAGCCCAAAAAGAGTTTTGTCACCTCCGGGGGTGCCGGCGTCTGGGGATTGAAATGACTCAATGACAGTTTAGGCACTCGTTGCTTCAGTGAAGTCTGTGCAGGAGCGCCATCAGATGAGAACCCATTACAATGGTACATAAAATAAATTTTCGGGCTTTTTTTGCGCGAGGCCTCGCGCATGAGGACTGCAATGCAGTCCCAGAACTTGAAAGTCACAAACTATAACTTTTTTTTCGGGCAGTGCAAATCAAAAATCAAGCCGTCGGGTGGGTCGCAAGACCACTTGACCCTGAAGTCGGATTTTCGAAGGAAGCTGAATTGGTAGAGGTTTGTGGCTTATCAAGTTATGCGCGAGGCCTCGCGCATGGGGCAGCGCTTGAACCACATGTTGCATATGCTTTACACTGGTATTTGATCATCCATGCTTCTGTTTTAATGTTCTTTGGTCTTGAATGCGCGAGGCCTCGCGCAGAGAATTTGATCAGTAATGCCTTTTTCCAGCTATGCAATGAACATGAAGAACACAAATTGATTTTGCAATCATTTCTTCTGCAGACCATGATCATCCCACAAGGAAGGGGAACACAAAATGCATTTACTGGTTGATTTCTGCCAAAAGGACATCATTTTCTACTGAAATAATAAGTTTTTTTATGTTTAGGGCCGTCCAAAAAAAGGCACAGAATGGCACAAACGGTAAGAAAAATACTTTCTTTGGACTAATATTCTGTTTTCAAAAAACAGAGCCTGTGAAGAACTATTTTTTTGCATGGTCCAGATCGGGTCCATTTGGTGCGATTTTGACCAAGCAACTTGAGCCGCCTAAGTAGGGCTGCATCATAAGGGCTGCGCTGCTTTCGGACTTGGAGCGGAGCGTGCGACACCCAAGCTCCTCAGGACCCAAGTACGACGAACACGCTGCTGGCATGCCTTAGAAACGGGATACCCTAGGAAGTCTGGTGAACCCCTAGGGTTCTGACAGAAGGAGGGGACGTGCGCAAGCACGGGGGCACACCCTCCCAGCGTGACACATTTGTCCTGTCAGCGGCGACTAGCCCTCCTGTGTTGCCCGGCGCCACTATGATGGGGGCCACCAGTCAGGTCTAGCGGGATATAAGACGCCTCTGAAAGGCGTCTAGTACCCGCAAAATCAAACCTCAAACCTCAAAACTCTACGTGCGCAAAGCCTCTTCCTGTCCATCACAGCTGCAACGCCAGCGGGAAACACGGGGCGCCTCTGCACGACCGAGTGCACCTACCTACCTACCTACCTACCTACCTACCTAACTACCTACCTACCTACCTACTTGGACCGAATGATCGTCGGAAGAGTGCAACCATCCGATGGTCCAATCTACGTGCCTGAGGATTCAGACACCTCCATGCAGGCCCTGGAGTGGACCAGTTTCTTGTCAATCGGTGATGCACCCCTCAACCCTGTAGCCCTGTGTGATCTTGACCAGTTGCTCCTGAAAGAGGTCATGGCCGAAAATCGTGGTCTGACCATTTAGGATCTCAAAAAAGGATCCCCTGACTACAATTCAGCCACACTTACAGGGTATGAATCCCACGATGAAGAACTGGTACCTGCTATTGTGAGGGAATATGCCGATGATCAGCTGTCTGAAGTTGCCAGCTCTACTCCCCCTGTTGCCCCCAGTTGTGTTGATCTCAAACACAGTCCGTTCTTCTTCTTGGCCTAGCTATTGCTGGAGGAGGTAGATCTGGAGTCAACGTCAGAGCAACGTTCGCCTGTTTGGAAGCCTGTGCTTCAAATGCAGCATGCATGTTCAGGAGAGTCTGCAGCTCAGAACACCGGCGCTCTAGCGCGGCCTGCGGCTAATATCATACCCCTGTCAGAGCATCACGCCCAGGAACTCGGAAAATGCTGTATGTTGGACGCCAGGGTATCGAGCGCCAAGAGCAACTTCAATACCTCACAAAGACCTGGAAATACTCCATATGGTCTGAGGAGGCTGATGAGCTCTACACACTAGCTGACCCAGAGGTACCCCTGGTGTAATCTCTGAACTACACGCAACAATGTCCCCTAGAGTGGGACAACAGCACACTACCTGCCAAAACTGTTGATCGGCAGAGAAAGGATGAACATGGTAAGAGCAACCTGCATGCTGAGGGGGATTTCAAACAGAAAATGGAGAGTATGAACCTTGACCCTGGACAGAAGAAACTGCTTCTAGCCTATGAAGAGTGTTTGGTTCCTTGCATCCCCCTCTTTCCTGCAAAACCCTGGTCCATATGGTCCTGAAACTCAAGCCTGAGTTTGAGATAACCGGAGGGAAACGTCGTCCCTACCCTGCTCCTGATGAACAGGGTGAAAAAATCGAGCGCCAGATACAGGAATGTATTGATGCTGGCCTCGTGGAGTGGTATAAGAAGGGGGACTACCGCCATCACTGCAGTCCGTGTTTCTTGGTTGCGGAAGCCGGATGGACTGCGGTGCGACTGGTTGTTGACTACGGGGAGGTCATCGAGGGTGAAGCCCCTGGCCTGTCGGGCCTCTCGAACGTGCGGGTCCCCAACACCAAAATGCTCCTGACAGAGGCCCACGACGTGATGTCCGCGGTTCGCGCTTTCTGGCGGGTGCTGTATGACAAGAGCCTGGTGCAGCTGTGACCCGCTACCCACTGGGTGCAGGGGGTGTGGGCGTGGGGACCCGTCACCACCCCCACAGCACGCGCTCTTGGGTTTTGATTGGGTTTGGCGACATGCCGCCCATTGTGGACGACAACAGGTGCGAAGACGCCCTTGATTTTTTCCTATGTCTGGGACGTGAGCGTGGGGAGGTCCGGCAAAAGCTGGCGGCCATCCATGATAAACTCAAAAAATAATTTCCCAAGACGCACACCGAAAAACTGTGGGAAGTAGGTGACCGCGTCCGGGTGCGAAATTTGCCGAAGCAAGAGGACCATCATTTTGACAAAAAGCGAAGCAAGAACGGCCAAACGAAAGGCGAGGCGCACCAAAACGCGCCCGGGAGGCCGGCCCGCCCGACCCAGCCAAGCAGGGCACGCACACACACACACGCGCGGGACCCAGGCGTGGCGTCCTCTGACCCGAAAGGGGCGGTGTCGGCGTCCACACGAAACAGCCCCCGTGCACCAGCAAGACGGACAGTACGGGAAACCGGTCGCGTCAGTGACCGGGTCCACACACGCCAAACCACCGCAGCGCACGCAGCCCAAGACCGAAGTTGGAGGGACCCGCTAGGGACTACCCCATCGCGGGGCCCTGAACGGGTACGACGCGGAGCGCGCCCAGCGCCTCTGCCTCAGCAGGGGCAAGCGGCAGGCACAATGAGCCCGGTTCTCGGCCGGCCTCCACGCGCCCCGCGCAGCCACCCAGTAAAGCCGGGGGCGACAGCCCCCGGGGTGGGGGAAGGCACCACGGCGACGGGAAAGCCAACCGGAGCACCGAGAGCGACCGGACCTGACGAGGAGCGGCGCACCAACGCGGGGCCACGAGGCACGCCAGAGAGGCACGCCGCCAGACACAACCACGGCACGAGGACAGGTGCCAGTCCACAACAGCCACCGGGTGCCGCGAACCCAGGAAGGGCGCACAACACACGACGAACCGCGGCACGGGACAAGGTGCCAAGGACAGCCGGGCCCCCACGCCCGCACACCGCACCCACAGCCAATTGGAAGCGGGCCCCGGCCGCACGCCCGAAATGACGAGTGGTCGGGGGTGGGAGAGCGCCCAACCCTGGACGCCCAACACCCAGGCAGGAGGAGCCCCTCCCTGGGCGCCCGCGTGCCGCCCCCACAGCGCGCAAAGCCAGCTCACAAGAGGGCGCGCTGTGGGGTTGGCGATAGGTCCCGACGCCCGCACCCCCCCGCACCCACAGCAAGTGGGTAGTGGGCCCCGGCAGCCCGCCCAGAGGGCGGGCAGTCGGAGGTGGGAGAGCGCCCGACCCCGGACGCCCCACACCCAGGAAAGAGGTGCCCCCCCCGGGCACCCTCATGCCGCCCCCACAGCACGCAAGACCGCGCGCTGTGGGGTTGGTGACGGGTACACACGCCCACACCCCTCCGCACCCACAGCCAGGGGGTAGTGGGCCCCGGCAGCCTGCCCAGAGGGCGGGCAGTCGGGGGTGGGAGAGCGCCCGACCCCAGACGCCCAACAACCAGGCAACAGGCGCCCTCCCCAGGCACCCTCATGCCGCCCCCACAGCGCGCAAAGCCAGCTCGCGAGACCGCGCGCTGTGGGGTGGATGACAGGTCCCCATGCCCGCACCCCCCCGCACCCGCAGCCAGTGGGTAGTGGGCCCTGGCAGCCCGCCCAGAGGGCGGGCGGTCCGGGGTGGGAGAGCGCCCGACCCCGGACGCCCCACACCCAGGCAAGAGGCGCCCCTTCCTGGGCACCAACATGCCGCCCCCACAGCACGCAAGAGGGCGCGCTGAGGGGTTGGTGATAGGTCCCCATGCCCGCACCCCCCCGCACCCACAGCCAGTGGGTAGTGGGCCCCGGCAGCCCGCCCAGAGGGCGGGCAATCGGAGGTGGGAAAGCGGCCGACCCCGGACGCCCCACACCCAGGCAGGAGGCGCCCCCCCTGGGCGTCCTCGTGCCGCCCCCACAGCGCGCAAAGCCAGCTCGCAAGAGCGCGGGCTGTGGGGTTGGTGATAGGTCCCCACCCCCGCACCCCCCAACACCTACAGCCAGTGGGTAGTGGGCCCCGGCAGCCCGCCCAGGGGGCGGGCAGTCGGGGGTGGGAGAGCGCCCGACTCCGGACGCCCCACACCCAGGCAAGAGGCGCCCCCCCCGGGCACCCTCATGCCGCCCGCAGAGCGCGCAACGTCAGCTCGCAAGAGCGCGCGCCGTGGGGTTGGTGACGGGTCCCCCGCACCGACAGCCAGTGGGTAGTGGGCCCCGGCAGCCGGCCCAGAGGGCGGGCAGTGGGGTTGGGAGAGGGCCCGACCCCGGACGCCCCACACCCAGGCAAGAGGCGCCCCAACCGGGCACCCTCATGCCGCCCCCACAGCAGGCAAGAGCGCGCGCTGTGGGGTTGGTGACGGGTCCCCACGCCCGCCCCCCCCCGCACCCACAGCCAGTGAGAAGTGGGCCCCGGCAGCCCGCCCAGAGGGTGGGCAGTCGGAGGTGGGAGAGTGCCCGACCCCGGACGCCCCACACCCAGGCAGGAGGCGCCCCCCCCGGGCGCCCTCGTGCCGCCCCCACAGCGCGCAAAGCGAGCTCGCAAGAGCGCCCGCTGTGGGGTTGGTGACGCGTCCCCACGCCCGCACCCCCCCGCACCCACAGCCAGTTGGTAGTGGGCCCCGGCAGCCCGCACAGAGAGCTGCGAGTTGGGGCCGGGAGAGCGCCCTAACCCGGACGCCCCACACCCAGGCAAGAGGCGCTTCCCCCGGGCACCCTCATGCCGCCTCCACAGCGTGCAAAGCCAGCTCGCAAGAGAGCGCGCTGTGGGGTTGGTGACGGGTCCCCACGTCGCACCCCCCCGCACCCACAGCCAGTGGGTAGTGGTCCCCGGCAGCCCGCCCAGAGGGCGGGCAGTCAGGGGTGGGAGAGCGCCCTATCCCGGACGCCCCACACCCAAGCAAGAGGCGCCCCCCCGGGGCAACCTCATGCCGCCCCCACAGCACGCAAAAGAGCACGCTGTGGGGTTGGTGACGGGTCCCCACACCCGCACCCCCCCGCACCCACAGCCAGTGGGTACTGGGAGCCGGCAGCCCGCCCAGAGGGCGGGCAGTCGGGGGTGGGAGAGCGCCCGACCCCGGACGCCCCACACCCAGGCAGGAGGCACCCCACCTGGGCGCCTCGTGCCGCCCCCACAGCGCGCAAAGCCAGCTCGCAGGGGCGCGCGCTGTGGGGTCGGTGACGGGTCCCCACGCCCGCATCCCCCCGCACCCACAGCCAGTGGGTAGTGGGCCCCGGCAGCCCGCCGAGAGGGCGGGCAGTCGGGGGTGGGAGAGCGCCCGACCCCAGACGCCCCACACCCAGGCAAGAGGCGCCCCCCCGGGCACCCTCATGCCGCCCCCAGAGCGCGCAAAGCCAACTCGCAAGAGCGCGCTCTGTGGGGTTGGTGACGGGTCCCCTCGCCCGCACCCCCCCGCACCCACAGCCAGTGGCTAGTGGACCCCGGCAGCCCGCCCAGAGGGCGGGCAGTCGGGGGTGGGAGAGCGCCCGACCCCGGACGTGTGACACCCAGGCAAGAGGCGCCCCCCCCGGGCACCCTTATGCCGCCGCCACAGCACGCAAGAGCGCGCGCTGTGGGGTTGGTGACGGGTCCCCACACCCGCACCCCCCCGCACCCACAGCCAGTGGGTACTGAGACCCGGCAGCCCGCCCAGAGGGCGGGCAGTCGGGGATGGGAGAGCGCCCGAACCCGGACGCCCCACACCCAGGCAAGAGGCGCCCTTCCCAGGCATCCTCATGCCGCCCCCACAGCGAGCAAAGCCAGCTGGCAAGTGCCCGCGCTGTGGGGTTGGTGACGGGTCCCCATGCCCGCACATCCCCGCACCCACGGCCAGTGGGTAGTGGGCCCCGGCAGCCCGCCCAGAGGGCGGGCGGTTGAGGGGGGGGAGAGCGCCCGACCCCGGATGCCCCACACCCAGGCAAGAGGCGCTCCTCCCGGGCACCCACATGCCGCCCCCACAGCGCGCAAGAGCGCGCGCTGTGGGGTTGGTGACGGGTCCCCACCCCCGCACCCCCCCGCACCCACAGCCAGTGGGTAGTGGGCCCTGGCAGCCCGCCCAGAGGGCGCGCAATCAGGGGTGGGAGAGCGCCCGACCCCGGAAGCCCCACACCCAGGCAGGAGGCGCCCCCCCTGGGCGCCCTCGTGCCGCCCTTACAGCGCGCCAAGCCAGCTTGCAAGAAGGCGCGCTGTGGGGATGGTGATAGGTCCCCACGCCCGCACGCCCCCGCACCCACAGCCAGTGGGTAGTGGGCCCCGGCAGCCCGCCGAGGGGGCGGGCAGTCGGGGGTGGGAGAGCGCCCGACCCCGGAAGCCCCACACCCAGGCAAGAGGCGCCCCCCCCGGGCACCCTCATGCCGCCCGCAGAGCGCGCAAAGTCAGCTCGCAAGAGCGCGCGCCGTGGGGCTGTTGACGGGTCCCCTCGCCCGCACCCCCCCGCACTCACGGGCAGTGGGTAGTGGGCCCCGGCAGCCCGCCCAGAGGGCGGGCAGTCGGGGTTGGGAGAGCGCCCGACCCCGGACGCCCCACACCCAGGCAAGAGGCGTCCCCCCCTGGCAACCTCATGCCGCCCGCAAGGCGCAAAAAGCCAGCTCGCAAGAGCGCGCGCCGTGGGGTTGGTGACAGATCCCCTCGCCCGCACCCCCCGCACCCACAGCAAGTGGGTAGTGGGCCCCGGGAGCCCGCCCAGAGGGCGGGCAGTCGGGGGTGGGAGAGCGCCCGACCCCAGACGCCCCACACCCAGGCAAGAGGCGCCCCCTCCGGGCACCCTCATGCCGCCCCCACAGCGCGCAAAGCCAGCTCGCAAGAGGGCGCGCTGTGGGGCTGGTGACGGGTCCCCACTTCGCACCCCCCGGCACCCACAGCCAGTGGGTAGTGGGCCCTGGCAGCCCGCCGAGAGGGTGGGCAGTCGGGGGTGGGAGAGCGCCCGACCCCTAACGCCCCACATGCAGACAGCAGGGGCCCCCCCGGGCGCCCTCGTGCCGCCCCCACAGCGCGCAAAGCCAGCTCGCAAGAGCACGCACTGTGGGGTTGGTGACGGGTCCCCACGCCCGCACCCCCCCGCACCCACAGCCAGTGGGTAGTGGGCCCCGGCAGCCTGCCAAGAGGGCGGGCAGTTGGGGTAGGGAGACCACCCGACCCCGGACGCCCCAAACCAAGGCAAGAGGCGCCTCCCCCTGGCACCCTCATGCCGCCCCCACAGCACGCAAAGCCAGCTCGCAAGAGCGCGCCCTGTGGGGTTGGTGACGGGTCCCCATGCCCGCACCCCCCCGCACCAACAGCCAGTGGGTAGTGGGCCCCGGCAGCCCGCCCAGAGGGCGGGCAGTCGGGGGTGGGAGAGCGCCCGTGTAAGTGCGGCTAACCCCCATCTGCTCAGATTTTCACAGATCTGCCCCAGATTGACTATATTTTGGTCATTTTCTCTGCTTCGGCGGAATCGCCGCCTCGCAGCTCAGTCTCAGGATCAGACCTATATATTTCTGATATGCCGGATCTGATTCTGCGGTCCATCCTCCGTAAATCCTCCGCGTTCCGATCATGTGCCTGGAATCGCCATTTGCCGCTGACGCGCGCTCGCGGGCCAGATCGGCCAAATATTTTTCACAATCGGATTTATATAAATCTTTTCAGACAGATATGGACACTCAGATGTACTTAGGATAATCCGCATCAATTTTCTTCATAGACTGAGATTTTCTGCCGGATAACAATCAGCATGGATCTTGCTTCAGTTGTTGCTGCTCTCGCCTCCGTTGGTGTCCGCGTATCCGGTTCTACCCCCAATAGCAGCGTTCAGGTCGACTCCTCGCGTGCCTGCCCCACTGGTCTTGCCGGCCCCGAGCCCTCCGGCACCATCAACGACCCAGGGCAGCACTTTCATGGTAGCAGAGGCTACCTGAATGTTGTTCCTTTGGTGTCTCAACCACAGCCAGCTCCCCAGTACGGCCCCGTAGACCCCGCCGCTTCTGGAGAAGTAACGATTACACTGCCTTGGTGCTGCGCGAACGAGGCCTTGAGAAGAATGCCTTGCGCGAGTCCAAGCTGCCCAAGAAGGGCACAAATCAGCAGCTGTGGGGACCCAGATTACCACAATCCCAGTCGAAATTGGCCATCGAGCAGCTGGAATCAGCCGGCCTACGACGATGGCAACGCTCCGGTAGACCTTATGGAGCTGGCAGGTACCAACATTCCTTACCAATGTCCAACATTCGAGACCACGGACGCCGATCTTGACGACATTGAGATGGGTGGTCCAGGTGAGGTACCTAGCTATATTCGACCAGCCTCTTGGGCACAATGGGGCGACCATTTGTCCCCAGAAGTGACCCGTAACCTTGAGGCCCTTGAGGCCCTTTGTCTATTAGCCACGTCTAAGCTGATCGGACAAGAAAGAATCGCCTCTGATTTTTTAATGGAATATTTTTTCCTCCTTCAGGACGAAATTAATACCAGGATGTGGTGGCGTTCTCAAGAAGATGACTCTTTTGCCATTTTTTTGCAGATCTGGAAGGCAAGCCCCTTCCCGAAGGAGAAGGGCACGGCACCTGTACCCGGGCCCTCCGCCCCTCATCCCCCTGTTTCTATCCGCGACGATCTAGCCGCCGCGGTTGAGGAAGGAATTTTTGAGCCGGCCAGGCAGGCAAGCCTGGAAATTAGGGCTGAAGGAGCTCCCCAAGTGGACTCCTGGCTGCGGGCCACCGAGATCAGCGGGCCGACAGCCTGCTCAGGCCCTTCAGGACACGGTATGTACTGTCCTGCCGACTGTTCCTGCAGATTCCAGCGAGATGCGGAGCTCCAATTGCTCAAAGATCAAATGAGCCTCATCATTCAAACGCTGGGAATTAAAGATCTTTTCAAGACGCACATGCGGTCTGAGGGCGCATCATCGGTGGAACAAGCAACAGAACCGTCGGAGGAGTCGACAGAAATTTTTTCAATTGCTCCTTCGGTGGACTCCAAGACCACCGATGCAAGGATCAGCAGGACCAAGCTAAAGGAAAGGGTTAAAATCTCTCGTTCTGAGAGTAGGACGGCGAAGGCTAGGACTGAGGCTCAGAATGCCAAGCAAACTGCCTCCCGTACTGCCCCTCCTGTTGCTGATTCCAATACCTTAGCCCAATTGTTGCTCGCCCAGACCCTCGCCGGAGCTGGTGTGGCGAATGATGCCGCCAAGGTGTCTGCCATTACGGCCGGTGTTGGGCTGGATTCGCTTCTCAATCCTACTTCATTGCGACTTCGTCAGGTTGCCAAGCAACCGAAGTATAATGGGAACCCCCGACGTTGGCCTCAGTTCCAACGGGAATTTAAATTGTGGGTTAAGACTCAAAAACTCCAAGATGATCAGTTCCTGATGGCCCTCTTGGACTGCCTTGAGGGAGCGCCAGCCAACACTTGGCTCAGGACTTGGAGTGATCGTGAGGATACAAGTTCCCCCCTTACCTTTGATGAGGTGTGGGAACAGTTGGAGGTACGTGGATCCCGGCTGCCAGAGGACCATTACCACCAAATGTTGAAGAATTTTCCTTCATTCTCGCGATTAATCTTGCACGAAGTGCAAGACAAGAGACAGCGCTTCTGGAATTTAGTGGAAGAATCTGAACATTCAGGCGAAAAATTTTCTAGTGCTGAGCTGAAAAATCTGATTTTTGACAAGATCCCCTCAGAAACTGCCGCCACCCTTCGGAACAAACAGTCCGAAGAAAAGGTCAAGACCTGGTGGGCGGAGGTCGAAGGCTTCGATGCCTCGGCCAACAGGTTTTCAGTCAGGAAGGCACTTCAAAAGTGCTCCCCCACGTCGTTATCCAAGGTGAAATTCACTGAAAACACGTGGAAAATCAAGTTTAATGAACACGAGGATCAGGACTTGTTTGTCCAAGTCCTCAACAGGGGAGTAAGCTTCCATGGCCATCGCCTGAAGGCCAAGAACTGGGTGTTTTCGTTCACCCCGAAAGAACTCTGGGAAGAGGTTGAGCGGCTCGCCGACGCTGCCAATCAAAATTTCCATGAGGGTCTGAGGGGAAAGCAAGAATACCCAGCAAAACACCCAAAATGGGGCCCAAAAGGGCAACAAAAAGGTGAATGACACCCGGAATGTTCAGGATCACTGTAGCATCTGCCTTCTTTTAGGTTCTACGAACCGAGCTAAGACGCATTCTACTGGTAATCACCGATGGTCTCCTTACGATCACAAGGTGATTGGTGAAAATATCAGTAATCCGCAGAATTCAGACAGGAATGACAGACAGGTGCATGGTGGGAAGGCTGGAAAAGGGAATCCGACCCCCTCCGGTGGAAACAAAAATACTGGAGGCCCTGGCGGGTCCCAAGGCACAGGAAATCAGACTCCATCCGGCTCCGGTGGGCAGCCAAACGGCCAGAAAAATCCCAATAGCAACGCCGGAGGCGGAAATCTAAATCCAGGCCAAACCCCTCAATCCGGTACAAACAAGGGAAATGCTCCAGGATTCCAGGGTAAAGGTAAGGGAAATCCTTCTGGGACCCCTTTCTCTGGTAAGGGCAGAGGGCGTGGCGACGGTGGAGGTCCATCATCCGGCGGCCGTGGCCGTGGACGTGGAAAGGGCAACCATCGTGTGGATCAGATCTCAGGTGCAGATCAGGTGTCCGATGCGGATCGAGATTACGTTGAAAATGCCTTGAATCCAGCAGATGATCCGTTCCAAGATGAGTGGGTCGACGAATCAGGGTGTGTTCACAATGTTGACGCAGTTACTGGAGGTCAGAACGCCTAGAGGAGCCACGAAAATCGCCCCTCCCCAGGCGATTTCAGGCATGATCCCCAGATTCCATCTCGACCACTACTTGATGTAGGGTCGCTTGTCTCCTCTCCCCTGGATCCGGCAGCGGATCCTTCTGTTGTAGTGGACGAGGTTGGTGTACAGTCCAAGCACAGGGCCCGTCAGTTTGTCACAAAGCTGTGGGTCTCTGATCGCAAGGGAAATTTCCACCTCGCCACTTGTTTGTGTGACAATGGATCAGAGGTAAATCTCCAATCCAATTCTTTCTTACCCGACGACTGCGTGTGTGATTCGCTTTATCCTGTTACCCTCGAGGCAGTTTCTGGACATTCTCTCGCAGGTGGGCAACGCGGTTGTTATATATCAACTCATTTGGTCGCTCAAGACCTTTGGGATGAACGCAATGTGGAGGAAGTTGTCCTTAAGGATGACTACTTCTATCGTGCCGACATAAAGTATGACCTTTACTTGGGCCATCCTTGGCTTAGTAAGAACAGGGTGGCGCCCGTAGGTCATCTGCGTTGTTTTTTGCTGGAGTCAGGTCCCTTGGAGCGTCCTGAATTTCTTTTTTTGCACGCAGGGTTTAAAAGTGCAGAAGAATCTTTGAAGCGAAAGGTTACACCAAAATTTGGCGAAGATGTCACCATTGCAGAGGTGAATGGGAGTGCCGATTACTCCCGAGAGTTAGAATGTCTTCGTAGGGACTCCCAGCCACGACGCCCTTCGCGCTGGCACTCTTCATCCTACAGAGTTGTCGACCAATGGCGCGATACAATTTGTGAATATTTTTATGAACACCATTCCTTTTGGCCACAGTATGATGCCCTTGCTAACCGCGAGAACAAGCGCTTTGACAAGCACTTTCGCGACGCTTGGACCCATAAATGGGACAAGAAGTTACGGATTAACCCTCCGTTTCACTTAATCCAGCAGGTCATCCACAAAATCAAGCAGGATAAAACCCAGGCGATTTTAGTTGTGCCCTTGTGGGACGACAAGCCTTGGTTTCAGGAATTACAAGACATTTGTGTGGATTACATCGAACGTCCCAGGAAGATTAAGCTGTATGCCAGGGACGACACAGGTCCCCTGCCACAGCGGTCCTGGAGTTCGCTTGCATTCCTGGTGGATGGAAAGCTTTCTGACTCTGATTCTGCTGATTCTGGTACTGATTCCTGTGTTGGGTCTGAATCTGAGGTTGAGCGTGGTACTGATGATGAATCTATTTTTTCTGATTTTTGTCCGTCAGATACCCATCTCCCTCTTCCCCAATACGATCGACATCGAAAAGAATCTTCAGTGCTCGGGCGAAGAAAAATTTTAAATCGCGCCGCAAATTCAGAGTTTTTTATGAAAAACCCCGTGTGGAAGCTTTCATAGATCCTTTCGAGGAGCTGGATCACGAAGAGAATCTCTGGAATGTCGACACTCGACCCACCTATCTTCAAGAGGCAGTTGATACGGACCTTTTTAGGGACATCCGTAAGAAGATTCTTCCTGCCAAGGCCGAAGAAGTCGCCAAGGTTTTTTCGACAGTAATTCCTGGCGATCAGGTGGACACTGAGTTGTGTTCCAAGACAAGAGAAAAGATTTTTGAGGAACGGAAGGACACAACCCTTTCGGGGAAGTTGATCAAAGAACCCCCTGTCCGTGGGCAGTTCGGTGAAGCCTTCATCGAGCTTCGTGAAGGCTACAAGGCGAAGAAACAGCGTCCTTATGAGAACCATGGACACAAACATGAGATCCTCAGAAAAATAATCAAGAGAAATCTCAGGGAATTTGGTTGGCTTGAGGGTTGTATGACCAGCGAATGGTGCTGTGCACCCTTCACCGTCCCGAAACCGCCGCCTGCAGACCAGAACACTATTGATGGTTGGCGAATGGTTGTTGATTTTCGCAACCTCAACGCCGAAACCAAGGCGGATTCGCACCCCCTGCCCCTCATTGAGGAGGAAATCGCCAAGAGGGCGAGAGGTCGTTTGTTTTCTGTGCTGGATCTCCGTCACCGCTTTCACCAAATGCCGTTGAGGAAGGACAGCCGACCTCTCACCTGTATGTGCACGCCATGTGGCCCAGTCCAGTGGACGGTCATGCCCATGGGCCTGAAGAACGCCTCTTCGTTTTTTCAAAGAATGATGAAGGATGTGCTTTTTACAGCCCATCCTGAGCTTCGTGCCTTCGTGAGTGTGTACATAGATGACATAATCATCGCGACAGAGGGGGAGGGACTGACCGAAGCCGAGCTGGTGGCCCTACATGAAAAGCAGCTGAACCAGGTTTTGGACATTCTTGATGCCAATCAGCTGATTTGTGGGCCAAAGAAGGGAAAATGTTTTTTAAAATCAGTCGAATTTTGTGGTTCTCTCCTAGAGAATGGCACCCGACGACCCAGTTCTGGGAAGCTCGTCGCTATTCAGAAGTGGAAGCGCCCTGAGACGATCACGGAGTTGAGAGGATTCCTGGGTTGTTGCAATTTTTACCACACTTTTGTGCCGAATTATGCCAAATTTGCTGCCCCCCTCACTGAATTATTGAAGGTAGGGAGAGATGCGGGCAAGGCAGGTTCAAAGGTTCGTGTTAAGTGGACGGACGAGTGCGAGGAGGCCTTCCATCACTTGAAGGCGGCCCCCTGTGAAGTCGCCACGTTGCATGTGCCGCAATTCGACCGACCCTTTTACATAAGAACCGACGCTTCTAGGTACGCGATCGGAGCTGTCCTTGAACAGGTTGATGAAGCCACAGGTGATCATTACCCTCTTGCATTTTGGTCTCGGAAGCTAGCCCCACGCCAAATGCAATGGTCGCCGCGTGAGCAAGAAACCTACGCCATAATCTGTGCTTTGAAAAAGTACCAATCGTGGGTTGGCACCAATCGAGTCGAGGTCCTGACGGATCATCGATCTCTGGAGTATTGGGCCACCGAACACATTGATACTGTCGCGAGCCCAGCTGGTCGACGGGCCAGATGGCACGAATTTCTCAGTCTGTTTGACCTCCATGTGTCGTATTTGGCTGGAAAACACAACACGGTAGCGGATGCTCTGAGCCGATGGGCTTACCCCGCTTCAGAGGGGCTGCAAAGTACCAACATCCATGGTACGGAGCAGGACCGCCATGTCATAATCGAGTGGGATCAAGAAGAAAAGAAACTCATTCGACGTGCATGCATGCAATGCGCTGTTAAACAGCACGCATTACCGTGCCATGACATCATGGCCTTTTCAGATCCGGCGCATGCTCATGTAAACTGCACCAAATCACTGAAAGTCGTGGAGAAAGTCACCGATCCCTCCTCAGGGAGTGTGAAACGGTTTGATTACACCCGACCAGTAAGTGGATTTCGGTTGATCCAGGGCATTAAGCGTCGAGATCCGGCCAAAACTCCACCCCTGCCGAAAGATTCCCTTATCATCCGTGACTGGACGTCCGATTATCTGCAGGATCCCATGTTTAAAGAGGTCTTTGGAAATCTGAAATCCAAAGATGCTCACAAGGATGGGATTTTTTCTGAATATTCGTTGGATGGGGGGAAGCTGTGGATGGAGGGTAAATTGTGCGTACCAGACGCCCTGGCCCCCCGAGTCCTAAACTGGTGGCACAAATGGGAGTCCCCCCACGCACATGGCCGTAGATTATGGTCGATGATTAAACATAGGTTGTTTGGCTCAAGGCTATATACTCATTGCATGAAAGTAGCCGCCGGATGTGCCCAATGTGCTGTCTCAACGCCCCCCAGCGCGAAGAAGCACGGCCATCTGAGGCCACACCCTATTCCGGAGCGCCTCTTTAACAGAGTCACCAGTGATTTCTTCTATCTCGGTGAGCTCGATGACGAAGAGTGCCATTGGACTAATAAAAAGATCAATGGTGTGCTCCTTATTCAGTGCCGTCATTCCGGCAACATTCAGGTGTTGCCTTGCAACATCGAGTCGATGACTGGCAAGGCTGCCGCCAAATGGTGCGCGCAGACCTGGATGGGAGGTTGGGACGTCCCATCCGAGGTGGTTACGGACTCAGGCAAGGGGTACACCTCCGAATGGTGGAGAGAATTATGTGCTCGCCTTGGAATCCACCACCTGAGATGTGAAATCCACTCGCATCGAGCGCTGCCTGGTGAAAGAGCCGGCCGCTCTATTATAGATATGCTTCGTAAGGAGCTTGCGAGTGAAAAGGATTTCCATTGGATGGAAGTTCTCTTCGCATTGCTTCGCCGCTACCACAACACGCCTTTGTACCATGGCCTTTCTCCAAATCGAATTGTCTTTGGACGAAAGAAGTGTTGGTGGAACATGCCGTTGAATAATCCTCGCCCTAGTAAAGATGCTTCGTTGTTTTTGGACGACGTCCAACGAGCAGATAAAACTGTCTCGAAATTAATCGATAAGCATCGAGCTGACTGGCTTTGGGTCCAGAATCAAGGCCGAAAAAACCCCCACAATTTTGAAGTCGATGATCGAGTTTGGCTTCGAAAATCCGAAACCACCCTGGACGGAGATGATAAGCTTCTTCCCTTGTGGGAGGGGCCATTCGCTGTTACAGCGCGTCTTGGTGAGAACAGGTGGAGGATTCGTGTGGATGTCAGCAGGGAAATTGACGTTTCGGGCGATCGCCTCAAGAGAGAGATCCCCTCCCCCAAGGATCGGGTTAAACCCCTTTTTTGGACTTCGAAATTTTTGTCAGATCGGGTCATCGAAGGGGGGAAGTACGAACTCAAGAGGATTGTAGAGGCAAGATGTGACGGAAAGGGCGAATGGGAATTTCTATGTGAGTGGAGGGGCTTTGATTCCAGTCACAACAACTGGGAACCAGCCCATTCTTTTGTCCATGGGTACACCAAGGGGTTCATCGACTTCCTCAAGAAGCACCCCGAAATTGGAGTACTCCTGACAGACTGTTTGTCGAAACGAGACAGACAAGTGGAGAGCGACGGAAAAAGACCACATTCCAGGGCTGATCCGTCGATCCCCCCTCCTGCGGTCAGGCCAGCCCAGGAGCCAAATGAGGACCAAGCTTCGAGTTCGGCCGCTGATTTGCAGCGCCCAAGCCGTACGAGGGCCAGACCAGACAGGTTGGTGGTCACATGTATTCGTGCTTGGCCGAATTGAGGGAGATCCGTCGTGACTTGAGTCGCCGACGCCCTAATCTGGGTAACAGTCGTCTAGTCCAGGGCGTCATGGCACTCGTCGCTAGGGCTCAAGGGTGTAGGTTCGAAACCCTTGCATGTCCAACTCCTACAAAAGCTCCAGCCTCGCCCCGTCGACCACTTATTCCAATGTGAGTGTTCTGACGACTTGAAAAAACCACATTCTGCTCAATCCACTGTTCATTTTTCCTGATTACAACATGATGTGGGGAACTGCGAATGTTTGATAATTTGACGTCAATCAACTTTTCTTTGATCTCCGTTCGGCAGCGTATCGAAAGTCGAGAGCCGGAAGCCACGGAGTGTGCTGCCGTGTTCAGAAAAAACCACACTCAGGCTTAATTCAGGCAGATTCGGGGTAATGTTGTCTCTGTTGGTCTGTGCATCTTTGGAATTTGGCTACTCGTGCAGATGGAAGCAAATGTACATATTAAAAACGCTGGCCAGCGACATTCACCCCTACAGGCACCCCCTGTAGTACTGGCTGCACCAGATGCGACGCCAGGAACTCAGATCTTACCTTCATTTGCCGTGATGCGGAAGCCAAAGTCCAGATTCAGATCCAGGATCCTCAAATTTGCCTTGAATTTCTCAGGTTTGTCCTTCATTGTGCCATTGTTGCACGAAACCCCGACGTCAATTGTTCAGACAACCTTCAGACAGAGGCTCTAGGGACTTCTAAAAGCAACCTCTGAAGTCCGCAAGCTTCAGTGTATTTTTGGCACACGCCAATGTGAGCTCAATCCGACCTGAAACTGTCGAAAATGGTGAATCCAAGTGCCTTGTGGGACTCAATCGAAAGATGGGCCTTGTCCAAGTCGATTGACACCGTCGCCACTGTAAATAAAGAACTATTCGGTGTCTCTCAGTTATATACTGTCAGTAAAGCGCCATCAGCGAACCTTCGGCGCGTTACATGCCAAGGATCCAGGGCCAGCATGTCCCATCATGATGCATCATCACATGATCCACATTTGCATAGAATCTGTTGGATGCTCGCGAACCAACGTGCCGGAAAGCACAATTGAGCTGAATAAACGACAATATATATTAACTTTAGTCTAAACGAAGGTATTAGTAGTTTCAGTTTTAGACATTCCGCTTCATTTCACCTTCATCTTAGGGAATTTGCTGATTTTAGGACATTTTAGGTTGATTTCCTTGTCATCTCCTCTCATTCCTCGAAGATCTGTCGACGGCTTTGCCTAACTTCGTTGACGCTTATGATTTTCTGTGCACTTAGGGTCTGTAGACTACATTTGTATTTGTTTTCCCTCTCTGTGATTGTTTCATCTCCTTCATCCCTGCCCAAATTGACTCTCAATCTTGCTGAATCTAGTGATCATCCACAAGATGCGCCAAATCTGAAGCACATGCTGCACTTTTCAGAACGAGAAAAGCGGGAGTAACACGATGTAGAGTTCGGCGAGGACACCGTAGCGTGCCCGCGACAGCGGAACTGTGCCAGAGCGCTGAGATGTCACTCCATTTCTTGATTCCCCCACTCAATCGACCAATAATCTACCTCATTCTCAACCAGTGCATGGTTTGGTATCGATTCTCGATACGTTTACATGCTTTTTAGCCCTTAACCTAATGTTTTACTGCACCGAGGACTGTTCGTCACTCCTCATTCTGTCTCATTTCAGGTTCATCCATCCTGATTCAGTGCTAATTCAGCCCAAATCAGGTCAGATCAAGCAGATTTCGCCCCATCGAGGCTACATTTCTATTTTTTTCTGGGACTTACCCGCACTACGTTCTTCGTTGACGTAGCGACACACCCCAGTGTGTTTTTGGAGGGGGAGTGTAAGTGCGGCTAACCCCCATCTGCTCAGATTTTCACAGATCTGCCCCAGATTGACTACATTTTGGTCATTTTCTCTGCTTCGGCGGAATCGCCGCCTCGCAGCTCAGTCTCAGGATCAGACCTATATATTTCTGATATGCCGGATCTGATTCCGCGGTCCATTCTCCGTACACCCGCGCCTTGATCATTTGCCTGGAATCGCCATTTGCCGCTGACGCGCGCTCGCGGGCCAGATCGGCCAAATATTTTTCACAATCGTATTTATATATATCTTTTCAGACAGATATGGACACTCAGATGTACTTAGGATAATCCGCATCAATTTTCTTCTTAACCTGGGATTTTCTGCCGGATAACAATCAGCATGGATCTTGCTTCAGTTGTTGCTGCTCTCGCCTCCGTTGGTGTCCGCGTATCCGGTTCTACCCCCAATAGCAGCGTTCAGATCAACTCCTCGCGTGCCTGCCCCACTGGTCTTGCCCGCCCCGAGCCCTCCGGCACCATCAACGAACCAGGGCAGCACTTTCAGCCCGACCCCGGACGCCCCAAACCCAGGCAAGAGTCGCCCCCCGCAGGCACCCTCATGCCGCCCCCACAGCACGCAAGAGCGCGCGCTGTGGGGTTGGTGACGGGTCCCCACGCCCGCACCCCCCAGCACCCACAGCCAGTGGGTAGTGGGCCCCGGCAGCCCGCCCAGAGGGCGGGCAGTCGGGGATGGGAGAGCGCCCGACCCCGGACGCCCCACAGCCAGGCAGGAGGCGCCCCCCCCGGGCACACTCGTGCCGCCTCCACAGCGCGCAAAGCCAGCTCGCAAGAGCGCGCGCTGTGGGGTTGGTGACGGGTCCCCACGCCCGCACCCCCCCGCCCCCACAGCCAGTGGGTAGTGGGCCCCGGCAGCCCGCCCAGATGGCGGGCAGTCGGGGATGGGAGAGCGCCCGAGCCTGGACGCCCCACAGCCAGGCAGGGAGCGCCCCCCCCGGGCGCCCTCGTGCCGCCCCCACAGCGCGCAAAGACAGCTCACAAGAGCGCGCGCTGTGGGGTTGGTGACGGGTCCCCGCGCCCGCACCCCCCCGCACTCACGGGCAGTGGGTAGTGGGCCCCGGCAGCCCGCCCAGAGGGCGGGCAGTCGGGTGTGGGAGAGCGCCCGACCCCGGACGCCCCACACCCAGGCAAGAGGCGCCCTCCCCAGGCACCCACATGCCGCCCCCACAGCGCGCAAAGCCAGCTGGCAAGTGTGCGCGCTGTGGGGTTGGTGACGGGTCCCCAAGCCCGCCCCCCCCCGCACCCACAGCCAGTGGGTAGTGGGCCCCGGCAGCCCGCCCAGAGGGCGGGCGGTCGGGGGTGGGAGAGCGCCCGACCCCGGACGCCCCACACCCAGGCAAGAGGCGCCCCCCCCGGGCACCCACATGCCGCCTCCACAGCACGCAAGAGCGCGCGCTGTGGGGTTGGTGACGGGTCCCCAACCCCTGCACTCCCCCGCACCCACAGCCAGTGGGTAGTGGGCCCCGGCAGCCCGCCCAGAGGGCGGGCAATCGGGGCTGGGAGAGCGCCCGACCACAGACGCCCCACACCCAGGCAGGAGGCGCCCCCCTGGGCGCCCTCGTGCCGCCCCCACAGCGCGCAAAGCCAGCTCGCAAGAGCGCGCGCTGTGGGGTTGGTGATAGGTGCCCACGCCCGCACCCTCCCGCAACCACAGCCAGTGGGTAGTGGGCCCCGGCAGCCCGCCCAGGGGGCGGGCAGTCAGGCGTGGGAGAGCGCCCGACCCCGGACGCCCCACACCCGGGCAAGAGGCGCTCCCCCCGGGCACCCTCATGCCGCCCGCAGAGCGCGCAAAGTCAGCTCGCAAGAGCGCGCGCCGTGGGGTCCGTGACGGGTCCCCTCGCCAGCACCCCACCCGCACCCCCAGCCAGTGGGTAGTGGGCCCCGGCAGCCCGCCCGGAGGGCGGGCAGTCGGGGGTGGGGGAGCGCCCGACCCCGGACACCCCACACCCAGGCACGAGGCGCCCCCCCCAGGCAACCCCATGCCGCCCGCAGGGCGCAAAAAGCCAGCTCGCAAGAGCGCGCGCCGTGGGGTTGGTGACGGGTCCCCTCGCCCGCACCCCCCCGCACCCACAGCCAGTGGGTAGTGGGCCCCGGCAGCCCGCCCGGAGGGCGGGCAATCGGGGGTGGGAGAGCGCCCGACCCCGGACGCCCCGAACCCAGACAAGAGGCGCCCCTCCCGGGCACCCTCATGCTGCCCCCACAGCGCGCAGAGCCAGCTCGCAAGAGGGCGCGCTGTGGGGTTGGTGACGGGTCCCCACGCCAGCACCCCCCCGCACCCACAGCCAGTGGGTAGTGGGCCCCGGCAGCCTGCCCAGAGGGCGGGCAGTTGGGGGTGGGAGAGCGCCCTACCCCGGACGCCCCACACCCAGGCAAGAGGCGCCCCCCCCGGGCACCCTCATGCCGCCCCCACAGCACGCAAGAGAGCGCGCTGTGGGGTTGGTGACGGGTCCCCACGCCCGCAGCCCCCGGCACCCACAGCCAGTTGGTAGTGGGCCCTGGCAGCCCGTCCAGAGGGCGGGCAATCGGGGCTGGGAGAGCGCCCGACCCCGGACGCCCCACACCCAGGCAGGAGGCAACCCCCCCTGGCGCCCTCGTGCCGCCCCCACAGCGCGCAAAGCCAGCTCGCAGGGGCGCGCGCTGTGGGGTTGGTGACGGGCCCCCACGCCCGCATCCCGCCGCACCCACAGCCAGTGGGTAGTGGGCCCCGGCAGCCTGCCCAGACGGCGGGCAGTCGGGGGTGGGAGAGCGCCAGACCCCGGACGCCCCACACCCAGGCAAGAGGCGCCCCCCCCGGGCGCCCTCGTGCCGCCCCCTTAGCGCGCAAAGCCAGCTCACAAGAGCGCGCGCTGTGGGGATGGTGATGGGTCCCCACGCCCGCACCCCCCCGCACCCACAGCCAGTGGGTAGTGGGCCGCGTCAGCCCGCCCAGAGGGCGGGCAGTCGGGGGAGGGAGAGCGCCTGACCCCGGAAGCCCCACACCCAGGCAAGAGGCGCCCTCTCCGGGCACCCTCATGCTGTCCCCACAGCGCGCAAAGCCAGCTGGCAAGTGCGCGCGCTGTGAGGTTGGTGACGGGTCCCCATGCCCGCACCCCTCCGAACCTACAGCCAGTGGGTACCGGGCCCCGGCAGCCCGCCCAGAGGGCGGGCCGTCGGGGGTGGGAGAGCGCCCGACCCCGGACGCCCCACACCCAGGCAAGGGGCGCCCCCCCCGGGCAGCCACGTGCCGCCCCCACAGCACGCAAGAGCGCGCGATGTGGGGTTGGTGACGGGTCCCCACCCCCGCACCCCCCCGCACCCACAGCCAGTGGGTAGTGGGCCCCAGCAGCCCGCCCAGAGGGTGGTCAGTCGGGCGTGGGAGAGCGCCCGACCCCGGACGCCCCACACCCAGGCAGGAGGCGCCCCCCCTGGGCGCCCTTGTGCCGCCCCCACAGCGCGCAAAGCCAGCTCGCAAGAGCGCGCGCTGTGGGGTTGGTGATAGGTCCCCACGCCCGCACCCCCCCGCGCCCACAGCCAGTGGGTAGTGGGCCCCGGCAGCCCGCGCAGGGGGCGGGCAGTCGGGGGTGGGAGAGCGCCCGACCCCGGACGCCCCACACCCAGGCAGGAGGCGCCCCCCCCGGGCACCCTCATGCCGCCCGCAGAGCGCGCAAAGTCAGCTCGCAAGAGCGCACGCCGTGGGGTTGGTGACGGGTCCTCTTTTTTTGGGCATGGCCGTTTCCCGCCCAAAGTGTAGCAACAAACTGAGTTCAGTGCTGGGTGGGTGGCAGTGACATAGGGGTCTCCCATGCAAATCCGCCATTTCCCTAATTTACAGAGTAAATGAACACTGAAGTGCAGGATGAAGAGACTGAGTATCTGAAATCCTGCCCTGAAAAGTCGAAGGCTCAATGCACTGCCCTAATGGCACCAGAGGCTTGCAAAAATTCTAGGAGGCCACATGGTGGCTGGCTGCAGGGACCTGAAATCTCAGTCAGAAACAAACCTGCTGCTCAGGAGTGAAAATGATTGTCCATGTAAGTTGTGTAAAGAATGTGGGTTTATGGTCATTGAAGTTGTTTCAGTGCTTATTGAGGTGGTTGCTGTGTGTTCGGATGACGGCGATGGCTTGATAAATTGGGATGGATGCTCATGGCTGTCGAAAAGAAAAAATTTAAAAGGAAAAATGGCATACAAAAACTCTGACCTCTAAACCCTGCAGCAGGCGAAGCACTGGACCAAAAAACAGTGAAGTTGGTGAGTCCTTACTTTGGCAAAGTGAACTTGAATCTTCGAAGTAGTAGGTCTGCATGTCTGGCTGAATACGGGATGGTTTCTTTCATCTGATCATTGGTATATTCGAAAGCACTTAAGAGAGTAGCTTTATGAGGGCTGCTCAATGTAGTTTGAAGTTTTTGAGTTTGGTGACGGGTCCCCTTGCCCGCACCCCCCCGCAGGCACAGCCAGCGGGTAGTGGGCCCCGACAGCCCGCCCAGAGGGCGGGCAGTCGGGGGTGGGAGAGCGCCCGACCCCGGACGCCCCACACCCAGGCAAGAGGCGCCCCCCCCGGGCTACCTCATGCCGCCCGCGGGGCGCAAAAAGCCAGCTCGCAAGAGCGCGCGCCGTGCAGTTGGTGACGGGTCCCCACCCCCGCAACCCCCCGCACCCACAGCCAGTGGGTTGTGGGCCCCGGCAGCCCGCCCAGAGGGTGGTCAGTCGGGGGTGGGAGAGCGCCCGACCCGGACGCCCCACACCCAGGCAAGAGGCGCCCCCCCCGGGCACCCACATGCCGCCCCCACAGCACGCAAGAGCGCGCGCTGTGGGGTTGGTGACGGGTCCCCATCCCCGCACCCCCCCGCACCCACAGCCAGTGGGTAGTGGGCCCCGGCAGCCCGCCCAGTGGGCGGGCAATCGGGGTTGGGAGAGCGCCCGACCCCGGACGCCCCACACCCAGGCAGGAGGCGCCCCCCCTGGGCCCCCTCGTGCCGCCCCCACAGCGCGCAAAGCCAGCTCGCAAGAGCGCGCGCTGTGGGGTTGGTGATAGGTCCCCACGCCCGCACCCCCCCGCACCCACAGCCAGTGGGTAGTGGGCCCCGGCAGCCCGCCCAGGGGGCGGGCAGTCGGGGGTGGGAGAGCGCCCGACCCCGGACGCCCCACACCCAGGCAAGAGGCGCCCCCCCCGGGCACCCTCATGCCGTACGCAGAGCGCGCAAAGTCAGCTCGCAAGAGTGCACGCCGTGGGGTCGGTGACGGGTCCCCTCGCCCCCACCCCCCCGCACCCACAGCCAGTGGGTAGTGGGCCCCGGCAGCCAGCCCAGAGGGTGGGCAGTGGGAGTGGGAGAGCGCCCGACCCCGAATGCCCCACACCCAGGCAAGAGGCGCCCCCTCCAGGCACCCTCATGCCATCCCCACAGCGCGCAAAGCCAGCTCGCAAGAGCGCGCGCCGTGGGGTTGGTGACGGGTCCCCACCCCCGCAACCCCCCGCACCCACAGCCAGTGGGTAGTGGGCCCCGGCAGCCCGCCCAGACGGTGGTCAGTCGGGCGTGGGAGAGCGCCCGACCCCGGACGCCCCACACCCAGGCAGCAGGCGCCCCCCCCGGGCGCCCTCGTGTCGCCCCCACAGCGCGCAAAGCCAGCTCGCAAGGGCACGCGCTGTGGGGTTGGTGACGGGTCCCCACGCCCGCAACCCCCCGCACCCACAGCCAGTGGGTAGTCGGCCCCGGCAGCCCGCCCAGAGGGCAGGCAGTTGGGGGTGGGAGAGCACCCGACCCCGGACGCCCCACACCCAGGCAAGGGGCGCCCCCCCCTGGCACCCTCATGCCGTCCCCACAGCGCGCAAAGCCAGCTCGCAAGAGCGCGCGCTGTGGGGTTGGTGACGGGTCCCCACTCCCGCACCCCCCCGCACCCACAGCCAGTGGGTAGTGGGCCCCGGCAGCCTTCCCAGAGGGTGGGCAGTCGGGGGTGGGAGAGCGCCCGACCCCGGACGCCCCACACCCAGGCAAGAGGCGCCCCCCCCCGGGCACCCTCATGCCGCCCCAACAGCACGCAAGAGAGCGCGCTGTGGGGTTGGTGACAGGTCCCCACGCCCGCAGCCCGCCGCACCCACAGCCAGTTGGTAGTGGGCCCTGGCAGCCCGTCCAGAGGGCGGGCAATCGGGGCTGGGAGAGCGCCCGACCAGTAACGCCCCACACCCAGGCAGGAGGCACCCCCCTCGGGCGCCCTCGTGCCGCCCCCACAGCGCGCAAAGCCAGCTCGCAGGGGCGCGCGCTGTGGGGTTGGTGACGGGCCCCCACGCCCGCATCCCGCCGCACCGGCAGCCAGTGGGTAGTGGGCCCCGGCAGCCTGCCCAGAGGGCGGGCAGTCGTGGGTGGGAGAGCGCCCGACCCCGGACGCCCCACACCCAGGCAAGAGGCGCCCCCCCCCCGGGAACCCTCATGCCGCCCCCACAGCGCGCAAAGTCAGCTCGCAGGAGCGCGCGCTGCGGGGTTGGTGACGGGTCCCCACGCCCGCACCCCCCCGCACCAACAGCCAGTGGGTAGTGGGCCCCGGCAGCCCGCCCAGAGGGCCGGCAGTCGGTGGAGGGGGAGCGCCTGACCCCAGACGCCCCTCACAACAGCGGACGGCACCCCCCCGGGGACGCCCTTCTGCTACCCCCACGGCGCGCAACGCCGGCCCGCAAGGGCGCGCGCCGTCAGGCCGGTGCTGGGTCCCCACACCCGCACCGACCGCACCCGGGACACACGGGTCGCGGAACCCCGGTTGCCCGCCCCAGAGGACGGGCGGCCGGGGGAGGGACAGCGCCTGACACTAGACGCCCCTCACAACGGTGGCAGGCCACCCCCCCAGGGGACGGCCCCCCACCACCCCCACTGCACGCGCCCCAACAGGGCATGCAGGCCAGGGGGACAGTGTTGGGCCCCCACACCCACACACCCGCGCCATCAGCACCTGGGTGGCGGACCCCAACGGCCCGCCCAGTGGGTCAGCAGTCGGGGGAGGGGGAGCGCCTGACCTCAGACGCCCCTCACAACCGTCGAAGGCACCCCGCCCGAGGACGCCCTTCCACCACCCCCACAGCGAGCAACGCCGGCCTGCAAGGGCGCACGCTGTGGGGCCGGTGTTGGGTCCCCACCCCCATACCGACCGCACCCGGGACACACGGGTCACGGAACCCCGGCTGCCCGCCCCAGAGGACGGGCGGCCGGGGGAGGGACAGCGCCTGACACCAGACGCCCCTCACAACGGTGGCAGGCCACCCCCCCGGGGACGGCCCCCCACTACCCCCGCGGCACGCAGCCCCCACAGGGCATGCAGGCCAAGGGGACAGTGTGGGGCCCCCACACCCACACACCCAGGCCCACAGCACGTGGGTGGCGGACCCGAACAGCCCGCCCAGTGGGCGGGCAGTTTGGGGAGGGGGAGCGCCTGACCTCGGACGCCCCTCACAACGGTGGAAGGAACCCCCCCGGGAACGCCCTTCCGCCACTTCCACAGCCAGCAACGCCGGCCCGCAGGGGCGCACGCTGTGGAACCCGTGCTGGGTCCCTAGGCCCGCACCGACCGCACCCAGAACACACGGGTCGTGGTAACCCGGCTGCCCGCCCCAGAGGACGGGCGGTCGGGGGAGGGACAGCGCCTGACACCAGACGCCCCTCACAACAGTGGCAGGCCACCCCCCCCCGGGGACGGCCCCCCACCACACCACCCCCGCGGCACGCAGCCCCCACAGGGCATGCAGGCCAAGGGGACAGTGTTGGGCCCCCACACCCACACACCCGCGCTCACAGCACGTGGGTAGCGGACCCCAATAGCCCGCCCAGTGGGCGGGCGGTCGGGGGAGGGGGAGCGCCTGACCTCAGATGCCCCTCGCAACAACTGCTCCAAGCCAGGTAGGGGGGAACCAGGACCGGACCGCCCCCCCCCAAAGCACGCCAGACAGAGCAAGGGACCGGGGCAGGACACGCGGAGGGGCACGGACCACGTGGAACGGCCCTACCAGTGCCCAGCCCCGGGACCGCGCAAGGTGCGCACGCCACACCACCCAGGGGGGGGGGAGCGGACGCCGCGGGAGCGCGAGCGCACACACACGCAAAGGGCACCCGGGGACTACCAGAATGGCAACTGGACCGAGCTCGCGGAACGCACAGGCCGCGTGGAATGGCGTATCAGCAAGCGAGGGTAAGGGACACCCGGACAGGACGGCCCGCCACACGCAGCGCGGGAGACGCGGGGCGGGATGGGGGAAACGGGACAGACACAACAGCAGGTACCGGCCCGAGCCCCCCGAACCGGCCGCAAGCACCGCGCACACACGGACGGGGCACTGCGCCCGCCAAGGCAGTAGTGGCGCACTGCCCCACGCCCCAACCCCTAGGCTAGGCAGCCTCCGCGCCAGCCCAAGGGGGTCCCACTGGCGACAAGCCAGTAGCACGGGCCCGGCGGCGCCGGCGCCCCGGGCGACCACACATTAAGGGGGAGACGGATAGCGGCTATGCTAGGCGCGACATAGCGCTAAGGCCCACGACCCGGAGGGGGGCCTCAGTACATGTCTACCCCGCCTGTTACGGCCACGAAAGCCCTCAGCGGGCCTGAATGCGTCAGAGGTGCCCGCATGCATCTCAGATGTTTCAGGGGTTCACATGTAGCGAATGTAGTTGACATGTAGACAACGTAGGTGACATGTAGTGAATGTAAGGGACCTAATGGTGGCGAGGAGGGACGAGAAGTCACATTGAAACCTGACTGCCACATTTGGCATTGTAGGCACGCCATGGGGTCACACACCTGGTACAAGAATTGGTCCCTGGTCTCCCATGTCTACGCCTGGTGACATTTGAATTTGGAAGGCCATTTCTGGACCTTGCCCTTACCCGGAGTGGAAGGCACCTCCTTGAAGTCCACCACATCCTCAACCACGCACGTGTCGTCATGCTCGGGAGAGGGACGGAGCGTGTGGTGATTGCATTTTAGCTTAACCCTGAACAACAGCAGCAGAGCCAGTTCAGAACAGCCTGTCTGTAATGTTTGAGGTCACTGGGAGGTGGCCTCATGGTAGGGACCCCCGCCCATTTCGAGAGCTTTATATGGCCCCGACCAAATGCGGGCCAAATTGTCAAAATGACGGTCCTCTTGCTTCGGCAAATTTTGGACCCAGACGCGGTCACCTACTTCCCATAGTTTTTCGGTTTGCGTCTTGGGAAATTCTATTTTGTGTTCTTCATGGATTGCCGCAAGCTTTTGCTGGACCTCCTCACGCTCACGTCCCAGACATAGGAAAAAATCAAGGGCGTCTTTGCACCTGTTGTCGTCCACAATGGGCGGCATGTCGCCAAACCCAATGGAAACCCAAGAGCGCGTGTTGTGGGGGTGGTGACGGGTCCCCACGCCCACACCCTCTGCGTCCACACCCAGTGGGTAGCGGGCCCTAGCTGCACCAGGCTCTTGTCATACAGCTCCCGCCAGAAAGCGCGAACCCCGGACATCACGTCGTGGGCCTTCTTCAGGAGCATTTGGGTGTTGGGGACCCGCACGTTCCAGAGGCCCGACAGGCCCGGGGCTTCCACCTCGATGACCTTCCCGTAGTCAACAACCAGTTGGACCGCAGTCCATCCGGGTTCCGCAACCAAGAAACACGGACTGCAGTGATGGCGGTAGTCCCCCTCCTTATTACACACCACGAGGCCAGCATGAATACATTCCTGTATCTGGCGCTCGATTTCTTCAACCTGTTCCTCAGTGCAGCAGGCCCAGATAGTGCTGTAGGATCGCGGCACATTACAGTGCGCGCGTGCGAGCATGATTGCAATATTTGTGTATTTATTAGTGCATTGTAGTACATGTTCTGTTTGTACTATCTTAGGGTTTTTTATTATCAAACGCTATGACTTGTGCAGTGCCTGTCGGAGGTTATTATCGTAGTGTTGCATGGTAGCAGAGAGATTTTTGTCAAATGTCACTATGATTTGGTGTATTCGTGTTCGTGATCGTCATAGTGCTTCATGGTAGCATCGTTGAGTTCGTGATTGCGTCTGTGGCTTTGATTTGGCGACGGCAGCGTGTGTTAGTACGAGAGGAGCCCTGTGCCATGTTTCTGGTTTCCGTGATTGCCTTCGTGATGAGTTGAGTCTTAGACAGCGCCAAACATTTTACCGAGGCCAGACCTAACGAGACCACGTTGATAGAGGAGATGTGTGACTGCCGCCGCAACAGAGCAAGTATTTGGTGGTGCTGACATTGAGCCCGCAGCCTGCCTTGTGAAGTTGTGGTGTCCAGAGCACGTTTTGCGGCGGCTAGGGCGTTTGTGGGAGACTTCAAAAATTTTGGGAGTGGAGCTGTCGCTACGAGAGACAGGGACCTTTGAGCATTGCGGCCGCGTTCAGTGTTCAGTGCGCCGTCGACTCTTAAGTGTTTGCTGTACGAAGATTCGTACGAAGCCGTCGTCAGCTACTTGATTTGCCGTCAACAACTGCAGCTGCTTCACCGTCGCGCCCTTCGCTGCATGCGGTCAGTGTCAAAGTGTGCTTGAAGGACAGTTGCAATGTTGTTCGACGTATCTTGTTCAGTGAACGAATTTGGGGACTGAAAAGCTGTCACGCGTTGTTGACTGATGGGAAGCTTTTCTGCCAAGGCCGGCGTGTGTTTCACTGCTGCGAACAGTCTGGTGAGGGCAAAGGTCGAGTGGGCAGTTTCAACTTTGAAGTCGCCGAGGGTTACCAAATCAACGCGAGGCCTGTCAACGCGTTCATGCAAAGCAAGCTTTGAGAGCTTAATGAGGCCTGTGTCGAGCGCAGCGCGCCAAGGAGCGCTGATGTTGCTGTGGCGGAAGGGAAAACCGCCCGGGCTTTGCCCTGAAGGAACCCCGGTAAGGCAAGTTCAGCAGTGTTTTCCTGCCTTCCCACCCTCTGTTTGTTTGTACCACATTTGTGGTCAAGATTCTGATTGAATTTACATTCATATGAAAAACAGGTATGGCCCTGAGGCTCCACAGGACTGTGAAGTGTGCCTTTTTGGCCTGCCTGTGGCACACTGATATGCGCCTTTGCTTCAGTTTTCACAATCTCTGTTGCTGTGGCGGAGGGGAAAATTCACCTTCGCTGTGTTGTTTGTTGTCTGTTTTTGTGTCTCTTTTGTACGAGAAGTTTTGATTATATCAGGAGTCTGATTTAGATCTGATGAATGTAAAAAACAGGTTTTGCGCTGAGGCGCCAGTGGCCTCAGTCAAGTGTCCTTTTGCTTTGTCAGTGGTGAGAGCAACTGCACCCTCGCTTTTCTTTTCCTCTTTTTTTTGTTTGTCTACTGAGACAGGCCTATTGCCGCCCTTGGGCCTGCCTTTGGCCAAGTGTAACTTGGTAGCAATTTGCTGTGCTACATGTTTGTGTGGCACTTGTCCTGTGCAATTTGTTTGGGAACGCACACAGTGAAATTTTACTGTCTGTGTGTGTTTGGATGCCTGCCTGTTCTTTTTGAAGTTTCGGTTTTCTTAGGATGCAAAAGTGGCAGGATGTTTCAACACCCAAACAACCACACTGGGACAAACGTATATAGCAGTTTCTCATCTTTTTTCATTTTGTTTCCAATCCCGCGAGGTTTAACAAATCCACTACACACATACACACCACTGACATTGGTGTTTACCAGGTAACCAGCAATAGGTACACATGGGAGACCAACATGTCCCAAGTCATTGGTCCCAGCCCGCCCCCATGTTCGTTCTGCTTGGGGCCGTGTAGGTGAAGTGGGAAGAAATAGATGGTAATACTGATGGCGAGGTGAAGGGAATGGATGGAAAACAACATGTATACCACCAGTATTGCAGGCTGCAAGGGGCCCATCAGTTAAGTGCCCCCCCCCCCACCGCCTGCCTTTGGAAGCAGATGATTAGGTGAATTGCACACCTATTGTAAATATGAGCCCATTGTGTTTCCATTATGTTTTGTGTTTTGTCAGTATGTTATTACTGATGTCTGCTAAAAGTACCCCACTCAGGTTGTGTTAAACCCGAACAAAAGTAGGTGGACCATGGCCCTACAAGAGTGGTCCAGGGGAATGTACAATCGTTTGTATATAAGACAGCACCATCAAGGCTGCATGTGAATCTTCAGCACCCCTTCAGTGTGCCTGGGAGGGGAGTGCAGCAGGCCCAGATAGTGCTGTAGGATCGCGGCACATTACAGTGCGCGCGTGCGAGCATGATTGCAATATTTGTGTATTTATTGGTGCATTGTAGTACATGTTCTGTTTGTACTATCTTAGGGTTTTTTTTTATCAAACGCTATGACTTGTGCAGTGCCTGTCGGAGGTTATTATCGTAGTGTTGCACTCAGGAGCAGGGTAGGGACGATGTCTCCCTCGGGTTATCTCAAACTCAGGCTTGAGTTTCAGGACCACATGGACCAGGGTTTTGCAGGAAAGAGGGGGATGCAAGGCGCCGAACACCTTCATAGGCTAGAAGCAGTTTCTTCTGTCCATGGTCAAGGTTCATACTCTCCATTTTCTGTTTGAAATCCTCCTCAGCATGCAGGTTGCTCTTACCATGTTCATCCTTTCTCTGCCGATCAACAGTTTCGGCAGGTAGTGTGCTGTTGTCCCACTCTAGGGGACATTGTTGCGTGTAGTTCAGAGATTACACCAGGGGTACCTCAGGGTCAGCTAGTGTGTAGAGCTCATCAGCCTCCTCAGACCACAATGAAGGATTTCCAGGTCTTTGTGAGGTATTGAAGTTGCTCTTGGCGCTCGATACCCCGGGGTCTAACATACAGCATTTTTGGAGTTCCTGGGCGTGATGCTCTGACAGGGGTATGATATTAGCCGCAGGCCGCGCTAGAGCGCCGGTGTTCTGAGCTGCAGACTCTCCTGAACATGCATACTGCATTTGAAGCACAGGCTTCCAAACAGGCGAACGTTGCTCAGACGTTGACTCCAGATCTACCTCCTCCAGCAATAGCTAGGCCAAGAAGGGACTGTGTTTGAGATCAACACAACTGGGGTCAACAGGGGGAGTAGAGCTGGCAACTTCAGACAGCTGATCATCGGCATCTTCACTCACAATAGCAGGCACCAGTTCTTCATCGTAGCATTCATACCCTGTAAGTGTGGCTGAATTTCGGTCAGGGGATTATTTTTTGAGATCCTCAAGGGTCAGACCACGGTTTTCGGCCATGACCTCTTTCAGGAGCAGCTGGTTAAGATCACACAGGGCTACAGGGTTGAGGGGTGCATCACTGATGGACAAGAAACTGGTCCACTCCAGGGCCTGCATGGAGGTGTCTGAATCCTCAGGTACGTAGATTGGACGATCGGGTGGTTGCACTCCTCCGAGGATCATTCAGTCAAAGTAGGTAGGCAGGTAGGTAGGTAGGTAGGTAGGTAGGTAGGTGCACTCGGTCGTGCAGAGGCGCCCCGTGTTTCCCGCTGGCGTCGCAGCTGTGATGGACAGGAAGAGGCTTTGCGCACGTAGACGTTTGAGGTTTGAGGTTTGATTTTGCGGGTACTAGACGCCTTTTGGCCCCGGGGGGCCACCTGGTCGGGCCAGGTGATATCCTCCCCACCGGGTCCTAGTGGGCGGCCCTCCAAGACGCACCTCCTGCCTGGTGGCGGAGTCCCCCTGGTTCACAGGGCTCAGAGCCCCGTCCATCTCCGGCTTCCCCGTTTCGCCACTCCCTGGTCAGTGCATCAATTCGCAGCCGTGGCTGTGGGCGCTTACCCACCGGGTCTCCTATTATGGCACATTTGAGAAACCCAGGTGCATTTAGGCACTCCCTCGGGGTATGTGGCCTTATAGCATATAGGGGTTGACAACGCATTATGCCCCCCGCAAGTGGGTTGTTGGCCCTATCGCCGCTTCATGACAGGTAAGCAAGTGGTGAGGGAACCAAAGAGGCTAGGCCCACCCGCAAGCGTATGTCGCCCTGTACTCGGAGGAGGAGAAACGGTTGGACCCTGCCGCAGTGGGTCAGTGGTCCTGCCGGGAAATCACGCCCAACAGTCCTTCCATTCTTTCCCCCTCTTTCCCTTCGAACGCATTTTCCTTCCCGTGTTCTGTCCGTGACCCCCAACCTTATGCGTCTCTCTGTCAGAATGTTTGGCATCGCATCGACTTCCACGCACCGAAGACATCAGCATGGGGTGCGCACAGCCTCTGACCCTCCGTTCCCAGCCCTCTCCCGGCACACTTCTGAGGTTAGTCCTGAATTGTTGTGGTCAGTGGAGAGCGGGGGGCCTGCATTTTGGAGCTTCAGTTTTTTTCTAAAATTCTCGAGCTGACGCGAGCTGCACTTCGACGACGACGGCAACGAGCATGTCTGCAGTTTTGAATATTAAAAACTGAGTGTCCGGGCCAGTGGTGCTGAACTCTCGAGTACTTAATTCCTCTGCCCCCTGCAGTCCTTTCCCCTATCCCCACAGTCCTGACAGTGGGCAGGTGCAGTGTTTTGCGTGGAGCGTGTGGCCATCTTTGTCCAGACTGAGGTCCTGAGCCCATATGCAGTTGCTCTGCTTGCGGCCCAGGCGTCTTTGCTTCTCCTCCCTTGTTCCCACTTTCCTACCCATCGGCAGTTCGGCAGTCCGCGCCAAGCGGTCTGCAGTTCCATCAAAAAAATTTTTTTTGACGCCAGTAGTTTTTGCCCTCCCCCCCCCCTTGGCGCTGGGCTGATGGGGTGCCCCTAACCCCCCTCGCTGCTAACATATCCAAGGCAGAGTGCGCTGCAGGACTTTTTTTTGCAGTAGGTCCTCTCAAAGGCGTCCGCTGCCTACTTCTAAATAGATCTAGCAGGCGAGCCTTTTTTCTGGCTCTGTCGTCACGCCAGGGCGCTGCCTTAGGAGAGGAGTGTTAGCAGTAGGCAGCAGAGTAAAGACTCTGGCGATCGGGACTTATCTGCGAGGGTGCTCGCGAATGATAGGCCTGAAGCGTATAGACAGACGACATCAATATCACACAGTACATGCAGAAATTCGACAGAGCACAGACAGAATTACGACAACGATTATTAAATAGTATAATGGTTGCTGTTCAGACATCCTACATGAATGTGCTCTGTAGAGTAGTCTGAGACTGGACTCCTGTCTGTTGCACAGGATCTTTGTGACCATGTTGACTGTGGATTCTTGGTCAAGCTCAACAATTACAACCTGCTGGAGCAGTGTATTGCATTGAGAGCAAAGGTGCAATGTGGGTGGATTTTTGAACAAAGCTTATGTGTTTTGCAGCTTCAGTCCTGTGCAGGAGCCTGGTGGCTTCTCAGTGGCCTGTGTGTGTTTGCGTGCTCTTCTTGGCGGGGTTGGGCGGGCAGGCCCCCCGGGTGCGTTTTTGTGCGCCTGCCCTATCTTTTGACTGTTTTGTCCTACTTCTTTCCTCGGCCCCCTCCGGGATCGGGTTGCCCTTTTCCTTTTTTTTTCTTCCCCCTGGTCCCCCGGTGCTCGCGCCTGCGCTGTCTCCAGTTTTTTCCTTCTTTCCGGCCCCGGCTGCCCTGGGCCTTGGCGTTCTGCGTTCCCCCACCCCCCCTTTTCTTTGTCTCCATCCTTTTTTGTTTTTTTCACTAGTTCTTCCTTTGCTCGCGCCCTCGCTGTCTCCGGCTTCCTGCGGTTTCAGGCCGCGGATGTGTTTGGCCTTGGCGCTCCGTTCTTCTCTTTGCTTCCTCGCCCCTTTTTTTGGCGCCCTGCTCCCCCGTCGTTTTCGGCCTTGGCGCCGGGCGGTTTCCCCCCCCCGCTGTTCCTTATGCTCTTTTTCTCCTTCCTCTCTTGCTGCCTCGTTTTTTTCCCTTTGGCATTTGCTCTCCCGCCCCTAACCTGGGCCATACCAGGGATGGCGAGGTCTAAACGACGACATCAAGGACGGCAGGACGCTTGTTGTCCCGTCTTGGTCCGCGTTGCAGTGTGCTGTGCTGTGTCCCTGGACGCTGTGCTGTGCCGCGCTGCTTCGCAGTTGTGCCGCGTGGCGCTGTGGTTTTGTGCGCTGGTTTCTTTGGTCTCTTTCTGTTTGGTGCCGCCGCTTGCTGTATTTTGCCCTCGGGCACTATCAGTTGCCCTGGGGTGTTGTGCCTTCTGGCGCTGTATTTTGGCGTGTTTCTCTGCGCCGTGTGCTCTGCGTTGTGTGTGTCGTGCTGTGGTGTGTTGATGCTTGCTGTTGTTTGCCGCTGTGCTCTGCGCTGTGTGTGTCCTGGGGTGGCGTGCTGTGTGTTCCCTGTCCTCTCTGCTCTTTGCAGTGCTCTGCTGCCCTGTGCCGTGTTCTTCTGCTTCGAGTCGTGTTGTGCTCCGGCCTTCGGCGTGGCCGTCCCCGTGTGGGACGTGGTTGGCCGCCCTGTTTTGTCGTGCGAGCTGCTGCGCTGCCGTGCTCTCTCTTGGTGCCCTGCTTTCCTGTCCTGTGCCCCTTGGTGCTGTGCTTCCGTGTGGTGTTCTGCTGTGCTGTCCCGCTGTCTTGTTTGCTTGGTTGCCTGTGTGTGTTTGCTTTCTCCACATTTTTTCAAAAATAAAAAACCACTGCAAAATCCGTTAATCTATATTTCGATTTTGAAAAAGGAAATAGAATTACACACTACCCCACGCACGCACGCAGGCAGGCATCAAGACCATGTCTGCATCGCTGGCTCACGTGTTACCCTGCCAACTCAATGGTGGCGTTGTTGTCCATGGTGGCGTCTTAGCAAGGGGTTGACCGCATTTTTCCAAGCGCCACTCACCTGAGCTGAAGCAAAGTGAGAAGGAAAAAACAAGGGAAAGAGAGGAGGTACATGGAGAGAGAAAGGGGCAAGAAGGAGCGTGGGTGGTTCAGGGACCCAGCAGCGACTTGATAAGTTTGTCTTGAGTTTCACGTGCTGCTCTCGGCGGCTTCATCTTTGCGTTCACGGCGTATTCAACGACCAGGGGCACGGTGTTATGCTTCTATGAAACAACGGCAGAGCGACCACACCTGCAAACCACAAACCAGGGGGGGAGGACAGGCAGCAGCCCCCGCCAACCAACTGCCAACAGGCGTGCAGTAAGAAAAAGCAGTGCGAGAACAGAGGAAATCAAGTGGCAGGGCACCGATAACCGGGTAACACAAACTAGGGGCGGGGGCAGAGGCGAGCCGCGACAGCCCCCGACGAGCAGCCAACCGCCGCGCAAAAGCAAAAAGCTGATGGGAACGAAGGAAAATCAAGCAGCAGGCCAACAACACCCGCGAAACACAAACCAATGCGTGGGGGGCGGCAGCTGGCAGCAACAACAAGCAGGGCAGAAACAACAAAGCGGAGGGAGAACAAGAGACGATGAGCGGTGGGGCGACAACCCGCGCGAAACAGAAACCACAAGAATGGGGGGAGGGAGCAGGAAGCCACAGACAGCCGCAGCGGGAGGGGTAACGAACCAAAAAAAGCAGGGAGGGCCGAAAAAGGGAAGATGGTGAATGAACCGCGCCAAGGACAAGACAAAGACAGCGGGGCTGCGCAGAAGCAAGGAAAAAAAATTGGGGGGTGGCAACCCCACCGCGCAAATGCACATGGGGCGGATTTCCGGAAACCACAGAAAGCGGAAGAAACCGGTAGCGTGAAGCAGCGGAAAAGCACGAGGGGAGAAACAAGAAAGGGAAGCAGGCAAAGAGAAGAACAAGGACAGGGCAGACTCAGCTTGCAGGGGGCCAAGCCAAGTAGGAGTGCAAAGAGAATGGCAACAGGAAAGGTAAGGCGCACCGAAACGCGCCCGGGAGGCCCGCCTGCCGGACCAGGCCAAGAAGAGCAAGCACACGCAAACACGCCCAGCACCTCAGCGTGGCGTCATCGAACCAAAAAGCGCAGGTTTTGGCGTCCACAACAGGCAGCCTCCGTGCAACGGCCGAGGCACCGTTGAAGGACGGACGGTACGGGCAACTGGATACTTGAGTCACCGGGTCTACACACGCCAAACTACCGCAGTGTACACAGCAGAAGACTGACGCGGAAGGGAACCGCCCGGGACAGCCACGCAGCCGCACCACGAATGGGTACGTTGCAGAGCAAGCCCAGCGCCCCCGCCGCGGCGGCGAGGAACAGGTGGCACCATGAGCCCGGTTCTCGGCTGGCCCCCCCGTGCCCCGCGCAGCCGCCCATTCAAACGGAGGGCGCAAAGCCCCTGGTAGGGGAAGGCATCAGGGAGACAGGAAAGCCGAGCGGCGCATCCAGAGCAACCGGACCAGGGGATGCGCGGCGCACCTGCGCGGGGCCGCTAGGCACCCCAGGGACGCATGTTGCCGGCAACAACCACGGCACAGGAATTGGTCCGAGCCAACAACGGCTGCCGGGTGCCGCAAACCAGGACAGCTCGCAACACACACACTCAACCGCCGCACGGGAGGCGGTGCCAAGCAATACCAAACCCGGAGAAGGCCGCCCATCAGGACGCAGCCCGGCCACCCCCACGCAGCGCAGCGCCCGCAAGGAAATGAGCAAAGTGGGGTTGCGGGCCTTCTCGACCGCACAAAGCGACTGAAAGAGGCGCGCGAGAGAGGAGAGGGAGGGACAACGATGGGCACGCGGAGCGCGAACAAGAGGTACAAAAGTACCCCTTACACAGAGGAGGAGCTTGGACAGGAGCCAGACAAAGCACAGGACAGGCAGGAGAGAGGGGACAAGCGAAAGAAAGAGAAACAGAACAGGAACAACAACGCAATAACCAAAAGAACGATGCAGGCAGAGCAACAGCCGCCCCACGCCAGAAGCGAAAGGGGAGAAGGGCCACCACCGCACAAGCAATCAAATGAGGTGGAAGAGATACACCACGGACAGACAAGGTTGGGCGCTCGGAGCGGCAACTAGGGGAACAAGGGAGCCCAAAAAAAAAGCCAACTACCAAGGACAAAAGGGGGGAGACGCCCTGGACTGGATCATCTTGGGAGGAACAAGCTGGAGGAGACTCAAACCCCGAGACTAGATCATCCGGGGAAAAATGACCTGGCGCCTCGTACTGGATCATCCGGGGCGGATCAAGCAGGTGGAGCAGCCGCCCTCCAGACAGGATCAACCGCTCAAAAGTGCTGGCCTGACGCCCCGGACTGGATCATCCGGGGCTGACCAAGAAGGGGCGACCACAACCCCCAGGACTGGATCATCTGCAGAAATGTGGCCAGACGCCACAGACTTGATCATCCGGGGCTGATCAAGCAGCAGGAGCCGCGGCCCCCCGGGCTGCATCATCCAGGAAACAGTGGCGGCCTGATGCGGTGGATTTGATCATCCGGGGCTGAACAAGAAGGAGGGGCCACAGCCTCCAGGACTGGGTCATTCAGAGAACTGAGGCTGACGCCCCTTGCAGCGTCATCCGGGGCGGATCAAGTAGGGGGAGCCCCCACCCCAAAGACTGGAACATCCGGAAAAAGTGACGGCTAGAAACGAAGCAGACATGAGGACGTGGCCGTGGTGCGGCAGCGATGCACTGATGAGGAAAAGGCCATGGTGAGGCAGCAATGCACTAATCAGGACAAATGCCGTGGTGATGCAGTGATGCAGTGATAAGGACGCGGCCGTCCTGATGCAGCAATGCAGTGTTGAGGAGGAGGCCGGGGGAATGCAGTGAAGCAGTGATGAGGACCAGGCTGTGGTGATGCAGTGATGCAGTGATGAGGACGAGGCCATGGAGTGCCCCGGACCGGATCATCTGGAGCAGCACAAGAAGGGGCGGCCACAACACCCCAGACTGCTTCATCCAGCTAAATGTGAACTGACGCCCTGGACTGAATCATCCGGGGCGGAACAAGCAGGATGAGCCGCCCCCACCCGAACTGGATCATCTGGGGGAAAGTGCCGGCCTGACGCCCCGGACTGGATCTTCTGGGGCTGCACAAGCAGGACTTGCCACAACCCCCCTGACTGCATCTGGGAAATGCCGCCTGACGCCCTGGAGTGGAACATCCGGGGCGAATGAAGCATGAAGAGCAACCAACCCCTGTAGTGGATCATCAGGGGTAAAGTGGCGGCCAGTGCCCCAGACTGGATCATGCGGGGCTGAACAAGAGGGAGCGGCCACAATCTTCAGGACTGAATCATCCGCAGAGATGTGGACAGACGCCCTGGACTGGATCACCCTGGGCAGAACAAGACGGAGCTGCCTGAACCCCGAGGACAGAGAGATTCGGGGAAATGTGTACTGTAGCCCCGGACTGGATAACCCGCGGCAGATCAAGCAGGAGGAGGCACCGCCACCTAGACTGGATCGTCAGGGGAAAAGTGGCGGCCTGACGCTCCAGACTGGATCACCTGGAGCTGTACAAGAAAGAATAGCCACAAATCCGAGGATTCATTATCCGGAGGAATGTCTCCTGATGCCCCAGGCAGGATTATCTGGGGGGAGGAGCCACGATTCCCCGGACTGGATCGGCCAGGGCAAAGTGGGGGCTGGAAGCCATGCAGTGATGAGGACAACGCTGTGGTCATGCAACCCTGCAGTGATGACGACGAGGCCAGGTTGATGCAGCCAAGCAGTGATTAGGACGAGGTCATGGTAATGCAGCGACTCAGTATGGAGGACAATGCCATGGTAATGCAGCGATGCAGTGATGAGGACGAGGCCCTTGTGATGCAGCGATGGAGACATAGGGACGAGGCTGTGGTGATTCAGCGATGCAGCAAAGGCGAGGGGGCCGCGGTGAAGCATTGATGCAGTGATAAGGACAATGCCGTGGTATTGCGGCGATGAAGTGATGAGGCCGTGGCCATGGTGATGCAGTGAAGCAGTAATGAGGACGAAGCCGTCGGCATGCAGTCATGCAGTCATGAGGAGCACACCCTCGTAATGCGGTATTGCAGCCATAACGATGAGGCTGTGGCGATGCAGTGATGCAGCGACGAGGAGGAGCCCATGGTGATGCACTGACGCAGTGATCGGACGAGGCTGTGGTGATGCAGCGATGCCATGATCAGGATGAGGCCGTGGAGTGCCACAGACTGGATCATCCGGGGCCGAACAAGAAGGAGCAGCCACCACCACCAGGACTGAAGATCATCAAGGGGGAATGTGACCTGTGCACATGGTGCAAAGCGGGGAACGGGACAGCGCTTGGTGGCGTCCCTGTATTCGGAGAATGGTGGCTAGGTGATCCCCCAAACTGGGAGCAGCGGTGCAAACAAAGGGTTGGGAGTAGCAGCAACCCATGCATAGGGCACGAAATAGTCCTTCGCGCCCGGGCCAAGGGGTTGCTGAAAGCGCAGTGGTTTATAAGCACGCTACGCAGGTCATACAACGGAACCAGAGGACCATGCCAGTGGCGGGGTGTGGCAAAGGGGAACGGGGCAGTAACAGATTGCGATCAGAATGGGGGAGAGTAAGGTGGGCGACAGAAAGCGCCACGCACTAGCCCCGCGGGATCAGGAAAAAGATTCGCCATATAGAGGTGAACCATCGCCCAACCACGGGGTCCTGGGGTCGACCACAGGAAGTCAGGAAGATTTCCTGGATTCCAGAACGGCCGTGAGGTGTCCACAGTGGTGGGGTTTGAGCCTGAGGTCCCCGGGTCAATGACCTGAGTACGTGTCAGTTCGCGTTTGAGCAGAGCCCGGGGAATATGGAGACTGTCGCCCGCTGGCCTCCAGCCGTGGGTGGACAACAACCTGGTGCATCCCGGAGCCAAGTAGGTAGTCGAGCCTGTGAGGGATGCAGGGCGGTGGAATGTGATTGATAAAAATGCTGCCCTGCCGGCGACAGCTATCCCGTTCACAGTCACTCGAAGGGCTGTGCTAGGGGGGGGGGGTAGGCCGCAGGAACCTTCGAAGGGGTCCAAAAGGAGCACCCGTGAGGGTGGCGCCTGAGGGAAACCTACCGCCGCTGAGGCCGGCAGGGAACCTGGTTGAAGTTCCCGGCCCTGCGGTGAAACACCACGGGTACTGATGGCGGAAAGCTCCCCTTCCTGCCAGAGGCAGCCTCCATGTAAAACAAAAAACGGCATGTGAGACGAGGCCACTTTCGTGGTTCCCCTTTGTGGCGTACTTGTTTCGGTAAGCAGTACAGCTGAAAGCTCTTCGGCGCAGATTTGAAGACACTGCTGTGTCATCCACAGAGTTGTTCAAGGATGCTAGGGCCGGTGTGCAGACATGGATTGCAGCCCAACAAAAATCCTTTGCTCGCTCATGTCAGCGCAGCCAGCCCCCAAAACCAGCTGCTAAACCTTCTAACATGAAGGGCTCTGACGAAGCCATGTGAGGCAAAGAGGAGGAGAAGTGTACCCCTGCTCCCCTACACAGTTTCCACAATGTAGTGGTTCCATAGCCCTAAACCCAAGTATCTCTTTTACCCCTTGTACCACTCCGCCCTGTTGCTGCCGTGGAGGAGCACCCAGATGTGGTTGTAACGTGACGTGTACGTCGTACTTCTCCGTTTCACACGGCTACAATGCGCTTAGCGGCGCCCCCTTACTCACAGGTTTCTCAGTCTTATCCAGTGGCATCCCCCTACCCGGTCTTCCAAGTTACATGGAACAGCCGACTGCCAACTCAGGGCGACTTATTGTGTTATCCGCTTACACTCTCTGACCCTCTGACCCAAGGATCCTAAGATTCCATTCCGCCGAGTATGTAGTGCTGTCCTAACCTCGGATTCTTCCCCACTACGAATGACGCATATTTTCCACTTGCTCAACTACTTAACCCGGTTTCCGCACGGGTCTCACCACCCAAGAACGGGCAGACAGACAGGGGCAAAGGGAAATGCAACCCCAGAGATGATGTTGCATAATTGTTCATTGCGTGGTGCAAGGACAAGGGAAGCATTTCCTTGATTTGTTCTGTCCTTTGCTCGTGCGTGGTAGGGGCGATGCATGGGGTTAGGGGGACTGTATGGGTTTGTACTGCACCCATCTCCCCCTCAAAATGCACGGAATAAGTCCCCTCTTAAGGACCAATGGCAAGGAGAGTGTTCCCATCACGCATCAAGTCCTTGGCACGTGGGGGGTAGGAATGATGCATGGGGATGGAGGGGACATGCCGGCCTATACCGCACCGATCTGTTCAGCGGAAACGAATAAAATACATCCGCTTTTGGGTACCAACAGGTAGGGTAGGTAGGTAGGTATCTTCGGGAGCTCGGGATGCCTCCTTTGACATTGCAGGAAGAAGGTCCTACCAGGGGGACGTCCTGTCTCTCCCACTGCCCTATGTCAGGTGCCTCTTTAGCCGCTCCCGCATGTGCTTGGGAAGGCATTGTCGCGGCCACCCGGTCCATGTGTCCCAGGTGGGAGGGTGTCCCCACATGTGTCCATGAGTAGGGCCACATGCCCCCTCCTTTAGGCGGCAGCTCTCGGGGCTGCCCAGCCGTGTGGAGTATCTCTCACCACAAGGGGTATTGCTCCCGCTAGTCTATGGTACGACCGCCTCACCCTTGTGGCTTGAGTTGCGGGGCCACTCTGCTTGGCAGCGGACCCCCTCCTGGACTGTGTACCGGCTCGCCTGTCACCGGTTGCTTCCATGGCTCCGGGTGACGTTTGCCATGGTCCCCGATGCAGCCTGGCCGGGCTCGGACCAGTGGCCTTGAAGTACCGCTCCTGCCACTGGCCCGGTGGGTCGGCTGGGTCGCCCCAGTGTGTCCGACCCATGGGGTGTTGGTTCTTTCCTGTCCCTCGGCCGCCCTACGTGTGTGCAGTGTCCTGAGCCGCTTGGCTCCTGTTCACCGGTGTGCCCGCGCGGTTTGCTGTGTTGCGTCTGCGGTGTCCTGTGCCACTTGGCTCCTGTTCACCGGTGTGCTCGCTCGGTGTGTTGTGTTGCGTGTGCGGTGTCCTGGGCCACTTGGCTCCCGTTCACCGGTGTGCGCGCTGTGTGCGGTGCGCGTGTGCCATGGGTGGTTGTGTTCCTCTTCCTCCCCCCCTCATTTTCGTTTTTTTTTTTGATGGAAAAAAAAGAAAAACAGGGGCGCGCGTACACTGCAGGCACAGGCACGGGCAGCTGGTGCGGCGGTGCAATAGTGTTGTGTCCTCTGGCGTGTGTCGTCGGTGCTGTGGCGGCGGTCGCGCCCCAGGGGTGCGGCTCGCGCGTCCTGATGTACACGGGCTCCGGCCAGGGTTGGTTTGGTGAGGTGTCTTTTTGCTTCTGGAGCTGGCTGGTTGGGCGGCTGTGTGGGCTGTGGGTGTGGGCTGTGGTTACGTTGTTCCCTCGGCGGGCCTGGTTGGGAGTCAAGGGTTAGCGTTTTCGGGGTGTGGCTCGAGTTTGATTTGTGTTTGGGTTTTGGCTCGGTTAGGCGGTTGGGACGGTAGCGGGTCTGGGTTCGGTGCCTTCAGGCGTAGTGGTGCCCGTTGTCGTGTGCGTTGGCGTCCTTCGTTTGGTGACTTCGTGGCGGGGCCTGGCGTGGCGCCCCGTGGTGGTGGTTTGCTGCATAACGGGGTTAGGTTGCGGCGCAACTGGCCGGGGGGTCAGGTGGGGACCAACAATAGGAAGTGTGTTCCCATTGTGTGCCATGTCCTTGGTACCTGGGGTCAGAGGAAACATGCGGCCCGTACTGCACATATCCGGCTTCCCTGAAAAGGCTAGAATACGTCCCCTCCGGGGGACCAACGACAAAGGGGCGGGCTTCCATGGTGTGTCATGCTCTTGGCCTGTGGGGCATAGGGGTGATGCGTGGGGCTAAGTGGCACATCTGGCGCCGTACTGCATCCAACCGCCCCCCACAAAGGAATGAATGCATGCCCGCTTGCGGGCCAATGACAAGGCACAGGCTCCCATTTCGGTTTACTGAGAGCCCTCATACCGCCGTCAACTCCCTCTTCTTCCAGGGGCCCGCCTTTGGCTGCTGGTGCGCAACTCCCTAACAGCCCCTGACACACATTCGTCCACCCACAACCTTTGTCGCACGATGATCATGCCCTTGGCCTCCGTCTGAACCACCTCCGAGTTCCTGTCAGGCCACAAACATTTGGATTTCTCCAAAATGCCCCCCCCCACATCCGCCACACCATCACTTGCACCACAGGCATCCTACTATCACCATCAACCCTGCAGCAAATTGGTTTCCCGCACGAATTTGCTGCCAATTTGGCGTGTATTCACAGTACTGCAAATTCGGGGCGAATTCACGCTGCCAATTTGCACGCCAAGCCGAAATTCTCATGTGTGCACCGTCGTTTGTACAGATGGAAAGCTATGCTATGCTATGGATACTTTGCATCTTACCTAATCCAAATTATCGTGATTCTGCTTCGATCGTACTAATCACTTTCTTGTGCGGTGTCTGCATAAAGATTTTCAAAAATATTTTTTTTTAAGTTTTGAACGAATTGCTGTGTCCGCCTCGCTCCACGGAAAACGATGTTGCCCTCCGTTCCCTCCAGCACCCAACCATTTTCGGGCCTTTGTCTTTGGACATTGGACAGTCAAAGCGCACCCCCCCTTGCCTACCCTTTATTTTGGTACCCTCCTTACTCTTCTTGCTTCCTCGCATGCAGAGAAATTCTTGGCACAAGGTTCAGAGAAGCCCAGAATTGACATTGGACTGTGACAGTCCGATGCTGATGGTTATTGACAATGCTAGCAATAAAAATGTTAATGGACTGCCCATTGCTAGTTTTCTCTATGGTTCCCTTGTACTTGTTATCGCCTCTCTTAGATGCTGATGAATTGAAGTCCAAAGATTAAACTCAAGAATGCAATCAGCGAAGGGCCAATAAGGGCAACACGGGGTTCACGTGTGATGTTTCGTGTGATGATTGGTGATTTTGCATGCTTGGTTGCTTCTTTGGCAAAAGACATTGGATACAATCAAAGAAATATCTACAGGCGAAAATTTGGAAATCTTCCTGTTGATTCATCTTTATTTTTGTCAAATTCATCAATCGGTGAATGAAAGCCACAGGTGAATGAAAGCAACCATGCCAAATTGCGGGCTGATAAAAGCTTTTGACTTGAAATCTCTTATGGCATATGGTATGGGGTATGAGTTCACTGGTTCCCTTCCCCATGGCATACCCATATGCAAAGAAATGAATTGGAAGATGCAAGGTAAATATTAGGTCTGCCGGCTGAATTCAAGCCGATTCCTGGGGAATTGAAATTTTAAGCTGCAAATTTGAATTTGGGGGGGTCCAAGAAAAGTTGGTAACTCGGGGCGAATTTGAATTTGTACAAGCTTGTGCGTATTTGAGCCCGCATTTAGAGACCCACGCCTCACCACCACTACCCCCATACCCTCCACAGCCAGCTGCGCCATGGTATGACACGCAGCCAATTCACCCTGACAACCATATCACGCAATCCAGCACGACGTACCACGTCCGCAGCACTTACCAGCCAACAGCTCAGGCCCACAACAGTCCAGCCGCTGTACGTCCCCATAGAGACGCAGGGGCTCCAGCAAACGTGCTATCAACGCCACCGCCAAGGTGAACATATACTACCACCAATGGTCCACAGCGCGCCCCACCAACACTGCCAGCCCCGCATTCCACAGCCCCTACCGGCGAACGCCGTCCGCCAGTAACTGCACGCTGCCGGGAAACCACACGCACATCCAGACCACCAGGCGCCCACCACCACCCCCTACACAGCAACCTGCCGAGAAATGCAAGACCCACCCATCGCGCCCAACGCCCATCAAAGACCCGGCACAAGACCCGGTCGCCTGTCACACTGCGTCCCTGGTTGGACAATCAGCGACCCTGACGCCGCAACACGCACCCTAACTGCCGTCTGCCCCAAGACAGCACCGCCCCCAGACGCCTCCCCCCATCCCTCCCGCGCGCTGAGAGCATTGATGCAGCACAAGGTGACGCCTAATAACCCCCAGCCCCCAAAACCTCTGCCAGCGCACCTCTCTACCAGCCTCTGCTCCCGCAACGACCAGGGGACAACTCGTCAGGCAATCAAACACACGCCGGCAGCAACCCCCCCCCCCTGCCCACACCACCATCCTTACCACACACAGCATAACAAGAAGGCGCGCTTGGCCTGCCCCAGAATTACCCTCTCGTCCCTCTATGGGGCTTGGCACGACCAGCTCCCATGCGTCACCGCAGAGGGCAAACACCCGGCACCCCCAAGAGACCGCATGCGGGTGCCGCCAATCAACTTTGGAGGACACCGATGGAGAGCAGCCTCTCCAGGGCCCTGGATGTCGGGTACTGTCAGGCCCGTCCACTGTGGTGTACCTGTGGGGGCCCCGTTCGTTTGGCGGGGGGGGGGGGGATGGCGTAGTTGGCGGGGAGGAGTGAGATGGTGCAGTGGACAACACAGGTGTCGGAAGAGGCGTGTTAGTGGGTGGTGCTTACAGTGTATAGCGGCCATCCCACAGGATCGTCATTTATGTGGAGGGGGCCGGCTCGTGGCTTTGGAAGCTAGGGACGTCTGGGTGGACGTCCTTGCAGCCGCTTAGGGAGGCTACGCGGTCGGCCCATGTCTCTCTTTTGCTAATTCAGGCATGCATCATGGCAGATGTTGGATGGGGCAGGATCATGTAAAGGTCCCAACAGCGGGTAGGGCCCGTGGTGCCCACCCGCCATGGCTGGGTGTCTCCGACAGCAGGTGTCAGGTCCTCCGCAGTGCAATGTAGTGCCCTGCCAAATGAACCAAGCAGTCGTCACAAAACCCCGCCACCAATGAACATGGAAGGTCACACGTAGGTTTTTAAACGCAAAAGTGTTACTTGATTACAAAAACAAAGAAAATGGCGGTTGACTTGATTCGTGCCTTAAATGTCATGACTACCATGCTGCAAAACACTTTTTGCTGAATCCTGTACCTGCAAAGAAGAGTTGGAGCGCCGTGAACGGACCCCCAAGCCAGATACCTGCAGTTTTCCTTTGCTTGCATAAAATTGGCATATTAACGCCTTTATTTAACAATAATGACTGTTTTCTGGTCCTGGCGGCCCTGAAACACCTTTTCTCTGGCTGTCATACGCTGTCACAAATTTTGTACTGAGTTAATCGCCTTAGAAGAAGGGTAGGGGGGGCTTGAAACGACCACTGGCGCCCAATAAACAATGTTCTTTTGCCGGAAATCGGCCTTTTTAGGCCGATTTTTGGCGGAAAGGCCATTATTTGGGCGGGGGAGCAGTGAAACAGCCATTTTCTTGCTTTCATACCCTGAATCACATTTTCCTTTAATTCGGGCAACTGGGAAATAGGGCAAGGGGGCTTTGAAATGACTACGCAAGCCGAAACAAAACTGATTTCGGCCGCAAACACGGGCATTTTTCGGCAATTGTTTGGGCAAAAAGGCCATTTCTTTGGATGCCGCAGCCCTCAAAAACCCATTTTCGGGCTTCCATACCCTGCACCCCATGTCATGTTTCTCAAGTCAGAAACCAGCCCAACCGGGTCGAGGTGCCCTGCGCTGATCACCAGAGGCCAAAACACAACGTTTTTCGCCCTATCTTGGAATTTTTGGGCCATTTTTTGGCTAGCGTCCTGGCACTTCCTCAATTATGATTGTTCGTGGTTTGTATGGAGGGTACAAGAGTACCTTGTGTTCCCCAAAGCAATATGTTTTGCCATTGCGACACCTGATCTAGAATTCTTCTCCGGGCGCAGAATTTTTCTGGTAGCAGACCATACGCATCCAAAACATGTTGCAACCGTTTTGGGTGGGTTTTCATGTGCGTTCTCATCTGCTTGGTCGCGTAGCACAAACACCTCAGTGCCAACTGTCGGTGACGGAAACATTGTGTACATCTGTTTGTTGACGAACAGCAGATTCTGATCAACTGAATTCCACAGAACATAACCGCTTCTGATTGAAGGTTGTCAGCTTTGGTACCTTTCCCCATTTCTCGGAGAGTTCTAACGTAAGATTTTTCTTCTTTGCCGGGCCCGTTTCAAAATCTCCACTGTGAAATTGGTATCAGGAATCCACGATTAGATTAAGGAAATACGCAAAATCAACAGCACATAAAAGCGATGTAACCAGGTGCAAAACAAGGAACACATCCAGTCTACTGAGCAGTGATGTCTGTTGATGCATGCTCCGTTGTTGCCATGGCTGAAATAGATGGCATGGCTGGCATAGTTGGCATGGGAACAGTCAAAGATGGGCCCCTCTAAATGCAAAAACTTGGATTTCGGATGATGGAAGTATGGATGTAAGAGTCGTGGACCCACCTCAAGCCTCAATCCCGTCATCCTCATCAACACCTCCATCATTTACGTTCGTCTGGCTTCCAGGAGTTGTGACTCCCGCAGAGCTTCCCCCGGGACATTGGCAAAGTAATTTACTCTGGGTTTGGTATCCTACTACTGGGCGTCATCACGAGAGCACCAGCCCTCCCTCTGGCTGGCAATACTTACAAATGCCAATGTGCACCTTGGGATACACAATATTTTGCACGAATCCCTTCTGTGTTAGAATTGCCAAATTGGAATCAAAGAGTGTCACAGGATAAGCTAACACTAGTCACACGAGCATCATCGTTTGTCCTGCCCCTCCAAATGCAAGAAAACTGAAAAATAGTTCCTTGATAATGGGCGATGTATGAGGGGTGCACCTACCTCAGGCCTCACGTCCGTCACCCTCATCCAGGCCTTCCTCGCGTAGGTTCTTCCGGCATTGAGGCGTCGTGACCTCCGCAGAGCTCCCTCCAAAATATTGGCAAGATATCCCACTTCAAAGACCATCCTACTACCGGGTGTCATCACGAGAGCCCGAGCCGTCGCTCCAGCTCAGAATAATGACAGATGCCAATAGGCAGCTTGGGACTGGCATTATTTTGAGACACAATCCCTTTCATGCCAGAATTCTTCATTTGGAATCAAAGAGTGTCACCTGATAGGGCTAACACTAGTAACACCAGCATCATAATTTGTCCTTGTATGAGAATAAGGCTCCAAAATGGCCATTTGGTGCCCAATACAGAGTCTTCGTGGGGTATGGTTCTGTCAATTATATAGCTAAAGAGTGCAACAAAGTCATCTTACTGAATCTGCCTTCCGTTGAGATGACGCGGCTACGTTTTCCATGGTGCTGCGTTCTGTAATGTGAGCCCTTTGTGGAAAAAGAAAGGCCAAAAGTGCTGAAAAAGGGGTTACTTTGGTCAAAGCTCGACTCATAGGATAGGTTTGCAGAGGAGTGGATAGTCAGATCAAAAATTGCGCTAACATCAAGACTATTTAGCAATTCACTGCTGCTAAATCAGTGACAGATTTTGCGAACATTACATTTTGTTGGGTTTCAGTTTGCAGCGATTGGTGCAGCGGCAATTTAATGCGGGTGCCGTCCGCCTCTGACAAATGGACAGCAAACCACAGTGATTTAGGCAACAAGAAATTGACGATTATTTTCAAGATTTTGTCGACAGGGTTCCTGAGACTGATGATGCTATTCCTAAAACGTGCAGTTCTGAATTTACAGACAGACCTGAATTTCAAAACGTATGTGACACTCCGCCCCGAGCAGAGCCACCCCCCTCCCCCAAAGTGCAGGGGACCTACCCCCCCCCCACGCCTCGTCTCCCTGCAGCTCTGCCCCTTCATGGTGGTGACCCGCCTCTTCTGGCTCTAGTGCGACAACACCTCTACACAAAACTACCCCGACCTTACGTAGCATCACATGCCCAGAATGCAGCCGCCACGTTGGGCACGATCTACCATCCCCGGGAAGCACAACCACACGCCCTGCAGCAAACATGGTGTAAGCGCCGTTGACCCCCATATGCTCCGATCTTCACTGATCTACAGGCCTTGGCTTCTTTTTTGCCATTTCAGAGGTAGGTAGGTGGGTCATGTCAGGACTCTGGGGGCAAGGGGCCCTTACTCACCCACCCACGGCCCTACGTCTTGTGCACCCACAAAGAGGCTCTCCCAGCTGGGGGAAGGGCTTACTCACCGCGAGCAGTACCCATCAGCGGGTTCTCCCCAGAGAGGTAACCCTTGTTCGACCAAAGGCACACATCCCTCTCTTTCGGGCGGATGATACGTGGGGGATGGTCCCATGGCACCCGGTCATCAACCTCCGGACTGTGGGGTCCAAGGGCCAGAGCTTGTCATGCTCAGGCCTACGTGGGCTGGCTTTCAGCAGGGGTGAGACAACTTGAAGAAGCACGTGCTACGACATTCACTTGCCGTGATTCGTACTGACGCCTCCTTACTTGGTCGAAGTTTCCAACCTACCGGGGGGCCGGGAATTCTGTGGATTTTGTTGCTGTGGTGTGGTCGGCTTCGTGCCGTAGTTTTCCATTGTGTTCCTGGGTATGTTCGCCAGCTAGTTGGGCGCTGTTTTTGATCTTACCCGTGCCTGCCTGACTGGACAGATGTTGGCTGGCTGGCCTGCGTTCTATTGAAGGTCGTTTTGTTGTTTCCACAGCGCCCAGACTGGTGCACCGTAGTGTTAGGTGCCCCATGGTGGTCGTGTTTTGTGGTGGTTCCTTTATACTGCCGTCACCGCCAGTGCAGCTGTCAGTTGTTTATGTAGCCGTCTTGTTTGCAGAGTGACGTTGTGTGGGTTTGTTCTGTCGTGGCTGGGTGCGTTGTATTGTCCCCTGCGCTGTGCTCGGTTTTTCTTGTTTGTTCACTATCGTTTTTGCCAACCCGTGGTTGCTGTGGTTGGGTGTCGGCTGTGTCAGGCCATGGTCGGCCATGTCGATGTTGGCCTTGTGCTGCTGGTTTCTGTGAATCAGGCTGACCGGTCGGCCTTCTGAGCCTGCACTGTGTGCATGGTGTTATGATGGTGTTTCGCCGGCCGCTATGGTTGGACTTGCCTAGTTGGTGCCTGATCCGTCTCCACAGTCTTGCTGAGTTAGAGTATTGCCAATGCGCCTGGTTGCCCCCCATGGCGGTTCGGCGTGCTATCGAAGAGCCCAGTCCACCAGCTCGGGTGGTCAAGCTGTGCTGGTGTTGGGGTTAAATGGTCTGACGTCCTGCGCCGGTGCTGGATCCGCCGCCATGGTCAGGTGTGCTGTGCCAGTGCCTTTGCACATGAAAAGTTCCATATTCAAGAAGCTGCTTTGCTGTCCCTGGGCCCAGGTCTCTGCTAGATGAAGAAGCATCCGTCTCCCATACCACCTTGCTGTCTGGTCGCGTTGTTCGTTCCGCCCAATTCACTCATTTGGTATATAAAGTTCCGTTGCTGGCAACGCCCCTTTGGTTTGTTGCCTGCCGCGGCGTAGGCAGCCGCTCCCCACGGGAGCACCGAGCCGCCAGTTAGTGGCGCATCGCACCGTGGGCTCTCTAATCCAGCTCTCGTACACCTATGCGTGACACTGCGCCCTCCCTTGCACGCACCTTGAGATTAGTCGGGTGGGTGTACTGGTATGAATTTACAAAGATGACAGTACGGGCCCCTGCTGGTCTCTCACATGGGTTTACCTGGCTCCGTTTCCTGGGTGTAGCGGTACCTGGGTTAGCGGACCTTTGGGCCGAACTGTGCGTGAGCCCTCGCCTGGCTGGCTCATTGTGCTGGTTAGTAGGGTGTGCCACGAGTGTCAGGGTGTTCTTTGATATAACGTTCACCAGATAGCAGTTATCTTCATCAACGTTCTACTTGGCCGGGTGTGATGACAGTAGTTACGGCCTGAGGTTCGGTGCGCTAAGCCGACCTCCCCGGCTTCCAGGGGGTCCTCGGCCACCATGTGCCCCGGGTCCCTGAGGGGGCATGGTCCCAGGTCAAGCAGTACTCCATGCAGGACCTACGATCCGCGCTGGACAAGGCCGATGGCAAGCCCCGGGCCCCAACCACGTAGAAGTGCGCTTCATCAAGGCCCTCTCGGCGCCCGTTCAGATGCTCCTGGTCCACTCCTACCGGGCCATCGTCCGTGGCGCCCCGCCGCCGATGAACTTGAGAGATGCGCACATTTGGTTCAGCCCCAAGGTGAGGGGCTCCGCGAGACTGCACAACTACCGGCTTATAGCTTCGGGCCAAGGGGATATGAAGCTGCTCACAGGCCCTCTCACCCAGCAGATCACGGGGGTGCTCACGCGACACGGCGTGGTCAGCGATTGGTAGCAGGGGGCTCTCCCCGGCTCCAACACCGGGCCCCTCCTGTTCATGGCGCAGCGGCAGCTTCAGCGGAGAAGACTCAACTACGTCTTCTCCTTCGACGCCCGCAAGGCTTTCGACACCGCCCCGCACGATGTCCTCCCTCTTATGCTGCGCCACCTCTCCGTGCCGCCGGAGGTCATTTACCTCCTGCTCATCCTCCACACGGCGGCCAGACTGCGCATCGCCACAGCACACCGGTTGACACAGCCAGTCCACATGCTGCACGGCGTCCGGCAGGCCAACCCCGAAAGCCCCCTGCTTTATGCGCTCCTCCTGGAGTTCCTACTCCGGGCCCAGGGGCGCCGCCAGCGCCTGCCTGGAGAGGCCGAGAGGGGCCTCATCCAGGCCTATATAGACGACCTGCTGGTGGTGGCCCACACGCTGCAGCACTTCGTCGAGGGCGTGGAGGCGGTGGCCGCGTACCTCGGGATGATGGGCATGGAGCTCAACCGCCGCAACTGCGCCATGGCCACCACGGAGGGAGTCCCGGTCCTGCAGCTGCGCCTCTCTCCCCACTTGGAAAACCCATGGCACTGGGTACCGGCGGTGGAATCCGTCCCCTACATGGGACTCTGGCTGCAGCCGGATGGGGAATTCTCCCTGCAGCGCAAACAGCGGCTGCGCCTGGTGACGGTGCACCACGCTCCTCGCTCCTGCAAGCACCCCCGCCCCCCCGCCTCGTGCTCCACGCCGCTAACATGCTCCAAGCCACGGAGATACACACATTGGGGGTGCGACGCAGCCACCGTTGGGTGGCTCCCTCCAGGGGATCGGGGCACCCGGCTCACTGTGGCGCATTTCACAAAGGGGGGGCCTACGTACGATGACGCCCTGTGCCGGTTGGGCGACATTCCATGACCCCAGCTCCTCATGCCCCCCATTTACCTCGCCGCCGCTCTGCGCAGGGAGCGGGACGGCTGCAACGGGCTGAGAGTGGAATCAGAGGTGGTTGCGGACGGCACCCTGCTGGCCCTCCTCAACCTGGGCACCGCAGACAGGTGCTGCCGGAAAGCTCTTATGCCCCAGCTCAAGGGTCTTCATACCTACATGACGACCCTCCCAGGGGCACCCCTGCCCGGCGTCGGATGACCTCATAGCAGCCTTCCTTGACAACAGGATCCTCCTCGGAGACAAGTGGCAGGCGGTCCGGCAGAAAACGCTCAGTAGGGACTACCGGTGCCGTGTCCGCGCCTGCTTGCTTGAAATCCGGGGCCCCCTCGCCAACAGTAGGACGACCTCTGACCTTGCAGCCTCAATTCCTGGTCCCCGGCCTCCCACCTCCCACACACCTGCCACCTCTGCGGGCAGTGCAACACGGTGTCCTGAACAGGTGCCCGCAGTGCTCCCAGGTGGCTGCGTCCCCCTGCCCCGAGCCACCCGTGTGCCCGAACCGGCGCACGGAGGAGGAGGCGCTGCAGCGACGCATCGAGGGCGCGCAGACTCCCTCGCACGGCCAAGCGGGCCCCGCGGGTACAGCTCTCCATTGGATCCACGTGCACCTGAGGGACCCGACATCCGTTGCGCACTTGTCGCACGTGTTCGTGCCCTGACCCCCACCTGACGCCGCGCATTGTAGAACCCGCAGCACAATGCCCCGCCGAAGGGGAAACGGGCTGGAGTATGTCACAGCCCGCCGCCAGGCGCGAGAGGCAACCGTCTGGGGCCTGGTAGCGGGCGCGGTGGCAAAGGCGCAAGCGGCTCACGCTGCCGCCCTGCACGACCTGGCGGGCAGACCTAGGGCCTTCCTCGGCGAGGCCGCCCTCCGGGCCGTCCACGCCCCGAACAGAGAGGGGTCTGCCACGCTGCTCACGGCTATGCACCGGGTCGTGAACGGTATCTGGCTGGGGCTAATAGGCCCCGAAGCGGCCTTGTACGGTTACTGGATAGAGTGGCGCACATCCAACCAGTTGGGTGTGCACCTATCCATGCGGGACTCCCTGCGGCTGATGGGCGAAGGGTCGACCACCTCCCTCCACAGCAGCGCCCCGGCCCTGCTGCAGGCCCTGAGGACGCGCCACTCCATGGACGCGGCCCTGTACCTCAACCAGGCTGGGGTCACGTACCGGGCAGGGGTTTCCAAACTTGACGCGGGGCTCCACCTCCTACAGCCGCTGGACAAGGACTTAGAAGTGAGCAAAGTCACGATATTCGTGGGAGGCGCAGGTGAGACGCCCGACCGCCCCCGCCTGACCAACTCGGTGTACGACGGCACCTAGCGAACCCTCTCGTACGCCGTTTTGTGCGAGGCGTTCCCCAGAGAGCCCACCTGGTGTCCGCCCTCTCGCCGTCTACCCACGCCTGCCCCCACGCCTCTCCAGGACCAGGGCTGCCCATGACAGACGGCAGGTCCTCTGGCAAGAGCGTCTGGGCACCCCCCTGCTCCTCCTCGTCGTCACGACCCGCGGAGACCCAGAGCGGGTCCTCGGGGTCACCCCTACCTACCTCTACAGGGCGGCACGTGTGCCCGGATCCCCCTTTTACTGGGGCCCGAGGCGCAGGACGGGGTGCACGCCTTTCTACGGGCCAAGCAGTTCACCGCCGTTACCGGGACCCACCTTGTGCGCCCCCCCCCGGCACCAGCAGAGGATGACCGAGGGCCCAGGGCCCTAAGCTCCAACTGGGACTGGGGGCTGTGGCGCGTCGAGTGGGCTAAGTGGCTCACCCGCCTCCTGCCCGAGTGCCAGTTGATGGCCACCGGCCCCTGACCGCCCGGAAGCACCACTGCAACCAGCCGCCCCCCCCCCCCGGCACCGTACGGCACTGCGGACGGCAGGCCACCAATGCACTGGGAGGTTGTAGGACGGACACGCCTGCAGCCGCGCATGCCCACCAGGATAACAGCAATGTCGGACTCTGATGGCTCCTGCCAGCGGGACGACCGCCACCACCGCCGGTCCGGCTCCCGCTCCCCCGTCTCCCCGGGATGTGCAGGGGAGACCCTCGCGGAGCGCGAGCAGCGGCGGCTGGCAGAGGCAGTGATATCGGTCGGGCCGCCGGCTGAGCATACCGGGGCGGCCCCCATCGACTGCGAACCTCCAGCACCGGAACCAGTGCCGGCCGGGGAGGCCGCTCCCGCTGCCCAGGCGGCTGCTCCTGCCGCCCCGCCCCAGGGAGGGGCCCCAGATGCACAAGGGGCCGCGCCCGCCGCCCCTGTCAGCCACGTCATGGCCCCTGGCACGCCACCGGCGCGGGGGGCAGGCCCCGCGCGGGACGCGGGCGCGTTGCCGGGGACCGCCACGGCCGCCGCGGAAGGCAGGGATGGCGCCAAGTACCGTGCCCACAGCAAGCCCAGCCACACCCACGTGAGCTTCCCCAAGCCGTACCCGCCCAAGGCCGCCTTCCCTGAGGGGAGGCCGCGGCCTGTCGGGCCCCTGACGCCAGAGCGCACGCCGCCGGGCATCACGCTGCGACCGCTGCAGCGGCGCGTGGTCTAGGAGGGGGGGGGACCGCATTCCGGCGGGGCGGGGTGCCAACCACGGGAGCACGGGGCGAGGGGCGGAGGATGACAGAGGGAGGGTCGTACGCGCAGGAGGGGGACAAGCGCCAGGGGAGGGCGGAGGCACGGACAGCAGCGCCAGGGGACGGACACAAGGGCAGGGGCACGGGCGGGACGCCTGTGCAAGCAGCAGCGGGGCGAGGACAGGCACACAAAACAGGAAAGGGCACGGGCAGCGGAGGGAGGAACACAGGACACAGCAAGAAGCACGGGCCGGGGCATCGGAAGGATGCCAGCGCCAGCGGAAACGGAAAGGGAGTGAGTGACAGAGGGAGAGACACGAGACACGGGTAGGGGGGCACGTGGGAGGGAGCGCGCCAGAGCCAAGGGGAGGGGGCAGGGATCGGGCCCAGGGGGAAGGAGGGGATGGGTGACTTGAGCCATGGAGGGCACGGGCGGGGAAAAGGAAGAGCAGCGGACAAGGAAAGGGGGGTGGGGCACCCCCGCAGCCGGAAAACCAGGCGGTATGGTGCCACCCCCCTGGTATCCAGCAGATGCCGGCGCACCACACCCACCACCACCACCCGCCCATCTACAACATCGACCCCGACATGGGGGACCTGATCTCTCCCCAACCTGCCGAGCCCCCCCGCCAGCCGCCCCCCGGCCTACACGGCGACGCCCCGCACGACCCCGCCCCCGCAGCACGGGAGCCACGGGCGGAACCGGCGCCGCTGGCGCAAGAGCTGCGGGCAGAGCCGGCAGGGGGAGCAGTGGGGGCATCGTGTCCTGCTGCGGCCAGGGGCGATTGGGTCCGGGACTGGGACGCGATCCCGAACCCCCTGCGGGGCAAAGCCCTCCCTCTGGTGATAGACGTGTATGGGTGGCTCAACGTGGCCACCTCAGGGACCACCAGGGAGTTGGGGAACCGGCCCTTGGATGCCCTGCTCCTCTCGAGGGACTGAGGGAACCCATAAGTACCCCCGGGGGGCTGGTTGGCCGGAGAGGACCACCAAAGGGTCCTCCGGGACGTGATTCGGGCGGGATTGCTCAACCAGGGGTCGGAATGGCCAGCTTTTCTGGAAGGGGGGGGGGTGCTCCGCGTCACGGACGCGGCAGCTAATGTCTGGCTACCCTGGGCCCTGCGCACGGCCCTCAGCCACTGGCACTACAGCCGGAGGAACCAGCTGCCGCCGCAGCCCAAGCCCTCACGCAAGCAGAGACGCAGGTGACGGCCAAATCCGGCGGCAATGGCTCGACGCCTGGCAGGCCGGACCTCGGACCCCAGACAGAGAGCGCGGCGTCGTGGAAGCGGACTGACGGCCCGGTGCGCCCCCCCGGCAGGCCCAGGCCCCCTGACCCTGAGCGCCCCCCCCCCCCCCGCCGCCGTCTGGCAGCAGGACATAAGGAGGACAGGCGTAACACCCGATTCTGGAGACCGCGAAGGCCGCCGACACGCGGGCGGGGACGCGGCCTGGTGGGCGTACGCTGACGGCATGGGGCGTGCGGTTGGCCATGCGTGCTGCCCTACCATCCAGTGCCATCCTGATGGCCTTTGCCGCCTTCAAGGTCTCCTCCTCTCCGATTTTATACACAAACGTTTGTGCCCCCTATGCCCCTGCTTAGTCGTCGCCAGGGCCAATGTTGCCCTGGTGAAGTGTGCGCCGTCCGTGCCTGTGCCCTTTCCTCCTCCTGGCAGCTCCCCTCCCCACTCCTTTCTTACCGGTACCCCTGCTCCCTGGTCCGCCAGCCACGTCATATGCCACCCCAACCACGTCCGTATCAAACGCGAAAAACTTGAGTTTTTGAAAGATGATACGGAGTACTTGGGTTTCGATGTGGAATATGGCTGCTGGAAACGAGCCGCGTCACCGATGCAGCCCCTACAGGACATGCAGATTTGCGATGACCCAGGCAAGGGTCTACAGGACGTGACGAGTTTTGTGGGTGCCTGTAACGTCTATTGCCGCTACTTCCGGAATATTACTTACTCCTCTGCCCGTCTCACAGACCTAATTAAGAAGACAACTCCCTGGAGATGGTATTCCAGGGAGGTAGAGTGTTTCGAAGAGTTGTAGAAGAAAGGTGCCCCCTGCAACTGTCTGGTGGTACCTCGCCTTATGGGTGAGATCATCCCGATTCTTGATGCCAGTGAGGTATTGGGGAGTCGAACGGTTTAGCAATGGCAAGAGCTTAACCCTGCAGATTTCAACCATTGCCATTATCCCATTTCAGAACTCAACCAGGATGTTACCTAAATCAAGACTATCCCTCCAGTGAGTGGCTACTTGTGCCATTTGGTCACTCGAGCTGTAGTTGGAACCAGGTTTGTTGCAAATACAGCACCTACCACCAGGAACTCCTGCCCGGTATGTTGGTGCTCTCCTCACAATGCGGACTGTTCGTATCTAACGCTATTGTCTGGCCATGTGACCAGGACCCGGAAAAGTCCTTTCAGAACCGCCCACCACCAGAGAAAGCGAAATGAAAACGATGGTTCACATACCTCAAATAGTTCAGACTAACCGTGCACGATATACCTGGTAGAAGAAATGAGCTGTCTGACCATATATCGCGCAACAGCTTCGATGCGCTTATTGGTGAGAGCTCTGAGGCTTCTGCCAAAGAGGCTTTCCAACGCATGGACGTGCAGGTTGACCTGTCCATGGGTACGGCTGGAGTCCTCGAGAATTGGAGTCTAACCAAAAATCAGTCAGTGCGTGCCCTAGGCGCTAAGGACTCGTGCGAGCCCCAAAACAAACCACACAAAACGCGACTGAAAATTTTTCGGGCTTGAATAGGTGAATAGTTAACGCTGTAAGCACCGTACCGAGCTTAGGAGTACAACACTGTGCCTCTCACCCTCTAACACGCCGTATAGGCAAAGAAAAACGCGTCGCGAGCAGCGCGTAAAAACCGAAAAAATAGTTTTCTAACACGCAACGCCCTCTGTCTCGCACTCTTTCTCTTCCTTTGTCCTTCTCCATGTACCTCTGCACCCACCTTTGTGTCCAGTAAGACACGCTTACTCTTGGGCGTCGCAAAAAACAAAGAGTCCACAAAACAAAGAGTGAGTAGCATATGCCGCCATACATGCATTAAGACACGCTTACTCTCGGGCGTCGCAAAAAACAAAGAGGCCAAGACATAAAGAATAAGTAGCATGTCATGAATGCATTAAACAAACACGCCTACTCTTGGGCGTCGCAAAATACAAAGAGTCCGCAAACCAACGATTAAGTAGCATATGCCGCCATGCAGGCATTAAGACACGCTTACTCTTGGGCGTCGCACAAACCAAAGAGTCCAAGACGTAAAGAATAAGTAGCATGTCATGAAAGCATCAAGCAAACACGCCTACTCTTCGGCGTCGCAAAATGCGAGGAGTCCACAAACCAACGAGTAAATAGCATACGGCGCCATGCATGCATTAAGACACGCTTACTTTTGGGCGTCGCCAAAATCAAAGATTCCAGGACAGGAAGAATAAGTAAGACACCATAGGATGCCGGACGCCTTGGTGGCCGGGATGGCAGTTGAGAGTTCGCTACGGCGTTCCCCACGGTGTCTATCCATGTCTAAACAAGAACAAAGAGTCCGCAACATCGCAGCAACGGTATGGCGCACGCGAGCACGCACCCACACCCAGACCGCACACACCACGCAACACACCGAGCACGCACACCGGTGAACAGGAGCCACGTGGCCCAAGAAACCGCACACAACACACAACACACCGCACAAGCACACAGCACGCCGGTGAACGGGAGCCACGGGGCCCAGGACACCGAACACGCGACACAACACACGCCACGCGGACACACCGGTGAACAGGAGCCAAGTGGCCCAGGACACCGCACACACCACACAACACACCGCACAAGCATGCCGGTGAACAGGAGCCAAGCGGCCCAGGACACCGCCCACACAACACCACAAACCGGGGGTGGGCACCGTTGGACAGGGGCTGGGAGGCCCAGGACACCGCACACGCAACACCGCACACCCGACACCACACACACCGCAACACACTGCGACACCGGAGAACACGAACCAAGTGTCCCAGGACACCACACACACAACACAACACACACCACACCAGCACACCAGCACAACAGGGCCAATAGGCCCAGGAGACAACACACACGACACCGCACACAGAGCAGGCACGCCGGAGGACAGGAGCCAAGAAGCCCAGGACACCGCACACACAACACCGCACACAAAGCGTGCACACCGGTGAACCGGAGCCAAGGGGCCCAGGACGCCGCACACACGACACAGCACACCGGAGCAGGCACACAGGTGAACAGGAGCCAAACAGCCCAGGACACCACGCACACAACACCACACACAGAGCGTGCGCACCGGTGAACAGGAGCCAGGAGGCCCAGGACACCGTACACGCAACACCACACACAGATCGTGCACACCGGTGAACAGGAGCCAGGAGGCCCAGGACACCGTACACGCAACACCAAACACAGAGCGTGCACACCGGTGAACAGGAGCCAGGAGGCCCAGGACGCCGTACACGCAACATCACGCACAGATGGTGCACACCGGTGTACAGGAGCCAGGAAGCCCAGGACACTGTACACACAACACCACAAACAAAGCGTGCACACCGGTGAACAGGAGCCAGGAGGCCCAGGACACCGTACACGCACCACCACACACAGAGCGTGCACACCGGCGAACAGGAGCCAGGAGGCCCAGGACGCCGTACACGCAACACCACACACAGAGCGTGCACACCGGTGAACAGGAGCCAGGAGGCCCAGGACACCGTACAGCAACACCACACACAGAGCGTGCACACCGGTGAACAGGAGCCAAGAGGCCCAGAACGCCGTACACGCAACACCACGCACAGATCGTGCACACCGGTGAACAGGAGCCAGGAGGCCCAGGACACCGTACACGCAACACCACACACAGAGCGTGCACACCGGTGAACAGGAGCCAGGAGGCCCAGGACACCGTACACGCAACACCACACACAGAGCGTGCACACAGGTGAACAGGAGCCAAGAGGCGCAGGACGCCGTACACGCAACATCACACACAGAGCGTGCACGCCGGTGAACAGGAGCCAGGAGGCCCTGGGCACCGTGCACACAACACCGCACAAAGAGCGTGCACACCGGTGAACAGGAGCCAAGAGGCCCAGGACGCTGTACACGCAACACCACACACAGATCGTGCACACGGGTGAACGGGACCCAGGAGGCCCAGGACACCGTATACGCAACACCACGACACAGTGTGCACACCGGTGAACAGGAGCCAGGAGGCCCAGGACACCGTACACGCAACACCACACACAGAGCGTGCACACCGGTGAACAGGAGCCAGGAGGGCCAGGACACCGTACACGCACCACCACACACAAATCGTACACACCGCTGAACAGGAGCCAGGGGGCCCAGGACACCGTACACACAACACCACACACAGAGCGTGCACACCGGCGAACAGGAGCCAAGCGGCCAAGGACACCGCACACGCAACACCACACACAGGACATGCACGCTGGTGAACAGGAGCCAGGAGGCCCAGGACACCGTACACGCGACACGGCACACCACACGAGCAACCCGCCCCCAAAACGAACCCAGCCCACGCCGCCCTGCAGGAGAGAAACACCATGTCAGACCACCAAGACCAACTGTCGAGCCAAGGCCAACCCAGCGGGTACGAAGAGGGTAGGCAGGCGGGGCAGGCTGGCGGAAAGGGACAGAGGGACAAGGCGGAGAAGGCGAGGGGAGAGGAACCAAACCCGCCCCCCCCCCCCGAATGTACACACACCTCACTGCCGCGCACTGGGCCGCAGCCGGGCGCCAACAGGGCCCGCCATGGAGCCAAACGGGCCCGCCAGAGAGAGGGTGTGTCCCAGCGCCTGCGCAACAGCACGCCCGGGCAAGGAGCGCGCGCCACACGCAGGCCAAGCAGGGCACACGCGCAGCACCGCACGCCAGCATGCACCACGGCACAAAACACGACACCACCACAGCAAACACCCACGCCCGACAACGAACGAGCCGCCAAGAACAAGTCCAAGCCCCGCAGTCCCCACAGCGCAACAGTTGCCGTCCGGATGGATGTGTGTGCGCCCGGCAGGGTACCCAACCCCTGCCGGCTACGAAACAGCTGCCGTCCGGACTGACGTGTGTGCGCCCGGCAGTGAACCCGGCCCCTGCCGGCTACGAAACAGCCGCCGTCCGGATGGATGTGTGTGCGCCCGGCAGTGAACCCAGCCCCTGCCGGCTACAAAAAAGCCGCCGTCCGGATGGACGTGTGTGCGCCCGGCAGTGAACCCAGCCCCTGCCGGCTACAAAACAGCTGCCGTCCGGACGAACGTGTGCGCGCCCAGCAGTGAACCCAGCTCTGCCGGCTACGAAACAGCCGCCGTCTGGAGAAACTTGTGTGCGCCCGGCAGTGAACCCAGCCCCTGCCGGCTACGGAACAGCCGCCGTCCGGAGGGACGCGTGAGCAACCGGCAGGCACGCACTGCCTGCTGGACGGGCTACCGGACCACCGGGCCCGCGCCACCCGGAGGGGTGAGTGCTCAGTTATCGCAAACCACACGCCCAACGGTACCACACCCAACACGACCCGCAATGACACACCATCACCACCACCATACACGCCCAACCGCCACCACACACCCAAGACCCATCATCAGGACGCCCACCGACACCACAACCACCAAGCAGTCAAGCCACAACCACCACCACCACCCAGCCCACACCGGCCCGACCACACCCGCCACCAGCCGGCCACACACGTCAGAGAACCCACCATCAGGCCGGACCACACCGCGCAGGCGACGCACCCACATCCAGCATCCAACCCCAAGCACCCACACCAGCACCATCCACGCAGAGCATACACCAGCCACGCACCATCAGTTAACACAAGCTGCCTACCAAGTACACGTCCACGCCCACACCCGCACCCAACCACGCCCACCAAGCGCCCAGCGCACCGACCCCCACCACCATCGCCACACACAACGGCACAAACCGCACACAGGCAGCCGTCCAACGCCGGCACCAACTCCAGGGGCAGAAAGGCGGACAAACTGCCACCATCAACACACCCGCACCAACAAGCGCACCTAAGATACCCGGCACAGGCCACACACACCGAGCGCCACACCACCAGCCGCACCCTCCTCCGGCTGACCACCCACACCGAAGAACACAACATCGCGCCCGGCCGCACTACCGCCCTCTCCTCTCCGCGAGCCTCTCACCGGCGGCACTGCCACCCAAAGCACCACCAACAACAACCTCCCCCCGGACAGCACTCACGACGCCGTCGCCAGGCACACCACCATCCACCCGGCACCACACCTGCAACACCCCCACGCTCAACACCTCCCACAGCACCCACACCAGAAACCGCCAACATCGCCGTCCCACCCTTATCACCTGCAGCACCGTCACCATCGACGTCGCCAGCGGCAACACCATCACGCCCGACCACACCGCGCGGACGACACGCCCACAACCAGAACCCAACCCCAAACACCCACACCGTCACCACCCACGCCGACCAGACCCCAGACCATCCACGCAAAGCACACGCCGGCCACGCTCCACCAGACAACACAAACCGCCACACACACGGCAACAGCGCACCTGCCGCCCACATACCCCCCGCAACCCGCACGAAGTACACACCAACACGCGCGGCCGCACCCAACCACGCCCACCAAGCGCCCGGTGCACCGACCCCCACCGCCACCACCACACGCACAAGCAACCGCCCACCGCCGGCACCGACTCCACGGGCAGACAGGCAGACAAACCACCTCGTGGGCATGACCGACAACACCATCACCCGATCCACCACCTGCGCCACAAACGCCACCATCGCCCGTTGCACCAACGGCAACCCCCCTCCAGTCCCCCACCACCCGTTCCCAACGAGTCACCTCCGGCACACACCGGCCTCACCGTCACCCGGTGCATCGCCTGCGTCACCCTCACCATCAGCACCACCGACGACACCACCGCCCACAGCACCCCCAGCACCACCCTACGCAAGGACAGTACCAGCTGCGCCACCGGCCGGCACACCACGCGCAACACCCACATCAACATCGCCACACCACCAATGACATCACCCGCAGCGCCCTCACCATCGACGTCACCTGCAGCACCCTCACCGCCGAAATCACCAGTTACGCCACCACCCACTGCACCACCTACAGCAACCACCGCAGCCGCAGGCCCCCCCCAGCGCCCGCCCTGTCACCTATGACACCTTCAGCGTCAACGCCCGGCGCATCCCCTGAAGCACCCACGTCAACAACACCAACCCGTTTCGACGCCTACAGCACCCCCCCCGTAGGCGTCACCAGCATTATTTCCACCCATTGCATCGCCCACAGTGCCCCAGCCCAACCCACCGAGCCTTCGGCGCACACATGCCCGACACCCACACAAACTAGCCACGCCCACACTGCCCACCACCCCAGCAGCCCACGCCATGAACACACCCACACGCACGCCCGCGCCTGGCCACGCCACCCAGGCACTACCGAGGAGCCGCGACCACCCACGCAAGCGCCACGCCACCACTGCCGCCAACCACCCGCCGTCTGCACCCCCCGGACCGGCGCCCTGGAGACCGGAAGCCTGGGGGCCGGCGCACACACAGGGAACCCAGAGCGCGACAGCCACCCGACCCCCGTACCCCACGACAGCCACGCCCACACCAGCACCGGCACCGGCACACACCCACACCCATGCACAGCACCAAAAACGCCGCACCCCAGCCTACCCCCCCACCCAAAAAAAAAAAACAAAGCAAAACAAGCCGGCGAAAAGAGAGGAGCAAGGGAGAGACAGAGGAAGAGACTGCAGGGGGGACAAGAAGGACACGTAACACAACACAGCAAGGGGGCACAGCGGTGAACAGGAGCCACGTGGCCAGGAACACCGGAAAAGCACAACAACACACCGAGCGGGCACACCGGTGAACAGGAGCCAAGTGGCCCAGGACAAGCACACGCAACACAACACACCGAGCGGGCACACCGGTGAACAGGAGCCAAGTGGCCCAGGACACCGCACACGCAACACAACACACCGAGCGGGCACACCGGTGAACAGGAGCCAAGTGGCCCTAGACACCGCACACGCAAAGCAACACACCGAGCGGGCACACCGGTGAACAGGAGCCAAGTGGCCCCGGACACCGCGCACGCAACACAACACACCCAGCGGGCGCACCGGTGAACGGGAGCCAAGTGGCCCGGGAGACCGCACACGCAACACAACACACCGAGCGAGCACACCGCTGAACAGGAGCCAAGTGGCCCAGGACACCGAAGACGCAACACAACAAACCGCGCGGGCACACCGGTGAACAGGAGCCAAGCGGCCCAGGACACTGCACACACGTAGGGCGGCGGAGGGACAGGAAAGAACCAACACCCCATGGGTCGGACGTAGTGGGGCGACCCAGCCGACCCACTGGGCCAGTGGCAGGAGCGGTACTCCAAGGCCACTGGTCCGAGCCCGGCCAGGCTGCATCGGGGACCATGGCAAACGTCACCCGGAGCCATGGAAGCAACCAGTGACAGGCGAGCCGGTACACAGTCCAGGAGGGGGTCGCCTGCCAAGCAGAGTGGCCCCGCAACTCAAGCCACAAGGGTGAGGCGGTCGTACCGTAGTAGGTAGGTAGGTAGGTAGGTGCACTCCGTCGTAAAGAGGGGCCCCATGGTTCCCCCTGGCGTCGCCCCTGTGACTAACAGGAAGAGGCTCCGCGCGTGAAGAGGGGAGGTGGCTTACATCCCGCTAGACCTGACTGTTGGCCCCCAACAAAGCGGCCCCGGGCAACACCGGGAGGGTTGATCGCCGCCAGTGTGACGTGCTTGTCTCGCCGAGGGGGGGTGCCCGCGTGCTTGCGCACGTCCCCTCCTTTGGGCGCAACCCTAGAGGTTCACCGGACTTCCTGGCGTATCCCGTTCCCAAGGTATGCATGCATGTTCTTGGTACTAGGGTTCCGAGGCGCTTGGGTGTCGCACGCTCCGCCTCAAGTCCCAAAGCAGCGCAGGCCTTAGGATGCAGCCTTACCCCCGGTCTCCGGATCTTGTTCGGCCGGGTCACCTGCATGGCACGGGCTGCCTCAGTGCCTGGGCTGTGGGCACTGGGTTTCCTACTGTTGTGCGGCGTTTGTGTTTGGGTCCGGTTTGCGGTTGGGTGTGGGTTTTGTTACCCCCGTGGGTGTGTTTGAGCACAGTTTGTGGTGTTGTCGCCCTAGTGTCGGCTGTTTGTGGTGTTCGTGGTTGCGGTTCAGTTTCGGCCTGCTTATGGGACGTGAGTGGTTTCGTGCGCGACCTGTCTGCCCCCCGCCGTTTCCGGTTCCGGCGTGCGGTGTGGGCGTGCGTGCCTGGCCCGGGTCTTGGCTGTGCCCAGCCCTTTGTGGCTGGGTTGTCGGGGTGCGTTTTTTGCGCTTTTTCTTCTTTTTATTTTGCAGGGTGTCCCTGTCCCGGGCCTTGTGGTCCCTGTTCCCCCATCCCCTTTCTTTCGGGCTGGGCTGCTGGTTCTTTTTTTTTTTCTTGGTGTGTGTCTGCATGTTTCGGTGTCCCTTTTCCCGGTGGGCCGCTGTTCCTGGCTTGATGTCGCCGGTTTTGGCTGGGTGGTCCCCCCGTGCCTCTTCGGGGTTCCTGTCTTTGGTGCCTTCTTGGGGGGGGGTTTGGCCGCCTCTGGTGGTGTTGGCGGGCGGTTTGCTAGCTGTGCGCTGTTTTCGCGCCCCCCCCCCTCCCCCCTCTGTTTTTTTTTGGGGGGGGGGCTGCCTGTTCCTCCCTCTGCCTTCCCTGGTTGGCGCACGCACTGCCCCACATTCAGTGTTGTCTTCCGGGCTGCTGTTGGCGGTTGCGTTCTTTTTGGCCGTGTTGCGGCCCCATTGGTCGGGTGGGCTATGTACACGGTGGGCTCGGCGCCCCTTCTTGCCGGGTTAGGTCCTGGCTCTGCCGGCTGGGCGGCTGCGCCAGGCGGCTGCTTGTGGCTCTGGGTTAGGGGGCTGGGTTTGTTCGTGTCCTTTCCCCTCTGCGGTGCCGGTTTTAACCTTCTGGGTGGTCCGCCACCGTTGTTGCCGGGCGCGCTGTGGCCCCGTGTGTGGCCTGCCTTGCTGTTGTGTGGCGTGCTGGTGCGGCGCCTTCCGGGGTGTGCGGTGGCTTGCTTCGGTTAGTCCTTCAGGTTAGGGTCAGTTGTGTCGTGTTGTGCCGCTGTGTGCAGCGTCGCGTCGCGTCGTGCTGTGGCGCGTTGCACTGTGGCACGCTGTGGTGTGGTGTGCCGTGGTCTCGCGTTGTGTCGCGGTGGGTCAGTGGAGGTCAGCCTGGCCCGTGTCATGGCGCGGAGTGTGGGCCCGAGTGTGGCTGGCTGGTGGCTGGGGGGTGCGGTCAGGTGTGGGTGTCTCGCTGGGTGCGTGCTGTGGGGGCTTGGGCGTGCCGCTCGGGCTGGTGGGTCGGTTAGGTCGATCGCGTGACGGTCCGTGGGGTTGCTCTCCCTGGGGGCCTGCGCCTTGGTCCCGTGTCCTCGGGGGGTTTCGGTCCCTAGTCCTGGTTGCTGTGGCCGTGCCTTCGTCCTCTTCCGCTGCTTGTGAGGTGGCCCTTGTGGCGGCCGGGGTCGTAGCCTGGCGGTGAGGGCGTGGTGGTGCGCCGTGAGGCGGCGTTCCCTGCGGCTTCCTCTGTGGGTGTGGCACGTTCTCCCCGTGTTGGTGTGCCCTCCATTCCCCGTGTGGTTTCTGGTGGCTGGTGGGTGTGCGCTGGCGTGATCCGTACGGCGTCCGATGCTTGCTTCGGCGGTGTGTGTTGGGGGCTGTGCCCCTGGGAGTCGTGGGGCGTTTGGTGGGGGTGGGGCGGCGCTGGTCCCCCCGTCGTGGTATGCCCTTCCTGGGTGTGGGTCGTGGCGTTTGCCGTGGTGCCCTTTTCCTCCCCGCCTTGGTCCCCGCTCCCGCCCCTTCCTGGTTCTTGGGTGTTTTTCTTGCCCCCATGTGGTGTCTCTTCCGGCGTCCTGTCCCTGTGAGTGCCTGCCCTCACTGCGCCCCCCCCCCTGTGCCCTCTTGCCTGAGTGCCCCGTGGTGTCCCTTGCCCTCCCCTTGCCCTTGTCCTCCCCCTTCCTGGTGTGGTGGTGGCGGGAGGGGCGGGGTGGGGAGGGGGCGCCGACGGCCCAGGCCTGGGGGTGGGTGGCCTGGAGCCACTGGCGGAGGGCTTTGTGGCTGTAGGGGGGGCGGAGGCCCTGGACCGCATCGCGGAGGAGGGCCTCCCATGCCGCTTGTGGCATAATGGCCTCCGGGGCGGCCTCGTTGGGATCGGCGGGGGTGCGGGTGCGCACCTCCCCGAAGGTATGCACCATATGCACCCCATCGTGCCTTCCTGCTCCCCCGGCCCACTTCATCCAACGGCAGAGCTCCTGAAAAGCGGGGGCAGACCACCAGGCGAGGTGGGCAGGGGCCCTGGGGGGGGGAGGGGTCCGTGCCCGGGGTCCTGGAGCGGCAGGGGGAGGACGTGGACCTGCCGTGGTGGCAGGGGTGGCAGTGCCTTGGGGAGCGGGAGCGGCGATGGCGGGGGCTGGGGGTGGAGGACGGGTACGGGTGGAGGGGGGAACGGGAGGGGGGGGTGGACATGGGGCGGCTGTGGCGCGCTTGGTGGCGTCCGGGGGAGCGGGAGTGGTGGTGGCGGGGGCTGGGGTTGGTGGATGGGTATGGGCGGCGGGGGGAGAGGGAGGTGGACATGGGGCGGCAGTGGCGCTCGTGGACGCGCCTGGGGGAGCGGGAGCGGCAGGAGCGGGGTCTCGGGGGGTCGTGGTGGCACTCGGGGGAGCGGGAGCGGCGTGAGTGGGTGGTTGAGGCGCGGTGGCGGTGTGGTGAGTGTGGGTGCCGTGGGCGAGTGTGCCGTGCGGGGGGGGAGCGGGAGCGCCGCCGTTTGCGGGACCGGGCCTCATCGCTCGAGTCGGGCCAGTCAAAAGGCGTCGACGGGTCCTGGGGGGCTTCGCGTGGTGCCGCCTGGTACTGGGGGGGGGGGGGGTCCCCCGCCGTCCATGGACTCGCCACGTAGGGGTGTGGTGGCGGCAGCGGCTGGTGGTATGGGTCGAGTGACTGTCCTTGGCGGGGTTGGGCCCGGGGGGCCCCTTCGGCGTGGACGTGGTGGCCGGGGGGATACGGATACGGCTGCTGGTACAGGGGGGGTGGCTGGTACGGGGGGGGGTGGCCCCTGGCGGTAGGTGGGGTATGCGGGTGGAGCGCTCGGTGGCTGCCATCCAATTCGCTGGTGCTGTTCGTGGACGGGGGGTTGTAGCCCGGTGGGGTAGGGTGGTGGGCAGTGGTAGTGGTGGGGGTGGTGTTGGTAGTGGTGGTGGTGGGGCCGCTGGTGGTGGTGGTGTTGGTAGTGGTGGGGTTGGTGTTGCGGGTATGGCCCATGGACCCCTTGTGGGTTTTCCGGTCCCCCTTGTGGGGGTTGGGGGTCCGGCATCGTGGGCAGCCCCTGGGGCTGCACTATGTCGTGGACAGGGGGGGCGGGTTGGGGGCCGGGCTTGACGGTGACGGTGGTCGAGGGGTCCCACTTCCCTGGGTTGGTTTGGCCGGTGGTGGTGGTGGTTTGCGGGGGATGGATGACGGGGCGCTTGGTGACAGGGATGCGGACGAGGGCTTGGACGGGGTCGTGTTGGATGGCCGCCTCTGCGGTGGTGGTGGGTGCCGGTGGGAGGGAGGCGTGTGTTGTGGTGGGTGGGGGGTCCTGGCTTGGATGAGGGTCCAGGTTGGGGTGGTTTCGGTTGGGTTTGTGTCGTTGCGTTTGTGGTGTTGCGTGTGCTCGCGTGGGCGCCGGCTTGGGTTTGGGGTCGGGTTTGGGGTTGGGGTCCGGTTCCAGGTTGAGGAGGACCTCTGTCTGGAGGTGTGAGGGCGCCGATGTCGGGTCAGGGGTTTTCCTGGTGCGTTGCCGGGCTGCCCGAGTCGCCAGTGGGGGGGTCGGGGGGTCGGTGCGTGGGGCCGCGGCTTTGGCTTTTGCCGTGGCCTTGAGGATGAGGGCGGCGGGATGGGGGGGGTCGGAGGATGAGGTGGAGGAGGTGGACGAGGCTGAGGATGAGGGGGAGGTGGTGGACGCGGGTTGGGCTGTGATGCGGGCGGGCTTGCAGGCGGCGGCTTCTGCTGCGGCCACGGCGGGGAGGATGGAGGGCATGTCCTCGGGCTGTAGGTTGGGGGCGGGCAGCTGGGGGGGGGGGGGTCGTGACCTGGCGGCCCGGCGGGCCGATCTGGTCGGCAGCGGCGGGGGAGGGAGGCGCGGGGCTGTGGCCTTCTCCTTCTGGGCTTGGCTGGGTCCTGCAATGTGCGAGGTTGTGTGGGTTGGCGTCCGCCGGGGGGAACAGTTCGCGTGGGCTGCATTCAGGGGCCGGCGGGGGTGGGCCTGTGTCTTCTGGGGTGTGTGCGGGGGGCGTGGGCGGGCCACTGGGTGGGGTGGGCGTGCCGCGGGGCGCGGGGCTCCTCTCGGCGGGTGTGTGTGGGTTGTCAAGTGTGGTGGGTGGTGAGGGGTGTCCGGCGGGTGGGTGTGTGGCGGGCGTGTGCTGGTGTTCGGGCGGGTGGGGGAGGCCCCTGTCGCGGGGCCCGGGGGTGCGCGCGATGGTGGGCGTGTGTGTGTCTCAGGGTGGGCAGCGAGAGGGGAGGGGCATGGGCGGGGATTGTGCGGTAGGGTGTGCTGTGTCGGTGTATGTGTCCGCTCGCTGCGGCGCGCTTGCGTGGCCAGTTGTAGGCCGGGCAGTTTGGAGGAGAAGCTTGCCGTCTTCTGCTGCTGCGGCAGGGATTTTGCAGACAAGCTTGCGTATTTGGTGGACCTCCTGGTCAGTGGTGGGAAGGGGGTATGCTAGCTTTGGGCTAAGACCCATGCGGTTGAGGACCCTGTGGATGGCGTGGTACCCGCAGGTGAGGGATTGCTGCGGTCTGGGGGGGGGGTTTGGTCGCGTGTCCGGGCCCGCTCCGACCTGTGTGTGGGCAGTGGGGATGGCCCAAACCCAGGGCACGGTCCCCGTGGGTGGCCAGCGGCGCTGGATCCAGTGGGTCAGGCAGAGCATGGCCAATCCCAGGCGGTAGCCCGCCTTCCCTGAGGTTATTTGGGCCAGGGAGCGGGCTTGGGGTTTGTCTCCTGGCTGGAGGACGCCCCTGAGGACCCTGTGCTGGGTGGTGGGGTCCCCTACTGCCCCTGGTCGGGCGGTACCTGGGGCGAACATGGTGTCTGTCCCTTTGACGAGCCATTGCGGGCCGGGGGAGGTAGCCGTAGCGGCTATCACGTAGTAGTGCCCGCGCTCGAGGACTGTAACCCAGACCTCCGGCGGGGGGTGGTCACTGTCTGTAGGTGGGGGGGGGGGGGGTCGTCGTCTGGGGTGCGGAGGCCGGCGGCGCAGAGGGCAGTGTTGCGGGTTGGTGCGGTGGCCTGTTCCCACTGCTCCGGGCAGTTCGGGTCCGCTGGGTGGTCCTTCTCCGCTGGGGCCCGTCGTAGGCGTACGGTGCCTCGACGCGTGACGTTGATGCCTGTGTCGTGCGTCAGGGCCTGGCCCCACTCGATGGGGGGGATCCAGACGTGCTCGCCCATGGTGTGTTTGCGGGCTCGCCAGAGTACGAGGTCTACGATGGCCTCCTGGAGGCCGCTGCCTGGTGTGGTCAGGTCCCGGAGGGCTGTGACGGTGAGCTTGGTCCAGTCGTCTTGTAGGCGGTACCAGCCCAGGGGGGTGGTCGGGGCCCTGCCTTGGAGGGTTGCTCGGAGGAGGTCCGGGTCGCGAGCGGTGGCCGGTGTGAGGGGGGGGTGCCCCGGGTCTGGGGGGGGTGGGCTGGATGGGCTGCCGGGGTCTTGCGCGTCTACGTCGACGTATGGTTGGCCCTGGTTTGGCTCGGCCGGGCTCGGCAGTGCCGGGTGGCTTCTTGGGTGAGAGATGGGCCTCTGGGCGCTGTGGTTGTTTCTCCGAGGCCTGCGGATGGAGATGGGGGGGGCGTGCGGGGCGCGGAGTGGGTTAGTGGACGTCTGGGTCATGCACGGCATGGTAATGGATGAGACGCTGCATGTGTTCCCTGGCGGTGGGGTCGGTGAGTTGCTCCGCGTGTGTTAACAGGAGGTGTTTGCGGTGTACCATTTGGGCCGCTGCTCTGCGGACTGCCTCTAGCTGGAGGTGCGCTGCTGCCTCCATGGGGCTTTCCGTGTGTTTGGTGAGGTGTCGGTGCAGGGCCTGTGTCACCGCCCCTCTCATGGTGGCTTCTTTGACCAGGGGATCCCGGAAGAGGTGTTCGGTGGCCTGGTGTGCGTGGCTGTGGGCTGGCCATCCTTCGTGTTGTCGTAGGGTTTCCGCCAGGGACCAGCCCACTAGCGTGTCCCTGCCTGTATGGAGGGGGCATTTCTTGAAGTGTTCCCAGTCCTCCGGGGTGGTGTGGTCGCACGGCAACGGGTGTGTTCTTCGGGGATGTGGATGTGTTTGCGGGCGAGCCATCTGGCGAACCTGGTGAGGAATGGTAGTTGCTCCCTCAGGAGCTGGATGTGTCGTTTTTGGAGGTGGGCTGGGACGTTCGCTGGGCGCAGCGCTGAGTGGTAGAGGGGGATTTGCAGTCTGTCCTGGAGCTCCTGGATGTGCGCCCGGCTGTCTGCGTTGCCGAGCACGCGGGCGAGATGTTGGATGGGGCTGGGGTAGTGGTATGCTCCAGCCGCAAGGGTGAGGCGGTCGTACCGTAGACTAGCGGGAGCAATACCTCTTGTGGTGAGAGATACTCCACACGGCTGGGCAGCCTCCAGGGCTGCCGCCCAAAAGAGGGGGCATGTGGCCCTACCCATGGACACATGTGGGGACACCCTCCCACCCGGGACACATGGACCGGGTGGCTGCGACAATGCCTTCCCAAGCACATGCGGGAGAGGCTCAAGAGGCACCTGACATAGGGCAGTGGGAGGGACAGGATGTCCCCTTGGTAGGACCTTCTTCCTGCAATGTCAAAGGAGGCATCCCGAGCTCCCGAAGATACCTACCTACCTACCTAACATGAGACACGTTCGTGAACGTGAACTGAACTGACGGAATCGCCTACCTTGACCCGCCAGAGCGGCGGAGGGAGGATACAAAGTAGCGATGTACAGGGAAATCAAAAGTGGAGAGGGGTACAAAAAGGTGGTGGAACATGGGGACAACTGGACGCAGGTATCCTGTGGACCAAACAAAGGGTCTACGTGGTTCAATGCAGGGTCAGGGGTCCCACGAATGATGCAGATCAAGTGGTGGCGGCGGTGCAATGGGTGCTGGCAAGTGCGCACAAGGGGCATGCATGGCCTGAGAAAATGCTGGACAGTGGGCGGCGGCAGGTCATCCCGGGGGATGGCAAATACTTCTCTTGGGCACTTAGTGCAGTGGAAGGGAAAGGTGGGCAAGCGGTGGCGGACAAGGTGCACAGGGCGCTCAAAGAAGGGGATATGGTGCAGCCCCCGGAGTAGGTATGGGCACGGCGCATCATGCGGAACGCAGTAGTGCAGACCCGGGAGCCATACTGAAGCGGTACCCAGAACCTATGGCCCATGGCCCGGAGGCCTGTGAGCCGTCACACCCGTGTGGAAGCTGTTGGCACCGGCTGGCAGCGTTCCCCGTTCTCTAATCCGCGAAATCTGGAATCCGATTTGTAACCAATAAATCGATGTAGAATTACCATAATCGTATTGTCTTGGTCGATCTTTGGTCCGAAATCGGTGAAATACCCGATTCCTACCGCGATTTCTAATTGTCGTGAAATCGCCGCCTGTTCTGGCCTGTTCGCGTGCTTTTGTCGCTTCTCTGTGGCGAGTTTTGTGAGGGATTTTTCTCGAGTACGACCTGCCCGACGTCACGGGGACTCCACGGGTACACCACCGCCCCCCCCCCTCCAGGCACCCCCACACAAGAATGGGGGGACGAGTACGCCGTCGACGTCACCGACATGACGGCGTACGTGGAAAGCGTGGAGGACCCGGAGCAAGACACCGTCCTCAGCCTCCTCGCCTACCACAGCTGGAGATGGGGCCACCAGGTCACCCCCCACCAACCGCAGGACGGACCCCACCAGTGGTCCCCAGAGCAGACGGCGAAGTGGGACATCGTCCTCCAACTCACCCCCGAGGGCTTCTACATCCTCACACACAGCGGATTACCCGACGCCACACCCAATGCACAGGCGCTGCCGCTAGCCCAGCCCCAGGAGGACGACGCAGACGCACCCCCCCCGGAGGAATGTAATTGGGACCCCCCCACAGCCACCACCAAACGCATGCCGCACCGGCTCACCAAACGTCACCTCCCCCACGACTACCATGCCACCAACAACTCGCGGGGACGCCGCACACTGCCCCTGCAGTGGGCATCACCCGAAGGCACCTTCACGTGGGGGGAAATCCTCCCCGGTACCGTGGCGCTCACGTACCTGTGGCTCACACAGCCCACGCAGCCCCCCGGCACACCCCCCCCCCTCACCCTAGAGGGAGAGGCCGCCGTCGAAAACGTCCACACAGCTGAGGGAGAGGACTACGTGACGGCGAACGCAGACACCGCAGTATGGCTGCACGCTCACGAGCACACCACAGCCCCCACCGTAGTACCGGGGTCACACCCCTGGCACATGGTCATCTTGCGACTGCCCACAGGGGCAGACACAGGAAGCGCCCAACAGGGATGGGCGGACAGGTGAGCACACGTGTGCGCCTCCCTGCACAAAGGGCTGCACAGACCCTCCCTCACCAGTCACACCCCCGAGCCGGCCCCCACCACAGCCGAATCCCACACCGGGCCGGCCCCCCCCACCGGAGTCTGGGCCTACACGCGCACCCTCCACCGCGAGGCAGCGGAAGCCCTCAAGACCGCCATCTCCAACCACCAGGGCCTCGTGCACACCCCCCACGATAACACGCAAAAGGGATACAACCTATGGTGGCACCACCCCGCACCAGAAGGGGGCCTGCAGCCACCGGTAGACCAGCCTGGCATCGGCCCAGACCTCACAGCGATCGCCCACGCTGTCGCCGCCATTGCCAAGCAAGTTGGGGCGCCACCCGAATGGGCACCGTCCATTATAAAAGAAACGGCGGCACACCACAACTCAGCTTTCGCACACTTCTGGGGACGCCCCATTCATTTCACCCTACCGGACCTCGACCTCCCTATCCACGATGCGTGGGCCGTCCACATCCTCGTGCCCCACGACACCGCGCCCAAAACGGGGGACGCGACGGCACGCATCACCAGACGACTCCCCAATACCGCACTCCACTACGACATACCAACGCCAAACGTCATCGTCACCCACAACACGGGTCGCGACCACTACTACCTCCAGGCCACGCATGAGCGCTCCCCCGTCACCATATACACCTTCACCACCTACCCTGGCCTCCAGCCCCCGCAACACCACCCGCGCCGAGCATGGAAGCATCCACTACACGTTGCCACGATCCCGCGCAAAAGGCCCGCCCACCACGCGCCCCCTACTGCCGACAGCACGGCCCTCCACACAGCCCGCAGACGGGCCGCGGCACACCACCAAAACCACCTGCTCCCACGCATTAACGCTGGACCCGGCACCGTCACTGAGGCCACCCACAAAAGCACCTTGAACCTACTGGCCCGCAAGCTACACCCCAAAAGGGCACTGGAGGACACACTCTGGATATACTATGGCGAGAGCCGCACGGCGCGGGTGGCGGACCTCCGCACCATCATCACCCGCCACATCCAGCGCGCGGTAGGGCCCTTCACCGTGTACGCGGTATCGCACCCCATAACAGCCCAATGCACCCACTGCAACCCTCGGTGCGCGCTACCATGCGCAGGCGCTCTGCAGCAACCTGTGCCCACCCCTACCTACAGGGGGAGCATATACCTCGGCACTATACCCGGGGACCCACACCCCTACCTCCTACCCGCAGCTGACCGCCACCACGCCATACCGCTACACCTTGTCGAGCACCTGGCGGTGGGACCATCCCCCTTCCAGAAGCGCCCCCCCCACACCCCATCCGACGGACGCCACACCTGGACCCAAACGCGCCATCGCACTCCTCACCCTAAAGGCGGAAGCCACCATCCCCCGAGACCTGGAGGGGGAAAACCAACTCATGGTGGAAGGGCTGACAGAACACGTCCCGATTGCAGCCATGTACGCCACGGTGTCCGCCTCCCGCCTCTGGGAGAACCGCCACTCCCCACCTCTAGCCCAGGCAGCGCAGGACGCCCCAGACTCGGGCCCTACCGCAGAGGACATCCACCAAATATTCAACATGCGAGCACCCCCGAAAACCCATCCCCAAGTCCGCCCCATCCAGCTCGTCAGCTGGGACACCATGGCCGCCCCCCCGACCACCACGGAGGTCCACATCCTCAAACACCGAGACACCTGGTGGACGGTGGAATGGGACGACACCGGCAAGGTCAGATGGGCAACGCCAGCCGCCCCCGACGACGAAGTCCCGCCCCCACCACGCGGAGGGGACCGCTTGCGACTCGCCGCACGCATCCCCCACGCCCCAGAGGCAGCCTGGGAAGCGCTGCACTATGCCCTCTACTGGGCGCAGGGGGCGCCAGAAGGCCCCCTCCCCCCAGAACGCAACCCAGCGTGGACACGCCACGCCACCCGCTACACGGCCCACATGCGCCGCCACGGGGCAGGAACCGGGCACCCCCTCTTCACCCCGCCAACAGACCCACCTGACGCCCTGCAGGAGGCCGAGGAGGTGCTTGGCCTCATAACATAGCAAGTGTTCCAGCTGAAGGACCCCGTCCCCACGTCCAGGCCTGACGTCCCAGCCGCCCGCGAACACCTCGTGTTTGCACCGGGCCACGCACCCATACAGCAGCCCCAGAGCGCACCTGCCCAACGGGAACAACCCGCTGCCCGGCGCCGCCAAGGTGCGCAGAGGCGCGAGGCCCCCGCACAGGCCAAACCCGCGCCCAAGCCAAGAGCCAAGTCGAAGAGCTGGACCAAAGAGGAAGCCGCTGCCCTGTATCCCGAATACGCCATCGGTACCTGGGTGCAGCTGCCCTTCGAGTACGCCACGGCCGCGGGCCCCTCCAAGTGGATATGGGCCGCAGGGGAGGTCAAGCACCGGTACCTCGTCACCAGGGACCACCAGGGGTTCAAGATCCACGTCAAGTGGGACCCGGCCACCCCGAACGACAAGAATGTGGGGCGCACCATTGAACTCTGGCGAGACCGAACCGGTCGTGAGATGGTCCCCAGGCAGCTGTGCACCCCCGACACGAAGTCCACAATGCATGGCCCCTACCCCAGCCCCAGAAGCGGAACCGCAAGGCACCCGCAGCTCAGGGCGTCATCGACCTCCTCGACGCCTGACGGGGCCAGGGCCGGACACGGCCCGCCCCCCCAACTACCGGTCCCCAGAAACCGGCACCTGCGGAAGCCCACGCCCGCATCAACATCCTCAACGAGCCTGCGGTCACCTGCGACCCATCCAAAGTCGCCACACTGCAAGCCATACCCGGGCCACACCACCAAGGCGCAGACCTCCTGGGGTTCCTGGAGCAAGCCCTCCGCAGAGCGCACCAACCCGAACCAGCACCGATCCTGGACCCGGAGGGGAAAGAATATCACGCCCACTGGCAACGGGGGGTGCCCCTCTACCACAAGACGTCGGTCACGGTGCATGCCCACCCCAACCTCGGAGTGGATGGTCGCCTCGAGGCGTACGAGTGAGTGGGGCCCGGATGGCAGCTAAACGTGCTACTCACGCACGTCCCATTCGGGGAGAAGACCAAGGACTTCCTGGACACCCTGAGCCTGGCGTACAGCCGACTCTCCCTCCTGGCACCCACCATCATCATAGGCGACCTAAACGCCGCCCCCACCAACGACGACCGCACCGGCCCACCCACAGCCACCGACATAGCTGTCCGAGACGCCATGCACCAACTAGGCCTCACCGACCTCACGGCAGGACTCACCGGCACACCCTCACATTACCCCCACCAAGCCGGCACCCACCCATCCCGCATCACACGTGCTACAGGGACCCAACCACGGTGCGCGTCCACGAAGCAGCCTACGGGGACCTCCCGCCCACAGGCACGGGCCACCGACCCCTCTACATCGACCTCATCATCCCCAGCCTACCCCCAGCCGAGGCCACCCTGCCAGACGACACCCTCCCACCCACACTGCAGTTCCTGGCCGAGGACGACCACGGCGCCTGGCACAGGTATAACAGGGCCCTACACGCCATCCTGCGCCGCCCTGATGCGCCGACACTCACCACCGCAATGCGCCGAGCGGCACAAGCATGCGGCATGGAGCGTGACACCAGCCACACGGGAGCACCACCAGACCTCATCCTCCAACAACTCGTCCATGACATCTGGACCACGAAAGAGGAACTCGCCACCCTGCTGCGCCCAGCACACTGGAGGCACGAGACCGGGACGCCAACCTCAGTGCGCTCCACCCGCCGCCACCAACTCCAGGAATGGCACGCCCACCGCATAGCGGCCGCAGCCGAGGAACGCGAAAAATACGGCAGAAACGACACGCCGTACAAGTCCCTGCGGTACGTCAGCCGCATCCTGGAGGACACAGGGCGCCGTACCATCCATGCGGTGCGCACCCCCGAGGGATGCCTCACCAATGACCCCGACGCCGTCCTCCATGCAGTCCTGGACAGCTTCCAGGCACAACACGGGGACGCCCTCCCCGAGCTCGGCCCCCACACCAGAAACACCATCCGCGAGCATGTGCCCAGGGTCTCCAACCGGGAACAGCGGCGCGCCATCGAACACGACCCCTTCAGCGTCTCAGAACTGCAACGCGCCCTAGACCGCTTGAAGAAGGGGGTCGTACCCGGCATCGACGGTTTGCCAGCCGAAGCGTACCAACGCCTGACGCTGCCCGTCAAACGTCGCCTGGCAGCCAGCCTGTGGGACATCGTCACGGGCGCCACACCCATCCCCCCTGAGTGGGCCAACCTGGTCCACCCCCTCTACATAAAGGGTGACTGGGCGCAGCCGCGGAACTGGCAGCCTATAGTCTGCGCCACCACCGAGGTCAAGCTGGTGTGGACGCTCATCCTAGGCCGCATGTGGGGAGCCATGGCCGGCAGGTCCCCCCACGAGGCCATCTTCCTCCAGGACACCGCACTGGACATGAACCCGTACGAGATGATTATCGCCTCCCTCGATGTCCACGGCGCGTTCCCCCACGCCCCACACCGGCTCCTCACGGAGGTATGGGATGCGGCGGGCCTCCCATTCCTATCCTTCATGACCGGGTACATCCAGACCTGACTCTACGCAGTCATCACAGCCGCAGGCCTCACCCCCTGGACCGGTACAGACAGTGGGGTCCCCCAGGGAGGCGCCGAAGGCCCCTTCCTCTACCTCCTCGTCACCCTACCACTGACACTCGAGCTAGCACGGGTATACCCGGGGTATGCCCCATACCCGCTACGTTCCCCCCTCATCAACTTCGCGGACGACAACCTCCTAGCTACGGCCACCCACCACCGCGACCCTGAGAACGCAGGGCTACCAACGACCACCGAGCAAGCGTTCGCCATTCTCCAACTCACCACAACCTACCTGGACGCCCACTAGCTCCTAGTGCTCCCCCGCAAATCGGTCGGGCTGGCCGACGCCAGGACCCCCAGCCCCCACATCCAGAAAGGCGAACCCCTACACCTGGAAGACACAACAGTCCACCTGGGAGTCACACAGGCCACGCGGCACCACCACATCACATTCCCAAGCAAGCTGGAAGAGCGCCTCGCCCGGCTACCCCAAATTGCCAGGGGGGACCTCCTGTCTACGCAGGGCCTGGCGTACTTCAAGGAAGCGGTGCTCAACGCGGCCATTGGGTACCAAGCCCTGCACCTCCCGCGCCCCCAAGACGCCCTACGCCACGCTCGACAGCAAGTGACGAAGGCATTGGCGCAACACGGAGGCTGGCCCACGTCTTTCCCCAAGGAGGCCATGATGGCCCACTAGCGCTACTACAGAGACAATACAGGCGCCCTGGTCAACATGGCCTATGCCAAACACGCAGCGCACCTCCTACACAGGGTGACACACAACCACCAAACTGAAGTTCGCGAGGCGGCAGCCATACGCATAAAAGAAGCGCAAATGGCCCGCAACACCTGCCCCCGCTGGATACTGGCGCAACACGGCGTCTCCACATCCGTGGGCACCAGCATCTGGGCCAAGCTACAACTCTTCCTACCGCACCACACACACACCATCCTGACAAACCACCACTGCGATCAACAGGGGCCACTCGTGGCCACGCACACCGACATCCACCGACACCCAGCAGGCGAGGTGGACACCCTGCGCCTCGTGGGGGCCACCGTCACCATAGTGTATATCACCCCAACACAGATGAGAATCATGGCCCAATGCGACGCCCACCACGCCCCGTTCCTTTCCGACCCACAATGGCCAGCACGCCACGTCTTCCAAGCGTACCTCCGCGCATGTGCTACGAAGGCAGGGCGCGACATGCCGGGGCCCAAGGACATCGACATGGGGTACACAGCCTCCCAGCGCCAGCACCCCCGGCCCCGCCCGAGCGGGCACGAGATCGCCAACGACGGCAGCACCACACAGGAGGTGCCCACCCCGTCAGCCGAAGGCTGGGCACCACCCACCATCCTGCTACTAGTACCAAACGGTCACAAACATGCTACCCGCACTGTCCAGCGACACCATGCCTCCTGGTCCATCCCCAAACACAATGCACCGGAGACGGATGTACCACCAGTCAGACACAGTGACCAGGGCATACCACGCACGTGCTGGCACTGCGGCCCGGCAGCCCTCGACACTCTGTGGCCCCTGCTACACCTCATCTCCGCCCACTACCACACCCCCACCGCCGCCGCCACCGCCGACCAGCAGACATGGCTCTCTGCCTGGTTTCACACGGTACCCCAAGACCACCCGGCGCACGTAGCCTGGACCCGAACACCCACGGCAACATGGACGTTCACCAACGAGCGGGCAGACCCGGACCGCTTGGCCATAGAGTACGACTGCTGTGACCCACACCGCGCAGGACCTCAGGAGGCACCCATGTGCCCCCTACAGCACAAATGCCCCACCCTCCGCGGCGACAAAGACGACAAGGAGCGGTGACAGACCATCACGTGCCAGAAGTTCCACCCCAATACGGGATACCTCTTCCACCTGATGTACGCGTATATCACCCAGGGGCGCCCAGACAGGGGCCTCCTCCGCCTTTGTGGCTGTAGGGGGGGCGGAGGCCCTGGACCGCATCGCGGAGGAGGGCCTCCCATGCCGCTTGTGGCATAATGGCCTCCGGGGCGGCCTCGTTGGGATCGGCGCGGGTGCGGGTGCGCACCTCCTCGAAGGTATGCACCATATGCACCCCATCGTGCCTTCCTGCTCCCCCGGCCCACTTCACCCAACGGCAGAGCTCCTGCAAAGCGGGGGCAGACCACCAGGCGAGGTGGGCAGGGGCCCTGGGGGGGAGAGGGGTCCGTGCCCGGGGTCCTGGAGCGGCAGGGGGAGGACGTGGACCTGCCGTGGTGGCAGGGGTGGCGGTGCCTTGGGGAGCGGGAGCGGCGATGGCGGGGGCTGGGGGTGGAGGACGGGTACGGGTGGAGGGGGGAACGGGAGGGGGAGGTGGACATGGGGCGGCTGTGGCGCGCTTGGTGGCGTCCGGGGGAGCGGGAGTGGTGGTGGCGGGGGCTGGGGTTGGTGGATCGGTATGGGCGGCGGGGGGAACGGGGAGCCTGGCGGGGCCTGTGGGGGGAGGGGGAGGTGGACCTGGGGCGGCGGTGGCGTGCCTGGTGGCGTCGGGGGGAGCGGGAGCGGTGGCGGCGGGGGCTGGGGGTGGGGCTCTTGTATGGCCGGAGGGGGGAGGGGGAGGTGGACATGGGGCGGCAGTGGCGCTCGTGGACGCGCCTGGGGGAGCGGGAGCGGCAGGAGCGGGGTCTCTGGGGGTCGTGGTGGCACTCGGGGGAGCGGGAGCGGCGTGAGTGGGTGGTTGAGGCGCGGTGGCGGTGTGGGGAGTGTGGGTGCCGTGGGCGAGTGTGCCGTGCGGGGGGGGAGCGGGAGCGCCGCCGTTTGCGGGACCGGGCCTCATCGCTCGAGTCGGGCCAGTCAGGAGGCGTCGGCGGGTCCTGGGGGGCTTCGCGTGGTGCCGCCTGGTACTGGGGGGGGGGGGTCCCCCGCCGTCCATGGACTCGCCACGTAGGGGTGTGGTGGCGGCAGCGGCTGGTGGTATGGGTCGAGTGACTGTCCTTGGCAGGGGTTGGGCCCGGGGGGCCCCTTCGGCGTGGACGTGGTGGCCGGGGGGATACGGATACGGCTGCTGGTACAGGGGGGGTGGCTGGTACGGGGGGGGGTGGCCCCTGGCGGTAGGTGGGGTATGCGGGTGGAGCGCTCGGTGGCTGCCATCCAATTCGCTGGTGCTGTTCGTGGACGGGGGGTTGTAGCCCGGTGCGGTAGGGTGGTGGGCAGTGGTAGTGGTGGGGGTGGTGTTGGTAGTGGTGGTGGTGGGGCCGCTGGTGGTGGTGGTGTTGGTAGTGGTGGGGTTGGTGTTGCGGGTATGGCCCATGGACCCCTTGTGGGTTTTCCGGTCCCCCTTGTGGGGGTTGGGGGTTGGGCATCGTGGGCAGCCCCTGGGGCTGCACTATGTCGTGGACAGGGGGGGCGGGTTGGGGGCCGGGCTTGACGGTGACGGTGGTCGAGGGGTCCCACTTCCCTGGGTTGGTTTGGCCGGTGGTGGTGGTGGTTTGCGGGGGATGGATGACGGGGCGCTTGGTGACAGGGATGCGGACGAGGGCTTGGACGGGGTCGTGTTGGATGGCCGCCTCTGCGGTGGTGGTGGGTGCCGGTGGGAGGGAGGCGTGTGTTGTGGTGGGTGGGGGGTCCTGGCTTGGATGAGGGTCCAGGTTGGGGTGGTTTCGGTTTGGTTTGTGTCGTTGCGTTTGTGGTGTTGCGTGTGCTCGCGTGGGCGCCGGCTTGGGTTTGGGGTCGGGTTTGGGGTTGGGGTCCGGTTCCAGGTTGAGGAGGACCTCTGTCTGGAGGTGTGAGGGCGCCGATGTCGGGTCAGGGGTCTTCCTGGTGCGTTGCCGGGCTGCCCGAGTCGCCAGTGGGGGTGTCGGGGGGTCGGTGCGTGGGGCCGCGGCTTTGGCTTTTGCCGTGGCCTTGAGGATGAGGGCGGCGGGATGGGGGGGGTCGGAGGATGAGGTGGAGGAGGTGGACGAGGCTGAGGATGAGGGGGGGGTGGTGGACGCGGGTTGGGCTGTGATGCGGGCGGGCTTGCAGGCGGCGGCTTCTGCTGCGGCCACGGCGGGGAGGATGGAGGGCATGTCCTCGGGCTGTAGGTTGGGGGCGGGCAGCTGGGGGGGGGGGGTCGTGACCTGGCGGCCCGGCGGGCCGATCTGGTCGGCAGCGGCGGGGGAGGGAGGCGCGGGGCTGTGGCCTTCTCCTTCTGGGCTTGGCTGGGTCCTGCAATGTGCGAGGTTGTGTGGGTTGGCGTCCGCCGGGGGGAACAGTTCGCGTGGGCTGCATTCAGGGGCCGGGGGGGATGGGCCTGGGTCTTCTGGGGTGTGTGCGGGGGGCGTGGGCGGGCCACTGGGTGGGGTGGGCGTGCCGCGGGGCGCGGGGCTCCTCTCGGCGGGTGTGTGTGGGTTGTCAAGTGTGGTGGGTGGTGAGGGGTGTCCGGCGGGTGGGTGTGTGGCGGGCGTGTGCTGGTGTTCGGGCGGGTGGGGGAGGCCCCTGTCGCGGGGCCCGGGGGTGCGCGCGATGGTGGGCGTGTGTGTGTCTCTGGGTGGGCAGCGAGAGGGGAGGGGCATGGGCGGGGATTGTGCGGTAGGGTGTGCTGTGTCAGTGTATGTGTCCGCTCGCTGCAGCGCGCTTGCGTGGCCAGTTGTAGGCCGGGCAGTTTGGAGGAGAAGCTTGCTGTCTTCTGCTGCTGCGGCAAGGATTTTGCAGACGAGCTTGCGTATTTGGTGGACCTCCTGGTCAGTGGTGGGAAAGGGGTATGCTAGCTTTGGGCTAAGACCCATGCGGTTGAGGACCCTGTGGATGGCGTGGTACCCGCAGGTGAGGGACTGCTGCGGTCTGGGGGGGGGGTTTGGTCGCGTGTCCGGGCCCGCTCCGACCTGTGTGTGGGCAGTGGGGATGGCCCAAACCCAGGGCACGGTCCCCGTGGGTGGCCAGCGGCGCTGGATCCAGTGGGTCAGGCAGAGCATGGCCAATCCCAGGCGGTAGCCCGCCTTCCCTGAGGTTATTTGGGCCAGGGAGCGGGCTTGGGGTTTGTCTCCTGGCTGGAGGACGCCCCTGAGGACCCTGTGCTGGGTGGTGGGGTCCCCTACTGCCCCTGGTCGGGCGGTACCTGGGGCGAACATGGTGTCTGTCCCTTTGACGAGCCATTGCGGGCCGGGGGAGGTAGCCGTAGCGGCTATCACGTAGTAGTGCCCGCGCTCGAGGACTGTAACCCAGACCTCCGGCGGGGGGTGGTCACTGTCTGTAGGTGGGGGGGGGGGAGGTCGTCGTCTGGGGTGCGGAGGCCGGCGGCGCAGAGGGCAGTGTTGCGGGTTGGTGCGGTGGCCTGTTCCCACTGCTCCGGGCAGTTCGAGTCCGCTGGGTGGTCCTTCTCCGCTGGGGCCCGTCGTAGGCGTACGGTGCCTCGACGCGTGACGTTGATGCCTGTGTCGTGCGTCAGGGCCTGGCCCCACTCGATGGGGGGGATCCGGACGTGCTCGCCCATGGTGTGTTTGCGGGCTCGCCAGAGTACGAGGTCTACGATGGCCTCCTGGAGGCCGCTGCCTGGTGTGGTCAGGTCCCGGAGGGCTGTGACGGTGAGCTTGGTCCAGTCGTCTTGTAGGCGGTACCAGCCCAGGGGGGTGGTCGGGGCCCTGCCTTGGAGGGTTGCTCGGAGGAGGTCCGGGTCGCGAGCGGTGGCCGGTGTGAGGGGGGGGTGCCCCGGGTCTGGGGGGGGTGGGCTGGATGGGCTGCCGGGGTCTTGCGCGTCTACGTCGACGTATGGTTGGCCCTGGTTTGGCTCGGCCGGGCTCGGCGGTGCCGGGTGGCTTCTTGGGTGAGAGATGGGCCTCTGGGCGCTGTGGTTGTTTCTCCGAGGCCTGCGGATGGAGATGGGGGGGGCGTGCGGGGCGCGGAGTGGGTTAGTGGACGTCTGGGTCATGCACGGCATGGTAATGGATGAGACGCTGCATGTGTTCCCTGGCGGTGGGGTCGGTGAGTTGCTCCGCGTGTGTTAACAGGAGGTGTTTGCGGTGTACCATTTGGGCCGCTGCTCTGCGGACTGCCTCTAGCTGGAGGTGCGCTGCTGCCTCCATGGGGCTTTCCGTGTGTTTGGTGAGGTGTCGGTGCAGGGCCTGTGTCACCGCCCCTCTCATGGTGGCTTCTTTGACCAGGGGATCCCGGAAGAGGTGTTCGGTGGCCTGGTGTGCGTGGCTGTGGGCTGGCCATCCTTCGTGTTGTCGTAGGGTTTCCGCCAGGGACCAGCCCACTAGCGTGTCCCTGCCTGTATGGAGGGGGCATTTCTTGAAGTGTTCCCAGTCCTCCGGGGTGGTGTGGTCGCACGGCAACGGGTGTGTTCTTCGGGGATGTGGATGTGTTTGCGGGCGAGCCATCTGGCGAACCTGGTGAGGAATGGTAGTTGCTCCCTCAGGAGCTGGATGTGTCGTTTTTGGAGGTGGGCTGGGACGTTCGCTGGGCGCAGCGCTGAGTGGTAGAGGGGGATTTGCAGTCTGTCCTGGAGCTCCTGGATGTGCGCCCGGCTGTCTGCGTTGCCGAGCACGCGGGCGAGATGTTGGATGGGGCTGGGGTAGTGGTATGCTCCAGCCGCAAGGGTGAGGCGGTCGTACCGTAGACTAGCGGGAGCAATACCTCTTGTGGTGAGAGATACTCCACACGGCTGGGCAGCCTCCAGGGCTGCCGCCCAAAAGAGGGGGCATGTGGCCCTACCCATGGACACATGTGGGGACACCCTCCCACCTGGGACACATGGACCGGGTGGCTGCGACAATGCCTTCCCAAGCACATGCGGGAGAGGCTCAAGAGGCACCTGACATAGGGCAGTGGGAGGGACAGGATGTCCCCTTGGTAGGACCTTTCTCCTGCAATGTCAAAGGAGGCATCCCGAGCTCCCGAAGATACCTACCTACCTACCTAACATGAGACACGTTCGTGAGCGTGAACTGAACTGACGGAATCGCCTACCTTGACCCGCCAGAGCGGCGGAGGGAGGATACAAAGTAGCGATGTACAGGGAAATCAAAAGTGGAGAGGGGTACAAAAAGGTGGTGGAACATGGGGACAACTGGACGCAGGTATCCTGTGGACCAAACAAAGGGTCTACGTGGTTCAATGCAGGGTCAGGGGTCCCACGAATGATGCAGATCAAGTGGTGGCGGCGGTGCAATGGGTGCTGGCAAGTGCGCACAAGGGGCATGCATGGCCTGAGAAAATGCTGGACAGTGGGCGGCGGCAGGTCATCCCGGGGGATGGCAAATACTTCTATTGGGCACTTAGTGCAGTGGAAGGGAAAGGTGGGCAAGCGGTGGCGGACAAGGTGCACAGGGCGCTCAAAGAAGGGGATATGGTGCAGCCCCCGGAGTAGGTATGGGCACGGCGCATCATGCGGAACGCAGTAGTGCAGACCTGGGAGCCATACTGAAGCGGTACCCAGAACCTATGGCCCATGGCCCGGAGGCCTGTGAGCCGTCACACCCGTGTGCAAGCTGTTGGCACCGGCTGGCAGCGTTCCCCGTTCTCTAATCCGCGAAATCTGGAATCTGATTTGTAACCAATAAATCGATGTAGAATTACCATAATCGTATTGTCTTGGTCGATCTTTGGTCGGAAATCGGTGAAATACCCGATTTCTACCGCGATTTCTAATTGTCGTGAAATCGCCGCCTGTTCTCGCCTGTTCGCGTGCTTTTGTCGCTTCTCTGTGGCGAGTTTTGTGAGGGATCTTTCTCGAGTACGACCTGCCCGACGTCACGGGGACTCCACGGGTACACCACCGCCCCCCCCCCTCCAGGCACCCCCACACAAGAATGGGGGGACGAGTACGCCGTCGACGTCACCGACATGACGGCGTACGTGGAAAGCGTGGAGGACCCGGAGCAAGACACCGTCCTCAGCCTCCTCGCCTACCACAGCTGGAGATGGGGCCACCAGGTCACCCCCCGGCAACCGCAGGACGGACCCCACCAGTGGTCCCCAGAGCAGACGGCGAAGTGGGACATCGTCCTCTAACTCACCCCCGAGGGCTTCTACAACCTCACACACAGCGGATTACCCGACGCCACACCCAATGCACAGGCGCTGCCGCTAGCCCAGCCCCAGGAGGACGACGCAGACGCACACCCCCCGAAGGAATGTAATTGGGACCCCCCCACAGCCACCACCAAACGCATGCCGCACCGGCACACCAAACGTCACCTCCCCCACGACTACCATGCCACCAACGACTCGCGGGGACGCCGCACACTGCCCCTGCAGTGGGCATCACCCGAAGGCACCTTCACGTGGGGGGAAATCCTCCCCGGTACCGTGGCGCTCACGTACCTGTGGCTCACACAGCCCACGCAGCCCCCCGGCACACACCCCCCCCTCACCCTAGAGGGGGAGGCCGCCGTCGAAAACGTCCACACAGCTGAGGGAGAGGACTACGTGACGGCGAACGCAGACACCGCAGTATGGCTGCACGCTCACGAGCACACCACAGCCCCCACCGTAGTACCGGGGTCACACCCCTGGCACATGGTCATCTTGCGACTGCCCACAGGGGCAGACACAGGAAGCGCCCAACAGGGATGGGCGGACAGGTGAGCACACGTGTGCGCCTCCCTGCACAAAGGGCTGCACAGACCCTCCCTCACCAGTCACACCCCCGAGCCGGCCCCCACCACAGCCGAATCCCACACCGGGCCGGCCCCCCCCACCGGAGTCTGGGCCTACACGCGCACCCTCCACCGCGAGGCAGCGGAAGCCCTCAAGACCGCCATCTCCAACCACCAGGGCCTCGTGCACACCCCCCACGATAACACGCAAAGGGGATACAACCTATGGTGGCACCACCCCGCACCAGAAGGGGGCCTGCAGCCACCGGTAGACCAGCCTGGCATCGGCCCAGACCACACAGCGATCGCCCACGCTGTCGCCGCCATTGCCAAGCAAGTTGGGGCGCCACCCGAATGGGCACCGTCCATTATCAAAGAAACGGCGGCACACCACAACCCAGCTTTCGCACACTTCTGGGGACGCCGCATTCATTTCACCCTACCGGACCTCGACCTCCCTATCCACGATGCGTGGGCCGTCCACATCCTCGTGCCCCACGACACCGCGCCCAAGACGGGGGACGCGACGGCACGCATCACCAGACGACTCCCCAATACCGCACTCCACTACGACATACCAACGCCAAACGTCATCGTCACCCACAACACGGGTCGCGACCACTACTACCTCCAGGCCACGCATGAGCGCTCCCCCGTCACCATATACACCTTCACCACCTACCCTGGCCTCCAGCCCCCGCAACACCACCCGCGCCCGGCATGGAAGCATCCACTACACGTTGCCCCGATCCCGCGCAAAAGGCCCGCCCACCACGCGCCCCCTACTGCCGACAGCACGGCCCTCCACACAGCCCGCAGACGGGCCGCGGCACACCACCAAAACCACCTGCTCCCACGCATTAACGCTGGACCCGGCACTGTCACTGAGGCCACCCACAAAAGCACCTTGAACCTACTGGCCCGCAAGCTACACCCCAAAAGGGCACTGGAGGACACACTCTGGATATACTATGGCGAGAGCCGCACGGCGCGGGTGGCGGACCTCCGCACCATCCTCACCGGCCACATCCAGCGCGCGGTAGGGCCCTTCACCGTGTACGCGGTACCGCACCCCATAACAGCCCAATGCACCCACTGCAACCCTCGGTGCGCGCTACCATGCGCAGGCGCTCTGCAGCAACCTGTGCCCACCCCTACCTACAGGGGGAGCATATACCTCGGGTCTATACCCGGGGACCCACACCCCTACCTCCTACCCGCAGCGGACCGCCACCACGCCATACCGCTACACCTTGTCGAGCACCTGGCGGTGGGACCATCCCCCTTCCAGAAGCGCCCCCCCCACACCCCATCTGACGGACGCCACACCTGGACCCAAACGCGCCATCGCACTCCTCACCCTAAAGGCGGAAGCCACCATCCCCCGAGACCTGGAGGGGGAAAACCAACTCATGGTGGAAGGGCTGACAGAACACGTCCTGATTGCAGCCATGTACGCCACGGTGTCCGCCTCCCGCCTCTGGGAGAACCGCCACTCCCCACCTCTAGCCCAGGCAGCGCAGGACGCCCCAGACTCGGGCCCTACCGCAGAGGACATCCACCAAATATTCAACATGCGAGCACCCCCGAAAACCCATCCCCAAGTCCGCCCCATCCAGGTCGTCAGCTGGGACACCATGGCCGCCCCCCCGACCACCACGGAGGTCCACATCCTCAAACACCGAGACACCTGGTGGACGGTGGAATGGGACGACACCGGCAAGGTCAGATGGGCAACGCCACACGCCCCCGACAACAAAGTCCCGCCCCCACCACGCGGAGGGGACCGCTTGCGACTCGCCGCACGCATCCCCCACGCCCCAGAGGCAGCCTGGGAAGCGCTGCACTATGCCCTCTACTGGGCGCAGGGGGCGCCAGAAGGCCCCCTCCCCCCAGAACGCAACCCAGCGTGGACACGGCACGCCACCCGCTACACGGCCCACATGCGCCGCCACGGGGCAGGAACCGGGCACCCCCTCTTCACCCCGCCAACAGACCCACCTGACGCCCTGCAGGAGGCCGAGGAAGTGCTTGGCCTCATGACAAAGCAAGTGTTACAGCTGAAGGACCCCGTCCCCACGTCCAGGCCTGACGTCCCAGCCGCCCGCGAACACCTCGTGTTTGCACCGGGCCACGCACCCATACAGCAGCCCCAGAGCGCACCTCCCCAACGGGAACAACCCGCTGCCCGGCGCCGCCAAGGTGCGCAGAAGCGCGAGGCCCCCGCACAGGCCAAACCCGCGCCCAAGCCAAGAGCCAAGTCGAAGAGCTGGACCAAAGAGGAAGCCGCTGCCCTGTATCCCGAATACGCCATCGGTACCTGGGTGCAGCTGCCCTTCGAGTACGCCACGGCCGCGGGCCCCTCCAAGTGGATATGGGCCGCAGGGGAGGTCAAGCACCGGTACCTCGTCACCAGGGACCACCAGGGGTTCAAGATCCACGTCAAGTGGGACCCGGCCACCCCAACGACAAGAATGTGGGGCGCACCATCGAACTCTGGCGAGACCGAACCGGTCGTGAGATGGTCCCCAGGCAGCTGTGCACCCCCGACACGAAGTCCGCAATGCATGGCCCCTACCCGAGCCCCAGAAGCGGAACCGCAAGGCACCCGCAGCTCAGGGCGTCATCGACCTCCTCGACGCCTGACGGGGCCAGGGCCGGACACGGCCCGCCCCCCCAACTACCGGTCCCCAGAAACCGGCACCTGCAGAAGCCCACGCCCGCATCAACATCCTCAACGAGCCTGCGGTCACCTGCGACCCATCCAAGGTCGCCACACTGCAAGCCATGCCCGGGCCACACCACCAAGGCGCAGACCTCCTGGGGTTCCTGGAGCAAGCCCTCCGCAGAGCGGACCAACCCGAACCAGCACCGATCCTGGACCCGGAGGGGAAAGAATATCACGCCCACTGGCAACGGGGGGTGCCCCTCTACCACAAGACGTCGGTCACGGTGCATGCCCACCCCAACCTCGGAGTGGATGGTCGCCTCGAGGCGTACGAGTGAGTGGGGCCCGGATGGCAGCTAAACGTGCTACTCACGCACGTCCCATTCGGGGGGAAGACCAAGGACTTCCTGGACACCCTGAGCCTGGCGTACAGCCGACTCTCCCTCCTGGCACCCACCATCATCATAGGCGACCTAAACGCCGCCCCCACCAACGACGACCGCACCGGCCCACCCACAGCCACCGACATAGCTGTCCGAGACGCCATGCACCAACTAGGCCTCACCGACCTCACGACAGGACTCACCGGCACACCCTCACATTACCCCCACCAAGCCGGCACCCACCCATCCCGCATCACACGTGCTACAGGGACCCAACCACGGTGCGCGTCCACGAAGCAGCCTACGGGGACCTCCCGCCCACAGGCACGGGCCACCGACCCCTCTACATCGACCTCATCATCCCCAGCCTACCCCCAGCCGAGGCCACCCTGCCAGACGACACCCTCCCACCCACACTGCAGTTCCCGGCCGAGGACGAGCACGGCGCCTGGCACAGGTATAACAGGGCCCTACACGCCATCCTGTGCCGCCCTGATGCGCCGACACTCACCACCGCAATGCGCCGAGCGGCACAAGCATGCGGCATGGAGCGTGACACCAGCCACACGGGAGCACCACCAGACCTCATCCTCCAACAACTCGTCCATGACATCTGGACCACGAGAGAGGAACACGCCACCCTGCTACGCCCAGCACACTGGAGGCACGAGACCGGCACGTCAACCTCAGTGCGCTCCACCTGCCGCCACCAACTCCAGGAATGGCACGCCCACCGCATAGCGGCCGCAGCCGAGGAACGCAAAAGATACGGCAGAAACGACACGCCGTACAAGTCCCTGTGGTACGTCAGCCGCATTCTGGAGGACACGGGGCGCCGTACCATCCATGCAGTGCGCACCCCCGAGGGAGGCCTCACCAATGACCCCGACGCCGTCCTCCAGGCAGTCCTGGACAGCTTCCAGGCACAACACGGGGACGCCCTCCCCGAGCTCGGCCCCCACACCAGAAACACCATCCGCGAGCATGTGCCCAGGGTCTCCAACCGGGAACAGCGGCGCGCCATCGAACACGACCCCTCCAGCGTCTCAGAACTGCAACGCGCCTTAGACCGCTTGAAGAAGGGGGTCGTACCCGGCATCGACGGTTTGCCAGCCGAAGCGTACCAACGCCTGACGCTGCCCGTCAAACGCCGCCTGGCAGCCAGCCTGTGGGACATCGTCACGGGCGCCACACCCATTCCCCCTGAGTGGGCCAACCTGGTCCACCCCCTCTACATAAAGGGTGACTGGGCGCAGCCGCGGAACTGGCAGCCCATAGTCTGCGCCACCACCGAGGTCAAGCTGGTGTGGACGCTCATCCTAGGCCGCATTGCGCCGGCGGTCTTCGCCCACGTGCCCGCCAGCATGTGGGGAGCCATGGCCGGCAGGTCCCCCCACGAGGCCATCTTCCTCCAGGACACCGCACTGGACATGAACCCGTACGAGATGATTATCGCCTCCCTCGATGTCCACGGCGCGTTCCCCCACGCCCCACACCGGCTCCTCACGGAGGTATGGGATGCGGCGGGCCTCCCATTCCTATCCTTCATGACCGGGTACATCCAGACCTGACTCTACGCCGTCATCACAGCCGCAGGCCTCACCCCCTGGACCGGTACAGACAGTGGGGTCCCCCAGGGAGGCGCCGAAGGCCCCTTCCTCTACCTCCTCGTCACCCTACCACTGACACTCGAGCTAGCACGGGTATACCCGGGGTATGCCCCATACCCGCTACGTTCCCCCCTCATCAACTTCGCGGACGACAACCTCCTAGCTACGGCCACCCACCACCGCGACCCTGAGAACGCAGGGCTACCAACGACCACCGAGCAAGCGTCCGCCATTCTCCAACTCACCACAACCTACCTGGACGCCCACTAGCTCCTAGTGCTCCCCTGCAAATCGGTCGGGCTGGCCGACGCCAGGACCCCCAGCCCCCACATCCAGAAAGGCGAACCCCTACACCTGGAAGACACCACAGTCCACCTGGGAGTCACACAGGCCACGCGGCACCACCACATCACATTCCCAAGCAAGCTGGAAGAGCGCCTCGCCCGGCTACCCCAAATTGCCAGGGGGGACCTCCTGTCTACGCAGGGCCTGGCGTACTTCAAGGAAGCGGTGCTCAACGCGGCCATTGGGTACCAAGCCCTGCACCTCCCGCGCCCCCAAGACGCCCTACGCCACGCTCGACAGCAAGTGACGAAGGCATTGGCGCAACACGGAGGCTGGCCCACGTCTTTCCCCAAGGAGGCCATGATGGCCCATTAGCGCTACTACAGATACAATACAGGCGCCCTGGTCGACATGGCCTATGCCAAACACGCAGCGCACCTCCTACACAGGGTGACACACAACCACCAAACTGAAGTTCGCGAGGCGGCAGCCATACGCATAAAAGAAGCGCAAATGGCCCGCAACACCTGCCCCCGCTGGATACTGGCGCAACACGGCGTCTCCACATCCGTGGGCACCGGCATCTGGGCCCAGCTACAACTCTTCCTACCGCACCACACAGACACCATCCTGACAAACCACCACTGCGATCAACAGGGGCCACTCGTGGCCACGCACACCGACATCCACCGACACCCAGCAGGCGAGGTGGACACCCTGCGCCTCGTGGGGGCCACCGTCACCATAGTGTATATCACCCCAACACAGATGAGAATCATGGCCCAATGCGACGCCCACCACGCCCCGTTCCTTTCCGACCCACAATGGCCAGCAAGCCACGTCTTCCAAGCGTACCTCCGCGCATGTGCTACGAAGGCAGGGCGCGAAATGCCGGGGCCCAAGGACATCGACATGGGGTACACAGCCTCCCAGCGCCAGCACCCCCGGCCCCGCCCGAGCGGGCACGAGATCGCCAACGACGGCGGCACCACACAGGAGGTGCCCACCCCGTCAGCCGAAGGCTGGGCACCACCCACCATCCTGCTACTAGTACCAAACGGCCACAAACATGCTACCCGCACTGTCCAGCGACACCATGCCCCCTGGTCCATCCCCAAACACAATGCACCGGAGACGGATGTACCACCAGTCAGACACAGTGACCAGGGCATACCACGCACGTGCTGGCACTGCGGCCCGGCAGCCCTCGACACTCTGTGGCCCCTGCTACACCTCATCTCCGCCCACTACCACACCCCCACCGCCGCCGCCACCGCCGACCAGCAGGCATGGCTCTCTGCCTGGTTTCACACGGTACCCCCAGACCACCCGGCGCACGTAGCCTGGACCCGAACACCCACGGCAACATGGACGTTCACCAACGAGCGGGCAGACCCGGACAGCTTGGCCATAGAGTACGACTGCTGCGACCCATACCGCGCAGGACCTCAGGAGGCACCCATGTGCCCCCTACAGCACAAATGCCCCACCCTCCGCGGCGACAAAGACGACAAGGAGCGGCGACAGACCATCAAGTGCCAGAAGTTCCACCCCAATACGGGATACCTCTTCCACCTGATGTACGCGTATATCACCCAGGGGCGCCCAGACAGGGGCCTCCTCCGCCTCTCCCCACGAGCCCAGGCCATCATCACCCACGGGATAGGCGTCTATGCAGCGCCACTACTACAAGCCACGCAAATCACCGCCAGAACCGCCCAAGGGAACCCCATCTACGTCTATCACCCCACAGCAATTGCCCGCCTACCCATACCCAGTGACACCGACATCATCTCCTTCACTGACGCATCCGGCACCCAGCAACGCACCCCCACGGTCAGTTGCGCCTTCGTGTGCATCACCAGACACGCAGACGGCCTCCACGTGGAACACCACACCGGGGCCACCATCTTTGGGGCGGCCTCCCATGGCGAACTGCGCACCATGGCAGACGCCATCACCGCCACACCGCCACCCACAACGATCCGGCCCCGCAAAATCTGGGTAGTCTTGGACGCCACGGTCGACATCCACCTCACTAGGCGCCTTGCAGACCTGCCCCTCCACAAGGCACTTGAGTCCGGCCTCACCACACAAGCGATGGGACTATCAATGGCCTTCAGGGGCATGCACCCCCAGGACGCCCTACACATCGTCAAACAGGAGTCACACCGCTACGCATACGGCAACGGACGCGCAGACACGCAGGCCAAACACCAGAACACCAGTCACACCCCAGGGCTCTACCAATGTGCGACTGGACACCCCACACCACAGCCACCTGCAGCACCTGCCCCCGATACCCCCGGCCACACAGCCCCCCCAATGGATGCCCGAGGACATGCCGTACACAGATCGAGACAAGCAGTACCACTACCCCACACCCATCCAGCAACTGGCCACCACACTGGGCCACCTAGCGAACACCGAACTGCTCCGACGCCTCGAAGACTCCGTCCACACCCCCCTCTACTACTCCGCCCTGCGCCCAGATAGCCTTCCAGCACACCTACAAAAACCCCGACTCCAACTCGCCCTCGAACAGCTTCCCCTCCTCACCTGATACCACCGATGGTATGCGCGCCGCTCGATCCAGGTCCCCGCCGGATACACCAAATGCATCTGTGGCCACGCGGAAGAAGAAACCTGGGACCACTTCAGGGCGTGCCCCCTGTACAGAGGACTGGACACCCTCACAGACTGGAACCCAATCCACACCATCGCACAGCACGCCAGATGGCTGACGCAGTCCCCGGCAACCCAGCAACTCACCACCGTCCTCAAGCAGACGGAGGTACTCGAGGCAGTCCGCAGGGGACTCGTCCCCACTGCCGTCTACACCTTGCTACGCACCCACGCGGAGGACCCCCAGGCCACGGCGGCGCACATGCAGCGGACGGCCGTTGCCAAGACAGCTGAGCAGCTCACATACCGCACCCACAAGCACCTGCAGCATGCAGCAACCCTGCCCCAAACAGACCAAGCCCACCTCCTCAAACTCCTGTTCTACCAACCGTGAGAACCTACCCCGTGACATACCAACACGGAACCCCCACCACGTCTACACACCATCCACCGAGCACAACACTGGCACGGCACACACGGGCACCACAGGCACCGCACACACTCCCACCAGCATGCGCGCGCTACCAGCCCCCATCCCCCCACGCCGCCGTCCGTCCACAGGTACCACCAACCGCCAGCCACCGCATGTCCCCTCTGCGTACGCCAGCGGCTACCACAGACGGCCCTGCCCTGCAACCCAGACCACTGGGTCTGCCTGGGAGCCGCGCACCGCCTCACCCACTGCCCCCACTGCGGGGACCTCAACCCCCACCAGCGCGAGCGGCCCGCGGCCCCAGCCGCACCCCCCCCCCCACCAGCCACCCGAGCTTCTTCGGGCCACTCACCGACACCCTCCGGGACCACCTGGGAGGGTACTACGTGGCGGACGCGGCGGACCACGCATGGACCATGGCCGTGGCCACGGGCAGCACACCCCTGCCCCCCCACAGCCCACCCTTACGCCACAGCAGAGGCGGCTTGAACGTGGCGGCCCGCCACATCCTCCTCGCCCTATACCTCCACCACGGTGACCTACAACTCCCAGACCCACAACTCCCGGCCCCCCAAGCAGCAGCCCCGACGCCAGAAGCGTGGGCGGACACGGCACCAGAAGAGATAGCAGCCTACCTCCGAATCACTTGCCGCCGGTTCAACACCGCCCTCGGCCGACGGAAGGGAACACCTTACCCACTCAGCGCACTCCTCTACCCGGCACACCACCCCCACCCCGCACAACAGAAGCCCCCGGAGGGCTGGGCGTCTTTTCGGGAAGCCCACCTGGTCGCCCCCGACGAGGCCACCGCCACACGGATGGGCCTCACGGACCAGAGCACCTACGTCAGAGGCCTCAAGACGAGCCTCCAAGAGACACACCGCTGGCACGCCCGCTCCCCGTCGCCCCCACGGGTACAGGGAAGTTCATCCGCCCCCGACACCCACCAGGCCAATAAGACCAAGACAGGTCAGGGGGCCCGCTAGCGCGCCCGCCGGCAGGGCGCGACGCCCCGACTAGGGCCCCGGTCCAGCCACACCGCACCACCCCACGCCCAGACCCCCGGGGCACACCAACAACACCGCCCCCGCCAGCGCCCACCACCACCACCGTACCGCAGCACCCAAACCCTGCAGCCCAGTCAGCCACCACCGCCCACACACGTCCACACCATGCCAGGACCACCATACGCGCAGAGCCAGGGGACATGGCACCACGAACACCACCACCACGCCCCCGTCCCTCCCAACCCCTACCCCCTAATGCCCCCATGCTACAGCGACCCCCACCAGCTACATCCCCACCAAGCCCCAGCACAACCAGGCCCAACGAACCACCCACCCCACATGGCACACATCACCGCACCACACCATCACGTATTCCACCACCACCAGCCCCTACCACCACACCCACCAACGCCGGGGTACCACACACAACCAGCACACCCTCAACACCACCACCACGCGGTCCAGCACCATCTGCCGCCCCCGCTACACAGGCCCACGACACACGAGCCACGGTACACCCCCATGGACCCGCGGGGAGCCGCGCACGCACACCAGCAACACCAGGCCTAGTAGGAGCCTCCCACCCACACCCCGGCACCACAACCAGTCAAGAACCGCAAGGACCGCACGGCGCACACACGCAACACCCACACGACCAACAGGGATGCCCGGACCCCCAGCCAGCACAACACCCACCCCCGCCCCCCCCACCCCCAGCGGCGCCACCCCCACACCACCCCCCCCGCCCTCCCCCCGAGGCCAGGCCACGGACGCAACACGCGGCAGCCAGCACCAGCCAATTGATGTCGATGCCCCCGCCGACACACGCCACCGCGAATCCCGCCTCCCGCGACCGCCACAAGAGACCCCATCACCGGACCCCACGCGCGACAACGACGACCACCTCCCCCAACCCACACCACCCCCCCCATCACACCCCGCACCACCAGCCGCCGCACCGGCCGAACCCTACGCCCTACACAACCCCGCAGCGGTACAGCAGCACCTCCAGGGACTCGGAGAGCAGGACGTGCTGTGCCTCCGCACCTCCGGCACCAGCACCCGCATCCGGGCGACCACCCTCGTCCAGGCGGCAACCTTGGGGGGAGGCGTCCGAGAAATCCTCTTCGACGCCTTCCTCCACGTCGCCCGACACGACCGCCCCCCACGCGCCACCCAAGACGGCGAGAGCCCGCCCCCGCCGGGGAGCCGGGGTTGGGTGCCCCCCATCGACTGGGGGCGACACCTAGTCGGACACCCCGTGCCGGAGCGGGACAGCACCCAGGGCCGCACACGCTACCGTGAGCCCAACATGGCCCACCCCCCACCCGGCGCCGACCCCGACAATACCAAAGAGTGGGAGCGGGAAACATGGGTAGCCCGGATGGCCTCCCTGAGCAACTTCCGGCACCACGTCCCGGGGGACATCCCCACCCCCGACGACCAGCAGCCAGCCCCCTCCACGTACATGACCCTCATGTACAATCTGCACTACACAATCTCCACCACCCACTACCACGCACCCACTGACCACTGGGGGGTACACGGCACCGACTCCCTCCTCCCCACCGACTACGCCACCCCCCCACACAACCCAGGCCTCGGCACGTACGCCAAGGGAGACGACCCGGACGACCCTCACATCTGGGGCACGTGGGAACGCAAATCCCTGGACACGCTGCTCTCCATCCGCAGCGGCAGCCAAAGCCTTGGTAGGGCGATGTATTGCCTCGCCAAGTGGAACCAACGGACCTGGGGGATCCCCAGGGACCGGTGGGTGTGGGTGGCCACGCTGCGCCCCCAGCAGAGGGAAGCCCCCCCAAACCGCAGGGGACCCACCCCCCCACGCCCCACCACCCTACAGCTCTGCCCATACATGGTGGCAGCCCGCCTCATGGCGCTGCTGTGGCCGGGCCCAGACACCCCCACCCGAAGAGGCCCACACCCGCGACCCAGCCGAAACCCAAGACCGCCGCCAAACAGCCATCCAAACCCGTCAGCGGGCCACGACCGCGACCCGCAGCGAAGCCCAAACCCAATTCCAAACTCGGCGCCACGACGGCAGCGCGAGCCCGGCCCCCCGAGGAAGTCCTCTATGACATTCGGCCCCAGTCGTCCCAGGCCCGGAGGCAGCAGCGCCCAGCACGGCGCCCCCCCATTGTCACTGACGCTGTCGCCACCACCTTCATAGCGGAGCGCGCCGCGGCCGATGCACGACGCATCTCGTCCTGCCACCTCTCAAAGCCCGCACCCCAGGCCCACGGACCGCCCCCGACCAGGCCAGAACGATGCCAGGGTCCGCCAGCAGCGTCTGCGCCCCCTACCAACCCTCGATGACAGCCCACATACAGCGCATGCCCCACTACCGCCGCCGCCGCGAGTCCCCGCCCAACCCCGAGGCGGAGACCGTGCGCGCACACCCGCAGTGCCACATCCGCGCGCGCCCGCAGTCCCCGCGCACCCCCACGGAACAGGAGTACGAGGAGTCCCCCAGGCCGCCACCGCCATTGGTCCCCACGACCCCGTCACACCCACCCACGCCCACTGCTCCGCCCAAGACCGCAGGCCCGCCCAAAGACAGTGGTGGCAGCGCTGGACCCACACGCAGCTCTGGGAGCTGCAAAAGTTGGCCCGGGGAGAGCCCTCCCTCGAGGGCCTGGTCCATCGGCCCCGCAAGGGGTCGGTCGAGAACTGCCGCCTCCGGCCTGCGGGGGGGTGGATGCCGCAGGCCGCGTGGGGAGCCATGCTGGTCGATGCGCTCCACCCCCTGGGAGTTCACCCCTGCAACCCCGCCGCGCCCCAGGACCACCTGTATGTCCTCAGGCGCCTGCTGGAGAGCCTCCAGGAGACACAGCGAGACGGCATCCGCCTGTGGTACATCACCCAAAGCCCAGCCCCGCACACACACACCCCCTCACCACCCCACAAGCGTCGGCGCACCGACACCGCCGGCACCCACAGCACCCCAGGAGCCCTGCGCACCACACAACACGACGCGCCTGACCCCCTGGCCAGCGGCGCCGCCGCCTAACCCCGTTTTAGAGCAAGCCACCACCACGGGACGTGACGCCAGGGCCTGCCTGGAAGTCACCAAACGAACCGGACGCTGAAAGACGCCAACGGACACGACAACGGGCACCACTACGCCCAAAGGCACCGAACCCAGGCCCGCTACCGTCCCAACCGCCTAACCGAGCCAAAAGCCAAACACAAATCGTACCCGAGCCACACCCCGACACCGCTAACCCTTGACTCCTAATCAGGCCTGCCGAGGGAACAACGTAACCACAGTCCACACCCACAGCCCACACAGCCGCCTAACCAGCCAGCTCCAGAAGCAAAGAGACACCTAACCAAACCCAACCTGGCCCAAGCCCGTGTACATCAGGACGCGCGAGCCGCACCCCTGGGGCGCGACCGCCGCCACAGCACCGACGACACACGCCAGAGGACACAACACTATTGCACCGCCGCACCAGCTGCCCGTGCCTGTGCCTGCAGTGTACGCGTGCTCCTGTTTATTCTTTTTTTTCCATAAAAAAAAAACAAAAAACAAAAATTAGGGCGGGAGGAGGAAGGACACAACCACCCATGGCACAAGCGCACCACACACAGCGCGCACACCGGTTAACGGGAGCCAAGTGGCCCAGGACACCGCACACGCAACACAACACACCGAGCGAGCACACCGGTGAACAGGAGCCAAGTGGCCCAGGACACCGCAGACGCACCACAGCAAACCGCGCGGGCACACCGGTGAACAGGAGCTAAGCGGCCCAGGACACTGCACACACGTAGGGCGGCCGAGGGACAGGAAAGAACCAACAGCCCATGGGTTGGAGGCACTGGGGCGACCCAGCCGACCCACCGGGCCAGTGGCAGGAGCGGTACTCCAAGGCCACTGGTCCGAGCCCGGCCAGGCTGCATCGGGGACCATGGCAAACGTCCCCTGGAGCCATGGAAGCAACCGGTGACAGGCGAGCCGGGACACAGTCCAGGAGGGGGTCGCCTGCCAAGCAGAGTGGCCCCGCAACTCAAGCCACAAGGGTGAGGCGGTCGTACCGTAGACTAGCGGGAGCAATACCCCTTGTGGTGAGAGATAATCCACACGGCCCGGCAGCCCCCAAAGCTGCCGCCCAAAGGAGGGGGCATGTGGCCCTACCCATGGACACATGTGGGGACACCCTCCCACCTGGGACACATGGACCGGTTGGCCGCGACAATGCCCTCCCAAGCACATGCGGGAGCGGCTAAAGAGGCACCTGACATAGGGCAGTGGGAGAGACAGGACGTCCCCTTGGTAGGACCTTCTTCCTGCAATGTCAAAGGAGGCATCCTGAGCTCCTGAAGATACCTACCTACCTACCTACCTTTTCTCGAGTACCTTTGAGGCTGTAGGAGAACTTAAGGGCTGAATCTAGAGGCTTTTTAATGTACTGTCATCTGGTGTGTTCACCAGAATTGTTCGCCGTTGCGTCTTCGAGAAAATCAACGCGCAAGGTCTTCCGTCGATCGCGCGAACTCATGGTTCTCAAGGACCATGAGTTCGACGAAACCTTACATCCCTCCCCTATGTCTTTCTTTCATGCCCCTTTCATGTGGGCATATCACTTTGCATGGGGAAGAGGGCAATGGGGATGTTTTAGGCAGCCTATGGGTTTCACAAGCCCAAGTCGTTTGCGTGCGCAAACGCTAACTTTGACGCCTTGTGAGCATGAACGTCAAAGACCGAACACAATGCTCACAAGACCAAAAGCCTCAGCCCATTTTCGTTTTTTGAGCCAACTCAACGATGGCTCCACGCAATTCAATGCGTACCAAAACTTCATTTTCGGCAGAGGGCAAGTTTTGGTCGAAAATTAGGTCAAAATGGCCAAACCCCCGAGGCTGGTACTCGAAGCCTATGAGGAGTTGATCCTCGAACCAAAGCAATATGTAAAGTATAGACTACAAAGAACATCTCGGATGGCTTGGTTGATTTTTCCTACCTTGTCTTCCATTTTCTCTAATTTCGCCTTGTGAGCACGCGTGCCATACTGCCTCTTTGCACACACGCTCATATACAAGCACTAATGACACGAGTGGGCGGAGACAATCTAACCATTATGGGCATATTTAAGGGCACCTACTATGGGCCTACTCCAAGAATGTTTACTCATATTTCAGCTCCTCAAGGTCCCAAAGATATGTTCATGCCAATATCGCCGATATATGCACTTTCTCCCATTAATAGTGTGCTTCAAGGATTGAGGTGTTAAGAAATGCTTTCGTTATGCTGTGCCCCTCAACCCTTGTTGCAAAAGGGAGGCAAAGCTTCGGTTTGCATCCATGTAAAAGCCCGAGGCTCCTTTCTCTTGTGATACGGAGATACGATACTTGGAGGGACCACTTTTGGGTGAATTTTGGCCACAAACCCCTTCTCCCCCTGAATTCACCCCGGAGGTTGCGTGCGCCACTTGACCAAGGGTAAGGGCGATTCAGAGAGGGCACAAAAACCCGCATCGAATGGGGTGTTTCCCCGTGTGGCCTCTCCTCTCAAAGAGAGAGTTGTGAGTCACCCAATTCGGGGTATGTTGCCCTCTCTGCCCCATTTGATTGTCACTTTCCCTCCAATGGGGAAAATTGCTAGAGGCGACCATGAGGGTTGGCAAGTGGCATATATCGGGACCTAAGTCCCATGTGTCTATAGCATTTTTGGTTGGAAGGATCCTTGCCTAGGCCATGGAGAAATCATGGAGGAATCATGAGTGTGGGCCATTTTGGCCAAATTTCGCTGTTTTTGCCATTGTATGCCATATTGCAATTACCATGTCTCCACGGGGCAAGGAACCTAGCCAAGAAGAAGGAGCATTTATTGTAGCATATGCCCAAGGGTTGAACACCATTGAGACTTGTATTTGCTCCTCTGGCTCATCCGGAGTTATTGAACTTTTGGTGCGATCCATGGTCTCCCCCTTTGCACCGAATGCTGCTTTCTGCCCCATCCGCGTGTTCATCCCCTCGATGAACAGCAAGCAGCCAGTTTGACAGCAGGCCATAACCCAGGGCATGGGACCGAAGGGGATATCAGGAGTTGTGAATCAAGGCTTGGCGCGTCAATATCGCCAAGGTTTCCTACCCTGGACGGTCGGCCGAGACGACCGATTTTGCCATTGTGGACCCAATTTGGATTGTCGCCACACCGAGTGGCATTGAGATCTTTTGGAGCAAAAGGCATGAGAGTCTTCGTCAGACTCCTGGTGGATCGTGTGTGGAATGGCTGATCCGATCTCAAAGCCGGCGTGGAGATATACTATTGAGGGCACACCCAATTTTGGCTCATTTTGAGCAGCCAAAATGACCCCCTTTTGGGACCCCAATTTCAGCCCCCCGTGTGGTCAATTGGTGGCCCCATATCTCTCTGCCCATGAGGAGTCTGGACCCAATTTCAAGTCGTGCACTCAGATATAGGTCCGAGGTACTGCCTCCCACCCTGTGAGCCATATGCCTTGCCCTGGCTGGGCGGATTACCCTCCACTGCCACCACGACCCCGTCACACCCACCCACGCCCACTGCTCCGCCGAAGACCGCAGGCCCGCCCAAAGACAGTGGTTGCAGCGCTGGAACCACACGCAGCTCTGGGAGCTGCGAAAGTGGGCCCGGGGAGAGCCCTCCCTCGAGGGCCTGGTCCATCGGCCAGGCAAGGGGTCGGCCGAGAACTGCCGCCTCCGGCCGGCGGGGGGGTGGATGCCGCAGGCCGTGTGGGAAGCCATGCTGGTCGATGCGCTCCACCCCCTGGGAGTCCACCCCCGCAACCCCCCCACGCCCCAGGACCACCCATATGTCCTCAGGCGCCTGCGGGAGACCCTCCAGGAGACACAGCGAGACGGCATCCGCCTGTGGGACATCACCCAAGAGCCCAGCCCCGCACACACACACCCCCTCACCACCCCACAAGCGTCGGCGCACCGACACCGGCGGCACCCACAGCACCAGAGGAGCCCTGCGCACGACACAACACGACGCGCCTGACCCCCCGGCTAGCGGCGCCGCCACCTAACCCCGTTACCCAGCAAACCACCACCAAGGGACGCCACGCCAGGGCCCGTCCAGAAGTCACCAAACGAACCGGACGCCGAAGGACGCCAACGGACACGACAACGGGCACCACTACGCCCAAAGGCACGGAATCCAGGCCCGCTACCGTCGCAACCGCCTAACCGAGCCAAAAGCCAAACACAAATCAAACCCGAGCCACACCCCGAGACCGCTAACCCTTGACTCCTAACCAGGCCCGCCGAGCGAACAACGTAACCACAGCCCAAACCCACAGCCCACACAGCCGCCTAACCAGCCAGCTCCAGAAGCAAAGAGACACCTAACCAAACCCACCCTGGCCCAAGCCCGTGTACATCAGGACGCGGGAGCTGCACCCCTGGGGCGCAACCGCCACCACAGCACCGACGACACAGGCCAGAGGACACAACAGTATTGCACCGCCGCACCAGCTGCCGGTGCCTGTGCCTGCAGTGTACGCGCGCCCCTGTTTATCTTTTTTTTTTCCATCAAAAAAAAACGAAAATTAGGGGGGGAGGAAGAGGGACAAAACCACCCATGGCACACGCGCACCGCACACAGCGCGCACACCGGTAAACGGAGCCAAGTGGCCCAGGACACCGCACACGCAACACAACACACCGAGCGAGCACACCGGTGAACAGGAGCCAAGCGGCCCAGGACACTGCACACACGTAGGGCGGCCGAGGGACAGGAAAGAACCAACAGCCCATGGGTTGGAGGCACTGGGGCGACCCAGCCGACCCACCGGGCTAGTGGCAGGAGCGGTACTCCAAGGCCACTGGTCCGAGCCCGGCCAGGCTGCATCGGGGACCATGGCAAACGTCACCCGGAGCCATGGAAGCAACCGGTGACAGGCGAGCCGGTACACAGTCCAGGAGGGGGTCGCCTGCCAAGCAGAGTGGCCCCGCAACTCAAGCCACAAGGGTGAGGCGGTCGTACCGTAGACTAGCGGGAGCAATACCCCTTGTGGTGAGAGATACCCCACACGGCTGGGCAGCCCCCAAAGCTGCCGCCCAAAGGAGGGGGCATGTGGCCCTACCCATGGACACATGTGGGGACACCCTCCCACCTGGGACACATGGACCGGGTTACCGCGACAATGCCTTCCCAAGCACATGCGGGAGCGGCTAAAGAGGCACCTGACATAGGGCAGTGGGAGGGACAGGACGTCCCCTTGGTAAGACCTTCTTCCTGCAATGTCAAAGGAGGCATCCCGAGCTCCCGAAGATACCTGCCTACCTACCTATCTTTTCTCGAGTACCTTTGAGGTTCTAAGGGAACTTAAGTGCTGAATCTAGAGGGTTTTCAATGTACTGTCATCTGGTGTGTTCACCAGAATTGTTCGCAGTTGCGTCTTCGAGAAAATCAACGCGCAAGGTTTTCCGTCGATCGCGCGAACTCATGGTTCTCAAGGACCTCAAGAAACCTTACATCCCTCCCCTATGTCTTTCATTCATGCCCCTTTCATGTTGGCATATCACTTTGCATGGGGAAGAGGGCAATGGGGATGTTTTAGGCAGCCTTTGGGTTTCGCAAGCCCAAGTCGTTTGCGTGCGCAAACGCTAACTTTGTGGCCTTCTGAGCATGAACGTTAAAAGCCGAACACAATGCTCACAAGACCAAGAGCCTTAGCTCATTTTCGTTCTTTGAGCCAACTCAACGATGGCTCCACGCAATTCAATGCGTACCAAAACTCCATTTTCGAAAGAGGGCAAGTTTTGGTCGAAAATTAGGCCAAAATGGCCAAACCCCCGAGGCTCGTACTCGAAGCCTGTGAGGAGTTGATCCTCGAACCAAAACAATATGTCAAGTATAGACTACGAAGAACATCGTGGATGGCTTGGTTGATTTTTCCAACCTCTAATTTCGCCTTGTGAGCACGCGTGCCATACTGACTCTTTGCACACACACTCATATACAAGCACTAATGACACGAGTGGGTGGATACAATCTAACCATTATGGGCATATTTGAGGGCACCTACTATGGGCCTACTCCAAGAATGTTTACTCATATTTTTGCTCCTCAAGGTCTCAAAGATATGTTCATGCCAATATTGCCGATATATGCACTTTTCCCCATAAATAGTGTGCTTCAAAGATTGAGGTGTGAAAAATGCTTCCGTTCCACTGTGAACCTCAACCCCTGTTGCAAAAGGGAGGCAAAGCTTCGGTTTGCATCCATGTAAAAACCGGAGGCTTTTTTCTCTTGTGATACGGAGATACGATACTTGGAGGGACCACTTTTGGGTTAATTTTGGCCACAAACCCCTTCTCCCCCTGAATTCACTCCCGAGGTTGCGTGCGCCACTTGACCAAGGGTAAGGGCGATTCGGAGAGGGCACATTAACCCGCATCGAATGGGGTGTTTCCCCATCTGGCCTCTCTTCTCAGAGGGAGAGTTGTGAGTCACCCAATTTGGGGTATGTTGCCATTCTGCCCCATTTGATTGTGACTTTCCCTCCAATGGGGAAAAAAGCTAGAGGCGACCATGGGGGTTGGCAAGTGGCATATATCGGGACCTAAGTCCCATGTGTCTATAGCATTTTTGGTTGGAAGGATCCTTGTTTAGGCCATGGAGATATGGAATCATGAGTGTGGGCCATTTTGGCCAAATTTCGCTGTTTTTGCATTGTATGCCATATTGGAATTACCATATCTCCATGGGGCAAACAACCTAGCCAGAAGAAAAAGACAATTTTTGTAGGATTTGACCGAGGGTTGAACACCATTGAGACTTGTATTTGCTCGTCCGGCTCATCCGGAGTTATTCAACTTTTGATGCGATGCATGATCTCCCCCTTTGCACCGCATGCTGCTTTCTGCCCCATCCGCGTGTTCATCCCCTCCAAGAACAGCAAGCAGCCAGTGTGACAGCAGGCCATAACCCAGGGCATGGGACCGAAGGGGATATCAGGAGTTGTGAATCAAGGCTTGGCGCGTCAATATCGCCAAGGTTTCCTACCCTGGACGGTCGACCGAGACGACCGATTCTGCCATTGTGGACCCAATTTGGATTGTCACCACGCCGAGTGGCATTGAGATCTTTGGGGCCAACGTCATGGGAGTCTTAGTCAGACTCCTGGTGGATCTTGTATGGAATGGCGGATCCGATCTCTAAGCCGGCGTGGAGATATTTTATTGAGGGCACCCCGGATTGTGGCTCATTTTGAGCAGCCAAAATGACCCCCTTTTGGAACCCGGATTTCAGTCCCCCGTCCGGTCAATTGGCGGCCCCATATCTCTCTGCCCATGATGAGTCTGGACCCAACTTCAAGTCGTGCACTCAGATATTGGTCGCAGGTCCTGCCTCCTATCCTGTGGGCCATATGCATTGCCCTGGCTGGGCGGACTACTTGTGGGAATGACGCCCATTTGGGTTATTTTGGCATCATGACCCCACTGGATGAACCCGTGGTGCCCTGATGCCCGGACCTCAGAGGGAACCAGGTTGGGTGAGGGCTCCAGGAAATTGGTACGTGAAGGGCATAGGGTCAGTTGCCTTGTCCCTACCTCTGGCGGGTCGGGACGAGGGGTCAATTTCGGAGTTTTCGGAACTAATATCAGTTTGGGCTGAAACAGCCCGTTTTCAGCTCCCAACTTCTAGGGGATAATGGTGGGGCCTTATCTCTCGCCCAGATGAGAGTTGGGACCTGCTGTGAAGGGAGCATAGGGGACAACCGTCGGTTGGCCTTGGAGCCTCTTGGTTCCCAGGAGCTCGCCTGTGGCTGGGCGGGACACCCTCCCCTATTGGCAGGGTTTCAGGGTCCGGACTGAGTAGGGCATGGGTTGTGTTTGAGCCCCCGCCCCTGACAGCTACTGGGAGGGACGGACCTGGGATTGGGATATGAGTTGGGATTGAGTGTCTATTGTCATGTGATGCCCTTACCTCAGGCCAGTCTTAACCCCATGTGTGCATATCCTGATGTGTTGCTGTACATACGTTTGTTCCCTTGTTTCAGAGTGGCAAGGATCCTGAAACGCTTTGTCACATGACACGAGCATGAGGACGCCCTTGTGAGCGCTGTTCTTTGCCTGCCTGCTTGCTTGCGCGTGTCCGCTGCAGCGTTCCGTGGCGAGGCCCCCCAGGGGAACGCATCAAAAGCGTTTCACCGCCGCGGGGTTACCCATCCCTCGCCCGCCACTCGGGGCCGCCTGAACCCCGAGCACCACGGGCTTTGCAGCGCCGCCCGGCAACAGCGCCAGATCCGTGAAGGAGTACTAGTCCATCGAGGGGAGCGATGGTGAATTGGCAGGAGGCGGGCAAGACGTGGCCGCAGCCCCACCCCCATGCGGTGCGCCTACTGCTTGGGTTGGTGTGGGGGCAGCACTACCGCCACAGCAATCCCCAGTGCGAAGGCGGCATGCCCGGGAGCTTCGAGCTCCGCGAGGACAAGGGCGCCGACCGCCTGCAGGCAGTGGAAGACTGGCTGCGGCTGGAAGGGTATGCCTACCGCTTCCGCCAGAAGCGCTGGAGCGTCTGGACCTGCCTGGACAGACCCGGCAAAGGGCTGCGCCCTGACGGGATTGAGGAGTACGAGAACCCCTACGAGTACCCGTCGGGCGCCACGATCAACGTCTCCATGTGGGACATGATCGAAAAGAAGTTTCCGGAGCCGGGGAAAGAGCGCACGCTGCAGGGCAGCAGCAGCGGCGCGTCTCCTGGGAAGGAGAAGCGATCCGCCGGGGACAAGAAGCGGGACAAGAAATGACGGGAGTACCAGGAATCCCTGGCCGCCGAAGCCGCCCGAGCCGCCAAGGGCGGAACCCCAGCCCCCAGCCCCCAACAGGCCAGTGGCGGTCACCACCCCGGCCACACCACCCTTGGCGACTTCCTCCAGGTCGCCAAGCAGGCCAAGGCCAAGCCCCGTCCGCTGCACCTGAGGAAGTAAGGCCCCAGCAGCGACGTGGAGTCGGCCCACCGTGGGAGGCTGCCGGCCGACCAGGCCAGCTCCAGCAGCAGCGTCCTTCCCGACCAAAGGGAGCTGGCCCGCGCCTGCGAGCGCCCTTGGGGTGCCCTGCACCCTTCGGGTTGCCCGGCAACGGGCCACGCAGCAGAACGCTGCCGTGGAGGGCGCCGTGGGCATCGCCCAGGAGGAGGCCACAGATTGGGGCAGAGGCATGGCCTTCCACGCCTCAACTGTGGCGGTCATTGCGGCCAGACTCACGGCTGCAGTCGCCCAGGAGGCAGCGACTGCCCGGGTTAGGGGTGAGGTGGCGGCAGCCGCCCAGGAAGCCCGCCCGGCCCAGGAGGCCATTGTCTGTAAGGAGGCCGAGGTGAAAGCGCTGAAAGAGGCGCTTGCCCAAGAGAGGGCAAAGAAGGAGGCGGAGGAAAGGGCCCACGCCGAATCAACGGCCAAGGCCAAAGCAGACGCCGCCAGGAAGGACGCCATCGAGGCCGCGCGACGGAAGGTCGCTGAGGAGAGGGCCAAGACGGAGGCGGAGCTTGCAGCGTTGGAGGCTGAGAAGGCTCGGCTGCAGCGGGCTCGGGAAGCCGAGGCTGCCCGTGCTCGGGAGGAGGCCGGAAGATAAGCTGGCGCAGCCGCGGCAGCCTCAATGGAGGAGGCGGAAGTCAAGCTCCAGCGCGAGACCCCCCCAGGAGGATCCCGAGTGGAGACCCTTCGAAGGCTCTTCGAAGGGGACGCCTCCTCCAAGATGACGCTGGATCTGGAGGAGGTCGACACGGGCAGCAGTGGGGACAGTGGCCCCACCGCCTACCGTCGAAGGAGGGGTAAGGGGAAGACCCCCGAGAGGTCACGGAGGCCAGCGGGCGGACACCCCCACGACTCTGACCCCTTCTTCACCGCCAGCGACGGGCATGGACGAGGCCACCGACTTCGCCGACGAGTGGCTGGCAGAGGAGGCGGAGACGTCCTCATGGAGCTGGAGGGTGAGGGTGAGGATCTCCCTCCTCCCTACCAGAGTTCGGAGTCTTCCGCGTGCGAGACCGAGACGACCAGGTGGGGCGACATGGACGAGGATGAAGACATGGACTTCGGCTACACGGAGAAGCCCCCATCCTCGGACCCACCGAGGCGACCCGGCAGAGACCCACCGGAACCCCCTGGCGGACGCCCGTCAGGACCCCCTGGAGGACGCCCACCAAGTGGACCCCCCGGAGGCGGACCTCCGGGAGGGGGAGGGACCCCTGGACCGGGCGGACCCGGCGGAGGCCCTCCTGGAGAACCCCTTCGGGACCCCGACGACCCACCAGGGAACGCCGGATGCCACCTGGCGGTGGATTGTCCACCTCCGCAGGAGGGTCCAGTCCCTCGAGCGCGAGGTAGACACGGGCAAGGGCGAGATGATCCGCATCGCCAGGGTCGCCGCGGGCGCACAGAAGGAGCTGGACATCGCCAAGATCGAGATGGTCGAGTTCGCCATAGTCGCCACTGCTGCCCAGAGGGAGCTGAACATCGCCAGGAGCGAGACCAGGCTGCTGAACAAGGTCATCAACGGCCTGCAGCAGAGGTTGGACGAGTTGGAAGGCCGTGGGAGCGTCGGCAGCGACCACCCACCCCTGGAGTCGGGCTCGTCGGACGACAGCTGGGGACGTGGACCAGGTCCAGGCAGAGCCAAAGCCCCTGGCAGAGCCCCCAGGAGTCGCCCCATCGCCAGTGCCCCCTCTTTCAGCGCCCCCTCTCACCACAGCGTGGGCCGCCGTAACAAGCGCGTGCCGCCCGGCAGTGGCAGTGAGGTGTGGCGTGATGAGTGGCTCAGTGCGGGGTACCACAACAGCCGTGCTCCACCGCGCACACCGGTACGCCCCGGACACCCCGCACCAGCCCACGAGCCAATCCCAATGGCTGGCAGGCGTTATGGTGGACTCGGGGATGAGGTCCCCGGAGGGGAGGTGGAGTGGGATGTCGGCGGAGGTGAGGAAGACCTGGAGGAGTTCGGCATTACCCCGCCGCGTGGTGTACAACGGGAGGCCGCTGAACGCGGCCGCCGGCGCCGTGATGAGGAAGCATACATGGAAGGAGTAGGGCGTGAACATCTAGGTTCAGCCTACATCGAAGAACCACGGCGTAGCCACACGGATACCGTGGAGGAGATGGAAGCGGCGGCCGTGGGAGTCCGTGGGGGACGCCGATGGGAATCTCAGTCGACCTCGCCGCCGGCGTTCATGGTCTCTAAGGCCGTGGATGCCGCCGTATGGGAAGACCTGAAGGACATCAAGCCCCCGTCGTACGATGGCAACCCCCTCAACCTCGACCGCTTCTTGGAGAAGTTGCACAATTGGGAGATGACTGTCACTGAAGACATGGAGTAGATAAACGGTTTGAACAACCTGCGATTGCACCAGAGTTACTCTCGAATGATGACATGTCACTACTTCAGTCGCGCAACAAATTACAAAAAGACCTAAGAGGCACGCGTTTCTCCCCTTACTCGCATCGTAGTTCTTTCCGTTCGTTTTCAACACGAGGTCGTTTTGATCCACGGAGATCTGGCAAAGGAGGCAAAGGCAAAGGTAAGGGTTTCACCCAAAGATTTGTGCCACGTAACGACAGGTTAGATGAACGACCACAGCAGTAGCTTGACTGTAGAGGATTTATTGGCACCAGCCGTGTGCGTGCCACCGCTGATCCATCCCCACATGCCACTCTATTTGCGCTGTCGTGCACAATTGCATGAATGGGAAACATTGAAGGACACATACGCTGCGTCAGTGATACGCAATGGGCTGCAGCTTGATTGGGTTGACGGTTTTGATCCGGATCGGCCAACCGACGACTTCTGTCCTCGTTCTTCCCACGCAGAGGTAACCGACCCTGAATTGGTAAAACACGTGTTGGATGCAGTGCAACAGGGTTGCATGGAACGCGTCGAGCGCAAAGACATTAAGTGTTGTGCAAGTATGTTCGCAGTGGACAAAGCGTCAGACGAGGCACATCCTGAGGGAGGCCGTCGACCTATCACCAATTTGAAGAACGTGAACCAGTTTGTACAGACCACCTATTTTCGTTTGGTCACTCTGTGGGGCATTTTACCGTTCTTGAGACCCGGTCAGTATGCTTGCAAAATTGACCTGAAAAGTGCTTATTTTCACATGGGTATCCATCCGCGGGATCGACCTTATTTGGGGGTCTACGTCGACGGTGAATTTTACAGGTGGTGCGTGTTGCCGTTTGGATTAAATGTTGCACCACGTGAATGGCAACGCCTCATGCAACCAATTTTAAATGCCGTGCGCGAACGCGGAGCACTCGTTTGGGTCTACTTGGACGATTGGCTCATCATTGGCAATACTTACCGTGAATGTCTGGAACACACACGTTTTTTGGTACAACTTTTGCATCGGTTGGGTATATTGGTCAATGTCCCAAAATCATGTTTGGAGCCGTCTCAAGAAATTATAATGCTTGGTTTTATGCTGAACTTCAGGGAAGGATTCGTCGCGGTACCTCCAAAGCGCCTACAAGCAATTTTTCGGGGCGTGAACAGACTGGCACACAGTCACACACCATCAGTGAGGCGATGCGCCTCCGTTCTTGGAAGAATCCGTTCCTTGTTGTTCGCCATGCCCCATATCCGACTCCTCAGCGACGCCCTGGCGGTGCACGTGGCGGTGGCAGTCCAGGCTGGCTGGGAGGCAGACGTGGCGCTCCCGGAGCGCGTGTCACGTCAGTTGATGGATCTGGCGGACGAGTTACACCAGTGGAAGGGACGCACCTTCGTAGTTTCCATGGGTCACGTCAGGGACATGTACTCGGACGCGTCGGATCTGGCGTGGGGCGGAGTCCTTCAAGAGAATGCCCTAGCAGCGTTCGGTTGGTTCCTGAATCGAGAGGAACACATAAACGTCAAGGAGTTCAGGGGAGCCCTACGGACGATTCAAGCGTATGCGCTGAGGGACACCACGCTGCGATTTTTCACCGACTCAATGGTCCTTTACTGGTATCTCCGCAAGTGGGGAGGTCGCAAGCCGCGGTTCAACGCATTGATTCTCCAACTGTGGAATTTTACACAAGCCAATCGCATCGAGATTCAACCGTTTTACGTGCACACCTCGGTGAATCCGGCGGACATTTGGTCTCGGCTTCGTTGGACACCGTCGGAGGCTACCTTCCCGTCGGACGTGTTGACTTGGATCCTGGAGGAGTTCAAAAGTTGGATTCAGCCGGAAATCGATTGGATGTCAAGGAGTTCCAATGCGGTGTGCAGCAAGTTTGTCAGTCCGTGTCCTCAGCCGGGGGCTTACGCCATCGATGTCTTCTCCCAGAATCTAACTTTACTTTCACCGGGGTGGGTCTTCCCGCCGTTCAAGCACATACCTCAGTTGGTCAACAAAGTGGTGGAGTCACCAGGGGTGAAGGTTCTCATGGCTCTGCCGTACAGGCCGCGCGAAGTTTGGTGGAACCTATTGATGAAACACGTGAAGTTCGCAATGAACACGTCGGAGTTCCGGTTGCAAATGCCAGACGGCACAGAGACACAACCACGTTTCGTGTTGACCTTGGCGTATGTCTGCGTGAATACTATCAATTGGGAGGAGCTACCAACGAAGAGGCGACGCTTATCATCAATGAAATCGGGAAGGACACCTTGAAACGTTACAATTCTGCGTGGCACATGTTTGATACGTTCTTGTTACAAGACGCGGCGCTTGCTCCACTGTTAAAGGTGGAGCGCTTTAGTCAAATCCCACTGATGACGGTGGCGGTGCAACTTTCAAAGTTTTCACGCACGCATTCTTTAAGTGCTGGGCGTATGGCGTATTCAGCAGTGTGTTTATTCCCGTGCTTTTCGCAACTACGTTTCGAGGGTATGCTACGCAACTTGAAACGTGACTGGTTCGTCAGTGTTCCTCATTATCATCGTTTCTATGATGTACGGCGTCTTATACAAGTCATGCATCAGCAACCTGTGGAGACGGAAGCTCAGCTGCGCTTGCAAGCCATTTTGTCCTTGAGATTCTTTGCCTTGTTCCGAGGCGTTGATCTGGCGCGATCACGTAGGGATATCCAACGCGCTGCTCAGCCTTGGTTCATTTCTGCTAAGCGCAAAGGGAGGAGATACTATGCACGTTATCCTATTCACAATGTTACGCCACCGTCAATTGATCCGCAGCGCTGCTTAGCGCGTTATTTGGAGGCTACTGGTGATTACGAGGGTTCTGAGATTTTTGTGTCCCTACGAAAGCCACGGAAGCCTTTATCGTCTGATACCATCAACGGTCTCACTACTCGCTGGTTAAGGAAACACCTACTTGAATTCGGGGAACTGGAGACGGATTCGTTTTCCGCGCATTCTACACGAGGAGCAGCAGCAAATGCACTAATCTATCTTGGCGTGGATCCGCATGTGGTGGCAGCATTGGGTGATTGGTCCTGTTACGATACATTCAGGAAGTTTTACGACAGGACCAGAGCTCTGTTGCGCATCACGCAAGTTCTGGTCCCTCCTGATCTGGCGACTGGAGAAGCGGCGCGCGCTTCGCGCCCGGCGATTAATTAATTCTTATATAAGGGTTCAGTTCACGGGAGCTCAGTTCTTCCGTTCTGTTGCCCATATATGGGGATTGTGTAGTGCTAGCTGAGCCAGCTCGGTTTTACCCGAATAGGTGAGGAGGAAAGAAGAGATGGCGAAGCAATAGCACTACACAAGACACATATATGCCCACCCTGTCCCTCCCTTAAGTTCTTCGCTCACCGTGAAAAGCAGTTGACACTTGGGTCGTCGGTTGCCACGGTTTTAAGAGCATGGGAGGTTAATAGTGGTTGGAGCATGTAAGGAGTACTGATTTTCCAAATTTTTTATTATACTACGGTTTTCTCTGGGATAGTCGACGACAGGTCGTAGCTTAGAGGAAAAACACAACTCTAAGGTTGGTAGAGTGTGGGTTCAAACCCCATGGGGGGTATTTGAGGTCAAAAATTCATTTTTCATGTATAATACCATTTTTGTGTATATTTTGAGGGTGCCCGTTTCAATGAAAGGTAGCAAAGGGCACCAAAAGAGCAGAAAACAGAGAAAACAAACCGGTTTTAAGGAGTTGGCTCATATATGTGTCTTGTGTAGTGCTATTGCTTCGCCATCTCTTCTTTCCTCCTCACCTATTCGGGTAAATCCGAGAAGTGGCTCAACGAGCAGGAGCAGGTGGACGCTCCGCAGGTGGCTGCCAAGCAGTGGAAGGCCATCAAGCTTCAGCATGATGGTCGGGAGATCCGCCTACGCAAATGTTGGGACTTCCGGGGGCAATACACCCTCTTCTGCCGCAACGTGGAGGACTGGAATGAGGGTGAAGATCAGGCTCTCCTGCTCTCCATGCTGCCGGAAGCATGGATCAAGAGAGTCACCAAGGAGGAAGCCAAGAGGGCCAAGTCCAACCACACGGTGAAGATGATGCTCCCCAAGGAGTATCATACGAACGTGGTGGCTTGGACAAGGAAGAACGTGACCCGGGATGTCAAACAGCACTCCGTGCGGAACGCCCTCCTCATCACCGCCACGGGCGATCGCGGTGTGGCGCCTTGATGAGTGTGATGTGGGCGGCCAGACCATCTGTCTGCAGGCCATCCCGGCGCGGAGGAGTTGCGACGAGATCCTGGAGTGGGTTGGAGAGGAGGTACTCAAGGAGTACCGGAACCTCCACCACACCCGCGGGTTGAGGCCCGGCGACCGTGACGTCAACTACGTTGGCAAGGGGTCTGGCGGGGAAGCTGCCATGGACCCAGCGGGCGCCGATGGCGAGGAGGCTCTCGACGACGATGACGACGACAATGAGCCCGCTGAGGTGGCCGTTTGTGCCTTCGTGGCCAAAAACCTGTACACGGGGAGCAACCAGGGAAGCTGGAAGCCCCTGCAGAAGGGTTGGATGAAGAAGGAGAAGAAGGATCCCCGCCGCATTGGCGAGCCTCCGCTGTTCCTTGCGGAGTTCATACGAGCTCACCCTCAGGGCTGTTTCGTGTGTTATGGGAGGGACAAAGGGTTCAACCATGACCACCGGACATGCTCCATCCACAAGGCCGACACGGAGGCCTACAAGAAGGTGCACCCGCGGGTATCCGGGAGACCAAGGTGGAGGTCACCAAGGACGAGCTCTCCAAGCTGATGTCGGTGGGGACCGAGTTGACCAAGAAGATCCAGGAGATCAAGAGGTCCTGGGTCCCCAAGTCGGACGACAAGAACAAGGAAGACAAAGTGAACAACAAGAACAAGGACAAGGACAAAAGGGTAAGAAAGGGGGAAAGAAGAAGGGTGTCAACGAGGTTGATGCGGATGAGAGTGCCCCTGCTACCAGAACTGACGCCCCTTAGCGGAGCCCCTGCAGCCAAGGGCCCCAGCTAGAGCGGTCGCAGGATGGTGTCGTGGGAAGCGCCACACCATCCCAGTCGGTAGACAGTGAGCACAAAGGGATTGCCGCGGGCGGAAGGCCCAGTCCGGCACACGAAACGAAAGACAGTCGCGGTGGCAGGGTGAGGGCAAGTGAAGGCACGAACCCTTGCACTCGTCCATCCCTCGCGACCAAGAATGTATTTGATGTGCTTCAAGATCTATCCGAGAGTATCGGATGATCACCCGGACCGCAGCTGCATGCTGCAGATGGGCAGCCTGAGCCCATTGTCCACGACCTGCACCACTCGCTTATTGAGCTTCTGGAACGGCCGGAGATCCTGAGCTTGCACGCCGTGCGCCGTGTTGGGCGTGAGCGGCAGTTGCACCTTAAGGTCCGTGCCTTATGCGGGGAGGTGGAGAAGGTCTTCGACTTGTTGATCGACACGGGAGCTCAGGTCAGCTTGGTAAACGCTGGCTTACTTCCGCCAGAGTGCTTGAACGACAGTCGGAAGCCTGTCAGGCTGAAGGTGGCGAACGGCCAGTACATGGTGGGAGGCACGAAGGAAGCGGCCATTGGGCTGCAGTTCGTGAACCACCGTGAGCTGAGCCGCCCGGACCTCGGCAAGGAAATCCTCCTGAAAGGTCGCTTCTACGAGGCGGAGATGGACTGGGACATGATCATTGGGTACGGCTTCATGATGGAGACGGACTCCGGCTTTCTCCCGGCCCAGGCCTCCGTTACCCCGTACCAGGATGACCAGCTATTGTGGCTTTCGTCACCTGAGCACCATGTGGAGTGCCAATGGATCCATCCGGAACCCAATCAGCTCGAAGTAGCCGCGTTGGGCACTGAGCCAACTGGGCCGACAAGCCAGGAGTACGGCGTAGTGCCGGAAGTGGCGAGCCCAGTGGTCGCGGACCTGGGAGCTTCGGATCTGGCCCTGGATGCGTTCTCTTCAGGAACCTCCGCCCATCTTTGGGTTTGTGAGAAGTACTGGAGCGCCCAGGACTCCGCGTGGAAGAAGCACTGGGGTCTGCATCAGGGTTTGATGTGGATCCATTGCCCCCGATGGGACATTCCAAAGGCGGTAGCGAAGATTCGCAAGGACCGCTCCAAGGCAGTGCTGGTTGTTCCTATGGGATGCACCGAGGAGGAAAGCACCCGAGATTGGGTGGTCTCATTGACCAACATGACCTGAAACAAGGTTGTCCTACCGGCTGGAGAGAGTGTCTATCAGGACGCTAAGGGACAGCCCATGCCACCCCAGAGATGGCCAACGGAATTTCACTATGTGGATGGGGGCCTTGAACAGGCAGACACCACGGACTTCGTGTGTGTCAACCGCATCATAGCGGAGCCATGGCGGCAATGCTTTGCGGTTTCCCCTGTTGACATCGGAGAATCGGAGGACCCCCTCACTGAAGAGGAGTTGGATCTGGTTCAGGGGTATATGGATCAGCCCTTTCACGACTGGGGAAACCAGCATGAGGGCAAGCGCCAGGACAAAGCCTGGTGGGAAGTGGATTCCATCGTCTCCGGTTCGTATGATAGGAATACCTTCGTAAAGAGGGTGCTGGACCACATGTCCAGCAAGAACGAGCCAATCGGCGGTAACCCACCCACCCACCGCGACCTGTTCCGTGGCAAGACCAGTGATGGCCCTTTGGGCCACCTGGTAAGACCACCTGAGCAATCTTGTGGAGGTACCCCGCAAATAAGCTCAGTGGTTCAGGTGCCCGGAAAGGCCAAGGCGGAGTCCGATGATTGCCCCAAGATCCAGGCATTGAGGGCCAGGCTGAAGCAGAAGTATGGTGATACCTTCTTCAGCGGAAAACCTGTGTTTCCCCCACCGGTGCGTGGACCGTATGGCGAGGCCAAGATACGACTGAATCCGCATCCCCGTGTGTATCGACACCGGGAGTTCGCCCTGAGGGGCGAGAGGGAGGAGGCCATGGAGAAGATCCTCCGTGATTTCATCGAGAGAGGGTAGCTTGAGCCGTGCCAGTCCGAGTGGGCCTCCCCGTGCTTCGTCGTGCCCAAGAGGGTGGACGGTGAGTGGCAGCTCGTGGTCAACTTCCGCGGCCTAAACGCCCAAACGCAGCATGACAGCTTTACGCTGCCCCTCATTGAGGACATGCTGCAAAAACAACACCGGCGGAGGATCTTCACGGTGGTTGACCTGAAACATGGTTATCATCAGATGAGGAGTCCCGTGCCTGCACAGCCATGAGCACCCCACTTGGACCTCTCCAGTGGAAGGTGATGCCTATGGGCGTTTCCAACGGCAATGCGGCTTTTCAGCGGATGCTGGAGAACCTGCTTGAGCCGGTGCGTGACTGTGCGGACCCCCTCCTGGACGACGTGATCATCGCGTCCGGGGACCCCAGTATGAGCTATGAGGAGCTCCTGGAGGCACATGAGAGGGACGTCACCCGAGTATTGGACCTTCTGGTTCGGCACAAACTCACGGGCAGCAGTGACAAGTCCACCATTGCGGTAACCGAGGTCGTCTGTGCTGGCCACGTAGTCGGGAACGGGCAGCGGAAGCCCATACCTAGCAAGGTGGCCGCGATTGAGCACAGGGAAAAGCCCAAAACGGTCTCTGGGCTACAGGCGTACTTGGGGTTCTGCAACTACTACTCGGGGTATATCAAGATGTATGCCGAGTATGCAGCCCCCATGACGACCATGCTCAAGGGCAACCGAGAGCAGACCAAGAAGGGGTCCAAGAAATCTCTGGTCTGGAATGATGAGTCCGACCGTGCCTTTGAGGGGATGAAGCAGGCGCTGCTATCCGCAGTGGGTCTGCACCTCGTGGATCCTGACCGAGGGTTCGTCTTCCGCACCGACGCTTCCGACTACGCCGTTGGCGCTGTGTTGGAACAAGTGCTTGACGATGGGAGTCACGTACCAGTGGCCTTCTGGAGACGAGTCCTGGCGGAAGGCCAGAGACGGACGTGGACGCCCCGAGAAGAGGAGGCGTATGCTATCGTCATGGCTCTCAGGAAATAGGCTGGGTACATAGCCCTCCTCCCCGTTACCGTCTGCACCGACCATCAGAGTCTGCAGTCATTGCACAGAGAGCACGTGGACACCCCCTCAGGTCCCTCCTCCCGACGGGCAAGATCGCATGAGACCTTGGCCGAGTTCGACCTCACGGTTGTGTATGTTCCTGGTAAGGACAACACCGTGGCGGACTGTCTCAGTAGGTAGGCCTATCCCACCAGCAAGGGCATGACGGATGTCTCCGCCCATGGCAATCAGGCTGAGACCGCTGAGGCCAAGAGAATCATAGAAATGGAGCGCCTGATGGAGGAGGAGGGTGTTAAATGCTTCGTCGTCATGGCTGCGGATGCCCCCCTCGGAACGAGGATGGGCAGAGCGGTCAGAGTTCTCGCCCCTGAGGGAGCTGAGCCGAACGAGCACCTCTTCTGTGAATCTTGCCTCCACGACGACTGGACCGACGACTACGCTAAGTCTGAGGCCTTTGAGGCCGAGTATAGGGCTGTGACCGACCCTGATGATGGGCAGAAGTGGCCAAAGGGGCTGACTGAGGAGGATGGCAAGCTCTACCGGAATGGTAAGCTGCTGGTCCCAGAGTTCTGACTGCTCGAGCTATGTGAGGCTTGGCACCACCACACGATGCACCCAGGGGTCAGAAAACAAGCCCTGGACATGCAGCGCCGGTTCGAAATCGACCAGATCAGTCTCTACAGCGCTATCAGGAAGGTCAGAAAGGGTTGCTCGGTCTGTCAGGCCTGCAATCCAGACAACCGAAACGTCAAGGGTGAAGCCCAATGGACTCCAGTGCCTGACCAGCCCATGGAGAGCTTGGCAATGGACATCTTCTCCATGCCCGAAGTTCACATGGGCAAGGAGACCTTTGACTGTGTGGTCCTGTGTGTGGATTGCCACAGCGGCTACGTAGTAGCCGTTCCGGCACGCAAAAGGGGGTTGCCTGCCAAGGAGGTGACAGTCATGATGATTCGTCATTGACTGACCGTCTTTGAGGTAGGTAGGTAGGTGCGCTCGGTCGTGGAGAGGCGCCCCATGGTTCTCGCTGGCGTCGCCCCTGTGACGAACAGGAAGAGGCTCCGCGCGTGAAGAGGGCAGGCGGCTTACATCCCGCTAGACCTGACTGTTGGCCCCAAGCAAAGCGGCCCCGGGCTACACCGAGAGGGCTGATCGCCGCCAGCGTGACGTGCTTGTCTCGCCGGGAGGGTGGTCCCCCGTGCTTGCGCACGTCCCCTCCTTTGGGCGGAACCCTAGGGGTTCACCGGACTTCCTGGCGTATCCCGTTCCCAAGGCATGCATGCATGTTCTTGGTACTAGGGTTCCGAGGTGCTTGGGTGTCGCACGCTCCGCCTCGAGTCCCAAAGCAGCGCTGGCCTTAGGATGCAGCCTTACCCCCGGGCTCTGGATCTCGTTTGGCCGGGTCACCTGCATGGCTCGGGCTGCCTCAGTGCCCGGGCTGTGGGCACTGGGGTTCCTACTGTTGGCTTGCGTTTGTGGTTTGGTCCGGGTTGCGGTTGGTCGTGGGTTTTGTTTACCCCTGCCCGTTGTGGCTTGGGTCTTGGGTGGGTGTGTTTGGGCTCGGTTTGTGGTGTTGTCCCTCTTTTGCCGGCTGTTTGTGGTGTTCGTGGTTGGGCTTTGGTGTCGGCCTGCTTTCGGGACCCGTGTGGTTTCGTGCGCGTTTCCCTTGCCCCCCGCCGTTTCCGGATCCGGCGTGCGGTGTGGGCGTGCGTGCTGGGCCCGGGTCTCGGCTGTGCCCCGCTCTTCTTGGCTGGGTTGTCGGGTTGTGTTTTTTGCGCCTTTTTTTTTCCGGTTGCTTGGTGTCCCTGTCCCCGCCTTGTGGTCTCTCCCCCCGTCTCCTTTCTTTCGGGCTGGGCTGCTGGCTTTTTTTTTCTTTTTTTTTTTTTGTCTGCTTGTTTCGGTGCCCCTTTTCCCGGTGGGCGGCTGTTCCTGGCTTGGTGTTGCCGGTTTTGGCTGGGTGGTCCCCCTGTGCCTGTTTGGGGGTCCTGTCTTTGGTGCCCTCTGGGTGGGGGGTTTGACCCCCTTCTGTGTTGTTGGCGGGCGGTTTGGTGGCGGTGGGCTGTTTTCGCGCGGCCCCCCCCCTTTTTTTTTTGGGGGGGGGGGGGCTGCCTGGCTGTTCCTCCTTTTGCCTTCCCTCGGCTGGCGCTTGCTCTGTGGCTGGTGTGTGGTGTGGTTGGTCCCTCGCCACTCCTGGCGGAGGTTCCTTTGTGCTACTCCCCGCCACTCCTGGCTGGGTTTCGCTGCCGGTGGTGGTGGGCGGTCCCCGCCACTCCTGGCTGGGGTCTGCCGGCGGCGGTGGTGTGTGGTGTGTGGCGGTGGTGTGTTGGTGGGGTTGTGGCTGGTGTGTGGTGTGGTTGGTCCCTCGCCACTCCTGGCGGCGGTTCCTGTGTGCTACTCCCCGCCACTCCTGGCTGGGTTTCGCTGCCGGTGGTGGTGGGCGGTCCCCGCCACTCCTGGCTGGGGTCTGTTGGCGGCGTTGCTGTGTGGTGTGGTGTGTGTGGCGGTGGTGTGTTGGTGGGGTTGTGACCGTCTTTGACATCCCCCGCACCATTTGCAGTGACCGAGGGCCCCACTCTGGACTCGCGTCGTGAATATGGACATGGTGCGCCCAAAGAAGGACACGTGGGGACTCTCCCCCAGACTGCGGCCTTGGGAAGCCTGGGTTAGCCTGATGGATCTTTGTGGTCGCTTCCGACCTGTGGGGCCACCTCGGTCGTCGTGGGACGCCTATGTTGGCCGTGTATGCCACTGCCACTGTGGTAGTGACCGTCGCAGCCGGCACCCGATGCGCCTGGTATGGGTCAACTGGCGCCAGGACCCGGGACTTGATACTTGATACTATACTTGCGGTTACTGACAACTACAGCACCGTACCTGTCTAACTGTGGGATTGTAATGCGCAACCTAACCCGCAAATTGGCCCAAGGTGAGGATGTGACACCTCCCCCCTCCCTTCAGGGGATGGTCCTGGGTACCCGCTGCCATGCTTGGGTGCTATCGAGCCCCCCCCGGGGTTTGCTCTAAGGAGGGGGCTGAAGCGGTACCCAGAACCTATGGCCCATGGCCCGGAGGCCTGTGAGCCGTCACACCCGTGTGGAAGCCGTAGACACCGGCTGTCAGCGGGATATCCCCGTTCTCTAATCCGCGAAATGTGGAATTTGATTTCTAACCAATAAATTGATGTAGAATTACCATAATTTCATTGTCTTGGTCGATTTTTGGTCGGAAATCGGTGAAATACCCGATTTCTAGCGCGATTTCTAATTGTCTTGAAATCGCCGCCTGTTGTCGCCTGTTCGCGCCCTTTGGTCGCTTCTCCGTGGCGAGTTTTGTGAGGGACTTTTCTCGAGTACCTTTGAGGTTCTAAGGGAACTTAAGGGCTGAATCTAGAGGGCTCTCAATGTACGTTCATCAGGTGTGTTCATCAGAATTTTCTGCTGTTGCGTCTTCGAGAAAGTCAACGCGCAAGGTTTTCCGTCGATCACGCGAACACATGGTTCTTAAGGACCATGAGTTCGGACAGAACCTTACATCCCCCCCCTATGTCTTTCATTCATGCCCCTTTCATGTGGGCCTATCACCTTGCCTGGGGAAGAGGGCAATGGGGATGTTTTAGGCAGCCTATGGATTTCGCAAGCCCAAGTCGTTTGCGTGCGCAAACGCTAACTTTGTGGCCTTGTGAGCATGAACGTCAAAAACCGAACACAATGCTCACCAGACCAAAGGCCCCAAGCCATTCCCGTTCTTCCAGCCAACTCAACGATGGCTCCACGCAATTCAATGCGTACCAAAACTCCATTTTCGGAAGGGGGCAAGTTTTAGTCGAAAGTTAGGCCAAAATGGCCAAATCCCTGAGGCTCGTACTCCAAGCCTTTGACGAGTTGAGCCTCGAATCAAGACAATATGTAAAGTAGAGACCACGAAGGACATCGTGGATGGCTTGGTTGATTTTTACAACCTTGTCTTCCATTTCATATAATTTTGCCTTGTGAGCACGCGTGCCATACTGCCTCTTTGCACACGCGCTAATATGCAAGCACTAATGACACGAGTGGGCGGAGACAATCTAACGATAGTGGGCATATTTGAGAGCACCTACTATCGGCCTACTCCAAGAATGTTTACTCATATTTTTGCTCCTCAAGGTCCCAAAGATATGTTCATGCCAATATCGCCGATATAGGCATTTGTTTCCATAAATAGTGTGCTTCAAGGATTGAGGTGAATGGTTCCGTTATGCTTTGAACCTCAACCCTTGTTGCAGAAGGGAGGCAAAGCTTCGGTTTGCATCCATGCAAAAACCCGAGGCTCCTTTCTCTTGTGATACAGAGATAACATACTTGGAGGGACCACTTTTGGATGAATTTTGGCCGTTTTGCCGAGAATGGCCACAAACCCCTTCTCCTCCTGAAGTCACTCCCGAGGTTGCGTGCCCCACTTGACCAAGGGTACGGGCGATTCGGAGAGGGCACATAAACCCGCATCGAATGGGGTGTTTCCCCATGTGGCCTCTCCTCTCGAAGGGAGAGTTGTGAGTCACCCAATTTGGGGTATGTTGCCAGTCGGCCCCATTTGTGTGTCACTTTCCTTCCAATGGGAAAAAGAGCTAGAGGCGACCACGAGGGTTGGCAAGTTGCATATATTGGGACCTAAGTCCTATGTGTCTTTAGTATTTTTGGTTGGAAAAATTGTTGCTGTGGCAATGGAGATATGGAATCATGAGTGCGGGTCACTTTGGCCAAATTTCGCTGTTTTTGCCCTTGTATGCCATATTGGAATTACCATATCTCCATGGGGCAATGAACCTAGCCAGAATAAAAAGGCATTTTTTGTAGGATTTGACCAAGGGTTGAACAGCATTGCGTGTCGTATCTGCTCCTTTGGCTCATCTGGAGTAATTAAACTTTTGGTGCGATCCATGATCTCCCCCTTTGCACCGCATGCTGCTGTCTGCCCCATCCGCGTGTTCATCCCCTCGCTGAACAGCAAGCAGGCAGTGTGACAGCAGGCCATAACCCAGGGCATGGGACCGAAGGGGATATCAAGGGTTGTGAATCAAGGCTTGGCGCGTCAATATCGCCAAGGTTTCCTACCCTGGACGTTCGACCGAGACGACCGATGTTGCCATTTTGGCAGTTGTGGACCCGATTTGGATTGTCACCACGCCGACTGGCATGGAGATCTTTGAGAGCCAAGAGCATGGAAGTCTCTGTTGGACTCCGGGTGGATCGCGTATGGAATGGCTGATCAGATCTCCAAGCTGGCTTGGAGATATACTATTGAGGGCACCCCCGATTGTGGCTCATTTTGAGCAGCCAAAATGGCCCGCTTTTGGGACCCCAATTTCAGCCCCCCTTGTGGTCAATTGGTGGCCCCATCTCTCTTTGCCCATGGAGATTCCGGGCAAAATTTAACGTCCTGCACTCAGATATATGTCGCAGGTCCCGCCTCCTATCCTTTGAGCCATTAGCCTTTCTATGGCTGGGCGAATCACCCATGGGGATGACGCCAATTTTGGTGATTTTGGCATCACGACCCCACTTAATGAACCTGTGGTGCCCTGATGCCCGGACCTCAGAGGGAACCAGGTTGGGTGAGGGCTCGAGGTAGTTGGTACGCGAAGGACATAGGGCCAGTTGCCTCGTCCCTACCTCTGGCGGGTCGGGACGAGGGGTCAATTTCGGAGTTTTCAGAACTAATATCAGTTTGGGCTGAAACAGCCCGTTTTCAGCTACCAACTCCTAGGGGAGAATGGCGGGGCCTTATCTCTGGCACAGAGGTGATTTGGGACCTGCTGTTGAGGGAGCATTGGGAGCTACTGTCAGTCAGCCTTGGAGCCCCTTCGTTCCCAGAAACTCGCCTGTGGCTGGGCGGAACACCCTCCCCTATAGGCAGGGTTTCAGGGTCCGGACTGAGTAGGGCATGGGTTGTGTTTGAGCCCCCGCCCCTGCCAGCTACTGTGAGGGACGGACCTGGGATCAGGATATGAGTTGGGATCGAGTGTCTATTGTCCTGTGATGCCCTTACCCCAATCCAGTCTTCACCCCATGTGTGCATATCCTGATGTGTTGCTGTACATACCTTTGTTCCCTTGTTTCAGAGTGGCAAGGATGCTGAAACGCTTTGTAACATGACACGAGCATGAGGATGCCCTTGTGAGCGCAGTGCTTTGCCTGCCTGCTTGCTTGCGCGTGTCTGCCGCAGTGTCCCGTGGCCAGGCTTCCCACGGGAACACATCAATACCCGGACAAAGTGCGCACGGGGGAGATATGGGGAGGGGCGTGTGAAGTCGGAAGGTGCGCATCAGTGAGGATGCAAGATAGCCTTATGCCGGGATTGGGGAGCCAATGGAGTGTATCGGAAGATTGCAGAGGTGGGCGAAGGGGGACGGGTGGCAGCAGCGTTGCTGTGGAGCAGACCGCAAGGGGGCCACTAGGAGCTGCTGTGGCCAACAGAAGAGGAGGAGGAGGAGGAGACAGGGGAGGGGGATATAAAAGAGACTACGGACGTAGAGGAGGTGGTGACGGGAGGGGAGATAGCAGAGGGCCAGGGGATGAGAGGACGGCTGATGCGACAGGACGAAGAGCAACTGTGGCTCAACATGCAGCAGGTGCAGATACAGAGGGGCGCCGCGGGGTGGCGGTACCAGGAGCAAGAGTGTCGCGTGCGGAATCGAATGGAGGTGGCAGAGGGAAGCGCACGTGACAGGAGGCAGCGAGCGGGGACGGAAGGAGTACTGGGGGTGCAAATGCAGAAAATGGAGTATGAGGAAGTACCAGAGGGCACAGGTAAGGATGAATGGAGCAGGAGGCAGGAAGGAGGTGTGGACTTGCTGATGACAGGAGGGAGAGAAGCGGTGTTGCAGCTGCAGCACAGGGAGGACCTGCGAACAGGATGGGGGGCAAAAAGAGCAGTCCAACTGCATTCAGGCCACGCGGTGTGGATGGAACCCGGTCTGAAGGGTAGGTACAGGGTAGCGGCGGGGGGGGCAGCGGTGGTCTACACACAGAGGTTCTCAGAGGGCAAAGGAGGGCAGAGGGTGAGGACGCCGTGGAGCTAAGCAGGCCGGAGCAGGAGAAAGGGAAGCGGTGAGGGGAAGCAGCGGCGGAGGAGCTGGACATACTGGGTAACGGAAGGAACAGATATGACATGCTTCAGAAATGGGCCTGGAGGCTGAGGGGGAAGGCGTCACTGTGGAGGAATGTCTTAAATGACAATAGAGAGACGCAGCTCCGGCTGGAGGGGCGCATTAAGGGGTGTAGGGGTGAGGAAGTGCGGCAGGCAGTGAGCAAAGCAAGATACGACATGAAAGCCAGGCAAAAGGCCGTGGAGGACAGGTGCAGACCAGAGTGCACACAGGCCAGGTGCCTGTGCACTCTGGACGGGCCGCAGGGTGCGGTAGCCCAGGCGACAAGGGTCAATGTGGCTACAGATGGGAGAAGAAGAAGGCGCACCGCTGGTGTATTTCCCCCAGGTCGGACACATGTGGGTAAGATATGCGGATTGCCGGAGCGGAACGTCGGAGGAGGGGGCGGAGGCAGACGAGGGACAAGCAAAAGCACAGGTGCTTACAGCGCTGAAGCTGGAGCCCAAGCAGGAGATGCTGTCGCAGCGTGTGTGGACAGCACAGGCAGAACAGTAGAGGTGTAGGGGCTGACGAGGCAGGTACTGGCGCTGGCGCTATGTCGGAGAAACGGTACGCAGAAGCAGAGGAACGGGCGGAGACTGGGACCCGGACACAGAAATGCACCGGGTCAGGAAGGTTATGACCATGGTGGAATACGGGGGAGCGAGGGGGAGGACTAAGCGACGCACTATACAGGTGGCGTCCCCACAAGCAAGTGCCACACAAGCGACGGACCAAGGAGTCACAGACTTGGTACAAGATGGACTCAGGTGGTTTGTCGTGGAATCCAGGGGGGACAGGCGCGCGGCAATAGTGTACACGGCAGCCCCGTTGAAAAGAGTGGAACACCTGCTCATGAGATGGGTCGGGTAGGCGGAAGAGGTGTGGGTGGAAAGGGCAGAGGAGGTGCGTAGGGGGGCCATCCTCGGAGTGTTGGAGTCGCAGGTGCGCAGAAGCGCGGAAGCCGAGGAAGCAGAGGACATCAAAGAGCAGATGTGGCTGGCACTCGAGTGGGTGGAGGGCTGCAAGGAAGGGGACCAACCGAGGTGGATAGTACTCCAGGGCACGGAGGTGGGTGCAAGGCAGGAGGCGCTTGGCAAGGGCCAGAAAAGGTACCCAGGATGAGCAAAAGCAGGCCCCGGTGATGGAGGAAGAACCTGAGGGGGGGACGCAGGGTAGATGGAGGGGGTTGAGGTGAGGAAGGGTGGGGCAAATGCGGTTTGTAGTGGAGGACGGGGTTGAGCAGGCGCAGGGAGACCGGGAGGAAGGACAGGCACAGGAGGTGGAAGGTCAGGAGCCAAGACCGTAGGAGGACGCGCAGGTGGGACAGGTTGGGCGGGGCAGCGGGGAAGGAGTTGGGGAGGGGGAAGGAGCGGCACCTGGAGTGGCGCAGGGGAAGGCAAGGGAAGACGGGACAGCGGCGGAGAGTTGAAGGGTTGAAGGTGTATGGCTCTCACAAGGTCAGAGGGAAGGGGAGCATGTGTGTGGGGACAGTGGAAGAGGTGATCATACAAAAGCATCGCACGGGGCAAGAGATGAGGGAGGCCATTGTACAATAGGAGGATCAGGAGGACGGGGATAATGAAAGGCTGCGATACGCGGAGGCCAGATTACGGGTGTGTCCGCGGGGGCGGGGTACGGAAATACAGGGACAGTTAGTTCCGGAGCAGGAGGTGCAGGAGGTGGAGGGAGCCGGTGTTGTCTGGCAGGAAGAACAAGAAGAGGAAGTGACACTTAACGACATGGCGGGCGGCAGCAGTGACGAGAATACGCATAGGGCGTGAGCGCAAATGAAAGGATGATGGGAAAGGGCGACAGCCGAAAGAAAGAATGGGTGGGGAAAAATGGGGAGGGAAGGTGGCAACACACGAAGTTGTACACCCAGAACAATTCAGCGGCCCTGTATCGGGCGAATGAGGCAGCGTGGCAGCAAATTGGCCTACCCGAGGCCGACCCGGATGCCGCGTCGTATCAGGAGATACGGCTGCACGGGAAAGAGAACGTCTTGTGCACGCAGATGTACGACAGGAAGGGGCGGAAGTACCAGCGAGAGTGGGCACAAGGTGCTCCATCGTTGGTGCGCAGGGGCTCAGTGTCGTGCAAGACAAGAAAGTGGGAGCAAATTGGAGAAAGGCGGTATATGTTGTGGCGACAAGGCATGGACAGGTGGTCATTATCAACAACCACGTCACGCATGGGAAGACGGTCAAGGAGCATGTGGCACAACTGAAACTCGAGTACGTCAGCGCGCTGGAGAGGGGACCGGTCATCGTGGTAGAAGACTACCACTACGATCCCCGGAGGAGCGGCGCGGGAACGGAGGTGGATGAGGAAGTGAGACTGTTGGTGGAGGAAATGCAGCTGCAGGATATGTCCTACAATGGAACGACAGGCCCTTCACACTACCCAGCACACAGAGGGAAGCACGCGGTGAAGGAAAGATGCAATTTATGTGCACCCTCGGTGGGTCCAGAAGGTGATGGTGGGGTATATGGTGGGGCCTGAAGAAATGCGGAACAGGAAAGGGCATTGCCCCATGATGGTTGCTGTGGACGTGAGGATGAGGGAACCAGGAGAAGAAGAAGACGAGGAACAGGAAGCGGTTATGGTGCGCGTTAGCCTGCCGCCGCCGGTGCGGGGGCTAGAGGAGGGGGAAGACGACAGGTGGCAGCAGTGGCTGCTGCAAGTGCATATTGAAATGAGGCGGGTGAGCCACGCGCATCGGGCCATGGGGAAAGCAGCAGACGTGTGTGGGTTTAGCAGGCCGGTTCGGGAGTCACAAACTCGGCCCAAGGTGCAGCAGTTGGTGGCCAAGCTGACCAGAGGCAGCAGGAGGAAGTCGAGTTGAGAGCAAAGGCATAGGGTGCGGAATGGGAACAGGAGGTAGCGTTGGCAAAGAAGAGGCTCAGGCGGCGCGGGTTGCAGGGTCCAAATCTGCCCAAAAGTCCCTGTCCGTATCACTCAGAAAAAAAAGTTGTTTGGGGGACCCGAAAAAAAAGAGACATAAAATCAAGCAAAAAATTGATTACTTGGACCGTTTTGATTTGTTTTCTAGAAAACCGACTGACCCCGGAAAATAATTCATCTCCTCAAAAGTGCACTGTTTTTTTCGGAAAACCATGCCTTTTCTCTTCTTCTACCACCTATACTTTCATATGAAAATACCCATTAGCTTGCAATCCTTTCGAGAACTAGTTTTTGAAATGCATGTTGCTTGCAGCACCACAAGAAGCATTTTTTCACAGCCTTCTTTGCGCGAGGCCTCGCGTAAACATCAGCACAACACAACAATGGAATGGATCACAGGGAAAAATGTGCCGCACAAAGTGACAGCAAAAAAGTCGTCGAAGAGGAATGCATAGCCCGAGCCCTCGCGCATAATATATCAGAACAACCGAAGAAACTGCTTTTTTTTCGGAACAGTTTGCATCTTGGCACCCATACACTTAGCAACGGACGTCTTACCCTTTGGCGGTGGCTTTGCGGGCTGGTCTCTTGGTTGGGACTGACGAGCAAGCTGCTTGAATGGAGCTCTGGCCCGGCCCTCGTCGGACCCCGGTCTCACTGCTGCTTACTTTGCTGTCTTGCCTTGGGAGACCTGCGGTTCCTCCTCCTCTTCTTCTTAGCTGTCCTCCTCCTCATCTCAATCCCTCTCGTCGGTATCTTCACCGGTACCCGATGTCGCTGCCTGAGGCTTGGAAGCAGTCTTCTCCTTCTTCGGGGCGGGTTCCTCACCAGTTGACTTCTCCTTTGCTGCAGGGGCCTGTGCTTCTGCAGCTTGACCCTTCTGAACATTCTCTTCCTTCTTCAGCTGGCACGCATCAGAACCCAACTTTCATCCCGAGCCCAAAGGGGAATACCACGGTTTGGCCAGTTGGCCTGCTTGTCCCAACCAGCAGACTCGTCGAGCTTCGACCCCTGTGTCAAGACCTGGTTCAGCTGATTCTGCACTCTGCTGACCCAATCAGAGAGACTGTCGGTGGAGACACCAAGAAGGTTCATGCAAGAATCCGGCTCGATGGCAGCAATCTTGCACACCAGGTCTGGTCGATGATCAATGAACGCGAAAAGAAGGCCTGAAGCCCTTAGTCTCCTTGAGGTGATGGAGGTGAGTGTTGAAATACCACATAACATGCGTTATCGGCAGGGGGCCTCGGAATTCGGTGTCGACCATCTCCTGTACTTGAGTCGGTCCAAACATCAGATAATTCGGAATCTGCAAAGAGAGAGAAGTTATTGCGCGAGGCATTGCGCAAAGAGAGGGCACAACGACGAAATTATACCTTTCTGCTCCAGCTATCAGGTGCCGAAATCAGCAACCAGCGAACGTCCAACAACGTAGGATCCTCCGCCGCCTCTGGTTTGGTTGGCCAACTGAAGATGGGAATGCGCAAAATGTTACCAATGCGCGGCGCGTTGAAATCATCGTTCAGACGCCTCTCTGTCTTCGTGTCCAGAATGTCCTACATGTTGTCAACAACAGTTTGAGAACCAGAGATAAGTGTATCAGCACGCGCCATTTCTTCAAACAGCCAGGCCGGGCACATCGTCTCAGGAACCAGATATTCAAATATGTCGCCGTTGATGACAATCAGGTTCTTGTCAATCTCCAGGAACGGCTTCAGGGGTTCGTCCCACCAGAGCGGCAATTCGGGTCGCACAAATTGTGATAGTTTGACTTGCCAGCAATGGATCCTGCTGTTCCACTGTCTTGGAGTCACCAGTAACGCGAGCAGCTGCGAGGACCACACGGCTCTTGGTAAAGTTTGTACTCAGGAGTCTTTGGACATTGAGGACTTTCACAGGAACGGGTTTGCCTTTCACTGCCACCAGCCACAGTGGTGCGCGCAACATGGATTTCCACGCCGGCCATGGACCGCGACTTTTGCCTTCAGGTTCCCGCCAATAGCCCCATGTGCCAAGAGTCACCTTCAAGGCATGCTTTCCAAGTGCACCAACCTCTTTGCGGCTGTGCATGTCATTGGCTACAGAAAATAAAAGGAGAGGGTGTCAAGCCGCCGTGTAGAAACATAACCTAGGCCTTATGGACGATACAAATCTTTCTCAGATCGGACGTACTGGCCGTTCCCCGCATGCTGTAGTTGCATTGAGACCAACTGTTCAAGGATGATGGTGTCCAACGATTTCTGCAACGCCTTGAGGTTTGATTTTTCTTCCTGCATCTCGGCTGCCACTTTCTTGTAGAACTCCGGCAAAATGACACCCTCCAGTTTCTCCAGTGCCTTCTCTGCGACTTTCATCCCTTTGTCATGGAATTTTTGCAGGTCTTTCACAGCATCCGGACCAGCATAATAGGCAAACGTCATGAAGTCTTTCCACAATTTATACGTATTATACTGAAAATGACGAGGTGATGCGCGAGGCCTCGCACAACGAGCAGCGTCGAAACAACGTTAAATGAACATACAAATTGACCCGGTTGCTTCAGTTCAGCGGTTCGAACAAGGGCACTCATCTGCGAAGCATCCACAATGGCGACCTTGAGATTGTTGTATGTGTCAGCTAGGTTCCGCCGCCGCTGATCTTCAACACATTGAATGAGGTTATCTGGCGCCTCATACAGTGGTATCGGCTTAATGTCTTGTGCGCTTCCTTGTGCTTGTCCCGCCAGTTTCGCACGGAGGATCTACGGTGTATCAGGCTTCAAAATATCGGCCGTGCATGTGGTATGCCACCTGTAGAAGGCCAAACATGCTGCTCGTCACTTCTCCTGAATCTTCATAACTGCTTGAACGCTGTGCGGTCCAGATACACACCAATGATCGCCATCCGCGAATTGAAAACAGGTCCATGCGCGAGGGCTCGCGCAACGAGAAGAACGAACAGTCGGTTGGAAACATACTGTTGTCTTCCCATAGAAGAACGTTCAAGTGACTCAATACACCTTTGCCGTAACTTTGCATGTTTCCATCTCATCTGTCCTTTTGTCTTCTCCTGGTCGACTCTCACGTTGTCCAGCTCAACCTCCACCTGCGTTCCATCTGGCTGCATGTAGTCTCTGATGTCTGTACCCATTGTCAGGCCAGGATCTGGTGTTTCCTTCCTCTTCCGCCCCTTCTTTGGGGTTCGAGTGTCCGATTCTGATTCTTCGGGGTCATGGTCGGTATCCACCAGTCCCATACCTGTCTCTTTGGCGGGGCCTGCCTTTCTGCGATAAGAAGAAAGCCTGTTTTGCAAGAAACGAAGTATTAAAAAAAGTTGAAATGGTCGAGAAAAATCAAAGTGTGACGCATTTTTAATGACAACGGGTAAGGTATTGCTCAGAATGCAAGACTGATAGGTACCGCAACTGTTTTTGCTAACTAACTTGCGCAAGACCTCGCGCAAGAGAGGGGATGTGATAACCTGTTGTTTCACGCTGTTTGCGCGAGGCCTCGCGCAACACTGAATAGTCTCCAATCTTCTTCCAACGTTCTGGATCGTGTCACCTTCTCTCTGCTCCTCCAACACACTGCGTTGGGGAATCAGCTCAGACAACTTTCTCTTAAAACCAGCCTTAAGCGGCCCCTGCTGAGACAGCACTAACAACACAGACACAAGGACGTGTTTGTAATGGTTAGATCCCTTTGGAATTAGAAGAGACAGTGGAAAGCTGGGTACACCCCTGTGTGGCCAATGTGCCTGTATTGCACAGGTAGGCTCCGCGCACCACCTAACCCAAGGTACCTACACACGCTCTGCGTTCAAGTAAGCGGTTAACCGCTGACGCACGGAATTGACAAACCAATTGGGAATTCTGCAGACGTTCACCCTGTGACCTTTTTTCCGGACAGTGATTAGATGGTACTGATCGTCAACATCGTCAATGGTCACTGCACCTATGTTTTGTTCTTTCTTCGTCATAAGGCTGGAGAGCAGACTTTCACAAAACTCCTCAGCAAAAGCCTGTCCAGGCATGGCTGAGTGTCATGCAGTGTGGCACAATCGGGCAGTTGCAACAGTGCGTTTGTACTTTAAAAGTGTGCCCCCCATGTTCAAATGGTCCAAGAGAGACATAACGATCTGCAATCCCTCGGAAGCAAAAACACCCTTGTTAGCGGTCTCACCGGACCAAATGCACTGCCTTACGAGGTGTCCTAGGTATAGTAACATAGGACACTATTGTGTTAACAAAACCTGCATGGCTTTACAACCAGCATACCGAAGACGACTTCGCCGATTCGCTCAGCGTGCCATCCCAAGGGAGTGACATTTCCTGTTGAGGTGCCGTATGTGGGGGCCCATACCCAACAGCAGTGCACCAACAGTTATCTCCGTTGTGATCAGCTTGGGAAATCAGGGGACTGTGTCACCGCTGCGCAACAAACCTTTACGGAAAAAAGTCACAACCGGCCAAAATGAGCGAAATGTCTGTGTAACGCAAAATTTGTACGCGTGCCAGAAACCATATGATATAGGGTGTGACCGCAAAATAGTCGGACATTCCAACCCGTTGTTTCTTCACCATACGTCATCTTACAATTGCTGTGATGGATGTTCTCGTCACATAAAACAGGCACAACTGGTCGAGTGTGTTGCGCCAAGTCCCTAGTGAATTGTGGTAGGTTAAGAAGCGATACAATGCCGCTTACTTTTTCTTTGCTTAAACAGAGGGGCCGCCAATGCGGTCTCTTTACAGGCACTGGGCGCATAATGTCAAGCAGTGCCCCGATGCTCCGCACAACAGGCCGGGTGCTTGCAAATCCTAGATCACGCAGGATACGTGCAAAGGTTCCCTCAGTGGTTCCCAGCATGCGCGCAACAACAGGAACACGCCGTTCAAGCTCTTCAAGGCTATGATGACCATGCCAGTAGCTTTCTGCAACCCGTAGTAGCAAGAAAGCCAACGCTGTTGCGCTAATGCTCTTGTCGTTCTTGTCAGTGTTTGTCGTAAATTGTTTGTTGTACCAGTTGTCCATCCACAACACAAGCCACTGCTGGTGTTTTTGTTCCATGTAGTCTGTAACATGACTGCGGCCCTTTTCTTCACCGAAGGTGCGCTATATCGCGCCAGACCTGACCTTGCTAAAATGCGCCGCTGCGCCCTACTTCCCTCTATCGCAATAACAGACTTTGGTTTCCCCTGGTACGGGACTGCGCGGTGGCGCATCAGTAAATAAAGGCACCAGGCCTCTTCTATCAAAACAGTGACCCATCTCTTACGCTCTACCGCGATTGCTTTTTCAACGCTGCAACGCATCCGTTCTTTTTTGCGCAGACACAGAAAAAAAACAAACAACAATCGCGCGCCCTCGTCTCCTTGTTCTAGCCCTTCCCACAATTCTTCTGCCGTGTGATACGGCGTTTCCTCTGAGCAGACATCGCAGAATACTCCAGATGATGCGGCCACTGTCTTCTCAAGGTCCGACACTTTTCACAGGGGCATTGTTACCGTGGAAAAACATTGTGTAAATGTATCTTCCTCAATATCGCTGTTCAAAAACCTTCTCGCTTTGAAACATCCACCTGTCACACAGTTTTCGCGAGATCAAATGTTCAATGATTGGCTTGTCGCATGCACCATTTTTGTTTTACTGTAACTGTCTGGTGGTCCCACATTTAACTGAGTAATCCTAACTGCGGTACCCAGTTGCGGTCGGCTACCATCGCTGTTGGGCAGTGGAGTCGGCGGTGACCACAGTATGAAAACTAGAGATGCCGGCAGGACCTGTATGGGCGCTCATGCAGCAGTGCCGCATCAAAGGGAATGTACATGCTGTGTAGTTGGTGGATCTGTCCATTTTCTGTTTCTATGCGTGCTTATGACCTCCATTGCGCGAGAGAAAAGTTTATAGTGTTTTCAGCACTGTGTTTTTGCTTCTCCTGCTGCTTGTTGTTGCTGTAGGGTGTCCTGCTGCTGGTTTTGGATGATGAAAAGCTTTTGTTTGTTGAAATACAGTAAAGCCAGCTCAATCAAGGATAGCCCAAGCCAATAGTATGCAAGGAGAAGGTAATTCAGGATCAAAGCATGAAGGGCTGCAGTGTAAACAGTGAAAGATGATAGGTTATTCACAGAAACTACAGCTCAGGTCATAAATGAATGCATATTCACAAAGATAGCTGAAATGTTTTAGGAAAAGAGTTAGAAAACTGCCTCAGGATCACTCTCTCTCCATAGTGCCATCTTAGGAGATGTGCACTCTTTGTCTTGGGTCCCATATGTGCTGAGGTGGCATGGTATGTGGCGATGAGGTCACTGCCATGTCACATGGGATCTTCCTACTTAGCTAGGCTGACCAGGAATTGAACCCAGGACCTCTCAAAAAGAGGTGCCTAGCCCCCTATGGTGCATACCACTAGGGCAGATAAGTATTCATGGAAAAACATAGATAAATTCATAGGCTCTACCTTAGGTATGTCAGTGCTCAGTCAACTCAGGAAAAGATGTTTTACTTCACATTGAAAGGGGATTGAGGGGTCCACTCCATATCCTGATTGGGTGTTTGGTTCCATAGGTCAAAATGTGTTCTCACCACTTTTGGCTGGACCAATACTAAGATAAAAATGCATGGATGCTCAGTGCATCTCTAATACAGCTAGAGTATGTCCCAAAGCATTGGAAAAGCACTTTTTCTTACTCCCCCCTTGTGCTGTGGTGGCCACCACTGTCGCATTTTAGGAAAGAGGGAATTTTTCTTGGCCTTTCCTTGGTTTCCACATCTACTTTAAAATACCTACAGTCTCCCTCACACTGAAAAATGGGCGCTCACCATGGCTGGCGTCCTTTTGCTGCTCTGATTGTACAGTTTCCTACAGAAGACTCAGCGCTCTTGGCGCTGCCGGGGCTCCTGTGGCTTGGTTGGGTTAGATTGGGAGCATGCCAAACATGTGCATATGCATCCCTCCCTCCAAGACGCAGCGTCGACACAACCCAAACGCAAGACACATTATACACACTCGCATGGGTTCTCGTAAACCTGCTGGCGACCTGTGACCTGTCTTAGGGCGAAGGGAGTCGAAAGAAAATTAAATTTGCCCCTTGGTGGGGTCTTGGTTCTGCTCAGTCTCTCCAGGCACCTGCGTTTCGGCCCGAACACGGCCTACTCAGCGAGGCTGCGCGTGGGTATCTGCAGAGGCAGGAATGGGAGAATTATGGACGAATCCACGCAAAAACGAAGCAACGACACCAAAATCCGTCAAATGACGGCGTAGAATTTTTCTGAAACGACACACCTGAGTAGAATCCAATTGTGCATCAGAAGCACATTTTTATAGAAATTATAGTCATCTCTGGATTCTTCAAATCCAGAAATTCATACGCATAAAATGGCGGCGCGCAGGAGCGGCTCCTAGCGAAGCGCCGGAAAATTGAAAAATAATGAAATTATAAACGTATGTATCACGTAGTCTTGAAAATGACGAGACACACATTAATAAATAAACATACAGATTCCACCCACACTAATAGATGCTTCAAAAATTCAAGAATTCGAAAATAAATCGAAAAGACTTCATTGAATCAGGTATAAACTAAAGGTATGCTTGTCTTGCATGCCGCATACACATTGCTCGTCTCGTGTCACCGTGAACGAGCCTTGTAGCAGCGCCAACAACGATAAGAACGATAGGACGCGAGAGAGGGATTGATTAGAAAGATTGCAGATGATTAGCGGTCAGATCAGGGTGATTAGACATACACACAAGTGCATAGCAACGTTCTTCGCGTGCGCCCCTTATGTCCTCTGACCTTGCTTCACTTCCCAGCGGTAGGTAAGGTAGGTACGCCCAGGCGGGGCCACCCCCTGGTGGAGTCAAGATTTACGCGCAGATGGGCAGGTTTGCCCACGTGGGAAGTGCATACTCGTGCATGCACACACGCATTAATGGGTAGGCCACGCGAAGTGCGCACGGTAAACCTTGTTTAGGCTACCCAGGGGCTCCTCGGTACGTTCTTTAAGAGAACCTGAGGAGTCCCTTAACGCTTGCTTGCTTGATAAGGGTAGCTGCTCCATGCAGCGTGTTTGCGGACAGCGTATTATAGGGCACACTGAGAAGGGTATAATACCTGGAGTGTGCCTTGGTTCCTCCGCCGCAAACGCCCTTTCATTTGCCTTTGTTTTACAGGTGGGCAGGTAGGGTGATTGGTGCAGCAGCATTTTTTTATGCCCTGCTAAACAAGGGCGCAGATCACACAAACAAGTAACTCCGCTCCGCCTGTGGCAGAGCAGGGAGTCCGACTTCATCGACATCTGCGCCTTGCACGCGAGAGCACTCCTTCCCTCCAAGCCCTAACAGGGGAAACGCGTTGTTGCGTCCCCTGTCAGGCCACAGTTGCTTAGTAGCGCTGTGTTCTCTTGCAATTTCACAGGAGGGTCGCTAGGACCCAAGAGACCTTCATCTTCGCAACGCCCAGTAGAGTGTGCGTGTAGGAGTGGTAGTCCTGAGTGGGGGCTAGAGCCAGTTGCCCAGTGCTCGCCGGCCAGGATGGTGCCATCGTAGGGTGTGTAGGACCTGTAGGGGGTGTGTCACTGTCCCACCCTTTTCCTGCAATTTTAGCGGGGTTGGTGGGCTGTGGCAGTGGTTAGGTGAGTGTTTTGGCCACATAGCAAACAGGCGTTTTGCATGCCTTCATAGCTTTTGGCCACCCCTCCCTGTAGTAGACAGATAGGTAGGGAAAACAATACCTGGATTAGCACGCTGGGTATTCCCCCAAGGTTTTGCGCCAGCACAGAAATTGGGCGCATAGGGGAGGGGAGACCCGGGGCGTACCCCGTGGCATCAATAAGCCAACCCTCCAGGTTTAGCAAGGGCGCAGACTTGGGTATAATTAGGACACCACTTCTGCGGCTTGCTCTCAGGACCTTAGGACTAGCACACTCACACATACGCTTTGGAAGGTAAGGGTAAGGTTCAGTCCCTAGCTTTAGTCTTGGAGGCAAGAGTCTCAGCGAGCCTCAGCAACTCACCAAGGTTGTTCTGGGACAAGTAGTCAACCAGAACTGAGTTTAGGCGTGCCTCAGGTAGAACAAATGCAGAGAAGGGCTCCCAGGTGGCCTCTTCGACTCCAAACCCTTCCCAGAGGGTGAGGAAGCGCCAACCCTGGCGATAGCGGTGGCGTAGGACAGACTTCACCAGGTAGAAGCCCTCCTTAGCCATCGCCTCGACGTTCCTGTCGCGGAGTTCACCTTCAACTTCCATGGGGCTGGCTGCCCCTTGTAGGTCCAGGGCGGCGATTTCCTCGTCGTTCAGCTCCCACTCCTCCCCACAGAGGTCTTCAGGATCATGGTAGCGCTTCAGGTGTTGAGCGGCGCACACCAGGGTCCCCCCCAGACGGGGAGAACACCGCACCGTGATACGGTGACCATCCACAGATAGAATCTTGTACGGCCCGAAGTATGGGTCATCGCTGGTAGAGCGTGGCCAGGCGGGTAGTCGACTGTGGTGCACCAGCACCCAGTCCCCCTCTTGGTAGGTGGCCGGTACTCGGTGCTTGTTCTTCTTGTTCCACTGACGCTCCCTCACTCTCTGGAGCATAGCCTTGGCCTTGTCCACCTTCGCTTGTTGCTCCTGGACCCATTCACCCACAGAAGAATGCTCATGTGGCGAGTAGCCAGTAGCTGAACTCTCTTGGGAGTTCATCATCAAGGATATGACGGGGAGTAGTCTCACCCAGTCTCTGGTGCGTTCAGTTTTGAACCATATCCTGACGTTCTCCTTCAGGACACGAATCTGTCGCTCACATAGGGGGTTGCTCGTGTGAGAGTAGGGTATCCCCGTAGACACCTGGACATTGAGGGATCTCAGGACCCTCTTGTACCAGCCAGTATCTGAGCGTACTCGTACGTCCTCATCGGTATTGATCTCCTTGGGCGCCCCATAGACACAAAACCACTCCTCCAGGAGTATTCTGATAGTCTCCTCCCTCGTAATGTGCTTGGTACATGGGAACACCCTCCTAAACCTGGTCAACCCACAGGTTACCACGAGGGCGAAGTCATAGCCCCCGAAGTTCGGCATCTCCGTGTAGTCCACGTATAGAACACTGTTGGCACAGTGTGGGATGGGCAGGGTCGAGTAGAGACCTCTGTCCCTGATATCCCCTGGTTTACAGGACCTGCACGGGCACTTGTCCACGATAGGCTGGAGCGTCTTCCGCAGTTGGTCGTCAGTCCACGTAGTGTGGAACCACTGCTTGAACAGCCTCAGGGTACAGTCAGCCCCCACATGACCACTGGACTCATGGGTCCACCTCAGCAGCGATGGGACTCGGTCACTAGGCACCACGATGCGGTCCTCGTGCCAGAGGTAGCTCTTGTCCCGCTTCCACTGGTCTTGGTTGACCAGGAGGGGTTCAAGGCGTTTCTCCAGGCGCCGGTAAATATCTCCAAACTCCTGTAGGTACTCCGATTGTTGGAGTCCATCCAGGGGGCGTATCATGGTCATGTTCAGGTCCAGGTGTACGTCCATACGGCTGAACGCCTCCTTAGCCAGCGCTTCAGACCGGGCACCAATCAGGGCGTCGAAGTTGTTGCGGCTGATGTAGTCGGCGCACTCGTTCTTCACTCCCTGGATATGGTGTACCGTCAGCCGTAGTTGACTGAGGTAGGTCCACCAGCGCCGTAGCTTGGCCTTCTCAGGTGGGGGACCCTTCTGGAAACTGCGGACCCGTTCTTGGTCGCATAGCCAGACCACAGGGTTACTCCCCAACAGTCGTGCTTGTGAGGATAGCACCAGCATACCCGCGAGCAGTTCCTGCTCATAGGTGGAGTAGTTCCCCCTGGCCTGGTTCCACTTCTAGTTCCAGTGGCCCAGAGGTACTAGGACCCACTTGTCGTCAGGGTAGCTGTGCTTGAGGGTTCCATCTCGGTGGAGACCTTCCGTCCCCCATTGGGAAATGGCCGAGTCGAACTCCTCCTTCTCCAGTGCTTGCCATTGGAACAACGTTCCACCACCGCCCACATTGCTGGCGTCGGTCACCAGTATAATCTCCCCTTGTGCCCTAGGCACGCCCAAGCACTTAGCGTTGGCTACCTTGTCCTTGAGCTCGTCAAACGCTTGTTGCTCTTGTGGGCCCCAGCGCCAAGTAGTACTCTTCTTGATCAAGTCAGTCAGTACAGCGCTGGTGTAGGTGAAGTTTTTGATGTGGCGGCGATAGAAGTTGCACGCCCCAATGAAACTGCGTACATCATGAAGTCCTTTCTTGGGGTCTTCGTGTCGTACCTTGGCATCCATCAGGGGTTTGGCCTTAGAGGCCGCTGGGGTCCACCACCCATAGCCAACGTCAAACCCCAGGTACTGCATGGTCTCCTGCATGAACTCACACTTCTCGGGCTTGAGTCGTGTGTGGTTCTCCTGGCAGACCGCAAAGAACTCACCCAAGAGGATTAGGTGATCCTCCTGGGTATTGGTCCCGAGGCATACATCGTCGATGTGAGCCTCCAACTGGGCACCACGGGATATGAGCTCCTGCACCTTAGGTCTCCTTCGTAGGCTGGACAAGATCTTGTTCATCAGCTCTTGGAACAGAGCGGGTGCGTTAGCCACGCCAAATGGCATGACCTTCCACTTGAATACCCTCCCCTGAGGGGTGATGAAGGCCAGTAGTTCCTGCGCGTTGGGCGTCAGGTCCACTTGCCAGAATCCACTTCGCTTGTCCATCTTGGTCTTGTGGCGACAGGAGGCTATCTTCTCCAGGGTAGACTCCATATTGGGAATGGACCCTGAGTGGTTCAGCGTCTTCTTGTTCAGCTCTCCATAGTCCACTACCAGCCGTTTGGCTGTAGACCCAGGTTTAGCCACCAGGAAACAGGGGCTGCAGTGTAGGGGGTAGTCCCCGTCCTTGTACTCCAGGACTAGGCCAGCGTCGATACATTCTTGTATCTGTCGCTCAATCTCGTCGGCCTGCTCTTTAAGAGCTGGATAGGGTCTCCTCCAGATCTTGTGACCCACGAACTCGGGTTTCAGCTTCAGGTCCATCTGTACCAGCTTGTCGCATGAGGCTGGAGGAGGTAGTTCTCCGAACACCTCCAGATAGGTCCTTATCAGCTTCTGTACCCGCGGGTCCAATACCTTGATCTTGTCCTCCATGTCCTCGTCGGAGTGTAAGTTGCTTGCCCCTTGAATAGACGTCGGTAGGTGGTCCTCCACCGACTCTTCGCCCGCGGTAGCATCCTTCAGCCCTTGGTAGGCATATAGAAGGTCTTGCTCGACCATCTCCGGTGGACGATGGCAACATAGGCACGCTCGAGGGGGTTCACATACACATTCCTCCGAGAGGTCGTCCTCTTCTGGGGTCCTCACATGGGCACCCCATACGTCCTTCATGAGCTTGAGATCTACCTCCCTTTGCCAGGTGGTGATCTTCTGTTCGAGGTCCTCCTTCAGTTGGGATAGGTCTCCCATACGTCCTTGCTTCAGTGGCCAGGAGCTGCGGGTAGGCTTCGCGTAGCATAGCTTTTTCGCCACAAACTTCCTCTTGGAATCCACATACTCCCTGAGCCTGGATCGAGGGTCCAGCTCCTCATCCACGGGGTCTTCTACCCTCATGGAGAGTAGGGGTTTTAGTGGGGCGACGTACTCGGCGTTCTCCACTTCCTCCACCCCGGTCCGCACGAAGAAGGCGTCGTGCTCAGTTTCGTCGTCTGAGTGGATAGAGCTAGGTAGCTCAGATAGTCCACACTCAGAGACTCCATCAGGTACAGTTACATGACAAGGGGAGTTGGGGGCGTTGGTGTCAGTCAGGATTAACTCATCTCCTCCGGGTGTAGTTTCAACAGCATCTTGAGGTCGTAGGCGATCCTTCAAGTCACCCAAGGCGAGTCCATCACTTTCTCATTGTATAGCCTGGACCAGAGTCGGGTCCAGGTCTTTCCAGGGGAGAGTGGTAAGACTTCCGTCCACCACGCTGAGCATACTCCCCCATCCGGGCTTCCCAATAGGCGTCTTGCGTCCCAGAGGCACGTAGATGGCCTCATCAGGTAACCGCACAGAGCTGATAGTCAGCTTGTCAAGGAGGGTTCGCCAGTACTCGTTGCCCCCATGGGCTCCCCAATCGGGGGAACACAGGACCATACGGGAACGTTCCAAGGCCACCTTGGTCAGCACCTTCCCTAGTTCACTGAATCTGGGGTTCCCGTAGGCCATCCCGAAAGAGGGCCAGTAAAATTTGTAGCTGCAGTTCTTCCCCTTGCTGCAGTATAGGTCCAGTACATGCTGCTTGTCGCTGGCGAACAGCTCCACACTTAGGTCTTCTCGAGAGTAACCCAACTCCTTCAGACCTTGGTCTAGGACTTCCCCCAATAGTTGATAGTCCTCAGTTTTGGAGGCCGCCATCATGTTCGAGGGCTCCTCCTTCGATAGTCTCAGGTAACTCGAGGTATGTTCCGACTGCTCCAGTGGCACAGACTCTCTGCCACTGCCGTGGTCCACGTACAGGAGGTAGGGCGCTTGCAGCGTCAGGGATTGTATCTGGGAGTGCTGCACGAAGAAGTCAGTACCCTGTACAAAGTTGAAGGCCTCAGTGTCCATCACATAGAACCGAAGGGCGATAGTTCGAGAGCCCATAGGTACCTCCACTTCACAGTCCCCGCAACTGTGCACCACATGTCCATCCCCCATGCGTATAGCGGCGGTGGTCAGGGTGTTCTTCAGGCTCCCACAAGGTAAAACTTTCTTCGCCACTATAGATATTGTGGCGCCAGTATCCAGTACCCCCAGGTATTCACGTCCCCCTAGTCGGATACGTACCCAAAACACCAGAGCATCCCCGTCAGAATTCCGCGGAACAGGTCACCTCGAACCCCTTGTTCCGCAATTTGCGGGCCATCCTCATGAAACGGCTTCTCCTCTTGGCGTTGCCGTCATCACCACCTTCATGCTCACGCTTGGCTCCTTGTTCTTGCTGGGCCTGCGTCTGTGAGCGTGTGGTAGGTCCAGACCGCCCTCCAGAGGGCTCGGAGTTCCCCCCTGGATTAGGGTTGGGGTTACCTCAGTTCTTGTCCTTGTTCTTGTTGTCGTTCTGGCGGTTAGCGCCTCCTCCTCGTCCACCTTGACCCTTGTCTTGACCACCTTGACCACGTCCTTTCGACTTGCCCTTGCCGGAGTCGTTGCCTTTGGCCTTGCCTCCACCTTTGCCTGAGCTTTTGCCAGGATCTTCCCCCTTAAGCTTCGCCGATAGGCGTTGCTTATGGTAGCACTCATCCTCGTAGTGCTTCCGCTTACCGCAGAATGCACACGTGATGGTGCAGCGGTAATGATCCGGCAGCTTCACTTTGGCGCCGGTGATCTTCTCCTGCTGCTTCCCCTGGACGACGAAGCAGTCTCGCTGCTCGCAGTCAGAGGCGTGCTGCAGGTGGCCCTGCTCATCTCTGGCATCACACCAGAATAGTTCCTTCACGTTCTCCATTAGGCGGGCGTGGGCGTGCTTGGGGGTATTCCCCTGCCCAGTTCGGGACCCTTGGTACCCTTTGCCTCCAGAACCTCCACCACCAGGACGGTAGTGGTTCAGGTGTTGGTCGCTCTCCTTCTCCAGCGCCATCTCCAGGAGCAGCACGCATAGATCCTCGTAGCGGAGGGATCTAGCCTTGCGCTCAGCCGTCAAACGGCACTCGTCCCATAGCTCTCGGGGGAGCTTGGAGCACAACCAAAACAGCAGGTCATCGCTGCTGTATGAACCGGGCGTCAGTCGTCCAGCCAAGTGATCCAGATCAGCCAACAGCTCGGAGACCCTGCCAGGTTTGGGGTTGTTGGGCAGCACGGGCAGGTTCTGGATCTCGGCCCTGATGGAGAGGTCGGTCTCGTAGGTCGGGTACTGCCTCTCCAGGGCAACCAACACGTCGGCAAAGGTGGCGGAGTTAGTGACGATCTGCCTGACCTGCTTCTCCAGGTACTTGGTCTTGCAGCACTGCAGGAGCAGATCGCACTTCACTCGCCCACTCGCGTGGGTTTGGCCGGTCAGTCGTAGGAACCGGCCAAAGTTCTCAGCGAACTCGCTGAGGTCCTTGCCTGTGAACTCAGGCAGGTTCACCACTATCTTAAAGGTGGCAATAGCCTTCGCCTCCTGAGCTCGGCGTCCTTCAGGGCGTCGGGTCTTCTTCTTCTTCTTCTTCTTCTTCTTGCCCTTGGGGTCCTCGGGGTCCTCAGGGTCTTCGTCATCCGATGGCGAAGAAGAATCCATCGACGGCGGCCCGTCGTCGGAGGGGTCTCCGCCTAGATCACTGGAGCCATAAGGCTCCACGTCCACCATAGCCCTTAGGGCTGTCAGCCCCAGCTGGTCCAGCTCGGCCCTCGTCGAGTTCGTCACGTGACTGTAGGGCGGCTGGGCCGTTCTCGGGACGAATGGACTTCTCGGTACTGCTGCAGGAGTCGGCATCGGTCGGCTCCTCAGGCTCCCCAGGGTATTTGTCAACCCTGCCGCCAGGTGGTTAGCCTGTACTCGGTGGGGTGACATTCCCACCGTCATAGGTGACGCATGGGACGGGATCATCAGGGGCTGCAGTTTCTCCCTGATCTCTTGCGTGAGGTCGCTCACAATTTGCGAGGTGGCTCCTCGGAGCACCTCGTTGATCTCCGACCGCGTCAGGGACCTGTTGGAGGATCTTCCCGATCCTCTACATCTGCCTCCCAGAGACTCTGGTCCTTTCCTCAACCCACTCAAGGGTGCGTACCCAGGTGCATACCCAGGAGCATACCCAGGAACTTCCATGTAGGTTCCAGTGGAGTGGAGTGGATGGGGATGGTCAGCCGCATACCATCGCGGCGCAGAGCTGGAAGCCACCGGCTCACTGGCAGTAGTTGCCTCAAGGAGCGCAGTGGTAGGTGGGCCCATGCCATAGGCGGGGTAGTGAGGCATGCCAGTAAAGCCTGTGCCCTCTGCCATAGGCGGGTTGGTTGTGGAGGTGGATGTTGCGGCGGCTGGGAGTGTGGTGGTTATGGGAGAGGGTGATGCTTGGAGGCCAGAAGCGCTTGGTGCGCCTTCGAAGGTAGGGACATCCGTCGGGTCTTGCCCTTGCTCCTCTCCTTCGTCTGCTCCTTCTCCAGCATCCTTCTCGCTCTCGTTCTCTCTCTTTCTCTTCACAGGCTGAGGCTGAGAGACCACTTCCTCGACCGTCAGGGCCCCGAAGGCCGTCTGGAGGCCATCCAGGGAGTCCTCCGCCGTATCCACTGGCCCATGTGAGGGCTCCACCGAAGGTACAGTGCCAGGCGCCGGCCTTGCCGGTGCCTCAGGCGCTGGCGCTGTCTGCACGTCGGCGTCCACTCTTCCTTGGTCCATCTTAATCCACCCTTCTGCTTATGTTTGCCTGCTCGGAGCACTGGTTGTACGGCGCGGGGTCGCTGCCGGTGCACAGAGACAGGCTGCCTCTTGCTACCAGAAAAGTTTATAGTGTTTTCAGCACTGTGTTTTTGCTTCTCCTGCTGCTTGTTGTTGCTGTAGGGTGTCCTGCTGCTGGTTTTGGATAATGAAAAGCTTTTGTTTGTTGAAATACAGTAAAGCCAACTCAATCCAGGATGGCCCAAGCCAATAGTATGCAAGGAGAAGGTAATTCAGGATCAAAGCATGAAGGGCTGCAGTGTAAACAGTGAAAGATGATAGGTTATTCACAGTAACTACAGCTCAGGTCACAAATGAATGCATATTCACAAAGATAGCTGAAATGTTTTAGGAAAAGAGTTAGAAAACTGCCTCAGGATCACTCTCTCTCCATAGTGCCATCTCAGGAGACGTGCACTCTTTGTTTTGGGTCCCATATGTGCTGAGGTGGCATGGTATGTGGCGATGAGGTCACTGCCATGTCACATGGGATCTTCCTACTTAGCTAGGCTGACAAGGAATTGAACCCAGGACCTCTCAAAAAGAGGTGCCTAGCCCCCTATGATGCATACCACTAGGGCAGATAAGTATTCATGGAAAAACATAGATAAATTCATAGGCTCTACCTTAGGTATGTCAGTGCTCAGTCAACTCAGGAAAAGATGTTTTACTTCACATTGAAAGGGGATTGAGGGGTCCACTCCATATCCTGATTGGGTGTTTGGTTCCATAGGTCAAAATGTGTTCTCATCACTTTTGGCTGGACCAATACTAAGATAAGAATGCATGGATGCTCAGTGCATCTCTAATACAACTAGAGTATGTCCCAAAGCATTGGAAAAGCACTTTTTCTTACTGCGAGGCCTCGCGCAAGCGTCACCAAAATTTTAATGTTTCTTATGTGCCATTCCATGTGCGAGGCCTCGCGCATGAGACTACAGTTTGTTCCCGAACATTTATACATTTCCAGATTCTTGGGTGTAGCGATATCGAAATTTCTTTTTTAATCGATTCACTTCTATCACTCCATCTTGATAATGGTACAAGATTACTTGTATAAATACAACAGGGTTCTCTTTTCCGAGAACCTGCCTAATGCGTTTTGCTCTACCACATTAATCCGACACAAATGAACGCCTTTGCGCGAGGCCTCGCGCAAAGAATGGACACAAAACAATACTTTTCCGTATATCACCCATGGGACCTGTCATTCTTACGACAATACTTTTTTCACTGTACTGGTTCACGACGGTCCAGATATATCCATCAAAATAATTATTATTTGATGCTTTTTGAAACCTGTCCTTTTCCTACTTTTTCTGTTGTTTTTCACCCTGCAACTTGAGCCGCCTAAGAGAGGGTGCAAGCGGCGAGGAAGACAGTTGAGGATGAGAATGGGAGAGTCTAACAGAAGGTGGTGGCAGAGCATGAAAGGTATATGGAGAGATCTGTACCGTACAAGTCACTGCGGTACATACGAGAGATCGCAGAGGCTCGGCAGCACCAGAAGATCAAGGCGCCGAGGCTGAAGGATGGCACGGTCACGGGCAACAAACAAGAATTGCGGGAGGCTGTGGCGGAGAGCTCTCGGAGACAACACAACCAAGGGCAGCAGCAACTCAGAGAAAGCACACGGAGGACGGTCCGGGCGCTGCCGCAGGTCATCAGAGAGGTGCAAAGCGAGGCCATACACGGGCGCAGGGTGACGCTGCAGGAAAAAACAGAGGCGGTACGAGCTCTTAAGAGAAAAAAGAGCCCGGGGGTGGACCAACTGGTGGCAGAGGCATACCAGAACCTCGGTGCGCCTGAACTGGATGGGTTGGTTGGGGAGGGTCCCGGAGGTGCTGCGAGAGGCCCCTGCACAAGAAGGGGGATCACCTCAGGCCGGGGAACTGGAGCATCACATGCTGTGCCGTCACAGAGGCCACGCTGGTGTGGATGGTGGTCTTTGGGAGGATACAGCGCAGGTTGTATGCGGCGGGGGTTGTACCGAACAACATGTGGGGGTCCGTGCCGGGCAGGTCCACACAAGAATCAAGCTTTCTGTATCACATGCGGCGGGATGAAGAAGAGCTGGAGGCGTTCATGGCGTCCGTGGATGTGGAGAAGGCGTTACCCAACACGCCAGACAGACTCAGAGAGGGGCTGTGGAGGCAACTTGGGCTCCCGTACGGCTACTTCATCAGGGAGTAGCTACTCACTAGAAGGTACACTGTCGCCACGGGGCTGTGCTGTACGGAGTGGGTGATCCCAGGTAGCCGGGTGCCACAGGACGGAGTGGAGTACCCATTCCTGTACATGCTTGCCATGCTCCCGCTGATGCGATGGATAGCGCAGGAGTATCCACAACTTGTGAGGACGCCACACACATTGCCGGCATACGTGGATGATGCATTGCCCATGAAACGAAAGGGCCCAGCAGGTGGTACAGGACCTGATGCAGAGGTACGCGCGGGATGAACAGCCTGTCTCGAGCACGGAGAAGTCGGCCGTCCTTGGGAGGGGTGGGGAGGGTGGTATGGCGCTGGATGTCGGGGACGGAGTGGCATGGCTGGAGAGGGTCGAGTAATCGGTGGTACTGGGGCACATCCAGGCCATGGAAGCGGAGGGTATCAGGCTGCCTGACAAGCTGCTCAGGGGGTTCCGGGCGATGGTAGTGGTCCTCCGGCATCAGCCCTTGTTGGTACAGACCCCTCTGTACTACCTACGAGCAGTGCTCAATGCGGCGATAGGGTACCAGGAGATGCACCTCCTGTACTGGAGGGGACAGCTCGAGGAGGTGGAGAGCGAGATGCGCAGGCTCATCAGGGGGTATGAGGGGATGCACATGGAGGAGCCACAATGCGTGTTGCGATCGCCGACGGCGTATTATGGGGGGGGGGGTGCCAACGGCGGGGGAGGCGTATAGGGCGCATACGGCAAGGGCACTAAACCAGATGTGCCACAACCTGAAGGAGGTGGTGCGCCGAGTGGGCTAGGATGCGGTCGCGGAAGTACAGAGCGAGGAGAACATGTGCTCACGCTTTGTGTGGTACAGAAAGTGGCGGTTGACGGCAGGGAAGAGAGAGCGCATGTGGCGCGTCCAGCAAGTAGTGTTGCCGGGGGAGGAGCACATCTTGGCGACCAACAGGAAGTGCGGCAGACGCTGATCGATCCTGGTGCTGGACAGGGACTTCAGAGAAGCGAAACATTGAACAGTGCAGTTGGCGATGAAGGAGGGAGTGAGTTTGGAGGTGATGCATGTGCGCAGGAAAGATATGAAGGAGTACCAGAGAGCAGGGCTGCACCACGTGTAGATTTATAGAGAAAAGGAGGTCGTGGAATGGGGTGTGTACAAATGGATGATGCAGCGAGCGAGGGGGCATGAAATCGGCACCAGGTCAGACACACTGACGCGACAAATGCGAAAAAAGTGGGTGGCGCAGTGGGGGATCACAAAGAAGGCAAGAAGGTGCGGGGGAGGGGAAAGGGAGGTGCAAGACAAGGTGCTGGAAAGGGGAGAAAGGGAAGAAGCGGAGGGCGGGCATACTGTTATGTGCTCCGCTGGGACTCCAAGGGCCCAGTGGGACGGTACAAGGTATAAGGGGGAAGTGGTACGATGTACATGCGGATAGGTTGCGGAGAGACAACATCCCAGTGGGGTCTGGGCAGGGGGACCAGTGCTGGAGATGCACACAGGAGGCAGGGCAGGGGCCGTGGCCGGTCCTGAGAATGACGGCATGTGCGTTCCCAACTGCAACCATGCGCGCTCCGGACGTCCGGGGACTGTGGTGGGGACCAGTGCTACGGCTGCCCAGGGAGGTTCATGAGGAAGAGGAGGCTGAGGGGGACATGGAGGGATAGTGGGGTGAGGAGCACAAGGGGATTGGGGCAGGGGTCCAGATAGGCTGCGACACGGTGAGAGTGTTGCAGGAGGCGCGCGGAGGAGGCCCGCGGAGGAGGCGCCCTTGGTGCTGCTGGGCCAAACGTGTGGGAAAAGCGGGCGGCGGATCAGGCTGACGGTGCACGGGTTACCAGCGGACAGGGTGTGCTACCTGGTTCTGGTACAGGCGTATCTGGAGCAGGGCAGGGTGTATGGAGACGAGGCATGGTGTCACGGGGTAGTGGTGACGAATAGCTGGAAAGCAAGGACGGACAATAGGTGGGCGATCTACAGGGCTGTGATCAAAATAAGTGTCGATGAAAGTGTAGGGACGTATGACATCGGCCTGCACACGGTGTACTGCCACTACCCGAGGGAGGTGGTACGCATAACAGATCCCAAGGATGGTAGAGTGGTGGTGTTTCTTGACGGGTCAGGGGTGGAGGGACAGCCGCCCAAGGCGGGGGCCGCAGGGGTACAGGTCAAGGGGGTGGGACAAGAGACGGAAGTCATCCTTGAGAAGGTGGTATAGGGGGCTGCGTCCAATGGATAGGATGGTATGGCTTGGAGGTTAGGGGAAGACGTGATGCAAGTGTGGATGGTGGTGAACGCAGAGGCGGACATGGCATCCTTCAGGAGACTGGCCACCAAGCCGGTGCATGAAGCCCTTGGCAGGGGACTGGTGTGACAGGTGTAGACGATATGGCACGGGCTGGAGATGAAGATTATGGCCCTGTTCATACATCTGGTGAGGCAGGAGTCGCATCGAGCGGGCGCAGGGAATCATGAGGCGGATGGAGCGGCACAAGCGGTGGACAAGGAACAGGAACCGGAATGTAGGGTGCTGGAGAGAAAGGAGCACCTCCACATGATGCACATACCGCCAAGGGTGGGAACGAAGAGAGAGCCAGATTGGTAGTGGAGGAGGACAGGGGCAGAAGAGAGTTAAGAGTGTACCCGTAGCCAGTGCACATGCTAGCGCAGGTGATAGCGGGGCCGGAAGTGGTCGCGCTGAGCAGATCTTTGGTGGGCAGGGTGGGGCAGCAGGTCCACTTCTACAACGTTCTGAGGGTCAAAACACTGCCCAAAAAGCTGCAAACCAGGTCGCTCCAGGCCATCACCGGTCACGTGCCAGTGAGGGATTCGATCATGAGGTGGTACAGGCATAGCAGTATGGAGCTGCCAGAGAAGTACATGCTGTGCCACTGTGGTAAGGAGCTCGAAATGTACGAGCACTTCACGCAATCTGAACAGTATAGGGAGATAGACGGGCCGTTGGTGAGAGATCAGGACATCCCCTCTCTCAAGAAGAGTGCAAAAGCAAGAAGAGAGATGGAGAGGGAACCAGGGATGGAAGGGCATCGCAAGGGGTTGTGGCACATTGTGGTTGTGAAGTCACTGTGGTGGGGATCCCGGAGCATACAGTAGTTCCGGAGGTCATGGCACACAGGCTATTGCGGCGTACCCTGGAGCATCTGCAGGAGCGCAAGACATGCAGGGAGACAGAGTTGGAGGTGCATGCTGAGGACATGCGAGACCTGGTCACCAAGAGAGTAGACATGGCGTTGATCAGGTACAAGAGAGAAAGTTTTGTTGTGATTTCAACACTGTGCTTTTGTTGTGGCATCCCTGCTGCTACCTGCTGGTGTAGGGTTCCTGCTGCTTGTTTTTGATGAGAAAAAAACTTTACTGTTGAAATACAATCACTCCAGGATAACCAAAACCAGAGATAAGCACGTAGAAGATAAACAGCATCAAAGCATGAAGGGCTGCAGTCACAAGGAGTTAGATAAGGACAACTATCAACAATAGACCACAGCAAATAGCATACATTGCAACTCAGGATGCAATATTTTACATGCTTGAGAAACACTGATTGAAAAACTGCCTGAAGGGCTCAGTCTCATCCACAGTGCCATCTTGAGATGTGCACTCTTTGTTTTTGGGTCCCCTAGGTGCTGAGGTACCATGGCTTGTGGCGCTGAGGTCACTGCCATGTCACATGGGATAATTCTACTTGGCTAGGCTGACTGGGTATTGAACCCGGGACCTCTCAAAAAGAGGTGCCCCAGCCCCCTAGGCTGCATACCACTAGGATAGACTTCATGAGAAAACATAGATAAAATCATAGGCTCTGCCTTCAGTATATCAGTGCCTCAGTAACCCAGGAAAAGATGTTTTAGTGCCTATAGCTTGGGGATTAAGGGGTCTACGCAATATCCTGATTTATTGTTTGGTTCCAAAGGTCAAAATGTGTTACCACCTATTTTGGTTGGGCCAATACTAAGATAAAAATGCATGAGTGCTTGGAGCATCCCTAATAGAACTAAAGTATACTCTAAAGCATTGAAAACGAATTTTTCTTACTCCCCCCTATGTGCTGTGGTGGCCACCACTGTCGCAGGTTCAGGAAAAAGGGTTTTTTTCTTGGGCTTTCCTTGGTTTCCACACCTACTTTAAAATACCTATCGCTTCCTTAACACTGGAAAAGAGCGCTTTACCATGGCCAGTGACTCTTGCTGCATCGTTGATAACAATCTCCAACAGAAGGCTCGGCGCTCTTGGTGCTGCCAGGGTTCCTGTGGCTTGGTGGGGTTAGAATAGGGCATGCCAAGACCATATGCATTTGCATCCCTCCCTCCAACCTGCAGCGTAACACAACCGAACGCCAGACTCTCATAGGACGATCGACGCAAGTCTCTTGAAACCTGATGGAGACACCTGTCCTGGTACTGGGGCGAGGGTGTGCTGATTTACATAGAATTGCCCCTTGGAGGGGTCTTCATTCTGGTTCAGTCTTCTGCTGCTGCTTTTCGGCCCGAACAGCGGCCTACTCAACGAGGCTTACCGAGGAGGTCTGTACAACAGAGAAATTGAGGGGATGAGGGACGAATCCACGCAAACGTGAAGCGACAACGCCTAAATCCGTCAAATGACGGCCTAGAAGTTTTCTGAAAGCACACACGTGGACAGAATCCAACTGTGCATCAGATGCACATTTTTATAAAATTTGTAGTCACCTCTCCATTCTTTTAAGTCAAGAAATTCCTACGCAGAAAAAGACGGCGCGCAGGAGCGGCTCATAGCGAAGCACCAGAAAATAAAGAATTAATAAGATTATAAAGGTATGTTACGCAGAATGACGAAAATGACGAACCATACATAAATAGACAAACATAAAGATTGCACCCACATTGACGGTGAGAATTCAAGAATCAAGAATTCAAAAATCAACAGAAGGACTTGAATGAATCAGGTATAAGCCACAGGTGTGCTCGTCCCGTATGCAGCATGCACATTGCTCGTCTCGTGTCTCCGTGAACGTGCCTTGTAGCAGCGCTCACAAACGATAGAGGGATGGATTAGAAAGATTGCAGATGATTAGAGGTAAGTTCAGGGTGATTAGACATACACACATATGCATAGCGTCATTTCTCGCTTGTGTCTCGTTTTTTCTTCACCTTGCTTCACTCTCCAGCGGTGAGTAAGGTAGGTAACCCCAGGTGGGGCCACCTCCTGGTGGAGTTCGTGATTGTGGGTAAGATTAGGAAGTTTGCAAAAGGTTGAGCGTCAACTCGTGCATGCTCGTGCATTCACACACGCATTAAAGGGTAGGCCACGCGAAATGCGCACGGTAAACCTTGTTCAGGTTACCCAGGGGCTCCCCCCGACGTTCTATAAGAGAATGGGTGGAGCTTCTTAAGCTTGCTTGCTTGATAGGGGCGTTTGTGAACAGCGTATTATAGGGCCATTTGAGAATCCTAAAATACGTGGAGATGGTCTTGGTTCCTCCGCTGTAAACGCTCCTTCATCCGCCTTTGCTCTTCAGGTGGGAAGGTCAGGGTGAACTGGTGCAGCCCCAAGTGGTGCTAAAGTATACGGCGCTCATCACACAAACAACAAGCTACGACTCAGCCAGGAGTGGCAAGCGTAGTCCGACATCTTCAACATTCACGTTGTGCACACCAGAAGTGCACCCCATTGCTCCAAGCCCTAGCAGGAAAACGCGTAGTGGCGTCCCTGTTAGGCCACAGCCGCTTAGTAGCGCTGTGTTCTCTTACTTTCTCACGGGAGGGTCATTAGGACCCGTGACTCCCTCAACAGCAACACCAAGTAGCGTGTGTAGGTGTTAGGGTCAGCAGGCCTGGCAGGAGTTGAGTGCAAGTGATGAGTTCTCACCCTGCCTTCGAAGGCCGGTGCTTGCGTTAGTGCGTGTAGTGTAGTGGTGTCTCCTGTCCCGCGTGCTTTTCCACGTGGGCAGGGGAGTACGTTAGCTTTTGGCTTTTACGAAAAATGGGCTTTTTTTATGCCGTTAGCACACTTGGCCACCCCTCCGCTCTAGTAGGTAGGGCTTTTGCCGTCTTCTTCCAAGGATAGGCGCCAGCACAGAAATTAGGCGCCATAGGAGGGGTAAGAGTAACTGACTGGGACCTTCGGTCCGACATCAGCGAAGCCCGTTCATTCGCGAGCCACGCCTGGGGGAGAAGTAAGACACACACAGACATACGTAGCACACTTAGGGGTAAGGTTCAGTCCCTAGCTTTAGTCTTGGAGACAAGCGTCTCAGCGAGCCTCAGCAACTGACCAAGGTTGTTCTGGGACAAGTAGTCTACCAGACGTGGGTTTAGGCTTCGCTCAGGTAGAAGAAACGCAGAGAAGGGCTCCCAGGTGGCCTATTCTACTACTAACCCTTCCCAGAGGGTGGGGAAGCGCCAACCCTGGCGATAGCGTCGGCGTAGGACAGACTTCACCAGGTAGAAGCCCTCCTTAGCCATCTCCTCCGTGTTCATGTCGGGGAGTTCCCCTTCAACTTTCATAGGGCCGGCAGCCCCTTGTAGGTCTAGGGCGGCGAATTCCTCGTCGTTCAGCTCCCACTCTTCCCCACAGAGGTCTTCAGGATCATATTAGCGCTTCAGGTGTTGAGCAGCGCACACCAGGGTCCCCCCTAGACGGGGAGAACACCGCACGGTTATACGGTGTTCATCCACAGATAGAATCTTATAGGGCCCGAAGTATGGGTCATCGCTGGTAGAGCGTGGCCAGGCGGGTAGTCGGCTGCGGTCCACCAGCACCCAGTCCACCTCTTGGTAGGTGGCCGATACTCGGCTCTTGTTCTTCTTGTTCGACTGACGCTCCCTCACTCTCTGGAGCATCGCCTTGGCCTTGTCCACCTCCGCTTGTTGCTCTTGTACCCACTCACCCACCGAAAAATGGGTGTCTTCTGGATAGGGGGCATGTAGGAACCACGCCGTGCGCCCTAGGAATAGCTCATGGGAGGAGTGGCCAGTAGCCGAACTCTCTTGGGAGTTCATCATCAAGGATATGACGGGGAGTAGTCTCACCCAGTCTCTGGTGCGTTCAGTTTTGCACCATATCCTTACATTCTCCTTGAGGACACGAATCTGTCGCTCACATAGGGGGTTGCTCGTCTGAGAGTAGGGAATCCCCGTAGACACCTGGACATTGAGGGATCTCAGGACCCTCTTGTACCAGCCGGTATCTGAGCGCACTCGTACGTCCTCAAGGAGTTGATCTCATTGGGCGCCTCATAGACCCAAAACCACTTCTCCAGGAGTATCTTGATAGTCTCCTCCCTGATAATGTGCTTGGTACATGGTAAAACCCTGGTAAACCTTGTCAACCCACAGGTTACCACGAGGGCGAAATCATAGTCCCGGAACTCCGGCATCTCCGTGTAGTCCACGTATAGAACACTGTTAGCAAAGTGAGGGATGGGCAGGGTTGAGTAGAGACCTCTGTCCAGGATATCCCTTGGTTTGCAGGACCTACACGGGCACTTGTCCACGATAGGCTGGAGGGTTTTCCGCAGTTGGTCGTCAGTCCATGTTGTGTGGACTCACTGCTTGAATAGCCTCAGGGTACGGTCAGCAGCCACATGACCGCTGGACTCATGGGTCCATTTCAGCAGCGCTGGGACTCTTTCACTGGGTACCACGATGCGGTCCTCGTGCCAGAGGTAGCTCTTGTCCCTCTTCCACTGGTCTTGGTTGACCAGGAGGGGTTCAAGGGGTTTCTCCAGGCGCTTGTAGATATCTCCAAACTCCTTCAGGTACTCCAATTGTTGGAGTCCATCCAGGGGGCCTATCATAGTGATGTTGAGGTCCAAGTGAACCTCCATACGTCTGAACGCCTCCTTAGCCAGCACTTCAGACCGGGCACCAATCAGGGCGTCGACGTTGTTGCGGCTGATGTAGTCTGCACACTCGTTCTTCACTCCCTGGATACGGTGTACCGTCAGCCGTAGTTGGCTGAGGTAGGTGCACCAGCGCCGTAGCTTGGCCTTCTCAGGTAGGGGACGATTCTGGAAAGTGCGGACCCGCTCTTGGTCGCACAGTCAGACCACAGGGTTACTCCCCAACAGTCGTGCTTTTGAGGATAGCACCAGCATACCCGCGAGCAATTCCTGCTCATAGGTGGAGTAGTTCCCCCTGGCCTGGTTCCATTTCCAGTTCCAGTGGCCCAGAGGTACTAGGACCCACTATTCGTCAGGGTAGCTGTGCTTGAGATTTCCATCTCGGTTGAGACCTTCAGTCCCCCATTGGGAAATGGCCGAGTCGAAGTCGTCCTTCTCTAGTGCTTGTTATTGGAACAACGTTCCACCACCGCCCACATTGCTGGCGTCGGTCACCAGGATAATCCCCCTCTGCGCCCCAGGCACGCCCAAGCACTTAGCGTTGGCCACCTTGTCTTTGAAGTCGTCAAACGCTTGTTGCTCTTGTGGACCCCAGCGCCAAGTAGTACTCTTCTTGATCAGGTCTGTCAGAATGGCGCTGGTGTAGGTGAAGTTTTTGATATGGCGGCCATAGAAGTTGCACACCCCAATGAAACTGCGTACATCATGAAGTCCTTTCATGGGGTCTTCGTGCCGTACCTTGGCGTCCATCAGGGGTTTGGCCTTAGATGCCGCTGGGGTCCAGCACCCATGGCCAACATTAAACCCCAGGTACTGCATGGCCTCCTGCATGATCTCACACTTCTCCAGCTTTAGTCGTGTGTGGTTCCGGCGGCAGACTGCAAAGAACTCACCCAAGGGGATTAGGTGGTCCTCTTGGATATTGGTCCCGAGGCATAATTCGTCGATGTGTGCTTCCATTTGGCCCCACGGGATAAGAGTTCCTGCACCTTAGGTCTCCTTCGTACGATGGACAAGATCTTGTTCATCACCTCTCTGAAAAGAGCGGGTGCGTTGGCCACGCCAAACGGCGTGACCTTCCACTTGAACACCCTCCCCTGGGGGGTGATGAGGGCTAGTAGCTCCTGAGCGTTGGGCGTCAGGTCCACCTGCCAGAATTCGCTCCTCTTGTCCATGTTGGCGACAGGAGGCTATCTTCTCAAAGGTAGACTCCATATTAGGAATGGACCTTGAATGGTTCAGCGTTTTCTTGTTCAACTCTCCGTAGTCCCTTACAAGCCGTTTGGCTGTAGACCCAGGTTTAGCCACCAGGAAACAGGGGCTGCAGTGTTGGGGGTAGTCCCCATCCTTGTACTCCAGGACTAGGCCAGCGTCGATACATTCTTGTATCTGTCGCTCAATCTCGTCGGCCTGCTCTCTAGGAGCAGGATAGGGTCTCCTCCGGATCTTGTGACCCACGAACTCGGGTTTCAGATTGAGGTCCATCTGTACCAGCTTGTCACATGAGGCTCGGGGTGGTAGTTCCCCAGGCACCTCCAGATAGGTACTTATAAGCGTCTGCACCCGCGGGTCCAATAGCTTGATCTTATCCTCCATGTCCTCGTCAGAGTGTAAGTTTCTTGCCCCCTGAGTAATAGACGTCGGGAGCTGATCCTCCACCGACTCTTCGCCCGTGGTAGTATCCTTCAACCCTTGGTAGGCATGAAGTAGGTCTTGTTCAACCGTCTCCGGTGGAAGATGGCAACATAGGCACGCTCGAGGGGGTTCACATACACATTCCTCCGAGAGGTCGTCCTCCTCTGGGGTCCTCACATGGGCACCCCACACGCTCCTCATGAGCTTAAGATCTAACTCTCTTTGCCAGGTGGTGATCTTCTGTTTGCCGTCCTCCTTCAATTGGGATAGATCTCCCATATGTCCTTGCTTCAGTGGCCATGAGAGAACGTTTTAGAGTGATTACAACACTGTGTGTTTGTTGTGCTTCTCTTGCCGCTTGCTGCTGGTGTAGGGTTTCCTGCTGCTTGTTTTGGAGGAGGAAAATGTTTCATCTGCTGAAATACAACCAATCCAGGATAATCCAAGCCAGAGATAAGCAAGTAGAAGCAAATCAGGATCAAAGCGTGAAGGGCTGCAGTCACAAAGAGTTAGATAAAGAAAACTATCAACAATAGACCACAGCAATTAGCATACATTGCAACTCAGGATGAAATATTTTACATGTTTGAGAAGAACTGATTCGAAAACTGCCCCAAAGGGCTCACTCTGATCAACAGTGCCATCTTGAGATGTGCACTCTTTGCTTTTGGGTCCCATAGGTGCTGAGGTGGCATGGCATGTGGCGATGAGGTCACTGCCATGTCACATGGGATATTCCTACTTAGCCAGGCTGACTGGGTATTGAACCCAGGACCTCTCAAAAAGGGGTGCCCCAGCCCCCTAGGGTGCATACCACTAGGATAGCTAAGAATTCATGAGAAAACATAAATAAATTCATAAGCTCTGCCTCCAGTATATCAGTGCCTCAGCAACCCAGGAAGAGATGTTTTAGTGCCTATAGCCTGGGGATAAAGGGGTCCACACCACATCCTAGTTTAGTTTTTGGTTCCATAAGTCAAAATGTGTTATCACCACTTTTGGTTGGGCCAATGCTAAGATAGAAATGCCTGCGCACTTAGAGCACCTCTAATACAACTAAGGTATACCATTAGAAAAGCACTTTTTCTTACTCCCCCCTTAAGCAGTGGTCGTCACCACTGTCGCACTTTCAGGAAAAGGGGATTTTTTTCGTGGCCTTTCCTTGGTTTCCACATCTATTTTAAAATACCTATCGCTTCCCTAACACTGTAAAAGAGCGCTTTACCATGGCCAGCGACTCTTGCTGCATTGTTGATGACAAACTCCAACGGAAGGCTCGGCGCTCTTGGCGCTGCCGGGGTTCCTGTGGCTTGGTGGGGTTAGAGTAGGGTATGCCAAGACCATATGCATGTGCATCCCTCCCTCCACGCTGCAGCGTAACACACCCCAACGCCAGACTCTCATAGGACGCTCGACCCAAGTCTCATGGAACCTGTTGGAGACACCTGTCCTGGTACTGGGGCGAGGGCGCGCTGATTTAATTAGAATTGCCCCTTGGAGGGGTCTTGATTCTGGTTCAGTCTCCTGCTGCTGCTTTTCGGCCAGAACAGCGGCCTACTCGAAGAGGCTTTGCGAGGAGTTCTGTACAACAGAGGAATGGGAGAATGAGGGACAAATCCACGCAAGCGCGAAGCGACAACACCTTAATCCGTCCAATGACGGCCCAGAATTCTTCTGAAGGCACACACCTGGAAAGAACTGAATTGCGCATCAGATGCACATTTTTATAAGATTTGTAGTCATCTCTCGATTTTTTAAATCAAGAGATTCCTACGCAGAAAAAGGCGGCGCGCAGGACTGGCTCCTAGCGAAGCGCCGGAAAATGAGGAAATAATGAGATTATAAATGTATGTCTCACGTAGACAGGAAAATGTCGAGACACACATAAATAGATGTGATTAAAGATTCCACCCACATTGCCAGAATCAACCAAAAATCAAGAATTCGAAAAATAAGAATATGACTTCAATGAATCAGGTATAAACTGCAGGTGTGCTCGTTCTGTTTGCCCGACGCCCAGTGCTCGCCATGTGTCGTCGTTTTCAAGCCTGATAGCACGAGAGAACACGATAGAGGGATAGATTAGAAACATTGCAGATGATTAGAGGTAAGATCAGGGTAATTAGACATACACACAAGTGCATAGCGACGTTTTCCGCTTGCGCCTCGTTTTTCTCCTCACCTTGCTTCACTCTCCGGCGGTAGGTAAGGTAGGTAAGCCCAGGTGGGGCCACCACCTGGTAGAGTTCGTGATTGTGGGTAAGATTGCCAAATGTTGGTCGCAAACTCGTGCATGCTCGTGCATTCACACACGCATTAAAGAGTAGGCCACGCGAACTGCGCACGGTAAACCTTGTTTAGGTTACCCAGGGGCTCCTCTGTACGTTCTTTACGAGAACCTGAGGAGTCTCTTAACGCTTGCTTGCTTGACAGGGGTGTTTGAGGACAGCGTATTATAGGTCACACTGAGGAGCCTATAATACGTGGAGTGTGGCTTGGTTACTCAGCCGCAAACACCCCTTCAGTGGCCTTTGCCTTACAGGTAGGCAGGTAGGGTGATTGGTGCAGCAGCGTCCCTTTTTTTCTTGCCGTGCTAAACAAGGGCGCTGATCCCACAATCAAGTAACTGCGCCTCAGCCAGGAGTGGCGAGGGCAGTTCGACTCCATCGACATCCACGCTGTGCACGTCACCTGTGCGCCTCTCTCCTCCAAGCCCTAGCAAGGAAAACGTGTTGTGACGTCCCTGTTAGGCCACAGTTGCTTAGCAGCGCTGTGTTCTCTTGTCTTCTTCACAGGAGGGTCATTAGGACCAACAACTTTATCTTCAACACCACCCAGTAGAGCGTGAGTGTAGGGGTGGTAATCCTGAGTGGGGGCTTGGGCCAGTTGCAGTGGCGCTCGCCCACCAGCATGGTGCCACTGTAGGGCGTGTGGGACCTTTAGTGCGTGTGTCGCTGTCCCACCCGTTTCCTGCAATTTTAGCAGGGTTGGTGGGCTGTGGCAGTGGTTAGGTCAGCGTTTTGGCCACTTAGCAAAATGGCGTTTTCATGCCTTCATAGCTTTTGCCCCCCCCTCCCTGTAGTAGACAGATAGGTAGGGAAATCAATACCTGGATTAGTACGCTGGGTATTCCCCAAAGGTTTTGCGCCAGCACAGAAATCGGGCGCTTAGGGGTGAGGAGACCCAGGGCGTACCCCGTGGCATCAATGAGACAACCCTCCAGGTTTAGCAAGCGTGCAGACTTCGGTATAATTAGGACACCACTTCTGCGGCTTGCTCTCAGGACCTTAGGAATAGCACACTCACACATACGCTTAGGCAGGTAAGGGTAAGGTTCAGTCCCTAGCTTTGATCTTGGAGGCAAGCGTCTCAGCGAGCCTCAGCAACTCACCGAGGTTGTTCTGGGACAAGTAGTCAGCCAGAACTGAGTTTAGGCGCCCCTCAGGTAGAACAAACGCAGAGAAGGGCTCCCAGGTGGCCTGTTCAACTCCAAACGCTTTTCAGAGGGTGAGGAAGCGCCAACCCTGGCGGTAGTTGTGGCGTAGGACAGACTTCACCAGGTAGAAGCCCTCTTTAGCCATCTCCTCGGCGTTCATGTCAGGGAGTTCCCCTTCAACTTGAATAGGGCTGGGAGCCCCTTGTAAGTCTAGGACGGCCATCTCCTCGTTGTTAAGCTCCCACTCTTCCCAACAGAGGTCTTCAGGGTCATAGTAGCGCTTCAGATGTTGAGCAGCGCACACCAGGGTCCCCCCATAGACGGGCAGAACACCGCACGGTGATACGGTGACCAACCACAGATAGAATAATGTAGGGCCCGAAGTATGGGTCTTCGCTGGTAGAGCGTGGCCAGGCGGGTAGTCGGCTGTGATGCACCAGCACCCAGTCCCCCTCTTGGTAGGTGGCCCGTACTCGGTGCTTTTTCTTCTTGTTCCACTGACGCCCCCTCACTCTCTGGAGCATCGCCTTGGCCTTGTCCACCTTCGATTGTTGCTCTTGGACCCATTCACCCACAGAAGAATGGGTGTCCTCTGGATGGGGGGCATGTAGGAACCACGCCGGGCACCCTAGGAAGAGCTCATGGGGCGAGTAGCCAGTAGCTTAACTCTCTGGGGAGTTCATCATCAAGGATATGACGGGGAGTAGTCTCACCCAGTCTCTGGTGCGTTCAGTTTTGCACCATATCCTTACATTCTCCTTGAGGACACGGATCTGTCGCTCACATAGGCAGTTGCTCGTGTGCGAGTAGGGGATCCCCGTAGACACCTGGACATTGAGGGATCTCAGGACCCTCTTGTACCAGCCGGTATCTGAGCGTACTCATACGTCCTCATCGGAGTTGATCTCCTTGGGCGCCCCATAGACACAAAACCACTCCTGCGGGAGTATCTTGATAGTCCCCTCCCCAGTAATGTGCTTGGTACATGGGAACACCCTGGTAAACCTGGTCAGCGCAGAGGTTACAACGAGGGCAAAGTCATAGCCCCCGAACTTCGGCATCTCCGCATAGTGCACGTATAGAACACAGTTAGCACAGTGAGGGATGGGCAGGGTTGAGTAGAGACCTCTGTCCCTGATATCCCCTGGTTTGCAGGACCTCCACGGGCACTTGTCCACGATAGGCTGGAGGGTTTTCCGCAGTTGGTCGTCAGTCCACGTAATGTGGAACCACTGCTTGAATAATCTCAGGGTACGGTCAGCACCGGCATGACCGCTGGACTCATGGGTCCACTTCAGCAGCGCTGGGACTCTGTCACTGGGTACCACGATGCGGTCCTCGTGCCAGAGGTAGCTCTTGTCCCACTTCCACTGATCTTGGTTGACCAGGAGGGGTTCAAGGCGTCTCTCCAGCCGCTTGTAGATATCCCCAAACTCCTTCAGGTACTCAGATTGTTGGAGTCCATCCAGGGGGCGTATCATAGTCATGTTGAGGTCCAAGTGGACGTGCATACGGCTGAACGCCTTCTTAGCCAGCGCTTCAGACCGGGCACCAATCAGGGCGTCGAAGTTGTTGCGGCTGATGTAGTCTGCACACTCGTTCTTCACTCCCTGGATATGATGTACCGTCAGCCGTAGTTGACTGAGGTAGGTCCACCAGCGCCGTAGCTTGGCCTTATCAGGTTGGGCGCCTTTCTGGAAAGTGCGGACGAGGTCTTGGTCGCACAGCCAGACCACAGGGTTACTCTCCAACAGTCCTGATTGTGAGGATAGCACTAACATGCCCGCGAGCAACTCCTGCTCATAGGTGGAGGAGCTCCCCCTGGCCTGGTTCCACTTCCAGTTCAGGTGGCCCAGAGGTACTAGGACCCATTTGTCGTCAGGGTAGCTCTGCTTGAGAGTTCCATCTCGGTTCAGACCTTCCGTCCCCCATTGGGAAATGGCCGAGTCGAAATCCTCCTTCTCTAGTGCTTGCCATTGGAACAACGTTCCACCACCGCCCACATTGCTGGCGTCGGTCACCAGGATAATCTCCCCCTGGAGCCCTAGGCACGCCCAAGCACTTAGCGTTGGCAACCTTTTCTTTGAGCTCGTCAAACGCTTGTTGTTCTTGTGGGCCCCAGCGCCAAGTAGTAGTCTTCTTGATCAACTCCGTCAGAATGGCGCTGGTGTAGGTGAAGTTTTTGGTATGGCGGCGATAGAAGTTGCACGCCCCAATGAAACTGCGTACATCATGAAGTCCTTCCTTGGGGTCTTCGTGTCGTACCTTAGCGTCCATCAGGGGTTCTGCCTTAGAGGTAGCTGGGGTCCACCACCCATAGCCAATGTCAGACCCCAGGTACTGCATGGTCTCCTGCATGAACTCACACTTCCCCAGCTTGAGTCGTCTGTGATTCTCTTGGCAGACTGCAAAGAACTCACCCAAGAGGATTAGGTGGTCCTCCTGGGTATTGGTCCGGAGGCATACATCGTCGTTGTGTGCTTCGATCTGGGCCCCACGGGATATAAGTTCCTGCACCTTAGGTCTCCTTCGTAGGATGGACAGGATCTTGTTCATGAGCTCCTGGAATAGACCGGGTGCGAATGCCCCTGCCAAATGGCAAGACCTTCCACTTGAACACCCTCCCCTGAGGGGTGATGAAAGCTAGTAGCTCCTGAGCGTCGGGCGTCAGGTCCACTTGCCAGAATCCGCTCCTCTTGTCCATCTTGGTTTCGTAGCGACAGGAGGCTATCTTCTCAAGGGTAGACTCCATATTACGAATGGACCCTGAGTGGTTCAACGTTTTCTTGTTCAGCTCTCCGTAGTCCACTACCAGCCGTTTGGCTGTAGACCCAGGTTTAGCCACCAGGAAACAGGGGCTGCAGTGTTGGGGGTAGTCCCCGTCCTTGTACTCCAGGACTAGGCGGGCGTCGATATATTCTTGTATCTGTCGCTCAATCTCGTTGGCCTGCTCTTCAGAAGCTGGATAGGGACTCCTCCGGATCTTGTGACCCACGAACTCGGGTTTCAGCTTGAGGTCCATCTGTACCAGCTTGTCACATGAAGCTGGAGGGGGTAGTTCTCCGAACACCTCCAGATAGGTCCTTATAAGCTTCTGCACCCGTGGGTCCAATAGCTTGATCTTGTCCTCCATGTCCTCGTCTGAGTGTAAGTTGCTTGCCCCCTGAGTAATAGACGTCGGGAGGTTATCCTCCACCGACTCTTCGCCCTTGGTAGTGTCTTTCAACCCTTGATAGGCATATAGTAGGTCTTGTTCAACAATCTCCGATAGACAATGGCAAGATAGGCACGCTCGAGGGGGTTCACATACACATTCCTCCGAGAGGTCGTCCTCCTCTGGGGTCCTCACATGGGCGCCCCACACGCTCTTCATGAGCTTAAGATCTACCTCCCTTTGCCAGGTGGTGATCTTCGTTTCGAGGTCCTTCTTCAATTGGCATAAATCTCCCATACGTCCTTGCTTCAGTGGCCATGAGCTGCGGGTAGGCTTAGCGTAGCATAGCTTTTTCGCCACCAACTTCCTCTTGGAGTCCACATACTCCCTTAGCCTGGATCGAGGGTCCAGATCTTCGTCCACGGGGTCTTCCACCCTCATGGAGAGTAAGGGTCTCAGTGGGGCGACGTACTCGGCGTTCTCTACTTCCTCCACACAGGTCTGCATGAAGAAGGCGTCGTGCTCAGTTTCGTCATCTGAGAGGATAGACCTAGGTAGCTCCGATAGTCCACACTCAGAGACTCCATCAGGAACAGGTACATGGCGAGGAGAGTTCGGGGCATTGGTGTTAGTCACGACGTATTCATCTCCTCCGGGTGTAGTCTCAATAGCATCTTGAGGTCGTAGTCGATCCTTCAAGTCACCCAAGGCGAGTCCATCGCTTTCTGGTTGTATAGTCTGGACCAGAGTCGGGTCCAGATCCTCCCAGGGGATGGAGGTAAGACCTCCTTCCACCACGCTGAGCATACTCCCCAATCCGGGTTTCCCAATAGGCGTCTTACGCCCCAGAGGCACGTCGATGGCCTCATCAGGTGAACGAACAGAGCTGATAGTCAGCCTGTCCAGGAGGTTTCGCCAGTATTCGTTGCCCCCATGGGCTCCCCAATCGGGGGAACAAAGGACCATACAGGAACGTTCCAAGGCCACCTTGGTCAGGACCTTCCCCAGTTCACTGAACCTGGGGTTCCCGTAGGCGATCCCGAAAGAGGGCCAGTAAAATTTGTAGCTGCAGTTCTTGTTCTTGCTGCAGTAAAGGTCCAGTACATGCTGCATGTCGCTGGCGAACAACTCAACACTCAGGTCTTCTCTAGAGTAACCCAACTCCTTCAGACCTTGGTCTAGGACTTCCCCCAATAGTTGATAGTCCTCAGTTTTGGAGGCCGCCATCATGTTCGAGGGCTCCTCCTTCGATACCCTCGGATAGCTCGAGGTATGTTCCGACTGCTCCAGTGGCACAGAATCTCTGCCACTGCCGTGGTCCATGTAGAGGAGGTAGGGCGCTTGCAGCGTCAGGGATTGTATCTGGGAGTGCTGCAGGAAGAAGTCAGTCCCCAAAACAAAGTCGAAGGACTCAGTGTCCATCACATGGAACCGATGAACGATAGTCCGGGAGCCGTTACGTACCTCCACTTCACAGTCCCCGCAGCTGTGCACGACATGTCCATCCCCCATTCGTATAGCCGCGGTGGTCATGGTGTTCCCCAGGCTCCCACAAGGTAAAGTTTTCTTGGCCACTATAGATATGGTGGCGCCAGTATCCAATACCCCCAGGTATTCACGTCCCCCTTTTTGGATACATACCAAAAACACCAGGTCCTGGGCCCCACCGGAGCGTCCCCGTGAGAACTCTGCGGGACAGGTCACCTCGAACCCCTTGTTCCGCAATTTGCGGGCCATCCTCATTAAACAGGTCCTCTTCTTAGCGTTGCCGTCATCACCGCCTTCATGCTCAAGCTTAGCCCCTTGTTCTTGCTGGACCTGCGTTTGTGAGCGTGTGGTCGGACCAGACTGCCCTCCAGAGGGCTTGGACTTCCCCCCTGGATTAGGGTTGGGGTTGCCTCCGTTCTTGTCCGTGTTCTTGTTGTCCTTGTATGGCTGGCGGTTAGCGCCTCCTCCTCGTCCACCTGGACTTTTGTCTTGCCCTTGTCCACGTCCTTTCGACTTGCGCTTGCCGGAGTCGTTGCCTTTGCCTTTGCCTCCACCTTTGCCAGAGCCTTTGCAAGGATCCTCACCCTTCAGTTTCGCCGACAGGCGTTTCTTGGGGTAGCACTCATCCTCGTAGTGCTTCCTCTTCCCACAGAAGGCACAGGTGATAGTACACCTGTAGTGATCCGGCAGCTTTGCCTTGGCGCCGGTGTTTTTCTCCTGCTGCTTCACTTGGACTACGAAGCAGTCTTGCTGCTCGCAGTCAGGGGCGTGCTGCAGGTGGCCCTGCCCGTCTCTGGTATCACACCAGAAGACCTCCTTGACGTTTTCCATGATACGGGCGTGTTTGCAGGTAGTCCCCTGCCCAGGTCCGGATCCTTGGTACCCTTTGCCATGGCTTCCAGAGCCTCCACCTCCAGGACGGTAGTTGTTCAGGTGCTGGTCGCTTCCTTTCTCCAGCGCCAGCTCCAGGAGTAGTACACATAGATCCTCGTAGTGGAGGGCTCTGGCCTTGTGCTCTGCCGTTGAACAGCACTCGTCCCACAGCTCCCAAAGGAGCTTAGCCACCAACCAGAAAAGCAGGGCGTCGCTGCTGTAGGACCCGGGCGTCAATCGTCCAGCCCAGTGATCCAGGTCAGCCAATAGCTCAGAGACTCTGCCAGGTTTGGGGTTGTTGGGCAGCATGGGCAGGTTCTGCATCTTCGCCCTGATTGAGAGGTCGGTTTCATAGGTCGGGTACTGCCACTCTAAGGCAACCAACACATCGGCAAAGGTGGCGGACTTAGTCACGATCTGTCTGACGTGCTTCTCCAAGTCCTTGGTCTTGCAACACTGCAGGAGCAGATCGCACTTGACCCGTCCACTTGCGTGGGTTTGGCCGGTTAATCAGAGAAACCGGCCAAAATTCTCAGCGAACTCGCTGAGGTCCTTGCCTGTGAACTCGGGCAGGTTCACCACGATCTTGGAGGTGACAATAGCCTTAGCCTCCTGAGCCCTGCGTCCCTCAGGGCGTCGGGTCTTCTTCTTCTTCTTCTTCTTCTTCCCACTTGGGTTCTCGGGGTCCTCCGGATGGTCGTCCTCCGAGGGCGAGGCAGAAGTCATCAATGGCGGTTCATCATCGGAGGGATCTCCGGCTAGGTCACTGGAGCCATAGGGCTACACATCCACCATTGCCCTAAGAGCTGTCAGCCCCAGCCGGTCCAGCTCGGCTCTCGTAGACCTCTCCACGTGACTGTAGGATGGCTGGGCCGTCCTCGGCACGAAAGGGCTTCTAGGTATCACACCAGGGGTCGGCATCGGTCGGCTCCTCAGGCTCCCCAGGGTGTTTGTCAGCCCTGCCACCAGGTGGTTGGCCCGTACTTGATGGGGTGACATTCCCACAGTGGTAGGTGACGCTTGGGGCGGTATCAGGGGCTCAAGTTTATCTCGAATCTCTTGAGTGAGGTCGCCAACAATTTTAGCCGTGGCTCCTCGGAGCACCTCAATGATCTCCGACCGCGTCAGGGACCTGTTGGAGGATCTCCCGGATCCTCTACTCCTGCTCCCGCATGACTCAGGTCCTCTCCTCAACCCACTCAGAGTTGCATACCCAGGAACATCCACATAGGCTCCCGGAGCGGGTAGAGGATGGTGATAGACAGCCGGATACCATAGCGGCGCAGAACTGGAGGTCACCGACTCACTGGTAGTAGTTGCCTCTGGAAACGCAGTGGTAGGTGGGTTCACACCATAGGCAGAGTAGGTAGGCATACCAGTAAAGCCTGTGCCCTGAGCCATAGGCGGGTTGGTTAATGGTGTGGATGTTGCAGCGGCCGGGTCTGGAGTTAGGAGTGTGGTGGTTATAGGAGAAGGTGATGCGTGAAGGCCAGAAGCGCTTGGTGCGCCCTGGAGAGTAGGATCATTCGTCGGGTCGTGCCCTTGGTCTGCTCCTTCGTCTGCTATGCTTTCTCCACCATCCTTCTCTCTCTCTCTCTCTTTCTCTTCACAGGATGGGTGTCCACCTCCTTGACTGAGAGGGCCCGGAAGGCCGACTGAAGTCCTTCCATCGAATCCTGGGCCACGTCCACTGGCCCATGTAAGGGCTCTGAAGGTACAGCGCTAGGTCCAGGTCCAGGTTCACCAGGTGCGGGCAGTGCTGGTGCCTCAGGCGCCGTCTTCACGTCGGTGTCCTCTTTCTTGGTGTCCATATTCCTTAGCCCTTCTTGCTTATATATGACTGATCTCGGCGCACTGCATGTACGGCACGGGGTTGCTGCCGGTACGCAGAGACAGTCTGCTTCTTGCTACCAGAAGGTTTCATAGTGATTTCAACACTGTGTGTTTGTTTTGCTTCTCCTGCTGCTTGCAGCTGGTGTAGGGTTTCCTGCTGCTTGTTTTTGATGAGGAAAATGTTTTATTTGCTGAAATACAACCAATCCAGGATAATCCAAGCCAGAGATAAGCAAGTAGAAGCAAATCAGGATCAAAGCGTGAAGGGCTGCAGTCACAAAGAGTTAGATAAAGAAAACTATCAACAATAGACCACAGCAATTAGCATACATTGCAACTCAGGATGAAATATTTTACATGTTTGAGAAAGGCTGGTTGGAAAACTGCCCCAAGGGCTCACTCTCATCCACAGTGCCATCTTGAGATGTGCACCCTTTGCTTTTGGGTCCCATAGGTGCTGAGGTGTCATGGCATGTGGCGATGAGGTCACTGCCATGTCACATGGGATATTCCTACTTAGCTAGGCTCACTGGGTATTGAACCCAGGACCTCTCAAACAGAGGTGCCCCAGCCCCCTAGGGTGCATACCACTAGGATAGCTAAGAATTCATGAGAAAACTTAGATAAATGCATACGCTCTGCCTTCAGTATATCAGTGCCTCAGCAACCCAGGAAAAGATGTTTTAGTGCCTATAGCTTGGGGATAAAGGGGTCCACACCACATACTACCTTAGTGTTTGGTTCCATAGGTCAAATTGTGTTATCACCACTTTTTGGTGGGCCAATACTAAGATAGAAATGCCTGTGTGCTTAGAGCACCTCTGATACAACTAAGCTATACCCTACAGCATTAGAAAAGCACTTTTTCTTACTATGAGCTGCGGTTAGGCTTAGCGTAGCATACCTTTTTCGCCACCAACCTCCCCTTGGTGTCCACTTACTCCCTTAGCCTTGATCGGGTATCCAGCTCTTCGTCCAAGCGGTCTTTGACCCTCATGGAGAGTAGGGGTTTCAGTGGGGCAACGTACTCGGTGTTCTCTACTTCCTCCACACAGGTCTGCACGAAGAAGGCTTCGTGCTCAGTTTCGTCATCTGAGTGGATAGAGCTAGGGAGCTCGGATAGTCCACACTCAGAGACTCCATCAGGAACAGGTACATGGCAGGGAGAGTTGGGGCGGTTGGTGTTAGTCACGACATATTCATCCCCTCTGGGTATAGTCTCAATAGCACCTTGAGGTCTTGGTCGATCCTTCAAGTCACCCAAGGCTTTCTCGTTGTATAGCCTGGACCAGAGTCGGGTCCAGATCCTCCCAGGGGATGGAGGTAAGACCTCCCTCCACCACGCTGAGCATACTCCCCCATCCAGGCTTCCCTATAGGCGTCTTACGCCCCAGAGGCACGTAGATGGCCTCATCAGGTAACCGAACCGAGCTGATAGTCAGCCTGTCCAGGAGGGTTCGCCAGTACTTGTTGCCCCCATGGGCAGCCCAATCGGGGGAAAACAGGACCATACGGGAAGGTTCCAAGGCCACCTTGGTCAAGACCTTCTCCACCTCACTGAACCTGGGGTTCCCGTAGGCCATTTCGAAAGAGGGCCAGTAACATTTTTAGCTGCAGTTCTTCCCCTTGCTGCAGTAAAGTCTCAGGACAGTTTGCTTGTCGCTGGCGAACAACTCAACACTCAGGTCTTCTCTAGAGTAGGTGAAGTCCTTCAGACCCTGGTCTGGGACGTCCCCCAATAGTTGATAGTCCTCAGTTTTGGAGGCTGCCATCATGGTCGAGGGCTCCTCCTTCGATACCCTCAGGTAGCTCGAGGTGTGCTCTGACTGCTCCAGTGGTACGGACTCTCTGCCACTGCCGTGGTCCACGTAGAGGGGGTAGGGTGCTTGCAGCGTCAGGGACTGTATCTGGGAGTGCTGCACGAAGAAGTCAGTCCCGAAAACAAAGTCGAAGGCCTCAGTGTCCATCACATAGAACCGATGTGCGATAGTTCGAGAGCCCATACGTACCTCCACTTCACAGTTCCCGCAGCTGTGCACGACATGTCCATCCCCCATTCGTACAGACGCGGTGTCATGGTGTTCTTCAGGCTCCCACGAGGTGAAGTCTTCCTGGCCACTATAGATATGGTGGTTCCAGTATCCAATACCCCCAGGTATTCACGTCTCCCTAGTCGGATATGTACCCAGAACACCAGGTCCAGGGCCCCACCGGAGCGTCCCCGTCAGAACTCCGCAGCCCATATGCGGGCCATCCTCATGAAACAGCTTCTCCTCTTAGCGTTGCCGTCATCACCACCTTCATGCTCACGCTTGGCCCCTTGTTCCCGCTGCGCCTGTGTCTGCAAGCGTGTGGTGGGACCAGACTGCCCTCCAGAGGCCTCCGAGTTTCCCCCTGGATTAGAGTTGGGGTTGCCTCCGTTCTTGTCCGGGTTCTTGTTGTCCTTGTCTGGCTGGCGCTTAGCGCCTCCTCCTCGTCCACCTTGGTTCTTGTCTTCCCCTTGGCTCTTCCACATCCCTTCGACTTGCTCTTGCCTGAGTCGTTGCCGTTGCCTTTGCCTCCACCTTTGCCAGAGCCTTTGCCAGGATCCTCACCCTTCAGCTTCGCCGACAGGCGTTGCTTGTGGTAGCACTCATCCTCGTAGTGCTTCCTCAACCCACAGACCGCACAGGTGAGAGTACACCTGTAATGATCCGGCATCTTCGCCTTGGCGCCAGTGTTGGTCTCCTGCTTCCTCCTTTGGACTACGAAGCAGTCTCGTTGCTCGCAGTCAGGGGCGTGTTGCAGGTGACTCTGCTCATCTTTGGCATCACACCAGAAGAGCTCCTTGACGCTTTCCATGATACAGGCGTGTTTGGGGGTTGTCCCCTGTCCAGGTCTGGATCCTTGGTACCCTTTGCAATTGCTTCCAGAGCCTCCCCCTCAAGGGAGGTAGTTGTTCAGGTGTTGGTCGCTTTCTTTCTCCAGCGCCGGCTCCAGGAGTAGTACACATAAATCCTCATAGTGGAGGGCACTAGCCTTCCGCTCTGCCGTTGAACGGCACTCATCCCACAGCTCCCGAGGGAGCTTAGCCACCAACCAGAAAGGCAGGTCGTTGCTGCTGTAGGAACCGGGCGTCAATCGTCCATACCAGTGATCCAGGTCAGCCAATAGCTCAGAGACCCTGCCAGGTTTGGAGTTGTTGGGCAGCACGGGCAGGTTCTGGATCTCGGCCCTGATGGGAAGGTCGGTTTCATAGGTCGGGCACTGTCTCTCCAAGGCAACCAACACGTCGGCAAAGGTGGCGGACTTAGTCACGATCTGCTTGACCTGCTTCTTCAGGTACTTGGTCTTGCGGAACTGCATGAGCAGATCGCACTTGACTCGCCCACTAGCATGGGTTCGGCCGGTCATTCAGAGGAAACGGCCAAAGTTCTCAGCAAACTCGCTGAGATCCTTGCCTGTGAACTCAGGCAAGTTCAGCACGATCTTGGAGGTGGCAATAGCCTTAGCCTCCTCAGACCTGGGTCCCTCAGGGCGCTTGGTCTTCCTCCTCTTCTTCTTCTTCCGCCCACTCGGGTTCTCGGGGTCCTCAGGGTCGTCGTCCTCCAAGGACGAAGCAGAAGTCATTGAAGGCGGCTCATCGTCAGAGGGGTCTCTGCCTAGGTCACTGGAGCCATAGGGTTCCACGGCAACCTTTGCCCTCAGGGCTATTAGCCCCAGCCGGTCCAGCTTGGCTCTTGTACAAATCCCCACGTGGCTGTAGGGTGGCTTGGCCGTTCTCGGTACAAAAGAGCTTCTCAGTATCGCTGCAGGGGTCGGCATCGGTCGGTTCCTCAGGCTCCCCAGGGTGTTTGTCAGCCCTGCCACCAGGTGGTTAGCCTGTACTCGATGGAGTGACATTCTGACCATGGTAGGTGACGCTTGGGGCGAAATCAGGGGCTCTAGTTTAGCCAGAATCGCCCACAAGTTCAGAAATGGCTCCTCGGAGAGCCTCTTTTATCTCCGATCGCGTCAGGGACCTGTTGGACGATCTCCCTGATCCTCTTCTCCTGCTTCGCATGACTCAGGTCCTCTGTTCAGCCCACTCAGGGTTGAATACCCAGGAACATCCCCATAAGCTCCCGTAGCGGGTAGAGGATGGTGATAGTCAGCCGCATACCATCGCGGCGCAGAACTGGAGGCCACTGGCTCACTGGTAGTAGAGGCCTCTGGAAACGCAGTGGTAGGTGGGTTCACACCATAGGGAGGGTAGGTATGCATACCAGTAAGGCCTGTGCCCTCGGCCATAGGCAGGGTGGTTATGGGTGTGGATGTTGCCGCGGCTGGGTCTGGATTTGGGAGTGTGGTGGTTGTAGGAGAGGGTGATGCGTGGAGGCGAGAAGCGCTTGGTGCGCCCTCGAAGGTCGAATCACTCGTCGGGTCGTGCCCATGGTCTACTCCTTCGTCTCCCATGCTTTCTCCAGCATCCTCGTCTCTCTCTCTCTTTCTCTTCACAGGATGGGTGTCCACCTCCTCGACTGAGAGGGCCCGGAAGGCCGACTGAAGTCCCTCCAGCGAGTCATCAACCACGTCCACTGGCCCATGTAAGGGCACCGAAGGTACAGCGCTAGGTCCAGGTCCAGGTTCACCAGGTGCTGGCATTGCTGGTGCCTCAGGCGTTGTCCTCACGTCGCTGTCCTCCTTCTTCGTGTCCATATTTGCCCTTCTTGCTTATATATGCCAGATCTCGGCGCACTGGATATACGGCACGGGGTTGCAACCGGTACCCAACAGAATGCTTCCGGAACGATTTACAGTGATTTCAACACTGTGCTGCTTGCTGCTGGTGTAGGGTTCCTGCTGCTTGTTTTTGATGAGGAAAATCTTTTATTGTTGAAATACAATCACTCCAGGATAACCCAAGCCAGAGATAAGCAAGTAGAAGATAAACAGGATCAAAGCGTGAAGGGCTGCAGTCACAAAGAGTTAAATACAGACAACTATCAACAATAGACCACAGCGATTAGCATACATTGCAACTCAGGATGAAATATTTTACATGCTTGAGAAAAACTGATTGGAAAACTGCCCCAAGGGCTCACTCTCATCCACAGTGCCATCTTGAGATGTGCACTCTTTGTTTCTGGGTCCCATAGGTGCTGAGGTGGCATGGCTTGTGGCGCTGAGGTCACTGCCATGTCACATGGAATAATCCTACTTAGCTAGGATGACTGAACCCAGGACCTCTCCAAACGAGGTGCCCGAGCCCCCGAGGGTGCATACCACTAGGATAGCTAAGAATTCATGAGAAAACATAGATAAATTCATAGGCTCTGCCTTCAGTATATCAGTTCCTCGGCAACCCAGGAAAAGATGTTTTAGTGCCTATAGCTTGGGGATTAAGGGGTCCACACAATATCCTGATTTAGTGTTTGGTTCCATAGGTCAACATGCGTTATCACCCATTTTGGTTGGGCCAATACTAAGACAAAAATGCAAAGTATAAAGTATACCATAAAGCATTGAAAAAGCACTTTTTCTTACTGCAGGGGGCTTTGAGGAGGATCAGGGGCGAGGCAGCGAGGCTGGAGGGGAGGGACAGGGAGGTGGCGGAGCGGAACCGCAGGGTGAGGGAGAAGGATGCGGCCGCGGCCCGCGGGAGGCACCGGGTCATCCCGGACCCGGAGGGGAAAACCCCCCCCACTGATAAGGAGGGGCGGTCGCCGTCCGGGAAGAGGGGAAGAGGGGAAGGAGACGACGGTCGGCATGCGCTGGGAGCTGGGAGTAGGGAGCACAGGGTGCAAAGGGGGCGCCGCGGCCCGCCAGTCCGAGCCCGGAGCCTACGCTGATGGACTGGGGTTTGGCATTGCCGCTGCCGCGGCATTGAGCGCGGCACCGTGGGCGGAGGACGCCGGGGACGGTCCGGGGGTGAAGAGCACGGAAGGTGGCGGAGTTTGTCCTCTACGTGAAGTGGGCAAGGAGGATGAGAGGGGGACGGGAGCGGCGCGGGACTCACTCGTTCCGCAACCTGGTCCAAAGGGCGGGGAGGCCGCAGGACAAGTGGCCAGAGATGGCCGAGGACAGGTGGACAAGGATGCTGGGGGCGGCGTTCCCGAGGGTGGACCTCGATGGTCCGAGGGGGAGAAAGCTCAGGGTGCAGATGCTGATGCAGCTGCTGCAGAGGGAGGGGTGGTACTGAAGGGGGCAGGGGACAAGGCAAAGGCGCGGCATGGGGCGGAGGGGGAGGGGATCCGTTCGGGCAAGATGATGAAGGTCTCCGCCCATTACGGGTCAAAGGAAGATGGGAGGTCAGGCGCCAGAGGGCAATGAGGGGGACTGCTGCAAGCCTCGGGGGCTGTGTGGGCCGGGGGTATCGACCCAGGAGGGCTTTCGTTGTGGACGGACAGGGGCGATGCCAGACGCTCGGGGCGGGCACGGGGAGCTGGCAGACCCGGGGGTCAATGGGCTGATGCCCATAGTGGAGGTTGCGCTGAGCCACAAGGGGAAAAAGATGACAGAGGGGCGGACGTCGATTACATGGACCCTCGACGCTAGGACGGGTACCAGATCAACTCTTGCAGCGGCCGCGACGGCGGGAGGCGGGATCGCTGGCTAATGTGTGCGGCGCGGCCAGGCTGCAAGATCAAGGCCTGCCGTGCGGACTGATCTGTATGCTTGCCTCTGAGGATACACGAGGCGTGTGGCGAGACGGTGGAGCCGCCGAGGTCCAAAGCGAGGGCCAGAATCTGCGATCGAGGGGACTGGCTGCAGATGCAGAGACAGATGGAGCAGCATGACGGCCCAACAAGGTGGCCCCCAGGGCCCCTGTTGAGGCGTGCGCACCGCGGAGGCCTAACGGTAGCGACACCTGGTGGCTGCAGGGAGGAGCGGCGGGCTGAGGGTGCGGAATTCGGTGGGAATCCCTCTGGGTGCCATGGGGTGCGCGGCGCTCTGCCCGTCAGGTGAGGCTCGCTACCAGGGTTCTGCCCTGCAGGAGTGGCGAACAGGCAGACGAATCTGATATTTTGTCACGCTGGCACCTTGGTCTTGGCTGATTACTCCGCATACAATCCCCGAGAGACTGCTTGGAAAGGCCAGGGGCAAGGCTGGTGTTCCCGCGTCCGATGCTGCAAGCGGCGTCTCGGTGGCGCCCCTGTAGAGTTGTCTTCTCCATCTAACAGCTGGAGTGTGTGGGTTATCCGCTAACAGGCTGCCTGGCGACATACCTCTCTGCTTGGCAAAATTGCGCTGTATTAGTACCGCTGGGATTACGCGTGACCCATGCCCTGAGGGTTTGGCCTCAGCCGACCTGGGATGCGCCATGCCATGATGGCCATCCACGCCATGGAACGCCCAGCAAAGTTGAGCAACCAAGCACACAACCTTGGTGACTGAACCAGGACAAGGCCCCATTGGGGGGCTCTCATCCGACTGGAATGGCTCTGTACCGAATCAACACAGCTGGTCATTACAGCTAGCCGTGGTTGGTCAACAGTGGGAATGCAGCACAGCCACGTAGGCACTCTGGTTGTGTGCCTTCGGAAGATGCGGTGGCTCCAAGGGCCAGGGTGTCAGGCCTGTCTGTCAGGACTGCACGGAACCCTCCAGGACTTGGGTGTCCCGTCCCAGCCGTCCTCTGGCAGTGGGCATCCAGGCCTGATTTCAGCCGAAGCCCGCTTCTCCAGCAGGCGTGAACCTTCTGCCTCAGAGTGGCCAAGCAGGCCCGGCCGCGGCTGTTGGGCTGTCAAGGAAGAGAGGCGGTGGCTTCAGGTGTGGGCTGGCTGCAGTTCCCGGGGGCAGGGTGATGGCCAACCAGAGACGTTGGCCCCATCCGTGACACCGACGTGTGGTCTACTCAGAACAGTGTACATCGCAGGGGAATCTGGGTCTTCATTCTGGCAGCCCTCCTCCAGATCGAGGTTGCGGGGGCGCGCAGGGGACGATGGGGTTGGGTGCCTGAGGTCGGGAAAGACTCTATATATCACAGGATGGGGAAGAGGGGTGTCGGTAGTGGGCAGGGATGAGATGACGATGCAGGGAGGTAGGGGTTGGGGCAGCAAGGCAGGGTCACAGAAGCAGGGAGCAGGGGACACAGGCGGGGCGCGCGCGAGCGGCGGTGAGCACGGCACGCGAGCCGCAAAGGGGCAGGGGCAGGCGCAGACACGGGGTGCGCAAAAGAACACGCAAAGGGAGGGGCACAGGGGGCATCGGCACCACGTCACCCACACAACGACAACATGCAAAAGACCCGCATTGAGCCATACCAGCCGCCCTGCCCGACCATCAGAGAACTGATGGAGAGGAGGGCAGCGGGGACAGACGACGGGGGAATCCTCCCGAAGGGGTACCTCGGGAGGCCGCCCAAGTAGGCCTACTAGGAGGAGGATGACGCGCCGGCGGAGAGGCGCGTGTGGGCGAGAAAGATACAACCCTGGTGCGGAGAGGAGCAGCGGGGCGCACACATGGCCGGCGAGGAGCAGTAAGGGGGGGAAGGGCGAGAGGCGCGCGACGGGGGGAGGGGCGGGGCGGAGAGCAGCGAGGGGTCGACGAAAGGGAGGGGCACCCACCTGGTACGGCCGGGGACCGCCGAGGGAAAACCCCCCATGGGGGGGAGAGAACCAGAGACAAGGCCAGAAAGGAGACACAACAGCAGAGGACCAGTGCAGCAGTGTCCTCTGTGCAGGCAGGGAGAAGGGTTCAAAAGACACAAAAGACAAACCAAAAAAAAACCATCAGCACCCGGCACAGCAAAGGACAACACGAGAGGGCCCTGGGGGGGGATGGCTAACAGGGTGCGCACAAGGGGAAGAAGGACCCGAAGAAGACAAAAAAACAAACACAAAGCGTGGAGAGCGCAAAAAGCAGGGGTACGAAAAGGAGCAACCTGTGCAAGGGGCACGAAACAGTCCTTCGGGCCCGCGCCACTGGGTTGCTGGCGGCCCGGTGGGGTACAGGAAAAAACAGGCACAAGGGGACGCAGGGCACGGTTGGGCCAGAAGCACAAGGCAATGATCCCGAGACGGGGAGAAGATAGGAGCGACCTGTCCCTGGGGCACAAAAGGGGCCCAGGATTGATGAGGATCCAGTGGGCCCGCGCCAAGCAGTTGCTGGCGGCCTGGTGGGGTAGTGACAAGGGATGCGGGACGCGGAACAAGAAAGAACAGGCACAAGGGGACGCGTGGCAAGAGTGAGCCAGAAGCCCAGGGTGACGATGCCTGGATAGGACGGGGAAAAGAAGTGAACAACCCGTGCCCGGGGCAAAGAAAGGTCCCAGGTTGAATGATGATCCAGTGGGCCCGCGCCGCGGGTTTGCTGGCGATCCGGCAGGGGTATAAACACGGGATGAGGGTAGGGAACAAGGGACGGTGGGAGAACGGGCGGGGAGGCAGGGCCAGGGACAGGATGGGATGAACGGGAACGGGGGGTCGCAGAGCTTTCCTAGCAGAGCAGGTTAGAACGGGCGGCAACAGGCGGCATGCAACGGCCCCTGTTGGATTGGGAAAGTGGTCGCCATCGAGTGGAGAACCATGTGCCAACCATTGGGAACCTGGCCACGGTAAGTTGGGAAACAGCCCTGACCTCCGGGATGACCGAGAGCTGTCGGCAGGGCTGAGAGTTGACCCTGAAGACCCCGGTTCAAAATCCTGAGTACACGTAGGTTCACGCGCGAGCTCAACCAGGGGGAACGTGGAAATGGTCGCCCCCTGGCCTCCAGCGGCGGATTGACGACAGCGAAGGGCCGTAGGTAGGTCGGTAGGTAGGTGGGTGCAATGGGTGGTGGACAGGCGCCCCATGGTTCCTGCTGGTGTTGCCGTTGTGACGAACAGGAAGAGGCCCCGCGCTTGAAAGGGGGAGGCGGCTTACATCCCGCTAGACCTGACTCGTGGCCCCCAACCAAGCGGCCCCGGGCAGCACCGGGAGAGCTGATCGCGGGAGCGTGACGCAGTTGTCACGCCGGGAGGTTGTGCCCCAGTTCCTGCACACGTCCCCTCCTTTAGGTGGAAGACTAGGCGCTCACCGGACCTCATGGCGTATCCTGTACCCAAGGCATGCCAGCTGCGTTCTTCGTAGTTGTATTCCGAGATGCTTAGGTGTCGCAGGGTCCGCCTCGAGTCCAAAAGCAGCGCAGCCCTTAGGATGCAGGCCTACCCCCGGTCTGCGGGTCTCACTTGGCTGGTTCACCTGCATGGCACGGGCTGCCTCATGGCCCGGGCTATGGACACTGGGTTTCCTACTGTTGTGTGGTGCACGTGTTGGGGTCTGGGTTTATCGGCAACCCCGCCAATCCTGGCTGGGTCTTGGGTGTGTGTGTTTGTGTACGGGTTTTGGCCTCGCCCCCCCAATCGTTGCTGGGGTTCCTGGTGCGCGTGTCTTTGCTCCGGTTTTGCTTGCATCCCGCCAACCCTTGCTGGGGTGTTGGGGTGTGTGTGTTTCTGCCTGCGCTCCGCCTTTACCTTGCCATTCGTTGCTGGGGTCTTTGGTGCATTTGTTTGAGAACGGGTTTTGGTTTTACCCCGCCAATCGGGGCTGGGGGGTGTGGTGTTGGCTTGGGTTTTGGCTTCAGCCCGCCAATCCTGGCTGGCCTGCTGGGGTGTGTGTGTTTGTGTGCGGGCTCCGCTGGTACCCCGGAAGTCCTGGCTAGGGTGTGTGGTGTAGGTGTTTGCGCTTTGGTTCGCGTTTCCGCTGCGCCCCGCCAGTCCTGGCTGATGTGTCCGGGTGTGTGTATTTGTGTGCGCGCTCCGCCGCTACCCCGCCAATCCTGCCTGGGGTTCCTGGTGCGTGTGTCTGGGTTTGCGCTTTGGCTTCCACCTGGCCAATCCTGGCTGGGGTGTTGGGGTGTGCGTGTTTGTGTGTGCATTCCGCTTGCACCCTGCCAATCCTGGCTGGGATGTGTGGTGCGCTTGTGTGTGCTTGGGCTGCATTTTGGCTGCTCCCCGCCATTCCTGGCTTCGTTGTTGGGGTGCCTCTGTTTGTTTGCACACGCTGTTTGTACCCCGCCAAACCTGGCTTGGGATTATGGTGCTGGTTTTTTGGGTCTGGTTTTGGGGTCCACCCTGCCAATGCTGGCTGGGGTGTTGGCATGTGTGTGTTTGTGTTTGCACTTCGCCTGCACCCTGCAACTCCTTGCTGGGGTGTGTTGTGTGGGTGTGTGTGCTTCTGTTCGAATTTCGGCTGCGCCCCGCCATTCCTGGCTGGGGTCTTGGGGTGTGTGTTTGTGTGCGGGCGCCTCTTGTACCCCGCCATTCCTCGCTAGGGTTCATGGTGTGTGCGTGGGTTTGGGTTGTGGCTTTCCCCCAGCTTATCCTGGTTGGGTGTCGGGATGTGTTTGTCTGTGTGCGCGCCCCGCCTGCACCCCGCCAGTCGTTGCTGGGGTGTGCGGTGCAGGTGTGTGTGTTTGGTCTCTGGTTCCGGGTGCGCCCGGCCATTCTTGGCTGGGGTGTTTGGGTGTGTTTGGTTCTGTGCGCGCTCTGCCTGCACCTCGCCAGTCCTGCGGGGGTTTGCCGTGCGTGTGTGTCGGTTTGGGTTTTGGCTTTTACCCCGCCAATCCAGGCTGGGCCGTTGGGGCGTGTGTGTTTGTGTGCGCGCTCCGCTTGTACCCCGCCCGTCCTGGCTGGATGCTCGGGGCACGTGGAGGCCGTCCGAGAACATAGCTCTTGGTACTTGCCGCTGATCCCTGCGGAGGCAGGGGCGCTGGGCTCGCTCAGTGTCGTACCTGTTCGCGACCTCGTGATGGGGTAGTCCCTGGCGGGTCCCCCCGGCTTCGGTCTTGGGCTGTGTGCGTGCTGGCGTGTGTGGACCCGGTCACTGGCGCGTCCGGTTTCTCGAACAGTCCGTTTTTCGACAGGGCCCTAATCCGGTGCACCGGGGCTGTTTTGTGTGGACTGAGACACCTCCCCTTTCCGGTCGGAGGACTCCATGCCCGGGTCCTGGGCGTGTGTGCCTGTGCGTGCTCCTCTTGGCAGGGCCGGTTGGGCCGCCCCCCCGGGCGCGTTTTGGTTCGCCTCACCTCCCCTTTGGCTGTTTTGTCCTCCTGCTTTGGTCGGCCCCGTCTTGGGTGGGGTTGCCCTTTTCTTGTCCTTTGGTTTTTCTTTTTTCCTTTCGTTGTTGTTTGTTCTTTTCTCTTCTTGCTCTCCCTTTGCGCCCCCGCTGTCTCCTGCTTTCTCTGGTTTTGGGCCTGGAGTGTCCATGGCCTTGGCGCTCTGCAGTTTCCCTGCTCCCCGTCCCTCCTTTCGACCCTTTTTTGCCCTTGGCTTTCGCTTTGGGCCTTGGCCCCCTGCCCTCCTTTTCCTCTTTTGTTTTTCACTTTCTCTTTCTTTTTTTCTTTTTCTTTTTTTCGTCTTTTTGTGGCTTTTTGTGCTCCCCTCCCCCCCCCTATGGCCTCGGTGTTCGTTTTGTGGGTCTGGACGCCCCGTTGCTCGGCGTGCGCTCCCACTGCTTTTGTGTTTTTTGCATTACCTTTTGCTGTTTCCTTGGGGATGCTGACCCCCCACCCTGGTGTGTGGTTTGCGGGTGTGCCGCTTGCCATTTCGTGTTTTTGCTCTCCGGTTTTGCTCTCGCCTGCTCTGCTTTCGTTGCCTGCTATCCCTCCCCTTTTTGGGGTGCGCGGTGTGCCCTTTGCTGTCTGGTGTTGCCGTGCCGTGCTGGACTTCCGTGTGGTGTCTTTCAGTGCCGTGGTGCCGTGTTCTCTGCAGCGTGTCGTGCTGTGGTGTCCCGTCATGCTCTGTTGTGGGCTGCTGCGTGCTGTCCGGTGTTCTTTGGGGCGGCTTTTTGTGCGTTGTGTTGTCCGCTGCTGCTGTGTGATGTGCCGCGTCCCTGGTCGTGTCGTCCCGCTGCCTTGTCCGCGTTGTGGTTTGCTGTCTGGTCCTGTCTGTGTTGCCGTGTGGTTGGCTGGGTCCCTAGGTGCTGTGCTCCGCCGCGCTGTTACGCATTGTTCTGCCCGCCATTTCGCTGTTGTGCGCTGTGTTGTTTTGTCTCGCCCTGTTTGATGCCGCTGCTTACTGTGTCTTGCCCCCGTGCGCTGTCGGTCGCCCTGGGATCCTGGGCCACCCGGCGGTGTGTTTTGTCGTGTTTCTGTGCGCTGTGTGCCCTGTGTTGTGTGTGTTTTACCGTTGTGTGTTCGTGCATGCTTTGTGCTGTGTGTGCACACGGGTGTCGTGCTGTTTGCTCCCTGTCCTCCCTGTTCTGTGCGGTGCTGCGCTGCGCTGTCCTGGTGCGCTTGTGTCATGCTGTTCCTTCCGTCTGTCCTATTACCGGTCCCTGGTGCTCTGGTGCATTGCTGCATGGTGTGCTGTCTGCTTCGGTGTCATGTTGTGCTGCTGCGCGCTGTGTCGTGTTGTCCTGTGGCCTGTCGTGTTGTGCTGCAGCCTGCAGCATGGGTGGCTGGCTGCCCTGTTGTTTACCGCGGGTTGCTGTGCGGCCCTGCTCTCCCTTGGTGCCCTGCTCCCCTGTGCTGTGCCCGATGGTGCCGTGCTTCCGTGTGGTGCTGTGGGGCCCTGTCATGCTGCCTTGTTTTGTTTGAGTAAGAAGAAGTCACTGCCTTGTCCTTTTCGGAGGGTTTGATCCAGGCTCAGCCCCTTTCAAAACCCTCTTGTTGATGCTAGGACTAACTTAAGTATTTTTGTCACTCTTTTGAAGCCTTTAGTACACTTTCTCAAAGTAACTAGGGTTATAACCCTAGCCCCCCCCATGAAGTTCACCCCTACCACTCAACTGAGCGGAGGTATCTTCCTTCATGGAGGATATACCGAAAGAAAATAGGCATTTCATGCTTTAGGCCTTGGAGGTGAAGCCTAGTGGTCTCCCACCCAAGGACCCCTATACTCAATTGTTTCTACCACTTATTGTGGTTCTACTTTTTAACTCTTTCTGAATTCAGTTGCTTGGCCAAGTCATATTCTGTGTCTGGCCTGACACCTATGCCCCACATTCCTAACCAGCACCATTACACCCAAAAAAGTGCACATGAAGAGCTTGATGCTATCTTGGAGGCTAGAGTCAGTCCAGCTTTCATATAAAGTCCTTTGTATTATCCATTTGTGATTGAATCTTTGTGTTTATACCTGCTTTGTCTATCTGCAGCCCTTCTGTGTTACACTGGATTTCAAACTATTCATTGATTCGATCCACATCCTGTTCTTGCTCTACTTGCTCCTTTGGTTTTGGGATTTCACAGTCAAAAACCTGCAGGATTTCATCAAAATCTATAGGGCACTAATCAAGGACATCTTTCCGGGAGCAGAGGCAAACCCTGAGAACCTTTCGAACCGACTCTGAGCAGATGCACAAGAAAAACACACCGAACATGTCCTACCGAACCTGGCCGATCAGAAGTGTACAAGTTGAACTATCTCAACCTGTTGAGTGAACCGCCACTCAGAGCAGCATCTGGGTCTCAGGAAGATCCAGAGCACAGAAGGGCGGAACTAAATACACCCAGAACAATCCCATTAACCATGGAAACCTTAGCGGCCCATGGTGAAGACAGCCTGCAAAGGCTCCGCAGGCGTGTTGAAGCTTCCATCGCCCGGTCGGCTTGTCCAGCTTCGTCTTCTTCCGAACTTGGAGTGGGTCCTGAAGAACAAGAGGACCTACGAAGGAGGATGGACGAGTTCATGCTCCACTCTTGCTCACTGGCCAATTCCATGTGGATGTGGCCACCAAATGCTCCTTGCTGAAACGCTCTTGCAAAAAGAAATTTTTGCAAAAACAGGTGAAACAGATTTAAAAACCTGTTCAACCTGGGTAGAGGTACTCCAGAGTTTGGAGAAAACGTTCCCACTTCATGAGACTGACCTCAGTGTGTGCACACAGATAGAGGAGCTACCTCTGCTCCCTGAGTTTCCTTCCTCTGCGCGAATCTCCGAATACGTGTGCGACCTGGAGTATCTGTTTTCACGGATGAACGTGGGCTCCTACGGAGCCACTGAGCCCAACCTGTGGCTCATGATTCAGATCCCTCAACCTACGTGGCATGACTGCCGCGCTACCTCTGAGAGGAAAAGCCGGACGGACTCGTACGACGAACTGGTGGACCTGCTGATTGAGCTAGCTCTTGAGAGGGAGAATGACTCCCACATGGAGAAATTCCTCAAGAAGCACTTGGGTCGGGGTGGTACCCCTACCCCCGAACGTGGCGAAGAGAAAGGGCCCGAAAATTCCACTAACACCAAGAAGAGAGGTGGTAAAGGGAGGGGTAACCTACGTTCCATGAATGAGGTTAAACCTGATGCAGGCACACCCCCTTTGTTCTACTGCAAACCTGTCAAGGACAAGGGGGGGCCTTGTCATGCCTCTGACTGCGATCAAGGCAGTAGCTGTATGCTGCAGATGAGACGACAGCAGCATACTAAGGATGGAAAACTGTGACCCATCAGGATCATTTCAGTTGTACCATCACCTGTGGCTATTGTGGCAGACGTCGTCACTACGAAGACGAATGTCATATAAAGAAACGCGAGAGTGATAAACTCAAGCGGCAGGAGGCTGAACGCCAGAAGACCCAAACACCCACCCTCAGAAGACCAAAAAACCCTCAGAATTCGGATAAAGGTGGTAAAGGAGGTGGCAAGGGGGGTGACAAGGGTGGACCCCCTAACCTTCAGAGGCGCTCATCACTGCCCGTTGCTACACCCCCTCCTGCTGCTACACCCCCTCCTGACGCAGGTGATCCCAAGAAGCGCCCACAGGGGGATAACACTACCCCTGAGGGGAATAACTCCAAGAAGAGGCGATTGGCCTGGATTGCCAGGTCCCTCATAGCTGCAGGGGTGGATGTCAAGTTCCCTGACGAGGAGCAGGGGGGCGGCTCCGAGGAGGAGGACTTGGTTTTCTGGATCCTCATGAAAATCAGGGATCAAGTTTTTTGAGCGGTGCTTGACACCGGTGCAACACTTTCCATAGTGGCTCGGCGCGTGCTAAAGACTTTCAGGAAAACTAAGACCGTGGCCAAGAGAGTAGGGGATGGGCGTACGATCCATTCCTTGGCGAGGGTCGATGTGACTATATGCCTGGGCGACGAAACCGTGACCCAACACTGCAGAGTGCTGGACACCGACGCCTTTGACATCGTCATTGGTACGGACTTCCTACGAAGAAACCCCCAGGTAAAAATGCTGTCTCTCCAGCGCCCCTATTCTTTGCACTGTGAGTTTGGCAGTCGGCTGTTCTCCGTACCATTGGAGCTGTCAGGACGAAAAGAGTCTGGGCTGCGCTACCTATCCAAGACTAACTATCGTACTGAAAACTACCAACTGGCCCGTCACGTTCTTGAAAACCTCGATGAGATCCAGATGGAACTGTTTGCGAGCACACAACAGCACATCATGCAGTTGTACTGCTCGAAACAATTGAACAATGCTTTTTGTTTCTTCTGGAAAGCAAAGGGCTTAGCGTATGCTAACCCTCCCTTCTCCCTGCTCGCGAAGGTTCTAACCAAAATCACTTATGAGGGAGGAAGAGTTGTCATGTGCACCCCTGACTGGGGCTGCTCTGGTGGACATGCTTACACGCGCCGTATGCTAGATCGAATGACCGTGGGAAGAGTGCAACTCCCCGACGGCCCCATCTATGTGCCTGAGGACTCAGAAACAGCTATGCAGGCCCCTGACTGGGCCAGTTTCCTGATCATCGTTGATGGATCTCTCAATCCTGTTCCCCTGTGTGACCTAGACCAGGTGCTACTGAACGAGGTCATGGCCGAAAACCGTGGCCTGACCCTTTCTGATCTCAAAAATCACTCTCCTGAGCACCTATCTGCCACACTTACAGGGTGTGCGTCTCCCGATGGCTATCTGGAACCTGGAGCTGTAAAGGAGGATGCTGACGACCAACTGTCTGAGATCGCCAGCACTATTCCTCCTGTTGATCCCAGCTGTGTTGACCTAAAACACAGTGCCTTCCTAGCCCAGCTGTTGCTGGAGGAGGTAGATATAGAGTGAACCTCTGAGCCCGCTTCCCCTGTTGGGAAGCCAGTGCTACACATGCAGCCTATGCACACAGGTGAACCCGTGGCCCGGATTGCTGATGCTCTGGCGCGGCCTGCTTCTAATAACATGCCACTGTCTGAGCATGACACTCAGGAACTCCGGCGGCTGTTGTACCTGAAGGCCGAAGGTATTGAGCGCCAAGAGCGGCTGCAATACCTCAGACAGACCTGGAAATCCTCCATCTGGTCTGAGGAGGACGATGATTCCTATACGCTGCCTGATCCTGAGATACCGCTAGTGTATTCTCTGCATCATGGGCAGCAATGTCCCCCTGAGTGGGACGATGGTTCTGTGCCTGCCGAAACTGCTGATCGGCAGAAAAAGAACATGGAAAGAGGAACCTCCATGCTGAGGAGGATTTCCTGCAGAACCTTGAGAGTCTTAACCTTGACCCCCGACTGAAGAAACTGCTGATAACCTATGAGGAGGTATTCGGCGCCTTGCCGCCCCCCCTCTCTTGTAAAAAACTGGTCCGGATGGATCTGAAACTGAAACCTGAATTTGAAAAGACGCGAGTGAGGCATCGTCCCTATCCCGCTCCACAGGAACAGGTTGAAGAAATCGAGCGCCGGATCCAGGAATGTATTGATGCTGGCCTCGTTGAACAATATAAAAAGGGGGACTAGCCCCATCACTGCAGTCCCCGTTTCCAGGTTGCCAAACCAAGGTCGACTGCCCTACGGCTGGTTGTTGACTATGGTGAGGTCAACAAGAAAACCCAGAACCACTCAGGGAGTATTCCTAACATGAAAAATACCCTCGAGCGTATTGCCGAATGCAGGTACAACACCAAAATGGACAAGCGCTCTGGTTTCTGGCAGGTGGACCTAACCGCCGCAGCTCAGGAGCTGCTGGCTTTTATAACCTCTAACAGCCGTGTCTGTAAGTGGAAGGTTATGCCTTCCGGGGTGGCCAATGCCCCAGCGCTTTTCCAAGAGCTAATGAACGAAATTTTGTACATACTGAGGCGCAGGCCTCTAGTACAGGAGTTGATTTCTCGGGGTGCAGAAATGGAGGCCCACATGGACGACGTGAGTTTGGGTACCAATACCCAAGAGGACCATGTCCTTCTCCTCAATGAATTTTTCATTGTTTGTCAAGAAAACCATCTGCGAATCAAACTCGAAAAATGTCAGTTTATGAAAGAGGAGATGGAATATTTGGGTTTCGACCCACCCTTGCCCCCTCCACCACCAACAGTGCCTCCCCCACACCACCCTCCCCCGCCCCCCCCCCGAAACCAGGCCACGGACGCAACACGCGGCAGCCAGCACCAGCCAATTGACGTCAATGCCCCCGCCAACACACGCCACCGCGAATCCCCCCTCCCGAGACCGCCACAAGAAACCCCATCACCGGAGCCCACACGCGACAACGACGACCACCCCCCCCAACCCACACCAGCCCCCCTCATCACACCCCGCACCACCAGCCGCCGCACCGGCCGAACCCTACGCCCTACACAACCCCGCAGCGGTACGGCAACACCTTCGGGGACTCGGGGACCAGGACGTGCTGTGCCTCCGCACCTCCGGCACCACCCAGCGCATCCGAGCGACCACCCTGGTCCAGGCGGCCACCCTGGGGGAAGGCGTCGGACACTTCCTCTTCGACGCCTTCCTCCACGTCGCTCCACACGACCGCCCCCCACGCGCCACCCCAGACAGCGAGAGCCCGCCCCGCGAGGGGAGCCGGATCTGGGTGCCCGCCATCGACTGGGGACGACACCTAGTCGGACACCCCGTGCCGGAGCGGGACAGCACCCAGGGCCGCACCCGCTACCGCGAGCCCAACATGGCCCACCCCCCACCGAGCGCCACCCCCGACAACACCAAAGAGTGGGAGCGAGAAACATGGGTAGCCCGGATGGCCTCCCTGAGCAACTTCCGGCACCAATCCCGGGGGACATCCCCACCCCCGACGACCGGCAGCCAGCCCCCTCCATGTACATGACTCTCATGTACAATCTGCACTACACCCTCTCCACCACCCACTACCACGCATCAACTGACCACTGGGTGACGCACGTCCCAAATCCCTCCTCCCCGCCGACTACGCCCCCCCCCCCACACAACCCAGGCCTCGACACGTACGCCAGGGGGGACGAGCCGGACGACCCCCTCATCTGGGGCACGTGGGAACGCAAATCCTCGGACACGCTGCTCTCCATCCGCAGCGGCAGCCAGGGCCTTGGTAGGGCGATATATTGCCTCGCCAAGTGGACCCAACGTACCTGGGGGATCCCCACGGATCGGTGGCTGTGGAGGGTCACGCTGCGCCCCCAGCAGAGGGAAGCCCCCCAAAACCGCAGGGGACCCACCCCCCCACGCCCGACCACCCTACAGCTCTGCCCATACATGGTGGCAGCCCGCCTCATGGCGCTGCTGTGGCCGGGCTCAGACACCCCCACCCAAAGCTACCCCCCCCTCACAGAGGAGGACATGCCCGGAATCCAGCGATGCTTCTTCCGCACCCTCGACTACCTCCAACAAACACACCCGCACGTCCTGAAGCAGATATGGCCACCCCCCGGGTAACCCACGTGCCCGCACAGCCGAGACAACGCCGCCACACCAGCACCAGCACGCACGGGTCACCAGGGAAAACGCGCGCACACGCCCGGTGCCCGAACCCACACCCTCGTTCTCGCTACTTGCAGGACCCAGCATCCTACGCCCGCCCCCGAAGCCCAGGGCCCTCCGACATCTCCCACAGCCCTCTCCTCCGCCTCCGACTCCACAACCTCCACCACCACGACCACCTCATCTACCAACACCACCACGTCCTCATCCAGCACTCCACCCCCGAGGCCGCGAGGGACACCTCCTAAACAGGCCCCCAAACCCGTCCCCACCGCGAGCAACCCCTGCCGCCGCCAAGGCCCACGCCCCGACGAGGCCCGCACCCGCGACCCAGCCGAAACGCAAGACCGCCGCCAAACAGCCACCCAAACCCGTCAGCGCGCCACGACCGCAACCCGCAGCCAAGCCCAAACCCAAGCCCAAACCCGGCGCCACGACGGCAGCGCGAGCCCGACCCCCCGAGAACGTCCTCTATGACATTCGGCCCCAGCCGTCCCAGGCCCGGAGGCAGCAGCACCCAGTACGGCGCCCCCCCACCGTCACCGACGCCGCCGCCACCACCTTCATAGCGGAGCGCGCCGCGGCCGAGGCACGACGCACCTCGTCCTGCCACCTCTCAAAGCCCGCACCCAAGGCCCACAGACCGCCCCCGACCAGGCCAGAACGACGCCAGGGTCCACCAGCAGCGTCCCCGCCCCACTACCAACCCTCGATGACAGCCCACATATGCCCCGCTACCGCCGCCGCCGCGAGTCCCCGCCCAACCCCGAGGTGGGAACCGTGGGCGCACACCCGCGGGTCCACATCTGCGCGCACCCCCACTCCCCGCGCACCCCCACGGTACAGGACTACGAGGAATTCCCCAGGGCCCGCCACCGCCACCGGTCCCCACGACCCCGTCACACCGACCCACGCCCACTCCTCCGCCCAAGACCGCGGCCCCGCGCAGAAACAGTGGTGGCAGCGCTGGACCCACACGCAGCTCTGGGAGCTGCCAAAGTGAGCCCGGGGAGAGCCCTCCGTCGAGGGCCTGGTCCATCGGCCAGGCAAGGGGTCGGTCGAGAACTGCCGCCTCCGGCCTGCGGGGGGGTGGATGCCGCAGGCCGCGTGGGAAGCCATACTGGTCGATGCGCTCCACCCCCTGGGAGTCCACCCCCGCAACCCCCCCACGCCCCAGGACCACCCATATGTCCTCAGGCGCCTGCGGGAGACCCTCCAGGAGACACAGCGAGACGGCATCCGCCTGTGGGCTATCACCCAAAGCCCAGCCCCGCACACACACACCCCCTCACCACCCCACAAGGGTCGGCGCACCGACACCGGCGGCACCCACAGCACCCCAGGAGCCCTGCGCACCACACAACACAACGCGCCTGACCCCCCGGCCAGCGGCGCCGCCACCTAACCCCGTTACCCAGCAAACCACCACCAAGGGACGCCACGCCAGGGCCCGCCCAGAAGTCACCAAACGAACCGGACGCCGAAGGACGCCAACGCACACGATAACGGGCACCACTACGCCCAAAGGCACCGAACCCAGGCCCGCTACAGTCGCAACTGCCTAACCGAGCCGAAACCCAAACACAAATCAAACCCGAGCCACACCCCGAAACGGCTAACCCTTGACTCCTAACCAGGCCCGCCGAGGGAACAACGTAACCACAGCCCACACCCACAGCCCACACAGCCGCCTAACCAGCCAGCTCCAGAAGCAAAGAGACACCTAACCAAACCAACCCTGGCCCATACCCGTGTACATCAGGACGCGCGAGCCGCACCCCTGGGGCGCGACTGCCGCCACAGCACCGAGGACACACGCCAGAGGACACAACACTATTGCACCGCCGCACCAGCTGCCCGTGCTTGTGCCTGCACTGTGCGCATGCCCCTCAAAAAAAAAAATTAGGGGGGGAGGAAAAGGGACACAACCACCAATGGCACACGCGCACCGCACACAGCGCGCACACCGGTGAACGGGCGCCACGAGGGCCAGAACACCGCACACGCGCGTGCACCGAGGGCAACAAAGGGAAGAGACACCACAGCCTGGCACACCGGTGAACAGGAGCCAAGTGGCCCAGGACACCGCACACGCAAAACAACACACCGAGCGGGCTCACTGGTGAACAGGAGCCAAGTGGCCCAGGACACCGCGCACGCAACACAACACACCGAGCGGGCACACCGGCGAACAGGAGCCAAGTGGCCCAGGACACCGCACACGCAAAGCAACACACCGAGCGGGCGCACTGGTGAACAGGAGCCAAATTTTCCAGGACACCGCACACGCAACACAACACACCCAGCGGGCGCACCGGTGAACAGGAGCCAAGTGGCCCAGGACACCGCACAAGCAACACAACACACCGGGCGAGCACACCGGTGAACAGGAGCCAAGTGGCCGAGGACACCGCAGACACAACACAACAAACCGCGCGGGCACACCAATGAACAGGAGCCAAGCGGCCCAGGACACGGCACACACGTAGGGCGGCCGAGGGACAAGAAAGAACCAACACCCCACGGGTCGGATGCACTGGGGCGACCCAGCCGACCCACCGGGCCAGTTGCAGGAGCGGTACTCCAAGGCCACTGGTCCAAGCCCGGTCAGGCTGCATCGAGGACGATGGCAAACGTCACCAGGAGCCATGGAAGCAACCGCTGACAGGCAAGCCGGTACACAGTCCAGGAGGGGGTCGCCTGCCAAGCACAGTGGCCCTGCAACTCAAGCCACAAGGGTGAGGCGGTCGTACCGTAGACTAGCGGGAGCAATACCCCTTGTGGTGAGAGATACTCCACACGGCTGGGCAGCCCCCAGAGCTGCCGCCCAAAGGAGGGGGCATGTGGCCCTACCCATTGACACATGTGGGGACACCCTCCCACCCGGGACACATGGACCGGGTGGCCGCGACAATGCCTTCCCAAGCACATGCGGGAGCGTCTCAAGAGGCACCTGACATAGGGCAGTGGGAGGGACAGGACGTCCCCTTGGTAAGACCTTCTTCCTGCAATGTCAAAGGAGGCATCCCGAGCTCCCGAAGATACCTACCTACCTACCTGGGTTTCGACTTGGGGTATGGTTGGTGGAAACCAGCCGCGTCTAAGATGCAGCCCCTACAGGACATGTAGATTCGCGATGATCCTAAGAAGGGTCTACAGGACGTGAGAAGTTTTGTGGGCGCCTGTAATTTCTATCGGCGTCACATCCACAATTTTACTCCTCTGCCCCCCTCACTGACCTAATCAAGAGAACTACTGCCTGGAGGTGGACCGCCAGAGAGGAAGAGTGTTTCCAGGAGTTGAAGAAGAAAATTGCCTCCTCCAACTGCCTGGGAGTACCCCGCCCTAAGGGTGAGATAGTCCTGATCACTGATGCCAGTGATGTAGGGGGGCGCGGTACGATCTACCAATGGCAGGAGCTTAACCCGGCTGAACTAACCCAATGCCATTATCGTACTAGTGGACTGAACCGTGATGGTTCGTTGAAACATGACTATCCTACTAGTGAGTGGCGGCTGGTGCCACTGGGACACTGGAATTGGAAATGGAACCAAGCGCGTTCCAATTACAGCACCTATGACCAGGAACTCCTGGCCGGTATGTTGGTGTCTTCGTCAGCATCCTGACTCCTGGGATCTAACCCTATTGTCTGGCTGTGTGACCAGGAACCTGTGAAGTCTTTTCAGAAGGGCCCACCACCAGAGAAAGCAAAGCTAAAGCGGTGGTGGACTTACCTGAGCCAGTTCAGGCTGACAGTTCATCATATCCCAGGAATAAAGAATGAACTGTCTGACTATATACCGCGCAACAACTTCGATGCGCTTATAGGTGAGAGCTCTGAGGCGCTCGCCAGAGAGGCTTTCCAGCGTGTGGATGTCCAGCTTTACCTGTCCATGCGCACTGCTGGTATCCTGGACGGTTGGAGTGTAACCGACTATCAGTCAGAGTATAAAGAAATACTCCAAACCCTCAGCACTGGTCTCGAACCCCGTGTTATTGACGGGCACCAGTGGTATAAAAAAAATCAGTACCTCTTCTACGAGGACTGAATTGTGGTGCCTGAGGCACAACTGGACGGGTGCCTACAGTGGTCCCATCTCAGTTCTGGTTACATTGGCGCTAATCGCTCAGTGGACTTCTTCTGTGAGTGTTTCTACTCTAGTCTAACCCTGACTGAACTGAGGTCGCGTATGCAGACCATTGTGGATGCTTGTGGCTGTCATGCCAGCAAGCAGAGCGACAGTAGGGATAGGGGCCTGATCTCCAGCTTACCCATACCCTATTGTGCTAACTCTCTTCTCTAAGTGGATGTCATCCACGGCCTACCACGCTTCGGCGGCTATGATAGTTGCCTAGTGGTCACCTGTGACCTATCTCGCTTCACCTGTGTGTTCCCTTGCAATAAGAAAATCATAGATGAGCAGACTGTGAAAATGTTGGTCGAACAATGGTTCGAACCCTATGGAGCACCTAAGCAGGTGCACTCTGATGAGGATTTCCACATCCGCAGTGACACTGGGTGGTACAAACGAGTGCTAAATGCCCTCAACATGGAGGTAACCACGGGTGTGCCCTATACCAACACGTCCAACCCTCTCTGTGAGAGACAAAACCGTGTGGTGGAGCAAAATTTAAGAATACTGATGAAACAGGAGCGTACCAAGGACTGGGTACGCCTAGTGCCCTGGGCAGTGCTGACCATGAACTCACAGCAGAGCTCCTCTACGGGTTTCACCCCCCGCGAACTGGTCAATGGAGGACGACCTGCTTGGTTCTTCAAAACCCCCTTTCCTGACGACTTCAAGAGCCCTGTGGGAGATTGGCTGGAACACAAGCAGTCTCTGGCTAACCAGGCTGGCACTAACCTGAGACACATTCGTGACCGTGAACTGAGCCGACGAAACCGCCTACGGCGACCTGCCAGCTTCAAGGTTGGTGACCTTGTTTTGGTTCACCATTCACGCCTACCCTCCTGGCCACGTAACTGCCTACAGGACCCTTTTTTTGGACCCTATCGTATCATCAGGATAGATGGATCCAGGATCCATGTCAGGTGCAGTCCACCTCTAGGTGGTGCCCTACTGTGTGCACCTAAACAGTTGAGGCACTATCACTCCCCTGACGATTTGTCTTGGGATGAGTGGCGCCTCAGCGACAGTGAGGTCGAGCGTATAGACCTAGAAAACACTGCCAGTCCAGAGGAGGCAGACAAACTCGAAGAGATGACTGCCGATGAGATGGCAGTCGATGGTTACTACGTGGTTGCAGGTATTGCTTGCCACGAGTATAAACAGGGCTGAAAGATCCTAACCCTGTGGGATGGCTATGGGTTATCTGAGGCGACCTGGGAACCTATGTCAGCCTTCATACAACCAGATGGCAGTATCAACCCCATCTTCCGCTCCTACCTCGTTGAGAACAACGAGGGGCAGCTACTAACCCGTGCTGAGACTATGTCCCAGCGTAAAAACCGAAACTAATTCACCTGTGTCAGTCTACTGACTGTGTCCTAACCTCACAGGTGCAGTGAGCACTGCACTGACCCTGTCTGTGCCCTGCAGACCCATGCCTATGGTTTCCAGCGTGGACCAGGTGGCCGCCTATCAGGTTTGCAGCCACCCAGCGAGTGTATGCCTTGTTGACCATATGTTGCATGAGGACTGCCCTGATGTAATGACCTTGGGGAGCTAACGAGGAACGGTGGCTGACTACCCCAGGGGGGAATGACAAGCAAGGTGTTATGAGGCAAGGTGTGTCTTCCCTCCTTGGGGACAAGCGAGCCCACAGTGAGGACCTCTGACTGGTCCAGACCCATGGGGTTCTACCCTTCCTTACTGGGTTTACCGTACCCCTAAGTGTGCTACGTATGTCTGTGTGTGTCTCACCTTTCTCCCGGTCGTGGCTCCCAACTCAATGGGCTTCGCTGATGTCGTACCGAAGGTCCTAGTCAGTTACTAGTACCACTTCTATGGCGCCCAGTTTCTGTGCCGGCGCCTATCCTTGGGGGAAGACGGCAAACGCCCTATCTACTAGAGGGGAGGGGTGGCCAAGTGTGCTAAGGGCATACAAAACGCCCATTTTTGCTAAAGGCCGAAAGCTAACGCACTCCCCTCCCCACGTGGAAAAGCACGCGGGACAGGAGACACCACTACACTACACTCACTAACGCCAGCACCGGCCTTCGAAGGCAGGGTGAGCACTCATCACCTGCACTCAACTCCTGCCCGGCCTGCTAACCCTAACACCTACACACGCTACTTGGTGTTGCTGTCAATGAGGTCTCGGGTCCTATTGACCCTCCTGTCAGAAAGCAAGAGAACACAGCGCTACTAAGCGGCTGTGGCCTAACAGGGACGCCACTACATGTTTCCCTGTCAGGGCGTGGAAGGAGGGATTGCTCAGCGTGCGTGCACGGCGTGGATGGGGGTGAAGTCGGACTGCACTCACCACTCCAGGTTGAGCTGCAGTTATTTGTTTTTGTGATCCGCGCAGCATATTTTAGCGCTGCCAAGAGGGACTGCACCAATTGCCCTTACCTTCCTGCCTGTAAAGCAAAGGCCAATGACTGAGGTTCAAGACTGAGGAACCAAGACAGCCTCCACGTGTTATACGCTTCTCGGGGCTGCCCTATAATACGCTGTTCCTGAACCTCAGTACAAGCAAGCAAGCTTAAAGAACGTAGGGTGGAGCCCCTGGGTAACCTGAACAAGAGTTATACAATGCGCACTCCGCGTTGCCTACCCTTTTAATGCGTCATATGCATGCACAAGTATACACTGATCTTTCAACATAACCAATCTCAGCGTGACTCAACCAGGAGGTGAACTCCTCCTGGGCTTACCTACCTTACTCACCACGCATCATGTGAATGCCGAGGAAAACACTAGCGCAAAACAACCCTACGCGCTTGAACAAACCTACGGCGAATTAGAAACCACCCTAGGCGATTAATGCACTGTGTGTCATGCACGCTTCCCTTGTCTTGTTTCCTGCAGAAAGAGGAGAGAAAATGGCGCACTGCACAGCGCAAACTAAGCCTAAGTGTTTTAAGGAACCCTACTTTAGCGCTACGGCTACACACAAGCAAACAAACACGAGCAATCACTTTCTCTTCCTACCTGTGAAGAGAGAACAAGGGTGAATTGGGGTACAGAGAAAGCGCCACAGCATGTGAGTGCCTCAATTAGGCACATGCATCGCGAGCACAGCGCATATTCGAAACCTACGTGCGCGCTGCGCGCTCCATTCACATCGCACACCTTTCATTCCTGTTTTGACCTGTGCAGAGCAAGAGAGAGGAGAACCCGAACCCCCAGCGTTGACAACCCTAACGTTTTGACGAAGCAACCAGCACGAACACAATGCATGCGTGTGAAATGACACTGGCATACCTGAGAGGTGGGCTGTCCACCTGCTCTGTGGTGTGGGCTGAGTTTGAATACTTTTCCCTAAAGTTTAAAAAACATTTTGATGCAACTGTGCAGAAATTTCCTTTAGAACTTTTAAAACTACGGCTCATACCCTCTTTTTCAAAAGCCGTTTTCGCTTGCGCAACCTTGTTTTTGAAGTCTGCTTCCGTTGCGCTTGTCTGCAACTTTGAGTTTTCGTGTAAAAATGACGATTTCTGGCGTGATTTTGTCAATTTTTAGCGATTTGACTTCTTAAATCGCTACACCTTTCGCTAAACCGCAGGAATCACTCCCTGTTGGTTACAGTTTCTATTTTTTTCAGCTCCTGGAGCTTTTTGTCCTCCATTGGGAGTATTGCTCCGCCCTGGCCCTTGGTCAGGACGTTTACTAAAACGCTGTTTATGCAGTAATAGCCGTCCGCATTAGAGCGTTCGACTGTACCCTAGTGGGCAAGCATGTGTGCTCTAGGGAGGGAGTCCTGGGTTCAAACCCCACTGCCCCGAAAATTTTACCAAAGGTTTTCGTCGCACGCTGGCGACTTTTGAAGAATGCCCCATCAAAGGGACATCATTCACCGTACATTACAATGTTTTTCAAAGGTACCTACATTGTGAGAGGCTTCTATGAACTGATGAGAGTGTTTTTGGTAAGTTTAATACATTTTGTCGGGTAACGTTGGGAATTTTTGAGCCTTTTTCCTTGGTCCTACTAGCTTAGTTAACCTGTACTCCAGGGGGGAGTAAGAAAAAGTCACTGCCTTGTCTTTCTTGGAGGGCTTGATCCAGGCCAAGCCCCCTTTAAAACCCTCTTGTTGATGCTAGGACTAACTTGAGTACTTTTGTCACTCTGTTGAAGCCTTTAGTACATGTTCCCAAAGTAACTAGGGTTATAACCCTAGCCCCCCCATGGAGTTCACCCCTACCACTCAACTGAGCGGAGGTATCTTCCTTCATGGAGGATATACCGAAATAAAATAGGCATTTTATGCTTTACGCCTTGGAGGTGAAGCCTAGTGATCTCCCACCCCAAGACCCCTATACTCAATTGTTTCTACCACTTATTGTGGTTCTACGTTTTAACTGTTTCCGAATTCAGCTGCTTGGCCAAGTCATATTCTGTGTCTGGCCTGACGCCTATGCCCCACATTCCTAACCAGCACCATTACACCCAAAAGAGTGCACATGAAGTGCTTGATGCTATCTTGGAGGCTAGAGTCAGTCCAGGTTTCATATAACATCTTTTGTATTATCCATTTGTGATTGAATCTTTGTGTTGATACCTGCTTTGTCTATCTGCAGCCCTTCTGTGTTACACTGGATTTCAAACTATTCATTGATTCGATCAACATCCTGTTCTTGCTCTACTTGCTCCTTTGGTTTTGGGATTTCACCATCAGAAACCTGCAGGATTTCATCAAAATCTATAGGGCACTAATCAAGGACATCTTTCTGTTTGTTGCCCGTGTTTGTTTGGTTTCCCCCCTTTTTAAAAACCACTGCAAAACCAGCAGAAATGTTTTCCCCTTTTTTTTGGTAAAAACAAATGATACACACCCCAACACACCCGCAAGCAGGAAGACCATGTAACCCTTCTCAACTTACCTGTTACCCGCCGTTGGTGACGCTCTGGTGTCTTTGTCATGGCCGGTGTCTTTCTTGGTGTTGTTGATGGTGGTGGTGCTCTCGAAGTGTGCCAGGGATTGACCGCATTTTCCCCAGGGCTGCTCGCCTCAACTGAGTAAAGGGAGAGAGGGGGGGACAGGGCACGGCAGGGGAATAACATTGAGAAAAAAGAAAAGGGGAGCAAATGACGAAAGGGATCATGCCGAGTTAGAGGATTCCTCTTCCCTCTCACGCCCTGCTCGAGACACGTTTTGCTTGCATACAGGCCACGCAGCACAGCGAGGGAAACGGCGTTATGCTCGTCTTAGCGTTACGGAGTCTACGGCGTTAACTACCCACCTATGTAAGGCCAAAAACTTTGCCGTTGCGTTTTAACACGTTTCGCAGCGACCTTTTTAGCCTAGCCGTTTTTTACCCTGATTAGTTTTTTTGTCGGTATTTAGAAACTTTTTTCCTGTTGTTTTACCCTCCTTCCATTTTTCCGTCTGGAGAGACACCAGCGCTCCAGTACGCCAGCACGCCAGCGCGATACAACCCTGGCGCGGAGAGTAGCAGCGCGACACACGCGGGGCCGGCAAGGAGCAGTAAGGGGGGGAAAGGAGAGAGGCGCGCAACGGGGGGAGGGGCGGGGTGGGGAGCAGCGAGGGGGTGACGCAACGGAGGAGCACCCACCTGGTATGGCCGGGGACTGCCAATGAGAAAGCCCCATGGGGGCGAGAGGACCAGAGACCATACCAGAGACGAGCCGCAACAGCAGAGGACCAGTGCAGCAGTGTTGCCCGTGCAGGCAGGGAGAAAAGTTAAAAAAACCACAGAAGACACACCAAAAAAAAACCACAGGACCCGGCACAGCAAAGGACAAAACAAGGGGGCCTGGGCGGGGACGGCCAACGGGGTGGGCACAAGGGGAAAAAAGAGCCAAAAAAAAAAGAAAACGACAAACACAAAGCGAGAAGAGCGGAAAAGCAGGGGTACAAATAGGAGCAACCTGTGCAAGCGGCACGAAACGGTCATTCGGGCCCGCGCCACTGGGTGGCTGGCGGACTGCTGGGGTAAAAACCCGGGACGAGGGACGAGGCACATGAAAGAATAGGCACAAGGGGAAACGGGGCAGAGGTGGGCCAGAAGCACAGGGCGACAATCCCAGGACGGGGAGAAGATAGAGGCACCCTGTGCCAGGGGCACAAAACGGGCCCCTGGATGGATGACGAACCAGTGGGCCAGCACCAAGCAGTTGCTGGCGGCCCGCTAGGGGTAAAAAAAAGGGATGAGGGACGGGGCACAGGAAAGAACAGGCGCAAGGGGACGCGAGGCACAGGTGGGCCAGAAGCCCAGGCAGCAATGCCATGGTAGAACAGCGAAAAGATGCGAGTGACTTGTGTCAGGGTCACAGAAGGGTCCTCGGATGGATGAGGATCCAGTGGGCCTGCGCCGAGGGGTAGCTGGCAGTCCGGTGGGGTATAAACACGGGATGAGTGTCGGGAAGAAGAGACGGTGGGAAACTGGGCGCGGGGGCAGGGCCAGGGACAGGATGGGATGAACGGGAAAGGGTGGTTGCAAAAAGATCCGAGCAGAGCAGGGTAGAACAGACGGCATTGACGCCATGCAACAGCCTCGTGGCATTGGGAAAGTGGTCGGCATGGAGTGGGGAACCGGGGGCGAACCATGGGTTACCTGGCCAAGGGAAGTCGGAAAAATGCCCTGAACTCTGGCACGGCCGTGAGGTTTCCGCAAAGGTGAGGGTTTAGCCTGAGGACCCTGGGTCAAAAGCCTGAGTAGACGTGGGTTCACGTGTGAGCGGGACCCAGGACAACGTGGAAAAGGTCCCACCCTGGCCTCCAGCGGCGGATGGACGACAACGAAGTACATCGCGGAGCCAAGTGGGTACTCCAGCCCGTGAGCAATGGGGAGCGGTGGAATATGGGTGAGAGCAATGTGGCGCTGTCGGCGAGAACTACCAACAGGAAACCCGCCTGCAGACCGGAAGGAGCGCCTGTCAGGGCAGCGACTGAAGGGAACCTACCACTGGTCAAACCCCAAGGGAACCCGGTGCAAGTTCGGAGCCGTGACTTGAGGACCCAGGGGAACTGATGATGGAGAGCTGCCCTTCCCGCCAGAGGCGGCCACCATATAAAACAACCAAGGAGAACTGAGATGAGGCTGCAAACGTTGCTGCCCTTACTTACTTACTTACTGGACCCGCCAACTTTAAGGTCGGTGACCATTTTTTGGTTCATTACTTGCGACTGCCCTCCGGCCCTCGTTACTGCCTGCAGGACCCTTGTGTTGGGCCCCATCGTATCATCAGGATGGATGGAACCAGGATCCATGTCAGGTGCAGTCCACATCTAGGTGGTGAACTGCTATCTGCCCCTAAACAGTTGAGGCACTGCCACTCCCCCGGCGGCGTTTCTTTGGAAACGTGGCGCCTCAGCGATAAAGAGGTCGAGCGTATCGGCTTGCAGAACGCACCCTCTCCAGAGGAGGCGGAAGAACTGGACAAGATGACTGCCACAGAGATGGCAGTCGACGGATACTACGTTTTGGCAGGTATTGCCCGCCACGAATATAAACAGGGCTGGAACGTCCGCGCCTTTGGGAAGGCTATGGAGGTTCTGAGGCGTCCTGGGAGCCCATGTCAGCCTTCATACAGCCAGATGGGGGTATGAGCCGGTTCTTTGGTTCCTACCTCGTTGAAAACAACGAGGGTCAGCTACTAACCCGCGCTGAGACCCTGTCCCAGCGCAAGGTGATTGCCATTGCCCCAGACTCCCAAAAAACGGGGTAAGAAAAAGTGTATTTTGATGCCACAAAAGTAAGCTTTAGTTGCTTTAGAGATGCCTAAAGGCATACTACATTTTTATCTTAGTATAGGTCCATCCAACAAGGGGTGACAAAGCGTTTAGACCCAAAAAATCAAGCATTGAACCTTGGATGTTGTGTGGACCCCTGACCCCCCAACTGATTAGACCTAAGCACCATTTCTTGGACTGACTGAGGAGCTGACATTGATCCAGAGCCTATACATTTTTCTCTATTTTCTAATAAACGCTTGTCTATCCTAGTGGTCTGCACCCTAGGGGGCTGGGGCACCTCTTTTTGAGAGGTCCTTGGTTCAATTCCGACTCAGCCTAGCTAAGTAGGAATATCCCATGTGACATGGCAGTGACCTCATCGCCACATACCATGCCACCTCAGTACAAAAGGAGACCCAAAACAAATAGTGCACATCTCTAGATGGCACTATAAAAGAGAGAGTGCCCATGTGGGCAGTTTTCCCATGATTGTAGGATATTTCCTAACCATCTTTTCATAATTCTGTAGTGATTGCGAGTTCCTTCTTTGATACATTATCTCCTTTGACTGCAGCCCTTCATGTTGTGGATTTGATCCTGAATTTACTCTTTGCACTGTGGGTACTTGGGAGGTTTGGTTTATTTCAACACAACACTTATTTTGGAAAACCTGAGCTATATCTAGAAGCAGCAGGAGCAGACAGAGGCACAAACAAAGCAACATCATCAAAGAAATCAACAATGGAGGCCTGTTCTAATTTTCTGGTAGCAGAGACGTTCGGTCTTTCCGTACCTGAGGCCCCGTGCAGTACAACCAGTACGTCGAGACTAACAACACTACTGAACGGCAGAAGAAATACAACATGGACACCAAGGACACTGCCTAGAGGACAGCGCCCTCAGTGGCACCAGCCAAGCCAGCGTCAGTGCCAAAACCTGCTGGTGAACCTGGACCTGAGGAGCCTGTACCTTCAGTGCCCTCAACTGAGGTCGTGGATGATTCCCTTGATGGAATGGGAGCTGCCTTCAGCGGACCATCCGGCGGACCATCTGAAGGCAAGGAGAAGGACAAGGAGATGGAAGCAGTGGATCTTGGAGCCCAATAAGTACACCCTGGACATGATCCAACTGACGCGGTACCCTTCGAGGACAAACCTTCTAAGGCGCACCCAGTGCTTCTGAACACCCTGCAGCACCCTCTCCAACTACCATTACCTCCCAGCCTCACATCCAGCAAGATCCTCAACAACAACCACTCCACCTCTGGCTGAGAGTCTAGTGTTTACTGATGTGCCTTACCCCACCTATGGTGTGGACTCCTTGGCGGCTGCGCCACCTATGGCAACGCAGTCAACGAACCAGTGGCATCGAGCTCAACCTACACCGGTATCCATGAGTCTATGCGGCATTGTTACGCTGATGACTATCGCAGACCCGCTACAGGTGTGGACATGACCGGTATACCTGGCTATGCAGCGCCCGAGATAGGCAATACCATGCCAGCACCTGGCTTTGCCTCTCTGAGTGGCCTACGAGGCCCTGAGTCACGTGCGGGAAGGCGCAGGGGATAAGGAAGATCCTCAAACAAGTCCCCGACGCAGTCGGAGATACGAGAAGTTCCTCGGGAAGCCACTGCTGACCAGGTGGGTGATCTAACTCAAGAAATTTGGGCCAAATTAGAGCCCCTGACTCCTCCCTAAGGGTCACCTACTACTATGAAAGCTTCACCACATCGTCTACAAGTCAACCATCTGGTGGCGGGACTGAATCACACCCTGGGAGGCGTGAGGAGCCGTCCTATGCCGACCCCTGCTCTAATATCAATCAGTCCCTTTGTAGCAAGAACGGCCCAGCTGCCCTACAGCCATGTGGAGAACTCCAACCGCGCCGCGCTGGACCAGTTGAGACTGACAGCCCTAAGGGCTCGGGTTGATGTTGAGGCCTTCGGCTCCAGTGACTTGGGCGGTGATCCTTCTGATGATGAGCCGCCATCTTTGACCGCTGCTGCACCTGAAGACCCAGAGAACCCGAGTGGCAGGAAGAAAAAGAAGAAAAAGAAGACCAAGCGCCACGAGGGACACAGGTCCAAGGAGGTTAAAGCCATCGCCACCTCGAAGATTGTGGTGAACTTTCCTGAGTTCACGATGAAGAACCTCAGCGAGTTCGCTGAGAATTTTGGTCGCTTCCTGAAGATGACCAGCCAAACCCACGCTAGTGGTCGGGCGAAGTGCCATCTGCTCCTGCAGTGTTGCAAGACCAAGTACCTGGGGAAATAGGTCAAGCAGATCGTGACGAAGTCCGCTACCTTCGCCCAGGTGTTTGTTGCCTTCGAGAGACGGTACCCTTCCTATCACACCGAGCTCTCCATCCGGACCCAGATCCAGAACTAGGCTGTGTTGCCCAACAACCCCAGGGCGGGCGGACTTCTGAGCTGGGGGACGACCTGGACCACTGGTCAGGACGACTGACGCCCGGTCCTTATGGCAGCGACAATCTGCTATTCTGGTTGGTGGCTAAGATCCCACGAGACGAGTGGGATGAATGTAGGGCAACGGCAGAGGGCAAGGCAAGAAACCTCCCCTATGACGACTTGTCTGTGCTGCTTTTGCAGCTGGCGTTGGAGAAGGAAAAGACCAGCATCTGAATGCTTACCGCCCTGGAGGAGACGAATCTGGGAGCCATGGCCCGGGGTACCAGGGACCCCGACCTGGACAGGGAACTACCCCGTAAAATGCTCCCATTATGAGCAATGTCGGGGTGCTCTTCTGGTGTGATGCCAGTGATGAGCAGGGTTGCCTGCTTCATGTCCCTGATTGTGACCAGCAGAATTGTTTCTTGGTCCAGGGGAAGAAGCAGGAGACCAACACCGGTGGCAAAGCCAAGCTGCCGGACCACTACGGGTGCACTATCACCTGTGCATTCTGTGGTAAGAGGAAGCACCACGAAGACAAGTGCTACCACAAGCAGCGCCTCTCGGTGAAGCTCAAGACCAAGAGCAGCAGTGGCAAGGGCGTTGGCAAGGGCAACGCCGAGCCCGGACAGTGGCAAGGGTAACTCCAAGTGCCGTGGCAAAGGCCAAGAGAAGGGCAAAGGTGGACGAGGAGGCTTTGATCGCAAGCCTGACATGGACAAAAACGCGGACCCGTCTGGAGGGAATCGCAATCCTACACCACGGGGGAACTCTGAGCCCTCTGGGTTGGCAGCCCAATCCGGGGCCTACGACCCATTCCCAGACGCAAGCCAAACAAGAACAAGTGACTAAGCGTGCCAAGGAAGATGGGGACCGGTCTCACGCCCGCAAACGTTCCCACTTCATGCGTATGGTGCAAAAAGTGCAGAAGAAGGGGTTTGAAGTGACCTGTCCCGCGGAGTTCTGACAGGGATGCTCTGGGGGATCTACAGACCTGGTGTTCTGGGTAAGTATCCGTCTTGGGGGACGAGAATACCTGGGGGTACTGGATACTGGGGCTACTATATCTATTCTGGCCAAGAAAACTTTACCTCGCGGGGACCTGAAGAACATCATGCCCACCCCAGCCATTTGCATGGGGGATGGCCATGTGGTGCACAGTTGTGGGGAGTGCGAGGTCGACGAGCCTATGGGATCAAGGAGCATAGCCCATCTTTTCTCTGTGATGGACACCGAAGCCGCCGACTACATACTGGGGACCGACTTCTTAGTCCAGCCCTCCCAGATTCTATCCCTCACGCTGCAAGCACCCTATGTCCTCTAAGTGGACCATGGTACCGGAGGGGAAAGTGTGCCACTTGAGCAGTCTGAGGACACGTGAAGCTACATAAGGGTATGCAAGAAGGAGCCCTCTACCATGATCGTCACGTGCAAAACTGAGGACTATCAGCTCCTTGGGGATGTCCTAGACCAAGGTCTGAAAGAGTTGGGATACTCCCGGGAAGACCTGAACGTGGAGCTATTCGCCAGCGACAAGCAACATGTCTTGGACCTCTACTGCAGCAAGGGGGAAAATTGCAGCTAGAAATTTCACTGGCCCTCTTTCGGGCTGGCCTACGGGAACCCCAGGTTCAGTGCATTGGGGGGGGTCTTGACCAAGGTGTCCCTGGAACGTTCCCGTATAGTTCTGTGTTCCCCCGATTGGAGAGCCCATGGTAGAAATGAGTACTGGCGTACTCTGTTGGACAAGCTGACACTCACCTCCGTGCAGTTGCCTGACGACAACATGTACGTGCCTCTGGGCCGTAAGACGCCCATTGGGACACCTGGATGGGGGGGTATGCTGAGTGTGGTGGACAGGGGCCTGGCCCCTGTACCCTGGGAAGATCTGGACCCTGCTATGGTCCAGGAAATGCAACGTGAGAGTGGGGGCTACACCCTAAGAGTTCTGAAAGACCGACTACTGTGTTCGACCTCAAGATGCTGTGGAGCCTACTCCAGGGGGGGACGAATACGTCATGTCTGACACCACTGTCCCCAGCTCCCCCTGCCATGTACCTAATCCTGATGTAGTCCCAGAGTGCGGGCTATCTGAGCTACCCAGCTCAATACACTCTGATGACGAAACCGAGCATGACGCCTTCCTCTTCCAGACATGTGTGGAGGAAGTGGAGAACGCCGAGTACGCTGCCTCACAAAAACCCCTACTCTCCATGCGGGGAAAGAAGCCTTTAGACGAGGAGTTGGACCCCCGATCCATGCTGAGAGAGTACGTGGACTCGAAGAGGAGATTGGTGGCAAAACATGTATGCTCGGCTAAGCCTACCCATTGCTCACGGCCGGTGGGGCAAGGGTGTATGGGAGATATCTCCCACCTGAAGGAGGATCTAGAACAGAAGATCACTATCTGGCAAAGTTAGGTGGATCTCAAGCTCATGAACAGCGTATGGGGTGCCCGTGTGAGGTCGCCAGGGGTGGGTGGACTCTCAGAGGAATGTGTATGTCAACCCCTTCGAGCGTGCCTATGTTGCCACCGCCCTCCTGATATTGTGGAACGTGACCTTCTATACGCCTATCAAGGGTTGAAGGACACTACCAAGGACGCTACCAAGGACGCTGAGCCGGTTGAGGATCACCTCCCCGCTTCTATACACCAGGGGCAAGCAGTGCACACTCTGACTAGGACCTGGAGGACAAGATCAAGCTCTCCCACCCTAGAGTAAAGAAGCTGATCAGGACCTACCTGGAGGTGTTCAGAGAACTACCCCCTCCAGCTTCTGTAACAAGCTAGTACAGATGGACCTCAAGCTGAAGCCCAAGTTAGTGGGTCACAAGATCCGTAGGAGACCCTACCCGGCTCCTAAAGATATGATCATGAGATGCTGAGATGAGATTGAGCGACAGATTCAAGAATGTATCGACGCTGGCCTCGTTCTGGAGTACATGCACGGGGACTACCCCCAACATTGCAGCCCCTGTTTCTTGGTGGCTAATCCTTGGTCTGCAGCAAAACGGCTGGTAGTGGACTGTAGAGAGCTGATCCAGAAGACGCTGAACCACTCAGGGTCCATTCTGAACATGGAATCAACCCTCGAGCAGATAGCCTCCTGCCGCTACAAGACGAGGATGCACAAGCAGAATAGATTCTGGCAAGTGGACCTGACGCCCAATGCTCAGGAGCTCCTACCCTTCATCACTCCTCAGGGGAGGATGTCCAAGTGGAAGGTCATGCCCTTTTGCGTGGCGACCGCACCCGCTCTTTTTCAAGAACTGATGAACAAGATCTTGTCCATCCTACGTTGGAGACCTGTGGTGCAAGAACTCATGTCCCGAGGCCCCCAGATGGAAGCATACATTGACGATGTGTGCCTGAGAACGTATACTCAGGATGACCACGTAATTCTCTTGGGTGAGTTCTTCGCGGTCTGCCAGGAGAACCACACCAGACTCAAGCTGGAGAAGTGCGAGTTCATGCAGGGGACTATGTAGTACCTGGGGTTCAACATTGGCTATTGATGGTGAGCCCCTGCGGCCACTAAGGTCAAACCCCTGATGGATGCTAAGGTACGACATGAGGACCCCAAGAAAGGATTCCATGATGTTCGTAGTTCCATTGGGGCCTGCAACTTCTACGGCCGCCACATCAAGAATTCCACCTACACGAGGCCCGTCCTGACAGACTTCATCAAGAAGAGTACTACCTGGCGCTGGGGCCCTCAAGAACAGCAAGCGGTTGACAAGCTCAAGGACAAAGTGGCTATGGCTCAATGCCTGGGCGTGCCTAGGGCACAAGAAGAAATTGTCCGGGTGACGGACGCCAGCAATGTGGGCGGAGGTGGAATGTTGTTCGAGTGGCAAGCACTAGAGGAGGACGAGTTAGACTCGCCATTTCCCAACGGGGGAGTGATGGGCTGAACCGAGACCGGCCCTCAATCACAGCTACCCTGAGTACAAATGGGTCCTGGTTCCCGTGGGCCATTGGAACTGGAAATGAAACCAGGCCCGGAGTAACTACTGCACCTATGTGCAGGAACTGCTCGCGGGTATGCTGGTGCTATCCTCTCAGTCCCGATTGTGGGGGAGCAACCCAGTGGTTTGGCTGTGTGAACAAGAACCGCTCCGCACCTTCCAGTATGGACCCCCACCTGAGAAGGCTCGGCTCAGACGCTGGTGGACCTACCCGAGCCAGCTACGGCTCCCAGGTCACCATATCCAGGGTGTCAAGAATGAGTGTGTGGACTACAACAGCCGCGACACCTTTGACGAAATGATTGGTGCCAGGTGTGAAGAGCTAGCCAAGGAGGCGTTCAGCCGTATGGACGTACCCCTGGACCTCAACATGACCATGCTCAGACCCCTAGATGGAATCCAGCAAGTCGAGTACCTGAAGTAGTTTGGAAACATTTACAAAAGCCTGGAGAAGCTTCCGGAACCCGTCCTGGTCAACCAGGAACAATGGAAGACGGACAAGACCTACATCTGGAATGCGGACCGGATAGTCGTGCCTAGCGATCGTATCCTGGCACTCCTCAATTGGACCCATGAGTCTAGTGGTCATGCTGGACCTGACGATACCCTGAAGCTGTTCAAGCAGTGGTTCCACTCTACGTGGAGTGAGAATCAGCTGCCGAAAACCCTCCAGCCCATCGTGGACAAGTGCCCGTGTCGGTCCTACAAACCTGGGGATATCAGGGACAGGGGTCTCTATTCGACCCTTCCTATCCCACACTGTGCCACCAGTGTACTCTATGTGGACTACACGGAGATGCCTAAGTTCGGGGGCTGTGACTCCGTCCTAGTGGTAACCTGTAGACTGACCAGGTCCATCAGGGTGTTACCATGCACGAAACACATCGCCGGTGGGGAGACCATCAAGATACTCCTGGAAGAAAGGTTCCGTGTCTATGGGGCACCAAAAGAAATTAACTCAGACGTGGACGTCAGAGTGCTCGGACACTGGCTGGTACAAGGGAGTCCTGAGGTCCCTCAATGTCAGGGTGTCAACGGGGATTCCCTACACTCATACGAGTAACCCCCTATGTGAGCGACAGATTCGAGTTCTCAAAGAGAACGTGCGGATATGGTGCAAGACTGAGGGCACCAAAGACTCGGTCAAACTACTCCCCGTCATATCCCAAGAGAGTCTGGCTACTGGCTATTGGCCACATGAGCTGTTCATGGGACGCCCGGCGTGGTTCCTACATGCTCCCTCTCCTGAAGATTCCTACTTTACTGTCGGTAAGTGGGTCAAGGAGCAGCAAAACAAGGTGGACAAGGCCAAGGCTATGCTCCGAAGTGTGAGCGAGCGCCAGTTGAACAAGAGAACAAGCACCGGGTGCCTGCCTCCTATCAAGAGGGAGACAGGGTGCTGGTGCACAACAGTCAGCTAACCGCCTGGCCCTCCTCCACCAGCGATGACCCCTACTTTAGGCCCTACAAAAAATCCTGTCCGTGGATGGTCACAACATCACAGTGCGGTGTTTTCCCCGACTAGGGGGGACCCTGGTGTGCGCTGCTCAACAGCTCAAGCGCTACTATGACGCAGAGGACCGCTGCGAGAAAGAATGGGAGCTGAAAGACGAGGAGATCGCCGCTCTGGACCTACAGGGTGCTGCCACCCCTATGGAAGGTAAAGAAGAACCCCCGGACATGAATGTCGAGGAGATGGCTAAGGAAGGCTTCTACTTGGTGAAGTAAGTTATCAGACACCGCTACCGCCAAGGGTTGCGTTTCCTTACCCTCTGGGAAGCATTTGGAGTTGAAGAATCTATCTGGGAGCCCTTTTCTACCTTTGTGCTTCCTGAGGGATGCCCAAACTCTGTTCTGGTAGACTACGTGTCCCAGAACAACCTGGGAGAGTTGCTGAGGCTCGCTGGAACGCTTGCCTTGCGGAAGAGGCCTAGGGACTGAACCCTTCCTATACCTGCCTATGTTTGTGCGGGTGTGCTGAGCCTGCGGACCCATGGGCAAGCTGCAGAAAAGGTGTCCTAATTATACCCAAGTCTGCACCATTGCTAAATCCGGCGGATGGCCCCAGGTCTCTCCGCCCCGTGGTGCCCAATTTCTGTGCCGGCACCAAACATCCTTGGGGGAATACCCAGCGCTAACACCAAGGTATTGGTTTGCCTACCTACCCGCCTACTACAGGGGAGGCGTGGCGAAAAGCTACGAGGCAGGAAAACGCCTGTTTGCTAGACGGCCAAAACCTGGACTACGACTGCCAAAAACGCTGAAAAAACCTCAGGAAACAGGGGGGACAGAGACACACTGGCTACAGGTCCTACACTCACCACAGTGGCACCAGCCTTCAAAGGGTGAGCGAGCACTGTGGTCAAGCCCTCACCCAGCCTTACCACACCTACACTCACACGCTACTTGGGGTTGTCCAGGAAGAGGTCTCAGGCACTGGTGGCCCACCTGTGAAAGTATAAGAGAACGCATTGCTACTAAGCAACTGTGGCCTAACAGGAACGTCACAACACGTTTCCCTGTCAGGGCTCCGAAAGAAGGAGTGCCATATCAGCGTGCACAGCGTCGATGATGATGACGTTGGACTGTCCCGGGCACTCCTGGCTGAGGCACAGTTTGTTGTTTGTGGAATCAGCGCCCCGTTTAGCCCGGCAAGGAACTGCACCAATCACCCCGACCTTTCCCACCTGAGAAAAGAGGCAAATGCAGGACGGCTTTTAGCTGAGGAACCTAACCTGCCTCCACGTATTATACGGATCTGGGGCAGGAAAAAAATACGCTGTCTAAAAGCCGCCCTATCAAGCAAGCAAGCGTAAGGAACTCCGCCCATTCTCTTATAGAAGGTAGGGCGGAGCCCCTGGGTAACCTAAACAAGTGTCATACCGTGCGCACCTCGCGCGGCCCACCCTTCAACACTAGTTCGGCAGCCCACTAATTCGAACAAATCAATCACCATCAAATCATATCCAACGTGTATGACAATCACTGCCTCAACCAGGGGGTGGGTCCTCCTTGGCTAACTCATCTTACCTACCGCTGGAGAGAGAAAGCAGGTGGGAGTGCGGAACGACTCACAAGCGAAGCAAATTGTTTATGCACGCGTGTGTATGATCTAACCATTGCTACAAAAAAGGGAGGTTGGTGTGTAAGAGCAGTTGTCACGGTTGCTCCGCATTGCACGGCAGGACAGGACCGGTAGCCCCCCGTGACAACCACTCCCTGGCGGAAAGCCATCAGTTTTTCCTGCAGACTCACCTCTAATCATCTTGCTATCTGCTAATTAGTCCCTCTGCTCTATGTTTCCGTTGCTACGAGGCTAATCTATGGCAGCACGAGACAGGCAATGTGTATGCTGCATGCGAAGCAAACACAACCTGTATGTTTATACCTCTTTTTTTGAAATCTCATTGAACTATCGAATTCCTCATTCTTGAATTTGGCTGTAAGCATGCGTGGAATCTCTATGTTTATTGTTTAATGTGTGTTTTGTCATTTCTTGATTATTGCGTGACATACTGTTATAATCCTAATTTCTCTGTCTTTTCTGGCGCCGAATTAGGAATCGCTCCGGCGCTCCGCTTTTCTCCGCATATGAATCTAGGAATTCAAAAACATCTTCTGATGGAATAAAAAGGCGTACAGATGTGCATTTAATGCACATGGAGATTCAGGACAGGTGTGTACCCTCAGAAAGGTTATGAGCCGTCATTTGACGGATTGAGGTCTGTATGTGTTTCGTCGATCGTTGCGTATAAATCAGGCCCTCATCCCTTGCATCCTTTCTTTTCAGATATCCCTGAGCGAAAGCAGCGAAGTAAGCCGCGTTCTGGTCGAACCGCTGCCTCAAGGACCACTGTCCAGAGTCCTAAGAGCCCATTAAGGGGCAAAGAACTTTTGACGCCAGCACCTCGCCCTAAGGAGAGGGCCAGGTACAGCCAGCAGGTTCCACAAAGACCCAGACTGCGTGTCCTGACCGTATCCTGTCTTCTGTCTTGCGTTTTGCTACCTGGAGGGAGGGGTGCATGATCACATGACTTTGCATGCCAATTTCAATCTCCGACCAAACCACAGCCGCCCCAGCGACGCCTCTGAGCGCAGTGCAGGCTGTAGGTGTCTGTTACGACAAGGCAAAAACTGGTGTTAGGGAAGTGTTAGGGAAGTTATAGGTATTTTTAAAAGGATGCTGAAACCATGGGGAGGTCAGGAAAAATACCCTGTTTTTCCTGTAAAAATGACGATGGGAGCCAGCACAGCACAGGGGGGGGGTGAGAGAAAGTGTATTTACATGCCAAAAGGTATGCGTTAGTTGTTTTACAGATGCCCAAAGGCATACTACATTTTTATCTTAGTATTGGCCTATCCAAGAAGGGGTGACAAAGCAGTTAGACCTCTAAAACCAAGCACTGAACGTTGAATGTTGTGCGAAGCCCCGACCCCCCGAACTGATCAGACCTAAGCACCATTTCCTTGACTGACTGAGGTGCTGACATTGATCCAGAGCCTATACATTTTTCCATATTTTCTCATGAACGCTTAGCTATCCTAGTGGTCAGCACCATAAGGGGCCGGGGCACCTCTTTTTGAGAGGTCCTGGGTTCAGTTCCCAGACAGCCCAGGAAGTAGGAATGTCCCATGTGACCTGGCAGTGACCTCACGCCACATACCATGCCACCTCAGTACTAAAGGAGACCCAACACAAAGAGTGCACATCTCTACATGGCACTGTAAAACAGAGAGTACCCATGTGGGCAGTTTTCCCATGATTGTAGGATATGTCCTACCTATCCCTTCCGGAATCTGTAGTTATTGTGAGTTGCTTTGTTGACACATTATCTACTTTGACTGCCGCCCTTCATGATGTGGATTTGATCCTCTATTTCCTCTTTGCACTGTGAGTACTTGGGAGGTTTGGTTTATTTCAACAAAACACTTATTTTGGAAAACTTGAAGTACATGAAGAAGCAGCTGGAGCAAGCAGAGGCACAAACAAAGCAATATCATAGCAGCAATCAACAGTGGAAGCCTCTTTTAACGTTCTTACAGTAAGCCGCACAGTGTAGTACCAAGAACGCGCCCACGCGCTCGACTCGGTACCCATTGGGTCGGATCAGTCCGGGGTTCCCCCCTCCATACGACCACCTGAGGATCACCTGCACATGCCGGCCTACGTGAACAGATTCCGTTTCTTCGGAACTCACAGTTGAGGCCCTTTACTCGCAACCCCCTCTGTTTTTGAACCTCCAGGGGACGATGAGCACTCTTTTGCTGTCAACTACGCCTAATCAGAGTGTGCGAGCACACGTTCTGGACACCGGTAGAGCTCCAGTATCAGTTAGTGTACTAACGCCCTCCCTCAATTGGGATCGGTCCTCGAAACACCTGCACATCCGCTGCTGGTGGAACCCGTAATAGAATTGGCAGCATGAGCCAGTTTGGCAGGCGCATGCGCCAGATATCGTGATTGTATGGTGACGGTACAGGCTTCAACAAGGCCACCAAACATCCCAACCGGTCAAGTGAGTAAGTAAGTAAGGGCGGCCGCGTCTGCAGCCTCATCTGACATCTCCTTGCTCGTTTTACATGGTGGCCGCCTCTGGCGGGAAGGAGAGCTCTCCACCATCAGTTCTCCTGGCGACCCCTGTCTCACCTCACGGACGAGAACTTCAACCAGGTTCCCTTGGGGCATGACCGGCGGTAGGTGTCCTTCAGTCGCTGCTCTCACGGTCTCAGCTGCTTCCGGTCACCCATTGAAGGATCCTCCGGCCTTCCCCCCCTAGCACAGCCTTTCGGGAGCCTGCAGGCGGGTTTCCTGTGGATAGCCCTCGCCGACAGCGGAGCATTTCTCTCTGTCAACCACATTCCACCACTCCCCATCCCTCACGGGTTGGAGTACACACTCCGCTCCCTGATGCACTTGTGTGTCGTCCATCCGCGGCTGGAGGCCAGGGGGCGACCCTTTCCACGTTCCCCTGGGTCCCGCTCACGCGTGAATCTACGTGTACTTAGGCCATTGACCCGAGGACCTCAGGGTCAACCCTCCCCCCTGCAGACACCTCACGGCCGTCCCGGAGTTCAGTGCATTTTCCCGACTTCCCGTCGCCAGGCTCCCCATGGTTGGCCCATGGCGACTGGTTCCCCAATCCCACGGGGCTTATGCTTCGCGCTTTCGGCCTCCCTTCCCATCCCATGTCCCACCATACCAACACCGGCCCAATCCCCGCGTCCCGTGGTTTTCAGTTCCCTTGGGGCCGTTGTGTGGCCTGTGCCACACCCCTGTCCTAGCCCTGTGCCCCCATCCCACCCCTGATCCCGTATTCATACCCCACCGGGCCGCCAGCAACCCCCTGGCGCGGGCCCACAGGATCCTCATCCATCCGGGGACCGTTTCGTGCTCATCGCACGGGTCGCTCCTATCCACTCCCCTTCTTCCGCGCAGTCGGCGCATTCTCCTCCGTCCGCTCCTGCCTGGATCGTCTGGCCACTTTTCCCTTGTCATGGCACTTGTGGCCCACCTATGTTTTGGCACGAGAACACCCCGTGTCCTGGCGGCTGTGGCCTAGCAGGGACGCCACTACACGTACCCCCACTAGGGCTTTGAGGGGAGTTGTGCTCTGTGTTCTGTATGCTTGCACTGCCTGCTGTCTTGCCGTCCTTGACGTCGTCGTGCATACCTCCTATGGCACATTGCTATTTTGATGTTTGTCCCTCGCCACTCATGGTCGAGGGTCTTTCTTTCTGCTGTTCCCCAAATACCCGGCTCGGGCGTGCTGCTGTGTGTGTGATCTGCGCCCTGGGTCATGCAGGGTGGGCAGCCCATGTGTTCGACCTGCGTTTGTGCACAAGAACACAGTGCGTGTTTTTTTTTGTTGGCGGCTGTGGCGTAGCAGGGACGCCACCACACGTACCCCTGCTAGGGCTTGGTTGGATGGAGTGCTCCGCTGTCGTGCCCCGCCTGCGTCGTGGTGTCCATGTTGATGCCCTCTCTGTTGTGCGTGTGTCTCCGCCCTTGGTTTAGCTGGGTGGCTGGCTTCGGGTGCACCTCTTCACCCTACTTATCCCACCCGCGGTACGGAAGTCTCATGCATGGTGTGGGTGCGGAGAGGCGTAGCTACCAGCACTCACCTCTGGCCTGCTATACCTGGTCAAGGGCCCGCCTCCGCGCGGCCTGTCCAGCCCTGCTCCTCTGCAGACAGGCTGCCAGCCCCAGACTATCCTGTCCGGGGCGTCAGGCCGCCACCTGTCGCTGGATGTTCCAGTCCGGGGGACGGCGGCTCCTGCTGCTTGTTCTGCTCCGATCCAGTCCGAGGCATCTGGTCTTTTTTCGACGGTTTTTGCTCGCATCGTGCTTCGGCCATTCCTTCTTGCTTTGCCCCAGATGATCCAGTCCTGGGCTCTTCTTGGCCTCCTCTCCGCTGCGCTGCATTACCTCGGCCTTGTCCGTGTCTTCGCATCACTGCATCACCACGGGCTCCTCTTCTTGGCTTCTGCAATGCTTCTCCATGGCCTTCACCTGGGCCTCCGCCTCTTGTTTACCCCACTGCTCACCGGATGACCCAGTCCGGGGGGTGTCGTGTCTCCTTCCTCCGCCTTTTGTGGTCGGTTCGCTTGGCCCGCTCCTTCTTGTTTTGCCCCGGATGATCCAGTCCTGGGCTCTCCTTGTGTTCGTCTGCTCTTGGCTGCTTGTGCTCGTCTTGGTCACCCCTACTCTGCATCTTCTCGGGCTCCTCCTCGTCGCTGCTCCGCTGCTTCTCCTCGGCCTCGTCCCCGCGCTTGCTCCACCTCATCCCCCCGTCCTAGTCCACATGTGTGCATCACTGCGTCACCTTGGCCTTGTCCTCATCTTGTCTTCTCTGCTTCTCCCCGGCCTCGTCCTCCACTCTGCTTTGCTGCATCTCCTCGGCCTCGTTCTCGTGGCCACGCTGTGGCTCTCGTTGGCGCCTGTTGCTTGTTCCGCCCCGGATGTTCCAGTCTTGGGGGCATCCACCGCCGCTGGTCCCTGGATGCTCCAGTCCGGGAGGCGGCGGTGCCTGCTGCTTGGCCAGCCCCGGACGATCCACTCCATGACGTTGGGCCGCCACTTGTCCTCAGATGATCCAAACCGGGGGGTCGCGGCCCCTGCTGCGTGTTCCGCCCCGGATGTTCCTGTCCGGAGGGTGTCGTGTCTCCTTCCTCCGCCTTTTGTGGTCGTTTCGCTTGGGCCGCTCCTTCTTGTTTTTCCCCGGATGATCAAGTCCTGGGCTCTCCTTGTCTTTGTCTGCTCTTGGCTGCTTGTGCTCGGCCTAGTGTTGGTCACCCCTACTCTGCATCTCCTCGGGCTCCTCCTCGTCGCTGCTCCCCTGCTTCTCCTCGGCCTCGTCCCCGCGGTTGCTCCACCTCATCCCCCCGTCCTCGTCCACTTGTGTGCATCACTGCGTCACCTTGGCCCTGACCTCATCCTGTCTTCTCCGCTTCTCCCCGGCCTCGTCCTCCTCTCTGCTCTGCTGCATCGCCTTCATCTTGTCCTCGTGGCCACTGCTGTGGCTCCCTGTGGCGCCTGTTGCTTGTTCCGCCCCCGATGTTCCAGTCCGGGGGGCGTCCACCGCCGCTGGTCCCTGGATGCTCCAGTCCGGGGGGCGGCGGTGCCTGCTGCTCGGCCCACCCCGGACGATCGAGTGCGGGGCGTTTGGCGGCCACTTGTCCTCAGATGCTCCAGTCTGGGGGGGTGGCGGCCCCTGCTGCTTGTTCCTCCCGGGATGCTCCAGCCCGGAGGGTGTTGTGTCTCCTTCCTCCGTCTTTTGTGGTCGTTCCGCTTGGGCCGCTCCTTCTTGTTTTGCCCCGGATGATCCGGTTCTGGGCTGTCCTTGTCTCTTGTCGTCTGCTCTTGGCTGCTTGTGCACGGCCTCGTCTTGGTCACCCCTTCTCTGCATCTCCTTGGGCTCCTCCTAGCTGCTGCTCCGCTGCTTCACCTCAGCCTCGTCCCCGCGGCTGCTCCACCTCATCCCCCCGTACCCGTCCACATGTGTGCATCACTGCGTCACCTTGGCCTTGTCCTCATCTTGTTTTCTCTGCTTCTCCCCGACCTCGTCCTCCCTCCTGCTTCGCTGCTTCTCCACGGCCTCGTCCCCGTGGCCACAACTGTTGCTCCCCGTCGCGCCTGCTGCTTGTTCTGCCCCGGATGTGCCAGTCCGCGGGGCGTCCACCGCCGCTGGTCTCCGGATGCTCCAGTCCGGGGGGCGACGGTTCCTGCTGCTTGGCCCACCCCGCACGATCCCCTCCGGGGCGTCTGGCCGCCTCTTGCCCTTGCTTCCTCTGGTTTCCGGCGCCGGGTGCCCTTGGCCTTGGCGCTGTGTGCTGTTTGTTTTGGTGGTCTCCCTCTTCTCGGCTCGCTGTGCGCTCTCGCCTCTTTTTCCTGTGCATCACTGCGTCACCTTGGCCTTGTCCTCTTCTTGTTTTCTCCGCTTCTCCCCAGCCTCGTCCTCCCCTCTGCTTCGCTGCCTCTCCACAGCCTCGTCCTCGTGGCCACAACTGTTGCTCCCCGTGGCGCCTGCTGCTTGTTCTGCCCCGGATGTGCCAGTCCGCGGGGCGTCCACCGCCGCTGGTCTCCGGATGCTCCAGTCCGGGGGGCGACGGTTCCTGCTGCTTTGCCCACCCCGCACGATCCGCTCCGGGGCGTCTGGCCGCCTCTTGCCCTTGCTTCCTCTGGTTTCCGGCGCCGGGTGCCCTTGGCCTTGGCGCTGTGTGCTGTTTGTTTTGGTGGTCTCCCTCTTCTCGGCTCGCTGTGCGCTCTCGCCTCTTTTGTGTGCATCACTGCGTCACCTTGGCCTTGTCCTCTTCTTGTTTTCTCCGCTTCTCCCCAGCCTCGTCCTCCCCTCTGCTTCGCTGCTTCTCCACAGCCTCGTCCTCTTGGCCACTACTGTTGCTCCCCGTGGCGCCTGCTGCCAGTTCTGCCCCGGATGTTTCAGTCCGGGGGGCGTCCACCGCGGCTGGTCTCTGGATGCTCCAGTCCGGCAGGCGGCGGTTCCTGCTGCTTGGCTCTGCCCGCACGATCCAGTCCGGGGCGTCTGGCCGCCTTTTGCCCCTCCTTCTTTTGGTTTCCGGCCCCGGGTGCCTTGGGCCTTGGCGCTTTGTTTTTCTTTCCTCCCCCCCCCCGGCCTGTTGTCTTTTTTTTGTCCGCTCCCTCGGTCTCTGGCTTTCTCTGGTTTCCGGCCTCGGGCGCCCTGGGCCTTGGCGCTGTGTGCTGTTTGTTTTGTTGGCCTCCCGCCTCTCGGCTCTCCGTGCTCTCTCGCCTCGTTTGTGTTTACCGCCTGGCCATAGGTTGCTCCTTGGTTGTTGCTGCCCCCCCCCCCCTTCTTGTCTC